>OY282416.1:1610000-4512500 GCA_958295455.1 Coleophora deauratella | reverse complement strand
TGGGCTTATCGCTTCGATATGAAGAGGGGTGCAAAGAGGTACACTCCCGGCGCCCATGGTTGCTGCGATTGTATACAATCCTCGGGGAAAATTGTTTACTTTCGTAAGAGCGTCTACACATTGAAGGTTTTTCGAGAAAAACACCTCACCTGTATATCAGTATTTCGTTACCATAATGGAGTAAATCCACCGATAGTTAGGGGCTAGATGACCGTGGTCTTTCCCTGAAACAAAATTATGATATCAAAATTATTATTTACTTTAACTCTTATAAAATATCTAGCTATATGCCATGCGTAACTATTGACATAACATGTTGCATGTTACATACAAGTCACACACAAGCGTGTTTCCCAAAGCTGCGTTAGATGCAGCCAAGGCTGCGCGCGCGCACGCAAGCCTCGGCAGCGGTGACGTCACAAGGGCTCGGGTGATTGCTACTGAATTTTAAGTAAGCTGGTTTAGGTAAAGTGTAGTTTAGTTAAGAGTGTTCTTTTTCTTAGTTCGCGTAGACTTAAAAAAGTCGATTTAATAGAATGTTTAAAACATCTACTTAAATAAAATAAAAAAAATAAAAACGCAAACGATTTTTTTTACTTCCTATACAAAGTAATCAAAAGGCTGGTCGATTTGTTGGGAGTTCAAAAAGAATGCTATTTCAGTAACGTCGTTTAGAAGCCGCACTTAAAGGATGATACAACTATCTTGTTACATCCTTTATACAGGGTGTTGAAAAAGTGCGTTTATAATTTTAAGGGGCTACTCAGAATCAAGTATAGAATACAGGAAAAATATTAAAAAAAATCCGCTCTTTAATTATTATGCTTACTCTTTTCATACTCATATCATCTTTCACACAATTCAGCCATTTCTTCTATTGCCTTCCTCTTTCTACTTATTCATCCACATTCATATTCAACATTCCTAGTCATGCCATCATCATCAGCCGAAAGACGTCCACTGCTGGACAAAGGCCTCGCCCAATGCGTTCCACACCGACCGGTCCTGTGCTGCCCGCATACAGCGGCTTCCGCAAACTTCACCAGGTCGTCGGTCCACCGAGTCTGAGGCCTGACTACATTGCGTCTTTCGGTGCGTGGTCATGCCAATCTGTCACCAAAAAGTGTGATTATCACCTCTAAAGGTTGACTAAAGGTTCTGTATAGTTTTTTTTATCCTAAAAATCCCAACCAAAATAGGCAATGTCATGTCATAACTGCATATAAACAATCACAATTAACACCCAATTAAACGTAATTATAATTGATTACACATACGAAATCCTTGGCGAAGGATAAGTACCTAATTACCTAGGTACCTAGGCTGTATGTTTAGGCACTAACGTTAGATCGCGTGAGACCTACGAAGGTACGTTCAGTTTTACAGGTGAAGGTCGACCGGTACAAGAATATTTTAGTATCTGTGCGAATTTTGATGTTAGATTTTAAATTATATGACGTTAAAATATATATTTTTAATAAATTTTATTATTCAACAATAGTTTGTGTGTAGGATAATGAATTACATAATATTGTTTTGAATCTGGTTCGAGTGCTCTCAAGAAGTCTACGAAGCTTCAGGAAAAGTATTATCATTTTGGCGGTACATCGACTGACATGTAGAGATAGAAGACATTGACGATTTTCTAACTAATTTACAATATAATGACTGACATTTTTTTAATTATTTAACAATATAATTTTATCCATAAGACAAGGCTGTATTTTTAAGAGCCTTTGCTTTTTGCTTGCATTGAAAAGCATATTAAATTAATCTTTTAAAAAATGTCTATGGTTGCTTACGCAATCCTCATATCTCCACACCACAGCACGGCATCATCCATCTCAAACAAACAAGACATCAGGTAGGCGCAGTAGTGAAACACCGCCTCCACCTTTATCAGTTACCGGTTCGTTATCTAACTGTGGTGAAAGCAGCACGACTCTTTTGGAGACTTTCGCCTTTGGTTATTTATAATTGACGAATAGTTAAAATACTACTATTAGTAATATACTTCTTTTCAAGGACGCGTTTTTTTTTAGTAACCTCTATAAAAAGTTTAGGAATGCACCCATTTTTCACCTGGTATTTAACTATTAAAAAAGTTTCTAGTTTGTCTCTGGCTTCCAGACATCACCGCTTTCACAAATCGTTGTTTATTTTCAAACATCGAAACGTCACTGCGCAAGAGTTTTTCTTCGGTTAGGCAATACCGACATTATGTATGACTCATTCAGTGTTTCAGCATAGTTAATTGCTTGTGGGGTTTCCCGATTCTATCTACAGACCTAGAATTAAAAGTTAGGTTTAATTTAAAGTTATTGAGAAATTACAAATAGATGGATCGGCCATGAACAATATAAACTTTTTCAATGGAAGCGAAAATAAAGTTTAAGCTCCTTACTCATACAAAGAAGATGGTATACATTTATTGCGGAATGATTCAGGGATAGAAATCCTGATTTTAAAATAAGTGTTTCTGAAGTACCATAGATTAAGTGCCTATTAATTAATTTATTTTTTTAATGTATATTACTATTATATAATAGCTCAATAACATTTAGACACACTTAAACCATTATATCTAGTCCGTATTATTTGCTAAACGTTGCACGACAATATAAAATAACTGGCTTGTTATAAAACATGAGGTATTTTGAATTTCTTTATTCAAAAAAGCACGCACACATGCAATGCAACTTTCGAATTGGCGGGTGAAAGTTGTTCTTTCTTCAAATTTTGGTGCGTGTGTGCGTTGCGGAGATGAAAAAAATATATTCGATTGCGGAAGACGGAAGTGGACATGCGAGCTTTTTGTTTGTCGATAGTGATGTGCCATTAATTTTTATCTATTACCATATCGATTACACAATCGATAATTTTGACAGATTATTTATGTAATAAGCAGCTGGTTTCTTTTTTACGATCGAAACATTCGCTCTACTGCTACGTGGTGTTTACATGGTTTCTAAAATATAAATTATCTATGTATGCATAGGCATAGTGTAAATAATCTGCAATGAAGAGAATATTTCAGGTTTCTTTTTTATCACAGATTGTAATGTAAGGCATGAAAATAGTAGTTACAGGATACCTAGTTTCTTAACTGTCCTTGATGCCTTCATTATTGCGTGTATCACGCTTTTATGCTAAAGAAACAGTTAAACGAAATCAATCATGACATAGGTAATTCATAAGACATCAAGACCACAATTGTTACCCCTTAGTACAAAAACTAAGCAAAGGTATAAGCAAGCATGAAGCACTATGCTACGACTTTAATAAGCCAAGTCAAATACTTCATAGAAAAGACATCAACGCGAGCACCAATGCTACGCCAACCAACCAATATTAAAAACCGACCTACTGAAAAGACTTCACCGCGATCAACATTCAATTCTAATTGCAGTATTGACCAATATTTTCTTTTTTAAGCAAAAATCCAATCAATATGCTATTGAAGAAAGAGAATCTTTTCACACACACAACCAACTCAAAGCCATATGCGCCTAAAAAAAAAAGTTCCCATCAGACACGCGCGAAAAACCGCGTCGCGTTGCATACATCCTTTCTTCGCCGAATCCGCCCGAAGTGCGCCGAACGTCTTCGTAAGTAGGTCACACGGATGCACGCACACACGCAAAATGCAGGCGGCATGCACACGAGTGGGACGGGGAGTCATCCATCGCGCGGTGACGAGCTATCTGCGTTTTTACACGACGCGAAAATTTTCGGTAGGCCCGACCGCTGCGCTGTCGCATTTTCAGCCTGAATCTCCACTTATTTATGGCGGTAGGTAATTTATAAATAAGGTGCGGCTTTTAGGTAAGAAAATGTGTTCTATAAAGTACATATGACTGACTCGGTGGCTAAGTGGTTAGCGATCCTGACCTCTGATCCGAGAGTCGTGGGTTCGATCCCCACACAGGGCAAACTTTTCTGTGATGAGCAGAATTGTTTGCTCTGAGTCTGGGTATATTATATTTATATATGTATGTATTTAAATGTATATATGTATGTATATCAGTCTCTGGTTCCCAAGATACAGGGAATCCTAGTTTTGGACCAGATGACTGTGTGTGATTTGTCCCGGATATTATTATTATTATATTTCGAAAAAAATTTGTTTTTGTTTTAGAGCATTTCATGCCAAAAATAGAGTTATCTTCTAAGTGCTACTGTACATCTTCTAAAGGACGTTGGTACATGTTGAAATAGGTTTCTATCTTTAATCGTTTTGTTGATGTTTTTTTTTCCGTACGTCAGTACCGTTTTATAGGTATAGTTATATATCTATACATTGTATTATTCTCTTATGAAACGTCACTGAAATGAACAGATGTTTTTATGACATACATCCAATGCTTATAGGTCAATAAACTTTGCATTGTTGTGATAATTTCGTAAGATATTATCTGTGGGTTCAGTTCTTTGGATTGTTTTTTTCGTGTGTTGTGTACTTATTGCAATAAGTTGATATTGGTAGGAAAGTGGAAAATATCACGTAGGTATACTATAAAATAAGCAGCAGTGTACACATTTTTTTTGTTTCCCTAATTTAAAACGAAAGACGTAGGAAGAACGTCGAGCCCAAATGTACCAAAAGATAATACAATATATTTGAAAAAGTAAATGTAAAAAAATTAAACCCAGATTATAAATGTACACTTTTTTAGGCTACCAACTCTATTTCAAATAGGGATTCTTCTCATGAAACTAAACAACTTTACTAAAAAAAATTGAACTTAATAATAAAACTAACACGTCTTATAATGGTATAATTATAATAATAATAATATAATTATAATAACTCTCTTTTACTCTTTGCCGTAATCGGGTAAATACATACAACTTAACTTACCTACACAATAAATCTTCACAATACACGATACATACTAATGTATGGATTGCCTTGATGGAGTGGAAGCCAACCGCAAGGAACATACTTGCAAGAAGATTTTATGCAATCTGTAGGCACCAAGGAGTTCATACTCACGTGAGGGAAGGACACCGGACTTAACTTATTTGAATTTTGAACGGTTTCTAGGATTGTGTCCCTTTTAGGGAGGAACATACTTGCAAGAAGATTGTGTGTAATATGTTGGCACCAAGGAGTTCATACTCACGTGAGGGAGGGACTCCGGTCTTAATTTATTTGAATTTAGAACGGCTCGTAGGACGGTGTCCCTTTTGGGAAGGAACATACTTGCAAGAAGATTGTGTGCAATCTGTAGGCACCAAGGAGTTCATACTCACGTGAGGGAGGGACTTCGGTCTTAATTTATTTGAATTTAGAATGGCTAGTAGGACGGTGTCCCTTTTTATTCTGGATAGAAAGAAAGGGATGGAGCCACTATTTGTATGTCTTAACTAGGATCGATTTGTTCCTTCTAAACACTTCGTCCCTTCGGTTTCCTAAGTCCAAAGTAAAGATACCACAAAAAATATTATATGTATAATTATACATTCAGAGTTTGTTGAATATATAATTATATATGTGTTTGTTGCACGACTTTTGGAAAATTAACTCAATCTAGCAAAAAATAAACTAAACCAAAAGTTCAAAAACTGTCTGTTTACTGTTTATTATTTTAGTTTGGTGGTTTTCTAGTTTTTTGTTCTTAGTGTTTAGCAGTTTTGTAGACTGAGTTATTTTTTCAAAAGTTGAGCAACAAATCTTCAGTCGATATTTTAGTCCACCAGTGTACATTGCGTTGTTTTACTTTGAGGTTCTTTGAGGTTAGTTAGTACTCATGAATCTAAACAACTTATATTTTAGGACATTGCTGAATTCGCAAAAAAATGGACTCAGTAAAAAAATAATTCAGCAAAGTTGTTCAGATTGATGAGTAGAATACGCCTTTAAAATATTGCTAGAGCTTTTTCTAAGACTCTGTATACTGTATATGTAATTTAAACAGATGTGTTTGTATATTAGTCTCTGGTTCTCAATTCTCAACCCCTAGTATACTGGAGCCAGGTGACTGTGTGTTATCTTTTTAAAAATTAAAAAATACAGCGATTCAGTAAGCAAATTCTACCTTGTAAGTGCCTATATGTATAACAGAAATCGTAACAGAAGAACAATTTATTAATTTGGAAAGCGAATCTTAATTAATATGTATAACTGAAAGGTTAAATTAAAAGTTAAAGAAACATTAGTCATTACAGTTTCACAAGTCATAAGCGTACGCGTTTATATGTTGTAGTAA
The DNA here is from genome assembly GCA_958295455.1 of Coleophora deauratella. Taxonomy (NCBI): domain Eukaryota; kingdom Metazoa; phylum Arthropoda; class Insecta; order Lepidoptera; family Coleophoridae; genus Coleophora; species Coleophora deauratella. The sequence goes on along the minus strand of OY282416.1, from coordinate 4,506,288 downwards.
ATGACTTAAAGTTCTTAAACTACCAACTCCTACTACGTATAGAGAGGTTATTATCTAATAATAACCAAAAAAGGACTGCATAAATAGTAATTCGAAATTCATCAAGCCATACATACATACATGCATACAAAAATTAAAATTGCATTTAAAAAAATACTTTTGTTTCGTGCAAACCGATCAGCCAGCTTTGTATGGAAAGTAGAAAAAAAAACTACGATTTCACCCAAAATGTAAAACATTTTTTTCAGTTTTTTTTACTTACAGCGAACCAAGTGTGTATGAAAAGTCCGAAAATTTCTTTGCGATTTCAACAAAGTTGTAGAACAAAAGTTGTTCAGTTTGATGGGTAAAAGCCAACCTTAAAGTATTATCACACCTTTCTGTTACACCCTGTATTTTAGTAGAGTTTTTAAATTTATTTAAATTCCAACAAACTTCACATCCTCTGCAAATATTATTTATCAGTCAAACCGAATATACTTAGGTACCATTATATATTTCTGAAAATAATAAATACATTGTAAGTACAAAATAATATGACTGTATTAAATGTAGAACGTTCAACTGTACTGTATTCTACACAAGACCTTCATCTCTCATCATCAAAAGCGAAAAAAAAGACACGAAAAAAGTATTTCAGCAAAGAGACCAGAAATTTCCATTTTCAGTGCTTTTAAAAAAGTACTCATTAAGGTATGAAACCCACATTCCACAAAAGATTAGGCCTTTCGCACACTAGGCAGAAGCACGCGTGGCGATGAGTGTGAAGTGTAGAGCACAGCACACAATCTCACACTCTCACACATACTCACGCCCAGCGCAGTGATGTAACGCTCGCTTTGACGCCTAGCAGACATTTTTTATGGACTGTGACGCAACATTTTTTTTTATAACACAACACAAGGGAGTAAGGAAATTTTCACAAAAGCTTTTTTATTTAATGTGTGAATTAGATTGTTTTTCATATATTGTTGTTTATTATCAAAAACAAACGACTTATATAAAAAACAAAGTATAGAATAGACAATACATATATTATTTTTTTGTTACGTACAAGACGCTACAAAAATAATGTTGCCATTAAATGGCTGTTAAAACAACCAATTTACAAAGTATACGTTAAAATTATAACCCAAACAACCTTGTTTTGACTAATTGACAGTTTACACTCTAAATTTTTCAATTAAAATTTACTTAAATTATAGGTGGCTTTTATTAGCCTTCAGGTATTCTGTTTTAGCATGTATGCAGTAATATCCTTCAGATCATCTATCTATTTTCGAGTAGTGCATAATAAGTACTTGACTATTGCATGTTATTACGTTTATATTCATTAGGATGTATGTAATTTATATTGAAAATTGCCTTTAAGTGTACTTAACTTAAACTACCTACGCTTTTCAAAGTTTATATGAGTCTGTGTATTTGAATTTGGAAAAAGTATGTTTTTTCTTATTTATTTACGTTGTCTAATGCAGTGTTTTTCAACCTTTTTCATTACCCGACCCCCTTACAAGTTAAAAAAATCTTGCGACCCCCCTAGGCCCATAAATTTCAAATCATTGACATATAAAAATGTCAATGATTCGAAATTCTACGTTTATAATTTTCTTCAAGTAGAAAATTATTTAGTTATTATCGTCTTCAAAATAGAACCGCGTTTTGACAAATTGTTCAAAAATAAACAGGCTCAGCCTTTTCACTAAAATCGTATTTTTTCATTGCAGTGTAAGACCTACAAACACTACTTTTTCTTTTAAAGGCTTAAAACCCCCCGACCCCCCTGAGGGTCGCGACCCACAGGTTGAAAAACACTGGTCTAATGTAATAGGCCCAAGTGTTTTTAATATTTTTTACGAAAAAAACTTTTAATATTGGAATTTCGTAACTAATAAATATTTTATTTTTATTTCAGGTAAGACCACCCACTGTAACAGTAACAACGTACCTACCAATGTAGAGTAACATGACTGGCAGGTTTGGTTGTAATAAAAAAAGAAGTGTTTTATTTATTACTTATTAATCATTTTTCATATTATTGTTTTAATGGAAAAAAACCTGAAAACATTGTCGTGAAAAAACATTGTACTGTGAAGCGATCCTTACTATGCACACGCACACATTGGCGTGTGTAAAGCAAGGCTGCACACAAACAAAGCAAGGACAGGTCAACGCACTCAGTTGCCTGCCTTGCACGAAAAGCACAGATGTATACAAGCTGTCTTGCGCAAGAAAGGGACGGATATGCGTCACCCAGCTTCCGCGTAATAAGCGGCGGACGCGACGGGTGCGACGACGACGCCACTGCGAGGAAACGAGATGGCTGTATAAATATTATGACTGGTTATTTCACTTCCTCCGACTGCGTTTGTGATGCAATAGCGTTTCCCAGTACATCTAGCATCTGTCTATTTTAAGATAAACTATTATCTACCTATAAATTATTTTATCTATTTTGAGAAAATAAATAAAATGTTAAGACAATGTGAAGTACAAAAGTACCTCACTCTACTTTTATAGAAGTAGGTCACGAAAATGCGTCTACCATAAATAGAACAGATTTGATTACACACACAAACTTGCAAGGGTTACGTCGAATACAGTGCATTTTAAAGTTACTCATCGTCTCAGTTGACGCCATCTGTCTTCGGGTAGCAAAACTAAAAATACTCTGTCACTTAGACATTCATGACGCTCCCGTTCGTAATGAAGTCTGGTAACTAACAGAAATAAAAATGTTCAGAATAAGTACCTATTTATATACACTACGAAAAATCTAGAAAAAAGAAGCATGCCCTACTTTTCTTCTGAGGAAGGAAAGGAATGTGACAACTCGAAAAGGCGCGGTATCATCATAGGCAAGGCAAAGGGAATTGTGCCAAACAGCCGAGCAGTCGTTGAACTTGTATCTAAAAGCACATTGCATATTTACGCTGTTAGAAAATAGACTTAATTTATAAATACTTTAGGCTGAAAATCAGACTACAAGTTTACGATTTGAGAGTTCATATAGAAAAAAAGTTTGGCGCACTTAGGCTTTTTCATTCGAAATTCGAAAATCTAAAGGCTTACATACACAACATACACACACACACTGACACGCATGTTGTACTGTGCAGTATAACTACGAAAGATACTTCTGTAGTGGTGATTATGTACAAAGAAAGTAGACATGTGTGAGCTTTCTCTGTGTTACACAACCTCTGTTACTGTGTTCTTGTCTCTTTCTCTCACACGCAATACTTGTATCTCTATTGCGCTCTCTCGTACTGTTATGTAATAACGGTTGTTGTTATTTAGTCGTATAACATTTTTCTCTTAGAACCGCTAGGTTTGTCATCTAGCGAGCGAGACCAGTAAGCTTTTTCTATTACCGTTTTGTTTATATTTAATTATATTTTTAATTGTTATACCGATTTCAGTCATCATTTGTCTTATTATAAACAACAATGCAGCACAAATTACAATAATTAAGATTTGAAGTAAGTACCTAAATTCTAGTAAGAATCTTACAAGAATTTTGGAACGTAAAAAATACAGGAAGTATGCTGTAGCACAATTACAAATTTGACAAACAAGGAAACTCCTATTTGAAAAAATTAATATAAACTCACACAGTGACGTGTCATAGAGCTAGGCTAGCTCATAGACAAGCACGCATAGGCCTATAAATAACTTAGCATGTGCCTGTCAACAAAACGCATGCTGCACACAAGCAAGCATGGCTCAGTAAGCACAGCATATGTGGTGGGTCCCGTGCGCAAGTGTGAACCGCTCGGTTCATTTCCTAGTCGCTCTCCCGATGGGCCGCTTGCTACGTGTGAGCGAGTCCTTACGGTTCGGCGCGAAATTCAAATTTAGAAGTGCAGTGTTGTGACAGTGGCCAGTGTTTGTGGTTAAAAATGTGATCGATAAAAGTATTTTATTTTTTGTTCTAAAAAAACAGAATTTTTAATGGATTTTCCAAGGTTTGTCCGACGATTTTTCTATCAATTAGTATGCATAAGGTTTTGGCACTCGTTGGCTCTACGACTATAGCTGCTGGCTGGAAAGTATAGTGATGTAATGTTTTATAACAACCGTTACGTTAAACAAGACGTATGAATGTGAAACGACTTTCTGATACCCAACAAGATAATGTAACGCAACGTAGGTAACTAAAATTAATTAAACTTTCAAAAATTTCACTATTTTGTTGCACATGTGAAGGGAGCTTATAGCAAAGAATACCTACATTTGGATGGCTCTCTCTGCGAATTATTATTAGAAAGTAATTTGTTTCTAAAATGCATTTATTTAATAATAATGAGCATAGAAACCAATTTTTTTTGGAGCTGTAAAAATACTTACACAAAAATGCTGTAACACACAATAAAAATGAAGTTAAAGTGATAAAAATCGCACCTACTTTCCGTGGTTTTCCATGAATTGATAACGATGGGTAACTTAGTCACAGGTACCACATGTGGGTACCACAGATAAAAGAAACTAACGGTTGCTTGTTTACCAAAGATTGTGTTCTAATTTCTGTTGAAAATAAACAGTCACTAAACTGAAGTGAGAGGTACAAATGGAATTTATGACTGCCTAATTGTGAATAGGAAATACATATAAATAGTTAGCAGAACTTTTTCAAATATTGATTTATGTAGGTATGTATGAAGGATATTTTTAATAATAATGGGGATAACAATTTTTTACCTCTAAATATCATATTTGATCAATCAAAATTTTCGTCAGTTCTGAAAAAGGTAACCCAAAAGAAGGCTTGGAGAGTCTATCCTATAATATAATAACGAGTTCAATAATGGCACCCAATATACAAAAACAATATAATTATTATATACAACAAAGTAGGCAGCCAGCACTGTACACTTTTCTACCTAATACGAAGTTCCTATCACTTGAAACTCCTATTCCTACAACAGATCTTTCATGATCTGTCATAAAAGATTGGAATTACAATAGAACAATAATGCCAACAGATACGCTAGCATAAAAGGTTTTCTCCAACTTCTACTTGACACCAAACGGGAATCAAACCCGCTACCCCAAAACATTATCACTCGCAAACATGCAACAATACTCCATATTCATAATATCTCAACTCAAATTGGAAAAAGCGTAATCAGTAACGACCCTCCTTAACTTCACAATATACTCATCCTGCTCTTACTCACGCAGAACAAATGAGACAGAAACAGTTGAATTGTCGAATGATATAAAGGATGACCTATTTTCATACGCCACGTGACTTGAAAAGCGAGGTTTCAGCTCCCCCTGTAAAAGTACTGCTTCATTATTTAAAGTAGGGTTTTGTATTTTTTGTACTGAACAATGGCGAACTTGGCTTGGACCTGCATATGGTTACAAATGATGTTAAATCCGTAGAAATCGTGGAATATACAACGCGATTTAAAATAAGTATTATGCGAGCCGTTAAGGGGTAATTTCTGTTCATGAAACTGTACAACTTTTGATCTAAAACTTAACTGAAATTGCAAAAAAATATTAGGACATTTCATTAAAAATATATAAGCTCTATTGGTCAGCTTTGTGTGAAAAGTCCAAATATTTCTTTGTAATTTCAGCTAATTTGTATAACAATAGTTGTTCAGTTTCGTTTGTAGAATTTACCGTGGTTTTATAGAATATTACAAACATTCTGATATTATATTATGTCACATAGGTGAAACTGCTAAATTAATTAAATTTGTATTTCAAAAATTCGTGGGTAATGTACGAGTAAGTGCACTTAGAATTTGTCAGTTCTATAGCTTTAAAATACTTCAAAAAGCTAAACGAAAAAGCACGATAAATAAAGGTTTATAAGTTATCATCCACACACTCCAGTATTTTTACCAAAGGCTGCATTCAGTAGAAATCCACAAAATTCGGAGAATTCTGATATGAATAATGATACTCGCATCATCAGGTGACTAGGGACAGGTTAGCCTGAAAAGGACATTTAGGTCACTTCCTGGCCTGACCTTGCAATGTACTAGATTGACACTGGCCTAATTTGACAAGTTTGACCCTTTCTCTCCCGAATTCGTAATGACAGTGTACTTACGTAAAGCAATTTCATGAATATTCCAGCTAATGAGCATGTGTATACAGGGTGTTTAAAACAGTGCGTTTGAAATTTTAAGGGGTTACTCAGAATCAAGTACAGAATCTAGGAAAAATATTGAAAAAATCCGCTCTTCATATTTTTTTTCCAGTTTTTCATACAAATTCTTGATTCACTATTCAGATTTAGTATGAGAATCTGGAAAAAAAATTTGAAGAGCGGAATTTTTTCAATATTTTTCCTGGGTTCTGTACTTGATTCTGAGTAACCCCTTAAAATTTAAAACGCACTTTTTTAACACTTATATATTATCTTAACATAAAATCAAATACAATATGATGCAGAGACCGATGACATTGGCATTTGGTAATACAGCCAATATTCAACTGCCGCGAAAATTAAGCTTGGGATTTTTCTTCTTCTTCCTAAGGTTATCCCGATCTGAGTCTGGTCCTCTTTCCAAATCAGTAAGATAGTTGTCTGAATCAAATTCATGAAATTCTTAGCTCATTATCGAATTAAATATCGTTAAGGACATTTGATAAAAAGTACCTCAGATCCTTAGATGTTTAGAGTCGACTACAGGATTCGCCCGATCTTTGACATGTTACTTAGTGAGATCTAAAATAACTTGGATTTTAATTTAAGATATTTCAAAACAAATCGTTATCAAAATTATTGAGTTCATTAAGATTAAATATAAGCGTTGTAGAAATAAATGTTAATCGCAATTGTAACTTGAGATACCTTCGTAAGCCTGCAAATTCTTTACCTACCTTAGTTAAAAATATGACCTCAAAACAGCTATAAGGTCACAGTCACAGGGCAAGACCTGACCCTCATTTGAGATAACTCCCGTTCTACCCTACTCTAACCTATCTGGCCCATGACCTTGCAAGATTTGAGGTCAAAGTTGAGTTTCGTCTGTGACCCAATTTATAGGCGCTCTGAGCTTTGTCGTGCTTTTCTTGATTATTTATTGTTTTTTGTATAATGAGAAATCAATTTTCTGAGGGTTACTAAAATAAATTTTCCAAGTGGACGCTATAGAGATGGCAAAACCATACTTGACCAAACCACATGAAGCACTCCCTAAGTTACAGTTATGTTAATAAATTTATATTTTTCTTGGCGTAGACAAAGTAGTAGTCATACAACGATGTCAAGAGCATTGACTTAGATAGTTCCCACTTTTAATTTTAATCCAGGCCTAATACTAAACAGAAACAGAGAGAAAAAATGTAATCTTGACCTAGCGATCAGAGAAATACGCCTAGTTACTCATTATCAAATAATCATACTTTTACCACCTTCCTTATCATTTGTGTAACAGAATTGACATGCCAAACCACCATATACACTCAACTGTGACGTGAGCAGCATGCAAACCTGTACATTACGTGCTTGCGCTCACGACCGTCCGGACATTGCTAGACACAACGGATTGCGCAACTTGACTACCACACGGATAGTGCTCGTACAAGCTTTCACTAACATAAAGCATTTTTTGAACGTTTTTGATCTTTCAGTAAAGACTATTCATTGGTCTGAAGGAAAGAGACATACCGTCTGAGAGTGTTTTGAAAAAACATCTACAAATAAATGAAAAAAATAAATGTTGGAGTGTTCAAATTGACCTTCCTCGTATGCCTATAGAAAGAGTTTCATGAAGCCCCAGCAGTAGGGACGTTATTGGTTGTTAACGTAGACTAATTAAACTAGGATATTACAATTACTAGCACACAAATAGACTCCTGAATGTTATTGTCCTGATTACGTGAGTTCTACAATATAAAACTTACAAAATTAAACCTTATTTTATGATCAGCGTACATAAAATTTCAACTACTAGGTATTTCCATTCTTTTCATTGAATAAAAATTCCGTATATCGAATAAGTCAGCCAAATGATAAAATTACCCCTTTCATAGACGGACTAGAAACCAAAGCGGATCGTTTGTGAAATGACTCATTTTATAATTTAGCTACAACATGTTTATATAGGAAACATAGTCACTCTCGTTTTGACTACGCATCTCGGCATAAAATGTATAGACTGGTAGGTATGAAAAATACTTATTTTAAACTTTGGTACCCACTTTTACTTACCTTATTATTTATAACATTCGCTCTCTGCGTCGCGTTGCTTCGTCTGTTAAACAATGCTTAAAATCCGGACCGCACTTAAATCTCAAATTCAATATGTTTCCTCCCTTCTTCGGTCGCCAAGTCCCCACTCAAGGTCAAAAGGGTACTCTGGAGCCCCTTCTTGGACTCTTTTCTTGTAAAATGGTCTTGATATATACCTGGGTATAGTTTGACAGCTTTATAATATCTGGATGTAGGTAAGAGATTGTAAAAATTGCGTAATTTTGGATAAGGATTAAAAATGCGAAAGGAACTTAACAGAAATCGATATGTTCCAAGATGGCGGAATGAAAATGTGGGTACATGCAATAGATTGGGTGTAGGCAGAAACAAGGGAAAATATGTCCTTTTCCTAGTCTCTGCTTTAGGTTACAGTTACCTGCAATTATTAGGTATTTGCCTATAGTTCATTCCAATAAAAAAAGCAAAAGGTAAACAAAGATAGTATGCATCTGACATTAACATGTGTCATTTCCATAGTAAGTTTGTTTACCTTTTGCTTTTTTTATTGGAATGAACTGTAGATGATATTATTTCGAAAACAGGTAGTGTACAGTGCGACTACGATCTTTTGGCAGGTGGATGATATTGACAGGAGGGCGCTTTTGTCGCAAATCTGACATTTATTTCATACAAAATTAAATAGTCATTTTTTCAAGATGGCGACGTTAGTGCCGGCTTTTCACCACCTGCCAAAAGATCGTAGTTGGACACTGTAACCTACCTTGTAGCACCTATGTTTTATCTGTGGTTTCATGAATGCAGCAGGAAAGATATTCTAGATAATAAATTCATAAAAATAAAATATTAACAAATTCTACCCAATTATACACATTCTTTCAGCTGATGAGGATGATGATGATACACATTATCGAAATTTTAAAGTAATTCTACTTTCTTGACTTACCTAAAGTAAATGAAAGTACTAATAACTTCGGCGGTGCGCCATCTAGCGCTGAGTAGCAGAACTACCAGTTACGTACCAAAAATGCATAAAAATGTTCCCATCGCAAATTTTTGAAGTGTCATATTTTTTCATTATCAAGAAAAAATATTTCCTTCGAACTCATAAAAAAACTTACAAGTTTGTAAGTAAGAAATTTATCGGTCAAAAGCCACTGAACTCTGCGTACAAAACAACGCGTAGAGATGGCGCTGTTGTCGCTATGCATCATTGGCTTAGACTTTAGATTCAATACTAAGCATTTACACCAAGCTTCCGCCCGTGACTATTCTCCCTAATATTTTTTTAAAGTTAAATTTTGATTTAGAAAAGAATAGAATAGAAAATTTTTTATTCAGCACACAGATGTAAAGCCTCAATCTACATTAAAATGGCATTATACTTATAATTATTATAATTATACACTTGTTTGATAAAAAATAATAAGTAATATCGTATTAAATATAATTTATAATAATATTACTATCTACCTATAATAAGGGTTTTTTAAAATTTCTAGATAGTGTGATGAAACAATGATCCATTTCCGAAAATGACTGCACTAAATTTCTATTTGTCAATTATTGTAAAATTGGCAAAAAGTAAGCTAATGCCACTTCCCGATATTTCGATATTTTTTTTGTAATAAATATTTTTTTTCACATTAATTTTAATTGACAATTAATTACACTTTCCTTATATACCTATATATATATCTCTTTACCATGCTATGGCTACGATATGACTTTTTAATCATAAAATATTTTTTAAATAAACTTCATATCCAATACTTTACTGTTATCACGAAGGTATATATATAAATATATGTACGATATAATACAACCGAGTGTAAGAATAAAAAGCCGCAAAATGTACGGAAACTTTATATATATAGCGTCCTTCTAAAATACCTGAAAAAAAATTACACATGAAACTGAACAACTTTCCCTAAGGAACCTATACTCAATTCGCAAAAAAACATTTGGACTTCCTATAAAAAATTTGCGGTTCCGTTGATCAATTAGTATGAGGACTTCAAAAATTTTTTTGCGAATTGAGTATAGGTTCCTTAGGGAAAGTTGTCCAGTTCCAAGAGTAGAAGCCGTGGTTAAATTTTTTTCAGGTATTTCATAAGGACCGTGAAGCGGTCATAACTTGGATGGGCTTAAAATATCAGTGACTATTACAAGATAGCAGTCGTCAAATCATGTCGGAGGCGTTATAGGCAGCTTGGATGGACTGACAGTCAAGCCCATCCTAGTTGTGACCGTGTTTATAATCAGTTGACCTGCGTGATCGACGCGACTACGTAAGCCGCACTGAGCCACGACCGCTTCATTATATATTTATATACTTTGCGGCTTTTATTGACGACGAGGGCAGAATAATAATAATCATACCTTTTCTAATCGTTCATTGACCTATAGCAACGCAATGCAATGGCTTTTTATTACTTCATTGTTTACATTACGAGGTCTTACTTACATAGTTCTGAAACGTACCTATTACGTGGATTTGAAGGCGTGTATATTAGAACTATTACATATCACACTCAAACTAAACATGTTTTTTTTTATTAGATGCTTTATACACAGTCTCTTCAATCGGTACTTTTTCTACCTAGTCTAGTACAAAGTTCTTACCGCGCGGAACTTGTACACTCAACGTTTCGGGAAGTGTTTGCGAAGCGAGAAGAAACGTCGAGCCCAAAAGAAACTCGCTTCAACAAAGAAAAAAAAACAAAGAAACAAAAAAACAAAGAAACAGTAAACGTGAGGATATTTAACTTAACTTTTGAATCGTTTCATCAATCTTATGATATTTCGTAATATTTTTTATAAGTCCTAGGATGACTTCGAAAAAGCGGTGCTTCGGTCGGGTTACTGAGGCATTGGATGCAATATTAACCTACCGAAATCAATTAGGGTTGCAGGCATGCCCACCGTGACCACAACGGTGGATCCACGCCTGGATGAAAGTCATAGATAGAACATGAGTTGCCTGTTTTGGTTTTTAGTACTGCCTGTCCTTAAGGGTTCTCAGAAGTAGCTAAACATAAAAAACCGGCCAAGTGCGAGTCGGACTCGCGCACCGAGGGTTACGTATAAATTCATAATCACACATGTCTTGAACTCTATATTTTTTATATTTGAGTTGATTAAATGAAAGGTAATTTGCGGTTTACGATTTATGACGTATTAACCTACTTAATAGATCTCGTTCAAAACAATTTTCGGTGGAAGTTTGCATGGAAATGTACATCATATATTTTTTCTAGTTTTATCATTCTCTTATTTTAGAAGTTACGGGGGGGGGGGACACATTTTACCACTTTGGAAGTGTCTCTCGCGCAAACTATTCGGTTTAGAAAAAAATGATATTAGAAACCTCAATATCTTTTTTGAAGACCTATCCATAGATACCCCACGCGTATAGGTTTGATGAAAAAATTTTTTTTGAGTTTCAGTTCTATGTATGGGGAACCCCAAATTTTTTTTTTCTACTTTTGTGTGAAAATCCTAATGCGGTTCACAGAATACATCTACTTACCAAGTTTCAACAGCATAGTTCTTATAGTTTCGGAAAAAAGTGGCTGTGACATACAGACGGACAGACAGACAGACAGACATGACGAATCCATAATGGTTCCGTTTTTTGCCATTTGGCTACGGAACCCTAAAAACGGATTCTTGTGTATATATTGCAATATTTTTAAATATAATAGTAACTTCAAATTATCTTTATTTTATTGAAAATAGACTATTTAGTAGGTATAACTGATGTCGGTTAATACGCAAAGCCTTTTTTTATGCCGTAAAATATACAAAAATCTATCTATTTTAATTAATCGATTTAAGTACAATCTTCCAAAAAAGTAACAAGGTACCGACAGCGACAGATAGAGATTAGAGAATAAGTTTGTTCAGAATCTATGGTTGTACCGTACCTACCTACATGTAAGATAAATATTCTGTGGGGTTATGTACGTCATTATGCAGAGGTAATACCTAAGGTTATAATGAAAGGAAGATTTTGGAGGAAAAGTACCTATTAAAAAAATAACTTGGTAAAGAATATTCTAGTAAACAGAGCAATAGGAACCTACCTAGGTACCTACTTTTTATCTCAGTGAAGGGAAAATTTTCCTCAATAAAAAAATACCTATAAAATGCGTCACTCACTGCACAATAAAGAAATGATTATTAATAAATGTACCTATAAATAAATAAACAACATATGACAATATTGTATGAACTACCTATTATTATATTTGAAATTCAAGATAAGCTAGGTCATTTACCTTTGTTTGGCAATGTTTGACCTTTAGTTCCGCCTCCCGATAATAGGTGGCGCCGTGCTTTGGAGGGTATCGGATTTCACGTTTTTTATTTTCGAAAAAAATATACATATATACCTATAAAGCGTATCAAAATAAGTTTTTTTCTCGGTTCATTTTTTAATAAAGAGTTTAATACATAGGAATCATTTCTGTTAAGAGAGCTATACCTTTTGGGTTAACTAGCGTCCTTGCTTTATAGTTCAAGATTTACGATAGGTATTATTCAATGGAAATAAAGTGTATAGGTAGGTGTACCGTCGGCTATCCGTTACAAGTCATTATACTCCATATAGCTACTTATTTGGGCAACTAAAGTACAGCCCACACTTGTTTTCCCGCCAAAAATAGATTTCAATCATCACAGCAAGTACATAATTCAGGTTCGTTAACCTACAGCACTGTGCCTATGACCCTTAGTTCCGCTACTGGATGATAGATGGCGCTTTGCGGAAATGTTTCACTTCCTGGTTCAGAAATCATAAAATTGACAGTTTTGGTGGTTTTGATGGGATGGCATTTTTTAAAGATTTCTCTCCATTTTTGATGAGTGTACGATTTTAAAATCTTAATTTGTGAGTTCTTAGCAGGCTTTAAGTCACTTGATGAAATATGGTGATGATGATGCCAAAATACCTACTTAGGGGCCACCCATAGGGAAGGGGGATCCATACCAGGGAACACCAGGGAAGGGGAGGTCCCACAAATGTGACCATCTGTGACAAGGACGGGAGGGGATCAAAAAATCATGAAATTCGTGTGACATAATTTATGGATGGCCCCTTATGATAGTAAGAAGCGCCTTTCCAAGATTAACTAGAGCTAACAGTTAGAGTTCTAATATTAATATAGGTAATTACATCTTGGGTAAATTTCCATCACCTGTTTCGATTGAAAAAAGACCAAAGCAAAATATATCTTCTACAGATTTAATTTGTTACATTGTGTTGTTTTAGTTCTTCTGAAAAAAAAAATACCTTTAGTACCAATATACTGTAAATCAGTAACAAATACCGTTTCATTTTCCTCACTTTACTAAGTCATAAATCCCTTATTTCAAATTCTATGCTGACAAGGAAAAAACATTCGGTATTCTCAGTAAACCTAGAAATGTCACACACAACTCTACAACTAGGTCATTGACCCACATTAAGATGTGCTGTGAATCATAGGTATATTGACTAGAAATCCTTGAATTTCGATTTCTATAAAATACACATAGGTACGTCATAGGTGAATGAGATTTACAGGAAAAATTAACAAGTTTTTTATATTAACATTTGGGTATTAATTGTATCCTAATTTGACTGAAATTCAGTACAAGCAATAAATTGTACAGGATATTAAAAACATTTTATTGTATTGTATTGTAATGTATTGTATTAATGCTTTATTGCACACAAGGAATTTACATAACATATAAAATATTGGACTCCGATTTCATTGATTCCGATTTTTTATTGAAAACTTTGACAGAATACATCAAGAATTTTTTAGTTTAGTCTGAGGAATACATAAACAATATTAAATTAAAATAAAAAGATCCCCAGCGGTATCGAAACATTTCCACAAAGATATAATAGCTATTTTTGAGTGTCAGTGTTTTAGTAGGAAATACTGTGGAAAAACCACACCGACTTCAATCGTAACAACTACCATTTTGCAATGATTTTTTAATTTTTGTTGATTTTTTCAAAACGTACTAAATCAATTTTGATAAAATTTATATGGGACTACCTCTGAAGTATTACAAACCCTACCAAACAGAAAAAGAATCATCAAAATCAAACCATAACTGGCGGAGTAATCGCGTAACAAACATATAAAAAAAGAAACAACATACAGTCGAATTGAGAACCTCCTCTTTTTTTGAAGTCGGTTAAAAAGAGGTTTTATTTCGTCGTCGCTCCAGGGGAGCGAGTGCAAGTCTGTCGGTCCACGTATTTACGAACTATTATGCACAATAAGGCTTCAAATTTTACCAAAAAACCCTTTTTAACATAAATAATTTCTCATATGTAGGTAAAAACAGAGTTTCGTAACTATTTACCTACTTCCCAGAATTTATTGACTGTATGCGTACCTAATCAAACATTTAATTAAATTTAATTTGACATCCATTTAACTAAGAAATTTACTTTTGATAAATAAACTTGTATTGTGTTTGTACAAAAAGAAACGGGGTTACACAAGCTGTACCAAAATAGGTGTAGGTGAACTAGTGCTTCTACTTTTTTACGAGTTTAATAAAATAAGAAAACGGAATTTCCATACAAAATTTCCCAAAGAGCTCATTAAATTGTAGAAGAGTATTCTTTTGCGATTTAAGCAATCTCATACACTTATTTTGTTTCTCTATGTATTGTATACTCAACTTTTTTATAATCTTTTATTCACAAATGGCAAGCCCTTGGCATCATCTCACCCGGTGGTAAGTGATGATGATGCCGAAGATGGAAGCGGGCGTACCACGATTGCCCAACACAATGGGGTGCTGGTTATTTTAGCTCCATGCCGGCACACATAAATGCTATTAACATTGCTACTACAGATTATATAAACTGAATTGCGAATCTGGCTGTGACACCACTGCCGTGTGCTCTCTACTCCTATTGTTTTTGTACTATGCAACTAAATTAATGAATTCTAATGTTATCATTTTATTTGATGTTAAGGGCATTGACCTGATGAATAGATGTACCTTAATTTTGATAAGTTGCGTAGAGAATGATAATATTTTGTTTATTGTTTGAGTTTATTTATATCGTCCCCACTGCCGGGGCACTGGGTTCTTAAGATGGAGGTTGTTGGGCTAATGGAGAACGCTTTTTTTCGACGCAGGGAATAATGCGTTACGCAAGTTAGTCCCCGTGGGGGGACCCGGAAAACAGATCTTCCCGGTATACCGACTAAACAACTCAGCGGCACTCCCACATCGCCCGAATGGCATGGGACTGGGAAACCGGTAGAGCCTTTACGTCCAGTCCCCCAGCTAGTGGTGAACCCTAGTTTGAGAAGTTTCTAAGCAGCCTGTAAAGCCTTTCACAAGACTTCATTAATATCATCTAGTGACTGGTTTTTCTTCACTTTAGTAGTACCTCAGAGGAAGGATACATCCTTCCTCTAAGGTAGTACATATCTGTAACAAAATATTTTTGTCATTAATAGCTGGACATACACATATATTTTTTTTAAGGAAGGTTGTAGAAAGAAAGAAAATGTAATCAAAGGAATTTATTTGACATTAATGAAAAACACAAATCATTATATTATATATTTTCTAATAATAATTAAAAATAACAAAAGTTTTTCAGTCTCAAGAGTAAAACGCCAAGTTTTTTTTATTAAATTAATTAATTCTCTTCATTACTGGTAACAATAAATAAGTTTAAATAAATATTATATTTCTTTGACACCTGTCATTGACACGGCACGGGACTCGAACGCCACACCCCTACTCGAGGTCGTACTTCGCACCCAAACAGAGTTGAACCCGCGAACATTAAACTTTCGGAGGTGAACGATCCCAGAGCCATGCTGGATTCCAATTTGGCGTCATCATTTTGTAACGTATGATAGACTTAAATACTCAAGATTACATACTTTTTACCCAACTGTCTTTGAAGTGAGGTAATGTTTTTTGAGTGTATGTATGTATTTGTGTGTCTGAGAGTGTAAGCTATAGAGAAATGTAGCTTAAACAACTTCATCTTCATCCATTAGTAGCTAACTCGGTGTTTAGCGCTTTTTTCTACTAATCTGAGGGTCGTAGGTTCCATTTCCAGGCGAGGCAAACATTTCAGAAGCATGACAAGTTAAAAAAGTTTGTATGTCTGAGAGAAAAACGAATAACTCGAAAACCACTGAAGCGATTTTAACCAAACAAAGCTTAGAACCACCGCGATAAAATCTGCTTTCAACTGAAAAAACTTCATTCGATTTGGTCTACCCGTTTTGAAAGTTACGATGCCAGAATTGCATGGAAAGTCCAAAAGATTTTGGCGTATCACTAAAGATGTTCAGTATGATATGTGTTCCAAGTTCCAATAGATGGATCCTATACCTATTTTATTAAACCTTGTATAGTATAATCATGTCTATCTATAACATGTCTGCCTAAACTAACACAAGTCTAACATGCAAACATCCAGCAGTAAAAGTTGAGCCCATAAAATCTAATGACATCACTCTCTTGCCCAAAAAGATGGCAAAAGCCACGATGAGGTCATTGTTAGTCTGTCAAAATACAAAAAAAACGTCATTACTACTTAACATATTACTAAAGATTGTGAAAGTTTTCAAGTTTAAAAAGAATAGAAACTCCTTTTTCGATAATAAAGCTGAATAAGAATGATGCCTAAATCGCTGAAACCTGAAAAAAGAACGATTTTTCACGTCATACCGTAGTAGGCAGTGCGTTCACCCGGCGTGGTCGAGCGACGACCTCGGAATTTCGGGGGTCAATGACCGGCCACGTATAGAAAGAGACAGCTATATCGTCTCGTCGGACACGTGATATTTTGCAGACAAGAAGTTTTTATTTGAGATGACAACGATATTTTAATTTTGGCTCTGTATGAGCGATTTGCGTTCCGAAATAATTTTAAACAATTTTTTTGTTCGTAAGTACGCAAGAGATGCTTCTTGACAGTTCAGTGTCCTTGTGCTATACATACATACATACTACATATGCTAACATTACATACAAAATGGGGAAGAAAACGCAAAGCTATTTGTAGATGGCGCTTCGGACGCTTGACTCATAACAACTTTCAATTTGTTCCGCGTTTTTTATTATCGAGGTGTAATAAAATAGTCTTTTTTCTGTAAAATTGTTAAATGGAAAATTTATGCGACTGTTCCTTAATGAAAGGCGAAGCTCAAAAATACATGATTGAAAACGTAAATTTTCCCAGGTCTTTTTCATCCAAGAATCTTTAGGAAATTAATGATTTCCATTATTATTGCAACCAAACGCCACACAACGCAGCATTTTTTTAATAAATCTTATGTTTAGTTCACGTAAACAGTTTTTCTATACGTTTTGACAGTTAGTGATGATTGTTATGAGTCAAGCGATATCAGCGCCTCTATCGGCGAGTTCTGTCAGTTTTCTTCCCCATTGAATAGGCAAATCTTTAAAACTAAACCCGACTTGAAACTACGCGTTTTTAAATTTAAGCTGGTATTTCATATCGAGAAACTTAACAAATGCAAGTTCCACAGCCACTCCCGAAAAAATCTTATAGTCGTACAAGGGATATCACCAACATTTTCCAAAGAGCCTGTACCTATTTAATGGCTCTGTAAAAAAAAGAAACCGTTTTTGTACTTTAATGTAGTTACATACATAACCCTAGTAAATACACACCTCGTACAATAGGGGGTCCCTTTGAATACCGAAAAAACATGTCTCTATACATATTCCATTTTCAATTTTATATTTATAAAAATCACCAAATTAATTTATCAAAGACTATGAAGTTTATATCCAGTAAGAAGTGCTAGTGGCCAGCCCCAGTGTCAGAGATTTTCAAGCCGTCTATAAGGCCTCTGACATGGCTTAACGACTGCCATCTAGTGATACCGGCACCGACGCGACGGCTTAATGATGGTTTATTGTTGGGGTGCATTTAAGAGATCTTCCTCGAGATAAATGCCACTAAACAGTCAAACACATCCAAGATATGACCCTGCCTGTGGTGAGTTAACTTGCGTGATCGCACTGAGCCTCGACCGCTACCATCCTCAGTCCATGCTTCCATTATGATTCATTTATGTATAATGACTAGCAAACACCAAATTAACACGCGTTTGATGTCGCGTGCTAAACCTATATCTACACAGTTGGTCTTATGTAAACGGTAGGGTTGGTTTGTGTCATCGAACCGGTCATACTGCTTTAAGCCGCAAAGTACATATCAGTATATGGAGGCTTCGTATACTTTGCGGTCTTCTGTCTTATGAGGACAGCATATGTTTTTTTTATGGCATAGGTGGTAAATGAGCAGACGGATCACCTGATGGAAAGCGACTACCGCCGCCCATAGACACCCGCAACACCAGAGGAGTCACAAGTGCGTTGCCGACCTTTGAAATGGGTTGGGGGATGGGGGAATGGGGGGGGGGGGTAGGTTGGGCCTCCGGTACCCTTACTCACTCGGCGAAACACAACACAAGCGTTGCTTCACGCCGGTTTTCTGTGAGGCCGTGGTATCACTCCGGTCGAGCCGGCCCATTCGTGCCGAAGCATGGCATATAGCTCGAACTTACGACCACACAGAGACCATCCGTCAGTGTACACTCTGTTGGAAACTTTAACAGGGTTTCTACTCATGAAACTGAACAACTTTTCAAATGGAACCTCGGTACCTACTCGTATACTAAATTCGCAAAAAATGTTAGGACTTTTCATGCAAATTCATTGGTCAGTAAGCTAATTTTGTATGGAGAGTAAATTTTTTTTTTGAGAATTCAGTATGGGTTTCTTGGAAAAAGTTGTTCAGTTTTATGAGTTAAACCCACCGTTAAAATTTTCAAAAGAAGTATTTTTACAAACAGTAGTCTTTGATAGTTGGTTTATAGATATGTATTATAATAATTAATAACACAGGTACATATGTGACTCGTTTCAGTACATTCAACTCCGTTTAAATAAAGTACTGTAGATACCGATACAATATGGTATCGGTATCTACAGTAATTTATTTTAAAACAAAACTTGTGAGCCTATGACAACACATTTTGCTTGTATTAAATACATAGGTATACGCCAATAATAGCATGAGACGTAACGAGGAAGTGTTTGAGCTCACGCAGGGTTCAAGATAAATTGGGAAGTTGTATTTTGGCGCGTTCAACCTAAAAAGTGCGTTGACCCCGGTTATCGAACTCCAAGTATTGTAGCATTAAATAATTGTGTAATATATGTATATATTAAGGTGTAGTATACAAGACATATTTTATGGAGAGTTCAGCTATGCAAAATAAGTAAAATAAAAAATCGACTGGAAAAAATATGTCAATTTGTCAAATCAAGATGAATAAGGTGAATAACGTAACTTCACAGTCCAAAATACAATATCAGACAGTTTAGGCTACAGGTAGTACAGTGAAACGGACATACATACACCGGAAAATACTCTTTGCTTTAAGTAGTAGGATAAAATCAGAATAACCTATTTTTCAGTATAACTATTCAATTTGACCCAATTTAGTAATCTCATTTATGTAAAAAAGTAGTATTGAAAAGGTTTTTGAAAGGATTTGCAAATTTCTTATGTTACAATGCCTATAACCCTTTGCCATCAGGAAAAAGGCCATCAACTTTCATATCACCGTGTTTTATAAAAAGGGAATGGTCTAACTAAGAAAAATATGTTATCGACCAATTTGTCAACGACCATAAAGTTTATGGCATTAACATATTTTACAAGAGCACGAATAGCCATATCGCAAAAAATTCTGGTTTGTCTCTGTAATAGCAAAAAAAACTAACAAATTTAACTGTTCTGGAACTCTAATTCCGCATTTTGCAAGTTCAATAACCGGCCACTAACACTAACAATGACTTGACAAGTTGAAAATACGCCCTTCGTACATTGCACACCTAATGACGAGATACGGATTCCCTGTATACGTCACCCATTGAGTTGTGTTACTTTTGATTCATCATACAATCACCCTGGGTCAATGGTCTGACGGTGGCAAACGTCAATGGTCGACCTTCTCCGGTCGCAGTATTGAACCATGGAGTTTTTATGCACGAGCCCTTGTCGTCATGAAAAATTGCTGGCTGGCTACTTACTATCGTCTTCAATTTTCTCACAAAATAGATTATATACAGTCTTTAAGCCACGTCAGAGGCCTTATCTTCTTCTTAGTAGGTCCTCGAACTCATCCAGTAGCATAGGGCCACAACTGCAGCTTTCCGCTGCTTCCGATTGGCGGTGACAGCGACAATCTCTGGCCAGCTTTTGTCCAGTGAAGCGGCTTCTAGTACCCAAGTCCTCCGCCAAGTAAACTTTGGTTGACCACTTCCTTTTTCCTCCAGAGGCATTATAGGCGGCTTGAAAACTTCTGATACTGGGGTTAGTCACTACCACACAGCCTCTACTAAACCGGACTTGGCCTCCGTGTCTGATTTATTTATTCATTTGATGGCCTAACTAACCTTTCCGAAGCAAGTAAACGATATAGTTATTAACGATTTAAACCTCTGTGTATGCCAAGGATTTTGTAAAAACATTATTTACCTTATGGACCTAAATTTTGTATGAATGCATCCACCCGGAAATGAACGGAGATTCCTCTTATTTTCGGTAGACGCCCAACAGGCTATGGGGTCAACACACCGTCACGTGCTCTCCTTTACAAACTATAAATCACTATAGATCTAATTTGGAAAGTAGGTAAACTATCCCCTATATAAATCTTACATCGAACAAGCTATAGTCTGTCAAAGGAATATTGGCACATGGAATAAACCTGTGAAAATGAACCTGTTGTTGTATACTAGTTTAAATTGTTATCTCTATATTCAATTTCACATTCGATTCGATCGTTTTAGTTTCACTTATTTTCATTATCAAGGACAAATAGACAAATCGTAGAATTCAGCAGTTTTGAAAGTGTTTGAAAATGCCTTTTAAGCAACTAGCAACTCGTGTTTAGTCCTTTATCTTCCCATGAGAAAGCAAAAAGAAGTACCGTTACTTAGTTTGATAAATACCTATTTTATGAAATCCTTTGTCATTTTCCCTAAAGCTTCATAAACAAGAGAAATATATTAAAATATAATTTAAAATTTAAAATTACTTATTAAATGCGTTTTGAAGCTAGAAAACCGAAGAAAAAGTAAAGTAGGAGTGTTTTGGTGCCATAAAAATGGACCCCGATTCAGCCTATGCTGTAACTGATTTTCAGCGATGCCCGATATATATATATATATAAAGTCTGCCATATTGAATTTGAAGTGACACTATAAACTAGGATAGATACAAAACGGTTCTGTAGATTCTCTAGAATTATATGAGGAAGGATCAACCTTCGTATGTTCTATTCATAACCCCAGCGTTTTGATTTTGTTGTGGTTCAAATACTTTTCCTGCGAATTTATAACCTACATATCCTGTGAAATCCATATCCCCAGGGTTTTGATACTGTTGTCGTGTCGCCTCTTCCTGCCAACCCTTACTGGACGTACTACAGTGGCCAATACTGACACAATTCGACGCGACCGCCCAAACCCAAAACACGGGTCGACGCTCGCACTCCCGCGCAGTCAACGAACTATTTCGGCTGCATTGAACTGTCCTGACCTACGATAGGTCTATACTGTGCGAAATAACTTTGCGAATTTTTGTTTTGAAATGACGTTGTTCTTATGAGGTATCATATAATTTTTCACAGTATATTCTGTAGCAATATGTTTACAATACGTGTTTTGGATCTCATTATCTACTGGGTATAATTTTCGAGAGTTGCTTTTTTAATTTACAAATAAGTAATATTAATATCAAGGTCAAATCACGCATGATAATCTGTCTTAAAACTAGGATTTAGAGACTGATATTTTTATTTGCGGATGTGTATCTGGATGCGGGCAGCGCAGGACCGTTCGGTATGGAAATCCTTGGGGGAGACCTTTGTTCAGCAGTGGACGTCTTTCGGCTGATGATACTGATGATTCGTATTTGATATACAATAGATTTGCTATTAAAATATATGTCAGGGCTCAAAACAGGGCTTTCCACGTGAACCTGAACAACTTCCCTCCACTTCCTTCTTCTTTACAATTATGTATATAGTTTCCTCTAAATTACCTCAAAAAAAAAATATAAACACAAACTGAAGACATGTTTTTCAAGAAACCTTAAACTCAATTCGCAAAATAAACTTTAAAAACTGATCAATTAGGTATATTAAAAAAACAGCCTAGTTAGTGTCTTAAAAATTCTAAGATTTCATGTTAACAAATTTCTGAAAAAATGGTCTCTATGGAAAAGTACCTTAACGTCTCTAAACCATTGATGTCATCCTGAATATGATTTGTATTATCTCTGGTATATCTATTATGAAGTCTATTATGAAGTCTGAGTCAGATTTGAGTCACTCCTTTTTTAAGGTTCTATATCCAAATGGTGCCAACTTAAGCTTACGCCTCCATATCTACTAAAATAAATAAATGTATTAATGTCTTTTGATTAATTTAATCGATGTAAAGTCTTTATAGCATACATAACACTATACTTACTTACTCCGCTGGCTCAGCAACCCAAAGTGTGTCTTGGCCTCCGATACGAGAAGTCGCCACTGGTCTCTGCCTTGTGCGATACATAACACTAATATAAAAAATATAGCAAAGGCGGGCTTATCCTTTTCGGGATCCATTCAGGTAGGTAGCAGGTCACAATAAATGTGTTATAGTAGTGCCTGCCGATATAAAAAAAAGAAGGGTCAGATGGTCTCGCAAAGGTTACAGTTTTTATTGATACTACATCAAATATTTAACAGATCCGAGTGGAAAAATGTAATCTCGACCCTATGCACCCCTAGGCATTCCAGGACTTCAAAAAAAGTAAGACGTCAAACTGTGCATTTAGTGGTACGAAACCCTCGGTTCGCAAGTGTAACTCACACTTGACCGTTTTTTTTCTTGATCAATTATTCATAAAGTTATTGATGGATCGTATCTGCTAATTGTGTATGTGTTTGATTATGATCTGTAGTACATGAATTCACACGCTTAGAAATTGTATGGGGGCGGATATTGATTGTATAGGTATTGAGGGTTCAACGATTCGATGAAAGTCGTAATTTATATTGAAATAACGCCCCCAGTTACGCAAAATTACACATGAAGACCGAATCGAATTAATAAGATAAATCAGCTACGCATATTTAAGTCATAAAAATGTCAAGTGATTTGAAAGTAACTATTATTTCGGAGTAAATGTGTCGGTACATTTCAAACTGATGCAAGTCCATTTACAAATTTGGCCGAAGTTACAAGAACTGACATAAAGTAAGTTAGGGATAATCTACTTACTTTATGTCAGTTGGCATAACTTCGGCCAAATTTTTAAGTGGGCTTGGGTCAGTTTGAAATGTACCGACACAAATAATGCTCTATATCTACTTATCTACTCTGAGCTAAATAAGGGTCCTGAAATTTTAGTCTGTGAATTTTTAAGAAAATAACAGTTAGGGTCCCGTGTTTCTTTTAAAAGTGAACTGAAATGCCATTAAATCTATTAATAGTTAGTAGAAAGAAAATTTATGTATTTTACGCTGTTCATAGAGTTCGTTCAATAATATGTCAATCTCGTTTAAAAAAACCTTGCGGTATTGCTATCAGTTATAATTATAACCAGTCTCTTTTCAATAAAACAGACACTTTGAAATTGCTTGTGAATATTCTACAATTCAGTTTTTCATGTTCAGCGCACCCTTAAATGTTATTAGGTATATAAAAAATCATTAATAAAAATAATGGTAAAAACGAATAGTGTAAAATAAAAGTTTTTCCAAGTAATATTTTTTTCGCAAAACTCTGGCAAGACTCATACAAACAAAGAAAAAAAATACAATAATTAGTCACCTGCTTGCCACACTGTGCGCGGCGCGCGGTCGTCGACCCCGCACGCGCACTGGGCCAGACATTGACCCACCATGTGGGCTGGAGCGCGGGAGTTCTTATCGAGTCGCCCCGCCTGAGCTCAGAGCTTCCCGGTTCCCGCGCGAACGGGGATTCCAAGTTTAAAAACAAAATAATGATATTTGAGAACATGAGCCGAGTTCAAAATTTGAACCTTTATTCTTTTTTTTAAATTTCTTTAACAATGAGATTCATCTTTTTACGAAAGAGTTCAGAATTCGTAAAAGAAGCTAAAAGCTGCGCTGGCTGGAATTATTGTGTAATGGAGTTTTTTTTATCATGACTGTATCTTTTTTTTCGAACTAAGAAAATCTAACACCTTTGAATTTGATTAAAAAATAAAATATTCTAATGAAAATAAATTTAATATAGCCCTTTTGCAAGTGGTTGCAATAATAACAATACTTATTTGCACTAATTTATTATTTCTTTTACTAACTTCCGGTAGAAACATTGCTTCTTATAGGCTTATAATAGGCTGGTAATAAATAAACTATTTTCTGATACTCTTAAAAATAAAACTTAAGTGTATTCGAACATTAATTTAACAAACAGTCTTCCTTGTAATGTTTGATTGATATACTATCCATTCCACTTAGACGTTTATGTATTTATTTTTAACTGAGTTATTACTCTATTTTAGTTTTATTTTATTTTTGTATGTTACGTATTAATTGTTTGATTCCGACTCATTTATGTATGATTTGCCTTGATTTTATACAGAATGTTAAAAAAGTGCGTTTGAATTTTTAAGGGGTTAGTCAGAATCAAGTATAGAAACCAGAAAAAATATTGCAAAAATCCGCTCTTCATTTTTTTTTCAGTTTTTCATACAAATTCTTGATTCATTGGTGATCCGTCTGCTCGTTTGCCACTTATCACATAAAAAAAAAAAACACTATTCTGATTTAGTATGAGAATCTGAAAAAAAATTTGAAGAGCGGACTTTTTCAATATTTTTCCTGGGTTCTATACTTGATTCTGAGTAACCCCTTCAAATTTCAAACGCACTTTTTTAACATCCTGTATAGGGTGACTTTAAATTAGTTCTTGATACGAAAGTCTATGCATGTGCTCATGATAACAAACAACTTCCCCTGAGGAACTCACTGTCAAATCGCAAAAAAACAATATGAGTTCTCCATAGAAATCGATCAATTGACCGGCCAAATTACTATGAAGAGTCTTTTTTTTTACGATTTGTCTTTGAGTTCCTTAGGGAAAGTTGTTTGTTATCATGAGCACATGCATAGCCTTTCGTATCAAGAACTTAAAGTCACCCTATTTATTCATGAAATTAATTCATTAAATTGAATTGAATTTGTTTAAGTAGGTATAGTATATCCTTTCCTTTTTATTAATAAAATTTGGGTTGAATTTTTACGGGTTTCTACTTCTCGTTTAAATAAATAAATCTTTATTTCGAAAAAAAGAAATCCATAGAATATTTGTGTGTATAACCTTTGAGTTACATAGCGCCAACCTCGGGTCATAACTTTTTGTACGGCCCACTAACAAAACAGTAAATTTACGAAAAATATAAAAATACCGCAGTTTCCGCGAACGAGAACAAACTTTAACAAAACTAATTATTTGCTCTAAAAACAACTCCCTGTTTTGCAATTTTTTTAGCTTCCGTCAAAAGTTGAAGTTTGACGTTCTTGAATTTAGCAGTGTTGCAAAAAGTACGTATATGGGACGTAGGACACGTGTTAAAATGAGGTCAATTGCATTTCCCGCTCAATGATTGAGGTAACTGAGGTAAACTCGCGCTCGTTTGGCTCGCGCCTTTGACACTTTCCAAACTATTGATTTTCTAACCTCTTTATCTTCAGCCAAAAGACGTCCACTGTTGGACAAAGCCCCAAGAATTTCTACACTGACTAGTCCTGCGCTGCCCGCATCCAGTGGCTTCCCGAAACCTTCACCAGGTCATCGGTTTACCAAGTAGGAGTTTTCCTACCTAATATTAAATTATTACCTATTCCGTAACATCTTTTTTGGTCCACGACCTCAAAAAGGCTGCTGAATGATCAGACATATAGAAAATGTCACAGACATTATGTCTGAAATCCTAACAAAACTGTTATCTGGTCTATAGTCCAAATGATGCCTCAGTACGAAATAAAGTCTACATTTGAACTAGAATCTAGGGCACAAAAGTTGAACAACCAGACAAAGTAACCGGGTTACCCCATGTTTACCTTAAATATATTCGAGGTGAACACACGGCAACACAGATCTGATATAGATTTTTAGTGATTTTGTAACGAGTGATAGTGAATTTGTGTTCGCTTTTGTATAAGGAAGAAGTATATTGGAGCCTGTATTTTGTACGTTTGCTGCTTTTTGGATATTTGTTTGGTGTCAAACAAATATCCAAAAAACAGCAAACGGAATAGTGTATCAGTTTTTTGTTTTGCTTAAATATTTTTTATAGTACTCATCGGAAATTGAAGTTTTTCTAATATTTATATTTTTTGTTAATTTATTATTGTAAAAAAAACGCAAATAGTGGGCACGGTACCCTAATATTTCTGTAACTTAATTCAAAAGGTAAAGATTTCGTGTTTATATAAGTTAGTTTTGTTGTTACAGCCAAAACAGCTTATTGGTTTAAAATTGCGAGGTTTCTTTCCGGCGAATCAAGGCTTATACCTTCAGTGTTTATAACTTTTTAAAAGTCACCTTTTTTGCGTAATTCATCAGCAGAACATATGTATATGTGAGTGGTTACGCATAAAGGGACCTCAAGGAAAAATAATTGATTTCGAGTAAATCGCGTTTAAAATTTTGATTAAAAAAAACATAAAAATAACTACGGCACCTAAAATAATAAAATACCTTGATTCTTTAAAAATACCTTGAAATTAATAAGTTTTAAAAAATTCGATAGTATTTTTCTATCGTCTGGTCGCTCATTATTTACGTATAATTTATTGTAATTTTTCTAATCTGTTTATTTGCCATGCCCTAACAGGGCTCATGTACCATACTATGTTTTTGTATATAAGACCTTTCAATATTTTGTACATGACTGCAAATTATGAATAAATATAAAAGAAATATGAAATATGAAAAATATTCCGATTACAATAGATAAAAACAAAGCTGTAAGACCACAGAAACAAAATTCATGAAAAACAAAAAAAAAACCGTTACCAATCCCTTCAAGTCCCTTTTTGCGTAACCACTCACATATTTATAAGGTGATTTTTAAATGGCGTATATAAATATATCTAGCCTTTTATTTGAGTCAAGTGTGACGATTTCTGTTTTAACATTTTTTAAATAAGCGACAAAAAAGTTGGTCTCTCCATACAAAAATGTCGATGCGACGGTCGATTTGTATGGGGAGTAAAATTTTTTTATGTCGTTGTTTAAAAAGATGTGGAAAAATGTTTGTCATATGAACAAGGGTCAAATTAATAGCCTAAACATGTTCATATACGACATTAAAAAATCACCTAGTACATACTTAATACTTATCCTAAATATAAACATGTAGGAACTTTATTTGGTAATTTTTCATTATTAAAAAAAAAGTATGATTAAAGTACTTAACTTCCATAACAAACATTTTAAGTAATTTTTTATTGCTACGCCAATTTCGTAGCACGTTCGTAGCCAACCTGTCACAGCGCTTAAGTTATCTTACTTAATGTAAACAGAAATGTTTTATTTATAAATAAATAAGTTTAAAAATATAGAAAAATATATGTTCAGAGCATTGTAGAATAATAAAATGACACATATAACTAACAAGCGATATAAAAAATATGAAAAAGCCTTGTTTTTTCCAAAGTTATTTACACCTATTTTTCCTACTTAAATATTATGTTTGTCGTTTGATTAAATCTAAATCACTTAGCAACAGAGGAAAAAACCTTTTATCGTAGATTTTTAACTGATAAACTGGTATTTCAGCTGGCATTACGCTTTACATGCCTTCGCCTTAGCAACAACTGAAAAAAAAAACAAAATCGAAAGGAGACCAGAAAACCGCAATTGTCACTGGCTGGTAAACAGCGAATCGATATAGAACGTTATCTCGAGTTCGGCGGCGGCCGTCGAACCCCCAAACAGGGTTCATTCCACTCGTCTAGTCGGCCAGCAACATTTGGGCGTTGGTTGCAGGAGATGCGGATTTTTTTCCAATTTCAAATAGCCTTGGCCGTTTTGAAAAGGAAAAATAAATAGTTTCGATTTACCATGGATAGAGATTGAACCACTTCTGGAAGTGTTTGAATTTGGAATATGATTGAGAAGTCGTTTTGAGGGTAGAGCAGCTTTATATGATTGACCGTGGACAGTCAGAAATTGCTGAAAAACCTTGTTAAAGATGGCGAATTTGATTTCTTGTTCGATTAAGTAATTTTAGTACAAGAAACACTGGAAAATAAGTTATCTTAATTCTTGCGTATTGTATTGGTTTTGATTTTTCGAAAAGTTTGAAATCTAATATAAGAAAGTGTTTACTAAATACCAAACTTATCTTAAAGGTCACGAAAATTATTCTATACCCTGAAAATTTATTACCATTTTCCTCAAAACTCACCTCTTAAATTACGGAAAAAAATGAATGGGTTATGTTTCAGCTGAATCTGAAACAGTGTCACAAGTTCAGCCCGCCCAGTTCATAGTTCGATGCTCGCTCTGCCGCGAACTGCTAACTCCAACCGACGACCGGCCGGCGGCGGCTCGGTTCCGTAAATCTGAATTACAATTCCTCATTTGAAATTTTGAAAAAGAAAAATGAAAATCAGAACGTTTCCGGGATAAGAAGATTTCAAACCTTTAGAAAGAAGTTTTTATATCGCAAAATGCTGAAAAGCTGAACGTTGATGCCGCAGCGTTAATCTTTTGATATATAATGATTTCATAGTTAATAACCTTAACAATTTATTAATTAATATATTTTTTTTTGGACCGACGACCTGGTGAAGGTTGCGGGAAGTCGCTGGATGCGAGCCGTACAGGACCAGTCAGTGTGGAAATCCTTGGGTGAGGCCTTTGTCCAGCAGTGGACGTCTTTCGGCTGATAGATAGAACCTTAACAATTTACGGAAAAATATGTCCCGAGACATCTCGTAGGGAATGCTTCCCATAGGATAAGAGACCCGTGCCCCAGCAGTGGGGACGTTAGGGGTTGTAAATGATATTTGAAATCAACAATTTTCCGACGAAGGAGAAAAGAGTCAGATTAAAGTTTTCGTGTTTACTGTGTCTGTTTTATGATTAAACCTGATGTCTACACTGATGGATTTTGTTGTTATATAGAGGTGTTAAATTTTTCTTGTTCTTTTAAGTTTCACAGGGATATTTTTATCCAACTTTTTATTTTATACAATTCGACTGAACTGAAACTTAGTTGATTGAAGTTGGCAATCCTGATTTCAGGGTAAACATTTTTGTGATTTGTGTCTGCGTCTAGGTGTATAGTATAACATATCTATAATACACTCGGCTTCAAAAAAATCGCACCTTTTAAGAAATCTATTTTAAACATCTTTCAATCGTATTTGTATTATGAAATATTGGTAATGTTCGGTATCATTTGAAAGGTAAGGAAACAGAGAATGCAAAAACAATAATTCATTCAATGTTTTTTATTGGAACTGAGAAAAATTTACAAAACAATAAAAATCCTTAAAAAACCCAAATGAAATCTGATTAATTTTTCAAAACAAAGTTGCTTAAAACTAACATAAAACCTAGTGTTACCCCCCCTAGCCCTAATGACGTCTTCCATGCGCTCCCTCATGGATCGCATCAACTTTAGGACCTCTTCTTGAGGGATTCTGTCCCATTCCTCAATAACGGCGTCTTGGAGCTCCTGAAGAGTCGTGGGAGCGGGATCACGGGATCTAACCTTGCGTTTCAGCTGGTCCCAGAGGTGCTCTATCGGGTTCAGATCTGGACTTCTCGCTGGCCACTGCATGACAGGGATCCCAACCTCTTGAAGGTAGCCCTGCACAATTCCAGCAGTGTGCGCGCGAGCGTTATCGTGCATTAATATGAACCCGTCGCCAATAAATCCAGCATAGGGGACCACATGTTCTTCCAGGATCTCTGTGATGTACCGGTGAGCAGTCATCGACCCTTGCCCGCGAGCACCGCCGGTCCGAGAGACGCAAGAAAGTTCAGTTTTGCCGTCGGCAGATATGCCGCCCCAGAACATGCAGGAACCGCCCCCGTATTCTACCGTCTCTTGGATGCAGGCTTGGGCAAAACGTTCCCATTGTCTTCTGTATACTCTTTTGCGTCTATCGTTGCAGAAAAGGCACACTCTCGTATCGTCTGAGAAGAGAACAGCTCTCCATTGGTCCAGGGTCCAATTGACGTGGGCGCGAGCAAATTGCAGGCGTGCTCGCCGATGCGCTGCTTTTAATTTTGGACCCGTAGCAGGTCTTCTAGCCACAATATTTCTCTCCTTTAGTCTTCTTCTAACTGTAGAGACACTCACGGCCCTTCTACGAACTGCTTGAAGCTGCTGTTGCAACTCAACAGCATTAGAGAACCGATTTCTCAAAGACTTCGATACGACGAATCGGTCATCTCTCGCAGAAGTGCAGCGATTTCTACCAGACCCACGCCTTCGGACAAAGCCACCGGTCTGCAGAAACCGCTGGTACACTCTTCGAACAGAAAAGCGACTCAAGTGCAATTGCCGAGCAACATCACACTGACGTAGTCCTGATTGCAGTAGTGCGATAACTTGGGCGGCTTCAGCAGCAGTAGTGTCCATCTTCAAGGACGTTTTTCTGATGAAAGATATTCTTCTGTGTCTTCTTCGACTGTTGGTAGCAAATTTATCCCCCGATACGCTGTATCGACCCTTTTATACCCAAAAAACAAAACAATACAAACAAAATTTGAAGAGGAGAATCAGTTCCATTGTCATTCACAGTGACTTAAAGTGTCAAGCTTTTTCTTTAATCAAATGAAATGGATATTTTTTTAAAGAATTTTTATAGGGCTCTCAAATGATACCAATATTGCTACGAATAACTGCTTGTCTTAAGGATTAACAGTGCTTGAAGCCTATTTTTACGGACGTGCGATTTTTTTGAAGCCGAGTGTATATGTATGTATATTGTATATCAGTCTCTGGTTCCCATAAACAGAGGAATCTTATTTCATAGCAGGATGACCGACCATGTGTCAATAATAATAATAATAATATAATATAATAAAATAAATAAATAAAAATGTTTATTGAGACACTTTTAATAACATCTCATAATTTTGATTTGTCCCTGTATATTTATCTATATTATTATAAACTACTTATAATTAAAACAGCCCCGCAACCTCCACTAATCTGGTCTTGGCCCCCGTGTGTGGAGTTTGGCCTAGCCTTCCCGATGTATGGGAAGAGACCCGTGCCCCTGCAGTGGGGACGTAATGGGTTGTTAACAACAATTAAAACAAATCTCCTCTAAACCTTTTAAAGATATTGCTGAATAATTACAATAATAACATCGATACTCCATTACAAAACGATTATTTAGAATTTGACAGACAATCATACCAACATGACAATATGTTATTATTGTGCAATTTATAACGTATTCAAACGGGGGGTCATTGACTCGGGTGGTGTCATTGGCCCCCAAAAATAGCTGAGTCAAGTGAAGGTGCGGATTCTGATGATGGATTTTGAATTTCGTAACGTTGTGTAAAAAAAAACATCATTTATCACAGCTCTTTTTGAGAATCACGAAAAATTTCGACGTATTGGAAGAGTAGGGATAAAGAGAAGAATTTGTGCATTTCGTAAAAGAAGCTTTTAGATAGTTATCGTACCTTTTTTTTGCTTTGCCCCTTATTTAAGTCCTCTATTTAATTCAAGGGTTGGATGGAAGAGATCCCTTAATGGGATAAGTCCGCCTTTGTACTTTATGTTTATTTTATTTTGTATGTAACTGTGTTTAAGTGTAAAGAATTTACAAACAAACAAACAAGAGGAGATTTTTTTTAAAATATTGTTCAAGTACCGTCAGAGAGGGAAAGTAAATATGGTCTATGACCTTTATAATCCTTTTTGATGCAGTAATGCTCAAAAGTTTAAAAATTATAGTATCTGTAATATCAACATACTGAAATGCTCTACCACCAACCAAACCGAGTCCTGCAAAGTTGGACTCCGCCGGGAATCGAACCCACTACATGATGTGAAGCAAATCGCCTAGCCACTACGCCACGGAAGCGGTAGAAATGACTTTGAAAAATGCTCCATTAAATCTGGATTAGTGCTTTTTCTCCTGTCACCCAACTTTAAAGGTAGATATTAATATTACAGTCATATACTCTACCGTGCTTACGATAAGAGCAGTAAGTATATTTTTAGAAGCAGTAACTTCACCTATTTCGTCATTTAATCCGGTAGTTGACTGTTAGTCATTTGAGTTACTTTTTATAAAATGTCAAAAACGGCATTTTGTTCTAAAAATGTTTGAAATTTTGTACAATGACGTCATTGTTCAATATAGTAGTTTGCATACTAATTGCTAAATTCTTATAAATAAAAAATTGAAAATGTGATGAAAATTAAAGTGATTAAGATTTTCAACAATTGCAATGAAACAGCTATTTAGTCAATAATATTTTGTAATTTATTTTTCATGCAGTCAACTCCCGGATTATGTAAGAACAAATAAATAAGACAGATAAATGATAACGCAGTATAAAAATACAGAATCTGAACTACACATTTCAAAAATTGTATTTAAAATAATCTAAGGAAACATTTCAGAAAATGTAAAAATGTGACGAAAAGTCTCGGACTGACTCGGTGGCTAAGTGGCTAGTGCTCCTGACCACTGATCCGAGAGTCGTGGGTTCGATCCCCACACAGGGCAAACTTTTCTGTGATGAGCAGAATTGTTTGCTCTGAGTCTGCGTGTATTATATCTATATATGTATGTATTTAAATGTATATGTGTATGTATATCAGTCTCTGGTTCCCAAGATACAGGGAATCCTAGTTAATCCTAGGCCTGGGGCCAGGTGACCGATTTGTCCCAGATATTTAAAAAAAAAAGTCGAAAGTGTGTTTCACAGATTTACTGCTCTTATCGTAAGTACTGCCCTCACTACTTTTCCATATACGCCGTAATTTGCGGCCATCTTTCTTGTGAAGGTAGTATAGGTTTCATTCGTATCAATCTTCATAAAGATATACCTGTAATACTTAATACATATCGATTTGAAGAAATATCCTAGCTCAGCACGTGCTCCAAAATCGATAGGGTCATTACCCCAGAGCGAGATAGCATCGTGTGACGTCACATCTCCCATCCCTTTCCTTGGCAAGGTCGCCGGCCGATGGATTATTTGCTTTTAATTTTTTTTTTAAGAAAAAGCAGGTAGTTTAAGAGGTGTACTTTACCTATTAATTTATACAATTTTCCAGCAAGGTTTTCTTTTGGCGTTCTCGTTGACAAAATTTGAATAAATGATTCGATTTTTAATGTAGAGTTGGAATTAATTTATAGTCCGGACACATCTATCGGCCCACCTAGGATTTAAAGTTTTAGTAGTCTACAGGGTGTAACAAAATTGATGTTGGACCCGTTTTAACTGAGGATTCTACTGATCGTACTGAACAACTCTTGTTATACGACTTTGCTGAAATCGCAAAAAAAATCTGGACTCTCCATACAAAAATGGGAAAATAGATGACCAATTTGTATGGAGAGTCCAAAATTTTTTTTTGTGATTTGAGCAAAGTCGTAGAACAAAAGTTGTTCAGTGCGATGAGTAGAATCCCCATTAAGAGTAGAATCCCCTACACCAATTTTGGTACACTTGTATAGATAAAAAAACTTAGCTATAGACCATAGGCTATTCCTGAGATTGAATTTGGAACTAATGGCATACAAAAAAGATTGTTAATGTGCCGGCTTCGAAACTGCATAAAAGCTTTTTGCTTAACCTAAAATTTATTTTTAGCTATATTCCTAACCTAACATTTAATTATATTATGTAGAAAATAAGGTTTCAATTTGATATCGGGCTTTCAAAGCGTTATGACAATGAGAACCTCCTCCGTTTTGTCGTCGGTTAAAAAAGCGGTTTAAAAAAAAAGAACTCGAAGTGAAATGAAATCATATAAAATATTTCATAATGGCAGCAATTTGCAGTTAATATTTTTTTTGCGGGAAAACAGTCAGGATCGGTTAATTCTTTTTTTATAGAATCTTCTTTATGCATTTTGGTAGGATTTTAAATATAAAACTGTCTGGTTTTAGAGGGAGGAATCCATTTTATTTTCTCATTGTCTTACGTCTTTTGTCACACGACCGTTACACTACCATACATGAATAATTAATTCTAATTGAAACAAAGTCATATAGAGCAAATAATTTAAATAAATTGCAGATTCTTCGACAGAAACATTTTCCGGGGTCAACAACCGGTTTGCACAACGTGTAAAAAAACTCTACCTTTTATAAAAGAATAAGTACTTAATCATAGACAATAAAAAAAAAGAAAATTCAAATTTGGAATGCCAAAATATTTGCATTGACGAAAACCTTAGCGTTATATCAGCCGGCGATTCGAAATTCAAACTAGAGTTCAACAGCATTTCACCGAAATCTACTTTGTTTGGGTCTCGGGTCGATGAACTGCCGTGACGCCGCTGCGGTTGTGTGCGCACAATTTTCCGTACGCACGCTTCTTTTACAGGCACACATGCACAGTTTTAACGCCATTCGCGCAACGATAAGCGATTCGTCACTTAATTAAACTAAATCTATTAACATTTAGATAAGGAAATTGACAGATTATCGACGTTTGATCGAAGGTGTGACGTTGGATATAAATTTTTTCGTTAAAACCTGAAAATTCGGCGGGAAAACACTCCGCGCGGTTCACTCGGGGAGAATGAACTATCACTATGAACTAAGTTGATTATTCGGCCGGGAGTAAAAAAAAATATATATTTTTCTTCGACCGCTCGGATCTTCCGTCGCCCCGCCGGCAGTCGTTCGCGGACCGCAGTCCACAGCGGGTCGTAGAGCCATCAGTGCACAACCTATAGTACAAAATATAACGTACAAATTTTATACTTACAGTGGTGGTGAGGTGAAGGGATTTCTTTTTCTACACAAATGGAGTGACAGTGCCTTTGGTGCAGTGACGAGGATTTTGGATTTTACGGTGCAAATTCAAATTGTGGCGTGGAAAATAAAATAAAATAAAAAAGGATTATCTATCTATTAAATTCAGTTCAGTTAACTTTTACTTCTCCTTCAATTGGCGTTTAGAAATTTTTCTATTAACTGTTTTTTTCCAAAAAATTTAAATCCGACATTCAATTTTTCTTCCTTCTGCTCTTTTAAATCTTTTTGCAGATTTTTCAATTTATAAAAGAAAATTTATAAAGTAGTATACGGGGAGCAAGGAAAGATAAATAGTAACAATAAAACAAAACAGTGCCTTAATAAATGTATGAGATAATTGTTAGTGAATTAGAAAATAAGTTCAACGGAATCACGGACACAAAATGCCAAAGAACTTGCTACTTTTCAAAAAGATAATACCGGACATTAACTTCGCAAAAAGGAACCTCAAATCGGAGACGGGACGAAATTTTTTTATAAGTTAAAACAAATCTGGTGCAAAGATACGAACAACAGTGCAAAAAGATTTTTCATAGAAAAGTCTTTAACGCCTGTTTGCTAAAAAAAAACAGTGGCCTTAAACCCGACATAGTCGCCCCCACAAAAAAAGAAAAAAACACCGACAAGTGCAACTTTAAAAAAAGAATGCGAATGAAATTCGCAAATCATTTTGACACGTGAAAAAAAACTTTTGAAATATGAACAATAATCAGTTTCACGAACTTTTCGGGTCGCAATGGCCCCCGGATCAGCACGGAGGTCACTCGTCGGCCTCCACCATGCTGCATCAGGGACAGATGCCCCAGAACATGCAGCTGAAGAGGGAGCCAGACGTTGGACCTGTGATGCAGCATCCTATGATGCAGGACATATCTTCAGGGTCGGTGGCTGACAGCACTTCCCCTCCACCTGGAAACAGTGAGGGGATGTTTGGCTCGTCCCTGTCGGGAATGTTCATGGATAAAAAGGCTGCTAACTCTATTCGAGGTAAGTTTCAGAACCTATGTTTAAAATACAGCAAGGTATTGAGAATTTCAAATATGGAAGGGCTCTCCGCATGATCGCTTACTTTCTTCATTGAGATGTTATGTAACCTCTTTAAAAAAGATTCTTTTAAAAACGTAGCTCTACGTTTAAGGTTTTAAGTTGAAGTAAATAAATCTTTAAGAGCTACATAAAATCTTTTGCGTGTTCTTAAGCAAAAAGTATGTAATCTATCACTATGTTTGACTACGTTTAAAGCGTAGGCAGTGTCATATTTTAGAACAGATTTTTCTGAATGTATGAAACGTTCGCAGCAATGTCTCTTGAAAGTTTTCTCATGTTCATACATTCACATAAATAGTTTTTATATTTCGAGGGCCTTAACTAGTGCTAGGTACTTATTCTGAGTACACTTCTCAAACAACTAGTTGTCAAAATTGTCTTCCATACAAAATTTTACACTTCATTTCAACCACTTAGCGATACAAATTTAAGAAATTCCTTGTTATTGCTCCTTTAAATTCCAACGTATATTCCAACTTTCAATGGTTTCGGAATGCGTTCCAGGACACTTGTGAGATATTTTTTCATCCTGACAGCAGGATAGCTTACTGTAATTTCTTTAAGTGTGAAAGGGTCAGACTCTCTCCCATGGAGGCATTTCCCTTGTATTGGGAATGGTTAGGCTGTACTCTACACACGAGCGACAAGTCTAGATTAATGATATAATGTATCACTAATTCTCATTTCACATTTATAAGTAGATGAAAATTTAAATTACTCATATGACAAGAATCTTAGTGACCCTTATCGTCCCTCATTTATATATAGGGTCCTTCTAAAATACGTCAAAAAAATTTAACCACGGCTTCTACTCACGAAACTGAACAACTTTCCCCAAGGAACCTATACTCAATTCGCAAAAAAAAAATTGGACTTCCAATAGAAGATTTGCGGTTCCGTTGATCAATTAGAATGAGGATTCCAAAATTTTTTTTGCGAATTGAGTATAGGTTCCTTAGGAAAAGTTGTTCAGTTTCATGAGTAGAAGTCGTGGTTTAAATTTTTTCAGGTATTTCAGAAGGACCCTATATTACTGAGATCTCTATGTCCTCACTGCAGGTTCACGGGTTTCCTCCCAAACCCCGCGAAGGTTTGCTAATGTTTAGGTAGACAACAATGCGTAGTGGAGATAGTGTCTATTCCAGATATGTCTCATTTTCTGTATGATTTTCTCCGTCGCAATTTAGAACTTTGAGTTCATACTAAACATGCATAAGTAAAATTCAAGGCTCGACTTGCATAAAACATCTTTTGCAACAGCACAAGGCTAGTATCTAAACGCAGTCTATTTGAAATGGAAAATTTTGAGTTATAATAAGATAAAATATTATAATTTTATACTGGTAGTTAGAATTGATTTATATTGTAAATCATAACGAAAAAAAATTTGAAGACACACAAATCGAATAAAAAACTATTGATGATAAGATGAATTATACAAAAGTAAGTTTTAATATGAAAATACGAAGAGTAACAAAGGTATTGAAGTCGGTGCTGCCGATAAGGGGAACTTTGTATTTGTAGATAAGAAAGTAACTAAACATTATGTACAGAAAGGCGATTGCCGAATATCACGTGCAAACAAACAGTAGACGATTCATTGTTTATTTTACTTAGGTACTTTGATTAACTAATATGATTTAATAATTAAATTATACGAGTATTAAACGGATACAAAAATATTATTCTTATAGTCTATTTCTAGACGAATGAAAAGTGTAAGACCAAATATAGAGCCTTGAGGAACTCCAAATTTTACACAAGCATTCGATAAGATTAGTCAAATCTACATTTATTCAGTTTCTATTAAGAAAAACGAATAAGCCCACGTATTTGTCACAATTTTCATCACTTTTCTCATTTACAGTATCTGACCCCGAAACGGTTAAGAAAATGCTTGTAAAAACCACAAGACACAGTACTGGTGCAGTTAGACGATAGCGGGCCTGATTTGTACCGCAAGGCATTCGTGTGAATGGGACTTTAACGTCACATAACATGGGTTTCTATGTTACGTTATGTATATGAGTTTTTCATTCGATTTATCGTTGGTGTTGCTTCGCTAAGTTGAAAGAAAAAAATAAGATGTTTTTTTATTTTGAATGGTCTTGTTAAAGTAAATAGAGATGTGTTTTAAAGTTTGGAAATAGCGGAAATAATTATTAGGTGATTTGAGACTTTTCTATTAAATAAAGATATATTTTGTCTATTTCCTACAATAACACATTAAAAGATTAAAACTTCGATATTGTCCAAACAAAATGGATGCTACTTCTGGTGTGTCATAGTGACCCCGAAAAGGTACTATTTACTTGCAACTCGTTCGCATTAGCTTGGTCCCAATTGCATTTAAATGTTGGTGCCCCACATTCGTAAAATATTTTCCACTATTAAGGGTTTTTCTTTTGTCAAGTATTCGGGTTAATTGGACGAAAAATTTAGGTTAAAATTGCACTTCGATGCAATCGGAAATCTTTGGTTTTGCTTGTCAAATTGGGACGTTTGCAAGTAGTTTAAAAGTAAATATTTTGTAGGCTAATGTGCATATTTAAAAAGATAAATTATGACAGGGTCGATTTAAAGAACCTTGTGAATCACTTAACATAAACTTCATTGCACCCTTATTCAATAATCCCTTTAACTTTAGGAGACATTACATATTCATCCATCAAAAAAGATATGACAATCGAAAAAAATAATCTATGCTAAGATAAAACAGCTTCACAGTTTTTTCTTTCATCTTCAATGTTTGATTAATGGCCAGTACCTAGTTACCTTCATAAAATAAATAAGCAAATCACTTCCTTATTCTTACAAAATTTAAAAGAAAAACAAAAACTTTCCACGATTCCATGCCCAATTTTTAAATTTCCCGTAAATTAAAACAGCGCTCTATATTCAGAACAATTAGGTCCCATTTCCGTTGCAGTGTAGGATGCATTTGTGCTGTTCCGTTGCGCGATGCACGAACACGTGTCGAGTTTCGTGGGGTCAACGCACTTGACATACTGCCTTGCAGTTTAAGTTACCTCATTGTTTTAATTCGAGGTTCAAAGGAGGTTCACATAACATACCTACATACTTGCATCTTTTTGTTGCTATGCAAACGAAGGTTTTTAAAGTTTTGTTTTAGAATTTGTTTTGTAATTTTTGCTTTATTTAGGTAATAAGTAGGTAGTAAATTTAATGTCAGGTTGGCGCAACTCGGAGTATGAATGTATGAAATGCATTGCATTAAGTGTTTGAAAGTGCGTAAGGTTTTATGATGGATGTCTTTTATGTACAATATTACCTATATAGTGCTCATTGCTGCGTACGTTTCATAAATCTATTCTAAAACCCAGGCTCCGTAGACGGCTCTCTTAGCTTGGTAATCAAAATCATGTTACCAACGTAAGAGCGGGTTACTTAGTATTTTTGGTTTCTAATTTATAATAATGAATGCTTAGATTTCTTAAGTTAGTAAGTCCGTCTACCTATATATGAAATGAAATGAAATAATATT
Organism: Coleophora deauratella; assembly: GCA_958295455.1. Taxonomy (NCBI): domain Eukaryota; kingdom Metazoa; phylum Arthropoda; class Insecta; order Lepidoptera; family Coleophoridae; genus Coleophora; species Coleophora deauratella. Next base: position 4,466,444 of record OY282416.1, on the reverse strand, counting down.
TATTCGAAGTAGGTATCTCTGTACACTTTTCGAACGTCATATTTTTTCTACCTAATACCTACGAAGTTCCTACCACTCGGAACTCGTATACCCAACGTTTCGGGAAGTGTTTGCGGAGAGAGAAGAAACGTCGGGCCCTAAAGAAACTCCCTCCAACACATTTTTTAAAATAAAATTCTTATATGCTATTACATAATTCAGGTAAACAACAAAGATATAGTTAGCTTAGTTGCATATAAAAACTAGACCTTTCATTAATTTGTTAAACTTCGTAACTAATTTTATTTCATTTAAAAAATATATAACAACAAATTGTGGTTTTGACTTATGTCAAGATTATTCTTCATAGAGAAAAAATAATATTTAAAAAAGGATTCCTTTAATTCTTCTTTTTTCGTTTAAGCAGGCTGATTTAATTTTCCGGCCAGTTAAATAGCCATAAAGCGAGCTCTACTCCCGCACCAATTGTAGAACCGGAGGGTTTTCGACTTTTAAAATTGAATCTGGGTTCAAGGTTGTCCAGTCTTATTTGGGATTCTTTCATCCGGCGTATGTCGTAAAAAACTAGATTTTCCTGACCGATGGCAAAGACAAGACAGGATAAGTTTTACAAGGTTTTTTATTGGATTTGTAATGGTTTTTTATTTATTGTTATTTTGAATCACCTGCTCGTTTGCCACCTATCACATAAAAAATTTTACTAAATCTGTACTTATATCATTTTGTTATTGAATACGATCACTAAGCATTTTTTACTGAATCGTTTTATAAGATGATAGTTAGGTATGTATTTTTTTGAAAACTGACATTTACTGTGACTTATATTTTTACATAGGAAAGAAATAACAGATAAAAAATGACTTGAACGTTGGAAAAGAAGATTAAAAAGTACACATCGCGTGCTACACGTGCTATCGAGGTCACTCACCCCTCCCTCTGACGTCATCATGACAAATGACGTCACAAAACAACTATCGCTTTTATTTTAGGGTTTGCTCCAAATTAATCTGACGACAGACAACACCGCGCTAAGCGGCCATTTTTCTTTATTTCTTTTTTAGAAGTAAGGCAAACTCATTTGTTTCAGTTTAAAGGGCCATGCATAATTTAACAGGGACTTGAAAAGAAAAAAAATATTATTGAATCATGGCAGATTTTTTAAAAGCATTTTTTTTGTGTAGATATAGTTAAACCACAGTAATACGATTTCACAAATATCGTATGATTTTAGGTTTTGTTCAGTGATTATAACAATAAATCATTCCTAAATGCAGAAAATATTGGTAAAATCATATAAGTGTGATTTAAATCTACACTATTATTTATTAATTTTAACAAAATGTTTGATGATTATGAAGATTTTTACAGATTATTTTGAGTTTCAATTTTTAATTTCTACACGAGTCCCATAAGCAGCCATTGTTTAGAATAGTCAACTTCATTTGTTTTAGGTTTTAAAAAAAGAACGTTGTTTCTCAGCTACTTAATTAGAAGGATGAATGGCTCTCTTTATATTTTTAACACGTTCTCTCATCTATGAGTTTTAAAAAGCTGTTGAAATATTAATGGCGTTGTTCAACGCTTCGCTTTTAATAACAACGTTGTTCAGAAGTTATGGTGCCACTTGTATAAGGTTTCAAATAAAGATTTTTAAATGTCGAATGGTATTTTTTTATTGTTCTTTTTTCAGTTACTGATCAAAGTGACCTGTGTAACAGTTCTTAAATAAGACGATACTGACCTAATTTAAATAGTCTAACTAACCAGAACGATATCAAAATCTAACAACGAAAGTTATCATTCACCATTATTCATTTTATGTAGAGTTAGGTAGACAAAAAATGTATATTTGAATCAAGATACTTAAATACAAATATGTTTTCGACTGTTAAAATTGGTTTACTAGTTAAAGTTAAGCCAACTAAGTTTTAGAGGTGGATCAGCAAATTATATTAGGTGTAGAAACGCTCCCTGTAATAGAGATGTACCGCTGTAACTAGGGTGAGAAAAACGAATCGAAAAACGAAACAAAACTGCCAGTCATCTTTTCGAACTTACGAAGTTTTAGACTGCAAAACCTATAGCGAACCCATTTCTTGATACTACATGACCACACCCTAACAACAAATCCAGCCGACAATGACCGATATCAGTCAATGCTACAGCTGCATGTATGTATACCACGCATATCAAGCTGTTATCGGGTCGCGAAATCGTAACGTATTATTGCGTTACAGTGACGGCGGTGTGACATCACTATTTGTCACTGTAGGTCAATGAACTCGAACACCACACCCTGTACACTCCGACAAACTGCCATGTTAGAACTGCCTATTATTAATTTGACGTTTGTACACGTGTAAATGTATGTGCTCCACAAATTATCTTTTCTTCAGCCAGTGTGTAAGCTTCCTAATAGAGTTGCTCCATGTAAATTAGTCTTGGTCGTTATCTTCCTCTTCTTCACTCTATCTTTCCTTCTATGATAGTATTTTTTTAAGAAACAGTCATGTCTTTAAAAAGATACAAGACTATACGTGGAAAGGTTTGTTTTTCGATGTTATCATAATTTTCTATACTAAACATTAGCATAATATTTAACACAATCAAAATTAAAATTAAAAATATTATTTACTAAATAGCATTTGTCCTAGAATAGCGAAAAATGTTACTCGACTGATGTTTTTGTTCATTTTTAATTTTATATTCATTGCAATCAGAAAATGGTTCGTCAAAGAATGTGACGTCAGACGCCAGTAACACGAAAAATTTCAGAACAAAATGTCGTTTTTGGCAGTTGATAAAAAGTCACTCAAATGAGTAGTAGTCAAATACCGTATTATTATTAATTAGCTTCCGCCCGCGACTTCGTCTGCGTAGACTTTAGAATTGAATCCAGACAGAAAGAAACGGTTAAGGTGGCGGCATCTAGTGACGAAGTGGAAATTTTGAGCTTTTAAGCATTTTACCGGGAACTCTTAAATTTTCCTGGATGAAAAGTATCCTATGTGTTAACCGAGTGCTTTATCTATCTACCTACCAAATTTCATCCAAATCCGTTCAGTAGTTTCGGCGTGAAAGCGGAACAAACAAACAAACAAACATCCATACTTTTACATTTATAATATTAAGTGAGACTTGCATTATTCCACTGTTGGACATAGGCGTTTGGGAAGCACGCCATTTATACCTATACTTCATTCCAATCAAAAAAAAGCAAAACGTAAACAAACTTACTATGGAACTGACACATGTCAATGTCATGCATACTATGTTTGTTTACCTTTTGCTTTTTTTTGATTGGAATGAACCATATCCTAAGTTATGCTCATTAAGTTGTCACCAGTCCATATTGAATGTAACATGTAACTTGAAATATGTTATGAATTAAAGTTTAGGTTGACCATTCCATATTAGGTTTGACGCGATCTCGTTTTTCTATGGAATCAAATTAGGTTTAATGAAAATCGATATAGGTGACTACTGTTTTGTTACAATAACGCACTTTACTATGATTCGTAGCCTTTGTAGGCGCTATGCGTCGTAGTAGCAGTTTTCTTACAATAAAACATAAAATATTTTGTATGAATGCTTAAATCTGCAAGGGGCACCTCAGTACCAGCTTTTCCCTCTGGACCGCATTCAACGGAGAGCGGCTCGAATCGTCGGCTGCCAGGATATTTCAGATCGGCTTGTCTGCTTGGCACTGCGTAGAGATGTAGCCTCGCTCTGCATTCTCTATCGCATGTACAATGGGGAGTGCTCCGAGGAATTGTTCGGATTGATCCCTACCGCCTCCTTTCGCCATCGTTCTACGCGACAACAATTTCATCCCCATCACTTAGATGGTTGGCAGTCCAAAACTGTGCGTTTCACTAGAAACTTTCTGCCTCGCACAACCAAACTGTGGAATGAATTGTCGCCTGCGGTATTTCCGGACCAATACGACATTCAAACCTTCAAGAAAAGAGCGTACTCCCACATCAAAGGCCGGCAACGCACTTGTGACTCTTCTGGTGTTGCGGGTGTCTATGGGCGGCGGTAATCGCTTACCATCAGGTGATCCGTCTGCTCGTTTGCCACCTCTGCCATAAAAAAAAAAAATCTAAACTAATATTATAAATGCGAAAGTAATTCTGTCTGTCTGTCTGTCTGTTACGTTTTCACGCCTAAACCGCTGAACCATTTTATATGAATTTTAGTATGGAGGTAGTTGGGACCTTGGAGAAGGACATAGGCTACTTTTTCGCGAAAAAAACTTGAAGGGGGTGAAATAGGGGATGAAAATTTGTATGGAGAACTAATCATTTCTCAAGTTAGTGTTACAAAAACCATGTTAACGCGGGCGAAGCCGCTGGCGGAAAGCTAGTAAATAAAATAAAAAACTGAAATAAGACTACCATAGTTTTTTGACGTACCAGCTGATTTTAAATATTAGTTGTTCTGTACTATATGCAGACTTTTTTGTATTAAATAAATAATTAAAACGATTAGAGTCTGAATCAGAACCTTTGCTCTGTTGGGCAAGAAAAATGTTTGTAATTCCATTACAATACAAGGCAAAGGGTTACCTGAATGTTTTAAAGAAAGGAAGGACAAATAAAATTGTATTTTTACTCAATCACGATGAAGGGTTACGATATTTAGCCGCCTGCCCTAACGGGGGGTTATCTTTTTTGAATGTGTGAGTTTTTCTTTGATTTACTTGTGGTTATATTTTTTATAAATTCAATTCCGTACCTATGCATATTACACTTTGATGCATTAAAAACAAATTACAAAAACAGAAAGACAAAAAAAAAAGATACGTATATTTCATTATTAAAACTAAAAATTTAACCATCTCATTTCGAAAATTTTATTTTATTTTTTTATTTCATTTAAATTAAACACTAGCAGTCGAAATGATTTTTAATAGTCGAAAATAAAAAAAAAAACCATCACATTTCAAAAATAAATATAAAATAAAGTTACTTTTTGTAAAAATAACTTAGGTATGTTTATATTTTAATAAAATCATGAACCATGTATCACAAATCAATTTTCTTTGTTTTTTTTTATTTGGCAAGAAATGGTTGTGGCTTAGAATCTTCATGGATCGCGCCAAATTGAAAACTATATGCATGGAGTCTGGCTGTAAACTTGAAAGAGTTTCTGTTGTAAGGAGCCTCCAACGGCTTTCATAGGAGGCTCTGATTCGGCCAACCGCGGCCGTTCACCCGTGACGTAGTAGTTTGAATTAAAATTCGAATTCGGAACAGATTTGAGGTTTGAATTGACGAAGCTGTTGAAAGAATGACCGTTCTTTAACCTTTGACGTCACTGTGGGTGTGTTTTCATAGCGTATTTATTAGAAAAAATATAATTTGACCAATAAATTGATAGCGCCTGGATAAGAAAAAAATTACATTTTAGGAAGAGTGTTAGTTAAAAACCAGATTTGGAAATATTCTTCTAATAATCGTGGTTAGTCCTTAGACACAGAAAATCTCGTAATCTCCACGCAGTCATCCCACACTGCGTTTGCCTAAATACGGCCTGTTTAAGAGAACTCTCTTATCCAGGCAGTTGCTTAAAATAGTCGAAAATTCCGTTTCTTTCTATGTATATTCATTACTCTCCATTATTTCTATACACTTATTTTTATTACTCGAGTTGTAGATCTGAGGCAATGAACAATGTTTCGAAATGAAAAGACTTATCATTTATACTCACGCGCATCCAACCTTCTTTATCTAACTCCAAAGAGACCTCCTTAAAAAAAGAATAGAAAAATAAAACAATAAACTCCTACGCAGTAACGGGCGCGATCCTAACATTCCAAATTCGAACTCCGCTCCGGTGCCAGTGACGTCACAGAGGCGTGAGCCGAGCGCCGCCGAGGCAGCCCGCGCAACGGTGCGCGGGATCATCGACCTGTGACGTCACAGTCAGCTGGTGCAACGGGCTCTATCTCACTATCTACTTCTCACTTCTAAGGATAAAACGCTGGGAAAATTGAGATCCAATTTGTGGGCACGCACGTGATGTGCATTTTTTATTAAAAAATATTTTTCACCTCTCCAGCACGAAAAGGGGGCTTTTGGTGCGGAAAAACTCGCAGCAAAATCGCTTTTTGCTGGGAGCGTGAGCAAAAGAGATTCGAATATCGAACACCGAAACCACCTTTTGGAATTACTCGGCGCTGAAAAAGAAATGCGCGATGGTTCGTTCAGAAACTCATTTTCGCCAAGCGATTTAACTCATAGACACAAAATTTATTATGTTATTTATGGAAATACAATTTTATAAATTGTGCTATTGTCTTTTTAAAGACTTATTATTTAATAGTTATTTTAAAATATTTTCTCAATTGTTTTTCTTACCAGATATAACCTATAATAAGGTGAAAATGTGTATATTTCTAACGAGAACAATAGTTATTTTATGTCTCGTGCCTTTAAATCACTCACTGTGTTCAGTAGTCTATACTAGAATCACCTGCTACTCTCGTGATTAAATTCTAAACTATTTCGCTAGTTCGTGATTTAAAGTCTCCACTCGCAGCAAAGAATAACTTTACTTTCTTGTTCAACAAAAATAATTATTTTTGTGTGTTTTTTTTACTGGGTTTATTTAGTTATATTCAATTAAATATAAAAAAAGGAACCTGGGTAATTAAGGCGGCCTTGAAGTTCATGAAACCCTTAGACCTCAAATTAAAAAAAAATCCAAACAGTTTTGCAATATCAACTCTTTTATCTTTTTTGTCTCTGGTCTGTCTCTTGTTTTGAAAGAAAGGACATCCTGTGACTTGAGGACAATCCGCCTTCTGACGGATTTTCATTGTTAACAACACTATAGAGCGATGGAGCAATGATCCATACCACAGAATGACTATACTAAATTGCTATTTGTTAATTATTGCTAAATCTTATTGGCTCCATTTGGCTCTAACTAACAATAAGCTCTGTAGACGGATGTTTTGATAGAATTGATCGTAAGTCACTTACTTATGTGAATTTTAAATTATAAATACGAAAATAGTTAAAAAAACAGTTTTTGAAAAACATGATAATCTTACGTAGTATATACCTAAAACTTTGCTATAAAAAAGTTGTTCAGTTTCATGTGTTATAGAAAAAGGAAGACTAAAGAAGAGCTGGATAGACTGTGTGAAGAAGGATATGAGTATGAAAGGAGTGAGCACTGAGATATAACAGTTAGAAGAGATCAATGGAAGATAAGAACATTCAAACCTTCAAAAAAAGAGCGTACTCCCATATCAATAGCCGGCAACGCACTTGTGACTACTCTGGTGTTGCGGGTGTCTATAGGCGGCGGTAATCGCTTACCATCAGGTGATCCGTCTGCTCGTTTGCCTCCTATCTCATAAAAAAATGGGAACAGAGCTGGAAGATGATGACGATGAAGATGTAATTGAAAATGAAGTTATTATTCATCTCATCATTCATTCACTTGGAAGGTATTCTTTGTTGAACTGTCCTGCCGTTTGGCCATACTCAATGATGCCAATATCTGAAGGTCTACATTATTGATGACATGAGAACCATGTAATGTGGAACATAAACAAACGTAAAACCTCCCACTACAACCAAATTTTATGTCAATGTATTAATGACAAAATCAAAAACGAATGAGATTTTCTTTATTGCCTCAATTAATTGGATAACCAATTACAATATTTAATCTTTATTGAATACACGTGTAATATTTGGTAGGTACTTGAGTTTATCTCTCTCTCTTTCTGTCTTTAATATTTAGCGTAAGTCTGACAGTGACAGCGGTAAAGATGACTAAAAATCAATAAGTTCTAAGTAATTGAGACACTCTTGACTCTTGCCACACCCCGGGTACTACATTGCTTTTGTTTACTATATAAAAATTGCCACTTCTACACGCGTAAATGTGTGTGTAAAGTATCTAGGGTTGCATGGGTTATAACCGGTTTATTACTCTCAATTGGTAAGCCCTTCGCATCATCTCACCTGATGGTAAGTGATGATGATGCCGAAGATGGAAGCGGGCTTACCAAGATTCCCCAACGCAATGGGGAACTGGCTATCTTATCTTCATGCCGGAACACATCAATGCTGTTAACATTGATGTTTGGTGGCCAGACTTACATAAGATGGAGGTAGCCAGGCGAGGTCAGAAAAAGGCCCTATAGCAACCAAACCGAGTCCTACAAAGGACATAGCTAAATTGTCTTTTTAGGAATCTATAACGATTTTGTCCACGTCAACGAAAAGTTTTTAATAAAAATAAGGCGCGTCACTTTTTTGCTTAGTGATGATATTCTCTTTGGCTTGCACATCCTTGAGAAGTTTCGTCACCAGGTCTTGCCCACAGGGGGTATACCTCTTTAAGGGAGGTAAGGTTATATAGCCTTTTGTAAGAGACAAGGAGTTCATTCAACCATTCATTCATTATGGGGAATTCCTATTCTATATTTTTTCATAGCTTGTCAATTTTTCTAAGCCAAATTTCATTTTTTTTTCGTTAGCCAAATACGTAGTTTATATAAAAATACTTTATATTTTAATAGGCGTAGAAATTACGTTCGGTTTTAAATCCCTGCCTTTCCGCTTTCAGATACAAAGTGGTTAAGGAAAGGTAAATAATATAACTAATAAACTAACTAATATACTATATTTAAGTAATATAACTGTGATCAAATAATTTAAGCTTTTTGCAATAATAAAACCTTATTTCCGTTTAGATCCTCTTGTAATGTTGTTTACCAGAACTTATGAAATTTGCGGGAAATATTAAAATAAATTATAAAATACTAAAGAAAATTATTATCGGTCCACAATTTTTAATAAGGTGAGAATATTAATTTTCCGTAACGTTAAATAGACTTGTTACTACCCAAATTAAAATTGAAGGTCCCTTTTTATAGTAAGTATTTTTAAGCAGATTCGGGTAGACTACAAAATTAAACATACACAAAAAAGCTTTAAAATCAATATAGACTTTAACTCGTAATATTCTACCTACATCTGTCATCTAGCTCCTACCATCCTTTGCCAGACGCCTGTATGTCCTAGGAAGCTATTAAAAATACGTCAATGCTTGTTAAGATAGTATAAGTTGCGTTTGTGTGCTGTGTCCCTACGCACACAGAGGCAGGGTTCAACGGCCGCGCTCCGACCTTGCCGGGGTGACTGACCTCGGGAAACAGCGCCGTTTTGATTTTTTGGAAGTTTCAAAGCCTGTCTTTGTCATCTTGAGGATCTGTGGTTGGATTAATAGAAAAAAATAATTTTGAAACTGACTTCTGTAAGAAGATTTATATCTGTGTAAAAAAAAGAAATTGAGTATAATGCAATTAGAAATTGGCTGGAAACTGATACGAAAATTTATTCAATATATATTTTTATCTTCTTTGTATCTATCATATAGTAAATCAAGAGTATAACAAAAAAGGTCCCAATCTATAAATCAATTCTGTATGATCCAAACATCATAAACAACTGAAAATGTAACAAAATAGATCCAATACAAAGTTGATCCAAACAGCTTATAGATTTGTATGAAAAGTATTTTTTTAATGCGATTCGAAGCGAAGTTTCGAATACGAGTGACTAGACTGGAAGTCCTATTGTGAATGGGCTCTATTTTGTTTACCTTGTAAACATTAAAAAAAACTATCATTTATAATGATATTTTGAAACGGTGGTGACCATTATGATTTTATTTGGATTGTGTTCAAAAATGAAACTTATGGTCAAACAGTATAAAATCATAATTATATTTAGATACAGTACTACTAGTTTTACTTTTAAACTCACACTTTTTATAGACTTTTAAATTCACGGTTCATTTTCAAAGCATTTTTCTTTTTATTGTATTTTTTTTTAAACCAAACCTGCTTCTTTGACGTACAGTGATTTATCTATATTATTTGTAGGTACCAGATTTTTTCCAATATTTTCTTTACATCTAAAACCCTTGTCTAATTTACGTTTTCTCAATTGTTTCAGCCCAAATCGAGATAATACCATGCAAGGTCTGCGGGGACAAGTCGTCCGGCGTTCACTACGGCGTCATCACATGCGAAGGCTGCAAGGGGTTCTTCCGGCGGTCACAAAGTACAGGTCGGCTTCATGGATTCATCTAGAATCATCTTTCACTAATAATTCCTTCTTCATCCGGACTTACCCATAACCCATACCCATTTACCGTCATTTCATGATTTAATTATAATTCCAACATCATGCGGACTTACCCATAATCCGCGCCCCAGCAGAGGGGACGGTTTTCTTACGTTAACGATCTCATCACAACTGGGAGACATCCATAGATTTACACTGATTGAGATACTGAGTTATGCATACGTATCCAGAGGTCGACCCGAATAGCCTGGATATGTTCATATCCGCCATTAAAAATACATTTTATAAGTATCGTGAACAACCCATAATTGTCCCCACTGCAGGGGCACGGGTCTATTCCAATACCTCGGGAAGGTTAGGTTACTCCACACACAAGTTGGCCAAGTCCGGATTGGTGGAGGTTGTGGGGCTAGTGGCCAAACCCAGCGTCGGAACTTTTCAAGCCGCATATTAGGCCTCCGGCATGGCTTAACGACCACCATCTAGCGATAGTAGCCGGCACCAATGGCTTAACGTGCCTTGCGAACTACGGAAACGGTCGAGATAAATGCCACTAACAGTCAAACCCATCCGCGTTATGACCGTGTTTGTAGTCAGTTAACATGTGCATAGTGCATGATCGACACGACCACGCAAGCCGCACTGAGCCACAACCGCTTCAGAGCGTTTATAAGTATGTAGTATGCCAAATCATTTCCCATCGTCCACCTAAAATCGCAATTGACAAAGTTTAAATTTTACTGGTGAACTCTCAGCCACAAAGTTGCTATAATCAACCTCTACCGACATTGCTGCTCATCATTCCTTTTACCGAAAACATCTGCCCCATCTGCTCCCATCGTCCTACTAAAATCGCCATTAACACAGTGCAATTTTTCAGTGGTGTTCTTTCCGCCCCAACTTCACTGTAACCGACCTAAATTGCTGTTCATCTTTACTTTCCCATCTGCTCCCATATTTTCCCACTGTCCATCTAAAGTCGCCATTAACACAGTGCAATTTTTCAGTGGTGAACTACCAGTGCCCGCGCAACAAAGCCTGCGTGGTCGACCGTGTCAACCGGAACCGGTGTCAGTACTGCCGCCTGCAGAAGTGCTTGAAGCTGGGCATGAGTCGCGATGGTGAGTGTATACCTTTATTTTTATTTTTTTATATGAATCGGCAACAAATGTGCATTAGTTATGTATGTTTTATCAGGCGTTGACTTTTTTCGCTGACAAGCGGCAACTTATAAATGTTACTCATGGAACGGAATTATTATATTTTCAGTGGAAAAAGTCAAAATGTTTTCAATGTATCTCAGTCGTACTTTTTTCTACCTACTATAAATACAAAAGTTTCTCGAAACTCGAAACTACAGTTTGGAGAAATGTTAGCGGATTTCAATCGGAGTTTTTTTAAATTCCCAACTGTCAATAACTGCATACTCAAATTTTTTAAGCTTCTCCGATTGTATAGGTTCCATCGGGATTCTTTTTTTCTGATACGTGTATAGTATAATCTACATAGTATTTGCCGCTTTGCGGTCATGAAAAATCACCCTATATATTGCACTTACTTACAAACCACATACCTATAAATTACTCTTATAATACGTCCAAAACTAAACATAAAAACGCAAACTAAATCACCCATAAATCTATCTTCGCCGCGCATAAAATTATGCAATTCTTCCCCTAAGAAAAGAAAATATTTCTTAACGGCACAGCATAGTAAAATATAATAGGAATAAAAAAACACATTAACAGCACGTGTTCAACGAGGAAGTCGGTTCAATGACCCCTTATCGCATTCTGATAAGAGCGTGTATGAGCTTACAACCGCGAGTAGGATTGTGTTATTGCTAGAAAAAAAATTGTTGCGTTTCTTTGAGAAAGTTTTTAAGAACTTTAATAGAATGTGAAAATGTTATTGTTTTTTACTGATATTAATTTTGGTTGTCGTAGTGCAGTGGTAAGTCGAGTCCCTTCATATCAGAGGTATCGGATTCGATTCTACTAATAGACCTAATGTATTTTTAAACTGAGAATTTCATATATTATCAAAATCTCTTCAAAATCAGAATTTCTTATACAATTACAGTTAATAACGGTGTGGTGTAACAGTTGCTTTAGCTTACTCATAAAACTGAGCCACTTTCTGTTCAACGGTTTTTTAATACATCACAATAAAATCATAAAAATCTATCAAAATGGCCATCTTTGTATAGGAACCCCAGAGAGCTAGCTAAGATTAACTAAACCTAGCTAACATTCTAAATATGTATATTTAAAAACAGCTTCACGGCTTCACTCCAATACTTTCAGTAGTTTGCGAGAAAAGCGACCATAAAAAAAAAAAAAAAAAAAAAAATATACATATTTATAACACATAATTAAGATCAAGGTTTAGTTTTTAAAGTCGTTTAAAAATGAAGGCAACTGTTAAAAAAACAAATTTAAAATTCAAAATTCTATAGTTCGTAGTTTTGCTACAACTACGTTCCGTAGCACTCGAGTAAATAATAATTTTACCTCCTGTCATTACTAATTAACACTAAACAATTAGTCACTCCACTGAACCAATTCAGAGCAAATTTTTTGCACAAATAGATCTAGATAGACACGAGATCGCGTGAGCTTACATAGCGCGACGTCGTCGGAGCGTTCCAACTCGATATTGCACAACACTACGTAACGGCTAGTGATGGGACTTCGGTCATTATTATTGATAAGTTAAATGCATCGTATAGTATTATAATTTGGAGTAGAATTGTATGTTTTTTAGTAGGGATTCCACAGAATTAATGTATTATTTTTTGATCTTAGAAGATTAGAAAAGAGCACAAAAGTCTTAATGTTTTAATCAATACGAGTACTAAAAAGTTTGTATCAAGACCGGTCCTTGTGGAAAACGTTGGGGAAGCCTTATTAATTACACTTTATTGTACACAGAAAAGCGACAAATACAGACACTAATAAGGCAAGAACCTATAAAAGTAACAGCTTATTTCTATAATAAATAACACCCTTGGACAGCATCATCTGTTTTGTAGTAGATATGATGAAATAAATAAAAATCCAGCCAAAAGTATGAAAGACAAAAAATAAGAATCAAGGAACTAAATATTAGAATTAATTAAAGGAAAAAAATAGAACATCAAACAGGCAACGGCAAAATTCTTGAATGGTGGATTCATATAACTAGTTTTTCTATTTCATCTGTTGGAACACACCTACGTATGACATAGAAACGACTTCCTAGATCGAACAATTTTTTAAAAAATGTGCCAAAAAGTATGGAACGCGTTTTTCATGGAAAAAAATCGGGGGCGGTGAACTAAAAATATGTTTTAAATGGTAAACACATTAGTCTGTGTCTTGGAGCTATTTTACACATTTTCTCTGACATGTGTATGCCATCGGTAATGTGTATAAAATGGTGTTTGTACCATTTTTGTGCTATACCTATGCTGAACGCGTAAAAAAAATTTTGGACTCTGCATTAAAAATTCGAGAAACTGCTGGTCAGTTCGTATTTCCAATTATTTTACGATATGAGCGAAGTTGTGAAACAAAATTTGCAAAAATCCAAATTCAAATTGTTTTTATTTGAGTATTAAAAAAATGCCATAACATCTCCATCTAATTAGAACGTTCCAAAACATTTGCACACGTACGCATCATCGATAAAAAAACATCGGCATTCTTCACATCACTGCCTATTGTGCAACACTGCAGGCGCGATGCATAACATAAAATAATGCATACGTTGTATAACACGATAAGGACAGATACACGCATAAGCACAGAAAAGAAAGAGACAGACGTATATTTAACTCAAATATAATGTAAAGGAACTCTGATTCCCGAAATTTCAGTAAATTTCAGGCGAACAACCGACCTAGTTTAGTTACTAGCTTAACGGTTGGTTATTTGTTTAAATAGTCGTTAAACTAGTTCCAGGAAATGTGTTATGGTATATAATACTGTCTTTTCATAGTTTTCAATATTGTGAAATTTGCTAATTAACCTGTGTTGACAGTAAACGGCTGTTTTAAATTTAAAAATATATTTGATGTGACGACACCTCGTACACAAAAACCAATCAGGTCATTTAGGTTACACGGTCAGCTAAACAACCAGATATAGGTACATTCATATCTAAAAAAACATTAGTCTAGTTTTGAGCACTCGAAAAAAGATAAAATGTCAACAAAATAACCGGTTTACGTGAGCATAATTAAACCCTTTTTAGGTTTTTTTATGAAATGAAAATATTTGAGCAAAGGAAGGTATAAATCGAATGTCAGGTAACGGATTAGTTTACTACTATTTCCTTGAGTTACAATATTTTTTGTACCTTTAGAACCATAGACTAAATCTAGCTTCCATTCTGCTTCCAGTTGCAAGTATTCCATTGAAAAAAAAAAAACACTTCAAATCTTAGAGTCGTTTTCGAGAAAATTGCCAACACACGTACAGTACATAACATAGCCGAAAACAAAAGGAGTTATTATGAAAAAAAATTAAATATTTAAAACAAAATGTTCCTACCTACCATAAATCCTGAAAAAGTGTCATAACTTATAGCCTATCCTATAGAATAGCTGCCTTGTTCATTGTTCGACAAAAGAGATTTTATGCTTCTTTCAGTAAAAATCTATGTCACTATTTCTTTAGTCTGATATCCCACTGTTCAGAGGTCGCTGTTCCAAAATAGTCAAATTTTAAACTCGAACGAACAACAGAGAGCCTTCTATTCAAACAAACTGTTACCACACAGAGTCCCATTACAATTGGCCATTAAAAAGGGTTCATCGAACTTTTCCAACAAAGAAAACTTGACGAAAATCCCAACAAAAAACGCTCTGAAACAACACGTTTTAATTTAGAAGCTATCTCGTAGTTGGCGCGCTAATACGGCGCGGTTGCTCATTCAAATCAGTCGGGTTACACTCAACGGTATTGTAGTGTATATTACGTAGTTAAACGTCATATATCTACGTGTTTTGTATGTATGATACGTCAGGCAGGAGTCGCAGAGTTCGTCGTTCCACTAGGCAGTGTGCCAATAACCGCTCGGCATCACACACACAACCACACTTACCCACACAACGTGACACACACACCCATTCACGCACTATCGAACACTATTCAAGCTCACACATGCAACGTATTTTACATGTATTGAGCAATGTTGTAGTGTCATTCAGTACATAATAATTAGTGATGTATTGTAGAGTTAAATAGTGAGTTTTTTTGCAATAATCTTTTTTGTTTTATCGATGGTATGGGATGGGAATCGGCATAAGTTACAGTTCTCGTTGCATAAGACGATGGCAGCGCTTGCAGTGTCAAGTGGATGAACTATAATGATGGCGCCAAACTCTTTGACATAACTATATTAAAAAAAAAGAGACCGCTACCTTTCATGGCTTTTAACATAGAAAATAAGACTTTAATAAGAATTTTGTTCGACAAAAGAGTAACTTTATTTACATATAACTTGGCTGGATTATCATGCATTGCCAACCTTGAGGGCTCAAAGAGAATGCCTTAGCCTCTATGTGTTTAGAAGTAACTACATATTATATCTTAAAATATGAATATTGCCTGTTCAAACTATAGTATACTTATTTACTGATAAGTTGTCTTATATATTTGTTTTTTTTTTAAATATAATTTAACATGGTTTTGGAAAACTAATCGCATTACTATTTATAGTATATTTCAGAAACCTTCGACAAACGGGCAAACAAATCCATTACATCAAAAGAGAACAAACTATGATCCAAAAACAATAATACTTTTTAAATCAGCTACTCGTACTCTCTATGTTGCATATTTGCCTTTGTGTTTATAATTATAATAAATTCTAAAGCAATAAATAAATGATTTGTTCAGTCAGGCAGCAGAGCCGTAAAAGTGCAATAATAAAACTGTCTAAACTACGCAGCTAGTTAAAAATAAATATACACAAAAATCTAGTAAAATATTTTTTTACCCTCAATTGGTTAGCCCTTGGCATCATCTCGCCTGGTGGTAAGTGATGATGATGCCGAAGATGGAAGCGGGCTTACCAAGATTCCCCAACGCAATGGGGAACTGGCTATCTTATCTTCATGCCGGAACACATCAATGCTGTTAAATATTTCCCTTAATGGACTGAAGAATGCAAATTTTAAAAAAATAATTGTAAGTCTAGGTATATCTATGTAGAGATTACCTGTACCTTTTACATCGTCGCATCTAAAAGTTAAATTATTGTATATATCCTTCCTTATGCTTATGCTCACATTTGTTTCTAATCCCAGTTGGTAGAGATCAAGCATTTGAAATTTTAATCAGCACAATTCTTATTGTACTGATTAAGGAATAAGAATTGTGTGGATTCAAATTTCAAATGCTTAATCTCTACTCTTACTCGTTCTAAATCAATTCCCAATATACAAAATATGTCTAATATATTCCCAAGAAGACCTGTCGTTAAATCCTACTAGCTACTAGATGTTACTACTACTAGTCAATTACCGTGATTTCCAATTTTCTTTCCAGCCGTGAAATTCGGGCGTATGTCGAAGAAGCAACGCGAAAAGGTGGAGGATGAGGTGCGGTACCATCGGGCTCAGATGAGGGCGACGGCTGATGCAGCTCCAGACTCGGTCTACGACGCACAGCAGCAGACCCCCAGCTCGAGCGATCAGTTCCACACACATTACAACGGGTAAGTTTCCAAAATTCCAAAATAGATGAGAGGCTGTTTCAAAATTTCCAATAAAATGTAGGTAGTAAATTGCCGAAAGTTCCAAAATTAATTGCCGAAATTTCCAAAATGGTAGAAGCAATAATAAATAGCCATAAATCATTTTTTGTTGCCAAATGTGCCAATTTCATGGGTAGATTAATTGGCAAGCATCTTTTTCTTTTATTTGCAGATGTCTCAGATATTGATCGCATATATTTTTTTGTATTTGTACTTACTGTTGTAAGGAATGATGCATCAACTGCAACCGTCAACTAAATTCTCTCAGTTTCTGTGCCATACCGTTTACAGACCATCCCCGTTGCTTCTCCTAGATAGTTCTTCAAATACCGAACAATATAAAATTGTGTCAAAGCATCTGCCATTAAAGCTGCCGTTAGGCGTGTCGCCAACGGTAAACGCATAGCGCCACCCAGCGTCGAGTAGCGGTACTAACAGTTCTGAATATCTCATGGTTGCTGATAGATGGCGGTTTATTCAATTTGCTGTTAAAAAGTGCTTTATGCTGTGAAATTTACGAGTATTGCGGTTTCAATGGATAGAAATTGTGTTTATGGGTATGAGCAGGTATGAGACATGTAAAGATGATGATACTTTTATAACGATGCATCTTGTTTAATATCTCATAGTTCACTTAGATAATTGCATTTGCCAATACATGCTAGTGGTTAAGTTATATTACGGTATATGTACAGTAAATTTTTTCTTAACTTTACGTAAAAGGTACATACCTACGCAATCGCAAATAAAAAATACTAGATTTTGTTCTCATTCAATTTTAATTTCAAACACTCTTAGTGCAAAAAGTAAAAGGGTATGCTCTTATGTTATATCGACTCCCCGGTCACGGTTAACCACCTCCCCATTGCGTTGGGGAATCTTAGTAAGCCCGCTCCTATCTTCGGCATCATCACTTACCATCAAACCAAGGGACTACCAATTGAGAATTAAAAAAAAAAAACTTCTCACCTCCTCGTCTAACAAAGACCTTTCTCTCTTCTTCCAGCTACCCGAACTACGGATCGCCGCTGTCCTCATACGGTTACAACAACGCCGGGCCGGCCCTCACATCCAACATGAGTGGCATCACACCCCAGCCGCAGCAGACGCAACCATACGACGTCTCAGCCGACTACGTCGACTCAACAACCACGTACGAGCCCAAACAGACAGCCGGATTCTTGGACACAGACTTTATTGGGCACGGTGAGTTTTGGGCACAGATTTTTTATGATTCTCGCAGTTTTGGGCACAGATTTTCTTACATGAAGTTTTTGGGGCTAGATTTGAAGCTGCTTTGAAATTGTAATCAATCTTTGCATTACACATATAGTCATTTCGTGAAAACCTACATCCAAAATAAGCATTCGAATCTTCCACTGACTGTAGATTTATACAGGATAGGTAACCTAACAATACTAACCTCCACATCGTTACTAACACAATAACATTTTCAATAGACGAGCAAAAGGGACAGACGACAATCCGACAGACCGGGTCGACATCTACAGCCACTGCGACCACATCGACCACAACCCTCCGACAATCCACCGTCGAGATACCAAGAACACGAGTCGAGTTCGACAGATACGAGGAACGCATACAATCACCAGCGTCCATCTCGAGCGGTGTCATCAACATAAAGCAGGAGATAAAACCAGAAACTTCAATGGGAGTTGATAATCTCGTCGCTAGTTATGTTGACTCGACCACATTCTTGCATAGCCCCTCAAACATCCAGCATAGTCCGATGGAGATACAGAATTCCGTTTTAGTCAGCGGACAGAGCTCTGTGTCTCTCACTAGTGATGAGCTAAGTCCGGACGATTTGACGTCGAGCAGTGGACATTCCAGGCTGATGGATCCATTGAATATGAACATGTCTGGGATGGGTATGGTGAACCCGAACGCGGTGACAAATAGACGACATCAAGGGTCACAGAGTGGTTCTGGTGACGAGATGCCCTGTAAGTTTGGCGTTCGTAGTAGCTGGTTGAATGTTGGATGCATTTTTTGCTTCTTTCTGTAGATGATTGCTTCCGATTTTTATTTAGTCTATTTTTTCAGTTTCGTTGAAATTGACAGCATATTTTTCTTTCTTTTTGCTATTCTGTAGTAGTACAAACAGAAAGTCATTATTATTTTGTTTTTGCTACTCTCAAGTTTAGTTTAATTCGTCTTTAATATATTCTTGTAAAATAATGGCAAGTATAGACTGATCAGTTTCAAAATAAGTTTTATTACAAATCGCATGATACGGCTCAAAATAAATAGTTAGAAATTTCAGAATCTTTGATATCTCTTCAATCTTGTCCTTGAAAGCCCTTGTGACATAAAAGTTCTCTGCAACAAAAAATAAGTACAATCGATCTAAATTGAATTTTATTAAAAGCAGGTGTTTTACAAATAGTCATTTAGACAATATACATGTAGAATGTTTATTTAGTACAACATACAAGCCATGAATCTGAAAAAAATTCTCCAAGTAATCAATATTCAAATCGGAAAAGAAATTAATCTACCCTTTATCAAATTCAAACATATTTCAAAGAAAAAGATTGCATGTTTTGACTACGGTCCGCGGTCCGGTCCAACTTTTTTACAGCAGCTGAAGCAGTAAAGACAAAACGCGGGAAATAAAAATTACGTAGGTACTCGAGTATCGTATAACGCATTTTTTTAACTGTGCAGGTCGAGCTGTCAAACAATGTGTGGGATTTGACACTAATTTACCGTTGTTTTATGTTAATTTTGATAGCTCAGTTTAAAAAATGATTACGTGACCGCGGTCCGCCATTTGGTGACCCCTGATTTACACCATTCATTAGCTTACCATAAACATGCTAGCGGTAGGCCGTGTGTTCATATTGCCGTCACCCCCCTCGCCCGTACCGCCAGTGGTGCACTCCTGCGCACAGGGATACGTCTGTCGCACCAACGCTACGTGGAACGGCAGCACGGCTAGCCAGCAGGGTAGGCAACATGCTGATATGGCTGCAAAACAGGATTAGTCATTAGAGCGTTTAGTTTCTTCAGGTGGCGTAACCAGGATCTTCTAAGATTTTTAAGTGCTGCTTCATCAAAAAGTGATAAATCTTTTCACAATGTATGTTATATCCATTGTTCTGGAAAATTTACATTCGCCGATAGGTCAGTAGGTACGAGAACTATCTTGGGACATTGTAATAATATATTTCGGGAGCTCTATCAGATTTCTTTATCCGTTTGTAAGACGGAAGATCTATTGTACGAAATAGATACAGGTGGTGAGGTTTGGTAGTAGAATCATCATAATTATCTTCATATCAGCGGATGGACTTCCACTGTTGAAAAAACGACTAAAAGTTTCTATAATGGCCTATCTCAAGCTGTCCGCATCTAGCGGGTTGCCACGAACTCCACAAAGTTGACATTCGTTAGAAAACTAACAGAACTAGCAATCCGTATTCTCCAAGTAGAGAGTCAGAGTTGAGAGGAACAGCCTATACAGGGTGTAACAGAAAGGTGTGATAATACTTCAAGGTTGGCTTTCACCCATCAAATTGAACAACTTTTGTTCTACAACTTTGTTCAAATCGCAAAATTTTTTTTGGACTTTTCATACAAATCTATCAGCTGGCGAACCAAGTTTGTATGAAAAGTCCGAATTTTTTTTTGCGATTTCAACAAAGTTGTAGAACAAAAGTTGTTCAGTTTGATGGGTAAAAGCCAACCTTGAAGTATTATCACACCTTTCTGTTACACCCTGTATATTTTTATGACGAATACGGTATCTGTCCTATCAAATGGAATGGAATGGACCTATCCTATGGAAATCGGAGTGGGAGGGCTGTGTTGTACGTCTTCCGGCTATTATGCTTATGATTTAAATATTGGTTACTATAATGATAATGTTGATGTGATTTTTAACTCACGCCAAGCACAGCACATAACACACGCGCCAAGAACAAACGCGGCTACTGGGTCCAACGCCATTTTACTAATTATTCTTTACTAAAACATGTTAAATTCATCGAATTATTGCTGTGAAAATTCTGTGGATATACCTAGGTACTATTGTTTTGCGTTCCGTAGATTTTTGACATATTTTGCTGTATAGACTTCTTTGTGACTTGTTGTTTTTTATTTTCGTACCTAAAAGTCTTCTTTGCTCAAATTTCAGTTCAGTCTTTTTTGGATTTATATTAATTTTGTAGTTTTTCATATCGATGTTTATAGTTATAAACGAGAGTCTTTTCTAAGCTTATTATAAAGTAAACATAATATAGTTATGTCCTTATTTTTTCAATTATGATCGAAAGTTCGATTCTGTGTTCCATAGGGGTCGTCCATTAATCACGTGATGTTTTTAGCAACTTTTTAGACTCCCCGCTCCCCCTGGTGATACATGGTGAGGTTTTCTAAGCTTATTATACACGAGATTTTGGGTAGGGGGTGAGGGGGTTGTCTAAACAACCCCCTCACCCCCTACCCAAAATCTCGTGTATTTTTTTGGTACAAAATATTATTTTTAAATATAGGTATAATGGAATTTAATTCTGAAAAATTAAGCACAGTGATAAAAATATCCAGACAGACATTAAGGTCGCAGGTTGTTTTTGACTGCCTGAAGCCGTTTCAAACCTTGGGATGAGTTAAAGACAACGTAACAACAACAGTCCGACGTTTGGAACTTACTCTAGAAATCGCGCGTTACATGAAAAAATAAATACATGTGATATATCACTACACCCCCCCCTCCCCCTTGTGATATTTCGTGATTTTTTCCGAACCCCCTCCCCCCCTTTTGAGCCTCACGTGATTAATGGACGACCCCATAGAAAGGAATATTTCTAAAATATATAAAAGTTTTTATTTCTTTTTATATTCCTATTTACATAGTATAGTCACGAGTTCTAATTAAAGTATGTTTAATTACCTATTATTTTTTCGGCAGCTACTTATTTTTGTTATTAAACCCTTTTACGATAGTTGTCATTTCGCACAACACTCGACAGGCAGTTTCAAATTAATTGGTTACTGTTAAAACAATTTCTAATTGCTCTCTTTTCTCTTTTTTACAGCGGAAGGTGACATCAGCAAAGTTCTGGTGAAGAGTCTGGCCGAAGCCCATGCCAACACCAATCCCAAATTGGAGTATATCCACGAGATGTTCAGGAAACCACCAGAAGTCTCCAAGTAAGTGTGATACTTGATATCCGTTTGTCAACTTTTTTTATTAAATTTAAGGTCACCTGTAAAAAATTGGGTCACATCACATTTGTCAGTTACGAGTCAAGCTCTGCTAAATGTGCTGCTCTGATCACCTGACATTTGCAGAATTATTTCAATGTCATTTGTTACCATACGTTTCAATGATTGCATTAGTTAGCCATGTGCATTAAATAACTGTCATATCTTCTATTTCACTTGTGTGTAAATCACTCAGTCACCTTTCTGTTTCTTGATCGATGTTTTTAACATTTCAATCACCATTTAATTTTTCAATTAGCTTCTCGTTTTTCATACAAAATGCCTACGCAATAACTGTTTATTTGCCTAGATTGTCGGGCTAAAAACCAGGCCTAGGTTTTTAGCTGATCACCAAGATTCATCACCGTCATCATCACCAGCGCTTGGATTTGTCACGTTTCGTAATATTTAACTAATAATATTACTTTTTTACATAATAAGTCTTTATTTAATTTTCGAGTTTCGTCATCGATTTAAAGAAGCCATGATCATTATTTTATTTTCCACCACCGCTTTAAAAAAATTATATAATTCTTCGGTATTCTGTTCCTCTTTGAAACTAAAAAGATCTACCATTTTACAGTCAGACAGATTCGACCTCGGAACTAGAAACTTTAACAGGGTGTTCTGCTTATTATGAAACTGAAGAACTTTTCCTATAGAATCTGTACTGAACTACCAAAAAAAATTTGGATTTTTCATACAAAATGAGCAGCCAGTCTTGTATGTCTACCTCGAGAATACTTTCTTTAAGAATTCAGTATGGGTTCCATACGAAAAGAGTGTTAGTTTCATGATCGGATTTCATGTATATCTTTCCGGGGGTTGTATTTTTGTACCCCGTTTATGAGAATCTTGAGGCAAAAAGATTGTGAATCATTCATCTACAATTAGTTAGTAAGTTCTTCAACCATCTAACCCTTATCTTCCCCCAGGCTGCTCTTCTACAACTCGATGACGTATGAGGAAGTGTGGCTGGACTGCGCGGACAAACTGACAGGCATGATACAGAACATCATCGAGTTCGCGAAGCTGATCCCTGGCTTCATGAAGCTGACTCAGGATGATCAGATCCTGTTGCTCAAGTCAGGTGGGTGGTCAAACTTTAAGTAAAATTGCATCAAAATATGTTTATTCAGAGTAGGTAGCATTGTCCACTTTTCGAAGGTCATTTTTAATCTATCTGATACAAAGTTCCTACCACTTGGAACCCGTATACCCAACGTTTCGAGAAGTATTTGTGGAGAGAAAAGAAACGTCGTCGGGTCCAAAAGAAACTTCCTGCAACACAATAAGTTATGTTACCTCAGTGGGGTGCTCGCGATAAAATTATATGGATGATATAAGATGTACATAGCATTGTAAACACGGTGTTTTTTATGGCATATATGAACTTACTTACCCAAGCTATTTAATGGGTAAAATGTGTCAACTTTTATCATACCAATTTTTTTAATAAACGTCAAAAAATCCGATAATTCAGCGAATCATCGTTTAGGGCTACCTCGATGCTTATGCAGTTTGTCACGGATAAAATTGTTATTTCTATCTTCTGCAGGATCCTTCGAGCTGGCCATCATCAGGCTCTCACGGCTGATCGACGTGAACCGGGACCAGGTGTTGTACGGAGAAGTGGTGCTTCCCATCAGGGAGTGTGTGCATGCGCGGTGAGTCAGCCATCTTTGTTTTTATCCCCAACAGCACAATATTGGGTGACTTTTAACTAATTTTTGATACAAAAGGTGTGCATGTGCTGATAATAACTTTCCCTAAGGAACCCATAGTCAAATCGCAAAAAAAAATGTACCCTCTTCATACTAATTTGGCTGGTCTGTTGATCGCATTGTATGGAGAGCTAAATTTTTTTGCTATTTGAGTATGAGTTCCTTAGTTCCTTTATTATGAGCACATCCATAGTATTTCGTATCAAGAACTAATTTAAAGTCACTCTATATGTATATTGTACATATTGTACATATATTGTATTTTGTACCCTAGTTGAATGCTTCAAAAATAAATCATGAAATATTGTTCGCTAAATAGCTCTTTTATTGAAATTGCAGAACAACTTACTCGCTTGTATTTTCATGACATGTGCAATTTTATTTTATAAAAATTTCTTTATGAGTATGGAAACTACTAAAGAAGAAGTTAAAGAAAGTTATGATGTCATAGTTCTCTTTTTCAAACGTTTTTAGAAAATCTTATCTTTTTTGACATTTGATAAAAAGTAACTCAACATCACTTGTAAACTTGTCAGTTTTCTATTATAGCCTTGTTCAAACATTTTTAATAATATTTATTTTTTTACAATTTTCAGTGACCCTCGCGACATGGCCCTAGTGGTGGGGATCTTTGACGCGGCGAAGGCGATCGCGCGACTGAAGTTGACTGAAACAGAACTGGCTCTCTACCAGAGCCTTGTGCTATTGTGGCCAGGTAAGTATTAAAGTTCTTTTTCATTCACGCATTCATCCTCCCAATCTTAAAAAATCAATTTAAAAAACAAATTTTTTTTTTATTAACAAACGCGTAATGCAAAATTGGAACTAGGTATCTGATAAAAAATAAAAAAATAAGACAAAAATTAAATACAGAAGAATCAATACAGAATAAGAAGAATCAAGCTTACGAGTAGCTCGCAAGTAAACACAGAATGTCAGTAAAGGACTTAAATTTAAAAATGTTGCAGTTGCTTCTGAAAAGCAGTTTTTTCTCGAAAAAACTGGTAAACTGTGACATAAAAAATATTGAAAGTAGATAGTAAATACCTTTGAAACTTTTTGTATCTTTAACACTTCTTTTTCCAATTAACACCAATTTCATGTCACATAACACAATGTCATGTCATGTCACCTCACGAAAGTTGTCACAAAAATGTCGCGATTTCCAGAGCGGCATGGCGTTCGAGGCAACCCTGAGATCCAGTGCCTCTTCAACATGTCAATGGCAGCTATGAGGCACGAGATCGAGACCAATCACGCGCCGATCAAGGGTGACGTCACAGTCTTGGACACGCTGCTGGCCAAGATACCCTCCTTCAGGTAACTAAAACGCTTTCTAATACGTAGGGACTTGGCTACCGTAAATGTCACGATTTTTTAAATTTGATTAATTAGCAAATGCCTTTAGTGCCATTTGCATTTGGAATTTACTAAAAAAGCAATTTATTACTTTTCCTTTTAATAATAGAGCGTCTGGTATAATAATAATAATAGAACTTGGCGGAATCCACTAACGTGCACCGTGCACCCTGCACGGTAGTGGATTCCGCCTAGTTTTCTATTTTGTCGGCATTATTTTAGAAATTTTTTTCGGTATCCGATTGGTATTTATGAATTTTGACCTCATTGATGCTATTTCTAAAGTTTTCTTGTTTTGATTTTGAAGCCTAATAATCTTACCTAACCTCCCACTGGAAGAATATTCTCAATGTAAAATTGAAGTGTAAATGTAAAAAAAAAGAGAAAATTTGTTTTTTTTTTGGTAAACGCAATTTACAGAATACAAAATTTCTATGAATAAATAAGAACAAAAGTAAAACCTATTTTGTTTTGTATTTATTAATTATTTATTTATAATAAAATGAACGATTTTGTCCACAGAGAACTGTCGCTGATGCATTTGGAGGCGCTGTGCCGCTTCAAGGCCGCGCACCCGCACCACGTGTTCCCGGCACTCTACAAGGAACTCTTCTCCTTCGACAGTGTCTTGGACTTCACGCATGGATAAACATACGTATATTTTGTATTCATATTCCTCGGACTTTACTTTGCGGCAAGCTAGTTCGATCTCATTTTTGCCTAAGCTATTTGGCATCGAGGCGGACTGTAGTTTATTATTAAAAAATCATATTACGACGGCAAAATTTTCCCCCCTCCCTATTCTTCCCGTAGTTTTATATTGAACTAAAGACATCTATAATTATTTGTTAACCTATTTATAAATCGTATGTATGTACTTTGAGACTGTTATTATGATATTTACGTATAAGTACGTACGTACAACATTAATAATTTAAATGTTTATTTAATTCGATGCTAGGGATGGGTGTCTTTAGTTCATATTACGTCAGATACATTGTAACATTAGTACGGATATGGTCAGATTGTATTTTTTTTGTTATGATTTAAGGAAACATGGCTTAGTGCTGGGAGTACAACCTAGGCGTTTGGCCTTTATATAAATACACGATAAAATATATTTATTTTGTATAAATATAAAGGAACGGTTAATATGCGATAGCTATCATAAAATGTATCTAACTATGAATGAAGAAATAATAATAATTATTATAAAGATATAATAATAGAAATAGAGTTTTTATTAAGAGTAAACAGTGTAGTAAAGTAAATCACACAACTGTCTTAAGTGAATCGTTTAAGAGTAGGTCTTTTTTAATATTTTAACAGTTTTTTTTTAAAGAGAATTGTAACTTGTTATTTATTTCAAATGATTATTATAATTATTGATGTTTTCACTTCAATTTAGGTTCGTTTAAGTTGTATTATAGGACTACGATACTGCCCATTTTGTATGTAATAATTTTTATTTTGGTTTTTTAACGTGGTTATGAAATCGATAAAAATGAAACGTAATTTTGAATAAAATAATAGGTTTCCTAATGACGTGTTAGTACGATGCATTGAACAAAATTGCAATCGAACATTCTATTTTAATTTTTTTTACATGTCACTGTCGGACAAAATGTTATTTTGTACTGGTGAAACTAGCAGGCAATTTCAAGTAATTTTTATTTATTTATATTAAAATGGAAAATATTTGATCTCATTTATTATTTACACATTTCTTTGCTTAAAGTGCCATGCCCTGGATTTTTTCACAATGTCGCATAATAATTTTGTAAAAGTTTCAATGCATAATAATTGTGTTGTATTTTAGAAACCAAAAGTACAGAGTTAAATTATAGCAAAAAAATATTATACGTAAATTTCTTATTCTTTTTTCTTCCGTTTTTAAGCTTTACACTATTTTGAATACGTATGTTTTTCGAGATGTATATTTTAAATTGCCTGCTAAATCAGTTAGCGATAACCATAAATTTTCTAACACTTACAATAAGTTTTGTCGAATAGCCTTTACTATAGACTGGTTTATATTAATATTAAAAAATATATAATTCATAACTTGTATTTTGTAAATAGCTATTAATCATATGTATTTTATATTAAATATCATAAGAAGGTTCGATGGGTTATTTTTAATTTTACATTCTATTAAAACAAAAACAAGTTTTCCACTGCGCTCCGAGATAATTATCTTGATAGATCATGTGAAAAATATTGTTTTTTTTTCTATATATTATATATTTTTTGTTAAATAAAGCAATCTGTTATTGTCTATATTTTTTGTTTTATTTTTTTTTGCTTCAAATTGTGTTTCCCTTATTTGCAGTTTAATATATTTTTTTTCTCATAAAATCTGTAAGTAACAATAAAATCATTCATAATAAATAGTGAGATTATAGAATATAACACAAATACATACGGGTGGGTGGTTCTCTAAATATTATTTCAAGTAAAATATATCTTTATTCCGTTTTTAAATAATGTATTAAAATATATTCAAATAACACATTTAAGTGTCTATGTATTTGTCATAAATAAAAATGAAAGTTATTTTGCTTATTTTTTTCAATTTTAAAATGCATAGATATATTTATATTTAATAATTATCATTTTAAAAATATAATAATATATGGTTAGGCGCACATATAGTATTATTTAGCTGGAAATCGGGTAATTTCCAATCATATTACTTAATTATGTTTTTTTACGTTACAGCATCGTCAGGCAAAATTTTGTTCTGATATGAAAATTTCTACTTGGCAGAGTTTTTTAATAATTTGTTTAGGCCTACAATATTTTAGTGCGGGGCGGTATAAAATTCTTAAGTTATGGTTTGTAAAATCTTATTGGACATTACCCTATTAGTCTCTTACGTGTAAAATAAAAATAAAAAACAAGAATGTTACAGCACTAAGACTGAAAATTTGGCTAAACGGTTTTACAAAATCACCTAAATATAAAACAAAATCAAGGAAACGTATATTGAACAGATTTGGACTTCAGTTCGATTTTTGTAGTTTCGTTCGTGGTTCATTTGAAATATTCTATTTTTAAGTATTTTTTTGAGGATTATTTTTCATATTTTTATTCCCTGAATTTATCATATCAATAATAAACACTACAAGAACGAATTGAAGTCCAAGGCTGTCAAAATAAATTATGATTTCAAAAAAACTGAATCATCTTTTTTTTTAAACTTGTGTCCATTCTATAAAAAAATAACGTAGACTTTTGACTGGTGCAGCCTATGATGAAGAGGCGTATGACACATCATGCTGTCTCTTTCTTACATCAGGTAATACGGATAGTCCGATAGTGATAGAGATAGGGTAAAACTTTAATTGCTGAGTAGTTTTTAGTAGGGTATTTCTAAAAAAAACTTTTGTACTATGTTTTGCTAAATTTTCACTAAATATTAAAATTAAAATAGATTTGGACACATAATATTAATACATACATAATTATATATTAATATTTAATAGAATTAACAAAAGTATTTTCAATTCGAAGTTCAAGTAAGGTCGCGAGATGGCAAAAGGCGCTTGCATGATAAACATAACTTTTACTATATTGTAGTCAAAGTAAGGAATTTTTTTTTTCGTGAAACGAATTACCCACTGTAGCATCAAAATAGTTTTTTCTGAAAAAAATACTTTGGTTCATAACGAATACCATATTCACTTATCCGATTTTTTTAAACTACTTTTGTTAAGAAATAGAAAAAATTATTTGAAGTTGCTACTTTGACTACAACATAGTCTCAGATTTTCTTCAGCGTTAAACTTTTTTTTTACAATTTTATTTATTTTTGAAGAGTTACTATTTTGTACTTGTTATCTAACATTTTACGGGTAACTTGAAGCATACAATTGTACATCAACTTATTTTTTTCTTCTATTAATGAGATAATTATTTTGTATCATTACGAAAAAAATATTGATTTGTTATTGAATATAATCATTATGTATTTTTACACATTACGAGTACATGAACATATTGAAAGAGTAACAAAATATAATAAAATGATTATAATGTATGTAAAAAGTCAGAATATATTGAATTATAAGTGCACAGTGGTTGAACAAAATATTTATAATATTTATGATAATATAAAATGAATACTATTACATATTTTTATTAATTTCATAATATTATATTACAAAATATAAATCTTTAACTAGGACTACTACCACAAAACAAAATAGGAATGGATTAGCTATGTGATTAATTTTTACATTCCAAATATTCTTCTTTGTCCTCGCCTTATCCCGTTACGCGGAGTCGGCTTTCTTGAGTTTGAGGCGCCATCTATTCCGCTGTTTAGCATCGTCGACTGACAGGCCACATTCCTTCATCTCCTTCTGGGCTTTTCATCTACGTCGTCTGTGGCCTGCCCCTCCCTCATTTTGTTAGCCATGGAAAGGCAGTTTTTATTTTTCATCGGGTCTTCGCAGCACATGCTCATACCATCGTAATAGGTGCAACTTTAAAACTCCCCCTTATATGCTCGTTACGGACTTTATCTCTAAGTGTAACTCCATCCGCCCAGCGTAGCATACGCATTTCAGTGGTATGAAGTTTTTGTTCATGTGCTTTCTTCGTAGCCCAGATTTCACTACCTACCGTAGAGTAATACTATTCTAACAGCGGTTTTATAAACCTTGCCTTTGATTCTTACCGGCATTTTAAGGTCGCATAAGACTCCCGTTAAGGTACGCCATTTATTTCACCCAGATGTAGTTTTGTGTGTGATGTGTCGGCGGTTATCGATCTGTCTTCTGAGAGAATAGAGCCTAGGTATTTGATGACCTTTACTCTAGGTAGGGCTGTACCATCTAGCGTAACGTCTACGCTCGATAAGTTGGATTCATCGGGATTGAAGTTGCACACCATGCAAGTATTCGGTCTTCGTTCTACTTATGTGCAACCCATTTTGTTCGAGGGATCTCCTCCACTGTTCCAGGTTTTCTTGTACACTAAGCTATACTGTCGGAGATCAGAGCCACATTATCTGCGTATAGAAGATTCCATGGCGTAGAGGTCTGGATTTTTTCAGTAAGGTAGTTCATGGTGACATTAAATAACAAGAAGCTCTGCGCACTACTTTGATGAATTCCTACTTTGATGTCGAAGCTTACTGACATGCCGGCTGGACTCCTTATACTAGTCTGCACGTTTTAATACATGTCCATTAACATTCTAACATAGCATTCGGGTACATTCTGAGCCCTGAGAGCTTCTCGGAACACGATCAAACGCTTTTTCGAGATCTATGAAGACCATCCATAGAGTTTGTTTGTTCTCATGAGCTTTTTCCATTACCAATCTAATTGCATGAATTGCGTCTGTGGTTCCTTTCCCCGCAGTAAACCCAAACTGATTTTCTGTTAAATTTGTTAGTTGTAGAAGGCGTTCACTTAGGACACGTTCCCCGATCTTGATGTGAGTTTTGTGCCACGGAAGTAAGCGCATTCTCGAACATCTCCTTTGTTCTTGTAAAAAAGTACCATTGCACTCTTTCTCTGAGAATCTGCCATAGTTTCGCTACTCAGGATGTCATTGACAGCTTAGTGAGCCATATCACACCGTCATTGTTTAGGGCTTTCCAGAACTCAATGGGTGTATTATCTGGTCCTATCCCTTTAGGATTTTCATCTTAGAGATTGCTTTCTTGACTTCTTCTGTAGTAATTTTATTTACAGGTCCTTGTGACATAGGTGATTCGATTTCCGACAGTCTTGGAAATTCTTCGTTAAGAAGCTCCTGGTAGTATTCGTACCATCATGCGGTAGTCAAAGTCCGATCCCTCAAGTCTAACTCACAATCGTCCTATCTCTATTATACCGTTCCTTTCTAAAGTCCTCGAGCGCCTAATCTACAGCCAACTAAATATATTCCTGGTCGCAAACAATCTTTCCAACCCTTTCCAATCCGGTTTCCGTCCTGGCTATAGTACGACTACTGCACTTATCAAAATTTCTGACGACATTAGATCTGGGATGGAAAATCAGCAACTTTCAGTATTAACACTTCTGGACTTCAGCAATGCTTTTAATATTGTTGATAATAACATTCTGCTTGGGTTGTTAAGTTCTGTTAACATCTCTCCAACTGAAATTGACTGGTTTCGTCGCCGGCAACGTATACATATTGAGGATTCTTACTCATCTTAGTGTCCTATCAGTGCTGGTGTACCACAGGGTGGCGTTCTATCCCCTCTTCTATTTGCTCTCTTCATTAATTCAATTTCTTTTCATGTTTATTCTTCTTACCATCTCTACGCGGATGACCTTCAAATTTATTCCCAGGCATCTTTAGATTATCTATCTCAGGCTATTAATACTACAAATGAGGATTTACACGTTATCTCGAAGTGGAGTGAATCATACGGCTTAAATGTTAACCCTAATAAAACACAGTGTATATTAATTGGTAATCCTTACTATGTTTCTAGGATTGATTATAACAAATAACCGCCCATTGTGTTTAATGGTGTTCCTGTTCCATACAGTTCAAAGGTGAAAAACTTTGGCATCATTTTTGATCCAACTTTTTCCTGGGTCCCTCAGATGGCTGAGATCAGTAGGAAGGTGTTTACCTCAACTCGATCATTAAACCGACTGCGCAATTTTCTACCCACTACCACCAAAATTGTGTTAGCTCAGTCTCTTTTACTTCCAATTTTAGATTATGCAAGCACGTGTTACCCAGACCTTAATATTGATCTGGTAAACAAACTTCAGCGTTTGCAAAACCTGGCCATCAGGTTTATTTTCGGGCTGCGGAAGTATGCCCATGTCTCTGAATATAGGAAAAAACTGAATTGGCTCTCTGTGCGTTGTCGAAGGGATGCTCATTGTCTTAATTTGTTATATTGTCTTGTTCGATCCTCATTCTCCTTTCTATCTCAAAGATTGTTTTCAATGTGTCTCTTCTACTCATACTCGTCTTCTCCGATCAGCTGACTTTCTTCGCCTTTACATCCCACCTCATGCCACCAATTTCTATTCCAATCAATTCTTTCACTATCCGTTCTATCAGACTGTGGAACTCTCTTCCTGAATCTATTCGTCGTTCTCCTTCTCGCAAGTGAAAGCACACTTTTTAACTTTTTAGTTATTCACGCTGTCACTTAAATAATAACAAAATACACCCAAAGACAACCGGGGTGTATTTTGTTATTATGTATCGCATTGTAGATTGTTGTATATGTTATAATAATGTATGTATGTATTTAGTATACTCGTAGTATAGTAGTAATAGTATAAGTATATTATTAGTAGTTTCTTAAATTTGTATTTAGTTTTTATTATTATTTTATGTTTTTTATTGCGCACTACCCTTTAAATATGTTTTTACGCGATTTCCTCCACCTAAAGGTTGTCTGGAAGAGATCGCTCTTTAGCGATAAGACCGCCTACATGTATAACTTTCTTTTCATGTACATTGTTAAAATTTTCCTGTTTATATTGTGCAATAAAGTGTTTTCATTCATTCATTCATCTTTTACAAAAATTCTGTCATCAGTGAGTAGTTTGCTTTTAGCGTTCCTAATAAACTTTTTAATTTTGATTTTTGAAATCTTTGGATTTATCATGTTGCGTTTTTGCTTTTTTATAATATATTTCATTGTTTTTATTGCGCACTACCCTTTAAATATGTTTTTACGCGATTTCCTCCACCTAAAGGTTGTCTGGAAGAGATCGCTCTTTAGCGATAAGACCGCCTACATGTATAACTTTCTTTTCATGTACATTGTTAAAATTTTCCTGTTTATATTGTGCAATAAAGTGTTTTCATTCATTCATTCATCTTTTACAAAAATTCTGTCATCAGTGAGTAGTTTGCTTTTAGCGTTCCTAATAAACTTTTTAATTTTGATTTTTGAAATCTTTGGATTTATTATGTTGCGTTTTTGCTTTTTTATAATATATTTCATTGTCTAAGTTCTAAGTGCTGGTACAGGTCTGAGTGAGCCCTTTCCTTCTTGACTTCTACGGTTCTTCTTGCAGTTTTCTTCGCTTGTTTGCTCGTTTGTAAAATTATTTGTCTTCGTCCGCGCCTGTTTCTTGTCAGATCTTAAACAAGCGCTTCATTTCAGAAACACTGTCTTTGGTTTTGTTGTTCCATCAGTTTGTATTTTTTGCATTATGCAGGGCGCCTTTGATGATCACGTTCACGCTTAAAATTTTTCCCAGTTCAGTGCTGGAGTATCAACGGGGGGGGGGGCAACCATTTGTATCTATCTCTCCGCCCTCTCCTTCAACTCCTAGTACGACTGACTTCCAGTTCATGTTTTGAGTTATTGAATGTATGTGGTTCTTGGTCTTCCTATCTCACTTTTACTGTTCACTCTTCTGTTATTTGTGTAATCAGATTTTGATGGCATTCTGTGTCCAAAACAGTTTGTTCTTCTCTTTTCCATCGTGTTCAACATATTTTCTCATTTGCAAAATCGTCTAAGTGTTCTTTATCCTTCCTTGTGGTGTTCCAGCTCTCACACCCGTACAGTGCTTTACTCCAAATATATGTTTTAATTAGTTTTTTCAATATAGATATTAATTTTACTGTTTCTCTCTTTCACTCTTACCATTTTTGTCCACTAATACTGCCCAAGTAAGTAAACTGTTTTATCTGCTGCAGCTTCTCTTCGTTAAAGTTCTATATTCAGAATTAGATGCTTGGTTTTTGCTGTTACCATTAATTTTGTCTTAGCTTTATTGATTTTGAGTTTGTACTTTTCGAAAATCTCATGCATGATCTTGAGGTTATACTGTAGTTGTTTTTGTTTCTGTCACCAAGGTTATATCATCAGCGAATCTGATCTAGTTAATTTTGATCTTACCTCTTTTAATTTAATTTAATTTTACCTCTTTTATTAATTCTAAAATCTCTTTTATTGCTTATTCTATGTATATATTGAATAATATTGGTGATAAACAGCAGACCTGTCTTACCCCTTTCTTAATCTTTGCTTGTTTACAACTATTATTGATATTCATTTCTGGGACTTGTGTTCTGTATAATTCAAAGATGATACGACGATCTTTCCAGTCGAGATTATTGTAATTTAAAATTTTGAATAGTATTTGCCTGTTTAAATTATTGACCGCTTTTTCGAGGTCTATGAATCCTATAATGTATTCTTGTTAAGTTTCAGTCTTTTTTCTATAAGTAATCTTAGAGCAATAATTTCTTCTCTTGTCCGTTTGTCCCTCTTTCTTTTCTAAAGCTAAACTGATCTTCACTTAGGTTATTGTCAATTTTATTGTGTATTCTTACCTGTACGCTTAGTAAAATTTCAGATGCTTGTGAAAGGAGGCTAATAGTGCGGTAGTTGTTGCTTACGGTCGCGTTTCCTTTCTTGGGCAGTATAACCGTTCTACTAATGAAGAAGTCTTCTGGGAGTTGACCTGTTTCGTAATATGTATTTATTATAATATAGAATAACAGATTTTGGGTTTTGGGTTCACAATATTCAATTAGTTCTGCTGGTAGCTCGTCTTTACCAGGTGCCTATCCTGTATTAAGTTTACTTATGGCGTTCAGAAACTCTTCTCGCATTAGTGTTGGACCGAGAATGTCTCCATAAACTGTCTCGCTAATGGTGTCGCTGTCCAAGTTTTATCTTTCGTAAAGTTCTTCTATATACTCAACCCGTCTATTTGCTATATCTTCACTTTCCAGTAGAAATTTTCCCTACTTGCTTCTAATATCTTTGCACTTAGATTTTTGTTTATTTGGAGCTATTTTATAATCTCATAACCTGTTACACTGTTTCTCTATCCAGATCTCTTTTCCCGGTCGCACAATTTTTCTACCTTATTTTTAAAATAGAGGTATTTCGTGTTGTCCTCTTTTCGTGCGCCAGCACTGTATTATTCCTTTCTGACTTTGATGTTGTCTAGAATTTCCACACTTTACGCGGTTGCATTTATGTTGTTTCGAGTACTGTTTTTACAGCCTTTCTAACCCGGTTTTTAAGCTCTACCATTTTTTATGTATACCTTTTTTTTTGTTAGTAATATTAATAGATTCGTGTTTTTTTTTTTTTTTTTTTATGGCAGAGGTGGCAAACGAGCAGACGGATCACCTGATGGTAAGCGATTACCGCCGCCCATAGACACCCGCAACACCAGAGGAGTCACAAGTGCGTTGCCGGCCTTTGATTTGGGAGTACGCTCTTTTCTTGAAGGTTTGAATGTCGTATCGGTCCGGAAATACCGTAGGCGACAATTCATTCCACAGTTTGGTTGTGCGAGGCAGAAAGTTTCTAGTGAAACGCACAGTTGTGGACTGCCAACCATCTATGTGATGGGGATGAATATGTTGTCGTGTGTTTTGTTCTCTAAATTATTCCTTGATCAACTTGTTTTTCAGTTTCTTATTAGTCCAAAGTTGGGTGGCGTGTCCTTGATCTTACTTTTCTCCTGCCATTTGCTATCATACATTTGGCTATAACTATGTTGTGGTCACTAATGCTCTTTCGATGTCTGAGCCTGGGTATATGTGGCAAGAGTTTACCTTGCGCCTGCTCTGTTGTTTTGTTATGATGTAGTCTAACTGATAACGTCCTATATCTCCTGGCATTTTCCAGGTGTATCTCCGCCTTTTGGTTACTTGAAATAACGTGTTGGTAATACTGCTTACAAAAATCCAAAAGCCGCTCGCCTTTTATATTTATCTTGCCCAGATCCTATTTTTCGGTCACTTCATGAAGTTCTTCTACTCCGACTATGGGGGTAAAATCGCCCATAAAATACAAATCATTTTCCGCTTTCACACCTCTAAGTAAATCGTCTAGTTGATCGTAGATTTCCTCAAATTCTGGTTCTGGGTGACTTGATGTTGGCATGTAGATTTGAATTATTATTCCTAACTATTGGGTCGGTTTCGAGAGTTATATGTGCAGTCTAGCGCTTACCTACCTACATGTGATCTGTTATGGACTTTGTTCCCAAATTCCTTGTTCAAAATAATACCCATCCCATTTCGCCCTCTCTATTTCCGCAGTCAATTATTTTATAGTCGTCCTACCAGTAGTCGCTGTTACCTTCCCATCTGTGCTCGCATATTTCAATTATGTTAAGGTTGGTGTTGTCCATTACATGTAAAAGTTTTTCTAGCATACCTTATATTAAGAGTGTAACAATTATCTTTAATCACATTACATCGTAAAAACATCACTCTGTACATTTTACCTGATATTTTAAAAGTATTTTTTTATTTTTGATATTTTTGTCCAGTTTCAGTTGTTTAACCACTGTGCGCGTAAGCTTTGTTGATTTATAAAACTCATTACAAAACCTTGTACCTTAAAATACTTAGTCGAGAAAGGCGTTTGAGAACCAATAGTAAATAAATGTTATTGTTTTTATTATTCTCGAATCACTTACAATCGAGTGTGTTTTATTTCATCTTATCCCGTACCGTAACTTTAAAAATAAAATGTAAGATATTAAATTAACATAATTTAATTTAAAAGTTTATTGAACCCTACTTTTAATTATCACTTCACTTCTCCGTTCCATCATCAGATGATCATCGGGCGTCAGGAAGAGTTCCATCCTTATATCGCCTGCAGGCGGCTTGAAAACTTTGGGGTTGGCCACTAGCCCACAATCTTCACCGATCCAACCAAGATTTGGGACGAGACTCGTGCCCCAGCATTGGGGACGTAAAACTAAAAAACTTTTACTAAGATCCCAGTACTTATTTAGATCAACATTTTAGACTTCCTATACAAGGTTCGCAAAACAGCTGATCAGTAACTGATAATAATACTGATATTAATATGAGAGGCCAGTTTTTTCTGAAAACTGATTGAATCAATACATTCGTAGAGAAAAGTTGTTCAGTTACACGGATAGAAGGGACAGCTGATTATATTAACAGTATTTAGAAGGACCCCATATTATTTGCAAAAAGTAAGCGTTATAATTTTGAAATAAATTGGTTAAAGCCACTTCAAATATAGGTATCCAAAAACGAAAATTCTAGCGTATCCAAATGTATTTAATATTAACACTGGTTTTTTGTTATTAATTTAATCACAATTTGTGTAAATCTCATGTACATAGCTGATATAGATGTTATCATAAATAAGAAAAAATCGACTAAATACCCACACTGACTCACTAACTGTCAAGTCCAGAATAACTTGAATTACATTTTGGTTGCAACAATACGAACTCAGCGGTCTTTTAATACTGGTCATGTATACTAATAGATATGTTATAGCTAAGGAACAATTTATTTTGAGCTCTGCTGCCTTAACTTTTGTATGACTTCAGGTGTCTTTGACGTCTGGTTTACTGTTACTTAGAGGTAATAAGTAGGTAGTCGGTTACCGCAAGCAGTAGGTAACGGTGGTTTGGTTCGCTTTCCTTAACAATTTTAAAGATTTATTATGAGTTAGTAACTGCATTTTATACTGTGTTAGTTGTAAATAATAGTAAATAAAGTGTCTTTTTTGCGGTAAGTCAGTTCCATTTCAATTAGGCAGTGTTTTTCGACCTTCTTGTAAGTATACTTAACCCCTTTACTTATAAATTAAAAAATTCAATTCTTTCAACCCCTAGGGTAGGGCCATAAACATACAAAATGTTAGTGATTTAAAAGACTACGTTTATAATTTTCTTCAACTAGAAAATGATTTAGTTATTAACGTCTCCAAAATACTCGTAGAACCACGTTCGGACAAATTGTTAGATGTAAAAAGGCTCAGTTTTCTCACAGAGATCTTTTTTTTGCTGTGTAGGTAGTACCTCTATAGTTCATTCCAATCAAAAAAAGCAAAAGGTAAACAAACTTACTATGGAAATGACACATGTCAATGTCAGATGCATACTATCTTTGTTTACCTTTTGCTTTTTTTGATTGGAATGAACTATACAAACACTTGTCTTTTTCTTTAACCTGCGAACCCTTGAGAAACGTTTTGCGTTCTGCGCGGGGGCCGCGACCGAC
The DNA here is from genome assembly GCA_958295455.1 of Coleophora deauratella. Taxonomy (NCBI): domain Eukaryota; kingdom Metazoa; phylum Arthropoda; class Insecta; order Lepidoptera; family Coleophoridae; genus Coleophora; species Coleophora deauratella. The sequence continues at coordinate 4,428,289 of OY282416.1, read as the reverse complement.
CCACAGATTGAAAAACACTGCAATTAGTTATAGTTATAACAAATGCAGTAGAAATTATTTGAACTGGGGTTTCTACTCATGAAACTGAACAACTTTCCCCTAGCAACCTGATGGGTTGCTAGAGGAAAGTTGTTCACGAAAAACGTTTTTAGCTTTCCAAATGATAGGACAAATAAGTGAAGTAAAAACTTGTGGATGGACTGGATAATATTTTGACTACATTTTGAAGTACGAAACCGTCAAAATACGATGTTTTATCACATAAAGACTAAAACACAAAAATCGCATGAATCTATACAATTGATTATAACGTAAGGTAAGTGACCCAAATAAGGCCTACCTTATTTTTATCTTGACGTAATTAGTAGGTTTTTAAGAAAAACTCACTCATCTTTCGAAATATTAATCTTTATTTATTAAACTTTAAAATAAATATAGTTGAAACGTTAAAAAAACAAAAATCAGACTTCTGTGAATCAAAATATTAAAAAAGTCATTTAGGCCTTATTGGGAGACCCATGCCGCAATAAAGCCTTTCATACTAAAAGAAAGAAAAAACAATCATTAAACTTCAGTTACTAAAATATATCAACGTAATATTATCTAAATTTAGTAAGATCCTTTAGTAATCATATTTGGACGTTGTAATCAGTCTTGATAATCGTCTCGACACATTATCCTTCCTTTCTTCATTTTCTTCAAGCAATCTCCTGAACAGTTAATATTTTATCAGCAGGGGTTAAGCCAACACACAGCTCATGATACCTTCCAGATATTACAAGCAAGACATTGCCGCATGTCATCCATTCGATATTATTTGCACTTATATTATTTTGATAGGCCTTATTTGGACATGTCGTATGTGTAAGAAAAAAAAATATTACAGAAAATACACTGAAAAAATGGCGTATAAATGTTTATGTAGGGGTTACTAATTTTTAAACTAAATAACACACAAAGAAAATCTCGGCATGCGTGCAAAAATATCAAAATACTTATAGCATTACCTGTAGAAATTTTATAAAACAAGCGTATTCTCCGCGTCCCGACTGTTTTCGACTACTTGTTCCGACATACTCGTGGTAAGCGGCGCTCGCTATTCTTGTATGTGTCAGATACATCCTTAGGCACACCACTGTAAACTTTCGCGGTTATTTGAAATGTCTAAGTGGGAAATTTGAAACCTGGGCCTTATTGGGGCATAGGCTTTATTTGGGTCTCTTACCTTACAAGAAGATTTTGTACCAACTTTTGTTTTACCACGTTTTAATATCGTAAATGTAAAAAAAATACTTTTTACAAATCAAACGTCAAAAAAATTTACAATATTTTTTTCGTTTATTTGAGTTTTCCGGGATAAATAGTATCCTATGTATTAGCCGACTGCTTTATCTATCTACCTACCAAATTTCATCGTGATCGTAATTTCAGCGAACAAACAAACAAATAAACAAACAACATCCATACTTTCGCATTTATAATATTAAATTAAATATTAGTGAGAAGTGGTAAGACTTGCTAAAGTTATTTATAAGTTGCAACATTTTTCTGAATATGTTCAAATCTGCCATTAAAATGACTTTGTGTTCTTCATGTTTTTCGATTCACTTCACGTAACGTCGAAGTTCTTGTAGATTAATTTTGATAAGATAAGATATTCTTTACTGTCAAAAAAAATTATAATGATAATCATTATAGCTGTGAAGAAGATCAATAAAAGGTGATATGTACAGGATGTAGATTCATAATTCAACTTCCTATACTAAGTTGCCCGATCAGCTGACTGATTTGTTCGAAAATTCAAAAGTTTATAAAATTTTTTATGTGTTTCTTTCGTCAAAGTATGTATTTGTTTGTAATGTGTTCGTATGTGTTTATTTAAAGTATTACGTCTGAATTAGTTCTGATGAACTCTCTTAACTTTATCTCACTACGTGTGACATTTGGGATTATCAAATTTATTTATTTTAGAGCCAAGATTCGTGAATAAATAAAAATAAAAAGAACACCTACGGTTCACTAATGAGCAATTTTATTGAAAAACTCTCTTTTGCCCGCAGCTTCGCCCAAGGTTGTAATTTTTTTAGGATTTTGAGTTTGACTTTGAGAGGGTGATCCAATAGTGTCTCACTGCTGAGCAAAAACCTCCCCCTAATTCTTAAAAAAACATAAAGATTCCCATTCATTAAATTTATTATCATTAAATCAACACAATCATTAGACTATTATATGATGATGCCTTCCCAGCCGATTTCGACTACGGCGACCACTTCAGACTACATCCTGGTTTTGACGCATGTGCGCCTTAGTGTGGCTGATGTAGTCAATTTTGTGCGTGAACTGCCGTGAGCAGGAGAGAACACCGGGTGAACGGGCTTTTAATTAGTCGCGTTTAGTGTCAAGGTCTTGTTTGTCTTGTTTTCCGTTTCCACCTCATTAGATTATTATTTAAACAATAATTAATTGTATTATTTCCATTTTTCAGACGCAATGACGAATTTAATTTACTACCGCATATTTGGGTACATCACTACGATACTTGTACATGTGACTAATATAATATACATGGACTCCTGCCTGCAAGGGGAGGTAATGGACGACCCCCTGATAAAACAGTACGCCGGTGTGCAGACCCGGTTTATCACAGTCTGGACTTTCGTAAGTTCTGTCTACTTCTCATGATAACAATAAATGATCATCATCTCCCCCACCATCATCATCATCACCACCATCATCATTATCATCATCATCACCGTATCATCATCATCATCAGCCAAGAGACGTCCACTGCTGGACAAAGGCCAAGGATTTCCACACTGACCGGTCTTGCGCTAATCGCATAATAATGAAATCATTCCTGTAGTCCTGTCCGCAAAATGGTGTGATTCCCGTTGTAACGTAATCTTAGGTGGCTGGGACTCCGGGGGAGTTGATAATAGCAGGTATGCAAAAGCAGTCCTCCTCGACAATGCCCGGATTGGCCGACGCTTTCTCTCGTCCTCTCACTGACCTCCAGACTAACTGTGCTTCCGCTGGAGTAGCTTCTGCCACTTCGACTAGCGCCACGTGGGCAGAGTAGCCATTTATGTATAATAATTATAATAATAGTCAATGGTTTGATAATTATAGTTATGGTAATTATTATAATTATAATGGGTTCCTTGGGGAAAGATGATCAGAATCGGGAGTAGAAGCACTGACTAAAATATCGGGCACTAACAAAGTAGCATCCTATATAATTGTAATTTTATCGGCTCCTTCCAGCCCAGTACCTAATTAAGACAGCCCCAGTACCTAATTAATAGGCTTTCCTTCAGAGAAGTAGTATCTAGTGCCAATAGAAAGCTTACGAATCAATAACGTTTTCATTAAAGATTTATATCTATTAATTTTAATTTTCAAATCATTTCAGTTTCTTCAAATAGTATACGCAGTTCTGGGTCTGATATGCGACTACTTACTCCTGAAGAATAGTCACAAGGGGAACTATAAGCTGCCAAAACACCTCCGTGGGGCTAGAGACACTCTATTCGATGGGATAATTTGGTCCTCTTCTTGGGTGAGTTTTAAGAATAGAATAGAAAAACGTTTTATTTTATTTTATTCTTATTCCACAATTAGTAGGTCCTTGGCATCAACTTGTTTTTTTTTATGTGATAGGTGGCAAACGAGCGGACGGATCACCTGATGGTAAGCGATTACCGCCGCCCATAGACACCCGCAACACCAGAGGAGTCACAAGTGCGTTGCCGACCTTTGAAATGGGATGGGGGGATGGGAGAATTGGGGAGGGGGGAGGTTCCGGTACCCTCACTCACTCGGCGAAACACAACGTAAGCGTTGTCTCACGCCGATTTTCTGTGAGGCCGTGGTATCACTCCGGTCGAGCCGGCCCATTCGTGCCGAAGCATGGCTCTCCCACGGTTTTAAAAGTCATGTCAAAGTTGTTAATAAGCCATGCCGCTGGGGCACGTGTCCTCAAAAAGTTTAGGCCCCCCTTTGGCCGTCTACGTAACCATATGTCCTCAAGAAGTTACTTCATATACGGTGGCCAGGTCCGGATTGCTGGAGGCTGTAGGGCTAGCAGCCAGCCCTAGTGTCAGAAATGTTCAAGTCGCCTATAAGGCCTCCAACATGGCTTAACGACTGCCACCTAGTGAAAGCAACCGGCTCCAAAGGCTTATCGTGCCTTGCGAAACACGGAAACAGTCAAAATCATCATTCTATCGACTCAAGAAGTTAATAACATTTATCCTGCTTATAATGCTTATATTCCACACACGGGGGCCAAGTCCGGATCGGTGGAGGTTGTGGGGCTAGTGGCCACTGTCAGGAGTTTTCAAGCCGCCTATAAGCCTCCGACATGGCTTACAGCTGTCATCTAGCGATAGCAGCCGGCACCAAATGGAATATGGCCTATCCTTCCCGTGTTATGCGAAGATACCCGTGCCCCTGCAATGGGGAGTAATGGGTTGTTAACAATGCTTATAACATTTTATTTTTCAGGTTGTTTTCACAGTCTTCTGGACCTTATTTTTGTATGACAGAAACCTGATTCTACCAGATTACATAGATAAGGTTCTAACTAGAACATCGAATCACATTATTCATACCTTTATTTTGCCTGTCGTGTTGTGGGAAGTGATGTTTCGACCAAAAGCTGAGCCTAGGTCTCATAAGAGGAACCTAGGGCATTTGGCTTTCCACTCTCTATTGTATACGTTTGTGTAAGTATAGTTTCTAATGTAAACTATGATCAGCTCAAATACGTCCACTGCTGGAAAAATGACTTCTCACAGGATTTCCATCCAATAATTTATATCTAAATAGATGTATAAAGGTCACGTTGCACACGTGCGTAGAGGTGAATCTAAATGCCCTACACGTGAGAATTTTATTAGTTATAATAATATTAATAATATTATAATAATAATATCAGGGACAAATCACAATCTGGCCCCAAACTAGGATTCCCTGTATCTTGGGAACCAGAGACTGATATACATACACAGATACATTTAAATACATACATATATAGATATTATACACCCAGACTCAGAGCAAACAATTCTGCTTATCACAGAAAAGTTTGCCCTATGTAGGGATCGAACCCACGACTCTCGGATCAGAGGTCAAGATCGCTAACCACTTAGCCACCGAGTTAGTCATTTAAAATATTTTCGTTCCTTAGTATAAATACATACTTACATATTTTTAAATAAATTTACAACTGCACATGTAAAAAGTACGTAAAATACAAGCGAGTAAGTTTTCTTACAATTTAATTAAAAGAGCTAATTAGTGAACAATACTTCTTAATTTATTGTTAATGAAAAATTTTTTTTGTTCCAGAATGTTATATACATATTATGAAAGGAATTTCTGGGTTTACCCCGTCATGGCTCGTTTGTATGGGACCATATACTTTCCCCTTCTAATAATATGCGTTGCGGGATTGTCACTCTTCTTTTATTGCATGCTATGGTGGGTAAGAAGGATAATATGGGGAAAGGTGGAGCATGAGAAAGTTATGGAAACGCCAAAGAAGATTAGGTGACGATGAAGAAGCTTTAGAATTAAAAAAAACCTTTTATTTCTCCAAATAGGTATTGCCTTAGTAATTTTTTCTGTGGCTGCAGCCTCCTTTTAGGCTCAATTTAAGTGAGAAACAAGTGAGTGAGTGGTAAACAAACGCATCACTAAGTGTTATTTAATTTATTATAGGAAGGTCTCATTTTCTACTGTATGTATATTGATGATTCTTTGTCATTGGATAGATTATTTCAAGGTGGTCTCGAGTCCCATATAATTTTAATGGCATTAAAATCAGTTCAATATTTTTTACGAAATTATATAATAATGATATTCAAATTATCAAAATCCGATTATTTTCTGGTGTTTTTTTTTAATTGATCTCCAAGAAAACGCTAGCATTCAATGGAACATTACTCGGTGGGTTTTAACATGAGCGACTCATGAAAGACCTTAGATATAGGCAGAATATGATATACAGGCTGTAAATCTAGTCGTGCATCAAATTTAAATCGGTGCCTCTACTACTGAATCTGATCAAAATCGACCAGCAGCCCAGCGACCAAATTAGTGAGAGTCCAAAATTCTTTTTGCGATTTGACTATGGGTTCCTTGGGGAAAGTTGATCAGAATCAGGAGTAGAAGCACTGATTAAAATATGACGCACAACTATATACACATCCTGTATAATTTTAAGGAGAATTTTAAGGAGGTAAAATACGATAATTTTTGGGATAAAATTATTCAATTGAACTTTCAAAACTGAAACGGCAGTTTCGTAGGTAAGTCTAAAATCCTTAAACGTAAGAAAATATTTATTTTATTAATTCTATAGGTATGTAATATTTGTCCAGATATGTGAAATATTGCTGAAAACTATATCGATAAAATACCGATTGAACTATCATCGCTAGTGTTATAAAGATAAAAAAATATCGATAATTATCCTAATTATCTTTATAGGCTTATTGTGCATGCGTACTTCCGCATTTAGTCTCCGTTATCACATTATCTCTATTTCTTTCTCTTTGACATTGTCACACGTTTCCCACGTTATCGATATTAAGATACCGATAATTGATTGCTATATTATCACTATTATGGTAAGTCTATTAACGCATAGCAGAGGCCATTTGATGATTTGTTTTATTATTATTTAAAATTGAAAAAAAGAGAGGTTATCGATATTTCTGAAATATCGATAAAAGTCCCTGGATTGTCACTAGAGCTATAAGATTTTTCCTTTGTTAATTAATTTTAATGCATTTTACAGCAAATTTTATTAAAGATGTATGTCAATCAGTTAATGTTATTGTATTTTTTTTACCTCGCCCAATACGTAAGTGATGAATTGATGATGATGACCTTAAATGATGATTGTAAGTATAGTATAGTCTATATACTATACTTACAATCATCATTTAAGGACGATTATGATGAATAGGAAGGTGACCACAGGATCTTAGCTCTGGTGAACAAAACCACATCATGTTGGAAACTCGTTAGTACGGTCATTGGTCAGCTTCCTGACACTCCATATTCGTCAACCGAAAGATGTGCCTACTACGTGCTACTGTTTCTAATATGAAGCGATGATTTACAATTGGTCAGGCGAAAATTTTGTTTCGTTTGGTCAGACGACAGATGTCGTAATCATTTAGTAGCGACTGGTCAGGCATACAATTGGTAGCGACTTGTCAGGTCTGCTGTTGGTTCTGACTCGTCAGGTCTTCATTGTGTTTCAAAACGTCAGGCCTTCGAAACGTTTTAACTGGTCAGGAGGTAAAATCTCATTATATTTTGCAGAGCATAATACATATTTATTGAGAAAAAAAATAACATTATTATAAAAAAAACTACTTTAATAAATAAATAATAATGAAAAAATAAAAAGACAATAAGTAAACCAAGCCTCCTAGAGAAGATTTTAAATTTAAAAAAGCTAAAACTGGAAAAATTACAAAAAAATAAAAGGTTTCGCAAATATTTGCTCAGACTCAAAAATAAATAAAATATACCCATGGACAAAACAATCGACTCAGGGTTTGTTGCACGCACGACTTTTGGAAAATTAACTCAATCTAGCAAAAAAATACTAAATCAAAAATTCTAAAACTGTGTGTTTACTGTTTATGATCTTAGTATGGTGGTTTCTAGTTTTTTATTTTTAGTGTTTACCAGTTTTGTAGACTGAGTTGTTTTTTCAAAAGTCGAGCAACAAATTTTGAGTCGATTTTTTAGTCCACCAGTGTAGTAAAAAAATTTAAAAGGGGGGATATATCTGTTTATCAATGTTTAAATAAGTTAAGATGTTTAAAATTGAATGTGTAACTATTTAAGTAAATAAATATGATTTACAGAATATATAATGTTTTATTTTGATTTTGTTTAAGTATAAATATGTATTATGCTCTCTAATTAAGCAAAATATAATGAGATTTTTACCTCCTGACCAGTTAAAACGTTTCGAAGGCCTGACGTTTTGAAACACAATGAAGACCTGACGAGTCAGAACCAACAGCAGACCTGACAAGTCACTGCCAATTGTACGCCTGACCAGTCGCTACTAAACACGAGCATTAAAAATAAATCAAATATAATTATATGATTGTAATATTTAATAATGTCGTTTTATTTTATAAAATTCAATGCATATAACATGTTTTCTTTTTAATTTATGTTATTAAGTTATTTATTTAATTTATGTTACTTAATTTCTTATGTCAAACAAACTTAATTTTTTTTTATATTTAAATATTAAATATCAAAAACTCATGTTGTAAACAAAACCTTAGTGTAATGAAACTGAGAGTTCAGTTTTGTTCGTACGAAACGTAACGAAACGTTATGAAACTGAAAAAAATAAACTGGAAATCCTAAACTCAAAAATATCTCCTGCCGAAATCAATATTGATTTGACAATCATTTGTATCCCAGCGGATATAATAACTCTCACGCAAGAAAAATCAACAAATAACTTACAATACAAATTGCACTTACCGGAAATAGGAAGATCACGTTATTAACCCTGATATTTATTTTAACAAGATGCAGGTCACGTATATCACCAACGGACTGCAAAGCAAATGGTGGCTATCTAAATGCCAATATTTTGTCATAACTTGAGAAAGATTTGCTATTTTATAAAAATACAATTTATTGGTCGAATTGTTGTATAATTGCGCCCAAAATGTCGTTACTAACCCTGAGTTACGAAATTAACAAAAATGGAGACAAATATTAATACGCTAATTCTTATAACTAGATCATTTTCTTTTCACTGCAATCTACTTCATTTCATAATTTAGATAGTAGGTGGTGATTTTAACCAAAATAAGATTAAAATAAACCAAGAAATAAAAAATGCTACTCATAAAAAATCGCCAAATGGTGAAGAGACATTAGAATTTAGTATGAAAGTCATTTTGCATTAAATTAAAGAAATATATATTATTTGTGTCTAAATGCATGTATCAAAAAATTAAAAAACGGGGTTTTAGATAAATAAAAACACTACTTATTATTATAGACATAATTTTAATAACGAAAATATAAAAGAAGATATCTTGTTTAAAACTTATGGGACAACTTAACTGTGACAATGTACATCTATTAAGCTCCTTGTACCGTTATTCGAAGCCTACTTAATATTTGAGAGTGGCAACCCTGTTTCTCGATCACGTGAAGGTCTATTTCCCGCTAAATTCGCGTAGTTCCACCGATGGCCGCCAGGTGGCGTAGTGCGAAGCTCAGTCTGCACAACGCCTGGATGTTTCATTGGCGTCTTGTTCTTCGGCGCGTACGGTCGTCTTCAAGGAAATGTAAGAAAACTTAAATTTTCTTATAAAAGTTATATAATCTTTGATTCAAATAATAACGATGTTATCGTTCGTTTAAAATGTATATATTTTTAACATTTTATATGTTTTTAGTATAAAATGGCTTCTTCGAGCTCGTCCTCTTCTTCGGATTCGGATGAGCCCACTCCCGCTAACCTGGACGTGCAAGCGCAGCTACACGTGGCGCAACCGCCACAAGCAAGGACGGCGTCACCCGCTGCTACCACCGCGACGTGCACCAAGCGTAAATCGGCGCATGGCAAAGGTCAGCCACCAAAAAGCCACCTCAAAGCGCCAGCGAGGTAACGAAACTAACGAAGCTATACGCTCGTTAACCGAACAAGTAAGTGAGATCAAAAATTTTATTGCCGCCAGTAATATGTATCAGCAAGTACCCCAAGTTGTGTATATGCCGCAAAGTAATGCCTCATATGAAAACGACACTGAAAATGATGACGTAATCTGTGCGGACGTCAGTCGAGATCTTTATTCTGACGATGAGGAACCTTCAGTTCCCTCTGGACCCCCCAAAGAATTCTCATTTACATTAAATACAGTCCTTAAAGAGCCCACGCTCCCAAGGTCGTCCGATGAGTATGTTACCATTATCAAATCTATCCAACACTTTGAGTCGGAAAACTGGAATAACGTGCGTTATAGTGAAGTTCAAAAACAATACTGCTCCTATCCTGGGTATACTGAACTTGATATTAATGAGGAGATCAAACCTTACGATAAGTTTGTTAATCTTGGCCTCACCGAACGCGGCTTTGCGGCAATCACTCAGGCTTTAATCAGACAAAAAGAAGCCGCTCAGAGTGGTTTTGAGTCATTGATAGCATGGTCAAAGTCTACAAAGAGTCTAAATTCTAAAAGCTTGCAAGAGAAAATAAATGAGATTTTTGGGGGTACTTATCAAAAGGTGTCTAATGACGTTTTACAATTAGCATGTGGCCACCGTGCCGATGTAATACAGCAGCGGCGCGATTCTATACTGCGTTCCGTCAAAGATAAATATGTAAAGGCTTCATTAAGAAAGACCCCTCCTAGCTGTGAATACCTTTTCCAAAAAGATTTATTTTCTTCCAATATTGAGAAAAACGGGGGTGTTCCTAAAATTTTTTGGCCGCTCAGAGCGCCTATTCAAAACAAACCTGCTGCGGAAGCAGGGTTAAATCAAGCTGCTATCTCCAGCAATAATAAACTACCTGCGCAAGGTCAGTTTGATCCATACACAAACGTCAGCCGATTTTATGCTCCTGCACCTATGCAGATGCAAAACCCCTTTGGCTTCTACCCTATGCCGGGGCGCGACATGTTTCGCCCCCAACGGTACCCTGCTCCTCAGCACCAATTCAAACCTATGCGTCATAGAGGCGCTCGTTTTTCAGGACCAGAGCACTTCCACTCTGGTACCAACCGTACCCAAGGGAAAGCTCCCGGAAATGCAGCATTGCGCAAAGACAAAAGAAGACTGTGACTTTCGAGCGGGCATGCTAAAAAGGTTCGTAAACCAGTGGGAATTACTGTCAGCACCCACTTATCTTCTAAACATAATCCAGGGGTTTCGAATCCCTTTTTATTGCAAGCCCCCTTTATTTTTACCGGACATGAAAAGATTCGAAACACCAGTATCGAAAGAAATGGAAATGGCGATTTCAAAACTCCTAGCAATGAAAGTTTTAGAACCGGCGGTTCTCAGTCCCAGTTTCATTTCCCCGATGTTTTTAACTCCGAAAAGCGACGGGTCATTTCGCCCGATATTCAACCTAAAGAGGCTCAATTATTACGTTCAAACGAGCAAGTTTCGCTTGATAAATATGCAGAAAATCCCGAACTTCCTACAACCCAGGGATTGGCTTTTAAAAATCGATTTTTCGAACGCGTACTTTCACTTGCCCGTGGCCAAAGCACACCGATGCTTCCTAAGACTAATTTTCAAGGGCCAACTGTACCAAATGACTTGCTTACCGTTCGGCCTAGCCTGCGCACCCAAAGTGTTCGCCACACTAACGAACTGGCTAGCCGAAGTTCTGCGAAACAAAGGTTTTCGAATATTGGTTTATCTGGATGATTTTATTCTTGCCAACCAGGACTCCACTATCTTAAAAAATCAGGCAGAAGAGACTGTTTGCTTATTGGAGAAACTAGGGTGGCAAATAAACTACCCGAAATCAATCTTGACACCCATGAAAACCCTGGACTTTCTGGGCATAGCGTGGGACCCACACAAAAACATAAAGTTTTTGCCAGCACAGAAGTGCGAGTCTTTGAAAGTCAAAATAAAACAGGCTCTAACAAAGAAAACGGCGAGCTTGAAAGAGGTTCAGAGTTTGGTAGGATCCTTGAACTTCGCCAGTTTCCCGGTTCCCAGAGGCCGATTACATCACCGAGCCCTATTAAAACAGTGCCAGGTTCTACTCCATCAAAACCCACAATGTCAGTTCAATTTACCAGCACCCGTCCTGACAGAACTGCAGTGGTGGTTAAGCAACGTACAAAGCAGTTCCCCGCTTCATTATCCCCCGGTAACGCACTATCTAGTGACAGATGCATCCGAACAAGCGTGGGGCGCAGTACTAGACAACGTACGACTTTGGGGGCAATGGTCCGTACAAGAAGCGAAACTTCACTCAAATCAGAGAGAAATGCTCGCAGTCTTTTACGTGCTAAAAGATCACGCTCCCTCCCTAACGAACTCATCGCTTTTAGTCCAAAGCGACAACCAAACTGTTGTCTCATATCTGCGAAACAAAGGAGGAACTCGTTCATCTGCTCTTATGGAAATGACTTACAAAATTTTCCATATTCTGGATCAATATCAAATCCATTTAGAAGTCCATTACTTACCAGGCAGATTCAATTGCGAAGCGGACAAACTATCTCGCCTTTCTGTTCCCACGGAGTGGCACCTGCTGCCGGAAATCACGAATGTCATATTTGCCAAGTGGGGTATCCCTCAAATAGATCTATTCGCTTCAGCGAGAGCCCATGTAGTCCCCACCTATGCCACACTAGACATAACCGACCCCCAAGCCCACCTATTCGATGCATTCAGTCAAGAATGGCATTACCAATTAGCGTGGATTTTCCCCCCTCCATTTCTAATCCCGAGGGTTCTATCCCACCTCAATTGCGCAACCGGAACATATCTAATCGTGGTCCCGAGATGGCTGAAAGTCTTCTGGCGCCCCGATCTGAAGAATCGCGCTGTAGCTCCACCATTTACGATTCGCAACCTGGACAGGGTCCTCATAGACATTCAGACGAGATCACCCCCTTCCCAAGTGACGGAAATGACTCTCGAGGTCTGGAAATGTGGGGGTGGACAAAAAGTCTAGTGGGCTGGTCTCAGGAACAAAAAGACTTTTTACAATCTAGCTGGCGAAATTCTATATTAAATACATACAAACCAGCTTGGCAAAAATGATGCAATTGGTCCTCTGAGAATTCCGTCAATGCTGTTAAATCAACAGGAGCAGATTTAGCTAAGTTTTTAATTGACCTACATCTGAAACATGGCCTATCTTATGCAACTATTCTAGTCTATAAGTCTGCAATATCTACATTATGTGACCCTTCTGCCTCGTCCCGTTTAAGTTCCAATTTATTGGTAAAATCTGCTTTGAAAGCTATTTCTAACAAAAATCCCAAAGTACAAAAAGCTCCTATTTGGGATACTGACACTTTGGCTTCATGGTTGTTGAAAAACATGCCTAATGAAAATAATTTATTCGAAAGTTCAAAAAGGGCAGCTACATTGTTATTATTATGTTCAGGTCGCCGTGTACATGATCTCACTTTACTAACAGTAGATTCAGAAAATTACATTGTTGCAGACGATTCGATCGTTTTCTGGCCTCAGTTTGGATCTAAAACAGATACTTCTAGTAACAGACAGTCAGGGTGGCGTTTAATTCAAAATAAAGAAAATAAAAGTTTAGACCCAGTATTTTGGATTAAAACAGTAATAAAGTTATCTAAAGAAAGAAGAGAAATCTGTAAAAGCAGTAATCTGTCCCCCCTAAAGCAGCGTCCCGTACTGTTATAGCAGGTTGGATTAAAAAGGTTCTTTCGGATGCAGGTATCAAGGCGAGTCCTGGCAGCATACGGCCTGCAGTCGCCTCCAAAAGCTGGATACAGGATTGTCCCTTGGAGGATATCCTAGCAAGGGGCAACTGGCGATCTGTAAATACCTTTCAGAAATTCTATTGTCGTGAAATCATAACCAATGTATCTGATTCTAGCATAAAAGCAACTGATTCCTTTCAGCCTGTAAATTAAATTTCCAGATTGTTTTTGTTAAAAATACAGTTTCCACCGATTACTTTAATCATAAGAAGTCTGTAATATAAACTGCTTTTAAAGGTGTAAAATAAAAAATCATTTCTTTAGTAATAATATTTTAATTCCGAATACAATGTAGACCTTAATCACTAGTTTAATTATATCTAATTACCTTTGTTGATTTCTTATAACCAGATTCACATGTTGTTATAAAATAAATGTCTATTGAAACTTATTTCTATCATTGTTTATTTATTTATTTTTTGCACTCCCTACCTTCGCCTCAGAATAAACACTGCAGTATTAGTCTTTAATTTTCCAATATTGTTTCCAGGCTTATCGTTGGCATTCACTAGTTGTAATTATTTCATTTGCCTATTTCGCTTATACTTTCTTTCTATCACATATGATCCAGTTCACTTTTTCATCTTGATTTTCTTTGATGGACTATTATATCACTTTGTTCACAACGTTAAGATCACATCACATTGGCGTCTGGCCACCAGGCGATAACAAACACGTCTCAAATATTAAGTAGGCTTCGAATAACGGTACAAGGAGCTTAATATCAGCGGTTTACCCTACAATAAAACGCTTATTAAGCGAATTTACCTTATTCGAAGCCTACATTTTTATTTCTGCCTGGGCCTTAGGATATTTTTGTCACACATAAGAAAATTATCACTTTTCGTACTCTTAATACATTCACTACCACAGCATGTATATCATCTGTGTTTTACCCCACTACGTATAGTTGAAACTAAAACAATTGTGTGACAAAAATACCCTCAATTTTTTGATAATCTTTGAGACTCAATGAAACATCCAGGCGTTGTGCAGACTGAGCTTCGCACTACGCCACCTGGCGGCCATCGGTGGAACTACGCGAATTTAGCGGGAAATAGACCTTCACGTGATCGAGAAACAGGGTTGCCACTCTCAAATATTAAGTAGGCTTCGAATAAGGTAAATTCGCTTAATAAGCGTTTTATTGTAGGGTAAAACGCTGATATTCTGCATTTCACACAGTGACGATTATTGTTTACATGGTCTAAAGCTCAATCAACAATTTTCGAACATTTAACCGCTTAAACGGTGTTTTTCGTAAAGTGACGTTGTTGGTCTTAGGGCGTGATGTGTAGAAATAGTTACGCAAAGAAAAACATGTATATTTGCAGTTTGGACCAAAGTTGATATGAAAATAGAAGTAATAGAGGAAGACAAAGTATTTTGTAATGATATGGAAATAAAATTAAAAATGTTCTACTTGTTTACTGCCGGAACTTATTGACTCCAGGTTAGATAGGTAAATGGAAATTAAAGAACCTCAGTATATTTTAGAATCAGTAAAGAAACGGGAGATAGAAAAATCTATGAAGCGCAAAATAGTTCAGAGCCAAGCTGAAAATAAAACCAAACTAGTGGGGAATTTAGTGCAACGCCTAGTATGGGAACCGTTTTATTTTGGATCCGGCGCTCAAATTTGGCATAGTTGTTCCCTAGGCCGGTCTGAGTAGATTAAGCCCGGGAGCCACCGGGAGCCATCCCCCGTTTGGCAGGGGGAGGGGGGCAAAGTTTGTT
Organism: Coleophora deauratella; assembly: GCA_958295455.1. NCBI lineage: Eukaryota > Metazoa > Arthropoda > Insecta > Lepidoptera > Coleophoridae > Coleophora > Coleophora deauratella. Next base: position 4,413,050 of record OY282416.1, on the reverse strand, counting down.
TCTGCCGCGCTCCATTTGTGGGCTTATATCTCCAAAACTATTAGTACTAGGGCAAGTGAGATATCATTTTCGTATGATTAAAGGATAAGGAATTCATTTCTGTAACAAAAAAATGACTTTCCATATATAATAAAAGAAATATTTGATAAAACGTGTAAAACATGGCTACCTTTTTTCCACATATGGGTCGATTACTTTTTAATCGTCTTTGATATTAGCATGAAAAAAATATATTCTGAAAGCCACACTTCTTAGGATTATAAAAATATAAATTTCATTAGAATAGCATAATAAATACTTAGTGAAAAAATATATAATTTGATGCTCGGCAGAGTAGCTTAAAACGCGCGGTTTTAGTATCTGTTGTTCGTAAGTAAATAAAATGAATCATCTAGCGCCCAAATGACTGATAACTGATAAGTAACGTAATATAAACAGGTACAAATATATCTCGCACGCACAAAATATTTGTCACGTAGAACAAAAAATATTTTTCCTCATAAGTAAAAACGTATTTGAGAAAATCTGCAAAACGTGACAATTTCTCATACGAATTATGGTGGTTTACTATCTAACTTGCGTAGTATTATGGTGGTCTACTATGTGACTAGCGTGGTCACGTTGATCACCCAAGTTAACTGACTTCAGAAAAGGTCATACATAACCATAATGAGTTTGATTCTTATTGACGCATTAATCTCGTAACCATTTCCGTGCTTCGCAAGCCACATCAAATTATTTTCATAACAACTGATGAAGCTTCGACCAGCGCCTATATAACTTCAAAACCCCGAAAGCTTTCAGCTCGAGTTGCACAACCGCTTCGAATACTTAGGAGAATGTGAAAATGTGGACGAATATAACGACAGGTTTGTGGAAATTGTCCAAACGGCTGGGAATAAGGCCTTCAAAACAAGACGTTCAAAAAAAACATATCGGATCTCGGAGATCACCAGCAAGCTCATGGAGGAAAAACGGAGCCTGATTCTGAAATCCTCTGAAGATGCTTATCAATATCGGCGACTAAACAGACAGATCTCAAGGACTATACGATATACGCCATATACGCCAATTTAATACCAATCGTATTAAAGAGGTTATCGAGCGCAATAAAAGGTCAAAGGTATTGGCAAGGGATCTGTCTGCTGGTCAAAGCCAAACTGACAAAGCTGAAGACCGAGGATGACAGAGTCGTGTCGTCTAAGCCCGAGCTGTTGGAAGAGGTTGAGAAGTTCTACGGACAATTATACATGACTACATGCTTACCTGTCAGCAATCTGGCTGCCGGATTGACCAGACACTATACTGAAGATATCCCAGACGTCAGCCTGTGCGAGATTAGAATGGATCAATTAGGATGACAGAATTACGGCTGAGATTCTGAAAGCAGGTGGAGAACCGTTACTTATAGCTCTTCAGAAGCTATTCATTTCCGTCATTCTCGTGGCACAAACGCCTACAGCACAGCACAGAAGTGTAGTGATGCTCTTCTTCAAGAAGGGTGATAAGACTCTGCTGAAGAATTACAAACCCATCTCACTCCTGAGCCATGTCTACAAGACATGTAGTCATTACGAATCGTCTCGCACGCAGGTTTGATGACTTCCAGCCTCCAGAACAAGCTGATTTCCGAAAAGGTTTCTGTACCATAGACCACATACCTGCGCTGCGGCAGATTATACAGAAGACCGAAGAGTATAATGGCGTTTGTGGACTATGAGATAGCTTTTGATTCGATCGAGACCTGGGCTGTGTTACAGTCTCTCCAACGGTGCCAAATTGACTATCGATGCACATCGAAGTGTTGAAGCGTTTGTATGAAAACGCCGCCATGACGGTCCACCATCAAGATCAGAATATACAATCTATCCGGCTGTAGCGTGGGTTGAGACAGGGAGACATTATATCTCCGAAACTGTTCACCGCTGCACTGGAAGACGTTTTCAAGCTTCTGGACTGGAGAGGACTCGGTATCAACATCAATGGCGAGTACATCACTCGCCTTCGATTTGCTGATGATATCGTGATCATGGCTGAGACCTTGTAGGAACTAGGCGCAATGCTCGATGGACTCAGTAGAGTCTCCCAACAATTGGGTCTTAAAATGATCATGGATAAGATGAAAATCATTATACCCACTCTTCTGAAGGTTGGAGACTACACTCGAAGTTGTTGACGAATAATGTATACCAGGGACAAACAGTCCAGTAAGGTAGCTCCAATTTCGAGAAAGAGATCAATCGTCGAATCCAGCTCGGCTGGGAAGCGTTCGGGAAGCTCCGCAATATCTTCACGACCAAAATACCGCAGTGTCTCAAGTTAAGACTAAAGTTTTTGACCATTGTGTTGCCAGTGATGAGACAACATATGGATCCGAGACATGGCCCCTTACTATAGGCCTCATAAGGCTCAAGGTCACCCAATGTGCGATGGAGCGTGCTATGCTTGGTGTTACCCTACGTAATCGAATCAGAAATGAGGAGATACCTACTAAAGTAGTAAGAGAATTAAAATTACCGACACAACTCTCAGAATCGCTAGACTTAAGAGGCAGTGCGCAGGGCACATAGCTCGTAGAACAGATGGCCATTGGGGCAGGCCTCTAACTCCGTGGACCGACGACCTGGTGAAGGTTGCGGGAAGCCGCTGGATGCGAGCGGCACAGGACCGGTCGGTGTGGAAATCCTTGGGGGAGGCCTTTGTCCAGCAGTGGACGTCTTTCGACTGATAGATAGTAAATCACCATAATTCGTATGAGAAATAGTCTCATTTTTTGGATTTTCTCATACTTATATGTTTTTTAAGGAAAATATTTTTTGTTCTACGTGACAAATATTTTGTGATTGCGAGAAATATTTAAATAATAATATTATGTACCTATTTATATTATGTTACTTAACAGTAACTTTTTGACGCTAGATGATTCATTTTATTTACTTACGAGCAACAGATACTAAAACCGCGCATTTTAAGCTACTCTGCCGAGCATCAAATAATATTTTTTTTCACTCAGTATTTATTATGCTATTCTAATGAAATTTATATTTTTATAATCCTAGAAAATGTGACTTTCAGAATATATTTTTTTCATGCTAATATCCTAGACCATCAAAAATTAATCGACACATATGTGGAAAAAAAACACCCACTCTTCATTATTTACTTATTGGGTGGCGCTTCTTTGGGGCTTACATATCTATAACTTTAGGTACTAGGGCAAGTCCGATATCATTTTCAGATATTCCAAGGATGACAAATTCATTTCTGCAACAAAAAAAATACTTTTCGTAGAAAAAAAAAAGAAATAGAACTGCTGAAATTCAGAACCGCGCGGACCGCGCGTTGTATGCCATGCTGCCACGCATTGAATTTTATTTTTTTCACTTAGTATTTATTATGCTATTCTAATGAAATTTATATTTTTATAATCCTAGGAAGTGTGGCTTTCAGAATATATTTTTTTCATGCTTATAGCTTAGACCATCAAAAATTAATCGACACATATGCGGAAAAAAGGTAGTCATGTTTTATACGTTTTATCAAATATTTCTTTTTTTATATATGGAAAGTCATTTTTTTTGTTACAGAAATAAATTAGTTATCCTTAAATCATACGAAAATGATATCTCACTTGCCCTAGTACCAATAGTTTTGGAGATATAAGCCCACAAATGGAGCGTGGCAGAAACAAAATTTCCCCCCCTCCCCCTGCCAAACGGAGGATGGCTCCCGATGGCTCCCGGGCTTAATCCACTCAGAACGGCCCAGAAAACAACTATGCTAAGTTTGAGCGCCGGATCCAAAATAAAACGGTTCATCGCACTAAATCCCCGACTAAACGTAAACAGGGTAATTTAATGTCGTAATGAGATGGAAAAAAAAAAAGATACGTAAGAGAACCAATTAAAAATATTATGATATGATTAAATATTTTTTCCTGCATTTGTGGGTTTTCTTTTATTTTCCGTGTTTGCTATTTTTTATACAGAGTGTTAAAAATTTCAAACGAAATTTTAAGGAGTTACTCAGAAACAAGTATAGAATACAGGAAGATTGTCGATCGGATTTTGTCGATATTTTTCCTTTTTTTGTGTTTTTTCTGAGTAAACCCATTAAAATTTTAAACGCGATTTTTAAAACCCTGTAGATTTATTTATCTACAACATAACAACGTTCATCTTATCATACTTTAGATATAAACTTTCAAACTTATAAGTAACTCGTTTTTATTTCTATAATGAGTTACAACATTTTGTCTTACACTCCCGGAGGCGTATATAGAAATGCTACTCCAGTACGTCCCCCGCAGGCGGTGACGTGCTGAGCTAACATTTCTAGACGTTTAACTGCATTAAACACGGGTAAAAGCTACTCCAGTACGTCTCCGACGGTGACGTACTCGAGTAGCATTTCCAAGCAATTTGGAACAATTATTACGCGTAAAAGCTACTTTAGTACGTCTCCGACAGCAACGTACTAGTATAGGATTTCTAAGCTTACTAAGCGCACTAGGAACCCCTCATGACGGAATGTGCGAAGCACAATATTTTTGATGTACTAATATATTTCTAATTTAAGTACTATTTTTTATCAATTGCTAATAACTATATTATCTTTAACTTTCGCCGTGTCTCATAAATCATATTAAAAACAAAAATATATATATAGTATTGCATTTTAATGTATCTAAGTTTATTATTTATCTATTAAAGCGTTTGAAAACAGAACTTCTTTTTATTTATAAAAATTTTATGTCCTAATGTAAAAAAATCATCATATCATATAATATTTAATTGGTATAAGTCAAATACAAGTCAAGGTTTTGCTTGGAAAAACATTCTAAGATTCAATAAAATATAAAATTAATTAACCACAATAAAAAACACAAAATGTCGTTATTAAACATTGAGGTAATTTGTTTTTTTTTTTTCATTATTTACACTGATAGTTAAAAGGCCACATACGTATAGCGGAGATTTTTTTTCATACGAAATTCAGTGTTACTAAATTGAGGAAAACTTAATCTAAAATGTAAGAATATTCTTCAAAGAAACAAATTTCATCTGGCGTAGAATTTGAACTAAACAATATAAAACAACATCAGGAATGTACACGAATACAAATCACCAAAAAAAAGTAAATCGTATTGTGTATTCAATAACGAACTTAAATGTTTTTTAGATTCCAAGCAGTGACATTGACAATAATTAGTCGTTGAAATTGAAATATCATCAGTATGCAAGTTTCAAATAGAATACAGTCGATGTTAGCATTTTAATAACAGTATCTAATAAAAGTTCAGAAATCCCTCAAATTTCTATATAAAAGGATACGAAATATAACGGAATGGAGTACATTTAATTGTAACCCCCAGTTTTTATGTATGCATTTTATATAATATTTATTAAAATCTGATACATTTTTCATAGTTATAGATATTTCACAGGTCGCAGCAATACACGTGTCACATCTATACAGCTTATAATGGCCTTACGTAGAAAAAACTTTTCTCGAGAAATATGGAATTATTAAAGAAAAATATGGGGCTATATTTATGAATTTTCTTTGCAACACATAATAATTGGGGTTAAAGAATGTTGTCAATTGTAAAAAAAATGTGACATGTAAATAATTGATGATGTTATTTTATCCAAATCAACCTAAATTATAATATATATATTTTAAAAGATGCACCTACTGGTGAACGTTATAAAATATTCAAAGACACGTTGTGATATCATGTTTTTCTTCGGGGAGCAAATTCAGGTTGTTGGAATTTGGAGACTATATTTGTTTGGAATATTGTTGCTATTTTAGAACAATAATCTAAAAGCCAAGTAAATTGTTTCTGCAATAGTAACTTGATTCAAAATTGACAAAGAAAATAAAAATATTGACACGTAAAAATAAGGACATCACCTTTATATCGAATTTTATTTTTTTTATTTTTATTAATACGTTTCATTCACTTACAGATTTAAAGGAAATAATAAGTAACGATTACTTACCTAATATTTCCTATTAATAAAATCCCTACACATGATTTTGATGAATTCCTATTCGAGTACGTCGCCGTCGGAGAAGTACTGAAGTAGCTTTTACACGTAATAATTGTTCAAAATTGCTTGGAAATGCTACTCGAATACGTCACCTTAGGAGACGTACTGGAGTAACTTTTACGCGGGTTTAACGCAGTTAAAAGTCTAGAAATGCTAGCTCAGCTCGTCACCGCCTGCGGGGACGTATTGGAGTAGCATTTCTATATACGCCCCCCGGAGGGTCAGCCGGCCGACAGCGTTGCTTGTGTGCGTGCCGCTACGCACACACGCAAGAGAGCGCTGTTTACCTAAATCTGTGTTGTGCCGAACGCTCGGCGCGCTCTTAATGGAAAAGGCAAGTGCAACACAAGGCAATCGTCGTCTATATGCCTTATGGGATCTTCTCCTTCTTAAGTTCTCTAACTCCTGGAGGAGCATAGGGCCTCAATAACAGCTTTCCATTGCTTCCGATCGTGGCGGCGGCGGCGACAGCGACAATCTCTGGCCAGATTTTTTCTAGTGAAGCGGTTTCCAGTGCCACAGTCCTCCGCCATGTAGACTTTGGTCGACCCCTCTTCCTCCAGGAGAGTAGCACAGACACTGATCGCTGAGACGGGAGTCCTCTTGCCGCAGTGTATGGCCAATCCAACGCCTTATGGGATAGCACGGTTAAATGTTTCACACGATAAGAAGAAGAAGAATGGAGAAAGCTTATAATTAAGATAAAAGCACAGTATAATAATACGTACAGTATGACCCGCCCCTCTGTAATGGAATCCGGTTGAGAATAGTACAGCCTATGTTACTTCCAAAAACATGTCGATCCGTTTCTTCCGTTGAGGCGTGAACGAGAGACAAAAAAGCTCACTTGCGTGTTTATAATATAAGTAAAGGATTACTATAGAGGCGTTAGGGTCTGGACGGACGGACTGCATCTTGACTGCAAGCCAGCTGCAAATCCGCAGTCTGGATGCAGTCAAAGTCAAAGTCAAAATGTTTTTTTTTTTTTATATAAATAGATGTTGTACATATTTTTTTCTACCTAGTACAAAGTTCCTACCACTCGGTTTATGCAACGTTCCATTGAATCGATTATTTTGGGAAGGGCACTAGTCCACATTTTTTCGAAATCGAGTTAAGTATGTAGTAACACTTTACGTTAAGAGACGCGTGTTTTCACCGAGAACGGCTTTAACTTTAACTCCAACTAATATTCTTTGAAATATTCCACTGTCATTTTCTGCATTTTATGACATGTGTGCCTATAAATGAAAAAAAAAATGGAAGATATAAAGAAAGTGACTGTTCCCATTCCATCAGAATTTTAGGAAATGGTCGCGGCTCAGTGCGGCTTGCGTGGTCTCGTCGATCATGCAGGTTAACTGACTAAAGACACGGTCATAACCTGGATGGGTTTTACTGTTAGTGGCGTTTATCTCAACCGTTTCCGGGCTTCGCAAGGCACGTTAAGCCATTGGTGCCGGCTGCTATTGCTAGATGGCAGTTGTTAAGTCATGTCGGAGGCCTTATAGGCGGCTTGAAAACTTCTGACACTGGGGTTGGCCACTAGCCCCACAACCTCCACCAGTCCGGACTTGGTCCTCATGTGTGGAGTATAGCCTAAACTTCCCGAGTAATGGGAAGAGACCCGTGCCCCTGCAGGGGGGACGTAATGGGTTGTTTACAACATCAGGAATTTATAATCAGATTACTAACTGGCCCATCAAAAAAATGGAAACTATTGAAGAAGATGCTCCGTAACAAAAAAAAACATTAAAAAAATAAATATTGACAAGATATAGGTTTTTATAACAATATAGTCCAGTATTTTATAAAAATTATGTAGTTTCTTATTTAAATATTCTTGTAAATTTTGGGAAGGGCACAAGTCCAGCACCTTATTTTGACAGTTTCTGTCACTTCCAATAAATAAAAACTCAAACAAGAACTCGGACGCTATTGTGATATCTATCTATCTATCTATCAGCCGAAAGACGTCCACTGCTGGACAAAGGCCTCCCCCAAGGATTTCCACACCGACCGGTCCTGTGCGGCTCGCATCCAGCGGCTTCCTGCAACCTTTACCTTTACCTATTGTGATATATAGATCTATAAATTTCCATAAACTATTTTGCACCTTCAATAGACTTTTTTTTCAACAGAAGGTTTTTGTGTCTCCTGTAAAATTTTATCTGATGGACATGTGCCCTTCCCAAAATAATCGATTCAATTGCTGTTAGACCAACAGCATCGAAACTGTCAACCGACACCGCGGTTCACTTGCAACCGGCACACTGACTGCACTCTAGCTGCATGGTTGTGATGCAGTCCTAATGCAGTTGAACTGACTATATTATGCATTAGATTCCGATCAGCTTCAGTTGGCCATATGCGTATGGAACGGCAAAAAAATAATACAATGAGGTTGAAACCGCAGCCAACGTTTTTTACACTAATTTTGTTACTACAACTGTATATCCTGGAGATGTCTTGGATATTATACTTCTTATCTCGGAAAATTCTATGGCTCCTGGATGAAATGACATGATACCAAAACCAACTTCCTAAATGTGTCAATACTCCAAAACCACTTGATCAATCTGAGTGATAATTATATTACCTATATCAAACGATTAAACATCTGATTCTTGACCGTGCATAGTTCGTTGGGTTTTAGCTAAGATAAAGCTTGATAAATAAAACTAATTAATGCGCTATATCTTGTATAGAAGGTATTGATATTGAAGCGAACATTACATAATAATTTGACGAGTGAAATTTTGTATTAATTGACAATTTTTAAAATTTTGACTAGAATGTTTTAAAAAAATATTTTTTCAAAAAAACCATTACAACTCAACTTCTAAATAATAAAAAAATATGAAGAAATAAGTAATAGTAAAAATCTTAGCTACGTTGTTGGCAATAACAAAAAAATATTATGTGCGATAGAAACATCTTCTTTCTCTCTCTCATTAAAATCCACCGAACGGTGTGCGTGTCGCTAAATATTTTTTTTTTATTTTTTTTTTATTTTTATGGCAGAGGTGGCAAACGAGCAGACGGATCACCTGATGGTAAGCGATTACCGCCGCCCATAGACACCCGCAACACCAGAGGAGTCACAAGTGCGTTGCCGGCCTTTGATTTGGGAGTACGGAATTTAACTATTTTACTGTAATTTGTGTAATTCAGAGGCAATAAACACCCTAAAGCAAGTTTCAGTGTTAGTTATTTCACCACCTGTGTAAGAAAGAAGAAGAACCAGAACGAAAGTCCACTCTAAAGGGATTCGTCTAAACTGATGGTACACACGCAGAACCCACCAATGTTCGGAAGTTCATTTTTGACGGGGTTCGATTCTATTAAATTTTTTTTTTGAAAAATATCTCCTGTTTTTTTTTAATGTATTATGTTTTAGTATGACCGATACACTAACTAACAACAATGACAACGCTACAATTTTGCTGTTTTTTTTTGTTTTTGTTGATTTTTTCAAAAAGTGCTGAATCAATTATAGTGGAGTAATCGCGTATCATATACAAAATTGACTGACTGACTGACTCGGTGGCTAAGTGGTTAGCGATCCTGACCTCTGATCCGAGAGTCATGTGGTACACAGGGTAAACTTTTCTGTGATGAGCAGAATTGTTTGCTCTGAGTCTGGGTGTATTATATCTATATATATGAAATGAAATGATTTTTAGTTTTGAAAATTATAATATGGCGAGTGCATTCAATCGAAAGACTGCTAACCGTGGTGGCTCTGCTATATTAGTTAAAAATGCCTTAAAAACGAAAGTACGAAAAGATGTCGTAAGTCTTTCGATTGAAAGTACTGTAGAACTATCTTGTGTTGAGCTGGAGAACCACATCATTATTTGTGTGTATAGGCCCCCATATGACGATAACTTTGCTCGTTTCGAATCGGTAATGGAGGACGTATTAAACATAGTAACTAAAAGCAAAAAATCGGTCATTATAGGCGGCGATTATAATGTAGATTTATTAGAAAAGAAGTCCCTAACGACAAGAACTATTTGTCTTTTCAAGTCGTTTGATTTAGATTACTTATTTTTAGAACCAACTAGGAAAACAGAGACTTCTGCCACTTGCATCGATAACATTTTTTGTAACTGTAGCCATGTAGAAAAAAAAGTAATCAACTGCCTAAGGTCTGATCATAGCGGACTAATGGCTAGCTTTCCTTTCAGTTCCGATATAAAACAAGTTAAAATACAATCGCGGCCTGTTACTGGTAAAAGAATAGAAAAGTATAAAAAAGCGTTAAATGACAAGCTGCCCATACCAAACTTTGATAATGAAGCAGAAGCCAATAGTATTTACAATGATTTGTTTATAGTTATAGAGCGAGAATTTCAGAACATATTTAAAACTATGTCTATAAATATTAATAATAAATTTAAATTTTGTGAATGGGCTACAGCAGGAATTTATAAAAGCCGTCAAACCTTGTTTGAGCTTTATGAGAAAAAAACTTATATATTTGATGAAAATTTCAAAAATTATGTGAAACGTTATTCAAAAATTTTCAGAAAGGTATGCTGCGCAGCCAAATCTAATTACTTAGCCAGAAAGATCAAACTATCTGATAATAAAATTAAGACGGTTTGGAATATAATAAATAAAGAAACCGGTAAAGTCAAGAAACACGATAAAGATTTTGTTTTACAAACAGATAAAGGCAAAATAACATCTAACGCAGAAATAGCTACGGAATTCGAAACGTTTTTCACCAACATTCCACTTAAGATAACTGCACCCTCATATGCTAAAAAAATATTAGAAGAAAATGTCATTCCTTGTGATGAAATATTCTATTTCAGTGAAATTGGACCTGAAACTATTGTTAAAACTTTTAAATCGCTTAAAGTGAAACAAACTGAAGACCTGTGGGGTTTATCAGTTAATTTAATTAGTAATGTAATTGACGAATTAGTGCCACATTTAGCATACCTTTTTAATATAAGTATTGAAAGCGGCGTCTTTCCAGATCTCATGAAGTGTAGTAAAATTATACCTCTTTATAAATCAGGTTCTAAAACTGAAGCGGGAAATTACAGACCAGTCTCTGTATTACCCGTTCTTAGTAAAGTCTTTGAAAAAATTATGCTAAACCAAATGTTACAACACTTTAATTTAAACAAACTTCTGCATAACCAACAATTTGGCTTCACAAAAGGTCGATCAACTACCGATGCAGGAGTAGCACTTATTCGAAACATCTATGATGCTTTTGAGGAATAACAAGATGCAGTAGGAGTGTTTTGTGATTTATCTAAAGCATTTGATTGTGTTGATCATCAAACTTTGCTTCTCAAACTAAAACATTACGGTGTAGAGGATAGGGCCCTCAGTCTTCTTAATTCTTACCTAAACAATAGATTACAGACAGTCCAAGTAAATGGCACAAACTCTCTCGGCTCTACAGTAAAAATAGGTGTTCCCCAGGGATCTATATTAGGACCCTTTCTCTTCCTTGTTTATATTAATGACTTACCATTTATGGTGCAACATCGCTCAAATATTGTGTTGTTTGCAGATGACACATCTCTTATTTTTAAGGTAGACAGGAAATACAGCAAAATTGACGAAGTAAACAACACACTTTCAGAGATACATAAATGGTTTACTGTTAACAACTTGCTATTAAATGCTACAAAAACGAAAGTTGTAAAATTCAGATTACCAAATGTCAAACAAACTCACGATAGTGTAATATTAGATAGTAATGTTTTAGAATTCGTTAATAGTACTGTTTTTCTTGGTATTACTTTAGATGCTTCCTTACAATGGGGACCACATATAGAAACCCTAGCAGGAAAGCTTAGTTCAGCTGCCTACGCCGTGAAGAAAATAAGGCAACTAACAAATGTAGAAACTGCTAGACTAGTCTATTTTAGCTATTTTCATAGTATAATGTCTTACGGCATCTTAATTTGGGGACATGCGGCTGACATAGAAACTATTTTTATACTGCAAAAAAGAGCCATTCGCGCTATCTATCAGTTGCGATCTCGAGAGTCCTTGAGGAACAAGTTTAACGAAATAAATATCTTAACTGTTGCCAGTCAGTTCATATACGAAAACATCATGTATGTTCGTAAGAATTTAGAGTTCTTTCCAAAAAACAGTGACAGGCATAATTTTAACCTTAGAAATAGAAATAATATTGAAGTTGCTTATTCGAGACTGAGTAAGGTAAATAAGTCGTTCATGGGGCAGTGTATAAAATTTTACAATAAAATACCTGAATACAAGTTTATCCGAAAATAAGTTTAAAACTTATGTAAAGAAATGCCTGTGTTCAAGAGGATATTATAAAACCATAGATTATGTAAATGACAAAGATGTGTGGACATGTATAGATCCTCCAGCTCATAGCTTTAGTAATAACATCAATTGTAATAGCTATTAAGTTTTTATTTCAAAAAATGTGTTGGGGCGAGTTTCTTTGGGGCTCGACGTTTCTTCTCGCTCCGCTAACACTTCCCGAAACGTTGAGTGTACAAGTTCCGAGTGGTAGGAACTTTGTACTAGGTAGAATAATATGACGATTTAAAAGTATGTGTAAAGCATCTACTTAAATAAAAAAGATTTTTGATTTTGATTTTTTTGATTATGTATGTATTTAAAAAAGTATATGTGTATGTATATCAGTCTCTGGTTCCCAAGATACAGGGAATCCGAGTTTGGGGCCAGAAGACCGTGTGTGATTTGTCCCAGATATAAAAAAAAACATACAGTTGAATTGAGAACCTCCTCCTTTTTGAAGTCGATTTAAAGTAACAAACCCCGTTTCGCACTTATAGTATTAGTAAGGGAGTAAGAATTAAGACTATAATAACTTTACAGGGTGTAACAAAATTGGTTTAGGGCCCGTTAATTGGGGATTCTACTCATCGTACTGAATAACTTTTGTTCTACGACTTAGGTCAAATCGCAAAAATTTTTTTGGACTCTCCATACAAAAATGGCAAAACAGATGATCAATTTGTATGAAAAGTCCAAATTTTTCCTTGTGATTTGAGCAAAGTCGTAGAACAAAATTTGTTGAGTACGATGAATAGAAGCCCTAGTTAATGGGTCCTACACCAATTTTGTTACAGCCTGTATATAAAGTTAGGACTGCGGAACTCTTCAAAGTAAAACTTATTGTTTTGTCAGGATTTTTGTCATTCCTTTTTCTTACCAAAACCGAAACAATATACCTATTTTGTTTTTTAACACGCAAAGAATATGTAAATGCACAGTGCAAACGATTTGTCAAAAAACTTGTTTGTAAAAACTTGTTTTGCAGTTAATCTTCATATACTGTCAGAGATAATAAATATAGGTAGGTAGGTAAAAAATATAATCTCTTAAGGAACAGCACAACCCAAAATTTGGTTTTCTCATCTCACTAATATTATAAATGCGAAAGTATGAATGTTCGTTTGTTATTCCACTTTCACGCCGAAACTACTGAACGGATTTGGATGAAATTTGGTAGGAAGATAGACAGAGCACTCTGCTAACGCACAGGATACGTTATATCTCGGAAAACTCGAGGGTTCCCGCAGGAATAGCTAAAAACTGAAATTTGACTTTGTCACTAGATGGCGCTGCTTTAACATTTTAGTTCTCTCTGGACCCAATTCTGAAGTCTACGCAGACGAAGTCGCGGACGGTAGCTAGTAAGAAATATAGAACGATGGTTACATTTGTGACTATCGTCGTCTAAATAAAACTTTTACCATAATAATATAACTGAAATAACCATAATAATATAACCGTAATAATTAACTTCAACATAAAATTGAAGCAAAAATATTTATTCGGAGTAGGCAGCACTGTACACTTTTCAGGTAATATTTTGTCTACTCAATACGAAAATCCTATTTGGAACTCGTAGGAGTATACCCTATGTTTTAAAAAGTCCATGCGGAGAGAAAAGTAACGTCAGTTCCAAAAAAACATAAGCACATTCTTCAAGATAAATTTAAAATTCTTAACATGTTATTACATAATTCAGGTAAACAAGCTTGAATCAGGATATGATAATATGTAAAGAGTTCCATACCATTATAAAATAATATGAAGAATTGTAAAAAACGTTATGTGTATATAAGCAATGACTTACTTATGACATCAGGATATGATAATATGTAAAGAGTTCCATACCATTATAAAATAATATGAAGAATTGTAAAAAACGTTATGTGTATATAAGCAATGACTTACTTATGACCAAAGAATATTACATTATTAATCTGACATTTTACCACCAGGTGAGATGATGCCAAGGGTAGGCCCATTGTGGATAAAAAAAATGACAGTGCTATCAGTCATCGAACCAACCAAGAGAAAATGTGGTTAAAGTTATGAAAACTCGAACTGAACGTGATAGCAAATATACGTTAATAGCCCACATTGTCCCCAATGCCGGGACTCGCCTTGGGAATTTTAGGCTTAAGCTATAACTCCACAGATAGGCTCAGTTCCAGATTGCTGTAGTTTATGGGTTGATGGCCATCTCTAGTCTCAGATTGAGCCGCCTATAAGGCTTTTAATATGGTTTAACCACTGGCTTGTGGTGATAGCAACCGGTACACAACCGGTACCAACGTGCCTTGTCTGTGGCATTTGACCTGCGGTATTGGCTTAACAACTGCCATCTAGTGATAGCAACCAGCACTAACTCAACATGCCTTGCGAAGCACGGAAATGGTTGATATAAATGCCACCCAGGTTATCGAAGCGATACAAGCTGCACTGAGCCACAAGATCATGCTATAAAAATATAGAAGGTGTTAACAAATTTGCTGTTATTACTTAAACTGGGGCTTCTACTCATGAAACTGAACAACTTTGCCAAAGGAACCCATAGTGAATTCGCAAAAAAAATTTACTTCCCATACTACGAGTAAGTGGGTCGATCAGGTGACAGACTTGTTAGAAATTACAAAAAAATTCTCGCGAATTGACAATGGGTTCCTTGGGAAAGTTGTTCAGTTTCACTGGTTTAAGTAATAACAGCTAATTTGTTAAAACCTTGTTGTATGTTCGACTTATTTTGATACACCATCGAAAGTATTAAGGTGCCGTACGTTCAACGAAAACTATCGAATTCCTTATTCGAACCTTACGAGTATTCGAAACGCGATACAAGGTTCAAAATCATTCGCTCCAAATTGGTTACTTACTGTGTTCTTAATTTGTACGGCAGCGCGGGAAATTATTATTTTTGATTGCTTTTAATTAAAAAAAAACAAACTAATCGCTATATCCCATCGAAAATACAATTACGCAATTTTAGATACAATTTCTATATAAGTAGATGTTTAAAAAAACATATATATAAATATTAAAAGGTGTAGTAGAGGTATGTTTGCGATTTTTTTCTATCGAGCGAAAAATGCTTAATCGTGTTTCGAATCGATGCAGTCCCTGCAGAAAGGCCTCAAGATTACTATTTATATTTTTTGGAAACCATATTATCTCACTTATAATATTATAATTGTAATAATGTTATAAATGCGAAAATAGGGATGTTTGGTTGATTGTTTGTTTGTTTGTTCCGCTTTCACGCCGAAACTACTTAATGGATTTGGATGGAATTTGATAAAACACTCGTCCAACACATAGGATACTTTTTATCCCGGAAAACTTAAGGGTTCCCGGAGGAATGGTTAAAAACTCAAAATTGCCACTTCGTCACTAGATGGCGCCACATTAATATTTTCTTTCTTTCTGGATCCAATTCTAAAGTCCACGCAGATGAAGTCGCGGGCGGAAGCTAATTATAAATTATAAATAAACGCGTTAAAACGTTTCAAAAACTTTGTTCATTGAACCTATTGGGCCTTAAATAAATGGTGCTACTGACATTTAAATTTTGTTTTTGTATGCAAGAAAAATGATAAAAATAGCTGTCGTGTCGTTGAGGTGGATAATGTGAGTCCTATCAGTATTATTTCGGTGTCCACACGATTCGCAACAAATGTTTTAATTCTGTACTATCAACCGAAAATGCGGATTTAGTTTGTTAAAGTTCGTTGCCAGATGCAGTAACCTGTTTTAGTTAAATTGTTTTTTTTTTAAGTTTATCTAGTACAAATTTCCTACCGCGCGGAACTTGTACATTTGCGCCGTATTTAGTAAGGATTTTCGTACTTAATGGCTCAATGTGATACAAAAGTCTCGTTCCAGAACCAAGGTAAGATTTGTCTGCCTGGCAAGAGTCTCTCTCCCTTTCGTTGCGTTGAGGAATCCTGGAAAGCCCGCTTCCATTTTTCGGCATCATCATCATTTACCGTCAAGTGAGATGATGCCAAGGGTTCACCAGTTTCCGATAAAAAAGACCCTATTTTTTTCAGACAAAATGACACATTTTATATACTACCGTATATTTGGGTACATTACTACAATATTTGTACATCTATCCAACGCATTTTATATGATGATCTGTGCGCAAGAAGTGGCCAAGGATGATCCTTTAGTAGAACGGTACACCAGTGCGCAGACCCGGTTGTTCACCGTTTGGACGTTTGTAAGTACAATACCTCCTTATACAGGGTGTAACAGAAGTGTGTGACAATACTTCAAGGTTGGCTTTTACCCATCAAACTGAACAACTTTTGTTCTACAACTTTGTTGAAATCGCAAAAAAATTTTTGGACTTTTCATACAAACTTGGTTCGCCAGCTGATCGATTTGTATGAAAAGTCCAAAAAAAATTTTCTGTATAGGGTCCTTATGAAATACCTGAAAATTTTTTAACCACGCCTTCTAATCATGAAACTGAACAACTTTCCCCAAGGAACCTATACTCAATTCGCAAAAATTTTTTTGGACTTTACATACTAATTGATCAACTGAACCGCCAATTTTGTATGAGAAGTCAAAATTTTTGCGAATTGAGTACCTATAGGTTCCTTGGGGAAAGTTGTTCAGTTTCATGAGTAGAAGTCACTGTTCATTTTTTGTCAGGTATTTTAGAAGGATCCTATATTTTGTAGTAGATTAGATGATTATTAATATTATGCAAGGTCTTTACCTACCTTGTAATATTTCCCAGTTGGGTTCAGAGAAAAATATGATATTAAGTCAGCGCCATCTAGTGACAAAGTAATAATATCAGTTTTTACCCATTCCTTCGGGAACCCCTAAATTTTCCGGGATAAAATGTATCCTATATGTTAGCCGAGTGCTTTGTCTATCTACCCACCAAATTTCATCCAAATCCGTTAAGTAGTTTCGGCGTGAAAGTGGGACAAACTAACAAATAAATAAAAAATAACAGAGAATAGACATAAAACTGATCAGTGATTACAATGTCTTTCTTAAAGTTCTGCTACTAATCTGAGGTCATTTATAATTTTAACTTAAAACTTCTTAAAAAGGTAATTACTCTGTGGTCTTTGTTTTCATAATAAACATTTTCGCGCTCGCTTCGCTCGCGTAATTTTGTTTATACACAACATTAAATCCTGCTGTCTCGTGAATTACATGATTGGAGGGACATATGTAAAGGAGCGTTATTTTTGATATTTTTTTCTTAACACAATTTGTAATGGGCTGATCATTTTTTCTCAAAAATGGTTTTAATGGTTTTGGATGAAACGTAAAATACTTCAATTTATTTTTTACGATGTATTTTACTATTGAGTTGTTTAATCTGGAAAAAACTAATTAAGCCGGCTCGACCGGAGTGATACCACGGGCTCACAGAAAACCGGCGTGAAGCAACGTTTGTTGTGTTTCGCCGAGTGAGTGAGGGTACCGGAGGCCCAACCCCCCCCTCCCCCTCCCATTTCCCCCATCCCCCATCTCATTTCAAAGGTCGGCAACGCACTTGTGACTCCTCCGGTGTTGCGGGTGTCCATGGGCGGCGGTAATCGCTTACCATCAGGTGATCCGTCTGCTCGTTTGCCACCTATCACATCTAAAAAAAAAAAAAAAAGCTACCTCCCATACAAACCGATGTTCTTTGTTAATTATCCTCAAAAATAGTTTTAACAATTTTAATGAAACTTTTCATGTTACTATAAATTATATGGAGTACCTAACCTAGTACCTACTGTACTAGGATAATAATTATTTCGGACAAAACGAAACAAGGTACCTTCCTTACAAACCCAGACTATTTATTTATATTTTTCTCAATCATCATCCTATAAGCACATTAGGTAATCGAATGAGCCTATAAGCATATTAAGTAATCGCTTAGGGTATTACGTCTCGAGAAAAAATGTATCTCATAAGAAATTTGAAGATCAAAATATGCCGTAACTTTTTAAAATAAATTTTCGCGCTCGCTTGGCTCGCGCTTTTTTTTATGTACCAGCATTGTAAAATACACCTACAACTGTTTACATAACTCATCAAATTGAGGAGCTTTGTAAGATAAATGAATAAACTTATAAATATAAGTATATACCCTGACTGTAGGTACACGATTAGCCCAAAACATTCCAAAAAATCCAAAAATATTTAAGAACCTTTGTTTTGAAATCGGGGAACGTAATTAAACTTCGTAATATATCTCTCGCTCGAACCACCCGTTTCCAAACTTATCACGCCAGTTTTCCGTATTCTGCGCCCAGTCTATAGTGGACTCTAGTGGATAAAGGACCTACAGATGGGGATTTCTAAAGGCATCAAATACTCTTTAACACTGCACAGCATGATCCCAATCAGAATTTTAAGTTCCATTTTTTGCCATGACAATAATTAATTCGTTTCTTGAAAGTAAAAAAATACCTATGCTCGGTTTTGTCTAAATCAGTGTTTTTCAACCTTTTTCATTACCCGACCCTCTTACAAGTTAAAAAATTCTTGCGACCCCCCGTAGACCCATAAACGTACAAAATGTCAGTGATTTGAAAGACCACGTTTATAATTTTCTTCAACTAGAAAATGATTTAGTTATTATCGTCTCAAAAATAGAACCGCGTTTTGACCAATTGCTCAGCCTTTTTTCTAAAATCGTATTTTTTCATTGCAGTGTAAGACCTAAAAACACAACTTTTTTACCCGCGTCCCCTTGAGAAAGCGTTCGCGACCCCCCTTGTTGCGACCCACATGTTGAAAAACACTGGTCTAAATGCAACCTTTGTACAAAAGCATAATTACAAGCAAATAAATAAACCGTTGCATGCTACTCAAAGGCCGTGAAACGAATAGTTTTTAATAAATGATGTATTTCATATTTTTTCAATGATTTCAGGTCCTACAATTAGTATACGCAGCCCTAGCTCTGGTATGCGATTACATGACGCTAAAGAACAGTCACAAGCAGAACTATAAGTTGCCAAAACACCTTATAAGTGCAAGGGACATTTTGTTCGATGGACTATTATGGCCATCTACTTTGGTAAGTTTATGGTAATAACGGTGTGATTGAAAACTTTTCAACCGACTTCAAAAAAAGGAGGAAGTTCTCAATTCGTCGGAATCTTTTTTTTTTATGTATGTTCACCGATTACTCGAAGACGCCTGAACCGATTTTGAAAAATTCTTTTTTTGTTTAAATATACCCTGTACTTCACAGGTGGTCTCATATAAATTTTATCGAAATCGATTCAGCGGTTTTTGAGAAAATCAACAAAAACATAGCAAAATTGGAGTTGTTGCGATTGAAGCCGGTTGTTTTTAACGTATTCAGCGTGGTCATTTTGGTAATAGGAGACACTAAAGATATAAAACTTTGGGTAATACGAACGTCTATTTTTTTTTGTAAACCTCAGACTAAACAGTCTCTATTTCAACAATATTAAAAAAATGACTCTCAAATCAGTAAAATAAAAACTCTTTCGACGAAAATGGAGAATAGTTTTTAAGAGATGAAAAAAAATTTGACAATATTTTGAAATTACTATTTTAAAAATCCCTTTTAAGCTTTTAATTGCCAGTCTCTATACACAGAAGATGAGCTTCCTTCACATATGTGAAATTATGATAAATAAAAATTATAACCTCCATTCACTGACGCCATTGTAGGAATATTGTTGATGAAGAGTATTGTTGATGAATACATTTAATTTTTGTTATAGTTTTCCTTTATAGTATAACTTTAATGTTTATTTTTTCAGATTGTTTTCAGTTTCTTCTGGACCTTATTTTTATATGACAGAGAACTGATTCTACCATATTACGTAGATAAATTCCTTACTAGAACATCAAATCACATTATACATACTTTTATTTTGCCTGTTGTGCTGTGGGAAGTGATGTTTCGACCTAGAGCTGAACCTAGGTCTCATAAGAGGAACCTAGGGTATTTGACAGTCCACTTTCTACTGTATCTAATTGTGTAAGTATCCACTAAATATGTAATTTTTATACCTAGGTAGGTATAGATGGACGAAGCGGTGTTGCGTAGTCGCGTTACCGATCATGCAAGTTAACTGATGACGGACACGGGCATAATATGGATGGGTTTGACTATTTTAGTGGAATTTTTGATTTTTACCGTCGTATAATCGAAGGTTAGCTTATCGAGCACTGTGCATCAATGTGTTGCTGCATCTATGGTACTCTATATCGAAAGTCATAGTATTGACTTGGTCATAATATAAACTGCATTGTGTAATATAAAGGTCGCTATATCGCAAAAAAAAATAAAAAAAAATAACTATAAATTAGGATGGCTTAGGCTTTAGCTCACCGTGCTGGCCAAGTACGGGTTGGAAATTTGAGTAGGTCGTTTTGGAATTAGCGCAATTTTTTTTAAAGTTTTTATAGATTAACGCCTCCATGTATTATTATCGTATTAAATAAATATTATAGTATTTATATATTTTTTACTTCAGATCTATTTTGCATAAATATAAGATAGATAGATAGTTAATCCGTTTATAACATTGTTTCGTTTCGACACCGAAGTCCTACTCGCACTGGAGAAAACATAACATTGAAAAAATGCATTTTATTTATGGGGGCCTCCTTTACTTTTTTACTTTTGTGTTTTTAATTTTTTTAATATATCCATGAAATTGTTGGGGCAGTAAAGTTCTCGAGTGGCGACCGCGCACCGGAAGACGCAGTGTGGGCAGGCCTCCGACTCGGTGGACCGACGACCTGCACCGGTAGCATGACGACGACGTATCTAGCGCGCGACGCGAGTTTTAAAAGCATTTGTTATGTTCTAACGCTAAGCTAATGAAAGAGACAGCTGAGCTGTTTTCTCGCGTTTGGCGCGACAAACAGCTTTGTCTACGCCTCATGCTACCCGTGCTGGTGAAGGTTGCGGAAAGCCGCTGGATGCGAGCCGCACGGGATCGGTCGGTGTGGCACTCCTTGGAGGAGGCCTTTGTCCAGCAGTGGACGTCTTTCGGATGATGATGAATAAAATTCCGAAATACCTTATTCGTTTTGTTCTTCATTCCATCTTAAATTTTTTGTCAACAAAAGTTATAAAATTATTCGCTCGATGATGCTGTAAAACTATGACGTCAGCACGCCTAGGTATTTAAATTTTTTTTTGGAAAACATATCGTTTTTGACAGATGTTAAAAAGTAACTCAAATGACTATCTGTCATCTACCCAATTTAAACTGATTTTATTATTTTGGTTTCAGCATGGTCGGTACATTTTATGAAAAGAATTTCTGGATGTACCCCGTCATGGGTTATTTATATGGGACCATTTATTTCCCCTTGCTTATGATATTTCTGGGGGTAATGTCGTTACTCTTCTACTACATGCAATGGTGGCTCAGAAGAATAATATGGGGAAAGGTGGAGAATGAAACGCTTCCGGATATTCCAAAGAAGATAAGATGACAATGAAGAAGATAAAGTGTAATTTTTAAAAAGTGTTTATCGTAACAGGAGTCAGAATGTAAGAAAAAGGCGTAATAATTATTTTGATTGAGGTGACTTCGTGCCATTTTGCAACAACTTTTGTTGACTCTGACTCGGTGGTTTAGTGGTAAGCGCTCCTGACTACTGAGCCGAGAGTCATGAGTTCGATCCCCACCCAGGACAAACATTTCTGTGAGGAGCAGATATGTTTGCTCTGTGGCCGGGTGTATATATATATATATATACAGGGTTACAGGAAAAGTCGTACTGAATATTAAAGGACGTTATTATTCAGGTCATTTTCGATGGATTTGATTCTATGATATGGTGTCCGAAACTTAACCGTTATGGAGATATTGAACTCTAAAGATTTTTTTAAAATTCCTCAATTTTTTGGCTTTTTTGTCGATTTTTTTGGGATTAGCGCTTCTGGGGTCCATTTTTTTGATGTAACTAATTAGAAAACATGTCAATTAATAAAAATGGTTAACCAAAACTGAACCTACTACTAACAGCTTAAAAATACTGCTTGACAACGGTTAGAATTAAATAATTTTCATTAAGTGTTTTTAAATTTGAAGCTCTCTGTTTTTAAAAAAATGTATGAAACTTATTCTGCAAATAGTTTTAAAAACTTTTACGTCTCTTTAGCTATTCAAAAAAGTATAACACTTACTATTAAATAGGCAAAATATTGACCAAATAACAGTTAAATTAGCAGAGGGTAAATTTTTTTGACAACTCTTTAGTTCTTTTCAGCTTCAAACTTTGTTTAAGGCCTTAATTCTTGTTAATCGACTCTTTAATTTACAGGTTCTCATCGATGAATAACACTAAAGGCCTTAGGGTGCATTTCCACTGATGCGGAGCGGGGCTGAGCAGGGCGGAGAAGATCAGATAATAGTAGCAAGTGTTTCCATTGAAGCGGGGCGGAACAGAGTAGAGCAGAGTGGAGCGAAGTAGGGCGGATCAGAGTAGAGCAGAGTGGAGCGAATTAGGGCGGAATGGAGTGGAGCGGAGCAGAGCAGACCTAGAAAATGGTCACATGAAGCTCCAGACCACTCAGCTTCGCTCCGTTCCGCTCAGCTCCGCCCCGCTCCGCTCCGTCCTACTTCGCTCCACTCTGCCCTACTTCGCTCCACTCTGCTCTACTCTGCTCCGTCCTGCTTCAGTGGAAACACTTGCTACTATTCTCTGATCTTCTCCGACCTGCTCAGCCCCGCTCCGCATCAGTGGAAATGCACTCTAAGGCCTTTAGTCTTATTAATCGATGAGAATCTGTAAATTAAAGAGTCGATTAACAAGAATTAAGGCCTTAAACAAAGTTTTGAGAAGAAAACTGCTCTTCGTTTGAAGCTGAAAAGAACTAAAGAGTTGTCAAAAAAATTTACCCTCTGCTAATTTAACTGTTATTTGGTCAATATTTTGCCTATTTAATAGTAAGTGTTATACTTTTTTGAATAGCTAAAGAGACGTAAAAGTTTTTAAAACTATTTGCAGAATAAGTTTCATACATTTTTTTAAAAACAGAGAGCTTCAAATTTAAAAACACTTAATGAAAATTATTTAATTCTAACCGTTGTCAAGCAGTATTTTTAAGCTGTTAGTAGTAAGTTCAGTTTTGGTTAATCATTTTTATTAACTGACATGCCTTCTAACTAGTTACATCAAAAAAATGGACCCTAGAAGCACTAATCCCAAAAAAATCGATAAAAAAGCCAAAAAATTAAGGATTTTAAAAAAAATCTTTAAAGTTCAATATCTCCATAACGGTTAAGTTTCGGACACCATATCATAGGATCAAATCCATCAGAAATGAGCTGAATAAGAACGTCCTTCAATATTCAGTACGACTTTTCCTGTAACCCTGTATATAGGATGATTTTAAATTAGTTCTTGATACCAAAGGATATGCATGTGCTCATGATAACAAACAACTTTCCCTAAGGCACCCATGGTCAAATCTCAAAAAAGTTTTGGACCCTCCATACAAATCTGTCTACAGAAGGGCCAAATTAGTATGAAGAGTCCAAAAGTTTTTTTGCGATTTGACTATCGGTTCCTTAGGGAAAGTTGTTTGTTATCATGAGCACATGCATATCCTGTGGTATCAAGAACTAATTTACAGTCACCCTATATATATATATAGAATATATATATTTAATTGTAAATGTGTATGTATATCAGTCTCTGGTTCCCATAGTACAGGGAATCTTAGTTTGGAGCCAGGTGACCGTGTGTGATTTGACTCGGATATTATTATTTATACTCTATGCCGGGTTTTTTTTACATTTTGACTCCTAACTCAAATTATTGCTAGATTTTTTTGTTACAGCCTGCATTGTATGTAAAAAAAAATAATTAAATTAATTGAAAATGAGTTTCTACTCATGACATTGAACAGGGAAACAAGGGAATATTACATCCCATAGTAAAAACGCGAAAAAATTTTTATTTTCTTACCAGTTTATTAAAGTTAGTTTATTTTTAATTTTCTTTACTTTTTTTTCCTTTTTAGGGTTCCGTTTCCTCAAAAGAAAAAAAGGAACCCTTATAGGATCACTTTGTTGCCCGTCCGTCTGTCTGTCCGTCTGTCCATCTGTCCGTCTGTCTATTCGTCTATCTGTCTGTCACAACCCTCGGTGCGCGAGTCCGACTCGCACTTGGCCGGTTTTTTGTTATAACTTTTGTTACCGCACACAGGCGTAAAAGGTAACGATGACCATTTCGTAACCAAAATTTTAGTGGAGATCAAATTTCTACAAAAATAGTAGTCACCGCGACTTGTTTGGCTGTAGGGTCATCGTCATTTACCACCAGGTGAGATAACGCAAGGGCTTACCAATTGTGAATATAAAAAACACGACAGGAAGAAGAAGAATAAACCTTAAGTCACTGTAGTAAATGTGCTCCAGAAACGGATCCTATTATACTAGACGAACGGAGGATATAAAAAAGTAAAACTTATTTGTTGTCCCAATTAAAACTGGTCCTAGAGAAATGTCCGATTTAAATAATTATACCTGACTGACCAATAAAAATAACTTTCGAAAATGCATCTTAAAGTACCAGTATTTATTGACCCCTAATACCTCTTCTTTAAACCACTGCATGGAGTCTACTATAACTGGTCATGCTGTACCTTAGCAAACTTACCTTTGCCGCTGCGTTGTATGTTCTGTGATCTCTATTATAAACGCAAAAGGTTAGTTTCAGTTGTTGTTTTTAAAAGTCAATGGTACAAGTACTATGGTCTATCTACTTGGTGAGTGCGTTCCACTTTTCACGGTCAAGCGCACGGTGTGGCAATGTTTTGGGATTTACCATGTTTGAGGGAATTTTCATGGTATGGAAAATTCTATGTTACATTTAAAAAGGTAATAAAAGGCACGGAAATTAAATGGAATTTAATTGTTTAATACAAAATAATAAGTTACATTTCACTTATAGATTTCCGTGAATATACTTTTAAAACACTCATAGAAAATAAGTTTCAAATAAACTATGTGAAAATTAAAAACGATAAGTATTTTATTTGACCTACTGATGAATTATCACATTGTAGCTAATTTGTAAACTTGTGTAAATTATAACTGTAATATTACCACCCAGAGCGCTAGAAATCTCACATTTTACCGCCAGTCACCGTACAAGAAACACTGGCCGGTAACGGTACTAGCAGCATATGAGATAATAGTAAAAGAAAATAGTAATAAGAAAAACAACAATAATAAAAAAATGGCGGTGTCCTACGCGGTTTCCCGCGCTCTTCGAAGAACGTCACCGTTCCTTTTTCAAAAAAGGTTCGAATCGACGATGGCCAGTTTGACGAAAGATGAAATTTTAATACTGTTAAGACCTCCTTTCACGAACTGGAGCAATATAATAAGGGAAGCTGAAAAAGTTGTGGGATATCCGACCTCTTTTATGAATTTGAGGTGTTTGCTCAGTGACGAGTTCGCGAATATGGCGCTCTATTTGCGGAAATTGGTAAGTTTTTATTTGTTTAATTATCTTATATGTCACTTCTCTACAATTTTTTCTCTAAATTTTCATAGTTAAAATGTGAACCCCTCTACCTAGAAGACAGCTCTTCTATCCAGTCTGTCAATGGTCTAGAAAAGACGCTATTTCTTTTCGTTTGTTTTATTGTTTTCCTTTTAAAGTAAACATTTGTAGCTAAATTGTTAAGGTGTTCTTTAGTAGACCGTAATTAATTACGATATATAATATTTTCAAAACTTGTGGCATATTTAAATAAATTTAAACTCGACTTTATACTTATCTATCCGTTTTGATTACAGAAGATAACCATGAAACAAACATACATACACCTAAAAACTATAACTCTCTGCTTGGAAAGTCGGGTAAAAAGAAAGTTGTAAACAGTATTTTCTAGATGAAACCTAATGGCGGATTATAAATTATAATAATAGTATTCCGTATCAGGTTCCAAGTGAGAGAGAAATTATTTCTCTAACTTTCACAAGAGTTAGAAACTACTCATAGCTAATGCATGGACTATAGTGAAGAAATAAACTACTTGTGTCTACTGTAACAAAATTGGTGTAGGACCCGTTAACTGGACATTCTACTAATTGTACTGAACAACTTTGTTCTACGACTTAGCTTAAATCACAAAAAAAAATTTTTGGACATTTCATACAAATCGATCATCTGTTTTGCCATTTTTGTATGGAGAATCCAACAATTTTTTTGCTTTTTCAGCAAAGTAGTAGAACAAAAGTTGTTCAGTACGACGAGTAGAATCCCCAGTTAACGGGTCCTACACCAATTTTGTTACATCCTGTATATATAATAATCTATCGGATGTTACAAGTATTTTTTGACACTTTCGACCGAAATAAATTCAATGTCTAACACCTGAAAACCCCTGTGTCTTCGAGGGGTTACAAAATCACAAGCATAATAGGAAGAAATTGTAATTGACATAATTTAAAGATTAAAATAATAAAAATAAACAATTCCACAGGAGAAAAAAATACAGTTTGCATACTTAATTATAATCGTATTTTTAACATTACTGTGATATCGAGTAATATGAGTGAGTGACAAGTTGCACTAGAGTTTTGATTGTATGTAGACGATAACTAATTTAACTGCCTCCGTGGTCTAGTAGTTTATCCGCTTGCTTCACAGTCGCTGGTTCAATTTCTGGTGGGGTCCAATTTTGTTGGACTCGGTTTGGTTGGTGGTACGGTATTTTCGTAACCCCCCTGGCTAGCAGCCACTATCTTATTTATATGTCTTGCCGCCAAATAGCAGTGTTAACAGCATTGATGTGTTCCGGCATGAAGATACGATTTTATGTAAAATGACAATAACTGTTACTGGGTGTACCCGTTGTTATTGAATAAATAAATATAAATAAATAAATATAAAATAAATATAGCCAGTTCCCCATTGTGTTGGGGAATCTAAGTCCGTTCTATCTTCGGTATCATCATCACTTACCATCAGTTAAGATGATGCCAAGGGCTAAAATAAGAAAAAAATTGTAATATAATATGATATCATATGTATATCATATATCCCATAATATTATTTGGCGTACTGGTTAGTGCTCTTGACTTGTACACAGAGAATCATGGGTTCGATCCCCGCCCACGGCTTACAGAGTGACAGATGAAAACATTTGTCTGCTCTGTGTCTGGGTGTGGATTATCCAAATATGTATGTATTTATTTAAACATTTATTTGTATACATTTGTTGCCGGTTGCCAGGATTAATTAGAATGATCGATTATCTCTATTTAAGTTATAGTTAGTTTCGATCCAGGTAGTTCTAGGTCCTAAGGTTTTTATAATTTGGTGCCGTGACCATATAAATCGGTCTCTGGTTCTCATAATAAAGGGAAATTTAGTTCAGGGCCACGTAACAGTGTGTTCATATATTTTTCTCCGAAATTTATATGACACACTGTTACGTGTTATTATCTATCCAAAGTACCCGAAAATTCTCAAAAAAGCAAATCTTTTACTTATACTTCAATTTTTTTTAATTTTAGGTTGGAAGCAACCACTTGGTCATGCAAACAGCCAAGAACATCCTCTACGGAGATTCCAAGAACCTCCAACCCTGGGGTCTGATCATTCTCCTCCTCTCCAAATCCGTGAAACCCTACCCTGGACCACAGATAAAGAAGATAGAAGAGCACCAGAGACAACTGGCCGAACTTACTGAAATGATCAGAACTGGCCATCTCATCCATCGAGGAATAGTCAATGTTCCTTTCGCGAAGCGATCCAAAGAGACCGAATCTGCTATTTTCGGTAATAAAATAGCCATACTCCTTGGTGACTATCTCCTTGTTACAGCTAACGCTATGCTGGCTGGTTTGAGAAACTCCGATGTCTCGTACATTATTTCGACTGCACTAAAAGATCTTTCTGAAGGCGAATTCTTCGGTGAACGTGACGAACAAAACATGCCTTTGCCAGGAAAACCTAAGAAATCACTTGATGATAGGGATATTACCTTTGATACAAATTCTATAACTGTGTACGATGTTCTAGGGAAGCCTAGAAAGGAGTGGACAGCTAGAACCGTGTTTAATGGAGTAAGCTTGCTTGGACGAGGCTGTCAATCAGCCATGGTTCTTGCCAAACAGAGTAGAGACACTCAAAACTGCGCTTATCATTTCGGCTGTCACGTAGGCCTTGCCTGGCAGGCTGCTACTGAAATTCAGAACTTGACTTCGAACAATAAAGAACAATTTTGCTTGGCCAGTGCTCCAGTACTTTTCGCTTTAGAAGGCAATCCAGATTTGTATAAGATCATAGATCAAGCGAAAAATGATGTCAACGATGTGGATTATGAAGATTTAAAGTTCAATATATTGAAGACCGATGCTGTTGATAAAACTAAGATGCTGTATGAAGATCATGCAAAGAAAGCTACGGCATACGCTGACAGTATGGGTCAGAACGAATCAGTTGATATGATTAAGAAACTTATTAATACTTTTTAGTTTAAAGTGATTAGTGTGACGTTTATGACGGTTAATCGACCATCTATCTCTTTAGACTATCTGTAGACATGAATTATACCTTATGAATTATACATAAGGTATTGTACAGTATGTATACAAGGTGTAAAAATATCTTTTCTGGAAATTTAAACTGTGGGTTTCGCTCATGAAACTGAACGACTTTTCCCAGGGAATAATGCTGAATTCCCAAAAAAAAAATTGACTTTGTAATACAGAACAGAACTGATTTGACGATCAATTTGTATGAAAAGTTCAAAATTGTTTTTGCAAATTCAGTGTTCCAAACGTAGATTTTTAGTAAACTTTTAAAAAATACTATTCGTTTTTTAGTCATTTTTTTATTTGTCGTGAAAGTTGTTCAGTTTCAAGAGAAGCACGTCATCTGCCTGTTTTTTTTTTCCAACAAAAATATTGTTATTGTATTAATGGTAACTTTACATTAGGCACTTTGTAAGAAACTTTTTGATGTTAATATTTTTTATTAATAAAATATAAAAAATAAATCTTTTCTAACATATTTGTAACAAAATTATTTTAAATTTTGTATTGACTGTACGGCGCTGTATTGTTTTAATAACTTGTGATTCCAAATTAATTCGACATTTGCCTGACAATCAGATATCATGATTATCTCAAATTATGCAATTTTATAAATGTGGTTAGCCTTATGAAGCAATTGTCAATCTATGTCAAGGATACAATAAAATCAGAGAGAGGAGTAATAAGGAATATATCCGTTGGTTAATAATAATAATATAATAATAATATTGTATTTATTATTTTTGACGAAGCTTGTTACTGATGCTTTTTTGTCTTGTACAATGCGTCGAAGTGAAATAAATAATAACATAGGTAGAATTTGTTACAAGGGACTCTTTATTGAGCTTCAAATTGAGCTATATATTAAACTAAAAAACCAATAAAAAAAACTAAAAATACAACATTTAAAAAATTGCAATTCGATTGACCAATTACAATAGTTAGCTTACACCGACGCTATAAGTTATTTGGAGAAAGTTGTTCAGTTTGGAGAAGATAGATAGATAGATAAATCATTTATTTCTCCAGAAAAGCTGAATCATACATGAAAAATTAAATAAAAGGTAAACAAAATACAGAAAAGGTAAAAATAATATTAACAGAAAAAAAATAAAGAAATAACAATTTGGAAAAGCATCTATACGTAGGAATTGCCGCTTGTATGCGAACGCAACTTATATGCATATGCAACCTGCTTTGATGCTCTATGAAGCTTCCTCAAGATCCTCTTTAACCACCTCTGTGACGTAGTAGCTTATCCACTTCACAGCATTGCTCGCGGGTTCGATTCCCGGCGGTCTAGCTTTGTAAAACTCAATCTGGTTTGGTGGTAGTGCATTTTTAAGTCCACCTGGCTAGCTAGCAGAATGTTATCTAAGTCTTGCCGCCAATCATCTACGTTGACAGCATTGATGTGTTCCGGTAGCGCAATGGTAAGCTCGCTTCCATCTTGAGCATCATTGTCTCTTTCTATCAAACGAAATGACACAAAGATATTATTACCAATGGGGATGTATTATACTTACATTCGGGGTGTAGCGGTCGTGGCTTAGTGCGGCTTGCGTGGTCGATTCGATCATGAAGATTAGCTGACTACAGACACGGTTATAACCTGAATGGGTTGGTTTGTTAATGGTATTTATCTCGACTGTTTCCATGCTTCGTTGATGCCGGTTGCTAGAACTAGGTGACAATCGTTAAGCCATGTCGGAAGGCCTTATAGGTGGCTTAAAAACTTCTGACACTGGTGTTGGCCACAGCCCCACAATCTCTACCAAACCGCACTTGACTCCCGTGTGGAGTATGACCTAATCTTCCCGAGGTATCGGAAGAGACCTGTGCCCCTGCAATGGGGACGATATGGGTTGTTAACAATGCGGGGTGTAAAAAAATACTCCAGAAAACTTTATCGGTGGATCAACTCGTCATACTTAACAACTTTTCCCAAGAACTCCATACAGAATTCTCAAAAAAATTGGCCTCTATGCAAAATTTACTGATTAGAAGTCGATAATTTTTTATGAAGTCTTAAAAAAATTGACATTAGATAGCATTTATTAAGCTCTGTCAGAGATCAAGAAAGATCTGATATTGGGGCTGGCAACTTGTCCCATAACCTCCACGAATCCGGACTTGACCCCCGTTTTTGTACTGTAGGGTCTGTGCGTGAAATGTATGACCAACCTAATCTTCCCAAGAACCCAACAGTAGGGCAGTAGGGACGATACGAACTAACTCAAAGTTTGTAGTCAGCATCTAATCAACACCATCTATACTGTTTACCTAAAAACAAAACACGGCCACCACACGTATAAAATTAATGTTTTGCTAGCTTCTACTAAAGAGCATGAGTATATGTTCTTTTAAGCATTACTAGATGGCGCACAAAGTTCCTACCACAAGTTCCGCGTGGTAGGAACTTTGTACTAGGTAGAAAAAAAAGACGATTTAAAAGTATGCGTACAGCATCTACTTAAATAAAAAATATTTTGACTTTGACTTTGACTTGACACCTCATTTAAAGTATAGTCCTGAATCAATTTGACAAGTTGTGACAATAATGCTGGGGTCAGATATGCGCGCGAATATTCGTGTTGTGTTATCGCGATAAAACTTCGTCTTCGCGCTACGACGCAGTACAATGTCCACATCATCGGGCGACAGTAGCGCGAACCCATTCGTCTTCACGCGAATGATTCGCGGTACAACGAAGTGCGTGGCCAGACCTATCGCGATAACGCGAATATTCGCCGATGCTCGCAGATGTAGTCGTAGCATAATGACAGTTTTTATACTGAATACCAGATGGTTTGTTACTTGGTATATTATAATTTTGTGCAGGCTTTTATTACTAGATGGCAGCAGATTGTAATAACTTCATCAGAATATGTTATACAGGGCGTAACAAAATAAGTGTAGAACCAAGTAATTGGGGCTTATACTCATCTTACTGATTTTTTTTCTACGACTTTGCTGAAAACGCAAAAAAAGTGGACTCTCCATACAAATTGATGAAATGTTTGTCCAATTTTCTTTTGCGATGTCAGTATGATTTCAGCTTTGTTGAAGAACTAAAGTTGTTCAGTATGATAATTGATAAGTCACACCCCGGACACTTCATACAAATTTCGCGCCATTGTTTACTACATAGACATTCATGTTTGTACACATGTAAATGTGTGCGTGATGTACTAGGGTTGAATCGAGATTCAATAATTAGTCCTCTTTGTCTTTATTGTTGGCTAGTTAGTGCAAAGCACGTTAAGCCGTTGGTGCCGGCTGCTATCGCTAGATAGCAGTCGCTAAGCCATGTCGGAGGCCACTCTGGGGTTGGCCACTAGCTCCACAACTCCCCCGTGTGTGGAGTATGGCCTAACTTTCCCGAGTTATGGGAAGAGTCCCGTGCCCCTGCAGTGAGGACGTAATAATATAATAATAATAATAAAGATTATTTATTTCTCGTTCACAAAGGGAACAAAAACTTATAGGTAAACACAGCCATAAAATAAATTTATAATAATTCTCCTTTGTGAGAGACTGGTGTCTGTACTAGGCTATCCTGTCTTACAGATTACCAGGCTCTCACCTAACGGACCTTATCACTGTGGCTTAGTAGGTAAACGCTAAAGAAAAATATACATAATCATTAAATTTTGAACAAAAAGAAAAGTAAGGTATGGTGTAACACTTTAAATTACATTAGTAGGTTGTTGTGTGTGTGTGTGTGTGTGTGTGTGTGTGTGTGTGTGTGTGTGTGTGTGTGTGTGTGTGTGTGTGTGTGTGTGTGTGTGTGTGTGTGTGTGTGTGTGTGTGTGCGTGCGCGTGCGCGTGTGCGTGTGCGTGTGCGTGTGCGTGTGCGTGTGTGTGTGTGTGTAGCCATGACGATACAACCTGTTTACATTGGCTTCTAGGAAGTGGGTATATAGATAGAAAATCGTTAATTTTGTTGTACAAGTACGGACCGAGAAAACAGAAAAAACTTTGGGAAAAATTGGTATTAAACTTAGACAAAGAACAAACGTTGTTTTTACGTCGTTTGTTTTCATTAAGGAGAGGGTCATAAAGCGTCAATGAGTGGGTTTTAAGTGTGGTTTGCAAAATAAATAGTTGACGGATCGTCAGTACTTCACATTTTTTATAAAGTTCAACAGTGGGATAGAAAAAGGAAAGGAAGTAGCTGACTTTAACAACGCGCGTTCCAGGTTAATGAGGTAAGATTTAGGAGCCCCACCCCATGACGTTATGCTATAAAGCAGAGTGGATTGACATAAAGCAAGATATGTCATTTTTAAAATTTTGTTATCAGCAACGTGGCGTAGGTTTTTGAAAATATATATTAATTTACGAGTTCTAGCTGTAAGCAGGTTTATATGAGATTGGAAATTCATGTTCTTGTCAATCATTATACCGAGGTAATTGATGTTGTCTGTATATTGTAGTCGGGGGCAAGAGCAGTCTACAGTAAGATCAGGGCAAGAATGGGCTAATGTATTATAAGAGGATAGATACGGATGATTTTTGTGTTTGAGGGAGAATGAGACATATTTAGTTTTATCGACGTTTAATGTAAGTAGGTTGGAGGCGAGCCATCTAGTTATCATGTGGAATCCTTCTTGCGCAAACTGATAGGCCTCTTCCCAAGAATCGGCAGAAAAGAGAAGAGCGGTGTCATCGGCAAATGTGATGACCCTTCCATTTGTCAATCTTAAATTACATAAATCGTTAATGTACACTAAAAAAAGCGTTGGGCCCAAAATACTGCCCTGGGGCACACCATAAGAGATAGGTAGGTCATCACTAACAAAATTGTCTATTTTTACACATTGCATGCGATCAGAAAGGTAACTTGCGAAAAATTTGTGTTGGGTTCCACGTACCCCTAGGTGATGTAGGTGATGTAGCTTGTCAAGTAGGATTGGGACAGAGACCGTGTCGAAAGCTTTGGCTAGATCCAGAAATATTGCTATAACTTTTTTCTTTACATCCAAATTATTTACAACAAAGTTTGTTAGTTCATGTACGGCGTCATTAGTGGATTTATTTTTACGGAAACCAAATTGAGAG
Organism: Coleophora deauratella; assembly: GCA_958295455.1. NCBI lineage: Eukaryota > Metazoa > Arthropoda > Insecta > Lepidoptera > Coleophoridae > Coleophora > Coleophora deauratella. The sequence continues at coordinate 4,379,086 of OY282416.1, read as the reverse complement.
AAAGATATAAGTTGTTCGGATTCTAAGTAGTTAACCAGCCTTTGAGGATTCACAGAATGCAATAGGAGTATTTTGTGATTTATCTAAAGCATTTGATTGTGTTGAACATCAAACACTACTAATGAAATTAAGGCATTACGGTGTAGAAGACGGGGCTCTCAGTCTTCTAAACTCATACCTTAGCAACCGAACACAAAAAGTTCAAATAAATGGCATCAATTCTTCCGGCTCTAAAGTGATAATGGGGGTACCCCAGGATTCAATATTAGGTCCTTTCCTTTTTCTTGCGTATATTAATGATTTGCCGTTTATGGTTCAAAATTTCGCAAATATAGTGTTGTTGGCAGATGATACTTCTCTTATTTTTAAAGTTGATAGAAAATCAAACAAAACTGATGAAGTAAACAACACTCTTTCAAAGATACTCAACTGGTTCACTGTAAACAATCTACTTTTAAATGCTAAAAAAACCAAATGTATAAAATTCGCATTACCAAACGTTAGAAATATTGACGCTAGTGTAATCATAGATAGTAATGAATTGGAATTTGTCAATAGTACGGTTTTCCTCGGTATAACTTTAGATGCTACATTGCAATGGGGTCCACATATAGAAACTTTAGCGGGAAAGCTTAGTTCAGCTGCTTATGCCGTCAAAAAAATTAGGCAGTTAACAGATGTAGACACTGCACGGCTAGTATATTTTAGTTATTTCTACAGTATTATGTCTTACGGAATTTTACTTTGGGGACATGCAGCTGATATTGAAACTATTTTCGTTTTACAAAAAAGGGCAATCCGCGCAATCTATCAGATGCGATCCCGCGAGTCGTTGAGGGATAAGTTTAAGGAAATTAATATTTTAACAGTTGCTAGTCAATTCATATATGAGAGCATTATGTACGTCCGCAAGAATCTACATTTGTTTCGTAAAAACAGTGACAGGCATGATTTAAACTTAAGGAATATAAATAACATTGATATTGCCTATTCGAGACTGAGCAAAGTTAAAAAGTCGTTTGTGGGGCAATCTGTACGATTCTATAATAAAATACCAGAACATGTACATATGAACATGTACATATATCTATATATGTATGTATTTAAAAGTATATGTGTATGTATATCAGTCTCTGGTTCCCAAGATACAGGGAATCCTAGTTTGGGGCCAGATGACCGTGTGTGATTTGTCCCAGATATTATTATTATTATTATTATTATTATTATTATTATTATTATTATTATTATTATTATTATTATTATTATTATTATTATGTAACAAATCTGCCTGAAAACAAATTCAAAACGCATGTAAAAAAATGTCTGTGCTCAAAAGGTTATTATAAGATAATAGATTATGTGAATGACAAAGACATTTGGAAATGTATTGCTCTTCCTGATAACTGTATTATGTATTATTGATAACAAACATTGTATTAGTAATTAAGTATTATTTTAAAAAATGTGTTGAAGCGAGTTTCTTTTGGGCTCAACGTTTCTTCTCGCTTCGGAAACACTTCCCGAAACGTTGAGTGTACAAGTTCCGCGTGGTAGGAACTTTGTACTAGGTAGAAAAAAAGACGATTTAAAAGTATGTGCAAAACATATACTTAAATAAAAAACATTTTGATTTTTGCTTTTGATTTTGATTTTTTCTAGAATTTTGGAAAACGCAGGAAGGATAGATATCGTTCGGTAGTTGTTGACACGGTCTCTGTCGCCACTTTTATGGATAGGGAGAATAAGGGCTCGTTTAAAAAGAGTAGGGAATGTACCAGTTGAGAGTGCTTGGTTACATATATAGGTTATGATTGGAGTCAGAAACTTAGCATATCTCTTAATGATACTATTAGAGATATTGTCGAGGCCAGCTGTACACTCGTTTTTGAGGTTTACAATTATAGACTCTACTTCATCATCATCCTTTGGAAGTAGACCAAAAGATTTGGCATGAAGAGTAGCCTCGGATTGAAAAGGAACACTGTTTGATGTTGAAGGACTAAAATTTGGTATGTTTTCTGCTAAAGTTTTCCCAATGTCTGCAAAATATTGATTGACTTCGTTTACTGATTTAAGAGGATTAGAATTTAAAATTAACTCATTTGGTGATGATTTAGGTTTCTTTGTATAAGTTATAGTTTTAATGGTTTCCCACAATTTTTTAGTATTATTCTGTGATTTCTTGATTTCGGATTTCTCAAATTCACGTTTAGCTTTTTTAAGAATAGCGTTGCAGAAGTTACGGTAGCGAGTGTAGGTTTGTCGTAGGATTTCGTTATCCGGTTGTTTTTTTGATTTTATATGCAATTTATCCCTATTTCTCATGCATTTTAAAAGACCAGCTGTAATCCACGGCTTAATAGTACGTTTTCGACAAGGAATAAGTTTTGAGTTTGGTACAATTAATTATCATATTGTTTAAAGTACTAATAAAATGATTAACAGCCTCGTTAACATCGGTCAAACATAGAATTGGTAATAAGTCAGTTTTAGAAAAAGCTAGGTCCAGAGCTACATAATCAACTCGTTTAATCATCTTGGTAGGTTGCTCAGAATTCGAAAGTTGGTCTAGACTAAGCATAACACAGTAGTGATCAGTAATAGTTGTATTCACGACGATGCATTTCGCTAGCAGATTGGTTTTAATTATCATATGGTCTAAACATGTGTAGGTATGTGTAGGATAATTATGTGCTGGCAACATACTGTGTGCAGTGAGTAGATTAAGGTAAGTTTGTGCGAGTCCGAGGAGGATGTGGAAATATCAATATTTATATCGCCAGTTAGTATAATATTTTTATATGAAGATAAGTCAGTGAGCACTTTATTAAGGGATTCGAAGAATGCAGCTGTATTCTTTTCCACTGGTGGTCGATAAATTGCGAGAATAATAGTGTTGCTGTTTACCTTTACTATTAAGCAATTCGCGTTAGATAAATGGGGTTCTGATATAGAATAGGTAGACGAAGATTTATAATATACTACAACACCTTCATTTTGAGAGTAATTCTTAGTTGTAAAAGAATAATTATAACCTATTAGGGATGGGATGAATATATTTTTTTGAAGCCAGCATTCAGTCAAAATAAGGAAATCCCAGTTTATATTACCACGATGTAAAAGTACTTCAAATTGCTGCATGTTACATTTAATACTCCTTATATTCTGGACTATTAATTTAAGAGAAGGGCGATTATTCGGAATTAAGTTTGAGCAATTTTCTATTTCACAGGTGCTACACTCGGCTAAAGAAATATTGTCTAAGTCATTATTAAATTCACATTTATTTTTATCGAATTTTAAAAATGAAGGACGTCGCTGTGTGGATTTCAGAAGCCGCACGGATAATACAATAATAATAGTAAATAGAAAAAAGTGTAAATAGTAAATGGTTATGTAAATTGTAAACAGTGAGCAGATTAGTTGTGCGGTAAGAAAGTGTTAATGTAAACAGGTTATATTCATGTGATTTCTTATAGGTAATCTGTAGGTAAAATGTTAGGCCGGGTAGGTACGGGTTGTGTTGTTATTTTGTGTTTTGTTTGTTTTTTTAGGGTAGGGTTGTGAGGGAAGAGTGCGTTTTTACAGAGTGTGACTGTGGTGCGATAGAACTAGGCAAGAGTGTATGTTATTAATATGGACAAGAATAAATCTATACTTACAATAGTAAGGCACATTAAAACCATTAGCGTAAATAGTAGAATAAGTCACTTAATAACACTAAGTTTGGTAAAGTCCTCTTCGCAGTCTATGCGGATTGCAGGTAGACCCTCTTTGCGCCGTAGGTAAACTTTACCCTTATTTAATGGATTGTTAACAACATTATCCCTTCCTACTTATGTTTTTAAGAACTATGAATTACCATGTTATGTTATTTATTTAGGCTGTATAAGATATTACGCAATGTCACAGAGCCGAAACCAAATGTTATTTCTTGTTCGTTTTCCTGAAATGAGCCAGCGAACTTTGATCAAAACTATTGAAGCTTAACTAATAGATTCAAGATGACTGGCTTAAACATAGATAGATTGGTAATATATCTTAACTATTAAGAAAAACGAAAATATGTTTGTTTTTAATTTAAATTTATTTTTTGCTGCCTAATTAGCTAGTGACTTTGTGAAATATAAATTAGAAACTTAATTCATCATCATCCATTGATTTGCTCAAATAATAATAAATTTTGCAACAACGTTTACGTATTGGGTTTGCAAGTTTAGCATTTGTACCAGGTGTGAAAAATTGACGACTTGCAAAAATAGGTAAAAGCTACTATACAGAATGTTAAAAAAGTGTTTGAAATTTTAAGGGGTTACTGAGAATCAAGTAGAGAATACAGGAAAAATGTTGAACAAAACCGATGTTTTTTTTTTAGTAACCTCTTAAAATATCAAACTTACCTTCTTTAACATCCTGTTTTGAGTAGGGTGTTATGATTCCGCTAATAGAGCATTTCATATATTATTTTCATGTTGTAGAATATTCAAAAATGAAACTCCTTACTGTTTTATTTCTTTTCAATAATTAGAGATTTCTAGAAATAATTTAATTTTCTTCCTAAAGGGTTTTACGGCTCCATACATATAACATTCCAATGCCAACTGGGTAACAACTTGTTAAAAAAAAAGATGTTTACTCAACCCATGCAAAGACTCTACACTCTATACAGCCTAAAATTCCAAAGCAGAAAAAGTTATTATCTAGAGAAATATCTAATGACTAAAAAAAAGTTTGAAGTTTTCTTTTTAAGTATTCTGCTAAATATTGTATTTTAATAAAAATACATTAAACTGGGGGTAAATAATTGAAAATATTATTAATTGTGTACATTACTTTAATAAATTGGTAATTATAAAACAATTTCTTTTTAAATGGCAGCAAATAGGCTGACGGCGCACCTGATGGAAAGTGGTTACCGCCGCCTATGGGTATTTACACCACCAGGGGTACTGTCAATGCTTTGCCGAACCTTCAAAAACCTGTAATTACTATTTTGTCATAAATAGGAAATACCTATGGATCTGACGTCAAATGAACATAAGTGAGCCAGGAGGTACAAATACATATTTTTGTATATTGAGTGCCTGTTTAGGTAAATAAGCCATTCAAACATTAATAAAATCGTAACGGAAATAAAAGATTCTTATAGAGATAAGTTATCGTGTCTAATCATCTACTAATTATCTATGTAATTGGTTTGACGAGTCTGCCCATTAGAATTGATGGTTTTAAAGTAAAAGGAAATGAAAAAATAATAAAAATATCAATTTATTTCCTCACCACATCCGTATACACTCAGGTTACTTAAATACGTTTTGTGTAACTAAGGAAGATGTGTTATTAGACTTCTGAAAAGTCTGTGTTTCAGGTCACCAGGCCCCCACCCTACGGAATTGATACAAATAACATTAAAATGTCACTGATAATAAAACAAAAATGAACGAAAGAAAGAAATAAATATATACGAGTATATGGATACAAAAAGAAGAGATTAAAATACAACAACAAAATTGAAAGTATGGGTTCCCACCGCCGGGAATCGAGCCCGCGACCTCCTCATTTGAAGTGAGCAGACAGCCCCTAAACCACGGAGACGGTTAAAGCTGTCAACAAGCCCTATCGTCCCCACTGCTGGGGCATGGGTCTCTTCCCATACCTTTTTTTATGTGATAGGTGGCAAACGAGCAGACGGATCACCTGATGGTAAGCGATTACCGCCGCCCATAGACACCCGCAACACCAGAGGGGTCACAAGTGCGTTGCCGAACTTAAACATGGGATGGGGGATGGAGGGAATTGGTGGGGGGGGGGGGGGAGGTTGGGCCTCCGGTACCCTCACTCACTCGGCAAAACACAACGCAGGCGTTGCTTCACGCCGGTTTCCTGTGAGGCCGTGGTATCACTCCGGTCGAGCCGGCCCATTCGTGCTGAAGCATGGCTCTCCCACGATCTGATACCTCGGGAAGATTAGGCCATACTCCACACACAAGGGCCATGTCCGGATTGGTAGAGTTTATGACAGCGCGTTATGATTTAGTTTATGTTAAAAACATAAAAGGACTGAATGTCATCGAACATGCTAAATTTTTTTAGGGTTCCGTAGCCAAATGGCAAAAAAAGGAACCCTTATGGATTCGTCATGTCTGTCTGTCTGTCCGTCCGTATGTCACAGCCACTTTTTTTTAGAAAATATAAGAACTATACTGTTGAAACTTGTTAAGTAGATGTATTCTGTGAACCGCATTAGATTTTCACACAAAAATAGAAAAAAAAACAGTAAATTTTGGGGGTTCCCCGTACTTAGAACTGAAACTCAAATTTTTTTTTCATCAAACCCATACGTGTGGTGTATCTATGGATAGGTCTTCAAAAATGATATTGAGGTTTCTAATACATTTTTTTTCTAAATTGAATAGTTTGCGCGAGAGACACTTCCAAAGTGGTGTGTTGGGGACACATTTCCCCCCTGTAACATCTAAAATAAGAGAATGATAAAACTAAAAAAATATATGATGTACATTACCATGTAAATTTCCATCGAAAATTGGTTTGAACGAGATCTAGTAAGTAGTTTTTTTTTAATACGTCATAAATTGTAAACCGCAATTAACATTGAAATGTAAATTGTATTTGAGTTGATTGAATGAATTCAATCAACTCAAATATAAAAATAAAATAAAAACATTTAATTTCATAAACACAACGAACTACAAGAACTTTTATATTATGTTACTTGCTGCTACGGAACCCCTCATGGGCGAGTCTTACTCGCACTTGGCCGCTTTTTTTAAGTTTATACAACGTTATTTTACTCTTCATGAAATAAATACAATAATTTGATTTGAAATACTTTCTTTAGTCTGACATTTTAACACATACATTTTGAATTTTACGAAAGTTTTGAATGTTTACAAAAATAATGAAAATGGACTGTGTTTGGGTAAAATTAAATTGAATATAATGGAAATATTCACGCAAAATGGGCGCGAAGGTCGCCTGGTTCCGGAAAATAGCCCGCCCCAACCCTATATTCCCGTTGTGTCACACCAGTTTCAGTCACACTGTTACACAACGGTAAAAAAATTCCCGGTGAGTCACACGTGTGACTCAACGGTAATTTTTTTTTCCCGTTGAGTATCAGTGTTACTCAACGGGCCGAAAATTCCCGTTGAGTCACACGTGTTAATATAGTAGTCTTACCGAATAGTCCTAGTACCAGTTGAATTAGAGACTTACTACAAAACCAGTAGGAATTTTCTTGCCAATGGTCTTATCAGTAAAACTAATCAAATCATTATAAAAGAGCCTGTAATACTTCGTGTTCCAAAGTACCAGGAGAGCATAACCAAACAGAAGGTAGAAAGAGACTATAATAGAAAATTTAGAGAGTATTATAGAAAATTTTGTTGGTACTTTATACCTTTAAGGTTTAAACTAATAGTAGGGGATTGGGGCTTCTTCTGCGACATTGATGGAATAGCCTCAGTGGCCTAGTGGCTGTCCGCTTATCTTAACCGTTTCCGTGCTTTGCAATGCAGTTTAACCGTTTGTCATGACTCAGTGGGCTTGCGTTGATCATACAGGTTAACTGACTAAAGACACGGTCGAGACCTGGATGAGTTTGACTGTTAGTGGTACTTATCTTGAACGTTTTCGTACTTCGCAAGGTAGTTAAGCCGTTGCTCGTGACTTAATGTGCTTCCGTGGGTTATGATCTTTTGGATCATGACGGTACCATAAACGATGTCAACGCGGGCAAAGCCGCGGGCGGAAAGCTAGTGACATAATATAAACATTATGCTGGTGTCCAAATATTACATTATTCAAAAGTACTTACACTCTTCAGGTAAAAATGGGAAACTTCTCACTAATATTACAAATGCGAAAGTATTGATGTTTGTTTGTTTGTTCCACTATCACGCCGATACCACTGAACGGTCGGTAGATAGATAAAGCACAGAATACTTTTATCCAGGAAATCTTGAGGATTTCTGGCTGCTTTACATTTTATTTCTCTTTGGACCTAATTCTGAAGTCCCGTCGACGAAGTCTTAGAAAGCTAGTTATTTAAAAAATATACATACATTGATTAAAAAGTGGTAGGGTAGACCAAGGCGAATCGGATCACAGTACGAATCGAATCAAAATTAAAAATAAATATTTTAAATACCGCGCTAGACTGACCGTTGTCATAGCAACACATCACTTCGTCCCTCCCCTCCGCATCTGTTGTTATATTAAGTATTTTGATACCTCTCGTATTTTAGTGACTACAGCTCTCGCCCTTGATGCAGTGACGCTACGGCAGTTTTTGCGCCTTTTGTAAAATACGTAATAATGATTACTTGTTATTTTATACCAAGACTTTCTTTTATAGTTAAAATAATTAAATAGTTTGATTAAGTATGGACTTTATTTTGAAAATAAAATAGCTTTTTAATAACTATATGAATGGTATTCTGATAAAATTTTCAATTAATAATCATACTGCTGCTACTAAAGTCTAAAAGCCCGAAGAAAGTCTAGAATTCTATTAAATATATTCGCGGATTCAATGTGGCACGGCTGATAAACATACGAATAGACGATAATAAATAACTGAAGGATTATACTGTTACTGAAAGGGAATAATAATTCCCGTTGAGTCACAGTGTAACCCAGTGGTAAAAAATCAATTGCACTGAGTCACAGTGTAACTTATCGGTAATTTTTTTACCGTTGAGTAACAGTGTGACACATAATGGTGTGACACAACGGGAATATACGGCCCCAACCAAAGTAGAAATATTCACTATTATTTTTCTTCTTCTTGCGTGTCGATGACAAAAAAGTCTAATGATTACTTCTGAAAGGAGATCATATAGGTATTACTTATAACTGCTTTTTATAACTTTTTCTTCTTTCGTGTCGATGACAAAAAAGTCTAATTATTATATTTCTGAAATAAGATCATATAGGTCTTCTTCTTATCGTGTGGCACAATTTAACCGTCCTATCCACAGGGTATAGGCGGTGATTGCCTGGTGTTGCACTTATCATCACCCTTGGTCACGTGTGGGGCATTTAAGATTTACACCTACGGACGTGTGCAATGCGACCATCACACACAACTAGAAATCAGATGTACAGGTTTCCTCACGATGTTTTCCTTCACCGTTAAAGCAGTCGGTATGAAATGAAAATGCAAATCATATAGATAGGTAGGTATTACTTATAACTGCCTCCATAGACTAGTGGCTGGCCCGCTCGCTTGTCATCAGGAGGTTGTGGGTTCGATTGCTGGCGGGGTACAAGTTTGTACAAATAGGTTTGGTTGAACGTAAAGACATTTTCTGAGTCCGCCCATCTACCAACCATCTTATCTTAGTCTTGCCGCCAAGTATAGTAAACAAAAATAATAGCATTAATGTGCTCCGCCGTGGAGAGAAATAGCCAGTTCCCCATTGCGTTGGGGAATCTTGGGAAGCCCGCTTCTGTCTTTCGGCATCACCATAACTTACCATCGGGTGAGATGATGCCAAGGCATTAAAGTTTGTTATTTACTTAATCAGACATTGAGAAAAGGACATTTTGAGAAAAGGACATTTCGAGAAAAGGACATTTCGAGAAAATTAAGGACATTTTGAGAAAAGGACATTTCGAGAAAAGGACAATTTGAGAAAGAACATTTCGAGAAAAGGACATAATGCGATGAGACGTACCAATTGTTATAAAAAAAATGTAACGAGCTCAGCTGATTCTATTCAAACTGAATGTCTTAGTGAAATATGACTGAAATAAAGAAAATTATATTTTACTTCTATGGCTATACTGAAAATCTTTTCACAAGAAACTCTGGTCAATAGGGGAGGATTCGTGGAATAAACAAAAATAGGGTAGTGGAATAAACAAAAATTAAAATTAAGAAATATTGTTCACTAAATACCTCTTTTAATGAAAGCTTAGAAAATTTTATTAGCTAGATATTTCATTAAATGTGTAATTTTTTATTTATAAAAATTTTGTAATATCGTAAACGACTGTACTACATTTTGATATCACAGGTTGCCACTTCAAACATTTTCAGAATAATAATCGTAATAATTAATATTATAATCGTCGTTTTTGACATTTGATAACAAGTTAGTCAGAGAATTTTACCCTGTTGATATGGAGTGAATTACCTGTGGGAACCTAGTTGAAAAGTGTATTTTACCTCCTTTACGTACATAAAGACCACTTCCCGAAATGTCTATCTACAATATACCCACAACCCAAATTTTATTATCCGTTTTACAAAATTAGCATTTCCCAAAAAATCTTAAAATTTTTTGGTGAAAGAAGGTTTTTTTTTTATGGCAGAGGTCGCAAACGAACAGACGGATTACCTGATGGTAAGCGATTACCGCCGTCCATAGACACCCGCAACACCAGAGGAGTCATAAGTGCGTTGCCGGCCTTTGATATGGGAGTACGCTCTTTTCTTAAAGGTTTGAATGACGTATCGGTCCGGAAATTTTCGGGATAACTTTTTGCCTCATCTTCAACACTTTGGGGTATAAAGTTAAGTGTTATTTTAATAATTTATTACTTGTATTTGTAGATCTGAATGGTAACAGAAAATTTATTAACAACCCATTACGTCCCCACTGCAGGCAGGAGCACGGGTCTCTTCCCATAACTCGGCAAGGTTAGGCCATACTCCACACACGGGGGCCATGTCCAGATTAGTTGTGGGGCTAGTGGCCAGCCCCATTGTCAGAAGATTTTAAGCCGCCTATAAGGCCTCCGATATGGCTTAACGACTGCCATCTAGTGTTAGCAGCCGGCACCAACGGCTTAACGTGCCTTGCGAAGCACGGAAACGGTTGAGATCGTCGAGTCGAGATATCTACCTGTCTAATTGTATAAAATGAGGCATACTTGCTCGGTAGCATGTATAAGGTAGCTTGTATGTGCAAGGTCACATAAATACCGTAATAACAGAAACATCTATCAAAACTACAAAAAGAACATAATAAATATACATATACAAAATATTATAAAAGTGTAACTGCAACTGCCGTCTATACCTTGTGGATAGAACGGGTCAATATGCCACACGATAAGAAGAAGAAGATAAAAGTGTAGTGTGTGTGTATGTCTAGCCTTTTCTCTAAAACCATCCACTGCCAACCACTCGTGATTGTAGTGGTAGATAGCCCTTGGTATGCATTCGCAAGTAAGGGAGTTTAGTCTCGGTGGATGGAAGTGGGAGTGTGTAAGTGGCAAAAAAATCTGTTCGAGGGCTGCGGGGGGGAAGTGGTGCTGAGGTGAGGGCGGCTGAGGGATGGAGGGGTAGGGGTAAGTGGGGAACACGAATGTTGTGGAATGTTCTGGAGCGAAGACTCCTGCTTTTCTCACAGTCAGCTTATACGTAGCTTGCTCCCGAGTAGCGATTTCGAAAAATATATACCCCGGATAACAAAATGAAAAATGTTGTTTATAAACAAGTACTGTAGCAGAAACGGTCGAGGCTTAGTGGGGCTTGCGTGGTCACGTCGATTATGCAGGTTAACTGACTACAGACACGGTCGTAACCTGGATGGGTTTGACTGTTAGTGGCATTTATCTCGACAGTTTCCGTGCTTCGTAAGGCACGTTAAGCCGTTAGTGCTGGCTGCTATCGCTAGATGGTAGTCATTCAGCCATGTTGGAGGCCACATAGGCGGCTTGAAAACTTCTGAAACTGGGGTTGGCTGCTAGCCCCACAATCTCCACTAATTCGGACTTGGCACCTGTGTGTAGAGTATGGCCTAAACTTCCCGAGATATGGAAAGAGACCCGTGTCCCTGCAGTGGGGACGATATGGGTTGTTACCACATTGTAAATGTGTTTTTAATAAAAAAATACCTGTTAGATTTTAAGCTTATTCCTAATAAATTCCAACTATCACACTATCTCATGTCAACTCCCTGAGCGAAGCCGGGGTACACTAGCTAGTACATAATAGAATAAAACGTAAAATAATAAATAGTCGAAATGACTACTAGCAATTGGAATTATTTTTTTATCATCTGTCAGTTTTGTTCTGAAAATGTTTGAAAGACGTAAAGTCGTAGGTTTTCAGCGTTATTAATAGACTAGACTAATTTTGTGATGTTTATTAATTAAAAATTAAAGATGAGGTGAATAAAAACCAGTGTTTTTTTGATCTTTCAGTAGGAGATAAATTAAGTCAACTTTAACTCATAACTTATTTTATATAGTCGTTTCTCAGTTTAAAATTCACGGTTATTTAGCTTATTGTAAAAAAAAGCACCCGACCATAAAACAGACATATAACTTGAAAACTACTGAACCAATTGTCATCAAATATAGAAAAGAATGACCTCAATAAAACCTGCTTTCAAATGTAAAAAAAATTACAATAGTACGTTAAATTGAAACTTTAAATACACCTCTTTTTAAAATTTTAAATACTCAAATAGCAAAAAAATATATAGATTATAAAAATCACTCTCTATATAATTAAACTAATAATAGAAGTACTTTTATTGTATGGAGAAAAATCAACTCATATTTTGCAACTAAATGTATAATCTTTTTTGATGACCTGTTAAATCGAACTTATACACCGTGAAATTTAATTTGTTGTACTTTTAATACTAAATTTTGGCCTCTTCGTACAAATTCATCAGCTGATCGACCATTTTTGTATGAAGAGGCCAAAATTTTTTTTACGAATTGTCTATGGGCTCCTTGGGCAAAGTTGTTCAGTTTCATGAACAGAAATCACAGTTAGCGGGACTACAACGAATTAATTTTCACCCTGTAGACAAGACTTAGTGTCAAAAACTATGACCTTTGAACAATCTTCCGCGTTTTTATTTAGTTATCAGAAGCAAAAGAAGCAAAATATTTATGCATAAAGTATTTTTGTGTATCGAGATCACGTAAATAAAAAGACGATAAAGTATAGATCATAATCGGCATAGATATTGAGGGAGATAACGGATATTCTGGAAAATCTATTAAAATACTTGCATCGAACTTGAAAAAAAAAAACGAGTGGTTTTGTATTTGGCCTCAAGCGGGCGGGCAGCTTAGAGCACTGTGCATGAGCGAAGCGATTTTTCAGCTAGTCCAATCAAGCTGAGAGTTTTTGTATAGGGCAGGCTGCATTTTATAAATTTTGGGAAAAAATGTTATGTTAAAAAAATACAAAAATTTAATTCACAAGGCTTTCTTACAAATATTTGGTAATTATGGGCAATTAATTAACCTATACAGAAATAAATTAAAATTTGTGAACAAAAAATGGACCACTGGCATTTTTCCATGCATTTTTCCGGGATGAAAAGTCAGTTTGTGTTAATCCAGTACTTGATCTATCTACCTAAAGCAAAAAAAAACGCTTATTTCTGTGACTGCCATGGCTGGGGAATCGAACCCACGACTCTCGGATCAAAGTGAGGAGCACTAACCACTGAGCCACCGAGTCAGTCAAAAGTAAGAGATGCCAAAAATCTAAAGAGATTGATTAACAATACGCAATTATTTTATTTACGATATGCAATCTATTTCTAATAACCATTTGAAATACATTCTTCTACAAGGCCTACTATACGGTAGTCCGTATAAAGTTTTCCTTACCGCTCCGCTTATCAGCGTGATACAGGGTCACGATACGTAAGTCGACCAGTCCGTTTATACGTCTCGTAATACCCACCCCCTATATAAGCGTTACTTTACGCTCCGCCCGGCCAGTGTTTACTCGGCACCCTGTTTATGAGGACATTAAAAAAAAAACAATAAATTAAAAGGAAATAGTTTAAGTTTGTCATAATCGCGTTCGACGCGGATACTGCGGATCATTTCCTAGATTTATGTAAGTATATTTTCTTTTTTATTTAAAAAAAATGATTCGTAATTTTTTTTATTTTTGAGTTGAAGAAAATTATCGCTTATGAATTTATTGCTAGAAGTTTTGGCGATGAAAAATTAAGTAAGTAAATATTTTGTTATTTCATAATAATAAACAGAACAATAAAATAAATAAATAATAACAATAAATAAATTATGGTGAATTCTCAAAATAATTTAATACTTTTTAAAAAAAAATATTTTGTAAAACATGATAATAGAATATATTTTATAATAAAAGCTTAATTAAAAATAATATTTTTAGTTATTATAGTAGTATTTGGTTGAGTATTGTTAGGAGTGTGTAAAATCTATTTTAATGAAACGACTTCACAACAAAAATCTATTTGAAACATAGTTTCAGAAACATGTAAGAAAAAAAATAGAGTGACTTTAAATTAGTTCTTGATACGAAAGGCTATGCACGTCTCATGGTAACAAACAACTTTCCGACCTCTTCATACTAATTTGGTTGGTCAGTTGATTAATTTGTATGGAGAGTCCAAATTTTTTTCCCATACCCCCATGACCATTCAAATCGCAAAAAAATCTTAGGGACAGTTGTTTGCTTCGGTTTCTGGTGTAATTCAAATAATTTTTACAGTAATTTCCTATTCGAGTCCAGGTGAGTCGCTTATCATCAGGTGATCTGTCTGCTCGTTTGTCACCTATACCATAAAAAGGCGAAGTCTAAGTTTATAGGATTCTGTTTGGTGGTAGGGTATTTTCTAGTTAGGGGTAACCAGACAGGGGTATCTTAGCTAAGTTAACTTCTAAACATCAGTGTTAAAAGATTAGATGCCGAGTGAGTGAGGGTACCGGGGGCCCAACCCCCCCCCCCCCAAATTCTCTCCATCCCCCTATACCATTTCAAAGGTCTGCAACGCACTTGTGACTCCTCTGGTGTTGCGGGTGTCTATGGGTGGCGGTAATCCCCTACCATCAGGTGATCCGTCTGCTCGTTTGCCACCTATCACATTAAAAAATAAATTAATTAAACAGCCTATTCTCTATTGCGTTGGGGAATCTTGGCAAGCCTGTTCCATCTTTGGCATCATCATCACTTACCATCATGCGAGATAACGCTGTCACCGATATTTATTTATTACATTCGTTAACAACCCATATCGTCCCCACTGCAGGGGCACGGGTCTCTTTCCATACCTCGGAATGGTTAGGCCATACTCCACACACGGGGGCCAGGTCCCGATTGGTGGAGGTTGTGGGGCTAGTGGCCAACCCCAGTGTCAGAAGATTTATTATTATTTATTACATTATTTATTATTATTTAGTCTTTTTTTATATCTACCATTACAGGCTTAGCCTAATGCGATACAGTACCTACATTTGAGCTTACAAAATAAATTTCTAAAAATTTTTTTTTTTTTACTTTCGTTTTTATATATATATTGCGCATCAACTTGTGGATCCCTTGGAGGAAGTTGTTCAGTCTGAGTAGAAGCCCCAGTTTAAATAGTTTTAAGCTGTTTCTGTTCAATTTTATACAGGGTGTCAAAAAGGTGCATTTGAAATTTCAAGGAATGACTTAAAATTGAGTAAGAATACAGGAAAAATATCGAAAAAATCGATCTACAATAATTTTTTTCAGTTTTCCACAAATTCTTGATTCACTTTTCAGATTTAGTATGGGAAAGTTTAGTATTTTCTATATTTCTCCCGTATTTTATACTTATTTGATTCTGAGTAACCCCTTTAAATTTCAAACCCCCTTTTTAACAACCTGTATCATTTTATAGTAAGCTTCCGAAGTTGCCTTTTAGTTATGTGTGTCATACACCCTTTTTGTACATATTACTGAAGACTGCGCAAAGCCAGCTTTTATATTTGTGCAATGACCCTTTTTGGGTTAAACATTTCATAAAAGATTGGTATAAAAGTCTTTAATCTATTTTACAAATTTAAACGAAGTTAATTAGATAGTAATATCTAAACGCATAAAAAGGCAGATACCTATATGTTCAAGAATATATCTGCCTTTTTGTAATATCTATATAAGATAGACAGATATATAAGAAAGAATTATTGCTTTTTTTAATTTAAAATAATTTAAAATTAATTTAAAATTAATTTTTAATTTTACTTTATTTAATTAATTAATTTTATTTTATTTAAAAATTTATTGATAAAATTCATCAAAATTTTAGATAAATAAAATATTTCATGAAATTACAAGAAAAATATGCAGATAATTATGTAATTTTGCACTAAGAGTACGATTTATTAACGGAATAAATAAACTACGTAACTATAACCACGATTTTTTCGAAAACTGCATTGCGGATTAGTGTGAAAATTTTAGATAACAATCTGTAGCCAAAGAAATAATTTTAATAAGATTTGATATATAATTCTCAAAGTTTAGACAATGGTTTTCAGTATTTTCAATATTATTATCTACTTACGTAGAAAATTCAGCGGAGCAGAATGTATGACTTGTTGATGTCTTTTGAATGTGTCTGTAAATACGATCAACACAAAAGCGCAGAATAAAAATACTTAAATAAAAATCGTATAAGATTTCGTAGGCACTATCATGCGTTCGTAACTCAATCCAGGGCATTAAAACTTTGTAGTCGCGACTTCCTTCAAAGTTGCTGTTGACTGAAAATTAAAAAAAAAACTTTGCATTTTTGCAACTATTCAATAGATTTGTGACGGAATATCTTTAGCGGTCAGAAATACATGAAATAAAGACTCTTTACTCTGAGCTGTAACCAAATATGGTGTAGAAAAAAAGGACCCTGTAACTGGGGCATAAACTGAACAATTTTAAATAAATGAATCGCATTTTTTAACATATCATTTGATTGGTTTAGTTTAGTACGTGTCCAAAGTGTAACATTTTCTTCGCGAATCTACTACTTACATATTCGTAGAAATAATTTCTGACCAAAAGTGTTACTTTAGTCACAGTAACATTTTTACATCCAAACTCCGAACAGTCCATACAAATACCGCATTATTTAGGCATAAAATACATTAAATTTATTAAATTTTATATTTTATCTTATCTTACTAATATTATAAATGCAAAAGTATGGATGTTTGTTTGTTTGTTGTCCAAATATAGCATAAACGGCTGTATCTCATGATTGCATTGGCATAGACGTTTGATTTTTTCACAGCTTCAAGGGATTACAGGCTTGAGTATTTGATATAAATTTCAACTTGATACGTCTGCACGTTCCTGAGAAAAAGGATCTTGACAGACAGACAGACAGACGGACGGACAACGAAGTGATCCTGTAAGGGTTCCTTTTCCCTTTTAAGGTGCGGAACCCTAATAAATGATGAATGACGAATTTACTTAGAATTAAAATAATTTTGGACATTCATCATTATGCAGTAGACCCTAATATAGATAATTATCCAACGTACACATTTCGAAGGCCATTTTTTAGGATCCAAATGGAAGAAATTTCATATTAGGTAAATTCGTCATAACCTCACCTTATACGAAATTTCATCCATTTGGACCTCGTGTACCCAACGTTTGGGAAAATTTAAATTATTACATCAAATCTTTCACTAAAAATAGCGATTCCCTATTCCGCTAAACTATTTTCCGGTATAAAAACTATAAATAAAAAAAAGAAAAAGAACAAAACAAAATCCTATCCGTCAAAAATGACAGAACTATTGTATGCTTTAGTTATTGCTTTTATGTTGACTCTAAATTAACTTATTTCAAATCAGTTAGCTCTGTCCGAGTCCGATATCCAACTGCCACGGTTACAGTAATTGATTATTGTGTGATATCACGAAAGCAAAACTGTTACGCACTTTGTAATTCTAGTTTTATTTGAACTAAGAACTTGAGGGGTTAAGGTTAGGGAATGTTACTCGGAAATGAAAAAAATACGATTTTGATCAAAAATACAGGTTGATAAAAAAGGGCGTTTGAAATTTTAAGGGGTTATACTCAGAATTAAGTATAGAACAAGGGGAAAATATTAAAAAAAAATCCGATCTGGAATTATTTTTTTCAGATTTCCACACTAAATCTGAATAGTGAATCAAGAATTTGTATGGGAAACTGAAAAAAATTGTAGATCGGATTTTTTCAATATTTTATAAGTACTTGATTCTAAGTAAACCCTTAAAATTTCAAACGTACTTTTTTTAAACCTAGTATAGAGTGAATTAAGAAATATTTGAATAGATAGAAACAGAATCAAAATTTAAAAAAACACACACCGACACAAACACACACAGACAATAAATCTGTACACTATACTTACGGGCTATAAAAATATCTCTCTCAAAAATTTGAACGGTGGTTTTACTCATCAAACTGAACAACTTTACCGGAGGAATCCTGATGCAGATTGTCTTTAGACCCCCCTCCCCCCTCATGATACGTGGTGAGGTTTTAGACTGCCCCCACCCCCTACCCAAAATGACGTGTATTTTTCGTACAAAATATTATCTTTAAATACAGGTATAATGTAATTTAATTCTGGAAAATTAAGGACCGTGATAAAAATTTCCAAACTTAAGGTTGCAGGTTATTTCTGACATTGGGAAGAGTTAAAAACAACATAACAACAACAGTCCCTACCGAAGTACCAACCCCCAAACCAATGGGGAATCGGAGCTATAGGGCTGAGAAAGTATACAGAAACACTACATTTGCTTTAGATTTTCGTAACTTTAGCGGCATCAGAATATTAACATGGGCGGTAAGACTTAGATAAGATGGTGACACCTGGCCAGGGGGGTTCAGAAAATGCTCTAAGTCCAACAAAACACAGTCTTACAAAGTTGGACCCCGCAGGGAATCGAACCCGCGACCTCGTGATCTTTTGAACTTTAATACCAAAATCACAATTGATACTTAAGTGATTTTGGTACTATCTGTCTATCTATCAGCCGAAAGACGTCCACTGCTGGACAAAGGCACATCGACCGGTCCGATTTTGGTACTAAAATTATGAAAATCTCAAGCAGATTCCCCATTGATTTGGGAGTTGCGACTTATGTAGGATTATTTAGTTAATGTTAAGGAATCTATTGGCACACAGTTTGTTCGTATCGATTCTGGGTTTTTGGTCCATACATTGTGGACCTTCTCCTTTAAATGCCTTTGACTACATCTCATCTGATGGACAGTGAACATGTACAGTAGGATAATGACTGTACGCTCTCGCCTTGAAAATCCCCAGATCGTAATAATCAGGAAATTCTACTTGATATAACAAAAGTAAAAATTTCTATGATGCAAAATTATCATGAAATAACTCTTGCATTTTACAGTGTGCACAAAAAGTTAACCCATTTTTTTCTTTATTTCGTAATAATACTTCATATCTGTGACTAGCCATTAACGTTAAGGTTTGCTACTGTTTTTTTATGGGAACACCAAAGCCTCTTTAGAAGGTGCCAATCCTTATAAACATCTCCCTTTTCAAAATACCAATTTACCAATACCAGTTACTAAGTCGTTTTGAAGACAGACACAGATAAATAAACATAAATGCAAAAATTACGTTTACACTTTAAGCGATTGTGTTCAAAATCAGGTATAAAATTCTGAAAAACATCAAAAAATATTTTAAAACACAATAAAATAATAATACAGATATGTTCAGGATTTTGTTGTACTAGCTAAGCATGTCGTATTGGATTATATTTGATAAATTATTAATAAATTATGCGAAGTAAAGTATATTTTTATTCTACCTAATACGAAGTTCCTATTGCTTGAAACTCATATATCTGCTGTTTTGAGAAAATCTCCTTTCTTTTCATTAGTATAAAAACTCTTTCGAATTGAGTAACAACACTCCTTCTAGAACAGTTGGGTGAAAACGCTAAATATAATTACTGAACACGGTCAAAGCAGCCAGTATCGACATTTTCTGTCACTTGGTGGGTTTCCTTACGACTGATGCTCGGATTAAGCTAATACGAGGTTAGATTAAACTTGTTAAATTTGTTCACCAAGTTCATAGAAATTAAAGTAACAATTGTTTTTACAAACCTCCAATAATAGAGACCAAACCGTTCGTTTCAGCTTTTTATTGACAACTAAATTTGTAAAAAAAAAACAAAAAAAAATCAAAGTAAAATGGAATATAAAAGTAAATTATTCAAAAACCTAAGCTGCCAGTGTTTGTATCACCAACATGATACTTTACAAAATAATCATGAGTAGACTACATTCCTCTATGTTTATTTGGGATCAAGTGGTAAGGAACACTTGAATTTCAAAATCTATCTGGCAGTTTTGGTTTTAATTAAATATTTATTTTATTTTTATTCTTATTAGTTTTGATACTGTGACATTTTTTATATGACGTCTTGGCCAGATCATGTAATGACTGTCAGCTGCCCCCTCCCCCCACAAGAGGACACCATTCGACATTACGCTGTGGAAGTACTAGTCTGGCTGTGTCTATGTATGTTAGGAGCCTAATTTACAGCATATGCAGCTGAGCTCAATCTTCCTGCTACTGATTCGGTGTGAGGATCCCACTGTAGTTTCGAATCTATCGTTATACCCAGGAAAAGGGTCAATTAGGACAACTTATTATTAGTTAGTTATTTATGCGTGCGGATATAGACCCGCCCCCACAAGAGGACAGCATATGACATTACGCTGTGAAAGTAAAGCGGGTACTACACGGTTGCCAACAAGCACCCCAACCTAGGTGATTTTTGTTGTTTCCAACCGTGTAGACAACGAAATTTGGTCACCAACCACAGTTTACACGGTTGGAAACAACGAATACACAGCGTTAAGTCATATGTTGTCCTCTTGTGGGTCTATATCCGCACGCATAAATAACTAACTAATAATAAGTTGTCCTAATTGATCCTTTTCCTGGGTTGGGGTGCTTATTGGCGATCGTGTAGCACCCGCCTTAAATTATACTAGTCTGGCTGTGTCTATATCTGTTACGATCTTAGTTGTCCTAATTGATCCTTTTCCTGGGTATAACATAGATGATAATAGAAATGTATGACCTTAGATAGGTATGGTTTATCTCTTTTGAATCCTTTCTTTCTTTATTCTTATTTTTTTATATTTTATTTACAGACATGACATTGTATAATTCATTTATTAATCTAGCATTAAGTAAGATGTAATAGAATATAAGACTTTTTTTTTAAATGTGTTGGAGGGAGTTTCTTTAGGGCCCGCCGTTTCTTCTCACTCCGCAAACACTTTCCGAAACGGTGGGTATACGAGTTCCGAGTGGTAGGAACCTCGTATTAGGTAGATAAAAGAATGACGTTCGAAAAGTGTACCCTGCTTCCTACTTCGAATAAAATATTTTCATTTTCATATGACACAAAATTTTATGCTAAATTTAAATATGGCTATACATTTTATGCGTGCGGATATAGACCCTTTCAAAGTATTTTAATTTAATATCGGTAATTGGATTAGGTTTATCTATGTCGGTAGAGTATTACTTTTTTGAAAAAACTTTACTGAAATAGATTTGTTGTTGTTCCTAGTTGAAATATTTTTTTAGAATTTTATGCCAAAAAAGTCATGTTCACAGGGTCCGTTCAAATTGAACACGTAATTAATAATGTACAGTAGATCGGAGTCTATATCCGCACGCATAAATTTTATAGCCATATTTTAGTTTCAGTCATGTTTTTTAAAAAAAGTAACACGCCACCGACATATATTATGTAAACGTAATCCGATTACAAATATTAAATTACAATACTTTGAAATACGCCGGTTAGCTTCTTAAAAATTCATAGACTAGATTTTCATTATGGTAAACCACCTTATTATACAGAGTGATTTTGACCACCTCCGTAGCCTAGTGGCATGTCCGCTAGCTTCACATCAGGAAGTCGCGGGTTCGATTCCCGGCGGGGTCCAATTCTGTAGGACTCGGTTTGGCTGGTGGTAGGGCATTTTCTGAGCCCGCCTGGCTAGCTACCACCAACTTATCTAAGTCTTGCTGCCAAACATCAATGTTCCGGCATAATTACATTTATATGTTCCGGCATGAAGATAAGATAGTCAGTTCCCCATTGCGTTGGAGAATCTTGGTAAGCCCGCTTCCATCTTCGGCATCATCATCATTTACCATCAGGTGAGATGATGCCAAAGGCTCATGAATTGACGGTAAAAAATATGGCACGGAAAATTTTAAAATATAGCTTCTATTCGTGATACTGAACAACTATCCCCAAGAAGCTTATGCTCATACCCTGTGTCGGGAATCTGAGTCTCAAGTACGGATTACCAGTATACTCATAGATACTGTAAAAAGCTGCCCTCAAAGTAAATACAGTTTTTTTTATGGAATACGTGGCAAACGAGCAGACGGATCACCTGATGGTAAGCGATTACCGTCGCCCGTAGACACCCGCAACACCAGAGGAGTCACAAGTGCGTTGCCGGCCTTTGATATGGGAGTACGCTCTTTGTCCTTGTAATTTCCGTATGTTTTGTGAGTTTTTTTCTATGAGGGCAGAAAGGACGTCTGCCCCTTGGTTGCAGCTGTTGCAGATAAAATGTGAAAATATAATTGAAATTTCAATAATTTACTTTTTTTGTTACAGATTCCACACTGCATCATTTGCTGTCCGCTAATCACCGAATTCTTAAACAATGGAGCACACAGAGTTTCGAGTGAAAGGTAAGAGATCAGACTGAAATATGTCATTTGTAGCGCAATTTGTACGCTATTACAATAAAGACGTGTGTGAATTTTCAGAATGTTAATTTAAAAAACATAAATAAACCACTGTATATGTTCGAGAGGATACTATAAGACCGTAGATTATTTATTTGAATAAAGCGTCGGTGGCTCCGCAGGTGACTCCATCCTCCTAACCAGAGGTCTCGGGTTCAAATCCTGGCCAGTGCACCAATGAGTTTTTCGAAACTTACGTGCATTTTCATACCGACTGCTTTAACGGTGAAGGAAAACATCGTGAGGAAACCTGCACATCTGATTTCTAGATGTGTATGATGGTCGCGTTGCACATGTCCGTAGGTGTAAATCTATAAATGCCCTACACGTGACCGAGGGTGATGCTAAGTGCAACACCACTTGTGGATAGGACGGTTAGATTGAGAAGAGATTATATTTGAATGATAATGACATCTAAGATAAGTAAGACATCAGTCATCGAATCTGGGCTTGAAAGTCGGCTGGGCAGCGTTGCTACTTTCGGAATTTCCCTAAATAGGAACCCTAAGGTAGGAACCTCGTGCTGGGAAGCCAAAAAATTGCCTTCTAAAAGTGGGCAGTGCTACCTACTTCGATTAAAAAAAAAAAACAATAAGCAATAATTTCTCCTGCAAAATCTTATGACGTTTACATACGACGTAAAGAAATAAATTATTTAAATTTAATCTCATCTCACTAATATTATAAATGCGAAAGTATGGATGTTTGTCAGTTTGTTCCGCTTTCACGCCGAAACTACTGAACGGATTTGGATGAAATTTGGTGGGTAGATAGATAAAGCACTCGGCTAACACGTAGGATACATTTTATCCCGGAAAACTCAAGGGTTCCCGTAGGAATGCTTAAAAACTCAAAATTTCCACTTCGTCACTAGATGGCGCTATCTTAACATTTTCTTTCTTTCTGGACGGCAATTCTGAAGTCCACGCGGACGAAGTCGCGGGCGGAAACTAGTTATTAATAAATTGTACATATTTAGTTCCGCAACAGACGTATGGTTCATTCCAATAAAAAAAAGCAAAACGTGAACAAACTTACTATGGAACTGACACATGTCAATGTCATCTGCATACTACGTTTGTTTACCTTTTGCTTTTTTTTGATTGGAATGAGCTATATGCTTCTAAAATACCTGAAAAAACAGCGGCTGTTACTCATGAAACTGAACAACTTTCCCCAAGGAACCTATACTCAATTCGCAAAAAGGTTTTTGGGCTTCTCATCATGTAAAAAATTGGCGGATCAGTTAATTAGTATGAGGAGTTTTTTTTTTTTTGCGAATTTAGTATAGATTCCTTGGAACAAGTACATAAGTAGAAGCCGCTGTTAATTTTTTTTAGTAAAATAAAATAGATTCAAACTAAAAAATACAGTTAATAGTAAATAGTGGAACAGTAAATTGTGTAAAAATATACCATACCGGAACCTTAAGCGGTACTTATAGCTTAATTTATACTCACGAAACTGAACAACTTTTCCGAAGGAACACATATTGAATTCTCAAAAAAAAAAATAACAAGGTTGACTGGAAAAGATCCCGAAAGGGATAAGTCCGCATTTGCTATAATTTGTTTTGTATTTTCTATTTTATGTGTTATTGTATGCAATAAAGAGTTTATAAACAAACAAAGAAACAAAAAAAAAACGGACTTTCCATTAAAATCTGGCTGATTGGCCGATTAAATTATATGACAAGTGTAGTTACTTTCGTGAATTCAGTATATCTTCTTTGGGAAATTCATGAGTATAACACCATGTTAAAGTTTTCCGTGTTATTTTTATACCTTGTATATGTCGCAGTGATATTGTGAAACTATAAATTTAATTTATAATTACCCTGATTTCTGTCAATCGCCTCCATTTCTTACAATGTCACGAGCTCTACTATTATTATAATCTCACGGGGCCAATATAGTTATACTATAATAACCCAAGGCACATCCGGTTATCCGTCTGCTCGTTTGCCACCTATGTATGCCATAAAAAAAGAGTACAATTTGTGGTAGAGGACCTTGTGTGTTTTCATTGGTCGATTCTTTGTCACCCACTATTTGAACTGAAAAACGGACCAACCACGGCATTGCAAATCCAGTGATTTATTATTTAATTTATATTTCTGCCTTACAATATCACTGGTTAGATTTAGTGGAATATTAATTTCACTAGTGAGATAATAACATCACGGGTTTGACAATATCACTGCGACATATACATATCGTATTTAAATGAAGTCAAAAACTCTAAAATGAAAAAGTAAGACTATGAGTATATCAAGTAACTTTTAAGTAGTATCTACCACATATATGTAAAAGTTATTTTATTCTTATACAAATGCGTGGTCCGACCAGGGGCGCCGACTTTATAAATATATTGGGGGGGGGGGGGGGGGGGCTAGGGCGGTTTATTTTTTCGATATAAAATAAAATATAAAATATTGGGGGGCTCAGCCCCGCTGATAATATCATTGGGGGGGCTCGGGCACTCCCAGGCCCTATGGAGTCGGCGCCAGTAGGTCCGACATACCCTTAGCTAGTTTTTGTATAATTCCACACCTTGACATTACAATTGTATTATAAACAGGAATGCACATTTTCTTTAGCAAATAACATTGCACAAACATTGTATTTTATTTACACACACACACACACTTACACACTTAGCCAAGTTTTATCTGTTAATTATATAGTACATTCATATCAAACAGGGCTGGATTCAGTAGACAACGACACGTTAAACGTTAGGTAATATAGGGTACTTCTTCTCATATAATTATCTAAAAAATTACCTTACTTTCTCCAGAGAACCTACGATATAAATCACAAAAAAAATAGGAAATCTCATACAAAGTTGCCGAATTCACTGATTAATAAATAAGAGTAATCTATGTTTTTTTACAAATTGTTAAAAACCACGATAATTTTCAGTTGTATCAGAAAGACTATAAAGGGAAGGAAGGGCTCGTTATTTTGTTTTATAAAACGACGTCATCAATTCAGAGTAAAAAATTTGGAAAAAGATTAATTTTACTTTTATTTATTTACTTTATTCGGATTTATGTTCGGTTTAAAAGCAACGTACATTCAAAAACTGTAGCGAGATAATTAAATTTTATTTTAAAAGAAAGGTTATTACAAACAAATTAAAACTTTCTTTTCTTAAGATCTTTCGTGTCAATATTTAAAAATATGTAGGTACTTATTATCCTGCCAATCTCTTCATATTGTACATTTATCATTAACTGTCGTTAGTTAACGTTCTCACAATAAATATATAAAAACAACTACAATCAAAACGTACCTGATTCCGGCCCTGTCACGTACGTATCAAATGGAAAACGACAGTTATACCGTATGCTACGTTTTTTGAATATCAATGAGTTCTATCTAGTTTCATTGTGCAATATATAATTTTGTTGTAAATATATCATTTGTAGCGATAAATGAGCGATATTGGCCAATGTCAATCTTGTTAGATACTAGTATTCAATATTTATATTATAGTTTATTATTTAGAAGCACAGTATAAAAAATAATATAAATAATATGGCATTGATTTTTTTAAACTCACACTAACATTTTTTTTTTAAAACGGAGTTCTGTATTTGGTCAAAATTAAGAATGTAATTCTCTTCAGAGAGCAATCGGGTCATTTTAAATTAATTTATTGCTTTCAAATCTACTATATCGTGTTACTTTTTAGAAAAGTGATTTCAAATCAATTAAGAAATCAGTATTCTACGCAGAAAGAGCTTCATCTCGATCTCGCTTCAAAAATATTCTTGCGCTGCCGACATCAGTTATTTTAAGCCAGGTTAGATGAAATCTTTCGATCGATGTCGGATGTAGTATTAAAATTCGGCTAATCAAAGTTATCTAATCTGTGATTAGATATATTTATATTTTTGATCTTTTTATAGATTATGTTTTTGACCTTAATATCATTTGATAAAATATGAGATGTTGAACGAATCTTCCAGTTTTCTTAAACATTACATTAGTAAGTAAAATTTCATTGAAATCTGATCAAACTACAAAAATATTGGAATTCCAAATACAAAGTTGGCTTCTTTTTTTGATTTCTGTGGAAAGTCATTTTTCTTTTGTTCCACTTAAGGGTTCTCCCTAGGGTGTTCAGTTTCCTTTTACCTGACTGGTACAATCCTATGTAAATTATTGACTTTTACTTTATACCAAAGACTAAGTGACGTGTTAACCCCGTGATAACTTTCAATCGGGGGTCTTCAATATACGACACAGGGACGTAACGACCCATAAAAGGGTTTAGCATAAACTGGTAAATGGTTCAATACGGGACAATCCGCGCAAATAAAAGCATGTGTGACTTGTCTCATTTTGTCCTCAATAACGTCTCAATGATCTCTGGTAGAATAATGAAAATAGAAATGGTAGAGATATAAGAAGAAAACAAGTAAGGAAATGAAATCTAAAGCAAAGTCAAAAACGAAGCAAAGAAAAGCTTGCAGCTTGTAGCTGGGAGAAAATTCGTGGCTAGTCAATTTAATCAAGTTCACAAAGTGGGTTTTAGTGTTTTCGGTATTGGTAGAAAAAAAGTTACCAAAGTGATGGAGGACTCGTATCAACGAGTCGAGAAAGACATCAGTCTTTTATATATAGCCGAGATTATGTCGCTTAATAATTAAGAACGACTAAAAGGTGCAAATAAAAAAAAAACAACTTCAAAGGAGGTTGCATGCAACCATTAAAACGTACATACTTTTAAATTTATTATTTATAAATAATATCTTTTATAATATTTATTATATATATTTATAAATAATAATCTTAATAACAGAACTTGGAAGTCATCAAATCTCGCATTCTGCGAATTCTGCGAATTCATTTGCGTTAAAAACCCACATAGTACCCAGTGCTGGGGCACGGGTGTCTTCCCATATCTCGGGAAGGACACTCAGGGTTCAAGTCCGAATTGCTGGAGGTTGTGCAGTTAGTGGCTAATCCTTCGAATTCTTTTATAGTCGCATTAATTCTTTTTAAATTTTATTGGTTTTTTCCCACATATTACCGTACCGACCTATTCTTAAAGAGTAAAAAGAGTACAGAAAAAAAAAGAAGTAATTCAATTGCATTGGATTCAATCAGACAATCCTATCAAAGGCTGTGTGCGGTCTCAAAGAATGGAGTACATAGACAAACGGACAAACAGCTGAACAGATCTTAGAGATGTGTATCTAAAGCTTGAAAGTATTTCGATGAAACTACGATGAAGACTTTTTTCTGAAGACTGTTGTATCTAGAATTTTGAGAATTTAGATTAAAGATTCAAACATATATTCGACACAAAAACACACACTTATACTTAACATAAAACGATACAAAATATATGAAGCGTTAACTGAAATATTAATATAATTTAATTTAATCAAGTTATCAAGATAATGATTATATATTATTAAATAAGTAATTAAATTATATTTTTCAGTGAGAATTTATTAGCGAACTAAACAAACTTTGCCGAGTGCATGTCTGCATGCAGTCATGGCACAGTTAGGTTAAACGTCAACGAGTATGGTTGTAATCTGCATGGGTTCTATTAAATTACAAACAAAACTGTAATTATTCTTAATTATAATGGACATGAAATACATTAGCGCTCAAAAGTATTTTGACAAACATTTAAATAGGATTAACTGAAGAAAGTAAAGAAACATTAATGTCAGTAAACTATTTAATTTAATTTTAATCAACATTCTACATAACAGTGGCTAAGTGATCCTCGTCCGAAACAAAACCATTAATTTTTTGAATTTTTTTCAGTTTTGTCACTGTTATGTAGAATGTTGATTAAAATTAAATAAAATAGTTTACTGACATTAATGTTTCTTTACTTTCTTCAGTTAATCCTATTTAAATGTTTGTCAAAATACTTTTGAGCGCTACTGTATTTTGATTGTTTTATGTTTTACCTAAAGGTTTTTCTAAAAAATCCATGATTTGAACAGAAGACCTCTGGTTAGGAAGTTCGAATCACTGCCGTGGACCGATTTTAACAGTCTCAAACTTGGATACATTTAGTATGTTGTCAGCCAATCCAGGTTATAACCGTATCTGTAGTCAGTCACCCTGCGTGATCTTATAAATTACTATGCGGTTTTAATGAGCCAATTTCCCTAACATAAAACCGTTTTCCTCAGCCAAAGAGATGGTGGACTACATAGCGGACTACTTGGAGAACATCAGGGATAGGAAGGTGTACCCTTCTGTGCAGCCGGGCTACCTCCACAAACTGCTGCCGAAGGAGGCGCCCTTCCACCCTGAGAAGTGGGACGATATCATGAAGGATGTTGATGACCACATCATGCCAGGGGTAAGTAGAGGTGTTGATCTGATGGAGCCAGCAGATGGCGCTGGATGTTTAGGTCTGAAGATTAAGGTTCCAGTACTTTTTTTCTGGACCAGGTTTCAATAATACTTTCTGGGCCGCCTGACTAGCTACCACCTCTTATCAAGTTTTGCCACGAAACAACACGAGACAAACCACCTGATGGAAAGTGGTAACCTGGTGGATGCTATAAAAGCTTTGCCGAACCTTCAAAAGCCTTTTCAATCCCTTCTTAAAGAGTCTATACTGTAGACCTCAAGATAACCGATTGTAGATATTGTAAAAACAAAGTAAAAACATTTTCGAAGTTAAAATGTCCCAAATTTCTAAGAATTCGTTCGCCATTTTGCAATATTGGTTATAGATTTGATGCCAACTTTTTCGAGAACACCCTTTTTTATTAAAAAAAATTAATTTGTTTAACTTTATCTTACCTGATTGAAAGTGACGATGTAGTCGAGGATGGTACACTGAAATGTAATTATGTTCCCAGCTGGTCCACTGGCAAAGTCCGCATATGCACGCGTACTTCCCAGCCCTGACCTGCTACCCCTCCATTATGGGGGAGATGCTCTCCAGCGCTGTCAACGTGCTTTGCTTCACCTGGGTAAGTTTATTTGTTAAGAATGCATATTTAAGCCTCGCACAATAAGTATTATACAATTTATAAGTATTAGACAATTTTATTTTATTTTATAGGTGTTATATTTTTATGAAAGTTTTATTTATGTCTATTTGATTTTGACGTTTGTATTTAGTTTTTCATTGTTTTTTTATTGTTATTATGAATGACATGATTTGGAGTAGTCTGTAAGTCAATTATGTTTAAATAAATATTATTATTATTAGGTTACGTCGTGGAAACATGAAATTTTATGCAAAACCTCAGAAATGCTCTGGACCATTTGCGCTTTCTTGGCGGCACTGATACTATTTATTTTATGGTCTGTGTATGATTTATATGTTAGGTTCTGTATTGTTACCTTTAAGTTTGTGTCTATCAGTGATGCCTCGTAAGTGTAATAAAGATTTTATCTATCTCTATCTGAGATTTTCTACGGCTAAAGAAATTATAGTGAAATTTTACCTACCGTGAGGTCTTAACAACGGCCCTGTACCTAGTTCTGATTTTGAAAAAGTACAAGCAGTATTTAATCCCAAATAATGTGTCATGAGGTGAAAACAAGTAGAACGTGGGCAACCGCTGCCTATAGGTAAATAATAAATAATAATAATAATATCTGGGACAAATCACACACAGTCATCTGGCTCCAAACTAGGATTACCTGTATCTTGGGAACCAGAGACTGATATACATACACATATACTTTTAAATACATACATATATAGATATAATACACCCAGACTCAGAGCAAACAATTCTGCTCATCACAGAAAAGTTTGCCCTGTGTGGGGATCGAACCCACGACTCTCGGATCAGAGGTCAGGATCGCTAACCACTTAGCCACCGAGTCAGTCATAGAGTCAGTCACCGAGTCAGGTACAGGGTGACACTGAAATCGCGGACCAAATTTTAACTGAAATTTTAACTTCCGGCATGAAAATAAGATAGCCAATTCCCCATTGCCTTGGAGAAACTTGGTAAGCCCACTTCCATCTTCGGCATCATCATCACCTACCATCAGGTGAGATGATGTCAAGGGTTATCAATTAAGGATAAAAAAGGTTCAACTAAACAGTAAGTTTTTTCAACCTTTAGGCATCATCACCGGCTGGAACCGAGTTAGAGACTATTGCCATGAACTGGCTTGGAAAGCTGCTTGGTCTTCCAGAATGCTTCCTCAATGAGAAGAACGATAGTCCAGGAGGTGGCGTTATCCAGGTTTGTTCCTTGCACAATCTTCAACCTTTATAATAATTAATAATAATTATCTTTATTTCAGATAATACAATCCATATTTGTTAGTAAAAAACTTACAAACTATGTTAGTAGGCATATCAAAGAGGGGATAAAATAAGATTTAGGTTTCAGAGCAAACAGTACCTTAGTAGCTTGCCAATTACAGGGTGAATAACAGTATATCCTCAAGTGAAAAGTTGATAGTTTATGTGGTGGTATCATCCTAATCAGATTCCATATTTTCTAATTATATAGGGTGACTTTAAATTAGTTCTTGATACGAAAGGCTATGCATGTGCTCATGATAACAAACAACTTTCCCTAAGGAACCCATAGTAAAATCGCAAAAAAAATTTTGGACCCTCCATACAAATCAATCAACTGACCGGCCAAATTAGTATGAAGAGTCCAAATTTTTTTTTGCGATTTGACTATGGGTTCCTTAGGGAAAGTTGTTTGTTATCATGAGTACATGAATAGCCTTTCGTATCAAGAACTAATTTAAAGTCACCCTATATATTTTTTTTTGTACTAGAGGCAACTGAGCACTGAGCAATATTTATTTTTATCCGACTCTCCGAGCGGAGGGTAATTAATGTATTTAAGATATATGTATGTTCTTCCATTTTTACCGCCCTGTATTTAAAATATTTCATGGATTTTTGAGAGCAAGGTGTCGTTAAATTAATTTTGATTGCATATGTCAACACAAGATAAATTTTGTTCAGTCTGGTGTTGTTTTTTATTGAACTGATTAGGTTTGAAGTTTTTTCATAGCCTTCCTACAAAAAAATTATCAAACTAGTTAGCTTATATAAACTTCTTCAATCATGTTCATTTCTTAAACCTGTCGAACTCTTAATTTCCATCAGACCACAGCAAGTGAAGCGACTCTAGTCAGCCTGCTAGCTGCCCGCACCAGAGCCCTGATGGAGCTAGCCAAGCTCAACCCTGATCTCCAATCCTCGGAACTCCTGGGCCACCTCATATGTTACTGTTCTGATCAAGCGCATTCTTCTGTGGAGAAAGCTGGACTAATTGGTGAGTTGAAAGAGAAGACTTAGTTAGTAGAAGAGATTCCTTATACATAATCCTTATATGAGTACTTCTATCATGAATGTAGTTCTGTCCTCCAGGCAACTGTAACTGGTAATTTTGATCTGTTACAAGACTGAATTAAACTATACCATAAAGAAAGTGAATTATATAATGTATATAACTTGTCAGAGCTCCATAGATGGCAGCACAACTTTAATAGAACTCGCTATTAAAATGTGTTTGCGTTTTATTAAGTTACCTTTTTTTCTCAGAAGCATGAATGGGTGGCAAAGTGTGTAAAAAAGCAAATTTCTCATAGTTCAATCAGGCCAAAATACAACGGAAAAAATAGAATCTAAAATTAAATTTACTGCACAGACTCATTAGTCAAAATGAGGTGTTTTGTTTGTGGATGCTGACGTAGTTAAAATACTGGTTACTTCATCCAGGTCTAGTGCGTATGCGGTACATAGAGTCTGATGAGAACCAGAGCATGCGCGGGAGCAAGTTGGAGGAAGCCATCCTCGCTGACAAAGCTAAGGGATTGGTTCCATTTTGGGTAAGTCTGCCTGCATCTTTTGCTTCTTCTATATTATGTATCACTATCTTCTTCATATCGTCATTATCATCGCACGAATTGTGCCGTTTTGAGTAAGTCTGGCTGCATCTTTTGCTTCTTC
The DNA here is from genome assembly GCA_958295455.1 of Coleophora deauratella. Taxonomy (NCBI): domain Eukaryota; kingdom Metazoa; phylum Arthropoda; class Insecta; order Lepidoptera; family Coleophoridae; genus Coleophora; species Coleophora deauratella. The sequence goes on along the minus strand of OY282416.1, from coordinate 4,346,570 downwards.
CATTTAATGTATCATCATCTTCTTCTTCTTATCGTATTATCCAGAAGACGTCTGCTGAACGTAAGCCTTTACCATGGACTCCACTTAGCACAGGTTTCAGTCACATGTATCTAGCGGCTTCCTGCAAGCCTGTATAGATCATCAGTCCACCTGGTTAGGGGGCCGTCCAAACATTACGTCTTTCGGCCCGCGGTTGCGATACTATATAGACTGCCCATTGCCATGAGCTATGTTGGTGACTCCTATTACGGAATTCCTCATTTCGGCTTCAGTAGCTAAAAAACCCAAGCAGAGGGCAAAGCCCTTTAAGCGACTAAGCATTGTAGATGAGATCAATAGTAAGCAACCATTTCATGTACAAAGTATTGAAAAGTCCATAGAAAGTTGGCTACCAAGGTCATCGATTTGTATGAAGAGTCATATTTTTTTTGCTCCGATTGAATTGGTTTCTTAGAGAAAGTTGTTCAGTTCCATGAGCCGAAACCACAGATAAAATTTGTTCCGCGATTTTAATTTCACCCTGTAGTGTATCAACAATAAAACACAGAAAATTTTAAATTGCTTTTATGTTTTTAAACACTGCCCAACTAAGAATCAGTTTTTGACCGCGCTCTTGAGTAGTTGAACAAACATTTTAATAATCTCTTTCCCAGGCGGGCAATATTTAAAACGAGAAATATGATCTTACAGCACTCAAATTAGCTAGATCATTATAAGGGGATTTGTTTCAATTTTAAAGCTGCTGCATGGAAGCTGCTGCCCCTTGGGGGCCAATTTGTATTGTTCCTAGATTAGACTCCAGGGAAGTTTGTGGTACAACTGTTAGGAAGAAGCGGGAGTGGATATAGGAAATTATTTATGAATTTCGAACCACAGCAATATCCTTTGCTCAACAGTAAAACCATAGAGGCTATCAAATCCATCAGGAATGCAAAAAAGAAATTTAGATTGGCTAAGAAACACCGTTTAAGTACCTGTAATAAAAGAAGCGTTCTTACTTTTTATCTTGTTTAATTTCCATAAACTCTTCGCTTATAACTTGGACATCATCCTTAGTTTTAGATAAGTACATCGTAGCAGATAATATTTTCCTTTCTTCAAATAGCCTTAATTTGTTTCTTTATAAAGATCTTAAAAAGAGCCTCAGTAAATACCATCCTTTTTGTCCGGCAGTGGATGTCTTTCGGCTTATGATGAAATACCATTTCTATATACATGAGGAGATTTTCAGTAGTATAGACATAAGGAAAACGAATTTCGGAACCATGATATCGATTTCGAAAGAAAAAATAAGAATGATACTTTAAAAGAAAAGTAAAGTCTCGTAACAAGCAATGGAGTTGGTTTGCCAAGCAATGCAGACGATTTATTGGATGTTCTTTATTCTTTATTTACATGTCACAGTATTACAATACTCAAACTATTTTTTGCAGGTATGTGCTACCCTCGGCACTACCGGATCGGTGGCTTTCGACAACCTACGGGAGATAGGCCAGGTCTGCGAGAAGCACTCCGCCTGGCTCCACGTCGATGCTGCTTATGCTGGAAGCTGTTTCGTTTGTCCTGAGTTCAGGTTAGTTCGTTAACAACCCATATCGTTCCCACTGCAGGGGCACGGGTCTCTTCCCATACCTCGGGAAGGTTAGACACGGGGGCCAAGTCCGGACTGGTGGAGGTAGCCAATCCTAGTTTCAGAAGTTTTCAAGCCGCCTTTAAGGTTAGTTAGTTCATTTCGAATCCACATATAGGGTAGTAGAATCTGTCTTTCTGAATTATTTTTATTATTATATTGTGGCACATTAACTATCTCCAAGATATAGACAACGGTTGCCTGGTGTTTCACTTACCATCAACTGCGGTGACGTGTATGGCATTGAGATTTACACCTATGAACGTTTGCAACGCGACTTCTACAATAGTAATCAGATGTGCAACGTTTTCACGATGTAACAACGTTACGATTTTTCTACTATGCCGAAATGAAAATAAGTCAATAACCCTAGTCTTTATATCTTTTTATAGATGTCGCTATTAGCAAAGAAATGAATGTATACCTCATATGTAATCGCTGGCATTTGACTAAACACAACCTTTACTTCCTTATTTAACGCGCTTTTGTATGAAAAACATTATTATTTTTTTACATACCGATACGTCATAAGGACCTTCCTAAAGATCATTGGTATCGACGAACATGTAACGATGCTACCTCTTTATGCATCGTTGCTCTGTCGCTGGCCCTTTCTCTTGTCATTTTTTATTGTTTTTTTTATAATCGATTATTATATTCAAATATTCAAATTTCGAATATCTTTTCGAAGCCGTGTATCATCATAATCATCACAGAAATCATTTATCTAATGCGCAGGCATTGGCTGAATGGCGTGGAGTTGGCCGATTCATTCGCTTTCAACCCTTCCAAATGGTTGATGGTCAACTTTGATTGTACGGCAATGTGGTAAGTCTTCTGTGAAATCTTTATCTAAGTCCTTTTGTATTTCATCATTAATTGTACAAGCGTAAAATACATTAAAATTTTCAAGACTTTCACGTTCATTCTTCCGTGTACCTACTTTAGTTAAAATTTTACGTTGTCTATATTCTGAATAGATACAAAATTCATTTTCATTTTTTTTTCAGGGTAAAAGATAGTACTGCTCTTCACAGAACCTTTAACGTTAACCCTATTTACTTGAGACACGAGAATTCAGGTAATTGTCATTGATACTTTACTTTTGGAAGTCCTTATTTATATTATAGTTAATTTCAAATCATTGATTTAATATTTTTTTTTCAGGAAAAGCTATTGATTATATGGTAAGAATATTATCGTCTTTTTAACTTTAATCTTTGACTCATTTATTTTGTGTTTTCATTGTTTTGCCCTCATGGTTGTTTAAAATAACTTTTATCCATTTATGTATCAAATATAGGTCGGATCTCTCAAGTCTAATATCAAAACCAAATGCGTGACCAATGCCAACGAAAAACTCGATGAACCCCAAGCAAATGGTGATAATGAACCAAAAATAAATGGTCATGGTAAATATCTTAATGGTGATGAAGATCTCTATGGAGACGATACTTATGAGGAAAATGATGATAACGCAGAGAGTCTGCACGGATATGACAAAATGTCACCTGGCTGCGGCAAAAAGATACAACTCGAGAATCCTGATAAGAAAGAGCTGCTTGTATGTTTGTTTTGTTATATTCCGGTGATGGAATCAGCTGAGATATGGTGGTGGTGGCAATTGGAAACCAGTAAATTAACAACTTCCATAACTTTTGGTGCTGGTTTTAGGAGACTGATGATGTTGATAACTTCCTTGTTTGCTGTTTCAGTTCTTTTATATTTTTTGATATCGTCGTGTAGCTATAGTTTACCGTTTGCTTGCCTTTTTGTACTAACAATCACTGCTTTTTAATAGTGTGATTTTTATTTCAGCATTGGCAGATACCTCTTAGTCGTCGTTTCAGGGCTCTCAAGCTCTGGTTTGTGCTCCGCAACTACGGCATATCAGGCATCCAGAAACATATTAGAGAGGTAAATATTTCCTATGAAATGATTGTCACATTCTATTATATCCCGGTCTATTTAATTCTAATCGATATCATAGTCTTGTATTAGAAATAAAATTATTAAACCTGTTTCACCATTTATTATTTTTCTTAAAGTTCAGTTTGTTACTTTTCTCCGTTTGTCCTCTTTTCTGAAATTTTTCTCATTACTTTTCTCCAACCCAGTGTCTATTTTCAGAAATTCCACGTTTATAACATTATCATTAATTACCATTAGTATTTATTTAGTAATATTAGTTATTCACCCTTTATTTGTTTCTTTCAAAGAGCGTTCGTTTGGCGCAAAAGTTTGCGGCATTGGTGCAGGCTGATGCAAGATTTGAGATACCCCAACCTAGTAACCTGGGTAAGTTAAACCAAATTTAATATCTGCATCTTTACCTTTCTTATTATCTATTATTTAGTACTTAACTGATAAAGTACAATACAACATGTGTCTGAGACTTTCTAAGAATGCAAGCCACTTTTAACATTAATTATGTATCCCTTGGTCCAATCAAACATAAGGACCGATTCACAAACTTTCTAGGAAATTTACACATGAAATCGTCAATTGCCTAATAATTTTGTTTACCTCTTGCTTATTTTTGATTGGAAACAAGTCATAAGTATTAATATTCTTTGTCGTGTAATCAATTGTAAACATTAAGAATCATTGTCTTGAACTCTTATTGTCTTGAAATAAACTATTATTACTTTTATTATTTCCCCCCTGTCCAGGAATGGTAGCCTTCCGTCTGAAGGGTGACAATGCTCTTACTGAACGTCTTCTGAAGCGCCTTAACGGCCGCGGCTTCATCCATGCGGTCCCGGCCTGCTTCAAAGGCATCTACGTCATCAGGTTTACCGTGACGTCACAGCGCACCACCAACCAGGATATATTGGGTGAGTCAATCTGGACTTGGTTAAATGAAATTAAAATGAATGTGTCCAAAACATTTTTTTTTATTGTTACATAACATTTGAATACATTGAAACTTGCTGAATTTCTTATGTGATTCAAAAAAAAGGTGGAGGTTCTCAATTGAACGGTATATTTTTATACAGAGTGTAAAGGTACCACTCCCTAAAAAGGTGAAAGTTAAACTGAACAACTTTTCCCAAGGGATAACAAGCGGGTGGACCTATTGAAAGTCGTTTTTTTTTTTGAAACGTTATGTGAAAAACGGGCAATTAATTTTCGAAATGAGTGCGTGATATTGTAAGAAATGGAGGCGATTGACAATATTCCGTGTAATTATAATTTCACTAGTGAAATTATAATATCACGAGTTTGACAATATCACTGCGAAATATATTACACATTTGCTGACGGAAGCGATACAATTTTTAATTTAATTTTTTTCTTATTCAAGAGCATTATTATAATATACTTTATATTGAATTGAATTCAATTTATTTTTCTCTTTCTGTATTAGTGAGCAGTCATTGAAATAATAGTTACCTATTTAAAACTATATCGTTATAGTGATCAAAGTTAAAATAACTGTAACATGTTGATAACCGTGATTGAAAAGTTGTTAAAAGAACATTTAGTTAAAACATTAGCTTCGATATACTTCCTTACTTGTGACTCCTCCGGTGTTGCGGGTGTCCATGGGCGGCGGTAATCGCTTACCATCAGGTGATCCGTCTGCTCGTTTGCCACCTATCACATAAAAAAAAAAAAAAAAAATATAACATATTCAGGTGGTCGTTTGGAAAGAAGAAAGAAAAATATATATATTATGCGTGTTTTGTACACATTAAACTATAAATAAATAAATAAGATAATATATTATATATTATACCTTATTTTTTAGGGTTCCGTAGCCAAATGGCAAAAAACGGAACCCTTATGGATTCGTCATGTCTGTCTGTCTGTCTCTCTGTCCGTCCGTATGTCACAGCCACTTTTTTCCGAAACTATAAGAGCTATACTGTTGAAACATGGTAAGTAGATGTATTCTGTGAACCGCATTAAGATTTTCACACAAAAATAAAAAAAAAAACAATAAATTTTGGGGGTTCCCCATACTTAGAACTGAAACTCAATTTTTTTTTTCATCAAACCCATACGTGTGTGGTATCTATGGATAGGTCTTTAAAAATGATATTGAGGTTTCTAATATCATATTTTTCTTAACTGAATAGTTTGCGCGAGAGACACTTCCAAAGTGGTAAATTGTGTGTCCCCCCCTGTAACCTTTAAAATAAGAGAATGATTAAACCAAAAAAAGATATGTGATGTACATTACCATGCAAACTCCCACCGAAAATTGGTTTGAACGAGATCTAGTAAGTAGTTTTTTTTAGTACGTCATAAATCGTAAACCGCAATTTACCTACAACGAACTACAAGAACTTTTAAATTATGTTACTTGCTGCTACGGAACCCTACATGGGCGAGTCCGACTCGCACTTGGCCGCTTTTTTAATTTATCCTTTTAGACAGACAGATTACTGTTACAACGCTGGTTTTATGTGGTGTCTTGTTTTATGTGCGTGCGACATGTACAGAAGTCCTCCAAAATCCAAAACGACTGACTCGGTGGCTAAGTGGTTAGCGATCCTGACCTCCGAGAGTCGTGGGTTCGATCCCCACACAGGGCAAACTTTTCTGTGATGAGCAGAATTGTTTGCTCTGAGTCTGGATGTATAATATCTATATATGTATGTATTTAAATGTATATGTGTATGTATATCAGTCTCTGGTTCCCAAGATACAGGGAATCCTAATTTGGGGCTAGATGACCGTGTGTGATTTGTCCCGGATATTATTATTATATTAAAATCAATACACATATACAGTCTGACTTCAATCTTTTGGCAGATGGATGACATTGACAGGAGGGCGCTTTTGTCGCAAACCTGACATTTATTTCATACAAATAGTGTCATTTTTCAGGATGGCGGCGTTAGTTCCGGCTTGTCACCACCTGCCAAAAGATTGTAGACGCTGTATTAACTATCATTTTCTTTCTCTTTCAGATGACTGGAACGAGATAAAGACGGTGGCTTCTGAGATTCTAGTGGAAATGTTTGGTTCCGAGAACGGTAATATCGTCGTGCCGAAGAAACCGAGGATCTCTCTCAAAGGTCAATATGACGTCACCATTCCTCTGCCTTTTTTGCCTCTCGCCCTTTCTTTTTCTTCCTTGTGTAGACGAAATAAAAGAGAGTTATGAGAACTTTATTATAATAGTATTTACTGTTGATTTCATGGTTGTTACGGTCGAATCTTGAAGCACAGATATTATCACTTCCATCCATGTATATCTACAATAGCATAGGTAATTTTTTAAAATGAAATGGGGAGTTATTGGTTAAGGCAGGAAACACGCATTCACGTAATACGTACTAGAAATCCAAATACTTTGACTACAATATATACATATATAAAAAAAATGTTATTGATGTGTGTTAAAGTCTATAATGCACTTCTTAGTGAAATATAAAACCTGCCACTGCCACGCTTTTGCACCAGTCTTCAAAAATGATTAAAGAAAAAACATTTTATTCCATAAGAGAATTATTAGAACCTAATACTTAATGTCTATTGTCTTTTATTTCGTTTTTTATGGATGCATGAATGAATTATTATATTACTGTTTATTAACTATGTCTTATAATAGTATGTCACATAGTGAATAAATGTGTTGAACTTGCCTTTTTTAAACTTCTGTATTGTACCATATTTATCGTATATCATTCTTATTCCTAATCTTAAAAAAATCTTAAAAGGCTGACTGGAAGAGATCCCTTTATGGGATAAGTCCGCCTTTGTACATGTTTTGTTACTTATGCTTATGTATTTTTGTCATATTCGTGCAATATAGAGTTTATAAACAAACAAAAAACGAACACCTAATAATTAAAAGTGGGGCTGTTTCGGAGGAGCGCACATGGAGCTAGTTAGCACTTTAGCTTGTCACAATCAATATTGTGTTACCGCAGCTGAATAATGCTTTTAATGTATATATTGTATTTATAGGGACCTAATGAAATACGTATTTGAAAACTAAACTGTAGCTGCCACAGACATAACTGAACGACTTTTCCAAATAATTATTTACTCAATTCGCAAAGAAATGGGTTTGCTTAATAATACGTAGGTACATAGATCTTGTACACCTATAACTAATGTAGTAAATGGATAAGATATGGATAGGAAGTCCAATATATTTTTAATGTAAGTATTGGTTCCTTGTGAAAAGTTTTTCAGTTTATAAGTATTAGAAACGAATAGGTTATGTTTCAGTTATTTATAAAATAATATTAAAATGCAGGGTGTTAAAAAAGTGCGTTTGAAATTTAAGGGGTTACTCAGAATCAAGTATAGAATAAAGGAAAAATAAGTTGATTTCATGCCTCGCTCTGCATTCTCTATCGCAGTGTTTTTCAACCTTTTTTAATACACGACCCCTTTATAGGTAAAAAAATTCTTGCGACTCCCCTAGGGCCATAAACATACACAATGTTAGTGATTTGAAAGGCTACGTTTATAATTTTCTTCAGTTAGAAGATGATTTAGTTATTAATGTCTCCAAAAAAGAACCACCCATACAACCATTTCGGTCACAGTGTAGACAATGCTACTTGCGTCGTAATAGAAGCAAGTAGCATTGTCTACACTGCGACCGAAATGATTGAATGGGCACAAATTCTTAAAAAATAAACAGGTCCAGCGTTCTCACTAAAATCATATTTTTAATTGCAGTGTAGGACCTACAAATACTGACTTTTTCTTTTACTCGCGACCCCTTGAGAAAGGCCCACAGGTTGAAAACCACTGCTCTATCGCATATACTATGGGGAGAGTGCTCCGAGGAATTGTTCGGATTGATCCCTGCTGCCTCTTTTCGCCATCGTTCTACGCGACAACATTTTCATCCCCATCACTTAGATGGTTGGCAGTCCACAACTGTGCATTTCACTAGAAACTTTCTGCCTCGCACAAGCAAACTGTGGAATGAATTGTCGCCTGCGGTATTTCCGGACCGATACGATATTCAAACCTTCAAGAAAAGGGCGTACTCCCACAACGCATTTGTGACTCCTCTGGTGTTGCGGGTGTCTATGGGCGGCGGTAATCGCTTACCATCAGGTGATCCGTCTGCTCATTTGTCACAACTGCCCTAAAAAAAAAATCCGCTCTTCAAATATTTTTCTCAGATCCCCAATTCCCCATACAAAATCTGAATAGATAGTGAATTAAGAATTTGTATAGAAAACAAAAAAAAAGTTGAGATCGGATTTTTTCAATATTTTTCCTGCATTCTGATACTTGATTCTGAGTAACCCTTTAAAATTTTAAACGCACTTTTTTAACACCCTGTATGAATAATTGTAAAACACATAAAAGTAATTTTAGAATACATTTACTTTAAATAAGGGTAGGAGAGTAGGATGGTGATGGAAATTAATTTTTATACCCTATTACTAACTCATCACTAGTGTAAAATATATTTTTGTAAATTATCGTACAAAAAAAAAGAAAATGAAACAGGATCTTAAACAATATTTTCTTCTTATTTGAGTATTGTCTTTTTAGGTTTTTTTTTCGTATGTTTTGTTTTTTGTTTATGTTATTTTCATTTTATTTTTGTTGTTGTTTTTTTGTGTATTATTGTAATGTATTTTGTCTCTGTTTCAATTAAAAATATAGGCAATTTATTTTTTATCTCTCTCCTCGTTTCTATATTTCAACGCTTCAACACAAGGTGTAAGTATGCAAATCTATGAGGTTTCCTTGGGTTAGCTTAGCTTTTGGGAACATTCTATAACAACACTGAGGGTAAAATTCACCGTCTTGAATGACTCCAAATTTCATATTTGAATACTTTGCGAAGAAGTCTAGCCTTTTGCGTTGGGAAAATATTATTTATTATCGATCATTGCCGTAGGATTTATTGCTTAATATATTGGTGTACGAGGTTTGTTTCCTCTATGTGTGAGTGTTTAATATCTAACTGTGTATGTACTTAAATATATATAAGTATGTACATAAGTCTCCTCTGGTTGAAAAATCACAGATAATCCTAGCTTGGTTTGTCATTTGTCCCGAATAATTAATTTTTTGAAAGCACCATATTTTGATAATTATACTAGGGCAGATTTTAAAATTTAAAATACATACAGAAATGGACATTCATAATATTAACAAAATTTTCATTCATCTACAGTTTATGTAGGCCTATAATCATTGCGTGTGGATATTTCATAAAAACAACATCAAAGACCTATAAATAAAGACTCATCCCTAACTTTCAGAGACAAGAGAGCTGAACGCTACCTTCGGGACAAGTCTCCTACTGGCTAACAGTCCAATGAGTCCCAAGATCGTGAACGGGACGCACGTCGCTATTTGCGACTACGAGCAAGTGTTGACGTCTTGTGCGCAGACGTTTGCGCAGTTGAAAATGGAGCCGAAGGATAGTCCTGGTAAGTACGATGAACAAAATTCGTCCAAAGGACTCCCACAAGGGTTCCCACGACAACCAGTCTTGCGTTGCGTTGATTAAACTGGTGAAAGGGTTTTGAATTAATTTAATAGTAATTAATTATGTTTTAATTAATTAAATAACATTTCAACAAAGTTCTAAAACATATTTTTTTAGTTTCATTAACATACGCCTATAATAAAATATCATCACCGTAGTTAAGGGGGCCTGGCAATATTATTTTTTGACTCTGGCCAATGAAAGATGACCACGATTTTTTGAAGAAACTTTAAGATGGCAACATTCTAAGAATGTCAGGTTTCGTTGGCCAGAGTCCACATCATCCTCGTTTCGTTACTAATAGATATAACGCTTGTTACTAACCTAGAGATGCGCCGTCGCATCAGAGGTATCAAGATGTGCGGGAAAAAGTTGTCACTCGACTCCTGCATGGACATGGTCCAGGGTCTGATGATGGAGCAGTCGCTACCGCTTTGCACTGAGGATGAGAGGGAAGACGCTTCTAATGGTAGGTGCAAGTGCTTTTATGTGGAAGGAGGGAGAATTTTTTACTGGTTTTTGAAAAATTTATGGTAGTGTCTGTCTGTCCTTTGTCTATCTCTATTTTTATTAGCCGATCCATTACTATTAGTTTAACAGTGTAGAGAACATGTTGACTTGTTTTTTTCTCAGTTTTGATAAAGTTATCGAGTGTTATGTTATGTAATATTATGTGTGAATTCTCCTTTCTTTCTATGTTTATACTAACGGTTTCTATTAAGTATGTTTTACTATTAGATCTACTGAGCGGGTATTGTTTATAGTTTTACCAATAACAACAAAAACACGAGATTAAATTTTAATATTTTCTAATGTTGCTCCTATTTTTAGGACCCAAATCTGACTCAAATCTCGTTGGAGCCAAGAATTAAGATAAAGGTAAACAAAAGCTTATTCAGGTGGTGGGGCCTAACATAACTTTAAGAAATCCTCTAACCCGTTTCTTACTTTTCATTAATGAATATAAAAACATAACATTTTTTTCTTTACAAAGTCAATTAAACTCCAGGATCCAGTCCCGGCGAAAGATCATCTTTATCTTCTTCACCAGTGACATCTAGCGGAACAATCAAACAAGACCTGATCACAGTCTCAAACCAGTTACAAGTACCCGCAACGCCATCTAGGCAATACCGCTCCAAATCTGTCGATGTGTCACTCACAGGGTTAAAACTCGACGATGCAAAAATAACAATCGATATGAAAAACAATGAAATCACAATCACTCCTACTGGATCTAAAACTATTGTGGATGACAAACATGAAAGCAAAAATTCTGTTCACTTTAGTAATATAGAAGAGAAGCTTAATATTGGAGATAAGATTACGCAAGCGCTTGAAAATTTTCAAGATGGTTTGCAAATGTTGAGTGACTATCGCCATTCTAATGACAATAAAGTTGATGATAACATTGAAGATAGTGCTAAACTAACTATAAGAGGACCTGGCAGTTATATAAAGAAGTTGATTCAACAATTTAGTGAAGGACCTTTTGAGGCAGAAGATCCGAAACCGGAATCCGAAAGAGCTATATCCTCACAATCGATAAAAGATAGAGCTGATGCTTTATGTAAAAAATGTTTACATTTTAAAGGTAAGGTAACTAAATAAGATGTTCATGTAAAATAAAAAGTAAAAATGTGTATGCCAGCAATAATAATGAAATGGTAGCTTGTTGTAAAATATTTCGAAATTGTTTGAAAGTTTTCCTTGTTATAAAATACTATTGTCATTATGAATTTTAAATTAGTAATAATAATTATAAAAGGTAGTGATATTATGTTTTACTTAGCTTAAAATAACGTTTATTTTATGCACAATCTTGCTTTTTTAGATGATAAAGAATCATGTTTTTATGTAATATTTTCCACTTGTGATACTATTTGTTTTTTTTTACATATTTTGTAATATTGTTTAACATTGTTAAAACAAATTATTTTTATTATTTGTATTATAAAAATTATTATTTATAATTATAAATGCTAAATACTGCTGTGCTGTATCAATAATTCTAATTATAGATGAAGTTACACTTTGTTTAAGTATAAAATAATAAAATTAGTGAATAAATAAGCTTCAAATGTTTAACAAAATTACATTTGCGTGTTTATAACATTTAAGATACTTATACCTTAAATATACATATTATTATGCATGTATTGCATAATAAGTATTAACCATGTTGTCGATGTAATTTAGAATACTTAAGTTACAGCAAAAAAAGAAGAAAAATAACAAATAAAAAATAAGTATTAAAAAATACTTAGGTTTATGCTTTAGTCTAAGTACTTAATAAATTAGTAATAGTTTCTGTATAAACACAAGATATAGACACAAAGTAATATATGTAAAGCGAATAATATATACTGAAAGTTAAATATTTTTAAAATAATTACTGATATATCTTCAACGTTCAATAAATATGTTTTATGAAGCATTCAAATTGAGTCTTTTACTTTATGTAATACCTACACCGAGTATTAGCGCATCTCATTGAGTAGCTAGCAAGTTCTTTACAATGTCTAGTAACAGATGGCGCTACAATCAAATGTGATAGCAAGCTCCGGCGCTGCTCTCGATATATGAAAAACTTTCGAAAATCGTGTCAAATATTCATGGCGGGAAACTTTTATTGTGCCTGTCTACGTTTTATATATGTCGTGGCCAGATCATAGAATTGATCATTTCATGATGTGGCTAACCATTTCATGAAATGGTCGTATTTCATGAAATGGCCAGCTAAAACTGACCATATCGTTTAAACGTCAACGTTTAATGATATGTCCATCCACGTTTGGCCATATCATTAATATAGGGTTTTCATGATATCAAATGTTTAATAAAAATTAAAAATACGTTGAAAAGTTACTGGCGTTCTTTAAATCTGAATAATCTTGATTAACAGATATACATTTTTAATTCTTAGCTTTTAAGATTGATATCTACTAACCTATGAAATACTATCCGAATTTCAAGGTTTTTACGTTGCGCTCGTTTTTTGATTGACTTTCGAAAAATTATTGTAGTTTAGTGTCGTAACGACATTTAACTTCTATTTTATCTTTAATTGGCGCATTATTAATAGCCTTTTTTATTATTAATTGTACGCCGCCATGATGTATCACAAAAACAAATGATATCAGTGCCACTAATGGTGGATACTGTAACTATTTTACGATACGATCACTAATGCTTGACCATTTCATGAAATAGCCGTGCGTTTAGCTGTATATCGTCAAACGTTGATGTATTCATTGATCTGGCCAGACCATATCATGATGTGATCAGCGGATATTTTCTATTTCATGAAATACGACCATTTCATGAAATGGTCGGCCACATCATGAAGTGATCAATTCTATGATCTGGCCACGACATAATACAGGGTATAACAGAAAGGTGTGAAAATACTTCAAGGTGGGCTTTTACCCATCAAACTGAACAACTTTTGTTCTCTTGTTGTTCGAAAATTTTCGGACTTTTCATACAAACTTGGTTCGCCAGCTGATCGATTTGTATGAAAAGTCCAAAAAAAATTTTGCGATTTGAACAAAGTTGTAGAACAAAAGTTGTTCAGTTTGATGGGTAAAAGCCAACCTTGAAATATTATCACACCTTTCTGTTACACCCTGTATTGTATAGGTATTCAGAATGATACTCCCGACTTTTAAAACTTCGTGATTACATATTTTTTTGACTTACTTATAGGTAAAAATTGCAATAATCAGTCAATGTTAAATTTATTTAAAGAAGTTTTAAAGAAAAAAAGATAAAACTTTATTTCATGAAAAACCTAAAAAAATGTAATTTATGTTTTTATTCCTGCATAATAAAATATCTTATAGAGGGAGGCCGAGATTAATTTGATCGATCAAGTGAAGGCCAAAGTCAACGTCGTGTCGTACCAGGGAGTCAAGGAGTTGGCGAGGAGTAGGAGGGAATGGCGGTTGCTCCACCGAAAAGAGCCTTGCTCTTAAGATAAAAAAAAAGAAGAAGAGACTAATACCTATTAGTGTCACCGCAATCTCGGTATTCCAGTAATCGGTAAGAAGCCGGTCAAAATGCTTTCTTTCCTTTAAAATTCGACAAAGACATAGTTTTGATCATCGTCACATGCTTCTTCGTTTAATAATTTTCAATGTTTTTTAAAACGCTCATTTTTGTTTTGAATTTTTTTTTATTAGATTTAACAATAGATGTCGCTACAATCGAGCTCCTTATTTGTTGTAAATTTTCTCTCATGCGGTCACTGACTTTGCGTTGTCTTTTTTTGGCCTTCTGTTGTAGTTAGAAGCCGTGCAAACGAAAACTAACAGGAAGCCATGATGGAAGCGTCAATGCGTGACTTAACACCACAGAATGGTAATAATTTAATTATAGGTCTATAGTTACTTAATTACTCTCATTACTAATTGTCAAGATTTCAAATTTTTGACCCCTGTTTTTGTGTATTTTTATAATTATAATAAGACACCAAAATTTTTGTTTAATTAGATATATCTCGAGTAAAGTTCTCGAGTGGCGACCGCGCACCGGAAGACGCAGTATGGGCTGGCCTCCGGTCGCCGGTGGACCGACGACCTGGTGAAGGTTGCGGGAAGCCGCTGGATGCGAGCCGCACAGGACCGGTCGGTGTGGAAATCCTTGGGGGAGGCCTTTGTCCAGCAGTGGACGTCTTTCGGCTGATGATGAAGATATATCTCGAGATATTATTATATTTTTGTTACGCTCTCGTTTTATAGGATATGAAGCCTTTCTGTCAGATCGAGTTCACAACTTTTTTTAATTAGTTGTATCCAGTTGGCAAAGCCACCATATACATATATGCATATTGCGTCTTTTTATACGCTAATGGAGATAAATAATAAATAAATAAGTAATACAACATTTTCTCGAGGAAAATGTAATTAATAAAAATATTTAAAAAGTTGCGTGTCTATTACTGGCTTTTCTCAGTGAAACACACATAAAAAATTGGCGGTCAAAAATTTAAATATTGTCAACTACAGTACAAAGGAAGAGTAAAAAGCATTCTCTATCGCATTACAATGGGTAGTGCTCCGAGGAATTGTTCGGATTGATCCCTGCCGCCTCTGTTCGCCATCATTCTACGCGACAATATATTCATCGCCATCACTTAGATAGTTGGCAGTCCACAACTGTGCGTTTCACTAGAAACTTTCTGCCTCGCACAACCAAACTGTGGAATGAATTGTCGCCTGCGGTATTTCCGGACCAATACGACATTCAAACCTTCAAGAAAAGAGCGTACTCCCATATCAAAGGCCGGCAACGCACTTGTGACTCCTCTGGTGTTGCGGGTGTCTATGGGCGGCGGCTTACCATCAGGTGATCCGTCTGCTCGTTTGCCACCTCTGCCATAAAAAAAAAGTTGAATGCTTGAGGAATCTTGAGGTACGGAAGAGTCTCTGTGATATTCTGAAATACTGGAAAGCTCTATCGGTGCCTTGTTGACCCTTAAGAGTTAAATGTGGTTAAATGGAATACCTCTTAGATCGCGTCCTTACCGCCGGAACATAACACGATGCTTAGCATAAATCTAATCTTGGACAGGAATTCTTGAATGGACATTCGATACTTTTTTTTTTGTAAAATCTTGATTCAGGGCTCTGAAAGCTTGATTACACTTATATGCTTTTTTTTCATTAACCGACTTCAAAAAAAGGAGGAGGTTCTCAATTCGTCGGAATCTTTTTTTTATGTATGTTCACCGATTACTCGAAGACGCCTGAACCGATTTGGAAAATTCTTTTTTGTTTAAAAGGGTTCACGGTGGTCTCATATAAATTTTATCGAAATCGATTCAGCGGTTTTTGAGAAAATCAACAAAAATACGGCAAAATTGGAGTTATTGCGATTGAAGTCGGTTGTTTTTAACGTATACAGCGTGGTCAATTATAGTCATACCAGAAGTTGATGGAGAGAGCGAGGGATAGAAGGAAATAGTGGCTAATGCAACGACAGGGGGCCCGCCCCGCAGATTAGGAAGAAGAAGAAGAATTAAATATATCTTAATAATATACATCCTTAGCAGTTTTTGACAACTTACACCTTTGTCCAGTTAGCTGAACGTTTTGCGAGCAAATTCAACGGTCAGATGTTACGGGTCACTGCATACTGCATCGTGTTTAGAATTCGCTAGTGATGGGCCAATAAATTATCGATATCGATAAAGTAGAAAAAGTAAGAGTATGTGAAGCATGGCGGATACTATAACCTGATTTTAAATTAAAGGACCCCCTGTTCAATAGTAACCGGAGAATGACATACATGCATACATATAAAGAATGTAAGAACAAAACAGTACTTCCCTTAAAATGTAAACGCTACTTATGAAACACAACAACTTTATCTAAGGAACCGATACAACTTTTTTCTGGATCCAGGCTCCATACATTTTTGGCCATTCTCCTTTTGTAGGTAAATAAAATACTTCACTTTTCTAATAACTCAGTTGTAGTATGAGACGAAAATTGTTGCGATACACCTTTAAATAAATTTTAAATAGGTATGTAACATATGTATTAAATGAACAGATATCCAGATGCAAATAGGAGATCTACCTTTATCTTATCGAGTTAATCGCACTATCTCAAGGAATAGAGGGGGCACGGTTGCCTGTGTCACACTTAGCATCACCCGAGGTCAAGTGTGGGGCATTTTTTTAAACCTTAGTACACATTCAATAATTAGAATTACAGGTTTTCTTTCTTTCTTTCTTTTTAAGTGATAGGTGGCAAACGAGCAGACGGGTCACCTGATGGTAAGCGAACGGTATGGTGGCGGTGGTATGGTTTCCTAACGATATTCAATGCCTTCAACATTTATGTAATCGAATCGGTATGTAAATGTACGTAGAATTTGAAAGAAAAAACTCATCGTTCTTGGCTAGGATTTAAATGGATCTTTATTTAGGAGAGCCAAGTCACTACCATGACGCCATTGACGTGTTAAGGTAGAGGATAGGATGGGAGAGGACCTAGTAGTCAAAAGAGCGTCCAAATTTCTATATCTAATAAAAACTGCGGACTTTCTACATATGTAGGGGAGATGGGGGGAATGGGGTCCTACTAAGGGAAATCGTCAATAAAACTTATATTTATTGAAAGTATAGTTATTTTTAATCAGAAACATGAAACTTGCTTATCTGACTACAAAATAATCAAAGTTAGAATGTTTTCTAACTAGGCATTTGTCCAATATTAAACTTTTTTCAAAAAAACAGAATCGCTCTCATTACCCTCCATTGCGGATAATGAGAGCCTATATAAATCCCATATGTTTAATAGGAGCCATTCAGTCTCAAATATGAATTAATCAAATAGTAACAGTATAACAATTAACATTAAGGGTTCAAACATAAGGCAAAACATGGGGCTGGATCATCAGAACTAGAACATTCTTGATGTGCCCAATTCCCGCATTCCCTTCTGTCTGAACGATACCACAATTCTTTCTTTCGTAGTCGTGCGGTTCCTACTCCTTGGCATCTGAAAAATAGATTCAAGCAAGAATGTGTTGGCTAAAGCGTGTTAGATATATGAGGTTATCAGAGGTATGATGGGGTAATGAGCAATGAGAGCCAAGTAGGCTCCTATTACCCTGCGACCACCATCTTAGATTTAAAACAAAAACAAAGTTACCTAGCTTCCTATCACATTTTCAATGCCGAAACATAAAATTAGATAGATCTGGCCATAAGGTTAATATACACTAATTGTAATAAACATATATTTTGATACTTACTTGGGGTTTGGAAAGTCGTGAACTATTATAAGCGCGGAGCGAAAAACCGAAAACCGTCTCCAGATCCGACATGCGTTGCGCTGTCGAGTCAAGCGAGGGAGGCAAATCTAGTCAATGTTATAAGAATCCTTCCGAGTGGCGCACGAGTGAATACGAGTTGTATTTATGCCAAAATTCATACCGCTCCAATTACCCGCTGGCTCTCATTACCCCTCGCTCCCCTATAAACGGTGTTCGGGCGCAACACTAGCAACACCGGAAGGGGGTGTTGAGGCGCACGGAGCGCGCGATTCGGCCATCTTGTCAAATCTAACTATTAATTTGAAGTCAGATATAGCGTTATCCTGCCCGTAAGAAACAAACGGTATTGTATGTATGTACCAAATGAATAAAGGAACCTACCCCTAAGCAGAATTATTGCACTAATACAATGCAATATTTTAAGGGGTTGACACAAAAAATCTCCTTGGGTTGAAGTGTCGCTATTTAGGCAGCCCCATCAACATGATAATAATAGATAGATACTGGTGTCGTTTCGGTTTTCACGATTTAACTTATTAGACAGGACTAAACTTAATTTAAGTATTCTGTCTCTTTCCTTCTGTATCGAAAAGAACAAGGACAGGACGCCTAAATTTAGTTCTGTCAAATAAGTTAAATCGTGAACACCGAATCGACACCAATGTATATATAATTTTTTGTGGAGTTTCAGCAATCGTTGTACGAAATTATTTCTATTTCTTGAGTAAAAGCCGACTTTATAGTATTGCTTCATATATTTGCAACCTCTAGTGTAGATATATGTAACGGAACATCCCTACCTATTCTTTGCATACAACGAGTTTAAGCAAAATTAAATTATTAATCACATAAAAAGATACGCATCCGTTCGTCTGCAGATGTGGCGATAAACTTGCAAACCGCTAATCAGCTTATTCATATACAGCGATGTTCCTTTGTTTTATAAACTAAAGGGCAGTATGGACACGTCTTCAATTTCTAGGACAAGAAGTCGATGATTTAAAGCTGAGAAATTTTGTACTAAGTAGGTAGAAAAATATAAGTAATGCAATTTCTTAATTTTTGCAAGTAACAAAAGCTGGTAATCTAGACTATAATAATAATTAATATTATGAAAATAAGCTTTTAAAATAATAACAATGAGCCATTCGTGAGAAACCAATAATTGAAAATTATACTAAGGGTGAAATTAAGAAAGTTTAATCGACGTATCTTGTTAAGTCCGCTTGTATCTTCGGCAGCATCACCATCCATCACTTACCACTTACCATCAGATGAGATAATGCCAAGGGCTTACCAGGTGTTAATAAAACAGCTTATTTATCAGTTACAGTAATGAAAATGACACATTTAATACAAATACGTAAACTTTAGAGAATATCAAGAATCGGTCGATCTCAGCGACTTTATGCACATATACAGGGTGTAACAAAATTGGTGTATGACCCGTTAACTGAGGATTCTACTCATCGTACTGAACAACTTTTGGCAAATCGCAAAACACTCTCCATACTAAAATGCCAAAACAGATGATCAATTTGTATGGAGAGTCCGATTTTTTTTTGCGATTTGAGCAAAGTCGTAGAACAAAAGTTATTCAGTACGACGAGTAGAGTCCCGAGTTTACGGGTCCTACACCAATTTTGTTACACCCTGTATACATAGTTACGCAATTCGCGATAGATATACTCGTATATGATCAGTTATGTAATTTGTAATGCACTAAAGCACGACTGCTGACTCTGACTCTCAATATTATCCTTTGCAGCATAGGATAATATTGAGAGTCAGTAGATACTGAATTCGGTAAAACATAACGTAGGATAACTACCTATGCAGGTGTTACAGATTCCTTAAAGCCCTGTGCCTGGTGACTCGCCAGTTTTAACAACTTTACAAAATTCAAAATTCAATAATTCAAAATCATTTATTTCTTTCCAGCAAAATAATATGACGTTTATAAGAGTGCTTAATGTACCTACACATTAAGCACTCTTATAAACTGTAACTAACTCAATCGTCTCCAAACGGATTTGAGTAAGGAAGCAGTCGCTGACCCTTCCTATTAAATTATATTATTTTATTTTATAATTTTGGCAGTGTGATCATCTTAGGTCAGAACCCATATTTACGTTATGAATGTAATAACTCAAGCACTTTTAGATCTCATAATAGAACTTCAAAGCATTTCTGAAATAAAAGTCTCGTTTGTGCTCTCATTCCCTTTATCAATAATAATCCACCGATCACCATCTGGAGGATGGATGTCGGCGAATAGGGCCCTTTTCATTCCTTTAATACATGAACATCTTTCTTTTATTTGAGTTTAAAAAATAAAAAGGGGTGGCAGGCTCCGCAATGCCTTCGCCGACCATGGTCGATGCCAACCACACTTAATGCATCGCCCCCCCCTAAGGGTAGGTGATAATAGTGACGTCAACCGTGTTGACAGAACTCATTGTAGAGTAGAGGATAAATCCTCAAAGCCGCAATGGCCCAAACTCCCAACTACGTTGGAGAGGCAAAATTGGTTTTCATACGATTTCTGAATGCACATGAAACACCTAGAGGGTAAAGCCTTGACGGCAGTACCATAAGGACACGAAAACACTCCGGGTGACCCATAGACTCGATGATATAATATTAGGTTTGGGCCCCAAGAGATGCTCCGCACACGTCCCAGTGACATGACATCATCCATCGCATATTAAAATAAAATATTATTTTGAGAGGTTGAGATTGGTTGGTTGGTTAAACCAAAACAGCTTAAAAGATTCATCAAAATAGGCCGAAGCCCTCAGCACCAGCACTGCAAAGACATGTGCCATTCACCCAGCAGTTAAACAAAACGTAAGCATTGTCGCAACACTGCCTCGACAGGCCTACAGGCAAGCCACGTCCCCGACCCGCAAAGCAGGTAAGGCAAATCGTAAACATTGTCGCAGGTTAGCCACGTCCCAGACTCGCAAAGCAAGTAAGGTAAACGTAAGCACTGTCAACAGGCTGGCCATGTCGCAGGCAAGCCACATCTTGAACCCGCACGGCTTCAAAACACTGTCTTGCAATATTCGGTATTCCATGTAACACAAGTGTCGCACGGTTGGGATGAGCAAGGCAGCGAGGTGGATGCACAAACTCAATCCCGTGCCTTCTTAGTAGTTTATCGACACTGGTTGTGCAAACTCGAGGCCAGGACTTTGCCCCGTACGCTACACCACCGTCGTCGTCGAGCTGCTCAGCATCTTTCCACCTTCCACATAGTCACGCATAATAGGCAGGTCCACATCCCGCCACATACACGCACCCCTCGACTTTGGTGGATAGCCGATGTCGCCCGAGGCTCTCCAAAGTAACACTGAAGTCACTCCGTGAGCGTGCCTCCAACAGTCAGCACCACTCAACATGAGGACTTTTATCTATCGTTGTGCACGCCTGACTGTTGACGTAACATACCAAAGACCAGACGCACACACACCGCAAAAGATGAGCGTTCGTCCGAGTACTTCAGCACATCACGCTTACCAACCCAACGGTCGGCGGGTGTCATAGTGGTCCGACGACAGCTGATCATATACCGCCATCCATCATACACTATAACGATTTGTGATTTCAAAGCAGTTCAGCTTGTAGTGAATGATGGCACACATTACTGCGTCCCGCCATATCATGCAACAGTTCTTGAAAGACGAAATGATGTCAAGAGAGTGTAAACTTACACCTCTGATACACCACTCGCCCACCCGGGTCAGTTAGCATGCTAGGCGTACTAACAGCCAACTCCATCAACACCGCTAAACATCACCGCTCGTCAATCACTAAGGTGCTGGTAGGTTATACCTCCACTATGTGGACGTTCACCAACCATATGTTACAGAAATACGATGACTAATGAGCGAGGCACCGCATAACATCGATGGACATGCGTATTACCACCATAAGTCTCAAAACTCAACGAATCTGTGTTGACGAGGAGGGTTCAACAAGCCACCGGTGAAAGCTGCATGATTCGTCAGCCACCGCCACCGCACTCTTATAACATAATAATGAAATCCCAAGAATTGGGGTTTCGGTTAAGATCATGCAATCATTACAATCGCAGATCGCTATGAAGTGCAATGACACAGGCGTTCGCTATGCCTAGGTCGAATGTCATAATGCCCACATATTACCAACCCCAAGCCTCAGAACACCAATGGATTCATATTGGCGAGGAGGGTTCAATGAGCCCTGGCAAACACCATCAGCATAACTAATAACACTGAACACCGCACTCCACCCAAAGAGACCATATGAAATTGTATGTAACCATCCGCCACATTGCCCTAAGACAAACGGATGTTACAACAACATCATCTACAGAGACCGAGTCATACCATGAACACTCTAAAGAAAGAAAGAAAGAAGAAGAAGAAAGAAAATACATTTATTTGACAGAAAAAGAAATACAAACAAACAAATATACAAAAATATGAAAAAAAGAAAAAAAATGCCAAGAAAAAAAGAAAAAAAAAGAAAAAAAAAAATGCCATAGTATAGTTACCACCGGAGTGGTAATGATATATCACCCCAGACATATA
The DNA here is from genome assembly GCA_958295455.1 of Coleophora deauratella. Lineage (NCBI taxonomy): Eukaryota > Metazoa > Arthropoda > Insecta > Lepidoptera > Coleophoridae > Coleophora > Coleophora deauratella. The sequence goes on along the minus strand of OY282416.1, from coordinate 4,324,141 downwards.
ATAATACAATGGTTGGCTTGTTACGGCCGATCATTTAAGACTCTTTTAACTCCAGGAAAACTCCATAGTAGTCTCAAGCGTTTCACAATACAAAAGTGTATTATCGCCCCAGGCAATTAATATGATATGGTCAGTTACGACCTTTCAATTAAGACTCTTTAACTCCAGGATCACTCCATAGCAGCCTCAAGCTGTTTACAATACACTGATGACCACCACCCAAGTCATCTCTCTTATCGATACACACTTGTGTTCGATATCTTGTCTAAGACTCTTTAACTTCAGGATCAATCCACAGCAGCTCCAAGCTGTTCACAATCAATAAGACCTTATTTTTAGGATCTCTCCATTGATATATCATTGATTTAATGCGAGTTTCACATATAGTTTGTTATTCAATAGACTCTCACAGAGCCCATACTCGGAGTATTTGCCACGGTAAATATCCCTATACTTCCACATGATGATGTCCCGAGGGCTTAATAACCATCATTACAGTCCGACATATGCGCGCCTATGCCAGACTTACTTCATAGGTGACCCACCATCAAAGTCACCTTACTTAGGTATACCTTCATATGAGACCGGTCTCTCGCTCCGCGAGCCCTCTTAATGATACGAGCGACTACTTTTGCAAACCCGCTAATATGGTGCCAACACTGACCCCCACCAATTTCGTTCAAACTCTATATATCTGTGTCGGACCGACCCCTAAGCATCCCTAACCAGGTTATATTCGATTGTCCCTTCTTGTTGCCGAATAATTTTAATACATGAACTACGCTGCCAAAAGTTAATACACGAACAGAACCTGGGACTTAGTCGTTTTCAGCTTAATACACGAACTAACTCAAATCTTTCAAATGTTTAAGATAACGACTTTATTGCTTATTTAACATTGATTTAGACTTGTTTTGATGGAATTTTAAGATTTTAATCGGATTTTCATGATTTTTATCGAAAAATTTGAACTTCATCAAATCTTCTTATTTTAACGGAAAATGACTCCGTATTACTTTTAAACATAATTTCATATAGAAATAAGCCTCTTTACCATTGTTAGAGGCTTAAGCAGGTACAAAACGTCATATTATTTTGCTGGAGGAATATTCCAAATGCCATTATCATTAAAATAATCTACAGTCTTATAGTATCCTAAAGAACAAATACATCGTTTTATATGTTTCTTAAATTTACATTCTGGTAGTTCACACGTACACGTTATAAAAGCGTACACACTGCCCCAAAAATGATTTTTTCACCTTACTAAGCCTCGAGAAAGCTATGTCAAGATTATTTTTACTTCTCAGATTACGGTTATGTCTGTCACTATTTTTGAATTTTATTTTATTTTACTAACAAGAAAAGGTAAAACAAAATAGGAATGTCCATATTAGGCTAGCGTAATTATTGGGATAGTCTTTGTTTTTCGTGCATTAACCCAGGTTTCAGTGGTTTGCCACTGCTATAAACGAGTATGAATTTCAAAGATAGTTTTACGAAAGTAGCAAATTCGAAGATCTGTGATGGTAGGCCTATGTCAAAACCTTATAACATCCAGAATACATTGGCTTCTTGAAAGTCTAACTAGACTGACTCAGTAGCTCAGTGGTTAGTGATCTTGACTACTGATCGGAGAGTCGTAGGTTCAATCCCCACCCAGAGCAAACATTTCTGTAATGAGCAGATTTGGTTGCTCTGTGTCTGGGTGTATTATACCTAATGTATTTAAACGTATAGATCTGTCTATGTATATCAGTCTCTGGTCAGGGAACATTAGTTTGGGGCCAGATGACCGTGTGTGATTTGTCCTGGATATATTTATTTATTTATCCTCAGTCCACTTGACTGCTCGTTACATAAATGATTTCCATGTGTTGGTGTTGGAATTTGGAATCAAATAGAGGATTCCGAGTACGTAACTTTCCTTACAAAATTTGTATAAATTAAAAACTGTATTGGAGACGGTCGCCCTCGTATCATATCGGGAGGTCAAGATGATGGCTGAAATATAAGAAGAATTAAATATAAGAAGAAGAAATACTTTAGAGAATGCAAGTAAGTTTTGTTCAATATCAAGAAACGAGTTACTGATTGGACGATATTTAATAATAATAAATAATAATAATATCTGGGACAAATCACACACGGTCATCTGGCCCCAAACTAGGATTCCCTGTATCTTGGAAACCAGAGACTGATATACATACACATATACTTTTAAATACATACATATATAGATATAATACACCCAGACTCAGAGCAAACAATTCTGCTCATCACAGAAAAGTTTGCCCTGTGTGGGGATCGAACCCACGACTCTCGGATCAGAGGTCAGGATCGCTAACCACTTAACCACCGAGTCAGTCATTTTATTTCTTATATATTTTTTATACAGTTAACTGCCAATTGCGGAACCTAACGTTAAAAGATCTGTAACGATTGCGAACTCAGGTTCACATGGGTTGAAGGAAGTGTCTGCCCACCCGACCATGTCGGTAAGTGCCTAGTGGTCACACCCAAAAGATTTGCACCACACATTATTAGCGAATTTTATACAGCCAAGACGTTAGCTAATCTCCTTTTGATAATCTTCTTGGTGAACTAAAAGCTTTTCATTTTTATTTTTAAGTAATCTCTTTGGTTCTTTAAAAATGTTTTTGTAATGGATTTAAAAAGTTAAGTGTGTGTCAAACTTTTTTCTAGTGTAAAAACTTTTTGGTGTAAAATAAATATGTAGTGAAAGGAGACGAAGATAAAAAAAAAAAAAACGATGTAATGATGCAAACTTTGAATTTTGAAATTAGACTATTAACAGTCTGTGAAAGTTGTCTTCTTTTTTAAACAATGACTGAAAAATAGAGCAGTACAATTTTCTGTAAAATGTTAGTCAGTATGCTGTACATACTAGTTTTGTTCCGGGCTTTGCTTGCTGATGGGGTGCAGACTTTAACTATCGGTACGCAATTTGGGACATCCGTTGAAGGTAAGAAGTGAGATGATTAATAAAAAATACAAATACTAGTACTAAAATGTAACCCACGAAATGATATATTTTAATCTCCCATCAAAATATACTGAATCGCACAGCAAAATCTATTTCACAATTTATAGTTTAGGTTGGATTTGCAATTCAGTTAATTTGATGTGCAACTGTTATTTTTCTGATGCGCAACTAAATACTATCCATTAAACATTACCAATCCCCTAAAAGTAAAAGTCTAATAACTCGAAAACCACTGAACCCATTTTCACTGAACACAGCAAATAAATTGCTAAGAATGCGATGAAACAAGTTGTTAAGAGAAAAGACCATTTGAAATTAATCCACTCGTTTGATACATACAGTGCTACTAAAAAACAAACGCACTTAATAACTTTTAAATTAACAGTTCAGGTAGATAGATTTTTATCACTCTTTCTTGGAAAGTAAGAAGCTACAGTTCAATAAAGTTTATTCAATATTCGGCAGGCAAAATCTAGTTAAATTTGTTTAGAGAGAGCATAACGCGGAATATGGATTAAAATTCAAACAACATTTAACTTTTTCAGACTGTTTTGAACGCATCTCTATCGGGGAGAAACTTTCAACAGACGCCATCTATCGGAATGTATCGGAACTTACATCGCGGGAGTGCGAGCAAATTTGCAAGCAAGACCAGCAGTGTCAAATCTACGTTTACGGGTACGGTACAGTTACAATTATGATAATACTAGTAAAACAGTATAGATGGCGTTTCTCATTGCATTTCTCGTTTTCCTCAGGGTTGGAGCTAAAGGGAACGCTACATGTGAACTCAGCAATTTAAGTGAGAAAGATGTCAGAGAAAATAGTCTTATTACGCGAGATCCGGATTACGACATCTACATCAGACGAGTCCAATGCGAACAAGCTCCACCCATCCCTCTTCAAACCTCGCTTAACGATCCTCCACCTGAACCAGCTCATAGGCCTATCTTCCGTCCAGAAATTGAAGAACCGAAAAGGCCAGCAGCAGATTTTCCAGACTTAAGACCTTTTGAAATCAAACCGGAATTCTATAATCCACATAAACCGACTTCATCGTACAATAACTATATTGATGAGAGGCCTGATACTTGTCAACATTCACAGCCAATTTTCGATAGTCCACCAAGTTATGGTGATCACAGACCTGAAGATGTACCTTTCAGCCCTAACAGTAAACCAAAACCTGATCCCTACGATGTGCTGCACTTTCAAGATCAATATGGAAGACCGCCTATAGATTTTGAACCCAACTATCCTTCGTATGATAATAACTTACATGGTTACAACCCTGCTATACCCAACAGGCCGGATACATACTTCCTTGATGAAAAGCCACAATATGTCTACGTACAAAGACCTAATAGGAAACCTAAGCCACAAGCAGATGGAGGTTATAATAAACCTGTTGATAATGGCCCTCCATATGATGACTATACACCAAGTCAGAGTTATGGACCTATAGAATATCCACACAGCCCTTATAAGCCAAGTAGACCATACGACTATCCTTCGAGACCTTTCGACAGACCTTACGATTTCCATGGACAGTACGCAAGTGTTTACGGAGGGCACCAGAACTATCATATTGATCCTTATCCTCCAACTAGACCTTACAAACCTAGTAGACCTACTAATAGTTATGGAGGAAACCAATACGTTTATGGAAGTAACTATGGAAATTCTGGTAATTATCAATCAAACAATCATCATATCTCTTCAGATACGCTCCCAAATCAAAGTTACAATATAACACAAACAACAAATAAACCACAAAGACCACATGATCAAAGTTATAATTCTAACGGAGTTTCTAGTCAATCTCCACAAGTGTTTGTAAATTATGGAAACCAACATGACAAACCTACTCAAAAACCAATATTACATAGCAACCATGGTTCCTATGGAAGTTACCAAGGATACGGGGATAGTCAATCATCGTATACAAATGAACAAAATCACCATAATAGTAAACCACCGCTTTATGACAGCAACGACAGTTCGAATCAAGGTGTTTATTCTCTACAATCTGACAACACTTTACCTTATTATACAAGCAGTAGCAATTCTCAAAATTATGGAAACAATAGGCCATTTAATAAACCCTATGGAGGTAAACCTCATCCTGCCTACGATGATCGTCCACCCAGACCAATTTTTGATAAACCTTCATATGACAGGCCTTCATATAACAATCATTATCAATCTTCAAATGGAAATAAACCTTATGATATTCCTTCAGACATTCATAAACCTGAATATAAGCCTTCCACTGAAAAACCAGTGGATTACGATAGACCAGATCCACAATACGGTCCTTCAACTTACGGAACTCAAGATTTCGGAAATGATGATGAAGGGTACAGAAATTCTAAAAAACCGACTAAACCAAATCAAACTAACTACAGACCGACAGGTTAGTACTTATTTGAATTTCAATACTTACTTTATAAGGTTTATTCATTTGAGTAGGTACCATTAGTTTTTTTACAATCGGAGATATTTAAAAATAAGAAAGGATGTAATTTACTTAACTAATATTATAAATGTAAAAACGGTCCTTCCTTTGACAAATTTGTAGCTTTTAGGCTATATTTTATTCGATTTCTTGTGGAAGAACCAAAATTATTTCGCGAACTAGTACGAAATAATTATTAATCCTATATTCTTATTATTATCTTAAGAATATTATGTAAATTAGCTGCTGATTTGACCCTAATGTAAAACAAAGAGCCTTAAAAGATTCCCTATTTCCAGATATTAAACCAGTTTATGAACATGAGGTGGACAAACCAAACAACGTGCCAAGCTTCGTACTCAAACCTGGTGGAAAGGTGGTGACTTCCAAACCTGTGGCAGTTGGAGACTATGGAAGTACAGGCCGCGAACCAGGCTCCGTGGTATCCTACAAAGGTATGAGAAGAAAACTTTTGTCATCATCTTACGATGATATACAAGTTGTTAAAAAAGTGCATTTGAAATTTTAAGGGGTTACTCAGAATCAAGTATATACAGGAAATATACTTATTTAAAAAAATCGGTCTGCAATTTTGTTTTCAGTTTTCCATACAAATTCTTAATTCACTATTCAAATTTACTATAGGAAAGTGAAAAAAATATAGAAAGGATTTTTTCAATACTTTGCCTATAGTAAAGAATTACTTGATTCTGAGTAACCCCTTAAAATTCCAAACGCACTTTTTTAACACCTTGTATAAGGTGAAGATGGTGAGACTGGAAGTGGGATAACCAAGATTCCCTAACCCAGATTCAACAAAACATACATCTTTATCGTAACACATAAAACTATTGAGACTGTTTGGCAGTAAGACTTGTAGCTGATATTCTAGCTGGCCAAAATGAGCTAAATAAGTTAAGAAACATTTAAAGTTCTAAAACTAAACAAACAGAGTGGTATTTATTTGTATTTCACCAGAAATCGAATCTAAGATCTCTTGATGATTTAAAGGATGTAAGGAACAAACGATTGCATCACCGAAAAAATAATACGAAATGAAAACTAAGGTGACTAGATTTTTCCTGGTAAACCTTTCACCCGTTTTCAAAATCTTATCCACTTATCTGGTACAAGAGCTGACCAAAACAATGTAAAGAAAGATGCTCTTGATCACGATTTTCAAAGGAACTACATATATTAAATTTTCTAACTAATTCCGAAAACGTTAAACTTAAAACTTACAATGCAACATATCCCTTAGTCATAACAATCACTTAAAATTCTTGTACTTCCGCGAAAACTTCCGACTAACGAATTAATGTTTGCTGATTATTTGAGTAAATTGCGCATTGTCTTTGCAATGTCCAACAAGTTGAAACTTTGACTAATTGAAAAGATATAGCCGATGGGATTGTTCACTGTTCTGTTGACCTTAGAAAAGTTTGTGGTTATGTACGTTAATAAAAGTGGTTAGCAAAACATTGATTTGTTCAATAAAATCATGTTGTTTACAAACCATAGCATCTCCACTGCTAGTGCATGGTCTCTTCCCATGGCTCAGGAATTTTGAGCCATTCTCCACACACGGGGGCCAAATCTTGGATCGTTGGAGGTTGTGAGTCGCTAGCCCCAGTGCCAGAAGTTTTCGAACCACCTGAAAGGTCTCTGACAGTACTTAACGATTGCCATCTAGTGATAGCAACCAGCTTAACGTGCCTTGTGACGCACGGAATCAGTCGAGGTAAAATTTTACTAACAGTCAAACACATCCAGGTTATGACCGTGTCATAACAGTTTTATATGTAGAAACTACCATAATCATCGTAATTAAACATAACACCGATTATCAATATTATTATTAACGAAATATATAAAGTGCTACTTTATTAGTGCCCGATATTTAAGTCAGCGCTTCTACTCCTGATTCTGATCAACTTTCCCCAAGGAACCCATAGTCAAATCGCAAAAAAAAATTTAGACTCTTCATACAAATCGATCAGCCGAGCGGCCAAATTAGTATGAAGGGTCCAAAAATTTTTTTGCGATTTGACTATAGGTTCCTTGGAGAAAGTTGATCAGAATCAGGAGTAGAAGCACTGACTAAAATATCGGGCACTAATAAAGTAGCACCTTATATATCAGTTACTAATACAAACATATCAAAACCAACATGCGTACATATTAAATAGTACAAACATTAACATAAAAAGTGCATAAAATAAACAAAACTTTTTTCGCACTTCCTGAAATTAAAATGTCGTCTAGGTAAACTATTTTAGGCGTCAAAATTATGTCATTCGCAACGCAATCACACACCGTGATGGTCAGACGAAGGTTGCATGGTATGTGCTATTCATGTGTCGTTAATAGCTTTTTAGTTTATCACTGTGGTTTATCTATCTAAAAAATCGTTTAAAATCCTGGCCAACGTACAGACAGCCACAAAGATATCTGAACTTCTTAGTACGGGCAAGTTAGGTGAAGCTAGTATGGCGAGAGGGGGAGAGGGGGACGCCGGCACCCTAGGAGTTGGGACTTTTCAGGGTATACTTCTATGGTCCCAAAGAACGACAGTGCAAAAAATCAGCTTTAGGTTTTTTTTTGACCCTAAACATTAAATTGCCCGTACTATCTACGTAATACAACATGTATCACGAATAGCTTTAGTAGGGGTTCAGATATCTCTGTGGGCCAGTGTACATTGTCATTTTCGAAGCTTACCTGCATTCTCATACCGATTGTTTTTAAACGGTGAAGAAAAACATCTTAAGGAAACTAGATTGATGATTATTAGATGTGTATAATGGTCGCGTTGCACACGTCCATAAGTGTAAATTTAAATGCCCTACACGTGACCGCAGATGATGTTAAATGCAACACAAGGCAACGGCCGTCTGTCCTTTGTGATAGTACAGTTTGTGAAAACACATCCCTAATATATGGTTTACCCCAATTTGTCAAGACATTATCACTATTCAGACGAAATAATACGGTTTTTTTTATAAAAAGATAGGCATCACTATATCCGGAGTAAAATTTTCTGCGAATTCTACACAAAAGGCTGCAAAATTTGAACCCCCATACATCATTGGGAACGCCCCTTTGCAAAGGATTTGCTCAGTTTGCGCGCGGGCACATAATGGAAGGCCTAAACAATTTTGTGCGGGGCTACTGCTTGTAATTACGATATGCCAGATTTTTTGTATGGTTGAAGATATACGTTTTCTGGTAAAACAATTCTACAGTTATATTTTCAACAGTGTTATAAATGTTTATCTGAAGTATCAAACATCAGCTTAAAAACAGAATGTGATTTTATGACAATGATAAAATATTAATGTTGTCTGGATAAAGGTTGTCTGGAAGAGATCGCTCTTTAGCGATAAGACCGCCTACCTGTATAACTTTTATCTTTCCATGTTTATGTTTATATTGTATTTTCCTGTCTTGTTGTGCAATAAAGTGTTTTCATTCATTCATTAATTAATTTTTCTCTGTTAAATCGGTCCACTGTCATAATCTTCGATCTGTCTAACAGTAGGAGATTCTTCAAAATATTTGCCTTGATTTGTCTTCACTCTAGAACTCACTTTCTTAACTTTTTGCTTTCACCCATTGCTGCTTTCAATCTGCTTATTTTTTTAACTATTTTGGTTAATTTACTTTTCCAATTGTACCTGTATTTTGAACTATACCTTGCAGTGTTCCTGTAATATCTGTAGTGCAGTCATTTTTGCAAAAACCTGGATTCTTATTCTATTTATTGTTTGATCTACGTCGATTACTTTAGTTCTTTCAATATGATTATAATTATTTTGGACTATGTCTTGCAGAACTTCATATCAAACATATGTTTAGAGTAGTTTTCTCAAAAGCCTGAATCTTCTAATTTGCACCACCGCACACAATCCAGGCGATAGAGATCAGATATCTGGAATCTTTGAATCGTTGTGAACAAAACTTATTGTTAGCCGTATAACGTCGGTGGCAGTGTAGACCTTCATGGTCTATTATAATGAGCTGTGTGAAAAATATTCAAAATATTTTGTTTGTCCCTTATTATGATTAATAAAATCGTCTTTATTTATTTATGTTTTTTGTTCTCTTATTTGTATCTTATTTGTATTTTTAATGACTCTAGTATATAGAACATCCTGAACCATGTTTCCGATTTGTAAAATTATTTCGATCTAACGAAATTATAGTTTTGAAAGTTTCATTGCATGTTTTATAAAACAAAGGTCGAGCAAGTGGAGGTAAATATAGCTTACTTAATGTTCTTTTGTTGACAATAAACTTCATTACATTTTGTGAATCATCTACAAATCGCAAGTAAGTTAGAACCCAATGGAGACTTATAAGTTAATTGTAAGTAACTTGTTAGGTAAATTGATCTTCTGACATATTTGGCAATATCATCAACATTAGGAGATCCCTCTGTTGTTGTATCCATACAGTAATTTCTGTCAGTAATTTTTCAGTGTTCATTTTCGTCTGTTTTTACCTTTATTCGACTTCACAACTGAAAACTTTTTAAATGAATATAATTACTATCTTCTTACTCATCAATACCAGAATATGATCTCACTGTTTTGTTCAAAACAATTGAATATCTCATTTAAAAAATGGATCGAACACAAATCTTTCGGCGCCATTGTTTAAAGTAGCCTTGGGTTAAAACAATGATCTGTTTAGACTTAGGAAGCATTCGATTCCCTTGATTCTGTCAGAAAACATATTTTTGGAAGTCTTCCGTAATATATTTTAGCGATAATAAAATAACATAATTTGTGTCTAGAGTGGTACTAAAAAGCTGAAAAAGTGTCTGTTTATTTATAAAATCGTATAGGGAATCCTATTTTTAATTAACAATAAAGCTTTCGATAGAATACGAGTAGCTGTCTCTTGCATGTCTTCCTTCCTCTCTGTCTTGGTATGTTCAATTTCCATATTCCATGGATTTTGTAGCCTTTTTCCAAATTTTAATTTGTATAACAATATTGTCAAATTGATTGTAAATATAATAATTATGTATGTGTAAGCCGTTACATTTATTGAAAATCCTCTTGTGTGAAGAAAACACGTGGATTATGACTTTTAAATAGACTTTAATCTTCCTTTGACACAAGAAATACACTCATTTTTAATATATTTGTAACTGAATATTGAATACTGCACAGCGCTATTTCCAATTAACTGTCTCACTTGAAATTCAAAAATAGACTGACGCGCACTCGCCACCATTTCCCTCGTGCAATGCTCTCCCCTCTACTTTGACCTGTGGCGCCCTCTGTGCGTCAGTCGATCTTCAAGTTTTACATTACTTGATTTACTCTTTATATTATTTTTAACTGTAATTATATTATGTTTTGATAATATTAAGCAACAATTATAGTGATTATTTACAGTACAACAAAATATAGCTAACAGTCGGCCATCCGATTCCAACGAACGACCTCGTACGTATTTTTTATGTTAAAAAAAAGACTACAAACATATTCTATACATAGAAACCTTATGCACTGAGTAAGTGTCCTAGTTATAATATTTTCATTTTATAACAACATTTATAACTAAAATACTTCTCATTATTTTAATAAATAATTTCGTATTTTTCACTATCAAAAAAAAAACAAGAAATGTTCCTCTTAAAATACAATTTACACGAAATAATTTTCTCTCTTGACACTAATTTTCAATCTTACGTTCATGAACAACATGCAGTAATTTCGAAAATATGACATCACATTTGTAAAAAAAAACAATTTTAGAACAATATTATATCGTTTGACAGTTCAATGAAACTAAGTTAATGATAAAGTGGAAAACACCGTATTGATAACAGGACCTGTTTATCCTGAATACCGTAACATCCATTTGGCAATAGGCACCATTCGTCCTGAATACCGTAACATCAATTTGGCAACAGGCCCCGCTCGTCCTAATTACCGTAACATCAATTCGGTAACAGGCCCCATTCATCCCGAATACCGTAACATTAAAGCTTCAATTTAAGTCATATACTACATGATCTTTAATTATGTATAGATATTTAACATAGTCCATCGTCCAACTTAAACAAGGTTCCTAACACTTTGAACTCGTTTGCCTAGAAAGCGAATAACATATGTTTTTTTTTTTTAAATAGTAAATTTCACAACTTTAAGGGGAATGTGATAATCTCTTCTCTTATATTATGGTCTAATAAAACAGGCGACTGTCATTGAAATATTGTGTTTCTAAACAGTATCTTCTGCCGATCATTATCTTTATACATTTTAAATCCTCCAATATACTCAGGTATTCCTTATTAATATTTTATTCACTTTAATTGAATTCTCAATTAAAGGAACATAAAAATGACAACTAAATATTTTGATAACTTGGGTAGCACTTAGGAAGTGGTGCCTTATTTCAGTCAAGAAAACAAATAATCTTTGGAGTCTATGTGGAAATTATACACTCTTTTGTTGTAGTTTATGTAAAGAAATATTATTATTACCAAAAGCAACCAAGTTCGTCAGACATAGCTAACCTTTTAATGCATTATGAACCAACCCAATTATTTTTCCGTTGCCTTAAAGCATAACACTTTCTGCTAAAGTGGTTTAGGGAAATAATAACTAGATACTGGAGTAGGAGATACGATCGCTTTCGGAAATAGAAACTTCACTTATTAACAACCAATGAATTAACTTTAAATTGTGGGTATCAAATATTTACTCAAAACAAGTTGAAGATTATTCACATAAAACAATGACAGGTTAAAACCCTTGATTCTTTCAGACAGTTTTAAATAACAACAATAGTATTGGAAGTGTCATTTCTCTTCCTTCGCGACTAATTAAGATGTGAAGGACAATGTCACAAAAGGATTAACGAAGAGATAGGAGCTTTGCATAATAATGCGTAATACGTTAATATAAATAGTATCTAAATAAACTGTTGGTAATACATAATATTGCATTACTTAACCCTGTTTTCTTTAATCTGAACAACTGTACACATTGAGTTGCATTCGAGGTTTCACAGTAAATATTTCCCTTATATTTTACATAAACATATGAACGTATTTTATTATCAAGAAACTTCAAAATCCATGGTTTACAATTTGACTACGAAAGGACTATATTAAAATCAAATATGTGTAGACAATTGAAGATTTTATCTACGAATTATCCTCGAGTGGTTTCCGAGGTAATTCTAATTATAATCACGATTCTACCCGAAGAGTTTTCTTTTTATGTAATATCAATATATTATCCAGAACAAATCACACTCATCTGACCCCAAACTAGGAAAGTAAAAACAGTAATTGTACAGTGCATGAGTTTTCTGCATAGTGCTTTGCCAATTAGGTAATTTAGCATATCAAGACGGATATACTATACCACAGACATCCCTTGTGACACCACGGTTAAGTTGGGCCACACGATATAACAGATCTGTTATACACCAAATCAGTTAAGTATACCTATACGATAAATTATAGGTACCGACTTGCTACTATAACTTAATTTTCCGACGAAACATTATTAATAAAAACACAATAGTTTTAATAGTTAATGTTTTTTTTTCTTTTCAATTAATTTTTGTTTTTCTTTTCATTTGAATCTAACAATAACCAAAATTATGTATAATTATTATTTTTCTGTTTTGTTGTGCAATAAAGTGTTGTCATTCATTCATTAAAGTACTTATGTTTTAAATATCATTCAAATCTCAGGGAGCCTCTTTATATATTAAATACCACAGTATAAGGACATTATACAATATGGTCACTCCCTGCCGATCTCTGAATGCTACCTCAGAACCCCTGTGTGACCGATGTGTGACCATTTGTCAAGGGGTTGTCAAACCAAAGCACAATATAATAACCAAAGACAATGAGGCCTAATTATTGAATCTCGATTCAACCCTAGTTCATCACGCACATATTTACATGTGTACAGACATGAATGTCTATGTAGTAAACAATGGCGCGAAATCTGTATGAAATGTCCGGGGTGTGATTAAAAACATAACTGTGGTCATTAACAACACTGCGACGACGTCACTGACTTAAATATCAGTCAGCTGTCAACCCACAAGTAAGTGGAAGTTTACCTCACAAAATATACAAGATTAGAATGATTACTCTTCCACCGATCATATCTTTAAACCTACTAACATACTAAATGTGGCGTACAAAACAACTTTGTATCCTGTAGTACCCGTGCTTGAATCTACCAGTCATTACAATGGCATCAATAAACACGAACGTATATTTCCCGTAGATTCGACTAACTACATATTTATGTATCACACTAATTATGCCTAAGAGGCTGAGAATCGATAAATATATGTACTATTAACAATACTCGATAACATTTTATTGTCATAAGTTGTGCAAATTATTTATCTTTGTTGGTATATTTTTTTCATATACCTACGTAAAGGTAAGCCCTTTTTTGTGTACTTAATAAACCCATTTTAAATTCAAAACGTGATCTTGTAATAAATATACAACATCATAATCATAAAATAATAAAAATAACACGAGAACAATTAAGTTCAAAATAATTGTATTTACATTTATTATTTTCTAGGTCCATCATTAATTTTCATAGTGACAGACAGGTTCCAGCCCCTTTCACACTGGCAAGATTTAAACAGACTATGCTGCTGCCATTGAAACGAATTAGAGAAGTCCCATACAAAGGTGTTACAAATTTCTAATAAGGAATATGAAGGGCTTTGTCTTTTAAGATGTTTATTAACATTTACAAATTACAATGATTTTATTTTATTTCCTTTTTCAAGAGGATATGAACTGCTTTATTTGTAAAACCGATTTTTGTAATCGATTACTTTAAATATAGCAACCGTTTCACCAAGCCAAATTTATTGATAGGTATTGTTTAAAAATTGATCTGCATTAGGAGTATTTTTTTTTTAACTTTACTTTTAAATGTTATGTCTCTTCTTTTTTTGTTCCTGTTCTATCAGTCAACCGTTATTATATTTTTACTAATATAGTTTTAAAATGGTAATAAGTCATTAATTCAACATTCATACCAAAATACGTATGAATATCCGTAAATATAATGTATTTTGCAAGTAGGTAGTTTCTTTTTTTTTTTTTAATTATCAAACTGACAAATATTTGGATATTTAGAGCAACTATATCTATTATGTTGTTTAAAACTATATGAAACTATACCATACGTTTATCACCATCAAAACAAGACCCAGCATTTATAAAATTTATATTTTCACCATGAGAGTATGGTCTACTACACATTAAGAGTCCTTTGTGGGCAAATACACTGTTTTTCTTTCTGTTTTTGTTTGTTTGTTTGTAAACTCTTTATTGCACGAATATGACAAAAATACATAGGCATAAGTAACAAAACATATACAAAGGCGGACTTATCCCATAAAGAGATCTCTTCCAGTCAACCTTTTGATCAATCAAAAGGAGAATAAGCAAAGAAAGCACGTAAATAAATGTAGGGGTAAATGAGAAGAAATGCTTGCAAGTGAACAACATCCAGCAAAGTGAACAACTTCCATCAAAGAGAACAACTTCTATCAAATTAAACAAATTATCGCAAAGTAAACAACTTCCACAAAAATGAACTACTCCCCTATACTTGGACAGTTTCTAGAAAACGCTTCAAATCAAATCAATGAGCTATCCTTCCCTTTCATACATTTATTTAATTATTTTGTTTACAGTAGGTAGGACCTGGCAATAGCTATAAAAGAACTTTACGTTTATTGTATAATAAATACGATATCATAGGCCTGTCAAGCAACATGTCTTACAACAGCTGGTATGACGTATTTACTTTACTCTGTCGAATCGGTGGGTATTTTGAAATTATAATTTTAATAATTAAGAATAAAGATTGCGGGGTAAACACCAAATTAACGTTAACAGTGCAATTGTTATTCTGCAATGCTGACAAAAGAGTGCATGGTTGCACGTTGTGATTATCTTCTTTTTGAGAGAAGCAAAATCTATTGAAGCTCTAATGAACTATAAACCGTCATTGTTTTTCTAAAAGTTATCCGTATTTATAATGATAACAGTCGAAATTATTTACCTCTGATGTAAAAATAAGGCATAGTTTTATTCGTCTGGTCTATTGTATACAAAACTATATCAAGCAAAGTTTCACAGACTACGTCTTTAGGTTTTTTTTAAACGTCTTAGATCCCAAACAAACTTATAAAATTTAAATTCAGTTTTTGTATTTGAATAACATTGCACACAGAAAGAAGGTAAATAAAGTCATCAATAAGGAAATAATACACAAAAGGTACAGGTTATTTCCACAAGAAATTTCTTCCAGCAGACCTTGGACAGTGAAAGGTGTATGTATATAAATGTCAAAAAGGACGTATAAAAACAAAATTATCTGTACAGGTGAATCTTTGATACAGTGCCTAAATAAAATAGCTTACTCATTATGTATAGGTATGATTAATTTGCTATAAATTAAATTTATATTTGGATGTTGAATATCGTGGTGAAATTGTATACATCAAGGCTGAGTTTATAGACCTTATCACTGCTTGCCTTAACTGTATTAAACTACGGGTAAATCAATGGATTTGGAAATAAAATTCAGTATACTTCTAAGCTGCAAAATTCTCACATTTCGCCTACGTCTCTGGCGGCACGGCATTTGCCGCGGTGTAGCAGCTCGTCCTACAGCCACGCTCCCGGCGCGATGTAGAAGCTCGTCCTACAGCCGCACTCCCGGCGGCACGGTGCGATGTAGCAGCTCGTCCCACAGCCACGCTCCCAGGAAGGCAGGAAACCCGTCGCTATTGCGCAGGCTCTGCCGCAATGTCAGTGCGGTCCCGACGTACCTCCCAAGGGAAAACGAATGTGTATTAGCAAAGGTTACGTAAAACTGAAATACTTAAAAACTGCGAAAGCTATAAACAATTTCCATACCAAGAGAACTACGACTCGATGCGAGGTAGTAGCTCATCAGCCGCACTCCCGGTGGCGGCACGGTGCGATGTAGCAGCTCATCCTACAGCGACGCTCCCAGCGACTCGATGCGATGTAGCCGCTCATCAGTCGCACTCTCAGCGGCACGATGCGGTGTGGCGGCTTGTTCTACAGCCACTCAGGAAACCCGTCTCTTTTGCGCAGGCTCCGCCGCAACGTCAGTGTGGTCCCGACGTACCTCGCAGGGGAAAACGAGTGTGTATTAGTAAAGGTTACCTAAAATTGAAATACTTGAAAATTGCGAAGCTATAAACACTTCCCATATCAAGAGAGCTACGATCACTCCTCAGATGAACTACTCGTTGTAACTTTAATAAAACAGCAACTGCATATCTTGGAAACGGCTAATTTAAAATGTTGCCGTTACGATAGAGTGGTTGCATAACAATGTTGAGAATACCCCAAAGAATTAAAAAAAAATCTCCATCGCTAAATTATTGCAACAGTTTCTATACGAACTTGTGTTCTGAACACCTATTTGAACGTCTTACTTAAGAACCATGATATTATTTATTCATTGAATACGCCAATAAAGTGATCTTAAAATAAACGTTAACATTCAAAACATACATATTTTCCAAACATCCAATCTAAGGCGATAAACGAGTGTTAGTTTGCAACTTACGTATGTCTGTTGGTGGAATGCTAACTTTTGCAAGTTTTTTTTTTGCAAGTATTATTTTCATATTTAATAAAACATTTCGTAGGTTTAACTAAGCGAATAAGGCCATGAAAAAAAAACTATTTCAAATAAAACTAACACATACCTTTAAACGTGAGCGAATCCCGCTTCTGAACTGAAGAAAACACGTGGATTATGACTTTTAAATAGACTTTAATCTTCCTTTGACACAAGAAATACACTCATTTTTAATATATTTGTAACTGAATATTGAATACTGCACAGCGCTATTTCCAATTAACTGTCTCACTTGAAATTCAAAAATAGACTGACGCGCACTCGCCACCATTTCCCTCGTGCAATGCTCTCCCCTCTACTTTGACCTGTGGCGCCCTCTGTGCGTCAGTCGATCTTCAAGTTTTACATTACTTGATTTACTCTTTATATTATTTTTAACTGTAATTATATTATGTTTTGATAATATTAAGCAACAATTATAGTGATTATTTACAGTACAACAAAATATAGCTAACATGTGTTAGCTCTCGTTCTAAAATTGTATAGGGTAATTTAAAGTCGCCATATATAGGGTCCTTATGAAATACCTAAAAAAAATTTTACCACGGCTTCTTCTCATGAAACTGAACAACTTTCCCAAGAAACCTATACTCAGTTCGCAAAAAAATTTTTGGACTTCTCATACTAAAGGTACAAGTCCGAGACCAGCTGCAAGTCACCGACCACACGCGACAGGCGACAGACCGCATTTATTGACCGCAAGTTACACTACTGGTTTCTATGAATCTCTATGAAAGTGGTTTCGAGCGCGGCGACATGTCGCCTGCGGCCGCGGCACGCGTCATGCGGCGGCTACACGCAGCGACTGCAAGTCTCAGGACCAGTAGTGCGGCCGACCGCAGAGCGGTTACACGCATTTCTTTTCTTTTTTTGCATATAATAACAACAATTCGTCGTCATCTTCCTCCTCTAACAAATGACACAGTAAACAGGTCCGATATTCTGACTCGCGCGAAGGTACGGAAACGACAGGGTACAAAAGCTGACTGAAGCGCAGTCGCGTTTGGAATGACGGCGGCAGCGACATGCGGTCGACCGCAGCGGCCGGCCGCAGTGTCGCCTGCGGTTGTCGCCTGCAGCCCGTCTCGGAATTGTACCTTAATGAATCATTTGATCCACCGATTTTGTATGGGAAGTCCAAAATTTTTTTTGCGAATTGAATATAGGTTCCGTGGAAAAGCTGTTCAGTTTCATGAGTAGAACCCACTGTTAATTTTTTTCAGGTATTTTAGAAGGATCCTATATATTGATATGAGTAAATCAAAAATCTTTGAAAATTAGAGCCAACTTTATTGTTTTTTTCTATTAAGGTCTTTTTACGATATTATGGTTTTTGACCAATCACATCCCTTGAAAATATAATAAACTAATATTTGATACTGATAATTTATCTCAAAATACTTCTTGCTGGCAAATTGGAGACCAATTTCAACATACTTATTTTCTTTAAACTTTGCTGATATCGTAATAATGTCCACACTTAAAACCCTTACTTATGTAGATACTAGAAAATTATTTCCTAGTTTCTTGATTACGAATGATTGTCTTTAATGCTTATAGAAACGGATGCGGCAAGGCCAAATGTGTTAGCAAGCAAAGCAACACGGTTTTTTTTATTCAAAAAACATAAAACACCATGATTTTTGGGCATTGTCTTTTTTACCACAAGGAAGTACTTTTGGTCCCCTGCTTTATTTGGTTAAGTTGGTGATATTAAAATTCAGTAAATTATTATCGCCATACTCTGTGTAACATGTAGCATACCGTGACAAAATAAAATACCTATTTGATGATGTGAAAAAATTTATATAAGCTCCAGATCAGACCAATAGTATTCTATTTAACATTGCCTTGAGCAAAATGTATGCATTTTTTGAAGTGCATTCTAATACAATCTAAAAGGTACAAGATAAAATAGGTACAGCATTAAGTTTTCTTAAGTAGGAACATATCAGTGTATCAGTTACCCATATATGTAGTGTTCTCATAAAGTATCACAATGGTCGGATATATTAGCTTTTTGCTACTAAAATCCTTTTTTCGAGAGACAATGCCCCGTACGACGCGCGTTATCGTTGCTATCGCCGGCGTAGTGAAAGAATATTGGGGATAAGACCAACACACTGAGAGATTAGGCGTATATGGGCGCAAAGAGGATTACTATTTATTGCATTTTAATTAAAATATAAATAAGTTGCACGTCAGGGCTTACTTAATTAAATATTTAAGGTTCTAACATATATATTAGAACTCCACGTTTATAAGTCTTTTTGTTTCTTAAATAAATAATTGATTGCAGTAGAATATTGCATCAATACATTAAAAAAATCTATTTTTATTTTTAAGTAATGAAAACCATGTACCAGCAACGGGGACGATATGGATTGTTTACTCAATAAATGTTTCATTTGCTGACTAAAAACTGGGTATACCTTTAACTTAACTTGAAAGCTTATAAAATAAATAGTTATGATTTGTGTACATAAAATTAAATATTAAAATCAAACAGAATTATTCAGTAATCAGCCATAGCTTAAACATAGGAAAACAATAGAGAAATTAAAAGTTAAAAAAAGATAAGCCAAGCCAAGATATTTCAAGAAACAGCGCATTGACTGACTCGGTGGCTAAGTGGTTAGCGCTCCTGACCAGTGACCACTGATCCGAGAGTCATGGGTTCGATCCCCACATAGGGCAAACTTTTCTGTGATGAGCAGAATTGTTTGCTCTGAGTCTGGGTGTATTATATCTATATATGTATGTATTTAAATGTATATGTGTACGTATATCAGTCTCTGGTTCCCATGATACAGGGAATCCTAGTTTGGGGCCAGATGATCGTGTGTGATTTGTCCCGGATATTACAAAAAATTATTACAAAATCTTCAGGCCGCATTTTCGTTTATAACTCCTAACAGTTGTTTAACCTCGCATCCATGCTAATCTTCCGACAGTTTTCCCTTCACATATAAGGTTATGTCAGACAATACTACTGTTCAGTCGTTCTGTGCTACGCGCGGCAGCCCCACTGACCCATATTTTATGATTATTTTATAAACCGCGAAATAAAACAAAATAAATAAAAAATTACATTTAATTTTAATACTATTACCAGTCGGAGAAAAAAACTAATTGACACTAAAGAAATAAACATTAATTCGTAAAAATGATTCGTTACTGTGGTTAACAGCCAAAGATTGAAAAAAAAACAGCAGAAGATCTCAAAAAAATAATACCACCAACTAATGTGAAATTAAAAGTGAGTCAAAGACCAAAAACTGTGTCAAAAGTCACTAAACTGTGTCACACATCCCTAAACTGTGCCAAAAAGTCCCGGAATGAGTGCGACTTTAGTGCCAAAAGTGTCAAAACCACAAGTTATCAGTGATGACAGTTGAGTGCACTGAAGATGCGTGTGATTGCAGTGCTGTATGTCTGTTTGTGTACCAACATAGTGATTGTGTTCTGTTCGAGACCGAGAGTCATTCTTGTGGAAAATGCACCGAGTACGTAATTTTTATATATTATAAATACTCTACAAGGTGACTTTTTAATGGCACACGGATTCGAAAACATCCAGGCTTTTATTTGGATTAAATGTGACAACTTTTCAAATATATCAAAAACTTTTTTCATTTATTTAAAAAGTGATTGTCACATTTACCCAAACAATAACCTGCCTGTTCCAGTTCTAGATAATTATGTTCATAATCTGCCGTTAAAAATCACATAAAAATATTTATTATAATATTTGTTACTTATACGGGATTGAGGTAAAATAGAAAGAAAATTTGTGCTCTTGTATCTGAAAAAAAATTGTTTTACAGATGTTTTCTATTGAAAATCACATTTTCATGTTTTTCACATTTTTACATTTCATGTTTCTATCTAAAATAGTTTGGAATGTGTAATAGTTAGTCAGACAGTGCAATGTTTTGTAGATTTGTAGTTTTGTATTCTATTTAACATTGCCTTGAGCAAAATGTATGCATTTTTTGAAGTGCATTCTAATACAATCTAAAAGGTACAAGATAAAATAGGTACAGCATTAAGTTTTCTTAAGTAGGAACATATCAGTGTATCAGTTACCCATATATGTAGTGTTCTCATAAAGTATCACAATGGTCGGATATATTAGCTTTTTGCTACTAAAATCCTTTTTTCGAGAGACAATGCCCCGTACGACGCGCGTTATCGTTGCTATCGCCGGCGTAGTGAAAGAATATTGGGGATAAGACCAACACACTGAGAGATTAGGCGTATATGGGCGCAAAGAGGATTACTATTTATTGCATTTTAATTAAAATATAAATAAGTTGCACGTCAGGGCTTACTTAATTAAATATTTAAGGTTCTAACATATATATTAGAACTCCACGTTTATAAGTCTTTTTGTTTCTTAAATAAATAATTGATTGCAGTAGAATATTGCATCAATACATTAAAAAAATCTATTTTTATTTTTAAGTAATGAAAACCATGTACCAGCAACGGGGACGATATGGATTGTTTACTCAATAAATGTTTCATTTGCTGACTAAAAACTGGGTATACCTTTAACTTAACTTGAAAGCTTATAAAATAAATAGTTATGATTTGTGTACATAAAATTAAATATTAAAATCAAACAGAATTATTCAGTAATCAGCCATAGCTTAAACATAGGAAAACAATAGAGAAATTAAAAGTTAAAAAAAGATAAGCCAAGCCAAGATATTTCAAGAAACAGCGCATTGACTGACTCGGTGGCTAAGTGGTTAGCGCTCCTGACCAGTGACCACTGATCCGAGAGTCATGGGTTCGATCCCCACATAGGGCAAACTTTTCTGTGATGAGCAGAATTGTTTGCTCTGAGTCTGGGTGTATTATATCTATATATGTATGTATTTAAATGTATATGTGTACGTATATCAGTCTCTGGTTCCCATGATACAGGGAATCCTAGTTTGGGGCCAGATGATCGTGTGTGATTTGTCCCGGATATTACAAAAAATTATTACAAAATCTTCAGGCCGCATTTTCGTTTATAACTCCTAACAGTTGTTTAACCTCGCATCCATGCTAATCTTCCGACAGTTTTCCCTTCACATATAAGGTTATGTCAGACAATACTACTGTTCAGTCGTTCTGTGCTACGCGCGGCAGCCCCACTGACCCATATTTTATGATTATTTTATAAACCGCGAAATAAAACAAAATAAATAAAAAATTACATTTAATTTTAATACTATTACCAGTCGGAGAAAAAAACTAATTGACACTAAAGAAATAAACATTAATTCGTAAAAATGATTCGTTACTGTGGTTAACAGCCAAAGATTGAAAAAAAAACAGCAGAAGATCTCAAAAAAATAATACCACCAACTAATGTGAAATTAAAAGTGAGTCAAAGACCAAAAACTGTGTCAAAAGTCACTAAACTGTGTCACACATCCCTAAACTGTGCCAAAAAGTCCCGGAATGAGTGCGACTTTAGTGCCAAAAGTGTCAAAACCACAAGTTATCAGTGATGACAGTTGAGTGCACTGAAGATGCGTGTGATTGCAGTGCTGTATGTCTGTTTGTGTACCAACATAGTGATTGTGTTCTGTTCGAGACCGAGAGTCATTCTTGTGGAAAATGCACCGAGTACGTAATTTTTATATATTATAAATACTCTACAAGGTGACTTTTTAATGGCACACGGATTCGAAAACATCCAGGCTTTTATTTGGATTAAATGTGACAACTTTTCAAATATATCAAAAACTTTTTTCATTTATTTAAAAAGTGATTGTCACATTTACCCAAACAATAACCTGCCTGTTCCAGTTCTAGATAATTATGTTCATAATCTGCCGTTAAAAATCACATAAAAATATTTATTATAATATTTGTTACTTATACGGGATTGAGGTAAAATAGAAAGAAAATTTGTGCTCTTGTATCTGAAAAAAAATTGTTTTACAGATGTTTTCTATTGAAAATCACATTTTCATGTTTTTCACATTTTTACATTTCATGTTTCTATCTAAAATAGTTTGGAATGTGTAATAGTTAGTCAGACAGTGCAATGTTTTGTAGATTTTCAACCGACTTCAAAAAAGGAGGAGGTTCTCAATTCGTCGGAATCTTTTTTTTTTTTTTTTTATGTATGTTCACCGATTACTCGAAGACGCCTGAACCGATTTCAAAAATTCTATTTTTGTTTGAAAGGGTATACTTCACAGGTGGTCCCATATTAATTTTATCGAAATCGATTCAGCGGTTTTTGAGAAAATCAACAAAAACATAGCAAAATTGGAGTTGCTACGATTGAAGTCGGTTGTTTTTAACGTATTCAGCGTGGTCAATTATACCTACTGATCTCGTGTATCATCATCATCATAGGCCTTATACGTCTGTTACAGACCGTTTAAGCAGTGTCTGCTGTAAGGCATCTTTTTTGGTGACTATATAGGCCAATACGCGTGCGACATACTTTTTCACATTTGGAGCAGGTTTAAACATCATCTTTAATAGTTAAAATTTCCTAAAGCCTTTATATTGGTAAAATACCGATCTCGTTAAACATCCTCTACCTTAGTAGGTAGTTAACCCTTTTTTAACCCATTCTCCGAATATCCATTAAAATTAATTACAGTTGATCTGACGGATGGGTAAACAAAAACCTCACTAAACACGTGAACATAACCTTGAAATTGTTCTTGTGACCCACTGTATGACTATTAGGTCCGTTACGGGTGTTAGCCATGACATAATGTGAGCTGATTTTACTAATTTTAATGTGTATGCTATAGTAAAGTAGGAAATTATGACGTCACTTCTCTTATTATTATTTTACCTCACTGTGCTATTTGTAACCGGATATTTAAAACCAAGTTCGGTTTTGCAAGTCATTCCCGAAAAATGATCCAAACTGACAAGGTGTCGCCGTCGACGGATACGTCTGGGAGCACATCAATATCAACATTATAACGAAATGTATACTTTTAAATGAAAATTCAGTGTGATTTTATGTTAGTTTGCAGTCTACAAAAAATAGATAATTAATAAAATTCATGCGATTAATAATGCACAATGATAAGACAAAACAAGGAAGTCATGCAACGCATGTCATGCAAAATATGGGTGTTGAAGTTTGAAGCCGATGTGCCTGTTTGTTTTTTGAAAGAAAAAAAGAACAATTTAGAAATATTAATCATAATTAGCAGACTGCATAGGTTTGCTTTATGATTCTGGGTTCTGCCCAGAAGGCAAACGAGCCAGTGGTAGAGCGCCTTCCCGATAGATTGATAGATGTGGTGAAGAAACCTGTACTCGTAGGAAGGAACATTCAGAGGGCACCATAATAGCACCTACAATCGCAGCCAATAAAAAAAAATATTTGTAGTGGCGAGTCAGCATTAATGGACCTAGGAAGAAGTTAGGTTTACTTATAAAAGTTAGAACAGATAATACAGGAAATCCTTTAAGCCTTACGTCACAGATGGCGAATTGGTTAAACAGTACGTTTTTGTGTATGCTATTTCATTTTAGGAAATGTTAAATGTCAAGTGTCGTGTCAAGAACAATTTTGACTTAGTTATTAGAAGCGGACCGGCCAGCAAAGCGGCTACCGGAGCTGCTGGCTTTATCTCTTTCATGGAATTAAATACTACTAACAATCAAACCCATCCAGGTTATGACCGTGTATTCAGTGTAGTGTAACCTGCGTGATCGACGCGACCACGAAAGACAAACAGTAGTTTTTTTTATCTACACTTGGCTGCCGCTTGACATTATCTCACCTGATGTTAAGTGATGATGTTGTCTAAGATTGAAGCAGGATCACTAAGATTCACCAAAGCAACGGGGAATGCTGTTAACATTTATGTTTGGCGCAAGACTTAAATAGTAGTAGCTAGCCAGGCGGGTTCAGAAAATGTCCTACCATCAACCAAACCGGGTCCTATAAAGTTGTACCCCACCGAAAGTTGAACTGGCGACCTCCTGATGTGAAGCGAGGTGGCCTAGTTGTTAGAAGCGGTTACTAAGAGTATTTTTTTTCTTTCTCAGCATGCTTCCGACGAGTGCTGGCTGGGAAGAGAGCTCTACGGAGCTTTGTACGAAGAGTTGCTCCTTGCGAACGGCTCGAAGACTGCCGGCGGGAGTGCGCTGAGGAAAGGACCTTTCACTGCGAGAGTTTTAACTATCGGTAAGTCTCTTAAGAGCATACTTTTGCTGAAAAGTCGCATGAAGTTTCGTAGGAAGAGTTGCTTCCTGTGTGAGGGACCTAAAGATGCATGCTGCATATAGGGTTGCCAGGCCCAAAAATAGAAAAGCCGGACACAGATCCATGTTTAGCTGGACATTTTGCCCCGAAAGCCTGACATACTGGTTTTTAAAAGAAAAAAATCATGCTTACCTATATGAAATAATAATAATAAAATAATATTTATAATAAACTGTGCTTCTGCTGGAGTAGCTCCTGCCACTTCGCCTAGCGCGAAGTGGTCAGAGTAGCCCAAATTTATAATTGAAAATAATAATAATATCTGGGACAAATCACACACGGTCATCTGGCCCCAAACTAGGATTCCAATGGCCAATTATTTTAAATAGATTGAAGAGAAAATAAATATAAGAAATAAGGTATCTCAATTCTATTCTAATCTCATTCACTGGACATGTAGAAATTAAATAACGCTTTCTAAATAAATGCCTATTGTCTGAATATTTTGAGAGCACAGAAGTCATGAGAATGGCAATTTATAAGTAAGCATCTAATATATGTTACTGTGAACCATTTTTTCTTACAAAAGTAATTTGTAAATTCTTTACATTGAAAGTAACTAAAACAGTCAATAATCAGCCTTATCATTTGTAAATAAATTATAGGTACGTGCGTGTCCGCGTGAGTCACTCGCGCTTTCGTTCGACATATTTTGGCGCGGCGGGGTTGACGAAAAGCGTACCAAAAGCCGGATAGGCCGGACTTGCTAATATTTGGCCGGACACGACTGTAAAAAGCCAGACGTGTCCGGCTGAAGCCGGTCCACAGTATTTTATGAGAGCCAATTTTGTGACATGCCTGTTTTATTTCAGAATTATATAGATTAAGTCAATACAAACACGAGAGTAAAGCTGCCGTACGCCTAACATAAATAGTTTCGTTAAAATAAATATTTTAAAATCAATATTTTTTTTCGGATAATTTTAAAAAAATAATCATAACTTACAAAATAGTAAATTAATTATTAATCCAGCATAGTCGTTAGATGAAACCATCAACGTCACACATTTTAATGATATTTGTAAACTTCTAAGTTCATTAGTTAAGGAATTATTTAATTTTTCTTCTATATCGGTTTTAATTTTTTTACATGAATAATCCGGCGTATTAGGATAAGATTTTTTACCAAGTGATTGTTCATGATGTTCTTTATACGCTCTAAAAAAACGACGCCCTAATTCCGTGGATGATAAAAATGATCACATAAGTACGGATATCCGAATTTTTCCGACGTTAGGGTTGTCACTTAATTGTAAATATATTTTTTTGTATATAAATTGTGAAAAGTTACCATAATTTGTTTTTCTTATGTATATTTAGGTGGTTTTAACGTGTTATACAGGGTGTTAAAATAGTGCGTTAAAAAAAGGATAACTCAGAATCAACTATTGTGATGCAGACTGTAAAAAATAAAATGTAAACTGTAAATGTAAATTCAACCAAGGGGTTGAATTTACATTTACAGTTTATTTTAAACTCTTTTTAACACCCTGTATATTCCGATGAAAGTATACGTGTGGCATGGGAAAAGGTCCACCCTCGATAGGTCAATGTCTTGTACTAAAACCCCATGCTAATACACATATTCTGGAGGAACGGGGGTGAGGCGTCATGGAGCTGTTCCAAACCTGTGATGCCACATTGCCTCAGCAGGATCTGACCCAGCCTGCGAGGGGATGTCCTTCCGGGCTCCGACCGGGGGACTTAATGCAAGGGGGGCACGACGGCGCCAACCCTCGTGTTGGTCATCAAAAGGCAAATGAAGTTGTGGATAGCGCCACAACCGGCGCTCTTCAACCTCTGAGAGCAGCCACAAATATGTTAGGAGATGCGCCTGATGAGGCTGGTACATCCAATTCAAAGATCATGACACAGATAGTTTTTACAATGATTTTTTCACAGTGCTTGACAGAGAAATTCAAGATATATTTAAAACAAATACCAGAAATATTAATCATCAGTTCAAATTTAGCGAGTGGGCTACTGTAGGTATTTATAAAAGCCGACAAACTTTATTTGATCTCTATGACAGAAAAACCTATATTTTTAATAATAACTTTAAAGAGTAAGTAAAAAAGTATTCGAAAATCTTTAAACAGGTATGCCGTGCAGCAAAATCTAATTACTTAGCCAGAAAAATAAAATCATCAGATGATAAAATTAAAACCGTTTGGAATATTATAAACAAAGAAACCGGCAAGGTCGAACCCCGCGATAATGAATATGTTTTGCAAACAGATCAGGGTAAAATTACAACAAATGCCGATGTAGCAAAAGAATTCGAAACTTTTTTCACAAATATTCCACTTAAGACCACTGAGGCCTTGAATTCGTCACCTGTACATGCTAAACAATTGTTAGAAGATAATGTCAGTATTTGTAATGAAAAATTCTCCTTCAGAGAAATTGAACCAGACACTATTGTCAAAACTTTTAAATCTCTTAAAATGAAAAGAACTGAAGACCTTTGGGGACTATCAGTAAGTTTAATTAGTAATGTAATTATGACTTTAGCGCCATATTTAGCTTGTCTTTTTAATATCAGTATTGGTAGTGGCGTCTTTCCGGACCTAATGAAATGTAGTAAAGTGATACCCCTATATAAGTCTGGTAACAAAACTGATCCGGGAAATTATAGGCCAGTTTCTGTACTACCAGTTCTCAGTAAAATTTTTGAAAAAAATATGCTTAACCAATTACTACAACATTTTAATAAAAATAATCTTCTGCATAAACAACAGTTTGGTTTCACAAAAGGTCGATCTACAACCGATGCAGGAGTATCTCTTATTTGTAACATCTATGATGCTTTTGAAGAATCACAAAATGCAATAGGAGTGTTCTGTGATTTATCTAAAGCATTTGATTGCGTTGAACATCATACATTACTTATAAAGTTAAAGCATTACGGTGTCGATGACGGGGCCCTCAGTCTTGTAAATTCGTATTTAAGCAACAGAACGCAAAAAATCCAAGTAAATGGCACAAATTCATCCGGCTCTATGGTTCAAATGGGCGTGCCCCAGGGTTCTATATTAGGCCCTTTTCTTTTTCTGACATATATAAATGACTTGCCATTTATAGTGCAAAATTTGTCAAACATTGTGTTATTTGCCGATGATACTTCCCTTATTTTGAAGGTTGACAGGAAAGAAAGCAAAAATGACGAAGTAAACAACACTCTTTCAGAGATTACAAAGTGGTTCACTGTAAACAATCTACTCTTAAATGCAAAAAAAACAAAATGCATAAATTCTCATTACCAAATTAAAAAAAATTGTAAACAATGTAATTGTAGATAATAATGTATTGGACTTTGTAAATAAGACCGTTTTCTTAGGTATAACTTTAGATGCTACACTGCAATGGGGCCCACACATAGAAACCTTAGCGGGACGGCTTAGTTCAGCTTCATATGCTGTTAAGAAAATAAGACAGTTGACAGATGTAGGTACTGCGAGACTAGTTTATTTTAGTTATTTTCACAGTATAATGTCTAACGGAATCTTACTCTGGGGACATGCGGCTGATATTGAAACGATTTACATTTTTCAAAAAAGGGCAATTCGCGCTATCTACCAGACGCGATCCCGCGAGTCGTTGAGGAATAAGTTTAAAGAAATTAATATTCTTACTGTTGCTAGTCAATTCATATACGAAAATATCATGTATGTACGTAAAAATTTGCACTTGTTTCGTAAAAACAGAGACAGACACAATTTTAATCTAAGAAATATTAATAAGATTGATGTTGCCTATTCGAGACTGAGTAAAGTCAAGAAGTCATTTATGGGGCAGTGTGTAAGATTCTATAACAAAATACCCGAAATGTAACTAGTTTGCCAGAAAAGAAATTTAAATTGCATGTGAAAAATTGTTTATGCTCTAAAGGGTATTACAAAATATTAGATTATATAAATGACAATAATATATGGACATTTATAGATCCTCCAGTTCACAATTTTATTGTTGACATGAATTGTAATAGAATTTAAGATTTTATTTAAAAATGTGTTGAAGCGAGTTTCTTTTGGGCTCGACGTTTTTTCTCGCTTCGCAAACACTTCCCGTTGAGTGTACAAGTCCCGCGTGGTAGGGACTTTGTACTAGGTAAAAAAAAAAATACGATTTAAAAGCATGTGTAAAGCATCTACTTAAATAAAAAACATTAAAGTTATTTTCTGGAAAATCACTGCCCCTTTCTGAGCGAGTAGACATAGTAATTGGCATAATTGGAAAATACTTTATCTTATAATTACTTTATATTATAATTTTAGATTCTTAAAATTTTTGTAACATAATGTAATATGAATCGCACAATCATTCTGAGTTTCTCACTATCGAAGATACATGAGTTATCGTAATTTGTAACATAAATATAAATATTATAATTTTAGATTCTTAAGAATTTTGTAACATAATATAATTTTAGCTTCATAAAAAATACTGTAGGTGTTTGTAATTCAAATTTTGTTTATTAAATAACCAATTTAATATACGTATTTTTTCGGATACTGGAAGTGACAACCCTGATAAAAAACATAAAGTTGTAATAATTCCAATAATCCATGGAATTAGGACGTGGTTTTTTTAGGGCGCATCAAGGACATCATGAACAATTACTTGGTAAAAAATCTCATCCTAATACGCCGGATTATTCATGTAAAAAAATTAAAACCGATATCGAAGAAAAATTTAATAATACCTTAACTAATGAACTTAGAAGTTTACAAATATTATTAAAATGTGTGACGTTGATGGTTTCATCTAACTACTATGCTGGATTGATAATTAATTTACTATTTTGTAAGTTATGATTATTTTTTTAAAATTATCCGAAAAAAAATATCGATTTTAAAATATTTATTTTAACGAAACTATTTATGTTAGGCGTACGGGAGCTTTACTCTCGTGTTTGTATTGACTTTATCTATATATTTCTGAAATAAAACAGGCATGTCACAAAATTGGCCCTCATAAAACACTGTGCGGTCACCTGGCATCCCTAGCTGCATAGGAATATTTTCAATGCAAGAGTTCAATGAAAATGTTAAGTTTTAAATTAATACTGTTTGTTCAAATATTTGAATACAAAGTATATTCTACTTTACAAAGTGGGCAAAGCTGATCGATTTTTATGAAATATCCCAAAAATCATTTTGTAAATTCATCAATTTCGCTGGGAAAACATTTTTCAGTTTCATGAGTATTTTTTTATTATAATACTGTTTAGATAGTCGTGTAAGTATGTAGTGGGTCTAATGTGTGCTCCAAAACTGACCTCACCCAAATCACGCAAAATTATATTATTTAAAATTCGCCATGGTATGAACATTTAGGTAAGTTATGAACTATAACCATGTTTAATTAAAGTAACTATTGGGTAACATTTCCCACGCACAGTTCGCAGTATTGTCGACGTTTCCTGGATTTACTCTACTGTGGTCCAAAGCGATAAAAAAATGGTTTGTTCTACAAATATATCGTAATAAATATGTTGCCAATTCGACACAAAAAAATACGTAGTTGATAGGTGTAGGACGTAGGAGTTAGATTCTATGATAAAATATCAGAATAACTTGCCAAACAAATATTTAAAATCCATGTTAAAAATGTCTGCGTTCTAAAGGATACTATAAAAATGAAATGTTAAACGCCCCAGCTCAAAATTATCGATATCAATTCATATCATCCTCAGTCCTAACCGACATAAATGCTATTAGAAATAACGTTTTTTTTATCCACAATAGTCACATGTGTTTAACTAACCTTTCCCGGTACGTAAAAAAATACATTTAAAATAATGTGTATATTATTCGCTTTTAAAAAAGAAATCATAAATAGTGACTTTAATGAAAGGAAGTAGGCATCTGCGAAAATACTTATACAATTTTTTTTTTCACCCGCTCCGAACTAGCAAAGTACTGGATAAAAGGAGAGCCCATTAACACCAAATAGTGTTATGGTGATATAAAATCAACACGGTGGCTGGCGTCACTAACTCTGAAATATCACCCATATATCACCAAATAGTGATAAGCGTTGCTAAAATACAATCTTGATATCACCAAATGCTGTTAAAACTCAGTCCATCGCTGTGATAGAAACGTTTCTATCACCTGTATATCACCACACCATGCTTGTTGGGTTGGAACGTAGTGGAAAACACTATTTTCTGATGTTATTCGCTGTGACCTTATTTTATTTTATTTTATTGTATAATTTGTTATTTTATGGTTTATTATGAAGGGTTTTCATACAAACAGTTATTAAGCTATTGTATTTGCTCATAGAAATGTAGGGGAAGGACGCAATAATAATAAAAAAATACTCAGTTTACAGCAAGAGACTGTTCACTTTAATTTTACCCTTCTGCCCAAGCGGAAGGTAATGTTTTTTGAGATTTTGTTTGTCCATTTCATGGTTGTCGACTGTAGCCGAAATAGCTTGATGGATTTTGAAGTGCGAAGTTTTTGCTTTTTGATTCGTCTTTTTTCCCAGACTGACTTAAACAGGATGGCGTGGCACACTGAAATGGGTCAATATGGGTCAGTATATTAACCTCCGGAACTGTATTTAAGAGAAAGAAAAATATATCGTAAATAATTACAGATTTCATGAATAACCAAAATTAAATTGATGCGAAAGTATGAATGGAGAATAAAGTAAAAAATATATATTTAAAATAAGTCATTTTCCTATACTAAAACTATATTTGTTTCTATGTCTGATTCTGAGCCTTAAAATTTTAAATGTTCTTTTTTGCCACACTATACAAAACACATACTTAGATATTAAACACATGTAAAAAAATTAAAAAACGTTTTTGAAATAATAGTTATTATATTTTTTGAATAATACGCATGTGGTTATCAAACGTGCTGGTAGTTATTATGACATTTTAAAAGCCTTACAGGCGCCTTGAAAATTTCTAATATTAGGGTTGGCTATAAGCCTTACAACCTTCACCAATCCGAACTTGGCCCCATGACCTAACCTGCTCTAGCCCCAGCATTGGGAACAATATTGGTTACCTATTAATATAAATCAAACACGCATCTATCGTGTTCTTACGAGTCGAGTCCTACAAGCCAATTTATATCTTACCTGCTTGACGAATACTGAACTCTTCCTTTCCGTATCTAGTTAGTTAAAGATGCCAGTAACCTGGTACAATGTAAGTTAACCTAGTTGTTCAGTCGGCGTGGACGGCGAAGGGCCCGATACGTTTGTCTTTTGTTACCAATCTAATGCAGTTCAAAGGTAAACGTTTGTTAAGTAGATATCTATAGGGTGTTCTAAAAGTAACACTAACACTTCCCGAAACGTTGAGTGTACAAGTTCCGAGTGGTAGGAACTTTGTACTAGGTAAAAAAAAAATGATTTAAAAGTATTTGTACAAAATTTTCTTAAATAAAAAATATTTTGACTTTTACTTATCTGCCAGGGCTGTAACTGGGGTTTCTACTCATGGCTCTGTTTTTTTTTTATTTGAAAAAGTTCCCCAAGGAACTTTTTTTAGCAATACTTCATACAAATTGATAAGTTTTATCTAGACAACTTTGTATGGAGAGTCCAAATTTTGTCAAATTGACTATGTGTTCCTCACGGACAGTTGTTCAGATATGATGATGATGTCCTCCCAGACGTCTCCGTCGACGGCAACACCCTGTAACGGACCAAACTACGTTACATATTCACAAATGCAATTATTTAATAAAACCTTTACGAATTTCAATAGTTTTAAGGACTAATAGAAATAAGCCTTCACATTCAGTCTTCTTGCAAATAATTCTCAGAAATAATATCTATTTCAATAGATTCGTCTCCTTTACGCTACGAGAAATTAAAAGGAAATTACTGACAGCTTTTGCTGCTGAGCAAATTATTGATTTTTGGCGGAATACTAAGGGTTTACCCGTGACTTAGTCTATGTGTCTAATTGTGGAAAAATAATATTTATTAAAACGCATCTGTTGAGGTTATTTAAATAATAAATAGTTCTAAGAGGTTCAGAAATTAATGCATTATAACTTTTGTTATAATAGTATCACTATTTATGGGAAAACTAAGGACAGCGATATTAAAAATACA
Organism: Coleophora deauratella; assembly: GCA_958295455.1. Lineage (NCBI taxonomy): Eukaryota > Metazoa > Arthropoda > Insecta > Lepidoptera > Coleophoridae > Coleophora > Coleophora deauratella. Next base: position 4,290,617 of record OY282416.1, on the reverse strand, counting down.
AACAAACTGACAAGTTTATTGTAATATTTTTATAGAGAAGAATAAGGTGTTTGACATTGTGGGGGGCTTAGGGAATCGAACTCGGAACCAAGTGGTTTAGTTTTATTAATTTCAAGTGGGGAATTCTCTTTTAGTTTATTTAGATAGACAGAGGGGGTGCGGGATAGATTATGAGTGTTTGTATTAAAATAGATTTCGTGAATCTATTAGGGTTTTAGCTAGGAAAGTGGGCGAATCGGTAAAGTATTCACTCTAGGGCGATTCCTTAGAAGCGCCATGGATTTTATGTTTTCGTATCGTTCGAGTGATGGTTTGAAATAATAAGTGTATTAATTACACGGGACTCTGGGGTGTCTTCCTATTTGGACCTAGTTTTATTTAATATGCGGTTTGAACTTGCATGCTTTTATTTGCCTATTTTCATGTGTTTTATAATATGACATCTTTGTTTTGCTTGGATACAAATCTCTACTGCGCAGTATGCGAGGCAACTAATATATTTTATTCTAGTTGATCAGTTCTTTGGAACTAATTATATTATTATCGTCGAGGGCTGAAGCTACTCTGTATAATATCAATGAGAGATCAAACTACTCAGATATCTACTGCAAACAATCTCCGGGTTTTCATTTCGGTTCTTTGGTTTTACTGCCGAACCTGAAAAGTACTAAGCTTTAAAACATTAAAGAACTGCGGCATTTGCCTTTGATTAATATCATTATTTATAACCTAAGCGTTATCGTTTGGTTCTTTGGTGCTACTGCCCAACCTGAAAAGTACTAAGCTTTAAAGCATTAAAGAACTGCATCTTTACTATAAAAGTCTTCATGTTTACTCGCCAACGTCGCTAGATTCATTCCAAATCTATGCGTTTACACTTGGGTTCTTAGTGGTGTCGCGAAACCTGAAAAGTACTACGCTATGACAGCATTATTGACCTGAGTCTTGGAAGAATTTAGTTAGCTACAATCTACGGTGAAATTCTACAAACTCGACATACAGAGAACTACAGCTTTCTACGAGATTTGAGTATTCGACCAATCAGTTGTCCAGTGGGATGTGTCCGGGCGGAACAACGCTGTTATCTACAATAATTGTTGAATACTTTAAAAGAGTGAAAAGCATTCTTGTTTCAAGCGCTGTTTCCAATGTTTACGAGAAAAGAATATGGACTAAATTATGGGGACAGAGCACTATCCAACTTAGGAGGGTTGAGGTGCATGGAACGTTGCGGGAGCGCCTAAATTTAACTTATTTGTTTGTACAGAGGTCAGTTCTCTGATTAATTAACCTTTGCTCGTTTTGGCTACATTTATACTTCAAATATAATGTGCGTCTAAATTTTAGTTACGCATTATACTAAGCTAAGGGGGCAACTTTCCCTCTCCCTTTGGGGAGGGGTCCTTTACAAAGAGTATTTATCGTATTAGGTTCTAGAATTTATGGTTCAGGGATTTAAGGTTCTGTTTTAGGGAAATCTGTTCAGTTGACTTTTCTTTAATCTCAATCCATTCTAAAAGAATAAGGGTTACTTATTTCTAGACGATCACAATTTAAGGTTCTCGCTACTAGCGATCACTGGCCATACATACATGTATATTTTAAGTTCCGCTATATTTTAAGTTTTCTATGTTAGGTAGGTGCTTAATCTATTTAGACTTAGGTAGGTTAGGGTATTACAATTTGGTGCCGTGACCAGGATAAGTTTAGGTCTAAGTCTTTTAGGTTCTTACAATCTGTTACCGGTTTCCAGATTTGTTTATTCATTTAGTTCTATTTAGGTTTGGTTAGGTCTTTTGGTTGTTACAATTTGGAGCCGTGGTTACCAGGATTCGAATGTTGGTACATTAGGTATTAGTTTCAAATTGTTTTGTTTTGTGTTTTAAGGTAGTTAGTTTAAAGTGGTTTTACCACAATTTGCTGACCGTGAAATGGATAGAATGAGATTGGATTGAGGAAAGTCAGTTGAACAGGTATTTAGGTAAGATACGGATTAGGGATCTCAAGAAAAAGGGAATTTTGATTTTTATTTATATTTTGAAAATGGTTTTAGGAAATTTTAACAGGAAATTGGTTTTTCTTTCATTTGTTATTTTGAGATTAGTACAATGGGGGGGTTGTATTTGCACTTTTACACAAAACAAGAGTTGTTCACTTTGGCAAACGAGAGTTGTTCACTTTGGTGAACGTTGTTCGTTTCGATGGAGGATGTTCGCTTTAGCGGGAAGTTGTTCACTTCGGTGGAAATTGTTCGCCTTGAGGGAAGTTATTCCTTTTGTTGGATGTTGTTCGCTTGCGGAAAGTTGTTCACTTCGATATAAGTTGTTCAGTTTGCAGAAAGATGTTCCGTCTCTGAAAGTTGTTCACTTTTGAGAAAGTTGTACACTTTGGTGAGAGTTGTTCACCTTCGATAAAGTTGTTCACTTTGATGGACGTTGCTTGTTTTGGGTGGAAGTTGTTCACTTTGAAGAAAGTTGTTCATTTTGATAGAAGTTGTTTTTTTTTTGTGATAGTTGTTTGTTTGTAGAAAGTGGTTCACTTTTGACGAAAGTTGTTCGCTTGGTGGTGAGATGTTTTCTTTGAAGAAAGTCGTTCAGTTTGGAGAAAGTTGTCCATGCTGAAGAAAGTTGTTCACTTTGATGGAAGTTGTTTGTTTTGTAGAAAGTAGTTCACTTTAAAAAGTTGTTCACTTCGGGAAATTCGTTCACTTTTGGTAACCTGTTCAATTTTGAGAGTCTTTCACGTTTGAAAAGATGTTCAATTTTGAGAAAGTTGTTCACTTTTAAAAGATGTTCACTTTGGGAATGTTCCAATTTGGAGACTGGTGTTCAATTCGGAGACTGTTGCTCATTTTGGGGGACGTTGTACACTTTTGTGGAAGTTGTTCACTTTTACAAAAGTTGTTCAGTTTTATTTTGTTACCAATGTGTCGATAGATTAATAAATGGGGGGTTGATGTCTTATCTAAGTTTCATTGGAAAGTTAATTAGTAAAACTGAAAGTAGTTAAGAATTCAGAAATATAAATTAGAACGATGTGTAGGGCTAATACTGAGTTGATTGATGGCCTGCAGTTCGTTTGGATCTTGGGGAATCTTGCGCTGTTTCATACCAAGATTTTCCCTTCTGAAGCGGTGGTAGCATGGTCTTTTGGGTTTGACTTTAGTTTGAAATAAAATGGTTCACCAGCCTTTTGTTTCTTTAAATTGCAGACTTACCAAACATAGCGGGTTGCGTCACTTGTTCGGGGCCTTGTGTTATTTGTATTTATTTTAAATAATAGTTTTCGTGATTGGTCTCTTTTGATCTCGGGAAAATCTGTAGTCTTGCATTCATTCAAGGGCCTTTGGTCGGATGCAAAGCCTATCAAAGGAGTAGGCGAGTTGAGGTGCAGTACTGTATTGAAACTCAATTCGATCTATGTCACCCGTGGAGTACGTCTAAGCGTACGTAGTGAGTAACCGATTAGAATTTCTTGTTGCATAGAGTTTATAATAGCTGGCACAACGGCTAAGGTAAACGCGAAAAGTAAAACATTTGGTAACTCGGGGTACGTTCGTGATTTGATATGGGACGTTGACGTTTAAACGATCCTTCCCTCCCTACTAATAAAAGGTTTTCTTATGTCATAAACTTCAGAAGTTATGGTGGTTCAGTTTTAAGTAAGTATGTATTCATTGATTGATATATCTCTGTCAGGTTTTCATATGAGGTAGAATTTGGAGAGTGTCACTTTACAGTTGGTTTCACAAAAAAGGGTAAAATAATATTTAAGTGAAGCGTAATGTGTTCGGTCTTAAGTTTCTGGTTTAAATTTAGGATATTGGAGGAAAAGGTGATGAAGTTGTTGGGGTGATTTTCAAAGATAATGAATTTTAAATAAATGGACTTGATTTTCGTTTAACAAAAATATCATAATATTGCATTGCATCTGTGAATGTGAAATCTTACTTATGGTTTTACATTGAGGTAAACGGGGAAGGTGAACTGTTTATATTCTTGTTTTATTTCACAGCGGGGTGAAAAGGGGTAAATGGGAAATATTTTTTTTTAATATTTTGGGTGATGTTTTCAAATGGGTAAAATTTATTAAAAATAATAAATCTATGTATACTTAAATTATTACAAATCTTCGCTGCATTTGTTTTCCAATCTAACCGGGTGGCATTTGTTGTTGGTATTTGAAATTCGGAATATGAGAAGGATCGTAGAATTCAAGGGACTTTGACAAGTTATATTTGGTGTAGAGATGGAATGAACTCTAATTGTTACTCTGGTATAAGATTAGCGTTTATTACAACTCTTTTGTAAGAGATGTATGGAGTAGGGTTTCAAGTTTTGACAACGAAAGAAAACTGGTTAGCCTTTTGGTGCTTCCTATCAGATAGGATATTCACGGGACTCACCGACACGAGGCCCAACCAACAAAAGTAGTCAAATGCATCGTTTTGTGTTTTAGAGTAATTTTGATGCGTTTTGGCTAATACTGACAAGAAGCTAGGAATAGAACTTGTAACACTCTACATTCTCCAGGTATGATTGTATTGGCATTCAGTGAGGTGTCAGTTTGTGGGATCAGTTGGTTTGCATTGTAACATTCTCCGGACCTGCTTGACGGAGGCATTGGGATTCTCAGAAGGGGTATATTAGAAGGCCAACTTTCATTTGCGTTGGGGATGCCTCTCATAGCGATTGGTACGCCGGGGGTTGGATGACTGATTGTTAGCTTGAATACTTACCGTTTCGAATAGCCTTGTTTGAGACCAAGGTCCCTGTCTTTGTCCGGGTTTCTCGATGCTGGTAGAGAATTGTGCCTTTCAAATTTGACTAGATCTCGGATTGTACACCTAAATGAAGACTAATAAATGAAATGCCTGGTTTAAATAAATTGTCATAATTACAAATTGCATTCTGAGGGAGGTGCCACAAGGAGCTTCACGGGGTTTTGATTTGTTTAGTGGGTTCTACAGTTTTTAAAAGTTTGATTCAAAATGGCTTTGTGAATTTTGTGGGTTTTAGAATTTTAAAATTTTCAACGGGTTTCCTTTTTAAAATTTTGGGGGTTGAATTGTAACGGACCAAACTACGTTACATATTCACAAATGCAATTATTTAATAAAACCTTTACGAATTTCAATAGTTTTAAGGACTAATAGAAATAAGCCTTCACATTCAGTCTTCTTGCAAATAATTCTCAGAAATAATATCTATTTCAATAGATTCGTCTCCTTTACGCTACGAGAAATTAAAAGGAAATTACTGACAGCTTTTGCTGCTGAGCAAATTATTGATTTTTGGCGGAATACTAAGGGTTTACCCGTGACTTAGTCTATGTGTCTAATTGTGGAAAAATAATATTTATTAAAACGCATCTGTTGAGGTTATTTAAATAATAAATAGTTCTAAGAGGTTCAGAAATTAATGCATTATAACTTTTGTTATAATAGTATCACTATTTATGGGAAAACTAAGGACAGCGATATTAAAAATACAAACAAACTGACAAGTTTATTGTAATATTTTTATAGAGAAGAATAAGGTGTTTGACATTGTGGGGGGCTTAGGGAATCGAACTCGGAACCAAGTGGTTTAGTTTTATTAATTTCAAGTGGGGAATTCTCTTTTAGTTTATTTAGATAGACAGAGGGGGTGCGGGATAGATTATGAGTGTTTGTATTAAAATAGATTTCGTGAATCTATTAGGGTTTTAGCTAGGAAAGTGGGCGAATCGGTAAAGTATTCACTCTAGGGCGATTCCTTAGAAGCGCCATGGATTTTATGTTTTCGTATCGTTCGAGTGATGGTTTGAAATAATAAGTGTATTAATTACACGGGACTCTGGGGTGTCTTCCTATTTGGACCTAGTTTTATTTAATATGCGGTTTGAACTTGCATGCTTTTATTTGCCTATTTTCATGTGTTTTATAATATGACATCTTTGTTTTGCTTGGATACAAATCTCTACTGCGCAGTATGCGAGGCAACTAATATATTTTATTCTAGTTGATCAGTTCTTTGGAACTAATTATATTATTATCGTCGAGGGCTGAAGCTACTCTGTATAATATCAATGAGAGATCAAACTACTCAGATATCTACTGCAAACAATCTCCGGGTTTTCATTTCGGTTCTTTGGTTTTACTGCCGAACCTGAAAAGTACTAAGCTTTAAAACATTAAAGAACTGCGGCATTTGCCTTTGATTAATATCATTATTTATAACCTAAGCGTTATCGTTTGGTTCTTTGGTGCTACTGCCCAACCTGAAAAGTACTAAGCTTTAAAGCATTAAAGAACTGCATCTTTACTATAAAAGTCTTCATGTTTACTCGCCAACGTCGCTAGATTCATTCCAAATCTATGCGTTTACACTTGGGTTCTTAGTGGTGTCGCGAAACCTGAAAAGTACTACGCTATGACAGCATTATTGACCTGAGTCTTGGAAGAATTTAGTTAGCTACAATCTACGGTGAAATTCTACAAACTCGACATACAGAGAACTACAGCTTTCTACGAGATTTGAGTATTCGACCAATCAGTTGTCCAGTGGGATGTGTCCGGGCGGAACAACGCTGTTATCTACAATAATTGTTGAATACTTTAAAAGAGTGAAAAGCATTCTTGTTTCAAGCGCTGTTTCCAATGTTTACGAGAAAAGAATATGGACTAAATTATGGGGACAGAGCACTATCCAACTTAGGAGGGTTGAGGTGCATGGAACGTTGCGGGAGCGCCTAAATTTAACTTATTTGTTTGTACAGAGGTCAGTTCTCTGATTAATTAACCTTTGCTCGTTTTGGCTACATTTATACTTCAAATATAATGTGCGACTAAATTTTAGTTACGCATTATACTAAGCTAAGGGGGCAACTTTCCCTCTCCCTTTGGGGAGGGGTCCTTTACAAAGAGTATTTATCGTATTAGGTTCTAGAATTTATGGTTCAGGGATTTAAGGTTCTGTTTTAGGGAAATCTGTTCAGTTGACTTTTCTTTAATCTCAATCCATTCTAAAAGAATAAGGGTTACTTATTTCTAGACGATCACAATTTAAGGTTCTCGCTACTAGCGATCACTGGCCATACATACATGTATATTTTAAGTTCCGCTATATTTTAAGTTTTCTATGTTAGGTAGGTGCTTAATCTATTTAGACTTAGGTAGGTTAGGGTATTACAATTTGGTGCCGTGACCAGGATAAGTTTAGGTCTAAGTCTTTTAGGTTCTTACAATCTGTTACCGGTTTCCAGATTTGTTTATTCATTTAGTTCTATTTAGGTTTGGTTAGGTCTTTTGGTTGTTACAACCCTTAGCTAGTGTTGTTAGCCTGGGCCCTTGCATGGGCACCAGCGTGACTGTGTAAACCATAGTTTGTGCCCTGGCATACATTTTAGCCTCCTCGGTCCTCAGGTCCCCTATATAGGTAGAACCTTTTTTATGTGGCTTTCACTGGCGATTTTTTAAATAAAAATTATCAGCTCAATATAAATAAGTTAATCTAAACCTCCTCAGTCCTGAACAATGATTGCATTTGTAACTTTGAAAAAAATCTTCGAAATATTAAGGGGATTTTATATAAGTAAAAATAAATATATAGGGTGACTTTAAATTAGTTCTTGATACGAAAGGGTATGCATGTGCTCATGATAACGAACAACTTTCCCTAAGGAACCCATAGTCAAATCGCAAAAAAAATTTTGGAGTCTCCATACAAATCGAGAAACTGACTGGCCAAATTAGTATGAAGAGTCCAAAAATTTTTTTGCGATTTGACTATTGGTTTCTTAGGGAAAGTTGTTTGTTATCATGAGCACATGCATACCCTTTCGTATCAAGAACTAATTTAAAGTCACCCTATATATTTATTTTTACTTATATAAAATCCCCTTAATATTTCGAAGATTTTTTTCAAAGTTACAAATGCAATCATTGTTCAGGACTGAGGAGGTTTAGATTAACTTATTTATATTGAGCAGTGGAAATTAGTAAGAGAAGAGAAAATTATTTGGAACATCTCAGTTTTGTGAAAAGTTGTGGTCTTCTGGCCCGCGATTGCACTTCGATAAATTTTCTTTCTAATGCTTGGTTATTAGTTCTGCTAGCCGTATGGCGTGTCCATTGTCTACATTTACTTGCATATTTTAAAACCTTTAGCCCTACTTCCTGAATTCCATAATAGGAGGTACAGTGTCTTTAGAGATTTCACTCCATCTTCGGTGGCAGTATATGTATCTAATATTAGTATCGAAATTTTGTCAAAAATAAATGGTATCTGAAATAAAGTTGTTTTTGTTTCTTTTCCATCTCCTTCTTTTTTGTTTTTCTATAAAAAAATGACTCCATGATTCTGCAGTAAATTGTCAGTCACATGCAGAGACCATTGATAATGTCGCCAATTTTGGTTCTGCATTCGTCACTGTGGTCTTTGCGATGAATGTTGTTTCTTGGCTGCAACAAAAAAAGTTATAAGTCACGACAAATTCTGAAGTTCCCATACAAGCAAGTTAATAAAACCAGTGTAAATTAACTCTTTATCACTGCTTATACAAAACAGCTATCAGTATTAATTTATCAAAACACTACAAGTACGCGAGCATACCCTTGTGCTAACACTAGTCACAAAAAGTACGATAGCTCAGGTCAAATGATATCTTCACCAAAAATCAGCATTGTTCACAAAGGCAGGCACCTGAGTTTTATGTCGTAGCAATAGAGTCGTGATTCGTAGCTAAAAGTTGGTAACAGGTTGGCGTTGCTACTGAGTGATCACCTTGCGTTTACCTGCTGATAGTACAGGGTCGTATTCAGGAAGAAGTATGGGGGTCAATGAAAACTATGATTGATGATACGAACAATTGTAAAATCAAAGTTACACCACCTTATTATCCTCACTTTGATGTAATTGTTATTGTGTGTGCAATAAAGAGTCTTTATCTTATATGTATTATCAAAGTATGTAACACTTTCGTATGTAATTTTTAGTCTATCTAATACGAAGTGCTTGTGTATTCTTGTAGTCCATATTGTGTCTTTTACTATTCAATCAACAGCCTTATTAATGTAATAATTAAAATCAATATGTACCTTTTTAATATCCAAATGTATGTTTCATTGAAATATTCTATTTCTCACCATATTTAAAAATCTGTCGTATAATCGTCTTATACCTTGACAGCTTTAAGAAATATTGAATAACTTTATATCTATCATACTGGGTAATCTTTCAACGACTGAAAAAATATGATCATTTTGATATGCAAGTAGTTTGTGGTAAGATGTTATCTAAATCTTGACAAAATATATGTCTCTCAATTTAAAAACAGGGTTTTACAGGGCCAATTACGCTCTGAGTACATCCCTGTATTAAAAACGAAACAGTAATTTACATAAGTGATGATTCCCATCGTCAATGCACACCGTGTAATGGTGACCCAAATATGTATGAATTGTGCTAAAATTGGGTCGAAACTAGTACCTTATCAAGGGTACTTTATTTCATAGTTATGCCATATAGTGATGATTGTGATACCAATGACGGTCATTTAGGAAGTATTTGATTAAAAGCAAAGTTCCTTTTTAACCGACTTCAAAAAAAGGAGGAGGTTCTCAATTCGTCGGAATCTTTTTTTTTTAATGTATGTTCACCGATTACTCAATGACGCCTGAACCGATTTGGAAAATTCTTTTTTTGTTTAAAAGGGGACCACCATATAAATTTTATCGAAATCGATTTAGCGGTTTTTGATAAAATCAACAAAAACATCAAAATTGGAGTTGTTGCGATTGAAGTCGGTTGTTTTTAACGTATTCAGCGTGGCCACAAATGATTTTATTATACACAGATACGAAAATAATGTCAAACAACAAACACCTTTGCGTAATTTTGTGTTCTGTTGAACACAGAGTGAAATCCCTTAAATTAAGGGAACCTATACAGGTGAAATTGAAATCACGGACCAAATTTCAACTGTAGCTTCTATTCATGAAACTGAACAACTTTCTGTAAGGAACCAATTCAATCGAAGCAAAAAAATAATTTGACTTTCCATACTCAGCTCATCGATTTGCATGAAAAGACCAATTTTGTTTGCTCCGATTGAATTGGTTCCCGTAGAGAAAGTTGTTCAGTTTCATGAGTAGAAACCACAGTTAAAATTTGTTCCAAGAATTCAATTTCACCCTGTATATTAAAAAATATTAAACCACATACATTTATATTATAAAAATATAAATTTCTGCACACCGATCAAACAAACCTATTGGAATATCACCTATTGTCACTGTGGGTAGGAACCCACGACCTGACAGGGGCACTTTTAAATTTTTGAGTTTTTTCCTCTTTTGTGTGTCACTTTGGAATAATTTTAAATGAGAATTTCGAAGACTGAATTTTGGTTTCGACTAAAACAATTTTATTCACCAATATTATAAAGTGATTGTACTTCGATGTTTTTTGATAGAGTACACATAATTTTGAAGTTTGACTTATATTTTTTTCTAAACTTTACTTTTCAGACTGGATCCAACATTCCGTGGGAAAGGCCTTTGTGAGCTGATGACTCGCCCAATCGAATCATTTGACATCCGCCGAGACTTTGTCGAAGACAAGAATTACGACTTCTATGAAATCGACCGGAATAGCCTTGAGCCTTATTGTCCTGAAACCATTAGGGGACCGGGGCTTTTGCATTCTGGTTATTTGTCTTCTAAGCCTAGCAGGATTGGCCCAAGCGGGGTTAGACCAAGCGGGATAGGCCCAAGCGGGGTTGGACCAACTGGGATAGGACCAAGTGGGATAGGCCCAAGCGGGGTTGGTCCAAGCGGGGCTGGAACAAGCGGGTTTGGCCCAAGTGGGGTTGGCCCAAGTGGATTTGGTCCCAGTGGGGTTACTCACAGAGATAGATGGATGGATAGAAATGATTGGGGTTATTGGAAAGATGACAAAAGAAGGTTCAATGACAGAAGGCCACCGCCTAGTTATAGAAGGCGCTATGAAGATCGATTCTATATACCATATCAGATAGGTAAGTTCCTTACCTTTTAAACTGTAACATTAATAATTAATAGTAAGAACATTGTTTATCCCAAAATCGCCATTACCTATACTGGAAAGAGAAGCATCTAACGTCGGCAGTTTTATTATTATTTTTAGCACAAAATTTGAAATTACAGTAAAAGCAATGGTGGATACTACAGATGAATTTTTAACAATCCCTAATAAATCGTGTTGATGCCAACTTATATCGTTTTTGTCAGAACGCTTTACTATCATATATTTAGGTACACTCATAGCATTAGCATTGCTGTTACTATAGTATAGTAAATCTTCAGACTATAAACTACAAAAAATGCGTTTCTTGCAGGATTACCAAGTCTTAGCCGAAGCAGCGATGACGAAGAACCTCCTATCCCCCACAATAGTTACTATGGCGGCTACAATACCTACTACAAAGATAGGAACGATTACCACAAATCTATCAACCACTGGGGTCTAAATGACGTCATACCCCACACCGCAGTCCGACCTTACCAACCTGAGTTCAACTATAACGACTTTGGCAGAACATACCATGACCTTGAAAAACCATATCATGACCTCGACAAGACCTATCATGACCTCGACAAGACTTATCATGACCTTGACAAGAGTGGACCAAGTATCTATCATTATGGGTACGGGCCTTGGAAGAAAGGAAGATGGAATACTCCTGGAGCTACAGGCAGCACTAATGGTTTGGATTATGGAGAATCCAACTATTATAAGCCTCCAAAGAAGTTGCATGTTCATGTTCATGATGAAGAAGGCGCTGTAAAAGGTAATATCACTTTTAGTAATAATATAAATTATCTTAGCTATTGTTCACGTAGCGTAACTTTATTCTAGTGTCGCCTAAATAAAGTAAAAGACAATACCAGTTCCTTTTTCAAACTGTAGACTACAGAGTACTTCATTTATTAAAGTAGGTTTGAAGGTGTTCCTTATAGGCTGGATAACGCTATATTTGACTCAAAATTAAACAAAAATGAATTTAACAGTAAAAGATGTACGTACGTCTCGAGTAGTTAGATCTGACAAGATGGCCGAATCGGGCGCCCGGCGCGCCTCAACACCCCCTTCCGGTGTTGCTAGTGTTGCGCCCGAACAGAAGGAAACATATAGAAAGTCAATCTCCTTAAGGTGTTAGATAATATCGGCAAGCCTGCTTCCGTCCTCAGTTAACAGTGTGATTTGTAAACAAAATGAGTAATATTGAACATACACAAGTCATAATATTAATTAACAAAGACATTGTTAGGAGTGGTAACTTTTTTGTAGTTAGGTTTTTGTATTTCTTTCCAGATTGCTCCCCTCGACGTCGTCCAGGCATGTCACTTGGCTCCGGAGCCATCAGAAGATCTCTGATCGCTCGGAACGTTGTCGAGTGTGAGGCTGCCTGCTTCAACGAGAGGGAATTCAAATGCGTTTCTTACAGCTTTAGGTATGTATTGTTCTCCAACATCAATAAATATGAAATTGAATGATGAATTCTCGAGTAAGATGCTCGAACTCAGATATCTTGTTTAATAGCTTACAAAATCGAGGTACTAGATATGAGTAAACTAGAAGTTTCACTAGCATCCACTACATGTCGATGACGAATTGACAGCGCTTTCGCGCTGGATTGCTCATTATATTTCTTGAATTGGGTATGTCACTGTTTTTATAAAACAAATGCAAATTCTTAATGAAAATAAATATATACATTTTCGTATATAATTAGACAAGTAGCCGTCAAAATATCGATATCTTTAAACTTATTCCGCAAAGACTCGCGGAATCGCATCCAATAACCTATTAATTACCTACGTATTGGCCCTTTCTATGAAATTTAAATAGTCTGTCTGAAGATTCCGTAAGAAAATACACTATTACAGTATCTACAACCGAGCCTACAAAAGGTAGATAATGTTTTTGTACTACTTTTCCTAGATACTCCAGCTCACACGGAACCGACAACTGCTTCCTCAGCGAGAGGCCATACAGGGGTCTGGAACTTTCTGCTGATAGCGGTTCAGATGTCTACGCTATGCCTCAGAGTCACGGATGCGTTGTGACCCAGAAGACATTTGTCGAAAGTGGTAAGTAAATTACTGAAATTTGGAGGAGCGAGCAGGATAATAAATAAGTAATTGAATTAATAAATTAATATCCAGGACAAATCACTCGGTCATCTGGCCCCAAACTACTATAGGATTCCCTGTATTATGGAAATCACAGACTGATATAATAATAATAATAATAATATCTGGGACAAATCAAACACGGTCATCTGGCCCCAAACTAGGATTCCCTGTGTCTTGGGAACCAGAGACTGATATACATACACACACATTATTATTATTATTATTACATATACTTTTAAATACATACATATATAGATATTATACACCCATATATACATTATATACACATATACATTTAAATACATACATATAAAGATATAATACACCCAGACACAGAGCAAACAAGTCTTCTCATCACAGATATGTTTGCCCTGGCCCCACCCATCGAACCCACGACTTTCGGATCAGTAGTCAGGAGCACCAACCACTGAGCCATCGAGTCAGTTAGCCATCTGACGACTGTAGTTATGAGCCACTAAGTGACTGACTGAGTTTTGTTTCTTTATGTAAGTAATAACTTTTGCTATTTTAATGGTCTTTACAGAATGCTTCTGGCACGTCCGGTCCGGTGCAGCGGTCACCGATGGCGCTGTCAGAGCCGCGCTGACAGTAGCTGGTCTCGGCGCCTGTGAGGCCGAGTGCATTAGAGCCAATGGATTCTTCTGTAGAGGATTCAGCTTCAGGTTTCTAGTCAAACTATTCATCCATTTAAGTAATCACACGACGGCTGAATACTTGTATATATATTTTTTATAATCCACAATTGGTAAGCCCTTGGCATCATCTCACCTGGTGGTAAGTGATGATGATGCCGAAGATGGAAGCGGGCTTACCAAGATTCCCCAACGCAATGGGGAACTGGCTATCTCATCTTCATGCCGGAACACATCAATGCTGTTAACATTGATGTTTGGCGGCAAGACTTCATTAAGATGGTAGTAGCTAGCTAGGCGGGCTCAGAACATGCCCTACCACCAACCAAACCGAGTCCTACAAAGTTGGACCCCGCCGGGAATCGAACCCGCGACCTCCTGATGTGAAGCGAGCGGACTAGCCGCTAGGCCACGGAGGCGGTACATCCTGTTTGGACTTTGAACTATTAGAAGATGCACGCGGTGGAGTGTGTAAAAGGGTGTGATATGTATTGTATGACTGACTCGGTGGCTAAGTAGTTAGCGAGCCTGACCTCTGATCCGAGAGTCGTGGGTTCGATCCCCACACCGATCCGCAAAGTTTTCTGTGATGAGCAGAATTGTTTGCTCTGAGTCTGGGTGTATCAATATGTATGTATTTAAAAGTATATATGTATGTTTATCTGTCTCTGGTTCCCAAGATACAGGTAATCCTAGTTTGGGGCCAGATGACCGTGTGTGATTTGTAAAAAAAATGTACGAACTTGTATGTAGGGGTTGTAACTTTGTCACCTTATGTACATCAAGAATGACTTCTAGTAGTCGTAGTAGAAAATTGTGAAATAGTTTTTTTTTACAATGTCACTTCAGCTAGTGTTTACTTAAAATATTAAAAGAGGTCATAAAGGAATGACATATAAATCCCTGACTAAAATAACTACAGCTATCTAATCAGCTGGAAAGTGAGCTAGTGGAAAGACAGTGGACAGAGACATCCATGGTACCTATTACGTCAAATAAAGCCACAACGACGTACCTTTTCATTGTTACCATGGAATATTTCAGGTTCGATTCTCCCACCATCGGCGATGACCTTGAGAACTGCATCCTGACGTCATCACCGCCAACAGCCCTGGACATCAGCCGAGGGCTGCGCGCTAGTACAGGACACGAGCTGTACGCCAGGGGCAACTATGGACGTGGCTGTGAACCAGCATTGTATGATGATGTGCATCCAAGTGAGAGTGGAGGTAAGCTATGAAGATATGCAAGTCAGCACAATTGAAGCCTTAGTAAGAACAAACTTATAATATGGTGGGTGATGATGGTGAGTGATAATGATATCGAGGATGGAAGTGGGTGCCCAACGCAGTGGGAATTGGCTATCTTCACAGAACAGATTAATTCATTAATGCGGCAAGACTTCATTAAGATGGTTGTAGTTAGCCAAGTGGGCTCCGAAATTTCCTTAGCACCAATCAAACTAACTACTAACGTGGACCTCGCCAGGAATCGAACCCTGATGTGAAGTGAGTGGCCTAGCTATAATTCCTCGGAGACGGTTAAAATGTATGCTATTATTTAAGTCCTATCCTACTGTACGTTAACCTTTTGTACCTAAGTACGATTTAAAACTCAATTCATTTAAATGAGACGAGTATACAAGTTATAAGATTAAACATGGAACAAACAAAACATAATATACTCCTCCCCCCTCACTAATAAAATCCTAAGGCTAGAAGAATATCTGAAATTCTCAAGTTTGAGCCTATAGCTCTGCAGTGGGATAAGCCATAAAACATAACTGATAAATATATCTCAAAAGGTAGATTCGAACACAAGAGTAACAAAGGAGACTTTTTTTCTGATAACATTGTGTTTGTTGTTAACGACCGACATGAGTAACACGATGTCATAACAATATTGCTGTACGAGATCAAGTTTCTCCCTCGTCATTCATGAATACACAACTACACACTTCCAGAATGCTACCTGCAGTATGACAATGCAGCTAAGCTCATCGGTAGCGCGGTGCGGGGGCAGGCTCGGGTGAAAGATGAGCAGTCATGTGGGGCTGCCTGCACTGACGCGCCCTTTAGATGTCTCAGCTTCTCCTACAAGTAAGTTTAGTGAAAATTTGTGGTGTAATCAATACTGAAAATAATAGGTACTTGTTGAAGGACTTTGTGAACTTCGCGGGAGCGCTATGTGGTGGATTTGATATATGCAAAAATACTATCAAAAAAATTTTTGTTTTTTTTTTCAAAACCCAACACAATATGTCACTGCTAATTTTTATTTGGACGAGGAGATTAATGCTTCATCATTGCGTCAATTTGTTAACAAATCAAAACTCAAACTCAATATGTTTTTTATTATGTTTTGGTAGATGCTTCTTCTTTTAAATCGCGTTTATTGTTCTACCTAGTACAAAGTCATAGGACTTATACAAGCAACGTTTCTGGAAGTGTTTCCGAAGCGAGAAGAAACGTCAAGTCCAAAATAAACTCGTTTCAGCACATTTTTTCAAAAAAGTCTTAATTAAAGTCTTAATGTCAACACTAAAATTATGAGCTGGAGGATCTATACATGTCTTTATATCTTTGTCATTAACATAATCTAGTATTTTGTAAAACCTTAAAAACTACTACTTACTCTTAAAAAAAGAGATGGGTAAAATGATATTCTTTCTTCTGTCCTCAGCAACAACGCATCACCAGACACTGATAACTGCTTGCTCTCGGAGATCCGACTGTTTGATCTTCAACGAGGAGTGGACTATGAACATTCCACCGATGACTGGCTCTTCGCCTTCGATCTCTTCAACTCCGCTTGCTGGAGGAAAGTTCATGGAAGAGAGAATCCGTAAGCAAACTCAGGATACTTCATACAAATGTTGGGTTATAAGTATCATCTAGTTACTATTACGATAGATGAAAAAATTAAGTTTGTTCACGCGTATTTTGTTGCGTGGCTTTTGTCAGCAGATTTTACCCACAAAGGGATGAGGTTGCTTCTGAGGTTGCAGAGAGTGGCCAACTGTCCGTACTCTACGTGGTTCTAATATATTGTGACCTAGATTTCTTGTGTCTTACATATAATGAAAATTACCTATCCTGGACACTAAAAAACATACTTAACAAATTCATCAAGAAATAAAGTCTATTTTCGCAATGGTTTGCATTTACAGGGATCCAGCTCAAGAACCACCACATCCACCTCCTCCTCTAGAGGATACCCACCATGTTGCAGGTCCATCTGGCTCACACACATATTTACCAACACGACCTGAAGGTAAGAAACAGTACCTATATTTTAACAAGATTATTACAAGGTTATTTGACTGACTCGGTGGCTAAGTGGTTAGCGATCCTGACCTCTTATCCGAGAGTCGTGGGTTCGATCCCCACACAGGGCAAACTTTTCTGTGATGAGCAGAATTGTTTGCTCTTAGTCTGGGTATACATATAATATCTATAATGTATGTATTTAAATGTATATGTGTATGTATATCAGTCTCTGGTTCCCAAGATACAGGGAATCCTAGTTTGGGGCCAGATGACCGTGTGTGAATGGTCCCGGATATTTATTGCTTTAAATGTGGTACATTTCAGTTCTTACATTTTTATAGTCTTACATTATTAGCCATTATCATAGCATGCAATATTTTATTAGATACATAATTTAATTGTTATTGATTATATTCAATTTCTCAAGTCAATTTTAATTACACAAATCTCAGCATATACAGGGTGTAACAATTGGTGTACGACCCGTTAACTGGGGATTCTACTCATCGTACTGCACAAATTTTGTTTTACGACTTTGCTCAAATCGCTAAAACAATTTGGACTCCATACAAAAATGTCAAAACAGATGATCAATTTGTATGAAATGTCCAAAAATGTTTTTGTGATTTGAGAAAACTCGTAGAATAAAAGTGGTTCAGTACGATGAGTAGAATACCCATTTAACAGGTCCTACACCAATATTGTTACACCCTGTATACATTATATAAATAAGAAGTAGTCAAAATTATAATTTTAAATATCTAGGTACCATCGATATGAGAGACATTAGGTACCTAATTCGATTTTATACACCTCTGTGATCAGTTTTTTTTTTGTAAAAATGCAAGTGGACCTAGAACGATTGAGCCAATGCGATGAGGAATATACTATCTTATCTTATTATTTCCATATCTGTTCCGGTATATCAATCGATATATTTTTTTTATTTTTTATTATGTGATAGGTATGTATGTATAGTTCACCGCTGCACTGGAAGACGTTTTCAAGCTTCTGGACTGGAGAGGACTCGGCATTAACATCAATGGCGAGTACATCACTCACCTTCGATTTGCTGACGATATCGTGATCATGGCTGAGACCTTGGAAGACCTAGGCGCAATGCTCGAAGGACTTAGTAGAGTCTCCCAACAAGTGGGTCTTAAAATGAACATGGATAAGACGAAAATCATGTCAAACGTCCGTGTTACACCCACTCCTCTGAAGGTTGGAGACTCTACACTCGAAGTTGTTGACGAATATGTATACCTGGGACAAACAGTCCAGTTAAGTAGGTCCAACTTCGAGAAAGAGATCAATCGTCGAATCCAACTCGGCTGGGCAGCGTTCGGGAAGCTTCGCAATATCTTTACGTCCAAAATACCGCAGTCCCTCAAGACTAAAGTCTTTGACCAGTGTGTGTTGCCAGTGATGACATATGGATCCGAGACATGGTCGCTTACTATGGGCCTTATAAGAAGGCTCAAAGTCACCCAAAGGGCGATGGAGCGTGCTATGCTTGGTGTTTCCCTACGTGATCGAATCAGAAATGAGGAGATACGTAGGAGAACTAAAGTTACCGACATAGCTCTCAGAATCGCTAGACTTAAGTGGCAGTGGGCAGGGCACATAGCTCGTAGAACAGATGGCCGTTGGGGCAGTAAAGTTCTCGAATGGCGACCGCGCACCGGAAGGCGCAGTGTGGGCAGGCCCCCGACTCGGTGGACCGACGACCTGGTAAAGGTTGCAGGAAGCCGCTGGATGCGAGCCGCACAGGACCGGTCGGTGTGGAAATCCTTGGGGGAGGCCTTTGACCACAAATACAATACAAATACAAATACAAATAATTTAATTCCAACTCAAAATACATAGAATGAAATATTTTGTGACTCCACACTAGGCAAAGCCTGTATCGTGGTAGCCACTTACAAGGTAAGTTACCAACTAGTTGAGTTGTTACAATTGTTACAAATACGAGGAAGCATGAAACACTGAGATTCACTGTTAACTTATTGGAACCTATTAAAACATACTTAACGTTTATTGCCATAAGTAAATTGCAGTAATGAAAGATACCTATATTATAACTAAATAACCAGCAGTGGACGTCTTTCGGCTGATAGATAGAGATAGATGTATGTATAGTATATATTATGAAAAAAGTGGTATTAGCCAAGAGGGCTTAGAAAAAGCCCTACCATGAACTAAACATACTTATAAAAAGGTTTGCCTCGCCAGGTGTGGAATTATTCTACTTCACAGAAACATACTTATAAAACTTAACGAATTTATAAATAAATAATTTATAAGAGCTTAAAAAAACACTTTATTTTTCTTACCGTGTAGCACATTTAATCGTGCTATCACTAAGGTATAGACGATAGTTGCCTGGTTTTGTACTTAGCATCACCAGCGGTCACGTGGTGGGCAAACAAAGTCGCTTTAAATTAATGGAATCCTGCAAAGGACAGTAAGACAATTTTTTTTTTTTACCAGATCCACCATACCTCCATGAACCACCAAGCAGCACAGACCACAGCCTCAGCTACCCGCCCCACAAACCAGCATACCCTGGCTATCCACCCTATGAGACACCCCTGGAGCCATCCCACCCTATCACAAGACCAGGATATTTACCAGAGCGTCCAATTTACAAACCTCTAGATCCTGCAGGTCTTCCAGGTCCAAGTGGATCAGGGTATAAACCTGGTTACCCTGTTGAACCCAGCGGTCCAGGATACAGACCAGGTCATGGGTACAGACCTGAATATCCAGTGGAACCGAGTGGACCGGGATACATTCCAGAGCCAGGGTTCAAACCTGGACATGCACCTAGACCTAGACCGGAGATTCCATTGTATCCAGGTGATAGGGAAGAGGAGCCAAGTAAGTTTTACCTTATTTTTTCTCAGTTAGTAGTAATTCTAGTTAGAAAGTTTAAATTTCGTTAAATAGTAATATTTTATGAGCCTTGAATATAGTCTAGTAATATATTTTCTGGGCAAAGATCATCCCTATTTTTTGCCTTTCGTCCCTTATGAAAGTCGACATTTCTTCTCCCTTCGTCAACATTTTCTGAAACATTGAATGACCAAATTTCAGTGGTAATTCAACCAACACGTATAAAATTTAACGATTTCAAATTGTTCAAAGTATATCCTAAATTTTCTATTAGCTATAGTTGATTTTAAGTTCAGTTTGACCTGCTTCTCCTAAACAAACTCTATTCTCTAATTAAATAAGTAGATGCATGATTCGAAAATTTAATGATTTTGTTAAGTTTACTAATTACTAATTGATGTTGACTTAAGTAACTTAATATTTTTCAGCCGATCCTGTTTTTTTCTTTCTTTCAGGAAAATATGTTTTAGAAGTGCATGTCCTGTTATGTCGAGTTTTGCAATAGATCATTTCATTAGTATCACTTTCATAGTAAGCTACGTAGTATAGATATAGGTATCATCTTTACGTAGAACATTTTGTGTTACATTAGTTTGATATCATTACTAAAACAAGAATTACAATGCATTCTACCATTGTAAAGCTACCAAACTGCATATTTTGAACACGTCATTTTTCTATGTATAAATAAATACAAGGGAGTAAGGGTGCAAGTGTGTCGATATACAGGGTGTAACAGAAAGCTGTGATAATACTTCAAGGTTGGCTTTTACCCATCAAACTGAACAACTTTTGTTCTACAACTTTGTTGAAATCGCAAAATTTTTTTTGGACTTTTCATACAAGTCGATCAGCTGGCGAACCAAGTTTGTATGAAAAGTCCGAAAATGCGCCATACAGCTGATCGATTGTATGGAGAGTCTAAAAGTCTTAAAACAAAAAAAAACAATATGATGAGTAGAATAAGTAAACGGCTCCTATACTTATTTTTTACACCCTGTATAAACGTTAGTTTAATAAAATACGTTGCTATTATTAGGTACATATTTTATTTAGATTAGTTTTTAATTTAATTTTCGAAAACATGAATCAACTAGTTGACTGCAATGAGATGATTGTTTGCTGTGAATTTCTTATCCAGTAACAAAACAATATTTTCTTCTGAAAATGTTTGAATTACTGAACTATGACGTAATAATTATTACGAGTTAGACCTTATATCCGCGCTGCTTTTAAAGATTTCCATACAAACAAATCTCCAATTCTGATTACAACATTTACCGCAACAGTCGCAGTATCGTGGCGCCACTATACTGTGTCCGGGCTGCCGTGTCGGAAGGGCACCGCCTGCGCACAGAACCAGGTAGCCGGACACTGGGCGTGCGAGCCTGAGGGTGGCGAGATAGGTCAGTAAAGAAGAATTTTATTTACCTCTAAGAACATCATTAACATCAGCCACTCTTTTGGTTCACTGCTGGAGAAAAGCAGCAAAAAGATCAGCTATTTCAACGAGGACTGCACTAGTATTGCGATGCCCAAGAAAGTTATCATCATCAGCCAAAAGACGTCCACTGCTAGACAAAGGCCTCCGCCAAGGATTTTCACGGCGACCGGTCCTGCCCTGCCCGTATCCAGTCTTCCCGAGATCTTCACTAGGTTATCTATAGTCAATACGTTGACACATTGTTCACGCATTTAAAAACTTAGATACCACGCTACAGATACATACAGACATACTTAGGCTTCAAACGTATTATAACACTTCTCTTTTTTTATTGCTGATATGGTCGCTGCTCAGTTCGGCTTGATTAACGTTGTGGGTAAACTTACTACAAACACGGTCATAACCTGAGTAGGTTTGGTTGTTGGCGGCATTTATGTCGACCGTTTCCGTGCTTCGCAAGGCACGATAAGCCGTTGGTACCGGTTGCAATTGAAGACCACGCGAGAAGAACAAGAAATGTCAGTTAATACTTTCTATTTTATTCTTAAAGTGTTTACGAGAAAGTAGATTTTCTCCTAAACACTTCTAACTGACATTCCTTGTTCTTCCCGCGTGGTCTTCAATTATCATACTAGATGACAGTTGTTAGACCGTGTAAAAGGATGTTTAAAAACGTATGACACTGGGATTGAACACTAGTCCACAACCTCGACAAACCCGAAGTTGGCGCTGTGTGTGGAGTATGGCCTGATTTTAACCTTCTGTAGGTATAAGAGGAACCCGTACCTCAATAATGTTAAATGAGGCTAAGTTAGTAAGTAAATAGAAGTTTAATTGCATACCAACATCCACATACAGTTCAGGCTAGTTAAAATATATATAAAATGTTCAAAAGTGGTCATACCCCTATCAGTATTTCTAGGTAAATGCTGTGTTGTCTGTTGCAGGCTCTTGGGACTACTGTTGCGCTCCTACACATAGATGCGGGTACAGTGAGGGATTCCACAAGCCTTGGTAAGTATACCCAAGTCTACATTCGTAACAGAAGGTACAGATTTTAAAAGAATACAACTGATGACTGATAACTGAAATACTATATGTTGATGAGATGAAGATGTACCTACGCGCATCGTTCCATCACACTATCTGAAAGGCTTCCCTCTGGACTAGATCTAGTGAAACGTGGCTAGCCCATGTGGAAGTACTGCCATCATAAGAAACAAGGTCTAGACTAAGGACTTAATTCGGCTGTAGTGTTGTCGTGCCTAGCTTGTCCCTACACCTGCACGCAAGAGGACCTGCTTGAAGTGACTAATAATACTGTATGTGTCGCGCATTGATGGTCCAAATAAATGAAAAAAAAAAATACCTACGTCTCCATAAACTCGACAATAGAAGAAAGAAGATGTTTTCTGTTTCTTCTTATTATGTGACTTTTTGCTAATTTATTATTACTTGCTTGTGAATTTTGTATTACTTTTATGAAGTGTGAAAGACGCAGTTCAAATATTTTAACATATTTCAGAAGTAATTGTCGTATGTTATGGTTCTTGTTTAGGTGCTACGTCGGACCTTCGGGGGATCAGTGGAGGCCGTGCAGTGAGAAATACTATCCTTACCATCAGCACAACATTCCACATCCATCGTCACATGGGCATCGCAGAGGTGAGAGTTTATTTCAAAAAAATTGTTTTAGAAAGAGAATCTTTTGAGTTTGGCGTTTCTTCTCTCCATTAACACTTCCCGATGCCAGAAATATGAGTTTCAAGTGGTAGGAACCTTTTATTAGGTAGACAAAAAAATCCTTCGAAATGTAACAGTGCTACCTACTCGAATAGATAAAATATTTTTCATTTTGTAAGATAGTTTAAAATTTAAAGCATAATAGGTATGTCAAATTCAAGGTAGTCTTCTACTGGTGAAACTGAACAAGTTCCTCTAAGAAACCTATGATGAATTCGAAATAAAATTCCCATGAGACTATCCATACAATTTTTTTCTGGTGGCTACTCAATTTGTGTATCAAAGGTCCTCAATTTTTTTGCGATTTCACCAAAGACATTAATCAAAAGCTAGATATTAGTTTTATGTGTACAAGCAGTTTTTTTTATAATGCTAGCTGCACCTATGACTGACGGTAGTAGTGCTGTCTGAACAGCCAATCAAAAAACTGTTGTAGCAAATCTTTAAGCTTGCTAAACAAATAATATTCAACAAATAGCCTCAAAGGAAAATTTTTCTTTTCAGGGGATAGTCCTAGACCTCCACCACGAAGACCCTACCCTAGACCTGGGTACCCAGATGATAGAGATAGACCAGACCTAACTTACCTGTCAGAAGAAGACAGAAGATACTGGGACGATCTATACAAGAATGGTCCGAGAGCCTACTATGATAAGTACGGGAATCCTTTACCAGGTAAGGATGTTAATTTAACAATTGCATCACTATCTCGCTCTGTGATGTTACCATTAGATAAAATAAGTACAGACAACCACAAAGATATCTGAACCTCTCCGTAATACACCATGTATCACGAATAGCTTTAGTAGGGGTTCAGATATCTCTGTGGGCCAGTGTACATGGAGTTGGAGTTAAATCCAATGGTTTTTGTCTTTTTTGATTGAAAAATGCTTAAGATGAAACTAAACTAAACAAGAAGAAAAAAAGTGATTGTGTAATTTTGTTATCTAACCTAACCTGACCTAGTCTTCTAGAACAAAAACTTATAATAACGTTTTCCATTCAGGTTACAGCAGAGTGCCAATGGAGTCTCCGCCCTATATCAAGTACCATCGCAACTACCCACGTCCAGGGTCTGGCCAGTGGGTGCCAGTTGACCCACCTCACCAGTACCAGCCTGAGTTGGACCCTCCGTTGCCTGGTGGACTTGGTGCTCCAAGGTAATGGAGAGGTCTTTTAAAAATAGTATTACACACTTCTGAACACAAAGGGTCACTAATTAAGCGAAATGGTCATGCCTCAGTGTAGCTTGCGTAGTAGCCTTAATTATGCAGGTTAACTGATTACTGACATGGTCATAAACTGGATGTGTTTGTCTGTAAGTGGCATTTATCTCGACCGTTTCCATGCTTTCCAAGGCACGTCAAGCCGTTGGTATCAGCTGCTATCACTAGATGGCGGTAGTTAAAGCTATGTGAAGGCTTTAAAGGTGGCTTCAAACTTCTGACACTGGGCTTTGCCACTAGCCCCAACACCTCCACCAATCTGGACTTGGCCCTGTGTATGGAGTATGTCCTAACCTTCCTGATGTATGAGAAGAGACCCGTGCACCTTCACTGGGGATGTCGTAACGGTAAAAAAATTAATCAAAAAAATAAAAAATAAAAAATTTATTAATTAATTAAGCTTAGATACATTTGAACAAGTCTCGATATTTTATTAAACTAATAATATAAATATTTGTACATTTAAAGAAAATTATCTATTTTAATCATAAGAAGACAAAATTTTTACAGAATAAGCATACGCTCCAGGTAACTTACTTAACACTGGGCAAATTCATTCGGAAGCATAATAAAGTATTTATTTCAGGTATTGGCCAGTCGCATATCTCCACAAAGGTCCTCCACCAAACATGACTTACTTTCGTTACAACGACACTACATTTGATCATACAACTACCACCGAACGATACAGCCAACCCGAACCTCCTAAAGAAAGACCTTCACAACCTTTTAATAATGTTAATCCAGATAGGACGAATCAAGAAAGAAATAATGGTTACAATGGTAATGATGACAAAAACCACAGAGATGAAAAAAACAGCAACATAACTTTTTCCAATGAAGATACATTCAGTCGTGATGTGGATAAATTTAAAGACAATATGACCACACCTAAAAGTGATATTAAAGAAAATATTACAGAACCTGTAAAGGTTGAACCAGATAAACAAAATGGTGAGAAAATCAAAGATTCTGAAATGAAAACTGAACCACCTGAAAATATCAAAATGGATAAAGAAACGGATAACATTAAAGGTATAAATGGTAAGATTGATTTATCTGATTCAATTGAAGTATTAGACATTGAAGATGCTAAAAAAGGAGAAAAACTAGCAGATTTAAGAACTTTAGAAGCAGAAGAGAGACAAATAGAGGCAATTGGTAGACTACTGGCTTCTAGACGAGATGGAAAACTTATTATAGAAAAACGTTCTCAAAAAGATTTAGAGGCCAAAAGTATAGCTATTGATAAAGACTTAGCAGACTTCGACATTTCCAATAAATTTCTAACAACAGAGCGAAGAGGTATTATCCAGAAAGTAACAAAGGAAGACATTGAAAAAGAAAAAAACGTTGATAAGAGTCTAGAGGTGAGTGAAACAACATTTGTTAGACCACCAAGAATATTGAGTACTACAGAAAATATAAGGAGAGCTTTGGTCAACGGAAAGGTGTTTTACGACGCGATGTTACGTGACCAAAAAGATTTGAAAACTACTTCTAATTCTACGAGAAAACCAAAAAGTTTAAGGCCGTTAGAAGAAAGAGCTCCGTCTGTCATACAAAATGCAACTTATGGTAAGAAGAAGAATGTGAGAGCAAGAAATGCGAATCCGGTTAATCCTGTCAGAAAAGTTAGAAGAGTATATAGAAGGAGATACAATCCCGAGGAAGTGAGAAGACGACTATTAGAAAGAGAAAAGAATAAGAAAGGAAACAGTACAGATAGCAGCAAAATTTGACACTGCCTCCACTTATAGACGTCTACATACTAGATATTTTTTGTAACTAAACACATAGTAAAGTAGATTCTAAACTAGAGAATAAAGAAATAGTTTTTTTGTGAAACACTAGACTAGAGGTACTCATAAAACAAAGACCTTAATTTTACTTCACAAGAATAGATCCACTGGCGTTGCAAATGGTACCACTTCGACCCATAGTAATGGCATTTTTTTTAATTACTGCATATATTTTGAAGTAGTATTTCGGAATGCAAGGTCTACTGATCTTGTAAGATTATGTAATCTTCGTTAAGTTTCATCATCGTCTTTTTGTGTTTTTTTTAACATTCTTTTTATCGATAAAAATCATTTGAAGTCATTGTTAATTTCAAAAATAATTAAATCTTTGTATACTTAATTATTTTAGTTACCCTTAATTATAAGATATAAATAAGTATTTTAGTACGTTTTGGTGCTCTTCACGATTGTCAGTTTGACGCAAAAAAAAAACAATTATATTTTGTGTTAAATTGACGATAATGCTTGAAAATATTTTAAGGACTAAAGTTAATTTACCTTTTAAGGTTCTTATAGATTTTTTACGAGACAAATATATATTTATTTAGTATCAAATCATAAGATATTTTAATTCTTATAGTGTAATTGATTGAATGACTGTAGTGTAGGTATTAAAGTTACCATTAAAGATTTTAAGGAAAGAAATGTTTTCAAATTTTTACTAACCTATTTTTATTACAGTAGAGAAAAATATAGCAGAAGAGGTAGTTAATACTTTCATTGTCAAAAGAAACTTAAAAATATGTTAATATAATTTAGCAATATGTTGAGGCTACTTAGCCAATGACACAGATTATAAATACATGAACCCAATAAACTTTCATAATTACCCTTCCTTTGTGCAGTCGGGTAAAGGAAAAACCTCAGAGTGTTAACAGACAAAGGCAATTTCATTAACAAAGTATTAAAAATAACTACTATGCTGCTGCACATATTTACAAGTAATTACAAAGACTTCGAAGTACTTA
The DNA here is from genome assembly GCA_958295455.1 of Coleophora deauratella. NCBI lineage: Eukaryota > Metazoa > Arthropoda > Insecta > Lepidoptera > Coleophoridae > Coleophora > Coleophora deauratella. The sequence continues at coordinate 4,263,455 of OY282416.1, read as the reverse complement.
AATTATAATAATACTATTTAAGAACCATAATTAAGGTAAGTACTTACGTAGAAAATGCCCGGTCCTTGCAAAATGAATAGAAAGTGAACTTTTACTGTGACATACTGTGGACCCCAGAGCTTTGTCACGGACGACCGCTATCTGCATACGGATGCATGCAGAGAGCGGCCAGAGACGGTCTCAGGTAATTTGTGACCCATCAGAAAAGGTGTGGCCCCCAAGGAAAACAAATGTGGAGGTCTATCAAGGCCAACTACATACAACAGATGCATGCAGAGAGCGACCAGAAACGGTATCAGGTAATTTGTGGTCCCTCAAATACGATGGGGTCCCAAAGACGAAGAATATTTGGCGTTCTGTGTCGGCTAATCACCATTAGTATCCGAATGCATGCATACAGAGAACTGTCAGAATATTTGTAGCACCACAGAAAAATTATGCGTATTGGAGAATAATGTGGCTTTTCACGGAGAAGCATTTTTTAACTTTTTTTAGCACTAACATGACTAATTAACACAGTTATTTGTAGGTGAAATTGTTTTGAAAATTATTATTTTAATTATTATTGACTCATTTGCTTCAACTGTTTATCAGGAAAAATAAGAGAATTAAAAATTTATTTTCTTAATTTGAAACCCTTATTTCATTATTAACAAATAGACAGAATTATCTTAGGTGAGATAAAAGCTCTAAAAGCTTTCCAATTAAAACAAAGTGCACCTGTTCTCGCATTAACAAGTCTACTTTCGCCATCTTGTAATACGGGGCCACGACTTTCCAAATCCGACCCTGCGTGCATAACAATTTAGTAAAACGGCTGCATTTCACCTGGGAAAGTGCATCGCCGGGACGAAAGAGAATTCAACAGAATCTGCATGAAATACTATTTGTAACGATGCTACCTCTTTATGCATCGTTGCTCTGTCGCTGGCCCTTTCTCTTGTCATTTTTAGGGTTCCGTAGCCAAATGGCAAAAAACGGAACCCTTATGGATTCGTCATGTCTGTCTGTCTGTCTGTCTGTCTGTCCGTATGTCACAGCCACTTTTTTTCCGAAACTATAAGAACTATACTGTTGAAACTTGTTAAGTAGATGTATTTTGTGAACCGCATTAAGATTTTCACACAAAAATAGAAAAAAAAACAATAAATTTTGGGGGCTTCCCATACTTAGAACTGAAACTCAAAATTTTTTTTTTCATCAAACCCATACGTGTGGGGTATCTATGGATAGGTCTTCAAAAATGATATTGAGGTTTCTAATATCATTTTCTTCTAAACTGAATAGTTTGCGCGAGAGACACTTCCAAAGTTGTAAAATGTGTGTCCCCCCCCGTAACTTCTAAAATAAGAGAATGATAAAACTAAAAAAATATATGATGTACATTACCATGCAAACTTCCACCGAAAATTGGTTTGAACGATATCTAGTAAGTAGTTTTTTTTTAATACGTCATAAATCGTAAACCGCAATTTACCTTTCATTCAAGTTACAACGAACTACAAAAACTTTTATATTATGTTACTTGCTGCTACGGAACCCTTCATGGGCGAGTCCGACTCGCACTTGGCCGCTTTTTTATAGATTTTTTAATGATTTAAATCTATCATTATATTCAAATTTCGAATATCTTTTGGCAGGCGCAGGAGCATTGACTTATTTCTATTCTGAATCTCCAACGTTCGACACTGTAACATCCTCAGTATTTTACCGCATAACAGTTTAAGTTTTCAGTTACCTATCTCCAGTGTTAGTTATCAGTTTTTAAGTGGCTCGTACAATCTACAACCAGTTAAAGGCTTTAGCTCAACTACTGCAGTTGCAGAAAGGACCTGAGCAAGTGTTGGGGAACCAACAGAATCTGAGAAAAGTTGCGTTCGCGTTGGCGAATGTAAAAATCTATTGTATATAATATACGTACTTATCTAAATTAATTTAATACAGCCTTATCACTGTTGCTTGAAATATCGCGGCTGACAATGTCTTTAATTGACTTCAGTAGGCAGTACATAAGGGATATGAAAATATCAGCTTTGTGTGCACTTTGTCGCATCAGTTAGTCTACCAAATCAACCAATCTTCGACCCCTTAGTAAGTTCTCATCACTCCTTTCTCCACCTTTACATCTCTCATCTTCTCGTTTTTATACCTATCAGTTGTATTCGAATTTGTAATAGAATTATAACTCCTATATCTCTAGCCCTTAATGTTCCATGTTTATGTCACAGTGTTCTTAGAATAATAGTTTAATCTTTGTTATAATTATTATAGGTCGTTATTCTGGAAATAATACATCATTGAAGTGGCAGTAAGATTTTAATTTCTCAATTATATTACTAAATTCTTCTCTACCTCCTCTTATTCTGTCGACGGGCGACGGCTCCAGACAAGCCGCCCCGCCGCATATTCATGGCTCAAGTAAAACATATTATTGAAAATGTCTCTTTAAGAATGAAACAACGTGAAAAAATTGTATCTTGTCTTTTTATCCACTTATTGATAAGCCCTTGGTATTATATGGTTGGTTGTAAGTGATGATGATGGCGAAAATGGAAGCGGGCTTACCAAGATTCTCCATCGCAATGGGGAACTGGCTATCTCGTCTCCATGCCGCAATACATCATTGCCATTAACATTGATGTTTGGTGGCAATACTTAAATAAGATGGTGATAACTAACCACGCGGGCTTAGAAAATGCACTGCCATCAACCAAACTGATAGCTACAAAGTTGGAAACCCTCGGGAATCGAACCCGCGACCTCCTGATGTGAAGCGGGTGAACTAGCCTAGATCACGAAGACGTTTCATCAGCAGATCCGGTTTCTCGGAAAAAGTTGTTCACTTTTTAATTGTAGTCGCTTTTGTTGTTCAGTTTTATACGTAGGAGCCGCATTTAAGAGAATAATAATATTATTATTAAATTAATTTAATTAATTAATTTAATAATTTGCTTTAATTACTAAAGCAAATAACATTTTACATTTTATTACATGTAATACCGACTTGTTCATTTGAATTGTTTCCTTGATTTCGCGTCTCTTTATTTACACAGTCATACTTCCGACAGAAGTAAGTACTTAAGATAAAGAAGAAGACAGACTTCTTGGTTACCCCTTCCTTTTCCAGACTTTCAAATTTCTCTCAAATAATCAACAATAACTCCAATCACATCTACAATATGTAATAACAACTGAACCTCCAATAAACCAAGATAATCCTACGTGAAAGTGCCAAGTGAAAACTTCACCCCCGGGACCTTTGACTTCGGTTTATCGGCGCTTGCCGATCGTATTCAATAGAGAATGAAAGTGGAGCTATAGTTTGATTATATTGTTATTATAATAATCGTCGGGTCAGTTGTTTATGATGGACGATGGTAGATCGATGGATCGTGAGAAGCTTTGGTGTTTATGGACTGTATTTATAGTAGCTTTTGTCCGCTTCTGCGTATGCGTCGATATAACATACAGTGTAACAACAAAATAGGTGTAAGATCGAAAAACTTGTGTTCTACGACTTTGCTGAACTCGCAAAAAAATTGTACTTTCCATACAAAGCTGGTAATTCAGTGACTGGTTGTTTATATGAAATGGTCAATACAAAGCGAGGTCGTAGATCAAAGGTTTTCATTCCAGTATAAATGGTGTTCAAAAGTGCGTTTGAAATATTAAGGGGTTACTCAGAATCAAGATTTTTTTTAAATCTTTCAACCTTCAACGTTCTTTTTAACATACTGTATAACACGACTTACACTTTGATATCATATTTTTTGTTTGCCCCGGATACATCCGCTCTTTATTTGATGTTTTTTTCAGATTCCTCCGAATCCACAAATATGTCCTATACAGGGTTACAGGAAAAGTCGTACTGAATATTAAAAGACGTTATTATTCAGGTCATTTCTGATGGATTTGATTCTATAATATGGTGTCTTAAACTTAACTGTTATGGAGATATTGAACATTAAAGATTTTTTTTAAAAATCCTTAATTTTTTGGCCATTTTATCGATTTTTTTGGGATTAGTGTTTCTAGGGTCCATTTTTTTTATGTAACTAGTAAGAAGGCATGTCAATTAATAAAAATGATTAACCAAAACTGAACCTACTACTAACAGCTTAAAAAGACTGCTTGACAACGGTTAGAATTAAATAATTTTCAATAAGTGTTTTTAAATTTGAAGCTCTCTGTTTTTTAAAAAATGTATGAAACTTATTCTGAAAATAATTTTAAAAACTTCTACATCTCTTTAGCTATTCAAAAAGGTATAACACTTACTATTAAATAGGCAAAATATTGACCAAATAAGAGTTAAGTTAGCAGAGGGTACATTTTTTTGACAACTCTTTAGTTCTTTTCAGCTCCAAACGAAGAGCAGTTTTCTTCTCAAAACTTTGTTTAATGCCTTCATTCTTGTTAATTGATTATTTAATTTACAGATTCTCATCAATTAATAAGACTAAAGGCCTAAGGGTGCATTTCCACTGATGCAGAGCGGGGCTGAGCAGGGCGGAGAAGATCAGAGAATAGTAGCAAGTGTTTCCACTGAAGTGGGACGCAGCAGACTAGAGCAGAGTGGAGTGAAGTAGGGCGGAGTGGAGCGGGGCAGAGCTGAGCGGGACGGAGCGAAGCCAAGCGATGCTGAGTGGTCTGGAGCTGCATGTGACCATTTTCTAGGTCTGCTCTGCTCCGCTCCACTCCTTTCCGCCCTAATTCGCTCCACTCTACTCTACTCTGATCCGCCTTACTTCGCTTTACCCTGCTCTACTCTGCTCCACCCCGCTTCAGTGGAAACACTTGCTACTATTCTCTGATCTTCTCCGCCCTGTTCAGCCCAGCTCCGCATCAGTGGAAATGCACCCTAAGGCCTTTAGTCTTATTAATCAATGAGAATCTGTAAATTAAATAATCAATTAACAAGAATTAAGGCCTTAAACAAAGTTTTGAGAAGAAAACTGCTCTTCGTTTGGAGCTGAAAAGGACTAAAGAGTTGTCAAAAAAATGTACCCTCTGCTAACTTAACTGTTATTTGGTCAATATTTACCTATTTAATAGCAAGTGTTATACCTTTTTGAATAGCTAAAGAGACGTAGAAGTTTTTAAAACTATTTTCAAAATAAGTTCCATACATTTTTTTTTAAAACAGAGAGCTTCAAATTTAAAACCTCTTATTGAAAATTATTTAATTCTAACCGTTGTCAAGCAGTATTTTTAAGCTGTAAGTAGTAGGTTCAGTTTTGGTTAATCATTTTTATTAATTGACATGCTTTCTAACTAGCTACATCAAAAAAATGTACCCCAGAAGCACTCATCAAAAAAAAATCTACAAGAAAGCCAAAAAATTAAGGATTTTCTAAAAAATCTTTAAAGTTCAATATCTCCATAACGGTTAAGTTTCGGACACCATATCATTGAATCCATCAGAAATGACCTGAATAATAACGTCCTTTAATATTCAGTACGACTTTTCCTGTAACCCTTTATAAGGCGGAAAACACACTGCTCCGCTCACCGCGACGGATCGCGGTGGAGCGGATTTAAACTTTGTACTATAAAATGTTAATTTGTATACAAAAACCGTGGGGTACCACACACTGACACCGCTTCTCCATCCGGAGGCCTGATTCGCGCGCGGTAGGGTGGAATCCGCGCCTTCGTCGTGCACCGCAGCTTCGGACGAAATTCGGGCGGAAACCGTCTGGTGGAGCGAAACGCTGCCGCATGCAAATTTCGTCGCTCCGCGCTCCCGTCCGATTTCCGCGTCAGTGTGATATCCGCGTTAAACTATGTACTGTAAAATGTTGATTTGTATACAAAAACCGTGGGTTACCACACACTGACACTGCTTCTCCGCCCGGAGGCGTGATTCGCACGACGGATCCGCGCTCCCGGACGGAGACGCGGTGCGATTCGCAGGGTACCACACACTGACACCGCTTCTTCGTGCGGAGGCGCGATTCTGGGTATACCACTGCACCGCAGTACTGTCCAGATTTTTGTCTATGACGAAATTCGGACGGAAACCGTCCAATTTCCGCCTCAGTGTGATATCCGCGTAAAAAGTATCCTATATTATTCTAGGCCCTATATATGTATTAAGCTCTATGCAAAACTTCAGCGAAAAACATTATAAATGTTTTAAATAGGTAGGAGTATCTAACAAACAGACAGACACATTAAGCAGAAAGTATGAATGATTGTATAAAATATCGATATATCGTTATAGATAATGGCTAATGGTAAAGAAACCTCAGTTTGCTTGTGTGGTCTTTCGATCAGTCAAGTTAAGCGACTATTCACACAGTAACATCCTCGGTGGGTTTAACTGTTAGTAGAATTTATCGTGATCGTTTCGCAGAATTCGTCTGATGAAATCTTCTCTATGCCCTTCTCAGTTTCACTTTTTATTCAAAACTGACCTTTAAAGCTGAGCAATTTTGATAAAAAGAGAAAAAGAGTTTAAAATGTTTTGATAAGAAACTTTGAGCCAAAATAAGTCCATTGTTGAAAACAAAATGGGGTTATTAACCAAAACAACCCCATTTTGTTTTCAACAATGGATTATTTTAGCTCAAAAGTTTCTTATCAAAACATTTTAAACTCTTTTTCTCGCAAGTTTAAAGCAAAATACAACAGCGAAAGTAACCTTATGTATTAAAAGTGTATTATAAACTAGCTTTTGCCCACGGCTCAGCCCGCGTGGGTGTCGCTTTATGACTGTCTCTAAGGTATCCTACGGGAACCTTGCATTTACCCAGAACAAAAAGTAGCCTATGTGTTAATCCAGTATTTGGTCTATCTACCTACCAAATTTCACCCAATTCCTTTCAGAAGTTTCGACGTGAAAGCGGAACCAACAAATGAACAAGCATCTATACTGTCGCATTTATAATATTATAGTATGATAAGATTCTGACCAAACTATGGCGTAATTTTTGGTAATCGGTTGATAATAAAACAGTAGATTGACTTTATGTCATACGTATGTGTTTGTGTGTATATGTGTATTTGTAATGCATTTGCAAGAGAACCTGTCGAAGTAACCGCAGCTTGTAACTTTAAACCGCGAAGAATTATTACATAGTACAGTTGAATCGGAAAAAAGCTGTTAAAAACAAATAGACGGCCGAATACAAAAGCACTCCTTTTAAGGCAGTCAGGTAAAAAAAGCTTGGACATGAAGTTTTATTTCTAATTAACAACTTATTATGAACCTTGTTTCTTGCATGAATAAATGACATGAAAAAATATATTTCGTTTCGTTTCATTTCAGGAGGTAAATGTCGTCTTGATCGCCTGATTTGTTAATCAGGATACGTTTTATGCATTCAGGTTTTAGAGGTAATGCGAGAAAGTATCCAAAGTGTGGCTGTACAATTTATTTATTTTATTTCTAAATGATAATTTGGCTGGAAAACCCCAACATCCAACGTACGAAGTCGCAAGCGCCGTTTAGTCTAGTTATTTAATCAATGGCAATGTTATTTTCCTATCTGACTGTACCGTAAGGTTCACTGCCCTCTATCGGATTTCTTAAAAGTCTGTAATAACATCCAATGCAACTCAAACATGGCTTTTACTCAGTTTTAAGCGAAAGCCACTTACTTTCCCCGATGGAACTTCGCGGATATCAAATCTATCAGCTTTTCGTGGAAGTTTATATAATACTGGTTTATTTTGTGGTAACTATTCGGTTGCTTATGAGTATTATTTTAGTAATAACGAAACTAACTATACCTGGTTTTTTAGCATTAGGCAGAAGGTAAACAAACTAGATGTGGTTGCAAACCTTTGGTACTTCAAAAACGAACTGTAGTTGCAAACCTTTCTTTTTACTTCTTTATTTTTTAATGTTTTTACAGCTTGTGTCAATTTTTTGTTCATAACACCAACACTATCACCAATAGTGCTTTTTAATTATTTATTTGATATGCAGTGTGCCCGTAGATAAAGTGCACAAATTAATAAAATAATTAGAACGATTTTTTTCTCATCATGACGAATCCTAGACCCAGTTTTAAAAAAGTGCGTTTGAAATTTTAAGGGGTTACTCAAAATCAAGAATAGACTACCTACAGGTGAAATGCTGAAAAAATCCGATCTAAATCAAATCAAATCAAATACTCTTTATTGACTACAATACAAATACACATAACGCATACAAAACAAAAAACAAAAAAGAAATAAGATTTTTTTTCTTTCAATTTCCTATATTATATCTGAATAGTGAATCAAGAATTTGTATGGAAAACTGAAAAATGTTGTAGATTGCATTTTTCCAGTATTTTTCCTGTATTCTATTGATTCTGAGTAACCCCTTAAAATTTCAAACACACTTTTTTAACACCTGTATACAGAATGTAACAAAATAGGTACAGGACCCATTAACTGGAGAATCTATTCATCATACTCTACAACTTTCGCTCTTCGAATTAGCTCGAAATCGAATCGCAAAAACCTTTTCGGACTCTCCATACAAAATTGGCAAAACAACAACAATTTTTTTTTAAACTCTGTACTTTATATTCTAAAAACATTATCACCTGCTTGAGCAAAAGAGTAAAAACGTTGTAACTAATTATCGAGATTGTATAATAAAATTCTTATATTATTTGCTTTGCCATTGACAGGTAAAAAAGTGAAAACGAGAATTTTAAAAAAGCCCAACAATCGAGTGATCAGAGAAAAAAGAACGTATTTGTGTAACTGTCAGGTTGGCAACAGGTGCGTTATTCGCGATACTATGGCGATTCACACTCTGCCCTCACAAGAGAGAAGACCGCAAAGTATTAGTATACAGGATGTAACAAAATTGGCGGAGGACCCGTTAAACTGGGGATTCTACTCATCTTACTGAACAACTTTTGTTCTACAACTTTGCTCAAATCGTAAAATAAATTTGGACTCTCCGTACAAAAAAATGGCTAAACAGATGATCAGCTTGTATGGAGAGTCCAACAATTTTTTTGCGATTTGAGAAAAGTCGTAGAACAAAAGTTGTTCAGTACGATGAGTAGAATCCCCAGTTAACGGGTCCGATTTTGATACAGCCTGTATATGGAGTTTCCGTATACTTTGCGGCCTTCTCTCTTATGACGGCAGCACTGTCCAGTCGCCCACCGGTCATGACCAGCCGTGATCGTGACTGCGATGCGACTTTACGGCGCTAGTGAAAATACGGTCTGCAAAAACATTATTGAGAAAAGGTTTTTTTTTATGTGATAGGTGGCAAACGAGCAGACGGATCACCTGATGGTAAGCTATTACCGCCGCCCATAGACACCCGCAACACCAGAGGAGTCGAGCTTTAGTTGCCGAAGGAGTCGAGCCGGAGTTGCCGAACTTTAAAATGGGATGGGGGATGGAAGAATTGGGGGGGGGGGGGGAGGTTGGGCCTCCGATACCCTCACTCACTCGGCGAAACACAACGCAAGCGTGAGATATTAAAATTATTTCTCGTTAATGCTGCGATCACGCAGAGATTAAAAAATATATATATTTTATAAAAACTTAAATCAAATCAATATAAAAAAGTAAACGAGATAGCGAAATGATAAGAATTATAATAAAAAAATAATTATTAATGTTTTGTGCAGCGATCAGAAAAGGCACAAATTCGAAATGACTGCACTATTTTGTCATACAGAGATAGAACAGTAGTGTCGAGACAGTAGTGTTACATGACTACGAGCTTCCAAGTTACTTTTTACTACCTAAACATTTAAACTACATACATATTGTACTATTTTTAACAAAGATAAACAAATACTTTGTACCTTAAACTTTAACTTACTTTTTAAATATACTAAAAAAACAAAAATATATTACCGTCTAAGGATGAAATAAAATCCTTAAGATAAGCTTAACGTTGTTGGTATTAATCATACAATTTCTGTAGAGTAGCGATAGTAGATGAATTAAACGAAAATTACTTTTTGAGACTGTTCTTAAAATATACCTATCATTTAACTGTAAACGTTTGCGTTTTTATTATAATCTAATATATCAAAACTTCCCTGAAAAATAATCTGCTTGAAGGATTAGACAGACATTGATCAAAGTGTACCTAATACGAAAAACACATAAATTCAAAATTTATTTTTGCCTTGTTATCAGTGAATTCATAAATTATCTAATCATATCCCTAACATACACATTAACAGACATTAAATTACTTTTATACGCTTACATACGTCAATTGGAACCAAAATAAAAAATGTATCAAATTTGTCTACGTGTCTGATTAATTAATGACAATTTGGTAAGGGACTTCGTTTCCTTTTTTTGAATTTTCAGTCCAGTACTACATTTAGAAGTATCAATTATTATTTTCCGGAATAAATTGAATCATCACCGTCATCATTAGCCAAAACACGTCCACTGCTGGACAAAGGTCTCTCCCAAGGATTTCCATGCCGACCAATAGAAATAGAAAAAACTTTATTCGTGGTAAGATGTAAGTACATTGTAACAACACCATCACTACATCGTACAAAACAAAGTCGCTTCCCATTGTCTGTCTGTCCCTATGTATGCTTAGATCTTTAAAACTACGCAACGGATTTTGACGCGTTTTTTTAAAATAGATAGATTGATTCAAGAGGAAGGTTTATGTGTATATAATAATATACATGCATACATGCATAATATAGTTTAGTATCAGCATTGCACCCGTGCAAAGCCGGGGCGGGTCACTGGTATATTACAAAGGAAACTTGTACATACACTGTTTTAACCGTTATGCTGTTAACCGGTGCTGCGTCAAGCACCTCCTACCTAAAAAATCACTCCATCATCTCCACTCCGCATAGTGCTTTTTTATTAATAACAATTTATTAATAATTTCAAACTGTAAGTACCTATATGCATATCCAAAAACTATTACCTTAGAACTAGAAGCTAGAACAATCAGGCAAAAATTAAATAATAGTGTTATCATAATCTGGTGAAAATGTTTACTTGTTCTGCTGACGTTACTAGACGAGTCAACAAATAAACTTTCTATTGTGCCAAGCCGTGTCGAATACTTTATCGATACTGCCTCCACAGCGGACAATAGGGTTGGCGTTATCGATGATTTATCTTCGAACTGTCGATAAAACTAGATTTTATTGACGTTTTGTTTTGGTGAAATCTTCGTATTACCAGGTGCTCGTTTTAGCGGTAGCATAATTTATTTTATTGTGTATTGGATGCTTAAACTATGTCTGTTTTCTCTGCTTTCTCTAGATGATTTTCTCATTGTTTTATTTGCAGAAACAAAACAATCTAAAATTAGGCAGTAGACTGCATCAAAAATGAGTTATAAAATATTTGTTTATATGGTTTTTAAATAAATCACAGAAAAATGTCATATTAATGTTAATATTATTACTGATTCATGAAAATTTCATTATTACTATAAAAAATACCATATTGAATTATGAGCTTATAGTATTGAATCAAAGGTTTCCTTAGAAAAACTCGTTGATATTTGATAAAATGTTACTGAAACAGCATTGTAATTTATTCAAAACTAATTCACAATTTTAAATTAATTTTTAAAAATATAAAGTAAAATTATAACCGAAACGAAGAATAATGTAATAAAAAGATCGTCAGTCACTAGTTCACTATTTAAAAAAATTCATATCCTACCTATAAAAAAATCTATCTATCTCAAAATTATTGAAATTATTTTATATCGATATCGATAGACTGATTTTCCCCAACACTAGTGCCGGCCATGACGTGACCTCCAAGCGAAAGTCAAGCACTTCCCGACTACGGAGATAGGTAAGTGGGTTATATGTTTTCCCAGGTCATACTCGGGGTCAATAACCTCTCTTAACAACTTACAATAAAACGTGTTGTGTGTGAGTGAAATAAAAATGAAAGTTTTTAAAACTTGTGAACAATATAAATATAATTACTAAGCAAAAAAACCGATTAAGACCTTCCTAATGGTGTTTCTTAAAATATTTTGTCGACAATTTTAAGAGAAATCGAATGAGCATTATTATAAAATTATCTTCTTTCGTATAGAACATATTATATTCTTGCCCTTTAAACATGATCTTTTTAATTTTCTTCAACGAAACCATGGAAACGGCCGCAATTTTTTGTAGTAATATTATTTGCACTATTATACATTTGTTTAGTACAGGACGTAGCAAATCTCTACGTAAATTAGTGAAATTTTATTTAAACTAAATTATTTTTTCCTCAATATTCTACACCTCGACCAGATTTTTACCATTTACGAATTGTCAAAATCTCTTTTTTGTTTTGAAAAATAGGTACCTATGACGTCATACATTTGCAACGTTCTTGATGAACGAAATTGTGTTTTTATTTTAAGTAATAAATATAAAATTGAAGATGGGTGAAACTATTTTCATTTTATATAGACAAAAGAAAGTTGTTAAAGCACAAGGCACTTCGTTTAAATCAATCAGATAGATAACAAAAATCTGAAGAGTTCACAAAATGATGTACACGATAAAAGAAAATTAATTTACCGTTCCCATAACATTAACTCAATTTAATTAACATCTCTTCGATATTCCCTGCGCTAGAGACGAGACGATCCAACCTAGATCTACTGCGCAACAACAAAACTATATCTATCTCTGTCGTTCAAAAAGAAATTTCGTTTAAGAGTGAAAGAGAGAAACGCCATTGATGGAGAAATGTAAATGAGGTGAATTTTTGTTAAATTATGTCATCTTTGTGATAGATATTAGTGATGAAAAAATCAAGATGGACGGATACCCGTTACCGTACCACGTTACTTAAGTTACTATGTTTATGGGGCGACCACGGAGGTTGTGGACTTGCCGAATTTGTAACCTTACTATCAATAAAAAACACTGTTAGGTTAGAAGAAAAGGAAAATACATGGACTGGGTTCCGTTAAGCGTAATCGTGCGCTATTATACTTTAGTTCTCCGACGTATCTTCTCAGGACTGGTCTTTATGGAAATCCTGGAGGGGGTGGAAGTCCTTTAGCTTTTACGGTGATGATATTGAGTTCAGTTTCTTATCATTGCCAGGAATTTCGTACAAGCCGGCCAAAGGATTATGTCCTCTCCAATATAGTGAACTATACAGAAAGATTTTTATGCGCTGGCGATCGAAAATTGGTAGATATTACTTATGAAACGAAATAATTTTCCCTAAGGAACCCATACAAAGTTTGCAAATCGACTGATCAAATATTAACAATTAATACTGGAAACTTTTTTCTTAGATTGTATAGGTTGCTTAATTTTATAAGTATCATCTACCAATAATTCTTCAAAATCAAAATCAAAATGTTTTTTATTTAAGTAGATGTTTTGCACATACTTTTAAATCTTTTTTTTCTACTTAGTACAAAGTTCCTACCGCGCTCCTACTACTTCTTCTTCTTGGTTCCTCTAATTCCTCGAGGAGCATAGCGCCTCAATAACAGCTTTCCACTGCTTCTGATCTGCGGAATAATTGTCCTTCGTAAATTAATCAACATAAAAAAAAACTTGCACAACAGGTGAATTAAACTTACAAATATATATTATGCCTATAAATTTATCATTGCTTATTTGTTAGTTATAGGTAAAATATTTCAATTCAATTTTTATTTTTATTTTAGAAGAGGCTTTACACATTCTTTTTAATTCAATTTTTTTAACTTTGAGATATTTTCCAATAAAATAGTTACATGTTTTGATACGACAGGCATATATCGAGACACAGGAGTAGCGTCTTTCCTTCAGTATTAATAAATTTTTAAGTTCATAGCTTTAGTAGTGGCAAAAGAAATGTCTACCCATCCCACTCTAACATACGGCTGTCCCTCACAATTTCTCATTTCACCGCTCACTTGTTTAGCAAGTCGTTTGTCACAATGAGAAAGAGCACTTTCACCATCAATTTAACACTCTCATTTCATATCTAAACAGAAGCCAGTTAGGTGCTATTTTCCTTTGTCTTTTGTAAGGCAAATAGAACCTTATCGAAATGAATTTTTATTTGTAATATGTGTATTTCTTATTTTACAGTGTTAAGTTGGTCAGTCGGCTAGTGGGTTCTTCAACGTGACATCGGACGCACGTCTTCTTAGGAGACACAGTAAATAACTTTAAAACACACAAGAAAAATCACATCGAAAACAACCTAGACAAAAATGTCAAGGAAACCCTTTAAATGTCGACGTTGAAAGACCTAAAATTTAAAAAATAAAATGTGATTGGTTGGATACATAAATTTGAAAATCGAACAACTTTTCAGCGCTCGCTTAAGAAAGTTTATTTGAAAAGTTTTCGCGCGAAAAGTCATGATGTGGTTTGAATTTGGAAGACGTAGTGATGTGAAATACATGTTTTTGTTATCTGTGCTGTTATCGATATTGGACAGTGTGCCAGTAACCTGTGAAGATAGCAGTAGAGGTAAGTCGATTCTATAGGTTATAGAAAGTTATGATAACTTTAATTTTTTTTTTCTAAACTAACTAAATTTTACATTTATTATAGCTATGCGACAGAAAAAAACTTTTTAACACAAATACACATATTTTCAACATTTAAAAACTTTTAAAAGTACAATTTATTATAACAAGAATATTTATCATACCTATATATTTATATTATTTATAGTCAAAATTCAGAATAAAACACATAAATAATTTAATTCATTAAAGTTTTTTTTATCGAAATGGCATAATTTACTCAAAGTTAATAAACTCCATACAAAAGAGTTCAACGGGAGCGGTTTACTAATAAATTAACTTTCAAAACAGTTAAGTGAATAAAACCAATGCTTACCTTGACAAATTTACTTAATTAAATGTTTTTGTCAAAAAATACAAATTTACGATTGTTTCACTCCTAATCCACAATTTCTCTTCAAATTTTACAAGCATTTCAGCCAGTATTCTTCACAAAACAGATCTTAATCCTGCTAAAAATAGCAACACTAATCCTGCAATGTTTGAACTAGCGACCATACAAGTATTTCAGCCAGTATCCTTAACAAAAGAGATCGTAAACCTATGTCCAATTCTTTTCCAATACGCACAAGAAAAAGTTTATTCGTTAACCACGACTTTTCGAAAACCCAACCAGCCAGTGATACCGGTATTTTGGCAGCGTAAGGAGGTTACTTTAGCTTTTAAGGCAACCTGGAAAGAACGGGTCAGGCCTTAAGATACAGTTTAGTGCAATACCCTTAAGGCAGTTAACTTTTTTCAAGTTTAACTGTATCGTAATTAACTGATTAATTGTGTGAACGCGGGACATTGTCACTATAATATAGTGTACCTACAGGGTTATACTAATTTATTATACTTTGATTTTTTCATATGTTGTTTTAAAAAAGGTAATTTATATCTGATACATGTTCCTGTAGGTTATTTAGTATTGCATCGAAATCCTTTAAAGGCGATCGAAGCTAAAATAAGTTTATTGTCCTTAATTCACGTTGCAACGCAGTAACGAATCGACTTGATTTTTAGTGACATACGAGGATATCTATTTATATTTTAGTGACATCGTAGGATACTTTTTAACAGACTTCAAAAAAAAGGAGGAGATTCTCAATTCGTCGGAATCTTTTTTTTTTTATATATATTTTTTATGTATGTTCACCGATTACTCGAAGACGCCTGAACCGATTTGAAAAATTATTTTTTTGTTTAAAAGGGTATACTTTACAGGTGGTCCCATATAAATTTTATTGAAATCGATTCAGCGGTTTTTGAGAAAATCAACAAAAACATAGCAAATTTGGAGTTGTTGCGATTGAAGTCGGTTGTTTTTAACATATTCAGCGTGGTCAGTTATTTATAGTACAAAAGTTATATACAAAAAGTTGCTTCAGGTGTAAAAGTTTACAAGTTTATTATAGTAAACTTTCCTTTTATAGTAAACCCTCAAATATGGTCGAGGGGAGCGATGGCTGACTCTCGCGTTATACTCGTGATCGGGTGCTGTCCGTGTGAACTGGCCTGCTCTTGTCATTGGTTTTTGGAATTGTTAGTCATTAGCTACAAATAATTTTTACTTTTATCTCTTTTGAATCCTTTCTTTATTTATTCTTATTTTTTTATATTTTATTTACAGACATGACATTGTATAATTCATTTATTGATCTAGCATTACGATGTAATAGAATATAAGACTTTAAAAAAAAAAGTGTTGGAGGGAGTTTCTTTAGGGCTCGCCGCGCCGTTTCTTCTCACTCCGCAAACACTTCCCGAAACGGTGGATATACGAGTTTCCGAGTGGTAGGAACCTCGTATTAGGTAGATAAAAGAATGACGTTCGAAAAGTGTACACTGCTACCTACTTCGAATAAAATATTTTCATTTTTTTTTTCATTTTTAGGGTTCCGTAGCCAAATGGCAAAAAACGGAACCCTTATGGATTCGTCATGTCTGTCTGTCTGTCTGTCTGTCTGTCTGTCTGTCTGTCCGTATGTCACAGCCACTTTATTTCCGAAACTATAAGAACTATACTATTGAAACTTGGTAAGTAGATGTATTTTGTGAACCGCATTAAGATTTTCACACAAAAATATAAAAAAAAACAATAAATTTTGGAGGCTCCCCATACTTAGAACTGATACTCAAAAATTTTTTTTTCATCAAACCCATACGTGTGGGGTATCTATGGATAGGTCTTCAAAAATGATATTGAGGTTTCTAATATCATTTTCTTCTAAACTGAATAGTTTGAGCGAGAGACACTTCCAAAGTTGTAAAATGTGTGTCCCCCCCCCCCCGTAACTTCTAAAATAAGGGAATGATAAAACTAAAAAAAATATATGATGTACATTACCATGCAAACTTCCACCGAAAATTGGTTTGAACGATATCTAGTAAGTAGTTTTTTTTTAATTTTTTTTTAATACGTCATAAATCGTAAACCGCAATTTACCTTTCATTCAAGTTACAACGAACTACACATGCAGAAATAAGAAACTTAAATAACTACAACGTTAAAGGGCTAATCCTACTTTGGTTGAAGAGCTTAAACTACAATGAGACGGAAAATCTTTTCGACATTGTGCAATAGTACACACACACACAATCACACACACACGCACACACACACTCACCATACTTACACATACACACTCACACACAAATACACACCTATATTGTATAAGATAATTGCTGTTCTGTTAGTAATGCTTTAGAATTTTATAGTATGTTCATTTTAGTTCCTTTTTATTCTATTTTCTTTTTTCCTTACTAAATATTATGAACACTAAACTATGCACTGATTTGTAGTTACAACAGAAAGTGAAAATGTTAAATAATACAGAGGAATCATTAACTCCTGAAATACAGGTTTTTACCTAGTTTAGGAGTTAAGGTCGAGGTTTTGTATCTTTCTTTGTTACAATAAAAGAATTTATTATTATTATTATTACTACAAAAACTTTTATATTATGTTACTTGCTGCTACGGAACCCTTCATGGGCGAGTCCGACTCGCACTTGGCCGCTTTTTTTATTAGTAATAGTTAAGCAGCTTGTCACTTACTTTTAACCTTATTATCAAGGTCATAGTAGGCATACTGACCTGCAGTGACCCTTACGGATTCCACCACTATCTGCAGCTGTTAAAATTTTCGAGCCTTCAAAACGACTCATAAGCATTTATCTGTAATTACTAATTACCGACTCCACAATTACTCAATTTGAAAATAACAAAGGAAACGTTGACCTTGCTAAACTTGTTTTTATAAAATAAATAATAATAAAAACAACATCCTATAATAAGAATAACACTTTTAAATTTAAGGAGAATAATCTTATTATTTTTATTATTGTCATACATATTTTATGTATACATCAAGTAGTTTATCTATCTGTAAAATTAGATTATTTTCGAGGGCTAAAGTAAGGGATTTCTCAAAAAGGGACTGGAAAGGTTTTTGAAGGATTGGCAAAGGATTGATAACGCCCCTGGAGTTTCTAATGCCCACAGGCGGCGGTAACCATTTTGCATAAGGTAGGCCGTCAGCCATTTTGCCACTTTTTACAATAATAATTGACCACGCTGAATACGTTAAAAACAACCGACTTCAATCGCAACAACTCCAATTTTGATATGTTTTTGTTGATTTTCTCAAAAACCGCTGAATCGATTTCGATAAAATTTATATGAGACCACCTGTGAAGTATACCCTTTTAAACAAAAAAAGAATTTTCCAAATCGGTTCAGGCGTCTTCGAGTAATCGGTGAACATACATAAAAAAAAAAAAAGATTCCGACGAATTGAGAACCTCCTCCTTTTTTTTGAAGTCGGTTAAAAATAACACTAAACTAAAAAAAAGCTCAAGATATCCCGCGTTACATAAAATTCCAACATTAACTTTCTCCAAAGAACCCATGTTTGAACTTGGTTACGATATAATTGGTTAAAAAGCAGTAAACATTCGTAATATACCTTGAACTGTTGAAATTTAGCTTGGTAATTTTACTGTGTTTTCTCTTTTATTGGCGAGTTTTTTTTATTACAAGAAAAGTAAAAATAAATAGTTTTATTTGATGATCCCAAAATCAAAAGAAGGGTTGTGAATCATAACATGTTTACGTCTTAGGAATATGACTAAAAAACGGTGGCGTCTACTCATGAACCTTCAAATAAAGAGTTATTTAGTTCATTCTACATTCTTTAGTTGTTTAATTCTCAATAGAATGACAATTCATAAAACTGATGATGATGATGATGCCTTCCCAGCCGATTTCGACTACGATGACCACTTCAGACTCCGTCCTGGATTTGACGCATGTGCGCCTTTGTGTGACTGATGTAGCCAATTTTGTGTATGAACTGCTGTGAGCAGTGGGGACAGGAAATAACACCGCTCACGTAAAAGAAAACACGTAAAACTGATATTTTTTTAACATAAGTTTCAGCTTCTTATACATATTAAGCTTTTCGTGAACTGAGATATGAGAAGTCCTTTGTAGCTAAGATACCTTCATTTGGGCAATGTTAACAGCCCACATCGTCCCACTGCTGGAGCACTGGTCTCTTCCCATACCTTGAGAAGATAAGGCTTCCACTCTTAGGGATCAAGTCCGGATTGATGGAAATCCCAACTGGCCAACCCAGTGTCAGAAGTTTTCAAAAAGGCTCTATCTGTTTTGATACATTAAACTCTGTTTAAGGGGCTTAGGTGGCAAATGGAAGAAAAAACTGGGAATAGTCCTAAAAACTATGTATTTCGGCCACTGGGACGAATCTTTTCTAAATGTATCTTAATAGCCACCTTTCGAAAATTGGTGTGGTCTTTTGGGACACGCAGAAACGTACAGAAAAGTTAACTGAGAAGAAAGATAAAAGGTAGAGCCCTGCATGGGTGCTAGTGTTGTCCCTTTAGTATACCCATCTGAACACCCCATACAAATCGACCAAGGTTTTTAACTACTACGACCTCCCTTTCTAACACGTAGGAGCGAGCGAGACAACTGAGTGACTACTGTATGGACCGTCACCGGATCATACCCGCAGTGGGTGAGTTGCCTTTAGAGAGCCGCCTGAAGTGTTCATACTTTATGTCATACTATTTAATATTCTGTGCTGTAAGTCTCAAAAAGAAAAGAAAATATCTCAGGACAAATCACACACGATCATCTGGCCCCAAACTAGGATTCCATGTATTATGGGAACCAGAGACTGATATACAAACACATTGTTAACAACCCATTACGTCCCCACTACAGGGGCACGGGTCTCTTCTCATAACTCGGGAAGGTTTAGGCCATACTCCACACACGGGGGCCAAGTCCGGATTGGTGGAGGTTGTGGGGCTAGTGGCCAACCCCAGTGTCACAAGTTTTCAAGCCGGCTATAAGGCTTCTGACATGGCTTAACGACTGGTAGCGATAGCAGCCGGCACCAACGGCTTAACGTGCCTTGCGAAGCATGGAAACGGTCGAGATCAATGCCACTAACAGTCAACCCCATCCAGGTTATGACCGTGTCTGTAGTCAGTTAACCTGCGTGATCGATGCGACCACGCAAGTGGCACTGAACCACGACCGCATCATACACACACATTATACATTTAAATACATACATATATAGATATAATACACCCAGACACAAAGCAAACAAATCTGCTCATCACAGAAATATTTGTCCTGGGTGGGGAAGAAACCCACGACTCTCGGATCAGTAATCAGGAACACTAACCACTGAGCCACCGAGCTAGTCTCATCATCATCTTTGACCTTTTGCGTCAAAAAGAGATGATTCAACCAGTGTCAGATAGGCACCCAAAACAGTCGAAGTGTCTCCCATTATACCCGTATAGAAGACCCTACAGATAAATCTCAATAATTTCTAAAAACTTTCTTTTTTCATTTTTATTGCAAAGCAATATTGACAATGTTAAATCATAATTAACTTCCCGTTAGCACTTACACAAAAAAGAAATTTCTTCCATACAATCGTGACTATTGTCTCGTATTCGTGTGAAATGTGTTATAAGTCACACATTTTACTTTATAAGCAGCGAAGCTTCTATTCTAGCCCATTCTCTCATAGAAATATTATGGAATGAAAGGGACAAAAAATATTTATGTGATTTGACGTGTGATATATTCAGTTTTCACCTTGAAAGATCTATCCCTGAAAAAAAATCCGAGGGATTGAAAAAGCTTTTGACATTGTACAGTCCCGTGCAATTAAAATTACACTTAGATGGTTGGCAGTCCACAACTGTGCGTTTCACTAGAAACTTTTTGCCTCGCACAACCAAACTGTGGAATGAATTGTCGCCTGCGGTATTTCCGACATTCAAACCTTCAAGAAAAGAGCGTACTCCCATATTAAAGGCCGGCAACGCACTTGTGACTCCTCTGGTGTTGCGGGTGTCTATGGGCGGTGGTAATCGCTTACCAACAGGTGATCCGTCTGCTCGTTTGCCACCTCTGCCATAAAAAAAGAATTTAAAAAAAGTATACAGGTTTACCGTGCCATCTGGTACTACTTGCATTACTTGGCTGTATACTTTTAGTTGCATGAGACTATATGTACTATGCTGAAACAACATAACGCTACTGTAAGTCGCCAAAGGTAAAGGCTGAGGTACTTACATAGTAAGACCATGTGGGACCATACTGTTTAAGTGGGATCTAGAAGTGCCAGAATCCCCAACAAGTATATTTAGAAAAACAATATCTACGTGGACGGAGCTACGGGCATAAGCTAGTACTAAATATTGCTATATTTACTTTGTCTTTAGATAGCGAATATAGCAATAGTTTGTGCTAACTTAATAATTATGCCCGTTTGCCCTAAGCGAAATAAATTACTTTAAAGTAAAAAACGGGTCATTTCATAGCGCCGCCACCTAGTTTTAATCGATCTGAAACTACTGGCGCCATCTAGTTGATTATATCAACAATTAGTTAACAAATATTTTTCACTAAATAGCTTCTTAATTGAAACTGTAGAAAGGCTTATTAGCTTAAAATTCCTTTACATATATTTTTTTTTGTTTACAAATAGTTCGTTATGAGTATGGAGGCTACTTTACGAAATTATGACGTCATATTCGCTATTCCAGATATTTTTTGTACAAATTGCCGTTTCACGCCGCTCACTTACATATACAGGTGTAACAAAATTGGTGTAGGACCCGTTTACTGGGAATTCTACTCGTCGTACTGAACAACTTTTGTTCTACCGTTTTGCTTAAATCTCAAAAAAATTTGGAGTCTCCATACAAATTGATCGTCTGTTTTGCCATTTTTGTATGGAGAGCCCAACATTTTTTTGTGCGATTTGAGCAAAGTTGCAGAACAAAAGTTGTTCAGTACGATGAGTAGAACCCCCAGTTAACGGGTCCTACACCAATTTTGTTACATCCTGTATAGTCTTTATAAATAAAACACTTTTATGTTTTAAAAAATACCGCAAGACTACGAATCAGTTTTTGTCATGTCTTAACATGTCTTAACGTACCTAATAAATTGTTTGTTCTACTATTTGTCAATTGATAAAAAAAATATCCTCAGATGCGGCTCAGAGATAGCCGACTAGATCTAATCTCTAACAAATACAGACTTTATCAAACAAAAAGTTTCTCCGAAGAACAAAATTATCGGCAGTCCACTATTGGTACAGTCAAGTGCAAAAATAACTCTCTCTGAGAACTTTCACTGTTTTATTACAGAAGTGACCTCAAGTCGAGTTGAGCTCACTTGACGCTCTGTTTGGTATGTTTATATTGTTTATAATATGGTCACTATGTCAAAGTCATAGTGACTAATATTATATTTACTCGATAGCAGATAAAGGGGAGTAACGATTTCTGCCCTCGTAAGAAAGAAGGCCGCAAAGTATATTGAGATTCCTTATGACGGCAGATTTTAGGGTGTATACAGGTTGTAACAAAATTGGTATAGGCCGTTAACTATAACCCGTTAACTGGGGATTCTACTCATCGTACTGAACAACTTTTGTTCTACGACTTTGCTTAATCGCAATAAAATTTTTGAACTCTCCATACAAAAATGGCAAAACAAGATGATCAATTTGTTTGAAATGTCCTAATGTATTTTTGTTTTTCTATTGAAACCATGGTACTGAATGTGTGACGTCATATGGTTCATATTTCCATATTGTTTCCATTCAAAACATTTCTCTTACAAAGTGTTCTACAGACTTTTAAACACATCTAATAATCAGATATGTAGGTTTCCTCACGGTGTTTACCTTCACCACTAAAGCTATACTATTTTAAACTATTAGTACGTAAATTTTTCAAAAACCTCATGCCCCAAATTAACAATGACTTGGGAACTCATGAGAAATGTTTCACTACTAAGTAATCCGTGTATTATAAGACATATAAACTCACTATTAAATGCATACATAATTAACACATTATTATATTATACACCTAGATGGAGAGTAAACAAATCTGCTCATTATAGATCAAACTCACGACTTTCGGATCAGTAGTCTCAAGCTCTTACCTCTGAGCCACGGAGTCAATCACGTAAATCCTTCGAAGACACATTCGAAAAGTATACCATTGGGTAGCCGGCTGAAATATAGGGTCCTTCTAAAATACCTGAAATTTAAACAGTGGCTTCTACTCATGAAACTGAACTATTTTCCCCAAGGAACCTATACTCAATACGCAATTTTTTTTTTGGATTTACCATACAAAACTAGCGGTTCGGATAATCAATTAGTATGTGGACTCCAAAAATTTTTTGGGAATTAAGTATAGGTTCCTTGGGGAAAGTTGTTCAGTTTTATGAGTAGATGCCGTGCCTTTGTCTTCTATTCAACAGAGGAGTTTTTTTTGAGCATAACTATAAAAAAATTAGGACATGTTCCTCAATGCTGATTTGATAACTATGTATGTATATTTTCATGTCATGGAATATGGCTGATAGTCCATGACATGCATGTATAAAATCTAGTGATGAAACAATTAAATTAATTGTAATTGGCAATTAATTAGCATTTTAACAATTAATTGTTATTGTCACGATTACAACAATTATTTTAACAATTATGATTATCGCTTTTTAGTCAAATTCTTGTCAGTCAAATCTAAATATTAATAACTAGCTTCCGAAATATTAATAATACTACTACAAAATGAAAAAGAAAGCGTATGACGCCCGACAACTAAAGTCCCTATATTTTTTTTATTTTTACTAGTCATAAGTCATATTATGTCGTGTTTTAGGTTTGGTAATTTGATTTTTAATACAAAGCTTTTATCAATCCAGGCACTTTTATTATTCTAAAACACTGTCACTCCTAAATATGATAAAAACCAATTTAAACAATAATTGTAATTGGCAATTACTTCAAGCAACAACTGTAATTGTTATTGTAATTGTTTCATCACTAATAAAATGTTTATTGCCCAATTCAATGGCAAATAAAATGATTAAAAAACCGAATGATCCGGATGTTTCGGATATGTAACATGTATGACAAATGTCACAAACTCAACATCCCTGAGTACCAAAGCTGCTCACACTTGTCACGGCACCTGCACCACACCTGCTATCTCTTTCTACCGCACTACACCTGTCTCGTTTCTATTTAACCACGAATTTCACTTTCCTTGACCTTAGCAGTACTTACTTTCTATGGTTTTATAGCCGCGGCGATAATATCAAAATGTTCCGTGTACATTGGTTTGCACTATAAGTCACTGGACACGGATTTCGTGTTGAAGGCGCAATGGTTGCAAAATGGGGACGGAAAAGTGTGATTACGCACTTACTAGTTGGTATTTGGAACTTTGTCACACTTATGAATGAGTTCGTTGACAGACACGATGTGTTTAAAACGTAGAATCCCACGATATTAGAAGATTCTGATGGGTCCGAATACCAAAGTCCGATTTATGTATATAATTTCGAATAAGTTCTGTGCGAAAGAGTTTATATCATCTCATCTCATCTCATCTCATCTCACTAATATTATAAATGCGAAAGTATAGATTTTTGTTTGTTTGTCAGTTTGTTTGTTTGTTTGTTCCGCTTTCACGCCGAAACTACTGAACGGATTTGGATGAAATTTGGTAGGTAGATAGATGAAGCACTCGGCTAACACATAGGATACTTTTAATCCTGGAAAACTTAAGTGTTCCCGTAGGAATGCTTAAAAACTCAACATTTCCACTTCGTCACTAGATGGCGAACTTAACATTTTCTTTCAATTCTGAAGTCCACGCGGACGAAGTCGCGGGCGTAAGCTAGTTTTCTATACATTGTCACCTGAACAACAGTTGTATCGAATCAACTTTGCAACAAAACATGATGCATCGACGGACTTTTTTCGAAAATATTGTCCAGCTAATAGTCATTGTCCGATTACTAAAACACGAAAGAAAGTAGCATCGAATTAACTTTTCACCGAAATAATACACATCATCCATGGACTTTTGTTTCGGACCCGTTTTGGTCACGTTATACAGGGTGTAACAGAAAGGTGTGATAATACTTCAAGGTTGGCTTTTACCCATCAAACTGAACAACTTTTGTTCTACAACTTTGTTGAAATCGCAATGAAATTTTCGGACTTTTCATACAAACTTGGTATCGATTTGTATGAAAAGTCCAAAAAAAATTTGCGATTTGAACAAAGTTGTAGAACAAAAGTTGTTCAGTTTGATGGGTAAAAGCCAACCTTGAAGTATTATCACACCTTTCTGTTACACCCTGTATATACATACCCTGTATATACCTAACACTGTTCTCATGTAAAGACTAAAAATGTGACACTTACACTCATATAAAATTGTTAAGTCTTTTCGCTTCAATATTACTTCCAGACATCTATCGGCCCACCTAGAATTTAAAGTTTTGATAGCCTATAGATAAAACCTACTTAGAAGCTATTCCTAAGTTTGAATTTGGAGCTAATGGCATACAAAAAAGATTGCTAATGTCCCGGCTTCAAAACTGCATAAAAACTTTTTGCTTAACCTAACATTTATTTTTAGCTATAGTCCATTAAAACTTAATGCTCAAAACTGTATTTTAACCTAATGTTCTTCTAAAAGAACATCGTTGACAATGTACGAGTAAACGATCGCCAATCTTCCCATCGCACCATAGAGTCATAAATTTAATTATTGTGACCTTACGTGACGACCTGATAAGCACATCGGTGAACCGTTACGGGAAAGGTCATGTGATCAGGTCACGGTAGAGCTGAAAAGGGAAATAATAAAGAAGGAAACAGAATATTACCTATTTGACGTCAAGATCGTCCATATCATGGACTCCGCAAAGTAGGTTCGACGCACAGAAGTCCGACGCACGCAAATCCAACAGCTGCTAAATACAATACAATACAATCCATTTATTCAGTAAACAGTTACAAAAAAAAACCTTTTTTGTAGGTACATGGGACATCCTAAGAAATATGTATATCTTATTATACTAAACATACCCTGTCTATAAAGACGAATGAAGACTTTAAAATGTGTTTAATGGCAAAAAAAATCATGTATAAACCCAATAATTTATTTTAATTCAGGTAGGTATAATACCTTCTTTATGACGACAACACTTTCATATCATCCCGCTGCCCTTGTTTCTTCCCTTGATGGATGGAAATTATGCGTTTGTTGTATCATTATATTTAACATGTTATATATCGTCAGAAAGGGGATTAGAATCTCTACTTGTTTAAATATAGCAAAATGATGTCACTTACTTGCAACAAGGACCAAAAAAAGATTTTTTCGAAGGTTTTCGTTTTTCATAAATTTTTTCGTTCCTCTTATTACACTTTACATACTTCTTGCACAAAATTCTTCATTTTTTATAGAACTAACCGAGTATGTTTAGTAAGGTTTTTTTCACTGTTAAATCGTCAAGGTGGTTAGATTCGGTTTACAACGTTGAAAAAAAACCGGCCCAGTGCGAGTCGGACTCGTGCACTGGTTTCGTATAAATTCGTAATCACAAGTCTTGAACTGTATATCAAATTCTCAGGCTCAGGCCTGAAGTTGTAAAAAAATCAAACTTCTATGCCAACGCAATCAAGATAAGATACAGCCGTTTACACCGCATATTTGGACACTTGCATGGGAATCAAAAACTATTCCCGTTAACCTAGAATTATGAAATTTGGCAAGAAGCGATGTTTTTCTTATAGCACAAGTAAAGAGAAAAGTCCGAATGTCATTAGATAATCTTGTTTTTTTTTACCCTCAATTGGTAAGCCCATGGCATAATATCACCTGATGGTAAGTGATGGTGATACCGAAGATGGAAGCGGGCTTACGTAAATTCCCCAACGCAATGGGGAACTGTCTATCTTCTGTATTCCCTATGTCGACATGCAACATGTAACTCTATATACTGCAAAAAAGGGACAGAGGAATGTTGGAACACTTGCTACGTTGAGTGGATTAAAGAGAAACATTCTTTCTACAAAATTTAATCATACGAGTAAAACCGTAATTTCGTTTGTTCTCACGGTGCGACACCAATTGTGTCTATAGAAATTCGTTCCACTTTCTATTTCTCTAGTTTAATTCTATTAGATTAAGCCACTTTCCTCAGTTTGTTATAATTAAAATTGAAACAGAATACCATAGCAAATCTAATTAGGGTTGTAAGTGAACATAAAATTTGTATTAGTAGACGTAAGTAGTAAACTATAATAATGTATATCAATGGGAACACAAATACAAGGACCATAAAGCAATGGAATTTA
This sequence comes from Coleophora deauratella, assembly GCA_958295455.1. Lineage (NCBI taxonomy): Eukaryota > Metazoa > Arthropoda > Insecta > Lepidoptera > Coleophoridae > Coleophora > Coleophora deauratella. The sequence continues at coordinate 4,236,264 of OY282416.1, read as the reverse complement.
CTACTGAATTGATTTGATACAGAGTGCAATCCATCTGTAATAGAATATAAAAAAATATAAATATGATACCAATTAATTCAATTAAATAGAATAAATAGAATTCTTCTTAGTATAGAAGAAAAACTTTTTTTATCCGACTTCAAAAAAAGGAGGAGGTTTTCAATTCGTCGGAATCTTTTTTTTTTTATTTTTTTTTTATGTATGTTCACCGATTACTCGAAGACGCCTGAACCGATTTGAAAAATTCTTTTTTTGTTTAAAAGGGTATACTTCACAGGTGGTCCCATATAAATTTTATCGAAATCGATTCAGCGGTTTTTGAGAAAATCAACAAAAACATATCAAAATTGGAGTTGTTGCGATTGAAGTCGGTTGTTTTTAACGTATTCAATTCAGCGTGGTCAATTATTATAATTTTAGCTTGTTCAGAAAAGCGACAGCTATTAAATATCACTATAACAATTTAGATACAAATAGCTAAATACAGGACTTGTTTGATATTTTAATCCATTTTCTCCTCAAAACGACATTTTCAATCAATCCTTTGACTGAAAATGTCTTTTGTTTCAAATCTGTTGTCTTGAAGGATAAAAAAAGACATTCAGAAATAAATACGTATATGTATTATTTCGCGTTTTTCTAACTGGTATTGTATAAAATTTTACTATAATTTTAATTTATAATAAATTTGTTAACAAGATGACTCTTTGCTCCATCCAGCATAAAATATTCAGTTGTACCAACATAAATAACCAAACTCTTGCATTGCAAATGAAACCAACGGTCCATGGGGATTAAAATTAAAATTATCGCAATGAATCAAAAGGAACTTGGTCGTATTTTACATGTACCATGTATCAAGTCTTCGAAGCAGATTTAAGAGTAGAGATAAGTCAAACGAGATCAGTATTAAATTGCTTTCATTGATTAAAAGTTTCATAAATACTATTGCTGTTGTACAAAATTAAATATTCTTCAGTTCGCTTTAAAGTTAAAGGCGCACTGGTTTCAAGAAACTCATTGTTACAAATTGTTACAAAATGTTGTCTTGATTAAAGCCTAACACAAGTTTGCGATTCAAGATAAACTGATGTTCTATTTAGATGATTAAAGGGGTGACCAATACTTTCGTCTTTGCTAAGTGCCAAAATACGATATCAAAGATAGTTAAGAAGCGCCTGATATTTGGAGTATCGCGTTGTACGAAATGAAACTTGGCTGATGACACAAAGAGATATAATAGAGAAAGATTTGGAATGTGGTGCTGAAGAAGGACAGAACGTATGAGCTGGGCAGAGAAGAAAACGAATGAAGAAGTTTTAAGGCTAGGAAGATATGCTTGTTGAAGACCGTAGAAAAGAAATGTGGCCAAAATAATAGGACATTTTTTAAGACACGACTCCTTCAGGAAAATAATGGAAGAAAAGATAAAAGGAGTGAGAGGAAGGGGAAGACCTAGACGGAGCTACTCGAAACAGTTAAAGGGAAAAGTTGAGGTCGTGTCCTATCAGGATACAGAAAACGTTGGCCGAGGACAGAAGATGGTGGTGTTTGCTACACCGACAAGAGCAAGGCTCTTAAATATTGGACGGACACAGCTCATAGAATAAGCAAGTTGAATTAACAATAAAAAGCGTCTGTGGCGCAGCGCGTAGTGACTGCGTACTCCATCCTCCTAACCAGAGGTCGTGGGTTCAAATCCTGGGCAATGCACCAATGAGTTTTTCGAAATTTACGTAAATACATTTTCATACCGATTGCTTTAACGGTGAAGGAAAACATCGTGAGGAAACCTGCACATTTGATTCCTACATGTGTATGATGGTCGCGTTGCACACGTGAATAGGTGTAAATCTAAAAAAATGCCCTACACGTGACCGCGGGTGATGCTAAGTGCAACATTAGGCAACCGCCGGTCTATGCCTTGAGGATAGAACGGTTAAATGTGCCACACGATAATAAGAAGAAGAATGTCATGTAGCTTACAGAACTGATAACCTGACATACTTAATGTCCTAAGACCCCTAGGTGGGGCAGAGGGCGTCTACAGTGCTTCGCCATTGCGTTCTATCTTGGGCTACGCGCTTCACTTCGGCCCATGATAACCCGATCTTCTTTATATCAGCTGCCACTGAGCGCCGCCAGGATTGTTTGGGACGGCCACGTTTTTTCTGAAGAACTGATAACCGATGGGGAGAAAAGGTTCTCTAGTGGCGACCGCGGGTCGGAAGCCTTAGTGTTGGCTAACCCACCAGGTGACGTGATGTAAACCACCCACGGAACCAACAACTTTCATATTATCCGTTAACGATCCATATTATTGTTCAACAAAAGAACTTATTTTAATAACAATACCTACTTATGATACTACTGTTGTAAGAAAGTTCGGAAGTTAAGTAACAAAGCAAAACAGGCTGGCAGACACATAACAGATATAACTAAAAGTATATACAGGGTGTAACAGAAAGGTGGGATAATACTTCAAGGTGGGCTTTTACCCATCAAACTGAACAACTTTTGTTCTACAACTTTGTTAAAATCGCAAAGAAATTTTCGGACTTTTCATACAAACTTAGTTCGCCAGCTGATCGATTTGTATGAAAAGTCCAAAAAAAATTTTGCGATTTTAACAAAGTTGTAGAACAAAAGTTGTTCAGTTGGATGGGTAAAAGCCCACCATGAAGTATTATCCCACCTTTCTGTTACACCCTGTATATAATAGAATAGTACCGTGTCTCAAAATTTAACATAAGTACCTACTAATTATCTACTCTTTTAATTGTTAATTTACTAACCGGCATTTTTTTAAACCTGTAAATGCTGTAATCAGCTCTTGTACAAAAAATTACTAGCCTGGAATTTCATTGCATCTACAATAATAAACGAATAAAAATTTCGTAGCTAATATAGAAACGACTGTACTAAACTTTGAGTATTATGACTTCAAACATTCTTATAACAAATTCTCATTATTGACATTTAATAAAAAGAAACTAAGATAACTAGCAGTCATCTACTGTATTATATAAAATTCTAATAATTATTGTATTTTAGTTTTTTTGTTGAAATTGCCTAAAAACATACCATTCCTATTCACACCCTCATTTTTCCGCGATGACGCGAGGACCCCTCTAAAAAGCTGATCGAAGCTAAAAGTGAGTGAAAGTAGTCAGCTGTTTCTTATACCTACCTAACTGACTACACTTGTGTTATGTATGAAAGCTGTTGTTAGTCATTTGTTTTCGACATAAAAGAAGCCTGTTATGTTACGCCATCTCACGGATCATTAATTCATCAATTCGTCATATAATTCTTTACACATCTACCTGAATAGAAACCAAAATAAATTGACCGCCCAGATTGTCGATTTGTTTCTTGTTATTGTGTTATTATATGTTTGTATGTTTCTTGTATGACAATAAAGAGTATTTGATTTGATTTGATAAATTATAAAACCCAATGTAAAAAGTATTATAAGTTTAAAACCAACTTTTTGTATCCACAATTGGTAAGCCCTTGGCATCATCTCACCTGGAGGGAAGAAGGAAGCGGGCTTACCAAGATTCCCCAACGCAATCGGGAACTGGCTCTCTTATCTCCATGCTGGAATACATCGATGATATTAACATTGATGTTTGGCGGCAAGACTTAGATAAGATATTTTTTTCGAGTGTATGTATGTATAGTATATTTCTTTAACGAAAGAAAATTAAGAAACGCTCTTTGGTCTAAACGGCTTGATGGATTTTAGCTTGAGTGGTGTCGTTAGATTCGTCTTGTTCCCCAGATTGACAAAGGATACATTTTAATGCAGTCGAGTTTTTTTTATTTTTATATGGTTAGTTTTTGTTTTAATTCAAAATGTCGGGAGCAATGCCCCGATCAATATATGGCGATCAATAAAACTGTGAGATAATAATATAACTCCAGCTGCATTCGGTATGCGTTTTCTACCACGCTCTGATTGCTATGTGGCGCTTCCGTGTACTCCCGCGCAGGTACAGATAGAAGAACAATCTTTAGGGCGTTAGTAAAACTAATAATATTATATTTGTACAGGCAAAAAATATATATGTATTTTAAAGCCAAATGATGAGCATTAGGTTCGCGTATTTTTTTGTGAAAACCATAATTTTTTTGTTAAATCACAATTTTTTTGTAATGTATCAAAAAAAATATTTTCATTTACTTGTACTATAGCAGTGTTTTTCAACCTTTTTTAATACCCGAATCCTATATAAGTTAAAATATTCTTGCGACCCCCCTAGAGCCATAAACATGCAAAATGTTAGTGATTTGAAAGACTACGTTTATATTGGCGTATAATTTTCTTCAATTAGAAAATGATTTAGGTATTATATTAATGTCCCCGGGGGGTCGCGACCCCCAGGTTGAAAAACACTGTACTATAGGACTGCTCTTTGCTAAATTTCATGATTCAAGGTATAGGTTTTGAGTCCCATGCGAGTATCCAAATATGCGGCATAAACGGCCGTATCTCTTGATTGCGTTGGCATAGAAGTTTTATTTTTTCACAGCTTCAAGGAATTGTAAGCCCCGGAGAGTTTGATATAAAGTTCAAGACCTGTGTGATTATGAATTTATACGGAACCCTCGGTGCGCGAGGTTTTTTGTTACCAGAAAGGTTAACATTGGCATGGTAACATTACCACAAAAATTTGCGTTACTCGTTGATGTCTTTTGTATGACTTATAGTGTTTTTTACCCAAACACCCAAGCGGAAGGTAATGTGTTTCGGGTGCACGTATGTATGTCAGTTACATTACGTTACTTTTTGAAGCCAAAACAGTTTGAAAAATTTTAGAGAGTCAGGTGTCGACAGATTTATTAAAAACAATATTTTTTTTCCGACCGTACCATAGAAGAGCACCGATTGTTGTCTATGCAGATAGTTCAGTAATTTGATTTTCCTATAATGCGCAGCTTTGTTGCAGTTTTGACATAACTATATATGTATTCGTCTCGAGTGACAAGATCTTAGATGCATTTTTGCTGCATGTCAATTGCATTTCGGTCTTCTTTATTAGGACTGCATTAGCCAGTGGCGTAGCGTGGGGTTTCGCCGCCCGGGGCCGAACGGAAATTTGCCGCCCCTATCTATTTTCATCATTAGTAAAAAAAAGTCAAAGCAGCTAAATTCTGTAATCAATTAATGTACCCTTCGTGTTTTTTTTTAAAGCAATTTCGATGTGCATGTCACGTTTGATAGCTTATGTTTGGTAATAATGCGCGAGCGAAGCGAGCACGAAAATTTTTAATTTTTATATCTAAGAATATTTATGTTAACCAACAAAAACCCCTTTACTTGGAGCGCTCAACGCCGTTTATTTAGGATAGGTACCTCAACTACCAGAGTGCTTCGCGCCCCATGAACTCGACGCCCTGTGTCTGTGCACGGGTGGCACGACACAAAGGCCGGCCCTGTGTAAAATAGTAACTGTGCCATTGCTGTACAGGTTTCGTTTTTCATATGATAACATTTGTTTTCATGACGTTTTAGATGGGTCATATAACTTTGAATATTTTTTATCATATATTTCGTTCGCTCAATCTGCCGACCCCTCTGGTCGTGTCACCCACGTGCTATGCACGCCTTGCCGCCTGCTTGCAGCCGGTCTGCATATACTCAACGTAAGGTAATTTTTAACTTTTTTAGCAGTTTAGAGAAGCTTCTCTCACAACTAAGTTTGGGTCTGTTGCAGCTACAGTAGCCCAAAGACGTACACGCTTAAGTTTGAACTCTTCTATGTTAATATCTTAAGGAGCATGATCTAAGTCCAGTTCATCGCCTAATAACACTGTTGCTAAAAAAAAATGCGGCGCTCGCCGCCCTCCATGTGCCGCCCCTGCTCATGTGCCGCCCGGGGCCATGGCCCCCCGGCCCCCGCCACGCTACGCCACGGGCATTAGCGAAATGTTTTTGTTAGCAATGCATGGTTCCTGTAATCATCATCAGCCGAAAGACGTCCACTGCTGGACAAAGGCCTGTTATAATAAGTCTTAAATAATCGACAACGCTGAATACGTTAAAAACAACCAACTTCAATCGTAACAGCTACCATTTTGCTATATTTTTTTACTTTTTGTTGATTTTTTTTAAAAAGCGCTGGATCAATTTCGATAAAATTTATATGGGACCACCTCTGAACTATTACCTACCAAACAAAAAAAGAATCATCAAAATCAATTGATAATTGGCGTAGAATTCGCGTAACATACATACAAAAAAAACAACATACGGTCCAATTGAGATCCTCCTCCTTTTTTGAAGTCGGTTAAAAAATAATACAAAAGCAACTGAAACTAAGGATTATACTGTAAAGGATAACGAAAGGCTGACCGCATACTTAATGGAAAGTGTATGTATGTATGTATGTATGAACACTTTATTGCACACAAGGAGAACATTACAAAAAAGTGGTAACCGCCGCCTATGGGCATTTGCTATACTAGGAGTGATATCAATGCTATGTCGAACCTTAAAAAAAATTTAATCCCTTCTTGAAGAGTCTCATAATGAGAAACTTTCTCAAAAACATACATATTATAGTTTACATACAAACATACATATTATACACAAAAACTTTTGGACTATTCTTACAAAGTTCCTTAAATAACATGGTCAGTTTGTATCAGGAGTCCAAAAAAGCTTTTAATCCATTTATTTTGTTACGTTGTTTTGTATCATCGACAATACTGGGACACGCGTCTCGTAAGGCCATACTCCACTTACAGGGGCCAAGTCCGGATTAGTGGAGGTTGAGGAGCTAGTGTCCAATCCCAGTATCAGAACATTTAAGGCACGACGTACAACTCAATCTGAGCAGGTTGATGCATAATAATATAATATCGACCGTAACGTCACTTATTTTAAGTTCACATCAGTGCGAGTACCATCGCGGCGGTTACGTCAAGGCCGAACGCAAAATTCTCGAGATTTCGATGTTTTTATTACTTTTCTTGGATTTCAAATAAGTTAAAAAAAATCCGTTCAAGTTAAACTGAAGGTATTATAATGGCCGATTTTTGGGTGTTGGTTTAAACATAAACAAATATTTTGTTTCCGAGCGAATTTGTAATTAATACAAAAAACAGGGTTAACAGGATATTTTTTTTCATCATAGTTTTTATGATTTTTATGATTCTGTTCAAGACAATTTGTTTTTTATTGTTTCAAGTATGTTATATATTTTTTCCATGGTGATAGCTTTAAGCACTATTTCCAGAATTTGAATTGAATATTGCGATTTGGCGATACTTAAGGCCTTAATGCGCCTAATATTGTACGAAAACGAAATTTTGTGTATCTAAAAAAAAACAGTCAAACCCATCCAGGTTATGACCGTGACCGTAGTCAGTTGACCTGCGTGATCGACGTGATCGCGTAAATCGCACTGAGCTACATCCACTTCCGTACGAACACTTCCGTACGAAACCGACATCTTACCGATAGTAAAACAAACAAAAATCTTAAGTAAGTGTGCTTGAACTTTTAACTACGAGTATGTAAGTAGTACTTAAGTAGGTCTTTTGAACGTTTTTTTTAACTTGACGTTTTATCGCTTTTTAAAAGTAAGAGTACGATGAGATTGCGTTTATGACTCATTTTTGCATAATCCGTTGCATTTTTGTGAGATATCGTAAGTATTGAAACAGGAAGCGTTTCTTAGACTTGTCTGAGTCATCGAAATATTTATCAAAGAGTGTATCATCCTAAAATGAGATATACGTGTTCTCAACTTTCCGTTTTGGTCAAAAAACGAAGTATTGTTGGTACTAACATTTTGACTAAAACTCAACAAACAGATTTTAATTATTCATGAAAATTTTTAGTTGTACTTCTAATTCTTACCGTGAACACTTTATTGCACAAAATAAAACAGGAAAATATAAACAATATGTAGTACATGAAAAAAGTTATACATATAAGCGGTATTATCGCTAAAGAGCGATTTCTTCCAGATAACTTGAATTTGTTTAAAAACGGACATTTTAACGTAAATGTCGCTTATCCGTCTTATTCTCTGAGATCAGAGACAACCTAGAAGTTGTCTTGAACCTATTGTTTAGGTACTAAAATGCTTGTTTAGCTAACACACAACTGAAGAAGGGTTATACAATCGTGCGTAAAATTTTAATCAGCGCTTCTACTCCTGACTCTGGTCAACTTTCCCCAAGTATCAATAAAACTTCATACAAATCGAGCAGCTGACCAGAAAAAAAAATTAAGATACTAAAATTTTTTTCTGTGATTTGACCATGGGTTCCTTGGGGAAAGTTGATCAGAATCAGGAATAGAAGCGCTGAATATTTGTCACGCGACCAGATTTACAGCCTGTATTGTAGAAAACTTGATATTTTTTTTTTAGGTTTGTTCTTGGACGTGAAAAAACTGCATGAACTTTCTACCTCTTTTTTGTACGCTAAGCAATGGTTTAACCTTTTTTTACCTGATCTTTTTTTTATAGTAAGCGGATCTTTTTCGCAAAATAATTTATCTTTCTCGGTTTCTAACAAGTCAGTAGGTCAGTGGTACTCAAACTTAAATTCTGCAGGATGTTCAAGTATGGCGGTCAGTCGCACCCTGAATTGTTAAGTGGATGAATTGGGCTGACACACAGACAGACGGTCACTTTCGAATACCACTGCCTTGCAAATAAGCCTTTGTAACTGAGTGAAGAGATTGATGTTGGTTTAATAGGTCTTTGTGTCTGGACTATCATTTACGTTGCGTACACATTAAATTACACCTCTATTATAAACAGGTGTAGTCAAAATATGTAGAGATACTTATTAAGGGTTCTACTCTGTAAACAGATAAATTTTTATTCACCGTTTTTATGAAAACATAATAATTGACCACGCTGAATACGTTAAAAACAACTGACTTCAATCGCAACAACTCCAATTTTGATGTTTTTGTTGATTTTCTCAAAAACCGCTGAATCGATTTCGATAAAATTTATGTGGGACTACCTGTGAAGTATAAGCTTTCAAACAAAAAAAGAATTTTCGAAATCGGTTCAGGTGTCTTCGAGTAATCGGTGAACATACATAAAAAAAAAAGATTCCGACGAATTGAGAACCTCCTCTTTTTTTGAAGTCGGTTGAAAACATAGTTCTCATGCAAGTTGATTGGGCGAAGTTATTTTATTATTTTGGTACTATGTTTTAAACGAATAATTTTCAAGTGAGATTTTTCTTTTTCAACAGTTTCGACATGGTTAGATTGTTACTTACTACTTATTACTTATTTTTCAATGCTTGTAAATTAAAATTTTCAATAAAAAAAGTTGTTAATGCAGGTTCATATAATATATAAATTATGGAATGGTAAATATAATATGGAAAGGAAGACGAATTTTCATAAGAGACTTTACAATAAGTTGTGTTTCTACAAACTTAAGTTGACTGAATTTTCTGTAATAAGATTTTTAATAAAAAAAAAAATACACGGAACCATTTTTTACTAGCTTTAAATATTGTACAAAAATCTTATTCAAAAAGTAGTATCGAGACTTAAATAAAGTGACAGAGAAATTCCCAAGCAATATCGACCATAGCCGATAGCCCTCATTTCGGTAAAAGAATCAGCTGTTTCCGTTTCTACAAGGTCATTGAGGCTTCTTAATGCCGAAGAGATCTCTAGCTACTACTCTTAAAAGCCTAAACTTATTTCAAAACGGACCACGTTAAGATTCCCTCAGATCCATATATCGATGTTCAAATCGCATACTAAAATCTTGTTGATGTTAAAATTGTGGTACAGTGTTAAAATCTGGGGCAATCCGATGGACCACTATAACAGTTAGGATAGTTAGCATAAAACTCAGATTTGTAATCAGTGATAGCGTTTCCCTAGTTTACCAAGGAGATTGTAGTGAGATTTGCAAACTCGTTGGTCACCGTGAAGACTGGAGACTGCTATTCATTCAAAACAGTTAGCTCAGTGGTTAGCGCTCTTAACTACTGATCCGAGGGTCGTGGGTTCCATTCGATTCCCAGTCAGGGCAAACATTTATATCACAGAACATAGATTCCATTCTATCTTCTTTATGATTTATATGATGAGCATATTTGTTTTCTCTGTGTCTGGGTGTATCTTATATGTATTTATACGTAGTTGTATCCATGCACCTATATCAGCCTCTGTTCCCATCATATCAGGGAATCCTAGTTTGGGGCCAGATAACCGTATGTGTCTTGTCCCGGACCATCATCATTATCAGCCAAAAGTCGTCCACTGCTGGACAAAGGCCTACCCCAGGGATTTTCACGCCGACCGTTCTTGCGCATCCCAGATATTTATTATTTAAAATTGGTTATTAGTGTAGGCAGGCCTACCACTCGGTGTACCGATGACCTGTTACGGGAAGCCGCTGGATGCGGGCAGCGCAGGACCGGTCGGTGTGGAAATCCTTGGGGGAGGCCTTTGTCCAGCAGTGGACGTCTTTTGGATGATGACGATTAATGTGGCTTTTGCCCACGGCTGCGCCCGCGCGGATATCGTTAGGTGGTACGGAGATATCGTTAGGTGGTAGATATGTAAGTGCTGAGGATAGAAATTATTTTTTTTGGAATAAAACTTTATTGATTGCCGCCCTCTATCAATCTCTGTACCAAAATCTAATGAAATCTGTTGATGTTTGATAAAAATAGGTATATTCTTTCATGATTTTCTTGCTTACACCAAGACCATGTTAGAATCAAAAACTTTTCTTTTTCCACACATGAACAGATCACGTAAACGGTGACTTTCCTCAATCAGTGACCAAAGCACGGTTTCGCTAAACTCAGTATACCATACTTAACTGTTTATCCGCTATCTTTATAACTGCTGAGCGATTTTGAACCCAATTTAGACGCAATATGTACTTATTAGCTTATTAGAGATTTGCTACACGCATTTTCTACAATGAATCGTAGATTTCAGAAACGTTTACAATAATACTTATCTGGGATTCCGTGATTTAGAAATTGAGGTCCGCGAAGATAATTTTGACGAACTGCTGCTTTTTAAAGGAGAACGTGTAATGTGTAACTGGATGACATGGCTTGAAAAGAGACTAATCGTCCACCTAGCTATTATATAAATTGCAATAAAATATATTTTCCTTTCAAAGTTGGTCAATCTGTTGATTTATTTGTACTTATAATAAGTTTTCAGTTCCATATCATATAGCAAAAAAAAGAGATTAATAATGCACCTAAGTATTACAAAGTTCTAGTTATGGATCTAAACAACCTTTGCTTAAAGAGTTAGATAAAATCGTTTATGCCGCATATTTGGCATAGAAATCAAAACCTATAGGGTACTTTCCGTATACCTAGAATCATGAAATTTGGCAACAAGCAATGCTTATAGCACAAGTAAAGGAAAAAGTCCGAAAACAAAAAAAAATAGTTACATGACAATATAATTGTGGTTGGTAGAACTTAACTGATGGCTAGTTCTTCTTCTTCTTTTAATCGTGTTTCACAATTAACCCTCTATCGCCAAAGAATAGACAGGCTGGAAATTTAGCTGGTGTGGCACCCGCGGTCACGTGTGAGAGGGCTCTAAGATTTAAACCTACGGACGTATGTAACGTGACCTTTATATGCGTCTAGTAAGCAGATGTGCAGGTTAGGTGCGTTTTACGATGTTTTCTTTCACAGTTAAAGTAATCGGTATAAAAAGATACGTATGTTTCAAAAAACTCATTGATGCATTGGCCAGGCTTTGAACCCGCGATCTCTAGTTAGGAGGTCCGATTCACTATCGCGGAGCCACTGACGTTTCAAAGCCTTAAATTAATAAGGTCTTCACAAATAAGCAAACTAATTCTTTTTTTTTCATTCCAGATTCCAGAAAACTCTTCGGAGGATACAGAATAACACCAGCGTATTGTAAGGCCAGTCGAGCGGCCAGACATAACCGGGGGAACACCATATGTATGTTCAACCATGAGTGCGCGCAGCGAGGTGGCGAGGTATGTACCTATAGATATAATACACCTAGACACAGAGAAAGCAAATCATCACAGAAATGTTTGCCCTGGATGGAAATCGAACCCACGACCCTCGGAGTGGTCAAGAGCGCTAACCACTGAACCACAGAGTCAGTCCGTATATGAAGATGCCGTCTGCTAAGAACACATGTCAACATATCAAATTACTCTTTTTCGACTTTTTATAGAAGCCGACACATTCTATCCCCTATTATTACAGGATATTAAAAAGTGCATTTGAAATTTTAAGGGATTATTCAGAATCAAGTGTAAGTAGAATACAGGAAAAATATTAAAAATTAGGCTCTTAATTTTTTTTTTTTCAAATTCCCGTATTAAATCTGAATAGTGAATATGTATGGAAAACTGAAGAAAAAGTTCAGATTTTTTTCAATATTTTTCCTGTATTCTATATTTGATTCTGAGTAACCCCTTAAAATTTTAAACGCGCTTTTTTAACACCCTGTATTGTACGAAAGGGATAGTTAGAGTTGTGTGCGCTGTGATAAAATAAAACATATCACAATCACAAATGCACAATCCGCCGCCCTGAACTTTAAATAGCTAAAAATGACCAAAATGGGTGTCGGTTATCTTCATAGACTTACCATAAGCTTAATAATCGATAATCCTTTACACACCTCTTTCTTTTAAAACAACTAGAGGCTGTCATCGTTGTAACATAACTTTAGTAAAAGCAAAAAACATAATAATCAGAGACAAGAAAGACGACTTGGAATACACCTCTAATTTTCACTTTCCATAGTCAGCAAGTGTGAAGTTGAAGTGCAGCGAGTAACTTGTTGTGCAATGTTTTCTTAAATAGGTATCCATTAATTCAGACTACTGTACCTATAATTTTTGACTTGTCCATTTTCAATAAAGTATTAAAAAATATTTACCTTTCTTTTTCCAGGTCGTCGGAGCTTGCATGGACGGGTTTCTCTTCGGGGCATGCTGCCAACTCAAGTCAGACAGCCAATCACACATCCCCAAAGGGCCAGGAGTAGTCATGACAAGCTACTTGGACTATCCAGATCCAGAATCAGAAACCTCAGACTATGATGCAGACCAATTGAGTCTGCTGCATAACAGTTTCAAACCTATAGTCACTCCTGGGTATAGACCTGGAGATAAGAATCAAGTTTCTAGTACTGAAAAGGCTGTAAGTGACAATTTGAGCACTGAAGGTGTTCAAGCTGAGATTATTTCTGAAGGATTTAATCAGATAACTAATACTCTGCTGCATGCTCCACCTAAAGATGAGTTTGTCTATATAAAACCGAAACCAGATGGTCTTTACACTCATAGCAGTATAGATCATAATGTAGCTGATACAATCTTGTTACACAAAAATGGTACAGCCGTCGACGATATAGCTAGACCTTCAGATTTTAATATACAAATATCTTCTATGCAGACTAAGCCAACGTCAGCACCGACGACATCATTATCGCCACCACCAAAAACGGCTTCAACCCATCGTCCAGTTTATACAAAACCAATATTCAAACCAAAACCTGTCAAAACGTCGTCCGAAAATCCTTCGACTGAAGTGTATGTGAAGGTATCAACAGTTACTAAAGAAACGCAGAAGATAACTGAACTGTCTTCTATAAACAGTATAATACAAATGTTGAACGATAGCACACCAAGTTTGAAAGACGACGTTACTCCACCATCTTCTGCTGAAAATCCAGAAACAAAATCTTCTCCTACTCCAACTGTCGAGCCAGTATCTTACAGTAGTGGATATACCAATCAATATATTTCTACCGGACACTACGTCACACTGAAGCCATCTTCTTATGGCAGCACGGCTTTTGCATCGAGCACTGTCAAATATCCCAGTAGTAAACCTAGTAGCACAACTTATGGAAGTACTACAGTGGAAATCCCTAGCAAGAAACCTGCTTATTCAAGCAGCTCAACATATGGGACCAGCACTGTCAAATATCCAAGCAAAAAACCTAGTTATCCGAGCAGCATAACTGGAACAAGTACTGTAAAATATCCAAATAAAAAACCAACATTCACCACTAAAGTCCCAGCCTACACATCATCAAACAGTATTAGGCCAGAAACGAAACCAACAAAGAAGCCTGTCTCATCCCCAAAACCTAGTCAATTTACTAGTCAAGCTATCGAAGCTTTTAACAGGTATCCTACAGATCCTAACTACTTTGACGATTCTATAACTACATTCAGCTACGTTAGCTCCACGACGACCAGAATTCCTCCGACATTAACAACAAGAAGACCACCTTCAACCAGTTATGTAACAGGTTCAAACCCATCCAGAAGACCGATCATAAGAGATTCTACTCCGATGCCAAGTCAATACGATTACGCTCCAGATACGTTCTCAAGCGTCACTCCGACAGTTATCGTCCTCAACGGATTCACTTCAAAGCCCGAAATTCATGAAGAGAAAGAACCTGAATTTGTTGAAATATCTCAAGAACCATTCAAGAAACCTGTCAGCCAGATAACCGTGAATACACATATTGAATCTACTAATAACATCTACATGAACAAACCACCAAGTTACGAGAGACCTTCTTCGCCTACTGTTGTTATAACTCCAAAACCTCCTCCAAATACATCTCCTTACCCTGTTAAAGGAACAACGAGACCTAGTGTCACCACAACGAGTCCAAGCTTCGATTCTTACACGGAGTACTATGCAGCAACAACATTGAGACCCGAGCTACAAACATCTCCTGATGACCTTATAAACTTCCCTCCAGTACGGAATCCCATGCTCAATGCTACAGGATCAAACCCAGGACTGTATAACACAAGCATAGCTATAGCAGATGTGAACGAAATCGACTTACTGCACGACAGTGAATTCACGACACCTACTTGGAAAGAAGATGATAAACTTAATGAGAAAATGAATGTGTTTGTAAGCAAAATTGTTGGAAGTCTTCAATCCACGTTCCAGGAACTACACGATATAGTCATTTTAGATAAGAAGAGCAATTTGACTACTACAACTACTACTACCACACAAAAATCTACAAAGAGACCGCCAGTTACAACCAGAAGACCAGCTACTACTACTAGGCGGCCAGTAAGACTAACAACAACCACTCGAAAACCTCCAGTAAGAACTACAAGAAAACCAGTTAAAGCGACGACAGCAGCTAGACGGCCTACAACTACGAACCCTCCTACGACAACTACAAAAAAGCCGGTACGTACAAAACTGATTTATAACAAGTTGTGAATAAAATTAAATGTTTTATGTAGATGATCAATAAATACGGAAGATAGATAATAGATCGTAAAATGAAACCTGATAACAACTGGGCTAACGCTCTTTATAATAATAAAAAATACCAAATGAACTGAAACGCAAATCGTAGTTAAAACTCAAGCACTCCAAATTGTCGTGCTGAACACAAATTAAACATTATTTATCCAAGCTTAGGTCCTCTTTGAAGAAGAAAGATTAACCTGTAATGTTTTTACACGAAAGGACAAAACCTCCCCCGATCATTATTAATATTTTTCCAGGTGACCACTACAAAGAAATCGAAGCCAACCAAGAAGGTGACTACCACAACTGCAGCTAGCACCACTGTCACTGAGCTGGCCGATGAAGTCACCACTGAGAGCTATCAGGACCAGTCGATCGACTACAATGATAAGAATTGTAGGTATATTATATTCTGTTTAGAAGTGCATAACTACATATCAGATGTCCATACGATACTTTAGGAATATAATACTGTAAACAAACAAGTAAACAAATAAGTTTTATGTCGTCGCTCCGGGGCGGGGTGCAAGCCTGTAATCTCTCCAAATATAATGAAACGAAATTAAATAAATAGGAAATTATAGTGTAACAAGTAACATGCTTGGGTATGAATCGGTCCTCAAAACCTAGGGAAGGTTCGGCCATGCTCCGTACCTGAGGGCGAAGTCCGGATTGGTGGAGGTTGTGGGACTAGTGATGGCCAGTGTTAGCGAGTGCCATGTAATGATAGCAATCGCCCACTAACAGTAAAACCAGTTTGTGATCGTATCATTCGTTATGTAGCCTGCGCCATCGACGTAACCACGTAAGCTTAGCTTAGGCAAGCGTTGACGATTACTGAATCCAAAAATTTACACATCCTACATTGGCTTTACTCATTTCCTTGACACTGGAACGCTGACTAGACCTAAGTGGTAACTCTCGTACAGTTGACTCGCCTATAACCTAAAATAAACCCAGGGACTGGCATTTTTATCCAGCAATGTTATGGTAACGAAAACGAAAAACAGACGTTCTAATTGCGGGAAGATCTTTTAACATCAAGGCATGTTTCTTCCAGTGTGCGGCGTCCGTCCTCTAGTGAAGACTGGTCGCATCGTTGGCGGCAAGAACGCTAAGTTTGGCGAATGGCCCTGGCAGGTCCTGGTCAGGGAGTCTACGTGGCTAGGTCTCTTCACCAAGAACAAGTGCGGGGGAGTGCTCATCACCAGTAGATTCGTCACGACAGCTGCGCATTGTCAGCCTGGGTGAGGGTATTTGGATTCTTACCTAAAGAGCTACCAGTAATAGTGGATGAAAATCTGTCACAAGTAGGTAATTGAATGACAAACGATCCAAAATCACTAGTTTTTTTTTTTGATAAATAAGTAATTTGATATTGGAATTTTGCTTTTAATAATTAACCTATCTGAGAATGGTTCCAAAATCTCTGATAAACCCGTTGTCAGATGAATCATAGAAGGAAATAAAAACAAAAGGGTTGGAAATTTCCCAGGAATCTGAAGGGAGCAATTGTTTAATTTCCAAAGAGTCATTTGTGATTATTTTCTTTTGCAACTGTTTTAATCGTCATTAATATATTACTTGAGGTTGGTTGGCAAAACTCGTTTTACGTGGATTTTTTCAGTTCACAGTTTACCAAAACTCCAAACGACATCATAATCGGAGCAAATTAGCTACATTTTCTCAAACAGAACCCAAACTCCTCAGGTTCCTGGCATCTCTAGTCGCAGTATTTGGCGAAAATGACATCTCAGGAGACCTGGAGCCGCGAAGACCTGTATCGAAGAATGTCCGACGTGTCATAGTACACAGACAGTACGACGCTGCGACGTTTGAGAATGACCTGGCTTTGTTAGAGCTGGAATCACCTGTCAAGTTCGATGCGCATATTGGTGAGTTTGGACTACGGAAACCCTTATTGGCTGTAATAGACCTGAAATCCCAATAACAATAGTTCGAGGAATGTTTTGGAGGCAAAACGCAAAACCTTGTTTTTAAGTAAATTCCTTGTTTTCCATAATAATCTAGATGAAACTGACGTACATGTCAAGGTGGCATTATCATCCATCCACTTAAGAGTCGACGGACGTGTTCATTTGCAATCTTGGGCAGTATTGAGTTCTTTTACCACTATTATTTTTATCGTGTCAACTCCACATACTGCAGCATCCACAATAACAAAACCACGTATCTTATCTTAGACACTGTGAGTAGAAATATTGCCTACCTTCTTTTTCAGTCCCAATATGCATGCCGCCTGACGAAGCTGACTTCACGGGGCGCGTGGCCACCGTTACCGGATGGGGTCGGCTCAAGTACGGTGGTGGGGTACCAGCTGTTTTGCAGGAGGTCCAGGTAAGGAGGCATGTTTTCTTGGTGGCAAATACTGGAAGACCAGGAAAGCGCTGGCTTAGCGTAGTGAGAGTGGACATGGGACAGTACTATCCCACTAAAAAGAATAACAAAAATCTAAAGAAAAGCGGACCCTAGTTCAGACCGAGATTGAACTATAGAACAAGAAGTCATAAAGATGAAACACTCGCGGGTCACTTAAGCATAGTGGTTCCCTCCACCTATGGGGATCTATAAAACCAAGAGTTATCAGTGCCTAACCGATGTTTTACGGCTTATGAGAACTTTCTCGTATTTCGGTTGGTAGTCGCGCTAGCTATCTTGTTCCATCTGTTGAAAGCTATTTTAGTGTTGAAAGCCGAGTCTTAAAAAACATGTGAAAGAGTTTTTGTTATCTAAAACAATAACCTAAAATTAATAATAAGCCTTTGATCCATAAGCAGTCAAATGCGCAGGAGATTTTTTAACTTAAAACTGCTGAAACCATAACGCGAGAAAAAGTACAACCGATTCGTCGATAAAGCCTCCCCCAAACAGGCGCGTTTTTTGTGGCGCGAAATTCGCGCGAAACTCGCAGGTGAAGCTGCGACGTCGCGTCGCTAAAAGCCGCTACACGTCGCGGGAATATCGCGCGAATCTCGCGCTACAAGTGGCGATACTTCTGCGACACTGCGTCGCGACACGTCGCGCGAAATTAGCGCGAATTTCGCGCGACAAGCGGCGACGCTACATGTGTCGCGCGAATATCGCGCTACACGTGTTGCAATATTCGGCGACGCGACAAGGTGTCGCGCGAAAATTGTGCGATATTTCTGCGACACGTAGAGGTGGGTCTGTAACAGATATTCCAATAACGTAACGTAACTGATTAACAGTCAGTATCGATAATGTACTTGGAAACTATTTATTTTTACTCCTCACAAAGGTAATAAGAGACGTTTATGTGTTTCTGTTTCCTCAATATCAATATCTCTAAATATTGCATTACAGAGTGTAGAATAATAAATGCATATACGATTCAAAAGGTTCTGTAAGTTTTAATTGTCGTCCTGAACTTGGAACAGGTTATATTATAACAAAGATAAAATAAATATACAAGGATAAACAAGAATAATAATAAATGCTTTTAAGTAATGAAAAAAAACTTCTTTCTTGCATTCAAAAAAGGGTCTTTGGGTGGCCCCAGATCTACCGATTCTGTTCTGCCTAGAACGGGTGGAGACGCGGGCAAAAGCTACTATTAGATAAACAATCTTACTAGCTAGGAAACTGGCACATGAAAATGTAAATTGTCTATTAAGTGTGTACACTGGTGCAGTCGGGTAAAAACATAACCCACCTTTTGGCACAGCCGGGTAAAATATAACCCTCCTTCTGTCGTAGTCTGGTAAAAACATAACCCTCCTTCTGGCGCAGTCGGTTAAAAAACATAACCCTCCTTCTGATCCAGTTGAGTAAAAAACATAACCCACTTTCTGGCGCAGTCGGATAAAATACTTAACCCTCCTTCTGGACCAGTCGGGTAAAAACATAACCCACCTTCTGGCGCAGTCGGGTAAAAACATAACCAACCTTCTGGCGCAGTAGGGTAAAAACATAAATCTCCTTCTGTCGTGGTCGGGTAAAAACATAACCCTCGTTCTGGCGCAGTCGGATAAAAACCTAACCCTCCTTCTGGTCCAGTCGGGTGAAAAACATAACCCACTTTCTGGTGCAGTCGGGTAAAAACATAACCCTCCCTCGGGCCCAGTCGGGTTAAAAACAAAACCCTGCCTCTGGACCAGTCGGGTAAAAGCATAACCCACCTTTTGGCGCAGTCGGGTAAAAACATAACCCTCTTTCTGGCGCAGTCGGGTAAAACATAAACCTCCTTCTGGCGCAGTCAGGTAAAAAACATAACCCCCCTTCTGGCGCAGTCGGATAAAATACTTTACCCTCCTTCTGGCCCAGTCGGGTAGAAAACATAACCCTCCTGGCCCAGTCGGGTAAAAATATAACCCTCCTGGTGCAATTGGATAAAAAACATAACCCTCCTGGCTCATTCGGGTAAAAACATAACCCTCCGTCTGGAGCAGTCGGATAAAATACTTAAGCCTCCTTCTGGCCCAGTCGGCTTAAAAACATAAGCCACTTTCTGGCACAGTCGGGTAAAAGCATAACCCTCTTTCTGGCGCAGTCGGGTAAATTAAAAACATAAACCTCGTTCTGGCTCAGTCGGAAAAAACATAACCCTCCCTCTGGCTCAGTCGGGTTAAATACATAACCCTCCTTCTGGCGCAGTTGGGTAAAAACATAACCTTCCTTCTGGCGCAGTTGGATAAAATACTTAATCCTTCTTTTGGCCCAGTCGGGTAAAAACCATAACCCTCCTGGCCCAGTCGGGTAAAAAACATAACTCTCGTTCTGGCGCAGTCGGGTAATGAAATAAATACTTGCACGCAATAATCGTTATTTGAACAAAAGCTATTACGTACTAGTTACAAAAACGGAACGCGGAACGCGAATCGCGGCGCTACTCTACCTTGGCCCCCCCGGGCCTCACCCCCGTTGTCGCGTCGCAGGAAATTCGCAGAATTCCGCGACAGCGACGCGACGTGAAGCGGCGACAGCGGGGCCTGGGGCCCGGGGGGCAAGCGCGGCGTCGCAGAATATTCGCAGCCACAAAGAGGGGGTGAAGCGGCAACAGCGGGGCCCGGGGGGCAAGCGCGGCGTCGCAGGAAAATCGCCGCTACACAGGGGGGGTGAAGCCGCCACATCGGGGCCAGGGGGGGCTGTAGCTGCGAAATCGCCGATTTATCGCGGCAGTGTGTAAAAGCGACAGCGTCCCAGTACAAAATGTACTGAAAGTAATTATTCGCGCTTTATTCGCGCTACAAAAATCGCGCCTGTTTGGGGGAGGCTTAATTTGTATTGTGGCTACTGACTTCTGTCTTTCACAGTCCTTTATAAATACCGTTTCCTTTTAGAAGACCATCATCAGAATTTACTGCATATTTGCCTGGCGTAGAACACTTACATTTTTTGGTAAAAAAAAATGAGCAGAGCCGTTGTGAAAATGTATCCTCTCCATTTCCAGGTGCCTGTGATAGAGAACAGCGCTTGCCAGGAGATGTTCCAGACTGCTGGCCACACCAAGAAAATCCTCAGCTCCTTCATCTGTGCAGGATACGCGAACGGGCAGAAGGACTCTTGTGAGGTACCTAAATCCCTTGATAATTAACATTATACAGAATTTAAAAAAAAAAGTGCGTTTGAGATTTTAAGGGGTTAATTACTCTGTATCATAGAATACAGGATATAGAATACAGGAAAAATATTGAAAAAAAATTTCAGTTTTCCATACAAATTAGTCACTATTCAGATTTAGTATGGGAAACTGAAAAACAATTTGGAGAGCGTATTTTTTTCAGTATATTTCCTGTATTCTATACTTGATTCTGAATAACCCCTTAAAATTTCAAACGCTCTTTTTTAACACCCTGTATACTGTGAGTATACTATGGCGGTAGCATAACGACATATCTCACTTGTTATGAGGTTAGTAGCCAACTCCAGTACCCAAGTTATTATTTCGTCTACAAGGCCTCTTACATGGCTTAAGGGACCTTTTATTGTCATGCGGATTTGCGCCCGCACGCACGAATGCGTGCTGCGTTTCCAAAGCGTCCCGTGCGACGCATGACAATATAATTGACCACGCTGAATACGTTAAAAACAACCGACTTCAATCGCAACAACTCCAATTTTGCTATGTTTTTGTTGATTTTCTCAAAAACCGCTCAATCGATTTCGATAAAATTTATATGGGACCACCTATGAACTATATATATACCCTTTTAAACAAAAAAATAATTTTCCAAATCGGTTCAGGCGTCTTCGAGTAATCGGTGAACATACATAAAAAATAAATAATAATAAAAAAGATTCCGACGAATGGGGAAGAAAACGCAAAGCTATTTGCAGATGGCGCTACGGACGCTTGACTCATAACAACTTTCAATTAGTTCCGCGTTTTTTATTATCGAGGTGTTATAAATTAGTTTTTTTTTCTGTAAAATTGTTAAATGGAAAATGTATGCGACTTGGACTGGTCCTCAATTAAAGGCGAAGTTGAAAAGTACATAATTGAAAACGTAACTTTTCCCACGTGTTCTTCATCAGAGAATCTTTAGGAAATTAATGATTTCCATTATTATTGCAACCAATCGCCACACAATGCGGCATTTTTTTTATAATCTTATGTTTAGTTCACGTAAACAATTTTTTCTATACGTTTTGACAGTTAGTGTGAGTCAAGCGATATCAGCGCCTCTATCGGCGAGCTTTGTCAGTTTTCTTCCCCATTGAGAACCTCCTCCTTTTTTTTGAAGTCGGTTAAAAAGGGTCAGACATGTAATGAAACGATAGGTTACGGGCGGCACACATGCGGGCCTGGCCCGCGTGCAGGAGTAAATCCGCACGGCAATAAAAGGACCCTAAAGCCTGAACTATTACCATTTCTTCCAGGGCGACAGCGGAGGTCCACTAGTCTTGCAACGCGACGACGGCCGGTGGCAACTCGTCGGAACCGTCTCCCACGGAATCAAGTGCGCAGCTCCCTTCCTACCTGGTGTCTACATGAGGACCACCTTCTACAAACCTTGGCTGAAGAGCATCACTGGTGTTCACTAAGTTTACTTCCAGTCTTTAGGCTTTAGGGCAGTATTAAATAGAATGCGTGATGATTTGCAGCTTTTAAAAACCCTCGAGCAGTCGCAAGAAACGAAATACAACTTTTTTAAGACCATGTCGCATAAGAGTTCCTGAATGTAGGACCACAAAATAGGTATACACAGAAGGTCCGCTCAATACAAACCACTAAAATCCTAAGCATATATTGTACATACTTATAAACGTATACAATCGTTCTAGGTAAGGTCACGATACTGTGCGATCGTGACCTTGCCTTGAACGACCGTGTACGTCTATAAGCATGTATATGCCGAGGGTTTTAGTGAGCGTATTGAGCGGACCTTCTATGTATACTATTTTGTGGTAGGACCAACTAAGTCCCAGGTTCCCCTCGTTGCTTGGCCGCAAAACCGGCGTCACTATATCGTAAATTTCCCAACACAAATTAGCAAGATGTATGAAAGTAAACCTTGTTTCAATCCAATTTGAATAAAAGGTAAACAAACTTATTAGGCAATTGACATTTTCATGTGTCAGTTCGCTAGTAAGTTTGTTTATTTGAATTGGAAGATACTGTTAAGATAGCACATCTAAATGTAACACATTATACAGGCTGCTCTAGTTGTGCGTCAAATTTTTATCAATCAATCAACCGAGCGGCCAAATTAGTATGAAGAGTCTAAAAGTTTTTTTGCGATTTGACTATGGGTTCCTTGGGGAAAGTTGATCAGAATCAGGAGTAGAAGCATTGATTAAAATTTGACGCACGACTAAATTTACATCCTGCATAGATATACTACGCTGGATGTGTTTTAATGAAGTTTCTTATTAAGCAATTGAAGAATCATAATTATTGTTCAGTTATAGATAAACATCACCATAGACATATCCGCAAAGACTGGATGTGACACACTAGATGTCTAGAAATCTAGATCTTAACAAAAATAGTTTTGAATTAACGTTTCCTTATTCCTTTTCTGCCATTGTATTCTTATACAGAGTTATTTTAAATTAACCTGAAACTTCTGCGGTACTGATTATATTCATCAAACTGAACAACTTTGGTCAAATTTGACTCAGCAGCTAAACAATTTTAATTAAATCCAAGAAAATCTGCGCTATTTCCGCCAAGTTATGTAACAAAAATGGCTAAGTTTGTTTTTAAAGGTCGATCGTTTTGAAAATTTTAAACAACTATTAAAGGGTTAGGTTATTTTGGTATGGAAGGTGGTCTATGGCCAACCGCCATCTTGATTTTTCCAAAATCGCTGTCACAGCTTGAATCCTTTAAAAATTATGGCTCTCTAAAATTAACTAACATTTGTTCTGAGCTTAGAATAATTCCATGAGAGAACGTATAAAGAACTAAACTATAATACAATAAATAATTATTGTAAAATACGTAAAAATGTATATTTTAGTATTAGGTTTGTTAACTATTGTACATTCAATGCATTTATATTTATTTATTTAGAATTAACTAGGTAAATAGCTTTTAGCATAGAGATTATTGTAAAAAAACTTTCGAATTTAACTTAGTATTTTGACGAGCAAGATACAATACAACATTCTGTTTCTAAGAGGTAAAGAAAAACATGTATAAGCGCTTACATAATTGCTATACAGGGTGTAACAGAAGTGTGTGACAATACTTCAAGGTTGGCTTTTACCCATCAAACTGAACAACTTTTGTTCTACAACTTTGTTGAAATCGCAAAAATTTTTTTGGACTTTTCATACAAACTTGGTTCGCCAGCTGATCGATTTGTATGAAAAGTCCAAAAAAAATTTTGCGATTTCAACAAAGTTGTAGAACAAAAGTTGTTCAGTTTGATGGGTAAAAGCCAACCTTGAAGTATTGTCACACACTTCTGTTACACCCTGTATATAGGGTGTTTTACAGGCACTAACAGTATTTAAACAAGGGCTTCTACTCATGAAACTAAACAGCTTTTCCCAAGATGATTCGCGATCAATTTTATCAAATTTAATTTCGTGAAATGACTTTGGATTTCCTGGAGAAAACTGGTTAGTTCCGTTAATAGAAGCCGTGGTTTAAATAGTTTCAGTATATTTTTAAACATCCTCTATTTGGACCAATCGCCAATAACTAGGGCTCTTGAAACTGAACAACTTTCGTCATGGGAACTGAAAAACCTCGTACTATGATAAATATTAGCTACCCGTTCAACTCCATATGTGAAGCCCAGTTTTTTCTAGCGAGTGTTTTTTTTATGTGATAGGTGGCAAACGAGCAGACGGATCACCTGATAGTAAGCGATTACCGCCGCCCATAGACACCCGCAACACCAGAAGAGTCACAAGTGCGTTGCCACCTGATAACAAAAACTGTGAATATTTATTGTTATTGCTCAATAAACCTAAGTTACGTATTTTCGGTTTAAGCCAGAAGAGGCAACAGGTACTTTAAGTTTAGTCTCTAATTTAGCTCAATATAGCTAGATATGTATATTATGTAGCTTAAATTAATTATAAGAAAAATCTAGAAAAAGTTACTAAATGACTGTTATGCATTTATTAAAAATAATGAAGTTACTATTGTTCTTATTTTATTCTTTTCTCCTACTATACTTCATTTGTTTAGGTACTTAAAAAAACGTAAACAATCTTGATATGTCTCTTTATTGATATCTGCTTGTTAAAATTCTCAAACGAGTAGAATGTATTACGTGTTTAATAGAAATGCAAAAGAAACTTAGTACATACGTTTGCAAGAAATATCAGAATTTTAACATGCACATATGAATAAAAAGACATGTCAAGATTGTTTACGTTTTTTAAGTACCTAAACGAAGTAGAATATTCTCAAGAGATATTTTAATTTCATCATTTACAAATCACTAACAAAAATTTCCATTAAAAAGAAAACAAGAAAAAACGTTTTAAAAACAAAATTTATTTCTTTTTCTTGTCCTTTTCTGACTTATCCCTCTTCCGCTTGTTAATAGGGTTCCGTGGGTCGTATATGTCGAACCAATCGTCGCCTTTAGTGCTCGCATCTTTAGCGAGAACCGCGCCTTTATCCTCGAACCGCAATGTGTGACCCAACCTGAGGAAAACACACATAAAATTTCAATTTTAGCAAAATTTTACATTACGAAGCTTGAGTTACGACCCACTGCAGGCGCACGGGTCTCTTCTCAAACCTAGGAAAGGTTAGGCCATACTTCACACACGGGTGTCAAGTCCGGATTGGTGGAGTTTGTGGCTAACCCCACAAGAAGCTCCAGTGTCAGAAGTTTTGAAGTGGTTTAAAAAGCCTCGTGACATGGCTGCCATCTAGTGATAGTGACCGAAGTAAAACACACATACACTAATTTAAATTTCAATAAATTTAATATTACGAAGCTCGAGTTAATTAACCCATTGACCGCTACGCTACTCTTTGACAAATCGTGCCCCCACTGCCAATGTCAGCTCCAGCCGACAAAAATGTATGAAAATCTCAAATCCAGGCGCCTATGACACGGAAACCAGTTGTCGGCTCTAGCAGACTGTGCGGGCAAAGGGTATATAAAAATAAATTTTAATGAAATGTAACTTTTTAATTTTAACTTATCTTGTATCTGATGCCTTTTTGTCCCCCCATTTTTTTTCAACATCCTTATAATCTCCGTCCGTGTAATCCAACAAAAGTATTAATATGAGTGTATCTGCTTGTTTGTTGTGCTTTAACGCTTAAACTACTTAATCCAATTACTAGCTGTGAACGATAATATAGAACACTTCGTTTTAGAACTTCGAACCGAACTTCGAATACCCGACAAAAGTTCCTGAGGGATCCAAAAAAGTAATTTACACGTTTTCGAGCCGAGCTACGCACATCCTCAGAGCCATGAAAGTTACTCCACGCTGCCAAAGCTGTGGAAAACAGCTCGTTCTAAAATAAATTACGATATTTAGTAGTGCACCCACTAGCTATATAAACTCAAAGATGTCCAAACTCTCAAAGTAAAACGTCAACGTCATTAGATCGCCAGCCAGAGCATTATGGATTGTTTGCTGTTTTTGTCGTATTATTTTATGAATTTGAATTAAAAAAGCTCCAGAACACAACTGATATGACTATCAGGTTTATCGTTTATCACACGTGTGATACAATAATTAAAGATTCCGCTAACACTTCCCGAAAAGTTGAGTGTACAAGTTCCGAGTGGTAGGAACTTTGTACTAGGTAGAAAAAAAGACGCTTTAAAAGTATGCGTACAGCATCTACTTAAATAAAAAATATTTTGAATTTTGAATTTAAATATTATGGGAGCGACGCAAAATGAATAATATTTACATAAAGGAACCAGACGCATTTGGAAAGGTAGGCTATCTATGTGACGTCACGAATTTAATCAGGGCCCTACATTATATCTTCCTTCTTTAGTATCATCAACACTTACCATCCGGCGGCTTCAATTCCCATCAGGCCCCACGTCATTATATTCTACTCTCTTCTGCAATTAACACCTACCATTCGGTGCGACGATTCCCCTTACCGAACAATACTTACCAAACTTACCATTAAATAAACTTACCAATAAAAAAAATAACTTACCATTCATCAGTGTTAAGGTCTTCGTCGTCATTCGCCTCTTCCTTCTTGTCCTCCTCCCCTTCAGTCTGAGCTTTCTCCTTGATCGCGTGGAGTTTGTTTTTGAACTTAGCTAGGAGTTGTAGTGTGAAGTCCTCTCTGTGAGCAAGAGACAGCGCAAGCGCATACGTAGATAAATGAATTGTTATAATAAACAAAATCGCCATTGTGAAGTAATGGTATCGATTCGGTAACTTAATTAAAGTGTTTTGTCTTTTTCTCTCTGTATTAAAAAGACGAGGATATGATACTTAAGTTTAGTCCTGTCAAATAAGTTTAATCGTAAACACCGAATCGACACCATTTTGTTGTTTTGCTGAAGCTAGTTTATTTTGGACTCGACGTTTCTTCTCGCTTCGCAACCACTTCCCGAAACGTTGAGTGTACGAATTCCGCGGGGTAGGGATTTTATACCTACTAGGTAGAAAAAAATTCGATTTAAAAGAATATACAGCATCTACTTATGAAGTGTCAGGGTCAGGGTTGGCATCGCTAAGGGGCTTTCCACAAATGACGTAAAGCATAACACTAATTTTGGATCCCTCTTCCTACGTAACGCCATACAAGACGAATTTAAAGAAACTTTAATTGTTTAAAAAAACAGTTGAACAGTAGAAGATAGGTAACAACAACTAATACAACATACAAAACGTCATCCGACTGACGTCACCTTAATGGTAAAGTTAACTAAAAGGTAAATATGTTTTGTCTCAAATGTAACACACACGTATACAATATGGCAAAGTCACAGAGGTGTATCTCAAGAATATTATCCATAGTAAATTTAGTAATCAGCAATATTACTAAACTATCTAGATACTAGATCTGCTTGTTACTTTACTACTGAGGTTACGTACGATACCAATTCGTAATTTTTTTTATTTATAGCTATTCCCTGATGAAGACACGAGCAAAAAATAAAACACAAAAATATTACTACGATATGAATGTTTATTTTGATTTAATTTCATGGTAAAGGGTAAACAAATACATTTCATTTTAATACCCTACAAAATTATGCATGTGTCCGCAAGAGATAGGTTAATTTATGTTTCAGTGAGTGCGAGCGAGACAAAACGATACACCGCGCTGCTACATTATCTATTCTACTCGGGGTTATTACTCGTAATCTACAGTAGTACACAAAAAATAAGGCGCGTCAGTAGTCTTCATTTGCGCAGATCAAACTATCGACGGAAACACCCGAAACAATCATCGCACGGTGACAGCTATCAATCAGGCGCGAAATCAATCAACCAATAGGAGTAGAGATTTTAGAAACGTGTAATGGTGGGTGCCAATGAAGCTACTTGATTGGTCGATCAATTTCCCGCGTAATTAAAATTTGTCTACTGCGCAGGTACATCCGTAAGCCTTATTAAATGTATCACAGTATATTAAATAGTACTACATACAGTATGGACACTCCCTGCCGCTCTCTGAAGGCGACCCACCCCCTGTGAATACAATCTGATGATGGCGGGCCATGCAGTCGTCACTCAGTTATCTCACTCGCTCCTACGTGTTAGAAAGGGAGGTCGTAGTAGGTAAACAACTCGGACGATTTGTATGGAGTGTCCGATCACAGTAAATGAGATGACCTTGCTTGCGCTATGTACTTTGTCTTACTTCTCAATGTACATATATTACCTACCAGTTAATTCATTATTCAAACATTCGTCTAAATCATCCGAATCGTTGATCACTGCTTCATCCCACGGCCCATGAATATTATCCTTATACTTTTGCCACCTCACAAACAGAACTGGACATACTACACTCAAAAAAACCACTAGTACAACAAAATAACCTAAAAGTACCGTTGACACACTGCCCAGAGTTGCCAGCGTAAGAAACAATGTTGCTACAAATAAAAATATAAATAGTTTCGTATATAAAACTACTTGAAACAATTGCGGACTTAACACAAATGATATAACTGATACTGTTAATAATACAAATGCATCGAATGGACTAGACAGTCTTGATACTAGACATACGGAAGCAAATATTGCTGCGTTGATCGATAAAGATTTTGATACTATAGCAGCGGGCACATTGTAATCGAAAAATATCAAATGTATTAACATCATTATAACTGCCCAAGCATAAATAGTATCAGTGCTCACTGTATCAGTTAATGTATGTAATATTGGCGATAATATGTACCCAATAACCAAATATATGAGCACCGTTTTAAAATGTCTTAATAATTCTGCTCCTTCAAAGCACACATATAAGAAATAGCACAACGAAGTCACAACCACTGATATGTATATCACTGTGTATGTGTTTATCCAGTCATTGTACATATACACGAATAACACTGCATACAGCACACATATGCACAGTCTTAGCACAACACGAAATGAGCCTTCAACGGCTTCGTTTAAAGTCACTTTTTCAACATATAAATTCTTTCTCAAGTCCTCGAGGAATGTTTTGTTTGTGTAGTTGTCGGGATAGTCGCGGTTTTCGTACAAATTCTTCACCCAGGGTTTCTTTCGCACCGCCTTTTTCGTCTTTGTGCGTCTGCTTCTGCAAAAGACGTGCGGTTTCTTCAATTATTCTCATTCTAGCTTCTTTCGGCTCATATTCTCGTGTGACAATGTATTTGCTTTCAATAAAATTATTGTTTATAGATTCTGAGGCATCTTTATCATGTTTCTAAAGCATTGGCTCCTTAACTTGGCCGATGTTATTATTTTATTAAAATGCATGTCATTATTGTTTATATTATTAAGTCTTGCTTAATATACGATAGGCGACAAATGCTGCTCTACTACCAACATCCATGTCATCAACTTTATAACCAAAGCTCTTGCTGAGAAACACATATGGTAATATTTAACTTCCACATTCATTTAAACAGTGAAACATGGAAGCGATTGTTGTTATTTTCTTACTAATATTATAAATGCCAAAGTATCGATGCTTGTTTGTTTATTTGTTTGCTTGTTCCGCTTTCACGTCGAAACTACTAAACGGATTTGGGTGAAATTTGGTAGGCTAAACATAAGCTAGCTTTTGTTTCGGGAAAATGCATGGTTCCCGTAGGATACCTTAGAGACAGTCAGAAAGCGACATCCACGCGGGCTCGCACCGGAGTAATAAATCATAAATAAAGACTTTTTTAGTCTGAGTCTATCTTGCTAAGAAAGATTTTTGAATAACTTCTATCCCCGTCTTCGCCAATCAGCCATTATGAATTGTATCCTGTTAGTTAAGAGAACTTATCAATAAACAAAATAGATTGATGAGGCTTATACGAAGTCGCTGGATACGTGTGGCTCAAAACCCTGCTAAGTGGAAATCTATGGGGGAAGCTTATGGACATCTTCCACCTAATGTGAAGAAGAAAAAGATCATAATTACCTGGCAGCACCTTTCTTCGGTATCTTCTCTTTCATCTTCCTATACCTCTCCTGCTCTTCCACGTATTGTTTGTACATCTCGTTGTCCTCTTCTATCTTCTTGTTGATCCTCTGTTCCTCTTCTTCTTTATCTTTCTCCTCCTTTTCTTTGCTATCTTTGGCGCCTTTCATTTCTTTCTTTAACTGTTTTATTTCATTTCTTATTCTATCTCTAAAACAAACAAAGTAATATAGTAATATTTGACTGACTCGGTGGCTAAGTGGTTAGCGATCCTGACCTCTGATCCGAGAGTCGTGGGTTCAATCCCCACACAGGGCAAACTTTTCTGTGATGAGCAGAATTGTTTGCTCTGAGTCTGGGTGTATTATATCTATATGTGTATGTATTTAAAATGTATATGTGTATGTATATCAGTCTCTGGTTCCCAAGATACAGGGAATGCTAGTTTGGGGCCAGATGACCGTGTGTGATTTGTCCCAGATATTATTATTATTATTATTATTAATATCAAGTCAAAATAGAGAGTATTTTATAAAAAACAAATATTAAATCGTCAGTATCCGAGCCGTACTGGATAGCGCTCCTAGTTTTGTAAGAATTGTGAGTTCGATTTCCGTCCAGGGCAAATTTTTAAGTTATAAGCAGATTTCTTTGCTGTGCCAAGTAAAAACACTCACTTCTCTTTCTTTATCCGATCATCTTTCTCTTTCCCCAAGTAATACTCCTCGCCATCGCTCTCGCTCTTACGTCTCTTGCTGTCTCCCTCCCCCTCGTCGCGTTCAATGCTTTTATCCCTTTTCCTCGCGTTCAGTTTGTCGCGTATGCTGTTGACAGTTGAAGCTGTCTCTTCCTTTTTCTTTTCGTCTTCAATTTGGCTCTCTTTGCTTTGTTGGTTTTGCTGTTCTAGTTCTAATTCTGTGAATAAAATACGATGTTTAATTCATAAGATAGATCATCCCTATACAACCATATCGTCCCCACTGCAGGGAAACGGCTCTCTTTCTTTACCTCGGGAAGGTTAGGTCATACTCCATATACGGGGGCCAAGTCCGGATTGGAGGAGGTTGTGGGGCTAGTGGGCCAGCCTCAGTGTCAGAAGTTTTCAAGCCGCCTATAAGGCCTCCGATATGGCTTAACGACTGCCATCTAATGGTAGCAGCCGCCACCAACGGCTTAACGTGCTTGCGAAGTGCCGATACGGCCGAAATAAATACCACTAACAGTCAAACCCATCCAGGTTATGATCGTGTCTGTGGTCATTTAACTCGTGCGACCACGCAAGCTGCACTGAGTCACAACCGCTTCCCGAGACAGGGTGATTGACATATAATACAAAATACAAAATTTTTATTTACCGTAAACTTTAGTTAGAAAAAGGTTATCAAAACTGAATAAAGTTATGATTACACATTTAAAGTTGGTAACTGCACGTTAAATAACAAAATCCTTAAAAAGTCAATAAAGAAATAAAAGTAAATTCAACCAGTACAGTCTTGTCCAACTTAAAGTAAACAACCAAGTGGCCAAATTTATTTTAGTCCTCTTTTGTAATAATGTATGTATGTACGTGTTGTTTTGTGAATAAAACATTTTCTTTCTTTCTTTCTTAGTGCAAGTAGTACTAGATGGCACGGCTACCCTGTATATTATACTTTTAGGTGCACGGGACTGTACAAACGTGCAAACCTCTTAACTAGTAAAGCTACTCTCCACCACTTTGCTCTTAAATTATGGACTTTTGGAAATAAAACGGTGACATAATCGCATCGTAATTTAAAGAAAGCTACAGTCCATTAAAAATAAATGAGGGCACTGTTCGTTTTAACATGGCAACATTTGACCATATTCAACAAATGATGATTCAGAAGTTTGAGGTTGTCATCTCACTAATATTATAAATGCGAAAGTATGGATGTTTGTTTATTTGTTTGTTCCACTTTTACGCCGCAACTACTGAACGGATTTGGATGACATTTAGTAGGTAGATAGATAAAGCACTCGGCTAGCACATAGGAAACTTGTTATCCCGAAAAACTTGAGGGTTCCCGGAGGCATGGCTAAAAACTGAAATTCTACTTTGTCACTAGATAGCGCTGCTTTAAAATTTTATTTATTTCTGGACCAAATTCAGAAGTCCACGCAGACGAAGTCGCGGGCGAAAGCTAGTCAGAAATAATTTTAGTTCCACAAAAATTCGCTTTCAAGACTTTTTTGACGGACTGTAATACGATCTCACCAGCTGCGGTCTTCTTGCTCAGCTTGGGATCTTCCAGCAGGTCGTGGGTAGACTTGGGTTTGCCGCGGTACTCCAGAGCTTCGCCCTCGTCTTCTTCGGCCTCTTCGCCAAACGACAGCAGTCCGAAGTTTCTGGAACGTAGTGGAAGGACTAATAGGGGCAGCAAGAAGAAATATACTGCAACACCTAGTTCAGGGGTCACCAAATGGCGGACCGTGGTCCAGATCCCGACCGCCGACCTATTTTGTGCGGACCTTCAGTAAACAAATCAAATTATGCGATTTTTTTAACTGTGCAAATCGAACTGTTAAAATTTACATACAACGTAACGTACTATAAAAAAAGGATTGGTGGTTTCTATGCTTATGCCAATAACATAATACTAATAATAGAGGTAACGGATCGAGAAGATCGATTGAAATAAAAACAACGTTAAATTAGTGTCAAATCCCCATACATTGTTTGACAGCTCGACTTGCACAGTTAAAAAATTGCGTTAAAAGATTACGTAATTTATAATTTCCCGCGTTTTGTCTTTGCTGCCTCAGCTGCTGTAAACTAGTAGGACAGGACCGAGACGGTCACATTATTTCCTAAAACGGACCCCAAATGAAACTAATTGGTCACCGTGACCGTGACCTAGTGGTAGTATTGGCAGCTAATCAATTTGAATTAAGAGTCCTTAAAAATGAGATTTTACCGAAGTTGTAGAATAAGTTATTGAGTATAATGATAAGAAACCTTCTACATACGAATCAAACTGACAAATTTTACACTCGTAAAGACGTATTTCGAATATTCTGTGAGGTGTCCGTGTTAGCTGGTCAATTTTTGAATAAGAAAACTCACTTAACCCCCTGCCGTTCTTTCTTCTTCTTCTTCACCACGGGCTCTGGTGGCTTCTCTTGGACCCTCGGAACGATGTCAGTGAACGGGTTGATCAGAACCTCCGTACTCTTGATCTTGTGAGGGTGCTCTGGTCTGTCATCGGGGCCTATTAGACCCTCAGCCAGTTTCAGAACGTTGTAAATTGTTTCTCCTGTGAACCAAGAGTATTTTCTTAGAATTTTCCACATTTAACGGACACACATACATTGACAAAATGAAATTATGTAATTATTTAGAAAATGATAAATGTGTTTAGAATACAGTAATATCTTAAAGCACGGGTCACCAATTAGTTTCGCTTGGGGTCCGTTTTAGGAAATAATATGACCGTCGTGGTCCGGTCCTACTTTTTACAGCTGCTGAGACAGCAAAAACAAAATACGGTAAATTATAAATTACGTACTCGTGTATCGTATTAGGTGCTTACCTATGAAATTGACGTTTAGTTAAAAAAGTTCAAAGACAAAATTAATATAAAATAATTAAGGTTTTACAACAATTAATTATTTTCGAAGTACCATTGGACATTTAGAAATTAAATAATGCTTGCTAAATGCACGTTGTCTGAATATTTTGAGAGCACAGTGGTGTAGAAACTGTGAAAATGGATTTTTTCGTCACTGAAAATCGCCATTTTTTCGTTAAAAAAAGACTTTTTTTTTGAAGGCTACACTTATCCCAGTGTGTTATTCGTTACCATATGTATTTTTGAACATATTGCGCATAATATTTCACGATTTTCAGATAATTTCGATTTTTTTTTTGGTAGAAAAAATTTACCCAATTGACCTCTAAGAAAACTCCAATACAGTATTTAATGGAACCCTACTCAGTCAGGTTATACATAAGAGACATGACATCACTAATTCATCAAAGACCTTGAATGTAGCTAGAAAATGATATATAATTTAATAGTAAATTCATTTTTGGGGTAATATTATTCTGTTGAACTTTCAAAACTGAAACGCCAATTTCATAGGTAAGGACCTAATATAACGTAATTTTTTTAACGATGCAGGTGCTCAAACAATATATGGCGCTATTTTATTAATATATTTTAGTGGTGCCTGTTATTAAAAACAGGACTGGGGATGCGTCCTGCCTGTCTAACTACCGACCAATCTCGTTGGCAACCGTAATATCAAAAATTTTTGAACGTATAATTAATAACTATTTAGATGAATTTAATGTTCCCATAAGTAACGCTCAGTTTGGTTTTAGGAAGAACCTATCCACAGACTTAGCAATATTCACGCTTAAAAATACAGTAAAATACTATAAAACTCGAAATACTACGGTATTTGCATGTTTTCTGGATCTAAGTCGTGCTTTTGATTCTATAAATTATAAAATACTCTGGGAAAAATTAAGAAACACCAAAGTGCCCCCTAAGATAATAGACGTTTTAGAGTATTGGTATACCAATCAAGTAAATCAAGTTAAGTGGGGAAATAGCTTATCCGAAACTTACAAATTAAAATGCGGCGTAAGACAAGGTGGATTGACGTCCCCAGTGCTGTTTAATTTATATATAAACCAGCTTCTGGAGGAGCTGAGCAGCACCAGAGTCGGATGCCACGTTGGAGGCCAGCCCTTTAATAACCTAAGCTACGCTGATGACATGGTGCTGCTCAGCCCCTCGGCGGGCGGACTCAGGAAGCTTATATCCGTTTGTGAGCGCTATGCTGCAGCACATTTCCTTACATACAATGTAAATAAGACAGAGATAATGGTTTTTAAACAAAGCAAAGGGCCACAAAATATGCTTCCTGTAAGTTTATGTGGCTCTGAGCTAAAAACTGTAGATAAATTTAAGTATCTCGGGCACATTATTACGAATGACCTGACAGATGACCTTGATTTAGAAAGACAAAGACGAAGCATTGCCTGTAGGAGCAACATGCTCGCGAGGCGATTTGCATATTGTTCGAGTCAGACTAAGGTGACCCTGTACAAAGCGTATTGCCAGGCGTTCTACACCAGCCAACTTTGGTATAAGTACACGAAGAGTACTTACAATACTCTTCGTGTACAATATAATAACGCGTTTCGGGCCATGCTTAACCTGCCCTGGCGGTGTAGCGCGTCTGGCATGTTTGCGGGGTACAGGGTTGACGACTTTTACGCTGTAATGCGTAGATTAAGGGCTTCATTCCACATAAGACTTATTAATTGTAAGAATTGTCTGGTTGCCACTGCGTTCCGCACAAGTTACATGAATACGGACCAATTTATAGTAATTAATTAATTAATACAATATAATTGACATCCTGTGTACTTGTACTTATACCACGTTTCATGTTTCTGACACAAAAATTGTAATTTAATTTAATAGGTGAATACTTTGTTTTTTATATGGGTAAAACTCTGTGCTGTGTACTTTGTGTGCCTGAAATAAAGATTTATTATTATTATTAT
The DNA here is from genome assembly GCA_958295455.1 of Coleophora deauratella. Taxonomy (NCBI): domain Eukaryota; kingdom Metazoa; phylum Arthropoda; class Insecta; order Lepidoptera; family Coleophoridae; genus Coleophora; species Coleophora deauratella. Next base: position 4,200,439 of record OY282416.1, on the reverse strand, counting down.
TATTATTTAACGTTGTTCTATGTAAATTTTGACAGATCGATTTGCATAGTTACAAAAATAGCTTAAGTTGATTTGTTTACTGAAGGTCCGCAGAAAATAGGTCGGCGGTCCGGATCCGGACCGGGGTCCACCATTTGGTGACCCCTGTCTTAAAGAATACTAACTATTCCTATGCAAAGAAACAAAACTCACCAGCCTGCCACCAACATAAATTCGGTGGCACTGTCATAGTGACTTGTTTATCCCGCTCGCAATAACATATTCAAAAAGTAACACATATGAGATACCTCTTTGATCAACTTGTATGGAGCTTCAGGGATCCGCTCCCAACCACAGACAGACTTGCACTCCTCTCATCCAGTGACGAAATAAAACTTATTTACAGCCAGTAATGACTTCATCATCAGCCAAAACACGTCTATTGCTGGACAAAAAGGCCCACAAGGATTTCCGCGCCGACGATTCCTGCGCTGCCCGCATACAATGGCTTCCCACAACCTTCACCAGGTCATCGGTTCATCGATTGGGAGTCCTACCTACGCTACATCTTCCAGTGCTCGATCACCACTTGAGAACTTTAATGCCCCAATGGCCATCTGTTCTACGACCTATGTGCCCCGCCCGCCATGCAGTAGTGACTTACCAGTAACCTTCCCGAAAATAGTGTGTTTGTTTTGCAACTCCGGAGTAGCAGCTAGGGTAAAGAAGAACTGGGATCCATTGTCGTCCTTGCCAGCGTTGGCCATAGCCACCAGACCGCGCCGGTTGAAGCGGAGGCGGGAGTGGAATTCATCCTGAGTTCAGAAGTATGCATTGAAGAAGGTTGTATAAAGGTAAATCATGAACCCTATATATGGGACTATTAGTGCCTAAAAATAAATAATTTTTATTTATTTGTATAAATTGTCGCCAATCCAAACGAAGTTCAAATGGAATATTAAGTATTAGTTTTACTAGCTTTCAGCCGCAGCTCCGTCCGCTTGGATATCGTTTTTATGACTGTTGAGAGTGCCTAAAAAACAAGCCACATTTTCGGGATAAATTATCCAGTGTTATTTGAGACTCTCTACCTAAGTTATTTTCCAATGGAATCGGTTGAATACTTATAATATCAATCAATAGTTTTGCCACAGTACATTACGCCTGTCATACTAAGTAAACTAATCAGACTATTTGTATGGAGTATACAGAGTGTGACTTAATTCATAAAATGCCGGTCCATATGTAACCAAGAGCTGACGTTGGCAAAGTCTACACTAACATCATAAGCATATAATTGACCACGCTGAATACGTTAAAAACAACCGACTTCAATCGTAGCAACTCCAATTTTGCTATGTTTTTGTTGATTTTCTCAAAAACCGCTGAATCGATTTCGATAAAATTAATATGGGACCACCTGTGAAGTATACCCTTTCAAACAAAAAAAGAATTTTTGAAATCGGTTCAGGCGTCTTCGAGTAATCCGTGAACATACATAGAAAAAAAAAAAAAAGATTTCGACGAATTGAGAACCTCCTCCTTTTTTTGAAGTCGGTTGAAAAGACAATGCCCGTTTGTGCCCCAGCGTCATATTCGTACTTATATTTTCATTATTTTTTCCTGAAATATTACAAAAATAAGATAATGTGAAAAAACGTAACACAAATAATTCAACATTTTACATTTTTCAAAATGTATGTAAAAGTTGGGAGAAAAAAGATAAAAAAAGTAAATTGTTAATATCTGACTAATTCACATGGGTCACCTTAGGAAGATGGAAACTTTTTTGGACTTATATTCAATAATTTTTACTCAGATGTATTACAAAAATAAGGTTACGTGACGCGATATAAAATATTAAAATAATAATTATGGGTATTCTCTGTTGCCTCTAAAAGTTTGGAAAATATATATAAATAAATAAAAAAATACTTTTATGTAACTGATACATAAAAGATTGATATGCATTGCATTTTCATTCACCTCATTCAATAGTGTTGTGAAATTAACGTTGTTTCGTTATCAATTTAATGATATTAAAATACCGATACTTTTTCCTTAACGAGTATTTAAAAATACCAATGATTATATGAATATGTAAAACAAATAAAAATTGATATTACTTATATTTCAATTCATTTTAAAAGATTTTATATAGTTTTTATATACAATACGTTTGCGTTTGCGTTGTTTGTTTACGTTTTATATAGTTTTTACGCAAACTACATGTACTATAAGTATACACTTCTCTGTTCAGTTTTTTAATCCTGTCATTATTGTTTGTTTGTTTGTATACTCTTTTTATTTTAATAAAAAACAAAGAACAATACATCAAAAAACAGGAAAAACTAAAAAAGGGTGGACTTATCCCCTACGGTAGCTCTTCCTGTTAACCTTATAATGTTGAGAGGAATTACATTTACATTATTTTGTTCAATTACCCAAACTGTGAACACACTGAGCTACATCTGAATGATTTAACCAAATATTTCACACATAAAATAATCACAGATTGAAATACCTACTATCTAGATATTAGATGGGTAAAAGCCAGAACCGCAGATCCTTCATTGAACTGAAGTTACTACGAAAGCAAATCGAATCTAGATCCATTGGTTCTTGAAGTTAAATCACATCCTAGATCCGGATCTTGTAAAAACCTTAAAACTACCCATTATTTATCATACCATTTTATTATACTATCATACGTATGTCTGAAAGTTTTCTGTGATAATACGAGTTTCAAATATTTCTCTGACATTTTAATAAAGTTGTTTATTAAAGAGTTTCTTTATCAATAAATCGATTTTTACATAATCTCATGAAGTATCCACATCCCTACTACTGACATTTGATCTCCAAAGAAATAGCATCAAATTATTTTCGGCCGTAAATACACCACGCTGGATTCACACAAACCAACAAGGTTTATATAAATAAAAATTCTGACAAATCTCAGAAAGTTTTTATTTTTATTTTCAATTACCTCAGTACATTTATGACAACCTTGGTTTAAATATGTAGATAGTAACTAATCTAGTGATCACAAAAATAAAATATTCTGTTACGCCGGATATAATAATCTTGTTTAAGTTACCTGTCAGGGATGATCCTATATTTAAGTCAAATAACGAGACGTACCTTAACGTGAAACCTTTAGTGATTTAAATGTTACAACATGGATATTCAGATTTAAATAAGAAGTACAATAAAAAAGTACCGTCACCATTTTAAAGGTACGTTTAATTAACATTCACCGTCCACTAGTGGACCTACCTAAAAGACAGTGAAATAAATCTATTGGAATTGGAACATAAGCTCCAGATTAGAATTATAGACCTCATCTGTATTAAACCTTATAATCATTTATCATTCATTCAATAATGTAAACATTAAGTGACGTTTTATAAGGTTTGCAGGGGTAAAATGGGATGTGCGTCAAGAAGAAAATTCACAATTTAGAGGGGAAAACGAGAAAATTTACCATTTAGTAATTAATTTATATTTTTATTAACGATTCATATCTCCAATCAATTTTACGAATATTTACAGCCGTTAGATTTGTGAAAAATATATGTATATTCATCATTATTACAAAGCACTGAAAAGTTATCCGTTATTACCCCATCGTACCTTAGGTAAACATCACTTTAGCTTTCAACTTAATATTTCCCAACTTTTAAAGGTGAAATGGTAATACGGTTTTATTTAGTAATCAAACAACTATCGTTTGATATATGAATCATTCGTGTAATATGAGTGCATTGCCTATTTTCGGGCTGGGGCACGACAGTATGGCCGGCCTGGCATTGTCTTTTCTTTATAACTAGTAACTAATAAAACATACAATGAGTTCATACCTTGAATGGTGCTCCATAAACGGACTCCCCACCAGTTCCATCCCCATTGGGATCACCACCCTGAACTATGAAGTCTGGAACTACTCTATGAAATATGGTGCCTGAAAAATATTTACAAATTTAGGTATAATTTGATTCTGTTTTGTTCTAAGTATTACAGAGAAATATCGACAACAAAATTAGACATTTTCAAGTATTTCATAAAAGTGCCAATATCTCGAAAACTATGACACTCTTACTAAAGTAAAATATACATTTACTGGCTACTCAGGATCTGGCCCATCAGCACTCCAACGATTATCATTGGTTTTTGGGGCACCCTGTATTATAGGTATAAAAAATTTGCAAATCAACTTTAAAAATAACAATAGCATTTGTTTACTATTTTGCTTTTTATTTTGATCAAACATAAGCTACATCAATGAAATCTCTAGAGAAAGTAAATGTAAGATATTTCTCTGTAATCTAATGGTAACTCTAGAGAGGTCATTAGTGAAATTGAGTCCAAGTGCATCTTACAGTACTTGCCACAAAAAGTAGAGAGGTAGGACTTACAATAAATAAATCAAAAACCAAAACCATGACAAACAGGTTAGAAACCAATATACTCATTCCAATCAAAAAAAAGCAAAACGTAAACAAACTTACTATGGAACTGACACATGTCAATGTCATCTGCATACTATGTTTGTGTACCTTTTGCTTTTTTTTGATTGGAATGAAGTATATGTGTGGACTGCGAACCAATTGAATATGTCAAAACCTACATATACCTAGGGCAACTGATATCATTTCAAGACCAAATGGCACAGGAAATAGACAGAAGGATAACAAATGCGTGGAAGAGATATTGGTCATTAAAAGACATCATGAAAAGTAACCAGTACAACATAAAAATCAAAAGAAAAGTCTTCAACACATGCATACTACCAATACTTACGTATGGATGCCAAACGTGGGCCACAACAAAAAAACTACAACAAAAACTAAGAACCTGTCAAAGAAGTATGAAAAGAAGTATCCTCGGGTACAAGAGAAAGGATAGGAAAAGAGCAACCAACCTAAGAGAAATAACGAAATTACAGGATGTTACCAAGGAAACACGACAACTGAAATGGCGCTGGACAGGTCACATGCTAAGGGAATCGACAGAGAAATGGACAAAACAAATAACTGAGTGGATCCCTAGATGTAACACCAAACGGAAAAGAGGAAGGCAAATGAAAAGATGGTCGGATGATATCAGAATGGTTGCTGGAACACTGTGGCTTAGGATAGCCAGAGAAAGGACAGAGTGGAAGGAGTTGGAGGAGGCCTATGTGTCAACAGGACACGCTGGTATGGACTGATGTGCACCAATATTAATTTTCTTATGTGAAAATAAAATGTAAAATTATTATCAGCAATAAAGGCTTTTGTATTTGTATTTGCATCTTACAGTTCATCAGAACTATTGGTCTTGAGGATGTAATATGATAGTGGTCATAATAGAGCTACTAAGGTCACAGTGATCCATTAAGTATCATTTCTATTCCTGTTCCCCTCTTTCTTAGTCAGATAATAATAAAAATAAAAAAATATTTTAGAAGCTCCGAGCTTAAAGAACATAATTCTGTATGTTCCTATAAATCTTTTTATTTGTTTGTTATTTTAAGCTTTATTGCTGCTATATTACATATAATTTTCCTTCTTACCATTATAATAACCTTCCATACAAAGTTGTATGAAGTTGCGAGATGCTTTTGGCGCTTCCTTGGTCCATAACTCTATGTCTATATCACCCGCTGTTGTTTTTAAAAGCACCTGTAAAAAACATGTAAAGCTATATGATATTTGTATGTATTTTGATTTATTTAATTTATTTTAGGCCCTTATTTCTGCCGTGCTTACGATAAGAGCAGTAAGTCTAGAAAACACACTTTCGAGTTTTCGTCACATTTTTGCATTTTCCGAATTGTTTTACTTAGATTATTTTTATTACGATTTTCGAAATGTGTAGCTCAGATTAAGTATTTTTATATTGCGTTATCATTTATCTGACTTATTTATTAGTTCTTACATTATTAAATGATGAAATGGATGAAGTTACTGCTTTTATATACAACTAGCCTCCGGCTGCGGCTTCATCTGCATGGACTTCAGATTTGGGTCCAAAGAGAAATAAAATGTTAAGGCAGCGCCATCAAGTGACAAAGTTAAAATTTCCGTTTTTAGCCATTCCTCCGGGAACCCTTGAGTTTTCTGGGACAAAAGTATCCTATGTGTTTGTGCAGTGCTTTATATATATCTACCTACCAAATTTCATCCAAATCCGTTCAGTAGTTTGGGCGTGAAAGTGGAACAAACAAACGACTAAACAAACAACATCCATACTTTCACATTTATAATATTAGTGATAGTGAGATACTTACTGCTCTTATCGTAAGCAACGGCAGATTTAGACAAATAGTTACAAATAATCAAAAAAAATATTGAAATTTGGAAATTTTATTCAGAAAAAACAACTGGGGAACATGAAAATACAAACAGTTCTTACCTTCCCGAGTGCAGGTGGTTCCTGTATATAAATGTTACTCATTTTGACTCACTCACTTATATATAATTGTATCACACGTCTAGATAATCCTGATAGTCATATCATAGTGTTTTCGAGCTTATTTAATACAAAATCATAAAATAATTCGACTAAAACAGCAAACAAGCAACGACGCTCTGACTGACGTCTGGCTGGCGATCCATTGATCTCAGACCAAAGATTGATTGACAATTGACATTGACGTTTTACCATCGGTTTTTTTAAATCTGTTATTGCAAGAAAAAGGCAAAGACTTCTATGGCCATACAGCCTTATCTGGTGTAAGTGTAATGTAAATTGTAATACAGTTGGTGTGGATTGCAAAAGTCCTTCATTTTATTTTGTGTTCATATCTGTCGTCAAAAGTCAGTGAATGTCAGTCAGTTGTCAGCAAAATTGTAGCACTTTTGATGAAGATTTCATGGACTTATTGAGAGCACTCGAAACACAGTCACACACTTTTATTTCATTATTGATATAAATCTCTTTAACTTTATGAATAGTAAATGTCAAAAATCTGTGGTTTTAAAATATATATTCTTATGTCAACTATGATCTTGTATATATTTCATTGGCGACGAGGAATGCCTTTTAAAGAACCACACATCAAAAGACCCCGTGTTACCTAAGGTCATACAATACCTCAAAACAGGATGGCGAGAGGTCCATTATGATAATGATATGAAGCAGTTCCATCGGAAACGAAACGAACTCTCGGTCGAAAACAACATTCTTTTGTGGCAAGGTAGAATGGTTATTCCGCAGACTTTGAGACGAGCTGTTCTAACTTACCTTCATCATGGACATCCGGGCATATCCGCAATGAGGGCTCTAGCTCGTTTTTATGTGTGGTGGCCATCCCTCGAGGAAGATATTGATACCTTTGTTAATAGATGCAGTAGATGTCAACAAAATCGACCTAACAACCCAGAACTTCCAATTTTCTCATGGTCAATCCCGGAGGAGGTATGGGAGCGTGTCCATATTGACTTTGCTGGACCATTCGAAGGCAGATACTGGCTAGTGCTCTCTGATGCACTTTCTAAGTGGATTGAAATAAAACCAATGAAACAGATTACAACAAGAAGTCTGTGTACAGTCCTGGATGACATATTCTGCACGTTTGGCTTACCACGAATGATCGTGTCCGACAATGGGCCACAGTTTACGTCCTATGAATTCAAGGAATATTGCAATAAGCAAAGCATTTTACACGTCAGATCTTCACCTTATCACCCGAGAACTAATGGTCTGGCGGAACGACTTGTGCGGACCTTCAAGTCAAGAATGTCTTCGAGTGGAGGTGACAATATTCACCAACGTTTAAGAGAGTTCCTTTTCACATACAGGAACACGCCACACAACACCACTGGCAAATCACCCGCCCAAATTATGTTTGGCCGTCAGCTAAATTGTATCTTGTCCAATATTCGGCCCAACAAAAGGAAAATTCTACAATATGAACAGGTTAAGGCAAATATTATGGCTTCCTCACCATCATATGAACCTGGAGACCATGTTTTTATCCGGACGCGCCAAGAGAAATCGTGGCAACCTGCAACTGTCACATCACGGAAACACAGATATTCTTATGTTGTGACAACCCCTAATGGAGAGGAGAGACGTCGTCACGCTGATCATTTACGCGTTCGCCTCCCTCCTGAAACATCTGCATCGTCCAACAGCCCAGTACCATCAGAAGCTATGCAGAGTCCAGCAGTCTTCTTGACTCCAGAACCTGCACCACTGTCACCAGTTTCATCATCTGCTTTTTCGCCACCTGTACCAATGCCAGAAGCGAGCAGCCCAGTGATGGCACCTACGGCAACTCTTCGCCGCAGCTCCCGTGTTGTGAGACCACCCCGCAGACTGATTGAGGAGATGTAGGGGTGGACGAATGATATAAATCTCTTTAACTTTATGAATAGTAAATGTCAAAAATCTGTGGTTTTAAAATATATATTCTTATGTCAACTATGATCTTGTATATATTTCAATTATCCTACCTAAAAGACACTTAAATGACACTTTACTGAATAATACACTATCAATATTATTCATTAAAAACCACGATATATATTTTTTAGGATAATAAAACAAAAATGACCAACCCAAAATTTCCCGCCAAAAAGCCTCCAACGGTTTGAAAGTTTGACATCTACATCTGCACTCATAAGATGAAAGGCCGCAAAGTACCTATATGGAGTTTCCGATAAAGTTTCTTTAGTCTGAGAAAGTTTCCGGAGAAATTGGCCGTAGTTATGCCATAACGATCCAACTGTCTTTAAAGTAAGTAAGGGATAATGTACTTTATAATGTAGGGATCTTCTATTTATCGAAAGTCGTTGAATTCTTTTTATTTTATACGTTTTTACATAAACATACACTCGGGGCGAGGTACGAACTTAAACTCTGTCAATAGATTTGTTTTCTATTCTATCATTTCAAATATTTGAATCAACGTCGTAATTACTTTTTGTACAAGCCTATACAGTCTCTACATTGACATAAAGTACATTATCCCTTACTTACTTTAAAGTCAGTTGGATCGTTATGGCACAACTACGGCCAATTTTCCGGCCTTCTTTCTTATGAAGGCAAACAATGTGCAATTTTGTAATAAATATTTTATAGCTTTGGATACTCATTATTCTTTAATTTCTATAATTTATATCCAGTGATACTTTAAGAATAGTTATTTTTTTTAATACCTTAATTGTTTTAGGTTAATTACTTATCTCTTTAAACTTTTTAGACTAATAGGCAATCAGTAGTTTGAGCGTGAAAGTGGAACAAACAAACGAACAAACAAACATCCATACTTGTACATTTATAATATTAGTGAGATACTAAAGATATTTGTCCCTATGGCCACGTCTGTCGCTCGCTGGTTGGCTAGAATTTCGTTCTAAAAATGTTTGAAGTAGTGAACTATGACGTCATAACTTAGTTTAGTCGTTTCCATACTCGTTACGATTTTTTCTTATTTTTTTTTTATTTATCTTTATTTAATCAGACTACAGGGTCCAGTGGTGTTAGTAAAAATTCTTAAAAAACTAATGTTAATAACAGACTTCACATAAAATAGAAATACACAATAGTCCAATTTACACCTTCCATGCATGCACTAGTTGCAGGAGGCATAAGGCCCCTGCCTGACCGACACGCATGAAATGAGAAAACAGTGGAGAGTCATATCTCTCCGCTATTACCCTCAGGATGCTGTTGTGGCTAGCCCGTAGTCTGTTCAGCAGTGAGGCTGCCCGCTTGCGCAGTATGGCATGGAAGCCATCGACACTTGCTTGCGCAAACATGTCGGAAGCACTACAGTAGCGAGGCAGCCCCAACAGCATCCTGAAACCATTGTTATACTGGACTCATAGGACACTGAGCGACTTCTGCGTGCAGTCGACTCCCAGGCTGCTGGTGTAGAAGGATGTCCCAGGAAAAAAAATACACATGTAACGAAATTCCAAGATAGTACATTTTTCTACTGTTTCAATAAAAGAGCTGTTTAGTGAAACACATTTCTTGATAATAATTGTCAATCCTGTTCTATTGCGCGTTTTTTAAAATAAAATCAGTTCATTGCTTATTCACAATAGCTTATGTGACTAATATTGGTAAGGTAATAAAACACAAAAAGTATTTTTCATATCTCTGGGCTATGAGTATCTACGATTTTAAAACCCGATGAAGAAGAAATGCGGGAAATATATTCCTGGAAACCTGAAAAGTATGTCTTATATTGAATATGTAAGAAAATTTTATAATATCTTTAGAATGTTGAAAATAGAAGCGTTTGGTTCGGATATTATTATGCAGTCTAGTCACTCGTTATTCTGAACTAGGTATGTTTTTTCTACGACTTTTCCAAAATAGTAAAACAATTTAAAAAGTGTGTACTCTCTATAAAACGTTTAGCAATCAGCGACCTTCATATACATCTAGAAATCAAATATGTAGGTTTCCTCGCAATGTTTTTTTTTCATCGATAAAGCAATGAATTAATAAAAAGCACCGTTAATGTTTTTCAGGTATTTCAGATGTAACATTTAAGAAATGGTACTCTCCGACCGGACTCATTAAAAAAATCTGGATGCTTCTTGAATCTTGATTCAACTACAATGTTATTAGAAAAGTTTTTATTTAATTCTAGCTTTTGCCCGCGGCTCCGCCCGCGTAGGTGTCGCTTTTTGACTGTCTCTATGTATCCAACGGGAACCATGCATTTTCCCGGATCAAAAAGTAGCCTATGTGTTAATCCAGTATTTGATCTATCTACCTACCGAATTTCATCCAAATCCGTGCAGTGGTTTCGACGTGAAAGCGGAACAAACAAACAAACAAACATCCATACTTTCGCATTTATAATATTATAGTGAAGTGATAGTGAAGTGATAGTGATAGTGATAGTGATAGTGATATTGATAGTGATAGTGATAGTGATAGTAATGTTTTTTCGTATCGTTTAATCAACGTGAGCTCTTGACATCATCTCACCCCATAGTTATTTATACAGAGTGAAATTGAAATGGCGGACCAAATTTTACCTGTGGCTTCTAGTCACGACACTGAACAACTTTCTCTGAGGAACCAATTCAATCAGAGTAAAAAAAAAATTTTGACTTCCTATACAGAGTTGGCTACTCAGGTCATCGATTTGTATGACGAGTCCAAGTTTTTTTGCTCCGATTGTATTGGTTTCTTAGAGAAAGTTGTTCAGTTCCATGCGCAGAAACCACAGTTATTTGTTCCGCGATTTCAATTACACCCTGTAATAATGAAGACGGCTGACCAAGTTTTTTGCTGGAGGGGCACTGGCTATCTTATCGTCATGCCAGAACACATTAATGCTGTTAACTTTGATGTTTAGCGGCAACATTTGTCAACCTTAATATTTTTAAGAAACAGCTATTTGATTTCCTTAATATGTAAAAAAACTAAGATAGTATTGTGATAGCTAGCCAGGGTAGGGGGGATCAAAAATGCATTTAGTACTGCTAACCAGAGTCCGACTTCTTTAAAGTTAAACTGCTCCAGGAATTGAACTCACGACCTCCTTATACAGAGCAAGCCGATAAATCACTATGGCATATTTGTTGTTTGACAGAATAGTTAAAAAAAAAACAATTTTAGCTACTATATCGATGACCATGGCTACATACATAAAAAAATACTGATTCATAAAGAAGCAACTCTAAAAATACACTGATACATAGGATCACTTATCACTCGAGTATTTATCTTATCTTATCTATTAATTAAGCGAAAAAGTTCTCAGTAACAAATAAGTATCAAAACACAATAAAAGAAAGCAAAACAAATTGAAGTACAAATATAGAGGGTGTTTATTTATTCGCGGAGGGAATTAAGATGGACTGCGATCGTCAGTAGCCCGCGGGGGACGCTTATCTCGGCCTATCCTGTAGATACTTAAGGACTGCGTGCACAGAAAGCTATAACCACGGCTTAGCGATAGGAGAACAATGATATAAATACAATGTACCTATATTTTAACTAAGGAGTTTTTAAATCCACAATGAGTGGGCAATGGGCATCTACTAAAACACTTTGGTTCTAGGACTTAGCTAAATTCACAAATAAATTTTCGGGCTCTCCATACAACATGTGCGAAACAGCTGATCAATTAGTATATATTATTAAGTACGAAGTGTAAGTTTTTGTGATTTTAGCAAAGCCATAAAAGTTGTTCAGTATTATGAATTACCCCAGGTAGCTAGTCCTACACCTGTTTTGTTACACCTGTAAAGATATTAAACAGACCCAACCCACGATCGATCCACGGCCTTAACTTGGACACTCTACCTATATAGGGTTCTTATAGAATACCAGAATTTTTTTAAGCCACGGCTTCTATTCATGAAACTGAACAACTTTCTCAAGGAACCTAATTCGCAAAAAAAATTTGTATACTCTTCATACTAATTGATCAACTGAATCGGCAACTTTGTATGGGAAGTCCATAAAGTATTTTGCGAATTACGTATAGGTTCTATGGGGAAAGTTGTTCAGTTTTATCAGTAAAAGCCACTGCAAAAAAAATTTCAGGTATTTTTGAAGGACCTTATATACAAATGTCGCATTATACATATTATAACCTACTACTTAGTTCTCATTAAAAAAATATGTTATTACCCTTTATACAACATGTGCGAAAGAGCTGATCAATTAAGTGACAGTGAGTATCGCTTTTTACGTAGGTAAAAATATTGCTTATTCTTTGCTATCGCTCTGCTTTATGTATGCCACAGCCTTAAAAGCTGCAAACATGGCTTTTGCGTCCACACCTTGGCTGAATCCAGTCGCGTCCTGCGCCCCAGCGAGCGTGTAACCAGTAAACATACGCATTTCGTGGCCAGTGATAAAGTTAGAGGAGAATTTTCGCCACCAGGCAAGTTTTTTTTAACATAATAATCTCCTTGCTGTAAGACTAAGATTTCATTATTTATTAATTTCTCAGGTGATTACTTAAATAAGATAAATAATATTTATTACTTATTTTTTTTACAACATAAGTGTATTAAATTAAAAAGAGTAATATGGTGGAGCAATTAGGGCAGTCTTATCGCTCGAAGAAACTTCTTCCAGACAACGGTGTAGATCATCGTGAACAAAGAAAAGAAATAAGAAGGTAGCGGACGAATATATTAAAGAAAAAAAAAATTTAAATTAGAAGTTTAAAACTAATGACAATATAATTATGGTATGATGTTTTAAGAAATTAGGTACGCGAAATTCATAATTAGGTAATTGAACTGGTAGGTACTTAATACGTATAAATGATCCGCTTCCATCTTCGGCATCATGATTACTTACCATCAGATCACATGATGTCAAGGGCTTACCAATTAAGGATAAAAAACCGGCCAAGTCCGACTCGGACTCGCGCACCGAGGGTTCCATATAAATTCATAATCACACATGTCTTGAACTCTATATTTTTTATATTTGAATGAATGAATGAATGAAAACACAATTTGAGTTGATTGAATGAAAGGTAATTTGCGGTTTACGATTTATGACGTATTAAAAAAAACTACTTACTAGATCTCGTTCAAACCAATTTTCGGTAGAAGTTTGCATGGTAATGTACATCATATATTTTTTCTAGTTTTATCATTCTCTTATTTTAGAAGTTACAGGGGGGGGGGGACACCCATTTTACCACTTGGGAAGTGTCTCTCGCGCAAACTATTCGGTTTAGAAAAAAATGATATTAGAAACTTCAATATTATTTTTGAAGACTATCCATAGATACCCCAAACGTATAGGTATGATGAAAAAAAAAATTATTGAGTTTCAGTTCTAAGTATGGGGAACCCAGTTCTATTTTTGTGTAAAAATCTTAATGCGGTTAACAGAATACATCTACTTACCAAGTTTCAACAGTATAGTTCTTAAAGTTTCGGAAAAAAGTGGCTGTGACATACGGACGGACAGACAGACAGACAGACAGACATGACGAATCCATAAGGGTTCCGTTTTTGCCATTTCGCTACGGAACCCTAAAAAGATATCCCTGTCTCTGGACTACTTATAGAAGTATTTACTACTTTTATGAAGATTGGTTTGGCTTTTTTTTTTGTAATAGACGAAAATTTATGGTCGATATGCATGTATCTATGTTGTTGTTTTATAATACTACAAAGTCATCATAGTCAGGAATGATACCTTCCCTAAGGATTTTTACGACTTCCCGCAACCTTCACCAGGTCATCGGTCCACCGAGTTCCGGTCTGCTTACGCTACGTATGTCTGGTGCGCGGTCGCCACTCGAGAACTTTAATTTTCAAAGGCGTTTTAGCTAAACGGCTCTAACAATGACTCGGTGGCAAAAAAAAAACTCAAAATGTTTTTTATTTAAGTAGATGCTTTACACATGCTTTTAAATCGTCAATATTTTTTTCTACTTAGTACAAAGTCTCTACCACGCGGGACTTGTACACTCAATGGCTCAGTGGTTAGTGCTCCTGACTAGTGATCCGAGAGTCGTGGGTTCGATCCCCACCCAGGGCAAACATTTCTGTGATGAGCAGATTTGTTTGCTCTGTGTTTTGGTGTATTATATCTATAAATGTATGTATTTAAAAGTATATGTGTATGTATATTAGTCGCTGGTTCCCATAGTACAGGGAATCCTAGTTTGGGACCAGATGACCGTGTGTGATTTGTCCTAAGATACTATTATTACTAACATACACAAACATATAACCGAAAAACATTACCCTCCTGTTCTTGGGCAGTCGGATTAAAATAAAGATGAACTTTCCATAATTTTATTACTGACGACATAGTTTTTCACTCAACCCATCAAACAGACTTATCTCGTCAAGTGTTAACTCCAGTTAACGTTAATATTATGGGGTTTTCACACGATCCAAGTCAAGTGAAATAAAAAATAAAAAACATTTTATTTAAATCTTTTTTTTTTACCTAGTACGAAGTTTCTGCCGCTCGAAACTTGTACACAAGTAACCTGTGTTCTCCCTCCCTCACGCAAAATTTAAAAAATAAACAAAATAGTTTACAAATTTTTCTTGCTCGAAGGACCACAACATAAAATCGGAGTAATTTTTTTTTGATGTGTTATTTTTTTATTTATTAATAAAGGTTTAAAAAGTTTTATAAAATTATAATAACTGATAACTGAACTTACTTTGTATAGTGTATAGTGTAATAGTGTATACTTTGTATAGTGTAAAGTATTTTTTTTCTAAGTTGTGGGTTCGATGGAGAAAGTTGTTCAGTGTCACGAGCGGAAAAGATACAAAAATATATATTCTGTAAATTAAATGCAACTATCTAATACTGTAACGTGTTATCCCCGATGAACTGTCTCCAAACAACTCGCCCGGTGTAAACCAGCCCTTAGATAAAACTGACCAGCTAAGCCAATACTTATCTGACACTTGACATCACACTTAATTTTGCTGATTAATATTGTTTTTTATATCGATTATTCTTTTAGATACCCTGTAAAACTCATATATTTGACAAGAAGAGCAAATGGTTGATATATCGTGGTTGATGTTATTCATGAAACTGAATAACTCTTTCCAAGAAACCTGTACGATTGGAGCAAAAAAAAAACTTTTCATACTAATTTTCAGTATTAACTTTTTATGGAAATCAAAAGTATGGCTAATAGCCAACGCAGTCTATAAGACCAGTCATGGCTTCGCAACTACCATCTAGTGATTGCTTTGCGAAGCATGAAAACGTTCAAAATAAAAACTCTTTATCACATAAAATAAAATATACAAAACAAATTATAGTAAATGCGGACTTATCCCTTTACACCCACCCAGCTTATGACCGTATCCATACTCAGCTTACCTGCTTTAGCCAAACTTAGATACCCTTGCCTTGATAGTACCAATATACGCTAACAGAGATTTATTGACGAGATACCGTAGTAAGATCACGTTTTGCAGATACGTGTGGGTGGAGGCGACCGACGGCTAAAAGTTCCAATTGGAAAAACACCTAGAATTGGTAAATAAAAAATAGCCTCCTAAGGCCCAAAGGCCTACTTGTAGGACTAAATGTCAAAGTTATGACTAGAAAACCAAAAAGTCTTGGGCCTTACGAGTATATGGTAACATGAGTACTTAACATTGTAATCATATACAGCTAGAGAGAGATAAATAAAAAATAACCTTAGCAAGTAAATATCATCTAGCAGAATGGAAGATTCAAGTATCGCGTTGTTTGAACATTAAATTAAATTGAATCTAGCGGATAAGAGTTTGTCTATAACAACCAAACAAACAAAATCACAAGATGGATAAAAAGCGTCTGTGGCGCAGCGGGCAGTGACTCCGTCCTCCTAACCAGAGGTCTCGGGTTAAACTCCTGGCCAGTGCACCAATGAGTTCTTCGAAACTTCCATGTATGATCAAACCGACTGCTTTAATGGTGAAGGAAAACATTGTGAGGATGTGCAGGTACATCTAATTTCTAGATGTGTATGATGGTCGCGTTGAACACGTCCGTAGGTGTAAATCTAAATGCCCTACAGGTGACCGCGGGTGATGCTAACTACAACACCAGGCAACCGCCGTCTATACCTTATGGATAGGACAGTTAAATGTGCCAAACGATAAGAGAGAGAGAGAGACTAAGATGACTTTTGAGAGTAACGTTACCGATAGACAAAACAAATGCATGTGCAGGTATACTTATTTAAAACTGCGTGATATGTTAAAATCCTTCGAGATAAAACGAAATTCTTTTGGATTTATGTACTAACAAGCTTTTGCCCGCGTAGTTATTGCTTTTTTTATTTATTTATTTAAACGTTTATTTCGAGCAACAAGACTCATAGTTCTTAGTAAATTTAAAACTGCTGTGTTAATATACATACAATTTTCTTAGTAAACTTAAATTTTATATAGCTATGCTAAACCTTAAAAAAGGTCAGATTTTCCTAAATCGGTGTTCTACTATCTTGTTCACTAGCCTTTACTCTCTACCTATAATCCGAGTAACAGTAGTGTCATAACGTTTTTCCGGTTCCTCGGGAGAGGTTTTTTTTCGGAATAAATATTATAATATATATAATTATGTGTTAGGTATATTATTTCCAAAAGATACTGAATTTATGTGGCTCATATAATTGTGTTATATGCAAGTCTTTGGGCAGGACTATGTTCGAGACTAGACGTCTTCCTTAGCGTGATAAGATAATAAAAAGTTTTTTTTACCCACAATTGATAAGCCGTTGGCATCATCTCACCTGATGGTATGTGATGATGATGCCGAAGATGAAAGCTGACTTACCAAGATTCTCCAACGCAATGTAGAACTGGCTATCTTGTCTTCATGCCGGAACACATCAATGCTGGTAACATTGATGTTTGGTGACAAGAGTTAGATAAGATGGTGGTAGCTAGCCAGGCGGGCTCAGAAAATACCCTACCACCAACCAAACCGAGTCCTACAAAGTTGGACCCCGCTGGGAATCGAACCCACGACCTCCTGATGTGAAGCGAGTGGACAAGTCACTAGGCTATGGAGGCGGTTAAAGCTTATTTTATTTACAGGAACCCCACCACAATAATGCAGATGGAAAGTTCAACAAAAAACGAGTTGAACTAAAATGAAGTATTTTACTTTTCCCGTATTTATAATACTTCTTATTAAAATATTTCACTGCAAAGGATTGATTCGATTCTCGCGTACCCATACAGATTTTGAGCATCCAAATACACTGATACAAAATTTTAAGGATATTAACGCTGAACATGTAAAATTAAATTCTCTGGCCGCTGATATAGCATGGAACTGTTCTATTGATCCTGGTAATCCAATATTACCAAATAAAGCATCAAAGTTTCATAAACTTCAACTAGCTTGGAAAGATAATACTTGTAAAAGGGTAGCAAATTGGTATAGAAGAGACCTTTTAAATGAGACACAAAGAAGACAGAGTTACTTGTTGTGTCGTGGACCAAAGTTTGACTTTTATGGAGTAAGGTGAGAAATTGTTTCTTTTTAAAAATTGAATAATTGAACATTTTACGTTAGAGCTAACAAAATCAGTTAAAAATAAATTGGACCTTCTACTTATGAAACTGATAAGCTTTTGCTAGGGTTAATGTGAGAAAAAAACATTGACGTCCCATAAATTTTCGTACTTAATTCTCCGATCAACTGATCTACATGTTAGAAAAGACATAAGGCTCTCATTTATGATACATGTAGACCTAAGAATTAGTTGACTCTTCTTGATAAAAGTATTTCATACAAGTAGGATTTACTTACTTAATTAATGAAAACGTTTTCTGTTTCTGATATGTTTGAAATTTATTTTCTAGGAAAGCAAGCGATTTCTACAAAGAACTGGAATCAATATACTCAGATGCAAGGATCTGCTTGCCAATTTCTCTAATCAACGCAACGTTAACTGATCCTGAAGAGATCATCCAAAGTTTTCTGTCTACTCTCAAAATTTTGTTGCCAAACAACCCTGATATAGTAAATTTTGCTGCCAAAGTAGCTACTGAAGAACTACATGATGACACGGCATTGTGTTTGGGCGACGAAGGTGATATGCAGAAATTGATGAAGTTCTCAAGAAATGTTGAGGTGTTAAAGTGGGTTTGGCTTGTGTGGAGGGAGAAAGTTGGACCGCCGATGAAGAGACCTTACGATATGTTGGTTGCGTTGGAGAATGAAGCGGCGAAGAGGAATGGTGAAATTTTAATTATTGTGACTTTATTTTTCGTAATATAAGTATTTTTGGAATTAAGGTCTTCTTCTTATCGTTGTCTAAATCTTAACCGTCCTCTCCAATTTGGAATTATGAACTAGTGAAAATGAAAAAATAATAAGATGGAGCTATTTAAAAAATGAATAAGAAGCTTAAACTTAACAATTTTTTCCAGTAAATTTTTGATAAATTCACAAAAAAACAGTATCAAATCTTTACATGTTGTCATCTGACCCAAAAATTAAGAAAGTCTCTCAGAGCGCAGGAAGTGACACAGACATGTTCCTTAAGTTTATGTGTGTCTTTGCTTTGCATGGTTATTACGATCTGCGTTCCGTCCTATGCACAACTAAATAATCATCTAAAAACTATATTCACATAGAGTGCACCTGCAGTTCTGTCCTCCTGTCTTATCACATCACATTCCTTAACTTTTTACCACAATATTACCGTAAAACTTTTGCATCAAACACCTGATTAGAAATAGCAATTGTCCTATAACTAACTGATGTTAACTTCCAGGTTATACCGACATCGGAGCGGTCTGGCGAGATGAATTGGAAATATTTGATCTACGGTCGCACTGTCGTTCTCTCTTCGAAGATATAAAACCTCTTTACACGCTACTTCATGGTGTGGCCAGATATTTCTTGAAACAGCAGTACGGAGACATTGTACCAGAAACCGGGCCAATACCTGCTTATTTACTAGGTTAGTAAGTCAATTTAATTATATTGAAGAATACCGGATTATTACAGATTAGAGTCTTAAAGGCCATTACTTTTCAGTGGAAGTGTTCCGTCTAAAGCAATCATGGAAATTGAAATGTAGTTTCATCATCGTCCGAAGGACGTCCACTGCTGGACAAAGGCCTCACCCAAGGATTTCCACATTGACCGGTCCTGCGTTGCCCGCATCCAGCAGCTTCCCGCAACCTTTACCAAGTCATCGGTCCACCGAGTTGGAGGCCTGCCTACACTGCGTTTTCCGGTTCGCGGTCGCCACTCGAGAACTTTAATTCCCCAACGGCCATCTATTCTACGAGCTATGTGCCCCACCCACTACAACTTCAGTTTAGCGATTCTGTGAGCTATGTCGGTGACTTTGGTTCTCCTACGACGTTCGGAATGTAGTTTAGTTATTTTAAATTCGTAATTAGCAAGCCCTTCACATCATCATAGCGGGCTTACCAACATTTCGAAACGCAATGGAGAAAAAATATTTTACCTCCATGCCAAAACACATAAATGATGTTTTGTAACACTGAAGTTTGAGTTCTACTAAGTTGGAAATGACTGGAATGCTAAACCGGCGACCCGCTACCTCTTGATACAGTACTAGAGTACTAAGCGGACCGACTAACCATGTTATTTGATTAATTTTCACCACATTTAAAATAATTTCCTATGAATGATTTGCTGCCTTCTTTTGTTTACAATCACGATGTAGGTGTAATAAATACTTTCTTTATTTTCTCTGATGATATTTTTTCAGGTGATCTATGGTCGCAAAATTGGGAATCATTAATTGATTTTATAGTCCCTCACTCTGTGAATATAGATGCTAGCATAGGAAAAGCTAATTGGACTGTTACTCACATGGCAAGTACTTAGTCCATAAAAGTTTTTGTGTTAATTTGGGTACTTTTTTTGAGTATATAATATATAGGATGTAACGAATTGGTGTAGGACCTGTCAACTGGGGATTCTACTCACCGTACTGAACAACTTTTGTTCTACAACTTTGCTCAAATCACAAAAAAATTGGACTTTTCATATAAATTTTATCTGTTTCGCCATTTTTGTATGGAGAGTTCAAAAATTTTTTTGCGATTTGAGCAAAGTCGTAGAACAAAAGTTGTTCAGTATGATGAGTAGAATCCCCCGTTAACGGATCCTACACCAATTTTGTTACACCCTGTATAGAATATTGTATCCGTGACACTGAGTGAATCTGTAGAGACGCAAAATGCCAGTAATGAGTAAGAGATACTTACTTGTGTTTGTGTTTTGTGTGGGTTTTACTCTTAAATTGAAGAACTATTTTTAACTTTAAAATAAATATTTTATACTTATTTAATTAAATTTTAAAACTGGTTCACAAAGTATTATTTCCAAATTATTTTTACGAGTTGAGTAAAGATTCCTTGGGAATGTTGTTTAATTTTATGATGAGAAACTACTGTTAATTTATATTATTTAGACCCTATATTATTTTATATTTATCACTTTAACTAACTTATTTTTTTTATTTACTTTTTGATTGGTGTACAGTAGCATTAGTATTCTGTTGTTCCTTAATTACTTGCGTATTTACTAATTCTAAGTTTTGTTTGTTTCACATGAAATTTGTTTTTCAGGTACGACGTGCTGAAGATTTCTACCAGTCCATGGGCTTACCATCCATGACTGACACATTTTGGCGAAAATCTGTCTTTAGTTTAAGACAAGATGACGTCACAAGATGTCACGGTACTGCAGCAGATATGTTCAGAAAAGATGACTTCAGGTAATGGTATTAAACACACCGCGGACACTTCATACAAATTTCGCGCCATTGTTTACTACATAGATATTCATGTTTGTACACATGTAAATGTGTGCGTGATGTACTAGGGTTGAATCGAGGTTCAATTTGCCCTCATTGTTCTTTATTGTTAGCTAGACTTTTACAAATAAAGTGAAGGCTGTATACACCAGACAAGGCTGTATAGCCTTAGAGGACTTTAGCTCTTTCCTTAAAAAAATTAAATCATCTTTGGTTAATAAACTGTGCTTGGGTTTGCCAACCCCTTAACCAAACGCCTTGACAAATGGTCACACATCAGTCACACAGGGAGGGTGAGGTAGCCTTCAGAGAGCGGCAGGGAGTGTCCATACTGTATAATGTCCTTATACTGTAGGTATTAAAATAACAGATTATCTAACCTTGGGAGGACTATGTTCATACGAATCAATGAATGAAAGAAAACACTTCTTTGCACAATATAACACCGGAAAATATAAACAATATACATGAAAAAGGTTATACAAGTATGATATATTATGTAGTCTCTGACTTTAGCTATGTGACTGACTTAGTGGCGTATTAGTTAGCGCTGCTGAACTCTTAGCCTTCTAGGTGATCCTAGATTGCTAAGAAAACAAGCTAAGCATTGATAACCCTTGTGGAGGTACAGATGTTATTAGCGTCGGCAGCTTCTATCTATCAAATGCCTTCCTATAGCAAGCTATAGCAAGCTAAGAAGTCCTAACAGTCTAACAAAATCATACAAGTCAAGTCCTGAAGAAGCCGTTCCCCTGTCCTGTCCTGGTTGTATCCATGTGGCTGAGTTGTGGTCCTCAAAAATTTGTTTTATTATTATCCACAACTGGTAAGACCATCTCACCTGCTAGTAAGTGATGATGAGGCTGAATAATGGAATCGAGCTTATCAAGAGTCCTCAATGCAATGGGGAACTGGCTATCTTATCTCTATGCCACAACACGTCAATGCTATCAACATTGATGTTTGGCGACAAGACTTAGATAATATGGTCGTAGCTAGTCCTACAAAGTTGGACCACGACGGGAATCGAATCCGCGACCTCATGATGTTGAAGCGTTTAGAGTAGCCACTGGGCAACAGGGGTGGTTCATAAGCCGAATCGATTCCTTAGGAAGAAAAGCGAGTTGTCTGTTACAACTATTTTTTTTTGTACTCTAGATTACTGTACTGTTCAGAGACCTCAACAGATGACTTCTATGTACTGCACCATGAAATGGGACACATCCAGTACTACATGGCATATGAACACCAGCCTGGCATTTTTAGGGTAAGACACAAGAGTTTTAGAGGTTGCGCCAAAAACATTATCTTCCTGTTAAACTGATCAGCTTTTGTTGTAAATGCGTTTTTAATACAATCACATAGGATGGTTAGATACACTTGTATAACAATGCATTATTGTTTTTTAAATTAAGTAGGTACATAATATATGCGTAGTTATCTGCAACATAACGTCTTCAATCTATAGTAACTTTGTTAATTCTACTGATGGTAAGTGAGACTTACATCGAATATTCCATATTCGACAAATGATATCAAAAGTTTTTTATCCACAACCTGATGGTAAGTGATGATAATGCCGAAATATGTAATCCGTTGAAGACGCATTTGCTGCGTTGCATTGGGCATACATTCTCATTACCTTCCTATACTTTCCTGAACAGATTACCGTGTTCTATAACTTAACGTCACTACTAACTTTCAAGTCTGGACGGAGGCTACAATACAATGCGTTCATTCATTATGATAACATTTTACAGCAAGCGAATTCAGCATTACATGAAAGCATAGGAGATACAATATGGCTTGGAGTATCAACGCCACAGCATCTACACCGACTAGGTTTGATCAACGACACAATTCTTTACCAAAACCTTATGAACGAAGAAGATGAATCTGAATCCGAAGAATTTGTAAATCATTACAAAGATATTCACGAAACAGAAGATGCCATTGCAAAAGAAAATTATGAAATGGATTTGAATAGAGAAACAGAATTTAAAATGACCGTAGATGAAATGCTACTGTTAAAGCAAGGTCTAAACAAATTGCCACAAATACCTTTCGCACTTCTAATAGATGAATACAGGTGGAAGTATTTTGAAGGCTCTATAGATGATGATGAAAAAAATGCAAAATTTTGGCAGATGGCATTAGAATTGCAAGGAATAGCGCCCCCCGGTGAAAGGGGAGAAGAATACGTTGATGTTGGCGCAAAGTTTCATGTACCGGACAATACACCCTACATTCGGTATGTGTCTTAAGAAAAATAAGAGTTTTAATCCTATCATAATTTGTAAGCAACTATGAATGATCCCTAAGTGGACCACTGATTTGCGTAAGACTGTGTGACAGACAATAGATGCATAGAGGTGCAGAGATGCAGCTAATTTCAGCCATGGTGATAAAATGACTAGTTGTTTTCTTCTTAAATTTTAAAATCAGTGTTTTTGTCTGTGGAGCAATCACCATTTAAATTGTTTAACTTTTGACTAGCTGCTTTACAACGTTAACCTTTACTTCTCAAATGCTTACCATCAAACGATTTCATTGCAGCTACTTTCTGAGCAGTTTCCTCCAGCACCAGATATTTGAGAGCCTCTGTCGAGCAGCTGTGTTTGGAAGACGTGACGTCACAGAACCACTGCCTCATACCATCAGTGTCCATAAATGTGACATCTACGGCTCCAAAGCAGCTGGCAAGATTCTCAAGTAAGAATATTGTAATTTTTGGTAAAACAACAACTACTTTATAGAGTATGAAATTCTCTTTTGGAAAAACTAGCTAAATAGCCACAATTAATACTAAGTGGTAGAAATGTATAATTAAATTCTCTTTTGGAAAAAACCAGGCAGGTAGTCATCGTTAGACAAAAATACATATGTAGTTGTTTTGAACAGATGATCACGTCATCACCCGCGGTCACGTGTAAATCACGTAATGTATTTTAATTAAAAACCTACGGACGTGTGCAATGTGACCGTCATACACATCTAGTAATCAGATGTGCAAGTTTCCTTACGATGTTTTCCTTCAGCGTTAAAGCAATTTGTATGAAAACTTACGTAAGTTACGAAGTACTCCTTTGTGCACTGACGAGGATTTGCGACTAAAACCTCTGATAAGGAGGCCCGGCTACCGACGACGCTTTTATACTTCGTTTTTTACGACACCTTTCTATCCATAAAAAGGTAATATAGCTACTAATGGTCTATTATTTTATTCCAGGGATACAATGTCGCGAGGACACTCCCAACCAATCTCCGAAATACTCTACGAGACTATAGGAGAGCGTAACATCACTTCCGCGGCTCTCAAGCGATACTACCGCCCTCTATACAAATTGTTAACACGACTCGTGCGCGCGCACCGCATTCCTATTGGCTGGTGAGAGACCAATGATAGGCACTGATTTGAAAATCGACCAGTATGTACCATAAGTTCCTAACATTGTGTAATTTTCTGTGACATAATACTTATTTTTTTTTACATTTACCAAAATGTTATCTTCTTATTCATGTAGTCCGGAAGGTTTCGTAGCTATAAAAGGGATGTATACGGGTTGTATACAAAATGGGCCAAATAGCTGACCGGTATGTATGAAAAGTCATTTTTGTCTGCATTATCTACTAAGTCGTCAAGCAAAAGTTACCGGCTCCTATTTTGGTCCAACATGTATATTGTTTAGAAAAACCCTCAAGTATTTTTATTTTATGCAAAAGGCATTATGTAACTGAAAAAAAATAAAACAAAATATATATGAAATTAGTTAACAATAAATATATTTCATTAATTTATTTTCATTAAATAGTGCATTTAAAAAGAATTTTCTTTTCAATTCCTTAGATAAAATTTATGTAAAACTAAAGTTTCACAAAAAGCAAGTACAAAATAGTTATTGATAATAAATTAGAAGCAGATTTAAATAATTTAAGCACTTCCTTATCAAATATCATAGGTAATTTAAAAGTCTACCAATATCAATCAAAATAGAGAAACAAATATGGAAAACACTCAAAAGATTTGAAATTAAAATAATTTACAAGCCCTAAGAATAACTTAATTATCAAAAACAAAATGATACCTACTTAAATTATTTACAAATATTTCTAGTGATGGTAAAAAAGTAGTTGGAAACAAAATCTTAAAATTAAGATTTTTAAACGTTGTTCGCGTTCATTTGTTTTTACAAGTAAAAAATATGTACAACTATTATTTTCCTTTTACAACAATTATTTACAAAATGCTATAGGCACTTAAGAGATTTACGTGAATTCGAGGAGGGTTCAAGTTTTATTTTTATTCAATTCACGAGTAAGTATCACATTTTTGCTAAAAGTCGGAGGTTTTTCTGGGATTGGATATTTGTCCTTTCCTTCAAGAATTTAATATTTCTAGATGACTCCATTTATACTTTATGATGCATAATAGCTTCTTTAGGTTATTTTAATGGGAGCGATTCTTTTAATTATCTTGTAATTTCTTACGTTTCATGAATGTGAAAGTTTTACAAGGTTTAGTAGATGCCATGGAATGGAAGTCTTGAGTGTATTATCAGATTATTTGAAACTATTTAAACTGGGCGCAAAACCATAATCGGCAGATTGTGTAAAAAAATAATAGCGAATTCATTATGGGTTTCTTATGGAAAGTTGTTCAGTTTCATGAATAGAAGCCCCAGTTTAATTAATTTCAGCTGATTTTAATAGACTTATATTAAGACAAAGTTCATCAGGGCTGTGTCAAGTCTTCACCTTAATATTAATATTTAAAGACATTTTCGTTATCGGAACTGTTTGATTTTCAAAATCTTCACTTTAATGTAAAAACTATAAAAAAAAACTATCATCCGCTTCCACACAATGTCTGCATCCAAAAATTTTACTGCGAAATCCTGAATTTACTGACCCTATTTCTCATGAAATTCAAAACCAACTCATAGCAAGTATTTTAACGAATGTCCTTTCCACAGAAAGCATTCAACCAAAATTATTACCCACACAAAATACTCAGTTCTGTAAGAACGAATTCGCATGACCAAATCAGAACCTGATCAAACCAATCCTATCATTCTTCCTAAGTATGAGCGGCTGTAAAAGATCTATATCAGGCTTTTAATTCGCTGAATCAGGAGCGCCTACTGCTATGATAAAGTCGTTGCATGCGAGATCCAGTCCACAGTATGAGCAACCCTGTGATAGATTCCTGGTTGGCCCCGACTAGCGCAAGAATACCCTGCGGAGACCACTCCTATGAGGTACCAGCGACCCGCTCTCTCCAGCATCAGGGGTCCCCCACTGTCCCCTTGACAGCTGTCCTTTCCCCCTCCCCTATACCCCGCGCACAGCATTTCGGGGTATATGACTACGTTGATACCTGGAAAAATAAATGGAGATTACTATGATAGATATACAAAAGATCTTCTTCTTATCGTGTGGCACATTTAACGGTTATATCCACAAGGTATAGATGGCGGCGGTTGCCTAATGTTGCACTTAGCAAAAGATAATCTAGTTAGAATAGATAAGTAATTTTTGTATTGAAAGTAAGAATCGTCTTTTATTGTATTAAAATACAATGGCGCCAGGTAGTTTTAGGTCGATTAAAACTAGGTGACGCTTTATAAGAATCAGTTCTTTTTTTAACCGACTACAAAAAAAGGAGGAGGTTCTCAATTCGTCGGAATCTTTTTTTTTATGTATGTTCACCGATTACTCGAAGACGCCTGATCCGATTTGGAAAATTCTTTTTTTGTTTAAAAGGGTTATACTTCACAGGTAGTCCACTATAAATTTTATCGAAATCGATTCAGCGGTTTTTGAGAAAATCAACAAAAACATAGCAAAATTGGAGTTGTTGCGATTGAAGTCGGTTGTTTTAACGTATTCAGCGTGGTCAATTATTAAGTAAAATATTTTGCCTCGAAACTGTGTAAAAGACACTATCAAGATCAAGTTTCAACGTGGTGTGGTTAAAATGTTATTGAAATAATCCGAGACTTACTGTTAATAAAGAGATTTTCGTTTTTTTTAATATGAATATATAAATAATGAATTAAGAGTAAGCAGGTAAGAGTAAGCAGGTTAAATTATGAGATTGAACAAGCGCGACGCGACGCAACTTAGTTGAGGTCATAGAATTTGGTTTAATTAATAACTCAAAAAACTGCTTTATTTTTTAAATGTTGTTAGTTATCAATATCCTAAACATTCAAAGTTAATCTTCAAAAAACGCAAGGCATCGATAACTCGTTTGTTTGATATAACAACAGTAGTCACTTCCAATAAGGTACTGTCAGATAAAATACATTATGTATACAGGCTGTAAATCTAGTCTTGCGTCACATTTTAATCAGTGCTTCTACCCCTGAGTCTGATCAACTTTTTTGCGATTTGACTATGGGGAAGAAAACTGACAGAACTCGCCGATAGAGGCGCTGATATCGCTTGACTCATACTAACTGTCAAAACGTATAGAAAAACTTGTTTACGTGAACTAAACATAAGATTTTAAAAAAATGCCGCGTTGTGTGGCGATTGGTTGCAATAATAATGGAAATCATTAATTTCCTAAAGATTCTCGGATGAAAAAGACGTGGGAAAATTTACGTTTTCAATTATGTACTTTTCAACTTCGCCTTTAATTGAGGAACAGTCTAAGTCGCATACATTTTCCATTTAACAATTTTACAGAAAAAATAACTAATTTATAACATTGAAAGTTGTTATGAGTCAAGCGTCCGTAGCGCCATCTGCAAATAGCTTTGCGTTTTCTTCCCCATTGGTTCCTTGGGGAAAGGTGATCACAATCAGGAGTAGAAGCACTGATTAAAATATGAAGCATGACAAGATTTACAGGGTATATGCCACGGGAAAAATATCTTACCATTAGCTCTATGCCACCTCTCGCAAACCCTGTTGTCCAAGACTGGCACATCCACCGCCTGCAGGGTTCGGGGGCGAAGTCTCGAGCCGGGGCTCAGCGCGCCCCAGCCGGCCGCCCAGCCGTACTGGCCGAGGAAGTCGGAACCTCGCTCAGGAAGACAGATTGGCGCTGGAAGTGGAATAAATATGAGGTCAGAGGATAGTAAAGATAATTACGTCCAATAGCCTTTTCTGGAGGCTTATGATTTATGATAAGAACTGTTTTTTAAGTACACTTTTAGTAATTCCCGTAGCATTATCTCGCCTGATGATATAGTTGATATATAGATATGATGAGCCCAGATTATGGATGTAAGTTTAACAAGATTGCCCAACACAATGAGGAACTATTCTACTCTTATCTTCATGCCGGGACATTTTGTGCAGCAAGAATTAGATAAGATGGTGACAGCTAGCCAGGAGGCCTTAGAAAATGTCCTACTACCAATCCAACCGAGTCCTACAAAGTTGGACCTCGCCGGGAATCGAACCCGCGACCTCTTTTTGTGAAGCGAGCGGACTAGTGGGCCACGGAGACGATTAATTTTATTCATACGACGTTAACTAACGAACATATTCCAAGCAGTAGCCTGTATTATTCTGAAAACTTTTGTTTCTATTGTATACGTAATGAATTACTGGAAATACTAAAAGGACTAGTGAGAGAAACACATTATTATTATTTTTAGTCTATAGATTTATGATTATAACTTTAGGCAGAACTACAGATAGTAAACCACCCTTTCATTGGCACTCCTCCAATTATTGGCCCTTTAGAGTTTAGTGCTGAAAAACAAGGAAACCATAGCCTACTCAAGTTTGGTAAATTAAAAAAATAAAATAGTAATTATTTCTCTGTTGAAAAATGGCAACACTGGACCAATACCCATTATGGCGTTTTAGACACATCAGCTAAAATTTTGTGCTCGTGATTTAGTGTGATTATTTGTGTTTTTTATAAGGTGAGTGCTTTATTAATCAACAAAGATCGTACCTATTTGACTAATTGATACTTTGTAAATAACTTGACATGCTTCATTACACTTTTAGGCAGTATAATTTTAAAGATAATTTCTTGAATATCTATCATATTTTATTTAATAGGTGTGCCAACATTTAGAACAATAATTTCGTCAAAATCCCTTTATTGGCATTGGTGCCAATAATAGGATTTTTAAAATAATTCCAATTTCCAAATGTTGGCCCACAGTGCCAATATCTAAATTTTTTGGATATTGAGTGCCAATAATGGATTTTTTGTTTATTTAGAGTATCTGGTAAATAATGGAGAAGCAAAACGAAAAAAGAATAAAGAAAAAGAAATCAAGAGGGAAAATAGAAAAAAGAAAACGAAAACAGTATAGTGAAGAAAATATAAAAAAGGCATTAGACGCGATCAAAAATGGCATGGCCAAGAAGCAGGCTGCAAAGCAATTTATGGTTCCCAGAGCTACGTTACAATTTCGCATAAAGAAACCTGATCATAAACCTCTGCCTGGTCGAAATCCAGTACTTAATATAGAAGAAGAGAATAAATTAAAGAATTGGATAAACATTAGCCACGCAAAGGGTTTTCCCGAGCGAAAAGAAGATGTTTTAAAGAGCGTGTCAGAATTTATTAAAACAAGCGGTCGATGTAATCCCTTCAAAGGTAATATTCCGGGAGAGAAATGGCTTAAACTCTTCTTAAAGCGACACCCGGATATTTCTATAAGAACTCCTGAAGCAGTAACAGCGGCAAGTGCTGCAGTATCAGAAAGCGACATAAAAGGATGGTTTCAAGTCATTGAAACATACCTGAAAGATCAGGGTTTGTTTGAAATACTATCAGACCCAAACAGAGTCTTGAATGGTGACGAAACCAATTTCGTTCTGTGTGCAAAGACAGGTGTAGTTTTGGCACCAAAGGGTGCCAAAGGTACCTTTCAAGCAATTTCACTTGGCAAGCGTTTGTACGGAAAAATCACCATAGGTGGAGTGATTTTACCATTGGCAACAAAAGTAAACATCAGTGTAAGTGCAGTTTTAGCTGGAGCGTGGTCTACTTCGTAAACATTTTTGGCACCCTTTGGTGCCAAAACTACACCTGTCTTTGCACAAAGAACGAAATTGGTTTCGTCACCATTCAAGACTCTGTTTGGGTCTGATAGTATTTCAAACAAACCCTGATCTTTCAGGTATGTTTCAATGACTTGAAACCATCCTTTTATGTCGCTTTCTGATACTGCAGCACTTGCCGCTGTTACTGCTTTAGGAGTTCTTATAGAAATATCCGGGTGTCGCTTTAAGAAGAGTTTAAACCATTTCTCTCCCGGAATATTACCTTTGAAGGGATTACATCGACCGCTTGTTTTAATAAATTCTGACACGCTCTTTAAAACATCTTCTTTTCGCTCGGGAAAACCCTTTGCGTGGCTAATGTTTATCCAATTCTTTAATTTATTCTCTTCTTCTATATTAAGTACTGGACTTCGACCAGGCTGAGGTTTATGATCAGGTTTCTTTATGCGAAATTGTAACGTAGCTCTGGGAACCATAAATTGCTTTGCAGCCTGCTTCTTGGCCATGCTATTTTTGATCGCGTCTAATGCCTTTTTTATATTTTCTTCACTATATTGTTTTCGTTTTCTTTTTTCTATTTTCCCTCTTGATTTCTTTTTCTTTATTCTTTTTTCGTTTTGCTTCTCCATTATTTACCAGATACTCTAAATAAGATGAATATTTTGTATTTAAGTTGGTTCTTATTTAGACTTATGAATATTTTGTATTTAAGTAGATAGGTGTTAAAGTTGAAAGATCTCAAGGATAGTCTTTAGGTATTGACTGATTTAGTAAGACTGTTGAAACAACTAGCCTCAGAGAAAATATTAGTGTTTCAGAAGATAATTTATTAAAATATTTTGTAAATACCTTAATAAAAGCGGAAATTTAATAAAATTGTTTATGTTTTATTTATTTTCAATAAGAGGTATGTTTCTTTAACTGTGTGCCAATAATTAGATTATTAAATGCCAATTTTGAGAATTACTGTGCCAATAAAAGGATTTTCGGTATTCTTTCGGATTTACGTAAAAAATACTTATTTTGTACGATTCAATCACATAAAAACTGTTTTGAAAAGAAATATAAAAATATTTTTTATGAAAATAACAAATTGTTTGTGCACTAGCTCTTGTAAATGAGATTTTATGGTAATATAATTTCAAATGAACACACAACACTCTCTTAAAGTGCCAATAGATGGGTGGTTTAGCCTATTTCAAGCAACAACCAATGTTGGGAGAGGTACTACAACTGTAGTAGTAGTATTTAATTAAATACATAGGTAATTCACTAGAACAAGTGGGATAGTTAACATATTTTTGCATATCGTCATTACGTACATCATCATTACCATATACGAGTATTGAGAGTCGATCTCTCTTCTCATATTACACAGAGTTTAAAAAATACTTGGTCTTTTTCATGCTTAATTTTCCTTCGATTTTTATCATTATCAGACAGACTAAGTAAGTAGAGTAACTTTGAAAAAATAATCGTTTTGCAAAGTGCACTAGTTTAACGTGTAGCTCTCAGCCGAAATACGTCAAATTATGAATAACCCCCCGCCCCTTTTTCATCTGGTAAGAGGTCCAATACTACGTCTTCTGGCCTCTATTGCTTAAAACTTAACACAGTAAAAAAAAGACATTATACCAACCTATGTGCGGCATATAATGCACATTTCTATCGAGCGTCAACACAGCGACATCAAAGCGATCTGCTTGAGGGGTGAACTTGAAGAGCGGGTGGACTTTGATAGTTCTCACGCCGAAGGTATACGCGGGTAGGGGCTCAGCAGCAGAATTGATGACGTAATCACCAAGCGTCACCCTGACATGTCTGGGTTGCGCTCGCGCAACGCAGTGGCCAGCGGTGACGACATGCCGGCGGGAGATGAGAGAGCCACCGCATCTGGAAATTTTAAAATTGGAATTGTGAGATTTGAGCACGAAGATAATATAAAAGATAGTATATATGTTATGATTGAAGCAGAAAAAATAAAGACTTTTCAAGAACTGTAACATTTGAAAGACGTAAAGACGTAAAGTTTCCAGATTTTTTAGAATACAGATGATAAAAAAGGAGTTTAGAGAGTATTTTAACGGCGTAAGCTGTTAAAAATTAAACATATCTTATTTTTTTTGCTTGCGGAATAATAAAAATGGTGAGCAGGACTTGTTTTTCTTTAGGTTGAAGCTGTGCTAACGTAATTTTGTCGACTGAATTTTTTACGCAAAAGAGCTTGATCAGCTAAACACTAAACATAGAGGACGCTGCTATGCGTATAACAGAATTAGCGTGGAAAATGAACTCGTTCGTTTTTTTGGAAAAAATATTGAAATTTACTAATTTTATTTAAATTTTTGAACATAATGTAAATATTTTGTTTACCTACGTTATAGCATAGTGGCACCTCTTATAAGAGAAAATTAGCAGTAAGATTGCTAATTGATAACCACGTCAAAAAAAAGGTTCTGAAATCCTAACATAGCAGCAGAATAAAGTTAAGAATTATGTCAATCTAGATACATAATAATACATAATAAGTTAATAAGTGTTATGGATGATAATGTTAGTACTATAAAAGGTTGTTTAGATAATGTTAGAAATATATTACATGTAGACAAGTTCTTATTAGACTTATAACTAGGTTGTGGTCTTGTTATTAGCTCAGACTGACCACACAATAAACAGATCACATAAGCAGAAACCACAGATGAAGTTAAAGAAATGAGGCAAAAAAAGTAAATTTATATTAAGATTATCAGCAAACAGTACCACGTCGTTCACTCTAAAAATACTTAACTCGTAATAACT
The DNA here is from genome assembly GCA_958295455.1 of Coleophora deauratella. Lineage (NCBI taxonomy): Eukaryota > Metazoa > Arthropoda > Insecta > Lepidoptera > Coleophoridae > Coleophora > Coleophora deauratella. The sequence continues at coordinate 4,167,453 of OY282416.1, read as the reverse complement.
ATGACAAAAGATAATCCACTTTGTGCCATACATTTGAAACCTTTCTCTTACGTAAATCAGGTGAATTGCATAGCACAGAACAGAGCCATTATGAGCAATATAGTTTCTATAGTATTCCCACTGGTGGGGATAATAGTGAGAAATACAATGGCTTGCTAAAAATCATCTGAGTAGAGTACGAGTTTAAGTAGGGACACGAAAATTGCTTGAGATCTTTGCGACTGTTTAGAAACAAACGTTTTGAAAATTGCTCTTTGACGATGAGTTGCTTAAAAATTCTGTCTTTTTCACAATGTTTTAAGCCAAAATTTCAAAGCTCATAAATTTTATAAAGAATTTTGACCAACTGCTCCAGAGGGGAGGTCTTGTGTTTTGCTCGTGTATTACGAATGTGTGTCTGTTTTTTTTAACTTGTACCTTAAATCCCCTTAGTGTTAAAAAATAAAATTCGAATTCTCATTTATTACTTGTTAACTATTCCTATCATTTCATTTTGCATTATATTTCTAAATTCTTATTGATTGCCTTCCGCTCGCATCGCTAGCGGTGATACTTGGCTCACCAAACCTGGAGTTTGGTTTAGCCTTTTCGGTAACAGCTAGTAACTTTTGGAAGATCATCTCATCAGCAACAGAAACTTCATTAGGTTATTCACTATTTTCTTTATTATATAAGTAGTTATTTCTGTACGTGAGAGAAAGCAATAATTTTACAGCGTGCTTAGAAAACAAATATGCAATATTCAAACTTACCTTTTATCATCGAAGATGATACCTTCTTAATCATTTAGGATATTAGCGTCAAACAAAAGTTAGCTAATGTTACAGACACCTTAGTTATTTATATTTTTTTACAATAAAAACCTACTTTTAGAAGAGGAATGTGCGAAAAAGTTTGTGGAAATACATAGGAAACTAGAATACAAATTTACGTAATCATTATCCATACGAAACATGCTTTTCAATCTACTTAAATACGAGCAGGCACATCAAGTCAGAAAACATGCATTTTTAAGGAACTCTACTACTGGAATGCTACTAAGATTCTCCATATCAAAAACATAAAATAGAGTAATCTTCTTTTTTGTCTAACCCTTTAATGTGTCTCTCTCTAACTCCTTTGTGATATCATCATGCTATCTCTTTCGCACATTTACCTCTCTATCCAACACTGCTTCCAACCGATAAGCTCGAATATCGACATAAGCATGTTGCATCTGGAAAATTAATCGATTAATCATCATTAGTTGTTAATTCACACACAAAAAATGGGGATTTTCAACAAAATCTCTTCCAGATGGCGCTTGAAGCGTTTGAGATTCATACGACTTAATTTCATTTTAGTATTCAAAGAATTTTATTATATCTCCTTGTGGGTATGCTAAGTGCAACACCAGACAACCACCATCGGTCAGTTGTGCCACACGATAAGTAGAAGATGGTATAATTTCAATGATTGTAAGTAAAATATTATTTGAGTTTCTTTGCGAAAAAAATCGGCACATTTTTTTTTCTACCATCTGGCACAGGTATAACCTATAATTTTTAAAGGAAGTTTGAAGCTACACCCTTTCCAAAGTTTCTATACAGAATTTAAAGAGCAAACATTAAAATTCTCGTAACCTGATACGCTAATATTTTTTTTTACAACAAGTAGAATAGAATAGAATAGAAAAACTTTATTCGTAGTAAGAGGTACATTGTATATAACAACATCATTAAAAAGGAAACTTATACATACACTATTTTAATCGTTATGCTGTTAACCGGTGCCGCGTCAAGCACCTCCCACCAAGAAAGGGTCTCCACTCAGCATAGTGCCGCTTTATTAATGACAATAAAACGACGCTGATTTTCTGTGGAGCCCGAAGAAAACGTAACAGCGCAGTTAATAGCTTTGACTAGTATTATATCTCAAACACTCAAACAGCCTCTTAAGGAAGAAATTGATAGTAAAACCCCATTAACACACACAAAATTTTTGATGAATATGTTAATAAAATTTGTTATTTCATTATTATTCACAGTGAAATTAATATGATACAATTAATTTAATTGTGATGGGTTGAATATAAAAGCATGCGTGATGTATGTTATAAATAAAAATTTACACATTTATCTCAAAAGGTCTGGTCTTTTATGTCATAGGAAATCGATCAAAAAGCACGTCACCGTGTTAAAAATAGCTTTGTTGTCGTCGGCCCTAAACTCAGTTTTTTTATCCACTATTCAATTTTATTAGCACTTGTATCGTCTGATAACTCACCTAGTGGTTAGTGACGATAATTCCGAAGATGGAAGCGGGGTTACTAAGACTTCCCAATGCAATGGAGAACTGGCTATCTTATCTCTATGCCGGAACACATCAATGATATTAATATTGATGTTTAGCGGCGAGACTTAGATAAGATGGTGATGGCTAGCCAGGCAGGCTCAGAAAATACCCTACAGCCAACCAAACCTAGTCTTACAAATTTGGACCCCGCCGCGAATAGAACCCGTGACCTCCTGATGTGAAGAGAGCTGACTAGCCACTACACCACGGAGGCGGTCAGATTTTGTAAACTAAGTTCCCACTATGTTCCCAATCGTACTTTGAAATGGTGAATTTTGTGTCTAATTTCGATCGTGTCTTGATACAAAACTCATTCAATTTTTCAATTTGTATAAGTTTGTCAGAAAGTCAGTTGAACTATAGTTGGCGCCCAACAAGGGTCTAAACTTCTGTCCTCATAACAAAGAAGGCCGCAAAGTATATGGAGTTTTCGTTTACTTTCCGGCCTTCTTTCTTATGATCGGCAAGCCCAGTCTATGATGCACAAACTGTGCACCAACCAATAGGAGATAAGATTTTTTTGGTACAGCTTTTCAAATTATAATGTTGGCATAATTGTTTGTCATTGAAAAGGGGCTTGTCGACTAAAATATCAGACTTTGCATATTATTATTGTAAATTTTATTAACCTGTATCCAAGTAAGATTTACCTGACAAGAGCCTATCCTTTTCACATTTTTAAAGTTCGAAACACAGTGTCACTCTGTCCGTCGCTATTCAAAAACCAAATCTGACCAGCCAGCACTTCTTTTATGCGACCTTTTTCCTAACACTAAGTTTTGTTATCTTTGTCAGCCAGAGAATACAATTATTATAATAATCAGATATATATAACCTGGAGGAGCCAATCCTGATGTACGCTTGCCAGGGGAAGGTCCCGAACCCAGCGTCATCACCTCCCACGATACGCCTCTGTGCAGTTTGTTTGTTCGTGGCTATACCACAACCTGGAATAGAAGAAATTTGTGGTTTTATAGATTATCATATCGTTAATAAGCGATAATATCCCTATTGGAGGGGCACGGGTCTCTTCCTTAGATTAGGCCTAAGTCCACTCCACATCCTTCATATCATGGACATTATTATAGGCTCCTTCTGAAATGCTTGAAAATATATACAATTTCCACAAAAAAAAATTGAACTTTTTTCCCCAAGGAAAGTTCCCCAAGGAAAGAAAACAATGGTGTGGATTCGGTTTTTACAATTTAACTTATTTGACAACTTAATTTAAGCATCCTATTCTTGTCTTTTCGATATAGAAAGAAAAAGACAAAACACTTAAATTAAGTTTAATCCTGTCAAATAAGTTTAATCGTGAAAACCGAATTGACACCAATGTGGAAAATTTTTAGCCTGGTTTGGGAACTTCGACTGACATAAAAAACTTAAAAGACATTGTCGCCCAACGTGGGACATTAACATTAATTGCGTCAAAATATAAGATTTGTTTTATAAAAATATAAAATATTATTTAAATTTTAGTTACTATTTGTGAATCTGTGTCTGGAATTAAACGATATTCTATTCTATTCTAAAAAATTGCTTTTTTGTTTAATTTCATCATCATCAGCTAAAAGACTTCCATCCATTGCTGAACAAAGGTCTCCCCTACACGCTGACCAGCAGCTTCCCGCGACCTTCACCAGCTGGCCTAACATGCGCAACGTGACAAAATTTTGTCGACGCTTTTTCTCGTGTTAAAACGAGATATGTCTATTTGTCGAGGAGTCCTAACATGGCAGTACACGGAACTCTTTTCGATCTGTCATTTTATGAAATTTTATCTTCTGTCAAACTTTTGTCGACAAACTCTAACATGCGCGCCCTTATTTCTCGAAATTTGAAACTTCTACTCGACATGTTTCTCTTCGATGAATTTGAGCGACGAGATAAACGAGAAACGCGAAAACAAAAAGGCAGTCCTGTATTACGACTATATAAATATACAATTATGATCAAATGGCCATTACGTCCCCACTGCAGGGGCACGGGGCCAAGCCCGGATTGATGGAGGTTGTGGGGCTAGTGGCCAACCCCAGTGTCAGAAGTTTTCAAGCTGCCAATAAGGCCTCTGACATGGCTTAACGACTGCTAGCGATAGCAGCCGGCACCAACGACTTAACGTGTCTTGCGAAGCACGGAAACGGTCGAGACAAATGCCACTAACAGTCAGACTCATCCGGGTTACGACCGTGTTTGTAGTCAGTTAACCTGCGTGATCTACGCGACCACGCAAGCTGCACTGAGGCACGACCGCTTCACTGGGCCACATGGGTAGGTGGTTTGATTTTTATGGAAATAGATGAAACTGAACAATAATATGGGTTCTTCTGAAATAAGTAGGTATTTAATTTGTTATTTAAATATTATTTCTACTCATGAAAGTAACTAACTGTCCCCGAAATGTATAAAATCCCAAATTTTTTACCGCTACATTGGACAGTCGCTTTATTTGTGGCAAAAAATATAAGATTTCTTAAAAGAAAACATTGATCAAAATTGAAGCGCGCGCGAAAAAATCAAAGAACACAAAGAAGTCAGTGACCAAAGAGAATAAATCACTATTTTAACAACGAAATTATTGAAAAGCTCAGTATAAAAAGTTTTTATTGCTGAGATCTAACAAAACTCACGAAGAAAACAAAAAGTCTGTGACAAAAGAGAATATAATCACTATTTTTTTCATAAAATTATTGAAAAGCTCAGACTAAAAACTTTTTATCGCTGAAATCTAACGAATTTTATATGACAAACCGGTTATTTTTCTTAAAATGGCAACATCAACTTCTCGCTGTTACTTGTCACGACAAAGCGAAGTCATGCCGAGAAATCTTCTCTTCCGTGGTACGCATGTTAAGAAAAACGACAAAATAATCGGGATCGACAAATTTTATCATACACGACATGAGATAAGTCGTGTTGCGCATGTTAGGCCAGCTGGTCATCGGTCCACCGAGTGGGAGACCTGCCTACACTGCGTCTTCCAATACGTTGTTTAATTAATACTAACAGAAGCATTGTAATTTTATTAGAGGTAAATTTTATATTTGGCGCCCAACCTGGGACTTTTAGTTACCTTAAGAAAATATAATATTTTTATTAGTAAGCTACAAAATACATTTGGTCACAAAAAGGTATCATATCTTGAGGTCACACTAGCTACGCATACCTTCAATCTTAGGACCCTCGTTGAAATCTTGTGGTTGTGGTATATTAAAGAACTCATAAAGTTTTACCAATTTTCGCTCTTTTGTTACGACAGTTACACTCAAAATCACACAATATTTAATTAAGAATATTGAAAGATTTCTCATCGTTATCCAAAGTATAAGCTATATAACAGAATTTAAGAAGAAAAATTACACAATATGAATACTAAACTTTATGTCCAGCATAACACTAAAATGTCATGTTGTAACGATATAGATATTATAGTATAATTTAGAACTTTAGCTTAACTCAATCAATAAATGCACAAAAACATTTCGAGATTGCGTTCTAATTTCCACTATACGAATACAGGGTATTAAAAAAGTGCGTTTGAAATTTTAAGGGGTTGAAAAAAAATACATTATTGAAAAAAATCCGCTCTTCAAATATTTTTTCAGATTCCCATACTAAACCTGAATGGTGAATCAAGAATTTGTATGGAAAACTGAAAAAAATTGTAGTATAGATCGGATTTTTTCAATATTTTTCCTGTATTCTATATTTTCTTGATTCTGAGTAACCCCTTCAAATTTCAAACGCATTTTTTAACATCCTGTATACCAATGGAACACAAACACACAAAACACAGACTCATAAATTATTGACAACACTTTTTATTTCGCTATTACGCGAAACGTCTAACTGAGCATAATAAGAAGAACAAACTGCACATAACAGGTGTTATATTTTGACGTAACGCGTTATTTTAACAGCATAACAGTGTTATGCGTGTACGCAACCAGCGCTTCCTAGGAGGAAACAGATTAGTGTAACGAACGGAAAGAGATATGTATCGCTGTTATTTAGGCTTACTGGTGTTAAGTAATTTCGCCAATAGTTATTTGAAGATAATTGAAATGTTTATTTTGTATGTGTAATACTCGTTTAGTATTATTATGGACATAACTAAAAGAAATATGTTGGTACTCCTGCCTAATATGCACAATCGCATAATGCCACGAACATTTATACCTATTTATCTTTCAGAATAAGAAAATTGTACGCTAGGAAATGGTGATAGATAGCACCAGGCGCGGATCCAGGGGGGGGAATGGGTGCATTCTTCCCCCCCCCCCCTGAAGCCTAAGCGAGGTACTAAACCTCTATAAAATGCAAATAAATAGAGGCATTTCTTAACTATTCAAAAAATTTCGCGCTCGCTACTTTTTTATATGAACGGTCTAATACCATCGACCGCTTCATAAATAAGGGTATACTGAAAATTTGCCCCCCCCCTAAACGAAATCCTGGATCCGCGCCTGGATAGCACGGTTAAATGTGCCACACGATAAGAAGAATAATAAAATTGAAGTGGCAATGGGTAAGCCCTAGAGAAGTGGTTCCCAATCAGTTTTGCCCATGTACCACTTCCCTAAAAACAAAAAAAAATAAAGAAAGAGAAAGAAAAAGAAGAAAAACCCACTTTAGCAGGAATCTCATCTCATTTCACTAATATTATAAATGCGAAAGTATGGATGTTTGTGTATTTGTTTGTGAGTTTATTTCTGTTTGTTTGTTCCGCTTTCACGCTGAAACTACGGAACGGATTTGGATGAAATTTGGTAGGTAGTTTAATAAAGCACTCAGCTAACACATACTTTTTATCCCGGAAAACTTAAGGGTTCCAGGAGAAATGCTTAAAAACTCAAAATTCCCAATTCGTCACTAGATGGCGCAAACTTAACATTTTCTTTCTCTCTGGATCCCTTTCTAGTCCACGCAGATGAAGTCGCTGGCGGAAGCTAGTGCTTTATAAAACTTCGCCCCGTGTGTCATCGCGCTCCGCCCCGCGCTCGCCCGGTACTTAGTAGGTATTCAAATTAGGTGCAAGTTGCATATTTTGGTACAGCTCGCGTCACGTAAAAAGAGCGCTGGCGGGCGTTCCAAGGTCACATCCGTTTACTCTGACAACAGGATAGCATAATATAAATCGCGTAAGTGTGAAAGAGAGGGCACTAAACAGTTGCTGTCAGAGTGCATCCTCGGAACGCCAGCCAGCGCTTTTTTTACGTGACGCGAACTATAATTGTTTAATCTCAAGTGCGTTACGAGATTGCAGCGCGTACCCCTTGAAGATACTTTGCGTACCAGTGGGGGTACGCGTACCACTGATTGGGAAACACTGCCTTAGAGGATTTGTATTCGCCGACAAGAAGTATATCGTAGATGTTACGTGAAGCTACGCATGAAACCAAATGATACCTCGCACTATATAATTCATGAAATCGTTTAGCCTTCATTCGGTAATAAGAAACTTATAAGGATATACACACCCAAAAACAATTAGCCTTTGCGTGTACAGACGGGTAAATATCAACCTTAGTAGACGAGTAATACTTGCAAAATCGAAATCAAAATGTTTTTCATGTACAGTACGGTACAGTACAAAAGCAAAGGTTTTGCTAGTCACGCTGTCGCCCATGCAAGGGCCCAGGCTAACAATATACTAGCTAAGCGTGTCGCCGTTGACGAATACGTCTGGGAGGACATCATCATCATCATCATGTTTTAAGTCGTAATTTTCAACCGACTTCAAAAAAAGGAGGAGGTTCTCAATTAGTCGGAATCTTTTTTTTTTTTTTTTTTTTTTATGTATGTTCACCGATTACTCGAAGACGCCTGGACCGATTTCGAAAATTCTTTTTTTGTTTCAAAGGGTATACTTTACAGGTGGTCCCATATAAATTTTATCGAAATCGATTCAGCGGTTTTTGAGAAAATCAACAAAAACATAGCAAAATTGGAGTTGTTGCGATTGAAGTCGGTTGTTTTTAACGTATTCAGCGTGGTCAATTATTTTCTACCTAGTACAAAGTTTCTACCACTCGGAACTTATCGTTTCGGGAAGTATTAGGCGCGAGGTAAAGATTATCCGTCGAGTCCAAAAGATACATGCATCCCAATACATATAAAAAGAGAAAAACTGGAACTAAGAGCTGGAGGATCTATAAAATATGTCTATAAATATACAGGATGTAACAGAAGTGTGTGACAATACTTCAAGGTTGGCTTTTACCCATCAAACTGAACAACTTTTGTTCTACAACTTTGTTAAAATCGCAAATTTTTTTTTGGACTTTTCATACAAATCGATCAGCTGGCGAACCAAGTTTGTATGAAAAGTCCAAAAAATTTTTTGCGCTTTCAACAAAGTTGTAGAACAAAAGTTGTTCAGTTTGATGGGTAAAAGCCAACCTTGAAGTATTGTCACACACTTCTGTTACACCCTATATATCTTTATCACTTCCATAGTTTTGTGTTAATAACTATAACATAAGTACGTCGCTGTTGCATTAATTCAATTTCTTGTAGTCAAGCAATAACGATACTTCCGCGAAAGAAATAGACAGAAACTTGACAGCAACATGTAATAAGTATAGTGAGATTGAGATATACGTATACATAGTGAGATTCATTTCTTGCCCCAGACACGAATAAGCCACAAAAACCGCGAGGTGAAAGTTCATTGCTAACTATTTCCTTTGTCTCAGCGATAACTTGGAATTTAAAGTAACTAGATGAAGGTTCGTATACTGACAGGAAGAGCAAATAGATAAAGAGATATAACTTTAATGTCTTTGTTGTAAGGAGATCTAATATGACGCTTGCTTAAAATAAAACTTTTTGGAAGAACTTTTTTACATACTGTCAATGTCATCTAGCTTGAAACTGTGATTTCCCGTAAGATGGAAACAGACATACACACACACACAAACACACACACACACACACACACACACACACACACACACACACACACACACACACACACACACACACACACACACACACACACACACACACACACACACACACACACACACACACACACACACATACTTACAAAGAATGTAACAAAATAGCTGTAGGACCCATTAACTAGTGCTACTATTCATCATACTGACCGACTTTTGTATAAATAATTTGTTGAAATCGCAAAGAAACTCGTTATGGGCACAGATCGTTTGGATAATTTTGTATGGAACATGACTGTAAGATCCTGAGATCGATATCTCAGTTTTACGGATCGCAACTAGGGCATGCAAATATTCGAAAATTTTGGTATTCGAATATTCGAATATTATTCGAAAAGTTATAAAGTCAAATAAAATAGGATTTTACGTGGTAGGACACTATTTTGCAATTAGATAAAAAAGACTCATTAAAATTTCTAAAATCAATCATATTTATTTGCGACAACATGTAAAAAAATTATAAAATCAAACAACTACCTACTTAAAATAAAAGAAACAAGGTAATTAGTTTTAACTTAATAAACCCCATCTCTTCCCGTGGGTGTCTTAAAAGGCGACTAAGGGATCCATAAACCGGAAGATGGGCAGCAGCGTCTTTTCCGCATACCATCTCGGCTCACGCCACACTGCGATCGCCAACCCGCATGCCAAGCGTGGCGATTACGGCAACTCCCCCTCATGGATATAAACCCTAAAAAACGACCCCTAGTCCCCGGCAGCCCCGCTATTCCTGACTCCGGTAGCGGTCACGGTAACGGCGGGGCATGGGGTGCGAAGAATCTTCAACAGAGGCCAGGCTACCAAAAACTAAGACCTTTGGCCCTGGCAACATACAACACGCGCACACTGCGAACAGACGAGAAACTCGCTGAACTGGAGGAGGAATTGAGCAGACTACGGTGGGACATTGTAGGGTTATGTGAAGTCCGAAGAGAGGGAGAGGACACCATGATCCTTAAGTCCGGAAACCTGTTCTATTTCCGGGAGGGCGACCATCTGTCCCAGGGTGGTGTCGGGTTTATTGTCCACAAGTCCCTCGTTAACAACGTGGTCCAAGTCGAGAGTGTTTCGACAAGGGTAGCGTACCTTATACTCAGAATCACCAAACGGTATTCGCTGAAGGTCATACAGGTATATGCACCGACCGCGGAACACCCCGACGACGAGTTGGAGGCTATGTATGAGGATATCTCCAGAGCCATACATAGCTCCAGGACCCATTACACCGTTGTGATGGGGGACTTCAACGCGAAACTAGGCAAACGAAGTGACAACGAGCAGAGAGTGGGGAAATTTGGATACGGAGAAAGGAATGCGCGGGGTCAGCTGCTGGCCGGCTTTATGGAGAAGGAGGGCCTCTTTATGATGAATTCTTTCTTTGAAAAGCCAAAACAGGCCAAGTGGACATGGCTGCATCCCAATGGTGTAGTAAAAAATGAAATTGACTTCATCTTGTCGACAAAAAGGCAAATATTCAATGTCTCTGTGATCAACTCGCTGAAGACAGGAAGCGATCACCGAATGGTAAGAGGCACATTGAACCTAAAAACAAAGCTGGAAAGATGTCGACTGATGAAGTCCACGCTCCGACCAGCGCCTATCCAACTCCAAAACCCCGAAAGCTTTCAGCTCGAGTTGCACAACCGCTTCGAATGCCTAGGAGAATGCGAAAATGTGGACAATTACAACGACAAGTTCGTGGAAATTGTCCAAACGGCTGAGAATAAAGCTTTCAAAACCAGACGTTCAAAAGAACATCTCGTATCTCAAACCCCACCAGCAAGCTCATGGAGGAAAGACGAAGCCTGATTCTAAAATCCTCTGAAGATGCTTGTCAGTATCGGCGACTAAACAGACAGATCCCCAAGTCCTTGACCCGCGATATACGTCAATTTAATACAAATCGTATTAAAGAGGCTATCGAGCGTAATAAAGGGTCAAAAGTATTCGCAAGGGATCTGTCTGCTGGTCAAAGCCAACTGACAAAGCTGAAGACCGAGGATGGAAGAGTCATGTCGTCCAAGCCCGAGCTGTTTGAAGAGGTTGAGAAGTCCTACGGACAATTATACACGACTACACGCTTACCTGTCAGTAATCAAGCTGAAGACCCGAGAGCCAGATTGACCTGACACTATACCGAAGATATCCCAGATGTCAGCCTGAGCGAGAAAAGAATGGCTCTCAAACAACTTAAGAACAACAAGGCACCGGGTGATGATGGAATTACAGCTGAGCTTCTGAAAGCAGGTGGAGAACCGGTACTTATAGCTCTTCAGAAGCTATTCAATTCCGTCATGCTTGAGGGACGAACGCCTACAGCATGGCACAGGAGTGTGGTGGTGCTCTTCTTCAAGAAGGGTGATAAGACTCTGCTGAACAATTACAGACCCATCTCACTCCTGAGCCATGTCTACAAGCTGTTTTCGAGAGTCATTACGAATCGTCTCGCACACAGGTTTGACGACTTCCAGCCTCCCGAACAAGCCGGTTTCCGAAAAGGCTTCAGTACCATAGACCACATACATACGCTGTGGCAGATTATACAGAAGACCGAAGAGTATAATCGGCCACTATACTTGGCGTTTGTGGACTATGAGAAAGCCTTTGATTCGATCGAGACCTGGGCTGTGTTGCAGTCTCTCCAGCGGTGCCAAATCGATTATCGATACATCGAAGTATTGAAGTGTTTGTATGAAAACGCCACCATGTCGGTCCACCTCCAGGATCAGAATTCAAAACCTATCCGGCTGCAGCGTGGGGTGAGACAGGGAGATGTTATATATCTCCGAAACTGTTCACCGCTGCACTGGAAGATGTTTTCAAGCTTCTGAACTGGAGAGGACTCGGCATTAACATCAATGGCGAGTACATCACTCACCTTCGATTTGCTGACGATATCGTGATCATGGCTGAGACCTTGGAGGACCTAGGCGCGATGCTCGAAGGACTCAGTAAAGCCTCCCAACAAGTGGGTCTTAAAATGAACATGGATAAGACGAAAATCATGTTAAACGTCCGTGTTACACCCACTCCTCTGAAGGTTGGAGACTTTACACTTGAAGTTGTTGACGAGTATGTATACCTAGGACAAACAATCCAGTTAGGTAGGTCCAACTTCGAGAAAGAGATCAATCGCCGAATCCAACTCGGCTGGGCAGCGTTCGGGAAGCTTCGCAATATCGTCACGTCCAAAATACCGCAGTGTCTCAAGAAGTCTTTGACCAGTGTGTGTTGCCAGTGATGACATATGAATCCGAGACATGGTCGCTTACTATGGGCCTCATAAGAAGGCTCAAAGTCACCCAAAGGGTGGAGCGCTCTATGCTTGGTGTTTCTCTACGTGATCGAATCAGAAATGAGGAGATACGTAGGAGAACTAAAGTTACCGACATAGCTCTCAGAATCGCTAGACTTAAGTGGCAGTGGGCAGGGCACATAGCTCGTAGAACAGAGGGCCGTTGGGGCAGTAAAGTTCTCGAGTGGCGACCGCGCACCGGAAGACGCAGTGTGGGCAGGCCTCCGACTCAGTGGCCCGATGACTTGGTGAAGGTTGCGGGAAGCCGCTGGATGCGAGCCGCACAGGACCGGTCAGTGTGGAAATCCTTGGGGAAGGCCTTTGTCCAGCAGTGGACGTCTTTCGGCTGATAGATAGATAGATAGATAATAAACCTATCATAAATGAGATCATCAACTATCATTGATTATCTAAAATAAAGTAATGAAAACAAAATTAAAAAAATTCTGTTAACTTGGCAGTAACCTAAATAGAAACAATCACTCTCTGAGATCACATGCCTAAAAGTAGTCCTTATTGGAAAATATAACAAATGAAAATACTTTAACAAATTTTATCCAGGTAAATTAATATATGGCAGTTTGCCATTCTTCTTTCCGAATAACGGCGAGCGCTCACGCAGGAATCGCACGATCCTTCTTTTGGGTGCGTTCACGCAAGATGCGTTTGATGAAATATGTTAAAAACATTTTTTTAGATATTTTTAACAATAATTGTAATACTGTCTTTTAATATTTAATGTGATGAAATAAATAAACTCGTTACCACTATGGATCAAATATTGTATAAAATTCGTTTACTAGTCAGTTCAAATGTCTTTAAAAATAATCGAATATTCGAATATTCGTAAACATTATTCGAATATCAAAATGAGGCGAATATTCGAATTATTCGAATATTCGAATATTCGATTGCAGGCCCTAATCGCAACCTCTCTGGTTGATGCGAGCTGTCATGTCAACTCGTATTATACAGGGTGTAAGGGACAGGTTTCCGAAAAATTTAAGGGCTTGCTCAGTAGACGAAACTGAACAACTTTCCACAAGAATTTTTTTACCATACAAATTGTCCAATCAAGTTTATAATTTAGTATGGAGACAAAATTATAAACTTGATTGGATAGTTTTTATGGAGACGCCGATTTTTTTTTCGTTTCCTGAAAAACATTCTTGTGGAAAGTTGTTCAGTTTCGTCTACTGAGCAATCCCTTAAAGTTTTCGGAAACCTGTCCCTTACAATCTGTATATGGGTGCCTCGTGTGTAATCTTAAATATCAAATAAGCACTAAATTAATAAATTTCATTGTTTAAGAAGCGTCTATGACTTCGCGGGTAGTGACTCCATCCTTCTAACCAGAGGTCTCTTGGGTTCAAATCCTGGCCAGTGCACCAATGAGTTTTTCGATACATACGTGCATTTTCATACTGACTGCTTTAACGGTGAAGGAAAACATCGTGAGGAAAACTGCACATCTGATTTCTAGATGTGTATGATGGTCGCGTTGCACACCTCTGTAGGTGTGCCCTACACGTGAGCGCGGGTGATGCTAAGTGCAACACCAGGCAACCGCCGCGCCGTCTATACAAGTCTATACCTTGTGGATAGGACGGTTAAATTATGCCACACGATAAGAGAAGATTGTTTTATTGAGATACAGCAAGGATGATACAAGGTAGCTTTGTAGCTGCGAAAACATATGAAGTCGCTTTTCAAATGTACTTCACATATTTTTATTATTTCAAAATCTATCACTTCTTCCATTCTGACTTCCATACAACAATTTATTCGTCCACAGATTACGACACGTCACATTATTGTGCCTGATATAAAAGATGACATTTACCGACTATTTGACTGACAATACAGACAGGCTTTCACTTTAAATAGATACTTGTTGCGCAGAACCATATTCGTAGCTTGCCTTAAGAACTGAATGAGATGATTTATATATGGTTGTCAACCATTTTGGTCTTGTTAAGATCGTACAAAGATGTTATGATGACGGCGTGCACTTAAAAATGTTTATGGGGAAATTGTTATGATTATTATTTTTTCTCTCATGATGTTACGAAGAAATGTAAAAGTTTTCTAGTAATGATGATAATATCATAGAATTTATGTGTAGGGCTCGATAGGAGCTTAGATCATTATGTTATTTATAGAGAAGAGCGACATAGAGCAAGGCACAGAGCACTATCAAAAACGAATTGTTAATAAAAATAACAATAATAACAGTTATGTTGTATGATGTATTTTATCTATCATGTAAAAAACTCTGTTCTGGAAACTTTTGGAACTTTTGGAAAGGAGTTTCTTTGGTTGGCCTGTCGATTCTTCTCACTCCACAAACTCTTCCTGAAACGACGAGTATACGAGTTCCGAGTGGTAAAACCTTGTATTAGCTATGTAGATAAAAGAATGACGTTCGAAAAGTGTACACTGCTATCTTACTTCGAAAAAAATATTTTCATTTCATTTCAAACTTTAACACGATACTCGTACTTTTTCTATGAAATCTATACTGAATACGCAAAAAATTTTTGGACTTTTCATACAAATTGATCCACTTAGCAATTTAGGGGGAAACCAAAACATTTTTTGATAACTCTAAATAGGTTCCTTAGGAAAAGTGTTCAGTTTCATGAGTTGAATCCACCGTTTAAATTACCAGGAGTGTTATTTATGCACCCTGCATACTATCACCCCTAAAACAGAGTTATCGATCAAAAGACCACCCTATAGCTGTTCTCTCTTTTAAGAAAGAAAGAAAACCATTTATTCCAAAGACACAACACATACATACATTATTTATTACAAAAGTGATTTAAATATATTAATCAATGCAGTGCTGTGCTCAGGAACCGGTCCTGACTCAGCATATGCTGTAAGAAGGTAAGTACCTACTACAGCGCTGGTATTCTGCCAGAACCGTTGTACGCGTCGCGCGCGCTAGCGTTAAATAAAACAAATAAATAAAGAAGATCTATCCATAAATAGAATATACCTAAGTAGGATTGATACAATTTGCAACATGAAAATATTATCTTGTCTAGCTTGCTAACATCACATCCTCAGTTATAGATATCTGCAGTAGAAGAAAGTTTTTTTTTATATATATATTTTTTTTATGGATCCGTACCTAAAAAGAAAAAACTTTGTGACACAATTTCACTGCGCTAGAAGGAGGCACTAGGCGGTTGCCTGGTGTTGCACTTAGCAACACCGCAGCAGTGTATTAAGGGATTTAGATTTACACTTTCGGACGTGTGCAGCGCGACCTTCGTATATATCTTTTATACCCCCCCCCCCCGTTCCAAATCCCCCATCCCCCCATCCTATTTCAAAGGTCGGCAACGCACATTTGACTCCTCTGGTGTTGCAGGTGTCTATGGGCGGCAGTAATCGCTTACCATCAGATGATCCGTCTGCTCATTTGCCAACTATCACATAAAAAAAAAACTAATTTGCAGATACCCAAGAATATTTTCTTTTACCATTAAAGCAATCGGTATAAAAGTTTTGGTTTCGAAAATCGGTATGAAAATTGGTGCATTATCCAAGATTTGAAGCCGAGATCGCTAATGAGGAGTTCGAAGTCTCCACCGTACAGCCTGTCACTGGCACTGATATACTGAGCTTAGAGAAACAGATCACCCCAGCGCTGAAGATGCCTAGTTATTTCTGTTCATAAAATCGTAAAGCCATTATAGATCAATAAAAAGATATTTTATTCTATTCTAGCTTATAAACATGTAACTACATGAAGTAGTAATAAACACACATCAAAAAAGTCTTATGTAACACGTACTTAATTTCAATACTATTAATTTACTTTTAAATATAAAATTTGATAAACAATTATATGAGGTGTACTGCAACCACAAGGACTCAGCATATGCTAGCTTGGGTATAAAATAAGAAACATATGCCCATATGTTTCTTATTTTATTTAAAAAATAAAATAAATTTAATCAATTAAATTAACGTAAAATAATATAGCTAATGATAATGATATTATTATTATATTTTTTTTTATGACAGAGGTGGCAAACGAGCAGATGGTTAGCGATTACCGCCGCCCATAGACACCCGCAACACCAGACGAGTCACAAGTGCGTTGCCGGCCTTTACTATGGGAGTACGCTCTTTTCTTGAAGGTTTGAATAAGTGTTGCTTAGACTTTTTTGATGAGTTTATGATAAGTTTTCGCAATAGACTTCAAAGTATGTCAATTCCTGATTCGTGTCATCACAAAAACAGCAAAGTAGAATACAAACGCTTGTTGTATACTTATCAAAAAGGCTATCGACAATGCAAAGTAAACACTTACCCAAGCACCGTAATCCACACGTCAAACGTAGAATTCTAATGATGATTGCAAACTGCAATGCCGACGCAACGTCTTTCATTAAATATGTATGTTATTCCTACTACACAATGCATTTGCATGTCCTTGAAAAATATTATAGTTACGTGGCCTTGGTACTATTTATTTACTTGATACTTTTCGTCGTCTGTATAACCTTTAAGAAATTTACCTAAGAGTCTGTCCCTTTCAGACGGACGTATTCCGGAAGTGTAAATTTCAAAAGAGGGAATTCTAGGACACGATACACAACCATCTGGGTCAGATGGTTGTGTATCTTCTGATCGTAGCAGTTCTCTGTTCCATCAGACTCAGGGAGGGAAAGACGAGAGAGTGCATATGTGATAAGCGCACTCACCTATGCACTAAAATATATCCCGCGTAGATGACTGCAGCTTTTCATTTTGGCTCATTATCACTCAACCATCTCAACGGAACATAATCTCATATCTCGAGAATGTGGGTCATAACAAAATATCACATTATAAATAGAGGAAAGTGTAAACATTGTTGAAAACTTCTAATTTTGTTATTAACATGTTAGAGGTCTTGTAGGCGGCTTCAAGACTTCTGACACTGGTATTGACTACTAGCCCTATAACAACCATCAATCCGGAGTTAGTTTCCGTGTTGTGGAGATTCCATTTGAGGCTCACTGGCCGTTTACAGTTTTATGTTTTTTTATGTTATTTATTGTTTTATGTGTCTGTTTTTTACTGTCTGTCTATTCCATCTATTATTGAAAGAACCTGGAAAAATATACTGAATTAATTTATTTTCATTTGTGGCGTCCGTGAAGATAATAATAATATTAGATGGAGCAAGCACGGCAGGAAAGGCGCATCGATCGACGGCGATTTACCATTTTTGCCATCAATTTAGGCAAAAATATCGAAAATGGCGATGGTAAATCGTCGATCTCCACCGCGTACGAGAAGTTGAAGTCTTGCTATGAATCCTTGTCGGCAATACAAAACAAAGTCATTGCTCTCATATTGGATATGCCCGAGCACACAGACCGCGAGGTCGACAAGGCAGTGGACGAGTCTGACGCCTACGTATCTCGTTGGTATACGTTAAGTGAGACAGTAAAAGGTTTACTTCGCGATGCATCAGATACGGATTCCAGCTCAACAAAGACAGTCAAAGGTAATGACCACACTGGCAGATTCTTTAAGTTCAAGCTTCCCAATTTGGAGCTCCCTAAATTCGGTAGCGAGGTTAGTCAATGGATTACATTTTGGTCCCAGTTTAAGAATGGCGTTACCTTCCCAAGGTATGGGAAGAGACCCGTGCCCCAGCAGTTGTATGATATGGATTATTAACGAACCAAAATTATAAACGATCACTTAACCTATTTATCCAACCTCATTATATCGACACACTAACATTTATACTGTTTATATACGTGTTCCGACTAACGTATTATGTTGTGTTACTTAACCGTTCTGTTCGGTTACCGAACATTATGTCACCGTAGTGTCGTAGTGAAAGTTAACGCCTACTTCACAGTGACAAGTGGTTCCAATGACCACTGAGTCAGAATTTATATTGATTTCTGAACTAAGTTAAACCTACCTCAATATAAGGAGGAAGAAATGAAATCCGTAGAAAAAGCAAGTTAAAGTAATTATGGGCAGGTCATTTAGTTCGCAGATAAATTGATGAAGAAGAAAAATTCTCGATTGACAGAGGGCCGAAAGACGTATGGATCTCCAGCGCTCAACCCTATACCTCAGATGGACTAATGAACTAATCAGGCTTACAGAAAGTCGCTGGTTGCATGTGACTGAGAATTTTGGTAAGCATAACTCTATGGGGAAGGCGTATGTTTAGTAGTGAACTTCTAAAATCAAAAAAAAACTAAATCAAAATGTTTTTTATTAATAAGATGCTTTCACCATTCTTTTAAACTTTAATTTTCATTGTTTTTCTACCTCTAGGTATAAATTACATTAAAGTATAGAGAGGACCTAGAGGACCTAGCGGAAATTGTACACTCAACGTTTCGGGGACTGTTGTTTCTTCCCACGGCTGAAGTACTGATTCAACAAACTGCCATAAACTGTAAATCGTCATAATTTTGAGTCAATATGGAATCAATTCATCCAACAGCTTCCCGAAATTGTCAAAATTGACAGTCCAGAACACACGATAGCCATTCGAAAACATTTCTTCCCCATTGGTAGTCAGTTCTGCAAGGTAATAGGCCTTTCGAGTTGTATAATGTACTTAATGTTGATATAACAGTAGGCCTAAGAGTGTCCAAGCCACATGACTCGTCCATTCTAACAAAATGACATAACAACGATCTATTACTAGATCACATAACTCAGACATCTAACTTTAGGACTATGCCTGAACATCTTTTTGATGATGTTTTGTGTGATGTGACTGCGAATAAATGTTGTATCTATCTATCTAACCTAATTAATTTATTAAAAAAAGACCGAACAAATAAAATGTATGTCAATCTGGTGATCAAGACGTAACTACATCATCGAACGAATCATCGTCACGAAATGACATCTTGCACTTCAAAATCCATCAATCGTTTTGACTACAGATGGTAACAATGAAACCGCAAAAATAATTATACTCCGCTTCGATAGTAGGGTAAAAAAATCATATAACAAAACTATTGATGTTTAATAGGCCATAAATTTCACGGAAAGACAATTTTAAAAAGATCAGACTATTTATTATAACGTTTTTTTGATAAATTTCGTTTTATGTATTACACTACCTTCAGTCGTATTCTATCGGTGTTTTTCTATCCAAAGTTTACGATATTTAATGGAATAAATTGCTACCAATAAGGCCCTTTATTACATTTTATTTTTCTTTTTGTTCAATTTGTATTCTTTTTGTTTGAATTTGCATTTTTTATTGCAAAATCAAATTAAACTGCTACATTAGCTCCATTGAACTGACCCCACTTTTAGTGCTGATGTGCCTATCCTTATGATATTAAATCTATGTTTGTCTCTATATTGCTACGACATAACTGCATCCTCCACATACGACGCATATAAGGAGTGAAAGTGATTGTGGCTGTGGCAAAGATCACAGGAGTCAATCGATATGGGCAATGTTGCAAAATTACCGATTAGAATTAGAAATGTTTGGCAAACACAATCCTTTTGTTTGCCTAATCTCGAGAAGATATTGTCAAATGTGTTATTGTATTTATTTAGGTTAATAAATTTCTTAATAAATGTAGGAAACATGCTAATGAGGACAAGACATACGTATACGGGAAATGTGATGGAAACTGTATTGACGACATAAATTGTATTAGTAATTAAGTTTTTTTTTTTTTAAATATGTTGAAGTTAGTTTTTTTGGGCTTGACGTTTCTTCTCGCTTCGCAAACACTTCCAGAAACGTTGAGTGTACAAGTTCCGCGTACAACTTTGTACTAGGTAGAAAAAAACGACGATTTAAAAGAATGTGCAAAGTATCTACTTAAATAAAAAAACATTTTGATTTAGATTTTTGATTTTTTGACATCTGATAAGACTCGAGAAAATCAAAAAATATCATTTCAAATAGAGCAAAAGTAACAAAAACATTTGTCGCCAACAGCTAGGAAGGTAATACGATACAAGTGTACACCTTAATGGCATGAGTTTGTAGTAAGAGATTAAAGTGCTCCTACGCGTAAGTGACAAAGGACATATAATAATTTCAGACGGAAATTAATGAAACTAATTTTTAATGTTAAATTACTTGGCTAAATTTTTATATTATGTGCCAATATAAGTACTGGAAACGTACGTTCCCATATGCATATAGTTAAACCGTTTTGCGGCCAATTACATGTGGCAACCGAAATAGCATGTCCACTGCCCTTGATAGTCGTGTCGTGTCGTAATGGAACGGAAGGCAACAGCCGAGCGGTCGCGAAGATTGGCGCGTGCCACAAGTTATGAGGCGCGGCGGAAGTTGCGTTGATTGCTGGTTTGTTTGTTTGTTGTTATTGAAGTTAGTATTAGTATTGGTAGCTCCTTGTGTGAATAAAATGGTGAAATATGAATTTCTTTAGAGACGTTAGTACCTAGAGTCCAATATATTATTATCAGTCTTTCATTCCCATAATACAGAGCTATCCTAGTTTGGGGCCAGATGACCGTATGTGGTTTGTCTCGAATATCTTTTTATTATTATTGTATTACCTCATTATTATAATATTAGATCATAATTGACCATGCTGAACACGTTAAAAACAACCGACTTCAATCGTAACAACTACAATTTTAATATGTTTTAGGTTTTTGTTGAGTTTTTCAAAAAGCGCTTAATTAAATATGTTATATTTTTATGGGACCACCTCTGAAGTATTGTAGATGACTCACCAAACAAAAAAGAATCATCAACATCGATTCATAATTGGCGGAGTAATCGGATAACATACATACAAAAAACAACGTACAGTCGAATTGAGAACCTCCTCCTTTTTGATGTCTGTTAAAAAATGACCTTCGTCACCTCTAGTCGCTTGCGCCGCCTGAAGCCAGTTACAGCGGGGCGGCGGCGCGTGCGCCTATTTCCGGCAGCGCATCGCACCGCTTCACCACCTTTCACTGTTCGCTTTGCGCAGTTGAAGTTTTTGCAAGCCTGGATGGGCAAAGTTACCACGTTCGAGGTTGGTGTATTAAGAACCCATTATATTCCCTTTGCAGGGTCACGGGTCCCTTCCCATATATCGGGAAGGACGATAAGAAAGAGCTAAGTGCATAGATTTGGTGTATATATTCTTTGAAAGTGCGCTTAAAGAAAAACAGCGTAAAGCTGGCAGATTTTTAATAGCGCATAGAATTAAAATATAATTTCATTATCATTTTCAGTTTACCTACTGCATTATAAGTTTAATTTTAATAAATTCCGATAACCACTTCATCTATCGTGCTGCATCGCCATTGTTTTTGTTCGTCTATCTATTAATTGACTTCTTCTGCTATCTCACTGACTGGGTCAAGGCAAATTCGACGATAATTCTACTAAATTACCGGCGTTTTTTCCATGAATCATAATCATCTCTAGTTTCCAGTGCAGTGGCTACCAAATATTATGCAACCGATTTGTGTGGTTTCGTCGTTATTTAGATTTCGAACGGGATATAGAGGATTTTGTAATTGGTTGCTTAATGTTGGAATACTGTGGCTTTGAAGGCCCGACCACCAGCGGCCATACAATATAACTTCGTCGGAGGAGTGCTGACGTGCTGTGAGTGTGGCCGCACATTCTCAGCTATAATTGACCACGCTGAATACGTTAAAAACAAACCGACTTCAATCGCAACAACTCCAATTTTACTATGTTTTTGTTGATTTTCTCAAAAACCGCTGAATCGATTTCGATAAAATTTATATGGGACCACCTGTGAAGTATACCCTTTCAAACAAAAAAAGAATTTTCGAAATCGGTTCAGGCGTCTTCGAGTAATCGGTGAACATACATAAAAAAAAATAAAAAAAAAAAAATAAAAAAAAACCGACGAATTGAGAACCTCCTCCTTTTTTTGAAGTCGGTTGAAAATTGGCTACGTCAGTCACATTAGAGCACACGAACGTCGCTCTAATAAGTGATTGCAGTCGCCGAGGCCGAAATCGGTCTGGATTGATTGACTGACTGACTGTGGCTTTAAGGTGACGGACGGTCGACGTCCGGTCGGTCGCTCCAGCTACCGATTGGGCGATGTGGTGAACGCCGCAGATCTTCGTGAGCTCCGAACTAGCGACTGGCGAGAAATCACACCGAGACCAGTTGGCGACTTCTCGTACACCGAAAAAAGTTTTTGACTACTATACAACAAGAATAACTATATTTTAAACAACTGTTTTAAAAATAGTTATTCTAACAAAAAACTAGTTATAAGTAATATAATTTTTTACAGCATGTAGAATAGAATAGAATAGAATAGAATAGAATAGAATAGAATAGAATAGAATAGAATAGAATAGAATAGAATAGAATAGAATAGAATAGAATAGAATAGAATAGAATAGAATAGAATAGAATAGAATAGAATAGAATAGAATAGAATAGAATAGAATAGAATAGAATAGAATAGAATAGAATAGAATAGAATAGAATAGAATAGAATAGAATAGAATAGAATAGAATAGAATAGAATAGAATAGAATAGAATAGAATAGAATAGAATAGAATAGAATAGAATAGAATAGAATAGAATAGAATAGAATAGAATAGAATAGAATAGAATAGAATAGAATAGAATAGAATAGAATAGAATAGAATAGAATAGAATAGAATAGAATAGAATAGAATAGAATAGAATAGAATAGAATAGAATAGAATAGAATAGAATAGAATAGAATAGAATAGAATAGAATAGAATAGAATAGAATAGAATAGAATAGAATAGAATAGAATAGAATAGAATAGAATAGAATAGAATAGAATAGAATAGAATAGAATAGAATAGAATAGAATAGAATAGAATAGAATAGAATAGAATAGAATAGAATAGAATAGAATAGAATAGAATAGAATAGAATAGAATAGAATAGAATAGAATAGAAATGGCGCTGTAGGTACTGTAGAGACTGGATTATAGGCTCTCTCTAAATAGGTCTCATATAGGTTTTTACGAATTAAAAATAAGTAGTAGACGTTTATTTAAATGTTTCAAATATTGGAACAAAAACAATATGTTGACGGTCAGTCTCATTTTGGTTCTTGTCCTAGGAACATCCGTGTGTAAAACGCTTAGTAGAAAATACAATGTTTAAATGTGGAGCGTTATTTGGTCCCAAGCTACGAGCTCCAGTCGTTACAGTACTGTTCTGTTGTATATTTCTTTTCCGTCCTTTTAGGGGCAGACTAAGGCTGCATGGCCATACTGCCTTGTCCTTAGTTACTTATATTTCTGAATCTTCTGTATTTACTAGGTAGTATTATTAACTTAGTCTGATTTTCAGTGTTTTTCTGTCGACAGTAATGATAGAACTTGTGCATCTACTATTAGCCTCGTTTCAGCGAATAAAAGTCCACCCTAAACTGGGTCGTTCTGTTATAAATTACCTGAAAAAAAATAACAGTGGCTCCTACTCATGAAACTGAACAACTTTCCCCAAGGAACCTATACTCGATTCGCAGCAAACATATTTTGAACTTCTCATACATAATTCGGCGGATCAGTTGATCAATTTTTATGAGGATGGAAATATTTTTTTTGCAAATTGAGTATAGGTTGGGGAAAGTTGTTCAGTTTCATGCGTAGAAGTTGTCATTTTTTCATTAGGACCCTGTATACAAAAAGTGTTAAAAAAAGTGCATTTGAGATTTTAAGCGGTGACTCAGAATCAGTTATAGAAGGAAAAATATAAAAAAAATCGGTCAACAACTTTTTTTAAGTTTCCCAAACTAGTCAAAGAATTTGTATGGCAAACTGAAAAAAAAGTTGTAGATCGGATTTTTTATTTATTTTTCCTGTATTCTATGCTTGATTCTGAGTAACTCCTTAAAATCTCAAACGCACTTTTTTGACACTTTTTTTGTATCTATATTATGTAGGTACGAATGTACTAATAGAGTAAAATCAAGTTTCTAAGCAATAAATGTGCAACCTAATAAAATTTCTTCGTTTTCTTAGAAAAGTGTGTCATCTCAATATTAGTTTAAGATGACAAAGCGAAGATATTGATACAACTGAAAGAAACAAACACAACTGTCGGGTTTTTGTCAAAATGACGAGGTTATTTCAAGTGTATTACAAAATTAGGTCATTTAGTCATGTATTTACTTTGAACAAAGGACCACAATTATTTCAAGGGTGTACCTTTGGTTTTAGTAGGTTTTAATGAAGACTAATCTCTGTGATGACCAAGCAAGACCAAAATGATGATACATAATATATGGCTATAGGTATATAATATCCGGGACAAATCACACACGGTCATTAGGCCCCAAACTAGGATTCCATGTATCTTGGGAACCAGAGACTGATATACATACACATATACATTTAAATACATACATACAGATATAGTACACCCAGACTCAGAGTAAACGATTCTGCTCATCACAGAAAATTTTGCCGTGTGGGGATCGAACCGACGACTCTCGGATCAGAGGTCAGGATCGCTAACCACTTAGCCACCAAGTCAGTCTTATCATCTGAGTTACGTTTTATCAAAATTAAATGTCAAAACGACGTTGTGGTATAAAAATAGTTACTATAATGAGTTGTATCAGAGTAATAATAGTCGTTTCTATAAATAGTCATTACGATTTTTTTTTAATAAAAAATTGCACAAGTAATGAATGAAACAACTTTCTTTATGGAACGCATAGTCAATCTACAAAAAAAATGGACTCTTGATACAAATTGCTCATCTGATCGGTTAACTTTGTATAAAAATAAGAATCCAAAAAAATTTTGCGTATACATTTTTTATACCCTGTATAAATTCTGAATTTTTAATTGTGCACGATGGACACATAAAGTTCCTGTGTAGTGTATAAATATTTAAGTTCTACATATAACTAGTTATAAGTGTGTGTATGTAAAGCTAGTTGTAAGTCTCTATATTGTATTCATTTGTGTTTTATTGTTTGTGTATTTTTATATGTCTTGTGTTTGTGTGTTTTAATAAATAATTTCTATTGCTGTGTTTTGCTTGTGAGGTTGTAGGCAGGCTAGTTAGGCTCACGCACAGTCTAGGTAACATTCCTAGTAATTTGAGGTAGTGGGATGGATAAATAGAGTCGCTAGGTCCGAGCAATGAGCTAAAAACCGCATAGGGCCAGATAACAGCGCCAAGCGGCGGCGCTCCCCGCGGCATTGTTTGGACCGGGTAATGTAGCGGTTCTATCGCTCCATCCCGCTCCCATATATAGCGCCCTCCCGCTTTACGGGAAATGATAGGAATATGTGCGGGCGGCTATTTCACTCCACCACGAGACTCCGACGAGAAACGCTGTGCGTGCGCCTCCCTGCGACCCCACAAAGGAAAGGACAGCTATTGTTTAAGAGAGAAAACAATACCGGCGTTCTTATTCCGGCTCGAACCAAAAAGAAAAATTCATTCTATTGTCTCTACGGTCATAGTCACTACCTGCGTGTGTTTCCGTGCCGCGAAGGGGACCGTCCGTTACATTTGGTCCTTCGCTCGCCGGATCCCTGAACTCGCCATCTGAACAACGACGCATCGTCTCACCGGGGAATGTTGACGCGATCGGCGAAGTTAGCCATGGATATGGACAAGACTGCGCCCCAGATCGACGCTGAGAAGACTGTGTCGGGAGATTCGGATGCGGCCAACGGTATGGAGACCAACACCAACACGCAGTCCAGAAACAACGAGTCTACGAATGAAGACGCTGACGTCATGGTTGTGGAGACCCACCATAAGTCAGTTCGGTCAGGCCGATCTAAGGCTTCTCGCAAGAGGCTCCTCGCGGAGCTGGAAGTCAAGGAGAGGCTGGCCGAGCTGGCAGTCAAAGCAATCGCGGCGGAACGAGCGTTAGCGGAGGCGCGACTGAAGCGCATGGAAATGGAGGAGAACACTGACGAAGACCTGGACCTCGCGGATAATGCCGCTGAAGAGGCGAAGCAGGGCTCCGTCAGAGTAGAGGAGTGGTTTGGCCGGCATGATAGTGAGAAGAAGGGACGACCTCACACCCAACCGGGGCCTGCGGTGACCGAACAACCGCGGCCTGCGGCCTCACCTGACCGGAGGCAGGGGCGGGAGGAGTCCACAGTCATGCCAGCCAGCACCCAGCAGATACCGGAGAGAGCACCCCATATCACTGAGCCGGCTGCGCCGCAAACAGACGTTGCGGCCCTCACAGCGGCCCTACAGAGCGCGATTCGCTTATCGGCGGGAGGGGCGCCCAAATATCTCCAGGAGCTGCCTAGTTTCGACGGAAGGAGTGACGCCTGGTTATCATTTAAATCAGCGTACGTCGAAACTGAGAAGTGTTTCACGAAAACAGAGAACGTCGCACGTATAAGAAATAGCCTCACCGGAGCGGCGAAAGACGCGGCGAGCTGCCTATTTATCGGCAGCCCGGACCCGCTGCGCATAATGGAGGCATTGGAGAGGCGCTTCGGGCGGGCGGAGGCGCTCGTTATGCGGGAAATAGAGAGGACCCGCGCGCTACCCCGCATCGGAGACAACCCGCGAGAGATCTGCGTGTTCGCGAATAAGGTAGCGAATGTCGTAGCCACGATCGAGGCGCTTAAGAAAAGTGCGTATCTCTACAACCCCGAGCTGGTTCGCACTATACTCGAAAAGATATCGCCTATCCTGCGAAATAAGTGGTACGACTACGCGGCGCGCCAAGACGACACGCAGCCGGATCTAACTCAGCTAGCGGCTTTCCTTAATGAAGAGGCCGATAAATGCGGCGCATACGCGCCGGCTGAGACGGCACTATACGACGCGTCGCGAGAGAGAGCGAGAAGGAAGATTGAGCGAAACTTCGCTACCGCGACGAGCTCCGCTACACCCACGTGTCCGGAATGTAGCGGCATACACAAGCTGGTTGAGTGCAAGCGGTTTACCGGGGCGGATGTCGAGGCGCGCTGGGAGCTAGTACGCCGACATCGCCAATGTTTCCGGTGCGTGAGAAGCAACCACAGGCGCTTTAACTGCAAAGCGAAGCCGTGCGGTACAAACGGCTGTCGCGCACCCCACCACCCGCTGCTACACTCAGAGCGGCCCAAGGAAGAGGCGAAGGCGGAGGAAGTCGCGTCGGCAATGGAGCTCGCTCATACTACCCGGGCGAGCTCGCGCCGCGCTTACTTGAAGATAGCGCCGGTCGTACTAACCGGACCGCGCAACACGGTGGAGGCGTACGCGTTACTGGACGAGGGAAGCACCGTCACTATCATCGACGAAGACCTCGTCGAGTCCCTCGGCCTGGACGGGCCCACTGAACAACTGTGGGTCCAAGGAGTGAACGGCACGCGGCGCAAGCACGAGAAGAGCAAGATAGTCGACGTGCGAGTGAGAGGGAAATACTCGCTCGCTACTCACTTGTTGCGTGGGGCACGCACGGTCGAGCGACTTGATTTCACTACTCAGTCGCTCGGCAAAGAAGACTTGGAGGACTGCCCACACTTGCGAGACTTGCAACAAGAGCTCATGTACGAGAACGGCACGCCGAAGTTACTGATCGGGCAAGACAACTGGGAATTGATCGTCTCACGCGAGGTGCGAGCGGGACGGAGAGATCGGCCCGTAGCCTCACTCACACAACTCGGGTGGGTGCTACACGGGTGTCGGTCGTCGCTCGCGAACCCCGTGCTTTTCTGCGGCTACCTGACGGGGAAAGAAGACTCCATGGAGGACATGATGAGAAAATACTTCGCCCTCGAGTCACTGGGGATCGAGCCAAAAAAACCGCGAGACGACCCCGAGCAAAGAGCGCTTCGTATATTGGAGGAAACAACAACGCGTCTTCCCGACGGCCGCTTCCAAACCGGTCTGCCCTGGCGTGAAGACAACGCGAAGCTGCCCGATAACCACCGGGATGCGAAAAAAAGGCTTATTAATATCGAGAAGCGCCTAGATAGAGATCCCGAATTGAGAATCAAATATGAAGAGCGAATACAGAACCTCTTCACACGGGGTTACGCCGAGCCAGCCCCGACGCCGCCTACATCTGGGAGGGTGTGGTACCTGCCACACTTCGCCGTTGTTAACCCAGACAAGCCAAAGATACGCCTAGTACACGACGCCGCCGCAAGAACCGAGGGGAGGAGCCTAAATGACGCGCTGCTACCTGGGCCGGACCTTTTACAATCCCTGCCCGGTGTAGTGATGCGTTTCCGCGAACATCCCTTCGCCGTAACCGCCGACATCCGAGAAATGTTCATGCAAATACGCATACGGCCGGAAGATAGAGACGCACTACGCTTCCTATGGAGAGGGAGCGAGAGAGGAGATGCGCCGCCGAAAGAATACCGCATGACAAGCGTGGTGTTTGGCGCGACCTCTTCGCCGTGCACTGCCTTGTTCGTTAAAAACAAGAACGCGGCCGACTACGCGGAGGAGTCACCGGAGAGGAGCGCGAGGCGAGTTACGCGACTACGGCGGCTACGGAGCTACGAGGCCACGCCCACCTGCCCAACATAGCGCGATTCTCGCGCTGGACGCGCCTCATTCGAGTCACGGCGCGCGTCCTACAGTTCGTAGAGAGATGCCGCGGCCGTACGCAACACATAGCGGCCGCGAAGAGAAAGCGAACAACTAAAAAGGACGACAAAGACCCGACATACAAGAGGCAACCGACTGCCAAAACGATGTCGAAACCAAAAGTCGACACAGCGACGTCGGACCGCTTCATCGGCATAGAAGCGTATCTACTAATACGCGCCGAGAAGCTATGGGTGCGAGCAGCGCAGCAAGACTCATATGCGAGAGAGAGACGGCGAGTCGAGAGAGGAGCCCCGCCCACCGGCGACGATAAGTTGGCCGCATTGAGTATCACGGTGGGCGCCGACGGGATCCTGCGACTCAAGGGACGAGTGGAGAAGGCCGTCGACATTTCAGAGGAAGCTGCGAGCCCCGCCGTGCTGGATGGCAGACACCCCTACACGCGCCTGTACCTGTTACACCTGCACGAGCGACTGAGCCACGGCGGGGTGGAGCTCGTCGTGAACGAGGCGCGCCAGCGACTGTGGGTCACGCGCATCCGGCCCACGGTCAAAGAGGTCCTGCGGAGCTGCCCAGCCTGTCGCCTACGGAAGGCGAAACCCGCCAGCCCGTCGACTGGCAACCTGCCGGCGGGCCGCCTGGCGCATCACGCACGCCCCTTCACTTTCACCGGCCTGGACTACTTTGGCCCGGTGACCGTGACCGTGGGGCGGCGCACCGAGAAGCGATACGTGGCCCTGTTCACGTGTCTGACGTCACGTGCTGTACATCTGGAAGTCGCCGCGTCGTTAAGCGCTGACTCAGCGATATCAGCGCTCCGGCGATTCGTTGCGCGGCGGGGGCCGCCGAAAGAAGTTTGGAGCGACAACGGGACCAACTTCAAGGCGGCGGAGCGCGAGCTAGCCGCGGCCGTCGACGCGATGGGGAAGGAGGCCAGCGCGCAGCACATCGTGTGGCGCTTCATGCCGCCGTCCGCCCCTTTCATGGCGGGCGCCTGGGAGCGCATGGTGCGCGCCGTCAAGGAGGCGCTGCGAGCCACGCTACAGGAGGAGCGGCCGAGAGAAGAGACGCTCCACACGCTGCTGGTGGAGTGCGAGAACGTGGTGAACTCACGACCACTCACACACGTGAGTGTCGACCCGGCGGAGCCCGAGGCGCTGACCCCTAATCACATCCTGATTGGGCCAAACTGTCACGCGCCGCCCCCGGGCGCCTTCACCCCCGCGGACACCAGCGCGCGCATGCAATGGAGGCGCGCGCAGCTGCTGGCGGATAACTTCTGGCGGCGGTGGGTGAGAGAATATCTCCCCACACTCCAACACCGGCGGGAGCCCCGGGCCTCTGGAGAGCCCCCTAAGATCGGTGACCTGGTGGTCATCGCCGACGGCAACCTCCCACGCAACTGCTGGCCCAGGGGACGCATCACGAAGACGTTCCCAGGCGAGGATGGCGAGGTGCGCGTGGTCGAGGTGACGACGAGCCGAGGACACGTGCTACGGCGCCCCACTAAGAAGGTCATCGTGCTACCGGTGCTGAATCGCGAGGGCGACGGCGGGAGAATGTGCACGATGGACACATAAAGTTCCTGTGTAGTGTATAAATATTTAAGTTCTACATATAACTAGTTATAAGTGTGTGTATGTAAAGCTAGTTGTAAGTCTCTATATTGTATTCATTTGTGTTTTATTGTTTGTGTATTTTTATATGTCTTGTGTTTGTGTGTTTTAATAAATAATTTCTATTGCTGTGTTTTGCTTGTGAGGTTGTAGGCAGGCTAGTTAGGCTCACGCACAGTCTAGGTAACATTCCTAGTAATTTGAGGTAGTGGGATGGATAAATAGAGTCGCTAGGTCCGAGCAATGAGCTAAAAACCGCATAGGGCCAGATAACAGCGCCAAGCGGCGGCGCTCCCCGCGGCATTGTTTGGACCGGGTAATGTAGCGGTTCTATCGCTCCATCCCGCTCCCATATATAGCGCCCTCCCGCTTTACGGGAAATGATAGGAATATGTGCGGGCGGCTATTTCACTCCACCACGAGACTCCGACGAGAAACGCTGTGCGTGCGCCTCCCTGCGACCCCACAAAGGAAAGGACAGCTATTGTTTAAGAGAGAAAACAATACCGGCGTTCTTATTCCGGCTCGAACCAAAAAGAAAAATTCATTCTATTGTCTCTACGGTCATAGTCACTACCTGCGTGTGTTTCCGTGCCGCGAAGGGGACCGTCCGTTACATTAATGAATAAAAAAGTCACCGTATACAAGAGTAATCTTCCGAATTTGTAATCAAAATAGACCTATAAGGATTTCACCACTCTCCTTTGACTGACCCTGGTGATTCACATATGGAAAACGCCTAATAACGTTACGAAACGAATCGACTTGAAAGCTAGTAAATAGCCACAATAAATGTTATGTCGCCTTAATCAGTAGCATAGCATACGAGTTACAGCGTACGTATAAGCGTGGCTCAGTGTAGCTTACGTGGTCGCTTCGATCACGCAAGTTAACTGATTACGATTACAGACATGGTCATAATCTGAACATTTTGTCTCATCTCTCATTAAGAGATCTCGCATCGTTCCCTTATCACACTTGCCCCAGCTGTGGGGACACTATGGGTCGTCAAAATGCTGTAAGTAACACACAACCTAAAAACAGTCACGAGTTTCGGACCGATGATCCCATAGCCACGCCGCGCCGTGCGAGTGCCATTACGTCAGTGCTCTCAGCTGATTGTTTGCGCAACACACTTTCTCTGCGTCTGCGCAGGCTATAGGCGCCGGCGCCGTTTGTGCTAGAAAGATTTAGAGGTGGCATGGCTGTCAGAGTGTAGCAGGTAAATAAACGATTTTTATTTTATTATTTATTTAAAGTGAGGCGGTCAGAATCGAAGATGAGGTGAGATGATGCCAAGGGCTTTCTAGCTGTGTTTTTTTTTAAAGAGTTTTTTAAACTGCTTCTAAAATAAAATATTATGTATATACCTACTCGGGACTAGGACGAAACTTAGGATTCGTCGTAGATTCGTACTCCAAAATTATGTTTATATTCTTTGATTTGAAATTCTTTGGCGATTGATTTAAAATTAAACCCATTTCGGGAACATTTTCCATTTAAAGAATTTTTTAACAAAAATAACATAGACATCTTTTATGTTCTCGTCACTTTCCTCAAATAAGTTGATAGTAACTTTATAAGAGCTCAAAGCATGACTACGTTCTTTATGTTGTAAAATCTTTTACTGCATGTACAATTATTAGGTACCTAGTCCAGCCTATTTTTTACAATTCTGTTTTTAAACCAACGAAATAATTTTAAAACAATGCCCTACACGTGACCGACGGTGATGATAAGTGCAACACCATGCAACCGCCGCCTATACCTAGTGGATAGGTCGGTTAAATTGTGCCACACGGTAAGAGAGAGATTTAAAAAAGTAATGCTGTCATTAGTGAATGACCGTTCACCAGAGGACCCTCCGGCGCCCTTTTAAAAAATGCCACCTCTATACGATTCAGAGGTCTACGCAAAGATGACCAATTTAACCCGTAAGTATAAACAAGGTAAGTTATTACACAAAACTCGGACAAGCGGATATTTTGTGCATAACATTAATTACCAATTACGAGTATTGTGACGCTGGTCGCGTAAGACGGGAGGAAAATTTTTATTTATTACCCAAATTATATCATGATTTATAGATTGATGAACGTCTCTTAAAATTAACAAGATATTTTGGTTGGGTAGGGTCTTAAGAAGAAATAAAAGAAAAAGTTGAGGTCGTCGTACCAGGATTTTAAGGAATTGGCACAAGACCGTGCTAAATGGCGATTGCGCCACAGACAAGAGCACTGCTCTTAAATTTGAAGAGTGTCTTAACGAGGACCTAACAAAAGTGCTGAGACTGTTAAAACTGGGGTTTCTACTTATGAATCTGGAAGATTTTAAAAATAAGAAAAAAATAACAAAAAAAAAGTAACTTCTTATAGAAATCAATCAGTTGACAACTTTCAAATATTTGACCACCAATTTTTATGCGTTTCACGGAAAATATAAAGGCTATATTAAGACACCGAAATGGGTCATTGTTTTTAATAATTATAATTTTATTTATTGTATTTTTCTTCTTTAGGATTTTAAAGGCTGTATGCATATGCAGTGGACGTCTTTCGGCCGATGATGATGCATATGCATTGTATAATGCCTCTGTCAACTGAGTGACAACTAATTTAAAAAAAGTTTAGTACTCTACCTGACGAAAATATCCTTATTTTACTTACCTGCGTTATATTAAATACCTGTAAATATTCTTAGATTCCAAAGGTTTTATTTGCAATGCACACCTAGACACAAAAAATACAGAAAAGTATTAAAAAGCATTTGCTTAGTAATAAAAAGCGTAATATACATATAAACAAAATTATAAGTGGTAGGAAGCAAGACATAGTTAGGAATAGAAATAATATAGAATTAGGTATAGAAAAGAAAAAATAATTATATTTTTATACATACATAAGAAGTATAGATATAAAATTCAGAATTTTTACATTCAAGTTATCGGTAAGTACCTGGTTTTTGAGTCCTTCTGGATTCTTCTAGATTACGCTGGATTGTTCTAGAACCTGCTACTATGTCTTGCCAACGACCACATGAGCTCTGTTAGTCACTTTTTTGTTTCATAGCATATTGTTTTTAGTTTTGGTCGCTGGGGTCGAGGTATTAATTGTTTAAAAATAGTTTTATTTTGACCCGAGTAAGTGTATAAATGTATAATCAAAATTATTTATGTAGGTAAGTCATTTATTTTTAAATAGCGGTATACTAAGTTAAAAAAAAAAATCTAAATATCATACAAATATTAAAAAGAAACTCCGCAATACTATATTTTGAAAATATTGCTGGATGCAAAATGATTGAAATCAATAGGTATTTAATATATTTTTGAGATTTAATGATTTATTGATTTTCAATTAATCAATTCAATTTTATGACAGCAAAAATATTTAAAAAAATCTACAGTAATTATAAAATATTACAGTGCGGGCCATAAAATTCGGACACCAAAAAAATGGAGGCAACTTTTTAAAAGAGCACTAACACCCAGCGACCAATCTTTTTTTTCTTTTTTAAATTTATTTAAGTGCGTGCATCGTGCTTGATCACTTACTTTCATCATTTATCACAGGTCCGTAACTCAGTCCTTCATTGGAGGAGAATTCTATACTGTTTGAGTCGTGCACTCCAAGCAACCCGGCCTTTGCGACCCTGTGACAGCATCCCTTCAGCAGTCCACCGCAAGAGCCTTCCAACAGCCCTCCCACCATCCAACAGTAGAAAAAAAACTCGCATGTCCCACCCTGGGGACAGGCCTTTTCATCCTGTCGGTCCTCCTTCTGAGCTTTTTCCGTCACAATTTCTATTTTAGATGCCTCTGGTGTATTATCCAGCTGCTGTAATCTACCTTTCCTTAATCTAGATTTAGGCACTACATTTGTACTTTTAGGTAAGTCTTGTAATATCTCACTAATTTTCTGTATCTGCGCATCGGAAATCGGTTTGAACTTTGGCAATGTCGTCGTCGTTGCGTTCGGGAATTCGTAATAATCTATTCTCTTCATCCTTATGCCATCAGTTTGTATAAACATTGGTTTTTGAAATAGGATCTTTTTCGAGTTTATCTCTTTGCTGTTAGTTCGAGCTCGATGGTGGTCGTTGGCATCTGTTCGGATTAAAAAAGCAAGTTATTAGTAAAAAGAAATAGGATGAAAAGTTAGAGTGAATTTTGTACAATATGAAATAAATAAGTTGGAAATGAAATAAATAAGGTTGGGTGAAATGGAAATATTGGAATATCCAATTAGAATAATAGTATAAAGCACAACAATAAATACAAATAAGTCATCGATAATAATGATCAAAGCAGAAAATATTTACAACTGTACACTTTACAACACATTTTGTACATTTTTAAAATCTTTCTAACCTAATTACTTTAGCTTCTGTAATCAGAAAACTTTTATTTACTCATTAACTGTGACTTTTTCATTGTGGAATCCACACTGTTAAAAATAAAAGCAACACATTAATTTGCATGGAACTATTAATCCCTTGATTTCAGTAAGTCATGAAAGGCAGATAATACGAGCATTACGAGTTACGATCCCTAATAAAGTTGCTCTATCACTTTCGCACTGCTGAACGTAAATCTCACTATTATAGATGCGAAATGCTAAAGTATGGATGTTTGTTTGTTCCACTTTCACGCCGAAACTAGTGAACAGGTTTGGATGAAACTTGGTAGGTAGATAGATAAAGCACTGCGCTTATACATAGGATACTTTTATCCCGGAACACTCGAGGGTTCCCGGAGAAATAGCTAAAAAACTGTTGTTTTACTAAGATGGCACTGCCTTAACGTGTTATTTCTCTCGGGGCCCAATTCTGAAGTCCACGCCGTTGAAGTCGCGGGCGGAGGCTAGTCAGCTAATAAAAAATATCTCGATGCTGATGGCGATATACAGGTGCTTCCACTTATGCAACTGAACAACTTTTGTTCTATCTACAATTTTTGGACTCTTCATGCAAATTGATCAGCTGTTTGGAACAATCAAAAGGAAAGCCATTTTTTTTTTATTTCAGCAAAATCAAATAACAACTGTTGTTCAATTAATTTTGTTTGTTTGTCATTCTCTCACGTGGCAACTTAGATCTATGAGGATTTTTGCAGAGACATAGGTGACTTAGGCAAAATTTTATTGCAAATTCCCGTAGGAATTACACCAGGCATTTACAAGTAAATCATTAACTTAGAGGCATGAGACAGCGCTACTTATTGCTGTATTGTCACTCTCGGCAGAACGATTAAAATGGCGTCAAAGTCTTAAAACCGGTATGACAAAGCACGACGAAGCGTGGCTAGACAATCTCAAACAAAAGAGACTTCGTCGTCATAGTAACCACCAACCCTTAGACTCACGTTTTACCTGTGACAAATGTGGCAAGAAATAATAATATAATAATAATAATATCCGAGACAAATCACACACGGTCATCTGGCCCCAAACTAGGATTTTCCCTGTATCTTGGGAACCAGAGACTGATATACATACACATATACTTTTAAATACATACATATATAGATATAATAAACCCAGACTCAGAGCAAACAATTCTGCTCATCACAGAAAAGTTTGCCCTGTGTGGGGATCGAACCCACGACTCTCGGATCAGAGGTCAGGATCGCTAACCACTTAGCCACCGAGTCAGTCGCGCCGCCATCGGCCTATACAGTCACAAGCGAAGATGTGGTGCTCCAACAATGAAATGATACCCGTAGCCGCTGCAACAATCATCTGACAAGATGTTGTGGCCAATGATGACTAAACCAGTTTTAATGAAATTTAGCCGCGGGCAGAAGCTATTTTATTGTTTTTTATTTTTACTTTTTTATTTGTAACTTAATTTTTGTTTATGCTTTTACTGTCGTTATTTGTAATTTGAGTGTTCGTTGCAAATAAACATTAACTTACTTACTTAAATAAATTAAAACCAAATGTAGCTGCAATGAAAGGTAAAACATTGTAACTCACTGCATGATGGTTAGATTTATTCAAGAAAATGGTAAACTCTATATTTAACGTAATGTAAACGCATTACATGTTCTGTAATCATAACTCACTTTCGATTTTGCATCGCAATGCTGCGACATGTTATTTTAATGCATAATGATAGGAACGCGTGAATCCGTCCGTATGTCCGTCCGTTCAATAAGTGCCATTACATGTTGAGCCTCGAAATAAATGATGTTTAATACAAAGCCAGACCATCTTACAATGGTGTATCTATCAGTTACTCCACCCTTCCATTATAAACACAGTATAAGGACATTATACAGTATGGACACTCCCTGCCGCTCTTAAGACCAGTTGTCAAGAGATTGGCAAACCAAAGAAAAATTTTTTTTCATAATGAGAGAGGTAATAGCTTCTAAGGCTTTACAGCCTTGTCTCGTTTATTCAGCATTCACTTCATTACTTCATTATACATGTCTGTTGTAAAAGTCTGTATTTTGTATTCATATCCGTCGTTGAAAGTTCTACTGTTTTTGGAAATATCAATTACTAAAAACGTCAACATAACAAAAAGAAGTGTAACCTACGGCAAGGCGGTATGACCAAGAAGCCTTAGCCTAAGCAGCCCTAAATACTCACACACACATTAACATGTGTACAGACACGAAGAAGTGTCAAATTTCTATGTTTTCTATGTGTGTATGTAGTAGTAGTATAACGCGATATTTGTATGAAGTGTTCGGGCCCCGAGGTGTGTGGAAGGCTTTTCATTATAAATTAAGGATCGATTAATATGAACTTTTCTTTATGTATAATCCAGCTCATGTTATACTGGTTTTGTAGCTTTGACGTGAGCGTTGACTATACAAATGACTTCCGATCCAACTAATGTTTTTATGTTTTAACTAATATAAATTATCGTATTATCTTGATACCATTTTATAATCACTTATTTACACTATAGGCATTCAAATCGGTCATGCCCCGTACCGCTAGTCATCCGAATCACTTTTTATCAAATGTCAAACACTACTTTTGCGGGTGGTAGGACCTTGTGCGAGGTCCGTCCGGATCGCTACCACCATCTTACTCGCTAATCCTGCCGCTAAGCAGCAGTGCTTGCACTGTTGTGTTCCGGTGTGGAGAGTAAGACAGCCGAGGAAATTACAGGCACAAGAGGCATTTCATCTTAGCCCTCTAGGTTGGCAACGCATCTGCAATCCCCTCCGGGGTTGCAGGTGTCTATGGGCAGTGGTGATCACTTACCATCAGGTGACCCATTTGCTCGTTTGCCTTCCTTATCACATTAAAAAAAAAAACAGTGTTCTAAAAAAAATTAAATAATGAGCTGTGACGTCATATTTTAATATAAAAAAAGTTTTCACTTTCACGAGTAATATCTACCATTCACCACTTGCCGGCGAATTTCAAGTCACCCTGTATAATCACACCACATACAAAGATACATACGTATACAATAACCCTCTTTCTCATATAGTTGGGTGAAATGAAACGGTTCAAGTCACTGTGTTTCTAGGTCATCCTTCACTTTCAAAGTGGCATCGAAAGCGGGATGCGTATACGCAAGATTTGGTTACATCCAGCGGCTGACGGACGCGACCAACTCCGGAACGAATCGGTGAAAATTAAATGTGTCGCTTCTGCACATTGAGCCTTTTCTGGAACAACGTCCTAAGCGCCATCTTGAATTTTTACTGGCGAAGTTTTTAACAAAACATGCAAAATATTTATGGTTTCATTTATCTCTTATGAATCCTTTCTTTCTTTATTCTTATTTTTTTTATTTACAGACATGACATTGTATAATTCATTTATTGATCTAGCATTAAGATGTAATAGAATATAAGATTTTTTTTTTATGTGTTGGAGGGAGTTAATTTAGGGCCCGCCGTTTCTTTTCACTCCGCAAACACTTCCCGAAACGGTGGGTATACGAGTTCCAAGTGGTAGGAACCTCGTATTAGGTAGATCAGTGTTTT
The DNA here is from genome assembly GCA_958295455.1 of Coleophora deauratella. Classification (NCBI taxonomy): domain Eukaryota; kingdom Metazoa; phylum Arthropoda; class Insecta; order Lepidoptera; family Coleophoridae; genus Coleophora; species Coleophora deauratella. The sequence continues at coordinate 4,128,786 of OY282416.1, read as the reverse complement.
TCAACCTGTGGGTCGCGACCCCCAGGGGGGTCGCGAAGCATTTCTCAAGGGGTCGCGGGTAAAAGAAAAAGACAAGTGTTTGTAGGTCCTACAGTGCCATGAAAAAATATGATATCAGTAAGAAGGCTGGGCCTGTTTATTTTTTAACAATTTATCAAATCTTGGTTATATTTTGGAGAATCATTTTCTAACTGAAGAAAATTATAAACGTAGTCTTTCAAATCACTAACATTTTGTAGTTTGTGAACCTAATGGGGGTCGCAAGATTTTTTTAAGTTGTAAAGGGGTTGGGTATTAAAAAAGGTTGAAAAACACTGAGGTAGATAAAAGAATGACGATCGAAAAGTGTACACTGCTACCTACTTCGAATAAAATATTTTCATTTTCATTTATAATATCTTTAATTATAAGTAACTGATTAGTTACCAAAAAAATGCTGTGCGCGTAGCGACTTACTCGAGAAGAAGATTTTTTTAATTTTTACACTTACGACATTCTTCCTGTAAAGCTTAAATGATCCTAACTAACATTATAAAAGTGAAAATGTGTTTATTTGTTGACTTTTGACGCTTCAAAACCTCAAGCACTCTAGATGAAAGGACACGTTTCATTTTGTGCGTGGACATGTACGTAGTACGAAAAATATAGAAAAATATTGGCTTTCTAGGAAAAATAATGAAAAAAATATTAAAAGCAGGGTTGCGTGGTTCAAGCATAATGTTTTGTCAGCACTTTTTACAATATAAATGGTAACACTGAAGCTTGCAATAGTAGGTCACGTTCAGAAATTACGGCTTCATCCACATATTCCTCAGATGCTTTCTCTGACTCTGATTGACTGAACACCCTTCTGTTCTGACTTTTGACATTGGTGTACGATTTTTAAAATCTGCGGATATGCCTTGCCTCTTTTACAGGCATAACAGCTGGTTTTCGAGTTACTTGTCGGACAACTAAATTATTAATTTCAATGGTATGTACAAAATCTAGTTTCTGAACCTAGTTTCTGAACGTAAAATGCTCAAAATTGCGCTCGCTTCGCCATATTGGGTGATTTATGTGTTGCGATTGTTAAATCTGAGAAACTAGATGAACCTCGCAACGAAGGTAAATCGAATGAAATGTACAATTAGAAAAGACTATGTTTCTAATGACTTATATATGATGTTTAGTACACAGACCAGGTCCAAGCTCCATAGTCCCGTGAAACGTCTCCTTTGATATGCATGTAAGCTGTGGCATGGAAAAAAGATATGCTATATTTCATCCCGATTCCTCCATGGGGTTTCCGTGATAAAGCTATATTTTAACTTCTACAGGAATGTTTGCGAGCAAAATCGTGAACAGAAAGCTAGTACTATACATGATGTTAAAAAAGTGGGTTTGAAATTTTAAGGGGTTACTCAGAATAAATTATAAAATACAGTAAAAATATTGAAAATATCCGCTTTTAATTTTTTTCAGATTCCCATAGTAAATATGAATAGTGAATCAATCTGTAGGTATGGGAAACTAAAAGAATCGGTTTTTATTTTATTTTTCCTGTATTCTATACTTGATTCTGAGTAACCCCTTAAAATTTCAATCGCACTTTTTTTAACATCCTGTATAAACATCCCGGATTACTATACAACGGACAGCGGGCTGTGGTATTCAAACGATTAAAAATATTATATTTTATAGTTTGAAAACATGTATATTATACGTATTTTTATCGGCCGTAACTTAATCTCAGATAAATGATTAAATTATTCAAAGCCTATTATCTACTAGACTGTCGCGCGACCACGACATGGTCGGTAATGACGTAATGTCGTGTCTGCCATGGAGCCATCTGGTGGTTGCCGGCGTATGGTACTGATTTACCGTAACATTTAACAGTGTTCATATATCTTATCCTTTCTTTCACATTGTGATTCGTATATGAATGAGTAGGCCAAGTAGCAGGCCACTTCTGTGGCGCGCTCTTAGTATAAACAATGGCGGAGAATCTAAGTTGAAATACAGCTGTGTCACAGTGAAGTCAAGCATCGGTTTTCTTTGTTTTACTTATATAATTGTAAGTGATTCATGGAAATTTATTTAGAAAAACATGTAACGGTAAGTGATCTTTCATTTTTTATTTCATTACGTTGTAAGCTTTTGATTTTTTAAATAAATCTAAGCCCTAAACTGGTGAATCTTCCTTCTAATGAAATATAAACATAACATTGTTACGATTTTCTTCATATTAAAAACGTTTACATTAATATTATTTTTATTGATTCCTGCAATCATTTTATTATTTTTGTGTTCAAATACAATGTTAAACGTGTATGTTTTAGCAAAATCTTAAAAAATATAATAAAATAAGTGAAGGTTCGCCATCACCCACGTCATGGCCGCGCGACAGATTAGGTTTGACACATGTTTGACAGCCCATCACAGCAGTTGCTTGGTGGCTAGGTTAATATGGATAGGACCCGTCGGCTTTTTCATTATTTTCAAAATATAATAATTTTTGAGAATTTATTATTGTTTTAGGTATATTTCACTCTTAAAATGTTGGAGTATATATTTTTTCTTTTTTGTATAAATTATAATATTCATTGTAAAGCCTGGGACTTACAAATTTTTAAATAGTTTATCAATTTAAATAAATATTATAAAAACAAATGTTTTAAAAATGATTTTATTACATTACAGAATAATCAGCGGCGTCATTGCACAACATCGAGTTCGCCTATAAAAAAAAGTCATACATAAATTTTCTGCTATGACGGGAGTGTCTGGAAGAAGTTGCTGATAAGTCCGCATTTCGATGTATTTTATCCTATATTAGATTACTGTATGTTTATCCAATAAAAATATTTTACTTATTATTCAAACATGAAAAGATTTATAAAAAAAGTCGTATCCATACTTTTGTAGCCATTTTGGGACCAAAATATTTTTTGTTTGCTGTTTTTTGATAGCATGGTGCTTGAAATAATTCTTAGAAGTGCACTTGTTTGATGAGTGATTTATAAGCCTATATCTATAAAGATCTTAGAAAAACATTTGTTCTTTCAATTGCAATTACACAATACCCAATATTTATTGTTTTAAAAAGGTCTAATTTAAGTGCCATATATGAGTACTATTTTCATCAAACCATTACATAATATTTATATTATCATACCATTATGCTGCTATTGTATATTAAAAGCCCATAAGCTTAAGTTACTGTAAACATAAACTCTTTATCGCTAGCGCCGAGAGCCACTTCAAATAACAGTGTAATATGAGGCCCACTTGATGATGTCATCTGAGTGGGTCATTGTTTGTATGTATTCTTAGAACAACTGTGATATAAAAAATATGTATGGAGACATGAGGTGTTATGGTTTTATTTGTTTAAAAACGTGTAATATTAATAAATAATACTGTATTAAATTAATCAAATGTTTTATTTTAGGTTTATTTCAGAAAATTAAGTTATTTGTAAAGTACCTCATATTAGAGCTTTTGTTTTACCTGGAATTCTCTACTAATGTATGGAAAGTTGTTTTTTATGTTAATAGAATTATTTATAACGATTCTTATAATATGCACAAACATGCAGATCTCTTATTAGATTTTAATAAATTCCAATTAGAAAAAAAATGCAAAAAAAATAAAAAAAAACCGGTCAGGGGGCCATGACGTGGCCTGACAGTTGGGTGGGGGGGGTGTAATTGATTTATGACATTTGAAGGGAGGAATCCCGCTGGCTGTGGCTCTTAAGAAATCAACGCTTTTTCACATCACTGATCCATGGACTTGGACAACTCAATGTTGGTAGAAATTTTATTTCAAAATTTAAACAAAAACCTGACATAACCTGTTGATTCAGATAAAGTCCGGACATTTAGTCACAAAATGAAATAATTTATGCCACCTTTATGGTTTGAATTACAATAGATTTTGAGAAGGACATACAGATGGATAGATGGACGGTTCAGGCTTAACAGCCTCCTGTGTCCTGTCAACACATTTTGGATACAGGACACTAAAAGTCAAAGTCAAAGTCAAAACTATATGAGTTTCACTCTATGAGTTTAACTTTAATAATACAAAATGATGGCAGTCGTTAAACCATGTCAGAGGCCTTAAAGGCGGCTTGAAAACTTCTGACACTGGGGTTGGCCACTAGCCCCACAACCTCCGATCCGGACTTGGTCCCCGTGTGTGGAGTATGGCCTATCCTTGCCGAGTTATGGCGAGAAAGTGCCCCTGCAATGGGGACGATATGGGTTGTTAACGTTAATAAGAAGTTCCTAGCATTTGGAACTCGTATACCCGCCGTTTCGGAAAGTGTTTGCGGAGTAAGAAGAAACGACAGGTCCAAAAAACTCTCATTACTCAAAATTTTCAAATAAAAACGACTTATTTTTTCTTAAATTCCCAAGCCATACACCGATTTTATGTGGTCACATCTTAAAAACCATTTTTCACGGCACACTTAACGAAAACTTGCGTAACTCATTTTGTTCTATGAGTAACTTCATCGGTCTAATAATTTCTTTATGCTTTAATTGTGTTATTAATTCTTTATGCAGATAAAAATATCAGCATCTAGTTACATAATTTAATTAATTAATTATTTTTAATTCCTAGAAGTCAAATAGTTAAGCAGATTCTTTAATTTTTTTAATATAATGTTTTTTTAGTGAATTTCTCATAATTTAACCCGTTTTTTACACGCATCTTCACGTATCTACTGTATGTTTATTTCATTTTACGTATAAATTAGTATAGTTTCAACTAATAAAAAAAATGGCAGAAAATGTTATTATTCCATTTTTTTTTATTATTAGATTATTTCAGTTGGTTAACTGTGGACATAATAATCTTGTTACTAATTATTATTTAAGTTTACATTTCAAGATTAATTAATTCGTAGAACCTCATCATAATACAAAATGCATCAACAAGATCCATCCAAGATACTATAATATTTAAAAAATCCCGGGTTACGACACCAAAAGTAATTATCGTGATACTCTCAAAGGTACTATATAGGGTGACTTTAAATTAGTTCTTGATACGAAAGGCTATGAATGTGCTCATGATAACAAACAACTTTCCCTAAGAAACCCATAGTCAAATCGCAAAAAAAATTTTGGTGTCTCCATACAAATAGATCAACTGACCGGCCAAATTAGTATGAAGAGTCCAAAAATTTTTTTGCGATTTGACTATGGGTTCCTTAGGGAAAGTTGTTTGTTATCATGAGCACATTCATAGCCTTTCGTATCAAGAACTAATTTAAAGTCACCCTATATAGTTCACTATTTTAATTTTATAGAATTTATTGATTTCAACACAATATACATAAACGGAACAGGTTAGAATAGGGTTACCACATCATTAGTTAAAAATAATGTCTTACTTAAGTTTTGATCGCCATGTGAGTGTCCAAATATGCGGCATAAACGGCCGTGTCTCTTGATTGCGTTGACATAGAAGTAGATTTTTTTCACAGCTTCAAGGGATTGCAAGCCCGAGTATTTGATATAAATTTCAACTTGATACGTCTACGCGTTCCTGAGAAAAAGGGTTGTGACAGACAGACGGACGGACGGACAACGAAGTGATCCTATAAGGGTTCCTTTTTTCCTTTTGAGGTACAGTACCCTAAAAATCATTATTACTTACATTTTATTTGACAGAGGATTTGAATCAGTGTCTTTGTCTTGCATTTTACCCATATGATACTAAAATTCCTCACGTATCGTAAATTTTATTTAATTTTGAAAATATTATCGACAGAATACCGATTGTTGTACAAAAATTTATGTATCATAATAAGCTTACGTTCGGTGTATTTTATTCAACTGCCCAAGAAGAAGGCAATGATTTTGAGTGTATGTATGTACGCGTTTCATTGTAGTTAAAACGGCGTGATTAATTTTGGAGAGCGTGGCGTTGTTACACTCGTCTTGATCCCCAGATGATCACATAATTACCGATATATTTTTCAATTTTATGCAAGATTTTAATTCTATTCTTGTCATTTCAGTATTTATACATGTCACCTAAAAAAACCAATAAATTTTTGAGAATTATTTTTGATTTTAAGACGTAACTGTTAAAAATACCACGCAAAATTAACCGCTTCTGTAGTGGCTCGTCCGCACACTTTACATCAGGAGGTCGCGGGTTCGATTTCCGGCGGGGTCCAACTTTTTAGGACTCGGTTTAGTTGGTGGTAGGGCATTTTCTGAGCCTGGCTGGCTAGCTAGCACCATCTTATCTACGTCTTGCCACCAAACATTAATATAACAGCATTGATGTGTTCCGGCATGAAGATAAGACAGCTAGTTCCGCATTGCGTTGGGGAATCTTGGTAAGCCCGCTTCTATCTTTGACATCATCATCACTTACCATCAGGTGAGATGATGCCAAGGGCTTACCGACTAAGGCTAAAAAAAAAAAATTAACAAGGTGTTCTATTCATGAAACTGAACAACTTTTCCTATGGAACCTTTACTTAATTCGCAATAAAAAAAATGGAATTATCTTCATTTCTCGAGTGGTGACCGCGCATCGGAAGACGCAGTGAAGAGCAGGTCTCCCACTCGGTGGTCCGATGACCTGGTGAAGGTTGCGGGAAGCCGCTGGATGCGGGCAGCGCAGGACCGGTTGGTGTGGAAATCCTTGGGGGAGGCTTTTGTCCAGCAGGGTTCGTCTTGCGGCTGATGATCATTCATTTCCTATATTATATCCTATAGTTATAGTATATAGGCCAATGAGCCAATTTTGTAAAGGAAGTCATTTTTTTTTAAAATTCAGTACAACCCTTACTTGAGAAAAGTTGTTCAGTTTTATAAGTGGAACCCACTGCTTAAGTTCCTGCAAGTGGTCCTTTCACACCCTGTATAACTACTGCTATCAAAATAAAAACAATTATCAAATAATAAAAATCTAACTTTTTGCTTAGCTGTAAAAAAGCTGCAAGTTGGTGATTACTTGTTGCATGGTGACCCTTAAATTTTAACGACATCAAAAAATTTCTACTAACTCCACAGTTACACAATCTTCTCAGACAACGATAATTTATTAGTGATGTTCACTGTTCCCGATTTACCGCTACTTAAAACCGTTAAAAGGCGTTCCATTACGTATATTGCTTAAGATGAGTATAGATAATATAAATAAAGCGTTCTTGGATTTGACCAGTAAGTTATGCGTTTATGCAACTTGTTAAGGCGAAGATTCAATATTCTATTTTAAAATTAGCCTGGAACCAGTATTGTAAATAACTTTTATTTAATAGATCAACACTCACTTTTCAAATTGTTTACGGATTTTTTGTAGCAAATAATAATTAAAAAATTAAAAACTTGATAACTCAGAAAATATTCTACGAGTACTATGACAATCTGAAGATTAATTTTAATCATAAGAAACCTAGAAAAAATTGAATACATACCTAGAAAAAAATTTTGATTATCTAAAAACTTCATAACGGTGCCTAAAATTCAAAAGAAAAAGATAAATTCGACATACTTAATAAGGCTTATTGCGATAAACATTTATAATAAAGGAAAACGCATTTGCGTCGTTTTCTCACACGGAAAAAGAAGTTAAAATTTTGTTGCGCCAAGAGATTATGATGTCTTGGATTTGTTGGACTGAAGACTCTTACAATAAAAATATGACATTCTTGACATATTTTTAAAGAAACTCTTAATCTCCTGTGAAAAAAAATATTTCATGGTGCATATTGAAACTATTTTTTCTTGAATGAAAGAATTCGTTTTTAACGTGCAGTTTTACCAAAATGTCACTTTTTTATCCTTCATTGGTTAACCACATTGTACCACACTGGTTCTATACTCACAAAATCATACTGCAAATCAGTTAATGATTGTCATCCTGCCATCAATTCTAATGATTTGACAGATGTAATTCTATTCACAAAACCCCTCAAAACTACAAATATTTGATAACTGATACGACACAACGAGAATATCAACCAGTTTTCACGAAAGATAAACAGTATTATTTGCTCTATCACAACTACCACACTAAGGTACCAATTATAAAAACTACAAGCTATGCATGCACCTATATTTATTTCCCTGTCATCGCCTTAACAGATTTCACTGCTAGGCGCACTCGCATGTGACAACGCATGTTTGTCCTTCTCTTTTGCTCCCATTAGACTACTCTATTTTCTATTTCTTTCACACTAATGTCATTGACATCAAGTGCAAGTGACTCCGTCTTTCGGGTTTTCCTAGTAGCTTACGAAGGAAATGGTTTTATATTGGTAAGAGGCTCACATGTTTTCCCACGACTACTTTAGCAGAATGCTATTTTTCGGATATTGTATGTATTCCCGTTTCGTTTTAACCAACCGTAGTCGATGGATTGTGGAGACTGACTCGGTGGCGGTGTTTAGCGATCCTGACCTCTTATCCAAGAGTCGTGGGCTCGATCCCCACACAGGGCAAACTTTTCTGTGATGAGCAGAATTGTTTGCTCTAAGTCTGGGTGTATTATATCTATATATGTATGTATTTAAAAAGTATATGTGTATGTATATCAGTCTCTGGTTCCCAAGATACAGGGAATCCTAGTTTGGAGCCAGATGACCGTGTGTGATTTGTCCCAAATATGATTATTATTATTATTATACGTAAGTCATAGAATTTTTGTAATTTATTAGTCTCTACATAAGAGATGAGCCTAATTTGTGTGAAATGTATGATATTTTATTTAACTTTTCAGCCAGGTTGAAGAACAAAAGATTCTGTGTCATGTGATTCTGATTACAATGTCTGTTCTATTTTACCTTACTCTCCGTAAATTTTAAATAAAATATTTTCATAAATCAAAATTTAAAACTATTTTATGGAAAGTTACACCTCTATATTATACAATTGAAAATATTTTTTAAAATTTTATTTTTATAAATCCTTATTCTTCGATTACTTATAGAAAATGTTGCCGTAAATACGCATTTTTAGATTTAAAAAACTGTACTTATACTCGTAGTGTAAAAAAAACTGTATATTTAGAGTGCGAGGTATCGTTGGATTTGTCTGGATATTTTATGCAGTATTTTTTTTATTGACCTGTTTAGGTTATTAAGTTGCCTTTTGTTTACTTTATAGTTTATATTTTTTTACTGTTTTATTTTTTTCTATTATACACTGCTAAGGCGCTGCTTTTTTATCAGCGTAGCATAGAGTTTGCCTATTATATTTTGAAGAAGTCTCGAGGTTTTATGGTTTTGACCTCTGTACCAATACTATTAATTAAACGCCTTGCACATACCTTTCTTATTATTAATATTTTATTACTTATGCTTATGATGAGTAATTAATTAATAATACTCTTTGATTCATTATCAATAACGTCTTTTATAAGCTTTATGATAGGAAGTATATAATAAATAAATAATGCTTATGTCTTATGCTGTAACACGTATAAGTAGGAAATAAGTGAATAACCTATGTCTAAAATACCTGTATAATATTTCATTGCTTTTAGTCTGCTCTGTTCACATCAGGAGGTTGCGGGTTCTATTCCCGACGGGGTCTAACTTTGTAGGACTCGGTTTGGTTGGTCGTAGGGCATTTTCTAAGCCTGCCTAACTAGCTACCACTTCTTGTCTAATTCTTGCCGCCAAACATCAATGTTAATAACACTGATGTGTTTCAGCATGGTAATAAGACAGCCAGTTCCACGTTGCCTTCGGGAATCTGATAAGCCACCTTCCACCTTCGGCATCATCACCACTTAATATCCGGCGAGATACTGCCAATATAAACAAACTTACTTACTCAGAAATCATACAGAAAAAAAAGCATTGAGGTCACGAAAGACATTGAGGTCACAGAGGTCACTGTGGTCACTGGTCAAAGCAATCTTATATCACCTTACATAAATATTACCGCACAGCATTTAATCTTATTACATCATGTGCGATACCGTATAGGTAAAAGGTAAGTGTTTAGTTCGCCAGAAATTTTAATAGTCACTGATATAGCTTAAAGAAAGTTACGTTTAAGGAAAAGACAGAGTATAAATATAATGGGCTCGCTTCGTGGGATTGTACGATGCGTGCCGAAAAAGGCACGCATAATGATCTATAATTCCCTGATTAAATCACACTTAAATTACTTAATCGAAATATGGGGTAGTGCACCAAAAACTAAACTAGCCGAACTACAAATCAATCAAAATAAAATCATCAAAATGTTATTTCATTATCCCCACAGACTTATATTGATTATCCCTATTCAAAATCTACCAAACAAATTTACGAAGAAACTAAACTAATGAATCTAAAAAAATTGTACCAATATAACACATGCATTCTTATTCGAAAAATACTTAATAATTCCATTCATTCATCGATCCCACTGTCCCAAACAAAGCAAGTGTCCAAACGAAGCACAAGACGCGCCAGTTTCATTGTACTACCAAAGATAGCAAATGATTACGTATGGAGGCGCACAACTTTATAATAATTTACCTTCAAGTATTAAAAATACTAAATCGTTTGATGCTTTTAAGCGAAAATTAGCAGAACATATTATTGAAATTTAACATTTTTGAGTGGTCATGTTTTGTTGATAATTATTGTGAAATAGTTAATTTTGTTATAAAGTGTATTACTATAAAGTGCAACACCTACCTACATGTGCTGTGAATGCGAACATTTTAAAGCAACTGTGTTCTCATGTAAGTGACTATGTCTTTTATGAGAATAAATGATCTTTAAACCTATATATTTAATTAGATTGTAAATTATAAATTTGACTGACTCGGTGGCTAAGTGGTTAGCGATCCTGAGTTCTGATCCGAGAGTCGTGGATTCGATCCCCACATAGGGCAAACTTTTCTGTGATGAGCAGAATTGTTTGCTCTGAGTCTGCGTGTATTATATCCATATATGTATCTATTTAAAAGTATATGTGTATGTATATCAGTCTCAGGTTCCCAAGATACGGGGAATCCTAGTTTGGGGCCAGATGACCGTGTGTTATTTGTCCCAGATATTATTATAGTTCGCAGAGCTGACAAAGTAACCTATGGAACACACGGCACAGTATATTAAATAGCATTATTGCATACAGTATGGATATGGATTCCAGTGGATATCTTCCTTCACTAACTATCAGGTGAGATAATGCCAAGGGCTGATGATGATGAACCGGTCGTGGCTCAGTGCGGCATGCGTGGTCGCGTCGATCACGCAGGTTAACTTCTTTCTCTCTTATCGTGTGGCACAATTTAACCATCCTATCCGCAAGGTATAGGCGGCAGTTGCCTGGTGTTGCACTTATCGTCACCCATGGTCACGTGTAGGGCATTTAAGATTTACACCTACGGACGTGTGCAACGTGACCATCGTACACAACTGGAAATCAGATGTGCAGGTTTCCTCACGATGTTTTCCTTCACCGTTAAAGCAGTCGGTGTGAAAATGCACGTAAGTTTCTAAAAACTCATTGGTGCACTGGCCAGGATTTGACGGAGTCACTAACCGCAGAGCCACCGACGCTTTTTAACTCACTATAGTAAGTTAAAAAGCGTCGGCGGATCTGCACTAAAATGTTGTTCCACTGCGGCACTAGAAGGAATGGCTGTGTTATATTTAATAAATAGTTTTATTAAAACTGGTTCACCCAGAAAGGCAGCATCTGATAGTCTTTTGACTTTGAGTCCAGCCAAGTTCTCACCAAGTTCTGAGCTTGATTTTTGAGAGATTTGTGGCTTTTACACCTCCGTTCAGACTGAGTAACTTGTTTAAAAATTATATTCATTACTGCTACTAATTTGCAGGGAATTTAAAACTTTTGGTTTAACGTCAGAAAACCATTGTACTCGTAACGGCGTTAAGTTAACGAAAGTTAAGGAGAACGTTAATATTTTTTTAAATTAACTTAAAAGTTAAATCGTTAAGCAATTTGTTAACTTTGTGAGGGTAAAAAAAATAATATAATAACTGTTAACGGATTAACGGTTTTCTGCCCAGCTATGATAACTCAGATGATTTGTAAGGGGAACCATCGGAGTACCATCGGGGAAGAACAGGTCTCGAGTGGCGACCGCCGCGGGCCGAGAGACGTAATTTTGAACGATCCATACCAGGTGGACCGATGGTGTATCAGGCTTGCGCTTGCGGGAAGCCGCTAGATACATATGTACTAGATATAGCCTTAGGATCCATTACCTCTTCTCTTATGAATATAAATGTCTTTGGTTTGCTGATCATGTAGGGGTCACACGGGGGGGGGTGAGGTAGCCTTCAGAGATTCAGTCAGGTGGTTCAGTCATTCATCAGTGGACGACTAATGACTGGTATGATGTTTATGAATACAACACAATAGCATTTACAAAAGTGCAGTATCTGATCTGTCATATGGAGGGTGCTTTTTTATACGAGGGCAAGCGAAAAATGGTGGATGTTATACATGAAACTGAATAACAAGTAAATAACTTTCCCCAAGAATATTATTTTCTTGAAAAAAATAAATGTTTATGACTCCGGCAGAAGTAACAAATTTCCTGCAAGATCCTCTAACTGGAGCTTCTAACTCATGATGTGTTTAAACGTGTTTTGTTCTAAAACTCAGATCAAATCACAAAAACAACAGATTTTTCATACAAAATTGGTCGAACAGCTACGGGCAACAATTTTTTTGCGATTTCTACAAAGTCCATTCCGTTTCTGTGGCTCACGAAAAAAAATTGTCCAGTATGATAAATAGAAACACCTGTTATCTTGTTACACCCTGTATAAGTTTCTGGGGTCAAAGGCATGGGATCAAAAACTTTTGACATTGCATATCAGGGAAATGCATCATTCTAAGCGCACGCGCCGTGAAGGCTGCATGGTGAACTCTTTGAAGGCCGCTCTCCAACTGCGACTAACTCGATTCTATTGTCAATAACTGCCAGTTGTCGATGTGGATCAATTCTTTTGTTCTTTTATTGAATTTGGAACGCATTGTTTTATATTTGAACTATTTAATTATGGTGAATTACGTGAAACAAATATGAAGAGATATGGGAAGAGACCCGTGCCCCTGCAGTAGGGACAATATGGGTTGTTTGTTACCCGTAACAACAACGTGAAACAAATATGGCGGTTATTTCTTTTTTAGGATTTTTTGGCATCTTCAGTTTTGAGTTTATGATGATTTTAAACATATTTTTCTATAAGATTTTTTGAAAATGTTAAGTTATAAAGGCAGAGTACCTATCGCACTTAAGTGTACCTTTATCAATATTGGCATAAATTATATAAATTAATCTATTTTAATATCCTTAAAATAGCATTTCATACTCGGTTAATTTTATTAGAAAATGAATTTTAAGTCGATATAGACAGAACTGATAAAGGAAGACTTACGGATATTGTCTAATAGGTATTGCACAAAGACCCATTTTGAAATTGCTGCACACTCACACACAAAGTAAAGATGCATGCGCACGGCCATATACTAAGTTCTTTACATTATTGTAACATTCAAACCCTGTCTAAACCCTCACTGTCTCTTTCAACTTGAACTCAAACTTTGCAAATATTTATGAACTTTAAACACGGAAAAAACACAGAACAATAGTACATAAAAGTGCGCGAATACGTAAATAATTTCTACTACTGCGCCCGCGCAGCCGTGGGAGCTTCGTACAGAGAAACGTGTAGGTTTCACTGATTGTGCACAAAAAACGCGAGATAAGTCTTGGGAGTTTAGCCGTTATTGTTCTGAAGAAAGTTTTGTTTATTTATATGCTGAGATTGCAACAATCACTTTGAACTGTTTCAATGTCCTTAACATCGCATCGTGGCGTATTGTGGTCAATTATGAGGCTTTTGGATGTAAAAACATTATAACTTATAACTCCAGTTGTAACTTATAACGTGATAACTTCAGTTATAACTTATAACGTTATTACTTCAGTACTATAATGGAAAAATGTTTGGAGAAATAACCACTGAAGCGTTACTGGCATAACCGACAAAACATCCAAACGTTTCCAGAAACCCTTCAAAATTGTTAAAAGCAAACCTTCAAATTGTTACCAGCAAACCTGAAAATATATACTCTTTACCGAAAACATTTCTCATGTGCCATTTAGACCGTATAATGCAGCAGCAATTTCTTGTTATTATTTGAGAGAGTCTATGCTTTATTAAAAGCTAATATTTTATTTTATGTAATATGTTTTTTTAATAATATGACTAATGGCTTAGTTTTCGAAGGGATAAAAAAATTTATGTAATTCTACGCACAAAATTCTAAACACAGGGTATCAATGTAGACATAAAAACTTTTCGGACCTTTTTTTAGGTACCTAGTACCTACGTTATAAGACTAAAACAAGTATTTATTTAATAAGCATATTATCGTCAATGGCAAATAAATGTTTACAAAAACAGCGCCACCTGTCATGTAAGTAAGTAAAATTTAAAACCAAACCAAAATGCTCATTACTGCTATCAACTAAAGACTGACCCTTCACAACACAATCTCTTAAGTTACATAACCCCCATAACCAAAGGGGCCAATGTCAAACTTTATTTCCTAGTCCCAAACAACATAGGAAGTATCCAACCATCTCATACACATTCCTTCCGTCTCACCGTTTCGAATGCAATCACAAACAACTGTCTACCTCTCTCTCTAATTGCTTAGAAAAGAACGAGACGCCAACACGTATCGAGTCGATCGAATTGAGGCTAAACATTACATCACTGTGTTACATGAACGCCTCTGGCCGTTTTGGCCTGTAGTGATGTTATCGTTATCGATCGGGTTTGTTATCGATAAATCGTGTTTGCGGAGATTTATTGAGATGTCTACGACTAATAAATTAATGATACTTTTCTCGCAAAAAAGAACAGCTGCTTTGAGCAAGAATAAATTGTTTAAAATATCATTAAAATTATTTGAATGTGATTGTTGTACTGGCGAGTAGGTTAGAGTAGGTATGGCTACAATATGGAATCGAAAAGGTTTTTAAAGGATCGGCAAAGCAGTGATAACGCCGTAGATTTGCAATCTGATTGTATGGTTTTCTTAGGGAAAGTTATTTATTGACTAAAATGACACTCTAGTGTATCTTTTTCTATTACAGATTCCACCCCAAAACACTTCAGAGAGCGTATTTATAAAATCTCTTCAGTGTGAAAGGGACAGACTTAGAATAGAGTTCATTAATAGAGTCCATTAATAAAAAATAAAAATAATAATTGCAAAATATGTAGCCTTTTCTTATCCGTGCCAAAGACTAGCAAGATATTATCGATATCTGCTCAATGTGCGCAGTTTGCGCAGCGCAACGTACCATCGCATCGCACTCTTGCGCAACTCTGAAAGCTGGTCCAAAGCTAGAAAGTGCAGCGATGCCTTCCGATGCAGATTTAAGCGGTGACTCAAGGTTGTTTTTTGACCCACAAATTATATTTATGAAGGTTTATCTAATCGTCGTATTTTCGCCTTTCAGTGTGTCCGTATGACATATCATAACTAGTATATTTTTTCGTTCATTTTCTGCCTAGAGGTTGCCTAGAAGAAATGTCTACCAAGCAGTAAGTTCGCCTATTGTTATAAACTCTTTTTTGCCTTTTTTATCCACAGTTTGTAAGCCCTTAGCATCATCTCGCCTGATGGTAAGTGATGATGATGCCGAAGATGGAAGCGGGCTTACCAAGATTCCCCAACGCAATGGGGAACTGGCTATCTTATCTTCATGCCGGAACACATCAATGCTGTTTATATTGACATTGATTGATTGACCGAAAACGATGGAAAATTATATTTTTTACTATAAGTAATCAATAAAAACAATGACGTATTGAATTGAAAAATTGCCCAATAAAACTTTTATTTGTTGAGAAAAAATTGTATCTAAAAAAAACTATTATTAAACTTAACAATTTAGATTTATATAATTATGCCACACGCTAGCACGCACGCGAGAATGAAAAACGAGAGTGCGACGTCATTTAAAATGTCATTTATAATAACTGCAGGCTGCACTGGACGGTGCATGTTCGTTTCAAGATGTTATATCTCAATTTTTATTGCTATTATTTCCTCGTAATAAAATTGTTTGCGATTGTTGTACGTTATTAAGGAATTTAAGCTTATACAGCATGTTTTAATTGCTGACAAGCGGCGAATGGTGGATGCTACACATTAAACTGAGAAAAATTTGTCCCAAAAAAAATACGCCCATACTCATATTATAGCAATTTTTCGACCCCCCACCAAAACTTCACAATGGCTTCTGTTTATAAAACTGAACAACTTTTCCTAAGAACGAATGGTCAATTCGCAAAAAAATTTTGGACCTTTCATACTAATTTGATCACGTGATCGGCCTACTTTGTATGGAGATGCCCTAATTTGTTTTGCGAATTGACCATTCGATCCATTATGCTGTAAAGTAAGTATATGTTTTTATATCCGAGAGTCGTGGGTTCGATCCCCACACAGGGCAAACTTTTCTGTGATGAGCAGAATTGTTTGCTCTGAGTCTGAGTGTATTATATCTATATATGTATGTATTTAAAAGTATATGTGTATGTATATCAGTCTCTGGTTCCCAAGATACAAGGAATCCTAGTTTGGGGCCAGATGACCGTGTGTGATTTGTCCCAGATATTATTATATTATTATTATATAGGTTCCTGAGGCCTAAAGGTGTACTTGAAGGCCCAAATGTCAGTAGTCATTCAGGTCATTTTTTACTAAATTTTTATGGCATCAGGATCTTACTATAATAGTAGGCCATATCCGCTATTAGCTAAAAGTCCTATAGGTAGAATCTTGGGCGGTTAAGGCTTGAAAGCCAAAAGTCTTGGGCCTTGCGGGTACAGTGTTTCAAACAAATTATGACTATAAACATAGAACCCAAACCCACATGGTTTCACTCGTCGTAGGCCTTAGAAACTTAATTTAATATGTGCGGTCAATCGACCACTACCAAACACTGAGGAGGACATGTCGCACACATAGGTGTGCGAAAGGACGCATACCATTTCTCCTGCTCCACTAGCACGTGTGCAAAAAATTTCATGTGCGAGATGCCACTAACCCGAAAAAACTTCTATTCTTCTTCTAGCTTTCTACGTATGTTTCAAAGATATGGAAATATTCTGTATGTTCTTTATGAAAGACGCTAAATAGTAATTACTATGTATAAGAGTTATTTTTTCTTTCATTCTTTCATAATAAAGCATCGTCGCCTAGATTGCGTACTTTCAGACCCACAGTGGACACTCCAACAAATTATCGGCTTACAATTACCTACTATTACTTCATTAAAATATGACGTGTGTACACGCATCAATGTGTGTGTTGCGTGGGTTGATGACTGTTGACTGCAACAAACATTCAAACCTTTTAATGGACAAAAACAAACTGGAACTAAAAAAACTTTTGCTCTACAACTTTTCTGTAATTTCTTTGGGCTTACCAATTGAGGATAAAAAAATAAATAAAAAAAAACGCTAAAAACTGGACCTTTCATACAAATCGACCAATTCTTAGAAGGCCAAACCAGGCTGTATTTCAAAGTTGTTCAGCTTTATAAAAGGACTTACCAATTAAACATTTTGCTTGTATATACCAGTCACCCTGTATAAACATATAAACTAATGACTGTAAACTACATATATTTGGCAATCATTTTTTTTTACTTTATAACTGCCTACTAATATAAAAATAGATAACGTTTGTTCACGCGTAAAGTGCTTGTGGTTCAGAGCGTCTTGCGTGATCATGTGGTTCACGAAAGTTAACTGACTTCAGACACGGCCATAACCTGGATGAGTTGGAGTGTTAGTGGCGTTTATCTTGACCGATTTCGTGCTTCGCAACGCACGTTAGGCCCTTGGTGAGGTTGCTATCACTGGATGGCAGTCGTTAAGCCGTATCACAGAGTTCAAACTAATAATATGTGCGTAATAATATGTGCTTTGATTCCTTCCTCCGTTTTTGCTTTGGTTTATTATATATATTTTTTATATATTTTGTTTATATTTAGGTCTTTTGTATATGTTTTATTTATGTTTATATATTTTGTATATATATCCATTATTCACATTTAAGTTCAATTTATATTGATAAGTTTCTTTCTTTTAGTATGTAACTTTTGCTCTACCTATTTTTCCTGTTTTCTTTTCCGGACACCGGGTTGTCTGGAAGAAATCGTGTTTAGCGATAAGACCGCACAAATTGTACCACTGTTATTTTAATATTGTGTCTATTGTTGTTTTTGTATTATTATTTTTGTGTGTGTACAATAAAGAGTATATCAATCCATCAATATCAATCAATCAAACTTTTGATACCAGGGTTGCCCACTAGCCCCACAACTTCTTTTTGATCCAGACTTGGCCCCCGTTTATAGAGTATGGCCTGAACTTACAGAGGAATAAGAAGAGACCGTGCCCCTGCAGTGGGGACGATATGGGTTGTTAACAAAGAGAGTTCTAATAATTGACAATGCTAAACACGATCAATAGCTATTTCAATCTAACAACTTCAATTCGCTCTAGTTTTTGTTTTGTTTTGAAATAGTACTGAGCCGATTTTATCATTTTTTTTGTGTCCATACCGGAGTTATAATACAATACATATATCCAATAAAAAAGGTTCATTAAAATCTGTTCACAATCGGCGTAAAAATCGTAGAACATACAAGAACATAAACACAAATAAAAATCCTTATTTTTTACTCATCCCGATGGGAATAGGCCTGAGTTATGTTGGGATTTCAGCAAAAAATTACAGGAAAAGCTCACCTATTTTGTTACATGATAATTCATAACAACTACCGCACCATCATCAGCTTTTAAATGAAAAAACTCATCAAAATCAGTTTATTCGTTAGGAGAGAAATGGTAATAGACACCTCATGCTGAACGCATATATACCTTCTCCTTTAAAGCAAAAGTAAATTAACTCGTTTCCTGAGACACCGCTCGCAACAAAATTATCACACAATCGGTAAAAGTTCCATTGTTTTGTGGAGTAATGTCAGAAAAAGATCGCAACGTCAAGCGTGTGTCGTACTAGGCGAGCGTGTTCTAACTGCTTGCTATTATTCGACGATCTTTATTTATGAAGTAAAGACCTTTTAGTCTGGCTGACTAATAAACTCCTTAGAAGTCGTTCCATTACCAAGTTAAGATTCACCTGACAAGAATTTGTCCCTTGCACACTTCAAAAAATATAATAGGCTATCCTGCTGTCAGAGTAAACGAAACTAATTTGGAACGCTTTATAAGTATTAAAGGTTGCCCCATGTTATATGTTATCAATAGTAGGTTAAATGAGTCTTATATCATATGATTGTTATATTGTATGTTTATTATATACAGCGTTTATTATACCTTATGAAATTATTCTTTTTAAAATTATATCTAGTGTTTATTATATCTGACAATCGTTATATTTAAGATAATTATATGTTTGGTTTGTATATCTTCTAAATGATATATCTTTTGTATTTATAGATTCTATTACTTACCCGTTTGGAAACTCATTTCTATAGAAGCTATGAAAAAATATGCATACTGGCAATGAGCTTTTATGTTTCGTCGAATATTTCGTCCGAATATTTTTTTTTAATAAGGAGCGTAGAGCAATTCCGTCTACTTGGGTAATTTTCAATCGCATATCTGACTGACTTTTTCCTTCACCGTTAAAGCAATCGGTATGAAAATGTACGAAGTTTCGAAAAACTTATTGGTATATTGGTCAGGATTGGAACCCTAGACCTATGGTTAAGGAGGTCGGAGCCACAGCCATGGAGCCATCGAAACTTAAATAATAGCTATTAACAAGCACTAGGCAAAAAAAGTGCGCTTTATGGCGCATAAATATCTAAAAACAAAAACGTAAATAATTCGCGTAGCGTATGTGGGTGGGACTTATGTTCAGTACTGCGCAAATCAATGCGCAGTAGCGTAGTACAACCTGGCCTTAAAATTACTAAGGCAAAATTGTCTAAACTGTGGTAACACCTAAGAAAATAAAATATCAACACAGCAGCTATGGAATACAACCACAACTTTCCATCGGTGCAAAACACTAACATCTCTACCACCTACTGCCAGTGTTATTTAATTTTTTTATTGCGAATATTAACATTATTAATTAACCGACTTCAATAAAAGGAGGAGGTTCTCAATTCGTCGGAATCTTTTTTTCTATTTTTTTTTATGTATATTCACCGATTACTCGAAGACGCCTAAAACGATTTGGAAACTTTTTTTTTTAAAAGGTTTATACTTCCCAGGTGGTCCCATATAAATTTTATCGAAATCGATTCAGCGTTTTTTGAGAAAATCAACAAAAACATAGCAAAATTGGAGTTGTTGCGATTGAAGTCGGTTATTTTTATAGTATTCAGCGTGGTCAATTATATCTAAACTGCTCTGTTAACTTCCCCAAGTTATCGGAAGTGTAATTTATTGTGATGTCAATGTTTTTACAAGACTAATTTTTTCTTTTTTTTATGTGATAGGTGGCAAACGAGCAGACGGATCACCTGATGGTAAGCGATTACCGCCGCCCATAGACACCCGCAACACCAGAGGAGAATTGCCTAAATGTAAATGGAGAATGGCCTAAATTTCCTGATGTTTGGGAAGAGACCCGTGCCCCTGCAGTGGGGATATAATGAGTTGTTAACAAATGCATTTTTGTGGTTTATTGTTCAGAAATTGTAAAGAAAAATATTTGTAGTTTTTAACCATCTTATTCATTTAGTTCAAACGCGAGTCCAGAGGTGAATAGTTCATGATAATTTTTGAATTAAAAATAAAATAAATAAATTCATAAAATCAGAAAGAAACTTTAGGTCGAACTTGGTTTATGTTTAGTAAAATGTTTATTCTTTATTTTGGTTTGTAATTTTAAAACTTTTTTCTGTTTAATGTAAATTATCCTATCAAGTTAAAAATAACATTGTAATCATTTACAAGGCCCTACATATAGGGTCAAAGGCCTAATGTGGCCCTATATTAGAAACTTTCATATATCTACTGTACACAGGGTGTTAAAAAAGTGCGTTTGAAATTTTAAGGGATTACTCAGATTCAAGTATAGAATAAAAGAAAAAATATTGAAAAAATCCGATCTAGATCAATTATTATTTTCAGTTTCTCATACTGAATACAACTAATGAATCAAGAATATGTATGGGAAACTAAAAACAAATGCAGATCGGATTTTTTCAATATTTTTCCTGTATTCTATACTTGATTCCGAGTAACCCCGTAAAACAAACGCACCTTTTTTAACACCCTGTATAATCAAATTATTTACATACCAATGTTCTTTACTTTTACCTCTTTTTTAGAGGATGATTTTGTAATATCGTATTTTATTACCTATAGGTATGTTTAAGTGTAACTAGGGTAAACTCTTTGATAGGTATTAAGGTATTTTTTAAGTCTTAACTATTAGCTGATTTGTTGTGCTCGTTTTAATAAAGTTGTTTTTCCATACAGAATTCCAGACTGATTTCGGATCAATAATATTTGCTTTTAGCATACATATTAACCTCAAAGATAAACAATTAAATAGTGAAAATTTGAAATACTGAAATAGAAAACTATTTTGTTCTTGGGTCGTTTAGGTCGCTAAGCCTCTGGTTAAGGGGCTCTATTTGAATAATTTGCTCTTTTCAATAGCTATAAAACGTATTTAAACGTAACGCTACAGCAACAAGAAAAAATGTGATTCATGACTTCTGTATTTCTTATAAAAAAATAAAAAATATTGTTCTGATATATGCGGCTTATAAGAAAAAAAAATGGTGAACATAAAGTCCATAACTAAAAGTCCCATAGGCTTCCTAGCTTTATGACGGCACGGTAGAGCCTCTAAACCTAAGCCGAAACCTGTTACTTGCAGTATGACTTCCTGCTTTTAAAATAGGAATTTTGATAGCGCTGAACGAAAAGAATCCAACGTATTTACAACCGTGTCTCTGATATACAAAGCTAAAATCAAAAACGACAAACGTTTTTATCTAATCACATTCAGTTGATTAACTTTCTTTATTGTTTTCTGCAGTCTCACTCCTGCTAGTAAGAACTTTAGAATCTTTCTCTTTATCTATGTCAGGAATAGAACTTTTTTTAAAATTCTATCTTGAGGTAAATAGACTCCTTGGTTCTATAATCATTAGATAAATAAATAAATAAAACAATCTCTTTGCTTACCTCTTTCAGCGAATGCGTCCGCATTACCGGTGCCAATGTCCTGTAGACTCGCCTCATCCGTGCCTATGTCATTGATCCCAAAGTTCTGTTCACGAAACACAACATTGTCAAACCCTCCCGGCCCAGGCCCGGCGTGAGAGTTCGTTTGCACAGACGGACTGACAGGTTGGACAGCATTCACGTTGTTTATAGAGTTGACACTGTCGCTAGCATAAGGAAAAACTACCCTAGGACTCCTAGCTTTCCAACCATTAGTAGCGCCATAGAAGCTATTACGCAATGAAGGCGCGAAAGGAATAGAACGGTAAGGGTTGAAATCGTAATTTGGCGCGTACGGACGACCGTAAACTCCTTGGTAATATGGCGCGTACCCAGAAAATGCTGGCCGGTATCTCGGCAGCGGCTCGTAGAATCTCTCGTTTCCCGATGGCATATCCAAACTCTTTTCATCTTCCGGCGAAGTGAACTCGTAGTCGGAGGCGTCATCGAATTTGATTTTCGAATTGTAACTTGAACTCTTATCGACTGTCAAATCGATTTCTCCCCGACCGAAAGGCTGGTGATTCTCGTCTTCGTCTAGGAACAACACTCGCTGCCGCCGCCTGTAGTTCTTCAGATTTTTTGGAACGAACATGACATTTTTGTAGGGGTGGTTGTAGACTAGGCTCAGCGCCCGACTCGGCTCGGCCACCGCCGCAGAAACAGCCACAACAAGTAATACTTTCCAACTATTTTCGCTGTACATGTTGCCGCGGTCAGTGCACCGTTGATTTCACTTTCATTTTACGTAGCGATTCTAAATTTAATTATTTTGTTTGTTTTTAAAATTGTAAAGAGGTTTGTAACATAATTTTTTGATGGAACTTTTTTTGTTTATGGTTAGTTTGTTTTTAAATAGTGTTGTAGCATTGTTTTCGCGCGGCGTGCGGCGCGTTTGGGGTCCGAACGCGAACTGGTGCTGTGTGGATCCCCACTTTTCAGGGTTCCGCGGTTATATAAAAACATGTGACGTGAACGTTTACGTAAGACGTGATTAGACGGTGATAGTCGGTTGCCTAGTAACGCGTGTTTTGGGACGCTTCCACTTTGCGCGTTAATTATAAACAATTGGTGTTTTTATTTATTATTATTATGGTATGGTAAATTGAAGTTATGCAAGTATTATGGTTTGTACCTCATGCTCGACAACCATGTCTTTGTTTTTGTGTGTCAAATACCAATTTCAGTTTTATGCTTTGTGTAAATAAATGTAGCGTGCTCATGCATAAGAGGTTACGTTAAAATGACATGGCTTTTTCAATAAATACTTCATAGGCGGTAATATACCTACTAAAGATTAAATAACAGGCTAAAAAAAGGACAGGAAGATTTTCAAGACATTCTAATTGGGTAGAAAATGTTGACGTTGTAGAATCTATAACGTTACTTTTATTAAGTAATTTAATTAATAACGACGTTAAAGATTAGTAATTCAAACATTTTCAGAACAAATTGTCATTAAAAAACTTAAATTACTAGCTAGCATTTATGTTTTTTTTTCGATTTTATGTTAAATGGAGGCAAAAGAACCACGTCTTTCACTATTTTTCACAGTCCTTAAAGTATTTTTTTTATGGGTTTTATGTTTTTTTTTTTATAGCAAGGCGTAGAAAAAAGTTGATCAGTAGAGTTTAGTTCCAGTTAACGTACCCTGAACCTATTTTGTCACTGTTAAATTCACACATAACCCTTGCATGACCGGACATATTTTTGATTATTTTAAAATTTGTTTTAGTACAGTTAAGAACTTATAACCTGTCAATTCATATACGAAAATATCATGTATGTACGTAAAAATTTGACTTGTTTCGTAAAAACAGTGACAGGTACAATTTTAATCTAAGAAATATTAATAACATTGATGTTGCCTATTTGAGACTGAGTAAAGTTTATGAGGCAGTGTGTAAGATTTTATAACAAAATACCCGAAAATGTAACTAGTTTGCCAGAAAAGAAATTTAAATTGCATGTGAAAAATTATTTATGCTCTAAAGGGTATTACAAAATAGTAGATTATGTAAATGACAATGATAATATATGGACATGTATAGATACTCCAGCTCACACTTTAATTGTTGACATGAATTGTAATAGAATTTATGGTTTTAATTAAAAATGGTGTTGAAGCGAGTTTCTTTTGGGCTCGACGTTTCTTCTCGCTTCGCAAAAACACTTCCCGAAACGTTGAGTGTACAAGTCCCGCGTGGTAGGGACTTTGTGCTAGGTAGAAAAAAATATTGACGATTTAAAAGCATGTGTAAAGCATCTACTTTAGACATGGGCGTTATCAGTTTTTTTGGAAAACGGTTTTGTAACCGATATGAAGTTTTCATATCGATATCGAAAACCGTTTTCAGATATCGATATGGGTAGCACGATATTAATCGCTTTTCAAACATAACTTATCTATTTGTTTAGAAAACGAATGGAAACACAAACTCACGCGTTATCAAGTCCAATCTAAACCGTATTGCAATAACCGTAATGTTCAATTCGCCTATCATCCGCTGATATCCGTCCCAGTTCAATATTCGCTGCATTTCTTTCGCACTAATGAACTGTCTTTTTGTTAGAAAGAGAGAAAGCGAATATATCAAACCGTTCGATATCATATGCTTGGGTTGCGGGAGTTTGTGTTTCGCGCGTTACTTAGCTTATGTATAGTTTTACTAATATCCGATATTCAAAATTGCCATATCGATATTAGGGCATGGAACCAGTTTTTCCCGGTTCCGAAAAAACCGGGAAAACCCAGTTCTGTCTAATAAAGTAAATACCGGTTCTACAAGTGATAAGAACCGGTTCTTTCGGTTCTTCAAGATTTGAAGCAGCATATGATCATTTTATGATCATTTCTTTCGCCATTTAGTGTGAAACCGGAAAATAATGCTTTAAAAACCAGCCGTTCAAAGAAGAACATTCGGATCTTGGACTTCACCAGCAAGCTTCGAGAGCAGGCTGCTTGCTTGAGGGTTTGATAGGGGCTGGAGTCAGACTGGTGGCGAATTAAATTAAACAAACTGAAAAATAGTTGCACTGCTGTATATTGGGTATCAGTCACACACAGAGAAGGGGTGAGAGGGGAAGGGAACAATTGCTAGCTTAAAAACTAAATGTTGCTACATTTATTTGCAACAAAGCTTAAGGAGGAAAGAGGGAGCCTGATTCTGAAATCCTTTGAAGATGCTTCCCAGTATCGACGACTAAACAGATAGATCTCTCCAAGTCTGGGTCTCGCGATATACGCCAATTGAATACTAATCTTATAAAAGAGGAGATCATGCTCAGTAAAGGCTTAAAAGAATTGGCAATAGATCTGATTGCCAACTGACAAAGCTGAAGACTGAGGATGGCAGAATCGTATCTTCCAAGCCTGAGCTGTTGGAGGAGGTTGAGACGTTCTACGGACAATTATACACGACCACACGCTTACCCTTCAGTAATCTGGCTAAAGACCCAAGAGCCAAATTAACTAGACACTAAACCGAAGATATCCCGTACATCAGCGTGTATGAAATTAGAATGGCTCTTAAACAGCTTAAGAACAACAAGGCACCGGGTGAAGATGAAATTACGACTGAGCTTTTAAAAGCAGGTGGAAAACCGGTCCTTCAAGTTTTTCAGAAGCTTTTAAATTACGATATGCTCGAGGGACGAACGTCTATGGCATGATACAGGAAAGTGGTGGTGCTCTTCTTCAAAAAGCGTGACAAGAAGCCTGCTGAACAAATATAGACCCATCTCACTTCTGAGCCATGTCTACAAGCTGTTTTTGAGAGTTATTACAAATCATCTCGCACGCAGGTTTGACAACTTCTGGCCTCCTGAACAAGCCGGATTCCAAAAAGGCTTCAGTACCATATAAAACACTCATACGTTGAGACAGATTATACATAAGACCTAAGAGTATAGTTACAGTCTCTCCAACGGTGCCAAATCAACTATCGATATATCGAAGTGCTAAAATATTTGTATGAAAACGCCACCATGTCGGTCCACCTCCAGGAAATGAATTCGAAACCAATCCGGTTGCAGCGAGGGGTGAGACAGGTAGACGTTATATCTCCGAAACCATTCACCGCTGGCCTGGAAGATGTTTGGAAGCTTAAGGACTGGAGAGGACTCGATATTAACATCAACGGTGATTACATCACCTCACCTTCGATTCACTGACGATATCGTGGTTGTGGCAGAGATCTTGAAGGACCTAGACATAATGCTCGATGGACTCTTCCAACAAGTGAGTCCTAAAATGAACATGGACAAGACTAAAATTATGTCAAATGTCCGTATCACACCCACTCCTCTGATGGTTGGAGACTCTACACTTGAAGTTGTTGACAAATATATACTTGGAAGAAACAGCTAGGTAGGTCCAACCTCAAGAAAGTGATCGAATCAAAAATGTAGGAGAATTAAAGTAACTGACATAGCACACAGAATCGCTAAACTGAATTGGCACTAGGTGGGGCACATGGCTCGTAGAGTCGTTGGGGCATTAAAGTTCTCGAGTGGCGACCGCGCACCGGAAGAGGTATAGGGTGGGCAGGCCTCTTACTCGGTGGACCGATAACCTAGTAAAGGTCGCGGAAAAGCGTTGAATGCGGGCATTGCAAGACCGGCCAGCGTGGAAATCCTTGGGGGAAGCCTTTGCTCAACAGTGGACGTCATTTGGCTGATGATGATAATAATAATTCATACTTAAGTTGTTCCAATAAAAAAAGGAAATTATACATATTTTGCGTTGTTTAACCTTCTGTCTCTAACGTAAAATCATGTCAAAAAAAAAACTCAGAAGAACCGAAAGAACCGGGTACCCGGTTACAAGTAGCTATCGGAACCGAAGAACCGGTTCTTACTAAAGAGGTCCGGTTCTGCACCCCCTAATCGATATGTTATGATATGAATCTCATATCCGTTTTTAGTTACGTTTTGATAAATCGTACTCATGCCTAGTTTTTACTCGTCCGAGCACTTGTTCGTGCACTTGCCCGAGCACTTGTTGGAGCACTTGTCCGAGCACATGTTCGAGCACTCGTCCGAGCACTTGTCGAGCACTCGTCCGAGCACTTGTTCGAGCACTTGTTCGAGCACTTGTTCGAGCACTCGTCCGAGCACTTGATCGAGCACTAGTCCGAGCACTCGTCCGAGCACTAGCTCGAGCACTCACCCGAGCACTTGTTCGAGCACTCGTCCGAGCACTTGTCGCGAACTCGTCCGAGCACTCGTCCAAGCACTTGTTCAAGCACTTGCCCGAGCACTTGATCGAGCACTAGTCCGAGCACTCGCCCGAGCACTAGCCCGAGCACTCGCCCGAGCACTTGCTCGAGCACTCGTCCGAGCACTTGTACGAGCACTCGCCCGAGCACTTGTTCGAACACTTGTCGAGCACTCGTCCGAGCACTTGTCCGAGCACTTGTTGGAGCACTTGTCCGAGCACTTGTTCGAGCACTCGTCCGAGCACTTGATCGAGCACTAGTCCGAGCAGTCGCCCAAGCACTAGCCCGAGCACTCGCCCGAGCACTTGTTTGAGCACTCATCCGAGCACTTGTTCGAGCACTCGTCCGAGCAATTGTTCAAGCACTTGCCCGAGCACTTGATCAAGCACTAGTCCAAGCACTCGCCCGAGCACTAGCCCGAGCACTCGCCCGAGCACTTGTCCGAGCACTTGTTCGAGCAGTTGCCCGAGCACTTGTTGGAGCACTTGTCCGAGCACTCGTCCGAGCACTTGATCGAGCACTAGTCCGAGCACTCGCCCAAGCACTAGCCCGAGCACTCGCCCGAGCACTTGTTTGAGCACTCGTCCGAGCACTTGTTCGAGCACTCGTCCGAGCACTTGTACGAGCACTCTTCCGAGCACTTGTCGCGCACTCGTCCGAGCACTCGTCCGAGCACTTGTTCAAGCACTTGCCCGAGCACTTGATCGAGCACTAGTCCGAGCACTCATCCGAGCACTCGTCCGAGCACTTGTTCAAGCACTTGTTCGAGCACTCGTCTGTGCACTTGATCGAGCACTTGTTCGAGCACTCGTCAAAGCACTTGATCAAGCATTAGTCCGAGCACTCGCCCGAGCACTAGCCCGAGCACTCGCCCGAGCACTTGTTCGAGCAATCGTCCGAGCACTTGTACGAGCACTCTTCCGAGCACTTGTCGCGCACTCGTCTGAGCACTCGTCTGAGCACTTGTTCAAGCACTTACCCGAGCACTTGATCGAGCACTAGTCCAAGCACTCGCCCGAGCACTAGCCCGAGCACTCGCCCGAGCACTTGTCCGAGCACTTGTTCGAGCAGTTGCCCGAGCACTTGTTGGAGCACTTGTCCGAGCACTTGTTCGAGCACTCGTCCGAGCACTTGATCGAGCACTAGTCCGAGCACTCGCCCAAGCACTAGCCCGAGCACTTGTTCGAGCACTTGTCCGAGCACTTGTACGAGCACTCGCCCGAGCACTTGTTCAAGCACTCGTCCGAGCACTCGTTCGAGCACTCGTCAGAGCACTTGTCCGAGCACTCGTCCGAGCACTTGTACGAGCACTCTTCCAGGCACTTTTCGCGCACTCGTCCGAGCACTCGTCCGAGCACTCGTTCGAGCACTCGTCCGAGCACTAGTTCGAGCACTTGCCCGAGAACTTATTGGAGAACTTGTCCGAGCACTCGTCCGAGCACTTGTTCAAGCACTTGTTTGAGCACTCGTCTGTACACTTGATCGAGCACTCGTCCGAGCACTTGTTCGAGCACTCACCCGAGCACTTGCCCGAGCATAAGCCCGAGCACTCGCCCGAGCACTTGTACGAGCACTCGTCCGAGCACTCGTTCGAGCACTCGTCCGAGCACTTGCCCGAGCATTAGCCCGAGCACTCGCCCGAGCACTTGTACGAGCACTCACTCGTCCGAGCACTTGTTCGAGCACTCGTCCGAGCACTTGTCCGAACACTTGTTCGAGCACTTGTCGAGCACTCGTCCGAGCACTTGTCCGAGCACTTGTTCGATCACTTGCCCGAGCACTTGTTGGAGCACTTATCCGAGCACTTGTTCGAACACTCGTCCGAGCACTTGTACGAGCACTCTTCCGAGCACTTGTCCGAGTGCTCGGACAAGTTCTCCAATAAGTTATCGGGCAAGTGCTCGAACAAGTGCTCGGACGAGTGCTTGAACGAGTGCTCGAACGAGTGCTCAGACGAGTGCGCATTCGTTCGAGCACTCGTTCGAGCACTCGTTTGAACACTCGTTCGAGCACTCGTTCGAGCACTCGTTCGAGCACTCGTTCGAGCACTCATTCGAGCACTTGTTCGAGCACTCGTCCGAGCACTTGTACGAGCACTCTTCCGAGCACTTGTCCGAGTGCTCGGACCAGTTCTCCAATAAGTTCTCGGGCAAGTGAGAAGAAGGATCAGCGATGTGAACTTTTTAATGAAGGTTGCCCAATACAAAGTCGATGCTCCTGTGATCCTCGATAAAATTAGACTTAGGACACCAGTCCGCTCATTTAGGAAGCATGCACTGCCTCATGTTCCACCAAGCCACGTTAATTTTAGAAGAAATAGCTACTTACCGCGGTCGTTCAAAGCCTTTAATTTATTAAACGATGACACTCGATTCGATCTGTTTGCCGGTAGCATTCGTGGCACAATAACTGCTTTGACTAGAGACTTTGAGTTGAAAGTATAAAATTTATAAATAAGTAGACTAAAGTATATTGCTTTAGCATGTATAACGTTAACATTAATGCTGCATAGCTGTATTTCTTTAAGTCTACATTTTCTGTCCATATGTGGAAGCTTGTTATTGGCATTTTATTATGTATAATGTTTAACCAAATTGTAAATATAGCTGTAAGCTCCCCGAAAACAATAAAAAAAAAAAAAAAGTGCTCGAACGAGTGCTCGTCCGAGCACTCGTCCGAGCACTTATTCAATCACTTGTTCGAGCACTCGTCTGTGCACTTGATCGAGCACTCGTCCGAGCACTTGTTCGAGCACTCGTCCGAGCACTTGCCCGATCACTTGTTGGAGCACTTGTTCGAGCACTTGTACGAGCACTCTTCCGAGCACTTGTCGCAAACTCGTCCGAGCACTCGTCCGAGCACTTGTTCAAGCACTTGCCCGAGCACTTGATCGAGCACTAGTCCGAGCACTCGCCCGAGCACTAGCCCGAGCACTCGCCCGAGCACTTGTTCGAGCACTTGTCCGCGCACTTGTACGAGCACTCGCCCGAGCACTTGTAGACCACTTGACCGAGCACTTGTTCGAGCACTCGTCCGAGCACTTGAATAAGCCTTTGCCCGAGTACTTTTTCGAGCACCCGTCCGAGCATTTGTTCGAGCACTTGCCCGAGCACTTTTTGGAGCACTCGTCCGAGCACTTGTTCAAGCACTTGCCCGAGCACTTGATCGAGCACTAGTCCGAGCACTCGCCCGAGCACTAGCCCGAGCACTCGCCCGAGCACTTGTTCGAGCACTTGTCCGCGCACTTGTACGAGCACTCGCCCGAGCACTTGTTCGAGCACTCGTCCGAGCACTTATCCGAGCACTTGTACGAGCACTTGTCGCGCACTCGTCCGAGCACTTGTTCGAGCACTTGCCCGAGAACTTATTGGAGAACTGGTCCGAGCACTCGTCCGAGCACTTGTACGAGCACTTTTCCGAGCACTTGTCGCGAACTCGTCCGAGCACTTGTTCAAGCACTTGCCCGAGCACTTGATCGAGCACTAGTCCGAGCACTAGCCCGAGCACTCGCCCGAGCACTTGTTCGAGCACTCGTCCGAGCACTTGTACGAGCACTCGTCCGAGCACTTGTACGTCCGAGCACTTGTACGAGCACTCGTCCAAGCACTTGTTCGAGCACTTGTCAAGCACTCGTCCGAGCACCTGTCCGAGCACTCGTCCGAGCACTTGATCGAGCACTAGTCTGAGCATTCGTCTGAGCACTTGTTCGAGCACTCGTCCGAGTACTCGGCCGAGCAGTCGTCCGAGCACTCGTCCAAGCACTTGTAACTTGACCGAGCACTTGTTCGAGCACTCGTCCGAGCACTTGAATAAGCCTTTGCCCGAGTACTTTTTCGAGCACCCGTCCGAGCATTTGTTCGAGCACTTGCCCGAGCACTTTTTGGAGCATTGTCCGAGCACTTGTTCGAGCACTCGTCCGAGCACTTGTTCGAGCACTCGTCCTAGCACTCGTCCGAGCACTTGCTGGAGCATTTGTTCGAGCACTCGTCCGAGCACTTGTTCAAGCACTTGTCGAGCACTCGTCCAAGCACTTGTACGAGCACTCTTCCGAGCACTTGTCGCGCACTCGTCCGAGCACTCGTCCGAGCACTTGTTCAAGCACTTGCCCGAGCACTTGATCGAGCACTAGTCCGAGCACTCTTCCAAGCACTCGTCCGAGCACTTGTCGAGCACTCGTCCAAGCACTCGTCTGAGCACTCGTCAGAGCACTTGTTCGAGCACTCGTCCGACACTTGTTGACCACTCGTCCGAGCACTCGTCCAAGCACTTGATCGAGCTTTTGCCCGAGCACTTGTTCGAGCTTTTGCCCGAGCACTTGTTCGAGCACTCGTCCGAGCACTTGGTCGAGCACTTGGTCGAGCACTTTTATGAGTAGTTGTTCTAGTACTTGTACGGATACTTGCACGAGTACTTGTACGAGTACTTACACGGAACCTTAAGAGTACTACTTAGGTATGTATAGTAATCATCAGTCATAAACAACAGCATCAACTTGTTTTTAGGGTTCCGTACGGGGGGTGAAGCGCGGGTTGGGGAGGAGACGCGGGGTGCGGGTGGGGGAGGAAAGGGGTGTGGGGGGAGGCGCAGGGTGCGGGGAGGAAGAACTTGTAACTTGACGAATTGCACACAAAAATTTTAAATATATAATGTAATGACACCTTGACTCGAATATCCATTTTTCAAAAAAATTAAAAATTCAAAATGTTTTTTATTTAAGTAGATGTTTTGCACATACTTTTAAATCGTCTTTTTTTTCTACCTAGTACAAAGTTCCTACCACGCAGAACTTGTACACTCAATCAACGTTTCGGGAAGTGTTTCTGAAGCGAGAAGAAACGTCGAGCCCAAAAGAAACTCGCTTCAACACATTTTTTTTAAATAATACTTAATTACTAATACAATGTTTGCTATCAACAATACAGTTATCAGGAAGAGAAATACATTTCCAAATGTCTTTGTCATTCACATAATCTATTATCTTATAATAACCTTTTGAGCACAGACATTTTTTTACATGCGTTTTGAATTTGTTTTCAGGCAGATTTGTTACATGTTCTGGTATTTTATTATAGAATCGTACACATTGCCCCACAAACGACTTTTTAACTTTGCTCAGTCTCGAATAGGCAATATCAATGTTATTTATATTCCTTAGGTTTAAATCATGCCTGTCACTGTTTTTACGAAACAAATGCAGATTCTTGCGGACGTCCATAATGTTCTCATATATGAATTGTATTGTCTCAACGACTCGCGGGATCGCATCTGATAGATTGCGCGAATTGCCCTTTTTTGTAAAACGAAAATAGTTTCAATATCAGCTGCATGTCCCCAAAGTAAAATTCCGTAAGACATAATACTATGGAAATAACTAAAATACAGAATTTGACAAACTCAAAGGCAACTTGATCGAATATTTATCTATTTATCCACTGGTACGTTCGTGGATATTATACTACCCAAGGGCGCGACCCCCGTTGTACGTCCCGGAAAGTATACTATCCACGAGACAGCATTTGCAAAAAACTCCATCTATGAGTAATTTACTTATACTAAGTTCAATATTGCGTTAGTAATAAGGTTCTCTATAAAATATTTTATCAGTTCTTCACTAGATGTCACTAAAAAAGTGTGTCAAAAATTAGATATCAACTGAACAAACCAGTTGACCGCGTGCGTGTGCCGGTGTAAACGCAAATAATGATGTGGGTTTCCAACTTCACACAGGACATTTCGATAGTTTTTTCAATCGAAAGACTGACAACATCCTTCCGTTCTTTAATCTTTATATCATTTTTGTAAAATATAATGGAACCACCACGTTGCGCAGTCTTTCGATTAAAAGTACTGGCCATACTATAATTTTGAAAACTAAAAAGCATTTCATGATCCTTTAGCCAATGTTCCGTAATACAGAAAATATCAATACCGTAATCTTCCAAAAATAGTTCCATTTCAAATTCTTTGCCGAGGAAGCCTTGTATATTTTGGTGGACTAACTTTAAAGCGTTAGGCTTCCTAGTTGTCTTTGGATCTAGTTTAAATCCGGAGTTTGAGTCACATCGCAAGTGACGGCACCGCAGGGTGTACTATCTTGTACATTTATAGGCGGCTGCGTCATGTCTACGGTACCGCCACCAGCGGCGGGCTCTTCCGTCGTTAAAAAAGTAATTACCGACTGAATACAGCCGGTACGATGTATAATACTGTAAGCTAACGCATTAGCTAGTCTTTTTCTTTGTATATAAGACAGATACATAATATCTTGCGTCAATCTAAATTTATGTACAAAGCTATTTGTATCAAAATGTAATACGCAGTCACTATGACTACATGTCAAATTATATAAATATAAATTTAAATAGTATAAATTTTGATTGTAGTTGTGCGTTTCATTTACACAGTAGGGAAACGCACAAACTGTTATTTTACATTTTTTCTCCTTGCTTAGGTCAACAAGCCGGTCAACAGTTCTTTTTATGTGAGATTTCTTTATATTTTTACTATTTCCTAGCATTAATACAACTGAGGAGTATTGGTCAAAAGAACTTTTACATATATTGCCTACTAGTTGTTCTAATGAAGCGTCAGGGTAACACATATTTACCGACATCGAGTCCTTCAAACTACTCTCAAACAATGGGCCAAATCCTATACCAAACCTATCAGAGAATATTACAGTCTTTTTTTAAATTTCATAATTTTTATGAGGTGCAGAGAGGAGCGCCGCGGCCGGCCCGCGCACTCGGCCTTTTTATTAAGCCGTTAGACTATATAGGGTGACTTTAAATTAGTTCTTGATACCAAAGGATATGCATGTGCTCATGATAACAAACAACTTTCCCTAAAGAACTCATAGTCAAATCGCAAAAAAAAATTTGGGATCTTCATACTAATTTGGCCGGTCCACTGACCAATTTGTATGGAGGGTCCAAAACTTTTTTTGAGATTTGACTATGGGTTCCTTAGGGAAAGTTGTTTGTTATTACGAGCGCATGTATAGCCTTTCGTATCAAGAACTAATTTAAAGTCACCCTATATATATATAAATATATACTTACAAACATAAGTACATACTCTTACTTCTGAAAACCATTAACCCAAAAAGTTTCAAAACTTTATCCATTTCTTAGGCAATTCCTTTAAATATGGTAACGTTATTTTTAACATAGATTTAAATAGTCCTTTAAATCGATGTTAAAAATAACGTTAGCCAAGTGCGAGTTGGACTCGCCCATGAAGGGTTCCGTAGCAGCAAGTAACATAATATAAAAGTTCTTGTAGTTCGTTGTAACTTGAACGAAAGGTAAATTGCGGTTTACGATTTATGACGTATTAAAAAAATTCACTAGATCTCGTTCAAACCAATTTTCGGTGGAAGTTTGCATGGTAATGTACATCATATACAGGGTTACAGGAAAAGTCGTACGGAATATTAAAGGACGTTATTATTAAGGTCATTTCTGATGGATTTTGTCATGTAACATGGTGTCCGAAAATTAACCGTTATGGAGTTATTGAACTTTAAAGATTTTTTATAAAATCCTTATTTATTTTGCTTTTTTATCGTTTTTTTGTGGGATTCGAGCTCCTAGGGCCCGTTTTTTTGATTTATCTAGTTAGAAGACATGTCAATTAATAAAAAATATCAACAAAAACTGAACCTACTACTAACAGCTTAAAAATACTGCTTAACAACGGTTAAACTTAAAGATTTTTCATAAAGTATTTCTAACTTTGAAACGCTTTTTCAAAAAAAATATGTATGGAACTTATTCTGCAAATAATATTAAAAACTTCTACGTCTCTTAAGCTATTCAAAAAGGTACAACACTTGCTATTAAATTGGCAAAATTTTGACCAAATACCAGTTAAGGTAGCAGAGGGTACATTTTCAGTTTGAGGTTAAAATTGGTAAAATACGTAAATAAAACAAAAAATCAGAGAAATGTTTTTATAATTCATGTTCGACATGACCGCCGCTGTTTCTTACACAAATTCTCAATCTTTTTACTAAATTACTTTTCACGACAGAAGTTTGCAGGTTCCGCCTCATTTCCTCAGCCGCATCAATAATCTTTTGTCTCAAAATATCGACATTTGCGATAGGCGTCATTTCATCGTAAACTAGACTTTTCATATGACCCCACACATAAAAGTCCATCGGCGTTAAATCGGGGCTCCTCGCCGGCCATGCTATGGGCCCGCCTCTTCCAATCCATTGGTTTGGGTAATTCTCATCTAACCATGCTCGAACACTTGTTCTGTAGTGCGCTGGGCAGCCATCATGTTGAAAGAACATGTCTCGTCTCAATGCAATAGGCAAGTCTTCCATCAAAGAGGGTAACTCCTCCCTCAAAAAGTTTTCATATGCCTCGCCATTCAAATTATTGGGCAGGAAGTATGGCCCTATCAAGTTATTTGATATGATGCCCATCCACACATTGAGACTAAATCTCCTTTGAGACCCTTTTGTTCTTTTTTTTTTGGGATTACCTTGCGCCTTGGGAGCCCAATAATGGGGGTTGTGATAAATGGTGATGCCGTCTTTGTCAAATTTTGACTCATCTGTCCACATGATTTTCTTTAAAAAATCCGGATCTTCAACATCAGCATTCAGCATAAATCTGCAGAAGTCTAGTCGCCTCAATGGATCCCCTTCTTCAATTTCTTGCACTGGCGTGTAATGGTAAGGGTATTGCCCAGAAGTGTGCATTACGAACCAGACTTTCCACTGGCCAATACCAAGGCGTCGAGCGACAACATTTGTTGACGTGGTTGGATCGGCTTCAAAGAGACGTCGTATTTCATTTGCTTCGTCGTCGTCATCATCAAGAATACGAGGTCATCCCATGTCAGTCCGTCGTACTAGAATAGAACCAGTTTCTCGTATTCTTCGATAAACTCTGTCAAATACGCCAATATTAGGTACTCGGCGAGTAGGATACCGAAGCATGTATTCATTGCGTGCACGCGACGACACTCCTTCGCAAAATCCATAACACATTAGGATG
This sequence comes from Coleophora deauratella, assembly GCA_958295455.1. Lineage (NCBI taxonomy): Eukaryota > Metazoa > Arthropoda > Insecta > Lepidoptera > Coleophoridae > Coleophora > Coleophora deauratella. The sequence goes on along the minus strand of OY282416.1, from coordinate 4,092,298 downwards.
TCAGCATATTCCTCGTTGGAAAATGTTGCCATGTTCACAATACAAATCAAAGTCCAGTCACAAGCCACGTCACACCAGTTAGAAGATGAAACAGTCCAAAAAATCCAAGCCAAGTCGCGTTTTTACAGAAAATAATCAGTGAAAAGCCAGAACTAACGCCGCCAACTCGAAAAATCACACAATTTGTATTAAATAAACGTCAGATTTGCTACACCAAAAAAAAGGTCACAAAGGAGATTCAGTCTAAATGTGGGATGGGCATAATATCAAACAACTTGATATTTCTTCCTTATTTACGTATTTGACCTATTTTAACCTCAAACTGAAAATGTACCCTCTGCTACCTTAACTGGTATTTGGTCAAAATTTTGCCAATTTAATAGCAAGTGTTGTACCTTTTTGAATAACTTAAGAGATGTAGAAGTTTTTAATATTATTTGCAGAATAAGTTCCATACATATTTTTTTTTGAAAAAGCGTTTCAAAGTTAGAAACACTTTATAAAAAATCTTTAAGTCTAACCGTTGTTAACCAGTCTTTTTAAGCTGTTAGTAGTAGGTTCAGTTTTTGTTGATATTTTTTATTAATTGACATGTCTTCTAACTAGATAAATCAAAAAAACGGGCCCTAGGAGCTCGAATCCCACAAAAAAACGATAAAAAAGCAAAATAAATAAGGATTTTATAAAAAATCTTTAAAGTTCAATAACTCCATAACGGTTAATTTTCGGACACCATGTTACATGACAAAATCCATCAGAAATGACCTTAATAATAACGTCCTTTAATATTCCGTACGACTTTTCCTGTAACCCTGTATATTTTTTACTTTTATCATTCTCTTATTTTAGAAGTTACGGGGAGGGGACACACATTTTACCACTTTGGAAGTGTCTCTCGCGCAAACTATTCAGTTTAGAAAAAAATGATATTAGAAACCTCAATATCATTTTTGAAGACCTATCCATAGATACCCCACGCGTATGGGTTTGATAAAAAAAAAAATTGAGTTTTAGTTCTAAGTATGGGGAACCCCCAAAATTTATTGTTTTTATTTTTATTTTTGTGTGAAAATCTTAATGCGGTTCACAGAATACATCTACTTACCAAGTTTCAACAGTATAGTTCTTATAGTTTCGGAAAAAAGTGGCTGTGACATACGGACGGACAGACAGACAGACAGACAGACATGACGAATCCATAAGGGTTCCGTTTTTTGCCATTTGTCTACGAAACCCTAAAAATACGAAGCTTCATGGTGGGCAGTAGCAACACCATCCGAAGGGTCCTGGCAGACAGACCCGAAAGTGCGCTTCAGAAATACTGGGTCACAGCCCTCATCCACCCATATGCTGGGCATAGTTATTGTATTAATTAATTTAATTTATTTTATCTTGTATCACTAACATAGTCTGAAGTCATTACTAACATATTATGGACCTATTTTGTCTTTTAATAAATAAATAATAATAATAATTAAAATGTATCCTATATCAATCGGGGATCAAGACAAATCTAACGACACCTCTCAAGCTAAAATCCATCCAGCCGTTTAGGCTACAGAGCTTACCAAAGAAATATACTTACGTACATACTATATACATTCCTTTTCCATTCCAAAACATAACCTTGCTTCTGTAAGCAAGAAAAAAACTAAAAAAAAAAACAAATTTCTTTTGAACGCCATCTAGCGGTTGTTACGTGTAACTCGGGGAAGCTTATCGATAAAACTGCGTTGAGAATTTCAATCCTATGTTAAGCATAAGGCTCTACAGTGGTAGAGAAAGGCGTAGCGGTTCCAATGTCGAATCTGCTGACTTTGCATAGATGGCGGTTAATAATGTTTTGGATATTTATATGAAAGTATAATTTCTTGTTTCACATCACAACGGAGCAACGGATCAACATCGTTTTTTGGACATATGTACATAGATGTAATGGAATAAAAGGTGATATAGGCTATCTTTTATCCTGTAAAAACTTTGAATTTCCTTGTGAATTACACCGAGAATCCATAAATAATGCAATTTGCAAATAATTAAAGCAACACAGTTTATTGATATAACCGTTTTCACTGAAATTTGGCAAATAAATTAGTCAGAGAGCGGGAAACAACATAGAATAGTTTTATTCAGGAAAAACTCATATCTCTTGCGGCTCGCGCACTGCGCACCCTTAACGAAAAAACAATATTTATGTATGGAGCCGCGGTGAAATAATAGTTTCCAATAAGACAAAAAAATTAAAAAATATTTTCAAATAAAAATTATAGGATGTGCTACAAACAGGTTTTTAATGTGCAGTGTAGGTACGCACAGAGCGATTTTAAAGATCTCCTGGTATTTCTGTAAAAAAAATTGTTTATTTTTGTTTTGTTTAATTTTAGTACAGCATGTCACTCACAAAAACATGTGCGCAGACGCCGCGAAATTAACACCCACACTGTGACACTTCAACTCGCCGATACAAAAGACATCAACGAGAGACGCTCGCTGTAAAATATCACTCACTTTTAGTTGATGTGATCGTAGCACTAGATAGTAGATATTTTTATGATACAGATAAAATTATGATATTAAATTATTTTTATGATTTTTTTATTTTTTTTCTTTCTTTTTATGATACTCCAAAGAAATATCAGAATGTATATGCAGGGTGTTAAAAAAAGTGCGTTTAAATACAGGAAAAATATTGAAAAAGTTTCCCATACTAAGTCTGAACAGTGAATCAACAATTTGTATGGGAAACTGAAAAAATATTGTAGATCAGATTTTTTCAATATTTTTCCTTATTTTAAACATAATTCTGAGTAATCCCTTAAAATTTCAAACGCACTTTTTTTAAAACCTGTACACAGATGAGTTGTGTAACTTTTGTGAAGTCGGTTGATAAATAAAGCATCTACTGAAAATAGAAAAAAGCGGCCAAGTGCGAGTTGGACTTGCCCATTAAGGGTTCCGTAACAGCAAGTAACATAATATAAAAGTTCTTGTAGTTCGTTGTAACTCGAATGAAAGGTAAATTGCGGTTTACGATTTATGACGTATTAAAAAAAAACTACTTACTAGATCTCATTCAAACCAATTTTCGGTGAAAGTTTGCATGATAATGTACACCATATATTTTTTTGTTTTATCATTCTCTTATTTTAGAAGTTACAGGGGGGAGAACACACTTTTTACCAATTTGGAAGTGTCTCTCGCGCAAACTATTCAGTTAAGAAAAAAAATATATTAAAAACCTCAATATCATTTTTAGAGACCTATCCATAGATACCCCCCACACATATGGGTTTGATGAAAAAAAAATGGAGTTTCAGTTCTAAGTATGAGGAATCCCCAAAATTTATTGTTTTTTTTTCTATTTTTGTGTGAAAATCTTAATGCGGTTTACAGAATGCATCTACTTACCAAGTTTCAACAGTATAGTTCTTATAGTTTCGGAAAAAAGTGGCTGTGACATACGGACGGACACACAGACAGACAGACATGACGAATCCATAAGGGTTCCGTTTTTTGCCATTTGGCTACGGAACCCTAAAAGTAAAACAATTTGAGTTTTATTTGACGGTTATAAGTTTGAAATCTTGTCTACGCAGGCATGGATCCAGGGGGGCAATGGGTGTTTGTTTGTAAATTCTTTATTGTACTTACAACACAGTATACTTATACAGAAGAAAAGTAAAATAAAAATGAAGTACAAATGCGGACTTATCCCATAAAGGAAAACCCTTGATTTAAATTTTCACAGCTTTTTTTATTTGTTACCGACAATTTTTTTCGATCGTTACAGTTTATAATTTAACAACACTTCTTCACAAAATATAGTCATCATAAATGCCTCCATAACACCGCCAAAAGATCCGGCTGCCACGCCAGAGCGGCGCCGGCGCATCTGTTTTTAATTTCACTGCGTCGCCAGGTTTCACTTTTATTTTTTACATGTCAACATGTGACGTTACGAGCTTGGAACGACCTTGGGATATCAATATTTATTTATGAAGATCAAGTGATTAAAATATTTATAACCTGTTTAAAAATGGTTTTGTTAAAAATGGTCAAATAATAATTGGATGCCCATCGAGTAAAAATGAACTGAAAAATCAAATCAAAACTATTTGGACTGAACATTTCTGTGTAGGGAGTACAAACATTTTTTTTATTTAATAAAAAGTGGTAGAACAAAACTTTGACCCAAATACGAACCTAATAGGGTATTTTACTCTAAACAAGAAAAAATCTAAAACTGCTTATTTACTGTGGTATTTGTAATATGTCTATCTATCTATCAGCCGAAATACGTCCACGTTGCTGGACAAAGGCCTCCACAAGGATTTACACACCGATCGGTCCTGTGCGGCTCGCATCCAGCGGCTTCCTGCAACCTTTACCAGGTCGTCGGTCCACCGAGTGGGAGGCCCCACACTGCGCCTTCCGGTGCACGGTCGCCATTCGAGAACTTTACTGCCCCAACGGCCATCTGTTCTACGAGCTATGTATTTGTAATAATTAATCGAATTAATATGATTTCTATATAATAAAATGAGAAAACACATTTTATTTTTGATTTACAAAAATCTAGCTTTTTAATCTGTTATTCAAATATCTGAAACGACAGCCGCCATGCTGGCTGTCATGTGACGTCACAATAGTGGTAAACAATGACATTTTATTCTCAATATGTGTCAAAATTTTAGTACAGAGCTGTTTTGTTTACTCCTTAAATGACGTCACGACCTAAAGATCATGGCGGCTAGCGTTTTCGCGCGCTAATTGGGAATGGTAATTTAAAATGTATTTTTGGGGTACTTATAGGTTTCAAAAAAAAAGTTATTTTTTGACTTTTTCCCACCTAATGATCAATTTGAGATACTTTTCAAAAAACTGTGAAAACCCCTATTGTGTTGTGTGTAAAAAATACTTTGTATAATATCATGTAAGCTCCAAAGCAAATTTTTTTATAAGTTATCCTCGAGAAAGCAATTTCAAGATAATCATCAGCTAAAATCATTAGGCGCCAGTTGAAAGTGAGGGGCAGGAGGTCTTTCAATGTTTATTGAAAATAGGTTTACATTTAGTCGAAAGTTTTTTTTTTATATTTACAACTGGTCAGCCCTTGGCATCATCTTACCTGGTGGTAAGTGATGATGATGACGAAGAGTGAAGCAGGCTTACCAAGACTCCAACGCAATCGGGAACTAGCTATCTCCATGCCGGAACAGATCAATGCTATTAACATTGATGTTTGGCGGCAAGACTTAGATAAGATGGTGGTGCCTGGCTAGCTACGAAAATGCCCTACCACTGACCAAACTGAGTCCTACAAAGTTAGACCCGGCCGGGAATCGAACCCGCGACCTCCTGATGTGAGGTAAGCAGTCTAGCCACTAGACCACGGAGGCGGTTAAAATTTCTGCTTTTAAATAAAATAAAATGCAACAAATTTACATCATGGTTGTTATCCCTAATCTCTATACCAGTAAGTTCACTTATCCGGAAGGCTGATATTCTACCCAACTACAAAATTTCTCTGCTTACCGTTGTAGAGTTTAAGTTTCTAACTTTTAGCTTCTTGCAACTTTTAGCCGCGATATCGCAGTTATTATCTGTAGACCGCTTTATTTTTACCGTTTACCGCTAACGCGTACTTATTGGCAACCTGCTGGCACGGTTGGCACTGCCTTCGTTCTTAGTCCGGGTTCGAAACCCCAAAAACGGTAATAGGCTTCTAAGAAAGAATGTTATTAGTCATGTATGTCATATACTCTAAAATTAAACTATACGTATTTTTTTCAATATTTACGTATTTTACTTTGTATTTGTTAGGATTTACTTATAATAATAATAATATAATAATAATGATAATAATAATATTTATTGAAGAAAACTTAATTGACAAGAAACTTAACTTAACTTAACTAAAAACTAAACATATTATTAGAGTACAGAAAACACACGTGCCTGAACTAGGTATTCCTGTATTTCAGGCAAAAAAGAGCTTACATAACTAACTTTCAATATTTACTTGCAAAATACAATTTTCTTCTTAGCAGTAGATGAATTATTTATTATTCAATGACAAATTAACAAAACAAAATATTAAAAAATAATTGGTACATATCGAATATAAAACATAATGAATAAATGTAAAGTACTGACAATAAATTGAGTATGGCGCTCTTAGGCGCCTCCATAATCTATCGAGTTAATGTACCTTTTCTCGGCATTTTTGTATGTCTATGACCTAGCCAAAAGGTAAGAACAAAAACTGTAGAACCAGAACCCATCATTCCACTTCTATCAGGCTGGCAGCGTTCCGTCCTCCGTCAACGCACTAGAAACAAACAAAAAATACTGGTCGAACCTAGGTATTATCCAGGAAGCTAAGACTTGAGAGAAAGCAATTCCGCAAGCTTAGTGCTGCTATCACTGGACATGGACCCTTCAATAAACACTTGTTTACTTTAAGGTGTTAAAAATAGTTCATTGTGCCGAACAAGCATAGAGCTGAGGAAACTGCTGCTCATACCCTGCTGGAATACAGAGAGGTCGTACATGGTGACCCGAAGTCAAACAGGAAGTTGTCAGGAACCCAAGGTCGCTACTGGACTTCCTGGAGGAGCTGGGCTGGCATTGACGCCGGACTGTCACGCAAAATGGACGCAATGGGCGGAAAACAGCCTGCAACCCAACTTAAGCCTATACCTATACCTAGGCTGTATCCCTATACTTCCTTTTATACGAATCCTTTTAGTCAGGTCGGTTTCACATTTTTTTAATTACTTGCCACCCAGTTGGCATAGATATATTACATATCGCTTACCATCAGGTGATCCATCTGCTCTTTTGCCAGCTATGCCATAAAAAAAACATAATATCCATACAGCCTATATACAAAACCTTAACGGAGAAAATTAAAATTTTCTCAAGAAATATGTAAAATGATTTAAAAAAAGGAAAGATGTGGGTGTTTAATTATTGCATTTCCTACATAAAACACTCATAAAAAATTTGAACTTACTCAAGACCTGCCTAGGTTTAACATCATCTCAAAAAAAGTAAAGAACGTACGAATATTAAAAAAATCGAACTTATTGACTACAGGTTCTGTCTTCTTCTATCGAATCGATGATTACAAACTTTTTTTTCTTATTTAAGTTTGATTAAGGATTAATTTAAATAAATCCTTGTTATACAAAAAAAAAATTAAGGGAACTACGATTTTACAGTCACACTCTATATTTTAAGCAGTCGGTTTTTTAAATTAAACTAATTAGTTAAGTTTGAAATAATAACAATAAAGGATAATATAAACGAATTTCTCGATAAAATATTGTTTATTAACAAGCATGTTTTTATGATTCAGATGTTGAAATTTTAATTGAAGTGTCCCAGCATCCGCGTATGGAGAAAGCGTGACGCAATCATAATATTTCTGATTGAGTTATTAATTATAAGAAAAACATTGCTGTTTCTCCTGTCATAAAGATCTTCGTTATACCAAAATAGGTTTAATCACATAACATAAAATTTGGCCAAATTATGAAATATTGTTAATTACCTCTTTCATTAATTGCAACAAACTCACTAGCTTGGATTTTTTTTTACGCCAAGAGATTCTGATATCTTGGATTTGTTTCTTTCTGCAGAAATATTATTTTTTATAACGTAATTTTCTAACAATAAAAATTATACATTCTTGACATCTTTTTCAATGTGTTGAAGGGAATTTCTTTAGGGCCCGTCGTTTCTTCTCACTCCGCAAACACTTCCCGAAACGGCGGGTATACGAGCTCCGAGAGTGGTAGGAACCTCGTTTTAGGTAGATAAAAGAATGACGTTTGAAAAGCTGCTTACTTACTTCGAATAAAATATTTTTATTTTCAAGAAACTCATATCCTCCAAAAAAATATATATCATGGTGCATATATGAAACTATATTGTCTTCAATGAAAGAAATCGTTTTTACCATGCATACTAAAGTTAGCCGTTAGACTTGGTAGGAAAGTAAAAAAATTGAGCGAATTGACTATGGGTTCCTCAGGGTAAATTGTTCTACTGTAGTCTAAATGATGACACCCTGTATCATAAATACTTCTTAAAAAATAAACTCTCTAAACCAGAAACAACATTCCCCAAGGAACTCATAGCCAAATTTTAAAAAATGTAATTCCCATACTAAGTTAGCCGGTCACATGATCAACTTGATAGAAAAGTAAAAGAAAATGCGAATTAACTATGGATTTCTCGGGGAAAATGTTCTACTGTAATCAAGGGAACAATGATTTTGTAATGATATCCTGTATAATAAAAGTAGGTTTTTGTTTTTTTTTATACAATATACCATTATAGACTCCTTTGTGACTTGATGAAAAATGCTTAAAGGCTTGTTTTGCTCATCGATTACAAGTAGTGATCGGAAATTCGGATGCAATTATGCCTAAAATTGGGGAGCTAGCGTAATATGGACATGCCGTTTTGAATAGAATTGGAAAGTATTGGCCACACATATGTAGTGTTAAATGTTTCACATTTTACCTCCTACAAGGATTACCGGTAACCCTGTGTGTATAAAATAAGTTTTGGATATAAACACATAATATCATACATAAAATTTTCAATAATATCAACATTCATTACAATCAGACCATTACAATTAAGAATCCCAACGCTTTTTACAATCCTGGTATCCCGGGATTTTTTTCTATGAAAATCTATAAATTTATTCAGAAAGGCATATCCATACTATTCTTTCTAAAAACGAAATTGCATCCGAATATCCGATCACTAATTATAAGTAATATCCAGGTACAAATCACATACCGTAATCTGGCCCCGAAATAGGATTCCCTGTATTACGGGAACCAGAGACTGATATATTTACATACACATATACGTTTAAGTACATACCTATACTGGATTTAAAAAATAGGGGTTCTTCCCTGAGTACCCCGATCCCCGAAGCCCCTGTACCGGAGGACCCCGAATAGGAAACGTTAACTAAGACTTATTATGTCGAAGCAAAACAAGAGCAAAATAATGTTAAGACTTTCCATACATAATTGGCCAAACCAAATTGGAATTAATTTGTATGAAGTCTCTTTCGGAAATGTATTTTTTTTTTGTTGAGATTTCAGTAAAGTCGTAAAACAAAAGTTGTTCACTATGATATGATAGTTAAAAGCCCCAGTTAAGAGTCCTACAAATACTGTGAGACAACCCTGTATCGATACAATAATTAAATACAATATTTTCATAACACGATGAAGTGTCGATGGAAATCTTTAGTAATAGAACCTCCAATCTCCATACAGCTACCTAATAATTAAATTTTCCTCCACCATACTTCATAAGCATCGAAAAAGTGATGTTGTACGCACCACTTAAACTATAAGCTGTTATAATCGTGATAGCGCGACGGGCAGTGTGAAACTGGCTTTACATCGACAGGTTTTAAGAAACTCCATGCCAGTCCACTTCAAGACTCCGCGAAGATCTCACGACGACGACATAAAACCTTTTTGGTACAAAACTTATTTAAAACGCCGCCGAAGAATAAATAAATAAAAATAATATTTTGTTTTTAAAATTCGAAATTGTTCAGAGAAATAGTCAGAGTTAAAAAGTTATTTTAGTGTTGTTATGATAACAGTGATTTTGAATAGTTATTTTTTTTATTGTAATAAAAATATAATAGTCAGTCAGTTAATAGATTAAGTTATTTATTGTTGCGTTTTGTGGAGTGAAAGTATTTTCTAGATCTAAAAGTGAAAGGTAGATCTTGAGAGGTAAGTAATGCACTTTATAGTACTGCATGAAGATAGTATACTATAGCATACTGGGACATGTTTTAGATCAAGCAAGGTTAAACAAGTGAAATGTACCTATTGGAGATGAAGCCTACCTGTGCGACTTTCTTTGGATGGAGGCGAATCTAAAATATGATCGGTGGATATCGCTAACAAGACTTTTTGGTTAGAAAGCTTTTCATTTTTTGCACTCGACTTGGATGTACTTCGATAGATAAATCACACACGGTCATCTGACCCCAAACTACCATTCCTTTAGTAGTTTACTGTAGGAACCAGAGAGTGATAGACATATAAGTAGATTAAACAGAATACATGTATGTCAAACTAATGTGAAAATGTGTTTGTATATTTATTACTCTTGACGTCTCAACACATCATCCAATCTTAAAATAATGACATACTAAGCTTGAGTCATGGAGAAAGACAAAGTCTATCATTTAAAACCACAAAACATATTTTCGAGTAAAGCCGCGCCAACGAAGTTAGTATATACAATACACCCAAACATAGAGTAAGCAAATTTACTCATCATAGAAATGTTTGCTCTGAATGGGAATCGAACCGTCGTGGGTTCAGATCAATATTCAGGGGCGCTAACCACGAAGACATCGAGTTAGTCTATACAGGGTGTTAAAAAAAGTGCGTTTGAAATTTTAAGGGGTTACTCAGAATCAAGTACAGAACCCAGGAAAAATATTTACAAAATCCGCTCTTCAATTATTTTTTTCAGATTCTCATACTAAATCTAAATAGTGAATCGAGAATTTGTATGAAAAACTGCAAAAAAAAATTGAAGAGCGAATTTTTTCAATATTTTTCCTGGATTCTATACTTGATTCTGAGTAACCCCTTAAAAATTTCAAACGCACTTTTTTTAACATCCTGTATAAATATAGTCCATCCTATGACTCTTTCTCTTATCGTGTGGCACCTAATACAAGGTATAGACGGCGGTTGCCTGGTGTTGCACTTAGCATCACCCGCGGTCACGTGTATCTTATGACTGATTGTGAGATTTCATTAGTTACTTTAACATTTTCTTTTTATCGATTATCTATAGTTAGTTTATCATTAGAATTATTTCACCTGATGGTAAGTAATGATTATGCCGAAGATCGAAACGAACTTATCAATAATTTTCAACGCTTTTTACCGTTGGCTTCCCAAACAAGAAGCATATTTGGCAAATCAATATCTTTCTCGTGTCCATTTCAAAACCAAAAAATAACATTGTGTTGGTTGTCGGATAAAAATTACATGCCAGAACGAAACTCTTTTGTGGTCGGTCTTTTTAGAAAGTCCTGTCAAAATTTAAGAAAAAACTATGTGTTATGCAAATCATGTACCATTTAGACAAGTAAAGACTCTTTAGTGTGAGATTTAGACTGTTGTAATTTTGAAAGCATAACATGGCAAAACAGTTTAAAATTTTCATGAAACCATTGCAAAATGAACTGAAACTTCATTCTCTGAATCGCCAATAGGCTTAAGTCACCTGCTAACTGCAACAATAGAAGGTTAAATTGTGTTACACTATAAGTAGAAGAAGAACCATATTTAACTTTCCCTAAAACCGAAGTTTAGTTCTATTAAAATACTTTTAAATGACTACAAAAGTAAATACAGATATTTGTAACTGTACAGTTCACAGATGCACAAACTACAATAAAAGAAACACAGGTTTGCTTGGACAACCGCACCCGGTGACAGCTCGATGGCAAGCGTCATCCGTAGTAGCGTTCATATGTATAATTTCCAGTATGCTACAAGTGACAAAATAGCCGTGGGTCCTAAGAACCGATTAATTGGGTCTTTATCACACTGAACAACTTTCTCCAAGATACACAATACACATAGTTACAGGCCCACTAGGTATTCTAAGCTCGACTAACAGCGATTTGAGAAGACCAACATTTTTACTTACAATTTATTATTACATTATAATAATGTGGATAATAATTATCCGTATATTTATTAATGTTATTATGTGTATCTAGTTTCTTTAAACTTCCCGTCATTTGGAGAGCGTGCTTCGTCGGGCCTAAGCCAATATTGTTAATAATTTATTTTTTTGTTCATTAGCGAAGCCTTTGCCATTCTACACCCATCTTGGTTATGTATTACCTAAAAATATCAACAAAACTAAGTAACACACTTTTGGAAACGGAACAAACATGTTTTTACAAGTAAAGACATAAACGATTAGGTATCAAAAGTACTAACAAATATTTTTAAATCAGAAAAATGTTATGGACATATTTAATTGGAATTGACTGAAAAAAACATCAGACCGATCTAACAGATTCTAAGTAAAGACGAAAAGAGGAAAACTAAATTTGTTCAAAATTGCTTGCGAAAGACGGACAAAAAATTCTGGGACCAGTCGTACTTTTTAGTCTAAATAAAAAATGGAAGCTGATACATATTACCGTTTCCGTGCTTCGCAAGGCACGTTAAGCTGTTGGTGCCGGCTGCTATCATTAGATAGCAGTTTTTAAGCCACGTTGTATAGGTGGCTAGAAAACCTCTGACACTTGGGTTGGCCACTAGCCCCACAACCTCCACCAATCCGGACTTGGCCCCCCTATGTTGAGTATGGTCTAACTTTCCCGTGGTGAGGGAAGAGACCCGTGTCCCTGCAGTGGGGATGATATGGGTTATTAACGATACATATACATATTTATAATTATAATATAATACGCGCCTTATTATATGTATAGTTCGTACAGTATATCCACTCCCTGCCTCTCTCTAAAGGCGACGTCACCCACCGGGTAACATTTGGTGCCGGTTCTATAACAGAAAAAAGTTCTTCTTGTTTTGTATTTTACACAGTTTATTAACCAAAATTTTAAAAAATATTATTATAACACGACACTTTGTTTGAATATCCAAGATGTGCCAATTTGATCAGCATATCGTTATCTTTGGCCAAAAGTATTTAAATTTTAGTTAAGAAACTGACCATCAGGTGAGCTGACACCAATGGCTTACCAGTTGAAGATTATCCTCTGGCGTCCGTATTTTTCTGCTGACTTACGAATGGGTCGCCGGGACGTCAGAGGTTAAAAAAACGTGCCTTAAAGAGACCTAAACCTTACTGTGATCCAAATGGAGATGCACGATCATAGCGAATAGGAATTGGTCCAGCACAGTTTCCCCAAGATACCGTGACACCAGATAGCTGATACCTGATACCAGATAGCTGATACCTGAGCGTATCTGACAGAGGTCGTGACACAAAAGCGCGTCGGTGCGTTGAGTACGCGCTTTCCTTTTAATTGATGCCACGATGGGCACTAGGTGTGAAACTGTGAACACTGACAAAGTTGCTATTTTTACAATAAATTACCTAAGACATTAAGACACATGAATGAAATAACGAAAATTAAAACTGGGCTTCATCGTATGCTGGCGGAAAAATGTTATTATACTCTAAATGAATATATATACTCCTCAGTCCTAAAGCATGATTTCGTTTGTAACACTGAAAAAAATTACTTCGACGTACTAAGGGGTTTTTAGATAAGTAAAATATATATTTTGTTTGTCCTCTATGTAACATTTTTTTTATCTAGTCCAATGCATTGCAATAATTTTTATTTAAAAGATCGCCAGAGAAAGCCCCACGGAAAATTTCCCCTATAGGGGACGCGAAGACCGAGGAGGTTAAGTGACAAATTGTAATTTATTATTGATTTTAATTTTTTTGCCAAATAATAATATCTGGGACAAATCACACACGGTCATCTGGCCCCAAACTAGGATTCCCTGTATCTTTTGAACCAGAGACTGATATACATACACATATACTTTTAAATACATACATATATAGATATAATACACCCAGACTCAGAGCAAACAATTCTGCTCATCACAGAAAAGATTGCCCTGTGTGGGGATCGAACCCACGACTCTCGGATCAGAGGTCAGGATCGCTAACCACTTAGCCACAGAGTCAGTCAAATATTGTATACCTTTGGCGGGACATAGCTGATACTTATCATTAACTACTGATATCTTAATGTAACTTATGATCCACAATAAAGATATTTGAATTGAAAAAAAAAATGCTGTTTTGAGCGCGAACCAAGAATCTTTAGAGGCAGTCACTGCGTAAGGAATTGACGCGAAGTCAACGGCAGATAATTAGAACACCATAGCTCCCAGTACAAAGAGTATTTGTCTTATAGCCTTGCACAATAAACCATGCTATCCCAAGTTTTCTATAAAGCAGGTGCCTGGTGTTGTATCTTACTTAGAATTGCCCGCGATCAAGTGCAAGAAATTTTTACATTAAAAAAAGCATAAACGCTGTAACCCACAAACAGCAAACCTTACATCAGAGCCTCAACTTTGAGATTTCAGTAAAAATACAATTTCAACGCTGTACAATTTTTGAAATTAATGGCTCAACCATTAATTTAAAAAATATATATATGGTTGAGCTGCGAGTCCTGGACCATTCAATGCAGTTTTTTTTCTGATTAATAATCTGCAAAATAAATGTTTTGCCATGTGTTTTTTTTTATGGTAGAGGTGGCAAATTTATTATTTACAGCGTTTATGCTTTTTTCGTTTTTCGTATGAACACAACCTTCTTAACATTTAGTATTCCAACGTGGTTTCATATAGCTCCACGTTGGAATACTAAATATAAAATCAAATATAATCGAATATATGTAAATCGTTTTTCGAAAAACTCATCAACTCAAAGGTACTACAAATTTTGGTAAGAATTTAACATATAAATCCTTGAAGAATTTAGTGAAATTACACCAGAAATCATCATCAATCATTGAATATACCAAGACAGAGGATGAAATAAACAAAGAATTGGATTTACTGACGTACTGTAAGTTTTCAACCCATATACATGTACTTGAAAATTTCATATTATCTCTCTCTTTCTTTCAGATATCCCCCCGTACCTGTGACGTAATAGCACACGCTATGTCAGCACCATACAAAACTCCATCGCAATGTCCCCGGTGAATGAGCCCACCACATCATGGCCAGGAAAACAGAGAGAATATAGACTGAATACAAAAAGGAGACTGAATAATGACAGCAAGGAGATCCTCGTCAAAATTCCTAATTCAAAATGGCGGAAAACAAGATGGCGGATGAATTGCAGGGTACTGATACCGCTGATGATTTTGAATGTGACTTGCAGTACAACTGCTGTAGAATGTAAGTTGCTTTTAAATCTGACTTTTACAATATAAACGGCATTATTGCATAACATCGCATTCTGGTTTGATAAATCGATGATTCACATAAGAAAATTATATCTAGCAATGGATTATTAAAAAGTAATGATGACGATGTCTTCACACTTATCCGTAATCTGATCTGATGGTGACTAAAAAAATAACCAGAATACAGAAAAAATATCTTATTATAACAAAAGACCCATAGATAAGAGTGGCCTTTGTCCACAGATTAACTAATAAGTATCTATCGTATTTAAGCTACATAATTCTGTGACTAATACATATAAAGGGTAACTAACACATACTTTATACCTACCTCCTAACAATTGACTGTTTTGATGAAACTGAAAAATGAGCTACTTTAAAATTTAATTGTCGCTTCGATCACGCTAGTTAACTGGCCACTTACACCACAACATCCACCAATCCGGACTTGATCCCATGTGTCGTGTGTTAACAACCCATATCGTCCCTACTGTAGGGGCACTGGTCTCTTCCCATACCTTGGGAAGGTTAGGCCATACACCACACGCGGGGCCAAGTCCGGATTTGTTGAGGTTGTGGGGCTAGTGGCCAACCCCAGTGTCAGAAGTTTCAACCTGCCTATACGGTCTCCGACATGGCTTAACGACTGCCATCTAGCGGTAGCAGCCGGCACCAACGGCTCAACGTGCCTTACGAAGCACGGAAACGGTTGAGATAATTGCCACTAACAGTCAAACCCATCTAGATTATGGCCGTGTCTGTAGTAAGTTAACCTGTGTGATCGACGCGACCACGCAAGCCGCACTGAGCCACGACCGCTTCGAGTTTATCCTAATATTCCTGAGCTATAGGAAGACACCCGTGCCTCAACTAACAGTGGGCAGTGAAGTTACTATAAATTGTTAACGAAGATAGTTCAGCTTCTAAAGAACGTATTATTTTCATTCCTTTCAGCTTTAACCAGCCGAATGCTGGCTTCCCTCCTAGGATACCCCACGACATGCACAGTGGGCTCCGAAGTATATCCCTGCGTCCTGTCACTATCGTGTTGGATGACAGGTGGTATCAGGACGAAGGGGTGCGGGGGATGGCTCTTCTCCTGCTGCGGAAGCCCTGCGGCTGTACAAAATGATGTTATGTACAATAGGTAAGAGATGAAAGATTTTGTTTAATCACGTTTAATCCAAAATAAGTCAACCACATGGTATCAACTCAATACTCACCTGATGGTAAATGATGATGATGCCCAAAAATGGAACTGGAAAGTCGGCTTATGAATTCTTACGGGGACGCCTGTTTTATGATGTCAAACTAAACTCCATGTACCCCAAAACCCTTGTTTCCCTCATAAGATACTAGAACATTCCAATCCTAATTAAACAGCTTTTTCCACCCCTTCTTCTAAACATTGTTAGATGACGTATCATTTTTATCCTAAGTAATATTATAAACAGAAAAACTTATTTATTTTGATGTCTCACCAAACTTTTACGTCATGCTCGTTGCCTGTGACAAGGAGAAGGAAGGCTATTTTATTGATCGTGATCTATCAAGTGATTCCCATGGGTTAGCAAAAAAAATTACGTTAATTTCATAATTACACCCCTAAAAGTCTAATCCGCAATTTCCTTATATTCCAGCATACCATCATCAGACTGGAAGTACAAAGAGTACGAGTACAAAATGGCGCCCGCGCCGCCGCAGCTGCGTCAGGTGCCGCAGAGGAGCGTGGTGCCCACCAACGTGTTTAGGAGGAGGGTGGATGATGACGCCACTCAGGTGAGATGAACTGCCTTCTACTGTTTATGCTGTTGAGGATATCCACACAATAGTCAATGAGCTATCTCGTTAGCTCTTACGTGTTGAGGGAGGGACGTAGTAGGTAAATAACTCGAACAATTTGTATGGTGCCCTTTTGAACTGCCAGTTTTGAACTTGAGTTTTAGCCAGTGTGACATGAATCTAGGAATTTCTTAAAATCTTCACTATAATAGGCCTCCCTGGTAAAACATCGCCCAAGTTAATCATGATAAACAGTTTTCATTTATAATACTAGGTACTGTGCAAGAGTAAAATTGCATTCCGTCCCATAATTTTACACTTTTCAGTCTATTCTCACCTCCCACATCACCACCAACCCTTTCCTTTCCCTCTCCCCCATATCCCATCGAACTCTTACACTAAAATGTATTTTCGCACTCTAAACCTTGCATGTAACGTTTTCAGATGGACTGCGGTCTCCCAGCTTCAAGGATGCTGCAGAAGAGGATCATTGGCGGAAGAGAGGCGAGGTTTGCCGAGTTCCCCTGGCAGGCACACGTCAGAATATCAGAGTATCAGTGCGGAGGTGTTCTAGGTATGGATGATTTTTAACTAGATATACGCCTGTCAAGTAATCAAAACTCTCAAAAATTTGAAAAACGCTGTTGGTGGTAAAAGAAAATCTTTGATCAGTCACGTTCATACACTCGATTCTCCAGCAAAAAATGTGTTGGAGTTGGTTTCTTTGGACCAGTCGTTTCTTTTCACTTCGCAAACACTTCCCGATACGGCGGGTATACGAATTCCGGGTGGTAGGAACCTCTTATTTGGTAGATAAAGAATGACTTTCGAAAAGTGTACACTGCTTGCTACCTACTTCGAATAAAATATTTTCATTTCATTTCACATAGATAAGTCAAAATTTTTCAAAATTCAAAATATGTTTATTCGAAGTAGGTAGCATTGTAAACTTTTTTAATCTACGTAATACGAAGTACCTACCATTTGGAACACGTATACCCACCCAACGGGACGTTTCGGGAAATGTTTGCGGAGAGAGATGAAACGTCGGGTCCAAAAGAAACTCCCTCCAACACATTTTTGTTGGTTATCGATGGTTTTTCCTTAAACGTTCCCACTCTCTATCCTGCCTTCTAAGGCTAGACTCTTCGCAGTGGAATAAGTAAATCGGGGAATCAAAAAATGGCAATTTTATTGGTACTATCTGGTACTATTAAGAAGTTGTTTCTAACTTTTATCTCATTACTGCCGTGGCGTAATGGCTAATCCAGCCGCTTCATATCATGAGATCGCGGATAAAATTTCCGGCGATGTTTAAAGTTTAGCCTCAGATTAGTTGGTGGTAGAACATTTTTTGACCTGTCTGGTTCGCTACCACAATCTTAGTGCAAAAATCAATTCGAAAATCATTGCTGTATTCCGCCATGATCAGTATTCCAATAGCGTTAGAGAAGCTTTGTAAGCCCTCTTCCATCTTCGGCATCGTCATCACTTACCACCAGGTGAGATGATGCCAAGGGATTATCGATAGTGGATAAAAAGATGATTGTTCCCGTGTATCTTCCAGTGTCCCGCTGGTACGTCGCTACAGCAGCCCACTGCGTGTCCCGCGCTAGGCCCAAAGACATCGCAGTGTGGCTCGGAGCATTGGACACTTCAGCCGGCGCTGATACTGCTAGAAAACTTGGGTATGTGTCTATCTTTTTTAACTTTATAAGTAACATCAGTGAACTATTCTATAGATGATTTAGATACTCCAAAAACATATGAGATTCTTTTTGAAAATTTCCATTGCAAAGTCTTCGAAGGCGTGGTGACTCCACAAGTAAGACGGCGGCGGTAACATTAATAGACTATTCTACAAATTAGTTAGATACTCCAATAATATGGGATCCCTTTTCGAAAATGTCTATTGCAAAGTCTTCGAAGGTATGGTGGGTGATTCAACAACTTTTAAAATCCTGACGTTGAGTGAATAATGATTTAATTCAGAATTTCAGAGTAGCACAAATCTATAGAGAATTTACGCGTAAGTGAGATATCTTTCCAAAAAAGAATATAACAATTTACGTTCTTGATATCAATCGATTTTTCTTGATTACATTAAGTTGCAAACTGTAACTGGACTCCAAAGTTTCCATCTTTGGCATCATCACTTACCATCAAGTGGGATGATGCCAAGGGCTTACCAATCAAAAGGTTTTTTTCTTTAGTTGTTTTCTTTTTCCTCAAAGGGTCGTACAAAAAATCCTGCACCCCCTCTTTCAATTCCGGATGACTCAACCAGACCGCTACGACATTGCACTACTAAAACTGTCTCGTCCGATTACCTACATGAGCCATATCCTGCCCATATGTCTGCCGGAGTATGACCTGGAACTGCGGGGGAAGTCCGGAGTGATCGCTGGGTGGGGGAAGACCGACGCTAGCAGTGGACATACTGGCACGAACTGGCTGAGGTCTGCCACTGTGCCGATTTTGAGTAAGTGAATGTTTGTTTACGCTGTTAGCTATATCGACAAGAGAGAAAAAGAACGGCTCTTCTCTAACAACAATCACTCAGTTTGTCACAACATTTAAGCTGAATTGTAGATAAAAATAAATAAAGGACACGTTTCATTTTGTGCCTGGACATGTACGTAGTACGAAAAATATAGGCTTTCTAGGAAAAATAATGAAAAAAATATTAGAAGCAGGGTTGCGTGGTTCAAGCATAATGTTTTGTCAGCACTTTTTACAATATAAATGGTAACACTGAAGCTTGCAATCGTAGGTCACGTTCAGAAATTACGGCTTCGTCCACATATTCCTCAGATGCTTTCTCTGACTCTAACTGATTGAACACCCTTCTGTTCTAACTTCTGACATTGGTGTACGATTTTTAAAATCTGCGGATATGCCTTGCCTCCTTTACAGGCATAACAGCTGGTTTTCGAGTTACTTGTCGGACAACTAAATTATTAATTTCAATGGTATGTACAAAATCTAGTTTCTGAACGTAAAATGCTCAAAATTGCGCTCGCTTCGCCATGTTGGGTGATTTATGTGTTGCGATTGTTAAATCTGAGAAACTAGATGAACCTCGTAACGAAGGTAAATCGAAGGAAATGTACAATTAGAAAAGACTATGTTTCTAATGACTTATTTATGACTAGCTGGTGCCCGCGACTTCGAACGCGTTAGTGTTGGGGTTTTCCCAATAGTTCATATGTTTTGCTAAATTATTTTTTAGAAATAAGAAAATAACAAAATTAAGTAAACAATAAAACGACTGAAAGAAAAAGAAAAAAGAAAATGTAAAAGAAAAAATATAAAGAAAAAAAGGAAAAAGAACAATAAAAAATAAGAAGAAAGAGAGAAAGAAAATGAAAATGCATTGGATTTATATTCACAATCAACACTACTGGGGCATGGATCTCTTCTAATAGCTAGGGAAGGTTAGGTCATTCTCCACACACAGGGTTCAAGTTTGGATAGTGGTAAGATGTGAGGCTAATGGCCAACTCCAGCTAAGAAGTTTTTCAGCCGCCTATACAGGGTGTTAAAAAGTGCGTTTGAGATTTTAAGGGGTTACTCAGAATCAAGTATAGAATACAGAAAAAATAATCGTGTCTACAACTTTTTAAATCGGAATAGTGAATTAAGAATTTGTATGGTAAAGGGTAAAAAAATTGCAGATCGGATTTTTTCAATATTTTTCGTGTATATTTTGATTCTGAGCAACCCCTTAGAATCTCAAACGCACTTTTTTTAAATCCTGTATTAGGTAGTTAAAGAAAAAATTGAAGAACAGGTCCAGTAGAATGCCTACGCCTTTATAAAACACTGTATACCACCACTTGATAAATATTGCCCCACACTTGAATAGTTGGGTACGAAATAAAAATACCATTTACAAATGTAGTTTGCTTTGCTTATTTCACTACGTTATACGTATATTTTCGATATTCTACAGCTACCTACACCGTAAAACAATGTAAACATATCTCATCGAAACAGAGGATTCCGTCAGTTCCCTCGGGACACCCTTGACAATTCCGGGTCAAGAATGTTAACTAATTATACCTTTGATTCGCCTAATCTAAAAGTGAATATTTCACCTTAATACTTAGATACAGTTTCCAGCTTTTCCCTCGGAATCCCTTTGAATTTCTAGGACCAATAGTATTTATCGAATGATACGAAAATACCGTAATCGACACGCCTTTTCAAAAGGTTAAGGTTTTATCTTAATAAACTGAGTTATTGTGGAGATACGGTGTTGTCGTTTTCCTGTGGGAACCCTTCATGAAACCTATATGAAAAGGTTTGGATGTTTAGTAGTAATGATAAAGTATCATTATGCCAAATTACAATAAAATCGGCTTCGTAGTTTATTAGTAATAGGGCTTTTAAGAATTAAAGTTTTTATGCATTCCTCCGGGAACCCTTGAATTTCCCGGGACAAAAATTATCTAACATGGTTCTCGGGGTTACGTTGTATAATCGTACGAAGTTTCAACAAAATCGGCCCAGCCGTATTTGCGTGATGCTCGGACAGACAGACAGACAGACAAAAATTCCAAATTAAATTGTTTTTGTCTCTATATCGATAGACATGTCCCCTCCAAGTATTATTTTCAAAAATATTCCATGTACAGAATCGGCCCCGTTACAGTTTTATTATAATTATGTATAGATGTTGCATATTTTTACCAACATAGTAATAAATTCGCCGCTCGTGTGCCAAAAATTACATCTATAGGTACTATTGCATAGTAAATAGGTCGAACGAAGGGTCGGAACTTTAAATAAGTAGATGTTTTGTTGTTTATGTAAAAATGTTAAAATTTAAATTATAATCGATTGCCTACATAAATTAAGCTTCCGAACATTCTTTCGACCCATTTGCTATGTAATTTTTGGCAGGCGGTGAATTTAAAATTATCTTTAAAGGACGACAACTTTTTTTCTTGACATTGGATTTCGATGAAACAAAGACTGTATAATGCTCCAAACTAAGCTTAATCTACTCGAGAAAACCGCATGAAAATCCGTCCAGTAATTTCGGAGATTAGCGTGAACAGACAGACAGACAGACAGACAGACAGACAGACAGACAGACAGACAGACAGACAAAAAATTTTAAATTTATTTATTTGTGTTCTATTACTCTTATTTTATCACCTCCTTACTATTTTTGGTAAAAATATTCAATGTACAGACACGCGGTTTCTACTGTTTTATTATAGTATAGATGTTTAGTACACAGATCAGGTCCAAGCTCCATAGTCCCGTGAAACGTCTCCTTTAAGCGACTCCCAAAAAGAAGGTTTTCGATTAGACTGGTTTTTGTGTACCTTCTTCATGACGTCCTGTAACACCAAGGGTGCACAGGGCCGAGACTACTTTTTGCACTTGGATCTGTTCCCGAATGTAGACTTCACGGTTTTTTGTATAGAAACATTAGTAATACAATAGTTAACGGGATGGGAAGTGAAATTGACTACATTTCGTCCTGTAAAAATACCGAATTGCCTCTGGAATCTCACCGAGAATCCATAAATAATACAACTTAAGAAAGCAACGCCATTTATTGCTATTTTAACTGAGTGCTCAACCAAGTTCAATGAAGTTTTGCAGAGCTTAGATTGACGATGGGATCAAAGTTGGTTTTATCTCGAAAAACACAGTTCTCACGCACTGCGCTTCCTTAACGAAAGCCTAAAAAGCATCCACTTCCACAAACAACCGCGAGTTTAAGCTAATTTATATAGGGTGTAACATTCAAGGTGTGCAATATTTACGGAGGTGATTAAGCTTCTCAAACTGACTACAAATCACAAAAAAGTAGGCATCTTAAAAAAAAAATTCGAATGATTTTCAGAATAGGTAACTTTTTTCTATCGACTTTCGATAATAATCCCCCAACAACGGCTCGGCTTCGATAAGGTCACGCGACTGCACAGTGGCCCGTGGCGTCACAGACCAGACACGTTCAGTATTCTAATGCCACAGAATAGTTAAACTGGTACAGAAAAAATTGGTTAATTAATTCAATTTAATTTGAATCATGAATTTGATAAATTATTCGTAATAAATAAATGCTCATACATCTTCTCAACAAATATTGCACACCTTGAATGTTACACCCTATATAATACACATGCCATTTTCACAACGTTTTTTTCATTCGAGGCAAAGACCAATGCATCAACTGGCACCAAATCAAGCAAATATCGGTGGAGATTCACTCGGAGATGATATGCGCCGGACATTCCGACGGTCATCAGGATGCTTGTCTTGGTGAGTTCTATGATAACATCTTCATTTTTGCTATACCATTTTACACTTGGGTTGGGTGTTAACCCCACAACCTCCACTAATCCGGACTTGGCCCCCGTGTGTGGAGTTTGACCCAAGCATCTTGATGCATGGGAAGAGAACCATGCCCCAGCAGTGAAGACGCTATGGTTTGGACTTATGGTTTTGGACTTATGATCGAACCTATTCCAGTGGCAGAAGTTTCCGTGCCACCTGTAAGACTTCTGAGTGCCATATTGTGATAGCAATCGACACTAGTGGCTTAACTAATGCTAGTGCGGTTTAGTAACCGATTAATGCCACAACCAGGCAAACACTTGCAAATAATAACTGTTCCTGTAATCAGTTAACCTGCATGATCTATCCGACCACGCAAGTCAAACTAAGCCACGACTACTTCTGTAAAGGACACTGAAAAATAACAATATATTAAGAATATCTCTCCATTTTATAGGCGATTCCGGCGGTCCCCTGATAGTATTCGATAGTGGCCGTTACTACCTGGTGGGCATCACCTCGGCCGGCTTCGGCTGCGGCGTGGACCACCAGCCGGGCATTTATCACAACGTGAAGGTCACCGCTAGCTGGATACGGGCTGTCATCAGGTCTAATTATTATGACTACTGAAACACGACCAGTGTTACATGATCCTCCAGGTAAACTACTTTAGTAAAGGTCACAAAAAGCTGGATACAGGCTGTCATCAGGCTTAATTACTATGACTGCTGAAAAACGACCACTTAACTTGATCCTACAGGCAAACTACTTAAAGGTCACTAATAGCTGGTTATAAGCTATCATCAGGTCCAATCACTACGAATACTGAAAGAACCGCCACTGTTACTAGATCCTCCGGCCAACCCACTTGTCATTAAAGGTCACAGTGAGCTGGATACAAGCTGTCATCAGACCAAATTACTACGACTATAGAAATATCCACCACTGTAAATTGTTCCTCCGGCTAGTCTCCTTAGTAAAGGCACAAAACACATAGATTCAGAAAGTCCGCTCAATACGCTCACAAAAATCCTAAGCATATACATGCTTATAGACGTACACTGTCGTTGTAAGCAAGACGATGTACTGTGCGATCGTGACCTTGCCTCAAACGACCGTATATTTCTATAAGCATGTATTTGCTTACGATTTTAGTGGTTTGTATTGAGCGGACCTTCTGTGTCTATTTTGTGGTAAAGCTCACAATGAGCTGGATACAAGCTGTCATTAGGCCTAGAAGATATGTGAATAAAATAATAAAGAAAAGAAAGAATATCTAAATAAAAAAAGAAAGTGATTTCTTTAGATTCAAATCACATTGAAAAAGTCACTATAAAATATTTAATTTATTTGATGATAATATATTCTCGATCTCTATAACTTTAATTCGCATAATTTCTCTACCTTATAATTATGTAAAATTATTAATAATATTGAAAATTGTTACATTTTCAAACCAGTTAAAGCTTATTTAAATATTATAAGACTGTTAAAGTAATGTTGTTTTGTTTCCTTGCAAAAAAAAAAAGAATCGTACAATATACATAATCACCTTATCTAGATTTTCATCTCTTCTACAACCACAGAAATAAATATATAGAAAGCACGATTCGCAGCAACTAACAAAATAATCAAGACCTCTTGCACAAAATGTATTCTATAGGGATATTAATATGAAATATGTGTACACTTCCAAAATCTATCAAGCCGTTTTGTCAAGCAATATTACAATTATCATAACACGTTTCGCCGAATAAAGAAATACTCTATTCTGCGAAACGAGCTATCATTAAACTAGTGATTTTTTAATTATGGATATTGAACATAATTCAAGCCGTTATTTTGGCCAAATGTAACAATTTCTTCTATTTCTTAAATAAACGACAAAAAACGAAAATAGTTAATCCGACGATCAATTTGTATGGAGAGACTTTTTTTTCGTTTATTTAATTATTTAAAATGGGTTTAACGATAGTTGTCACTTTTGACCTGACTAGCCTGAATATGTTGACATCGGCCAGTGAGAAAAAATATTTTCCGATACCATTTTACAAGAGTGTTTTTATGTTGACATCAGCCATTAAAAACATTCTTGTAAAATGGTATCGGCTAATATTTTTTCTCACTACTTCTTCGTCTTATCGTGTGTAAATTAACCGTCTGTCCTCAAGGTATAGACTAAGACGGAGTGATTATATTCTCTTTGGTATAGACGGCCTAGACTTGCGTTTTCTTACTACTGACTGGCGGCGAAGCATGCTTTCTATTCTTCATACATTTGTATTATTTCATTCTATAAAGAGTGATTCTGCATATCGTACGGTAGTACCTTTTAAAGAAAACAAGGTTTGTTTTATATTAACGTATTTATTAATTTATTTTGTTTTATTTTGTAGTCAAATCACTTGATTAGAGTTGATTTATTTATTAAACTGTTTTGTTTGTATAATGTGGTTTTTGATTTTATCTCTCTCCCCTTAAAATTCGAAATTTCCTAAATGTGATACCAAAATTTCAGATTCGTATACTTAGATATTGCGCTGCAAGACACATTGAGATAACAAAACATAAAGAACACAAAAACACTTAAAAATTCCAAAACTAAAGGAAACTAAGCATATTTTTCAAGATAGCGAAAATATTTATTCCCAGTTCAGCGTGGATGTTGTGATTTGTAAATACATAGTACAAATGTCACAAAAATAAATTTCCTCAATTTTCAATTCTTTTTTTATTCAGAGAGTCATTTTACACTTTACACTGCTCCGGATCCGCTCCAGTATGCGGTGCGGTGGTTTTTTTATTGTGGAAATTGTGACGTAAAACCGCACACCGGAGCGGATTCCGGAGCAGTGTGTTATCCGCGTAATTCGATGAAACAATTTTCAGGGTAATAGGCATGACTGATGATCAGTCAGGTGGCGACTAACGCTTATTTTCTGATTGTATTCAAGAAGCTTTTTTTAAAATCGACAATTGGCAAGCCCTTTCATTATATAATATCCGGGACAAATCACACACGGTCATCTGGCCCCAAACTAGGATTCCCTGTATCTTTGGAACCAGAGACTGATATACATACACATATATATTTAAATACATACATATAGAGATATAATACACCCAGACACAGAGCAAACAAGTCTGCTCATGACAGAAATGTTTGCCCTGGGTGGGGATCGAACCCACGACTCTCGGATCAGTAGCCAGGATCGCTAACCTATCTTATGTTCATGGCGGAACAAATCTGTGCTTTATAACATTGATGTTTGGCGACATAACTTAGATGGTGGTAGCCAGCCAAGCTCAGAAAATGCCTTACCACCAACCAAACCGAATCCTGCAAAGTTGGGCCTGATCGGGAATAGAAGCCGCGACCTCCTGATGTGAAGCGAGTGGACTAGCTACTGGGCCACGGACGCAGGTAAAGTTCAAGCTGTTGGTTATTTTAATAGGTATTAAAATAACCAATGCAACGATGACGAAAGGATGCATAAAGTTTTTCACATCATAAACAGGAAAAATAAAAAGAAAAAATCTATTTTCGAATGGCCAAGCTTTTCTGTTTTTATAAACATTGCCACTCTGTTCTAATTCTTAAATCAACTTGCATTAAGACTGACATTAAAACGTTTAGATACTTATTTTTAAGTAACGTTTTAAGTAACCATAAATTCTACTGCAATATTGTGTTTTCTGTTCCAAACATAGAGTTGAATTTATAATAGCTGTTTCGAAACCAGTAGACCGGTCACCGGTGAAACGTGCTTCAAATGTCAATTAAGTATGGCAGTGATACCACTTTTTGTAAAACTTACAAACTCTGTAAATTTTACAATAGTTGATGATACTGTCATTTTATTTTTCAAATCTTGATTTTTTTCTGGTATCCCGGCTAAAAGGTCATGTTATATTATGTTAACAACCTATATCGTCCCCACTGCAGGGGCACGGATCTCTTTCCACTTCGGAACAGGCCACACTCCACACACGAGGGCCAATCTCGACCGTTTCCGTGCTTCGCACGTTAAGCCGTTGGTGCCGGCTGCTATCACTAGATGACAGTCGTTAAGCCATGTCGGAGGCCTTATAGGCGGCTTGAAAACTTCTGACGCTGGGGTTGACCACTAACCCTACAGCCTCCACCAAACCGGAACCTAATTAATAATCATTTTAAGTCAATTTACCAACTTATTCAAAAGAAAATTATAAGATTACAAGTAAAAAAAAATATCATCCAACTTTTCGTTTGATATCAGAAAATATAAAAAATATTTAAGAAAATTTGTAAAACCATGAACAGATACCCTGGTCACACTGTAACAGAGTGCAGTGTACGATGTTGTCGTGACGCGACAACGTATTCCAAGTTCAAAATAACATTTTCTTATTAGTTTCTACTTTAAAAAATAGTTTGTAAATTAAAAGAGATTTTATCCATAAAATGACGTTAAGAAAAAGTTTGTTCTGTTTTATTTTTGTGACAATAGCATCGGTTATGGACGGCCAGACCTTGGGAGGTGAGTGAAAGGAGTTTTTATGTATTTTATAGCGTGCGTTGTGTGAATAAAGAATAAACGTTGAGTCTTGCAACTAACCATCGAATAAGTCCGGATATTAAGTTAACTCTATGTTAGCTAGGAATGATTAGAAAGTTTTTCCTTATATTCCTCTCATGTTACACGAAGTATGTAAGTAAGCTATTTAGCTCTCGCATGTTAATTAGAAAAAAACGGGTTATGTTAAACAATCAATTACTTTAATATTAGTTAATTTTCAATAGGGATTCCATTATGTAATATTATGATTTCTTTACTAGCTACATCATGAAAAGTCATTGAATTATCTATTATTGTCATTGAAATATGCTACAGATGGAGTAATTTACGACTTACAGTTTTTTTTTCATTTACGAGAAAAAAAGCGGTTTCGAAAAGTAGAGTAAAAGCCATAAAATCTATTTATAAACGTATATGATACAGAATGCTTAAACAAAACAAAAATTTCAACGAAGTTTTATTATGAAACCCCAAGAATATAATGTATGCAGAAATAAATGAATGTATTATAACTTTCAGTTGGCTATTTTTTTCTGACCAATTTGAATAAAACCTACATAGAATTGAGAGGTATCTTTGATGTAATGTAAAGTCTCACAAAATCAATTGAGACTCATTAAACTAGACCTTCTCTCATGTAGAATATCTCTGCTAAAATATTCTCGGTATCAAATAAACCGATTAGCTAATCGACTTGTTTGAAAAATCAACAAAAATATTTCGCGAATTAATTACGTGTTCCTTGGGAAAAATTGGTCAGTTTTATAAATAAAGGCCCCCATTTTATATAGTTTCGACTGTTTTTAATACACCTTAAAATACAGGATGTACCAAAATTAGTACAGGACACGATAACTGAGGCAAAAAAACTTAGAGCTCTCCATACAAATGGATCAGCTGTTTCGTCAATTTTCTATGGAGAGTCGAAAAATTTTCTTGCGAATTTAGCAAAGTCATGGAACAAAAGTTTCAAAATATAATGAGTAATAGCACCAGTTATCTACTTTGTCACGATATCCTATGAAAAGGCGCTCGACGGAAACATACGGCAGTATTTTGTCACCGCCTCTCCCCGCGTTTATATTTTTATTTGACCTTAAGTTTGACTTTATTTCTCGGAATCGTTGACTTCGAAGGTGTTATTGAGACCACAATGTTATAAGCTTAGTCACTCCATAAGGAAATGGACTAATGAGTCCATATTATAATTATTCATATACCTAACCTACACATTAAAGGGTGCCTCGAGCAATGACCTATTTTGATGATGGAAAACAATTACAACCGATCTACGACTTCGCTGAAATCATCAGGTG
The DNA here is from genome assembly GCA_958295455.1 of Coleophora deauratella. NCBI lineage: Eukaryota > Metazoa > Arthropoda > Insecta > Lepidoptera > Coleophoridae > Coleophora > Coleophora deauratella. The sequence goes on along the minus strand of OY282416.1, from coordinate 4,063,331 downwards.
CGATGATGCCAAGGGCTTTCCAACTAAGAGTAAAAAAACGCAAAAAAAAGAACTTTTTATTTAGACTTGATCGAAAATATGTTTTTGCGTTTCAGCATAATCAATTAATCTGCCAAAAGACGTCCACTTCAGGATTTCTACAACAGACGGTCTTGCGCTGCGTTTACAACAAAGAACTTTTCATAAGTAGAATAGAATAGTAGAACCAGTTAAGAAGTTAGGTATCACACCCCGGACACTTCATACAAATTTCGCGCCATTGTTTACTACATAGACATTCATGTTTGTCATGTAAATGTGTGCGTGATATACTAGGGTTGAATCGAGATTCAATAATTAGCCCTCATTGTCTTAATTGTTAGCTTAACTTTTACAAATAAAGTGAAGGCTGTATACACCAGACAAGGCTGTATAGCCTTAGAAGCCTTTAACTTTTTCCTTAAAAAAATTAAATTGTCTTTGGTTATTATACTGTGCTTTGGTTTGCAGCCTTTGACAAATGGTCTCACATCTGTCACACAGGGGGGTGAGGTAGCATTCAGAGAGCGGCAGGGAGAGTCCATACTGTATACTGTATAATGTATGTAGCCAGGACCACTTGTATAGCTGTGACTTTTAAAAAAAAAACAAATGGACATAAGTAATTTGTGTATGTACATGCATTTTATAATTTTAATAGAGACCCGTCGATATAATTCGAATAAGAATTCGCTGAAGGTTAACAAGATGTTCACATATAATTTAAAACTAGTTTAAAGGCTATAAAATTCCAAGATCTTTACAATAAACTTCACTATATTTATACATTTAAGTGGTCAAGATGGTACTGTTTTTGACCATGAAAGTATATAGGTACTGGAGAAGATTTTCCCTGGCTCAACTCAAATATCTGCTATTTAAAAAACTAAATTGTACACTTTCTACAGTTGTGCATTCTACACAGAAAAAAACGCTTTTTTTAACCGACTTAAAAAAGGAGGAGGTTCTCAATTCGTGGGAATCTTTTTTTATTTTATTTTTTTTGTATGTTCGCCGATTACTCGAAGACGCCTGAACCGATTTGGAAAATTCTTTTTTTGTTTAAAAGGATAAAATATATAAATTTTATCGAAATCGATTTGGCGGTTTTTAAGAAAATCAATAAAAACTTAGCAAAATTGGAATTGTTGCGATTGAAGTCGGTAGTTTTTAACGTATTCAGCGTGGTCAATTATGCTTTTTGCCAAATATGTTTCAACTGATATTTCTTAATCTCAAATATAAAGGTTTTGCTGGAAGACAATCGCACTCACGTTGCAAAAATGTTAAATTCTAAAAAATCAAGATTTAATATTTTGCGACAAGAATTTTATGACTAGGTTGAAAACTCGCATCTGGATGAAGATAGACTAACTTCTCGCAATAAGAACGACACCTTTACAATATTGTTACAAGACATTTAGTACTTGGGCTAAGAACTATAAATACAAAACATCTTATTTCTTAGGCGAAGATATTTTCGACTATCCTTATTTTATTTTATTTTCGTTTTTACATGTTCGGAAAACCAACAGCTATAAAATATCACAATAACAATAAATAGAAAGCCAATTACAGGTCTTCACTAATAGCGCTTAAGTAAAAATCTAATAACAGTAGTAATATAATTATAACTATAAACATACAGCAACACGCTGGTACAAACCACAGCAACAAGAGAGAGAATTGTTAAAAATTAAATTAAATTAATTATATCGAAAACCTAGTAGTCTTGAGTGAAATAAACTCTTTTCAACCGACTTCAAAAAAAGGACAAGGTTCTCAATTCGTCGGAATCTTTTTTTTTTTTTATGTATGTTCACCGACTACTCGAAGACGCCTGAACCGATTTCGAAAATTCTTTTTTTGTTTGAAAGGGTATACTTCACAGGTCAACAAAAACATAACAAAATTGGAGTTGTTGCGATTGAAGTCGGTTGTTTTTAACGTATTCAGCGTGGTCAATTATTATGGTTTAAGAGATTATTTTTTTCTGTGTCCGTGAACAAAGTTTAAAACAATCGGCCTGTTCAAACTAAAACTTAGTTTGAATGTAGTAGTAGCTTTAAATACCGCCTCCGTGACCTAGTCGCGAGTCCGCTCACTTCTCATCAGGGGGTCGCAGGTTCGATTCCCGGAGGAGACCCACTTCCTGGGATGTGGTTTGGACGGTGGTAGGGCAATTTCTGATCCCGCTTGGCTAGCTTGGTAGCTATGGTGGTCCATCTTGTCTTGCCGCCAAACATCAATGTTAATTGAAAAGCATTGATTTGTTCTGACATGAAGATAAGTCAAAATCAAAATCATAATGTTTTTTATTTAAGTAGATGTTTTGCACATACTTTTAAATCGTCTTTTTTCCTACCTAGTACAAAGTTCCTACCACGCGGAACTTGTACACTCAACGTTTCGGGAAGTGTTTCCGAAGCGAGAAGAAACGTCGAGCCCAAAAGAAACTCGCTTCAACACATTTAAGATAGCCAGTTTCCAATTACGTTAGGGAATCTTGGTAAGCTCACTTCCATCTTTCGGCATCATAATCACTTACCATCAGGTGAGATAATGCCAAGGGTTTACCCACTGTAGATTCAAAAAGTACCGTTTATCTTGCTAAAGTGAATAAACCTGTCGACAATATCATGGCTACTTGGCTCGCGACTCTTTTGTTTTTCCGGTTAGTAAGCGTGACGTTAGTGCCGAAAACACCGGAATAATGTCTTTGTCCTGTATGCTCATTGTGGACGACGCCAGTAATGTCAGACTAAAAAGTTTTTTTACATCGAGTAATCAATCCGCTAAGTCAACACTGCTAGTCATTTGAGTTCCTTTTTTATACCGGGTGATTATACAATGTCGGGCAATATTTTAAATGTGGCTTCTACTCATCAGACTGAACAACTTTCCTTAAGAAAGTCATGGTCAAAAAGCACATCTGACAGATTTGTATGAAGAGTGCAATTTTTTTTGCTATTTGAGCATGAGTTCAGTTTGATGAGTAGAAACCACAGTTAAAATATTGCCAGATATTTTTTATCAATCTGTAGAATATTAAAACGAAATTATGTTCTAAAAAATACATAATTGACCACGCTGAATACGTTAAAAACAACCGACTTCAATCGCAACAACTCCAATTTTGCTATGTTTTGTTGATTTTCTCAGAAACCGCTGAATCGATTTCGATAAAATTTATATGGGACCTGTGAAGTATACCCTTTCAAACAAAAAAAGAATTTTCTAAATCGGTTCAGGCGTCTTCGAGTAATCGGTGAACATACATAAAAAAAAAAAAAAAGATTCCGACGAATTGAGAAACTCCTCCTTTTTTTGAAGTCGGTTGAAAATGAAATAATCTGAGTCTAAAAATGTTTGAATTTTTGAAACGATTGTTTAATTACGAAGCATCGCGATACTAATTCATGAAAGTCAAAATATGACAAATAATTTGAAACAGCATATCTACTCGGTCGGTGGTTCGTGGTTAGCGCTCTTGACTACTGATCCTAGGGTCGTAGGTTCGATGTCCAGGCAAACATTTCTGTGATGAGCAGATTTGTTTGCTTTGTGTCTGGGGGTGCATTTCATCTATATATGTATGTATTTTAATTGTATATAAAGGTTTGGTTACTATAATACTATTTGTCCCGGATATTTATATTTAATAGATACCTAATAAATAATTATTTTAGATTCGTTATAACTATTTAGTATACAGGGTTATTTTTGAACCCCCCCGATGGGGCCGGGGGGGCCACCAAAACTTCACAGTGGCTTATACTCGTCTCCATACAAAATTGGCCGATCGCGTGATCAAATTAGTATGAAAGGTCCAAAAATGTTTTTGCGAATTGACCATTGGTTATTTGAGGAAAGTTGCTCAGTTCCATGAGTAGAAGCCACTGTGAAGTTTTGGTGGGGGGTCCAAAAATAACCCTGTATGTAGGTACAATATAAATAAATAATTGTGTCTGTCTTTTAAATAAATAATTCATTTCATATAACAATTCACATGTCACATGCGTTTTGAATTTGTTGCCTGAAAACAAATTCAAAACGCATATAAAAAAATGTCTGTGCTCAAAAGGTTATTATAAGATAATAGATTATGTAAATGACAAAGACATTTGGAATTGTATTGCTCTTCCTGAAAACTGTATTGTTGATAACATTGTATTAGTAATTAAGTATTTTTTTTTTAAAGTGTTGAAGCGAGTTTCTTTTGGGCTCGACGTTTCTTCTCGCTTCGGAAACACTTCCCGAAACGTTGAGTGTACAAGTTCCGCGTGGTAGGAACTTTGTACTAGGTAGGAAAAAAGACGATTTAAAAGTATGTGCAAAACATCTAAAACAAAACAACATAAATAAAAAACATTTTGATTTTGACATAACCTTTATTGATGCTAAGGGCAACCACCTGGCAGTCACTGCTTATCATTTGGACACTGATTGTACACACCAAGTACACACACACAGATAAAAATACTACACAGAATAAAGGGTGAATTTGTTATCGAAAGCTTGTAAAGGTGCATTAACATTTTGGAGGTGGGCTTCTATTCGAGATATTGAACAACTCTCTCTAAGAAACCTACGATCAGTTTCATACAAATTTTGTTCTTTCCATACAAATTAAAAATTACGTTAGTTACCTTCTGTCTACTATTATATCTACCATCTAATTAGATAATAGTAAAAAAATGTGTGGTCGTCCACTTGACCAGTAATCGCATTCAGTGAAGGATCACATGTGGTCACGATCCTCAGCAGTGAGGGAACGACGAAGTAGAAGAAGAGAAGAAGATAAAAAGTTCAATTTGGCGACTTCAAAAAAGTTGGTCAGTATTCTCAGTATCCTGCGTGAGTAAGACAACACTTTACCTAAGTAGTAAGACTCACCTATATCTATACTGTTCTCATACCACTGTCATATCACATGTTATCTAATCGATATAAACACATTGTCAACACTGATATATGCGAGTAGCAATAATAAAAATAGAATTGCGATAAAAGTGCATAATAATCAATAAAGTATTACTAAAATTAAGCATTCAACCCATAATTTTAAACTATAATAAATTAGTGAAAATGCCGACACGTCGTAAGTAGCTTCCATAACTTTTACAACACATTTCAAAATGTTAATTTATATACGGACAGTATCTTACCGAAAGGACAAAGTTCATAAGATTTATTGCCACAACTTGGCTATGTAGTTGCTTCATTCGCTTACGTATACCTACACATATAGGGACAAGATAGTCACCCGGCTACAAACTAGGATTCCCTGTATTATGGGAACTGAGTCACTGATATACATACACATATGTTTAAATTTATACTCATTTTCTTGCTCTGACAGGCGCTCCATTTCCTATATTCCCGTTGTGTCACACCATTTTCAGTCACACTGTTACACAAGGAGTAAAAATATTAACAAAGTTTTTTAACCGCCAAAAATCTGAACTTACAATTACTTTCCTTTCTTTGCTTAGGTAGCCTCTTCATACACAACAAGCATAGTTAAATTCCTTATCGCGATGAAAGTGTCCGAAGACACAAAGTGTTCAAAGAAAGCAATGCTACATACTAGCTTCCGCGCGACTTCGTCCGCGTGGACTTCAGAATTGTGCCCAGAAATAAAGAAAACGTTAAGATAGCGCGACAGATTATGTTATAATGTTATCTAGTGACGAAGTTGAAATTTTGAGTTTTTATGCATTCCTACGGGAACGTAATCTTTATTCATTTTTATGTCATTACCCTTTCATCTTCGTCATTATCATTCACCCCAAAACCAACCTTTCCTATCATTTCGCAGGTCCGATGCATGGAAAAATCGTGGTCTGCTACGTGGCTAACTGGGCAGCATACCGACCATCACCTGGAACCTTTACCATTGAAGACCTGGATCCATCTCTCTGCACACATCTTGTCTATGCTTTCGCAGCTCTTGATGAGAGCACAATGACTATTAAAAGCCATGGTAAGTATTAAAGAGTATCCGTCTTAACAGGACAGTATAACATCCACGCCCTTTAAGTCTTTATCAATAACTGGGTAATATGTTTTATTCCTTTCTGATAAAAAGAAACAAATAGGTGTATCATGCATGTCTTGAAACTCTGTACTTCAACCTTCCAATATCTTTGTGTTTATTAATTTTGTTATTATCTCTTCCAGATCCTTGGCAAGATCTGGAGAAGGACTACGGAAAGGCTGGTTACAAGCGCATAGTGGCACTGAAGGACCGCTACCCGCACCTGAAGATCACCATAGCCATTGGAGGATGGAACGAGGGTTCCGCCAAATACTCTAGGATGGCTGCTGAGGACGAGACGAGAAAGCGATTTATTGATAGTGTCCTGACGTTCTTAAAGTGAGTATAAGAACAATACGATATACAATCTTGTACATATAACTGACGAGTTCATTAAAACATAATGGAAAGAAATACTGAAGGGAAGTGTAGAAGGGGAAGACCGAGGATAAGTTATATGGACCAAATTAAGATCAAGGTTGACGTGATGTCGTAAGGAGAAGCTCTTGAAACTTGAAAGGTGTGTGCTACACTGACAAGAGTCCCTCTCTTAAATGGTGTTAAATAAAGATCAACTTTAGACAAAACTTATACATATAGAGGACATACTGTTATTTGATCTCAAACTAGGACTACTCATTTGCTGGCTTCTCCAAACTAGGAACTTTATAGTAAAAAAATAAACATTCAAAATGAAACATTTACCAATTTTCAAAAAACAAATGACTAAATTGTCAACTTGTCTCTCTTGACAATGGGCTTGGCCATTTGCCCCAGAACCTCTACCAATCCGATCTTGAAAGTGTGTAGGGTAAGGTCTAACCTTCCCTAGATATAGTAAGAGACCCGTGCCCTAGCAGTGAGGAGTGAGTGAGGTATAACATGTGGGTTATTAACGACTAGTAGTTATAGATGATGGATGACATTGACGAATCATGTTACAGAACTCACAAGTTTGATGGACTAGACCTGGACTGGGAATATCCAGCGAGAAGAGACGGAAGACCACAGGATAAGAAGAATTTCGTTAAACTAGTCAGGGTGGGTACAAAATTTATCTGCAAATCAGCTAGTATTTCTCCACATGCTTTTTCCACCTGTCTTATGCAGAGGTCGTGCTGATACGTGATCGAATCAGAAATGAGGAGATACGTAGGAGAACCAAAGTCACCGACATATTACAGAATCGCTAAACTGAAGTGGCAGTGGGCAGGGCACATAGCTCATAGAACAGATGGCCGTTGAGGCAGTAAAGTTCTCGAGTGGCGACCGCGCACCGGAAAACGCAGCGTAGACAGACCTCCCACTCGGTGGACCGATAACCTAGTTAAGGTTGCGGGAAACCACTGGATGCGGGCAACGCAGGACCGGTTGATGTGGAAATTCTTGAGGGAGGCCTTTGTCCAACAGTGGACGTCTTTTGGCTGATGATGATGATGATGCAGAGGTCATCGATTGACTGACCTGTTTTGGCAACTAAATCGATTCTGAGTGCAAATGGCATCACCATCAGCCCGGCTTCCTAGAAATCAATTTGTCGTCGTCGTATTTTGTGTATCGACGTACTAACAATCCAATATTTTCTGCCACGGGTAATCATGTAAGATACACTAGTCAGTTGTCATCTGTGCTCATAGATTGGGACAAAATGAGTTGCTGCTGCTATGAAATTAACATCTGACGGTACTAAGAAAACACAGAAACATTTCAAAAAATTCTTAAAATCATACGAATTTAAATTTACAAATGTTGATACCAGGAAATTGGAACTTGGGAAATCTGACGCAGAAAGAGATGCATGTAAGTAATTTCATTTCGCGATACCCTCTGCAGTAACTTTTTTCTTCTTCCAGGAGCTGAAAGAAGCCTTCCAACCCTTCGACTACATCCTGACAGCTGCCATCGGCGCGGGAAAGGAAACCATGGACGCAGCTTACGACCTGACCAAGCTCTCGCGATACCTGGACCTCATCCACATGATGTGCTACGATTACCACGGCACTTGGGACGGAGTTGTTGGGGCTAATGCCCCGTTGAGGGGCAGTGCGGAGGAAGATGTGCTTAGTGTGGTAAGCTTTAAGGGTCTTTATTGTTTAACTCCTAATGTGAGAATGTTGCTAAATCACTGAAGATGACGTGCAGGGTAATGAAAAGTAAACATATCCTGCATAAATATATAAATATATTAAGTAAAAACAAAGTACTTTTTTAAAGTAGTTACTTTTGAATTGATTGTGTAATATCTATGATTGTTTCATTTAATGGAAGTCACCAATTGATCATTCTATATATGCTTTTTTGTTGCAGGAATACACAATAAAATACATGCTGTCTCATGGAGTAAGTCCTTACAAGCTGATCATGGGTCTACCTATGTACGGAAGGACGTTCGTTCTTCAAGACCCCTCAGTGAAAGAAGTGGAGTTCGGTCGCACGGCTGTACACAGCAAGGGATTTCCTGGACCGCTGACCAAGGAGAACGGATTCATGGGTTACAATGAGGTGAGACACTTCATAGATAAAGTAAGATAAATAACAGCTAAATACGAGCATACTAAGTTAATTATATCGATGATCTGTGAATTAAAACAAATCTAACGACAGCTAGCACTCTAAAATCCATCAACAAGGTAAAAGATACCTATGGTATCATTGATGGTAACTCTTTAATCTTTTTGAAAATGAAAATGAAAATGAAAATATTTTATTCGAAGTACGTATAGGTAGCAGTGTACTCTTTTCGAACGTCATTCTTTCGAACTCGTATATCCACCGTTTCGGGAAGTGTTTGCGGAGTGAGAAGAAACGGCGGGCCCTAAAGAAACTCTCTCATTATACTTTCGTCTTCATGTAAAATCGATTATTAGAAAAATATGTATTCAGATTATTTTGAAACCTATAGGCGCACTAGGAAAACTTAAAACCTTCAAAGAGGAGGTATTCGGTATAGGATCGTAACAGCAGACTCTTGACACTCCTGCAAGTTGAGCAAAAGAGATACCTACTAAGTGCTGCTCTTTCTAATATGAAGGAGGGAGAGTAGGATAGCCGATTAACGACTGTATGAAAGTGTTACCGAGTCTCAGAAGACGATAGTGGAAGGAAATGTTGATTCTTTACTAGTATTCCATGGTAATAGAAAGGGATTCGATTCCAGATCTGCATGGAGCTAGCGAACAAGACGTCCAACTGGACATACCACTGGAACGAGCAGTCCTCCACGCCGTACCTGCGCGATGGAGCCAGGGTCATCAGCTACGACAACGCACGGTCCATCGCCAGCAAAGTCAAGTAAGGCACGAGCACATCTAACACTCTTCATCATCTTCTTGACAAGTAGGCGTACGCTTTGCTATGGCACAATTTGTACTTTCAAAGGATAACAGGTTCAAAGATCTTTGAATCTGTGTCATTATTTACAGAAATCTGACATACCACAAACACAGATATGTAACAGATATAAGTTTCTTGAGCGCGTTTACAAAACTTTGATTAATTAATATTTATATAAGACTGAATATTTGACATTTTCTAGTGTTAGGGCCTTATTATGCAAGGTCGGACTGGGTGGTACCACTGCTCACTCTATACCTGCTTCTAAGCAGCGTGCTGTGCCGGCGCGTGGCGCAAGATAGCCACCGCAATTACCAGCATAAGAGGCACTAATAACCCTTCTGGGATTATAAATGTTCATAGGCGGCGGATGTTGCTTTCCATCAGGTGGGCCGTCAGCCTTTTGCCATCTCACACAATAAAGAATAAAAAAACTCTTCTTCTTTCATATGGAGCGCGGTAGAGATGCACCTCTTAAATATTGTTTTTTGTGATGACCACCCCAGGATGGCAGTGGACTACGGACTGGGCGGCCTCATGGTCTGGAGTATCGACACGGACGACTTCCGAGGGTTCCACGCGGGAGAGAACGACAGCTACGTGGACTTCGTGACGCGGTACGACGAGATGGTAGACGATCCAGTGCTGCATATGGCGCTGAAGAATCTTAATTTGCCTGAAGGTAAGCTCTCCTTTGTTTAGTTCCATTATGTTGTTGAAATGAAAAGAAAAAAATGTGTTGTTAATCTACCGTTGATATAGCTATAGCGTATGCAAGCTCCCACTCGATGAAACGATAACCTGGTGAAGGTTGCGAGAAGCCGCTGGATTCGGGCAGCGGCAGTTTTTGTTTCAAAGTGGTCATTTTTTCGGCTGGTGATAAACTTTTTTTACAGAAATTGTAGGTAATAAAAATAATCTGCCGTTATATCCCTTGACCATAGCCTTGGTCTCCATTTGTAGCCTAAATTTCTTAAGATAGGGTAACGAGTAGTATCGTTGGCCCCCCTCCAGTGAATGGCCTTTTGAACTTTATAGCACAATATTAAGGGTTACCGCTACTAAAAATATCGTCTTATATTTTTGTAAAAATAAGCATTTTATGCTTTATATAGTTTATAATAGCTTTTTTGATTTCGATTCTAGCAACACTGAAAACTAAAGTCTTTTTGTTCGTGTGTCGCAGTCGTTTCAATGTACTGCAGATTTTTATCAAAATTTGTTAAGACTAGGTAGGTTTATTGCTTTGTTTCTTATTGTATCGTGATTTGTTACATTGTAAGAGTTATTTATTTCATTTATTAGGTCGATTTGATGTTAAATAACGCAAAAGTAACTAGTTTCTAACGTATAATTCAGAAATATTAGGGGGCCAATCACTGTACTTAGGCCTTATATGGAAGTCCAATTGAATGGCATGGCGGCCAATCACTAAAAGACGGTTTTATAAAATACAATAAGATTTTGAACTTTATTTGCGCTGTGTTAACGGAGTTATTTATTAAATTCATGCATAAACCATCATAGCCCTTGTCTAAACAAAAACTGGCCGGGCCAATCACTGTGTTTTTGATGGGATTGGCAATGCCAATCATTGTATTTTGTTAGGGCCAATCAATATACCGTTTCTCAAAGAACACGACAGTGATGTGCGCATTTTATTATATTTTAACAAATTTATTTTATTTACCTAGCTAGATATACAAAATCCTAAAAAATAAATGCCTATTCTCTTAATTTACTTACCTTACATTAGTAATGAGATACAGTGAAAACGAAAACCATTTTATATCTTTTGTTGTTTTATTATTTTGTAATTTTCTACTGAGATAATAAAAGAATAAAATAAAAGATTTAAACATATTTTATTTTATTTGATTCTTTGTTTCCCATCACTATTGCTCGTTTTGCTACATTCATTGGCACACCACGTATACAGTGATTGGCCCGGTCATTCACTATCAAATCGTTAGGACAATCACTGTGCTCAAGGGGGCCAATAATACTACTTTTGGGTGGTTTTTACTAAAATTCCATAAATATCTATTTAAATGCAATTATTTAGGGTTCAAATCATATTAATTTACTTCTTAGGCCCTTACAGAATGGTAACATACAATTCAGCAGTCAACTGTTAGCCAATATTCAGAGTTATATGGGTTCAAAGTAAAAAGTTTGCTTAAAGGGCCAATCATTGTACCCGTTACCCTAGAGGAGGAAAGAAAAATAAATGTCATTTTTACACGCGTAAATTTGTGTTGGGTAGCTTGCGCTAAGTAACAGTCACCGGATCTTACCCGCAGGGGTGAGGTCGCCTTTAGAGAGGGGCAGAAAGAATCCTTACTGTATGACAGTACTAATATAAATGTCGTGGACACACCGTAAAATTAACTGATCATGAAATGATCGACTATTTCATGAAATGCGACTACATCACACTTCATAAAACTATGCTACCGTAGAGCCATTGAGGCGATGCTCTTATAATCTCTGTCTTAAATCTTCCAGGACTTCGTCTCAGCAAACGCTCCCATTACACAACTTCGAACGGGCGTCTCCAACTCCGTCTGCCAGAGCCACAGTACTCCAACTACCATCTCATGAGAACCCTGAACGAAGCCACCACCCTCGCAATGGAGGAAAAGAGAATAAGCGACGAAATGGAACGCGTTATAAGGGAGAATGAGATAGAAGATACGGGGAGGGAGAAGGTGACGGGTGGGGCGTCGGTAGTGGGGGGTAATTTGTTTGTGTTGTTGATGTGTGTTTTCGTAAACTTTTGAGTGAGTTTGTGTGTGAATGTGATTGAGAGCGTGTGAGTGTAATTGAGTGTGTGGTAGTAAGAATGAGTTTTTGTGAGAATGAATACATATCAGGAGTGAATGAATCTCTTATCTAATGCCTTCAATTCAAATAGTTCATTTTTCTTTTCGTAGATACATATTACCTATTTACCTGTATGTAAATAATTGATTGATTAAAGTTTATACCAGATTATGAATCCCACTGCCACAAAATTTTGTAAATAAAAATACTCTTAAGCTTTGTGATACTTTTTTAAATATTTTTTTATATAAAAAGTCAGTACTTCTAAAACCAGTGTTTTTTTATTTCTTATCTTTCTTTAGAATAAATAACATGGAAATTTATTGCAATAAATATTTAGATAAATAGAATACGCTTAATTAAATCAGGAATTCATCATAAGTCTTCGTAAGGAGATCCGCAGCGAACGTTATAGAAATGATCGCATACCTGCAAAAAAACAGTAATTTCAAGGTACAAAAATATTTTATTTATTCTCCCTACATCGATCTTGCAAAAGTTGTGATATGGGAAATGCTCAGACCAAAGAAGTTTTATATTGTCGCTCCGCTCCTCCCGAGGGGAAGCGGGGTGCAAGTCTGTGACACAGTCTAAAAATGTCTTTAGGGAAATGTAACTGTATGAAGAATTTATGTTGCCAATCCGCTAGCGACGAGTCCGTTGTATGCTATTGCATAAGCAAAGAAATTTTATTTCGTTGTTTAAGCTGCTAAAACAGTCTTTTAGGGCCAATAAAATTCACAAGACAGTAGTTTCAACAAAAAAAAGTACGTTGTACGTTTACAACCCATATCGTCCCCACTGCAGGGGCACAGGTCTCTTCCCATAACCTCGGGAAGGTTAGGCCATACCATACTCCACACACGGGGGCCAAGTCCGGATTGGTGGAAGTTGTGGGGCTAGTTGCCAACCGCTGTGTCAGAAATGTTCAAGCCGGCCGCCTATAAGGCCTCGGAATTTTGCTGAAGCGACTGCTGCCCTGTGATAGCAGCCGGCACCACGTGTCTTGCGAAGCAGGGAAATAAGAAGTAAATAAGACTTTAAATACCTGAAATGAAAATAAAAATAAAAAGCGTCGGTGGCTCTGCGGTTAGGGTCTCAGTCCTCCTAACCAGAGGTCCTGGGTTCAAATCCTGGCCAGTGCACCAATGAGTTTTTCGAAACTTACATGCATTTTCATACCGACTGCTTTAACGGTGAAGGAAAACATCGTGAGGAAACCTGCACATCTGATTTCCAGCTGTGTATGATGATCGCGTTGCACACGTCCGTAGGTGTAAATCTAAAAAATGCACTACACGTGACCGAGGGTGATGATAAATGCAACACCAGGCAACCGCCGCCTATACCTAGTGGATAGGACGGTTAAATTGTGCCACACGATAAGAGAAGAGAGAATACCTGAAATTGTTCATTGAACAGAGTTCCGTTGGTACAGAGATCAGTGCTGACCAGTCTTTGTCGCCAGCAGAAATGGTAAGCCTGAAAGGAAGAGACGAGGATATATATTTCGACTGACTCGGTGGCTAAGTGGTTAGCGATCCTGACCTCTTATCCGAGAGTCGTGGGTTCGATCCCCACACAGGGCAAACTTTTCTGTGATGAGCAGAATTGTTTGCTCTGAGTCTGGGGGTAATATATCTATATATGTATGTATTTAAAAGTATATGTGCAAACCGCCTCCGTGGCCTAGCGGCTAGTCCGCTCGCTTCACATCAGGAGGTCGCGGGTTCGATTCCCGGCGGGGTCCAACTTTGTAGGACTCGGTTTGGTTGGTGGTAGGGCATTTTCTGAGCCCGCCTGGCTAGCTACCACCATCTTATCTAAGTCTTGCCGCCAAACATCAATGTTGACAGCATTGATGTGTTCCGGCATGAAGATAAGATAGCCAGTTCCCCATTGCATTGGGGAATCTTGGTAAGCCCGCTTCCATCTTCGGCATCATCGTCACTTACCACCAGGTGAGATGATGCCAAGGGCTTACCAATTGCGGATAAAAAAAAAATGTGTATGTATATCAGTTTCTGGTTCCCAAGATACAGGGAATCCTAGTTTGGGGCCAGATGACGTGTGATATTATTCTTATTATTATAGATACGAGTATGACTGAGATTTTATTATTTTTTCAAGATAAGATTATTAAAGATATAATTATAGATATTATTATTATAGATAAGTACAGAGTTGAAATGTGACTTCTGACCAAAAAAACTTAAGGGGATAATGAAATTAAGTCTAAAAACTTAACTATAATAATTAAAAAAAAAAAAAAACCAACTTATTTATCCACAATTGGTAAGCCCTTGGCATCATCTCACCTGGTGGTAAGTGATGAAAGAGGGCTTACCGAGATTCCCCAACGCAATGGGGAACTGCAAAGGTATCCTATATCAATCTGGGGGTTGAAACGAATGTATCTATCTGTTCTGACATTGTTACCATTTGTAGGTAACAAATAGAAACGAATTAATCTATCTGTTAGCTACAAATGGTAACAATTAAACGGACATACACATAAATTCTCATTTATAATGAGGTAAAAATATCCTAACGATATTTACCATTCGCCGTTTTTAACCGACTTCAAAAAAAGGAGGAAGTTCTCAATTCGTCGGAATGTTTTTTTTCTTTTTTTTTATGTATGTTCACCGATTACTCGAAGACGCCTGAACCGATTTGGAAAATTCTTTTTTTGTTTAAAAGGGTATACTTCACAGATAGTTCCATATAAATTTTATCGAAATCGATTTAGCGGTTTTTGAGAAAATCAACAAAAACATAGCAAAATTGGAGTTGTTGCGATTGAAGTCGGTTGTTTTTAACGTATTCAGCGTGGTCAATTATTGATGATAAAAACTCTGTAATTAAAAAATATTCATTTGAAAAAGTAAACCCTATAAAAAGTTTCTACTTTATTCACCTGGCAGCCAGCATCGACATCAGCGTAGTACCCCCTCTGTCTTCCCTCACAGGTGAACTGGGTGGCGGGTGCGGAGTGAAACACCGGGTGGAGAGGGGGCGAGTGGGGTAGATGAAGAATGTGGTAGTAATCGTAGGGCTGCTGGGTACATGCCGTGGTTAGAGCTACAATTCAACATAAAATAATTAAAAATTAAATACAAAAGACGTGTTTTTTGAAGTTTCTTGTACGATGGTACGGAACCCTTCATGCGTGAGTCCGAGTCACGTTTGGCCGTTTTTTTATTTCTCATATCGATGCTTCGCTAACGCTTTCCGAAACTTTGTCCTGAGTAAAGAAAATGATTTAACAGAATGTTTAAAATATCTGCTTCAATAATAAATAAAAAATATCTGAGAAAAATACACTCGGACACAGAGAAAACAAAGCTTATCACAGAAATATTTGCCCTAGGTGGGAATCGAACCCACGACCTTTGGATCAGAAGTCACGAGCGTTAACCACTGAGCCACCGAGTCGATCGACATAAAGAACATTATTTTTTTTTCCTTCTACATGCCAACTACAGGAGTTTAAAAAATCCCTGTTCATGACACCGAAACTACAGTTGTAGTAGGTAACAAAATAGGTGTAGCACGCCGCAATTTTTGGACGCTCTATACAAAATTTACGAAATAGCTGATCAATCAGTATAAAGAATAAAAAAATGAAGATTTTTTTTTTGTCGTAAGACTAAAGTTGTTCAGTTTGGTGAATAGAAGGCCCCACTTAACGAATCTCACTCCTATTTTGTCCTACCCTGTATGTATGAAAGAAGCAAAAAAATAAAAATTATATGATGCGTTTTATGATGCGTCGAGCGCGATGATGTCTTTTCTTAGTCAAAAACACGTTTCCATACAAAAGACATCAACGAGAGAAACAGACATTTTAAA
The DNA here is from genome assembly GCA_958295455.1 of Coleophora deauratella. NCBI lineage: Eukaryota > Metazoa > Arthropoda > Insecta > Lepidoptera > Coleophoridae > Coleophora > Coleophora deauratella. The sequence continues at coordinate 4,047,259 of OY282416.1, read as the reverse complement.
ATACGTACCCATTAACAAAACAACTGCTATCTTCAACATTTTAATAAGTTATTAAAAAACAACAACAACAATACTTATTTTTCTTTAAATAAATTAATAAAAAAACATAATCGAATTAAATATAAATTAAATTAAATAAAAACGGCGCACAGGCGGGTCGTTGCCCGTACTCATGCGCAACTAGAGATTAACTAACTGCACTAAATCGGTCGATGTTATCCGATTTGAAATTAGAATGTGATCCATTGATCCAAGGATGTGGTTATGCAGTATTGATCATCTATTTCCGGTTGACTGAACTTTATATTATACAGGTGTTGTCACATCGGAAACTCCATACAACTGTATAAGGTACAGTAACCAAAGATGGCCCACTTAATTTCAAAGCTCAATTATTCAATAAATAAAATAGTTTGTTTGTACCATTTCTGATAGATGGCACTGTTAATTTTTAGAACGCACTATCGTTTAGTCTTTTCACTGAGGTAACACAAAAATTGTAATTTCTCTGATGAGTTTTGCGAGTTTGAATAAACAACTCAGTATCGAATTTCGTTCGTTTCTTTTGGGAGGACCTCTAAGTAGGCGGTTCATAGTTTAAGAAATAAAACAAGTCGCAACTATATATTTGGTTTATTAATGAAATGAAAATTCAAATTTCATCCTTATTTTATTCGGCACTGATGAGAAAAATCAAATTTAAAAAATCACTACAATGGGCCTTCTTAGGCTATGGGTGTCCTAAGATAGCCAGTTTCATTTTAGTGTATATTTTTAATAATATCTAGTTTCATACATTTCGTTTCCTAGAATCATAATCATATTAAGTTATCTTTCAGTTTTACTCACTTGATACAAAAAATTTACAAAAAAAATCTTTCGAAATCAAAAAAACACGCATAGTTTTGAAATCTACAATAAACTGTAACAAAAACCAAATCAATTAAGTTTTCAAAACAGTAATCAGTTTTCAATCATTATTTTTCTTGGGCCTTATTATAACTTTTGAAAACTATCTTCAATAAACTTTAACAAAAAGTAATTAAACTGGCCTATAAAATAAGAAGAAAAAAAAACATAGAATTTTGTTTTAATCATAATGAAATCTATTCTTATTCAGGAACTACGCGCATCATTATTTCGGGCCTTATTTGGTAACCATTGGGTGGGCTCTCATAGGGGACCTACCCTACAACAGTAAAAGTATTCCATAAATAGCAAATATTAAATAAAATAATGTATCTTAACTCGAATCTAATGTAGTGAAGTCCAAATAAAAAGGTTCAGTAATCAAAATTAAAAAAATGCGTTAATTTTATCATAATTATAACCAAAATATTATAACCACCATTATTAGGTACATAAAATATGACGATTGTAACTGCGTTTTTCCATAAATGTCTGTGTCACATGGCTTGTCCTAAGCAAATGTCAATAAAGAGTATATAAATCAATCAATGCCACCGTATCTTACCGGCTGGGTGTGTAGTTTTAACCACGGCTTCTACTCATGAAACTGAACATCTTTCCCCTAGGAACCTATACTCAATTCGCAAAAAAGTGTTTGGAGTCCTCATAGCCTCATACTAATTAATCAGCTGAACCGCCAATTTAGTATGGGAAGTAAATTTTTTTTGCAAATTAAGTACAGGTGTCTTGGGAAAAGTTGTTTAGTTTCATGAGGAATGAAAAAAAATGAAATGAATGAAAATATTTTATTCGAAGTAGGTAGCAGTGTACACTTTTCGAACGTCATTCTTTTATCTACCTAATAAGAGGCTCCTACCACTCGGAACTCGTATACCTACCGTTTCGGGAAGTGTTTGCGGAGTGAGAAGAAACGGCGGGCCCGAAAGAAACTCCCTCCAACACTTTTTTTTTTAAAGTCTTAAATTCTATTACATCTTAGTACTAGATCAATAAATGAATTATACAATGTCATGTCTGTAAATAAAATATGAAAAATAAGAATAAAGAAAGAAAGGATTCAAAAGAGATAAAAGAAAAAATATTTGTAGCTAATGACTAACAATTCCAAAAACCAAATGACAAGAGCAGGCCAGTTCACACGGACAGCACCCGATCACGAGTATAACGCGAGAGTCAGCCATCGCTCACTATTACACTATCACACAGGAGAAGTCACTATTCAAAATTTTTCAGGTATTTTAGAAGGGTCCTATAATATAATTTAGTATTGATTTGGTCACCTACCCCCTGGTAGATATGACCTGACGGGCCACTGATGTATGGTAAATGTGTATCCGTCGCAGCAGTGTGCTATCGAGGCGAAATTTTGTCAAAGCTGCATATCATCGAAACAGTGTGTGCCGAAACTCAGTATGGCAGTCATTACCTGTTACTTATAAACATTAAACTAAACAACTTTCCCCTAGGAGGTCATGATCAGAGCAAAAAAAATTCACCATACAATTTGATGAAAGAGTGAGAAGTATGAGAACTGAAAAAATATTTTTTGGCTATTTTTAGCGAAAGCCACACTTAACAGTAAAAAAACGAACAAAAAATTACATCATATTTTTATCCTTGGTACATTACTGTTTACCACCATCCACATATGAGCAATGAGCATGATCTATTTATCGATACTAACTAAAGTTTTTTCGCAGAGACCTCACGGTCAGGCGGTACTGACCTCGCATACTCAGCGTGTGATCGATAGATCCAGCGTTATTGATCATTGGCCGATAGAACATATGTTACTTTGGCCTTAGTTTTATCTCATACCTTACTGTTACTTACCGACGAAGCTTTAAGGCGGGTTACTGATGAAGCTGGAATTCCCGTCGCCATTTTTAACAGACTTCAAAAAAAGGAGGAGGTTCTCAATTCGTCGGAATCTTTTTTTTTTCTTTTGTTATGTATGTTCACCGATTACACGAAGACTCCTGAACCGATTTGGAAAATTATTTTTTTGTTTAAAAGGGTATACTTCACAGGTGGTCCCATATAAATTTTATCGAAATCGATTCAGCGGTTTTTGAGAAAATCAACAAAAACATAGCAAAATTGGAGTTGTTGAGATGGAAGTCGGTTGTTTTTAACCTCGTAAGTCCTGTGTTTTTTTAAGATCAGTAGTCATATCTACCGGCTGTACTTTACCAAGTACGAATCAAGAATAGTGCTTCAGACCGAGACAAAGATATGTCGGTTTTAGGTAATTTTGGAAGTGAATTACTGTTGTCTCTATTTTTTACGGTATGTTTGTGATGTATAGCACCTCCTTAGGAAGGAAAAAATTGAAAATATTTTGTACTTGTGTAAGTACATTAGGTTTTTACGCAGTATATCAAAAACAATGTGAAAAAACTTAAAGGTTTTATTTAGTATCAAAAGTAAATCATATTTTTCTTCCAAACATCACTGAAGTGAACATTTTACATTGTAACAACAGAAACAATCTTTTTCAAAGACAATTCAAGCATAATCAACGTTTATGAATCAAAGAATAACGGTATCATTGTACCTACTTATCAAAATAGAGCACATACAATTGCGAATAATCTTCCTTACGTACTAGTTAATTGACATTTTAAAGTTAAATCACAGTCAAGTATAAGAGATCAACATTTTTATCAACTAAACACGACAAGAAATTGTTTTTATTTCATATTTTTAATTCCCTTCGAGATGAAAGGTCCTAAAACAATTCCTCGTTGGGTTCAGGCAAAGAGCTACGTTACAGTCAGAGCATTTAAATAAACTTCTTTTGTCACACCCAGAGAGACGACATCGTTGCTGTTTGTCTAGATTTTCTGGTAGGTGGATATTGCCATGTAAGCGTCGCATTTTTGACGGTATAGGCACTATTCCTGGTCTACCTACGGGCCGTTTAACAGGTCGTTCTTCGCAATCATTTTCCACCTCGTTGAGTTCGTCTAGCTGATTCTTTTCTAATATTTGTTCACCGAATTGCATTTTGTAATGTCTCAATTGCTGTATCTTTTTTACTGGAACGCCTTTTTCTATTTCTGTCCGTTTGTACATAAGCCATGAATTAGAGATAGCAAGGTCTATCATATGAGATATAAACCTCACAGGCCACTTCTTGGTTCTACTTCTTGCCGGACAAACTGCAATCAATCGGTCCGCCATGTCTACCCCACCCATTTTAGAGTTGTATTGCTTGACAACTTCTGGCCTTACAACTTGTTTATACTGCTTATCTTTTTTGCACCAACGGGAACAAACATCTGATTCACAAGCTGCGTGAGCTGTTGAGAGCATTATTACAGGTTTATTGTCCATCCATTTCGTGATTGCCATAGTATTTTCGGTGTTAGTGAATACTTGATAGCTCCCTCTGCCTCTTCTTTTCATGCTTGAATCGGATTCGAGTACATTTCTGGCGGCTGCAGGTATTCTGTTTTTCATTAGTGTGCCGGCACATTTGAGGCCTCTATTAGATAGTTCTTTTGCCAATTTGACTGTAGAAAAATATCTGTCAAAATAAATGATTGATCCCGGCACCAAAATTTCGCTCAATTTCAAAACAGCACTTTCACCTAATCCAAAACCAGCATCAGTGTAGGACGGAAAGGTAGTTTTTCCCTGGTATATAACCATATTACAGACCAAGCCATCAGGATTCGCCAAAATAAAAGCTTTTAGCCCTACTGGGTTTGGTTTATTGGGACAATATTGTTTTATGCCACATGTGCCGGAAAATGGGATAATCATTTCATCCAGACTAATTTGTTGCTCAGGTACTTGTTTTTGACAGCCAGCCAGAACACTGTCAAGTAATGGTCTAACTTTCCAAAGCTTGTCTTTTTGGCGCTCTTCTTGAGGTACGTCATCATCGTACACAAGTTTTTGTGAATTGCGAATGAGGAAATACCTGTCACGGGACATAGAATTAGCTATTATGTCGATCCTCCAGTTTCTTTCCCAATACATCCTTTGAACTGGATAATTAATGCATGACATTAATATCATTATTCCAAAAAATACTTTGGTTTCTTTCAATGTCAGGTTCAAGTTCTTTCCATTTCTTTGCAGAAAAGTTTGATTGCTTTTTTCAGTAATTAACATAAAAATTTCTTCGGAGATGTAGTTATCGATAAAAGTGAATTTATTATAATTACTCTCGTCTATACTCATCGGCAAGTAATCAGGTTGCATCATAGGTGAATTAGAAAACTGCATTTCATTATTTTCATACCATTCTGCATCTCGGGTGATTGGGTCTGGGACTTCAAAACCTGGACTAGAACTCTCAGATCTACCTCTTGCACTTTGAACACGCCGCGCCCTTGTACTTGTGCTTCTACCACGGCTACGCCCACCTCGTTGGCCACGAGCACTTTGGGCTCGACCACGTCCACGTCCACGTTCGCGTACTGCAACTTCTGCTTCTCCATCTTCGGATTCCGAAGACGAAGACGAGTCGCTATTTGATTCTTGGTCGGGTTCAGGAATAAACACATCTTCATCATCAGAGTCCTCGAAGTCAGAATCATTGAGAAGTTGTGATATCTGCTCGTCATTGAATGCTAGAATAAAAAAAAACAGTTGTAATAAAGTCCGAACGTACCACCACAAGTACAAATTATAAGCGGTTGTTTATGTAACAAACGCCTAATGTACCACGTCAAGTACAAATTTCTTTGACCAGTCACGAATCACCTTAAATATATAGTTTGCTTTCAAAGATTTATAATTTTACAATATTCAATGTTTATAGGCACTAATTCAGGCATAAAACAATAGAAAAAACAAATGATTACATGGATTTAAACAGATATTCTTACCTCGTGCTGGCCGACGACCGGACCGCGTAGACATCTTGCGAAAAAGTGAAACTGACACTGACAGTTGACGTAACCTGTCTAACATGGCGGAACCGACCATAGAATAAAGAATGATAAGGACCGTATTGTGTTACCATTGCAAAAAAAAATACCCGGTAAACGGGGAATTAGGATTTTGTACTTGGGTAAGTACGTTAGGTTGTTACTATATGTATGTAGTTAAAATGTCAAGTATGAACTGCTATCATTAATTTGTACTTGTATAAGTACGCGGGGACTTACGAGGAGTATTCAGCGTGTTCATTTATCCACAATTGGTCAAACCTTAATCAAAACCGTATAAAAGCCTAAACCAAAGTGCGTAAATCATCTCACCTGATGGTAAGTGATTATAATGACGAAGATGGAAGCGGACTTATCAAGATTCCCCATCGCAATGGGGACCTATATTTATTTATATACACTTTTGGTACATAGACTCTATAATAATTATAAGTAGCGTACATAATTATAGGAGTGTTCAGGTAGGCGGTCTTATTGTTATAAGCAACCTCTTCCAGGCTACTATAACTATATTATCTCTATGCCGGAACACCTACATAATGCTGTTACCGTTAATTGTTCTAATTCCAAATTCCAGTTTACTCATATCGCCTTTGAATATATATTTTTTATTATTGATATAATCTATTAATCAACTCTCGACCTGAAAATAAGATGTAATATAAATTATTTGAAAAAATATTCTGGAGACAGTTTCTTTGGATCCGTCGTCGTTTCTTCTCACTGCAGAAACACCTCCCCAAATGGCGGGTATACGAGTGCTGAGGGTAGGAGAGCCTCGTATTAGGTAGATAAAAGAATGATTTCGAAAATTGTATACTGCTACCTACTTCGAATATAACTGACAACGCTAAACACGTTAGAAACAACCGATTTCAATAGTAACAACTACAATTTTACTATGTTTTATTGTTTTGTTGATTTTTTTCAAAAAACGCTGAATCAATTTCAATAAAGTTTATATGGGACCACCTCTGAAGTATGACCTACCAGACAAAAATAGAATCATCAAAATCGATTCCTAATTGGCGGAGTAATCGTGTAACATACATACAAAATAAAAATACAGTCGAATTGAAAACCTCCTTTTTTGAAGTCGGTTAGAAATATTTTCATTTTCATTGTAGCTAGCCAGGCGGGCCCAGAAAATATCATCAACCAAACCGAGCACAGTATAGGTATCTGCCATTTAAAAAACATCTTGTACATATACTCGTAGTTTATTCCAATCAAAAAAAAGCAAAAGGTAAATAAACGTAGTATGCAGATGACATTGACATGTGTCAGTTCCATAGTAAGTTTATTTACCTTTTGCTTTTTTTTGATTGGAATGAATATAGATCGTTAGTGACCAGCCTTAGTCATGTTGCGTAAATTACTTACCGTTAATGAGAAGAAATATCTTAATGAAAACAATTAATACCAACAGCTGTGATGTATCATCATTAAAAAATAAAGATTTCAGTGAAAAAACCGTTGGAATCTCCACGGTAGTAAATTTTACCTCCAGACCAGACATCGCGAGTTCAAATCCTGGCCAATGTATATACCAATGAGTTTTTCGAAACTTACATAACTACATTTTTAAAACGGTTGCTTTACGGTGAAGGAAAACATCTTAAGGAAATCTAAGAATATAAAAAAAAATGTCATTTATTTAAAAAGTGGTAGAACCAAATTATGGCCCAGCTCTTAAATTAGAGAAGAAGAAATAAAGTTTTACATTTGACCCGAATTTACCTGGATATTTTCACATATTCCATTAAAAGATCATCTTGTTATATTTAAAATACTTATAAAATAAATCAATTATAGTTATAACCAAACAAGAAAATAACAAATTGAATTGAACATTCTAAAATCATTATTATAATTGTAATATTTTTCGACATAATTACATATAGTTTAAACTAAACTAAGGTAGTTAATTAATTGATCACCTTGACATTTTCAATTTTTGTAAGGATTCGTAGATTTATAATATCTATTATATTCCTGGGCCCATAACCTAGTAGACCGACCCGACCGAACATAAATTATATTTATAACTACCTACATGCTTGGTACCTCCTATTTTCTACTTTCATGATATATCTAACGCGAAATTCTAAAATTCAAATGCGGAATGTGACCTCGATAGACCAATCGCGACGACCGACGGTCACCCAGTTACAGATAAGCGCTGGCGCCATGAGCTATGTATTGTTTTGTGTCCCTGCCTGGCGGGCGGTATTGTTTTAAAATACTTTGATCTATAAGTGAATAAGGTTACCCACAAGCCCACAATCCACAACCAAACCCATAACCAAAGCTAAAGAATTAGGACTAGATCTCCCGGCCTCTATCTAAAATAAACACGAAAATAAATAAATAAATATTCGGGACAAATCACACACGGTCATTTGGCCCCAAACTAGGATTTCCTGTATTATGGGAACCAGAGACTGATATACATACACATATACGTTTTTTAAATACATACATATATAGAGTGACTTTAAATTAGTTCTTGATACGAAAGGCCATGCATGTGCTCATGACAACAAACAAAAGTTCAGGAACCATAGTGAAACAAATCACAAAAAAAATTTTGGACTCTTCAATCTTCATACTATTTTGGTCGGTCAGTTGCTCGATTTGTATGGACAGTCCAAAAGTTTTTTTGTGATTTGACTATGGGTTCCTTAGGGACAGTTGTGTGTTGTCATGAGCACATGCAAGGCGTTTCTCACAGAAATGTTTGCCCTGAGTTGGGATCGAACCCACAACTCTCGGATTAGTAGTCAAGAATAGTCAGGATCACTAACCACTGAGCAACCGAGTCAGCAAAGACTGCGAGTCAGTCGAAAAATAATCTTTATTTCATAACATCATAACTTAAACAGATGTTGATTTGGAACGCAAATGTCAATGTCAAACAAAATCAATCGCAGCGTTGCCGGCGCGGACTTTTTGTTCCGATTTCGGAACGTTTGAGGCTTCAGCGGAACTTTTGCGGAACTTAATGATCATCGGAACTTTTCGGAACTTTTAGTGATAATAAAGTTCGCGCTGAAGGGAGCGAAACTTCCAAATTCACTTGACTGGTGTTTGGCGTAGCTAAAAACGAGACGACGGACGCTACTTTGAATTTTTTCTTCGGGCTCGCTTCGCTCGCCCTTTTTTAGATCTCAGTGTACCAGCCCCTGTGTATCGGGACTTTTTTTTCGCCACGCTCGAGACTCCCTCGCCGTCACTCTCGGCCCCTAGCCAACGGCTCTCTCCGGCAGGTAAGTTCTGCCTGCCAAGGGAGCATCTCCTCAGCCGTTATGTGACTTTTTTATGACGGCCCGACTAAGAAATATTGATTTCTTGTCGGAGGGAATGCTCCGTTGGATGGCGGCGTACTTGCGTATCCATGAGGAGCGACTCGGCGAGAGAACCGATCTGTGCGGCTGGAGGACGTCGCAGCTATCGAGCTGGAGCTTCCCAGTCACATTGCTCCCTGCCACTCCTCACACACTATGAAAGCGCGACGAGGAGGGGGACGAGACGTGATCGCGGCCAAGAGCTTTTGCTTGGAGCTGCTTCATGAGGCCCACCCCCACCCCGCTCTGAGTCCTCAGCTGCCGAGGAAACTATGCGAGGGGGTTCCGCCGCTCGTTGAGCACCGGTGACCGCCCTGCTACTCCCCGGAGAAGAGGCCTTACCTGCTTCTCGCCCCTGGCCGCGGGACCGCTAAACCAGTGCGACCCGCGCCTGCACCAGTGGAAACCGCCGTAGCTAACCGCGTCAGTTCCTCCAGTCGCCCCACCGTCGCCAACCAGCCGGTCGCTTCCGCCTGTACCCCGACGCTCCGCCAAGGTCTCGAGCACCTGGTGAAGCCGGGGCCCAGCACGACACCCCTGACTCCTGGCTTCGCCACCACTACCGCTACGCCGCCTCTCCAGGCCACTTATGCGGCCCTGTTAAAGGCGCCGGTCCCTGCCGACGCTGCCACCGTGCCGGGCCTCTTGGCCGCCACTCCGCAGCTGTCGCGACACTCGTCGCTGCGCCTGCAGCCACCGCCACCACCCCAAGCCCCAAAAGTACCACATTGTGCAGCGGTACCTCGGCAGTCTCGAGGAGACAAGCGGTATTAACTGGTTCTTCTACACGCTGCCGGTTGAGAGGCCTCTCAAAGTGGCCTTACGGCCTCCAGGACGTACCACGTCCGACAGATATCAGTTTGAAATATTTCTGAGCCGGTGATAGTGGGGTTTAGTACCTACCTAGATGCGAATAACGTTGTGGCGACGGCAACGCACGCATGCTGTGGCGAATTTTTTTTACTGTGGCCTGTGAACGGAACTTTCTAAGTCAAAACGGAACTTTTCACGAGTGGTTTTGGACTTTTTTCATTTTCTGTGCCGGCAACACTGATCAATCGATAAACTGTCAAATAAAAATCTGTGTTGTGTGTGTCCTTGTTTTTTGCCTGTGAAAATTCACAGATTTTTCTTTAGAAATGCCTCTAATCATAATATGTGGAACACCAGTGAGTGGAAAAACGACCAGGGCTTTAGAACTAAAAGACTTTTTTGAAAAAACCCACAACAAAAAGGTGGAAATCGTTTCCGAAGACACGGCAATTAAAAAGTTAGGTTATGAAAAAAACTCCACATATTTAGACTCTCAGAAGGAGAAACGAGTCAGAAGCTACCTCAAATCGGAGGCTATACAGCTTCTAGGCAAGGATAATGTGGTTATTTTGGATGGGAGCAATTATATTAAAGGTTTGTAAAGGTTTTCGTTTGGCACCATATTGAAGCTTGAAGATTAATTTTCCCCCGTGTGTTTCAACATCATATCCTATAAGCTGAAGTACATCCACTGTTTCACATTAGAAGAGTATTTCTTAATCGTTAATTATTATAAGTGTAACAACATAAGCCCTTTGGGGAATCTGTAAACTCTTGTTGTATTGAAGTTTGAACTAAAGAAGAAGATCAGTTTTGTGAACCGTACCATATGACTGATCTATTACATGATTACCTACTACTTTTATATTGTGATAAGGCACAATAATTCTACCAATATTAATTAAGGGGCAAAATCTTGATAAATAACGTAATAATAATGTATATGTGTATCAGTCTCTGATTCCCATAATACAGGGAATCCTAGTTTGGGGCCAGATGACCGTGTGTGATTTGTCCCGGTTATTTATTTATTTACAAAAGAGTACAGTTCATTCCAATAAAAAAAGCAAGAGGTAAACAAAGTTACTATGCAACTGACATTGACATGTGTCAATTCCATAGTAAGTTTGTTTACCTCTTGCTTTTTCTTGATAGGAACAAGATATAATAATCATCATAAACTTTTTGAGAAAATTCTCTTTATATGTATAATGGTTACTTTTTGCTTTATCTTTTATGTAATTTATAAATTCTATTAAGGGTTATTTTTTTATTACAGGATATCGTTATGAACTATACTGCGCATCAAAGGCATTGAAATCAACTCAGTGCACTATTTATACTATCCGAAACCATGAAGAGGCCTGGGAGGACAACTTGAAACGCAAGAAGAGGACAGAAGATGGGGAAAAGTTTGAGGAAGAACAGGACAGCAATATTTGTGAACAGTACAGTCAGGAAGTCTTTGATGCTCTTACTAGATTGAGGTACTCACCTAGTTTCTTTTTCCTGTATTTTTATTTTAAAGTATGGGGAAAGGACTATGAACCAGGGTTCGCATGATATATATCAAATGATATATATCGGATATATATCATGATATATATCAATTGATATTTATGCTTGATATATATCAATATTGATATTTATATTTTCCTAGCTTCCAAGAGCTGATTCTTAAGCATGAATGTGCCAAATCCAAAGAATAACAATATGATAATAACAATAATAAATAAATTAGTTTAATTTAATTAACTATCTTCAAATTAGCAAAAATAAAATATACATTTTAGATTCAGTTATTTCGAAAAAGCATATCAGAGTATAAAATTTTAATGTTATTTTGATAAACATCTTTAAAATATCAATATACCTACATTTTAAATTCAGTTATTTCGAAAAAAACGTATTACAGTAAGAAATTTGTATGTAATTTTGATAAATATCGTAAATATCAAAAATATCGAAAATATCGAATATATATCAAAAATATCTGATATTATGATATTTATTATAAATATCGGATATTTACGAACCCTGCTATGAACCCATTTCATTCAAAATACCTACTGCCATCTGCAACTATCTGTAATACCAGCAATGCAACTTATGGGTTAAAATATTCAGTTTTAAATTTTTGTTTTAATGAATCATTTTGCATTTGAATTTTAAGTTTGATGGAATGCCTAATATGCAGGTTATCACAATGGCAATCAACCCTCTCAATCCCTGGAATGCAGTTGTTAAATTATATGAAATCCAGCCATGTAACAATACGTCTGGAAGAGATCGCTCTTTAGCGATAAGACCACCTACATTTATAACTTTCTCTTTATGTACATCGTTAAAATTTTCCTGTTTATGTTGTGCAATAAAGTGTTTTCATTCATTCATTCAATACTTTCTCCTAGGAACCAGTATGTGAATTACAATTTACAAAACAACCCTAAATAAAATCAGTAAACATGAAAATAAACCCAATATGAAATGTTCTCTTCTTAACACTTCATTTGAAAGCAATCCTTCCTTAAATAGTCCTACCCAACCAGTAGTTTTTTAACAAAATTATAAATATACTTACATATCTATCATACATACCTATTACAACCAGTAGTTTTAAAAAATATATATATATATACTTACATATCTATCATACATACCTATTACTTGTGGTCACTTAACACCTTTATAAAAAAATCTTATAAAATCTTTGTCCAGGTTTGAGGAGCCGAACGGCAACAACAGATGGGACAGCCCACTGTTCACGGTGCAGCCAACAGACCAGCTCGACCTGGAGGCTGTCTACAAAGTGCTGTTCGAGAAGAAGCCCCCGCCACCCAATATGAGTACGCAGAATGTAAGCTGTTTCATTAAATCTGCGATACTTGAATTTGTACTCTCAACTGTGGAACTGGCTTTGTCAAGCAGTTGTTATTTATTTGACAGATATTTCTGGCCCATTGCTACTTCAATGTGCTTATTCTCTGTGCAATGCTGGTTACTTTGGTTCTCTGCCGAATAACTTCATGTAGCCAAAGAGGTATAAGTGAGGTGCCTTGTTGAAGGTCCAGCAGTGGAATATTCGGGCTGACAATGATAAATTTGAAGTTTTCAGCATTTGTGGATAAGGGTAACCAATGTGCCCAATTTTATTTTTGTTTACTTACAACTAATAGTGCAACGGTGCTAAGTATCGTCAAAAAATCGAAGTATAGATTCCTTTGGGAAGTTGTTTAGTATTAGGAGTTGAATGAATAGTTTTAAAAATCTGGTAATTGAGTAGGACCTATAATATTTATAACATTACCATTCCACCAAGCTGTCAAGATTAATAAATTCAATTACTATCCCATTCTTTTACAGCCACCACTGTCATCAACAAACTTCCTTTACGAACTCGACAAAGCCACGCAAGCGATAACAACACAAATAGTTGAAGCGAAACAACTCAATATGGACATTGTCAAGTTCCCAGAGTACCCAGGCTGCATCTTAGAATCTGGTCTGGTTCAAACGGTGAACCCACAAAAACTGCTGCGATTACGAAGACAGTTCCTTACGTATGCTAAAATGAATCATTCGAACGAAGAAACTAGTAAAATTGGAAGGTATTTTATACAGTATTTGAATAAAACTTTGATGGATTGAATTTTGTGTTTTTTTCCACAAATTCCCTCTTATTTTCAAAGGTTTGGAACCTTTTGATCGCTACAGTCATTCGTATTATGGTGGTCAAAGGGTTAACGCTCTTACAGACGAGGGACACTGGTCCGTCGACGCAAATTTACCGCAAACGGTCGTATCAAATGTTACAAGTATCCTTTTTGTGTAAGCGGCCTTATTAATCATTTGAGACAAATCCCATTTGCCATTTTGGAAATACGCCCACACAAAAATATAACTCATTTTTATCATAATATCAATCATACATACATTTTAATTGTCTTTTTCTGTTTATTAGTGGACATAATACATAATTCTGATTGTAAAATGGTAATATGTATTTATTTAGAGTGGGGGACAGTGCCACAAACTTAGTTGCGATGTCCACCAGTGCGAGAATTGTGGCTCTGTCCCCCACTGGTGGACATCGCAACTTTTTTTCCCCGATGTCCTTCAGTGGTGGACAAAAGGTGGGGGACAACGGGAAAAGACGAATAAAAAAACAGTCTGGACAGTTAATAGTGAAAATACATATAAAAAGTTTGGGATAAAAATAGTAATAAAGAAACAAAAGACTTCAAACTAAATTTCAGTACATTTAATACTCTTTGTGAGACCAAATTTGTGTGATATAAAAACTTAACAACTGTCTGACATAGATAATAGTACAAAATATGAAAATGAAAACATTCAACATATCAAAAGGCAATTGCGAGTCATACTTTTGCTTATCCTGCTCTATTGCTTATGAAATGAAGTACAAAATGGAAGGAAGAGTAACTAGACTGTTAAAAGACAATCTCCTTGAGTCATGCATTACACATAATGGTACAAAAATTCCTTTATACAGCATGTAACAAAATTGGTGTAGGACCCGTTAACTGGGGTTTCTACTCATCGTATTGAACAACTTTTATTCTACGACTTTGGTCAAATCGCAAAAAAAATTTGGACTCTCCATACAAAATGGCGAAACAGATGATCAATTTGTATGAAAAGTCCAAATATTTTTTTGTGATTTGAGCAAAGTCGTAGAACAAAAGTTGTTCAGTACGCTGAGTAGAATCCCCAGTTAACGGGTCCTACACCAATTTTGTTACACCCTGTATACAGGCTGACTTCTAATTCGCTAAAAAGCCATACACGCTACACAACTGAACAACTTTCCCTAAGAAATCAATACAATCGGAGGAGTTAATGAATTAACCAGTCGATTTGCAAACTTTGTATGAAGTCAATTATTTTTAGATTCCTTGGGGAAAGTTGTTCAGTCTCACAAGTAGCGTATACCGTTTACCGCTTTTCAGCGAATAAAGAGTTTATTTGTTTGAATGTTTTTAATCTCCGTTCCTGTATTGCATATACTATTGTGCACCTTACAATTATAACAAAGTTTTTTTAACAGGTATTTTTTTTATGGCGTATACAAACATATCCAGACTTAACAGTTTTTTTTTTTTTTTTTTGTTTGGTTCTTTCCTGCTTTTGCAAGGAAAAGGCAAAGACTTCTCTGGCCATACAGCCTATTCTTACGTAGTTTGCTCTTCTCTAAATATTTTTCTATTTCATTTGAGTTCTCATTTATCAATTTCTGTCGTCTTTAACTTTTTCTCTATTCTTCAACAAAATGATAGCACTTTTGATGAAGATTTCATGGACTTCTTGAGAGCACTCGAAACACAGTCTACACACTTTTATTTCATTATCCTACATATTAGACACTTAAATGGCACTTTATTGAACAATACACTATCAATATTATGCATTAAAAACCACGATATCTATTTTTTCGGATAATAAAACAAAAATGACAAACTCTTGCCGCGAGTTCCCGCCAAAAAGTCCAGACTTAACAGTTCTATACATTTAAATAAACGAAGTTTGTTTGGACTCCATACAAATCGATTTCATCGAATTGATGTTTTTTTTAAAAATAGTAGGACAAAAGTTGCCACATTTAAATTTTAATACTTACCTGGACATGTTCGCAACCGCGATTAAAAAGCACCTTTTAAACATAATACATATTATATACTATATAATGTACTGAAAACATTTACATTTTACAAGTCTTATAGACTTAGTCTGTTTATTTATATAAAGTACAAGAATGTAACAAAAAGGTCCAGAATACTTTAATAATTTTTACAAAAAAAAATGGTGGGTTTCTTGCTAGTCATGAAACTGTTTAAACTTTAATTCTACAATTCGTCGCCTACGCGACTAAAGGGCGAACCTCATTCAAAATATGAATGAGGTTCGCCCTTTAGTAGGCGACGAATTTTACAGATATACAGGGTGTAAGGGACAGGTTTCCGAAAACTTTAAGGGCTTGCTCAGGGGTTGGTAGGCATCTCGCACATGAAATTTCTTGCACACGTGCGAGTTTAGACATTAAAGAAATGGTATGGGTCTAATCGCACATCTATGTGCGCGACTTGTCCTCTTCAGTGTTTGGTAGTGGTCGACTGACCGCACATATTAAATCAAGTTTTTACGCCTGCAATGAGTGCATAGATTTCGTAGCTAGTTTGGAGCCAGGTGACCGTGTGTGATTTGTCCCAGATATTATTATTATTATTAGAAGGTATTCTAATTAGTTTTATGACAAGTTAGATCTCACCTAAGTGTTTTATGTTAAAATGTTTTAATTACTTTTAAGTATTCTCACGTTCTAAGTGAATCTCTGAACGTAAATATTTTTAATGGCATTGAGACGAAGAGCCGAAGACTCGGACCCTGCATTTGTTAATTTGATTATACTTAATAAATACCTAATATGGATACTATAAATGGGACAGAAAAACTCCTCTAGAAAATTCAGTTCAACTATTCGTCCAAAACAACAAAATACAATAAATAATAATTATGTAATATAATAATCGATAATTTAATAACAGTTAACAATTACTAAGTTTTATTATTCGAAGGTGAGCATATCCTTAGGCGCTTCAAAATGCTCATCTAAACATTGCCTTCCTCCAAGCTTCCAATGCTTGTGATGCCATTGTGCGCTCGATGCGTTCTTATCCATTTTTTTAATTATTTTACCCCAAGATGGGGAAGGCAAAAGATCAGAAACATACAGCCTAGTCTGTTGAAAATCTTCTGTCGTATTTAAAGGCCAAAAGCAATTTCTTCCGTATTTCTTCGTCTTCATAGGAAAATTCAATTAAGGCCAAAGCCATTTCTTTCGTATTTTTTATGAAGATTTCATGGACTTCTTGAGAGCACTCGAAACACAGTCTACACACTTTTGTTTCATTATCCTACATATTAGACACTCAAATGGCATTTTATTGAACAATACACTATCAATATTATGCATTAAAACCACGATATCTATTTTTTCGGATAATAAAACAAAAATGACAAACTCTTGCCGCGAGTTCCCGCCAAAAAGCTCATCCATAGACAAGTTATATTTATTACAGCTGTTATTGTAGTCACTAGATTCACTCAGATATAGACAACAAATTCCTTTCCAATTGCGCCACTTATTCGATAATATGGATGGCAACAATCCACGTAAACTTGTCAACATTATATACAGGGTGCAAGGGACAGGTTTCCGAAAACTAAGGGCTTGCTCAGTAGACGAAACTAAACAACCTGTCCCTTACACCCTGTATAATTATTATAACAAAACTAGGTACAATAATCTATAGGGTGACTGGTAATACAACAGACACATTCAAGGAGATAACTAAGAAGATTAAAGTGAACAACCTTCATCAGAAACCAATGGTCTGGTCAATTCGCAAAAAAATATGGACGTCTCATACACATTGTCCCATTTTTTGCAATTTGTAAAGTTGTTCAGTTTCATCATCTTATTCACCTTTTTTATGCATCAGTTGTATTACGTAGTCACCTGTACTGATGTGCCATGCCCGGTAATATTCCCGCAAGACAGAGACAGCGCTCTATAATACATATAGCGCCGTCCCTTAGTAATTTACCCATGGGAATATTCCCAAGGATGGCGCTATATGCAATATAGAGCGCTGTCTCTGTCTAAGGGAATGTTCCCGGTAACGGCACATCAGTAGTCACCTGTATATGGGAGAGCTATACAAAAGTACTGACAATATTTAAACTGCGGTTTCAATTACCGTAACTGAACAACATTTCCAATACATACTTTACATTTACATTACTTTACATTTCGCTTACCATCAGGTATCGTTTGCTAGGTGCTCGTTTGCCACATATCACATAAAAAAAAACATACGAACGAAGCTTTTTTACCGACTTCTAATTTAAACAGTGTCAGAACTTTTGTAGATTCCATATTTGAATACAACTATATTATTAACAGACTAAAATGGTTTCGATATTATTCTAGACTTTGTCAGCTTCTCTTAAAAAATCTCAAATCATTGTATTTTCTTTAGTACCAAACAAAAGTGTATATATTGTCTTATATAGGGTCTCAACAAAGGAACTAAACAAGAGCTTCTTGAAACTGAATAACTTTCCCCAAAAAAGCAACAATCAATTCGCCTTTGCTATAATTTGTTTTGTATTTTCTGTTTTATGTGTTATTGTATGCAATAAAGAGTTTACAAACAAACAAACAAAAAAACATCCATACTTGATGTTAAATAAAATAATAATAACTATTATGTTACCTGTGCTACAGTGTTTTTTTTTCTTTATTTAAGCCTGTGCTACAGTGTTCAAAAGTAAAAATAAAAAGCCGCATTTTAACTGAATTTATCTAAATCCTTGGAAAAAAGTTGTTCAGTTTAATCAGTGTCGCCTTTGTTAAAACCTCCTATACAGGGGGGTAATAAATAAATCACAATGTTTATTATTAGTACATATGTACATACTATACGCTAAGTTTAATCAGTCAGTGTTTTGTATAATCTTGGCATTATTTTAAATCACCCTGTAGTTGCCAAAAAAAAAAAGAAAAATGAATACATAAATTAAGATTTTCAAAAATGTATATTTTATCCTATTAGTGACTAAGGTTGCCTAGAAGAAATCGCTCAAAGCGATAAGACTCCCTTTAAATTGTTTGTATTTTTTTGTATATTATCTGGTGTGCAATAAAGAATATTATTATTACTATCTTGTACAGATTTTATACATAACATATATACATGTAACAATATGGGTGTAGGACCAGTTAACTGGACTCATCACACTGAACAACTTTTTGACCAACTTTGCTGAAATCTCAAAAAAAAATTGGGGTGTTCTCAAACTAAATAATATCGGCTAATTTGCCGACTTTGTATGAAAAGTCCAAACCAAATATATTTTTTAAGTTTCCATCCAAAAAGTCATAGAACAAAATAAATTGTTCAGTTCGCCTACGCCTATTTTGTTACACGCTTTATAGATTTCGTTTCCGTCTTGTGATGACATTTATAAAACTTATACATTCTTCTTAAAATAATTACCTATACAAAGAGCATAACAGAGGAGCTCCGTGATTTTCGGAGCTGAGACACCTTGAATCAAGAAAAACATCTGATACTTTTCAATTCGCGGCTAGGTCGAAACGATCAACCTTGTTTCTTTAATAACAATAATTATACCGTATTTAGAACTATACAGTTATTAGATAAACTACAAGTTTCAAAACTTGTAATTATTTATTCATTTTTCTTTTGTGAAAAAAAGATATTGAAACGTTAACGTGCAATAACTAGAATAAAAGAATGGTAGCCAAAAATGCACTCATAAAAAATATAGGAATTTGGACATTTTAAACTATGTGCAGTGAAAACTGGCTTCGCTTTATGATTTAAAAAAATGTTATTTAAAAAAAAGCATTTTTCCATATCAAAAGTGAATTCTAAACGATCTTTTCAAGTATCAGATGTTTAACAAAAAGTTATTTCCTATAAATTTAGAATAGAACATTTCCTATACAACAGAATAAACATCATATAAATAACAATATTATTTTTAATGTACTCTTTTCCTACGAGTGTTTATGCGTTCACATAAACAATATAACTATTGGACTTCATTCAAACCATAGATTAACTCCAAAAGAGAATCGTAAAATATAGATAATTTCCCGAAATCCTTCCAGTTCTATCTTCAAGTCAAATTTTTGAAACTACACTGATGGACAAAAACTCGACTCAAGACTTGTTGCTCGACTGTCTAAAAAAACTGCTAAACACTTAAAGCAAAAACTAGAAAACCATCAAAATAAAATCATAAACAGTAAACACACAGTTTTTTAAACTTTTGGTTTAGTTTTATTTTGCTAGATTGAGTTAATTTTCCAAAAGTCGTGCATGAAACTTTGAGTCGATTTTTTTGTCCATGAGTATAGATTTGAAACATAAATACGTCACTTATACGTTAAGAACACTTAACGTCACGGTTCAATGATAGTTCCACACGTTTTTCAAATGAGAAGAACAAATAAGTTATAAGTGGGTCCTTGTCTAACTTATAGCTCTGTCCCTCTCACTCTCAGTCACTCGGTAAGCATGCGACAGAAACATATTTCTTTGAAATTCTTAAGTCCAACAGTTATAAAATTCCTTGGCACATTATGTAAACGACTATAGTCCTTATTCTATACGGCATAAGGTTTCCTGCACACGAAGAAGACAGAGTTATACTCGTGTTGCATCATAGAGTTGGGATTTTGGGCGTATTTCGTTTTTACGCCAGACCGCTCCTTCTGTAAAGGGATATATTTAAATTAATTGTGTGTTTCGTAAGATATAGGAATTATTAAACCAAACAAGTAAGTTAATCCTAGATTAGTTAACATGGTTTGCCTACATTCAGTTAATAAACCGGCGAAGTGCGAGTCGGACTCGCGCACCGAGGGTTCCGTATAAATTCATATTCACACATGTCTTGAACTCTATATCAAATACTCAGGCCTGCAATCCCTTGAAGCTGTGAAAAAATCAAACTTCTATGCCAACGCAATCAAGAGATACGGCCGTTTATGCCGCATATTTGGACACTCGCATGGGAATCAAAACCTATAGGGTACTTCCCGTATACCTAGAATCATGAAATTTGGCAGGAAGCACAATTTTTTTGTGATGTAACTAAATTTTTTTGGTTTTCGGACTTTTTCCTTTACTTGTGCTATAAGACATTGCTGAGTATTTGATATAAATTTCAACTTGATACGTCTACGCGTTCCTGAGAAAAAGGGTCTTAACAGACAGACAAACAGACGGACGCACGGACAACGAAGTGATCCTATAAGGGTTCCTTTTTTCCTTTTGAGGTACGGAACCCTAAAAATCGCGTACGAATTGATTCAGTCGTTTTATAAAGAAGAAGATATTTTTGGCATCTTTTACTAAGGTGAAAACTTTTAAAGTATTTTTTAATACAAAAAATACAGGGTTAACTAAATAGGAGTAGAACTTGTTATTCTGAACTACTTTACTTCTGCGACTTTAGTGAAACCGTAATTTTTTGAAATCCCATACAAAGTTAGCAAAAAAACTTATCAACCAATGCTAAGTCCTCGCCCAAGGATTTCCACACCGACGGGTCCTGTGCGGCTCGCACTTCCCGCAACCTTCACCAGGTCATCGGTCCACCGAGTCGGAGCTGCCTACACTGCGTCTACCGATGCGCGGTCGCCACTCGAGAACTTTACTGCCCCAGCGGCCACTGTTCTACGAGCTATGTACCTCGCTTTGAATATTAAGTGCAAAGTTTAATTTCATTTCAAGAAATATTATGCTATTTTTAGCAAATAAAAAAACAAAAATTCAATGAGTAAAAAGCCTACTTAACGAATCCTACACCTATTTTGTTAACCCTATATTATATATGAAAAAGTAATTACTCACCAAAATGTCAAATCCTACATCCCTAATAATCTCCAGCAGAATGTCATAAGGCGGTTCTATACTACTCTCGGTAGGCATGTCACTAAAACAAACAACACAATAACATTAATAAAAATATAATTAATTTAACCAACGTGAAAAATTCTGCAAAATATTATAGGAACAGGAAAACTAATTTTTACAAAGCATAGACCATAAAGTTGACTAGATAAGAGAGACAGTCGAGAATATTGCCTGAGAACTCTAATAAAAATGAATGACTGAATGAACCATTCCACCGATTTCGGTCACGGCAACCACTTCGACTCCTCCTTAAAACTGCAACGATCTTTCTTTCTTTTTTTTTCGTAACCTGTGGATAACCTAGACTGAGCCAAAAACAAATTGTATGTAATTATTTTTCTCAGCTGTTTGTTGTCCCGAAGAAAATACTTTATTTTTTCATTTATCTTTAGCCATTGTAACGGCCGCTGCCACAAGCCAGATGGAGGAGGGCGGCTGATACTGAACAACTTACGCTGAGAGAAGGACGTCTTGCGTGTGTGCACTTATATTTTAATAAAAATATTCATTAAAGATTTTTTGAAGAAGCTTTTTTTTTTCACAGCCGTAGTAACGGCTCAAACAGCCATAAAACTGTGACAATTTGTACCTGTAGTGGTACAGCAGTGGTCCCAAGTTGACCCAGTAGCCGCCCGGCCGCAGTATCCGGTATATCCTCTCGATGAACTCGATCACGTTTGGCGCGCAATCAATGAAGAAACACGTCGCCACGCAATGCCACTCGTTGTCTTCTGTGTAGACCTGTTGAGTGAAATATATTTTATTTAGTAATTCTTCTTATTATCGAGTGGAATGATTTAAAGGCTCATTACAAGGGTTAGACAGATATTTAGTCGAAGGGAAATAAAAACTCTACTCGCTTCATACATGAAGTGGCTTGCTGCGAGATTCACTCACATCACCAGTCGTCGCGTTTAAATCAGTTGACACAGAGATGCGACGCAAACGCGTCACCTTGAAGAAGCCGCCGGCAGTTACTACTGGCGCCACCTATCTACACCACACCCCGTGGCCGCGTCGCGAACTAGCCCACAGCCACGTTACCTTGATGAAGAACTACCTGCCGTTACTATTAGCGCCACCTATCTAGATATCACGGAACTATGTGAAAACATCGCGAGCTCCACAACTACTACGCTGCTAGCGTCACCTGTCGACATCTCTCGGAACTTGTTGAAGCCGCAGTCAACGCGTCATCTTGAGGATGTCCCCGTCAGCTACTACTGGCGCCACCTAGTAGGAAGTTAGGTCACCTTAAGGAAGTCGCCGGCGGCGATGCTGAACACTTGGGGCACGGGTGCGGCGGGCCGCACGTCCGGGAACGCGGCTCCGGCCAACTGGTGGGAGCACGACATGTTGTTCACATACTGATGCAGTTACTACTGGCGCCACCTGTCTATACCTCGCGGAACCCCGTGCCCGTGTCGCGAACTAGCCCACAGACGCCTTACCTTGATGAAGGTACCTGCCGTTACTATTAGCGCCACCTATCTAGATATCACGGAACTATGTGAAGACGTCGCGAGCTCCGCAGCTACTACGCTGCTAGCGCCACCTGTCGACATCTTGCGGAACTTCTTGAAGTTGTCGTGAGCTAGTTACCTTGAGGAAGTCGCCGGCAGCTACTACTAGCGCCATCTTTCTATACCTCGCGGAACTCCGTTGGAAGCTAGGTCACCTTGAGGAAGTCTCCGGCGGCGATGCTGAAGGCTTGGGGCGCGGGCGCGGCGGGCCGCACGTCCGGGAACGCGGCTCCAGCCAACTGGTGGGAGCACGACATGTTGTTCACGTACTGGTGGAGCCACGGGTGAACTGAGTGCTTGCGCGGCTGTGGGGAAATTAAACACATTTCAGGCATTTCAATCTCTTATTTAGAATAGAACTAAATGGTCTCTCATTTATAACTAATAACCCTTATTTAGTACCAATGACCTCTTACAGCTTACAGGCTCTATTTTAGTGAAAAGTGCCCATATCGGTTCAGAAGTTTCTCGCGAACATTATGAAGACCGAGACTCGAATAGTCCATTAATTAGTGACTATAGTCTCTCATTAAGTACTATTGGTCTCTCGTTTAGTGCCATTTATCTCTCATTTATTACTAATCACCCCTTAATAAGTACCAATGGTCTATCAGAGCTTTCAGGGTCCCTCTAGCGTAGTGCCACACCCACCTCCTGGCACCGGTTCAGTATGAAGTTGCTGGCGAACAGCATGAACAGCGAGAACTCGTTGCCCTGGCAGGCGAAGCCGCGCGCCGCCACCTCCCACGCGAGCCGGCCGAGCCCCGCGCCCGGCACCAGCACGCGGATCTGCTCGCGCTCGCTGTAATACACCAGTTACACAACAATTATACAGCAGTTACACAACAGTTATACAATAATTAGACAACAGTTCTACCCTCATAAGGGAGGCCGCAAAGTATACGGAAACTCCATATACTTAGCTGCCTTCTTTCTTCTGAGGGCAGAATTATACAATAGTCGATGTCACAAAATAGATATAACAGAAGGTCCTCTCAATACAAGCCACTAAAATCCTAAGCATATACATGCTTATAGAAATATATGATCGTTCGGGTCACGATCGCACAGTATCGTGATCTTGCCTAGAACGACAGTATACGTCTATAAGCATGTATATGTATGCTTAGGATTTTAGTGAACGTATTAAACGGACCTTCTCATATAGCGATTTTGTGACGATGTGTAATTTACAACCCATAACGTCCCCACTGAAGGGGCAAGGATCTCTTCCCTTACATCAGGAAGGTTAGGCCATACTCCACACACGGGGCCAAGTTCGGATTGGTGGAGGTTGTGAGCTTAGTGGCCAACCCGAGTGTCAGAACTTTTCAAGCCGCCTATAAGGCTTCCGACATGGCTACGTAGATGATGACTTGTTAATAAAAGAATGGCGAATAAAACGTCATACTACAGGTGACTTTTTTATTGAACATGTTCAGTAAATGTATCTCAGCAGAGTAAATACCTGACTTCATCGGGCGGGTACAGGTCCTCGATCTCGTCCAGTATGGGCTTATAGCACTGTTCCCTCTCCGCCGCGCCCACGTCACTCCAATCCCGCACTATGTTCTTTAGCACCGATTGTACCTAGAACATTTATAGTTACGGTGCTTATAAGGTCTTACCAAACACGGACGAATATTTTAAAGATTTCGCCACTTTAAAGAGCGAAAGCAGCGTCGGAAAAATTGGATTTGTTCAACTGTTCATTGGTGGAATTTGAAAGGGTAATGATATATTATTTATGTACTTGATTTTTAATTTATTGAATTTTTTTTGTAAATTTGGCGACATTATGGAATTGGGTTTTGTAATTATGATGTATTTAATTTTAATAAATAAAGAGTATTTCCCTTTCACACTTAAAATATTTACAAAAGGCTATCCTGCTGTCAGGGTAATAACACAAAATAGACACAGAAGGTCCGCTGAATACAAACCACTAAAATCGTAAGCATATACATGCTTATAGAAATATACGGTCGTTCGAGGCAAGGTCACGCGGAAAAGTATCACAACAGTATCGTGACCTTGCCTACAACGACCGTATACGTCTATAAGCGTGTATATGCTTAGGATTTTAGTGAGCGTATTGAGCGGACCTTCTGTATCTGTGTATTTTGTGGTAATAATTACTCTCATGAATACGTTCTAGAATGCTTTCAAACCTTGGGGATTAAGAAGAAAACTAACATTATGGTTCTACAAATAAAACTACCTATTTAAGATAGATTGTTGAAATAAAAAAAGTATATAAAAACAATTTAATTACGCGTAAAAGATCAATGTTTAGAAAATAACCACTTACCCACTGCGTCGAGGAATCTTGGTAAGCCCACTTCCATCTTATCATCACTTGCCACCAGGTGAGACAATGCCAAAGGCTTACCAATTGGATGCTCCAATTCAAGAAATCACTAAGTCCAAATTTGATGGTTTTGAACTGTTTTTATTTTTTTTCATGACATTCATTGTTAACATAAGGTTATGATTCTTTTAACAAATAAAACCGCTAAATTATTTATATTACTTTAACTTTTCATTATTTTTTTTAAGCTGAGCATATTATTTCAGAATACATTTAAAACATAATGACATCAATATGTCAAAAGTAACTTTTGTACTAAGTGATTTCTTGAATTGGAGCATCCAATTGTAGGTTAAAAAATACTATTAACAACTACTATTTTGACATACTTTTAATTTTAATAATAATAATAAGTGTTACCTTGAGTAGTGAAATACTCTTTATTTTACTTCTCCAATCTACTGACATAAAAAAATAAAAACATACCTTTTCAACATCATGCTGCATCTTGTGCTGCTTCGTCGAGGCGACCTCACAACTGTTGTAGTCACATCCAAAACTCTCCGCACCATTCGTCTCTCCGTCAGCACTATGGTCGACGTTCTCAAACATTTTATCTACATCCTTTATAATCAAGTGCACGATAGCGTTATTCGCGTCTAGACATTTCTTGAACTTCGACAAATATTCTGTGTACTTTGTGAGGTAGCGTTGGTGACTGGTCGGCAGCGAAGATATGATCTTCTCCGATTTGTGGATACGTTCTAGGCTGCATAATCTGTGGATAACCGGAGGAAGGTTGTGAGACAGTGCGACGTAAAAAGGAACGTTTTCTCGACTTTTTAGTCAGAATTCACAGTAAATAATGGACAATAATAAACTCAGCTTTTGATCCAGTGTGCAAAACTATTGACTTTATTTTCCTGCTAACAAAATACATATTTGTAGAAGCATTTAATGGGGGCTGCTGAATTCGTATAATGGATATTTGATTAAGTAGAAGAACAGAAGCTGCATTTAACGAGTTCTACACTTGTTATACCTATCATACAGAACCTGCTAATGATTCTCATAAAATCGCTTTAATATAACGAATATACGCAAAATGCGTACCTATTTGAATGTTTATTACGCGATTTTACGGAATTCATACTTAACGTAATTTTACGAAAAATCATTTCAATCCGTAAGATATCGTAATTCCTTTGAAATAAGCGTATCCGAATGTGTTCAATGTTTCCCGAGCTCCAAAATGTAGCGTAAGGAACATTTGATTACGCGAATTTGCAGAAACTTCGTAAAATTACGCGTTTACCCATAACCTAAGGGATTACACAATCTTACTATGACATACATACATTATCGTCAGTAGAAAGGGAAAAATGCTAAAGCGCCATTTAGGCTCAAAGGAGTTTAGCGTTTTTCCCTTTCCACTGACGATATATATATACTTTTTCTCTGTATATTTATTTGTATACGACAATTGAGACAACTGGCTTGTTTTGATTGGCATAACGAGCTTAATCAAACCATTGCCTAACTCAATTACCATAAGTACTCTCATAGTACTATGCCATTATAATAAATAAAGCATGTATCTGATGAATCATTGGAATTAATTGCAATAAAAACCACGGCCAATGGTAGACTCAGAACCTCCTAATCACTGCTGCAAGCGAGGCCAATCGAACATAATATATTAAATAATAGATATAGATTAATGGAAAATTGCGGTATTGTGTGGAAATCAACATCATATTTTGTTTAAACCCAATAACCCCGTTGTCTCTTGAGATAGCACGGTTATTAGTGGGCAAAACGATAAAACTGTAATTGAATAAATAACACTAAATGAAAAATGGCCAGTAACCATAAGGAAAAGCTCTTTCTTTATTATATTTGTGATAGGTACTTTATCAAAGTTACATATACAGGGTGTATAAAAGTAGAAGTAAGACCGTAACTGTAGCTTATACTTATCATACTGTACAACTTTTGTTCTACGATTTAGGTGTAATATATATATTTTTTTTACCTTCAATTGTAGCCCCAGAAAATAAAATAAAATAAAATTGGTAAGCTCTTGGCATCATCTCACCTGATGGTAAGTGATGATAATGCCGAACATGGAAGCGAAAGACAATGGGGAACTTGCTATCTTATCTTCATGCCGGAACACATCAATGCTGTTACATTGATGTTTCGCGGCAAGACTTAAATAAGATGGTGGTAGGTAACTAGCCAGGCAGACTCAGAAAATGCCCTACCACCAACCAAACCAAGGCCTACAAAGAGGGACGCCGCAAAGAATCGAACCCGCGACCTCCTGATGTGAAGCGAGCGGACTACCCACTAGGCTACGGAGGCAGTTACTTTTATGGAGAGTGTAAAACAGTTTCGCGATACAGCAGGCGTAGAACAAAAATTTGTTCAGTTTGGACTTATCCAACTACTCATAGTAGCCCCAGTTACCGGGTATTATACCTATTTTGTTAGACCCCCTCTATAAGTATAGTTATTTAACTAGCATTGAAAACAAATTACTCACGATTACATCATCCCAACAAGTGCTTAGTCAATTTAGTTAGATAAGGTTACAAATAAAGGCTTTGTTTGTTTGTTTATAAATTGCTGTTACTCTCTATATGGGAATTGGAACTCTAAAAGGGACTGTTGTACTATAAATAGATTAAATGCTTATAAATAAGAAGATAGACATGTAAGATATATTAATTATAATAAGTATCTTTCTTTGCAATACCTTCAAAACAAGGTTCATATACTTTACCTACTCATTCAAATATAATGTAAATGTATGAACCTAAACCAACCAGCCGCTAATGGAGAAAAGACGTAGCCTGATTTTGAAATCCTCTGAAGATTTTTGTTAGTATCGGCGACTAAACAGACAGATCTCAAAGTCCTTTACCCGCGATATACGCCACTTTAAAACCAATTGTATTAAAGAGGCTATCGAGCGCAATAAAGGGTCAAAAGTATTCGCAAGGGATCTGTCTGCTGGTCAAAGCCAACTGACAAAGCTGAAGACCGAGGATGGCAGAGTCGTGGCGTCCAAGTCCGAGCTGTTGTAAGAGATTGAGAAGTTTTACGGACAATTATACACGACTGTACGCTTACCTGTCAGTAATGCGGCTGAAAACCCGAGGGCCATATTGACTCGACACTATACCGAATATATCCCGGACGTCAGCCTGTGCGAGATTAAAATGGCTCCCAAAAAGCTTAAGAACAGCAAGGCACCGGGTGATGATGGAATTAAGGCTCGGAAAGCAGGTGAAATACCGGTACTTGTAGCTCTTCAGAAGCTATTTAATTCCGTCATGCTCGAGGGACAAACGCCTACAGCATGGCACAGAAGTGTGGTGGTGCTCTTCTTCAAGAAGGGTGATAAGACTGCTGTAGAATTACAGACCCATCTCACTCCTGAGCCATGACTATAAGCTGTTTTCGAGAGTCATTACGAATCGTCTCGCAAGCAGGTTTGACGACTTCCAGCCTCCCGAACAAGCCGGTTTTCGAAAAGGCCATAGACCACATACATACGCTGCGGCAGATTATACAGAAGCCCGAAGAGTATAATCGACCACTTTGCTTGATTTGATTCGATCGAGACCAGGAGCTCTATTTTTGAAACAGATTCATATGATTCATATGAATCTTGCGAATTCGTAGGCGAATTGGAGTTCGAATGTTTCAAAAATAGAGCTCCTGCACCGGTAGCATGAGGCGTAGACAAAGCTGTTTTTTGCGCCAAACGCGAGAAAACAGCTCAGCTGCCTCTTTTATTAGCGTAGCGTTAGAACGGAACAACTGCTTTTAAAACTCGCGTCGCGCGCGGGATACGTCGCCATGCTACCGGTGCTGGACTGTGTTGCAATCTCTCCAACGGTGCCAAATCAATTATCGATACATCGAAGTGTTGAAGTATTTGTATGAAAACGCCACCATGTCGGTCCACCTCCAGGATTAGAATTCAAAACCTATCCGACTGCAGCGTGGGGTGAGACAGGGAGACGTTATATCTCCGAAACTGTTCACCGCTGCACTGGAAGACGTTTTCAAGCTTCTGGACTGGAGAGGACTCGACATTAACATCAATAGCGAGTACATCACCCACCTTCGATTTGCTGACGATATCGTGATCATGGCTGAGACCTTGGAGGACCTATGCGCAATGCTCAAAGGACTCAGTAGAGTCTACCAACAAGTGGGTCTTAAAATGAACATGGATAAGACAAAAATCATGTCAAACGTCCGTATTACACCCACTCCTCTGAAGCTTGGAGACTTTATACTCGAAGTTGTTGACGAATATACAGGGCGTAACAGAAAGGTGGGATAATACTTCAAGGTTGGCTTTAACCCATCAAACTGAACAACTTTTGTTGTACAACTTTGTTGAAATCGCAAAGAAATTTTCGGACTTTTCATACAAACTTGGTTCGCCAGCTGACCGATTTGTATGAAAAGTCCAAAAAAAAATTTGCGATTTGAACAAAGTTGTAGAACAAAAGTTGTTCAGTTTGATGGGTAAAAGCCAACCTTGAAGTATTATCCCATCCTTCTGTTACACCCTGTATATACCTGGGACAAACAGTCCAGTTAGGTAGGTCCAACTTCGAGAAAGAGCTCAATCGTCGAATCCAACTCGGCTGGGCAGCGTTCGGGAAACTTCGCAATAGCTTCGCGTCCAAAATACCGCAGTGTCTCAAGATTAAAGTCTATGACCAGTGTGTGTTGCCAGTGATAACATATCGATCCGAGACATGGTCGCTTACTATGGGCCTCATAAGGCTCAAAGTCACCCATAGGGCGATGGAACGTGCTATGCTTGGTGTTTCCCTACGTGACCGAATCAGAAATGAGGAGATACGTAGAAGAACCAACCAAAGTTACTGACATAGCTCTCAGAAGACTTAAGTGGTAGTGGGAAGGGCACATAGCTCGTAGAACGGATGGCCGTTGGGGCAGTAAAGTTCTCGAGTGGCGATCGCGCACCGGAAGACGCAGCGCGGGCAGGCCTCCGACTCGGTGGACCGACGACCAAGTGAAGGTTGCGGGAAGCCGCTGAATGCGAGCCGCACAGAAGCGGTCGGTGTGAAAATCCTTGGGGGAGGCCTATGTCCAGCAGTGGACGTCTTTCGGCTAATGATGATGAAGTGTATGAATACAAAGAAAGAACTGAACTATACTATATTTTTATTTTATATTTAGAAACTCAAGTTTGAATCGTAGTCAGTGCCATGAGATTGTAGATAGGACCGTATTATCCATAAGGCGGATTAGGCAACTGCCTAGGGGCCCCGCATCGACTAGGGGCCCCGTGCACGCACCAAAAAAAACGTTTCATCGAATGGAAAGGGGCCCCGAGAATTGCATTGCCTAGGGGCCCTGATAGGGTAAATCCGGCCCTACATGATGTAGAGGGTCTAAAAACCTCTCCGGGAACCTGAAGGGTAAATGGAGTTTTCTATTCATACTGAGTTCTGATACAATTAGTTGAAGTCTACAGTCAGTCAGCTGATTAGTCATATTTGTATGGAAAGTCAAAAAAACAAGAATTTGTTAAAGGTTTCATCCATGGGAAAGTTTTACAGTAGACGACAAACGTCATCGAGAGTCGAAACAAACTTGTGTCGGAAATTGAGGCTTCTTTAAAGAAAGTCTCAGAATGGGGTCGACTTAATTTGGTGCAATTGAACCCCACTAAGACACAGTTTTGCGCGTTCACTGCCAAAAAAACGCCATTTGTCGTATCACCTCGTTTTGAGGACACTCCCCTAAATGCCTCAGATAATATCGGAATCCTTGGTGTCGACATATCGAGTGAAGTCCAGTTCGGTGGTCATCTAGAGGGTAAGTCTACAAGGCCTCGAAGAAGCTTGGTGTGCTCAATAGATCGAGACAGTATTTCACTGCGGCCCATCAACTTTATAAGGCGCAGGTTCGGCCTCATACGGATACTGTTCTCATCTCTGAGCAGAGGCACCCCAGTACCAGCTTCTCCCTCTGGACCGCATTCAACGGAGAGCAACTCGAATCGTCGGCTGCCAGGATATTTCAGATCGGCTTGACTCCTTGGAGCTGCGTAGAGATGTAGCCTCGCTCCGCATTCTCTATCGCATATACAATGGGGAGTGCTCAGAGGAATTGTTCGGATTGATCCCTGCCGCCTCTTTTCGCCATCGCTCTACGCGACAACATTTTCATCCCCATCACTTAAATGGTTGGCAGTCCACAACTGTGCGTTTCACTAGAAACTTTCTGCCTCGCACAACCAAACTGTGGAATGAATTGTCGCCTGCGGTATTTCCGGACCGATACGACATTCAAACCTTCAAGAAAAGAGCGTACTCCCATATCAAAGGCCGGCAATGCACTTGTGATTCCTCTGGTGTTGCGGTTGCGGCGGTAATCGCTCACCATCAGGTGATCCGTCTGCCCGTTTGCCACCTCTGCCATAAAAAAAAATAAAAAAAGGAAGAGTAGAAAGAAGCCAATCTTTGAATGGAAAGTTAAAAAAATAAGAATTAGGTATAGGTTTCATCCATGGGAAAGTTTTCCAGCAGGGAGAGTAGAAAGAAACAGGACAGGAAAAAACAAAATGAAAAAAAAAAAACAAATTTAAATGAACATGACTGGCTTTTTTACAGCCTGTATAGTCAAAAACCTTAATACTGATGTGTAAAGAAACAGGACCACTGATGGATCGATGAAGTATTGCAGAAAGCTACTGGATACATGTGGTTAAGAATTCTATGGGGGATCCCTCTGCTCCAGCAGTGGACATCTTCTAGCTTACTTACGACAGTGACTGGCTCCACAATGGGAGTCATCAGCTTACAATCAGGGAGTTATAATAATAACCAGTGATCAGAATAGGTAGACTGTATTTATCTAAACTTTGAGGAACAGAGCGGAGACTTTGTAACGACAACATTTTTTTCCGCGTCAATTGTCCCGGGTTTCCGGATATCACATAAGTACATTACAAATTAATATTATTTGAAAATATCTTTCCACCTGTGACTTAGTCTGCGTGAAATTCGATTATATTGTATTTTCTTAAAATAAAAATATTATTAATAACTCGGTTTCTAGGCGACGTGTCAAGATGAAAAATGAACCAGATTTTAAGTATATTTTTAGCAATACACTGTAAAACCTGCATACAATTTTGCGCAGTAGATTTTGCCAAAGCCCGAGACAGTTGTCCCGTAAAAAAAATTGTAAGGAAGTCTCTAAAAGACGTCTCTGTTCTCTGACAAAGTTTAGGTAAATACAGTCTACTTATTCCGATCACTGATAATAACAGGATTAAGAAGTCAACTTTAAAAAAAAATACATATCTGTAATTAATCTACTATATTAAAATTAAGTATTAGGTTACTACCCCCCTTTAAACTTGAACATAGACAGAAGTATTGTTCATTCCAATCAAAAAAAAGCAAAAGGTAAACAAACATAGTATGCAGATGACATTGACATGTGTCAGTTCCATAGTAAGTTTGTTTACCTTTTGCTTTTTTGATTGGAATGAAGTATACAGTGTTTTACAAAAAAAGATTTCTTCTTCCATTATTCTTTTGTTTTCTTATCTTTCTTCACAACACCTAAAGCCTTATATCAATCTCATGTGATAGATAATTCGTTTTTTCCACTGGTAACCACGGGTACCATTTCCTATTTTGGAGCAATCTCCATACGGACAAACACTTTTTTTTATAGTTTTAGCAATTAGAAGACTCTGTGACTGCTGTTTTCTGACCGGCCGAAGTGGAGTATTAGCTAACCTTCCCAAGTCATGGGAAGGGACCTGTGCCCCAGTAGTGGGGATTTTATTTGTTGTTAACGAATAAAAGTAAATAGTTGTTAAAAGTAAATACACAGTGAAATATTAAATATGTATTCACTTAATATTACACCAATGTTTGTAATTTTTCCAGTTCCAGAAAGATGTGTTTCATGAAATAAGAAAACAGATACAGAAGTTAACTAAATTGTATTGTATACTGTCGTAATAAAAAGAATGCCGCAAATTATATGGAGTTTCCGTATACTTTGCGGCCTTCTTTATTACAAGAGCAGTATAAAAAAGAGTTTCTTTTTACTCGCTGAGAAGTGGCAAATGGTAGGCGAAAGTAAACAAGATTCCCCAAGGAACCTATACAATCCGAGAAAAAAATCTATACAAAGTGTACACAATGTATATTTTGTATTGTTTCATATTTCTGTGTGTGTGTCGAATAAATGTTTGAATCTAGATTGAATGATAGATTATTTGACAATTAACTAATAAAAAAAATCCAATTATTATAAGTTCCTTAAACAAAGTTTATCAGTTTCACGAGTGGCATCTATCATTAATACCTTGTTAAGTAACTATTAAGAACACCCTGTATAAACTTTTTACAAAAGTTTATTTTATGAACTAAAAAAGTTGAACTATAGAATAACAAGTGTGAGAATTCCATTACCATTACTAAGCAAACAGACCACTGATATAGGTAGTATGCAGCACAATAACAAGCTATGTAGTTACTTAGCTCTTTTTTTCTATATATACAATACATGGTAGAAATAAATGTTTTGTTATTCCTAAGTCACTTGGGTACTTACCCACACCTGATACTATGAAGAATACCAACAGAATAGCAATGTAAACGCAACCTAACAACGCGAGGATGTAAGGTCAGCCTGCACGTGGACAGGACATAAACATATCCATTGTTATATCTAAATAGGTTAATTATGATCACTGGATAGGACTTAACAAAGACTTTGTTGCTACGCGGCGGTTTTTCTACAATATAACTGTTATATACCAATTATTGGATAGGAAAATAAACTAGAATGAAAATGCAGTGATTTCAGATGGTATTCAAGAGAAATAAAGACTTACTTGTAATATTTAAAGGCGTTTACAACAGCGCGAAAATGCTCCCGTTCTTTAACCTCGTCTATTTCTTCTGCCGCCTTTGGAGAGGTCATCTTTTGGGAATTTCCACTTGGTTTTTACACTAGAAGGCTATGTAGGCTTCCTTTATGGAAAGTTTTGAAATTATTCTTGAAAAGGACGTGATGAAATCCAACAAAAATTTTCGGTAAACCGAATTTATCGCCTCCTCGATTCAGTGTTGCCGGTACAGAAAATGAAAAAAGTCCAAAACCACTCGTGAAAAGTTCCGTTTTGACTTTGGAAGTTCCGTTCAGTAAAACTTTTTCGCCACAGCGTGTGTGCGTAGCCGACGCCACAACGTTATTCGCAACTAGGTATAGGTAGGTACTAGACTCCGCTATAACCGGCTCAGAGATATTTCAACCTGATATCTGTCGGACATGTCCATCGCGGAGGCGGCCACGTAAGGCTACCTTGAGGGGCCTCTCAATCGTGTAG
Source organism: Coleophora deauratella (assembly GCA_958295455.1). Taxonomy (NCBI): domain Eukaryota; kingdom Metazoa; phylum Arthropoda; class Insecta; order Lepidoptera; family Coleophoridae; genus Coleophora; species Coleophora deauratella. The sequence goes on along the minus strand of OY282416.1, from coordinate 4,012,476 downwards.
AAGAACCAGTTAATGCCGCTGGTCTCCTTAAGACTGCCGAGGTACCGCTACACAATGCGGTACTTTTGGGGTGATGGCGGTGGCTGCGGGCGCGGCGACGAGTATCGCGGCGGCAGTGGAGCGGCGTGGCGGCCGAGAGGCCCAGCTCGGTGGCAGCGCTGCCGGCAGCGGCCGGCGCCTTTAACCGGGCCGCATAAGTGGCCGGAGAGGCAGCGTGGCGGTGGTGGTGGGTGGCGAAGCCAGGAGTCATGGGTGCCGTACTGGGCCCCGGCTTCACCAGGTGCTCGAGACCTTGGCGGAGCGTCGGGGCACAGGTGGAGGCAACCCGGTGGTTGGCGTCGGTAGGGCGACCTGGCGCAGGCACGGGTCGCGCTGCTGTAGTGGTCCCGCGACCGGGGGCGAGAAGCAGGAAGGGCCTCTTCTCCGGGGTCACCGGCGCTCAACGAGTGGCGGAACACCCTCGCATGGTTTCCTCGGCAGCTGAGGACTCAAAGTGGGAAGGGGGACGGGCTCATGGAGCAGCTCCAAGAAAAAGCGCTTGGCCGCGATCACGTCTCGTCCCCCTCCTCGTCGCGCTTTCATCGTGTGTGGAGGAGTGACGGGGATCAATGCGACTGCCGCCCCAACTCGATCGCCGCGACGTCCTCCGGCCGCACAGGTCGGCTCTCTCACCGAGTCACTCCTCATGGATGCGCAAGTACGCTGCCATCCAACGGAGCATTCCCTCCGACAAGAAATCAATGTTTCTTAGTCGGGTCGTCATGAGCAAGTCACGCTCATAATGGCTGAGAAGATGCTCTCTTTGCAGGCAGAACTTTCCTACTGGAGAAAGCCGTTGGCTGGGGGGCTGAGGGTGACGGCGAGGGAGTCTCGCGCGTGGCGAAAAATGTCCTGATACACAGGGGCTGGAACACTGAAACCTAAAAGAGGGCGAGCGAAGCGAGCCCGAAGAAAATTTTCAAAGAAGCGTCCGTTGTCTCGTTTTTAGCAACGTCTAACACCGGTCAAGAGAATTTAAAAGTTTCGAGTCCTTCAGTGCGAACTTTATTTATCACTAAAAGTTCCGAAAAGTTCCGATGATCATTAAGTTCCGCAAAAGTTCCGCTGAAGCCTCAAAAGTTCCGAAATCGGAACAAAAAGTCCGCGCCGGCAACGCTGCCTCGATTGCAAGAACTTTGACGGAATAGTGCAGTGTTGCCAACTGTTTTGGCGATTACCCACCCTAGGTTGCGTTCCAATACCAAAGATTTCACTCGGGGTGATGCGAATTTTACCCTAAATCGTTCCAAAACCAAGCCGAGTGAAACCGAGGGTAACCGAATGATCGCCTGACAGTTCTCCGTCGGGATTTTGGAACGCCTTCGTGAATGCGATTTTCACTCTGACAAGTGCGATTTTTAACGCTGTTTGATTACCGTTAAAATTCGCCTGACAGTTTCTTCGGCGGGAAGTTCGTAGTCAATGTCAAACAGACTAAGATATACAAACATTTTAACTTCGGAATTGTTTTGAAATACGATTGCTTGTATCTGCGAAGGTGTTAAAGCCATAAATAAGACAGAATACTACCCAAAAAAGCTAGAAACCTTTCTGAATTATTTTCGATGACGTTTGTTACCCTGTCACTCTGGAATCACTCGCAAGCGTTCCAAAATCATATTTTTTTCTCTTTCTCAAAATAGCTACGTCTCTTTCATTTCTCCGAGTTAAATTCTACCTCACCCTACCTTGGTTTTGGAACGACTTCCTAATGCGTTAACTTTTTGATTGGCGTTCGTTCCTACTCACGCACGGGTTTTCTATTCGTAACATACTATGGAACTACCCCGCACCGCGCAACATTGTTCTGATCTGAGTGTGTAACAAACAAAAAAAGTTGGATGTCACCATCTTTCACAGCCAAAGACAAAAATACCATATAGTATACAAAATAAAAGCTTCACGAAACGCTCAGATGAAACTCAAAAAGAAAGTCGAAGTTGACAAGTGACAACAGCTAGACAGCTGCGTGCGTTCTCACATTCGCGTTGCCACCTCGCCTCGCCATTTGCCCCACTCGCGGCCATGTGTTAATGCGCACTGGCGCTGACTCCATAGGGCCTGGGGTGCCCGAGCCCCCCAATGACATTATCAGGGGGGCTGAGCCCCTCCCCAATATTTTATATTAAAATGCTGGTGTTGCTTTTATTTTCTTGGAATACCTTTATTCCGACCATGGACATATATAAGGGACGGGGGTTTAGGGGGTCCGGACTTTGCATGTTTTTCTGTTCCGTGTAGATGCCGAAATTTTAAAATTTTCGCGCTTGCTGCGCTCGCGCCTTTTTCACTGAGCCATGTTATTATTGTTGACATGATATTCCTTAAAAATGCCGCTAAACTGAGGCAATATTTGAATGTACAATTTATTTCGTGCGAGAGAGTGAAAGGAGCATTTGCGAGAACAAGATATTCTTTTAAGTGGCCCTTAAGCGATAAGCCCCTAGTTTCATTCTTTAACTACACTTTTGTAATACACGTTTCTTTAGTAATCTCCAGTAACTTGGCGGAATTATCGTGGCATACAATACAACACAATAAGAGGCCAGAAAAAAAGAACTCCAGTAACAGAGAATGATGGAGTGGGGGCTGGGGGTGGGTGGGGCGTTGGGCACTATGGGCACACTGCCTACATTGCCATATATTCTATCTATAATATTCATCTACAAATTATTCATCCGACTATTCGATATTCGATCGAATATGTATATTCGACTATGAAAAACCGGAACTAACGCCGCTATCTTGAAAAATGACACTATTATATGTATGAAATACATGTCAGATTTGCCCTAACTAACTACAGACTGCTATATAAACTTCCAAGTGAGCGGTGTCAGATAGAAATATAGAATCGATAGAATACTACTTTTTGACGGGGGAAAAGCACTTATACTAGCAACACCGAAACGTTGTGCTTGCTTGTCCGATCCTGCACCGGTAGCATGACGACGTATAGAGCGTTTCATCGAATAGTTCCTATGCCGTTATGTTAGCAGCAATGTTTTCCACACACACTACCAAGTTCGAAGAAAAAAAAGTTATATGAAACGGGGTAGAACTTTCATGGCGGACTATATTTCTCTCACTTGCTCTATATTCGTCTCACTCTGGCAGCAGCAAGTGTCATTCTGACAAGCTGTCATTTGAATCGCCGGAGAGTGATTTGTGTTATTTTTTTGAAAATTGTTGGTAAAAACTAAATTTAATGTCATAAAATCGATAGAAACATTGTCTTACATTATTAGTTTTGTGATTGTGAAATCATGAAGTACAGGAAGTGCGAAATATGTGGAATGTAAGATCAGAAAGGTAAGATGGTAATAAACGCTTTTTTATGGCAAGATTTCCTTTGGACGAAGTAAGGTGAGCTTTGCGATAAATTAATTAACTCCAAATTACCATTTGAGATTAGTTAAAAGCCTTATTCTGAGTTATTAAAATGAAATAAATAATTATTTCCATAAACAAAAAATAGTGCGGAAATAATTCAATATTTATCGACATAGGATATCGATAAATTATTGTCATTTTTCTCAGGTGTAAGATGTGGGTTAAAATGACCGGAAATGAAGACCTGGCGCACGAACTTACACAAATTTAACACTTTACACAAATTAAAATTACACAAATTGGAATTTGTATGTGGCAAACATTTTAAGGAAAAGATTTTAGAAAGAAGAAACTCAACTAATAAACACTGCTATTCCTTCTTTAAGGCTTGCTGCTAAACCACTAAATGATGAAAAATTAGCAGGAGTCCCTTTACATATTATGGTTGATAAATACTCACTAACGAAAAGTAAGTTTTTATTTATTTATTTATATTTAAGTAATTGTTTTTTAAATTTAAATTAAAAAAACATTGTTTTTAATTAATTTTTTTTGGGTTCCATACCCAAAGGGTGCCCTAAATACTAAACATGTACTGTGCGTCCGTCCGTCTGTTTGTCTCATGAACGTTATAGGTAGACAGTAGAAATTTTCACAGATTATGTATTTATAAAAAGTAAAGAACATAAAACATTATGGTCTAAAGTTCATTCCAACCAAATAAAAAGTAAAGGGTAAAAAGACTTATTAGGCAACTGACGTTGACATGTGAAGGGTACACGTACACTTCAATAATGATTAATGTCTTTCTTTCTTTGTTTTAAGATAATTCGGTTCCCAATTTATAAACGGTGAAAAAAAAACTCTGATATAAAGTTAAGGAAATAATTTTTATTTTAGTTAAAGGATATGTTTCTTAATATTATTCATTTGGCAAATATTCACTGTTTGGGTATTATCAACTAATTAAAAATGATGTTATTATAAGTAAGTCTTAAAAATCAGCACTATAATGATCATTGTCCATTCTGCGTGCATAGTCAATAATGGTAGTTGTCCAAATGACGCGATTTAATTAACTTCCGAATCATTTATATTTTGCAGCATGACGAAGCTCATTATAACAACGTTTCGTTTCAGGCCTACAGATTTTTTTCAGGAACTGCAGGTCGTTACATGTCGCGTATGTATGCGCGTAGGCATGCGCGTAGGCATGCGCGTAGGCATGCGCGTAGGCATGCGCTTAGGCATGCGCGTAGGCATGCGCGTAGGCATGCGCGTATGTATGTATGTATGTCCGGTCCCGCATAACTTAGTACGTGATTGAGAATGGGTGCAAAGTAGTATGAAGCGCTAATTTATGACACGCGAGATCCGCCTACTTACCCCTTCCCCTCTCTTCTTTTTTCCGTGTGCTAGGCGAAGGACATTTATCATTATTGGCGTGAACACGTGTGACGCTGAGCGTTCTAGCTGTGTATCCAATTATTGAAAACTTATTTATCTTGGAAATGTAAGCGATACTGCTGAGTTTTTAAACGAGTTAAGTAACTGCATAAATCAATCGTCCGAATTACTTAGAAACTTACTTAGAAAAAATATATTTTTGCACATTCATCATTATTGCAGCGGACCCTTCATGTGTCAATTCCATAGTTTTTGTACCTTTTGATTATTTTTTTTTTTATTAGAACAAGGTATACATCCTACTACACCTGTAAAAAACATTTCGACGTCGTATATCTCGTAATCCCCCGCGCTACCTCTGACCTCGCCCTGGGTTTGCCTATTTTGTTTAAAAGAGTCAACACATGATGCCATTTCATTTTATTCATTCATAATTTGACAGGTCCACAGATATTTCCGACGAGAAAGAGTAAATTTAAATAAAACACAAAATGCAACGTAGCGAGTAAGTTGTTCTGGTATTTGAGGAGGTAGATAATTATTTATTGATGAATAATGTTTAGTAATTTATTTTTGATACAGTCAACTGCACCTTTTCATTTATTTGCTTAAAACACGAGTAAGCTTTGCCGATAACTTGCCAGACAGGTTCAAATGTCTTACCTCGGTTACCTCCAACAATTATGTTGTATGGACCAGGGGATTGTCTTCTAAATCTGCAACACAAAACTTCACACATTTGTCTCTTTTTATTTGGTTTAATTATTATTTTTTTACTTTTGTTGTAGATGTTCCGAGTACTTCTTCACTTCCTGTAAGACGCTTTGCTATTGTTTCGCTAATGTGGAAAACATTTTCTACGAATCTGAAATTCTGCCTGTAGAAAAGACTGATGAAATCGTTCGAAATTCGGATCGCTTTACTCACGCTCGAAGCAAAGAGCGATTTTACTGCGAGTTATTAGGCGCCAAAAGCACCTTTTTCGTGCTGGAGAGGTGAAAAAAGGTTTACTTTCAGATTTTGCAATAAAATTATATATTTTACCCTATGTTATCAAATAAATTATTATTCTTATACCTATCATTATTAATAAAATCATCAGTTGAATTACTTCATTTAACCTCTCAAGTTTATTTTGTTGCCTGACAAAATTGACGTACTTTTCTCTAGGTCGCGCCAAATGGGCTACACACTTGAGGGGCAAAAGAAGCACTTTTAATACCTATTCAGGTTATCTTTTTCCACTGGTATTACTGAGATGATAAATTTCGTCTCATTGTAATATTAGTAGAAAAAGATTACCTGATTAGGTATTGTATTTTGAAATACATCACAGGTGTGTAACAAGCACCCTGAAAAAAATATCGATAAGTAGGAGCACATCACTATTCGGTTGCTAATGTTGGCTGCATTGAACTTCCGAACAAACAGTTCAGTTTAATCTGTTGGCAATGATTTGGTACCCTCGTTTTGACGTTTTGTTAGTACAACTTGCTCTATGGAAGTCCCGTCTCTTAAAACGTAGTGATTATATTCTCTTTGCACACTACATAGAACTAAGACACACACTACATAGAACTCAGACACACACTAACAAAATCTGTACAAGCGTTTTTTGCGTGTGATGTCGTTGATAGACAGGGGAGCCAACATAACGGCATAGGAACTATTCGTTGAAACGCATAATATCTCGCGCGTGACGCGAGTTTTAAAAGCATTTGTTCCGTTCTAACGCTAAGCTAATGAAAGAGACAGCTAAGCTGTTTTCTCGCGTTTGGCGCGACAAACAGCTTTGTCTGGACCGCGTTCAGAACCTGCACTCTGACAGCAATCGTTTACTCTGACAACAGGTATAGCATAGTATAAATCGCATAAATGTGAAAGAGAGGGTCCGGAACGGTTGATGGCAGAGTGCAGGTTCTGAACGCAGCCCTGACTGCTGACTTCCTGACCAAAGAGGATGTAAGAAAACTAGTGTTCCTGACCTGGCTTGGGCCTGCCCTCAGATGGTAGTAGCAGCCATTTACAATCCGACACTTATGAGTCTTTTAGGAGTTTAGCTTTAGTACTAGAGGACACGAAAATAAATAAATATCTCGGGACAAATCACACACGGTCATCATGCAATGGGCAATGGTCAATGGTGCCCCGTGTGACGTGTTTTACGTTCCATTTCTTTCTACATCTTTCCATTACTTTAATTTCAAAGAAAAACAGGAGATTTATGTAGAAAAACAGAAGAATAGGAGCAGGAGATATTGTAGAAAAGCAGAAGAACAGGAGCAGAAGATATTGGAGAAAAACAGGAAATCTCCTGTAAAATCGGGAGATCTGGCAACACTGTGAAAATATTCACAGATTTTTGAACAGTGAAAATACATTCCAAGCCACGCACCTAACACGTATGTATGTAGGTAATTTATGTATTAATGGTGTAAATGGTTTTGTCTAATGTAACTTTTACAATAAACTATGTTTGAAAAACCTCAAGATACTTGATTTTTGACAAAATGATTGCAATAGAAAATATCTACAGAGTTGGTTGACAGAAACAAAATCTTCAGTACGGGAAACGGAACGAATAAAATCAATATGTCGGTCGGGGACTTTTTGGCGGGAACTCGCGGCAAGAGTTTGTCATTTTTGTTTTATTATCCGAAAAAATAGATATCGTGGTTTTTAATGCATAATATTGATAGTGTATTGTTCAATAAAGTGCCATTTAAGTGTCTAATATGTAGGATAATGAAATAAAAGTGTGTAGACTGTGTTTCGAGTGCTCTCAAGAAGTCCATGAAATCTTCATCAAAAGTGCTATCATTTTGTTGAAGAATAGAGAAAAAGTTAAAGACGCAAGAAATTGATAATAAATGAGAACTCAAATGAAATAGAAAAATATTTAGAGAAGAGCAAACTACGTAAGAATAGGCTGTATGGCCAGAGAAGCCTTTGCCTTTTCCTTGCAAAAGCAGGAAAGAACCAAACAAAAAAAAAAAAAATATGTCGGTCGGGACTTTTTGGCGGGAACTCGCGGCAAGAGTTTGTCATTTTTGTTTTATTATCCGAAAAAATAGATATCGTGGTTTTTAATGCATAATATTGATAGTGTATTGTTCAATAAAGTGCCATTTAAGTGTCTAATATGTAGGATAATGAAATAAAAGTGTGTAGACTGTGTTTCGAGTGCTCTCAAGAAGTCCATGAAATCTTCATCAAAAGTGCTATCATTTTTGTTGAAGAATAGAGAAAAAGTTAAAAACGACAGAAATTGATAAATGAGAACTCAAATGAAATAGAAAAATATTTAGAGAAGTGCAAACTACGTAAGAATAGGCTGTATGGCCAGAGAAGCCTTTGCCTTTTCCTTGCAAAAGCAGGAAAGAACCAAACAAAAAAAAAAAAATATGTCGGTCGGTATGTGTTTGTCAACATCATATCGTTCGTCGGAATTTCACTGTATCGATTGATCCAAATAATACTCGCTGCTCATTTTATTTAACTATCAAATCAAACATAGTTTTGTGCAATAATGAAGCAAATGAAAACACCAGTTAAAATCAGTAAATAAAAGTTTTTCAAACTATTCTTTAAATCACTATCGCCGCATATATTACCAGAAATTGCGTATATTTTTTATGTTACAAGCCAAAGTCCTCGAAGTGAAAATATTGTAAAGGTCCACTCTTGACCCACGTGATAAGATAATTGCCTTTTCTGTGCGTCAAACCACTGCAGTCTCCGCGATACGGAAGGCAAAAAAAATCAATAAAACTTGCAACTACTTTGGTTGCTAGGTATCTGTCACGCTATGCAACAGTGGTATGCCTACCTTTGAACTTTTATCACGGTTTCGTCCCCCTCACATCGGCAATGATGTACTAACATAGACGCGGCAGTGAACTAATAATGGAAGATATGTTGTCTCAAAGAGTAACGCCGCTACTGAAATGTGCAGTTCTATTCCTGTTCATATTTACTGCGAAAGTTTTGACGTCAAGACCCCAGGATAGTGCTGACGAGAGGAATAGTGTACAGAATCCAAAACCTGCGCACTATGTTCGAACGTTCACAAAATACCATCACCGTAGAACAATACAGTACAACAATGATTACTGGCCAAACGACTACCCAAAAGTAATACAGAAACGAAGCGTAGAGATCCCAGATTCAAACGAATTCATTAATGAGAATGTTCCTAGTGATTTCTCATCGGATTCGTTAAGGAGCAATATTGTACCGTTTGAAAAAAATGCCATCAGTATAAGTAACAAAGATATCAAAGTTTCAAAGAATGGTTTGTCCAATTCTGTGCAAAAGACGTATAAGGAGAAAGTGAAAACAACAGAAGCGTCAACGACAATTAAATCAAGTATATCTTGTATTTATAAAACAACAAATGTTGGGAACTCAATGGGTTCCTACGATGATGATAAAAACGCACAGTTCATGGTGGAGAATGAAGGATTTGGTATGTACAAATAAAAATTTTGATTAAATTTTAAATTACACTAAGTTAAGAATTGTATAGCGAAAAGTCGAAAAGTGTTTGAATCCCGGCTGGTTTACTCTAACTGACTTATCTAAGTCTTGATTTGGAACATCAGTATTAATTAATGTGTTCCGGAATGGAGGCAAGATTGCATTAGGATTGCTTAGTAAATCAGCTTCCATCTTACAACATCTTCGTCATTTACCATTAAATGAGACAATTTAAACTTAAAAAAGTTAAATTTTACCAAAAAAATTAACAATAGCCAATGAAGAATACCACCAATTTTTGTTTTTTATCTTAAAATATACTCTATTAAAAATAAAAAAATATGGTGAAAAAATTTTTTTGATACGTTTGATAGTTTCCGAGATACTGAATTATTTAGGTAGGCAAGTGACGTGGGGTCGCCGCACGCTGCTGTGACGTCACTCTGCAACGGTCGCTCAGTGCGCGCACCGCTCCCTACCTCTATGTATGAAGTTTGCGTTGAAAATTTTAAAAATGACGAATCCAAAAACTAGAAAATCGTGCTCGTGTCAAAGTGCTTAAATACAACTACCAATATACCCGAAAAGTTATTTTTTACTGTTATATTTTTGAACCTTAAAGTCAAAAGAAATACATGAAAAGTATGATCCACCCAGACCCAAAGCCAAAAGTTGTGTCTATCACCTTCTCCTTATCTGATAACTTTTGCATAAACAGTAACGTCGTCGCCGTAGCTATTTCTAGCCAATCAAAAATAAAATAAATATGAGTTAACCTGATACACATAAAAAATAAAAACCGGACAAGTGCGAGTCTGACTCTCGCGCAGAGGGCTTTGTCCATACCTACAAACAAACAATATTTTAAATTTTATCAACTTATTTTAAGATTTATAGATAACTTCTTAGAGATTTTCAAGTAATTTATAAGCGAAGATCTATTTTCTGTATATATATTTGTTTAAGTTTTATGCCGAGTTTTCGGAAATAAGGAGTGAGGAGCATGGTAAAGGTGATGGTGTCAAAATCACTTATGTCATCAACTGTAATATAATGACACAATAACGGCACTTAAGCGGTCATGGCAAGCGCTGCTTATGTGGTCGCATCGATCACGCAAGTTAACTGACTACAGACACGGTGACAACTTGGATGGGCTTAAATATCAGTAACTATCACTAGATGGCAGTCGCCAAGCTATGTCGGAGGCGTTATAGGCAGCTTGGATGGACTGCTAGTCAAGTCCATCCAAGCTGTGACCGTGTTTGTAGTCAGTTAACCTGCGTGAGCTATGACCGCTTCAGTGTCGTTATTGTGTCATTATATTACAGTTGATGACATAAGTGATTTTGACACCATCACTTTTACCTTGCCCCTCACTCCTTATTTCCGAAATATCAAGTTCATAAATATCATTATTACCTAAATTTTTCAATACTAGTAATGAAAAATAGGTATGTAGGTATATATGTATAGGTATCTTATAAGGATCAACAGATTTGTGATAAGAAAGAAAAAAAATAAGTTGTAAGTACTTTTGCATTTTTAATCATTGTCTCGGCGGCCGCGGTAAAGAAATCGGAGTTATTTGAGAAATAGTAGCTTAACTCGTCTATTTAAGGAATCATTCGATTTTTCAATCAATTTTTAAAACTGTCATCGATTATACTTGTAACACTACTGTAACACCGATTCACATAAAAAAAACTACAGTTAGAAATGTTATTGTGGGCGAACGTAGGGACCATCCGATAGCAATGTATGAAGAACACAGTACGGTGAGAGCGGCGAGTTGCGGTATGACGTCACGCGCGCTTGGCGAGCCCGAGCGAAGTATTTGAAAAAGGCGGAAACTAAAATTATCGTAACTTCAAAACTACTCGCTTGATTTAAATGAAACAAAAACAAGTGTATTTCTAGACATTTAGGCTACAAGGTCATAAAGTTTCAAGTGATTTAACGGACCCATTAACATTCTTCATTGTTAACAAAACCTTTAAAAATACCTGTAAATTATCAGAGATATTCGTTTGATATATAGTGCGCTGTCCTGTCTGTTCCGTTTCTCTTATTTACCAAAAAATCTACATAAAAATGATATGAATGAGCCATATTTATTTTTATCTATTCAATGGACTGTTAACATCTCCTGACTGAAATAATGGAATGCTTCTTTCCATACAGACATAGGCCCACTATCTGAGACAACGCTACCCAACGGAGAGAGGGTTCAAGTGGAACAGTGTACGGACCCGCGGGCATTCTGCTACACACTGTGGCAGCAAGATGAAAGTGCCAACAGTACTGTGCTAGGTCAAGGTTGGTACAAATATGGAAAGTTTTTTATATTTTTTTGTATAGTTAATATTTTGTTTATATTAGTTTTATTTTTAAGACTACACTGAAGCTACTCCAAACAGTTGAAGTAAATAGTGCAAGTTGTGTCTTACCAGAATCTTAAAATGTTTGCAGAGGACAGAAACAATGGCATTTGCTTTACTGAATCATGCTCTAGGCATGATTCTTAAATATCAGATAAAATAAGTGAGATCTCTTGATAAGGGCTACGTTTTTATCTTACATCATCATAAGATTGGCTAATTTATTATATCACGAATAAACCAGTAATTTTGTAGGTAGATAAATCTATACAAATAGAAATGAACATCTATTAGGTTCAAAAAATAGTTATTTTAAAAGTAATTTTAGGGGCTCTCGCTAAGTGGTTTATGATATATTCAACAAAAGTATCACCCAATTCCGTCCGTAAGCCTAGTCCTGATCCCCCTCCCCTGGATACGCCCATGTACTTATAAATATTTATATTCGCTAGGTTGCTGGCGCGCCTCGCAGAAGGACCACGGTGGCTGTGGCACCTGTCGCCGCGTGACGCCGCATCTGCCGCCGATACGCTTCTGTTGCTGTTCCACCAGCCTTTGCAACGCGGACTACATGTGTAAGTTTTGTCTCGCTCACACTTGGGTCTTGGTAGTATCTGCTGTTTACTTCCCACTCACCGACGCGTGACGCCGCATCTGCCGCCGATACGCTTCTTTTGCTGCTCCACCAGCCTTTGCAATGAGGACTACATGTAAAAGTTTTGTCTCGCTCACACTTGGGTCTTGGTAGTATCTGCTATTTCCTTCCCACTCACCGACGCGTGACGCCGCATCTGCTGCCGATACGCTTCTGTTGCTGTTCCACCAGCCTTTGTAACGAGGACTACATGTTTGTCTCGCTTACTCTCAGCTGATGATAATATCTTCTGTCTTCTTCCCACTTGTTACTACTCCCTCGGCCACGTAACGCACTCTCTCACACTCGACCGCTGGTAATATCTTCTGTCTTCCTGTTTGCCGTTGCGCGAGTTTATAGGTAGGATAAACTATTTTTGCTGTTGCTGCGAAATCGGTGTACAATCGCCAAAGATATCGTGACAACAAAGAACATACAGTCGAATTTAAAGCCTCCTCCTTTTTGGAAGTCAGTTAAAAGAGAGAGATAGAACAAAGCAATCATTTATAATCAATCGCACTGTTCCCCAGCGCTGCCTGAGGAACCGGTGACCATCAAGGCTCCCTCCGTGATGGGGGACTCCGCCCCCGCGTCTTCCCGCGCGGCGGTGTGGGGCGGCGCGCTCGCTCTGCTGTTAGCCGCGGCGGCGGTCGCTTTACGCATGGCCTGCGTGAAGGCGAGGCGAAGGCGGGAGATGGAGAAAGGTGAGAGAGGTTCCTGAGTCTGTTTATCGTATTGTCACTATAATTGACCACGCTGAATACGTTAAAAACAACCGACTTCAATCGCAACAACTACAATTTTGCTATGTTTTTGTTGATTTTCTCAAAAACCGCTGAATCGATTTCGATAAAATTTATATGGGACCACCTGTGAAGTATACCCTTTTAAACAAAAAAAAGAATTTTCCAAATCGGTTCAGGCGTCTTCGAGTAATCGGTGAACATACATAAACTAAAAAAAAGATTCCTACGTATTGATAACCTACTATTTTTTTTTATAGTCGGTTAAATATAGGATCCCCCTATGTTACGAGGGTATAAGATTTCCAAGTGGTAGGAGCCTCGTATGTTAACAGCCCATATCGTCCCCACTGCAGCGCAAGGGTATCTTCCCAAACCTCGCAAAGGTTAAGCCATACTCCACACACGGGGGCCGAGTCTGTATTGGTGGATGTTGTGCGGCTAGTGGCTAAGCTCAATGTCGGAAGTATTCAAGCCACCGGCACCAGGATAAGCCTATTGTAAACCTTTAAATGTGGAAATCTCTTATGAGGTAAATTATATCTTGGTTCTGGAGCGGGACATTAATATATTAGGGCTTAGGGGCACGCTCAAAGAGCGCTGTAGATGAATCTCACTGCATCCTAAAACTAGCGAAAGTCTAATAAAAATTATATCGTTTCAGAGGAGGCAATGGGCGACGGTAGGCCTGACACGTTGGCCACCGGCCTGTCCTGCGTGGACAATCTGACGCTGATTGAGCATATCGGTGAGTTGACCAGTTAGCACGGATTGTCAGATCTGATTCAATAATTTATAAATAAATATATAGGGTGACTCTTAATTAGTTCTTGATACGAAAGGGTATGCATGTGCTCATGATAACAAACAACTTTCCCTAAGAAACCCATAGTCAAATCGCAAAAAATTTTTGGACTCTTCATACTAATTAAGCCGGTCAGTTGCTCGATTTGTATGGAGACTCCAAAATTTTTTTTGCGATTTGACTATGGGTTCCTTAGGGAAAGTTGTTTGTTATCATGAGCACATGCATACCCTTTCGTATCAAGAACTAATTTAAAGTCACCCTGTATAAATAAACAACCGGGACAAATCACACACGGTCATCTGGCCCCAAACTAGGATTCCCTGTATTATGGGAACCAGAGACTGATATATGTATATACATGTATACGTTTAAATACATACTTACATACACCCAGGCACAGAACAAACAAACCCGCTCATCACAGAAAATGTTTGCCCTGGGTGGGGATCGAACCCACGACTCTCGGATCAGTAGTCAGGAGCGTTAATCACTGAGCCACCGAGTCTGTCCGAAACCTGTATGAATTATTATATTTTTTAGTTTTGTCTGTCTGCCATAAATAGTTAGCGTCGCACATAGCAAAAAATTATGGAACAAATATAGTTTGGATAATATTAGTGTTTCTCAGTTTCATATTCTGTACAGTCAACTAACTAGTGTCGTTGTATAGTATAGTTATGTGTTTGGTAATGTATCAGAGTTACTGTAAGTAGTGTCGTATGTATGTATGTATAAGCTAGCTGACTGTACATGAGAATGGAGAGGGCGAGCTAAGACCTACACAACCCTACTAGCCCTAGCGTCCTAACAACCCTAGTGCCCTAACAGCCCTAGCCCTAACCATAAAATATATACACATATATGATTGGTAATTTGACGTGATCTTTCAAAGGGGTTATACTAGAGGTCATTTGCAACAAGTCCTGTTAACCAGGGGTCAAAAATGTATATATATATAATAATATTTTTATGCAACTTAAGACCGTTTATTTTTGAGACTATGTGAGTTTTGGGCAAGGATTTTTTTTCAAAGCAAGCACTCATTTCTCAGCTTTTAAAAAAGTATCAAGTTAATGTAAACGGTGTAATAGTTTTTTATAACTAATTGTTTTTGGTAACAAGGTAGAATATTTCAAAAAAATGTAAAAACAGTAATATCTCAGTAACCATACATTTTTGACCCCTGGTTAACTGGACTTAATTCGGTGCAAATGACCTCTAGTATAACCCCTTTGAAGGATCACGTCGAATTACCAATCACCCTGTATAATAGGTACGGGATGCCTGCACCACGAGACCTAAGATGACAGGCGGAGTTGGGAAATGGGATCGGGGGTTTTCTCACTATCAGTCGGGCAGACTCACCAACGACGACTGATCAGCTGCCTAAGCTGACGGCTAAAGGTTTCTTGGCCACAGTGAGAGGATAGTGGAAAGGGTCGGTGATGCGTCGTCACGTCGATAGTGAAACAGCGTTGAGTCTGGATACCAAGAGACTTTATTTACATCTTACAAACTATTTATACAAATCTTATTTACATGTGTGCGTTAATAAAAATACATTCATTTTTGTGGGTTTTCGCTGACAGACTACACAGCACTTTATTGTAACAATTGAAAATGAAAATATTTTATTCGAAGTAGGTAGCAGTGTACACTTTTCGAACGTCATTCTTTTATCTACCTAATACGAGGTTCCTACCTCTCGGAACTCGTATACCCACCGTTTCGGGAAGTGTTTGCGGAGTGAGAAGAAACGGCGGGCCCTAAAGAAACTCCCTCCAACACATTTTTTTTTAAAGTCTTATATTCTATTACATCTTAACGCTAGATCGATAAATGAATTATACCATGTCATGTCTGTAAATAAAATATACAAAAATAAGAATAAAGTAAGAAGAATAAAGAAAGAAAGGATTCAAAAGAGATAAAAGTAAAAATTATTTGTAGCTAATGACTAACAATTCCAAAAACCAATGACAAGAGCAGGCCAGTTCACACGGACAGCACCCGATCACGAGTATAACGCGAGAGTCAGCCATCGCTCCCCTCAACCATATTTGAGGGGAGGGAACGACCCGGCTCCCGATACGCCACCATCCGCACGAACATTTAAGCGAGCATGCACCACTCCGATCAATGGACAAAGAAAAAGGAGAAGGAAAAGTCTTGCCGAATCCCTTCAGTTCTTTCACAATAGAGTTTGTAATAAAGATACAAACTTAGTATTTATATCAGCTGCATGCCCCCATAAAAGTATACCTACCGTAAGACATAATACTGTGGAAATAGCTGAAATATACTAGTCTCGCTGTTTCTATATCTGTTAGGAGCCTAATTTTTTTAACAGCATAGGCAGCTGAACTAAGCCTGCCTGCTAAAGTTTCTATGTGAGGACCCCATTGAAGTTTTGAATCTACGGTTATACCTAAGAAAACTGTTTTTGGTACGAATTCTAAAACACTACTAGCTAATGACACGTTTTGAGTTAAGTTTTTAACATTCGGTAAGGTGAAATTTATGCATTTAGTTTTTTTGCATTAAGGACTAGGTTGTTGACGGTGAACCAATTGTGTACTTTACAAAGAGTGTCGTTTACTTCGTCAATCATATCAGTTTGTCTGTCAATTTTAAAAACTAGAGATGTATCATCCGCAAACAACACAATTTTAGACAGCAATTCAACCATAACAGGTAGGTCGTTGATGTAAACCAAAAACAGGAATGGTCCCAAAATAGACCCTTGAGGCACACCCATATTAACGCGTGAGCCTGACGAATTTTTACCATTTATATGTACCTTTTGAGTTCTATTAACTAAGTATGACTCTAACAAATTCAAAGCCTTATTATTGACCCCGTAATGTTCTAGCTTTACAGTAAGGTTTTATGTTCGACGCAATCAGAAATTTCGGGTCTGGTCATTGCACTGCTGAGTTGCATGTTTACGAAGTGAACATATCCCATACCATGTAAAATGGGATGTTTTTTTTGTTTAAAATGTATTTTCTATCATATACTTAGGCAATTTTGATAAGTACGGTCTACCACACCATTTACCAATTTACAACAAATAAAAAATCACCATATAGTTAAGAGTGTGAAAAAAATTGGTGTAGGTCCCGTTAATTAAGGGTTTTGCTCACAACAACAAAAGTTGTTAAGAATTATGAGTTAACAAAGTTTTTTACAAATGAATTGTCAAAATTTTTCTTAATTTAAATACAAACGCTTTAAAATTAACCTTAATAATTATAAAAACGAATATCCCAGGTGTGGGCAAATTCGGGTCGGTGTGGCGCGGGTCGCTGGGTTCGACTCCCGTCGCGGTCAAGCTGTACAGCAACGCTAGCGCCTGGCAGAAGGAGGCCGCGTTGTACGCGATGCCTCATCTGTCGCATCCGAATCTGCTCAAGTATTACGGTAAGTGATATAATGTAATTTTATGTTATTTTTATTTAACTATTGACCGCCACGCTATTCTTTGACAAATCATGCCCCCGTCGCCATTTATTTTTCCTATTTTTTTATTAGGATTTGAAAGTGTGAAATTTCCAAAATACTGCAAAGTTAGTTAAAATCTATTTTTGTAATCTCCGTAATATTTGTGAAATGTTCCTCTAGGACAGTATATACCTACGTAAAACTCACTGAAAGAGACAAGTTTTGTTCATTGCGCTTCATACATTTGACGGCGAAAAACGTATGCGGTAATGCCACTGCATAGCTACTTTTCGTATGAATCGTTTTTGTTTCGTGCTCCGAACATTATTTTAAACTACAATATCTAAGTGAATACTGGAGATAAGAATAAACTACTTTCACAGAGGTTTAAGTTTTTCGCACATCTATTTAATTAAAAGAAAACTGCTCGCTCTATACCTGTCGCCAGCGCAATGGGAAAGGCGGCGCAAAGCTCTCAGTAGATGGCGTCACTTTGGTTTGAGACAACTCGTTGCCTGCATTAAATGTCTTATTAAAAATATAAATTATTAATTACCTAATATCAATCAAAAATGACCAGTTAAACACAGTTTGTCTACGTCTGACTAGTAAAAACTATAGATGAAGAACACGATGTCACAAGTATGTCACAATCTCTAGTGGCGCCACCTAGTTTAAAGTTTGACAGTCGTCTTTCCCGTTACCGGCATAAGAGGCATTCCATCTTAGCCAATAAGATCGGCAAGGCACTAATAACCCTTCTGTCTGATGCCGCTTTCTGTCAGGCGGGATGTCAACCTTTTCTCATATAATAAATAAATAATCGAGAACGCTGAAAGCGCCGAAAAACCGACTTCAATCGCATAACACGGGTCAAACTGAGAACCTCCTTTTTTTGAAGTCGGTTAAAATACTAAAACCTTCTCCTAAATGTAACAAATACTTTTCTGAAGACCGCATTAAAATCGGTTCAGTCAAACGTGAGATAATCGCGGACAAACATACATACATGCATACATACACAAGCACACACACGAACACACACACAAATATTACGTGTTAAACATATTATTATAGAGTAATATATTGAGTATTTTATTTTATTGTATTTTTTTACCTAATGTAACTTGCTCACTACATAATATATATAATTCTTCTTTTTTGTTAATCATCTATTTTTAGTGTTTACTTCTTGCTATTATAGTACCTAATAATTATTGTTACCGGGAAGAGACTGACTCCCCCGACACAGGGTATCCTAGTGGGAGAGTTAGGGCGACATGTCTTTGTAAAAAACCTGTTATTTGTTACTAAATAAATGATTTATTTATTTATTATTTATTTATTTACATACAGGTCAAACTGAGAACCTCCTTTTTTTTGGAGTCGGTTATAAAACTGATTTATGCACGTTCCCCATTGTGTTGTCGCAGGCAGCGACACGCGGCCCACGCTGACCGGCGGCGCGGCGCGCGACCAGCTCGTCGTGCTGGAGCTGTGCGCGGAGACGCTGCGCGCGCGCCTCACGCGGGCCACGCTCACGTGGCGCGAGTTCGCGCACCTCGCGCACGGCCTCGCCTCGGCGCTGGCGCATCTGCATACGCCCAGTGAGTTTGAGACATTTTGCAAACACATTACACTTGTTTTCAGGGGTTATCGTCATGTAAAAAATGTTTTGGGGCTTTTTTGTTTGTGTAAAAAGTGTTTTGAGGACTTTCTTTTAGTATAAAAAGTACGTCCACTAAATCAAAGACATCACACTACTTGTTACGGACTTTCTTGCGTGTAAAACTACTGCCAGTGAGTATTGTGCTAGATCTGTGCACAGAGACGCTGCGTGCGCGCCTCACGCGAGCCACGCTCACGTGGCCCGAGTTAAAATAAAATAAAACGGTTTCATACGCCCAGTGAGTCTATCTGAGTGAGGTATCTCGTACAGGTTGAAGGAATTAAACCGTTGTTCAGAGGTACAGATGTATATTTGATGGTTACATGTTGGTATCGTGCAGAGTACAGAGCGTGCATTTTACAGTACAAACTAATTTATAATAACTTATTGCTAACGTAAGTAACATTACACAATGTCACAGTTCGTAACTTGAGGTAACAGTCGAACTGTGAATATCAACATGTTAAGACTTTACACTACTTATGTTTAAGATGGTTTCTTTCGTGTTTTTAAAGATATAAAACTTGTTTTCAGGGGCTTCCTTCCGTATAAAATGTGTTTTAGGGGATTTATTTCGTGTAAAAAGTGTTTTAGCGGCTTTCTTTTCATGTAACATGTATTTCGTCGTGTGTCTTTAGAATGGTCTCGCCTCGGCGCTGGCGCATCTTCATACATCCAATGAGACTAGGAAGAATCGTTCTTGCTTATTTTTCGCTGTTTTTTGTGTAAATTGTATGTCGTCGTGTGTTTCGTCTTTTGGGCAAGTTTGAGGAGAGCAGGTTAACTGACTACAGACACCATCATTACCTGGATGGGTTTGACTGTTAGTGGCATTTATCTCGACCGTTTCCGTGCTTCGCAAGGTACGTTAAGCCGTTGGTGCTGGATGCAGTCGCTAGATGGCAGTCGTCAAGCCATGTCGGAGGCCTTATAGGCGGCTTGAAACTTCTGACACTGGGGTTGGCCACTAGCCCCACAACCTCCACCAATCCGGACTTGGCCCCCGTGTGTGGAGTATGGCCTAACCTTCCCGAGTAATGGGAAGAGACCCGTGCCCCTGCAGTGGGGACTTTACAGGGGAGAGCAGGGCAACGAGTGGCGTGTCGTTTATTTATTTTTAATACAAAATCACACATACACACGCTCACTTATTCTAAACATGTCTAAACTACTTTGTTTTTGGCGGTTTTTTTTTCATGTAAAAAGTATGTCGTCGTATGCCTTTGAGGATGTTTTAGATTTAGGAGAGTAAAGAAACGAGCGATTTGAAGTGAAAACTTCTTTAGGTGCACTTTGCTGAGCTATCACTTTCCGCTAAACAAAACTAAACCTGTGTTTTTAGATAAGTATATCCCTCCTTGAGACATATTGGTCAGCCCTTGGCATCATCTCACCTGATGATAAGTGATGATGATGCAGAAAGATGGAAGCGGGCTTACACACACACACACACACACACACACACACACACACACACACGCACACACACACACACACACGCACACACGCACACGCACACACACGCACACGCACACACGCACGCACGCACGCACGCACGCACGCCCGCCCGCACGCACGCACGCACGCACGCGCACGTGCACACGCGCACACACACACACACACACACACACACACACACACACACACACACTGTACCTTAGATTAGTATTAATATTTTTAAACTTGAGTAATTATCTTTATAACATCTACTGTTTTGTACTTTAAAACTGGAGTAACTATTTTTATGAAATCTACTTTTATGTACACACACCGGCATTTAGAGAAACACAAAAAAAGGACCAATTTATTTAAAAATTATTATTATATTTACTAAAGTAGTATTAATTAGTTAAATTTATTTAAAATTACACCTTTTAAATGAAATAGTAATTACGTGTGATACACATTCTAGGAAAAACATTATTTTTTGCAAAAAATGTACTTATTGAAGTTATTCAGAAAAAATGTATGTAAGGAAGAAAAGTTGGAAAATAAACTTAAAAAAAAACATTTTTTGCATGAAAATTAGCAATTAATATCGCGTGTTTCCTCCGCGTGACCTTATCAAAGTTTCTAATCGCCTAGGCATGCTGAGGATAATGTTATCTACAGTCTCCTGAGGCAGCCTCTACCATTCCTCAACTACGGCAATACGCAGTTCAGCGTTATTGACTGGAGCTGTGGTTCTGGATTTAATCCTCAGTTTCAGCAAGTCCCAGACGTGCTCTATCGCATTCATATCCGGAGGTCTCGTCGGCCACTCTATCACAGCGATATTCACATCATTTAGGTATGCTCGAGTTGATTGAGCAGTGTGCGGTCGAGCATTATCCTGCATCAAAATGAAGTCATGACCGATAAAGGGAGCAAAGGGTACAACATTTTCTTCTAAAATGTCTGTTATATAGCGATCTGCAGTCAGATTTCCTCCATCAATCACCACCAAGTCCGTACGAGCTCCGAAACATACCCCTCCCCAAATCATTATTGATCTCCTCCATATGCCACGGTAGTTTCAAAATTTACTTGATTGTCTCGTTCTCCTTTGCGTCTGTATATTCTTTGCCGTCCATCAATTTGATTTAAAAGAATTCTGCACTCATCAGTAAACAATACTTTACCTCATTAGTCAGCATTCCAAAGTCGATGTTCCCGAGTGAAAGTGAGTCTATTCCTTCGATAATGTTCCTCAAGTTTTGGAGCTTTTGCGGGCACGAACGAACTTAACCAGCTTCTTTGATTCTTTTTCGTACCGTACGCTCACTTGCTGTTACACCTCGAATTTCCTTAAGGGCGTTTCTGGCTCAGACTGCAGTCAGGCGAGGATTTCTACTTATGCCAAGCTGTATAAAACGATCGTCCCTGCTGGAAGTACACCGTTTTCTGCCTTGACATGGTCTTCTCACATAAGCATTAGTCTCCCTGAGTCGTTTGATACTGCGATGAATTGTGGAAACTGGTCGACGAAGAATGCTGGCGATCAATCTGTAGGTTTGACCATTTCTCCGCATTTCAAGAGCCCTGGCAATTTTAGCTGGGGTCATATCGGGCATATTGAAGATCGTGACGTTCAGAAAGATTAGAAGGAAAAAATAAAACCAAACAAAAATGTATTTGGACGTAAATTTAAAGAAACAAACCAAAACACCAAAAAAACACTAATATGGGAAATTACCTCAAATTGGTAAACGTTTAAACAAAACAGAAACGATTGCCAATATGTTGATTTTCAATTGTTTTATCAATTCAAAATACTTCGTTCTAAATTTAAATAAAGTAAAAACCAGCCGGCAATGTTACACAAAAAGAATATTCGATATTTTTTTTGTGTTCCGCTAAATTTGCCGGTGTGTGTATATTGTTAAAGAAGAGCGGAAACTTCTGACACAAGTAGTTTATACTACTTAAAAGAAGTTTTCAAAAACTGTTTACTTGTTTTTGTAAAGTGGTTTGATTAAATAAACAATTTATTTAATCACAGTCTTAGGAATGACAGTCTTAGGAGGGTAGGAGGAAATCTCCCAATAAACATAGTCTCCATCTATTTATTTTTATTTATGTGGTAAATACTTAAAGTTTTGAGGTATATGTTTACAATTTCTTGTATTTAATATGTGCTCTATCGGCCCACGTATTTGCAAAGCGGTACTTCAAGGATTTGTGAAATAATTATTGGAAGACTGTTTTTGGAGAAGCTTGTTCAAGATGTCACCATCTCTCTGTCATGGCAGATGGCCTAGACTGATTGCCCTTTTGGAGTGAAAGTGCCGTGTTAGTGCTATTTTGGGAAAGGAAAAGTGAGGAAAAAGCAATTTAATTAATAAACCTCTTCGGATTTTGGTGCATAGCGCCATCTCTGCACGTTGACTCGAAACGCGTCCACATTCATTCGATTACTCGAAACTATCACTAACAAGCCAAGCAGCGCCCGAACAGTCAACTGCGCGGCGTATTATTGGGCAGTTCTTCGGGAGGCCAAGAGAGGTCGTTATCAGTATCTACGGCGAGGCGGGCGCTCAAGCGATCAACTTCTTTGAAGGCACGGACTATACCTACCTATAATTTTAGTTACAATAATCTGACTGAGCGTACTGCAATAAATTTAATGTTTGATCCGTATTATTAATGTATCAATAAATTACTAATAATTTAAATATTTCTGACTGTGAGACTCTGTAAAGCTTTTTAAGTTTATTACTACTAGGTATTATTTTGTTATTGTTTTTATTAATTTTCCGAATCATAATCAATTTTATTTATTTAAACTGTATGTATTAATTTAGTATTTAGTTATTTTTGATCCCATACAGCCAGAGGAGCGTATTGGGCTATTACAATTTAACTGTTTTGTGTTTGTTAATGTTTATTTATTTTTGCTTTTGGACTTTTTTCACACCAAACAAATATGAGTGTTAACCCTGGCATCCGCGATACCCCTTGTCCCTACTGCCCCCAACCCTCAAAACTTTTTGTAGGGGCTAATGGTCTCCACATCCACATAGGCAGGAAGCACAGAGATGTACAGCTACCCGTGACCTGTAGGCGTAATGATCCCTCTCCATGCACAACCACCGCGACACAATCACCCACGGACAACTTAAAACTAGAGGACCTACCACGGCTTAAGGCCACGGTACACGTCCTAAAGTTGGTACCAAGGGGCGCACGGAATATGGCCGCCGGAAAATTAAGTACGATAATAGAGAGATGTATCTGTACAAACAAGTGCAGCGACTGGCTTTCCCTGTTATCTTTCGCTTTCTTTGCCCTGAGGGTCCTGGAGGCCAGTGAAAAGGGCTCCCTTACTACCAAAGTAAAAAATAATGTGGCAAAGCTTCCTTCGTATATCACTCCGTCGTCGGAACAACGTCATTTGTCCGTGTATCGGAGAATAGAGGCCAAAGTTTACGACGGAGATCTGAGGGGAGCCGTCCGCTTGCTCACATCTGAAAGTAGCATCGCGCCAAACTGCTCCGGGACACTGGAGGCCCTTAAAGAAAAACACCCGGCGCCGTCGCGTCCGTTGTTACCTCCGGCCGCACCTGACTCCTCGGAGCAATCACATGCTCTAACCGTTACCACCAGTGAGGTCGCGCAGGCAATCGGCTCCTTTTACAATGGATCTGCTTCGGGGGTGGATGGCCTTAAGCCACAACACCTCAAGCAGCTCGTGTCTCCTTCAGCAGGGGACAACGGTACCAAGTTATTGGAGTCCCTGACACGGCTTTGCAATTTCTTGCTCAGGGGTAACCTTCATAAGGATGTCTGCCCGTTCCTTTACGGAGCTAATCTCTGCGCCCTCCTCAAAAAAGACGGAGGCATACGGCCCATTGCGGTAGGCAGCACATTGCGGCGTCTTGTGGCGAAGCTGGGATGTAGGGCTGTAAGAAGCGATATGTCCTCATATCTACAGCCTCATCAGGTAGGCTTTGCCACTACCCTGGGATGTGAGGCTGCCATACACGCTACGAGGACTTTTGCACTGGACCCGTCGCAGTCGGATAGTGTTATAGTGAAAATAGACCTCAAAAATGCATTCAATAGCGTGGAGAGGGATACCCTGTTGACAGAGGCGAAAGAGATGATCCCAGCACTATACCCGTTCCTCCATCAGTGCTACTCATCGGGCACCAATTTGATCTACGGTGACGTATGCTTACTGTCGCAGGTGGGAGCCCAGCAAGGTGATCCCCTGGGCCCCCTAATCTTTAGCCTAGCTATCCACAAGGCAATAAAATCACTGCAGTCGCCGTTGAATGTCTGGTACCTTGATGATGGGACGGTTGGGGGGTCACCGGATGTCGTAGCTCGTGACTTGCAGTTGCTCTTCAGGAGCCTGTCAGAGATGGGACTCGTGGTCAACCCGAGCAAATGCGAGTTGTACTGCTGCAGTAGCACAGCGGCAATACATACGCCCATTTTTGAGGCTCTTATGCCAAGAGTGCAACGGATTGACCAAGGCTCATTTATGCTCCTAGGCGCGCCAGTTTTTCCGGAGGCGGTTTCTGCAGTGCTGGAGGCTAAAAGAGAGATGCTCGTCCGGGCACATAGTCATTTACAGCATCTGTCAGCGCACACTGCACTTGTCCTCCTAAGGAGCTGCCTCTCCATGCCCAAGCTTACTTACACAGTTCGCACGGCACCTACTTGGCGGTTTTCAGACGAGGTCAAACTCCTGGATGACACAATTAGGGGGACACTGGAGAAGATCCTAAATGTGGGCCTCGATGATGGCCAGTGGGATCAGGCCTCTTTGCCGGTCCGGCTGGGAGGTTTAGGGGTCAGGCGAGTGCAGGACACTGGACTGTCCGCTTTCTTGGCCTCGTCGCATGGAGTTTCAACACTCGTCGCTGCTATTCTTCCCTCTTATGGCGGCAGTATTGAGATTCCGTTCCGTGGCGAGGCCCTAACGGTATGGTCTACGGCGCATCCCTCCCTTACACCCCCAGCGGAAAAACTTGACTCGCAAAGAAGCTGGGATGACGTTCACTCGAAAAGCGTCCTAGAAGGCTTGGTCACACGGTCAACCGGGGCCGATTTGGCGCGCATGGGGGCTGTCTCCAAACGTGAGTCAGGAGCGTGGCTGCACGCATTGCCGTCGCCCCAGCTCGGGACCTTACTGGATAATGACACCCTAAGGGTGGCCGTCGGGCTCAGGCTTGGATGTAAGATTTGTGAGCCACACCAGTGCAAATGTGGGGTGGCGGTGGATTGTAGCGGGCGACACGGTCTCAGTTGTGCTAAAAGCGCGGGCAGGTTTCCTCGCCATCACGCGTTAAATGAGATCGTGCGTCGCGCCCTGGTGTCTGCCAACATCCCCAGTATACTGGAGCCCCCAGGTTTAAGCCGGAGTGACGGCAAGAAGCCAGACGGCCTCACCTTGATACCGTGGGCGAAAGGTAGATCCCTTATATGGGATGTCACATGTTCGTGCACGTTCGCCGCCTCCAACCTCAGCCGGACTGTTCGGACGGTGGGAGCGGCCGCGGAGGCACGAGCAAAGTTTAAACATTCCAAATATGCGGAGTTGAAACCGGCGTACGAGTTTGTGCCGCTCTCCGTGGAGACCTCGGGTGTGTGGGGTGAGGAGGCCAAAACATTTGTGAGGGAGCTGGGGAGGAGGTTGCGCGAGAATACGGGAGACCCCCGCGCCGAGTCGTACCTGGTGCAACGCATCGCACTGGCCATCCAGCGTGGAAACGCGGCCAGCGTAATGGGTACGTTCCCACCGGGTGCGACTTGGGGCGGGCTTTTAGATAAGTAAGTTTGACGACTCCATAAATTGGATTATTATTTTTATCTTAAAATAATTGAAAATAATACAATAAATACCTACTACATTTATTTAATTTAAAAAAAAATGGGAACTAGCTATCTTATCTGTGTTGGGAGTTTATGTGGACCCGTCTGTTACTGCAAGTAACACTTATATTTCTCGTAGCGACACCTAGTCTATTTCTCACTCCACAAACACTTCCCGAAACGGCGGGTATACGAGGTCCGAGTGGTAAGAACATCGTATTTAGATAGACAAAAGAATGACCTTCGAAAAGTAAACCTACGTTAAAAAAGATTCTCATTTTCATTTTCTTATTTTGTAATGGCGTCCAAACCTTATTCCAGCGCCTTCAAAGCCATGCATAGTCCATCGGGACGTCAACAGTAACAATGTGCTAATAGCGGCGGATGGTAGCGCGCGGCTGGCGGACCTGGGGCTGGCGCAGACGGTGCTGCCGAGGAGGGACCAGGCGCCCACCAGGGTCACCGAGGTATGTGATCTTAGATAGCTCCGAAAAAACTCGAGATTTGGTTAGGTTTTAGGTTACGAGTGTTACGTATACCGCACGTACGACATCATCAGCAGGAAGACGTCCACTGCTGGACAAAGGCCTCGCCCAAGGATTTCCACACCGACCGGTCCTGCGCTGCCCGCATCCAGCGGCTTCCCGCAACCTTCACCAGGTCATCGGTCCACCGAGTGGGAGGCTTGCCTACGCTGCGTTTTCCGGCTCGCGGTCGCCACTCGAAATGAGGAGATACGTAGGAGAACCAAAGTAACCGACATAGCTTACAGAATCGCATGTACGACAGTTACAGTATAATTTAGTAAATTAACGGCACAGTCCCTGTAGTTATAGTACTGTACCTACAATAACAGTTTAGCACACTGGCAGTACTGTACATGTTGGGGAAAGTTCCTTCAAAAGTTGTGTAGCAGAGAAAGCAATCATAAATAGGAATTCACTAACCTCATAACTTCCAATGGTCCGGAGCATCCACAGGTCTAGAAAGCCACTCCCCGCACCACAACTGTCTAGATTCTTTGTGAGAGGCACAATATGTGTTATAAGGCACTAGGTACAAGCCACTGAAAGTACTGAAAGTCACTTAGTCCTTTGAAAATAGCATATAGAACACGACGACGATGCGTGTGCGCAGATAGACAGCGGTCAACTGACGGGGGTGCCCGCGGGGGTGAGGCAGGCACGGGGGGGTCAAGGCGGCCGCCCATACATTAAAAGTAATAAAGAAAGCGAATTACCTATTTTCGGAGAAAGCCTTCTCTGCATAGATAAATTTAATAGCTTAAAGTCCTAAACATACAGCCCCCCGCTGCGAAATCTAAAGATTTCCAGAAACTGTATCTTACAGTACAAAATTACATGATAGCAAACAATCGAATAGACGAAAAAATAAGCATTGTTTTTCATTAACAATTCAAAGTTATAGTAACTACATTATACAGTAAAGAGAAAGTAAACTAAAACTAGAGAGAACTACGTTAACATTAAAGTTTTTCTTGAAAGCTTACTTAGTATCAATGTCTACAGGCAGTAAGGAAAGCTTTACTACAGGTCTTTTAAATTCTTTTAATTTAGTGCCATTTTGTTCAGTCACGTTTATACGCACAGTAGCTACCCGAATGATGCCATCTTTACCCGGATGAACAGCAGTAACGCGACCAATAGGCCAATGCAGCGGTTTAGATTTGTCATCTTGAACGACTACCAGGTCATCTACTTGAAGAGGACGGCATTTCTCTGCCCACTTCGACCGCTGATTGAGAGTGTTAAGATAATCTCGATGCCAACGTTCCCAAAAGTCAGCATGTAGACGCTGAATGAGTTGCCAACGCGCCGAGAGAGAAGGACTGCGATGACTGTCATCATGACTGGGGACCGCAGTTAAAGGGGCCAAAGTCAGAAAGTGGCCCGGTGTCAGAACCGAATAGTCATTGGGATCGTTGCTGATAGCACAGAGAGGTCGGGAGTTCAGTACTGCCTCGACTTGAGTTATTAAAGTTTGAAACTCCTCGAAAGTTACCAGATGATTCCCAACGACACGGTTTAAATGGCTCTTGACAGATCGCACTCCAGCCTCACTGATTCCATTAAAGTGAGGGGAAGAGGGTGGCACGGTTTTGAATTCAATAGATTCGCTTTCTGCAGCTGACTGCATC
Source organism: Coleophora deauratella (assembly GCA_958295455.1). Lineage (NCBI taxonomy): Eukaryota > Metazoa > Arthropoda > Insecta > Lepidoptera > Coleophoridae > Coleophora > Coleophora deauratella. The sequence continues at coordinate 3,984,079 of OY282416.1, read as the reverse complement.
AGCGAAGACAGCTGGTTAGCTGCACCAACAAAATTGGTGCCACAGTCACTAAGGACGAGGTTACACCTACCTCTCCTGCTAACAAGACGTCGCAGCGCGGCGATGAAAGACTCCGTGGAAAGATCACAGCACAACTCCAAATGGAGAGCCTTCGTGGATAGGCACACGAACAAACAGAGATAGATTTTCTCAGATCGACATCCTCTACGACGACGACCGAGGATAGCATGAAAGGGTCCGGCAAAGTCACACGCGACCCGTTGAAAAGCTTTGACAGAAGTCACCCTGACCCTAGGAAGGTCACCCATGGGAGGCTGACTTGAAACAGGTTTGGCCCGAAAACACGGAACACAACGGGAAAGTCTCTTTTTTATAGTTCTACGGGCAGAAAGCACCCAAAAGTTCTGGGCTAATAGAAATTGAACCATCTGAGGACCTGCATGCAAAGACTTTTCATGCACGTCATCAATAATCAAGGCAGAAAGGCGATGGCTGGATGGCAAAATAGCAGGGTGTTTAGACTCATAGTCTAAATTTGAGTTTCTGAGACGTCCACCGACTCGCAAAACTTGATCGTCCGATAGAAAGGGAGAGAGTTTCTGGAAAGATTTTGGCAAACGCTTGTTCGCTTTGATAGCTTGAATTTCTGATTCAAAGTTAGAATTTTGACAATACTTAACGAGAGATGTTAGTGATTCATCTAATTCTTGTTGAGATATAGGGCCACGAGAGCTCGGCCTATTTCGCAACAGATTGCAGAACCTACGCACGATTGCTACTACTCGCAAGATTTTCTTCAAGGAAGAAAACCGGAGCAATAACTTCTGAACGGGGTCACTCTCGGTTGTAGTAACAGTAACGAGAGTGGCTCGCTCTTCAGCCTGTAACTCTGAAGTTACGGTGTTTGGAAGGGGAAGAGAAGAAGAAGGCCACTGATCGGAGGGTTCAAGGAGAAATGAGGGTCCATTCCACCAAAGAGTGTGGGAATTTATCTCACTAGGAAGCAATCCTCGTGAAGCGGCATCAGCGGGGTTATTTTTTGTGCTTATATAGTTCCAACAAGCTGAGGGCAATTTATGCTGGATCTTGGCCACTCGGTTTCCTACAAACACTTTCCACTTGGAGGGGTGCGAGGAAATCCAGAACAGAGTGATTGTTGAGTCAGACCAGGCATAAATCGCTTGAAGTTTGATGAACGGAGAGATGATAGGAATCAGAAATTCACATAGCTGGGCTAGAAGGACTGCAGCACACAGCTCTAGACGTGGCAACGTCACACGTTTTGTGGGTGCAACACGGGCTTTCGCACACACCAAGTTTGAAGATACAACTCCACGTTCATCCTCTACTCTTAAGTATACAGCAGCACCGTAGCCAGAAAGGGACGCATCACAAAAGCCGTGAAGCTGGCACGACACTGGAGATGAAGACGTGATTTGTCGAGGGATGGTTAGAGTGGACAGGTCAGACAGCTGGACAGAGAACTGTTGCCACAACTCCTTTAGTTCATTGGATGGTTCATGGTCCCAGTCGAGACCCAAGAGCCATAAACGTTGTATCATCACCTTTGCCATGAAAGTAACAGGCGATAGCAGTCCTAGAGGGTCAAAGACACGCGCTAGTTGAGAAAGGATATTTCGTTTTGTACATGCTACATGAGACGAGTTGACTTTATAGACGAACTGATCAGAGACGGAATCCCAGTTCAAGCCGAGAGTTTTAACGACAGCCGGTGAGTCAGCATCTAAAGAAGATGGCTTGGTGACACAATGCTCTTCAGGGATAGCTTCGAGTAGCTGAGGTTTGTTACTCGCCCACTTACGCAACTCAAACCCACCTTTAGCAAGGAGGCTCAAAAGTTGGCGCTGAAGCTCTAGTGCTTCTTCAACAGTAGAAGCACCTGTGGTAACGTCATCTACATAGGTATCACGCATTAAAACTTCAGCAGCGGCCTTGTGCTCTTTACCGTCAGTGATAGCTAGTTCATGGAGTGTACGTATCGCCAGAAAGGGTGACGACGACACTCCGTACGTGACGGTGTTCAACCGATAGTTTTTCAATGGCTCGTCAGGATCGAAGCGCCACACGATGCGCTGAAAGTCTCTGTGTTTCTCTGCCACCAATATATTGCGATACATCTGACGAATGTCACTAAGAAAGACCACATTGTGCATTCGAAAGCGGACTAGAATAGCACAGAGGTCTGCTTGTAACTTGGGGCCCGTGTATTGGGTATCGTTTAAAGACAATCCAGCGCCATCTCTTGCCGAGGCGTCAAATACGACCCTAAGCTTGGTCGATTTAGCATCCGGAGAAAGCACACAGTGGTGAGGAATGTAATAAGATTCAGAAGAATCTTTATCATCAAAGTGTATTTCTGTCATGTGCCCACTATCGAGATAGTCTCGCATAAAGTCTTTGTACATTTCATACAAGGCCGGGTCTTTGGTTAGACGAGCTTCCAGCTTTAGAAAGCGACGGACTGCAATAGAGTGCACGTTAAGAAAGCTGGGCACTGATTTAAACAAAAGTTCCACGATAAACTTGCCTGTCTGAGGGTCACGTTTGTACGTAGACCGAAAGAGTTCCTCAGAGACTTGCTCATCAGGAGAGAGACACTGCTGACTTTTTGGAAGATCTTCAAGCTCCCAGAGTCTTTTCAGATCATCATCAAGATCACCTTTGAAAGATGTGTGCAGTGTTTGAACAACAGACAGATGAGAGAGGGACGAAGGAGTGACGTCCAGACAGCGCGAAGGCCCCATGAACACCCAACCAAAAATGGTGTTCATTCCAATAGGAGAACTGGAATCACCAGGGATCAGTCCAGGGAGAAAGATCTCATGAAAGAGCTCTGGGCCCAGTAATACATCAACTGGCCCTGGTAAGGAGAAGGAAGGATCCGCAGGCTTAACAAAGCCTAATTTACTAGTGAAGGATGTGTCTAGCTTGACAGAAGGCATTTTGTCACAAATCTTTTTTATGACAATTGCCTCAAAAGAGAGCAATTTATTTTCAGCCCCATCCACAGGACGGATGGTGCACTGGACAGTACCCAGAACAGGCGTAGATAGGTTTCCCAAGCCAAAGACGGCTGGTGCATTGAAAGATATCTGAAGTCCTAGTCGTCGCACTATACTTTCAGTTATATAGTTGGCTTGACTTCCCGAGTCAAGCAACAGACGGCAAAGTTGAAAGTTATTCCATTTGTCCATAATCTGACTGCTAGCCGTGGACAGCAGGACAGTTTTACTAGCATCAGATGAAAGAGCATGGACACCGAAGGCAGTGTTAATGAGTTGACCACTCTGCGCGCCACCGCTCGACGGTGCAACAGGTTGGGAAGGTACACTATGTAAAAGAGAATTGTGACGTTTATTGCATAACCGACACGTATTTTTTGAAGTACACTTTGAGACCACGTGACCTACTCTTAAACAGTTAAAGCATAACTTTTTTCCAGTTATAAATTGTTCTCGTTGTTGTATGGAAAGCTGCTGAAAACCCGGACAGTGGGTTATAAAATGGGCACCTGAACAATACTGACAAGGAGGAGCCGCCCCAGCTGTGGGCGCGCTTCCCGCTACTAACGTGGTCGGCTTGGAGACGGACGGCCGGCGCGGACCATTGCCATGCTCACTGCGCGAAGGCTGCGCGGGCGCCGAGCCACGTGACACACTCGACATAGGGTCAGAGTGCTCGAGAGCTTTACAGTAGGTATCAAGATATTTTTCCAAAGTAGCATATTTGGGAATTTCTTGTGACGTAACTGTCATTTCAAAGTCTTGTCGAACGTTAGTATTTAACTTTGTTAAAAGAGTATGAAAGATAATAAAATCCCATTGTTCAACCGGAAGGTCTAAAGATTTTAAGATAGCTAAGTTTTCCTGAAAAGTATCCAAAAGTAACCGGAAAGACTGGGCATTTGCATTAGATGGCAGTTTACAGCTAGTAATACCTTGCCATGCTGAAAAAGCCAGTTGTCTTTTATTCTGATATCTATTTACCAAAGCTTCATAGGCTTTATCGTAGTAAAGGTCCGATATAGGGAAAGCCTTGATTACATTTAAGGGTTCGCCTTTTAAAGAGGAAATCAAATATTGAAATTTTTCTATTTTTGAAAGGTCAGAATTTTCATGTATAAGTGTTCGGTATAAATCATAAAAGGTCATCCATAGCTTATACCCACCTTCAAACATAGGAATGACAATGCGTGGCATGCGAACACTAGATTTATGTGATGACGGTGAAGTCTGAGAGCATAATTCCCGCTTAGACTCATGAGTGGGAGTTTTCGCGTTATCACATATCATTTGCTCGATTTCTAAAATAGAATGATACACTTCATCAAAGTTCTCTCGAATTATTTCTGCCTCCGCGATTTCCGTCTCTTCCGTAAGGTTTGAGATTATCTTAACATGGGTTTCATCAAAAGTATTTAATATGTCTGGCAGTCGATCCAAATGTACTTTAAATCGCGGCATATTAGCAACATCTGTTATAGCTCGTTTCGCTACTGATAAGGCATCATTCAAGCGCTTTATCGCCAAAGAACGGCGTGCGATTTCTGATTGACATAAAGCCATTTTAATTCTTAATAATATATATCCCTTAGGCACTAACAAAAATACCTAATCTACTTATTTTAACTACAACGTAAAGTGCACAATGATAAAAAATATTTATCAAAAGGAAAGATTTTCTGATAAATATTACATATAAAATACACCATAAATAGTATAAAGGAAAGTAACCTTCGTACTATTGTTTGTGTTCTAAAAATAGTTTTCTAAGTTAACAATCACGTTCACGGTAAGAAAGACATCAACGCATAGGTATGTATCACCGAACGCGCAAGTGACAGTGTGCGCGCGGCTTAACGCAATGTTTAACTACCCTACATTTTATGTCATGGAAAAATAAATTTATGCAAAATGCAATTTAAAGTTATTAATTATTTATGGAAATGTAACAAAAGTATGTTTAATGTGATTAAAATAACCAAATGAAATAGATAATACGGATACTTATTGATTCTATAGTTATAACATAGTTTTCACCTACACATATGTACCTACGATAGTCAATGCTTATTTTTTCTATTGATAGGGAAAGTGTGATGGTTTTTGACTGTAAAATCCAGAGATTTCGGTACGAATTTTTATTATCCGGTACGCAAGGACCAAAAATATGTTGGGGAAAGTTCCTTCAAAAGTTGTGTAGCAGAGAAAGCAATCATAAATAGGAATTCACTAACCTCATAACTTCCAATGGTCCGGAGCATCCACAGGTCTAGAAAGCCACTCCCCGCACCACAACTGTCTAGATTCTTTGTGAGAGGCACAATATGTGTTATAAGGCACTAGGTACAAGCCACTGAAAGTACTGAAAGTCACTTAGTCCTTTGAAAATAGCATATAGAACACGACGACGATGCGTGTGCGCAGATAGACAGCGGTCAACTGACGGGGGTGCCCGCGGGGGTGAGGCAGGCACGGGGGGGTCAAGGCGGCCGCCCATACATTAAAAGTAATAAAGAAAGCGAATTACCTATTTTCGGAGAAAGCCTTCTCTGCATAGATAAATTTAATAGCTTAAAGTCCTAAACAGTACACTTACAGCACAGTGCTTACAATTACAGTACAGTTACGGTAAAATACAGTTACAGTACAGTACCTATAATTACAGGACAATTTCAGTACAGTTGCAGTACCTACAATTACAGTACAGTTACTGTACAATACCGTAGCCAGCCATTATTGTGTTGACGCAGGGAAGATCGTTGCCATTACTTTATTTTATTTGGGGAGCTTACATCCTTATTTACAGAGTGTATACATAAGTAACAACTACAAGCCAATAAAAAGCTTCCACATATTGAAGTAAATCAGAAGCCATACCTACCGTTACGGTATAGTTATAGCACAGTACAGCACAGTACACTGAAATGCAGTTACGGTACAGTACCTACATTTACAGTACAGGTACGGTACAAAACAGTTACAGTATATTCATATGTACCCACAGGCGGGCACGCTGCGCTACCTGGCGCCGGAGGCTCTGGAAGGCGCTTTAGACCTTTCGGCGTGCGCAGGCGCGCTGTGCGCCGTCGACGTGTTCGCTCTGGGGCTGGTAAATGAATCTCATCTCTCTAAATTATAAATGCGTTGTTTGTTTGTTTGTTCCACTTTCACGCCGTAACTACTAAACGGATTTGGATAAAATGTTGTAGGTAAATAGATAAAGCACTCGGCTAACACATAGGATACTTTTTATCCCGGCAAACTCGAGGGTTCCCGAAGAAATGGCTAAAAACTAAAATTTTTACTTTGTCACTAAACATTTTATTTGCGCTACATTAACATTTTATTTCTCTCTGGACCCAATTCTGAAGTCCACGCAGACAAAGTCGCGGGCGGAAGCTAGTATTATTATAAATGCGAAAGTATGGATGTTTGTTTGTATAACTTTCACGCCGTAATTACTGAATGGATTTGGATGAATTTTGGTATGGAGATAGTTGGGACCTTGGAGAAAGACATAGGATACTTTTTATCGCGAAAATAATGCTTGAAGGGAGGTGAAATAGGGGATGAATGTTTGTATGGGGAACTAATCATTTCCAAAGTTAGTGGTACAAAAGTCCCGTTCATTAAGGGTTACGCTTATCATCATCAGCCGAAAGACGTCCACTGCTGGACAAAGGCCTCCCCCAAGGATTTCCACGCTGACCGGTCCTGCGCGGCTCGCATCCAGCGGCTTCACTACTACTACTAGGTCGTCGGTCCACCGAATAAATTATAAAATAGAAAAGTATTTATTTGAATTTATGACGGGAAAAAAGTTTATTGTGTACGATAATCTTTCTTGCTATCTTACTTTAATATTATAAATGCGAAAGTATGGATGTGTCTTTGTTTGTTCCGCTTTCGCGATGAAACTACTGAACGGACTTGGATGAAATTTGGTAGGTAGACAGATAAAGCACTCGGCTTACACATAGGATACAATTTCATCCCGGAAAACCCGAGGGTTTCCGGAGGAATGATTAAAAACGAATATATTTATTTTGTCACGAGGTGTGCGTTCGTCCGTGCGTGTGTGCATGCGTGCGTATGTGTGTGTGTGTGTGTGTGCGTGTGCGTGCGTGCATGCGTGTGTTTGTGTGTGAGTGAGTAAGCGTGTGTCAGTGTGTGTCACTGTGACCATTTGTGGCAGATCTCTGCTATCTGGGCAGTAATTTACACTGGCAGAATGAGCTCACGATTTAAAAAGTTGCATCTACCGAATTCTGCTACTTTTTAACATCGTCAGCTTATTCTGCCAGTGTAAATTACTGCCCAGATAGCAGAGATCTGCCACAAATGGTCACAGTAGGGTGCGTATTTGTGATTGTATGTACATGTGTTTGGGTGAGGATTTTAATTTTTGATGTTATAAGATTTCGTTATAAGTTTTCGGTTTCGTCGTAACTTAGGGTCTGAAGGTCCTGATTTGTGTGCGTAGGTGCTGTGGGAGTGCCTGTGGCGCGCGCCCGCGCACCGGCCGCCGCCGCCGCCCTACCGCCCGCCCTACCACCCGCACCGCCCCACGCTGCCCGCCATGCAGGTGCGTGCAGTCACAAAATAGACACAGAAGACACATGCTTATAGAAATATACGGTCGTTCGAGGCAAGGTCACGCGGCAAAGTATCACAACAGTATCGTGACCTTGCCTACAACGACCGTATACGTTTATAAGCATGTATATGCTTAGGATTTTAGTGGCTTGTATTGAGCGGACCTTCTGTACCTGTGTATTTTGTGGTGTAGTGCCTTCGCATAGCTACTGCCGCCAATGAGCATCCGAAACCCCAAACATAAGAGTTCCCAACAAGCAAAGTAGTGATAAAAGGGGGCTAATTAACACCAAATAGTGCTATAGGGCTAATGTAAAAGCAACGCGGTGGCTGGCGTCACTAACCCTGAAATATCACCCATATTTAACCAAATAGTGATAAGCGTTGCTAAACTTAAACGCTTATATCACCAAATTGTGTTAAAACTGGGGCCATTGCGCGGCGATAAAAGCGTTGCTATCACTGATATATCACCACACTTTGCTAGTTGGGTTATTAGTGCCATGCCGATCCCTGAGAGCTAAGATGGAACGCCTCTTATGCCGGTGCATGCGCTGGCTGTCTCGCTCCCGCCGCACAGCGAGCAGTGGCACCCACCCAGTCGGAGTTTGCATAATAAGGTCCTACCACTGGTTATCTCACTACAGGTTTGTGTAATGTCACTACAGGTTTGTATAATGTCACTACATGTTAGTCTAATGTCACTACAGGTTTGTATTATGTCACTACAGGTTTGTATTATGTCACTACAGGTTTTGTATAAGGGACCATCCATAAATTACGTCACACGAATTTCATGATTTTTTGACCCCCCACCCCGTCCTTGTCACAAATGGTCACATTTGTGGGACCACCCCCTCCCTGGTGTGACGTCACATATTTTGCTATTTTTCGCCCAGAATGGAATAAATGAAAACAGAAATTCCAAAATTATATATTTTTTTATTATTTATTATGTTACGTCAAAACGTTTATGACTCCCCCCTAGCCCTTGTCACATAATTTCACACTTCGTTGACCCCCTCCCTCCCCCTTAACGTGTGACGTAATTTATAGATGGTCCCTAATGTCACTATAAGTTTTGTGTTATGTTACTACAGATTTATGCAATCTTCTTGGACCATACTTATTTTGTACTTGCTCTGTCAAACAACAATCATATTACGTCACCTGTCGACAGAACCTAGTGGCGCGCAACAAGCTGCAGTTGCCTTCACTGAGACGACTAACTCCTATTTCTCGCGTATACAATCTTGTTGAAAAAAAACGTATCTTATAGACTTAGTCTGTTTATTTATACAAAGTACAAGAATGTAACAAAAAGGTCCAGTATTAAGTCGTCTGCGTAATAAGAGTACTTGTACTCGCTCTATCAAACAGCTTCAGCGCTCATATTCAGCTGTTGTCGACAGAACCTACTGTCGTGCCGCCTTCACTCAGACTACTAACACCTACATATCTCCCGCGTATACCGTCTCCTTGGCGTGTTATCTCCAGCGTATACAATCTTCTTGGAAGATACGTTTTCTAACTTATCTTTCACTTACTCTGTCAGATAGCTTCAGCCCGATACGGCTTTTAAGTTTACTTGTCTGGATATATCATACCTTTATTTTTCATAATTTGTTGTCTGAGAGTCTATTGTATATATTTTTTGTGTGCAAATAAATTACTTTTTATTTTTACTTCTACTCATATTACGTCACTTGTCGACAGAACCTAGTGGCGCGCAACAAGCTGCGGCCGCCGCTGCCGAAGGGGCCGGTGGCCGAAGCCAGGGCGCTGAAGATAGCCTGCGACACCTGCGAGGAGTGCTGGGACCATGATGCGGAGGCCAGGTGTGTGGAATAGTTCATCAGCAGCCGAATATACCCATCATGATCAGGCAAAAGACGTCCACTGCTGGACAAAAGCCTCCCCCAGGGATGTTCAAACCAAGCGCTGCTCGCATTTAGCGGCTTCCCGCGAGGTTTAGCAGGTCTTCGGTCCATCGAGTCGGAGGCCTGCCCACGCTACGTCTTCCGGTGCGCGGTTGCTACTCGAGACAGTTATCTTCTGGTCCCACGGTCGTTTTACGAGCTATCTGCCACTTCAATAGGCTAGATGACTACTTGTCACTACAGTTACATTTTATCATGTCAAAAATATTTCTATGTGTAAAAAAAATATTTGAAATAGCAAGACGTGACGTGGAAATCCTTGGTGGAAGCCTTGCCTTTGTCCAGCGGTGGATGTCTTTCAGCTAATATGGCTTCTACTGTGACAATAATTAAGACACTTTCTATCGTTTCAGATTGACGGCAGTTTGCGTTGAAGAGCGAATGGCGGAACTGAAGCAGCTACTGAGAGCGCAGCCCCCGCTCATACACGACAACAATCTGCATCCGCACACAGGTAACGTAGGGATCATAATATATTGCAGGAACTCCGGATGCGGTCGTGGCTGACTGCGGCGTGCGCGGTCGCGTCGTTCACGCAGGTTAACTGACCACGGACACGGTCACAGCCTGGATGGGTTTGCCGGCAGTATCACAAGATGAAGTCCCTCAAGACTAAAGTCTTTGACCAGTGTGTGTTGCCAGTGATGACATATGGATCCGAGACATGGTCGCTTACTATGGGCCTTATAAGAAGGCTCAAGGTCACCCAAAGGGCGATGGAGCGTGCTATGCTTGGTGTTTCCCTACGTGATCGAATCAGAAATGAGGAGATACGTAGGAAAACTAAAGTTACCGACATAGCTCTCAGAATCGCTAGACTTAAGTGGCAGTGGGCAGGGCACATAGCTCGTAGAACAGATGGCCGTTGGGGCAGTAAAGTTCTCGAATGGCGACCGCGCACCGGAAGGCGCAGTGTGGGCAGGCCCCCGACTCGGTGGACCGACGACCTGGTAAAGGTTGCGGGAAGCCGCTGGATGCGAGCCGCACAGGACCGGTCAGTGTGGAAATCCTTGGGGGAGGCCTTTGTCCAGCAGTGGACGTCTTTCGGCTGATAGATAGATCACAAGATGACGTTCATGCATGATGTCATGTCGGAGACCTAATAGGCGGCTTTAAAACTTCTGACCTCCACAAATCCGGACTTGGCCCTCGCGCGTGGAGTATGCTGACCTTACCTTCCAATGTATGGGAAGGGACCACAGATTTAAAGATATTTTGTTATTTATATTCCTACATTTCTGTGTATTCTTATAAACATATTAACAACAACAAAAACATTATTTTCCCCACAGAAACAATCGTCCCCGAAGCGCAAGACAAGAACTCTAACTGCACCTCGGCTTGTGACGTCACAGCGCCACTCCTCTACCACCCTTTAACAGGCCGCAACACATGCATAGAGCGCAACACACATACACACACACCAACAACCGTTCAACTCGTACACAAGAGCCTCAAAGACATCACCACGACCGCTCCCGTCGAAGCCCAAAGAACCTCTAACGCTGAGCAGAATTGTCTATCTGTGGCACGGGTAAGTCATACCAGACCAGTGACAGCAGATTTCGAAAATTCTGACAGGTTTAACGAAATAAGATCGTATCAGAGACCGTTGTTAGATTACGTGCAAAACGACGTTAGCAACCACGAAAGAGATGGCGATAGGAGGTTGAAAGATACTAATTTGATGAGTGTTAAAGTTGAAAAACCCAAATGGGGTTTGAAGAGTTTCCTGAGTAAGTTTGGTAGGAAAATGGAGACTGAAGTTAGTGTAGCGCCCGAATCTGTCTCTAATGGGGTTAAAACGACTATTATTGAGAAGCCGAGTAATGTGAACCACGATAGACCGGCTAATTTAGTTTTGCAAGATAGGGGATACAATTTCGAAGCGCCGTGCACACTCTCACCGCCTAACAGAACATTGTCACCTACAATGATGTTCGAATCGGAAATGAATCGATCGGAAAACAAAATATTCGGTTTCAAAGAATTACCTAACTCTGAAAATGAGAGACCGCAAAATCAAATTTTCGCCGTGATTGTACCTAAAGCGAAGCCGGCCGATTTGAGTAATACTGTCGAGATGAGAACCAAGAATAGGGGCAGCTCTGAAAGTATAAACAAGCAATCACTAAGAACGTCTATGTCTTCGCAAAGTGTTATCAGGTCCGGTAACTCAGAATCGGAAGATTCAACTGTCAAGAAAAGGCTGAGTTGTGATAATAAAATCATAACCAATAACAATAGTAGTGCAAGCTCTTCCAGGGCATCAATAAATCTAGAATTACAGTACTTGCATGGCAATCAGACTGAAAATTTCAGTGAAAATAACAGCCCTTTCGATTTGAATTCCGACTGCTCTAGCAGCGAAGATGAACATTTAATGCTGCTATCAGAAAACGGGGGCTCAAAGATAACTATGCAGACGATACCGAAAGTAGCGGTCGAAGATAAAATTAAATATCAAAACGAAGTCTTAAAAGAAGCGACGCAGACTAAAACAGACTTTACTTTCAACAAATTCCATAACAAATATAGTAACTTCGATAATGAATTCAGCGATCCAAACGACAAAGAGAACGTAGTGAACAGTTACAGCGGAGACAATCCAGTGTATCTGGCCGCTTTGAACGGAGAAATAGCAATGACGGATCTCAAACTTTTTAATCAGAACGAAGGGCAGAAATCTCCGAAACCCTCACTAAAGAGTTTAGCTATCAAACGACAGCACTCCTTGGAGCAAGTTAGCGAGTTGTTCTCTTCGTCCGGGGATGTCAATTTGCAGAATCCCGCGGGAAGGGTGAAGACGCCAGGCGATTTGCCAGTGGCCATACGGAGGGCTAGACGAGATAGGGCGTTGCAGAAAGGCAGAGCGAGCGAAAGCAACAGATTGAGTTTGTACGACGATAGAATGATGTTTGGTAATAGTCTGTAAAAGGATGCGGGTGTACAAAAAAGATTGCATTAGTCGCAAAATAGATTTTCTTACTAACTTTTTAAGGTAAGGGTGATCCACAAAAGAGATAACATTAGCCAGAAAAAAGATTTGCTTACTTTTTAAAGTAAGGTTCTCCAGTGGCGATCGCGGGCCAGAAGAGTTAGTGTAAGACAACAAATCATGGATATGATGATGACTGTCTCTCTGTTCTTGGATCTAATTTGATATTGTACATAATGCCACAGAACAAAAACTTTGAATCAGAGACAAAAATAATGGTCATATTAAGAAGGGAGACTCATTGTTTTTGTAAATGAGACCGTTTTGCTAGTACCATATATTTTGTGGTACCTATTCGGTGGTAAGTAAGGCTTTTGAAGAACGATAAACATAAGATACAAATGTTCACAAAGTGTCATCAAAATGAAACAAGGTAAGCCTGATATTAAACTTCAGTAGTTTAGACGAGTAGATCTAATTGAATTAAATGTATGTATCTATGAAATGAAATGTACAAATTAGAGTGTTGTACCCTTTATGGGGGTGTAGAGATATTTGGTGTCCTTTAATCTTGGTGAATAAGGCTAATTTGAAAAATATTTTATTTCAGTGTAGAATTCTGGAGAAAGGGAAAAAATATGCGATATACTATAATATAATCATGTGTCAGCCCGCCTATGCTATTAAATGATTGCAAAATTGGCAGGTTTGTGTGAGAACCCAATCGCAAAAATTCTTAGGTAGGATTATTCTCGCTTCGCAGCGTAAGTCAGTGAAATTCAGCTTTCAAACTCTGATGACTGAGTTGACCTACTAAAAAATTCTGATGTCAGATATTGACCTAGTTTGAAAATGGGACGATAGAAACGAGCCACTCTTACGTGCGCACTTTCTCAGTTCAATCAATCAGAAGTTGACTGTCAATTTCAAAATACTTTTGATTCTGAAAGCTACGTACAAAATCTGAGTATACCATAGATGCCTTTCCAAGCCAAAAACAAAGAGGTATCCTACCTAAAAATGTGTTTCAAATACCTACATATTATTGAGACCTATTGAAGAACAAAATAGAATTTAGTGCTTTTGCATTCAAATTTTAACTAAGCAATATTATTTGCATTATACTAAAGGATCTTTACAAACATACTGAAACTGCTAAAACGGGAGTTTCTATTCATGAAACTGAACAACTTTCTTCAAGAACTCATAGTAAATTCGCGAAAATAACAATTTTGGATTTCCTCACTGTTGGCCGATCAGCTAATAAGTTTGAGAAGTCTGTAACCATATTTTATGCTAGTTGACAATGCATTTATAAGTTTGTTCAGTTTCATATGTAAAGACACCAGTTTAAATAGTATTTTACTAGGTGCATGTAACATGGTTCTGGGTTAAATCTCTTCATTAGCTTTAATATAACGTCAACACTTAAAACTTACATATTTCACGTTAAAATTCACACTTATTGGATAGAAATACTCTTGTTCCTTACGGGCTGGATAACGCTATATCTGACTCCAAATTAATCAAAAATTAATTTAACAGTAAAAAGATGTACGTACGTCTTGAGTAGTTGGATCTGAGAGGATGGCCGAATCGCGCGCCCCGCGCGCCTCAACACCCCGTTCCGGTGTTGCTAGTGTTGCGCCCGAACAACTCTAAATGTGTTATTACAATTTTATATACCTCATTCCTTTTCTTATATTAGGTATAACTTTAATACACTGGGTGTCACAAAATAAGGATTAAACATATGTATCTTGGAGACAGTAGTCGTTGAAACCAGCCATTCCCCAGCCCATTAAAGTATGTAGTTATATTTTTGTGGCATTCCTGTATAAAACTATTCTCCGGTTGACAATTAAAAAAAAATAGGAACATTATTTAGTGCCCAGGGGGCACACTCCAGACATTCTAATGAAATCTCCAGCATTTATCTATGTCCAGCCGTAGACGTCTTTTGGATGACTATTAGATAAAAATATGACGTTTGCACGATGTACAGTGCGACAGAAAGAATAAAAATTAAATATTCGAGAACTAAATTGTTTATTTGCCTTGCAACACCAAATTATTTTGTACGCGCGTAAATATTTATGAAATAAAAAAAAATCGTTGTTTTTATGTCATTCCTGTACCTGTCAAAGTTGTTTTTCTAATTGTGAATCGGAAATTAACTTTTATACTTTAATTGCGTTACTTTTTGCGTTCCTATAATTGTAAAAAAAATAATGTTAAGTTTAAGCAAGCGCTAAGCAAAAGTTATTATGTTTAATTTGTAACGTTTATAAAACTGCTTATTATATTGTATATATTGTATTGTAAAGAATCCTTCTGAAACATATAACGATACTGTGCAATCGTGACCTTGCCTCGAACGACCGTATACTTCTATAAGCATGTATATGCTTACGATTTTAGTGGTTTGTATTGAGCGGACCTTCTATGTCTATGCATTTTGTGGTTTTATGTAGGCAATAAAAACATATCCACATTATTCCAGTTTTAAAATAATTACTCAAATATATCTCAAGAAAGTGGTTTCTTACTTTGTTTTAAGGCTGTATGAAGATGACATGTCTGTGCAACTGGAACCTAAGCTAATGCTGTATCACTTCCTTTAGTGTTGCGGCTGTCTATGGGCGGCGGTAATCGCTTACCATCAGGTGATCCGCCTGCTCGTTTGCCACCTCTGCCATAAAAAACTATACAGCAGTGTGACCATTTGTGGCAGGTCTCTGCTATCTGGGCAGTAATTTAAACTGGCAGAATAAACTCACGATTTAAAAAAGTTGCAGATTTCGGCAGATTTCCGGGATATCTACAGAATTCTGCTACTTTTAAAATCGACAGCTCATTCTGCCAGTGTAAATTACTTCCCAGATAGCAGAGATCTGCCACAAATGGTCACAGTGCTATACAGTCTTAAAACAGAAATTAAAAAAGAAAAACGAAAATGAAAAAAAAATCGTATCACCAATCTAAATAAACACTCATTAAAATTGTGAATAAGAAAATAATAGATGTCAGTTCGCAAAAAAATATCGCATATTAACTTGACAAATCATCTTATTTGCATTAAAATCGATATACAGCATGTGAATCTATAGTCGTGCGTATATTTTATTAATCAGTGCTTCTACTCTTGATTCTGATCAACTTTCCCTAAGGAGCCCATAGACAAATCGAAAAAAAATGTTCGATTCTTCATACTAATTTGGCCGCTCGCGCTCGGCTGATCGATTTGTATGAAGAGTTCAAAAAATTTTTTGCGGTTTGATTATGGGTTTATTGGGAAAAGTTGATCAAAATCAGGAGTAGAAGCACTGGTTATTTGACGCATGGCTAGATTTACAGTCTGTCTGTATAAGTATCCTTAATAAGAGAAGGGCAAAATTATTTTGCAAATATAGACTTGTTCCTTAGGACAAGTTCATTTTGGACGTAAGCCGCGGCATCTTTTAAGTATTTTTTCAGAAGGATCCTATATTTTAATTATTATGTAGGCATGGTGAAGATTTAAAGGAATGTTGAAACGGAAAAGTATTATAAAAAGGTTGAAGATATTGAAACGTTTTATAAAATATTGCTAAAGTTATAAAATGTAGCAAGAGAATTAAAATACTTATTGGTTACTCTTAACTATATTAGTTTCTTATTACGGTCAGAATATTAATAACAGTTTTGTTACACCCTGAATATTTGTGAGTGATTACGCAAAAAGGGACCTGAAGGGATTGGAAACGGTTTTTTTGTTTTTCATGAATTTTGTTTTTGTGGTCTTTCAGCTTTGTTTTGGTCTAGTCAGAATATTTTTAGATGCCGTAGCTTTTTTAATGGATTTTTTAGTGAGCCGAGGCAGTGATTGTTTATCCACCGCGCTCTAGGCGAAACTCATTTCGACTCAAAACTTTAAACTCGATATACTCGAAATCAATTATTTTCCCTTGAGGTCCATTTTTGCGTAACCACTCACATTTATAATATGACCTCTTGTCAAATGTATCGTATGTAGCTGATCTTATACTGCCCTCATAAGAAAAAAGGCCGCAAACTACGATTTACAGGGTGTAACAATTGGTGTAGGACCAGTTAACTGGGGATTCTACTCATCGTACTGAACAACTTTTGTTCTACGAGTTTGCTCAAATCGCAAAAAAAATTTTGGACTTTCCATACAAATTGATCATCTTTTTTGCCATTTTGTATGGGGAGTTCAAATTTTTCAAAGTTGTAGAACAAAAGTGGCTCAGTACAATGAGTAGAATCCTCAGTTAACGGGTCCTACACCAATTTTGTTACACCTGTATGGAGTTTCCGTGTACTTTGCGGCCTTATTTCAATACTCAATATCTTTATTGCATTTATGAGTGCTGTTTAGTTTATGTAGTCTTTTGTGGGTCTTGCACGATTTAATTACACCCTGTCACTGGCGCCGACTACATAGGTCCTGGGGGTTCCCGAGCCCCCCCAATGACATTGTCAGCGAGGCTAAGCCCCCCCAATATTTTATATTAAAATACAGGTGCGGCTCGCGCTCTGCGGTCCCTCAAAGATAGTTACAAAAACGATATCCACGCGGGCGAAGCCGTGGGCAAAAATATAAAAAAAAAATAACGCCCTAGCCCCCCCCCCCCAATATTTTTATGAAGTCGGCGCCCCTGCATCCTGTATAGTGCAGAATCAAAAAACCGGAATGATATAGAGATAAGCAGTATCAAACATTCCAATACTTAGTTCTTTATACAATTGAAACACAAAAACTTTATATTTTTCTCGAATACCAGTACCTATAGAATATAATAGATCGTAGAATGGAACAAAGTAATTATGGATACTTACTATGATAAATATGCCTGTTATATGTAATTACAATTATAAATACTTACTTGACTTTAGAAATAAGATTTATCTACAGCTGGTGTTAAAAAAGTGTGTTTGAAATTTTAAGGGGTTACTCAGAATATTTTTTCAGTTTCCCATACAAATTCTTAAGAGTAACCCCTTAAAATTGGAAACGTACTATTTTAACACCTACGTAGGGTTCTTATGAAATACTTACAAAATACTAACCCCGGCCTCTCACAATGAAATTGAACAACTTTCCACAGACTATACAGGGTGTAAGGGACAGGTTTCCGAAAACTTTAAGGACTTGTTTAGTAGACGAAATTGAACAACTTTCCACAAGAATTTTTTTCAGGACACGAAAAAAAAATCGGCTACTCCATACAAACTGTCCAATCAAGTTTATAATTTTGTATGGAGAAACCGATTTTTTTTCGTTTCCTGAAAAAAATTCTTGTGGAAAGTTGTTCAGTTTCGTCTACTGAGCAAGCCCTTAAAGTTTTCGGAAACCTGTCCCTTACAGCCTGTATTTAATTCATAAATAAAATTTTGGACTTCTCAAACCAGTTGACTGATCCGCCAATTTTGTATGGGTGTGCAAATTCCAATTTTGTATGAGATTTCCAAATTTTTTTGCAAACTTTGTATAGGTTACTTCGCGAAAGTTGTTCAGTTTCATTAGTAGAAGCCGTGGTAAGTTTTTTCAGGTATTTTAGACGGAACCTATACACAAGTTCTTTGCACTTCTCCCAGAGCGTAATCCAGTCCTGCGTTCCACGGCTACGCTTTGACAGCAACCGTTTCCAGGGGTGAAAACTAGTCAGTAAAGTCAGTAAAAGACAGTTTTTTTTTGGCATTGGTCAGTAAAAGTCAGTTTTTTTTCAGAAAATGGTCAGTAAAGTCAGTATTTCCCAGAAAATGGTCAGTTAAGTCAGTATTTCTCAGCCATCCTAATATTTTTCCGCCATCCTTTTATTGTCAATTTCAATGCAATCCGTTCAAATGTAAGTGATAAAGTTATTGTTTAACACTAGTGAATAAAGGGAGGTGTTGGTTGGCTATGGGAATGGTAGAGGCCAAACAAAAACACTGTATTTATCTAATCGAGAATCTCCTCGTAGACTATACAAATAGTCTCCAATAAAAGTCAGTAAAAGGTCAGTAATTTCGAGTTCAGACGTCAGTAAAATCTGTATTTTTAGCCAAGCAAACCGTTTCCACCCCTGCGTTTCGTACCTTCCCTTTCACACTTACGGGATTTGTAATATGCTATCCTTCGTCAGAGTATAGTGCTGTCAGAGTGGACCTTCTGAACGCACTACTGATGCTGTATAAATGTTGTTGTACCTAATTTTCAATGTTACCACTATTTATTTCTAATTTAAAAAAAGTTTGCAGCCACCGCTGTATGCTGCATTGTTTAAATCGAATAGCGCTCCTCATTGCATTTATTGTCTGTATTGTTCATTCAGTTTATTATCATTGTTTTTGCTAGCTGTTTGTTTTGTGAATAAAATCATATTTTAATGCTAGATTTGCAGCTGTTGTATGAATGTTTATTAATTAATTACTATTAGCTTGTTGCTAAAATGTAAGTACCTATATGTTGAAACATGGAGTAAATGTTTCTTTTTTTATAAAATTAATTTTGTTTCTTTTTCTCCTTTAAACACTGATGCGTGAAAGTACATTTAATAAGAGCAATTGAGAATCAATAGGTTTCACTGCATCAAAACTAAATTATGAAATATTGTTCACCAAATAGCTTGAAATTGCAGAAAAACTTACTTGCTTTGAATTTTATTACGTGTACAATTTTTAATTTAAAAAACCTAATAAGTATACTTACTACTATATTGCACCATGACGTCATCATGTATAATTTCCTAGAACTTTTAGAACAAATTGTGTTTTTTTATTTTATCAGATAAAAGTAACACAGATGACTAACAGTCAACTACCCTATTAAGGATATACAGTCAGTCACAAAAGTCTTCATACAGCCAGCTAATTATCACTCGACCAATAAATATTTATAATATCTATATAAACATAATATAAAATGAAAGCATAGTTAACATTTACATTAACGGATACATTGTAAGTTACATTAATATCAAATTAGTAAGATAAATAAAATGTATAAACTAAAAACCGCATCACAAAAGTCTTCGTACAGACAAGTCGAGGCAAGTTCTCTGAAGCCATTACGCATGACGTTAAATCACACTGGGATTATTCAGTAGTCTTTTGTTACTGCTTAGTAAAAGAACATTTGTTGCGTATTAATTATTGATTATAATTCGATATGAGTAAAAAAGAAAAGAAATTGGTGTTGATATAAGAAATTTAATAATAAAACTAAGGCAAGAGAAAAAGTCTTATGGTGAAATAGCAAAAATAGTAAAAAAAAAAGCGGTCAACAGTACAATCAATCATAAAAAAGTTTGAATCATCCGGTACAGTATTAAATAAGCGTCGATCAGGAAGACCTAGAATATTAAATGATCGTGATATTCGTACCTTAATCAAAAATGTTAAAAAAAATCCGATGAAAAGCGCACCGGAATTTGCGGCTGTATTCGCGTTTGACGTAAAAATGAATGTACATCCAGAAAATGTACGTAGAATTTTGAGAAAACATGGTTATCATGCACGAACACCAAGGAAAAGCCGTTTATTTCTTATATTAATCAACAAAAACGTTTAAATTTCGCATTAACTTATAAAGATAAAGATTTTAATTTTTGGAAAAAGGTTTTATTTGTAGATGAAAGTAAATTTAACATTTTTCGAAGTGATGGAAGGTGTAAAGTGTGGCGCAAGGCAAACAAAGAGTTACAAAAAGAAAATATTATTCCAACTGTGAAACATGGTGGATGTGGAGTTATGGTTTGGGGATCTATGGCAGCATCGGGAGTTGGCGAACTGGTGTTTGTTGAAAAAAATATGAATGCTTTGGTGTACCTTAACATATTGCGCCATGATTTACTCAACAGTGTCCGTTCTTTGCAGCTGACAAGAGACTGGATTTTATTGCAAGACAATGATCCAAAACATAAATCAAAAATAGTTATGAATTGGCTAAACAAAAACATCCCCAATGTACTTGAATTTCCTCCACAGTCACCTGATTTGAATGTAATCGAACATTTGTGGGAAGAACTAGACCGGCGTCTACAGAAATCTCAAGTCAATTTTGCTATTATCGATGAAAATTCATTAAGAGACGCTTTAAAGAAAAACTGGACCGACATAACTTCAGATACAACAGAAAATCTTGTTATTTCCATGCCCAGACGATTACAAGCTGTAATAGATGCAAAAGGAGGTCCAACAAAATATTAATTTATCATATTATTATGTTTTTTGAATAGTTTACAAACTGTACGAAGACTTTTGTGAAGCTATCTTTTAAAATATTTTTTTTTTTGTCTAGCTGTTGTGACATTTGTTACTTTGTTTGTTTTAAATAAACAAAAAAATAACCGTATTTTCATGTGGTATTATTATACTTAAAGAAATATTTATATTTATTACTGATGTGCTTATTTAACTAGGTGTACGAAGACTTTTGTGACTCACTGTAATTTGCAAAAATAAAGATAAAACTTGATACGAGAAGTTAAACTGAACACTTAAATTGTCGAGGTTCTCTTAAAACATGTGGCGTTTAGGGGTCCACAGACTAGAAATTAGTTAAGAGTGGGTTGAAAAAAAATACTTATTTAATTAAATTTAAATAATCTATTTATTTTTCGGCCTAATAATTTCACTTCCCGCAGATGATAGTCCTTAGAGATAATTAGGAAGGGGTCACTGGCCTTAGGGTTCCACTATGCACGTAGTTGGCACGGTGTGAGGTAGGTAGATCGGAGAATCCAGCGATCAAACATGGATTTAGCCAGTACGTCCTTGCAGGCAGTATTTTGTTGAACGGAGGTCCGAAGGGGTAGTAGTCCAACGGTAGGGTAAGATCCTGGAATTGATCATATTCCGGCCTTAGTTTGCGCAGATAGAGTGCCACGTTGCTATTCCTTCAAGTCCAGCGACCCAAATTAATAGCTCGCTCTAGCAAATTAATAGAACAGCTTACAGCTTATAAGTTTTTATAAAATTATTAAAATAAGAACTCACCCTAGAGGGATTAAACAGCTCACAAAAATATATCACATAATTTCGTTATGTACTTAAAAAATAGCTGAACGACACAGTAGGTGCTCTCAGAGTTCGAGTTGGAGTGACGAGGCAAAATTGACCCCCACCCTGCTCTCGGTAGCCGATCAGAGGTGGTCGTTTTTAGAGATGCGCGAGCGGTTGTTAGAAAACCAAACGCAATTAATTAAGAACTTAAGGGTTCTGTTTAGATATATTATTAGTTTTTATAGTTCATTTAGTTTTAATAATTTGTTCTTATATTATATTTATTTTTATTAGAATTGTATTATTAGATTTAATTTAATTATTCTAGAAAATTCCTTATATTAACTATTTTATTTGTAAGGTTCTACACAACGTTACAGTACCCCGCCCCAAAATGCAGAATTTTGCATCTTAAGAGCAAAATTCGTCTCACTAATTATATTACAACTTACTATTTTATACCATCCATTCATTCATCTTAACACAATATCAGTCATACTTCTTTACTCACATACTTCACCTTCTTTACAGTCTAAAATTAATAATTATCTATTTTAGACCCTAACATTCAGAATGTATATCTGTAAATAAGAACAATATACACTCAAATAGCAAGCTAAGAGAATTCAGTACATTCAGCGACATACCAACTCATAGATAATTAGACAGATAGGTGACGATGTGAATAGGCGAGCGGTAGGTACTAATCCTTATAATTGATTAATTTAAAATCTTTTATGTGCCAAGATCCAATAGATTTACCTGACATATCAGCAAGTTCGTAGACTACTGGTGACCTTTTAGAAATTATTTTACATTTTTCGAATTTAGGTGCGAGCTTTTTATTAAAATATTTATCTTTGTCACTCAAGTAGAAGGTTCTTTTCCAAACTATGTCACCTATATTAAAGTCTGCAGGTCTGCGACGTAAGTTGTATGTTTGGCAGTTCCTGCTATGCGCTTGAAGAAGCAAAGCTTGTACTTTATCGAAAATAGTGGATAAAGTACCTATATTTTCTGCGTAAGCATCGCGAGGTTGATAGATAATCTCGTCAGCTAATTCTGCGTCGACATAGTGCGAGCCACAAGTTACCAATTCACGACCATACACAAGAAATGAAGGAGTGTAGTTAGTTACTTCATTCACAGAGTTGTTTATAGCGAATTGAACTTTAGGTATTAATAAGTCCCAGATACGTTGATCATGTTCGATAAAAGTTGACAAGGCAGTAATAATAGTTTTATTATAGCGTTCGACAGTATTTATATGCGGTGAGTATTTAGGCGTGAAATGAAGGTTAGGCACTTTGTATTTTTGAAGCATTTGTTTTAGTGTGGAGCTAATAAATTGTTTACCGTTGTCCATAACAATAGTTGAAGGAACACCATGTACAAGAATAACATTTTCTTCGAGTATTCTAGTTATAATTTCCGCGGTAGCACGTTTAATAGGAAACAGTAAACAGTATTTACTGAAACAGCAAGTCACTACTAGTATGTAAGAGTTTTGTTTTCTGGAAATCGGTAAAGGTCCAACAAGGTCAATACTAATAATTTGGAATGGTTTAGAACATTGTTTAGGTCTACCCATTTCACCTAAGGGAGCATGGTTTTGGTGTTTATGTGCGATACAGATATCACAAGATGACACAGCCTTAACAATATCAGCGTGCATACCGGGCCAAAAGTATTTTAGTGCGATACGTTTATAGGTTTTGAATATTCCGAAGTGTCCAGCCATAGGTTCTGAATGGTTTTGAAGAATGATAGATAGCCTTTCCTCAGCTGGAATGACTAGTTTCCATTCAAACTCTTTGTTAAGGGTACACTTACTCTTCATAAAACGGAATAGATTGCCATCCTTTACTAGATAGTTAGGAAATGATGTTGGAGAATTTTGGCAGCCATTATAGATATTTAAGTACCAAGAATCTTTAATCTGAGAAATATCAACAACTGAGTGAGTGTCAAGGGCAGAAACAGGGACAATTCTAGATAACGCGTCAGGAATAATATTTTCAGATCCGCGGCGATGTTTGATCTCAAAATTAAAGGCAGATAGACGTATACCCCAGCGTGCTAAGCGTCCTGTAGGGTTATTGAGATTTAGAAACCATTTAAGTGCAGAATGGTCTGTGTAGACTGTAAATTTTTTACCGTTATCTACATAACATCTCCAGTGTTCCAAAGCTACAACGACAGCAAGGGCTTCACGCTCAGTTATACTATAGTTTCTCTCCTGTTTAGACAGAGACTTGCTCATGTACGCGATAGGGTGTTCAACACCGTCGATAGTTTGCGAGAGTAGGGCTCCGATACCATAGTCACTGGCATCAGTGTGAATTTCGAACGGTAAGTCAAAATTTGGGCAAGATAGTATAGGTGCAGATATTAAACATTCTTTTAATTTTGTGAAAGAATCATCAGCCTCTTTAGTCCAGTTAAACTCATTTCTTTTTAATTTTTTACTGTTTGAAGTTAGTTTATTTAGAGGTCCCGCTATATTGCTAAAATTTGGCACAAATCTACGATACCATGACGCAGTTCCTAGGAATCTTTTAACTTCTTTTTTATTTTTAGGTGTAGGAAAGTTAAGTATAGATTCAATTTTACTAGGATCGACTTGAAGTCCTTTAGAATTTACCACGTAGCCAAGGTATTTTAGTTCATCGCGAAAGAAAACTGATTTCGACAGATTAATAGTTAGGTTAGCTAGTTTTAATTTATTGTAGACTTTTAGTAATAGTGCTATGTGAGATTCAAAATCTTCAGAGACTATAACGATATCGTCTAGGAATACGAATACAGAGTTTTCGAATTCAGGACCATAGAATAAGTGATCGACCAAACGTTGCTGTGTAGCCGGTGCGTTAGTTAATCCGAAAGGCATAGTGACAAATCTGTAAGTACCGCGACCAGGTATATAAAACGCAGTCTTATCTCTGTCAGATTCAGAAATACACACTTGCCAAAAAGCTTTTGATAGGTCAATACTACTTAGGAATTTAGCATTCTTTAGGTTGTCTAGAATATCAGATATGTAGGGCAACTTATACGCGTCTTTTTTTGTGACGGAGTTCAGTTTACGGCTGTCCAAGCAGAATCTAAGCTTGCCGTCTTTTTTAGGTGTTAGTAAAACTGGGGAAGACCAAGGACTCTCACAAGGTTCGACGACTCGTAGGCTTAGCATTTCGTCTAACTCTTCTTGAAGAATGCGTAGTTTTTCAGGTGACTGACGATAGTAACGTTGTCTAATAGGAGGAGAATCACCAGTGTCGATATGATGGGTTATTAGATGAGTTCTACCTAAACCACATTTTTCAGCTGAAATGCCTTCAAACTGTTCTATAATGTTATCGGCAGTAACACGCTGAACTTCAGAAAGTTTTTCGTAGGAACGTAAAGCACCAGTTGATTCGTCTATAGAGAAAATAGTAGCCTCGTTAGTGTTAGATAACGAAATTGACTTGTAGAATTTAGGAAACAATTCAAATTTTGTCCAAAAATCAATTCCTAGTATTAACTGAGGTTTTATTGTAGGTATGACGTAAGCTTTCAGTACGTGAAACTGATTTTCAAAAGAAATAGGCAAGTTAATGTAACCTATAGCATTTAAATTTTGCCCGCCAACAGCAGTAAAAATTTGAGAATTATCACAAGGTAACAAGGTAAGTCCTATAGATAGCAAGTACTGGTACAGTTCATTACCTATTACCGTTACAGCAGAACCAGAGTCCAGTAAGCCACAAAGAGATGTGTCACCTACTTTTATAGTTGCATAGGGACGTACGTCATCGACAGGTATTTTATTATCGATTGTTGCAATGTGATAGCTAGAAAAAAATACTTTAATAGTTGATAGCCAGTTTTTCCAGTCGGTTTCGTCAAAGTTATTTATAGTTTTATTTCTAGCATCCGAATCACAACAACCGTCGCTAGTTAGTTTTTTGGCTGTGGATTACATTTAGGACACCGTGGATAAGTGAAGTCTTTAGTTCCGCACTTAAAACAAATAGGAAAACGTTCCTGTTTACACTGACGCAGCGAGTGATCGTGAGTACGGCAGCGCGGGCAGAACGCCTTCGGGCTGCGTGACGCGTTAGTACTGGTAGTAGGCTCAAGGGCGGCTATCGGCGCACGCGCCGGAGGTTCGGGGTTCGAGTTCCGATCGCGGTAACTCGCATCAACATTTTTGTAGTAAGTTGAGCTTGATTTAGTAAGGTTAGAATTAGGATACGTATATTTTTTGTTATTATTAAAATAATAGTTTGATTTATTATAGTTATTAGTTTTCTCGTAATTAGGATTTTTATTGTAGTAGTTAGGTTTGTAGTTCCCTACTGGCTCACGCGCAAAAGCAAGTTCAGGTGCTAGGGTATGGGATGTCGCTTTAGGAGGTTCACGAAATTGAGAAGTTAGGCATTGAACTTTCTCATAGTTACGACACAGTGTACGTAAAGTGTCGATAGAATCGATTCCACTAGAATTGGAAGCTAATACATTGGCATAACAAGGTCGAATATTATGCATTAGGATATCTAGTTTTTCTAGCTCTGATATAGGTTTTGTTAGTCTCGAAAATAGCTCAGACATAGTAGCAATATAAATAACAATATTTTCAGATTCACCTTGGGTTCGGTTACGAATCTCCGACATAAGTCGGTAGTCATAATCGTAATGAGTAAAATCAGCAATTAACAGCTTAATTAGTTCCTCCCAAGAGTTAACGGAATCTCTGACACTTCGAAACCAGATCAACGCTTTGCCTGTAAATATTTGTGTAGCATAACTAAGTAGTTTGCTAGAAGGTATATTCCGAGCTAAACTATACTCATTCACTTCCCGCACAAAAGAATGCACACTAGTTTCGCCATTATATTTTATTTTCTGCAAATCGCTGATGTAGGAGTGGTCGCAATGTGCTGACGCAGGGATAGGCATGGACGCGCCATCGAGCAATGAGTTACTTGTTATAGATGTGGTAGTTTGCGCATAGATATTACTCTTTTGGATTTTAGTTAGGGAATTATAATTAGAATTAAATTCTTTTATAATGCTTTTAATTTTGTCAGATACCGTAGGGTCTGAAACTGAATTTGAGTTAATTCTTCGCAAACGGTGATATAAGTGATTAGCCAGGGCATTAGTACGTGTGTACAAATTAAAATCATATTTCTCTTCTAGAATTTTTACGCGCGAAATTAATTCTTTTAGTGAAATTTCGGCATTAGATAGATCCTCAGTGACTAAAATGCCAGATTCAAAAATGTCATCAGCCGGTACGGAAGATACAAGCTTATTTATTTGCTTTCGTAGCTCCAAGACAGTTCCGCCAGGTGTGTCGCCTCTGATGAGCACCTCGTATGTCAGTTCATGTTTATTTAGAAGGAAGTATTTGATCGGATAAGTTCCCATTTTAATCTAAATTAGTTTAGTAACTAGTTACTACGTATTTTTAATTTAAAAAAAAGCAGCTTAGCGTTTGATATTAAAATATATTATATAATACACTTACAAGCAAATTAAAAGTAAAATAATGCAATCTTTTTCATATAGTGAGAAAATGGTACAGTGATAAATAAATATTGCAGTGATAAAGTGATTAGCTTAGATTGGTGATCGAAGTACACAAAAAATATTAAGGATTGCAGTGCTTATTATGATCAGATCAGTTACGTAAGTACTTAGTTTTTATTATAGTGCTAGCGCTCTTTTTATTACTAGGGGTACAGTGATAAATAATAATGCTGTTCTTTACAATCTTTTATAATGAGTACGATTTGGTGAGATTAAGCGATGAAATCAATTAAGTGCAGGTTACGGCTATTTAATTACAGATGCAAAATCAGTAAATCTGCGAACTGTTGCGTATCACAACACAAGGATTAAATTAAAACGATAGGATTAGAACACGTAGTTGAATTTAATTTTGATTATTTTTAGTTGAGGGTAGTTTATAACAATGTTAGATTTTTAGTTTCTAAAATACTTCTAAAACATTAATACGCAACAGTTAACAATTAATTAGGTACATAATTAGCATATTAGCAAATAATAAAATGATTATAATGAAACTTGTACGTACCAGTTCGCAGAAATAACTTGTAGGTCACCTCCTCGTTCACAAATATTTTTTCAGAGCTTTTGCTAGAGAAAGAGAGTTGGACGTTCTTTGGAAAGTGAAATAACCACGTTAAATTTGGAAAAATAAAAGTTGGGCGCCACTGTGGCGTTTAGGGGTCCACAGACTAGAAATTAGTTAAGAGTGGGTTGAAAAAAAATACTTATTTAATTAAATTTAAATAATCTATTTATTTTTCGGCCTAATAATTTCACTTCCCGCAGATGATAGTCCTTAGAGATAATTAGGAAGGGGTCACTGGCCTTAGGGTTCCACTATGCACGTAGTTGGCACGGTGTGAGGTAGGTAGATCGGAGAATCCAGCGATCAAACATGGATTTAGCCAGTACGTCCTTGCAGGCAGTATTTTGTTGAACGGAGGTCCGAAGGGGTAGTAGTCCAACGGTAGGGTAAGATCCTGGAATTGATCATATTCCGGCCTTAGTTTGCGCAGATAGAGTGCCACGTTGCTATTCCTTCAAGTCCAGCGACCCAAATTAATAGCTCGCTCTAGCAAATTAATAGAACAGCTTACAGCTTATAAGTTTTTATAAAATTATTAAAATAAGAACTCACCCTAGAGGGATTAAACAGCTCACAAAAATATATCACATAATTTCGTTATGTACTTAAAAAATAGCTGAACGACACAGTAGGTGCTCTCAGAGTTCGAGTTGGAGTGACGAGGCAAAATTGACCCCCACCCTGCTCTCGGTAGCCGATCAGAGGTGGTCGTTTTTAGAGATGCGCGAGCGGTTGTTAGAAAACCAAACGCAATTAATTAAGAACTTAAGGGTTCTGTTTAGATATATTATTAGTTTTTATAGTTCATTTAGTTTTAATAATTTGTTCTTATATTATATTTATTTTTATTAGAATTGTATTATTAGATTTAATTTAATTATTCTAGAAAATTCCTTATATTAACTATTTTATTTGTAAGGTTCTACACAACGTTACAAACAGTTAAAAAAACACCAATAGATTCAGTAAAAAATCCCTTTTATTTCATAATTACTAACAAAATGGTAAACAAATCCGATATATTTATTATAACTAATAAAATTTCCTACCTTACATTTTGCCTTCTTACGGTTAGTATCAGTCACAGATTTTAAATAAATAAAACCTGTGTTACCAGGCTAAAAAATACATTTTGAAATTATATTTTTGCACAGAAAACTTGTCATGGTCCGCATATACGTACCTACTTGATTATATTACTATATTTACTTTAAAAACAACATGAAATCTGCAAGAAATACTCGATGAAAATATTAAATATAATAAGTTCCTCATCACAATATTGGTAGTTTGCAGTTGCTCTAAAACCAAGGCAATCAGCTCGCTGTAAGCACTTAAGCATTACACGACAAATGGTAATTGTATCTTGTAAAAACAGCTAAGTTCCGTAGACATTACAGACAATTGGTCTACTTTTTATACTGAACTACGTTCTCTAAAGAACCGCTAGTCAATAAGGAGTTTCTTGTGGGTCCTAAGTTTCTCCTCACTCCGCAAACACCCTAGGAAGTCTGGCTTACGAAATCCAAGTGCAAGGAACTTCGTATTTTCTAAACTAGAAATTTAATTACCTTCTAAAAGTGTTCAGTAGTGTCAATAACTTCAAATAAAATATATTTAATATTTATTGTCAGTTTGAAAAAATAATGAATACGAATGTGATTTTAATACTTTAATTGGTTTCTTTAGGGAAAGTGGCTCAGTATAAAGAGTAGAGTAATGGCTCCACTTGCCATTCCCATACCAATTTGGTTACGTCTGTAGAATAATGTAAGGTAATTTACTGATATAAACGGAATCATTAACATCTGATTTAGTTGCGATTGATAACGATTGGAAGTCAAGAAATAATCATAAAAAAATAAATTTAATCTAAAATTATCTAAATGTAGACAGACAGCTGATATTCAAAGTTATACTTTAATAGTTTTTAATTGTAATCTGAATTTATCGAAATGTCGACAGCTGATTTTTTTATGAATTATAAATAAAAGTTGGTCTAAAGTCATGTAGCTACACGGCCAGCTTAGTAAAAGTTTAATAGTTGT
Organism: Coleophora deauratella; assembly: GCA_958295455.1. Taxonomy (NCBI): domain Eukaryota; kingdom Metazoa; phylum Arthropoda; class Insecta; order Lepidoptera; family Coleophoridae; genus Coleophora; species Coleophora deauratella. The sequence continues at coordinate 3,954,398 of OY282416.1, read as the reverse complement.
GAGTGACTTACACATAACCACCACAAAAACATAGCCATAACAATATGCCCGAAACGGCAGCAATGATGCGAGTTAGCCAATACTGGCTAAAAGAGTGGTCGGATGTGCTGGGTCGGGACCTATCTCTTGTTACTAGTTGGCTGCAATCGATACCGCTTCAGTGCACATGGTATGAACAAGTAAATTACAATGGTAATGCGATACGGATACCTACAGGTACGAGGAGACAATGCCAGCAACGAACTCTAAAAAAATTACGATTTACACCGCAACGGACTATGAATATAAAAAATCTGTAAGCGAGGTGCTTAGTACGTAGATCTTAGTAAGATATCATAGACGAACCACTGTACAAGCAGAAGAGACTGCTGTCCGCATCTCACCGCGCTGCAAGCAGAAAAGACTGCTGTCCGCATCCCACCGCGCTGCAGGCAGAAGAGACTTTTGTCCGCATACCACCGCGCTGCAGGCAGAAGAGACTGTTGTCCGCATCCCACCACGCTGCAGGCAGAAGATACTGCTATCCGCATCCCACCGCGCTGCAGGCAGAAGAGACTGTTGTCCGCATCCCACCGCGCTGCAAGCAGAAGAGACTGCTGTCCGCGTCCCACCGCGCTGCAAGCAGAAGAGACTGCTGTCCGCATCCCACCGCGCTGCAAGCAGAAGAGACTGCTGTCCGCATCCCACCGCGCTGCAGGCAGAAGAGACTGCTGTCCGCATCCCACCGCGCTGCAAGCAGAAGAGACTGCTGTCCGCATCCCACCGCGCTGCAAGCAGAAGAGACTGCTGTCCGCATCCCACCGCGCTGCAAGCAGAAGAGACTGCTGTCCGCATCACACCGCGCTTCAGGCAGAAGAGACTGCTGTCCGCATCTCACCGCGCTGCAGGCAGAAGACACTGCTATCCGCATCCCACCGCGCTGTAGGCAGAAGAGACTGCTGTCCGCATCCCACCGCGCTGCAGGCAAAAGAGACTGCTGTCCGCATCCTACCGCGCTGCAAGCAGAAGAGACTGTTGTCCGCATCCCACCGCGCTGCAAGCAGAAGAGACTGCTGTCCGCATCCCACCGCGCTGCAGGCAGAAATGACTGCTGTCCGCATCCCACCGCGCTGCAGGCAGAAGAGACTGCTGTCCGCATCCCACCGCGCTGCAGGCAGAAGAGACTGCTGTCCGCATCCCACCGCGCTGCAGGCAGAAGAGACTGCTGACCGCACGCATCCCACCGCGCTGCAGGCAGAAGACACTGCTATCCGCATCCCACCGCGCTGCAGGCAGAAGAGACTGTTGTCCGCATCCCACCGCGCTGCAAGCAGAAGAGACTGCTGTCCGCGTCCCACCGCGCTGCAAGCAGAAGAGACTGCTGTCCGCATCCCACCGCGCTGCAAGCAGAAGAGACTGCTGTCCGCATCCCACCGCGCTGCAGACAGAAGAGACTGCTGTCCGCATCCCACCGCGCTGCAAGCAGAAGAGACTGCTGTCCGCATCCCACCGCGCTGCAAGCAGAAGAGACTGCTGTCCGCATCCCACCGCGCTGCAAGCAGAAGAGACTGCTGTCCGCATCACACCGCGCTTCAGGCAGAAGAGACTGCTGTCCGCATCTCACCGCGCTGCAGGCAGAAGACACTGCTATCCGCATCCCACCGCGCTGTAGGCAGAAGAGACTGCTGTCCGCATCCCACCGCGCTGCAGGCAAAAGAGACTGCTGTCCGCATCCTACCGCGCTGCAAGCAGAAGAGACTGTTGTCCGCATCCCACCGCGCTGCAAGCAGAAGAGACTGCTGTCCGCATCCCACCGCGCTGCAGGCAGAAATGACTGCTGTCCGCATCCCACCGCGCTGCAGGCAGAAGAGACTGCTGTCCGCATCCCACCGCGCTGCAAGCAGAAGAGACTGTTGTCCGCATCCCACCGCGCTGCAAGCAGAAGAGACTGCTGTCCGCATCCCACCGCGCTGCAGGCAGAAGAGACTGCTGTCCGCATCCCACCGCGCTGCAGGCAGAAGAGACTGCTGACCGCACGCATCCCACCGCGCTGCAGGCAGAAGACACTGCTATCCGCATCCCACCGCGCTGCAGGCAGAAGAGACTGTTGTCCGCATCCCACCGCGCTGCAAGCAGAAGAGACTGCTGTCCGCATCCCACCGCACTGCAAGCAGAAGAGACTGCTGTCCGCATCCCACCGCGCTGCAAGCAGAAGAGACTGCTGTCCGCATCACACCGCGCTTCAGGCAGAAGAGACTGCTGTCCGCATCTCACCGCGCTGCAGGCAGAAGACACTGCTATCCGCATCCCACCGCGCTGTAGGCAGAAGAGACTGCTGTCCGCATCCCACCGCGCTGCAGGCAGAAGAGACTGCTGTCCGCATCCCACCGCGCTGCAAGCAGAAGAGACTGTTGTCCGCATCCCACCGCGCTGCAAGCAGAAGAGACTGCTGTCCGCATCCCACCGCGCTGCAGGCAGAAGAGACTGCTGTCCGCATCCCACCGCGCTGCAGGCAGAAGAGACTGCTGACCGCACGCATCCCACCGCGCTGCAGGCAGAAGACACTGCTATCCGCATCCCACCGCGCTGCAGGCAGAAGAGATTGCTGTCCACATCCCACCGCGCTGCAAGCAAAAGAGACTGCTGTCCGCATCCCACCGCGCTGCAAGCAGAAGAGACTGCTGTCCGCATCCCAAAGCGCTGCAAGCAGAGGAGACTGCTGTTCACATACCACTACACCTACTGAATTTCCTGGAGGACCTCAGCTGAAGTGAAGGAAACATGAATGGCAGAAAGTCAAAAATAAAGTAAGCAAAAAGACCCGAGTTCAAAAACGAAGAAACTGGATCGAAAGAATGTCGAAAAAGTAAGTCCTAAAAACCTCGAACAGTGAGTCCTAAGAACGTCGAACGGTAAGTCCAAAGAACGTCAAACAATGAGTTCTAAGAACGTCGAACAGTGAGTCCAAAGAACGTCATACTGTAAACTCAAGCTGACTGTGAGTTCAAGGGACATCGGATTGTGAGTTCAAGGGACATCAAACTATGACTTCAAGGGACATCAAACTGTGAGTTCAAGGGACAACGACCTGTGAGTTCAAGGGACATCAAACTGTGAGTTCAAGGGACATCGGACTGTGAGTTCAAGAGACATCAGACTGTGAGTTCAAGAGACATCGGACTGTGAGTTCAAGGGATATCAGACTGTGAGTCCAAGGGATATCAGACTGTGAGTCCATGGGACATCAGACTGTGAGTCCAAGGGACATCAAACTGTGAGTCCAAGGGACATCAAACTGTGAGTCCAAGAGACATCGGACTATGAGTTCAAGGGACATCAAACTGAGTCCAAGGGATATCAGACTGTGAGTTCAAGAGACATCAGACTGTGAGTCCAAGGGACATCAGACTGTGAGTCCAAGGGACATCAAACTGTGAGTCCAAGGGACACCAAACAGTGAGTCAAAAGAACGTCGAACAGTGAGTCCAAAGAACGTCGAACAGTGAGTCCAAAGAACGTCGAACAGTGAGTCCAAAGAACGTCGAACAGTAAGTCCAAAGAATGTCATACTGTAATCTCAAGCTGACTGTGAGTTCAAGGGACATCGGATTATGAGTTCAAGGGACATCAAACTATGACTTCAAGGGACATCAAACTGTGAGTTCAAGGGACAACGACCTGTGAGTTCAAGGGACATCAAACTGTGAGTTCAAGGGACATCGGACTGTGAGTTCAGAGACATCAGACTGTGAGTTCAAGAGACATCGGACTGTGAGTTCAAGGGACATCAAACTGAGTTCAAGGGATATCAGACTGTGAGTCCAAGAGACATCGGACGATGAGTTCAAGGGACATCAAACTGAGTCCAAGGGATATCAGACTGTGAGTCCAAGGGACATCAGACTGTGAGTCCAAGGGACATCAAACTGTGAGTCCAAGGGACACCAAACCGTGAGTCTAAGGGACATCAAACTGTGAGTTCAAATGACATCGGACTGTGAATTCAAGGGACATCGAACTATGAGTTCAAGTGACTGTTGCCTTTTTTTTTCAAATGGCATCTAGCTGGGTTTTCAAGGGACATAGAACTGAGAGTACAAAGGTCAAAAGGGACTTTGAATTCTATAAAACGCTTAACTGCGCTAACTCTAAATATAGACCAACTTTATATTCTTGAAAGCAAAGTTTTGTATGACTCTGTCTATGCTGAGGACTAAGTTGGAACGCCTCGTATGCCGGTAATCGAACTGGCTATCTCGCCCCACCCGCCGGACAGCAACGTTGCTGATTGGCGGGGAAAATCTTTATGACGTATGGGAGCGAGCAGTGGTACCTACCCAGTCGGATCTTGCATAACAGATCCTACCACTAGTGAATATTATGTGAAGCTTTCTCTGTTTTATAATCAGAGGTTTCAAGGCAAAGTAAACGAACATGAAAATGAGGTTGTTACAGAAAAGTTGCCACTGGACAGTATGACCATGTTACCAGTCTTTGTTTCTTTCTCTTAAGGATTTGTCACACTGCACTGGATGCGTTTGCGGTCAGGTCAAAGAATAGAATAAGAATATATTTATTGGTCTATAATGGCTTTACAATGTGAACCGAAACAACCTATTGATAATTAAAATAAGCATGTATCAATGTGTTGCGCTGATTTAGGGTAATCCTGTATCTTAGAAATCAGTTCCCTTCGGTACATAATTCAATTCGGAAGTAGTTTATTTTATTTATAATTTAGTTACAATGACTTTGGTACATAAAGTGAGCTAAGAATGAAGTTATGAGGTTGATATAGTAAAAACAAGAAAGGAGACGTTTCACGGGACTATGGAGCTTGGACCTGGTCTGTGTACTAAACATCATAAATAAGTCATTAGAAACATAGTCTTTTCTAATTGTACATTTCCTTCGATTTACCTTCGTTGCGAGGTTCATCTAGTTTCTCAGATTTAACAATCGCAACACATAAATCACCCAACATGGCGAAGCGAGCGCAATTTTGAGCATTTTACGTTCAGAAACTAGATTTTTTACATACCATTGAAATTAATAATTTAGTTGTCCGACAAGTAACTCGAAAACCAGCTGTTATGCCTGTAAAAGCGACAAGGCATATCCGCAGATTTTAAAAATCGTACACCAATGTCAGAAGTCAGAACAGAAGGGTGTTCAGTCAATCAGAGTCAGAGAAAGCATCTGAGGAATATGTGGACGAAGCCGTAATTTCTGAACGTGACCTACTATTGCAAGATTCAGTGTTATCATTTATATTGTAAAAAGTGCTGACAAAACATTATGCTTGAACCACGCAACCCTGCTTCTAATATTTTTTTCATTATTTTTCCTAGAAAGCCTATATTTTTCTATATTTTTCGTACTACGTACATGTCCAGGCACAAAATGAAACGTGTCCTTTAATAATAATAAAAGCAATAGGTATCTACCCGCATTAGATAATTTTACTTTGACCTCACCGCAGACCGCATCCAGTGTGACAAAGCCATTATCGTGTGGCACAATTTAACCGTGCTATCACAAGGTATATACGGCATTGTAATTAGCAGTGTAAGCCTATCACAAACTAATCTGCCCTGATAAGAAAGAACGCCGCAAAGTGTGTGTAACAAAATTGGTGTAGGACCCGTTAACTGGGGATTCTACTCATCGTACTGAACAACTTTTGTTCTACGACTTTGCTCAAATCGCAAATTTTTTTTTGGACTCTCCATACAAATTGATCATCTGTTTTGCCATTTTTGTATGGAGTCCAAATTTTTTTTTTGCGATTTGAGCAAAGTTGTAAAACAAAAGTTGTTTAGTACGATGAGTAGAATCCCCAGTTAACGGATCCTACACCAATTTTGTTACACCTGTATAATATACTTTGCGGCCTTCTTCCTTATGAAGTCAGTAATCTACTCCATACAAATCGTCCGAGATATTTACCTACTGCGACCTATTTCTAACACGTAGGAGTGAGCGAGATAACTGAGTGACGACTGTATCGCCATCACCGGATCGCGCCCGCAGGGGGTAAGGTCTTCAGAGAGCGGCAGGGAGTGTCCATACTATATGTACTTCCGATTAACAATTTTCAGGCTCAGCTTCAGATCTACAAGCTGTCACAAAAAAAGGCTTGCCTAGCTTAGCTTTAAGCTTACTACTCATTACACTGAACAAGCTTTGTTCGACAACTTTTTTGAACTTTCCATTTTTGGACTTTCCATACAAAGTTTGTTCAACGCACTTGTGACTCCTCCGGTGTTGCGGGTGTCTATGGGCGGCGGTAATCGCTCACCATCAGGTGATCCGTCTGCTCGTTTGCCGCCTATCACGTAAAAAAAAGTCCCAGCTAAGTGATGAAACAAAACTTGTAAAGGTTTATGAGAAGACGTCCCACCTTAAAATATTGCAACTTTTTCATACCTCCCCCCAAAAAAAAAAAACAAATGTGGCATAAGGCAGGGTTTAGTTTGGTTTAGAACTACGAATGGGCGGTAAAAAAAAACACTATTGACTTCCAACCGTAAAAATATATGGACTAACATACAAAAAACTACTTATATTTATAATCTACATATCACATAAAAATTACATTAGCAGAACCAATGGATATGTCACCGTAAGATATATGATGGGGTAATTCATTATTTCATGAATGAATACGTGATTTCACAAAAAAAACATGCTTAATGAAGCATTGCGTAATGGCGCCAATTTATAGAATCTAAACCATTATTTAACAAAATAACTATTTCACTCTAAACGAGCGTATCCGAATATGGCCGATGTTTCCAGAACGTCCTAGATTTACCCTATCTTATGGATTGTAACAGTTTTTTTCTTAATTAATTCTAAGATTGCGCATTAAATTACTACATATACCGCTTTTTCATAAAATTACACTTACATTCATGAAATAACGACATATTCCATTTTTTCGGTGATAGATATACTCTATACCACTTAAAATTATGGAAAAAAGAAACTAATTACCATTCTTACATTATAACTTATTTAAAAATTGCCATTAACAAATTATAAAATAAAGGTAACGATCCGTAAAATTCTTTGATTTTAATTTGTAATAAAATAAATTGTAATATTTGCTTCACTAGAAATTTTATTATGACATGAACACAACTGACAACATTTTTATGTTTTGTAGAATATTCAAAAATAAAATAGTATATTTTTTTATAATTAAATATTATTTTATATTTTTACGGCTGCGTGAACGTGAGATGTCTATGCTAAGTGGGTAATTTTTTTAAAGTTGTGAAATCGACATGTAGGAAAAGCTCTATACCTATACAGCCTAAAAGACACTAACGGATAAATTATTTTATTATTTAGAAAAAAAAGTAACTATAAATATAGGTGTTCTATATTTGAGTATTCTACAAAATTAAAATATTGTCAGTCATTCCAGTGAATTATTTTTATTTTGAATCAACACAATATCTATTGGAATGATTGAATATCTCTTTTTTTTAAAAATAAATAATTTGTACAATCAATTTTCAATACCTAATCCATCAATTAATGAATATTATATCCAATATTTTAAAATAACACCAATAATATACATAAACTTTTTTTAACGTATGGCGCAGACCACACAGAAAACAGAAGATGCCTCTCAGATGTACTTTCATACAAAAAGTATAGAAACTAACAAAAACTACGAAAACTCGTCATTTATACAGGTGTAAAAAAATAGATTTGAGACTCGTTAACTGGTGCTTCTACTCAGCATATTTAATAACTTTTGTTTTAGCACATTGACGAAATTAAAAAAAAATTGGACACTCCGTATTAATTAGCCAAATACGTGATTAATTTGTGTAAAGTTTTTTTTGCTGTTTCACTTCAAACTGATTGACCAAACAAGTAACCTTTTTTTCACGTTTTTTTTCGGTTTTTCAAAGAACAGTTGAAAGAAAATTGTACAGTATGATGACTAAATCTCCAGTTAACGGGTTCTACACTTATTTCCATACATCATGCATAGGAAGCGTCACATCCGCGTCGTCCTCACCCTATCTCTTCTGTGTGGCCCACGCCTTAGATAATTGTAAATAAATCACACATCGGGTCTAACAATTCATTTTTGTTAGTAAAATAATAATAACCAAATACCCATTTTCAACTAAAACACCTATCATTTAAGTATACACGAATCACGATAGACGTTTCTATCTCTTTCACTCTAGGCGCAAACGTGAGCTATAATAAGATCGCAGTAAAAACATTGGTACTATACTCCATTTTTTCAGGTATTAAAATAAGTGTAAACAATCTTGTGTCTTTATTAGATATCTGCATGTTAAAATTCCCAAATGAGTAGAGTATATTATTGTGTTTTAATAGAAATTCAAAAGAAAGTTAGTACCTCAATTGCAAGATATCAGAATTTTAACATGCACATTTCAATAAAAAGACATATCAAGATTGTTTACATTTATTTTAATACCTACAGAAATGCAGTATACATACAGTACGTATAGCCACTCCGTGCCTTTGTAAGGTGACCTCACCCCCTGCGAGTCAGATCCGTGAAAGGTTACTTAGGATGTACGCTTGGGTATATGTTACACGCGTAAATGTGTGTGTCGCGTGGCTTGCGCTAAGCAACCGTCACCGGATGTTACCCGCAGGGGGCGAGGTCACCTTTAGAGAGGGGACAGGGAGAGGAAGTCCTGTATGTAGTACTAATATGTATATATGCTGTGGTACTAATAACCTAAATCCAGATTTCATGTCCAAGAGAACTGCGTTCAACGCCTCTCACTCTACGCTTACGCTTGGAGTAAAAGAGACAGATAACACAAAATGCCATGCAAAAATGCAAAACATAAGAAAAATTTGAAATATCTGAATAAAATTAACTGGTGCTTCGCGTTTACGAAACTGAATAACACAAATAAAAGTGAAATCTGTATTTTCTTTCTCTATGTTGATGTAACTCTTGCAAAGATTGTGTTCAATGTATCTGTTATTTAGTGGTTCTTTTTCTTCGATTTATCTGTCTACAGATTTCCACCAAGGAACCCTTTGGACTATACATTGTGATCATACAAAACAAACTAATCATTTTGATTTACCAAGTTTGTATGGAATGTCCAACAAAAATGTTTTGCTTTAGTTGTATGGGTTCTTTGGAGAAAGTTGCTTAGTTTCATGAGTAAAAGCCCCAGTTTTTATTTTGATATTTTAAAAAGACCCTATCAGTGATGATACTTCACTATTTCACAATAGGTACAACTTCGCACCGAATTTCGCATCCGTAATTCCGTATTTCACATATTTTTTATTCATTATCGACTTGAAATTAGATTCATTGTTCCGTGTCATATCAAATAGTGTTGTGACTGCTTACTTATGTAGCTAGAATGTTGTACCACCAGATGTTATGATACCTGTTGAAAAGATACGTTTTTTTAAGTAGAAAAATTATAAATATAACCCGACTGGGTGAACTGGGAAGAGGGTTGGACAAAGAAGATAAAGATACTTTAGAGCAGTGTTTTCCAACCTGTGGGTCAACCGGTTCCTTATCCACGATGTATACAGGGTGTAACAGAAAGGTGTGATAATACTTCAAGGTGGACTTTTACCCATCAAACTGAACAACTTTTGTTCTACAACTTTGTTGAAATCGCAAAGAAATTTTCGGACGTTTCATACAAACTTGATTCGCCAGCTGATCGATTTGTATGAAAAGTCCAAAAAAAATTTTGCTATTTGAACAAAGTTGTAGAACAAAAGTTGTTCAGTTTGATGGGTAAAAGCCCACCTTGAAGTATTATCACACCTTTCTGTTACACCCTGTATAACTGCCAACCATCATCTGAATTGTCCCAGATATTATTATTATCGGTTGGATCACAGGCATAATTCCATTTTCCTCTATAGACTGAAAACACCGTTCCTACACAGGACCCATGCCGCTGCAGTGGAGATGTAAAACATAATAATAATAAGTAAGCATAAAACTTGAAATAAACTGACTGACTGACTCGGTGGCTAAGTGGTCAGCGATCCTGACCTCTGATCCGAGAGTCGTGGGTTCGATCCCCACACAGGGAAAACTTTTCTGTGATGAGCAGAATTGTTTGCTCTGAGTCTGGGTGTATTATATCTATATAAGGTGACTTTAGTGTCAAGAACTAATTTAAAGTCACCCTATATATGTATGTATTTAAAATTATATGTGTATGTATATCAGTCTCTAGTTCCCAAGATAAAGGGAATCCTAGTTTGGGGCCAGATGACCGTGTGTGATTTGTCCCAGATATTATTATTAATATACCTGACATTTTAACCGTCATTTTCATAGAAATGCCTGTGACATAATTACTTTTGAAATGAGCTGGTTAACTTTAATTTTCAAGGTGAACCTAGCAGTGGTGGACTTATGGCAGTTTGATTTTTACCGACTCACATTGTGTCAATTCTACACAGTACCCTTTCAGGGTTTTATGTGTGTTCTTTTTTTTACTTTTAAATGTCTATTTTACGGCATAAAAGCGTGAATAAATGAAATATAGAACAATCCCGAGGTTGGTAAACACTCGTGTCCCAGCCTTGAAGTCTTACAGTTGTTATATTGTTGAATATTGTTGAAGACAATATGAGTAGTTAACTAACAGACTCACGTTAGGACTGCCTGCGGCGGGACGCGAACCGGTAGACGACGAGCGGCCAGAGCAGCACCAGCGCCAGCGTCGGCGGGCTTAGCTCCTGCCACGGCCACCGCCAGCCGCGGTGCACTTGCTGACAATACAAAACACAAAATATTAACCCGACGACCGCCATGCTGTGCTATGAGAAATCGTGCGCCCACCGCCAACGTAGGCTCAAGCCGACAAAAACCGTTATCGGCCCTAGCCGACTGTAGCGGTCAAAAGGTTAACAAACCCGAGACACTAACGAACTTTCGCGTAATAATTAGGTACCTACTACTTCTTTTATATAAAAATATGACTTGGTTGTTTGATATAAAAATATGACTTTCTTTACTTGGTTCTTCAATACGACATGGTTCTTGGATATAAAAATATACAATACAATACAATACGCAATATGTTTACGCAAGCAAGTGTCGATGGCTTCCATGCCATACTGCGCAAGCGGGCAGCCTCACTGGTTAACAGACTGCGGGCTAGCCAGAACAGCATCTCCTGAGGGTAATAGCGGAGAGATTCGACTCTCCACTGTTTTCTCATTTCATGCGTGTGCTGGTCAGGCAGGGGCCTTATGCCTCCTGCAACTAGTGCATGCATGGAAGGTGAAAGCTGGACTTTGTGTATTTTTATTTATATTTTATATGAAGTCTGTTACTAACATTAGTTTTAGAATTTTTACTAACACCACTGGACCCTGTAGTCTGATTAAATAAAGATAAATAAATACATTTATTCAGAAAACAACACATTACAAAGTCGAGTACACCCAAACAAACATGACAAAGGAAAAAACAAGATAAACAAGAAATAAAATAAAATAGGAGAAAAACAAAAAACACACTTAAATACCCTAATTACAACTGTGCTGCTTTCCGAACCCGACTCACGAATATGACGTAGCTACACGCGTAAATGTTGTGTGTGTGTGATGGGCGTTTTAAAACGTAAATAGTTTCAGTAACTATGTATTGGTGCAATAACCGAAATACGGTATTCGGTATTACAAAAACTATGTATTTCCGAAACTATTTATTGGGAACAACTGAGAAGCATGTTTCAAATCTCAAGTTATTGCAAGTCATGCATTATTTGGCAAGAGTGTCCCTTTCTCACTTACGAGGTTTGCAAAAGACCGTCTTGCTATCAAGGAATAATTTCTCGTGCGGAAGTATTTCAGAACACGCACGAGCAACGAAAAAACACAGGAGTACGTTCAAAGTCTACGTTCTGACAGCAACGGTTCTGTCTGACAACAGCACGGACTATAGCAAATCTCGCAAGTGTGAAAGGGACACCAATATACACACAATACCATGTTTACCACCATAACGCGATAACCCTAATAACCACAGATAATTGGTAACGTAGAAATACCAACACCCTACAATACCAGTATTGTTTTCTCGGTCGCCGATACATAGTTATTAAAATAAACAGTTTCAAAACCCGTTATTGGGTACTGATAACTAGTTGCGTTTCGGTATTGGAAAATCGCGTACCGACCCACCCAGGCTTGCGCCACAAAACACATAGATACAGAAGGTCCGCTCAATACGGTCACAAAAATCCTAAGCATATACATGCTTATAGACGTATACGGTTGTTGTAGGCAAGATCACGTACTGTGCGATCGTGACCTTGCCTCGAACGACCGTATATTTCTATAAGCATGTATATGCTTACGATTTTAGTAGTTTGTATTGAGCGGACCTTCTGTGTCTATTTTGTGCTTGCGCTAAGCAACCGTCAGCGGATGTTATCGCCTTTAGAAAAGGAAAGTCCAAAATTTATTTTTGCTCCGACTGAAATGGTTTCTTATAAAATTGTACAGTGTAATCATCGGTGATCGGAGTAGGTAGATTGATTTTGGGTAAATGACCGAAACGTATATTCGGATTCCGAGAGTTTTACATTTTTAAGTAAACAAAAACGAATATTTATTCTGTTATTCTACATATAAATAGATTGCTTCTTTCAGAACCAATTGAATGAACCAGATTTACTCAAAGTCAAAGTCAAGTCAAAGTCAAAATATTTTTTATTTAAGTAGATGCTGTACGCATACTTTTAAATCGTCTTTTTTTCTACCTAGTACAAAGTTCCTACCACTTCCTACTTCAATAATATTCAACTGAATCTGGAAATACCGGAACCTTCGGGAAAAAAGGATTGTCCATGTTATAAAATCACGATGCAAGTACCAAAAATCAATCTACCTACTCCGATCACTGGTAATCATCGACTTATATAAAGGACAGGCCCTACGGAAGCGACAAATGGCACCGTTTTTTTTGGTCCCAAAATATCATCATCATGTCCCATTTGACGCATCTGTCGGTCGTGTCCTTTATATGACCAGCGAAATGTGTTTTTACGTATACTGTAACTGCGATTAAACTTTTTTTATTTATTTTCAACCGACTTCAAAAAAGGAGGAGGTTCTCAATTCGTCGGAATCTTTTTTTTTTTTTTTTTTTTTTTTTATGTATGTTCACCGATTACTCGAAGACGCCTGAACCGATTTCGAAAATTCTTTTTTTGTTTGAAAGGGTATACTTCGCAGGTGGTCCCATATTAATTTTATCGAAATCGATTCAGCGGTTTTTGAGAAAATAAAAAAAAACATAGCAAAATTGGAGTTGCTGCGATTGAAGTCGGTTGTTTTTAACGTATTCAGCGTGGTCAATTATCACTTAAAAAGTAGGCCAGGGAGTTTATTCAAAGAATTCTAATATCAGTTTTGGGCCTTATAGGCCATGGTGCCATTTGTCGCTTCCGTAGGGCCTGTCCTTTATATAAGTCGATGAGTGTAATGAATAGAAGCCACAGTTAAAAGGTCCACGATTTCAATGTTACCCCCTGTATAAGGCACTTGTCCCACCGCTCAAGAAACGTACAAGATATTCCAAAACTGCAACTTACGTCCAGTAATCTCCTGTCGCCCTCCACGGCCTTCCTGAGGGCCGCCACGTCAGCCTCCAGCCGCGCTAACGTTCCCGGGAGCTGTTCTAGCACCTTCAGATCTGTACAAAACATTATATTAAACACTTAAAGACATATAAGAGATCACATAATGCAGATTAACTTTAGCGGGACTTCGGTGGATTTTCATAGATTCCAATAATCCAAGCGAGTAAGTTTAATAAAAGAGATATTTAGTGAACAACACTTCATCTTTTATTTTTAATGTAGTCAACTCCCGGATTACGGGGGGTAGAGCGCACCTTCTTTTCATAATAATATACAGGGTGACTTTAAATTAGTTCTTGATACCAAAGGCTATGAATGTGCTCATGATAACAAACAACTTTCCCTAAATAACCCATAGTCAAATCGCAAAAAAATTTTTTGACTCCTTATACTAATTTGGCCGCTGGGCTGATTGATTTGTATGAAGAGACCAAAATTTTTTTTGCGATTTGGCTATGGGTTCCTTAGGGAAAGTTGTTTGTTTTCATGAGCACATGCATAGCCTTTCGTATCAAGAACTAATTTAAACTCACCCTATATGGTAATAATTAGTACTCCTTGCCATTTCTATCCCTTGGTTAAGGTTGCGCAAAGTGGAGTATGGCGTTATCTTCGTTAGTTATGGTAAGATACCCGCGCCCCTGCAGTAGGGACGATATGGTTTGTCAATGTTGTCTAGTGCAGTGGTTAGTCTGCTTGCTTCAGATTAGAAGGTCGCTGGTTTTATTCCCCGCGGGAGCCAACTTTGTAGGATTCGGTTTGGTTGGTGGTAGGGCATTTGAGCCAGTGAGCCCGCCTGGCTAGCTACCACCGTCTTATCTAAGTCTTACTGCCAAACATCAATGTTAATACCATTGATGTGTTCCGGCATGGAGATAAGATAGCCAGTTCCCCATTGCGTCGGGGAATCTTGGTAAGCCCGCTTCCATCTTCGGCATCATCATCACTTACCACCAGGTGAGATGATGCCAGGGCTTACCAATTGCGCATCCAACAGTGGATGTCTTTTGGCTCATTATGACTATCCCATGCCACATTACAGCTAAAGATCAAACTGCACAACGCGACACTGCACAGCCAAATATTTTGTATGAAATTGCAGTGCCGCGTCGCGTCGCGACACGCCGCGCAGTGCGGTATAACTCATACGATTTCATAGAAAAAGTATTGGGTCACGCGGTGTTGCCTAGTGCAGCGGTTCCCAAATGGTGGTCCGCGGAACCCTAGGGTTCCGTGGGAGGGTCGCAGGGGTTCCGAGAGTTAGGCCTTATTGTCAGTTCAGTATAATTCGGTACCGATCTGTGCAACACATAGTGCATTTCTACTCTTTCGCGCATACGGTACAAACATAGCGCGCACAATAATTTCAATCATTGAATAAGTTTTGGATGGGACATAAAGATGAATATTCCCTTTGGCGAGGTAGGGTTCCGCCGACAATTTGTAGGTCAGTTTGGGTTCCACAGCAAAAAAAAAAATGGGAACCGCTGGCCTAGTGCATTTCGACCTTAAATGTTACACTCACGCGTCAGCTGCGACGTGATCTGGTGCGCATGCCCGTTGCTTAGCCGCGGCGCAGCGCGCGCCGGCGCCGCTCCCTCCGTCTCGCTCTGTATTTACACAAAGACAAACGACAACACGTGAACACTTCATTATAACAAGCAGGGTCCGGAAATTTCCTAGCACTTTTAAATAATCGTGTACTGGTGTGTGTGGGGCCTAAGGTCCCAGCGAATGTGGTGTGGGTTGCACGCGAGTTATGTTTGTTACATTAATGTGTTATAGAAGACCACCGTTCCACCGTGGGAGAGCCATGCTTCGGCACGAATAGGCCGGCTCGACCGGAGTGATACCACGGCCTCACAGAAAACCGGCGTGAAGCAACGCTTGCGTTGTGTTTCGCTGAGTGAGTGAGGGTACCGGAGGCCCAACCTACCCCCGCCCCCCCAATTCCCCCCATCCCCCCATCCCATTTCAAAGGTCGGCAACGCACTTGTGACTTCTCTGGTGTTGCGGGTGTCTATGGGTGGCGGTAATCGCTTACCATCAGGTGATCCGTCGGCTCGTTTGCCACCTATCACATAAAAAAAAGGAAACTATAGGTCTCCAGTATGATATTTGCATTTTTAAGTCATTAAAATTTTAAGACTGTTTGTTTCTTTGTAAAATAAAATCAAAGGGAATGCACATTTATCGACTTCCACCCTGTTGTTGTACAGTATAAAACAGTTGCCTCTTCAAGTGGTTACAAATGTGCAAAACAACAGCGCTGCAAATGGCCTGTCTTTAGCCGTCTCACCTGTTAAACACAGGTGTTAAAAAAGTGCGTTTGAAATTTTAAGGGGTTACTCAGGATCAAGTATAGAATCCAGGAAAAATATAGAAAAAATCCGCTCTTCAAATTTTTTTTTCAGATTCTCATACTAAATCTGAATAGTGAATCAAGAATTTGTATGGAAAACTGAAAAAAAATTAAGATCGGATTTTTTCCTGGATTCTATACTTGATTCTGAGTAACCCCTTAGAATTTCAAACGCACTTTTATAACACCCTGTGTTTAACAGGTGAGACGGCTGAAGACAGGCCATTTGCAGCGCTGTTGTTTTGCACATTTGTAACCACTTGAAGAGGCAACTGTTTTATACTGTACAACAACAGGGTGGAAGTCGATAAATGTGCATTCCCTTTGATTTTATTTTATTTGTATGTATACTGTATGTTAAAACTAAAATAAGGCATGTTGGTGGAAGAATAAAGAGACAGCCACAACATCAACATACACGAAGCGGTCGAGGCTCAGTGCGACTTGCGTGGTCGCGTCGATCACGCAGGTTAACTGACTACAGACACGGTCATAACTTGGATGGGTTTATCTGTTAGTGGCATTTATCTCGACCGATTCCGTGCTTCGCAAGGCCGTTAAACCGTTGGTGCCGGCTGCTATCGCTAGATAGCAGTCGTTAACATAATTATATAACATAACATACATATACATATATTGTATATGTATGTATTTAAAAAAGTATATGTGTATGTATATCAGTCTCTGGTTCCCAAGATACAGGGAATCCTAGTTTGGGGCCAGATGACCGTGTGTGATTTGTCCCAGATATTATTATTATTATTATATTATTATGTTAAGCCAGGTCGATGGCCTTATAGGCGGCTTGATAACTTCTGACACTGGGGTCGGCCACTAGCCCCACAACCTCCACCAATCCGGGCTGTGTGTAGAGTATGGCCTAACCTTCCCGATATATGGGAAGAGACCCGTGCCCCTGCAGTGGGGACGAAATGGGTCGTTAACAACACTACATACAATACTTAACATCTACGGGCAACATCTATTTAACCGCCTCTGTGGTCCAGTGGCTGGTCTGCTTGCTTCACATCAGGAGGAGGTGTTTGTGTGCGTGCGTGCGTCCATGTGGGTGTGCGTGTGTGTGTGTGTGTGTGTGTGTTTGCGTGTGTTAACAGATAGACAGGTTGTCAATAAATCTCTTAAAACTAAAGGAAAGCATGTTAGTGGAAGAAGAAAGAGACAGCCACTACGTACGATACTAACATCTACGGTGTCAATGAACTCGTCCTCGCTGTCGCGTCGAGTTTATGTATATATATGTGTGTGTGTGTGTGTGTGTGTGTGTGTGTGTGTGTCTACAGACACCAATAAAACGGTTTATCCACCTATCCATCTATCTATCTATCTGTTCCGTTTTTTTTTTTGTTAATTGGTTAATAACTCTTAAATCTAAAGGAAAGCGTGTTAGTGGGTTAGTGGAAGAAGAAAGAGACAGCCACTACGTACAATACTAACATCTATGGTTCATTCCAATCAAAAAAAAGCAAAAGGTAAACAAACATAGTATGCAGATGACATTGACATGTGTCAGTTCCATAGTAAGTTTGAATGAAGTTTACGGTGTCTATGAGCTCGTCCTCGCTGTCGTATCGAGTTTATGTATGTATGTGTGTGTGTTTACAGACACCAATAAAACTGTTTATCCACTTATCCATCTATCTATCTGTTCTGTTTTTTTTTTGTTAATTGGTTAATAACTCTTAAATCTAAAGGAAAGCGTGTTAGTGGGTTAGTGGAAGAAGAAAGAGACAGCCACTACGTACAATACTAACATCTACGGTGTCAATGAACTCGTCCTCGCTGTCGTGACGCGGCCGCGGCGGCGGCGACACGCCCCGCGTGGGCGAAGAGGCGCCGCTCACTGATCTAGAACCTGGGGGCGAGACACGTTGGATGAGAAATGACATAATTGATACGAGCTGAAGATGACAAGGGCTCACATACTAATATGAGATGAAGATGACAAGGACTCAAATATTTATATTAGCTGAAGATGACAAGGACTCACCTACTCGATCCCCACCCAGGGAAAACATTTCTGTGATGAGCAGGTTTGTTTGCTCTGAGTCTGGGTGTATTATATTTATATATGTATGTATTTAAACGTATATGTGTATGTATATCAGTATCTGATTCTCATAATATAGGGAATCCTAGTTTGGGGCCAGATTGACCGAGTGTGATTTGTCCCGGATATTATTATTTTATTATTGATATGAGCTGAAGATGACAACGACTCACCTACTGATACCTAGCTGAAGATGATAAGGACTCACATATTGCACTGATACAAGCTAAAGATGACAAGGACTCACATACTGATACTAGGTAAAGCTGACAAGGACTCACATACCTATAGGCGTGTTGTGCTCGGACCGGACCCTCGCTAACACGTCTCCCGCTACCAGCTCCAGGTCATTGCTGGGGAAGCCGCTGTCGTCGTCGTCCACCGAGAGGAAGGAGGCAACGTCCTGGTTGTACGACATAGTTTCAACTATCTGTTGACAAAGAGTGGAAGGTCTTATACATTTAGACAATGGAAAACTTGCATGAATTTTAGATTTCAACTAAAAGTAAATATGACAGTACAATAGTCATACAAGGACGGTTGTTGAATAACATTCTAGCTCGTTTCCAATGTTACATTAATAATAAAGTCCCTTTGTGATACCTTTCATAGGCGCAGCGATATAGTACCATAATATAGAAGCCGGGTATTGTTAAATGAAGGGTCCACTGCTATAATGATGAATGTCCAAAATTATTTTAATTCTAAGTAAGTGCGTCATTCGTATTTTTTAGGGTTCCGTAGCCAAATGGCAAAAAACGGAACCCTTATGGATTCGTCATGTCTGTCTGTCTGGGAGCCGGGTCGTTCCCTTCCCTCAAATATGGTTGAGGGGAGCGATGGCTGACTCCCGCGTTATACTCGTGATCGGGTGCTGTCCGTGTGAACTGGCCTGCTCTTGTCATTGGTGTTTGGTCACAATAATTACCTATTTGCACATTGTACTTGTATGTTTTTGTTGATCCTTTCACATTCGTTTGTAATAGTATGCAACTAAGCTAACTATATCTTTGTTGTTTACCTGAATTATGTAATAGCATATAAGAATTTTATTTAAAAAAATATGTTGGAGGGAGTTTCTTTAGGGCCCGACGTTTCTTCTCTCTCCGCAAACACTTCCCGAAACGTTGGGTATACGAGTTCCGAGTGGTAGGAACTTCGTATTAGGTAGAAAAAATATGACGTTCGAAAAGTGTACAGAGATACCTACTTCGAATAAATATTATTTCATTTCATTTCTGTCTGTCTGTCTGTCCATCCGTATGTCACAGCCACTTTTTTCCGAAACTATAAGAACTATACTGTTGAAACTTGGTAAGTAGATGTATTCTGTGAACCGCATTAAGATTTTCACACAAAAATAGAAAAAAAAAACAAAAAATATTGGGGGTTCCCCATACTTAGAACTGAAACTCAATTTCTTTTTTCATCAAACCCATACTCTAATATCATTTTTTTCTAAACTGAATAGTTTGCGCGAGAGACACTTCCAAAGTGGTAAAATGTGTCCTCCCCCTCTAACTTCTAAAATAAGAGAATGATAAAACTAAAAAAAAATATGAAGCAAACTTCCACCGAAAATTGGTTTGAACGAGATCTAGTAAGTAGTTTTTTTTAATACGTCATAAATCGTAAACCGCAATTTACCTACAACGAACTACAAGAACTTTTATATTATGTTACTTGCTGCTACGGAACTGCTTTTTTTTCACCATTTGTAAGCTTAAACAGGCTTAAAACCAAGTGAAGGCTACACTACAATAATTATGAATGGCCTTTTTTCTTTGTTTAAAGATAATTTGGTTTTAAGTTTACAAATGGTGAAAAAATGACGAATGACGCACTTACTTAGACTTAAAATAATTTTGGACATTGGTCATTATTGCAGTGGACGTGGATCCTTCAAATGGCAACGTCAATAATAATCATTTCTAAAATTTCTATAGTCAATTTTGTTATTTGTTATTTTCTTAATTTTGTTGTTTATTTATTTATCGGCGTGTACCTTGTGTAACTCGTCGACATACGCCTGCATGGCTTCATCTTTGGTCATGTTGCCCAGTCTGTTCCACGACTCCCATTTTGCTCTAGAACGACAAATAAGAAAAATGCCATTATTTACAAATAAAAGGCAAAATTTTATAAGAACTTTCGAGATGAAAATGTTTACTTTAGATATAAGATAGATAGATAGATAGATATAACATTTATTCACTTACACGACACATTTAACAAAACAGGTTTAAACATTTTACAATCAGAAGATAATACAGAAGGATACAGACAAGAACATAATACACAAGAAGGGCAGACAGAATGAGAAATAATATTTAAACATTTATATATAAGTAGGCAGGTGCCGTGTAGAGAAACGGTTCCGAGCTCAGCACATGCTGCAGTTTCCTGCAGCGCTGATTTTCAGTCAGTTATGTACAACTTTACCTTTCCCCAATGCTGTGCTACCCCGCGGGTCCTGAATACATTAACAACCAATAGTATCCCCACTGCTCGGGAACAGGTCTCTTCCTATAGCTGGAGAAGGTAAGACCATACTCCACACACGGGGGCCACGTCCGGATTGGTGAAGGTTGTGAGGCTAGTGGTCAACCCTAGGAGTATTTATTTAAATACAGGGAATCCTAGTTTATCTTGATCCCTAGACTGACACAGGATACATTTTTGTCCGTCGTGGTTTTAGTTTTTTTGCTATATAACTTAATTGCAAACCTATTGACGACATCCCAAAAGCCAGGTTTCGGCTTGTCGCAGGGTCCCTCTGTCGCTTGCTTGAAGTAGCTGTAGAATCGCAGCATCAGCTCATTGCTGGGCTGGTACGATCCTGCAACATGGGGAAAATAAATAAATAAATATCCAGGCAGGAAAAAATCACACACGTTCTTCAGGTCCCGAACTAGGTTCCCTCTCGACTCGATACGGTTGGTGGTAGGGCATTTGGTGAGCCCGTCTTGGTAGCTACCACCATAGTAACTAAGTCATGCTGACAAACATCAGTGTTAATAGCACTGATGTGTTCCTGCAGGGAGATAAGGTATTCAGTTCCCTATTGCATTGGGGAAACATGATAAGCTCGCGTCTATCTTTCGGCACCATCGTCACTTACCATCACGTGAGATAATGCTTTAGCTTACCAATTATTGTGGATAAAAGGAACTAGTATATAAAGTTGTTTGGTGTCGGTACTTTTATCTGCCCCACACTTGTACTAGCCCCACAACCTCCACCAATCCGGACTTGGCCCCCGTGTCTGGAGTATAGATGGGTTTTTGCCCGGGCATTTTTGGGCATTTTGAATAAATGCCCAATAAACGTCCATTTGCGCCATACAAATTGGGCATTTATTGGGCATTTACTCAAAACTGCCCGGGCAAAAACCCATCTATAGTCTGGAGTATGGCCTTACCTTCCCGAGTTATGGGAAGAGACCCGTGCCCCTGCAGTGGGGACATAATGGATTGTTAACAACTTATATCTGACCCTGCCAGGTTATTGGTAATTGTATGCGTACATAGAACCGAATCTCGTAATAACGTGAAAATTATTAAAACAACTTCCCAGTTAAGTTGAGAGTGAGACATTAGACATTTGTTAATAGAACAAGCTAATGCAATGACATATATGTACAAATATGAAGGCCATACATACATCTTTAAATGCCAAAACAACGCGCTGTTAATAAATGTATACTGTTTTACTGCGCTGTGACGGAAAATAATATAGGTATGTCGCAATTTAATGAGAAAACCTTTATCCTAACTACATAAAATATTGTAAATGTGAAAATGTGTTTTGGTTGATTGATCCATCTTGGCGCATTAACGTCTCAACCAATCTTGTAGAAATTATCCCGATCTTTTATCCCGATTATTTAAAGGTTTCTGTAGGATAACCAAAAATTGTTTGCTAACGAAGCAGCAGTAAACAGCTGGTTTAATATTCGGACCTCCTGATTACATTTATTTAGCAAAAAAAAAAATCATGAAAAAAAGACAAAAATAAATGTACAAAATACTTATGTACAACTGTTCCCTCTATCGATTTTAAAAACATCATACAGCTGATAAGTGGAAGGACAAAGTTTTTCACTTTTCTTTTATTATAAATCGGTGGGTGTGACGCACCGGTCATGCATAATTTATTGCCTGAATGTCATCGATCCGAAAGTCCTTGGCGCTGAATCACTTAGGTACCATAACCATAAAATAATAGAATGATAATATTTTAATTTGCATTTTACAACATGAATATTATTATGGGCGCTATAGTCGACGGCCCTACACACTTTTAAAATATATACATGATACAGATATATTCCTTTTAGACTTTCGAAATACATCAATAAAAGTATTTATATGTATATGATAATTATGAACCCTTTTAGTTTACGGGATATTATTTATAAAACTACCCGTATACAAGAAAAGTTAAAATTACATATTTAAATGTGATGTTTAAACCTATATCAATAAAAAAAAAACTCAAATCGATCAATTCCTTCGGCTCCTATCCTACAGGATATCCTAGTAAAAGTTTAGAAACCATATACCTTTATAACTAAAACAAAACAAAATGAAAACAGACTCGCAATAACAACTGTTATCGGGCAATGAAAGCCAGCGTTTGACCCCAATCAAGATAACTATAAATATTGTATATTTTCTCCTTGTATCATTTCATATCTTTATGTAAACGTACTGATACGATATACATATATATTGCACTTATTGTTAGAGCCATCGCATCGCCCACGGCGACTTTTTGCAGCGGTACAGTCACGCGTTTTGGGACTGCGCGACTGTTTTTAACCGATGAAAAAACGGAGGAGGTTCTCAAGTCGACGCATATACATATATATATTTTTACATGTGCTCGGCTAGCTATCGCATTTGCAACCCGTAACAGAAGCGATACCGGCGCTTTGTATCGATTCAAAATCGCTACTGCATCGATTCAATTCAAAAAGTTTATTTCAGACCAGGTCCATATTTTTGTTTTTGAGCTGCATCCATCGATGCTTTTTTGTTTAGACGTCATCACGTCTTAACAAAACATTAAAACAACGTCTAAACAAACAATTTAAAACTAGAGACATGCCGTACGGCGAGTGTATCGCGATAGGAGCGATGCAGAATCCTAGTTACGTGGTCTAAATTACAATACGTAGTCAGCGACAGCATCGCAATGAAGAATACCACCAATTTTTGTTTTTTATCTTAAAATATACTCTACTAAAAATAAAAAAATATGGTGAAAAAATTTTTTTGATACGTTTGATAGTTTCCGAGATACTGAATTATTTAGGTAGGCAAGTGACGCGGGGTCGCCGCACGCTGCTGTGACGTCACTCTACAACGGTCGCTCAGTGCGCGCACCGCTCCCTACCTCTATGTATGAAGTTTGCGTTGAAAATTTTAAAAATGACGAATCCAAAAACTAGAAAATCGTGCTCGTGTCAAAGTGCTTAAATACAACTACCAATATACCCGAAAAGTTATTTTTTACTGTTATATTTTTGAACCTGAAAGTCAAAAGAAATACATGAAAAGTATGATCCACCCAGACCCAAAGCCAAAAGTTGTGTGTATCACCTTCTCCTTATCTGATAACTTTTGCATAAACAGTAACGTCGTCGCCGTAGCTATTTCTAGCCAATCTAAAATAAAATAAATATGAGTTAACCGATACACATAAAAAATAAAAACCGGACGAGAGCGAGTCTGTCTCTCGCGCAGAGGGCTTTGTCCACACCTACAAACAAACAATATTTTAAATTTTATCAACTTATTTTAAGATTTATAGATAACTTCTTGTCATCAACTGTAATATAATGACACAATAACGGCACTTAAGCGGTCATGGCACAGCGCTGCTTATGTGGTCGCATCGATCACGCAAGTTAACTGACTACAGACACGGTCACAACTTGGATGGGCTTAAATATCAGTAACTATCACTAGATGGCAGTCGCCAAGCTATGTCGGAGGCGTTATAGGCAGCTTGGATGGACTGCTAGTCAAATCCATCCAAGCTGTGACCGTGTTTGTAGTCAGTTAACCTGCGTGATCGACGCGACCACGTAAGCAGCGCTGAGCCATGACCGCTTCAGTGTCGTTATTGTGTCATTATATTACAGTTGATGACATAAGTGATTTTGACACCATCACTTTTACCTTGCCCCTCACTCCTTATTTCCGAAATATCAAGTTCATAAATATCATTATTACCTAAATTTTTCAATACTAGTAATGAAAAATAGGTATGTAGGTATATATGTATAGGTATCTTATAAGGATCAACAGATTTGTGATAAGAAAGAAAAAAAATAAGTTGTAAGTACTTTTGCATTTTTAATCATTGTATCGGCGGCCGCGGTAAAGAAATCGGAGTTATTTGAGAAATAGTAGCTTAACTCGTCTATTTAAGGAATTATTCGATTTTTCAATCAATTTTTAAAACTGTCATCGATTATACTTGTAACACTACTGTAACACCGATTCACATAAAAAAAACTACAGTTAGAAATGTTATTGTGGGCAAACGTAGGGACCATCCGATAGCAATGTATGAAGAACACAGTACGGTGAGAGCGGCGAGTTGCGGTATGACGTCACGCGCGCTTGGCGCGCCCGAGCGAAGTATTTGAAAAAGGCGGAAACTAAAATTATCGTAACTTCAAAACTACTCGCTTGATTTAAATGAAACAAAAACAAGTGTATTTCTAGGCATTTAGGCTACAAGGTCATAAAGTTTCAAGTGATTTAACGGACCCATTAACATTCTTCATTATAATTATTCAATTGCGATTGCGACGCCGCGAGCGTTTTTGCGACTGCTTCGCTGCAGAAAGTCGTCGTGAACGATAGCCCTTATACTCGTAGCAGTGCACAAAACAAACACAAGGGTGATTGCAAAATATAAATGATAGGTACCAAACAAATAATAAAATATACTATATTTATAAGGTCTAAAAGATCAGTTCTGCTCAAACAACATAATTTATACAGGGTGTAACAAAAAGGTGTGGTGATACTTTTACTCATATAAGTGAACAACTTTTGTTCTACAACTTTGTTGAAATCGAAAAAAAATTTGGACTTTTTATGGAAACAAAAGTTGTTCACATAATTTTCTCGTGTGCACCACCGGGCGATAGCTGAAAATCAGCTTCTCACTTTTTGGTGAAGTATAACACTGATCTAAGGTCCGTCTGTAATACTGCGGTAGCTTATCTAGTTTTTCTTTTTCTTTTTTTTACATTTTGATTTCTTATTTTATTTTATGCATTTTTTTTTTGTTACCAGCAACGTTCTTTTTTGTGTGTGATCGGATCGCAGTCATCCATCATAAATAAACGTTTATGCATTCAGCGATTTTAATAGGGTTTTTCACCATTTTTTGAAAAGTATCTCAAATTGATCATTAGGTGGGAAAAAGTCAAAAATATTTTTTTTATAATTTTTTGAAACCTACAAGTACCCCAAAAATACATTTTAAATTACCATTCCCGATGACCGCGCGAAAACGCTAGCCGCCATGATGTTTTAGGTTGTGACGTCATTACAGCGGTAAACATGACAGTTCTACGTACAATTTAGCTACATTTAGTGAAAATTTACGAAATTAATAGTGAGTTACAATCCCTTATCGCTACCGGTGGTGTACAGTTTAAAAATACAAATGTTAAACACTAGGCAAGTTATGGATTCAAGTGCCAACAGATACAAATACCTATGAAAAACACTTGGATAAAACTTGCAAGAAGAGATCCAAAGTTACCCCTAAGAGTATACTCCAACAGCCCCTAAGGATACACTCTGACCAGTTATTGGAAATAAAATATACTTTTGTGAAGATCATTTCAATGTAAGTATCTATAATTTATTGCCAATAAGTAAATAAGTACATACTTATTAATTTCATAAAAATAAAGGTAGGTCTAGGGCGGAAAAGCCCCGCTGCTGATAATGGCATTGGTGGGGCTTGGGCATCCCCAGGCCCTATGGACTCGGCGCCAATGCTATTAGACAAAACTAAATAGTTATTTGTCTTACTGTTGTTTTGTAATCTCATACAATGTTTATAGGTTATGTTAGGTACATAAATGAATTTGTGAAATTGTTAATACATACCTACCTACCCTTTTTCACATTGCAGATGGAATCCGGCATGAAAATTATATGCAATACCTACAAGACAATGGGTATAAAAAATGCAAGTTAAATCAGGCTACATATCGTCCAGATTTCATTGCACAGAACAAGGAACGCTTAGTGAAACTTGACTTGTATAAGTAGATTAAAGCGAGCCTGGAAGATGAAGTTGAACCATTCTCACCTTGTAACCAAGATTTACCAAGTGCAGAAGATGTTTCTTGTCATGACAGAAAGTCTGAATAGCTAACCTAGCAGTTCAGTCCCAAGATCCCCTTAATGCCTCAGCTAGTATCGGAATCCTTGGTGTCGACATATCGAGTGAAGTCCAGTTCCGTGGTCATCTAGAGGGTAAGGCTAAATTAGCCTCGAAGAAGCTTGGTGTGCTCAATAGATCGAGACGGTATTTCACTGCGGCCCATCGCCTGCAACTTTATAAGGCGCAGGTTCGGCCTCACATGGAATACTGTTCTCATCTCTGGGCAGGGGCACCCCAGTACCAGCTTCTCCCTCTGGACCGTATTCAACGGAGAGCAACTCGAATCGTCGGCTGCCAGGATATCTCAGATCGGCTTGATTCCTTGGCGCTGCGTAGAGATGTAGCCTCGCTCTGCATTCTCTATCGCATGTACAATGGGGAGTGCTCCGAGGAATTGTTCGGATTGATCCCTGCCGCCTCTTTTCGCCATCGTTCTACGCGACAATATATTCATCCCCATTACATAGATGGTTGGCAGTCCACAACTGTGCGTTTCACTAGAAACTTTCTGCCTCGCACAACCAAACTATGGAATGAATTGTCGCCTGCGGTATTTCCGGACCGATACGACATTCAAACCTTCAAGAAAAGAGCGTACTCCCATATCAAAGGCCGGCAACGCACTTGTGACTCCTCTGGTGTTGCGGGTGTCTATGGGCGGCGGTAATCGCTTACCATCAGGTGATCCGTCTGCTCGTTTGCCACCTATGCCATAAAAAAAAAAAAAAAAAAAAAAAAAAAAGATCATTAAGCAGGCTACCATATAGAAGTGAATTTATAAAATTGTGAATAATATAATGTGTATATTTGTGAATTAATATGTAGATAAGTGTTTTGGGTGGAATACATATATTGGTTTACCTATAAATAAATTATTTTGTATTAAATTTTTATTACTTCTTTCAATGGTCATATTGTTCCCGAGGCAATAGGAGACAATGAGATTCATTACCCTTTCAGTTGTGTGTGTAGGCTATAAAACTAAGTAAGTACCTATACAATTTTCTAAGTCACAATCTAAAAGAGGCTTTAAAAATGATTTGTACTAAACTATTTAAAAATATGAAAGTGTGGTGGTTTTCGAGGTACATATTTATATATACTCCGAAATTATGAGATTCCTCAAAAACCATCATACTCATATAGTGCTGTTTAGTAGAATAGCCTAGTACAAATTATACCTATATAGGTATACATCTGTTTCATTACTACACTGTTACCACCTGTAGTTAAAGCGGCTGATATATTTTGGAGTGATATGATAAGAAGCGTAAGATTTTTATTTTTAGTAACATTAGCTAAGTTAACTTTCCTAAAACCCTAAAATAATGCAACTTGATAAAGCGATAATATAATTAATTAAACAACTAATTGGCATATATCAGAGAGTGGGAAAATAGGATAGTCTTATCCCAAAAAACTCAAATTGTGTATTACATAGGTTTATAAAAACAAACTGCGGGAAAAGCATAGATTACCTACTATAAGTAGGTACTATTTGTTTAGTTTAAAAAATCCTATGTTTTTTACTTATTCTTAGAAATAAGAAAAAATAAAATGCAACAGTACCGGACAGATTTTTTATTAAATACAAATACATATTTTTCTTTCTTCAGGTTTTTGTCTCCTAGTCAACAAATTAATAATTTCCTCTATAGTAAAGTAGCTATCGAAGGTCACTGAAGTTATGCAGTCCTATGCATTGCCACCTCGCAACGATGCAGCCTGTGGGTGGTTATCTTCCCATCTATATGCATGTTTGGCATTAAATATCTGTAACATCACAAAAAAATAATAAGAACAATCAGCATTTAATGTTTAATATGGAAGAGGAATAAATAACCCTTAAAAATACTTTAGGCGTAACACTTCATGCATATGCAGCATAGGGATTCCTCTGACTTGGTGGACCGACGACCTGATGAAGGTTACAGGAAGCCGCTGGATACGAGCAACCTAGGACCGATCGGTGTGGAAATCCTTGGGGGAGGCCTTTGTCCAGCAGACGTCTTTCGGTTGATGGTGATGATGATTAGGCATAAAAATTTATTTACCTGTTGAATGATACAGTTGCATCTTGGCCAGCTGCTTTATTTGGTCATTTGCATTCCAAAAGGATTTCAAAGTAGCCTCTATTTTGAAGCAGTAGGCATCTTATATGTATAGGTAAGAAATGTTTGTTACCTGAAATGATTTAGCAAAGTATTGACAAGTATCCTTGTGTATTTGTTAAAGTATACCTAAAAAGTAATCTACTTTTCCCAATGACTTTTCGAGGCTGATCATCATCGTTGCAACAGCAAGCCAACGTTATTATCCTGATTCCTGCACCATCAACAGACACCGTACTGTGTATCTGAATGAGTTTTTGTTTGATGTCACTGTTTTATTATCGTCATATTCAAATTTCAACACCTAATCACAAAAGCACAGAAATACGGCAAGCCAAATACGTTTTTATTTTGATGCTTTGACGTTTGTTTGAAACAGAATTGCAGATACCTACATAGATAGTAATATATATGTAAAAGTATGGTACCTATCTGCCAGACACGTTCGTTTCATTAATTTCGCGCGCGTATCAAATTTATTTTTGTAACGAATTTTGCAGTTTTTTCAAGACTTTACTCTAAAATAAAAATGCGAAAAAAATTAAGTTGCAAATACTTACATGCATATTCGGCAGTCGGGATTAGAAGCAAAAACTTTGCCACCTTAAATGTAGGTATTTATTCTCGGCAGATTCGTACTTTCTGCTTTCACAAAACCGTCTTCCGTCATGAAATTTCAAGTGAATTTACTGGATACAGGTTATCTTTTCATATTTTTGAAATTAGGCGAAAAATATAAAATTTTGCCACATATTGCGAACAAAATGTCACTGCTTACTGCTATTGTGACGTCACATCGACAACCAGCATGGCGGCTGGCGTTTCAGACATTTGAACAACAGATTAAAAAACTTGATTTTTGTAAATCAAAAATAAAATGTTTTTTCTCATTTTATAATATAGAAATCATATTAATTCGATTACTTATTACAAATACCACCGTAAATAAGTAGTTTTCGATTTTTTCTTGAATAGAGTGAAATACCCTATTATGATCTGGCATAAACGTATCATTTCGATAATCAATTTGTTAATTCATTATTTAGTGGCGAGAAGTGAGTGTCACTTCTGTACGTGTAATTATTTATTATTCTTTGTCCTTGATATACATCTGTAACCTATCCCAACATAACTTGAAGGGAACTACAGTAATATGTTATATGGCCGTAGTTGTGTATGTGTATTCGGCTGTTAGCATAATTGACCACGCTGAATACGTTAAAAACAACCGACTTCAATCGGAACAACTCCAATTTTGATATGTTTTTGTTGATTTTCTCAAAAACCGCTGAATCGATTTCGATAAAAATTATATGGCACCACCTGTGAAGTATACCCTTTTAAACAAAAAAAAGAATTTTCCAAATCGGTTCAGGCGTCTTCGAGTAATCGGTGAACATACATAAAAAAAAAAGATTCCGACGAATTGAGAACCTTCTCCTTTTTTTGAAGTCGGTTAATAAAATAATGCGTGCCCTTGCGAACACATGTCAATTCCCGCAGACGATCATTTCTACTTTGTTTATGTCGAAGCCACATAGTAGGATTAGCCGTTTTATAAACGGGCTAGCTGCTTTATAAAGTACTATGTAAAAGAACTCCCAATCCGCAATTCGAACCTCTTTTTACGGTGCCACTCTACATAACGTAACGAAGTCGTCCGTCCGTCCTTCGGACCCACTCGGTTTTATTCATATTTTTTTTACACAGTAGTTTAGAACGCGCCTACCTAGCTCATTTGTAAAAAGGCAAATTTTATGGGTAGTTTACACGTATTAAGTAGCGAAGTAATTAAGTGAATTTTAACTTAAAAGTAAGTTAAATTTAAGTGGTCAAGCGTTTACACGTAATAAGTAGTAAGTAGATAAGTAGTAACTAAATTTTAACTTGTGTGTAGCGTTTTCACGTTAAAAGTCTACGCTTGCTTGCCATTTAGTAGCAGGCCACGCCCACCGGGGAAAGCGCGCGGTGCGGGGGGCGCGGCAACTTATTCGAAAAATAGATTCGATTCTATTCTACTTGTGCACTTGTCTACTAAATCGTTAACTTACTACTTATGACTTAATAGCTGATAAGTGACTGTTTACACGCAGAAATTTACTTAAAATTTAGTTAAAATTAACTTAATTACTTTGCTACTTAATTATGTAATTTAATTTATAATACATCCATTAGGGGCCCGTTCCTGAAGTAGTTAATATTTACTGTCCTTACCTGCTTTCACAGTTATAATAGGCTTATTTATTATAGGCAATCCTGGTGCCAAGATAATAATTAATTACTTTATCCAATTTTATTTTGGGACAAAATCAAATATAACTTTCACCTAATCTGTGTCAAACAAACTTATATGTGCAAACATCCGCCTTAATACTCCTATGTTCTTTAGTGTACTTCGAAACTAAAGGAAATACCTTTGTTAGGTAATTAGACTAAACACCTATACAGGGTGTAACAAAATTGGTGTAGGACCCGTTAACTGGGGATTCTACTCGTCGTACTGAACAACTTTTGTTCTACGACTTTGCTCAAATCACAAAAAAATTTTTGGGCATTTCATACAAATTGATCACCTATTTTGCCATTTTTGTATGGAGAGTCCAAAAATTTCGCAAAGTCGTAGTACAAAAGTTATTCAGTACGATGAGCTTCTACTCATTCCCAGTTAACGGGTCCTACACCAATTTTATTACACTCTGTATATACCAAAATCTGTGGCTTCGATACCGTTGATACAGCCACAGATTAGATAACAGCCGTAGAGTTCGCGTATTAATTCGTCTGCTCTAGACCACGCAGTGTGTAAGAGATGTAATAAAGCTTAACGCAATACGTGCGGAAATGTTCTAACGCCACCTTTCATATACGTTTGATCCACGAAGATCAGTTCAAAAGAGAATGTGATTAATGCTGAGCGAGCGGCCGTAAGCTGAAATCGGGCCGGCTTGCTTAGAAATCGCAATGATACGTGATACGCAATCGAAGTGGCCTTAGAATATTGTATCACATTAACATATAGAGGGTAATTTGGTTAGTAAGGCTTGCCGATCACGCAGCTTTACTACTGAAGACACGGTCATAACCCGGATGGGTTTGACTCTTGTGACATTTATCTCGACCGTTTCAGTGCTTCGTAACGTAAAGCACGTCATACTGTTGTTTACTATAATAATAACCTCGACATTTTCTATTTTATAATATGTAATTTAAATAATAGACCACGTTAAAAACAACCGACTTCAATCGCTACAACTCTAATTTTGATATGTTTTTCTCAAAAACCGCTGAATCGATTTCGATAAAATTTATATGGGACCACCTGTGAAGTATACCCTTTTAAACAAAAAAAGAATTTTCCAAATCGGTTCAGGCGTATTCGAGTAATCGGTGAACATACATAAAAAAAAGATTCTGACGAATTGAGAACCTCCTCCTTTTTTTGAAGTCGGTTAAAAAGGAGGCAATGCGGAAAAATCGCCAAAGAAGTAGTCGATAATAATGTCACATGGGCATGGTATTATCATTATTATACCGAGGGTTCACGGGCGACTTGTATTAAGCGACATTTTTGGAAACACAGGTAACCTCTACTTTAAAAATTTATTTCTTACAAAATACCTCATAAAAAATAACTTCTGAAGAATATTTAAAATATTAAGAATATCGAGAATCTATATAATACTAAGAAGTTAAGTATTAATGATTATTTTTCTAAGAAATATTTTTTTTAATCAGTCTCCTGAACATTTCTAAAAATGTCGCTTAATACAAGTCGCCCGTGAACCCTCGATACGATATCACTGTCATTACAGAAAAGTCAATCGCTTTTAATTAAAAAGTCTGTAAATAATTATACAATACCTATTAAACTTGTTGTCATCATAAATATAAAAATAGTAATCATTTACATATATGTATATGGCAGACGATTAAATACTGCGGAGTGCTGTGGTGTGGAGGTATCTTAAGGCCTTCTTTCAAAAACCGAACTTTTTATTTTAAGCCACTCTAAAGCATCTGACGCGACTTAACTACTTCCATGCCACCTAGTGATAGCAACTGGTATGAACGGCTTAACGTACCATATAGTGAATTTACCTATTGAAGTAATGGAGAATGAGCTCAAGTTTTTCATGAGAGGAGAAGCCAAGTAACGGGGTCATAGTGTTCCGGAACCAAAAAAGGGGGATAGGGTGTAAACAGGTGACCTGTGCCACACAGGTGTCCCTCCCTGTAATAATAATAACTAAATACACAAGAATAAATAATAATACTACATATAGAAGTTTCATTCTGCAGAGATGTTAAATTAATAAGATTCTCTCACTACACAGCGATAAAGTCCAATCTGGCTTGCCCGTATGCTACGTGCTTTTCATTATCTATGTATATAGGGTGACTTTAAATTAGTTCTTGATACGAAAGGCTACGCATGTGCTCATGATAAGGAACAGCTTTCCTTAAGGAACCTATAGTCAAATCGCAAAAAAAATTTTGGACTCTTCATACTAATTTGGCCGGTCAGTTCATTGATTTGTATGGAGTCAATATTTTTTTTTGCGATTTGACTATGGGTTTCTTAGGGAAAGTTGTTTGTGATCATGAGCACATTCATAGCCTTTCGTATCAAGAACTAATTTAAAGTCACCCTATATAAATGCGCACCACGCGTACGTACAGGGGATAATGTAACGAATCGCAAAGCGCGAGAGTTGCTTGCACGCTGAACGTCTCAATGTTTCCTGTCCTTGTTTGCCCCTAGAGATGCCCCTAGAGGGCGCGCGGTTACGTACTTGCGCTCGTATATAGCTTCGTCGAAGTGAGAAGGCCTAATAATACCAATAGAAATAGGGATGCTCAAAGTCAACGAGGCTCTCAGCAATATGCCACCAAAGGTCCCTTTGCTTCATCGGACATATTATGCGGTCATCAAGGCATAGTTTGGAGAAGCACATAAGTCTTAGCTTAGGTTTGGCGATAATCTCAGCAATATTCTTTGACTCCATGAGTTCCTTCAAAAAGAAAGTGCATCCTCATAAATAGATAAAAATCTCTATCTATCTATCAGCCGAAAGACGTCCACTGCTGGACAAAGGCCTCCCCCAAGGATTTCCACACCGACCGGTCCTGTGCGGCTCGCATCCAGCGGCTTCCTGCAACCAGGTCGTCGGTCCACCGAGTCGGAGGCCTGCCCACACTGCGCCTTCTAGCGATTCTGAGAGCTATATCGGTGCGAAGATAAAAATCTACTATCACAAAAATCTGCTATCCTATGATTATCACTAAACCTAGCACTTTCATTGTGTTACGGATAACCTACTGTATTTCTGCCAAGCATACATGAAAGCTGAGGAAAATGCTGCCTATATCTTTCTGGATTGCCGGGAGTAGCATCGTACAGGATCGCCCACTTCGGGACCCCAATATCACTTCAGTAACTTAGTCAGCAATCCCAGACTGATACTGGACTTTCTGAAGGAGCTGGGCTGGCAGTGATGCCGCCGGCTTGTGACGCTATATTGTACATTATCACAGTGTGACTTCTGGATTCCTAGTATGGAAGAAAACAACAGAGCATGCGGCGGGGCGGCATTTAGTAATGTAATTGAGAAATGAAAATCTTACTGCCACTTCAATGCTGTTTTTTTTCCAGAATAACGACCCTAAGCGGTTGCAAATAAAACTGGTTGTAGATTGTATGAGCCACTTAAAAACTGATAACTAACACTGGAGATAGGTAACTGAAAACTTAAACTGTTATGCGGTAAAATACTGAGGCGATGTTACGTGTCGAACGTTTGAGATTCAGAATAGAAATGAGTCAATGCTCCTGCGCCTGCCAAAAGATATTCGAAATTTGAATATAATGATCGATTATTAAAAAATCAATAAAAAATTACAAGAGAAAGGGCCAGCGACAGAGCAACGATGCATAAAGGGGTAGCATCGTTACAAGCATAGCTACTGTAAAAAAATAAAGTTCGAAGTCATAAAATTGTAATTCATTTTAAAGTTCAAAATTATAAAATTAAAGTGCAATATATTAATTTCAAAGCTTAGCATTTAAAAGTGGGAACTCTATTAATTTTATAGCTCATTGTGCCATGTAATAAGAAGGACAACTTTATGCAATCATGTTTTAAAATAAATTTGCCCAACTGTCCCAAAGAAGAGTGTAATGTTTTTAGTTGTATGAATAATGAAACATATTATGGTTCATTCCAATAAAAAAAAAGCAAAACGTAAACAAACTTACTATGGATCTGACACATGTCAATGTCATCTGCATACTATGTTTGTTTACCTTTTGCTTTTTTTTGATTGGAATGAAGTATATGTATGTTGGTTTGTTTGGCTGTGTCTGCAGCTTAAATAGTTCATGTCAGATTTGTTTGAACCCCCTGAGTGTCATACTGTGTACTACTTGACTGACTCGGTGGCTAAGTGGTTAGCGATCCTGACCTCTGAGTCGTGGGTTCGATCCCCACACAGGGCAAACTTTTCTGTGATGAGCAGAATTGTTTGCTCTGAGTCTGGGTGTATTATATTTATATAATGTATGTATTTAAAAGTATATGTGTATGTATATCAGTCTCTGGTTCCCATGAAACAGGGAATCCTAGTTTGGGGCCAGATGACCGTGTGTGATTTGTCCCAGATATTATTATTATTACTGCCGTCATAAGAAAGAAGGCCGCAAAGTATATGGAGATTTCATATACTTTACGGTCTTCTTTATTTTTTATGTGATAGGTGGCAAACGAGCAGACGGATCACCTGATGGTACGCGATTACCGCCGCCCATAGACACCCTCAACACCAGAGGAGTCACAATTGCGTTGCCGACCTTTGAAATAGGATGGACTTCAAAGAAATCCAGGGATAATCCATCAAACAAAGGACCAAAACCAGGCACAATTCCATACTACTTTCCGATATTAAAACCGAAAGACTATAAGACTATGGAAAATAGGCGCCCCATAAATAGGACTTCAAAATTTTTTCGTACCTAAAAATATAGTTAATTTAAATAATGATAGTATTCTTCTTTTACATCAGAACATACAAGGTTTAGTGAATAAACTTCCAGAAATTGAGTTTTGTATTCATGAATTTACTGAAAATGGAAAGTATGTTGATATTATCTGTCTTTGTGAAACATTCGTAAAATCAGGAAATGAATCAAATGTGACGATGAAAGACTCGTCTAGCTTCGTCGTTTTGTAGAAAATCCAAAAATTGTGGCGGTACTTGTATTCTGTTACGAAAGTCAATAGATTTTAAAGCTATTCCAAAATGTGCACAAATGTCAGTGGAAAAATATTTCGAGTGCTGTGGAGTAGACATACCGGCGTACCAATGTATCGTAATTTGTATCTACAGGATACCATCAGGAAATTTAAAGGAAATAAAATGGTTCTTAGATAAGTTGGATTTACTGTTACATGAAATCACATCCAAAACAAAAAGGAAAATAGTTCTCAGTGGCGACTTCAATATAAATACATTATTAGATACACCGTATTCCAGAGACTTTAAAAACATTTTAAATAATTATAATTTAATACAACATATTACAGTTCCAACACGACTTAACTCTTGCCTTGACCTTTTTATAAGTAACATTGAAAACGCTTCTGGTGAAGTCCACAAAAGATACTTATCTGACCACGAAACATGTCAAACGCTTGAATTTCCAATGCCAAACAAGAAAAGACGGGAAACGTTCTGGTATGTTAGGAAAAGAGATTAGACAAAGGAAATATAGACAAATTTCGAAATTGCTTGGCAAGCTTAACGTGGTCAGAAATAACCAGCTCAAGCGATTTTAATCTTGATAGAGCTTTTTCGTATTTTCATGATACACTATGTCTCTTCTATAATTTATATTTCCCTGAAATTAGGGTAAAGGTAAAATCAGACACACAAAAACCAAAATGGATCACAAAAGGCATTAAAATATCTTGCGTAAATAAGAGAAAATTAAGATCAGAATTCTATAAAAATAAGACAGACAAAAATAAACAACAACTGTTAAACTACAGTAAATTGCTTAGGATTTGCATCAATAGATCTCAAAAAAATCTCAATAATTTGCAACTATGTAAAAACAAATGTAAAGCAACCTGGGAAGTTATAAGAAATAAAACTGACTGTACTATTAAACTCAATAAAGGAATTGACAAAGTAGTAGTTAATGGTAATACCTTATGTCAGCCGCAAGACATAGCAGAAGCATTTAATAGATTTTTTGTAAAAGATTCAGACAGCAGTAAATGTAAAGAATCACAATCTAACTCAAACTGCCTAAAGAGCAGCATATTCTTAAAACCATGTTCTGAAGATGAGATAACTAGAACTATTATGAATCTTAATAATACCAAATCTGTAGGTTATGACTGCATATCAACTCATATACTGAAAGCTTGTGTCTTAGAGTTGTCTCCTATTCTTACTTACTTAATGAATCTCTCTATTAGCGAAGGACAATTCCCAACTAAACTCAAAATCTCTATAATAAAACCATTACATAAAAAGGATTCGAAGAAAGATCTAAATAATTATCGCCCCATTACACTCATACCTATAATTTCCAAATTATTTGAAAAATTGGTACAAAAACGTTTGACTGAGTTTCTAAATAAACATAACATTTTAAGTAAGAACCAATTTGGCTTTCAAACAGCTAAATCCACCACCACTGCAGCCTATACCTTAGTGCAACGTATTACGGAATACATAAATGAGCAAATACCAACAATTGTTATCTTTTTCGACATGAGCAAAGCATTTGATTGTGTAGATCATGATATTTTACTCCAGAAATGTTTTAGGTATGGCATTCGAGGTCCTGCGTTAGAATGGATAAAAACGTACTTATCAGATCGAAACCAATGTTTACAATTAGACAGACTCTCAAACAAAGAACTAATTTCGTATAATTCGAACTATCTTATAAATAAACGTGGCGTTCCACAGGGAAGTGTGTTGGGACCACTCTTGTTTCTCCTCTACATTAATGAGCTACCGGTACAATCGAACTATGAAACAATACTATTTGCGGATGATATATCAGTAATTGTTCCTTATAAAGATAAATCTGTACTTTACGAAGATGAATTAAACAACTGTGTAAGTGAAATTACAGATTGGTTGACAAAAAATAAACTTAGCATTAATGTATCTAAAACTAATTTCATACAATTTTCTAATTATAAAACAGAA
The DNA here is from genome assembly GCA_958295455.1 of Coleophora deauratella. Taxonomy (NCBI): domain Eukaryota; kingdom Metazoa; phylum Arthropoda; class Insecta; order Lepidoptera; family Coleophoridae; genus Coleophora; species Coleophora deauratella. Next base: position 3,916,562 of record OY282416.1, on the reverse strand, counting down.
CGTCTTCATCCCATAATTATATGTGAAGGTCAAACAATACAAGAAACAAGTGACACAAAGTTTCTCGGCATAATTCTGGACCAACACTGTAATTGGAAACCCCATGTCCAATATGTATGTGCCAAATTAAGTAAGTTTGTTTACGCGCTTAGACAGTTAAGAAATGTTAGCGGAGAAAAAACTGCATTAACTGCCTACCATGGGTACGTTGTGTCTATCCTAAGGTATGGCATCATCCTATGGGGAAACTCCACAGAAGCAATTGATGTATTCCTGACACAAAAGAAATGTATAAGAGCTATAAGTGGAGCAGGTCCAATAGATACGTGCCATCCCTTATTCAAAAAGTATAGTCTCCTGACACTTACAAGCTTGTACATCTTAGAAATAAGCATATTTGTAAAAAATAATCTTAAGCTTTTTAGAAATGCTGAACAACATCCTAGATTAAGAAACAGGGACCTTACGCGATTAATAGTGCCAACATGTAAAAGCTCAGTATATGAAAGAAACTGTTACTTTATGTCAGTTAGAATATATAATAAAATACCTCGAGACCTGAGGGAGCTACCACTAAAGTGCTTTAGAAAAAGACTTCGTTCTTGGTTAATAGAAAAATGTTTTTATAATTTGAATGAGTTCTTTAATTGACTATTTGCTTTTATTACTATTATAATTTCGTGTAATTATTATATTGACATGAGCTATTTTAAATATTGACATATTATAAATTTGACATCTTAATTAGTGCCCTTATATAAACTTATTTTGTATGCCACTAGTTGGCGAAACACATGATACCTAGTATATATGTAAGTTACTGTAAGATCATTTTTACTGTGTTTTCCACAAATAAAATATTTTGTATTTGTTTTGTATTTGGGGGATGGGGGAATGGGAGGTGAGTTTGGGCCTCCAGTACCCTCACTCACTCGGCGAAACACTACGCAAGCTTTGCTTCACGCCGGTTTCCTGTGAGGCCGTTGTATTTTATAACTCCGGTCGAGCCGGCCCATTCGTGCCGAAGCATGGCTCTCCCACGGTAGAAACTTCTATTTTATGAGGGCAGCATAGGCAAGACAGATTTTATGCAGTTGCGTTTTTAAAATTAATAATAAAAAAGTGTATGGAGCATTATAAGGGGTAGAAGCCTTAGTGTGTTGTATGCAGGGTCGTATCGTGATAATTATCTTGATGAATATACCTTGTTTTTTTATCTTGATAATAATAAAAGTCATAAAAACAATACAATTTAATAAATGGTTAAGCTATTATGTTGCTTTACTTGTATTCAAATGTAATTTTTCCACTTCCGCGCATATTTTAATGAGTTAAAATATATCAAAATAAAAAAAACTTCAAAAATCGTCACAAAAATTGTGTTTGACACACACAATACTCAGTAAAAAAAAATATTTGTCTTCAGTTTTATAACTATTATAATGTGATGAAATTATAATCTGTAAGTCAAAAATTAAAGTCATAAAATTATAAATCAGCATGGATAATTATCATAGAAAATAATTATCTTCATAATTACAAACTCTGGTTGTATCTGTGGCACCATGACTCTCAAAGGAGTGGACCAATTTGGATGCATTTCTTTATTTACAGTAGTACACAAAAAATAAGGCGCGTCGGTAATCTTCGTTCGCGCAGACAAGAACAAAACATCGACGGAAACACCCGAAACAATCAACGCACGGTGACAGCTCTCTGACAGCTGACAATTTCATTGAATCAGGCGCGAAATCAATCAGCCAATAGCGGGAGAGATTTTCGGAACGGGTAAGAGCTGGTGACATTGAAGCTACTTGATTGGACCATCAGTTTCCCGCGTAATTAAAATATTGTCTACTGCGCAGGTACATCGGCAAGCCTTATTAAATGTGTATTACTGTACTTTGCTGGTTTCATAGCAGTGAGTGGTTCTATTGTTATGTTTGGTGACAATTGGTTCAATGCTTTAAGATTAATTAAAATGATGTTAGTTATTAATTTGAAATCAAATAAGTTTGCAAATTCAAATAATTAACTTAATAAGTAAATCTAAATAATTCTAGCCATAATGGCGTAATTAATATGATAACTGCCATAAAAGAAAATTAAAAAACAGATTTTTAATAAAACTTGATTTGTTAACCGACTTAAAAAAAAAGGAGGAGGTTCTCAATTCCACGGAATCTTTTTTAAATTTTTTTTTATGTATGTTCACCGATTACTATTGAATAGAGCTAACTTTTTCCTTCAGTTGACATACTTGAAGCTTAGCATGAATGAAAAAATTAAAATAATGAAATACATACCTATTTCTGCATTTTTTAAATTCATCCAAGGTTCCCGGGAGGATTTAAAATAGGAAATGAAAATTACGTGACCTATTATTACTACACGCAGTTAAAAAAATATATTACAAAAACACTCTGTCATCTAGTAAATATTTATGTTTTACGTAATTTATCCAAAGGAAAAAATAAATTATGCATATCCTAATAAAAACAATTTTAGTTTAATCTACTTTTTAAGGTAACTTTCATTCTGTCTGTCTATCTTAAATCTTAGATGCGTGTGTAACAACCATTGTGTAAGGCAGTCGGGGGAAAGGTTAAAAACATACAATCTAAATTGAACCTTATTTATTCTATGTATTCTATTACCATTATTGTATAAACTAGTTCTTTTTTGTGCAAAAACATGTACTGTATGAAGTGTAAGTAAATTATAAGGTAAGGTTGTTAGTTTTTGTAAGTTACTTACAACATTCAACATAATGATACATTCTGTGCTACACTATATAATATAATATATTATAAATTATGCTAATTGGTCGCCGACCGGTTTGCATAACGATATTTTTATACAACCATTTAAAAGTGGTGCATAGGTATTATAGAATAAACTACAATAATTTGTATGGATGTAATATACTTTTGCATCAGATCTTTTTTTTCTGAGGCCATGGTTGGAAAAATAAACTACTTATCTGTCTAACATAAACATATATCTATTTATATGCTCTCTGACACATCCAATGGAATTTTTTGGGCTACAACCATAAAAAAATTTGGTCGAAACATGGTCGAAAGTAAAAGTTGAAGTAAGCTATTAATATTCTTACCGCTTTTTGGCAAACTGCGAATTACGTTTACTGCAGCATTGAACTTCTCCTCCAAAGACATTTTGGCACAAACACACGATCACAATAACTGAAAATATTACAAAATAATCGACTATGCACTTTGGACTACGCACGTCCTAACTTCATTACAAATAACAGCTTCACAAGTGTTACTACGCGGCTATCAGCATGTTGTCGTATCAATTAATTGCGATCGATGAATAATTAAACATATACGTTGTGACGAACGCCTATAAGTATTCACTATAATAAGTATTTAAGCGATAAATAAAATCTCACACAAGAATAACACAAGCGATAGGAATGTTGAAAATGAAATGAATGAAAAAGAAATTGACATGACGTCAAAACGAGTGAGTGAATGATTGTAAACAAGGATGCATTGGGATCGGATACATTCACGTCATCTCTCTACTATGGTTGCGTTCCAATACCAAGGTTGCGTTCCAATACCAAAGATTTCACTCGGGGTGATGCGAATTTTACCCTAAATCGTTCCAAAACCGAGCCGAGTGAAACCGAGGGTAACCGAATGATCGCCTGACAGTTCTCCGTCGGGATTTTGGAACGCCTTCGTGAATGCGATTTTCACTCTGACAAGTGCGATTTTTAACGCTGGATGGATTCGCTTCTGTGAATCTTTATCCCCAACTACAAGACCCTCTTTAATCTGGGCAAATATAAGAAAGTTCCGAGGTTCGTTTGCTCAAACTTCCTATATTTCTTCAAACGACTCTTCAATTTGGATCGAGGATTTTGCCAAGAGGCTAGCACCGGCCACTGCCCCTTCTTACGAGGAAACTTTAATTTATAATTCGTCTGATATTGAGAGTTCTGCCAAATTTGATGCCCCGTTTACTTTGGGAGAATTGTCTCTAGTCCTCAACAGCCTTTCTGATTCCTCTCCAGGAATTGATGGTATCCCCTACTCTTTTGTTTCTAAGTGCGGTACCTCTGCTAAAACTGTGTTTCTTAACGTTATTAATTGTATATTTTCTTCAGGTATTCCACCTGATGAATGGAAAACTCAAATTATTTTACCCGTTCTGAAGCCTGGTAAGCTAAGTAGTGACCCCGCAAGCTATCGCCCTATTGCCCTTTCGTGCACTATGGCGAAAATCCTTGAACATCTCCTGAAAAACCGATTGGAGTGGTTTATAGAAAACCGTGGGATTCTTCCAATATGTCAGTTTGGGTTCCGAAAAGGTTTAGGTACTACTGACAGTCTTAGTATATTCTCAACTGACATCCGGCTGGCCTTTTCTAAACAGGAATCACTGGTGGGAGTATTTTTGGATATTTCCTCCGCCTACGACAATGTTCTTCTTCCTATCCTTAGAAGAAAATTATTGAACCTCTCGGTGCCTATCAAAATTGTAAATATTATCTCAAATCTTCTTTCTTCTAGAGCTATCGTAATTAACTCTCAAAATTCATATCTACCCCCTAGAACAATTTGGAAAGGACTTCCTCAAGGTTCTGTCCTTAGTCCTTTACTTTTTAATATCTATACTTACGATTTAGAGCAAACCGTTAGCTCCTTCTGTAATATTCTTCAGTATGCCGATGACATCACCCTATATGTTTCTGTAAAAGACATTTCAACTGCCGCCTCTCGTTTGAATGCTGCGGTCGGCTATCTTCAGGATTGGCTTCTACATCACGGCCTTTCACTTTCTGCCTCCAAAATTAATGTAATCGTTTTTTCTCGTCGTCGATCAACCCCTCAAGTTTCGATTGAGATAGAGGGCTTCTTGTTACCCAACGTATCTAATGTAAAATTTTTAGGCATTTACTTTGATTCAAAATTGACTGGAATCACCCATATCAATTATATTAAACAAAAATGTGAAAAAAATATCAACATGCTTCGCTCATTAGCCGGTGTATGGTGGGGAGCTCACCCTTACTGCCAAAAACTATTGTACAATGCAATTGTCCGCAGCCATCTTGACTATGGTTCTTTTCTATTAGAACCTTGCAACAAATTAGCTCTTTTCAATTGGGATAAAATCCAGTTTAAGTCTCTCCGTATCGTCTTGGGGGCAATGAAATCGTCTCCAACTAATGTACTCCAAGTTGAATGTGTGGATCCTCCTCTTCACCTTAGAAGACAATACCTCTCTGACAGGTTCCTATATAAAGCTGTTCAGCTATCGAATCATCCGCTTATCGCTAAATTACACTGTCTATCCGAATTCATTTCCGCTGGTGGATACTGGACCCATAAAACCTAACCTCGTCTTTTTAATAGTTTTGTTTCTTTCCTACGTCTCCCATGCCCTGTACTACAGGGCCATAAAAATGTAATTTTCGAAACCCCTTTCGACTGTTTGATTTTTTCTCCTTCCGTTGTTCTGGACTTAGGGATTCAGAAGAACTCGCCCTCAGGTGAGACGGAGCTGAAAGCGGCTATCGACCGGAATTGGCGGGGTTGGCTGACTATGTTCACTGATGCCTCCAAAACGGTCGACCGCTGCGTCGGTGCTGCTGTATGGATCCCAAAGTTTAGAATTATTTTAAGTTTCAAATGTCCGGCGTTGTGTTCGATTTTTACCGGTGAGGCAGTGGCCATCTTAGAGGCCATCCTATATGCAGAGTCTCATTCCTTGAATGAAACTGTTATTTTTTCTGATTCTAAAAGCTGTCTTTTGGCCATTCTTTCCAACCTCTTTCAAAACAAAGTTAAGTTTCCTCTTATCTACCAGATTAAATCTGCCCTCTTAAGGTGCCACGAAAAGGGCATTCAGATCGCTCTGATCTGGATACCTAGTCATAGTGGCATAGTGGGGAATGACTTGGCAGACTACTATGCAAAAGAAGCAGTTACTACAGGTTCTCTCTCACATTATAAGTGCTACTTCCATGATCTCGTTTCTTTAGCCTCACAAGGATTGCACATTTATTGGAAAGAAGCTTGGAGGATATCTAGTGCCGCGAAAGGCAAGCATTATGCTACAATACAGGAACTCATTCCTTCTAAGCCTTGGTTTTTTATTTTCCGTGATGCCCCTAAACTCTCTACATCTATAATATGCCGGTTGAGAATCGGTCACTGCTGTTCGCCTGTTCATTTGACCAAAATAAGGGTTAGAGACAACTCCCTCTGTGAATGTGGCTTAGACGAAGGATCTCCTGATCATATTTTCTTTAACTGTCGCAATTTACGGTCTTCTCTTTATGATGTTTTGCCACCTTCCATCCCTCGTCCCATTAATCTTTCATCTCTCTTGTCACTTGCGTTCTCTCCCTTCATCTACATTATCAGTGATTTTATCTTGTCAAATAACATTAAGCTTTAATTCCTCTTCTTATTTTTCTTGTAATACTTCCATTTATTTATTCGAAGTCTTTAATTTCTAACTCTTTTATTATCTCATATACAAGGTTCGGAACCGGTTAACAAATACCGGTTAATTTCGTTCGAATTTCGGTTAACGATTCCGTTCAGGTTAAAACCGGTTTCCAGCTAAACCGGTATTTTTGAATATAATACCGGTTAAGCAGGGAGCGGTATTCTAACCGAAATAAGAACGAAATTAACCGGTTAAAACCAAACGCAGTCAAGGTCAGGCGCGCCGCGCTGTTGCCACTGTTCGTGTCTTTCGCTCTCTTTCTCGCAGTCACCGCGCCGGCGGCGGCGGCGGGCGCCGCACGCCGAGCCGTTGCATTGTTTTGCGTGTATTGTTTACTGTAATTGCCAAGAACGTGTTTACTATGACGTTTATAAGATATCGTTATATTTTGACCTTACTTTTTAGGTTACATATATTTTTTAATTTAGTTCCATGTTTAAGCTACAATAGCTACATTGAACATTAAATCAGTTATTGAAGGATAAAAATAAGTAATTCAAAATGATGAAAATAGTATTACATAATTATTATGATTAGTAGATTTTAAAGTATGTGTACAATTATAAAAAAGTGCGTTTGAAATTTTAAGGGGATACTCAGAATTAGAGATTTAAAACCTGGTTTTTCTGAGGTGAAAAAAAACGTTCGATTTTTTTTCTGGCGCAGGTTTTTTTTCAGGTGTATGAAAATGAAATAAAATATCCTTAGGTAGTTATCGTTAAATAAGTGTATCATTGTTTTGTTTATTAATTTTTAACATTTGAAACGAACGTATTTGTTATTTATAGTAATTAAATAGCTCGAAATAGTTGGCACTCTCTAGGAAAAATATTGAAAAAACCGATCTACATTTGATCTCGACCTCCGTTACTTTTTGCAAAAACTGCAAATATCTGGGAAAAGGAAAAATATATCAAAAATCTGACAGAAAATTTTAAAAGGTAAACGAAAGGCGTGCATTACATGATACGCACATTGACTATGAAAAAAAATCGCAAAACTAATTTCTTTTCGATTTTACATACAAGTTCTTGATTCATTATTCAGATACCTCGACCACCGCTTTTTTTTGTAAAAAATGCAAATATCTCTGAAACGGTAAGAGATATCGAAAATCTAACAGAAATTTTGAAAAGCTTAACTGAAAGCATATAATACATGAGATGCATGTTGTCTATGAGAAAAATGGTCTAACTCATTTTTTATCAGATTTCCCATACTAAATGTGAACAGTGAGTTACGAATTTGTATGGGAAACTGAAAAAAAATTGAGTTTGGCTATTTTTTTATAGTCAACATGCGTTTCATGTATCATATGCTTTTACTACAGTTTTTCAAAATTTCTGTCAGATTTCCGATATCTTTTACCGTTTCCAAGATATTTGCAATTTTTGCAAAAAAAAAACCGTGGTCAAGATATCTGAATAGTGAGTAAAGAATTTGTATGGGAAACTAAAAAAAAACCATACAAATTCCTTACTCGCATTTTTTATATTTATTTTATTTTTATAAAAAATGTTAATATCTCTGAAACGGTAAGAGATATCGAAAATCTAACAGAAATTTTGAAAAGCTTAGACCAAAGCAAATAATACATGGGACGCATGTTGACTATGAGAGAAATGGCCTAACTCATTTTTTTCGGATTTCCCATACTAAATGTGAGTAAGGAATTTGTATGGGAATTTTTTTTTAGTTTCCCATACAAATTCTTTACTCACATTTAGTATGGGAAATCCGAAAAAAATGAGTTAGGCCATTTCTCTCATCTCTTCCTATCGACCTCTGTTACTTTTTGCAAAAACAGCAAATGTCTGGGAAAAGGTCAAATATATCAAAAATCTGACAGAAAATTTGAAAAGGTTAACGAAAGGCGTGCATTACATGATACGCACATTGAATATGAAAAAAATGGCAAAACTATTTTTTTTTTTTCAATTTTACATACAAGTTCTTGATTCACTATTCAGATACCTCGACCACCGTTTTTTTTTGTAAAAAATGCAAATATCTCTGAAACGGTAAGAGATATCGAAAATCTAACAGAAATTTTGAAAAGCTTAACTGAAAGCATATAATACATGAGATGCATGTTGTCTATGAGAAAAATGGTCTAACTCATTTTTTATCAGATTTCCCATACTAAATGTGAACAGTGAGTTAAGAATTTGTATGGGAAACTGAAAAAAAAATGAGTTTCGCTATTTTTTTATAGTCAACATGCGTCTCATGTATCATATGCTTTTACTTCAGTTTTTCAAAATTTCTGTCAGATTTCCGATATCTTTTACCGTTTCCGAGATATTTGCAATTTTTGCAAAAAAACCGTGGTCAAGATATCTGAATAGTGAGTAAAGAATTTGTATGGGAAACTAAAAAAAAACCCATACAAATTCCTTACTCACATTTTTTATATTTATTTTATTTTTATAAAAAATGTAAATATCTCTGAAACGGTAAGAGATATCGAAAATTTAACAGAAATTTTGAAAAGCTTACACAAAAGCAAATAATACATGAGACGCATGTTGACTATGAGAGAAATGGCCTAACTCATTTTTTTCGGATTTCCCATACTAAATGTGAGTAAGGAATTTGTATGGGATTTTTTTTTTAGTTTCCCATACAAATTCTTTACTCACATTTAGTATGGGAAATCCGAAAAAAAAAAGAGTTAGGCCATTTCTCTCATCTCTTCCTCTCGACCTCTGTTACTTGCGTCTCATGTATTATTTGTTTTTGTGTAAGCTTTTCAACATTTCTGTTAGATTTTCGATATCTCTTACCGTTTCAGAGATTTTTGCATTTTTAATTTAAAAAAAGTTTTCTTTTCAAAGGGCCTAGCCGAACTTCCATAGCAAAACTGCCCCCAATAGGAACTTATATCGTAACCTATGCTATATTGTAGAGGATGCTAATAGAAGTTGATGGAGTAGATACTAGCTCCATATCTTCCTTAATTGAGGAGCTATTTGAAAAAAAGTGTCTGGAGACGAGGTTTTTTCAAAATGATATATTTTTATTATTTTTAAAGTTAGGAAAATAAAACCAATTCCAGTGTTTATGGTACACTTTATAGTTTATTTTATAGAAATTTTCTATGAGCCAAGCCTAAATAAAAATATCAAAAAAATGCAAACAAAATATTTAAAAATTGATTTCTATCAGATCTTATAAAATTACCACTTTGAAAAAAATATATAATAATTGTCTATACCTTGCCTAACAGCATGCCAAGTTTCATTAAAATCCAAAAGGTGCAAACTGTCAAAAAAAAAAAGTTAAATAAGTGGACCACCTTACGACCACTACGTTGAACGCTTTTAAATTGTAATACATTTTATATTTTTTCAATATTGGACATGAACAGTCTATAAAAAAACCGGCCAAGTGCGAGTCGGACTCGCGCACCGAGGGTTCCGTATAAATTCATAATCACACATGTCTTGAAATCTATATTTTTTATATTTAAGTTGATTGAATGAAAGGTAATTTGCAGTTTACGATTTAAAAAAAACGTATTAAAAAAAACTACTTATTAGATCTCGTTCAAACCAATTTTTGGTGAAAGTTTGCATGGTAATGTACATCATATATTTTTTATAGTTTTATCATTCTCTTATTTTAAAGTTACAGGGACACACATTTTATCACTTTGGAAGTGTCTCTCGCGCAAACTATTCGGTTTAGGAAAAAATGATATTAGAAACCTCAATACAGGGTGTAAAAAGACCACTCCCGGAAACTTAAAGGGGGGGTTCTAGGCACGCTACTGAATACGTTTATGTAAAAAAAACAGCAAAATTTGATGTCATTTTTGAAAAAAAAAAGTATTTTTTTATTATTTTTAATTACCTCTAAACAACATGAGAAACCGAATACAATTTATTTTTTTAAATAAAAATTAAAAATGAATAAAATAGCAAAAATCCGCAATGAAAACTAAAGTGAAACACGGTAAACTTGCCAGAAACGCACACAAGCGGCAGCATCAATCGAGCGGGACACGCGGTTCAACGACACACACACAAGCGGGGCGCGCACGGGTCAACGACACGGCTGCCACTCGTTCAAAAACTTAAAAAAATCAAAACTTACCATCTTAGCTCCGTCTTCTTTCTGATCTTATGAGGTACGGCTCAAACTGAGCGCCCCCCCATCTCAAGACAGAGGCGAGCTCTACGCACCGTCTCCTCATGAAGGCGAGGCATCAGTGTTGGGTCTTCAGCGCAGTCCTCCCGCAGCCTATCAAATAACTCACGTATTCTCCTCTTCATCTCTTCTGCACTGTCGCAGGGCCTGTTGAATACTCTTTCTTTCACATAACCCCACAAAAAGAAGTCTAACTGGGTTAAGTCAGGAGACCGCGGAGGCCAAGGCGTTGCACCGAATCGTCCAATCCAATGTCCCTTGAACATTTCATCCAATCTCTGACGCACTGACAGTAAAACATGAGGAGGAGCACCGTATTTTGTAAGGTTGCAGCCTTTTCCTCTTCCATACTTTGTGGACAGTAGAGTGCGAGACCCTAAAGTTACGGCGGGCGGCGTAAGAGCTGCGTAGCAGTGCGTGTCCCCAAACGTGGATTTCGATGCACGACTTCTAGGATCAGCTCTTCATTCCGCACGCTGATCTGCTGCCCACCACCTTGCGACTGCGGAACTATTGGCCTATTTTCTAAAATAAGTTGATAGGCACTGTAAATGAGTCGGGAATCCGAAGGATGATGTCGCGTAGGGTATCTCTCTCGATAGAGTTCTAAAGCAGCATCGGCATTTCCTTCTGTCATGCCATAACACAAAACCATTTCTGCGTACTCTTGAGCGCTGTAGTGATAATTAACAGGATCACGACACGGGCGGTTAGCCATTTTACAAAAAATAAACACAAAAGTTATCAACAAAACCTACCAACTAAAAACGTTAAAAAAGCAAGAAACACTTAACGATCTAAGTAAAAAAGTTATAATCATAACAAATACCTAATCTTATTCAGAACAAAGAAAGTTATTTACACAAAAAAACTTAAAGCCTACAGAAAAAAAAACTATGAAACGTGCGCTAGGCGAATTAGTCACCGAAAGCACAGGTCTAGCTCGGAGTAGAACTATCCACGAACTACCTAATTACTATTGAAAAAAAAACTTTTTTACAAAAACATCAAAAAGAGCGGATCCCGCCTTTGTGTGCGTGAAAGAAAAGGATAGAATGTGTTCGTTACGCATATTCAATCACTGTAGCAGAAAAGAGAAGACCGAACATCAAGCCCGAGCCCAGTTTTAACACACACTACATGATTTTTCAGTCAGGACTTGTCAACATTAGGCCCGCTATTAATAAAATTTCGCTTTTAAATTAAATTACTGCGCTCGCCACGTACCGAGTGACTGGAGACAACGACGTGAAGAATGGCACTATTGGCACTGTAAATGAGTAGGGAACATAACACGAGTTTGTCGGCTGGCAAAGTCCACGTTTGGGCTAGTAGAACCGCGTGCTTACACTCACAGTCGTGCCAGCAAGGAGCGGCTTTCACATCTGACATTACAATAAAACTGTGAGTATTGGAATAAGGTACTTTCCATACAAAACTACATTATTTGTTATGTGAAGTCTACGACCCTACCCTATCACTTGCTACTAATTATGAATGTTTATTGTTAATTTATGTTGAGATAATTATGTGCATGCCAGATGGTAAAAAGGGATTCGCGAGAAAGTGTACACACATTTTAAATAACAATAACATATCGTATCTACAAAGTCATTAATTATTAAAAAATAAAATCTGCGGCACAACTTTAGGCCTGCGGCCCGCGGTTGGGAAACTCTGGCGCGGGCAACGTTGCCACTCCGCGCTCGGCGGCGGCGCCACCGTCGCTGCACAGTCGCGGCTCGCGAGTCATGCAGATAGTATGTATTCTGTGGGCTACCACGCGACCGCGCGGACGCGCGTATCCTTTTCGGTGATCGTAGTAGGTATTTTGTTTCGATAATTTAGTTTTTCGTAAATAGTTTGTGTTTTATTTTTACTATGCCAAATAATTACGTCGTCGGTTAAGTGTTCATGGTAATGGAAATTGTGAATTGTGTGCATGGTGGATGTTGGATTAGTGTGAGGTGGTGTTGTACTTGCGGATGCATAACACTACAGAGTCCACAACAGTCTACCAGGTAAGGTTTTACTAACAACTTTGTAGGCAAGACCCCCATAGATTGTTACAAAAGCTTTTATCTCTCTCAGGCGATGCTAATGTACGGTTGAAGATCTGTGTGAATGGCCCGCTAGGTTTTATTTACTTTCTTGAAAGTGTTTATGGTAGGACTTAGAAAGCATAAGTAAAATTCCTGCCCAAAGCGACAACTTTGAGCAGTGGCAATGAGGTCAGAGGTTATTCTTAGGGGCGGGCGGTGAGGCTGATGTTGGAGTATAACCTTAGGGGTGCTATGCCTTGTAATGCAAAAATAAACGATACTTTTTGATTTATTTTTTTGGGCTCGGGACTTAGAAAATTTTCGAGTTTTTTTTTGTTCGCAACTCCGCCTTTTTACTGTTGTATCATGTAAGGGCTACCAAGGGAGACAATTTTGCTCATGTGACATTTTTATGTAAGATGTACCGTTTTTGAAAAACTGCAACCAAAATCCAAAACTCCACTAAGAGTAGACTTAGGGGCACCTAGGGATTTAGTCATGATGACCCTATTCTAAAGATGGATATGCGATAGAGGGGCGGAGTCCCTGGCCCCGGAGTGTACCCTTAGGGTCTCTAAGGGTACACTCCAAATAAAAATGATTGTTCCTATCTTGTAGCAATGGTGTCGGGAGCTGGGTCTGGATTTTTGGATAAGCTCACATTGCCTAATTTACCAACTTACGAAGTGCAACAGCTGATCACAAAAACAAATCGCATAAAAATGCGCGGGACGGGGCGCGGTGGGGGCGAAAGGACGCAACGTTGCTTGCCTAACTTAGTAGGTACCTACGACAAACGGTCACACACACGCTTGCGTCAATGAATTGCTGCACGTACATTGCGTGCTTAAAAATGATCACATGTCTAAAAAAAGGTTTTTTTAAAAAAAGAAAATGGTAATTAAACTTCATATAGGACGTACATAAACCCCGTGAAGTTTCCGGGAGAGGTCTTTTTACACCCTGTATAATTTTTGAAGACCTATCCATAGATAACCCACACGTATAGGTTTGATGAAAAAAAAATTTTTGAGTTTCAGTTCTAAGTATGGGGAACCCCCAAAATTTATTATTTTTTTTCTATTTTTGTGTGAAAATCTTAATGCGGTTCATAGAATACATCTACTTACCAAGTTTCAAGAGTATAGTTCTTATAGTTTCTGAAAAAATAGGCTGTGACATACGGACGGACAGACAGACAGACAGACATGACGAATCTATAAGGGTCCCTTTTTTTGCCATTTGGCTACGGAACCCTAAAAATGAAATAATTTGTTCTGAATAACAATTAAAACTAAATTCATAAAAGAATAACTTTTATTAATTATCATCACTATTTTTGTAAATTATAACGTGATCTCTATTTATCGAAATAAATTGAACAGCCACGCTGTACACACTTTCTTGGAAATCCCTTATATATATCATTTGGCATACACAAGATTGCAATAGCTTAACATAAATCAGCAATAAAAATTAATAATAACTAGCAAGTGATAGCCTAAAAATTATCAGTGTTGTTTTGTATGGGAGGTACCTTATTCTGGCTTGGCCCGTAACAATTCATGACCTAGTATAGTAGGTCGTATAAAGTTATTAAAAAGTACACAGTTTCATTTAAATCGTTACAGCTATTTTTGAAAAACAAAAAAAACGAAAATCTATTTTTTGTATGGCAGGAATCAGAAGCAGATTTTTCCTATGGACCTATTAAATATCATAGGTAATATAAAAATATGGTATTGTACAACGTTTCATCAAAATCTTTAAAGCTATTTTTGAGCAAAAAAATTACAAGTATTTTTACCATGGTGGAAAACCTAAAATATGGCGTTATTTAAAAAAAATTAAAATGGCTAGAGATATTAAATATTGCCCTAATCCAAATTTCATTCAAATCCATCCAGTGGTCTTGGCGCTTATTGAACTTTTTCTACAATTTATTTCGATAAACAGCGATCACGTTATAATTTATAAAAATAGTGATGATGACTAATTATTTTTTATGACTTTCGTTTTAATTATTACTCAGAACCTATTATCTCATTTTTTTATAAACTGTTCATACCCAATATTGAAAAATTTAAAAAGTATTACAATTTAAAAGCGTTGAACACAGTAGTCGTAAGGTGATACACTTAATTTAACAATTTTTTTTAACAATTTGCACCTTTTGGATTTTAATGAAACTTGACATGCAGTTAGGCAAGGTGTAGGCAATTATTATATTTTTTTTTCAAAGTGGTAATTTAATTAGGCCTGATAGAAATAAATTTTTAAATAATTTTTTTGGATTTTTTTGATATTTCTTTTTAGGCTTGACTCATAGAAAATTTCTATAAAATAAATTATAAAGTTTACCATAATACTGGAATTGGTTTCATTTTCCTAGCTTTAAAAATAACAAAGTTATATCATTTTGAATAAAAGTCGTCTCCAGACACTTTTTTCAAATAGATCCTCAATTAAGTGAGATATGGAGCTAGTATCTACTCCATCAACTTCTATTAGTATCCTCTACAATATACCATAGGTTACGATATAAGTTCCTATTGGGGGCAGTTTTGCTATGGAAGTTCGGCTAGACCCTTTTCTGTCAGATTTTCGATATATTTTACCTTTTCCCAGACATTTGCAGTTTTTGCAAAAAAAAACATTTTTTTATTAAAAAATGCAAATATCTCAGAATTATGTATGGGAAATCCGAAAAAAATAAGTTAGGCCATTTCTCTCATAGTCAACATGCATCTCATGTATTATTTGCTTTTGTCTAAGATTTTCAAAATTTCTGTTAGATTTTCGATATCTCTTACCGTTTCAGAGATATTTGCATTTTTTATAAAAAAGAATGGTTTTCTTTTTAAATTTTCTGTCAGATTTTCGATATATTTTACCTTTTCCTAGATATTTGCAGTTTTTGCAAAAAAAAAATTGTTTTATTAAAAAATACAAATATCTGGGAAAAGGTAAAATATATCGAAAATCTGACAGAAAATTTGAAAAGGTCAACGAAAGGCGTGTATTACATGATACGCATATTGACTATGAAAAAAATGGCTAAACTATCTTTTTTTAAAATTTTCCCTACAAATTCTTGATTCACTTTTCAGTTATCTCGACCACCGTTTTTTTTTTATAAAAAATGTAAATATCTCTGAAACGGTAAGAGATATCGAAAATCTGAAAACAGAAATTTTGAAAAGCTTACATAAAAGCAAGTAATACATGAGACGCATGTTGACTATGAGAGAAATGGCCTAACTCATTTTTTTCGGATTTCGCATTAGTCCAGTCAATCTACGAATTTTTGTATGGAGTAGGTTGCACTATTTAATGCACTTTGGGTGAAAACTTAGAATATGTCACTTAAATAATTGCAAAATGAAAATTCATGAAAATCTCTTATGAGCATTTAATAATTTTTCGGTAGTTAGCCCCTAAAGAAACAAAATTAAATTTAAGTGTGAACAAAAAATAGAAAACTGGTGATTTTTTACATGAGGGCTTCTTATAAGACGTTTTATTTATATATATAATCGTCCCCGATCAAGATCAAAACATTGAGTAGATATTTAATATAATATATTTAAAAAAATGAGTGATATTTTGCCTTAGGGGTACATAGCCACTGTCAATAACCATGAGAATTATCTCCAAGGTGACTTCGTTTTTTTTTTTTATTAAGTTTTATTCGATTTTAACCCTTGCACACTAAATACACTAGGAATATTTTTATGAAATCTAATAGTAATATTTTTTAAACTAAGACAAGAAAATCCCCGATCAATCTGTTGCACATTTTCTGTAATAATCTAATACAAATTATAATTCGCGAGCGGGCGAGCGGGGCGCGCGGGCGGGGGAATGCGGCATGCGCGGCGCCCGCACGTTCTTAGGTACTTCTAGCTTAGCTGGTGATTTGCTGCAACATGTTGTATTAGAAATATTCTGTTCTATTATACTTTTTTCTATTTGGCATTCCACATCTCATAACGAGCGTAATTTTGCCTATGTCGAGTGAAAAATGGGAGAATCTTCAATAAAAAATAGCGAAACGCCAATGTCAAGTGAACGCTCCACGTGGTGCTTTGTTGTCGGAACTCGGAAAACGGAGCTGTCTCCCGAATTAATTTACAGTAGGTAAATCTATATGGTAAATCAGTAGGTAGGTGCTATGAACACGTTTGGATGCCCACAATCCAATCAGTATGACAATTATTGAATACCTACCTATTAATTGTGTTTTTTATCACATTTGCGTTTCGTACTATCCATCTAGCTATCCGCGCACTCGTCTTTTTCGCACCCAATAGCTCCGTCTCTGTCGCACACTGGCTATGCGTACGTGGCAGTTCACGCATCTTCTCGGCGTTTGAAATATACCTAATTAATGTCTAATACATTTTAGGTAAAATGCGTTTTTAGAAGAAACTTCTTTGTTTGTACAAGGGACGATGATGATTTACAATAGATAACATTAGTGTTACGGCACAGCCAAGAAAATAATTGAAGTCTCTTTAATGTGTAATACAGAAATATTAAAAAAATCATTTTTAACTGGGTTCTGAAATAGTCACCTAGGTGAAAACTTAACACATGTTCAAGCCTTATAATTAGATTTAAAAAACATAAAAATATCCGAAGGCTCCATTTTGTAAGTATTATTTTTGACGCAATAACATAAAAAATATCGTAATGTTAAGAATTTATTGCTTTAAGCTAGAGACAACTTAAGTACCATATTTATAAGGTAACTATAGTTAGTTTTCACCAAAAGTGCATTTATTGTTTGGCGTATACAAGTTAAAAGTTACAGTTACAGTTAAAGTTACCTGTTACAGATGCCTGTATATTAAAAGAATAAAATTGAAAATTATATGACAATATTGCTTTCGACGATATGAAGGAAACTACGCCATTAGTTTGAACACTTTCATTCAGAAAAAAAAAACCAAAATAAAAACGTAAATAATTCGTGTGGCGCGTGCGGGTGGGACTTGCATTTAGTACTGCGCAGATGGATGCGCAGTAGCTCGGGGTAAGATGGCCTTAAGTACTAGGACTGCAGCAGGACAAAGAATCTCAAGGCGGTGATTACGGAGAGGTCAGTCTTTAATGGTTGGTCGCGATGATTTCATACAAAACGGCTTTCCGTCCAGTACAACTTGACCCGTGCGTATTTACAATGGTATGAATCACTCACGGACGGCGGCGGAGGTGCTTGTGTGCGTGCGGTGCTAGCCGGCTACCGGAATGTAGAACATCTTGTGCGTTTATGTTCTCCTATTTTAGTTGCACGATTTTTAAGAATTGAAATTGTAATTAAATTTAAAAAATAAAGAATACAGAAAACACGACTGATCTTATCAGCTGTTCGGGGGGAGAGGGATTCTTTAATTTAACCGGTTAATTCCGTTCGAACGAAAAAATATCGGTTTTGGTTAAACCGGTTAAATATACCGGTAACCGTAACCTGAACGAAACCTTAACCGAAATTATTTCGATATAGGGGTCAATGACCGAAACCGGTATTTTCAAAAAACCGGTTTCCGAACCCTGCTCATATATAATATTCGATCTTCTTGATCCCTTGCCTCTATCAGTATTGTCATTGGCGAAATCATAGAAACCGCCATTTTTTTTTTTTTAATAGTAGTAGTAGTAGTATTACCGTTAAAATTCGCCTGACAGTTTATTCGGCGGGAAGTTCGTAGTCAATGTCAAACAGACTAAGACATAGAAACATTTTATCTTCGGAATTGTTTTGAAATACGATTGCTTGTATCTGCGAAGGTGTTATGGCCATAAATAAGACAGAATACTACCCGAAAAAGCTAGAAACCTTTCTGAATTATTTTCGATGACGTTTGTTACCCTGTCACTCTGGAATCACTCGCAAGCGTTCCAAAATCATATTTTTTTCTCTTTCTCAAAATAGCTACGTCTCTTTCATTTCTCCGAGTTAAATTCTACCTCACCCTACCTTGGTTTTGGAACGACTTCCAAAGATTTCACTTGGGTGATGCGAATTTTACCCTAAATCGTTCCAAAACCGAGCCGAGTGAAACCGAGATTAACCGAATGATCGCCTGACAGTTCTCCGTCGGGATTTTGGAACGCTTTCGTGAATGCGTATGTCACTCTGAGAAGTGCGATTTTTAACGCTGTTTGATTACCGCAGGCAGGGTTCGGAAACCGGTTTTTTGAAAATACCGGTTTCGGTCATTGACCCCTATATCGAAATAATTTCGGTTAAGGTTTCGTTCAGGTTTCGGTTACCGGTATATTTAACCGGTTTAACCAAAACCGATATTTTTTCGTTCGAACGGAATTAACCGGTTAATTTGAAGAATATGCGACTTTGTAGGCATGTTTGCCGCGTGCAATCAATTGAAAGCGTGCGAGAAAGTGAGCAGAAGACTCGGGCAGTGACACCCGCACGACGTGCCTGTACTTGACTAAGTTTGGTTTTAACCGGTTAATTTAGTTCTTATTTCGGTTAGAAAACCGCTTCCTGATTAACCGATATTTTATTCAAATTTACCGGTTAAGCTGGAAACCGGTTTTAACCTGAACGGAATCGTTAACCGAAATTCGAACGAAATTAACCGGTATTTGTTAACCGGTTCCGAACCTTGACCGCAGGTACCTACGTAATTTTTGTACATACCTAGATACTAATGTAATGCTAATGTATTTCACTAATGGCGCCATCTTTTGTCGAGTAGGTGAATTACCAGTGAATTACATTACTTGGAGCGCTTTGTTGCTAACATTGACTTTTAAAGCACGTTCCGCGCTACTCGACAACAGATGGCGTGACGTTCTTGAAAGAATGAGCTCAGGAATGACAACATACACTGATATTTTCGAGTATTTTTCTGCCATTTTTCATGTCTCCAGTTTTTTAAGTGAATTAGTTGTCCATTAAGTGAATTAGTTTATAAACGCTCCGATTGAACGTGCGAAGCTCGGTCAACCAGCTAGTATCAAGATAGGTTCACATGGGTTCACCCCGTCCGTCATTTAGATTTTAGCCCGCCGCTAGAAGCGATTGTTATTCTTTCTATTCTAATATGTTTCGCGAAGTTTTATATCGTCGTTCCTAGGGAGGAGGGGGTGCAACTCAGTGCGTTCTGTTCGAACCATGAAAAAGATTACTCTGTGCTTCAACAGTCGGGTAAAAATAAACATGTATCCGAACAATCTCGATTGAATGATAAGGAAGACAGAATGAATGAGTTCCTCTTTGACATTCATAAATCGAGTTTTCATCTCGTTTGTCTAAAATATTGAATTTTCCTTTACAAAAGGTAAAGTAATCTCAAATTACTGTGAAAATCCCGAATAATTGTTATGTGATGATACCGATTTAGTGTTTGTGGAAGTAAAGTGGTGCTAAATTGTGTATTATTTCAATAATTTATATCGCCCATTACCGCGCCTCTTCATCGGCACAAATGATTTCAATTCCTTATAAGTTTTACGAACTGCTTAAGCGTTTTACTCAGATCCTACTAATATACTGATTACAAAAATAACTTGAGTTATTGTGTTTCCTATTTGTTTACCTTTGTTGGTTGTCGGAAGTTGGTGCAACTTGATACTTTTGAGCTACCTAGATTTCCTGATTCAATTTCGAGTTTTCAGTAGTCTAAAGCTATTCTACGCATTGAGATTTACTTCCTAGTGGTAGTTATGATCTTGAAAAATAAAGCTAGCAATCCTGTAAACATCAACAGGTCATACTGAATAAAAACGCTTTTAAATTCTAAATTAAAAAATCATGTTGTATGTCTGCTATCTAAGAAGAAGACCTCCCAAGGGACTCCTTTGTTAAATATTTTGTTTAAAAGCTAGACCTCTTGAGTGAACTCCAGTAGTAGGTTATCATAAAAAAATTTTTAAAGTTAAAATCATTTTGTATTACAGGAAATTTAAATTAGTCAAAATAACCGACTCAGGAGACTCAAAGATGCCAGAACTAACAGAGTTGGACAAGGCCACAGCGTCTATGACCGAGAAGCGCAAGGAAGAGACTGCATCCTCGGACAGCGACTCCGATGACACTATCCCAGAATTGGAGGATGCAGGTGAGAAATTCAATATGTTAAAATTGTCATTTGCAGTCGGCCTCGAGAAAATAATATAATAGGGGCAGTTGTCACGATAGATCTAACTAGGTTATAGTGATTCAATAGAGCCCACCTTTAAGTTTGTCCTATCCCTTTACCTAAATAATAATTAAAATATGGGGTGACTTTAAATTAGTTGATACCAAAGGCTATGAATGTGCTCATGATAACAAACAACTTTCCCTAAATAACCCATAGTCAAATCGCAAAAAAAATCTTGACTCTTCATACTAATTTGGCCGCTCGGCTGGTCGATTTGTATGAAGAGACCAAAATGTTTTTTACGATTTGGCTATGGGTTCCTTAGGGAAAGTTGTTTGTTATCATGAGCACAAGCATAGCCTTTCGTATCAAGAACTAATTTAAACTCACCCTATATATGAGACGAAACCTCAATAACATGTGTAAGAAAATAAAAATATATCACACCTTCATGCAAGCCATATTCAGCTGTAAATGAGTAGTTTGATGAGTATGTTGGTTTTGTGTACTTGTGTGTACAAATAACTGAATTCTGACTTTTTATTTTGAACATTATAGGAGCTCCAGGAGCGGGCGGAATCACAAACCCGATTGCGGGCATTGATATCGTCTCAAAGGCGAAACAGTCCCGCGGTGAGAAGAAGGCACGCAAGATTATGAGCAAGCTTGGACTTAAGCCGGTAATTATACTGTATTATTGATTCCAGTATTAAAACTAAGGCAGATTAATATAACTGTCGAGACTTACAAATTAAACTTTAAATATTTCTGTTATTTACAGCGTATTTATTACTAAAGAGAGATTAGTAATAATGTTTCGTATATTTTTAAATGAGCAAACTTGTTCACTTTTACAAATAGACACAATGGTGTCGATTCAGTGTTTACGATTAAACTTATTTGACAGGACTAAACTTAATTTAAGCATCCTGTCCTTGTCTTTTAGATATTAAAAGAAAAAGACAGGACACTTAAATTAAGTTTAATCCTGTCAAATAAGTTTAATCGTGAAAACTGAATTGACACAACTGTTTTATCAATGACTTTGCCATCTCGCTGTTACCAGCAACCCTCCATAAATCGTTTTGGGGGTATACCTAAACAAACTACTTCCAGAACTCATTATGTCCACCACTTGTTAGTTCTGTGGTAGATGTATCAAGTCCAAAGCCTGCAGTTACTGTACATGTAGCCAGATAAATAAAATCTTTCATGCAATGCAATTAAATATTTGATTAAATTATGTTACTAAACATTTTATAATTGTATTTCCAGGTCTCCGGTGTCAACAGGGTGACGATCAGGAAATCAAAGAACATCCTCTTCGTCATCAACTCCCCAGACGTGTACAAGAATCCTCATTCAGACACTTACATAGTGTTCGGAGAGGCCAAGATTGAGGATCTGTCTCAGCAGGCGACCATGGCTGCTGCTGAGAGGTTCAAGGCACCAGAGAGTGCTACCGTTGGCAATGACTCCACTGCTTCTGGCACGGTGAGTTTATATGACTGTACTCGGTCATATCCAACAATTCTGCCAAAGTGAATGTTGA
Source organism: Coleophora deauratella (assembly GCA_958295455.1). NCBI lineage: Eukaryota > Metazoa > Arthropoda > Insecta > Lepidoptera > Coleophoridae > Coleophora > Coleophora deauratella. Next base: position 3,894,204 of record OY282416.1, on the reverse strand, counting down.
AGAAAAATCTATTTATAGCTGACATTGACTGGTAGCAGAGCTTGATCAGTGAAAAATGGCTGACCAGCCAATGCTATGTGTAATGTGTATAGATTTTTTAAGACTTTACATCATGTCTAAAATATGTATGTATGACTAAGCACTACTGATAAATTAAAATATTTTTTTCTTTTGGCCTTCTTTTCAATATAGTCTGTCTTATTGTTTTACAATAGATTCTGTTGTATCTAAGTACAATAATTCCGATTAAAATACTCCAACATATTTAATCTCCTCCAACAGACGGTAGCGCCAATCGCAGAGGAAGAGGATGAGGAAGGAGTCGACGAGACCGGTGTAGACGAGAAGGACGTGGAGATTGTGATGTCGCAAGCCAACGTGTCGCGAGCGCGCGCGGTGCGGGCGCTGCGAAACAACCAGGCGGACATCGTCAATGCTATTATGGTAAGATGAGATGCTGTTGTTTTACCTATCACAAACATATTTGGTTTTGTTTTATTTTACTCGAGATGGGGATGGCAAAGGATCAGAGCTGTCTGTTAGAGGAGGAGAGAGTCTGTTAAAAAATCTTCTGTAACAGAAATATTTGCCCTCGTCCTTTTTCTCGGGTTTTGCCTTGGAAATATGATAATAAATATGACCATGTAATACATACGTATATATAGGGTGACTTTAAATTAGTTCTTGATATGAAAGGGTATGCATGTGCTCATGATAACAAACAACTTTCCCTAAGAAACCAATAGTCAAATCGTAAAAAAATTTTTGGAGTCTTCATACTAATTTGGCCAATCAGTTTCTCAATTTGTATGGAGACTCCAAAATTTTTTTTGCGATTTGACTATGGGTTGCTTAGGGAAAGTTGTTCGTTATCATGAGCACATGCATACCCTTTCGTATCAAGAACTAATTTAAACTCACCCTGTATATTTAAATCACTCATGGTCTTCTGGCCCCAAACCACGGTAAAATTACTTATATTATGGAAACCAGGGACTGAGACACTGAGGATCCAAAGCCAAACATTATCACAGAAATGTTTGCCCTGAGTAGAAATGTATGTTTGAAAAGTTCATTTGCATATCCAGCCAGTGTCTGGAATTATGGTCAAATTATTGACATCATGTTTTCTTTCATCCACAGGAGCTGACGATGTAAAGCAGCGATTAGTCACAAGTGATGTTCCTAGGTTTAAGTCAGTGTTAGCCGGCGAGCGAGACAGCAACCTATGTCTGTTTCGTTCACTCTCATACAAGATCGATTTTGCTGTGTTCTATCTAATTTGTTTCTTTTTACCAAGCTGCTCAAGCAGGGGGTGATGTTTTTGAAACCATATATCAAATATTGTTTGCTAGGAGTCTGTTAGTCATTGGAATGTAAATTTTAATCGCTTTGTCATGAAGTTTACGTCATTTGATAATTTTGACATGTATTTGAGGACAGTATCTATAGCTTTTCAAAAGAATCCAGCCAAAGTTCTTAATGGAAAGGATCAAGAATGTCAGGATACGGGATGTATATAGGTTATTTACTTGAAATAACAATAAAATTACAGTAAACTTATGTATTGGTTTTATTTCCTTTTCCTGGGTTGGTTACTTTTGGTAAGAAGAAATTAAAAGTCTAAAGGCAGACTTCCGATGCTAGCGGCCGATGCACGCGACAATACTGAACATTAGAAAATGTATGGCGCCGCTTCCGTACCTCGCGACAGACGCGCGCGGCTCTTCCATAAATTTCTGGTGTTTAGTACTGTCGACTACTGGCGACAGTCGCGCGACAGTACTAAACACCATGCTAGCGGCGTCTATCGGCCGCTAGCATCGGAAGTCTGCCTTAAGATAGATATACCTTATTTGCTGATTTACGAATGTTTTGAAAGAGAATGATATGATTGGGAATCACGATCCCCAAGAACTTTTTAGACGAGGTCGACCGACGATGTAAGTAATAATAGCGAGACACGTCATGGCTACCGGTGCTAGTATAATGGAAGCTATGAGCGGTCCAGAGACCTGGGGGATACTCTGGAGTCTGGCTGATGAAGCAAATTAAAGAAAAAAACCACCGGAACTCGTTCCTTTCAAACTCGATCCCTTCATCTCCCTTCATCATCCAATTGATTCCTTCATGGTTTTCCACGTGAATCTCTTCTCGAGTGGACGTTTCTGGTTCCTTACCTTACACCGCCATCTAGTGTTAGGATTAAGAGTTTTCTCAGCAAAAGATTGAACGATTTGAATGTCTCATGTTTCATTCAATCATATGATTCATAGTGTTCATTCAAATCATTCGCTCTGTCTTCTGTTCTGTCAATTTCAATTTGTTTTGTTCGGATGGTATTTATTCGTAAATAAAAATAAATCCGTTGTAATCCTATGATTGTGCAGTGATATTTTCTTGCAAAATGTCGCTATTTCCCGGAGCTGTTGCGTTTGACGAATATGGACGTCCATTTATAATATTGAGAGACCAGGAGAGGCAGAAAAGGCTCACCGGTATAGATGCCTTGAAAGTAAGTTTTTCTTAATTTTTCATTATAATAAAACATACTCAACTAGTTTTTATTTCTACAACTAAAAGCTATTTGTCCTTACATCAGTTCTATACGGAATTTACTTAAAAATGCAACAAACCTAACCTAAAAAGTTATATTTGGTAAAGTCTAGAATTTCATAGAAACTATAACTATTTTTTCAATGAAACTTCATTTATTTCAATTGTTTCTGCCATAACGTAGTCGTAAAACATAAAAACATTGGCCTTCTGTCCGAAACTTCTGTGATATTTGTGGCAAAGAAATCATATGTTTTGATGGTCACATGATAAAGTGAAGGGGAACATCTTCACTTTGGGACTCTTTTAGCTCTTGTTAAATGTTCAGCCACAGTTATTCACAATGTAAAATATCTACGTGCCCTCAGCATTTCTTCTTGGTTACATTATACTTTATCTCTTTATAATAGTGATAGGAAATTATTTAGATCCATAACTATTCACATTGTTTTTTAATGGAATGCTGAAACCAGCATTTACTACAGTCTCTTATAGTTGAGGTAGTCTGGCCTATAGTTTCTAGCATAACAAATGAATCACATTTCTTTGAAACATTTTTAAAATAGCATCCCAAAGAACTGGATTATGTGTATAAATAGAATAGAACCATCGTGGGATAAGTACAAGGGAATTATGATTTCTACTGGTCATTTTATCCAATCTATTTTTTCCCCCAAAATGCACTATCTGCACTGACTAGAAGGCCTTACTTTGACTGGGATTGGAAATACAAGATTCTATAACATGAAATTGAAATTTACAATAACATAATATTTTGATATAAATGTCAACTCATTCTATGATGACTAAAATTCACGTATTGTATTGATATCACAATGAAATCTACCTTGGCTGTGTCTGATCTTACCCAAAGCATGAAAACAATTTACACAAAAGAACCAAAATCCTAAACAAAATAACATACTTCCAGTCACACATATCAGCAGCCCGTCAAATATCGGGGATACTCCGCACATCCCTAGGCCCCCGCGGCTTGGACAAGATGATGGTGTCCTCAGATGGAGAAGTGACCGTCACCAATGATGGTGCTACAATCCTCAAGCTGATGGACGTGGAACACCAGATCGGAAAGCTTATGGTGCAGTTGGCTCAGAGTCAGGATGATGAGATTGGTGATGGGACTACTGGTGTTGTGGTGTTGGCTGGTAAATATTTATTTTTGTTACTTTTTAGGGTTCCGTACCTCAAAAGGGAAAAAGGAACCCTTATAGGATCACTTGTTGTCCGTCTGTCTGTCCGTCACAATCCTCTTTCTCAGGTACCCATAGATGTATCAAGTTAAAATTTATATCAAATACTCAGGCCTGCCATCCCTTGAAGCGTGAAAAAAATCAAACTTCTGTGTCAAGGAAGTCGAGAGATAAGGCCGTATAAAAGCATATTTGGATACTCGCATGGGAATCAAAACCTTTAGGGTACTTCCCATATACCTAGAATCATGTTTGGCAGGATAATGTCTTATACCACAAGTAAAGGAAAACGTCTGAAAACCAAAAAATTTTAGTTTTATCACAAAATATCTGATGTAACTAAACAGCTTCAAAGCATAGCAGGTCTGAGTATTAGAGTTCAAGACATGTGTGATCATGAATTTATATGGAACCCTCGGTGCGTGAGTCCGACTTGTCCGGTTAATCGCACTTGGTCGTTTTTATTTTATTGAGGTAGAGCTTAGCAGATGAAGGAGACTCATTATAGCCCTCTGCAGAATTTTCAATCTTGCTATTATATTTATTTGACTGAAGTTCCTTTGTCACTTTTCAGTTTATTGCAAATATCCAAAGAAAGGACCAGAAAGGGGAGAGAGAAAAGTATAGCTGCTAGATTTAAGACTATCGTAAGAAAGAAGAATGCCACTAAAGAATAAAGTTTTTTTTGTTTTTTTTACAGGTGCACTTCTGGAGCAGGCCTCCAACCTCATAGACAAGGGCATCCACCCCATCCGCATTGCAGACGGTTTCGAAATGGCTGCGGCCACCGCTCTAGCCCATCTTGACAGCATCAGCGAAGCGTTCCCAGTGAACAAGGATACGAGGGACAACTTGATCAAGGTTGCCATGACAACACTGGGCAGCAAGGTTGTGGTGAAGTGCCACCGGCTTATGGCTGAGATTGCTGTGGACGTGAGTAGTTTTCTCTTCTTTGTCCATTGTTCAGTTTCATGGGTGGGTTTCATTCATTAAACTGAACAACTTATTCTAAGGGATCCATACTGAATTCTAAAAAATAATTTTGGACTTCATACAAAATTAGGTGATTGACTTTTTTATCCATAGGAAAAGTTGGATTAATGTATGAATGAAAACACTTTATTTGAGTTCAATTGCTAAGTTTATGAGTAGAAATTAATGTTAAGTTTTCCAGGAATGGTCTGTATAATAATGTGTCCAATATGTATTACTAGGGCAGTGATATAATGATTAGGATTATACAATTATAGATTTTTTTTTCTACAAAAAACGTATTATTTCCCAGGCGGTGCTGTCAGTGGCTGACCTGGAGAAGCGCGACGTGAACTTCGAGCTGATCAAGGTGGAGGGCAAGGTCGGAGGCCGCATGGAGGACTCTATGCTGGTGCGAGGGGTCGTCATCGACAAGACCATGAGCCATCCGCAGATGCCCAAGATGCTGAAGGTATGGTCGCTGATCTGATCTCTGTCTATATCGTCATTACATCTATTACGTAACTGTCCTTACATGTCTGTCTCATCATTGCATCTATAATATAATATCGAGGGTTCACGGGAGACTTGTATTAAGCGACATTTTTGGAAACACGGGTAACCTCTACTTTAAAAATTTATTTCTTACAAAATACCTCACAAAAAATAACTTCTGAATAATTTTTAAAATATTAAGAATATCGAGAATGTATATAATACTAAGAAGTTAAGTTTTAATGATTATTTTTCTAAGAAATGTTTTTTTAAATCAGTCTACTGAACATTTCTAAAAATGTCGCTTAATACAAGTCGCCCGTGAACCCTCGATATGTGTCAAAGTCAAAAGTCAAAAATATTTATTTGCGAAATAAACCAATAAGGCATGCAAATACAATATAAATGTCATTCCTTAAATAACACAATTCAAAAATAATAACAATAATTCATCTAAAATAAAACTGTAAAACGTGTGAACTACCAGAATGTAAATTTAAGAAACATAAAACGCTGTATTTGTTCAAGAGGATACTGTAAGACTGTAGATTATTTTAATGATAATTACATTTGGAATATTCCTCCAGCAAAATGATATGACGTTTACAAGAGTGCTTAATGTACCTACGTAAAGAAATAAATGATTTTGAATTTTACAGAAATGAAATTTACAGACCGTAAACTGCCTTTTCACGACAATAGGTTTCAAGTTTTCAGTGAAATTGGGTAAAAATGTCGTAATTAGAATAGAATAGAAACGATTATACTAAATTATGACGTCATAGTGTGCTATTTCAAGCATTTTAAGAACAAATTGTTTTAATTTTGACATTTCATAAAAAGAGTAACTCAGATGAATATGTCAATGAAGCTTGCAGATACGGACAAGTGCTGATTTTGCCTTGAGGAAGAGGAAACGCCTCGTTTTCCTTTTTCCTCCTCTTAACCAATAGTAACTCCAGAGGTCATTAGGAAATTCGATATCAAGTTCATCCTACAGTTCATCACAACTATTGGCCTTGAGGAAATAATATAACGGGAAGAGATCGCTTTTAGCTATAAAACCGCCTTTGTATGCATATTCTTACATTTTTGTCCTTATGTGCAAAAAAGCGTACATAAATACATATAATACATAAATACTTTTCCCCTTCACAGGACGTGAAGCTAGCCATCCTGACCTGCCCGTTCGAGCCGCCCAAGCCGAAGACCAAGCACAAGCTGCAGGTGGGCTCGGCCGCGCAGTACCGCGAGCTGCGCCAGTACGAGCACGACAAGTTCCTCGAGATGGTGCGCCGCGTCAAGGTGAGGGCTCTATAGGCTGGCGGCATCCTCATCATGTCAACAGGAAAATGTCAACTAGGGTTTGAGCGATAACGATACCTAGTTCAAAGGTCGCAGTAAGCCTTTGGATGCAGGCAACGCAAGACCGATAGGCGTGGAAATCCTTGGGGGAGGCCTTCCTGATTATGAACCATACCTTGATTTTCTTGTTATCTATATGTTGATAATTCTTGATAACTATACTTTGACAGTTATCTTGATAACTATACCTTTATAATTATCTAGATAGGTCTGCCTGCGCTACGTCTTCCGGTGCGCGGTTGCCACTTTAATTGCCCACTGGCCATCTGTTATATGAGCTATGTGCCCTGCCTGCTCCCACTCCAGCTATATTGGTTACTCTAGTTCTCCTACGCTTCTCCCCAAAGATCTCACACTATACAGGATCTTAAAAAAGTGCGTTTGAAATTTTAAGAGGTTACTCAAGATCAAGTATATTAGAATACAGGAAAAATATTGAGAAAATCCAATCAAATTTTACTCGATTCTGTTTAACCCCCTTAAAATTTCAAACGCACTTTTTTAACAGCCTGTATATAACTGTAACTTTATTCCAGGACGCCGGTGCCACCCTGGCCATCTGCCAGTGGGGCTTCGACGATGAGGCCAACCACCTCCTCTTAGCCGAGAACCTGCCCGCGGTCCGCTGGGTGGGAGGACCTGAGATGGAGCTGATAGCCATCGCCACTGGAGGCAGGATAGTGCCCCGTTTTGAGGAGCTGTCTCCGGAGAAGTTGGGTCATTGTGGCCTGGTGCGGGAGCTCAGTGAGTGGTTTATTGACCTTGTAGGGATGTACTAGTGACTGCACTTCGGCGACACAGATCACCATCATCAGCCGAAAGACGTCCACTACTGGACAAAGGCCTCCCCCAAGGATTTCCACACCGACCGGTCCTGCGCTGCCCGCATACAGCGGCTCCCCGCAACCTTCACCAGGTCATCGGTCCACCGAGTGGGAGACCAACCTACACTGCGTCTTCCGGTGCGCCTATAGATAGCCTATTAATTAACATTTTGAAAATAAAAAAAGCTTTTTCATTATTTTTTTTTTTTATTATTTTTATTATTATTATTTTATTTTTTTTTCATTTTTATTTCCTTGTGTTTGCAGCTTTCGGCACATCCAAAGAAGAGATGTTAGTCATCGAGCAGTGCTCAAACTCCCGCGCCGTCACTCTCCTGATGCGCGGCGGCAACCGCATGATAGTGGAGGAAGCCAAGCGCTCCGTGCACGACGCGCTCTGCATCGTGCGCAGCCTCGTGCAGGTAGGCGCTTAAGTCTTAGACACGATACAGATACGTAATGAAAATAAAATACAAAAGCAAAAGCGCTCCAATTCCCGCGCCGTGACAAAATACAAATGATAAACACAAAATACAAATACAAAATACAGATACAAAATACAAATTAAAAAATACAAAATCCATAATACAAATTTCCTAGCGTAAGCCTACAAAGAGTTGTTGAATTTTCGACTCCGTAGCGTAGTGGCTAGTCCGTTCGCTTCACATCAGTCAGATGGTCGCGGGTTCGATTCCCTCCGGGGTCCAACTTTGTAGGACTTGGTTTGGTTGGTGGCAGGGCATTTTCTGAGCCCGCCTGGCTAGCTACCACCATCTTAGCTAAGTCTTGCCGCCAAACATCAATGTTACCAGCATTGATGCGTTCCGGCATGGAGATAAGATAGCCAGTTTTCCCATTGCGTTGGGGAATCTTGGTAAGCCCGCTTCTATCTTCGGCATCATCATCACTTACCATCAGGTAGATGATGCCAAGGGCTTACCAAATGAGGGTAAAAAAAAAATTGACAAAAAATTCTTAAACCAAAAGATCGTCTCTGGGATACTTATACAGGGTGTAACAGAAGTGTGTGACAATACTTCAAGGTTGGCTTTTACCCATCAAACTGAACAACTTTTGTTCTACAACTTTGTTGAAATCGCAAAAAAAATTTAACTTGGTTCGCCAGCTGATCGATTTGTATGAAAACTCCAAAAAAAATTTTGCGATTTCAACAAAGTTGTAGAACAAAAGTTGTTCAGTTTGATGGGTAAAAGCCAACCTTGAAGTATTGTCACACACTTCTGTTACATCCTGTATAGTTTTTTAATTTTATTTTTCCTCCAGGACTCCCGAGTGGTATACGGCGGCGGCGCTGCCGAGGTTTCCTGCTCCTTAGCCGTGGCGCGCGCGGCTGAGAAGCTGTCTTCCCTGGACCAGTACGCGTTCAGAGCCTTCTCCGACGCCCTCGACTCTGTCCCGCTCGCGCTCGCCGAGAACAGGTAACACTGTCTCACTTACTCTTAAGCTTAAGCCACACAAAGGTGGGAGCGGCGCGGTGTGGGAGTGTTAAGGTACAAGTCCGAGACCGGCTGCAAGCCGCAGGGCCAGTAGTGCGGCCGACCGCAGAGCATTTACATACATTTCGTTTTTAAAAAATGTCGAATTTCTCGGAATATTATGAAAAGCTGACCGCAGTGTAGTCGTGTTTGGAATGACGGCGGCCGCGCCCGCAGGCCGCACTGCGGTCGACTGCAGCGGCCGGCCGCAGTGCGGCGTGCGGTTGCTGCCAGCAGCCCGTCTTGGTTGTACCTTTACGCTTCATACAAATCGATGATCTGAATCAACTTTGTATGGAAAGTTAAAATTCTTTTTGCTCCCATTATACAGGGTGTTAAAAAAGTGCGTTTGAAATTTTAAGGGGTTACTTAGAATCAAGTATAGAATCCAAGAAAAATATTGAAAAAATCCGCTCTTCAAATTTTTTTTCAGATTCTCATACTAAATCTGATAGTGAATCAAGAGTTTGTATGAAAAACTGTAAAAAAAAATTGAAGAGCGGATTTTTTCAATATTTTTCCTGGTATCTATATTTGATTCTGAGTAACTCCTTAAAATTTCAAATGCACTTTTTTTAACACCCTGTATATTGGATCCTTAGAGAAAGTTGTTAAGTGTCAGGAGAAGAAACCACGATTTCTATGTCAGCCTGTACAAGAATGAGGTCCTGTACAAGAATACTATTTTCAACATAGTGTTGTGTTGTTACAGTGGCCTGTCTCCCATCGACACGCTGTCGGAGATAAAGGCGCGGCAGGCCGCCGAAGACAACCCTTGCCTCGGCGTCGACTGCATGGCCAAAGGTATGTAACATATACAAGCTTTCTGAAAATGTAAGTTTGTAATTTTAAGCGGTTATTGTGAGATGGGCGGGGCACATAGCTCGTAGAACAGATGGCCGTTGGGGCAGTAAAGTTCTCGAGTGGCGACCGCGCACCGGAAGACGCAGTGTGGGGCCTCCCACTCGGTGGACCGATGACCTGGTGAAGGTTGCGGGAAGCCGCTGGATGCGAGCAGCGCAGGACCGGTCGATGTCGAAATCTTTGGGCGAGGCCTTTGTCCAGCAGAGGACGTCTTTCGGCTGATGATGATGATTGTGAAATGGAATTATTCAGAAAACGTGAAAATAGATGATAAGAGCTATGTGCCCCGTTCATCTCACTTTTGTATGTTTATTTATTACAATAAAGTATATTGAATAGATTGAAAAATTCCATCTTCAATTCAGTCTTGTTTTTAACACTATATTATACGTAGTTGCAGTCAGCTTGTATGCGGTGTCCGTGTCCGTAATGACAATTGATGGCTTAGTAGTCAGCGCTCCTGACTGATCCTGGGGTCGTGGGTTCGATTCCCACATTTCTGTCATTAGCAGGTTTGTTTGCTCTATGCCTAGTTATCATATAGCCATAGTTATGCCATAACGATCCAACTGATTTAAAGTAATTAAGGGATAATGTACTTTATGTCACTGACATAAAGTATATTGTCTCTCGCTTCCTTTAAATCATTTGGATCGTTATGGCATAACTACGGCCATATCAGTATCTCTATTATTATTTACTAGCTTCCGCCCGCGACTTGGTCTGCGTGGACTTCAGAATTGAAAGAAAATGTTAAGGTAGCGCCATCTAGTGACGAAGTAGAAATTTTAAGTTTTTAAGCATTCCTACGGGAACCCTTAAGTTTTCCAGGATAAAAAGTGTTAGCCGAGTGCTTCATCTATCTACCTACCATTTCATCCAAATCCGTTCAGTAGTTTCGGCGTGAAAGCGGAACAAACAAACTGACAAACAAACAAACATCCATACTTTCGCATTTAAAATATTTATTATATTATTATTATATTATATATTATTTATCTATCTTATTTTCCATTCTCAGGCTCAAACGACATGAAAGCCTTGAACGTGATCGAGTCTCTCCACTCTAAGAAGCAGCAGATCGCGCTCGCCACGCAACTGGTCAAGATGATCCTCAAGATCGATGATGTGAGGTCACCGGCCGACTCCATCGAGTAGACTGGACGCGTCGAGTATAGTTACGTGGTTGGTTCATCCGGTGCCGCGACCAGGATTGCAACGTTAACGAGGTGTTTTCATTAATTAATTTATTAATGAGGATATTGTCAAAAAGAATATACCTGTAACTTTCTTATCGTGTGGCACAGTTTAACCGTGCTCGCCCTTCATAAGAGCCTTCAATAAAAACTGATTCATAGTTATCGCAAAAGCAAATTGAAATTATGGTCTGTGTAACTTGATGGTACCGCAGGCTTTTTCCAAATGCAATTTAGAAGTTGGCTTATTTTATTGAAAATGTACCATAACTATACAAGTGCCGTTGGCTCCATAAGAAATTTTATGAAAAGAATGGGGGTAAAAAAAATTCTGCTGGCTATTTATGTTTTTCAGGTGTTTCTCAGATATGTACCAACATTATTAGAAATACCTAATCCGATAGATATATAATTGTATTAAAATTACGCATTTATAAAGACTCCGTTTTTACGATAAATATTTTACTTTTTAACGGTGCACTAAAATATTTACCGTCACGCATAGACTTTTTGTTGAAAGAGATTTCTTTATCAGCTTATTTTAAAAAGGGCGACACTATTTGAGCGAATGAATTTTTCTAGCATTTGTATGCATTCGTTTTGGCACCTAACTGAACCAAACGAGATCTACATATTTCTACAAATAAATTCTTCAACTGAAGAATGCAGGACTCACAAATACTTATTGTAAAGTTCTACCACTAACACAAGGAGTTGTGAAGATGTTATGCCACAAAGATTTTATTTTTATGACCAATTTAACAAAAAAAAAAAGAAACTTGACTGCATAAGAAAAGACAAATACACTATCCCAGAAAGAAATACACACGGTCACCTGGCCCCAAACTAAGATTCGTGTTCTGAGAACATTCTGGGAACCAGAGACTGATAAAAATAAATAAAAAACCGTTTTGTTTCTGAAGCCGGTTAATAAAAATACTCGCCTATTATTTTTATTCACTTGACATTGGCAAAATTACTGATGTGGTAGCCAAATGGAAAAGAAAGGTAGGATCAACTTCTCAGGAACATTCTTGTGTTAGTGGTGGCACTGCATTTTAGTTCTTATTTAAATATTATTATAAATTCAGTATAGTATTGTGTATTGTTAAGTTATTAACGCTAAAAATGCATTTTGTGGAGGTCGGTGCGACCGCGGCGCGGCGTTTCGATGTTGATGTATGGCCTTATTGCACTAATAAATTAATATTGAGCTAATTTCTGTTCTTTTTGTTAGAAAACCCTTTTATCTCTGGACTTCCCCAATGTGTGGAGTATTACCTAACCTTCCCGAGGTTTTGGAAGAGACTTGCCCCTGCGGTGGGGACGATATGGGTTGTTTTATTTTAACCCATTGAGCGCCACAGTCTGCTAGGGCCGACAACTAACAGACCTGTGTGCGTGCGTAAACTTCGCTAGGTGCATGCTTTATTTTGGGACTGATACTATCAACAGTCATTTGACCAGCAGTTATCTTCACTTCTGTTTCATCTATGTAGGTTTGAAGTGTGATACTACGATAAAATGCAAATAAATACAGCTTAATATAGTTTTTAATGTTTAGTCATACGTAACTACATATTCAGTCTCTTTAACACAAGTTTTAAATCTTATTCCCAGCACTGTCTTTATTGAGCGAGAAAACTATTCCGACGATAGCCTCGCTCGCTTTCGCCGCTAAATGTCAAATCGCTCAAACGCCAATGCTTTTCCCTCCTCTTCATACTCCTCTTTCGTCATACAAAATGAATAGAAATCTGGATCTCTAAAAAGCATTTTTCCACCCTCCCAAGCATATGTCACTGGATTCTTTGCCAATGTCACATTGACATCATAATGGTCTAATGCTAAGGATCGCACTTCATTGTACGTTCTATCTCTAAAACCAGGGAACTGTGTGCTTCCTCCATACAAAACTATGTTATCCAACATATTTTCTATATGCTCTTCGGGACATGCATTGATGGAATTGATGATTGCTTCTGGGATACCCATCTGTTGTATGCCAACGTCTGATGGGTGGAATAACAGCTCTGGGATGGCAAAGCGTTCATTGTTTAGTCGTAAAGTTTGCTGTTCTAAATCTTCATCAGGTTTGACAATGTCTCGAAGGTAACCACGTCGGATTGTGGTGTAGTCTGGTAGAACATAGTCACGGACTATTGTATTTGCTGGAGCTGAAATAATGAAATATACATAACAATTAAGTTTCATAGTTCAGAGCAACTGTGAAGAGGTTACATCATCATCATCAGCACGCATCAGTCCACAGTTAGACAAAGGTCTCCTCTAAAGGTGCGTACGGACTAGAGGCAGCCTCGGGCGAGGCACGCACGGCTCGCCCTGTTGCCTCAAGTGCGTACATGCCTCAGCCAGAGGCGTGCCTCGACCCGAGGCTACCTCGGTGCGAGCCATCCCATGTCGGTTTTTTGACTATACTCATAGGCCCCTCGCCAAGGCTGCCTCACAAGTGTGGACGTGCATTGAGCATGGTTTTACTGAGGTAAGCATTTTGATTTAGCGCGGCTCGAGCTGAGGCACTTTGCCTCAGGTTGTTGCCTCGTGTTGTTAAATTGTTTTACCGAGGCAGCCTCGCCGCGAGCCGTGCGTGTCGAGGCTACCCTCGGCCGAGGCTGCCTCAAGTCCGTACGCACCTTAAGGCACACAATTTATAACTATCTTCAGATGAGGATGTGTGGATGACCAGAACATTGCTCCCCCTAAGCATCAAGAGAAGAGTAGTATGAGCCATAGACAAAACTGTTTGTCTTGCACAGTCTTGCAAGACTCCGTGATACCTCTTTGATTGGTTCAGTGTTAGAACAAGACAAATATTTTTATAATTATAATAGGCTAATTCTTAACATGGCTGATAAGAAAATATGGTAAAATGATGTAACTAAGCTAACACGGTTTGACCGTGTAGACCACAATCTTTTGTTGCAAAAGCTATGTAGCCTTGGCATCCATGGCGATTTATTGCGCTGGGTCAAGTCGTATCTCACTAATCGTTGTCAGGCAGTGGTTTTGGGAGGATTCAGGTCTAACTACATAACCATACCATCAGGCGTTCCGCAAGGCTCGCATCTTGGCCCACTGTTCTATAATGCATACATATTCAATATTTACAATTGTTTCTTTAATGCCCACCATCTATTGTATACTGATGACAAAAAAATGTTTATTAGAGTACGTACAGTTGCTGACTGTGACCTATTACAACAAGACTTAAATAGACTGTATGATTACTATGTTAATAATAAGATCACAGTCAACATTTCCAAATGTCAGTGCATCAGTTTTACACGTAAAAATATTCCGATTACATACCCTTACCACTTTAATGGTGTTAGTATTGATAGAACAGACAATGTTCGCGACCTTGGTATATATTTTGACTCCAAAATGTTTTTAACAACTCATTTCAATAAAATCATAGACCGATCTTATCGCAACCTTGGATTCGTAATGCGTACATGTCAGCCCTTTAAGTCTGCCTTAACTCTAAAATTAGTATACTACTCATAGTCCAGTCAATCTACGAATTTTTGTATGGAGCAGGTTACATTAAATGCACTTTGGGTGAAAATTTAGAATATGTTACTTAAATAAATGAAAATTCATGAAAATCTCTTATGAGTATTTGATAATTTTTCGGTAATTAGCCCCTAAAGAAACAAAATTAAATTTAAATGTGAACAAAAAATAGAAAACTGGTGATTTTTTACATGAGGGCTTCTTATAAGACGTTTTATTTATATTTATAATCGTCCCCGATCGAGATCAAAACATTGAGTAGATATTGAATATAATATATTAAAAAATTTATAACTTGAAAAGAAATACTGCAAGGTGAGTGATATTTTGTCTTAGGGGGTACATAACCACTGTCAATAACCATGAGAATTATCTCCAAGGTGACTTCGTTATTTATTTTTTTATTAAGTTTTATTCGATTTTAACCCTTGCACATTAAAGACACTACGAATATTTTTATGAAATCTAATAGTAATATTTTTTTAAAACTAAGACTAAGAAAAATCCCCGGTCAATCTGTTGCACATTTTCTGTATTAATCTAATAACAATTATAATTCGCGAGCGGGCTGAGCGGGGGGCGTGGGTGGAGGAATGCGGCATGCGCGGCGTCCGCGCCACCCCGCGAGTTCTTTATTCTAGTCTAGCTTAGCTGGGGATTTCGTGCAACATGTTGTATGAGAACTGTTTTTAATTTTGGATCAATGTTTCTCTCTCTCTTTCTTTTCTTTTCGTGTCGCACGTTTTTTTACTATTCACAAGATATAGATGGCAGTTGCCTGATGTTCCACTTAGCATCATCCGCGGTCACGTGTCTACCTATTGGGTTTTGTGTGTATTATCAAGGATTTAAACTTGGTATATAGTTGTTCTTTAAGTGGTCTTGAGTGTTAGCCCGGAAGGCATCGGGAGGCATCACAAAGGTGGCGAGGGAAGACGGGGAAAGTTTGATTGGGCCGCGCTCTTCTTTCGAGCTTATATCTCCATAACTATAATTATGTACTGGGGCAAGTGTGATAATTATCGGATAATTAAAGGAATACCAATTCATTTGAAACAAATAATTGCTTCCATCGCTAGAAAAAAAATTGGCTATGAAGGGTACATGTAAGGAGATCTGTCTCTGTGTACAAAAATGTCCGTCAAAACGCGTTAAGTAAGGGTGGTGTTATTGTATAAAAAGCGGTCAAGTTCGTGTCGGACCACGCGCGGTGTAGGGTTTCATACTACTTCGACAAACACTGCTTCAAGGAGAAAACCTCCCGTCTTACAAAACTGACTACTACTCGTTAACTTGTAAAGCCTACTAAGCTGTAATAGTTTTCCTTTTAACTTTGTTAAATATACTACTGCCGTGAATTTTTTCACATTTCTAGAGATAACCATTTAGCACATGACTTTAACAAAAAATTGCACTTTAAAGCTTAATATTTCGAAAACGAATCCATGAATCGAAAAATAGGTTTCGCAAACCCACAATATTTTTGAACGACCTATTCAACGATACCCCACACCCTGGAATAGTCGAGAGAAAAAAAAATCATCCCCACTTCACGTGTAGGGGAGGTACTCTGAATTTTTTTTGTCCAAGATTTTATTTTAACACTTTGTCAGCGTGGTTAATATGCATCATCATCAGCAGCCGAAAGACGTCCACTGCTGGACATAGGCCTCCCTCCACCAACCGGTCCTGTGCGGCTCGCATCCAGCGGTCGCCACTCGAGAACTTTACTGCCCCAAAGGCCATCTGTTCTACGAGCTAGTAACTTTAGTTCTCCTACGTATCTCCTCATATCTGATTCAATCACGTATCGCCCTTTGAGTGACTTTAAGCCTTCTTATAAGGCCCATAGTAAGCGAGCATGTCTCGGATCCATATGTCATCACTGGCAACACACACTGGTCATGGACTTTATTGCAGTATTTTGGACGTGAAGATATTGCGAAGTTTCCCGAACGCTGCCCAGCCAAGTTGGATTCGACGGCTGATCTCTTTCTCGAAGCTGGACCTACCTAACTGAACTGTTTGTCCCAGGTATATATATTCGTCAACCACTTCGAGCGTAGAGTCTCCAACCTTCAGAGGAGTGGGTTTAACATGGATGTTTGACATGATTTTCGTCTTATCCATGTTCATTTTAAGACCCACTTGTTGGGAGACTCTACTTAGTCCTTTGAGCAATCCGCCTAGATCCTCCAAGGTCTCAGCCATGATCACGATATCGTCAGCAAATCGAAGGTGAGTGATGTACTCGCCATTGATGTTAATGCCGAGTCCTTTCCAGTCCAGAAGCTTGAAAACATCTTCCAGTGCAGCGGTGAACAGTTTCGGAGATATAACGTATCCCTGTCTCACCCCACGCTGCATCCGGATAGGTGTCGAATTCTGATCCTGGAGGTGGACCAACATGCTGGCATTTTCATACAAACACTTCAAAACTTCGATGTATCGATAATCGATCTGGCACTGTTAGGAGAGATTGCAATACAGCCCAGGTCTCGATCGAATCAAAGGCTTTCTGATAGTCCACCAACGCCAAGCTTAGTGGTCGATTATACTCTTCGGTCTTCTGTATAATCTGCCGCAGCGTATGTATGTGGTCTATGGTACTGAAGCCTTTTCGGAAACCGGCTTGTTCGGGAGGCTGGAAGTATATAAGGATTAATATGCATATCCGTACCAAATTACAGCTCTGGAGTACTAATAGTCTCTGAGCTAAGCCGCGGACAGACAGACGGACATGGCGAAACTATAAGGGTTCCTCGTTGACTACGGAACCCTAAAAAGGGTAAATTTTAAAGAAAGCGAGAAAAGTTATTAGAAACAGAGAGGAAAACAAGGATAGAATCCGCTTTGTTATAACGCACTTTAAAACAAAAAACAAAATAAGAAAATATATATTTTTTCATATATTATTTTCATAATCCTTGTCTACCTTAGCGCCACTCTGATGGATTCTTGAACTATTATTTACTGCTTACAGCTGGACACTTTTTTAACTAATCCCTCCATATAAAACAGTCTTCCTTATACTATTGGCATCGAGAGACATCACAAAAGTGGCGAGGGGAGGCAAGGAAAGTTTGATTCGGTCGCGCTCGTCTTTCGAGCTTATACGTCCATAACTTTATGTACTAGGTCAAGTGTGATATCATTTTCGAATAATTCAAGGAAGACTAATTCATTTCTGATTAAACAAAGGCTTCTTTCAAGTTCTTTCATTAAAAAAAATATAACAAATCCATAAAATCCGAATAACGTGGACAACATATTAAAAAAAAATGGTTATTTATCTAGCACAAAGTCCTTACCACGCGGAATTTGTACACTCAACGTTTCAAGAAATGTTTGCGAAGCGAGAAGAAACGTTGAGTCCAGAAGAAACTCACTTCAGCACATATTTTTTACCACTTAATTTCTATTAAAAAATCATGTCAACAATAAAATTATGAGCTGTAAGATCCATACACGGTTTGAGATATTTATTTCTCAAAAAGAATTACAAATTCACTTAACTTAAGAAATGCAATATAAGTGCTTAAATTATTTATAACTGTGAAGGAAAATATTATTTACATCGAAAACAAATAATCCGTCGGTACTTTGGAATACAAATCTGATCCATAAATGACTTGTTTAATAAAAGCAATGAATAGGATCTACTAAATTGCCATGATTGGGTATGACCAAAAGCTATGTTCAATAATATATTTAAGCAAATTTATGTTAATTTTAGTAAATATACTTTATATGAGAAGCGGTCGTGGCTCAGTGCGGCTTGCGTGGTCGCGAAGGTCAACTGACTACAGACACTGTCATAACCTGGATGTTTATGACTGTTAGTGGCATTTATCTCGACCGCTTCCATGCTTCGCAAGGCACGTTAAGCCGTTGGTGCCGGCTGCTATCGCTAGATGGCAGTCGTTAAGCCACGTTGGAGTCCTTATAGGCGGCTTGAAATTTTCTGACCAGTGGGTTGGCCACTAGCCCCACAACCTCCACCAATCCGGACTTGGCCCCCGTGTGTGGAGTATGGCCTAAACTTCCCGAGTTATGGGAAGAGATCCGTGCCTCTGCAGTGGGGACGTAATGGGTTGTTAACATACTTTATGAGCCACACACATAACATCCCAAAAGGCATCTTTATACACTTCCGTAGTCCGTACTAACAACTGACGGTAAATTTTTCAACCTAGACCGAATGAAGGCACGTAACAAAGTTTTATGCCATATAGTTACAGCAATAAGGTACGTGGACGACTTATGTTTTACAGTGGAATCCCCTAATATCTCTGCAAAAACTGATGACCAGTTTTGACAAGTCATTAAAAAAAATTGAGTACTGACAGTGTAAGTAAGATCGATGTTATGTATGTTGGGAGACAACTGAACAATCTAACTCCAAATGTATCTCGGTTAGAATGTCATGAAGCATGTGGAGAAGTTTAAGTATTTGGGAAGTGCAATAACATTCAAATGTGATCTCGACCCTGAGATCATTGGGATTAGTTCAGCTTTAGCAGTTTTTGGCAAACGTAGACCTACATTCTTCCGGTCGCATGATATTATCTACTAAGATCTAGGTGTATACACCTAGATCTTAGTAGATAATATCATGGACATATATGTCCAAAGTAATTCCAAACCTCCTCAATTCGTGAGAGACATAGTATTTATATAGAGCTATGACAGGTATAGATCGATGGATTCATTTTGGTACAGATATTACGATATAGCCTGTCGTAAGGTCGTTTGTTTCGTCATAGCTATATCGGCCCCCCTTCCCCTTTCTTATGACTTTCTATTTGATGATCTACGAATCAAGACGAAAATATAGATAATTGTTGTAGCTATATAGGAGCCAGAGAAACAAACTCGGTAAATAGAGCACTTTTATTATTTTCGCCACCAGTCTAATAGGAAAGAAATACGCTGCCTCGATAGATTTCACATGCAGTGCCTCCGTGATATCATGAACATCGACTGGTCCAACCATATAAGATATACAAAGGTTCTACACCGTGCAAACGTATACGGAATTGAGGCGTACCTTAAGCGAAGAAAATTACGTTGGTGGTCATGTGACTCGTATGCTGGGTTGCGAAACGTTTCAGTTACTGAGAGCTTCAAGAGGGCAAGCGCAAGCAAAGTGGACAGCTATTGCGGTATAATAACGCCGCCACCGTGATGCCTCCCGATGCCTCCCGGGCTTATTCCACTTAAGACCACCTAAGGAACAACTATGCCAAGTTTGAGGTCTTGATTCTTGATCCAAAATTACGGTAAATCGCAACGATATGTCGCATGTAGTTCGTGAAATTTAGCGTAAATACCTACCTATTTTTACTTCATAAGAACAGGCCCACTGGCATTGGAAGTGGGGTTGCTTTGGCAGGCTCATGGAAAGTCATGGAAAAATGGCAATGACACATGTCATGACAATATAATAATTATGTATAATTTTTGGAGTTAAATGTTCGGCGAATCAATAGGACAAAGTTTCTTCTTTTGAATTGAATTTACAGTAGGTATGTAGGAACTGTGTGTTCCCACTCTTCGGAGGAAAAGGGAGGTATCTCCGCCAGGCGAGGTGGTATGCCTGGGGACCGGCCGTGGTCCAACCGTTGATAGTTGGAAGTTGTATATGTAGTTAATCCGAAGAAACTTTCAATAGCGTGTTGTAGGTTTAGTTCGTGGCGGTGCGATAGATGTCGCCACATCACTCCCCCTCCGAGACCGGAGGTCGATCCAACTTGAGCTGGCAGTCCAATGTCGCTAGTGTGACGTCCACGGTAAGTTGGGACGTATGCGTGTGCCGTCGTCCACGGTGAGTCGGGTCGATATGCACGTGCCATGCCGATGTCCACGGTGAGTCGGGATGGAGGCTGGCGTCAGGCGTCATTGCAAGGGAAGCAGAGATGCGCGCTGTGTTAGCGTGTGGGCTGCCGACAACTTGCTGCTGCCTGGAGGTGAAGTGGCAGGCCAGGAAACTCGATCTGTCGGGTTGCGGTGGTCCTGTTGATACTTCAGTGCGATGCGACTGCTGTGCTGCTGAGGCTTGCTTTACCGGCTGGAGACTGATGGTGGAGTATACGCGCTGCTGGCTGAAGGTGCGATGATTGTGTTCAGCTCGGGGTCACCACTGTAGGAACTGTGTGTTCCCACTCTTCGGAGGAAAAGGGAGGTACCTCCGCCAGGCGAGGTGGTATGCCTGGGGACCGGCCGTGGTCCAACCGTTGATAGTTGGAAGTTGTATATGTAGTTAATCCGAAGAAACTTTCAATAGCGCGTTCTAGGTTTAGTTCGTGGCGGTGCGATAGATGTCGCCACAGGTATATCTATGTGGTAAATCAGTAGGACGGTAGTACTCTGATCACGTTTGATCCAATGAGTATGACACAATTATTATTAAATAACTACTACCTACCTATCATTTTGTGCATTTTATCACATTTGCGTTTCGCACTATCCATCTAGCTATCCGCGCACTTGTCTTTTTCGCACCCAATAGCTCCGTCTCTGTCGCACACTGGCTATGCGTACGTGGCAGTTCACGCACCTTCTCGGCGTTTGAAATATAATTATAATGTCTAATACATTTTAGTTAAAATGCGTTTTAAGAAGAAACTTCTTTGTTTGTACAAGGGACGATGATGATTTCCAATAGATAATATTGGTGTTACGGCACAACCAAGAAAATATTTGTAGTGTCTTTAATGTGTACTACAGAAATCTTTAAAAAATCGTTTTTAACTGGGTTCTGAAAAAGTCACCTAGGTGAAAACTTAACACATGTTCAAGCCTTACAATTAGACTTAAAAAACATAAAAATCTCCGAAGGCTCCATTTTGTAAGTATTATTTTTCACGCAATAATATAAAAAATATCGTAATATTAAGAATTTATTGCTTTAAACTAGAGACAACTTAAGTACCATATTTATAAGGTAACTATAGTTATAAATCTCAGTTTTCCCCAAAAGTGCATTTATTGTTTGGCGTATACAAGTTAAAAGGCGTCTTTAGGTATTTCTAAGGGTTGAACGCCCTTACAATCACAAAATTACCACGAATGCTTAGTAAAACACCAATTCTTTTATTTCCAAATCATTTTAGTCAGGTGTCTTTAATGCGACCTCAAATCTTTTATTTACTGGACTATCATATGTTCGTAGTATTTTGGAATATGCTAGTCCAGTATGGTCTCCCTCGTACGATGTTCACAAGACTCGTATCGAGCGCATAAATTGAAAATGTTTAATTCCTCCTACTAATTACACTGAGAACTGTCGGTCACATGATCTTCTAACACTGGAAGAACGTCGTAGAATGCTGGATATGGGGTTCCTTTATGACGTATTGAACGCACGACTCGACTGCCCCGACCTGGTTTCCAGTATTTCATTTAGAACGCCTTCCCGTCACACAAGACATACTCCGCTGTTTCATGTTCCCTTTCACCGCACAAATTATGGTAAGAATGCTGTACTCACTAGAATATTACGTGCTTATAACGAAGATTTTTCTGATATTGACCCATTCAACTTGATTTTAGATTTAAAGGTTTGTTTAGAAAACAAACCTTTAAATCTAAAATCAAACAAGTACTGCTGGATTAAAATAAAATATACCTTTCTTCTTCTACTTCTTGTCGATACGAATTACATTAAAGGTAAACTGAAAATAATAAACAAACTGTATATTATTATTATTGATATATTATACACCTTATTAATATATTAAGTTATTTATGTATGTATGTTATTAATATATATATTTTTATGCCCCAGTATACACGCCTGAGCTGTTTCACCTCACGTCTGCATGTATGTTTCATTATATTTTTATGTGGATAACTGTCATTGGCCTAATGTTAAATTGTAAATGCAGTTTGTAAATATTCAAATTAAGTTTGGCTGTTGTTATCCCTAATAAATAAAATAAAATAAAAATAAAAAGCTTCCTGAAAACTATCATAAAATAGACAGAGGGAAGAAAAGACCAAGACGGCTACTTGAGCAGACATTGCTTGCCACATTATTTGATGGCTGTAGATAACAATGCCTACTATTACAAAACAAGAGTCTTAAAATAACTTAACAAAATAAAAAACCATCTCACCTCTTTTCTTAGCTATTTCCATATCATTCATAAAGTCTTGAGATACAAAGCAGGAGTCCTCTTTAACCTGATTGATTACAAATGTCTCATCCATCACGTTGAGCTGTCTGTACGAGAGCACCTCCTTCAAATGGTTGGTTAGTACTTTGCCACCCACATCTATCCTCCTTATGCCTTCCCGGTACTTCTTACCATTAATATAAGGAACAATGTATGTATAACTGTACCCCGAGTCTACTACAACAGTACATTGGTTATTATGAGTCTTTCTATGGTGGTATTCAGCTAAATCCGTCGCATTTATTCTCAGTAATGATTGACATTCGTACTCCTCAAAGAAAATTTCAGTCATGCCTTCTTGTATCGAGGCAAAGTTGAATAAAGGTTCAGTTATAATCAAAGGAGTCTCGTTAAAGTTTACTGGGCAGCACTCTTTGCTAAATATGTAGTCCCAGACTGTCTTTTGCGTGTCCCAGTTAATGAGAAAACCTTTTTGGAATGGTAAGATGTAGAATAGACCTGAAGCGTCGCGGCATTCCTCAATTTGGGAGCCGACGAAAAGCCGACGCCTTTCGGACTTAGCTTTCATGATGCAGTTGGGTATGATCTTTGGTTCCATCGAGGAGAAGCCTGCTTTGATGGTATAGGCTCCATTGTCCACTACAAAACAGGATGTTTCGCTCATTTCGATGGAGATTTGAGGTTAGGTTGTTTACCGGTTGCAAAACAGACAATAATGCACCGTAAAATTAAATCTGTTGAAAATACCTGTTTCAACTTATCACTAAGGAACTTTTACTAACACATTGAATTCGAATATGAAGAAAGAAAAACAATACCTATTTTACTTTTTACAGAGAGAAAACACTCAACAACAGCGAGCAGTCCGATATTTTTTGACGTATGAATTTGCATATATTTCAGTCATCTCATTCTTACATATAAAAAGTCGGCTTTGTAAAAATGAAATAGAGAGATACTGTGAGTGACACATTTTTTCAGACCGCAACTGTCAGGTTGACATTTTTGTTTTTCAGAGATATTTAGTGCTTTGGGTGGAAACATTTGTCATCTTTTTACCCGACTGTGGGAGGGTAATGTAATGTATGTTTTTAGGTGTATTTCATTGTTACAAGTTACAGTCTACATCTGTAGCCAAAACAACTTGATGGGCTAAAATGTACAATAGTGGGCATCGAGTTCAGCGCTCAAATTTTTTTTGGTGAAAGGTCTATGCTTAACCTTTGGAGTACCGAAGTCGCGATATCGCGTCCTCCAATATTTCACCTCTGCATACCGACGGCGCGATATCGAGTCATAAGATTGTGTTCCAGTTTTTTCAATATTGTGGTTGATTTATGGTATATTTTTATTGGAGTGAAGTTCGAATGAGTAGAGGATAAAACAGGCTTTCTATTGGTGCTTAGCAATGTTCACTGATTGGTCCAGATTTGCAAAAAAATAACACTGAAGTCAGCGACGAAAATCTTTCGCGCGCGTTGGGTTGTGACTGTTTACAGTGACATTTTGTGTAAAATATCAAATAAACTGTAAATAAAATTACTTTTACTAATAAAATATTACATGACAGGCATAATTTTGATGAAATACACGTAAAATAACACTGGAATTCCTAGAAAACGAGCTTCAAAATGAGCATCTAAATGTATGAAGCAACAGTAGCCTCCATTTTGGCGCCGTAACTCACATAGAACATGTTTATATTTTGTCTTTCTTTTTTGTATTTTGTATGGGAATATGTCCCAAATAGTATTTTTGAAAACCAAATTACGTTTACGTTATAGATAATGAAGAACTTGAAATATTTTATTGTAATTTCAATGGAATTTAAATTTTCATGGTAAAAAAATCAAACTTGAGATTTTAATGGGAATTGATTGTCTTACACTAATAGAGCCCAAAAAACTAGAAAAGTAGTTTTTTATTCCAACATTTTTTATTGAAGCATTACCTACATACTGATGGGTCATTGTGCAACAAGGAAATAATTATTTCAACGGTGTTTGACAGTTCGGAACTACGGTATGGGAAAGGTTAAGTATGTAACTCATATGCAAAATTACAAGTTGCGGAAATTTATAGTTATTTAGAAATTAATTTTAAAATTTTCACAAAGGAGACGTTTCACGGGACTATGGAGCTTGGACCTGGTCTGTGTACTAAACATCATAAATAAGTCATTAGAAACATAGTCTTTTCTAACTGTACATTTCCTTCGATTTACCTTCGTTGCGAGGTTCATCTAGTTTCTCGGATTTAACAATCGCAACACATAAATCACCCAACATGGCGAAGCGAGCGCAATTTTGAGCATTTTACGTTCAGAAACTAGATTTTGTACATACCATTGAAATTAATAATTTAGTTGTCCGACAAGTAACTCGAAAACCAGCTGTTATGCCTGTAAAAGAGGCAAGGCATATCCACAGATTTTAAAAATCGTACACAAATGTCAGAAGTCAGAACAGAAGGGTGTTCAGTCAATCAGAGTCAGAGAAAGCATCTGAGGAATATGTGGATGAAGCCGTAATTTCTGAATCGGAGCACCCCGATTCCACGTGGTCTTGTCTGTCACACAACTAAGAGTGTTATTAAAAAGCGCGGAGATTCGCTACGTCGCCCCTTTCGCTCCGCTAGCACTCTCGCCCATAGCTCCACTCGGGAGGTCGCCGGCTCGCTTCGCTCGCCACCTCCCCCCCTCGCTACGCTCGCTCTCGAGTGCTCGCTCCACTCAGGACCTCCTGCGCGAGTCTTCTGGCGAAGTCCATTTGTTCCCCCTCCTATTCAAATAGTACATTGTGTATCAAATCCGAATTAAAAAAAAATCTATTACCTATCTCAAAAACCACTTCTTTTTGGTGTGCTATACTTATCAGGGGGAGGTTTCCCCCTACTTTCAAGTCTCCCTACCTCCCCCCCTCAACTAACCCCCTTCTCCCTCTTATTTGCATTTTGCATTTTTCTTGAAAAAGGGGGGGTTCCGCGTCCCCCCCTTAACAGGGGAGGTTCCCCCTACCCCCCCTTCAAAACCCCCCCCTATCGAATGCCCACTATTGTACATTTTTACCACTTGATGGATTTTGAAATACCAGGTGTCGTTGAAATTGATATGCAGCTGGGTTTGTATTTTACGCCATCTCAGCCTCCTTGCTTTTCCATCCACAATATAAGAAAAAACAAAATCTACATTAGGTAAGGTAAGAGGAGGATAACAGAGTAGTATACCAACGATACTTACATACAACCATCTTACAACTCTCTTATAGATAACTGTACTTATAACGTATAAGTTCAAATCATCCATGAATGCCCACTGCAACAATCAGATTTTAGAATCTGACTTTCTTACCTTTTGTGTTAACAGAAAGACATCTTTCAGGAAACCTGAACATCTGATCACTAGATATGTATGTACGATGGTTACGTTGCACAATATCCGAAGCGCAACATCAGGTACCCCCGTCTAACCTTTGTGAGATAGCACAGGTAAAATACAGGCTGCAGGCCATGAGGCTACTTGCATAGCTGGGCACCGTTAATCAAATAGTTAACGTCGTTAATCGTTAATCCCCTTAAAAAAAGTTTGCTTCGTTAAACGTTAAGCGTTACATTTCGGAAGAATTAACGCAAGTTAACGTTAATCGTTAATCCGTTAATATGTGTAAAATTGTATTTTTATATCGTTGCGTTAGTGAACTTATAAAACCTGTTGGTTTAGGTTCTGGAAGTTAACAGGTTAGGAACAAAACAAAATACTTGTATAATTCAAATGTGTAATTTAATCGTCGGACATAAGGTGCATATTCCCCTTCATGAACTTTAACATGTTGAAGTTCTCGTCTGAAAGCGAGGCTCGGTTTGGTGTAAAAATGTCTTTACCCGTGGAAAACAGACGTTCAACTGCAGCGCTTGAGGGTATAGCAGTATTGTATTTAATGAATAGATTTATGAATATCTGTTCCCCGAGGAATGCAGCATCGTTGAACGAGTCTTTTGATCTCATGTCCAGCCACATTTTAACGAGACTTTGCGCTTTACTCTTCAAAGAGTTGGAGCTCTTTGGTTTTTCTATAGACTGAGTGACAGAATTGAAAAAGTCTTCCTCGTCATCATCGTTGTTACTCGCATTGCTCACTATCTCTGTCCTTCGAATTTTCCGCTGCTTCTTGTCGTAAGGCATCTTCTACCTTTTTAGGGTTCCGTAGCCAAATGGCAAAAAACGGAACCCTTATGGATTCGTCATGTCCGTCTGTCTGTCTGTCCGTCCGTATGTCACAGCCACTTTTTTCCGAAACTATAAGAACTATACTGTTGAAACTTGGTAAGTAGATGTATTCTGTGAACCGCATTAAGATTTTTACACAAAAATAGAAAAAAAAATTTGGGGTTCCCCATACCTACTTAGAACTGAAACTCAAAAATGTTTTTTTTTCATTAAACCTATACGTGTGGGGTATCTATGGATAGGTCTTCAAAAATGATACTGACGTTTCTAATATCATTTTTTTCTAAACTGAATAGTTTTCGCAAGAGACACTTCTAAAGTGGTAAAATGTGTGTCCCCCCCTGTAACTTCTAAAATAAGAGAATGATAAAACTAAAAAAATATATATGACGTACATTACCATGCAAACTTCCACTGAAAATTGGTTTGAACGAGATCTAGTAAGTATTTTTTTTTAATACGTCATAAATCGTAAACCGCAATTTACCTACAACGAACTACAAGAACTTTTATATTATGTTAATGCTGCTACGGAACCCTTCATGGGCGAGTCTGACTTGCACTTGGTCGCTTTTTATTTTCCATGCACTTATAATAATAATAACACCCAGAGGGTACTCCTGTCCGGAGTGCACGGGGACGCGACCCCGGGTTCCTCGAGCTGCTATATGAATACCCCCTACTCCTACTCCATTCAATAGCATCCCTATACACCTCTTTCCCATCTCTCTCTAAGTTCTTCCTCGTTTCCATAAATACGCAGGGCAGCTTGTGGCGAGCTATAGGGGAGTAGCGACCCCACGTACCCGAGTACTCCCGGGAGAAGGCCCTGTTCCCCATCTCCGGCTTGCCTTCACTGGCTGGCCGAAGTGAACAATGACGGGGAACAGATCTCCCACCTCTGTCTTGCCTTAGCTGGCCGGCCAGAGTGGAGTCGCGAGAGCGTTATGCTCGAAGGGTGGAAGTGTCCGTGTAAGTGGCGAGTGGGCACGTGATGCTGGACCCTCAGGGAGCGCGTGATCGTCGTTTAAAGTCCGGCGGCACCTCCCCACCCTTCAGCCACTCAGAAAATGTTGCCCCTTGCAGCACCGTGCGTGCAGCTGTTTTGGGGGGCCCATTGACTCGAGTTGGCTAGTCACCGTCTGCCCATTTTTCCGTGTTATTGACATTGGTCGGGCAGGCGCCATAGTCCCACCCATAGTCCCGGTTACATAGTACACCAACATCTCATCGCAATAGACCGGTTTATTTTTAAATTGCTTTTTTATTTTTTTACAATAGTCCTACACTGTCCGGGGATTGTCCTATGGTGCATTACTATTAGTGTATACAGGGATAATCGCCGGATGGTGTCACACACATTACTTTTAAATTAAATGTCTAATAGGCCTCTACGTGTTGGCTTCGGCCCCACGCACGCCTTCCAAAAGTCCGGGATTTAATTGCCCGGAAAAGGAAAGGAAGGAAAAAGGAAGTATACTTCATTCCAATAAAAAAAAAGCAAAAGGTAAACAAACGTAGTATGCAGATGACATCCCAAGTAGCACAGGTAGCATTACAAAAGATCACGTTTGGTATAACTCGGAACTTAAGGAATTAATAAACACTTAATATGGTTCAACCGAGAACTTAGAGCTGCGCATTACGCTTTGATCTGTATAATAGCATCATAAAAGTAGCAACGGACACTACTGTTACGGGATCAGAGTTAAAGCAAGCCTTTATCGCATTGGTTGCATAAGAGAATTTTAGTGGTAGTAGAATATGATAATTGCTGTATAAAGACGTAGAATTATACCACTATAATGCTAGCATTTTAAAAGAGTCACTGTGAACTACCGTACAGCCAATAGTCTTAGAGTGGTGTACATTTAGAGTGATTTCACGCAAAAAGTTCCACATTGGTTCACCTCGACTCTGTTATTAGCCTCTTTTGCAAAGTTGCATACAGGTGTTTAATTAGCACACGTGAACACCAAACGTATTTGGAGATCCTCGTCTAACTCAGAAATACAGTATTTGGCTGTGAAATGGTTCACTTGAACTCTTATTTACTGCAATAAGCGTAATAGAGGAACTGGAGTGTACTCTTGTATAGCCATGGTAATTTATTCAGGATTAAAAGAGTTCACATAGGTTTCTTAAGAATGCGCCATTTTGTTATAACCTAAACAGTGTATCATATAACAAGATTATGTTGTTATTTATGTTTTACTAATAATTTCTGCTTTTAATTACACCTTAAACATACACTTATTATAATATAAAACTTTGCATAATTTTATGTAAATCAGACAAAAATATTTTAACGTATTAGTTTTTTCACAATATTTCTAATTAAAAACGAGATATTTTCGAGGCGCGTAAATTTTTTGCTTTAAAACCATATAAAAATTTACAGTGAACTTGCAATCCCAAGTGTTTTCACATGCTAATAACATAATAAAAGTATATTTATACCTAAGTTACCAAAATTCTCAATTATAACATTCACTTCACCATTAATCACACTCTGGGAAATTATCGGCACCGCTATAATGCTATTTAAAGCAGCTCTGGCAAATAAAATAAAGTTTTCTAGTGATCGAAGAATATTATAGAACCTAAAGCGTTATTTAAGACTAGCAGTCACCCAATCCTAGCGCTTAGTCTGTATAACAGGACAATCGTATTCCGTTAAGCAGCTGATAAACAGCCTTGTGAACCATAATAATTCTAATATAGTGCTACTATAATGCTTTTAAGTAGAAATGTGAACCAAATTAGAACCATAGGCTGAATAATTTGTGCACAAATAAGAGTTATATCGGTGTTTACAGCGCTGTCAACACCATTATAACACTGTCTTATACAGCTCTTAGTTTCCGTGTACACCAAATGTGGTCTCATATAATGCTACTTGTGCTACTTGGGATTGACATGTGTCAGTTCCATAGTAAGTTTGTTTACGTTTTGCTTTTTTTTGATTGGAATGGACCATAGACTACATAATAATAATAATATCTGGGACAAATCACACACGGTCATCTGGCCCAAAACTAGGATTCCCTGTATCTTGGGAACCAGAGAGTGATATACATACACAAATACTTTTTTAAATACATACATATATAGATATAATACACTCAAACTCAAAAGCTGTGCAATTTACTAGGCCCTTAGATTTAATATTTTTTAATTTATTAACTACTATAGTACGCTTTGGATTAACGATTAACGGAAGTTAACGTGTCCGTTAACATTTTTAAAAGTTAACTTAAAAGTTAATATGTTAATCAAAATGTTAACTTCGTTAATTAACGATTAACGGATTAACGAGTTAATGCCCAGCTATGGCCACTTGATAAGAGCTCCCTTTCTCCCCTACCACTCCTTCAGAGCGTCGAACTAAAACTTCTTTAGCAATTTTAGTTCACGTAAATATTTTTTTCTATACGTTTTGACAGTTAGTATGAGTCAAGCGATAACAGCGCCTCTATCGGCGAGCTTTGTCAGTTTTCTTCCCCATTTGCAGATTTGGTACAGATCCTACTCCGAGAGCGAAGACAAATAAAACTTCTTTGGATATACACTGTAGGGCAAATTATAAATGAATAGACTAGAGTTCTAGAACATAAATTGTATTATTATGATTTTAAATGTACATGTCAACTAACTTAAAAGTAATTCTTATGGAATTTCTGTATTACATAATTTACCTGAAACAAAAATATTTATGATAAATACAAAATAACTAAAACAAAAACGTATATAATCATGGTTCACAGATATCCTTTATTGAATATACAGGGTGATTGGTAATTCGACGTGATCCTTCAAAGGGGTTATACTAGAGGTCATTTGCAACAAATTAAGTCCAGTTAACCAGGGGTCAAAAATGTATGGTTACTGAGATATTACTGTTTTTAGATTTTTTTAAATTTTCTACCTTGATACCAAAAACAATTAATTATGAAAAAACCAATATACCGTTTACATTAAATTGATACTTTTTTAAAGCTGAGAAATGAGCGCTTGGTTTGAAAAAAAATATTGCCCAAAACTCACATAGTCTCAAAAATATACGGTCTTAAGTTGCATAAAAATATTATTTTGTATAAATTTGCCATAAGTAATTGAGTATTACTAGAAAACAATGTAACAACAACTTGGCGTACAAATTAATGACAAAAGTTTCTTGTTTAATAAGCTTTCTAAAAAGGTACAAACGTTACCAACTTTTGTACGGGGTCGAAAAAAAATCCATTAAACCAAACAAGTAACACATTTTTTCCATACATATCCTGCACGGTGCCGCCCTCTTTTTTACTCGTGTCGTGCGTCACTCGTGAACTTAACATGATTCGATAATTTGTAGCAATCTTCGCGACAGTTCGTGGACACGAACTCGCACAGTTTCCAACCAGAAGGTTAGTTCGTGCGTACAGAAAAGTCACAGAATTTGTTAAATAATAGTTTTTTTTAGTAATACTCAATTACTTATCAGGGTGTCCACTCAAAATTCCCAAAATACTTCCCTGACTTTCCCTGACCATTTTGTGTATCTTCCCTGACCCTTGTAATCCATTTTAGAACCGCTTTCAGAGGATTTTGTTTGATTGCTGGTTTGTTTTAGATTTTCATCTGGAGACTGCGCAAAAATGCTTCGCAATCTGATATAACTCCACTGACTCCACAGAAGCTAAACGAGCTTTTAACAAAGGGATTTTCATTTAATCTCTTAAAATTGTTGATTGTGGTTTTCTGCGACCGTGTCATCTATAACAAATTGAACTTGACATTCTTTTTGTGCTCTTTCGATTTTCCAATTATCTTACTGAGGTGCATTTCTGTGCTGTGGAGATGAAGAGCCTTCAGTTATAGCAGTGTAAGTAAAGAGTTCAACGTGCTGGACTGTCTTTGAATAGCTCTTACATAGATTTCAGTACATCACTACATAGTATAAAATAAAGTCGCTTCCCGCTGTCGGTCTGTCCCTATGTATGCTTAGATCTTTAAAACTACGCAACGGATTTTGATGCGATTTTTTTTAATAGATAGAGTGGTTCAAGAGAAAGGTTTATAATAATACCTTCGCACACCCGTGCGAAGCCGGGGCGGGTCGGTAGTCATATAATATGTCCCACCCATTATGCTGATAACCTGTCCCATAGCCCTATTTACACATCGCCCACAGACTTCAGTTTCGAGTAGAGTTTTCGCGCTCTCCTACTCTAGATGCCAAGGCAAATATGCAAACAATAAAGTAGCTCTGAAAAAGGAGGATAGAACTGACTCGTCGAATTACATTCCAATAGCTATTATTTCCCTTCTTTCAAAGGCGGTGGAGCGTTTTTAATTATTGGTAGCCTAGCATATCTAGAAGATCATCTTATCAATGACAATACGGGTTTCGTCATAGCCGGTCTGCTGGTGATCTTCTAGCATGCCTAACACACTGAAAGTCGTGGGGAGGCATTGGTAGTCAGCCTGGATATAGCTAAGGCGTTCATCGGGGTGTAGAATAAGGAACTTCTATCGAAATTCCAGCATACGGCCTACCCGTGGGATTGTGGAATTGAATCGCCAGCTTTCTGTGTAACAGGAGCGTTGAAGTCCTTTGCGACAACTGGTCCTCTGACACTAAGCACATTAATGCTGGTGACACGCAAGGTTTTGTACTCTCGCCATCTCTATTCCTCCATCGTATCAATGATCTCCTGAAAATATGCGGTATTCATAGCTATACGGATGACAGTATTGATGATGCACAGGTAAAGCAACATCCCACGGGTGGTGGTGGAGGACAGTCATGGCCGTGGCAGGATTGTGTCTAAAGTTGAAGACACTCTAGAGCAAGTCTCCGAATGGGGTTAGACTAAACTTAGTCCGTATTAACCAAGTCTGCGCGTTCATCGCAAATAAAGTCCTTTTTACTATGGTAAGCCTCAATTCCGAAGAACAACGCTTGCTGTTGTTACGAGCATCGGGATCCTAGGTGTCGATATTTCTTGCAACATCCAACTTCGGGGTCACCTCGAGGGAAAGGTTACCGTTGAAGCGAAAAAACCTGGAGTACTCAATAGAGCAAAGCGGTACTTCAGACCCAGATAGCGCTTGCAGCTATACAAAGCTCAGGTGAGGCCGCATATGGAGAACTGCTCATATCTCTGGGCAGGAGCACCCAAATATCAACTGAACCCCTTCGACTCCACGCGCGATCAAAATTACCAACGACCAGAGCTCACACGCGGTCTAGAACCCCTCAGCTTTCGGAGAGACATCAGGTCTCTCTGTGTATTCTACTGCTTAAACAACGGCTTGTATTCTGAGGAACTGTTCGACATGATGCCTACGGCACAGTTTTGTCACCGCAACACTCGCCATCGGAGTGAAATTCATCCCCATCAGCCAAATTCGTCTCGCACCGGAAGGTTTCAAAGGTGCTTCTTACTTAGAACCCTCAAGCTATGCAATGCGAAGTGTTGATATAGATCACTGATAACTTGAAAAAAAAATATGGTTCAAAAGTCTGGGATAAATTTCAGAAAAGACAAGGAGATATAAGAATAGAGCATGGATGTTTCCCTCACTAACGACCATTAGGAAAAACTCAAATATCCCTGACTTTTCCAAGTTACCAGGTCATTTCCCTGACTTTCCCTGACCACCAAAAGCTTCCCTGACTTTTCCCTGACTTCCCTGACTTTTCCAGAAAGTGGACACCCTGCTTATTTCACTACATTTGTTTTAGTAATACTCAATTACTTATGGAAAAATTATACAAAATAGTATTTTTAAGTAACTTAAGACCATTTATTTTTGAGACTGTGAGTTTTGGGCAAGGTTTTTTTTTTCAAAGCAAGCGCTCATTTCTCAGCTTTTAAAATAGTATAAATTTTATGTAAACGGTGTAATGGTTTTTTCATTATTAATTGTTTTTGGTAACATGGTAGAAAATTTCAAAAAAATCTAAAAACAGTAATATCTCAGTAACCATACATTTTTGACCCCTGGTTAACTGGACTTAATTTGTTGCAAATGACCTCTAGTATAACAACTTTGAAGGATCACATCAAATTACCAATTACCCTGTACATCTACCCCACAGATTTTCACCAAGCTCAGACTAAAAAAGTCTTTATTCCACTAAGCATGTTCTATGCCACATATAGCCAGCTTTTGCAAGCCTGGCATCAATCATGGGCACAAACGCATCAATCCACAAGATTATTTTTTTACAAATTTATACACAAAGTTAGATCGCACAATTTGAGCATACATTTCTCCTGCTTAAAGATTTGAATTTGGGAAGTGCAATGCACATAATAACGCAATCCTTATATTCAAAATGCGAAATTGAATTTTGTTTGTTTGTTTGTCCTTCTTTGACATCATTTTATCGACATAGTTATAAGCATAAAAAATATCTTCTTCTCAATTGACACACAGAGGACAGACAGAGCGGCCATATCAATATCTGTGCTTCATTTTTTTTTGGCTTCTATGCGTAATTTGCCACAAACATTTTTTAAAGATCTATGCTTCTTCAAAAACCATGAGCATCTAATGCATCACTGCAATCCAAGGAGATTCATTATGACTAGAGATGGGTTATGCCTGGGTATTTTTGGGCGTTTTGAATAAGTGACCATAAGCAAGTGACTGGTTCACTCCCCTCACCTGTCTATGAGAAAAAATAAATAAAAAAGTTACTTCTTGAGAATCTGGTGGCGGGTGATCAGGTACGGCGCAGCAAGTCCCGATCCCAGGAACAAGGTGAACCACAGCGTCAGCTTGTATCGGTTGTTGATGTCAAACGGCAGGTTCTGGAACACAAAATGAATATGATTAGCAACTGTGCACATTACGTCTCTTGCTTTCATTATAAACTGACCACAGCTGACAAAACTAAACAAACAAACAAACACTGATAAAAAAATAATAAATATTAATTGATATTGCCTGAAAGAAACTGCTACCAAGCAATAAGGCAGTCTATTGTTGTACTCTTTGTTTTTGTATGTTGTTTTAAACGCAATAAGGTAGTTAATTGATAATTAAAAAAAAAAATGCCTAAAATTCTATTATGAAAGTGGGTTTTTGATTACTTCTGATTTCTGAATTGAGGTAAATGTAACCTAAAAATAATGTCTGAAAAAATCCTATCAGAACTGTTTCCAATAAGTTATTCAATAACTCTGACCAAACTAACTAAGTTCAATAATTACGGATGATAATTAAAAAAAAAATCTCTTCTATCGTTGAAGAATATAAAACAAAATACGATTATGTAACTTTCGTCGAAGAAATATGATTTTGAAAATGGAACTCACCTCTCCAGGGACTCCACCGTGAGATCCGTGGTTTCTGACCGTTGTGGTGACCACATTTCTGGGCAGCCTGCTAGCAATACGAGACACTGGCGCGAACATTTTGGAAAAATACAATCTCCTTTTTCTTCAAAAGAAAAATGCGTGCGATTGAAGAAAAAAAATCTCCTTTTCTCGTTTGTCAAATTAGTTTTTTTTTCGAAAACTACCATTGCGTTCAAAATAATAGATGATATGGTAGTTTTTATTATGATCTCTGAACGCATCATTAATTAATGAAATAAAAGATATAAAAATGAAACAAATCAAAATAGTTACGATTATTTGTATTGAGAAATGAATTTAAAAACTACATGGTACAATGCACGTAAAGAAAAATCTTCAGGAAGTCTGGCGTACCTGGAAATAAAAATAAATTGTATAGTCTCGCTGTGCATACTTTCTCGCGTACTCTTTCAACTTAATAATAATAATAATAATAGTTAAATTAACTGTTTGTATATCCAGATTTATAAGTTATAATAGGTATTAAGTAGTTGAGAAACAATAAAAAGAACTTTAAGTGGTTTATATGAGAGGTATTATTGTTTATAATACCCGACCATTGAAAGTGTCATGAAAAGAAAGAAACTTAAGTTTTTTTTATTACGATTGCAACCCAAAATTAAATAATTGCGTTAGGAAAAATAAAACGGAAGCTATAGTAGTAGGCTATACTAAATAGATCCAAATCCATCCAATGGTATAGGTGTAAACTAAGTGATTGTTTCTCTTTAGGTGTTTAAATGACTGACTTGGTGGCTCAGTGGTTAGCGATCCTGACTACTGATCCGAGAGTCGTGGGTTCGATTCCCACCCAGGGCAAACATTTCTGTGACGAGCAGATTTGTTTGCTCTGTGTCTGGGTGTATTATATCTATATATGTATGTATTAAATTGTATATGTGTAAGTATATCAGTCTCTGGTTCCCATAGTACAGGGAATCCTAGTTTGGGGCCAGATGACCGTGTGTGATTTGTTACGGATGTAAAAAAAATATAAAAAAAAGCTCAGAGGAGTATTATAGTACCTATAAGTATTCTGCACCTGACACATACATTCACGCACGACCACAAAATATTATACGTAGCAATGGGGAAGATATCCCAGACATTCAAAATATGTATTTAGTTGCTAAGTAAGTACGTAGGTAGGTACTTTTAAATACATACTACCTATACAGTAGGTGTCGACAAGTGTCTGAATTGTTGTGGATGTTATTTTTGAGCGGCTATTTTATCATTTAACCAAATTCAATCCGTAGGGATAAGTTTCCTATCTTAAAATCAAATTATCTTCTCATCAAAATAAATAAATTCTATGCTTCAGACAAAGACTAAAAGCTCTGAAACAATGCGTTGTTAGCAGAGGTCGTAAAGACGCAAAAATACGACGCAACAAACCAGAATTTCACGACCTCTACCCCTCCCTCGCACCCAAGTTCAAGGTCAGCTACCGGATAGTCTCCCTTTGTAAATAACTTTACGATCCTTCGACTTTTATGTGCCCTTAGCGTGTTTACTAAAAAGGATATACCTAGGTACCTAATAATACTCTAGTGTTTTCCATGTAATATATGGTAATGCACGCACCTATCGTAACTATTTTGTTTCATTGCGAGGCCCTATTAGGTGTAAAAATACCTCTTTAGCAAACTTAAACAGCAGCTTCTTCTTATCAATATCATAATTTAAACTGAACAACTTTTCTCAAAGAACCCATGTGAAGTAAGGACTCTATTCTCAGGCGCTGTATTTAAAAAAAATACCGCTTAAGATAAGTAGACTATAATTATTTTATTGATTTGGGTACAATGGCAATCCTAGATTTTAAGGAAGCAGAAATAAGTAGTGCTGATGCAAATCAGCTGGTTAAAAATTTATGGTTGCGATTAAGGTTTTCAACAGCTGAAACTGAATTCTCATAAATTGTTTTAGACATTTCATCCAAATCAACCAATTTTGCATGGGAAGTCCAAAAAACATTTTAAGAATTCGTTGGAGAAAGTTGCTCAACATAATATAACTCACCGGTTTACTTCTTCCTGAGCTGCCACTCCACGATGAGGAAGGGAGCCGCTAGGCCGCTGCCAATGAACCAGAACGTGTTGAAAGTCAGCCGCTTCTTGTTGTTGATGTCGAACGGCAAGTTCTGTAATAGAGATTTATTGAAAGCTCAGTGTCTTTAGCAGATAAGACTTTAGTTTCGTGGCGTAGTGGTAAGGTAACTCGTTAAAAGCATTAATGTTTTACAGCATAAAGATATGATATGATAGCCAGTTCCTAATTGCTTTGGGGAATCATGGTGAGCTCGTCGCTTCCATTCTAGGTATCATCATCATCACTTACCATCAGGTGAGATGATGCCAAGGGCTAACCAATTTTATGGAACGAGTTAGCGAACCCCTGGTGAATAGGTACTGCCCTCATGAGAAAGAAGGCCGCAGAGAATACGAAAACTCTATTCTACTCATCGTACTGAACAACTTTTCTTCTTCAACTTTGCTCAAATCGCAAAAAAAAAATTTGACTCTCCATACAAAAGTGGCAAAAATGGCACAACAGATGATCAATTTGTAGAGTCCAAAAAATTTTTTGCCATTTGAGCAAAGTCATAGAACAAAAGTTGTTCATTACAATGAGTAGAATCCTAAGTTAACGGGTCCTACACCAATTTTGTTACACCTTGTATACTTAACGGCCTTCTTTCTTATGAGGGCAGAATATGAGGCCTACCTATATGCCAAAATATTGTAAACTGTATTAATTAATGAACAGGTTCCCGCTTCGGGCGAGATTAACTTCTCTTCACTATCACAGATTCGCGACTTTAGATATTTTTTCATACTGATGTAAGCTCTTAACACAGAGTACTTAGTGCGCTTTTATTGTCATGCGTGTTTCTGCACGCATGGGGTCACAGCGTTTCTAAAGTGACCCGCGTGCGTGTGCCACGCATGACAATTAAAGGGCCCTAAAAATATGTAATGAAATGATAGGCTGCGGGCGGCACGCGTCCGTGCACGGCCCGCATGCGTGCAGGAACACGCATAACAATAAAAGCGCCCTTAAAAATAAGAGACACAGAGTACAGACATTGTTTAGCTTGCTTTTCTTAGTCATTGCAAAACATATTGTCTGACTGTATGGTGGTAGGCTCGTTGGGGAAATATAAACAGGTTGATGTAGGTATATGACTTGTAGCTGACTTGTACTATCAATCTTAGCATTTTATTATGCATTGTTTCTCCGAACGCACTGGCACAATGCATGTTGTGGTTAAAACCGACACCACTCATAATCGTAAAAGCAAAACCGACTTTCCTGCTAGTTCGCGATCATACTCAGTCGTAAATATGTATACTTATGTATAATATTTGCGATTCTCAAAACGTCGTGCTCTCTTATTATTTTTTTAGTCTACGCAAATGTAATAAAATAACATGAGAATTAATAAGGAAAGCTTCAAAAAGAATATTAGATCAGATTATAAACTTAAGTACGTATTTCTAAGTCGTAGGCATGGAAAAATTCAAGAATGGCTCACACAGTCACCAATTTCTGGCGATATCATAATATTATTCCTTAATAATATTATAAATGCCACAGTGAGTTGGTTTGTTCTTCTTTCACGTCGCGTCGCAACGGGGCAACGGACGGATCGACATATTTTTTGAGATACTTATAGTTGTAGCACACTTAAATTATATAACGTATAACTATGAAAATCTTTATCACATTATATTGTAAGTTGGAAAAAAACTATGTATACGATGTCATTATGGAAAAGTCGGAGTCTATCTAAAAATAAGACTTGCGTATTTATTTTTTTATTTAGTGAAAATTTCGATTTATCTTACCAGTTTAATGTTTGTAAGTCGTAGGTATATGGAATTGTATAAGTTTTTAAATGTATAAGTATCTATGGGCCTGTACATTACCTACTAAGTTCAAAGTTGCCTGAAAATAAATGAATTATAATAATAATTAAGATAAAATAAGTTGAGATATACCTCGTTTCAATAAAGTGGCAGATAGAAAGCAAACTTCTAAGAAAGGGTTTTTAGGATTCCGTAGACAACAAGGAACCCTTATAGTTTCGCCATGTCCGTCTGTCTGTCTGTCCGTGGCTTATCTCAGAGACTAAGTATTAGTACTAGAATGTTGTAATTTGGCAAGGACATACATATTAATCACGGCGACAAAGTGGTAATATATTTTTTTCAATTTCCCCTACACTCTATGCATGAAGTGGGGATGATTTTTTTTTCTCGACTATCCCATGGTGTGGGTTGTCGTTAGATAGGTCTTTCGAAGATATTGTGGGTTTGCGTAAACTACACTGCGCGTGGCCCGACTCGCACTTGACCGCTTTCATAACTTTGCTTATGATTTCATAACGAAGTGGTAATGCAATAATTAAACATGGAGCTAACTAATTTAGGTATAAGTTGACTAAATATGTAAATAAAAGTCGTAAGAGCAAGTTATCTTTATTAAGGATGGATGTAATCTAGATTGTATAATGCACTTGTACTAAAATGAGAAACTCAACCTGAATTCCCAAAGAGGACATTATAAGATATAATTCTACTACTTAACTGTTTATTATTAAAAAAAAAAAAATGTTATTATAAAAAAACAATAATAATATGCAGATGCAAAATGGTCTGTAATACACGCTGTTGGGCAATCGATCAGTCAAATAGCAAAAGTTCATTTATTGTTGACCCAGGACATTTTAGCAAACTTAACTATCTTAGAAAACTTATAATAGGTACTATACTATATACCTGTTCTTTGTCCATAATTTTATCTGTCAGGTACACAAACGTGCGTACTTTATATTTATTTTCCAAGGAATTTATATGTGCTATATACATATAAGTTCTTTGCTATTTTTTAACAGATTAAATACTGACATACGTACTATTTTGGAGTCCGAAGTGTCAGTCGGGACAAATTCCAAACCATAGTTTAACAGTTTCAAATACCTTATTAAATTGTTAGGTTATCTTTAGGCACTCGAAGAAGTATTGATTTTTATAATCTGGTAAAAGTTTACAATTCATATCTCATTTCACCTCTGTTTCACCTTGAATAGAGGGAGTATTGACAAACAGCGGCGGGCTGAGAATGGACCAGGGAGGGAGTTAGGACGTGGGGGCCTCGCGTGCGTAGGATGGAGGTGATTCAATTAAGGTTCTTTAATTAGAACAGAAACGCATGCACACTGTCAAAACAACCAGTAAGTAACAAGTACGTTTATTTATTTATTAATAAAAAAAATGTAATTAAAAGTAAATATTCAAATGAAATCATCAAAACAGGTACGACAAGACACTGTAGTGAATCATCTATAATATAATATATGCTGGGCTATTGATAGTAAATATTACATACATATATTGAAATTGTAGGTGGATTATCATATTATAGTACATAATAATAATATTAGTAAGTATTAGTTATTATATTGACTGACATTAATCTTCTAAAAAGCTTGGATAGGTTAGGTAGCTATGTATTCAATAACTTTGTCGTTATTTTTATTTTTGCTGCACACAGTAGTTGCATCCATTTATCATGTACTGGTAGAGAATAAGCACAGAGATACGAAATTTCGAAAGATTTCGAAACAGGATTTATCATAAAATCTTTGTATGAAACAAACTCTGTGAACATAGTCGTTTTAGCGTAACTGAAAAAATTACAGTTTTTCGAAAAAGTAACACGATACCAAAATATACCTAATCCAATTACAGGTATAAAATTATTTTCCCGGTTGATGGATTTTTAAACATTTTTATGTCTGTATATTTTTAAAGGTTAAGTTTTTCCGAACTTCAGGGCCCCCCCTATAAAAAATATCTTTCGTTAATAGGTGCCGTGTGTTTTATGGCATCTTTAACTACAGGTCAACCATCGTTAGTTGTAATGACGGAACAATAGAATTTTCATATCTTATGAACCCTACCCAAGTTACAATTAACGGTATTCATAATCTTTATTTGCATTCATCGTCGGGATTTCTGAATGTAATGTGATTACTTTCGATAAACAACGGTCAGGCTGCTCACTGAGTCCTATTTTCCATATACCTACCTACGATATTTTCTGATTCGATGGTTTTTAATGCGTAGATCCTGACTCCACCCACCATAGAAAAAAATCAAAAGACCGACACGCTTTTAAAAACTAAACCTACTCCTAAAAAGTTTAAAAAGAAATAGCACGTGATTTAAAAAATACATGAAAAAGATGGCGAAATGTTACATAATTTAAAAAACTGATGGACTTACCTCCCCAGGTATTCCACCGTTGGAATGATTCCTCACGAAGTTTCTCATTGCATTTCTGCCGAGCTGATTCGAAATTCTTGCCACAGTACCCAGCATTTTAGTGAAATTAACACAGGTATTACTATTTCAGTAAAGGGACCAACGTAGCCAGTAAGGAGATAAGATAAGTTTTTATTACAGGCAGGTATTGAATATTGGCCGATGTCGAAGTCGATAGCACTGCCCGCTGATAAGGTGCGACTGTAGCCAAAGACTGTAGCTGAATAAACGTTACTGCGTTTTACGTTTGGTAGGTTTTGTTACGATTATACGACTAAAACAGAATTAGCAGTCCATTCGAAGTGAGGACGGCAGATGAATAAACTTTTTGAAATATTCGGGTAGCACGAAATAGTATTTGCAAGGTTTTTTGCACACCCCTTGTATACCTTTTTTTAGCTGTATGATTTTAGAAGTTCTAATATTTATTCGGAAGAGGTATATAATTATAATGATACATTCATTTTTTGGTTATTTATCGTTTTAATAATCAATAATTCATAAGTTTTGAATTTTCTGTTAGCGTTCTTTTAAAAATGTTGCCCTCTCAAATCGTAGTAGTTTTTGATTTTGCAATATAGCAACACAATTTTTTTACAGTAAAAAAAAAGAAATAGTCGGCCACGCTTGCCACAAAAATCGTTTTGGGGGTTCAATAAATTCCCCCTTTTCTTTTGTTCCAATATTACTGTAATTATCACATTTGCCACTGTAAAATAAACAAGTATATTATCAATTCAACATAATGGCCGATTTGGATGATTTCTTCGCAAAGAAAGATCGCAGCAAGAAGAAGAATGTGAAAAAGTTTACGACCACCGATGAAATTGCAAAAAAATTAGAAGATCCCAAACAGAAAACCGAAGTGAAGAAAAAGGAGCGGCCTACGCAGGACGGCGAGGACTCCGGGCGAGCTGGGGTGAGTTTCCAACCTTGACACGCGAAGAACTCACGAGATATTTGAAGTTTTTACCCATCTTTTGTCCACCTGTCACCGACGTTGGTTAGACCCGTTTTTCGATGTAGCAGTTTGCTGATATGACTAATGTACGTTTGACACGATCACATTGACCTGAATATTTTCGTGTCCGCTAATTAGGGGTCGTCAATCGGTCTTTGTCTGATCGAAATGTGAGATCTCAGTAGTAATAAGTATGGCTGTTGTGGTGTGGTCTTTTATGCAGTTGTATTGTCGGTTTGAGGCACCCTAGTCGTGTTGTCTGTCATGCATACAAGTAGTATATAGCTATTTATGTATAGTGTTTTTATAGAACTGTTCAGTATGAGACCAACAAATCACATGTTCATAACTTTTTCTGACTCTAAGGATACGCTCTGAAAGTAAAATTTAAGTGTGCATGGCACACATTTGTTAAATATTATTAACTGTATGTAA
The DNA here is from genome assembly GCA_958295455.1 of Coleophora deauratella. Classification (NCBI taxonomy): domain Eukaryota; kingdom Metazoa; phylum Arthropoda; class Insecta; order Lepidoptera; family Coleophoridae; genus Coleophora; species Coleophora deauratella. The sequence continues at coordinate 3,851,234 of OY282416.1, read as the reverse complement.
AGTTTTTGTAATTAAAACTACACAATCCGGACTTGGTCCCCGTGTGTGGAGTATGGCCTAACCTTCCCGAAGTATGGGAAGAGACCCGTGCCCTGCAGTGGGGACTATATGGTTTGTTAATATACTGCATAAATCATCAGCAAGTTCCATGCAGGCTTATATTGTTTGTAAAGGGATCTAAAGCCTTTTGGACGACATGGCTTTCAGTTCGAGACCACCTTTTCCTAGGCTTCATGAACAGGACATGATGATTAGACTGCCACTCCCTACTTCTGAAATTGATATATGGAACAAATTAGTTTATACATATATTTAATCAACTATTCACACAAGTTATTGTATTCAAAATTCAAAATATTTTTTATTTAAGTAGATGCTGTATAATTGATCAACTGACTTGCCAACTTCATATTGTGTCAAAAGCCCCCTAGTTGCTGGAAAGTGGCTACCGAAATGAATTTGCCTTGCCAGTAGTTTCTAGGATCCTTCCAAAAAAAAAAACCTCCTTATCCCATTCTGTTGCCTGAGAAAACCTCATTCCATAGCAGGAGGGTTCTAGGTAGCAAACTTCTATGAAACCGGATAGTTTATTTAATTTTCATGAGTGAGAGTTGCCACTCTATTTCAGGCATTTCACACAGATTCAAAAAATTATGCTAAGTATAGACATTTTTTACTGGCCTGGCATGTTGTAAAAGACTACCGGTCTTCCTTTCCATTTTGTTGTCATTATTGTAGTAATATTATAGTTAGTTATTTTGTTAATATAAGTAAGAAGATTATTTTTTACACTGCTAGGTTGAGTGAAATACATAATTTATCTAAATATCTATCTAGAAATAAAACAAGTCTGCACAATACAATGTGCAAGTCATTTATTGACAACAGGACAAAGGCTTGCTGTCATGTTTTCCTTCTAATCCACTATAATAAGCAGCATATACCTAAGTACTGTTTATACATAATCCAATGATAACATAAATAAATTAATATAATTAATGTATGTATATGTACTGGTTACATAGAGCTGTTGTTTATGTAGATAAGAGATGCATTATGTTTACACAGTGATGCAGTAGTTTCATTGGTTTTTTTTATGTTGGTAATTTTGACACAAACCCTTCATTATATTATATGTATAACTATGACTATGTGTTCCTTGGGGAATGTTGTTTGGATTCATGAGTAAAAAGATCCAGTTTGGCAGATGTTTTGAGGTAGTATCGCAGTTTTTGTGGTGGCGTTGAGTATGCAGGTTAACTGACTACAGAAAAAGCCATAACCTGGATACTTAGTAGTTTGACTATTAGTGGGATTCTCAACCATTTACGTGTTTCGCAAAAGCGAATTAAGCCGAGGCTGATGGTTCCTATAACTACATGGCAGTTGCTAAGTCATATTAGATATCTTATAAGCGTCTTGAAAACTATGACTCTAGGGTTGGCATACAAAAACAAGCCATGTATACTCTAACTAAGGAATCACGACCTCCACCAATGTGGACTTTGCCTCCATGTGTTGAGTAAAGTTTTCCTGAGATATGAGTAGATTCTTCAAAAGACCCATGCCCTAGCAGTGGAGATGATATTTAGTTGTTAACGATGGACCATCTTTTAGAGGGCGCATGGTGTCAGATGCCTATAGGCGCCACCATACCTGGAGTCAGTTTTTCGTCTAACTTACATACTTTGCTGCCTCAGCAACCAGAAGTGGATCTTGGTCTTCATTACCAAAATGCGCCACTCTTTCCTTTTTAAAATTTATTTATTCAGGATTCAGTCTTATTCAATATATACACTAATAAATTATACAAAATGACCTATAGGTCCATTAACAGAGTACAAACTAGGGATCGTTATGCATCTGTAATCGTAATTTTTACGATTAATAACGATGCAGTGCACCGCAGTAAAAATGTTTACGATTACGATTATTAAAAAAATGACATATACAATTTGGCTGTAGAACAAAAATAAAAAGGTGGTCAAAACCACCTTTCAAGGCCCCTTTAGATTTTACTTGTCAGAAGTCTGTAGTGCTATCTCATGTTATACATTACACGGATCTCGAAGTAGTTTTGCAACGCAGCCTAAGTGTATAATGAAACGTATCCTACTATAATCACAACTATAATATAATAAATCTGAAAGTTTGTATGTTTATTATGCACAAAAACGATTGAATGGCTTTAGATGAAGTTTGGCACACAGATAATTAACTACTTAGATTAACACAAAGGATACTTTTTATCCCAGTAAATAACAATTCGGAAGTCCACGCAGACAAAGTCGTATGCAGAAGCTAGAATTATAATTTTTGTAATTTATGTTATCATCATCATCAGCCGAAAGACGTTCACTGCTGGACAAAGGCTTCCCCCAAGGTTTTCCACACCGACCGGTCCTGCGCTGCGCACATCCAGAGGCTTCCCGCAACCTTCACCAGGTTAACGGTCCACCGAGTGGGAGGCCTTTCTACTCTGCGTCTTCCAGTGCGTGGGCGCCACTCGAGAACTTTAATACCCCAACGGCCATCTGCTCTACGAGTTATGAGCTCCGCCCTCTGCCATTTCTTTCAATTTAACGATTCTCTGAGCCGTGTCAGTTACTTTGGTTCTTCTACGTATCTCCTCATTTCTGATTCGATTACGTAGAGAAACTCCAAGCACAGCACGCTCCTTCGCCCTCTAGGTGACCTTGAGCCATCTTACGAGGCCCATAGTAAGCAACTATGTCTCAGTTCCATATGTCATCCATCACTGGTCAAAGACCTTAGTCTTGAGATGTATGACCTTAGTCTTGAGATACTGCGGTATTTTAGACGCGAAGATATTGCGGAGCTTCCCGAACTCTGCCCAGCCGAGTCGGATTGATCTCTTTTTCGAAGTTGAACCTACCTAGCAGGACTGTTTGTACCATGTACATATTCGTCAACAACTGTGAGTGTAGAGTCTCCAACCTTCAGAGGAGTAGGTGTAAACACAGACATTTTACATAATTTTAATTTCCATATACTTAATTGCATTGGAACCAATTTTCGTCTTGTCCATGTTCATTTTAATACCCACTTATTGGGAGGCTCTACTGAGTCAATCGAGCATTGCGCCTAGGTCTTTCAAGGTCTCAATCGTGACCACGATATCGTCAGCGAATCGAAGGTGAGTGATGTACTCGCCGTTGATATTAATGCCCAGTCCTCTGCAGTCCAGAAGTTTGAAAACTTCTTACAGGGCAGCGGTGAACAGTTTCAGAAATATAACGTCTCCCTGTCTCACCCCATGCTACAGCCGGATAGGTATCGAATTCTGATTCTGGAGGCAGGCCGCCTGGCGGACCGATTTGGCACCATTGGAGAGACTGTAATACAGCCCATGTCTCGATTGAATCAGAGGCTTTCTCATAGTCCACAAACGCCAAGCATAGTGGACGATTATAGTCTTCGGTCTTCAGTATAATCTGCGGCAGCGAATGTATGTGGTCTAATGGTACTGAGACCTTTTCGGAAACCAGCTTTTCCGGGAGGCTGGAAGTTGTGAAACCTACGCGCGAGACGATTCGAAATGACTTTCGAAAACAGCTTGCAGACATGGCTCAGAAGTGAGATGGGTCTATAGTTTTTAGCAGGGTCTTATCGCCCTTTTTGAAGAAGAACACCACCACTGTAGGCGATTGTCCGTCGAGCATGACGGAATTAAACAGTTTCTGAAGAGCCTGAAGTACCGGTTTTCCACCTGCTTTTAGAAGCTCAGCCGTAATTCCATCATCACCCGGTGCCTTGTTCTTAAGCTGTTTTAGAACCATTTTAATCTCGCACAGGCTGACGTCTGGGATCTTCAGTATAGTGTCCGGGCAATTTGGATCTCGGGTCTTTAGCCAAATTCCTGACAGGTAAGCGTGCGGTCGTGTATAATTGCCGGTAGAACTTCTAGACCTCTTCCAATAGCTCAGGCTTGGACGATACGGTTCTGCCATCCTCAGTCTTTAGCTTGATCAGAGTTGGCTTTGATCAATAGACAGATCCCTTGCGAATACTTTTGAGCCCTTATTTCGGTGTATATCGTCTCTTTAATACAATTTGTATAAAAGAGGCGTGAAGTCTCGAGTGAGGGACTTATAGATCTGTCTATTTAGTCGCCGATACTGAATAGCATTTTCCGAGTTCCGAGGACGGACGAGGAGTAATTGTAAATAATAATAAAAAAATAGTTCCTAATTATATTTATGACTTATTGCTATTATAATAATGCCAAAACTACAAGATTTGTGATTTAATACATTTTGAATATTTTTTAAGTTTACTTGGATAATCGTAATGCATCGGCTATCGTAATAAATAACGATTCGAATCGTTATCGTAATCGTAATGGCCGAATCGTTGCATCCCTAGTACAAACAAACATAGAAAGTTAATAGAGGTTAGTTACAGGAAGGAGTTATAGGAAAAGGGAGGTACCTCCGCCAGACGAGGTGGTATGCCTGGGGACCGGACCGCGGCCGGTTCAACCGTCGATGGTTGGAAGTCATACAGGGTGTTGTTTTGGTCGACAACGAGCTTTTCAGGGGTGATAGTATACATGATACTGATGCCAAAAAAAATATAAAAACGGCACCTTAAATTTTCATAAGTAAATCTTAGAAAATAATTAGCTATGGTATCCTTGTTTCCGTGTGTAACGTATTTTAACAATGAATGGTTGCCTATAGATATGGGGTTTTGCCCGGGAATTTATGGGCATTTTGAGTAAATGCCCAATATACGTCCTTTTAAGCCCAATAAATGCCCGAACACAGGGCATTTATTTTAATTGAAAAATTTCAACAATTATACCAGAATGCTTCGCTTAAATTACTTTTTAGTGTTTTAATTGTAAAGTAAAACTAATTCAAAGTATAAATACCTTGTTTATGTATAAACAACCACCTATTTTTAATCGATTAATTTGCCATTCTAAATACTAATAGCTATTTGTGCTAACAATTCAGTTTTTTATAAATTTGTAAGTAGGTTACTACATAGTACCTTTATTAACCACCTCCCTAGCCTAGTGGCTAGTCCGCTCGCTTCACATTAGGAGGTCGCGGGTTCGATTCCTGACAGGGTCCAACTTTGTAGGACTCGGTGGTAAGGTATTTTCTGAGCCCACCTGGCTAGATACCACTACCTTATGTAAGTTTTGCCGCCTAACATCAATGTTAACAGCATTGATGTGTTCCGGCAAAAAGATAAGATAGCCAGTTCCCATTGCATTGGGGAATCTTGGTAAGCCCGCTTCAATCTTCGGCATCATCATCACTTGCCATTAGGTGAGATGATGCCAAGGCCTTACTAAATGCGGCATAAACGGCCGTATCTCTTGATTGCGTTGGCATAGAAGTTTAATTTTTTCATAGCTTCAAGGGGTTGCAGGTCTGAGTATTTGATATGTTACCGGAAATGTATGAAATCTAGGAATTGTACACAAATCCTAGGAAATGTATGCAGTTCCGAGCCTATTGTGTCAAAATCACTTATGTCATCCACTGTAATATAATGACACAATAACGACACTGAAGCGGTCATTGCTCAGCGCTGCTTACGTGGTCGCGTCGAACACGCAGGTTAACTGACTACAAACACGGTCACAGTTTGGATGGAGTTGGCTAGCAGTCCATCCAAGCTGCCTATTACGCCTCCGACAGAGCTTGACAACTGCCATCTAGTGATAGTTACTGATATTTAAGCCCGTCCAAGTTGTGACCGTGTCTGTAGTCAGTTAACCTACGTGATCGACGCGACCACGTAAGCAGCGCTGAACCATGACCGCTTCAGTGTCGTTATTGTGTCATTATATTACAGTTGATGACATAAGTGATTTTGACACCATCACCTTTACCATGCCCCTCACTCCTTATTTCCGAAAACTGGGCATAAAACTTAAACAAATTATACAGAAAATAGATCTTTGCTTATAAATTACAGGAAAATCTCTAAGAAGTTTCTATAAATCTTAAAATAAGTTGATAAAATTTAAAATATTGTTTGTTTGTAGGTATGGACAAAGCCCTCTGCGCGAGAGTCAGACTCGCACTTGTCCGGATTTTATTTTTTATGTGTATAGGTTAACTCATATTTATTTTATTTTAGATTGACTAGAAATAGCTACGGCGACGACGTTACTGTTTATGCAAAAGTTATAAGATAAGAAGAAGGTGATAGACACAACTTTTGGCTTGGGTCTGGGTGGATCATACTTTCTCATCCATTTCTTTTGACTTTAAGGTTCAAAAATTTATATTTTAGTAAAAAATAACTTTTCGGGTATATTGGTAGTTGTATTTAAGCACTTTGACACGAGCACGATTTTCTAGTTTGTGGATTCGTCATTTTTAAAATTTTCAACGCAAACTTCATACATACAGGTAGGGAGCGGTGCGCGCACTGAGCGACCGTTGTGGAGTGACGTCACAGCAGCGTACGGTGACCCCGCGTCAGTTGCCTACCTAAATAATTCAGTATCTCGGAAACTATCAAACGTATCAAAAATTTTTTTTCACCATATTTTTTTATTTTTAATAGAGTATATTTTAAGATAAACAAAAATTGGTGGTATTCTTCACTAGTTGGGCACTTTCAGCTCTCTAGCTCTTTGCCACTTCATCTTTTCGTAAAAGTAAATGTTTTTTTTTCAGGAGGAAGAGGAGTGGAAGGAGTACGAGGAGCCAGTAAAGGACTACACCGGGCTCAAGATCCAGGTACTGCAGGGCGGCAACGGAGCGCAAGAGTCGGGCCGCGACGCCGGTTCCGAGGACTCCACCCCCGAAGGCGGGAAAGTCAAAGGGCCTTGGAATAAGCCTGTAAGTTATGATTGAACAGATTCTTTTTTTGTACGATAACCCTCTTTTCCACCTTTAGAGTCGCTCTCTTCCATTTTTTTATTTTTTGAAGGTTTTCCCAAATACTAGCTTAATATTATTCAATGGGGAAGAAAATTGACAAAGCTCGCCGATAGAGGCGCTGATATCGCTTGACTCATTACTAACTATCAAAACGTATAGAAAAAATTGTTTACGTGAACTAAACATAAGATCAAGGTTCGGAACCGGTTAACAAATACCGGTTAATTTCGTTCGAATTTCGGTTAACGATTCCGTTCAGGTTAAAACCGGTTTCCAGCTTAACCGGTAAATTTGAATAAAATATCGGTTAATCAGGAAGCGGTTTTCTAACCGAAATAAGAACTAAATTAACCGGTTAAAACCAAACTTAGTCAAGTACAGGCGCGTCGCGCGGGTGCCACTGCCCGAGTCTTCTGCTCACTTTCTCGCACGCTTTCAATTGATTGCACGCGGCAAACATGCCTACAAAGTCGCATATTCTTCAAATTAACCGGTTAATTCCGTTCGAACGAAAAAATATCGGTTTTGGTTAAACCGGTTAAATATACCGGTAACCGAAACCTGAACGAAACCTTAACCGAAATTATTTCGATATAGGGGTCAATGACCGAAACCGGTATTTTCAAAAAACCGGTTTCCGAACCCTGCATAAGATTATTAAAAAAATGCCGCGTTGTGTGGCGATTGGTTGCAATAATAATGGAAATTATTAATTTCCTAAAAATTCTCGGATGAAGAAGACGTGGGAAAAGTTACGTTTTCAATTATGTACTTTTCAACTTCGCCTTTAATTGAGGAACAGTCCAAATCGCATACATTTTCTATTAAACAATTTTACAGAAAAAAATACTAATTTATAACACCTCGATAATAAAAAACGCGGAACTAATTGAAAGTTGTTATGAGTCAAGCGTCCGTAGCGCCATCTGCAAACAGCTTTGCGTTTTCTTCCCCATTGGCACTGGGAAAATCACTGATGTGAAATGCCAAATAGAAAAGAAAGGAAATAATAATAACCTAACCATATAAAAAAACCCAACTGCATTCAAATGCATCCTATGTCACTCTCGGGATCAAGACGAAACTAACGACACCTCACAAGCTAAAATCCATCAAGGAGTTTAGGCTACATATGTACCAAATAAATATACATACATACAAATACTTGAAAAACATAATCCTCCTTCTGGCATAGTCGGGTAAAAACCCTCTAATCAGTAGTGATACATGACACTGATTATAAATTAAAGGCTTATCATTAGGGTTTGAAGTGATAATTATTTTGATAATAAAAAAATCATAAAACAATAAAATTAATTAAATCATGTCGCTTCATGTGTATCCAACTGTGCAAATACAAAGCGCATATACAAACTCGGTAAATGGCAATTTAAAAAAACAATGGTTATAAATATTGTTGTATAGTGTAATGAAATTATCATGTGTAAGTCAAAAATTGAAGAGGACAAGTTCAGTTCATGAGCACTGATAATTATCAAAAGAAAATAATAACCTTGATAATTTCGAACCCTGCTTTCTGTATCGTTTTTTTTTCCTGTATTCTTATCATTTTATGTGTGGGCTACCCCCAGGTGGAGGTTGAGCAACCGGCGCCCCCGCCGCCGCCTGAGGAGCCCAAGCAGCAGCCGGAGCGGAAGCCGACGACCTACGTGGCGCCCGCCGCCCGCGCGCGCCCCGCCGAAGTCCCGCTGCGACGCAACCAGGTCAGTCCGGCGCTGTCAACCTTTTGATGATGACATTGGCTTATAGGCGACCACTGTTGAACCTCACCCACATAATCAGCCCCTCATCATCAACCAAAAGATGTCCAGTGCTGAACCCCACCTACGTCATCAGCCCCTCATCATCAGCCAAAAGACGTGCACTGCCAAAAGACGTCTACCGCTGGACAAAGGCCTCCCCCAAGGATTTCCACACCAACCGGTCGTGCGGTGCCAGCATTTAACGGCTTCCCGCAACCTTCATCAGGTCGTCAGTTCGCCTGGTGGGAGGGCTATTAAAGGCTAAATGTAATCATCCAAACTAACATTATGTTCTACGATTAGGCTTAAAATTAAAAAATATTATCTAAGTAATATTATAAATGCGAAAGTATTTGTTTGTTTGTTCCGCTATCATAGATCAAATACTGGATTAACACATAGGCTACTTTTTGTTCCAGGAATGCATTGCTAGGGCTATTGAGTGAAATGAATAATCTATCTATTTATCTGTCTAAAAAATAAACGCGTTCGTCGTTCACAGCAAAAGCACGCACCGGACATCCACAACGACGACTACTTCCCCCAACTGGGGGCGGCGGCGAAGCGCGGCGCCGGCGGCTGGTCGTGCCCCGCGCCCGCGTCGGCCGCGCCGCGCGCGCAGGCCGCCAGCAAGCCGCTCGCTCTGGACAACCGCTTCACCTCGCTGCAGGACAGCTAGCCAGGTGAGTGGGGGGGGGGGGGGGCTGGGGGGTATGTGCACAGCTGGGTCGGTGTGAGCACAACTGGGTCAGTGTGTGCACAGCTAGCCGAGAAGATAGACAGCTCAGTGTGTGCACAAATCGATAACTCAGTTTGTGCACAGATAGATAATTCAGTGTAAGTACTGTGTAATGGCCTAACGTTGTTGAATGTCATATAAACAACCCTGAGAAACCACACAATTATAACACTTCATCAGTACCAAAAACATGGTTTAACATACAAAAGCGCTGTGATCTGTGACACCCTAGACTTATAAAAAAGCCCAATCTAGTGGTGAAATATCTATGTAACAATAACCATACTTAACTCTGTCCCATAGATACATTTTCGATAAGAGTTTCTCGTTATTAATTATATTTTATTTCTCATCTTTACAGGTAACAAGATAAAGTTCAGCAATTCAGTTATATAAAGTGTCAATAAGGACTTGTAAGCGAAGCCTTGCGCATAGATTATATTAGACATCTACCCACAGCCAGTCGCTACTGAACAAGAGTGCATTATCCCCGAAACTGCCATTTCAATACAGACCACGGTGACAGAAGGACAGTTGCTGGCGTTGAAGATTTAAAAAATATTGAAAATTCTGTGAAAAAGTGCTATTTGTGGTTTAGCAAAAAAATTGATTATAAAAGTAATTTTGTAATTATTACGGACAGTAATTGTGTCTAACACTATCAAATTGCGTTAATTATTTTTTTTTATCACAAAAAATAATTTTAGCGTGTAACCTTAAAGCTTTTTCTGACCAGCAGCCGGCGGCAACTGTCGTAAAAAAAGTGTAAAAAAAACAATTATTGGAAGTGTACTGATCTACATTTGTTATTTTTTATGTTTATATGGAAAAAAATGATATAGCAGTGTATGTATGATGCGTGGTGCAAAGGAGTTTAGGTAAAAAAAACTTTGGTCAAATTGGTAAAATAATTTATATATAAAAAAAACACTAATACTGTATTACTATCTATTTAGAAAACAAAAATTGTAAAACTCTCTGTATTATACAATTTGTATGATTCGTCAAGCGTGGATCGCATTTAGGATTTTATTTAAAGGAGAATGACAAAACCATGCTTATTTTGTTAGTTATATCATTATTGGTTTACGTGTTTTTTATTGTTAAAAACTACTGTGGCATACTGGGCTATGTATTTTGTTAAAAAAACCTTATAATTAGTAGGTATATCTTAGCTACAACTTTAGCTGAAAAAATTATCTCATTGTTTTGCAAGAGAAAAAAATGTCAACCATACATTTTCATCCTGTTACTGTAAAAGAGGTTTATAAATAAAGTAAAATTTTATTCTTAATATACGCTCAACAGCATCTCGCTTTTCATACAAAGCAGTCATTCTCCTTTATATTTTTATTACTTTCGAAATTTGTTAAAAAAAAAACAGTTACATATTACTTTTGTCGGTTATTGTACATTTTGTTATGTATGATTAATGTAAAAGAAAGGTAAATAAAGACGATTGGTTATCGGTGAATCATTGGAAACTGTACCATAGAAATAAATTATGTATTTAAAACGAAATACGGTTGTGTTTTGATTTTACACTTTTTATTAGAATTTTATTTAAGTTTTCAGTGTCCGTAGTGCTTTTCTAGGGGGCCACAGTGGTTGTGTGGTTGGACACCACACAAACGGTGATGTAGCATTTCATTTTTAGCAGTTTCATTTTTTGGCATTCACGTGCAAGTCTTTTGTATCTACAGACTTGTGCGACAAGACCTAGAACCCTCAAGCTGTGGAATGAGCTTCCATCCAAGATTGATTTCGTAGCTGGATGCTTACTATCGCATTCCCTGAGGTCTACAGTATGGGACTTTTCAGGAGGGAATTGAAAATCTTTTTGAATATTCGGCAAAGCATAACAATCACCCCCGAAGTTACAAATGCCTAAAGGCATATACCTCATTCCAATCAAAAAAAAGCAAAAGGTAAACAAACGAACCATCCACCGATTTCGTCAAATTCCTCAAGAATCACACATTTTCTGCTAACACTGACACATACTAATCGTAGGTCGTAACAATTATTGCCTTTTCTAATAGATTTCACTAAATTATGATACGAAACTGGCATGAAAATACAATATTTCCAGTCTAACCTCAGATTGTTAGGTTATGTTTCAGTGACAAGACGTTACTGTTATCTGTAGAAAATAGTGATGAGGTTGTGTCAATACTTTGAACGAACTAGTGAATGAATGAGTGAATGAGTGTTACGTGATAAGTGTCTGACGGTTGTGTGTGGCCTGTTTTTTATATTTTGGGCTATCATTGGTGGTGGTATAACTTTTTAGGCGTTCAGTAACGTTTTCTTGTTCTGTATTTTAAATGTATTTAATTTAAATATCCGTAACTTTTTAAATCCAAGATACATACTATATACATACATACATGCTATATAGCAACACTGAATTTAAAAATTTCGCATGGTAGGACCTTTACATAACGTAAAAAAAAAATAAGAACGTAGAAAAAAAATCTGCATGCAATACATTTGTTGTCTGGAAGAGATTGCTTATAGCAATAAGACCGCCTACCTGTACAGTTCCATAATTATGTACTAGTTATAATTATTTGTAGTTTTTATGTACTAAAAAGTGTAAATAAATAAATAAATAAATAAATTTGTATTTCACTCATACTCCGTGTGAGATGTCGACAACGATATCGATATTTTTAGATATTAATCAACATTTAGTTCCAGTTCCTACCACTATGTTCACATTGTTTGCCGTTAGAAACTGCAAATAATATCCGTTAGTACGTTCGTCATTAGTTATTAGACAATGAACTGGTAACACTGAATTTCGTTCGTTCGTACCGGTACGCTCATTTATTGCTTCGACTCTGTCAGGCACTGGCAACACTGAATTTCGTTCGACATACCGGTCTGCTCATTCGTTGCTTCGATTCCTTGTCATGCGTACGTGTGTTCTTCTGTGTTTGGATATTAACGACTTGGCTTTTGATATAAGTACACTGTTAACTTTGCGATTTGGATTGTGATTTTTCTTGGAACTGACGATTAACCGCTGCGCATTAAGGACTTTGATATTGCTCACGATTGGATTTGTGTTGACTACGTGCGACTCCTCATTGGGTAAGTTTTTAAAATCCCTATTTGATTCTAACAGAATCAACTGACTACATGACTGAAGTTATTTTTATTAATTTACGGTGGTTCGAAATGAGTGATTCATCTAGTGATCTCGATCCCGGGTCTTAATAAGCTTTTCCTAGTTAGCATCACGAAAATCGTCAAAAATGACACCCATAACAATATTTTTCTATAAGTGCATATCCGCCATTTTGTAACCGAAAATTGTGAAATTTATTTTATATCTATTTGATCTCACCAATGAACTTCCGAACTCTGAAAACATAGTATCAAATAACTAAATTTTATTTAAACTCCTCGTTCGTTCATCCATTCATTCACTCATTCATATGTAAACTTGCACATCTCTAATGTAGTGTCATGGCCGATCACAAGTGTCAGTGTCAAACGATTGTTTACATTTTGCTTTTTTTTGATTGGAATGAACTATAGGTGGCAACCACTTTGCATTAGGTGGGCCGTCAGCCTATACCATACCATACTGTACAGTGTACAATAAAAAAAAACCTTTGTTGTTAACGTTTTGAACATTTCTGGACAAATTCGTTACGTTTGCAGTAATTATTTTTTTATTCGACGACGCAAGCAAAGTAAAACAAAAGTTGTTGAGTGGGTAACGGGTCCCACGGATGACAATTTAGGAAATGGACTTTGTAGTTGACGAATTAAGAGGACAAGTAAATAAGTTAAGTCATCATCATTTTAGCCAAGGGGGCTCTTCCAGTTTAGCCTAGGTTAAACTAGTTTCTCGGATCAACTCGGTCTAGTCTATACCGGTTTATATTCTATCGTATATAGGAATAGGGTTAATAACTGGGTTGGCCTAGGAAAAACTAGTTTATCCTAAAATCTGGTTTGGCCGGTAACATATACACATCGAGTCGTCTTACTCCGATTCGCAAGGTTCTTGGAGGAATTTCTCATTTCCTCCAACCAAGACATGGTTATAATGAGGTGCCATCTATGTTAAAAATACACAACATCAACAACAAGTTCTGTTGCTTGTGAATTGGGATGTTTTGTTACTTCAGAAATTGCCTAGGTGGCACTAAAAGCAGAGCTAAAAGCAAAAAACTGTATGGTTACAAATTTATTTTTTAATTTACTGTAACAAAAATATATAAAATAACTAAAATTAATTTGGGAGGTAAAAGATTTCCCAATACTCTGTTAAAGTTAATAGTTTTTAATGAATTTACATTTCATGAATGAAATATAATAATAAAATATTTAAAACGCGCTATTGACATTTTCTTATACTTTAGTATATATAGGGATGGTATGGAATTATTACGGTACTTGCTTCGGCAGTACATATACTAAAATTGGAACGATACAGAGAAGATTAGCATGGCCCCTGCGCAAGGATGACACGCAAAATCGTGAAGCGTTCCACATTTTTTTGTTAATTAAAAGTAAGATTGCTTGAAAAGTTTCTTTTCATAATTGGCCATAATTATGCCATAACGATCCAAATGTTTTGACGAAAGCGAGGGATAATGTTCTTTGTACGTCGTATTCGCGCAAAAATACATTATCCTTATCCCTTACTTGTCAGTGACATAAAGTACATTATCCCTTACTTTTTTAAATCAGTTGGATCGTTAAGGCATAACTATGGCCTGTAATTATAATAATTATGACTTAATTTTTTGCGCGAATACGACGTACAAAGAAAAGCTACAGAACATACAGAACAACAGTTTTATACAGAGTGATAAAAATTTCTGGCAATAGGTACCTATTTTAACAGTGGATTCTACTCATTAAACTGAACAACTTTTCCCAAGAAACTCACGGTCAAAAAGAAAAAAAAATGCACTTCACATACAAAGTTCATCAAGAAGATAGATTTGGAATTGAAAATTTCTTCCGTATCTCAGAAAACGATTTTGAAGAATTGGTTTTACTCATATGGCTTGATGTGCAGAAAACCCGTGTGCGAGCAAGTTTAGAATCTGTCCAAGGATGTGCGCGTTTGAAATGAAACAAATTCTTCGTAGAGGGCTACCCCGTGCGGCGAATGTTTTCCGTCGGCCTCGCAAAACAAAAACATTGTGTTTGAAATTGAATACACAGTTGTGTATAGCCACGCCCAAATGTTTTAATGTTTTTCTGTAATGTCAGAGACAGTAATGTTTAGAAAAAACACGCGCAGGAGATACGGCTTTAAATGAATGATGTTCGAAAAGTGTACACTGCTATCTACTTCGAATACAATATTTTCATTTCATTTTAAATTTTTTAATTTTTTTTTCTTATGGGATAATTATTAACGAATAATTATCAAATATTCATACCTAAGAGAAATCATGTATTTTAATTTTTCAACTGATATACAATTTCTGAATTTTCACTCAAAGTGCATTTAATGCAACCTGCTCCATACAAAAAATAATAGATTGACTGGACTGGCTTGACTAGACGAGTCGCAAGACCACTGGCAGCCCGCAACAGCACAAAGTGTGGCCACGAAACATGCGAGCAAGTCAGTACCAACCACACAGTTCATTTTCAAAACGATGACATCCCCGATAATTTGTATGGGACGTCCGATTCTTTTTGTTCAGTGTTATAGATTAGGAGCTATAGTTAAAATTTGG
Source organism: Coleophora deauratella (assembly GCA_958295455.1). Lineage (NCBI taxonomy): Eukaryota > Metazoa > Arthropoda > Insecta > Lepidoptera > Coleophoridae > Coleophora > Coleophora deauratella. The sequence continues at coordinate 3,836,137 of OY282416.1, read as the reverse complement.
TCCACGATTTCAATGTGTCACCTGCATAGAGCTATTTTTTATCTGTTAGATATTGCTTATCGGTTTACTCGTACCTACGTGCCGATATACTTACGGATATCGGGGCGCGACGAAGTTTAGGCAAATTGAAGGCAGCACTTGGCCCCGGGCGGCACATGGTAGGGGCGGCGGGCGGTACATGGATAGGGGCGGCGAGCGCCGTATTTTTGTTACCTAGTGTTATTTGGCTTCGATGAACTGTACTTAGATCACGATCAACGCAATATATTAATAGAGAAGATTTCATACTTGAGCGTGTACGTATTCGTACTTTTATAGCTGCAACAGATCCAGACTTTAAAAAAGAGTTACATAATTATGTCTGGCTCACGGGGCTTACTAAAATATATTATAAACTTGAAGAGGGTTTACCAAATATTTTCATAACGTTAAGAATATTTTTAACAGCTGCCATTAGCAATGCCACTTTTGAAAGAAGCTTCTCTATACTGAAGTTTAATTAAAAATTACCTAAGGTCGAGGCACGTCCAGGGGGGCGGCAAATTAAGCGATCGAAATATACTTATGTATGATAAAAAAAACAAAGTTCATTCACAGGGTTTCTCAGAATGGGTGAATCAAATTGCTATGGTAGATACCTTATCGAACGTCCCACCGCATAGGATAAAGTTAATTTAAAAAAACGACTTGGTTTTTCATAAACATAAATTATGTTTTTTCCGAAAATAGGTAAAAAGTCCGACTTTTCTTAAATTTTCGCCTCTAAGTGCCACATTTAGAGTGAATTTGTACTTTTTTTTTTTCAATTTACCTAACTCTAAATATTTAACCCAGCTAAAAGGTCATGAAAACAAACGTTATCGTATGAGGAATGAAACCCGTACAGCAAGTCAGCGACACCGCATAGTTACTATTTTACACAGGACCGGAATTTGGGTCGTGCCACCCGTGCAGACAGGGCGTCAAGCTTATGGGGCGCCGAGCACCCTGGTAGGTGGGGTACCTACTCTAACTAAGACGGCGCTGGGCGCTCCAAGTAAAAGGGTTTCTGCTGGTTTAACAAATATTCTTAGATATCTTAAAAAATTTCTTTTCTTTAATAAATTGCATATGTTCGTGACCGTTCGCCCACGGAAATATACATAAGTATGTATAATACGCTCTTCACATCAGGAGGTGTAATACCCCGCTTAACGCGACCCCTTTTTACGCGGATTCGTTATAGTGCGATTTTTAAAATTCGCGCTAATTTACCCCGCTTTACGCGAATGCGTTGATTGGTTCATTTGCATGCTAAGTGGTGTGATTTCATTGACCAATAGCAACCCGTAACTGCTCATTAATTGTAAAAGATTGACGGTTGACTCGCCGGTAACTCCAAAGATAGGAAAATAGTTTTTAGAATTTTGCAAGAGCGCAAACAAAATGCGACACAAAAAACCTTAGACAGCTATTTTTCTAAAGTGCGAAAAAAAAGTGCAAGTGATTAATATTTTGTGTCAATTTTCTCTAACAAAAGTACATTGATTTATATTTTAGCTCGTTATTTGTTTGTGCCCCGTTATGCGCGAATTTCGCTTAACGCGATTTTGTCTGGAACGCATCACTCGCGTTAAGCGGGGTATTACTGTATGTATAATACGCTCTTCACATCAGGAGGTTGTAAGTTCGATGTCCAACGGGGTTTAGTTAGTATTACGGATTTCCAATTTAGCTATATTAGCAATCTAGTATCATTACTGTTTGTATATTGTTTTTGTGTCAAAAATAAATATATGTCTATGTCTATGTCTAAGTCAATCGAACATGATATACACATCGATAGTATAAAAAAATTGTTTAAAAATCACGAAGAGTAAATTTTTTATTGATTCTAGAATTTGGCTGCCTTATTCGACTTTTTTTTACTAATGATGAAAATAGAAACGGGCGGCAAATTTTCGGTGGACCCCGGGCGGCGAAAAGCCACGCTACGCCACTGATTGAAGGTAAAAGAAAAATAATAATATGAAAGGAACACATTTTATTTAAATAATCTAGGTATTACATACTTATTATGTTTTAGTATAATACATATATAAGTTATAACTACTTTTATAAAGTGTGTAACAAAAAGATGAAGCAATAATATTAAGAAAAAAAAAAATATTTACTCATGAAACTATTTTATTTAAAAAAGTATGTAAATTACTCATATTATAAATTACTCAGCTGTCTAATCTGGCCTATCTAGCTGCCCAATTTTGTATGAAGACTTCTTTTTTGCGATTTTAACATCATTGTATAATAGAACAACATCAAACAATCAAACAGTATCATGAGTAGAAACCCCAGTTACCGATTATTGCAATTATTTTGTTGCCTGTATGGTGAAAAAAAATCATCTTATTCAGTCATATTTTCTCGGATTAATCAGAAAATTCGGGGAAAAGCCCACTTTAACTCCCATAAAATTGCTTTACCTTTTCCTTGTACTTTCTTCTTATTCTTTGGCACTTCTCATTCCGTTTTTTTGTGAATTAAAATTTTAAATACTAAAGTTCTCTTCTAATCTTCTCAAATGATCCACGCTTGACTCTTGGGGTGGACTATTATGGCTCAAAATATTATTTTTGTACGCATCTAAATTACTTCTCTGCGTTGCCATATTACTGAAAACTTCGCGCGGTACCAGTCGGGTTTGCCCGCCATTTTTGTTACTATTTCCCGCCACATTGAGATTCCGTTCAAAATACAGTCTGTCACTTGTTGTATATGGCGATGACGGCGCAATCAAAAAAGGTGGTATATCTGGTTTTGGAAGTGCTCGAAAGAGGTTCCTATCAATTTGGTTGTGATGAGTGAGAGCGTTTGATCCATGTGACTTCATCCAAGGCTGTTGTTGAGATGGCGGCATCCTTTGCGGGTAGTTGAAGACCCATAGTCTGTCACCGACGAACATCGGCCTTGGGGACACGATTCCTAGGCTGCTGTAGTACTGTTGAGCTAAAAGCTCTACATCGTTCGTGTATTTTCGTTTCCATTTCGTGCGGCGATTTTGAAACCAGATTTTTATCTATAACGAAAATAAATAAAATTAGAGTTGTGAATTCAGAAAACGTACGATTTCATTTCAACAAAGTTGTTGAACAAAATTTGTTATTGTTATTTAAAAAATATAGGCTCTCTGTACAAAATTGGCTGACTGGTCGATCGATTTGTATAAAAAGTAAAAAAAAAATACGATTAGAACTTTTTATTTGGATCTTTCTTTAAATGTAGGTAAGTACCTGTGTTTCAGTGAGTCTCAGCTGCCTCGCCAGCCTTCCTCTAAAGGGTCGTCCATTAAAGGGGTCGTCCATTAATCACGTGATGCAACTTTTTAGACCACCCCTCCCCCCTGGTGATATGTGGTGAGGTTTTGGACTACTTTTCACCCCCTACCCAAAATCATGTGTATGTTTTGGTACAAAATATTATCTTTAAATACAGGTATAATGAAATTTAATTCTGGAAAATTAAGCACCGTGATAAAAATGTCCAGACAGACATTAAGGTTGCAGGTTGTTTTTGACAGCCTGAAGTCGTTTCGAACCTTGGGATGAGTTAAAAACAACGTAACAGCAACAGTCCGACGTTTGGAACTTACTCTAGAAATCGCGCGTTCAACGAAAAAATAAATACATGTGATATCCCACTACAACCCCCCTCCCCTCTTGTGATATTTCGTAATTTTTCCGAACCACCTCCCTCCCCTTTTGAGCCTCATGTGATTAATGGACGACCCCTAACCGCGATAAAAAAATACTTATTCAACTTCAAGGTTTTCTTACGAGTGTTCTGGAACGCTTTTTAAAAAAAATACTTTTTACAAGCTTTTATTTAACTTCACTTGTGTGTAAGTATGTATGTATGGTACAAATCTTGCAAACTAATTTTGAACTACAACTTCGTCTTGATAGATTGCCTTAAAATTAAATATATGTAAAATGTACCTGTGTTTCAGTGAGCCTCAGCTGCCTCGCCAGCCGCCCTCTAGCCGCTACGGACAGGTACCGGTTCTTCTCAAACTCTGCTTCCAAGCTTTTGATCTGCTGGGCGCTGAACGCTGTACGGGCTCGTTTGCCTCTTGACGTTGAGCCTGGGTACAGATAAAGAGATAACAATATTAGGTCCTTTCGGTTTCGTTCACTGTTTTAAGTCCACTGACCAGAAGTTCTTCTAAGGGCATAAGGGATCATGGACGGACTTACAACACCGGGGAAAAAGTTTCTTCGTATTTAGTTTGAAAATTCAAGATTTCCTTAATTTGTGTGTATCTTTAGCGTCAGAACTCCCAGACTGGAACAGCATGAATTAACTTTTTACTATACTATTACTGAAACCGCACGCACTAGCAGCCTTTTTATATTTTTTGACGCTTGAGTTGGTTTTTTATTTTTATTTTTTATATTTGCTTTGAATGGTATTAAAATCAGAACAGTGCAACCAAAAAGATTTGATGTCAACTTTAAACCTACATAATTGACCACGCTTAATAAATACGTTAAAAACAACCGACTTCAATCGCAACAACTCCAATTTTGCTATGTTTTTGTTGATTTTCTCAAAAACCGCTAAATTGATTTCGGTAAAATTTATATGGGACCACCTGTGCAGTATACCCTTTTAAACAAAAAAAGAATTTTCCAAATCGGTTCAGTCGTCTTCGAGTAATCTGTGAACATACATAAAAAAAGATTCCGACGAATTGAGAACCTCCTCCTTTTTTGAAGTCGGTTAAAACTACGAAAAACTTTTTCCCCGACCAATTATTATTAGCAGGGTACAACCGCCTCCGTGGTCCAGTGGCTAGTCCGCTCGATTTACATCAGGAGATCGCGGATTCGATTCCCTGCGGGGTCTTTGTAGGACTGGGTTTGGTTGGTGGTAGGGCATTTTCTAAACTCGCATGGCAAGCTACTATCATCTTTTCTAAGTCTTGCCGCTAAAAATCATCATTAATTAATAGTATATTGACGTGTTCCCCATTGCGCTGGGGAATCTTGGTAAGCCCGCTTCATCATTTCTTCAGCATCATCGTCGATTTACAATCAGGTGAGATAATGTTAAGGGTTTGCCAATTGCAGGTTTAAAAATTGAGAAGCGGTCGCGTTGGTCACGCAGGTTAACTGATTACAAACAGGGTCATAACCTGGATGGGCTTGACTGTTAGTTACATTTATCTCGAGCGTTTCCGTGCTTCGCAAGCCACGTTAAACCATTGATACAGTAGCTATTCCTATATAAGGCAGTCGTTAAGCTATGCCAGAGGCTTAATTAGAGACGAGACTTCTAATGTAACACGACTGGGATGATTGGTGTTGGCCACAAGCTTCAAAACCTTCACCAATCCGGAGTTGATTTCCTATTGTGGAGTGTGGCCTAAGCTTCCCAAAATAACAAGAAGAGACCAATAGTGCAGCGCAGTGGGACGATATGAGTTGTTATTAGCGAGGTGTAGCAAAGGAAGAATTCCATTCCCCTAAAGAATGAACAAGTTTCTTCAAGGTACCTTTTGCACTTACTAACCAATTAACTCATTAATGTTTGAAAAGTAAGAAAAGAATAGTTAATAGCGTTTGAGCTACGACGCTTCGCTGGCTTATGAATAGAAACACCGCGGAAGTCATTCTCTGTGACTCTTAAACGAAGCGGACACAGCGAATCATCACCTTACAGCTATTTTCAATAAACACCTCTCGCTGTGAGTAATTAGTGGCAATATATCAACGTGTCATTCTTAACCGCAGACACCCCGCCATCTTGAATTTCAGACTCGACCGTAAGTTTTTGAACGCGCCCTAATGAGCGCGGGAAATAAACGTCAATTAGCTTTTTAAAAATCGAAGACGATGCTTGTTGGCAAAGGAATAAAGCTTAATCTGCCACTGAATTAGTTTTGTTGAACGCAAAATATTATTGTCCGTTAAAATGAATGTGTAGACGATTTATTACACATCCCAACGAGAAATTATGAAGAAATAAAATGTTATAACGGGTTGTATTTCAGTTTTAATGATTTAACGAGTGTGTGTGTCGCTTTAAACGTTTTTGAAGATGTAAAAAATGAGTATCCGGCGGCGGGCGGAGAGAACATTATTAACTTGTCTAGTTCTAAGATCTGAAAAACACAGAAACAATTTATGCATTGCTTCGACCAATTATTTCTCTAAATCATTTTTGAGAATTTTGTGAATCCATTCCCATAACCCGTGCCCCTGCAGTGTGGACGTAATGGGTTGTTAACATTAACATTGTGAATCCATTAACTACTATAAATTACTCCCAGGCTTCCATTTCATTGCAAGATATTATATTTTGGACTTGATCCCCCGTGTGCGTTATTTGCACATGATTATAATTATATGATTAAGAATTGTTAAGGTACCTATTGTTCTTTTAAGATGTTACTTTGTTACTTATTTGCAAATATGCAATTTAATTTTTAAAAAGATATATGAAATGTGTATTTTTTTTAAAGATTTAAAAGAATTGTCAAAATAATAAAATACCATTTTAAGATATAAATAATAAATATCCAGGGTGTTACAAAACAGGTGCAGGAGTAGGATCCATTAACTAAGGCTTTTATTTACTGTGAATGAATTTTGTACTACAAACTTTGAAAAAAATAACTTTCCTTCGATGGCAAGCGAGCTGATCAATTTGTGTGAAGACAGAGTCCCACTTTTTTTTGCTTTCATCAAAGTATCAACGTAACGTCAGATCATAGAACAAACGTAGTTCAGTTTGATGAACTGATGAAGCTATAGTTGTGGAGTCATACACCGATTTGGTTACTGTATACTTATATATCTTACGTCTCTATTTTCCCCTTTTCATCGATCAAACAAATCCATCAACTCGTCATAAATTACTCATCACATTTAACAAATTAATTAGCAACAGGCATCTGGATATATCTAAATAAGTTTCTCACTAAAAACGATTGTCCTACAAGAGCTAACATTTGAAATAAAGCAATTAATGTCAATTCATCGTCACCTGTCAACGGACGACGCCCGAGTTTCCCGCCTTTGAGCGGCTATTTAGAACGTTCCTTTCCCGCCATTGTTTATTCTAGGGTTGTCAATGCCTGAGCAATGGCGGAGACAAATTATCATAATGAATCTTTTCATGAAAAATATATATTTTTAAAGAACTGTTGCTAATATCACCAAATCTAACAGTCAAGTAGCTATTGCCCGCGGCTCCGCCCACGTGGATATCGTTTTTATTTAAACTGCATATTAGGGTTAGTTTTTCCTATGTTATCTGAAGATCAAGAATATTCTTAATAACACCTCACAATTCAACGTCGATAAAACAATAACAATGAAACATAACATAAACATACTTACATAACATCCGCTTGACCAGTTGGGTAAAAATAATTCCCGTGCACTTAAAAGTATACTTACAGGGTAGCCGCTAGCCGTGCCGTCTAGTAATACTAGCACTACTTGGTTGTATAGTATACCTTCTTTTATTTGACTGTACCTATACGTCCGAAAAACATCTCTTTCTGGGATTATCGAGTCACTACAACAAGAAAAGTTCTAACAAACACTCATTCATTAATTAGATGCGTTTTATTAAACCCATTTCTGGCAACACTAACAACATTCCAAAACCCCTTAATCGCCGACACTCGTTAAACAGAAGGGACATTTCTTTCATGTTCCTTTGTTAGTTTTTTTGTCGGCGCTGAATAATTGTCGGGCGAGTGATTTAGCTAACGAGTGCCGATGCGTGAGAGATTTATCTCCTGAAACGAATTTAGACGGCAAGGGCTAGTTAGTATCACAGAGATATCTGACGACGACGCGACAAAGTCGTCATAGATATTGGCCTGCGCTATACTCCGCAGCGCTTACTCCATACAAATAAATAAATAAATATCCGGGACAAATCACTCACGATCATTAACAAGAATTAATTAACTGCTTGCTTCACATCAGGAGGTCGCGAGTTCGATTCCCGGCGGGGTCCAACTTTCTAGGACTCGGTTTGTTTGGTGGTAAGGCAATTTCGGAGCCCGCCTAGCCATCTTATCTAAGTTTTGCCGCCAAACATCAATGTTGCTGTGAAGTTGCAATGTTGCAATGGGAAATTGATGTGTTCCGTCATGGAGATAAGTAGCCCAGTTCCCCATTGCGTTGGGGAATTTTGATAAAGCCTCTTTCTTCGGTATCATCATCACTTACCACCTGGTGATATAAGGGCTTATTAATTGTGGATTAAAAAAAAAACGTTATTGACACTGATACAAAAGTAACACAAAATTCGCAAAAAGATTTCATGAGTACAAGTTAAATGTTTTTTCAGATTATTTCGGAAGGAAACTTTTTTCGCGATTAGACGTGGCAAAGATAAGATAGAACATATTGGTTGGGAAAGTTTTTAATTTTATTACTTTTTTCAGAAGGTCGTCCGTCTATTTTATGTAGGTAAGTAGATAAAATAAAAGCTTTTTAACAGAAAAATTAAACCGCCGATAAAACTGAAAAGCAAAAACTAATAAACCTTTTTTATTTAACCTTAATAACTAAGTTCTTAAACGAATGTAAGTATACCTAAGTAATTTTGAGTCGGCACTAAACAAGTAAATTAATTAATTGCATTGTTAATTTGATTTGGTTATTTCTTCAAATTTATTTCTTTTTTAAGTACTCAAAATTACTTAGGTATATTTACATTAATTTAAGAACTTAGTTATTAGGGTTAAATAAAAAGGTTTATTATTTTTTTCTTTTCAGTTTTTTCGGTGGTTTGTTTTTTTTGTTCAAAAGCTTTTATTTTATATTTTTTTGTGGCTATATGTTTTCTCACCCTTAGGGTAGGACTTTTTTCCAAATTTATATAGCACCAATTTCGAGGTATACCCTATCCAATAAAAAAAAGAATTATCATAATCGGACTACTTTATAAAAAGTTATGCGTGGTCATACATTACAATCGGTGAGTGAACAATCAATCATCCCCTGTTTTCCTACGCTTAGTGTTGGATTTTTTCCAAATTTATATGGAACCAACTTCAGGGTATACCTTTTCCAATAAAAAAAGAATTATCAAAATCGGACTACTCTGTAAAAAGTTATGCGTGGCTGTGCGTGGTCATACATAAAAAAAATATATATTGAACAACTTTCCACAAGAAATTTTTTCAGGAAACGAAAAAAAAAATCGGGTTCTCCATACAAAATTATAAATTTGATTGGACAGTTTGTATGGAGAAGCCGATTTTTTTTTTCGTTTCCTGAAAAAATTTCTTGTGGAAAGTTGTTCAGTTTCGTCTACTGAGCAAGCCCTTAAAGTTTTCGGAAACCTGTCCCTTACACCCTGTATATACGCGTCGACTTGAAAATGAAAACCTCCTCCGTTTTTTCGTCGGTTAATTATAATGAGCCTTTTTCTGAATTTATGCAATAAATGTATTGAGTATTGGGTCGATTTTAAGATATAAAATCTATTTTTGACTTATTAAATTATACTTAAACTGAATTCAGAAAAAAAATTATACGCTTTTGATTTCATAATAAATGAATAAAATTAAAAAATAAATAAATCGAGTCAGTATCAGCAGTATCTAATTAAGTTGGCGCCAAAATGAGCGCTCCGCGACAGAAATGGCGTTAGCGTAGCGCTCAAATGAGCCGCGAAGGCGTAAAGTGGTGTAACTCAGTTTTTTACCTTTTTTAGCCTGTCATAATTTTAACGTCTACTCTCGTGTTACAGTAGCTCGCATTTCAGTGATTTATTTCTCAACATATATTTAATGTATCTACGTGCAGATCATAATGTTTCTAAAACAAAAATGATACAACGTGTAATAAATTGGATGGTTTTACAGCTTCATCTGCAAAGTACTGTATTTATTTAAGTACATAAATTGTTTTGGAATGAGTTTTATTTAGAATGGACGTTTATTTCTCTATCAGTTCCGGAAATGTTGAGTGTATTCCCGAGTAATGGTAATATCTTTGTACTAGGTTAAAAAGTATGACTAATTATACATACTTAGTTAAAAAAGTGCGTTTGAAGGGGTTCAGAACAGAATCAAGTATAGAATATAGGAAAAATATTGAAAAAATCCGCTCTTCAAATATTTTTTTCAGACTTCCTTACTAAATCTGAATAGTGAGTCAGGAATTTGTATGGAAAAGTGAAAAAAAAGTTGTAGATCGGAATTTTCAATATTTTTCCTGTATTCTACAATTTCTAGAATTTCTACACTTGCTTCTGAGTAAACTCTAAAATCTTAAACGCACTTTTTTAACAGCCTGTATAAAAGAATCTATAAAACATCGTAACATAAGAAAATATTTTTACTTATATATTACTTATATATTCAATATACTTTATTGCATCAGAACCAATCTTAGGTATTTATTCTGACTCAGTTACTGAGTGTTTAGTGCTCCTGACCACTGATCCGAGAGTCGTGAGTTCGATCCCCACACAGGGCAAATATTTCTATGATGAACAGATTTGTTTGCTCTGAGTCTGGGTGTATTATATCTATACAGGGTGTAACAGAAGTGTGTGACAATACTTCAAGGTTGGCTTTTACCCATCAAACTGAACAACTTTTGTTCTGCAACTTTGTTAAAATCGCAAAAAATTTTTGGACTTTTCATACAAACTTTGTTCGCCAGCTGATCGATTTGTATGAAAAGTCCAAAAAAAATTTTGCGATTTCAACAAAGTTGTAGAACAAAAGTTGTTTAGTTTGATGGGTAAAGGCCAACCTTGAAGTATTGTCACACACTTCTGTTACACCCTGTATATGTATGTATTTAAATGTATATGTTGACTGCTTGCTGCGTGCTTGTCAATAATTGACACATTGCAAAAATTTTAGACTCTTAACCTGTGTTTGAAGGAGAAAAGGTTTTAATTTTTTTTTAATGATTACGTTATAATATTTAAAAAGAAATGTATGGTAGGGTTTCAGCTGCTGCTTTATGGACGGAAAGCGCTGAGTTATCTGATAAGTAATTTTAAAAAGTTGTGTACTCGACCTAACAGAAAGACTTCATACCCTATACAGCCTAACGGAGAAACTAGTAAATTATCTCGAGAAATGTCTTACGATGAAAAATGAGGGTGTCTTATTTTTGTATATTCTATATACGAGTAAAACATTAATAAAATGGGGTGTTTGTTTGTTTGTTTGTAATCTCTTTATTGTACAAAAACATAAAACAGAACAATATTGCTTTTAAAAGTAACAGTTTAATTGAATGAATTAATTTAATTAATTTGAATGTTGTAAATTTTCAGCCTGATATTTTATTTTATAACAAACATTCATTAAACTATGCTACCGCAATATATTCACACTAATTTTTATATGTTTTGGTACTATCTGTTAAAGTATATTATTCAAGCACATACTGTATGCTATATTATATTTTTTCCCTTTTAAATCAGTTATAGAGATAAGTTTATTCAAATATGAGAAGTGGCGGTAAACTTTAATCAACTTTCATATTCCATCCTATTAGGAATGCAAATTTTGAAGTTTGTTATTATATTTGTTTTTTAAATTTTACACCTAAACTGCTGAACAGATTTGAATTTTTGGTAGGAAGGTAGAGATAGATCAAGCAGTGGACTTTTTATCAAAAAAAAAATTAAGATTCCTGTAGGAGAACTACATGTTAAGCTATTGCATAGAAATTGTTTAAGGGTGAGCGAAACAAAAATGATTTTGTTTGTCTTTCTTTCACGTCACAACGGAGCAACGACGGATTGACATAATTTTTGGACAGAAAGATACGGTAGAAAGTGACATAGAAGAATTTTAATTTCGAAACGTGGTTTACAAGAGACGGCAAAACGGTATCTATGAATCATTAAGGAACAAGACTTGAATTTCATGAACCATAGTTTATACCCCCTTCTTCATTCCATCAGAAGATTAGGCTTTGGGAGAAATTCACCCCCACATAGGAAAAAATATGTTTTTCCTCCGTGTTCCACCCCTATTTAGTGAATATTCCACATATACACAAGAAGCGTTTTGATTCATTGTTTATTATGCGGACGGCCAAGGATTGGAAATACTGGAATTCTTTGTCCGCGTCTGTGTCCCCTAATTCATATAACTAAGGAATCTTTAAAGCGCGAGTAAACAAGAATCGTTTGACAACGTTTATGTTCTCCCAATGTTTAATAAAATAAAACTTCTTTGAGCAAAATCGTCAAAGAGTTGGTGCTTAATTAAATAAGATAATTTTTAACATTTTTACATTAAACATGTTATATTTTTAATCGTTTTTAGTGACACCGCAGACCATGCTCTCGTATCTGGGTAGCTCGACCACTCGAGCTCGTCACTTCTCGATCTCAGTCACTTCTATTTTCTTTTATGTCTGATAGAAGTCAAACGGTTGTTGGCGACAGAGGCCGCGTAGTTTCCGCCGAAATTAGAAATAATATGGGAGTCCCCCAGGGGTCGTGTTTGTCGAATACCCTGTTCAACTTGCTCATGAACGATCTACCAGATGCGATCCAGGGCGCCGAGATCTATATGTACGCTGACGACGTGGCTGCTGTAGTCTCAGCAAATACGTCACAGCGACTAGAACATGCGCTGAATGACACAGTCTCGCATCTCGAGCGCTAGTTCGCGACGAACAGCCTAATGTTAAATAAAGATAAAACCTGTTTCATGTCCTTCAGCCTGAATGGGAATACTTCCCACTCATACAAGGTACTGTTAGGCGATAGACCACTGAAACAGGTACGATCAACGAAATTGCTCGGCTTCCATATGGACAGCTCGCTCACATGGGAATCGCATATCGAGGAGCTGCGAACAAAGCTGGGTCGCGCCTGTTTCGCCCTCCGACGCTTAACCAGCACTGCATCGAAAGAAACAGTACGGGCATGCTAATTCGCCACGTTGCACTCCAACCTAACGTACGGCACTGAGCTGTGGGCTCGAGCCGCGGACGCTGATCGCATATTCGTGATGCAGAAGCGTGCCGTACGCGCGATGGTGGGTGCACCGCCCGACGAACCATTTAGACCGCTTTTCGAGCAGCTGGGTATACTGCCCCTGCCCTGCGAGTACATCTACCAGGTTGGAGTGTTTGTCCACAATAACCTCGGATCCTCGCCCATAAAGATCGACTAGTTGTACCGCCGCACAAGCTAGCCAAGTCAGACAGATCGGTCTACATCGAGGGGCCTAATGTATATAATCGTATACCTATAGAAATAACGAGTGCAGCTTCCCCCCAAGCTTTTAAATATAAATTTAAACGATGGTTAATGTCCAAGCTCTTCTATAGTTTCAAGGAATTTATGGAATTGCCTTGTGTATTATGACATAAATTATTCTCATGATTGTTGTGAATTAATATTATTTTATTTTTCATTTATTTCACATATTTTATAAAATATGTAGACATTAAATAAAACAATAATTTATATAATTTATTATAGATATACCACTGTGTATAATGACTTGTAACAAATGAGCTATCAATAAATCATTGTATTGTATTGTATTGTATTGGTATAATTTTTAATATAATGCTGAAAGTACATAAGCGATTTTACTGTCATTTGGAATAAGTATACCTAGCTAAAGGCCAGAAAATAGCAGTAAAACAACAGGATTCTAAAAAGCTTTTCCGCTTTTTTTAGCTTTTTTGTTTGCCACTTATGACATAAAAAAGGAGAGTCATAATAAAATAAAAACCATAACCACACGGCCGTAGTTGCGGGCAAAACCTATTTTAGTGTTCATAGTTCATGGATAAATTACAATATTACAAAAGTTATCGAATTGCATGGTTGGCGTTTATCTAATTTAAGGATTAATTAAATCAGGCACTTTAAGGCGCAAAAATACGGTATAAATAATATTACCAAATATATTCACTATACATAGATTACTTCGTTTTGTTGTAAAAAAATAATGACCAAAAATTCTTCTGATGTCAGCGTGAAAATAAGTTACGATAATAAATAAAATCAACAATGGGAATTGTAATGTGTTTTTAATATTATTATATTTTACCTGTCTGTTGATAGTCTGTGTGTTTCTCTGTAAACTCCTGCGCATCAGACGTGGAGGTTTCGACGTCCACTTGCTCGGAAAGATTGCTGACTTTATCGTCTTCGTCGGAATCAAACGTGTTATCATTGTTATCATCATAATTGTAGACATCGCTTTTGAAATACTCCATGGAGTCTACACTACTTGAGGCAGCAGCATTTTCAATAATCGCATGTTTGTCTTCTCTGACTTTTTCGAATTTGTCAGCGAGTAAATTTTCTATTGAAAAAGGAAGTTTTGTTTCACTTTTATTTGGTTTTTCATCTTTTTGTATGTCTTCCTCAACTTCCATTAGTTCACTTTTATTCGATGGATTCATTTTTAGCACAAAATTGTTTTCGAAATTATTTCACACTATTCGAAAAAAATTTAATTAAAACTGAAATTCACGTCCACACCACAAAGACTAAACGAACATTTTGAGGAACAACATTGTTATTTTGCGCTCTACCATCCGCTTCAGTGTCAAGTAGCTCACACACTATAATAATTTAAACTAATTCGAAACCTTAACGATACGTTTTTGTCAAATTGGACCGCTGAAACGACTGTGAGACGGGAAACGTTACGAGCTGAAAAAGAATTAATGCCTCCACAAAATCAAACTTTTTATCTTAAGTGTGTAAGTTTAAGGATGATAATTGTTTAAATCTTGATCCACTTAAGTCTTGCTGGTATGATCATGATTGGAATGAAGATGAAAAGCTTGAACTAATGGGCGTATTTTTAGTTGACATTACTATATCCAACACTTAAAACCAGGTTAAAGAATTTTGTGTCACATGGTTTAGCTGATAAAGTCGTAATCAGCTTGTGTGTAGTTAAACGATGCAAATAGCTTTGGAAGACGAGTATCCGAGATATAATTAGAGATAAACCAATCAGAGACAAGTGGGCGTGTCCGCTGCGCAGCTTGATGCCCCTGCGCATGTCTCTTTGTAGATCAAATTAGGATTTATTTAAGGAGCCCAATGAGTAATGTGCGCAGTCATTAATTGTGATAATTATTTAGTTAGTTAGTTTAATTGGACGCGTCATGTGGAAGGAGAACATCATTTACATATTCATAAAGAGAGTTAAATATAGTTTTTAATTTGTTTCGATTGTGCTGATTGGTTTCAACATATGCATAGGTATCCTTTTCTAATAATTATGACTTATAATAATGACTTTATTAACATCTTTCTGGAATTTCAGCATTATTAAGCTCTGTAGTTAATTTAAAAGGACTGAACTTATTAGAAGAGTTATTTGCACTGTACTGTCATTTTTTTTCGATATGAGATTGTTTCATAAGTGCTGTTCGCCTGCATTGTAAGTAATTAAAATATTGTGGAGTTATTTTGGCAGTATTTTATCTGATGGCCAGTGATGATGATCACGATGATGCTGTGGACGTAGGTATCAGAGGAACTTTGAAGATTTCTATAAAAATTATTCTAATCGGGAAAACAGACACTCCGGCTCCGACGGCATAAAATTCCACTAGGTACTTTGTCGACCGCATGATAAACGATGAAGCAAAAGCAAACTGCTTTGTGGAATAATTGAAATATCAACGTCCGAGGGGTGGAATCCTCCATACGTTTGGTTTTCAAATAATAAGTCAGAGTGTTACAGAGTTTATAGTTTTACGGTAGTTTTCTCTTTTAAGTCTGTTTCTATAGTGCGTATTCGCTCTGCTTTTTACCGAATGTTTACTGAGGTTATCTTATCTATCAATCCCTTCTTTTTGTACCGCCATCAAGCAAGGTCTGCCTCATTGTTATTATCACAAAATCATAACTCTTCATCGTTAAAGATGAATTCAATCAAAATTTCACAAACATTAAAAAATAAACTAAAATAAAAATATAAGTATCCCAATCATGTACTGTCTTCTGCATTTACGATTTCGTAATTCTTTCTTTCAGTCTTTTTATAGTGCGTATTCGCTGTGCATTTCACCGAATGTCGTTTAATCAATCCAAAACTTCTCTTTTTGTCTTTGGTTGAGATGAAGTCAAATAACACAAATTTTAACATTAAAAAATAAACTAAAAATATATGCCAATCATGTCCTGTCTCCTGCATCTATGATTTTGTAAGTATCTCATTGAATGAAATTTTATTTTCAGAAATGCATTGTTTCAATAAATATCCGGGACAAATCACACACGGTCATCTGGCCCCAAACTAGGATTTCCTGTAGGTATTATGAGATAGCCAGATAGATTGTTGATGATATGTTAAAGAGTGCAGGAAACAACTGGGATGCATGTGGCATGGAAGCATGGCGAGTGAAAGAATATGGATATCAGCAAAACATTATGTTATCCCAACTTTTAAGAACCTTTTATAAAACTTTGTACACAACAAGAGAAGCCGAAAGTAAGTAAAAATAGGTACTTAGTATTCTTACTAAGTACCTATTTTTACTTACTTTCGGCGTTCGGCTATTAAGTGATCTGTTTTAAGAAACTGAAATGAAATGTAACTCATATCGAAAGCAATAAATTTGAATTTCAAATAAAAAACTTACCCGGTCCTCTTTTGGAATAACCGACATATTTTGTCATAATTAGAAGCGCGGTGGCGCTAGCGAGTTTTTTTTATTTGTCAACTTTTTTTATTAGTGATTGATGCGGTACGCGCACGGTATTCGCTGCACGGGCTTATCGTTGGAACAAGTGTATTCCGTACTGTATATTATTATAATTAGTAATTACCTACCGGCTTTTGTAAGAGATTTACTGGCTAAAGTAACTAAATAAACTAAGCTGTTTTTATAATATGTAAGTAATTAAAATCATAACTACTTACATATTCTATAAATATCGAATTCGATAGAGTTCAGCTGTATGACGTTGAATGAAACATTACAACATATTACCTGTTTCAATACTCTGTAACTAGTGTCATGCATTACATACATACACGTGAACTTTCTAAAAAGAGTTCAGGTAGGTATTAGGAAGCAAGAGCGAGCGTAATTTTTCAAAAAACAAAATGCTATAGAAATATTGTTATATAATCTAATGCTGATATTTAAGAGAGACTCTCTTGATATTTTGCTTGAATTTATAAATATTATCTGTTAAAAATATTAATTCATGTAACTGCGGAACCCTAAAATAAAAATTATTTGACAACTCCGCACTGGGACTTGTTTCCGCATAGTTTACAATGGCATCTGAACTTTCAACTATGGCGCTCTTAAATCGTTACGGAACGATGCGCAGGCGCACCCAATAATTTAAATTGCTTCGGTATGCTCCCCAGGCGCTAGCAATTAACATCTGTAGGGACGACCGATTTTGTTTACCTTAATTAGGGCATTGGATATAAAATATTGTAAACATATGATGTTTTGCTAGGTCATTAAAATCTGCACCATCTCATGTTTTTTGTGATGCTTAGGTAATTTATACGTTCCGGTTCATAAAATACTTCTACTAAAAATAAGTTGTATTCGAAAATTCATAATGTTTTTAAAATACAATTGTTATTTTAGATAGAAAAATATTTATTCACAAAACACGGAATAAAATAAAATTAAATAGATATCATATATTGTAATTGATAATGTGAAATAAATTAATCTAATCTAATCGAATTATATAGAAATTACTAATTAATTAGGTAGTATGAACCAACAATACATATTATCCAAATTTTACTTTAATTTACACGTATGCTACAGTATGCACGCCGGCCGGCTAATCTAACCTATGGCTGTTTGGGTACGTCGCTAATTGCAACAAACTTGTTTCTTTTAAAACCCCACCTAAAGAGCTATTTAGGGAAAAATAATATATTTTATAATATTAGCTAATTGTTAACGCAATCAACTGAAGTCATGTTATTTTATTTATAAACTATCACCGAGATCCTATAAATATTCATCAGGATCAAAATATACATCTTTGTGTTGTTGTCGGTGTTCTAAAACCTAAATCTGTAAATCTTGGGTTAATAAGTTTTGGCAATTACGCGGGTTTACACATATTCCTTTTTCAGTGTTGCAAGTTTAATGAAAAAAGTGTTATTGATATTTATCTACTATTGTATTTATCAAATAAACGTAGAACTTGTACGTAAGTAAGAAGAACTTGTATGTAAGAAAGCATCTTGTATCTGAAGCGCATTGGGTAAAAGAGTAAAATTCCAAAGTATGAAACCCAAAAATTGTTTATTCTCCAAAAGGACAGAAATTGAACAGGGCAGCTGCCCTGCGGGAATAAAAAATCATTTTGTATGTTCCTTGGGATTTGTTAAATTGCGCTCAATTTTTTTATTAAAAAAGCATTAAGTACCTACAAAAAGTTGCCACTTTTCAGCCTCCAAAAAATTTGAGCTTTTCTCTCTAAGGTCCATTCTTTCTCTAAGGAATCCATCTTTGGAATAAAAACAAAGGGCGTTGAATATCTTGGTCTACCTACTTAAGTACTTACTGTTTTTTTTTTTGTAAAATAGCAGCTGCCCATGAAACTTGCATGAATCGTGTCAACTATCGATTCATGCAAGGATTACCTACAAACAAAAATTGTATTGACACTTTCTGATGACTTATTGGTAACCGGAAAGTCTTTTTCATTTTGGCCGCAACTCCAAAACTGTCCGTTTTTGACCCTACTTTAGTTGACTTTTTTAAATATGGCCCATTAGAAATATCTAATGGGCCATATTTTCTCACCGTAAAAGGAAAACGACGGATTTCTAGTTATTCTGTAGGTATACCTACCTCGCCCTTTATTTGAGGTGGTTTTTAGGGTTCCGTAGCCAAATGGCAAAAAACGGAACCCTTATGGATTCGTCATGTCTGTCTGTCTGTCCGTATGTCACAGCCACTTTTTTCCGAAACTTTAAGAACTACACTGTTGAAACTTGGTAAGTAGATGTATTTTGTGAACCGCATTAAGATTTTCACACAAAAATAGAAAAAAAACAAATTTTGGGGGTTCCCCATACTTAGAATTGAAACTCAAAAATTTTTTTTCATCAAACCCATACGTGTGGGGTATCTGTGGATAGGTCTTCAAAAATGATACTGAGGTTTCTAATATCTTTTCAACTGAATAGTTTGCGCGAGAGACACTTCCAAAGTGGTAAAATGTGTGTGTGTCCCCCCCGTAACTTTTAAAATAAGAGAATGATAAAACTAAAAAATATACAGGGTGTCCCAAAACGAATGCGACAAATTTTGGCTGGTGATAGCTTTGATCAAGACCTATCAAAATAACGAAACATATGTTCAGCAAAAGTTTATGGTTTTCAGGTTATAACAGATTAAAAAAAAATTGAAAATCACTACCTTACGGTGGTCTTTTGAGCTTTTGTTATTAAAAAAACCAATTAATTTGTAATTTTTTTGCATTCAAATATTTTCGATTAGTGTCTCTACCCGAATCTACTATTTATTCTACAAAAAATTAAAGATGCCATCAGAAATACATCATTAATTCAAGAAAAATCTTTAAAAATATCCGATAATGAAACTTTAAACATTGGCGACATAAAAAAAATGTACTGAATAATTTTGTCTAATATGTTATAAAAAATCCTTGTTCCTTCCCATTTTAGAAATGTATAATACTTGGAAATTTTCCTTGCATACATTGAGTTGATTGCTATTTTTGACCTCAAGGTGCTGATTAAAATAGAAAGGAGATCATGTGTGTGTTCTACAAAGTCACCGTAACTTTCTACCTGAGATAAAAAAAAACCGGCCAAGTGCGAGTCGGACTCGCGTATGAAGGGTTCCATACCATCGTATAAGAAACTCCAAAAAACACGTCTCTTGTATGGGGACCCCTTTAATTTTAAAATATAATTTTATTTTACTATATTTTTAGCGACTATAGCAATAAAAACTCTGTGAGCATTTCATTTAAATCGCAAGAGTGACAGAGCAGCGGCGACACTGTGCCACAAAAGTACCCTAATCGGAGACAACTGTACTATTAGATTTTGAATACACCCAAGCTACTGTTTGGCAGACTGCCTGGCCGAAGTAGACAAGACGAAGACGTTGTTTTGGAAGAAAGACGGAAAAGTGGCGGCAAAATGTTTCTTTTTTAGGGTTCAAAGTTAAAAGGCCAACGGGACCCTATTATTGTACTAAGGCTCCGCTGTCCGTCCATCCGTCCGTCCGCCCGCCTGTCTGTCTGTCAGCGGGCTGTATCTAATGAACCGTAATAGGAAGACGATTGAAATTTTACAAAATATGTATTTCTGTTGCCGCTATAACAAAAAAATATAAAAATAAATCAAAGGGAGCTCCCCTACTAGAAATGTGTTTTTTGGGTGGTTTTGGCTCGATTTTAATAATAACAAGAGGTAGACGCTTGATTGAAACGATCACAAAGTTTGTATTACTATAGTCGCTAAAAAAATAAAATAAAATAAAATAATATTTAAAAATTAAAGGGGGTCACCATACTAGAGACGTATTTTTGGAGTTTCTTGTACGATCGATGGTATGGAACCCTTCGTGCGCGAATCGAACTCGCACTTGGCCGGTTTTTTCTTTTTTTATCTCAGGTAGTAAGTCACGGTGAGGTGACCTTGTAGAACACACATGATCTCCTTTCTATTTTAAATTAATCTAATAAATATTTGAAAAACTTCTAATAAAAGATTTTTTTTAAATCAGCACCTTGAGGTCAAAAATAGCATTTAACTCAATGTTTGCAAGGAAAATATCCAAGTATTATACATTTTTAAAATAGGCATGAAACAAGGATTTTTTATAGCATATGAGACAAAATCATTCAATATATTTTTTTACGTCGCTGATTTTTAAAGTTTCATTGTCGGATATGTTTAAAGATTTTTCTTGAATCGATGATGCATTTCTGATGGTATCTTTAATTTTTTTGCAGAATAAATAGTAGATTCGGGTAGAGACACTAATCAACAATATTTGAGTGCAAAAGAAAATACAAATTAAGTGGTTTTTTATAACAAAAACTCAAAAGACCCACCGCAAGGTAGTAATCTTCAATGTTTTTTAAAATCTGGTATAACTCGAAAACCATAAACTTTTGCTGAACATATGTTTCGTTATTTTGATAGGTCTTGATCAAAGCTATCACCGGCCAAAAATTGTCGCATTAGTTTTGGGACACCCTGTATATGATTACATTACCATGCAAACTTCCACCGAAAATTGGTTTGAACAAGATCTAGTAAGTATTTTTTTTTAATACGGCATAAATCGTAAACCGCAATTTACCTACAACGAACTACAAGAACTTTTATATTATGTTACTTGCTGCTACGGAACCCTTCATGGGCGAGTCCGACACGCACTTGGCCGCTTTTAGTTTGGTAGATTTGTAATTAATTATGGCAACATTGTTGCTGTCAATGTCAAAAATCGCCGTCCGTCACTTGTTTGACGTGAGACGTGAGAGTTGTGTTGTCTGCCTGGTTGGTCGTAATGAAGATTTTATGATTTGGCCGTGTTTTATCACGAAAATAACTCTGATAAAACCTTTTACATACAGTGAAATTCTTATGTAATAACATTGTATAATTATAGCTCTTTATTCACTCATTCCTAGATGTTACTACGTGTGTTAGTTACTCGTTCCATTGTTAGTATGGTGACCGCTCGGTAACATAATAATTTTAGAATGTTTACAGTTCACTTAACGCTCCAGTTTATAGATATTACATACGTGGACCTAGTGTGGACGTGTCGTGCTGTGATTTAATATCAGACGCCCACCATTCAGTCTCTCAAAGCAAAACAAAACATTAAAAAAATGAGGCTATACGTCAAGAAATTCTTAGCTGGAGGATGTGTTTTAATACTTTTGTGGATGCTGCTCTCATACTTCTTCACGTTCAGAATGCCCATCATGTCTCCCACTGTGAATGGCATTGGAGCAATGGAGAGTAAATTAGATATTTTAAAACAAAGGATGGATATTCAGTTTCAAGAGAGCCAGAATCTTCTTGACAAGATAAAGAGGTTGAATAAGAATAAGCCGGTGTCTATGGGTCTGGAGAACGAGAAGGAGAAGAAACAATATGAAGAATATAAAGAGGCTGACTATGAACAGGGTATGTAAAAACAAATATTTAAAAAAATATTTATTGAACCAAAGACAGAGTTGAAAATTAGTGTACAATTAGTAACCCTGGTTCCCACACGAAGATTCCTTTATAGATAAAAGTTCTGCTTTAACAGAAACAACTTTTTTTGTTAATATCTTCTTCATCTTTGCTATATCTCAATCTCCATACTGGAAGGAAATGGTTTGCCTCTTCAAATTTTTCTGTATCATTTTATTTAGTCTAGGGTTGTCAAGAACGGGCAGTTTGTAGGTTCACCATGCTATTGGAAAGATGGCCTCTGCCTCTCTTGTTTCTTTTTCTTTCCTCTCCATATGTATCTCTAGTTCCACGGCAGGCAGAGGATTATGTTTTATATTCGCCTGCTATATGGGATACTGTTGCTGTCCTTCTCTCTTCCATCTGAGTAGTCTTGAAACTGGCTCAAAGGACCATGCGATGTGTGGAACATTTTGCTACTGTTCTCACTGTAACTGTTAGAGAATTCTATGAATGTCTCTATTGTTTAATTTCTCGTCTTTCTACTTGCGCCAAAAGTTTCCTGGAAGAAGTCACTTAAAGTGATAAGGCTACTTTTGTATGTCAATGATTTTAATGTTTTTTTTTTATGTTTTTCTATTGTTTTTTAAAATATTATTATAATTTTAATGTGCAATAAAGGATATTTATTTTATCTTAATGAAGGTAAAATATTAATTGTTTGACTTGGAAATATGTAAGACAGATTTAGACAAGGCCAGTGAACAGAGAGTGCTCTCATGAAATTAATTATTGAACGCTGGATTTTTAATTATTTCATTTAAGTAATTAATTTTGTGGGTATTGAGCTACGCAAGTACATAATCAATATTCATAAGAAAACGCAAAGCTATTTGCAGATGTCGCTACGGACGCTTGACTCATAACAACTTTCAATTAGTTCCGCGTTTTTTTATTATCGAGGTGTTATAAATTAGTTTTTTTTCTGTAAAATTGTTAAATGGAAAATGTATGCGACTTGGACTGTTTGTCAATTAAAGGCGAAGTTGAAAAGTACATAATTGAAAACGTAACTTTTCCCACGTTTTTTTCATCCGAAAGTCTTTAGGAAATTAATGATTTCCATTATTATTGCAACCAATCGCCACACAACGTGGCATTTTTTTATAGTTTTTTAGTAAACAATTTTTTTCTATATGTTTTGACAGTTTGTATGACAGCTTTTTTTTGATAAATTACTGGTTTTAGCAATCCGTAATAAAGCATCAATTTTGACCATAATATCTATAGATGAGCTAAGCTGACTAATATTTATATTCATCTGATACTATTTAAAACAGAGATAAACATATCTATGACAGATATTGACCATTTTATTTCATATCGCACTTTATCATTTTGGGGCAATGTGTTAGCCCAATATCAGCCCCCTGACACTCTATACAAGTGGATCGAAAGATTTAGCTACTATAAGAACTTAGTACTTGGTTGAAAAAAAAAAATGATTTAAAAGAATGCGTACAGCATCTACTTAAATAAAAAAGATTTTGACTTTGATACTTATGGATTGACGTCGTAGTCGTATAGGATCGAAAAACACCGACGAAAACCTTTTTTAATGCTATACTAGGGAGTTATAGTTAATACCTATACGAATACGAGAACATACGAAATCTCATAGATTATGCCACAAAAAAAGAAAAAAGAGACTTTCATCCTGGGCCTGGACATTGAACAGTGCATGGAAAATCGATACAGCCTGTATGTATATTATGTCTAGGAAATAATATCCGAAAATGATTGGATGAATAAAAAAGTTTATTCAAGTGAACTTCATTTGTTAATTAATCTAATCATGTTTCAATATTTTGCGCTGCAATGTATTTGTTAGATAAACGTCAAAAACATAATGTCAACATAATATGGGAGAAGAAAGATCTCTTGCATGTTTCTGGCAGTTATGGAATTGGCACGATTCTGTTAGTAAACATTATGCATTCACACTGGTGGCGTTGCTATGCCAGATATTCTATTGTTTAGTTTGTTTTTACTCTATGGTTTGGCGTTTGCGGTTTCATTACATATTATGGGTACACACAGTCATTATAATTTAAGGTAAATTGGTAAATCTTCTTAATTGGTGACTCTATTTAAAAAATAAACCTTTCATAAAAAACTTTTTTGAAATTTCTACATCGATTCGATTTGTCACACAAACTTGGCTCAAAAGCTGATAATTTGTATAAAAAGTTTATTTTTACTATTCATTCTGTATGAGGTCTAACAAAACCAGCTGAACTACTGAAACTGGAGTTTCCATTCGCGAAACTAAACAAGGTTCCCCAGGGAACCCATAGTTAAGTAATTGGTGGAAAAATTGGCCAAACAGCGATCAATTTGTATGAATAGTTCATTTTTTTCTTATGCAATTTCAGGAAAGTCTTAGCACTAAAGTTGTTCAGTCGGATGTGTAGAAGCATCAGTTACCGAGTCCTTCAGAATTTTTTTTACATCCTGTATGTTCTATGTATGCTGACTTATTTATACATAATGAAATGAAATAATAAAAGCATAATGAATACAGCCAGATATTTCCAAGGACTTCTGTCTGTGTAATATTGCATCACACTCGCAAATATGTAATTGCATGTTACAATAAAAATACATTTTATTTTTTTATTGTATTACCACAATTCTTGTCAGATAATAGATATAAAGGACACGTAGTGGTTAACAATCCATTACGTCCCCACTGCAGGGGCACGGGTCTCTTCCCATACGTCGCGAAGGTTAGGCCATACTCCACAACCACATACGGGGGCATAGTCCAGTCATCGAGGAGGTTGAGGTATGCATTAACTCCTCTGTCCGTAAAACTTTGCAGTATGATTAAGTAGATTCCATAGATGAGGTGTGACAAGGTATCCCGGAGATGTATGTTTTGGAAGTAGGTATTTTATACCTAAACATGAATATTGCTAATAACTCTTACCGAATAATTTCTCAAACCATTATTCCAACGCGATATGTTAGTGCTAGTTTGTTATTATATGTATGTAAAACTGTCCAAAACTTTTTCGAACTTTTTAACTTCGATATTTATCAAAATTTGTTATTTTGCTATAATTACCAAGTTATAATTTCTCGGTAAATTTTTATTTTTTACTATGGTTTTATACCTCATAAGACTTTTCTATGTGTAAGTATCCAAAACATTTTCCTATAGGAACGTAATGTTATAGTTTCCGTAAAAATGCTCACGGCTCATAATTTCTCAGTCCAGTTTATTCCTTTAGAAGTCACAATTTACAGAAGTAAACAGTTTTTTAAAACTATCCAATGAAATTTCGGCAAAATAGTAGTTTTAGAATTTCTTTAGATAATACGTTTATTAAACATTTACGGCTCACGGGGCGGCGGCGAACGTAGACGCGATGCGCGCGGCATCCGCTCAAGGTCAGACAATGACGCGATACATACATCTACATTCATTTGAAAAACATTCGATATACTTTGCTTTGCTAGGAAGGGTGCCGATATTTTTTTACTGTAAAGGATAAAGAGTTTAGATTTTTCCTTGACTATTGAGTATGTGTAACTAATATATACACTCGACTTCAAAAAAATCGCACGTCCGTAAAAATAGGCTTCAAGCACTGTTAATCCTTAAGACAAGCAGTTATTCGTAGCAATATTGGTATCATTTGAGAGCCCTATAAAAACTCTTTAAAAAAATATCCATTTCATTTGATTAAAGAAAAAGCTTGACACTTTAAGTCACTGTGAATGACAATGGAACTGATTCTCCTCTTCAAATTTTGTTTGTATTGTTTTGTTTTTTGGGTATAAAAGGGTCGATACAGCTTATCCGGGGATAAATTTGCTACCAACAGTCGAAGAAGACACAGAAGAATATCTTTTATCAGAAAAACGTCCTTGAAGATGGACACTACTGCTGCTGAAGCCGCCCAAGTTATCGCACTACTGCAATCAGGACTACGTCAGTGTGATGTTGCTCGGCAATTGCACTTGAGTCGCTTTTCTGTTCGAAGAGTGTACCAGCGGTTCCTGCAGACCGGTGGCTTTGTCCGAAGGCGTGGGTCTGGTAGAAATCGCTGCACTTCTGCGAGAGGTGACCGATTCGTCGTATCGAAGTCTTTGAGAAATCGGTTCTCTAATGCTGTTGAGTTGCAACAGCAGCTTCAAGCAGTTCGTAGAAGGGCCGTGAGTGTCTCTACAGTTAGAAGAAGACTAAAGGAGAGAAATATTGTGGCTAGAAGACCTGCCACGGGTCCAAAATTAACCGCAGCGCATCGGCGAGCACGCCTGCAATTTGCTCGCGCCCACGTCAATTGGACCCTGGACCAATGGAGAGCTGTTCTCTTCTCAGACGAAACGAGAGTGTGCCTTTTCTGCAACGATAGACGCAAAAGAGTATACAGAAGATAATGGGAACGTTTTGCCCAAGCCTGCATCCAAGAGACGGTAGAATACGGGGGCGGTTCCTGCATGTTCTAGGGCGGCATATCTGCCGACGGCAAAACTGAAATTTCTTGCGTCTCTCGGACCGGCGGTGCTCGCGGGCAAGGGTCGATGACTGCTCACCGGTACATCACAGAGATCCTGGAAGAACATGTGGTCCCCTATGCTGGATTTATTGGCGACGGGTTCACATTAATGCACGATAACGCTCGCGCGCACACTGCTGGAATTGTGCAGGGCTACCTTCAAGAGGTTGGGATCCCTGTCATGCAGTGGCCAGCGAGAAGTCCAGATCTGAACCCGATAGAGCACCTCTGGGACCAGCTGAAACGCAAGGTTAGATCCCGTGATCCCGCTCCCGCGACTCTTCAGGAGCTCCAAGACACCGTTATTGAGGAATGGGACAGAATCCCTCAAGAAGAGGTCCTAAAGTTGGTGCGATCCATGAAGACGTCATTAGGGCTAGGGGGGGTAACACTAGGTTTTAGGTTAGTTTTAAGCAACTTTGTTTTGAAAAATTAATCAGATTTCATCTGGGTTTTTTAAGGATTTTTATTTTTTTGTAAATTTTTCTCAGTTCCAATAAAAAACATTGAATGAATTATTGTTTTTGCATTCTCTGTTTCCTTACCTTTCAAATGATACCGAACATTACCAATATTTCATAATACAAATACGATTGAAAGATGTTTAAAATAGATTTCTTAAAAGGTGCGATTTTTTTGAAGCCGAGTGTATATATATATTATATATAACTATTGTTTTCTTTTGCATTTTATGTACCGTTCAGTAAAAAATAAAATTTTACTATTGTTCCCCCATCTGAGTGTACGGATATTAGGCTATGTAGGTATGCTCGTGACCTAAGACTGAATTCAGAAGACGCACAACGCGGGTGCGATTTACCCTATTAACCTATTGACTAACATACTATATAGGATAAAACATCGTTTTTACTATAGCTATGTTAATTTTCTAAACAAAACGGTATTTTAAATAGTTCTTATATCACTTAGTATTTACATTGTGATAAAAGATTATAACTTAATCCGGTAGTTGACTGCTAGTCATTTTCAGTTACTTTTTTATCAAATGCCCGAGCACTTGACAGAGCACTCGCCCGAGCACTTGCCCGAGCACTCGACCTAACACTTGACCGAGCACTCGACCGAACACTTGACCGAGCACTCGACCGAGCACTCGCCCGAGCACTTGACCGAGCACTCGACCGAGCACTCACCCGAGCACTCGCCCGAGCACTTGACAGAGCACTCGCCCGAGCACTTGGCCGAGCACTCGACCGAACACTTGACCGAGCACTCACCCGAGCACTTGACCGAGCACTCGACCGAACACTTGACCGAGCACTCGCCCAAACACTTGACCGAGCACTCGCTCTAGCACTCGCCCCATAACTTGTGCGCTGGCACTCGCCCGAGCACTTGACTGAGCACTCACCCAAGCACTTGACCGAGCACTCGACCGAACACTTGACCGAGCACTCGCCTGAGCACTTGACCGAGCACTTGACCGAACACTCGCCCGAGCACTTGACCGAGCACTCGCACTTGACCGAGCACTCACCCAAACACTTGACGGAGCACTCGACAGAACACTTGACCGAGCACTCGCCTGAGCACTTGACCGAGCACTCGACCGAACACTTGACCGAGCACTCGCCCGAGCACTCGACCGAGCACTCGCCCGAGCACTTGACCGAGCACTCGACCGAGCACTCGCCCGAGCACTTGACAGAGCACTCGCCCGAGCACTTGACCGAGCACTCACCCAATCACTTGACCGAGCACTCGCACTTGACCGAGCACTCACCCAAACACTTGACGGAGCACTCGACCGAGCACTTGACAGAGCACTCGCCCGAGCACTTGGCCGAGCACTCGACCGAACACTTGACCGAGCACTCGCCCAAGCACTTGACCGAGCACTCGCCCGAGCACTTGACCGAGCACTCGCTCTAGCACTCGCCCCATAACTTGTGCGCTTGCACTCGCCCGAGCACTTGACTGAGCACTCACCCAAGCACTTGACCAAGCACTCGACCGAACACTTGACCGAGCACTCGCCTGAGCACTTGACCGAACACTCGCCCGAGCACTTGACCGAGCACTCGCACTTGACCGAGCACTCACCCAAACACTTGACGGAGCACTCGACCGAACACTTGACCGAGCACTCGACCGAACACTTGACCGAGCACTCGCCTGAGCACTTGACCGAGCACTCGACCGAACACTTGACCGAGCACTCGCCCGAGCACTCGACCGAGCACTCGCCCGAGCACTCGACCGAGCACTCGCCCGAGCACTTGACCGAGCACTCGACCGAGCACTCGCCCGAGCACTTGACAAGAGCACTCGCCCGAGCACTTGACCGAGCACTCACCCAAGCACTTGACCGAGCACTCGCACTTGACCGAGCACTCACCCAAACACTTGACGGAGCACTCGACCGAACACTTGACCGAGCACTCGCCTGAGCACTTGACCGAGCACTTGGCCGAACACTCGCCCGAGCACTTGACCGAGCACTCGCACTTGACCGAGCACTCACCCAAACACTTGATGGAGCACTCGACAGAACACTTGACCGAGCACTCGCCTGAGCACTTGACCGAGCACTCGACCGAACACTTGACCGAGCACTCGCCCGAGCACTCGCACTTGACCGAGCACTCACCCAAACACTTGACGGAGCACTCGACCGAGCACTTGACAGAGCACTCGCCCGAGCACTTGGCCGAGCACTCGACCGAACACTTGACCGAGCACTCACCTGAGCACTTGACCGAGCACTCGACCGAACACTTGACCGATTGACTAACATACTATATAGGATAAAACATCGTTTTTACTATAGCTATGTTAATTTTCTAAACAAAACGGTATTTTAAATAGTTCTTATATCACTTAGTATTTATATTGTGATAAAAGATTACTTATAACTTAATCCGGTAGTTGACTGCTAGTCATTTTCAGTTACTTTTTTATCAAATGCCCGAGCACTTGACAGAGCACTCGCCCGAGCACTTGCCCGAGCACTCGACCTAACACTTGACCGAGCACTCGACCGAACACTTGACCGAGCACTCGACCGAGCACTCGCCCGAGCACTTGACCGAGCACTCGCCCGAGCACTTGACAGAGCACTCGCCCGAGCACTTGCCCGAGCACTCGACCGAACACTTGACTGAGCACTCACCCAAGCACTTGACCGAGCACTCGACCGAACACTTGACCGAGCACTCGCCTGAGCACTTGACCGAGCACTTGACCGAACACTCGCCCGAGCACTTGACCGAGCACTCGCACTTGACCGAGCACTCACCCAAACACTTGACGGAGCACTCGACAGAACACTTGACCGAGCACTCGCCCGAGCACTTGACAAGAGCACTTGACCGAGCACTTGACAGAGCACTCGCCCGAGCACTTGACCGAGCACTCGACCGAACACTTGACCGAGCACTCGCCCGAACACTTGACCGAGCACTCGCCCGAGCACTTGACCGAGCACTCGCCCGAGCACTCGCCCGAGCACTTGACCGAGCACTCGCCCGAGCACTCGACCGAGCACTCGCCCGAGCACTTGACCGAGCACTCGCCCGAGCACTTGACAGAGCACTCGACAGAGCACTCGCCCGAGCACTTGACCGAGCACTCGACCTAACACTTGACCGAGCACTCGACCGAACACTTGACCGAGCACTTGACCGAGCACTCGACCGAGCACTCGCCCGAGCACTTGACAGAGCACTCGCCCGAGCACTTGACCGAGCACTCGCCCGAGCACTCGCCCGAGCACTTGACCGAGCACTCGCCCGAGCACTTGACCGAGCACTCGCCCGAGCACTCGCCCGAGCACTTGACCGAGCACTCGCCCGAGCACTCGACCGAGCACTTGACCGAGCACTCGCCCGAGCACTGGACCGAGCACTCGCCCGAGCACTCGACAGAGCACTCGCCCGAGCACTTGACCGAGCACTCGACCGAACACTTGACCGAGCACTCGCCCGAACACTTGACCGAGCACTCGCCCGAACACTTGACCGAGCACTCGCCTGAGCACTTGACCGAGCACTCGACCGAACACTTGACCGAGCACTCGCCCGAGCACTCGCACTTGACCGAGCACTCACCCAAACACTTGACGGAGCACTCGACCGAGCACTTGACAGAGCACTCGCCCGAGCACTTGGCCGAGCACTCGACCGAACACTTGACCGAGCACTCACCTGAGCACTTGACCGAGCACTCGACCGAACACTTGACCGATTGACTAACATACTATATAGGATAAAACATCGTTTTTACTATAGCTATGTTAATTTTCTAAACAAAACGGTATTTTAAATAGTTCTTATATCACTTAGTATTTATATTGTGATAAAAGATTACTTATAACTTAATCCGGTAGTTGACTGCTAGTCATTTTCAGATACTTTTTTATCAAATGCCCGAGCACTTGACAGAGCACTCGCCCGAGCACTTGCCCGAGCACTCGACCTAACACTTGACCGAGCACTCGACCGAACACTTGACCGAGCACTCGCCCGAGCACTTGACCGAGCACTCGCCCGAGCACTTGACAGAGCACTCGCCCGAGCACTTGGCCGAACACTCGACCGAACACTTGACTGAGCACTCACCCAAGCACTTGACCGAGCACTCGACCGAACACTTGACCGAGCACTCGCCTGAGCACTTGACCGAGCACTTGACCGAACACTCGCCCGAGCACTTGACCGAGCACTCGCACTTGACCGAGCACTCACCCAAACACTTGACGGAGCACTCGACAGAACACTTGACCGAGCACTCGCCCGAGCACTTGACAAGAGCACTTGACCGAGCACTTGACAGAGCACTCGCCCGAGCACTTGACCGAGCACTCGACCGAACACTTGACCGAGCACTCGCCCGAACACTTGACCGAGCACTCGCCCGAGCACTCGCCCGAGCACTTGACCGAGCACTCGCCCGAGCACTCGACCGAGCACTCGCCCGAGCACTTGACCGAGCACTCGCCCGAGCACTTGACAGAGCACTCGACAGAGCACTCGCCCGAGCACTTGACCGAGCACTCGACCTAACACTTGACCGAGCACTCGACCGAACACTTGACCGAGCACTTGACCGAGCACTCGACCGAGCACTCGCCCGAGCACTTGACAGAGCACTCGCCCGAGCACTTGACCAAGCACTCGCCCGAGCACTCGCCCGAGCACTTGACCGAGCACTCGCCTGAGCACTTGACCGAGCACTCGCCCGAGCACTCGCCCGAGCACTTGACCGAGCACTCGCCCGAGCACTCGACCGAGCACTCGCCCGAGCACTTGACCGAGCACTCGCCCGAGCACTTGACAGAGCACTCGACAGAGCACTCGCCCGAGCACTTGACCGAGCACTCGACCGAACACTTGACCGAGCACTCGCCCGAACACTTGACCGAGCACTCGCCCGAACACTTGACCGAGCACTCGACCGAACACTTGACCGAGCACTCGACCGAGCACTCGCCCGAGCACTTGACCGAACACTTGACCGAGCACTCGACCGAACACTTGACCGAGCACTCGACCGAGCACTTGACCGAGCACTTGACCGAGCACTCGACCTAACACTTGACCGAGCACTCGACCGAGCACTCGCCCGAGCACTTGACCGAGCACTCGCCCGAGCACTTGACAGAGCACTCGCCCGAGCACTTGCCCGAGCACTCGACCTAACACTTGACCGAGCACTCGACCGAACACTTGACCGAGCACTCGACCGAGCACTCGCCCGAGCACTTGACCGAGCACTCGCCCGAGCACTTGACAGAGCACTCGCCCGAGCACTTGGCCGAGCACTCGACCGAACACTTGACTGAGCACTCACCCAAGCACTTGACCGAGCACTCGACCGAACACTTGACCGAGCACTCGCCTGAGCACTTGACCGAGCACTCGCCCGAGCACTTGACAGAGCACTCGACAGAGCACTCGCCCAAGCACTTGACCAAGCACTCGACCGAACACTTGACCGAGCACTCGCCTGAGCACTTGACCGAGCACTTGACCGAACACTCGCCCGAGCACTTGACCGAGCACTCGCACTTGACCGAGCACTCACCCAAACACTTGACGGAGCACTCGACCGAACACTTGACCGAGCACTCGACCGAACACTTGACCGAGCACTCGCCTGAGCACTTGACCGAGCACTCGACCGAACACTTGACCGAGCACTCGCCCGAGCACTCGACCGAGCACTTGACCGAGCACTCACCCAAGCACTTGACCGAGCACTCGCACTTGACCGAGCACTCACCCAAACACTTGACGGAGCACTCGACCGAACACTTGACCGAGCACTCGCCTGAGCACTTGACCGAGCACTTGGCCGAACACTCGCCCGAGCACTTGACCGAGCACTCGCACTTGACCGAGCACTCACCCAAACACTTGACGGAGCACTCGACAGAACACTTGACCGAGCACTCGCCTGAGCACTTGACCGAGCACTCGACCGAACACTTGACCGAGCACTCGCCCGAGCACTCGCACTTGACCGAGCACTCACCCAAACACTTGACGGAGCACTCGACCGAGCACTTGACAGAGCACTCGCCCGAGCACTTGGCCGAGCACTCGACCGAACACTTGACCGAGCACTCACCTGAGCACTTGACCGAGCACTCGACCGAACACTTGACCGATTGACTAACATACTATATAGGATAAAACATCGTTTTTACTATAGCTATGTTAATTTTCTAAACAAAACGGTATTTTAAATAGTTCTTATATCACTTAGTATTTATATTGTGATAAAAGATTACTTATAACTTAATCCGGTAGTTGACTGCTAGTCATTTTCAGTTACTTTTTTATCAAATGCCCGAGCACTTGACAGAGCACTCGCCCGAGCACTTGCCCGAGCACTCGACCTAACACTTGACCGAGCACTCGACCGAACACTTGACCGAGCACTCGACCGAGCACTCGCCCGAGCACTTGACCGAGCACTCGCCCGAGCACTTGACAGAGCACTCGCCCGAGCACTTGGCCGAGCACTCGACCGAACACTTGACTGAGCACTCACCCAAGCACTTGACCGAGCACTCGACCGAACACTTGACCGAGCACTCGCCTGAGCACTTGACCGAGCACTTGACCGAACACTCGCCCGAGCACTTGACCGAGCACTCGCACTTGACCGAGCACTCACCCAAACACTTGACGGAGCACTCGACAGAACACTTGACCGAGCACTCGCCCGAGCACTTGACAAGAGCACTTGACCGAGCACTTGACAGAGCACTCGCCCGAGCACTTGACCGAGCACTCGACCGAACACTTGACCGAGCACTCGCCCGAACACTTGACCGAGCACTCGCCCGAGCACTTGACCGAGCACTCGCCCGAGCACTCGCCCGAGCACTTGACCGAGCACTCGCCCGAGCACTCGACCGAGCACTCGCCCGAGCACTCGCCCGAGCACTCGACAGAGCACTCGCCCGAGCACTCGACCTAACACTTGACCGAGCACTCGACCGAACACTTGACCGAGCACTTGACCGAGCACTCGCCCGAGCACTCGCCGGAGCACTCGCCCGAGCACTTGACCGAGCACTCGCCTGAGCACTTGACCGAACACTTGACCGAGCACTCGACCGAACACTTGACCGAGCACTCGACCGAGCACTTGACCGAGCACTTGACCGAGCACTCGACCGAGCACTCACCCGAGCACTCGACCGAACACTTGACCGAGCACTCGCCCGAACACTTGACCGAGCACTCGATTGAACACTTGACCGAGCACTCGACCGAGCACTCGCCCGAGCACTTGACCGAGCACTCGCCCGAGCACTTGACAGAGCACTCGACAGAGCACTCGCCCGAGCACTTGACCGAGCACTCTACCGAACACTTGACCGAGCACTCGCCCGAACACTTGACCGAGCACTCGCCCGAACACTTGACCGAGCACTCGACCGAACACTTGACCGAGCACTCGACCGAGCACTTGACCGAGCACTTGACCGAGCACTCGACCGAGCACTCACCCGAGCACTCACCCGAGCACTCGCCCGAGCACTTGACAGAGCACTCGCCCGAGCACTTGACCGAGCACTCGCCCGAGCACTCGCCCGAGCACTTGACCGAGCACTCGCCCGAGCACTTGACCGAGCACTCGCCCGAGCACTCGACCGAGCACTCGCCCGAGCACTTGACAGAGCACTCGCCCGAGCACTTGACCGAGCACTCGACCGAAAACTTGACCGAGCACTCGCCCGAACACTTGACCGAGCACTCGATTGAACACTTGACCGAGCACTCGACCGAGCACTCGCCCGAGCACTTGACCGAGCACTCGACCGAGCACTCGCCCGAGCACTTGACAGAGCACTCGACCGAACACTTGACCGAGCACTCGACCGAACACTTGACCGAGCACTCGCCCGAGCACTCGCCCGAGCACTTGACCGAGCACTCGACCGAGCACTCGCCCGAGCACTCGCCCGAGCACTCGCCCGAGCACTCGCCCGAGCACTCGCCCCATAACTTGTGCGCTTGCACTCGCCCGAGCACTCGCCCGAGCACTTGTATGACCGGGCAATCGAGCACTTGTCGGAGCACTTGTGCGCTTGTATGTGCACTTGTACGAGCACTTTGCGAGCTTTACTTTTGAAATAGGTCTATAATTGTCAACTTGATTTGAGTGTTCGTACAAGTGCTCGTACAATTGCTCCGACAAGTGCTCGTACAAGAGCACAAGTGCTCGGACAAGCAAGTGCTCGGACAACTGCACCGACAAGTGCTCGTACAAGCGCACAAGTGCTCGGGCGAGTGCTCGTTTAAATGCTTGGTCAAGTGCTCGGTCAAGTGCTTGGGTGAGTGCTTTGTCAAGTGCTCGGCCAAGTGCTTAGTCAAGTGCTCAGTCAAGTGTTCGGTCGAGTGCTTGGGTCAGTGCTTTGTCAAGTGCTCGGTCAACTGCTGGGCGAGTGCTCGGTCAAGTGCTCGGTCAAGTGCTTGGGCGAGTTCTCGGTCAAGTGATCGGTTAAGTGCTTGGGCGAGTGCTCGGTCTATTGCTCAGGTGAGTACAAGCGCACAAGTTCTTGGGCGAGTGCTCGGACGAGTGCTCGGTCGAGTGCTCGGACGAGTGCTCGGTCAAGTGCTTGGGTGAGTGCTTTGGCAAGTGCTCGGCAAAGTGCTCTGTCAAACACTGGGCGAGTGCTCGTTCAAGTGCTCGGCCAAGTGCTTGGGCACTGCTCGGTCAAGTGATCGGTCAAGTGCTTGGGCGAGTGCTCGATCAAGTGCTTGGGCGAGTGTTCGGTCAAGTGCTCGTTCAAGTACTTGGGCGAGTGCTCGGTCTAGTGCTTAGTCAAGTGCTTGGGCAAGTGCTCGGTCAAGTGCTCCGACAAGTGCTCGGTGAAGTGCTCGGTCAAGTGCTTGGGCGAGTGCTTGGGCGAATGCTCGGTCAAGTGCTCGGTAAAGTGCTTGGGCAAGTGCTCGGTCAAGTGCTCGGGCGAGTGCTCGGTCAAGTGCTCGGATAGGACAAGTGATCGTACAAGATGGTTGCGGATGCAGAGCCTTTGAAATCCGCGGATGCGAATATTGAAAGGCTTATCCGCGGATGAGAATCTTAATATTTTTTTAGAGAAAAGGACTACACAAAAAAATCGTCCCCACCTACCAACAGATTCCAAACGTATCTCAGTCAATACATCTGTGCAGCCCGATGTTTTTTTTGCTATGACGACATCCGCCGCAGACGTGGGGTTTTCATGCAAATCGAATTTGATTTCCCATACAAATTTGGAAGCTCATTTGATCAATTAGTATGAGGAAACCAAAATTTTTTTTGCGGGAAATTTGTTCAGATTCATGAGTAATTGTAGAAAGTTGTTGTTTTAACATACAACTTTTTTCCTCTACCAGCTAGAAAACTTTACACGATAGTGATAAAAGCTGGTGTTCGAAATTCGAACACTTTAACTAACATTCGCAGCAAAAAGCTGCTTTGAGTTAACAGATTAATAAATAGTTTTTCATCTGTCCAGCATGAAAAGAGTGCCTTTGGTCCCTGAAAACTCGCAGCAAAAGTTGTTTTTGCTTTGAGCGTGAGAAAAAGTGATTCGAATTTCGAACAACACCTTTCACGCGGCACTGAAAAAAATATGAGCGATGGTTCGATCAGAAACTCATTTTGACGTAGCAAGCGTTTTAACTCATAGGCTCACAATGTTATATGTTATTTAATGAAATTTAAGTTTATAAATTCTGTTATTGCATTTTTAAAGACGTAATATTTAAAATAAATATGTACTTACCTACTAGTAAACATGGATATCGCTTACTTAAAAATATCATGTTTGTGTTGCATCTTAGGTTTTTTTAAAAATGTTAAGTAGCGCAGTTTCCGAACGCAACCTCTAAAATTTTGAGTCTAAATTAAAAACATTATAATAAAAAACTATATTGTCTTCAAAGAGAATTTAATCAACTACGATTTTGCTTTTCACGCTGTTCGAAAGTTGTATGTTTAACACGAAAGCAGGTCATTTATATGTCTCGTGCCTTTAAATCACTCACTTGCTACGCTCGTGATTCAATTCCAGACTACTTCGCTAGTTCGTGATTTAAAGCTAGCACTCGAAGCAAAAATAACTTTGAACTTTGACGTTGAACAAATAACTATTCTCGTATATTTTAATAAACCCCCATCGTATAATTTTTTGCATAGTCCTTTGTATGGGTTTGTATGGGCATAAATAAATGAAAACCGGTTAAGTGCGAGTCAGACTCGCGCATGATGGGTTTCGTACCATCGTACAATATTTGGAATTCCACCAAAAATACGTTTCTGGTGTCACCCTACCAGCCTCTTTAATGTTTAAGTTTTTTAAATTTTTTTATGGCATAGCTGACAAACGAGCAGATGGATCACCCATTAGGTGATAGGTTTAAGCGATTACCGCCGCCGATAGACACCCGCAACACCAGAGGAGTTACAAGTGCCGGCCTTTGTTGTTATAGTGGCAACAGAAATACACACTGTGAAAATTACAGCTATCTACCTATTACGGTTAAAGACGGACAGACGGACAGTTAATAGGGTCCCGTTGACTTTGTGTACGGAACTCTAAATAATGATACTAATCCTTGTTTTTTTTTATTAAATTATTAAAGTACTGAAAAACGTGGACCATTTTATTTCGCAGGTATTCCACTGCAGCCCAGTACCGTCCGGATTTTTGTCTACGACGGAATCCGGACGAAAACCGTCCGGTGGGACGGAATCCGAGCCTTCGTCGTGCACCGCAGCTTCGGACGGAAACCGTCCGGTGGAGCGGAACGCTGCCGCATGCGAAATTCATCGCTTCGCGCTCCCGTCCGATTTCTGCCTCAGTGTGATATCTGCGTAACAGTCATCGCAGGGAGGGGGAGGGTGATGGAAGGACCCCATAAAGGGGGTGGTTTGAGGATAGAAATGAGCCATTCGGGAGCACTTGTAGGAGCACTTGTCTGAGCACTTGTACGAGCACTTGTCCGAGTACTTGTCCGAGCACTTGTACGAGCACTTGTACACTTGACCGAGCACTCGCCCGAGCACTTGACCGAGCACTCGCCTGAGCACTTGACTGAGCACTCGCCTGAGCACTTGACCGAGCACTCACCCAAGCACTCGCCTGAGCACTTGACCGAGCACTTGACCGAACACTCGCCCGAGCACTTGACCGAGCACTCGCACTTGAACGAGCACTCGACCGAGCACTTGACAGAGCACTCGCCCGAGCACTTGACCAAGCACTCACACAAGCACTTGACCGAGCACTCGACCGAACACTTGACCGAGCACTCGCCTGAGCACTTGACCGAGCACTTGACCGAGCACTTGACCGAACACTCGCCCGAGCACTTGACCGAGCACTCGCACTTGACCGAGCACTCACCCAAGCACTTGACGGAGCACTCGACCGAACACTTGACCGAACACTCGCCTGAGCACTTGACCGAGCACTTGACCGAACACTCGCCCGAGCACTTGACCGAGCACTCACCCAAGCACTTGACCGAGCAATCGACCGAGCACTCGCCCGAGCACTTGACAGAGCACTCGCCCGAGCACTTGACCGAGCACTCGACCGAACACTTGACCGAGCACTCCCCCGAGCACTTGACCGAGCACTCACCCAAGCACTCGCCTGACCACTTGACCGAGCACTTGACCGAGCACTTGACCGAACACTCGCCCGAGCACTTGACCGAGCACTCGCACTTGAACGAGCACTCGACCGAGCATTTGACAGAGCACTCGCCCGAGCACTTGAACGAGCACTCGACCGAGCACTTGACAGAGCACTCACCCAAGCACTTGACCGAGCACTCACCCAAGCACTTGACCGAGCACTCACCCAAACACTTGACCGAGCACTCACCCAAACACTTGACGGAGCACTCGACCGAGCACTCGCCCGAGCACTTGACCGAGCACTCGACCGAACACTTGACCGAGCACTCGCCCGAGCACTTGACCGAGCACTCGCCCGAGCACTTGACCGAGCACTCACCCAAGCTCTTGACCGAGCACTCGCCCGAGCACTTGACCGAGCACTCGCCCGAGCACTTGACCGAGCACTCACCCAAGCTCTTGACCGAGCACACGACAGAGCACTCGACCGAGCACTCGCCCGAGCACTCGCCCGAGCACTTGACCGAGCACTCGGCCGAGCACTCGCCCAAACACTTGAACGAGCACTCGACCGAGCACTTGACCGAGCACTCGACTGAGCACTCGACCGAGCACTCGCCCGAGTACTCACCTAAGCACTTGACCGAGCACTCGCCCAAACACTTGAACGAGCACTCGACCGAGCACTTGACCGAGCACTCGACTGAGCACTCGACCGAGCACTCGCCCGAGTACTCACCTAAGCACTTGACCGAGTACTCGACCGAACACTTGACCGAGCACTCGCCTGAGCACTTGACCGAGCACTCGCCCGAGCACTCGCCCGAGCACTTGACTGAGCACTCGCCCGAGCACTTGTATGACCGGGCAATTGAGCACTTGTCTGAGCACTTGTGCGCTTGTACGTGCACTTGTACGAGCACTTTGCGAGCTTTACTTTTGAAATAGGTCTATAATTGTCAACCTGATTTGAGTGTTCGTACAAGTGCTCGTACAATTGCTCCGACAAGTGCTCGTACAAGCGCACAAGTGCTCGGACAAGCAAGTGCTCGGACAACTGCACCGACAAGTGCTCGTACAAGCGCACAAGTGCTCGGGCGAGTGCTCGTTTAAATGCTTGGTCAAGTGCTCGGTCAAGTGCTTGGGTGAGTGCTTTGTCAAGTGCTCGGCCAAGTGCTTAGTCAAGTGCTCAGTCAAGTGTTCGGTCGAGTGCTTGGGTGAGTGCTTTGTCAAGTGCTCGGTCAACTGCTGGGCGAGTGCTCTGTCAAGTGCTCGGTCAAGTGCTTGGGCGAGTTCTCGGTCAAGTGATCGGTTAAGTGCTTGGGCGAGTGCTCGGTCTAGTGCTCGGGTGAGTACAAGCGCACAAGTTCTCGGGCGAGTGCTCGGACGAGTGCTCGGTCGAGTGCTCGGACGAGTGCTCGGTCAAGTGCTCGGTCAAGTGCTCAGGCGAGTGCTTGGGTGAGTGCTCGGTCAAGGGCGAGTGCTCGGACGAGTGCTCGGACGAGTGCTCGGTCGAGTGCTCGGACGAGTGCTCGGTCAAGTGCTCGGTCAAGTGCTCAGGCGAGTGCTTGGGTGAGTGCTCGGTCAAGTGCTCGGTCAAGTGCTCAGGCGAGTGCTTGGGTGAGTGCTCGGTCAAGTGCTCGGGCGAGTGCTCAGTCAAGTGCTCAGGCGAGTGCTCGGTCAAGTGCTCGGGCGAGTGCTCGGTCAAGTGTACAAGTGCTCGTACAAGTGCTCAGACAAGTGCTCCTACAAGTGCTCCCGAATGGCTCATTTCTATCCTCAAACCACCCCCTTTATGGGGTCCTTCCATCACCCTCCCCCTCCCTGCGATGACTGTTACGCGGATATCACACTGAGGCAGAAATCGGACGGGAGCGCGAAGCGATGAATTTCGCATGCGGAAACCGTCCGGTGGAGCGGAACGCTGCCGCTCCACCGGACGGTTTCCGTCCGAAGCTGCGGTGCACGACGAAGGCTCGGATTCCGTCCCACCGGACGGTTTTCGTCCGGATTCCGTCGCAGACAAAAATCCGGACGGTACTGGGGTGCAGTGGTATACCTTGTATAATTTTTTGCATAGTCCTTTGTATGGGTTTGTATGGGCATAAATAAATGAAAACCGGTTAAGTGCGAGTCAGACTCGCGCATGATGGGTTTCGTACCATCGTACAATATTTGGAATTCCACCAAAAATACGTTTCTGGTGTCACCCTACCAGCCTCTTTAATGTTTGTTTTTTTTAATTTTTTTATGGCATAGCTGACAAACGAGCAGATGGATCACCTGATGGTAAGCGATTACCGCCGTCGATAGACACCCGCAACACCAGAGGAGTTACAAGTGCGTTGCCGGCCTTTGTTGTTATAGTGGCAACAGAAATACACACTGTGAAAATTACAGCTATCTACGGTTAAAGACGGACAGACGGACAGTTAATAGGGTCCCGTTGACTTTGTGTACGGAACTCTAAATAATGATACTAATCCTTGTTTTTTTTATTAAATTATTAAAGTACTGAAAAACGTGGACCATTTTATTTCAGTAACTTTGCTGCCTTTTGGTGTAATAATGTACTTTGGTACTAACTTGAAAATATACTGGTTTATAAATATGAATAAAAAATATTTTTGTAATAGAGCTTTTGTTATTAATTATACAATTATTATTAATTATTTATATTAATAATTACAATAAAACAATAAATTTTATCAATTACAATTAATAATTCATAAAATTATAAACCTGAAATAACATATTACAATAATTAGCTATGTTGTTCTAGATCCGTATCCGCATAAAAATCCGCATTGAATATTGCGGATGTCAAAATTTATGCGGTAGCTCCATATTTACGGATGCGGATGCGGATATTAGCAACATCTCTGATTAAAAAGATTTATTCTTGTTTTTATATTATTTTATTGTATTTTTTAGCTTTCGTACTATGGCGCTGACCGCCGCTGTACGTATAATATTTTTTTCATTATTAATAGGTATCTAACAAGTTATTTGATGTTGATGTTTTTGTAATCTATATTTAACAGCCTTTTAGTGAGGTTTTTTGTCTGTGGAATACCTACATACGCGTGAATTTTGTGCAGATCAAACGAATCCAAGCATAGAGCTGGATTCTGAGCTTGCACCTTTTTGGTATTACTTTTTTATTCTGTAATTTTTGCCTTGTAATTTGTTTGTAAGTATGCCAAATAAAGATTTATTCTATTCTATTCTATTCAAATTTTTTTGAAACTATTATTATACAAAATAAAGTGCGAAAAGGTCGGAAATGACCTTTTCGCACTTTATTTTGTACCTTACGTACGTGTGTGACGCTTTATACATATGAGTTTAATGTATCGAAATTTTATTGGATAACCTGAAATACTGTTTATATTTATTATTATGTATCGTATGTATAAATAAAAATGGACTGAGAAATTTTACATAATTAATTATTGCATAAAAACTATTATGCTATGATCTTAAAGGAAAATCTTTTGGATGCTTATACAAAAAGATGTCCAATAAGATATTAAAGTATACTGAAAAATAGAAATTAACCGAGAAATTATTCATCGGAAGTAAAATCGAAAAATCAAGTTTTGCTTAACTTAAGCGTCACTAACGTCGAAAAAGTTTTGGATACTATTACATACGCGTGCCATTAAGTTACTACTAACGAATAGTACAGAAATATTCGATCGAGCAATTATCCACCGAATTTTAAATGCAATTTTCATGTTTAGGTATAAAACACCTACTTCCAGCCACAAAATCTGTTGGCTTCTTTGTCATCTTCCATCTATACACTATCCTTCACAATCGTGCAAAGTTTCATTGACAGAGAAATTAATGTTGGGGTCTCCATACAAAGAAACTCCTCGATGACTGGGCTAGCAGTCGTTAAGCCATGTCGGAGGCCTTATAGGCGGCTTGAAAACTTCTGACACTGGGGTTGGCCACTAGCTCCACAACCTCGACCAAATCCGGACGTGGCCCCCGTGTGGAGTATGGACACGTAGTGATGTGGTTTAATGGTACTTTTTTTTTATGCGATAGGTGGCAAACGAGCATACGGATCACCTGTTGGTAAGCGATTACCGCCGCCCATAGACACCCGCAACACCAGAGGAGTCACAAGTCACTTTTTGGTATTTAGAATTTATTAACAGATGAATGTTCCGTTGAATAACTTGTAACGGAGTTGCCTGCGACTAGCTCGTGTAGGGCAGCCTCGTTGACATTCCTGGCATCGCTGATGCTGAGGATTTGAATGAGGAGGAGGTTCGTCAAGTGAAACACAGGGTTACGACAATATTAGGTTTATTGTTAAACTTACTTAGACGTTACGTACAATACTTATCATCTACTTGTCCTATTCTCATTTACCTAACTCCGGAAAGGAGGTTAATGATTACGCGGCGGAAACGGTGCGGTGAGTACCTACGGTGTGGTGTGTGCCTACGGTGCGGTGAGTACCTACGGTACGGTACGTGACCCTACGAACCCAGTAAAACCCTTCTCCCGGGGGCGTTGTCTGTAACGCTGGCGAGGCAGCTCGTGGAAGGCGAGCACCTGGCGGGGATGTGGAGCGTCAACGGCTCTGAAGGTTCTGGGGGCGGCGGACAGCCTAACGACTCGCAATGTGTCGAGCCGTCCAGCTGTGCTGGTGCTGAGCATCTGCAGCTCGGAAGGTTCCGGAGGGTGTCGGACAGCCTAACGACTCGTAATGTGTCGAGCCGTCCAGCTGGCGCTGAGCATTACTAGCTCAGAGAGAGGGGGGTGAAACAGCCTAACGACTCGCAATGTGTCGAGCCGTCCAGCTGACGGGATGGGCATGCAAAGCCCAGAAGGCAGGAGGGATTCCTGAGGGGAATTCCACCTGGGGAGCTGCTATCCAGCCGAGGCTCCTCGAATACCTCTGGAGAGAGGTTATTCGTTGAGCCCGTGCCGGGCGCAACTGCCCGGCTT
Organism: Coleophora deauratella; assembly: GCA_958295455.1. Classification (NCBI taxonomy): domain Eukaryota; kingdom Metazoa; phylum Arthropoda; class Insecta; order Lepidoptera; family Coleophoridae; genus Coleophora; species Coleophora deauratella. The sequence continues at coordinate 3,792,343 of OY282416.1, read as the reverse complement.
ATTCTAATTATTATAGGTACCTATATCTTATTCTACGACTATGCTAGCTAGCTAATAACAATCTTATCTTTTTATCGGTTTGTTTATTTTACGTATTTGTAAGTAACATAGTTCGGAAACGGAATGTATACAACGTCTTAACGGAAAGTATACAATTTCTTAACGGATTAATTGTACTTATTCTATGGAAAACTATTTAGTAATTGTTTTCTTAGAATTGGGTATTAAATGCCTTATACAATTTTTATACATTTACGGTAGGTGTACATTTTCTTAGTATACAATATAAGGTGCTTCCAAAATATATGCCACCGCTGCAATGGGAGTAAGAGTCATGCATATAGATTACAATAGTAAAAAAAATTCGTGCCCCGGAGTCGTTAAATTGATTTGGGAGACTAAACAATTTTTTTTTACTTTGATTCACTTTCGCACAACACGGTCCGTCAAGTACGTATACGCTCCGTCATGAAGTCATGAATGAACTCGATGTCATTTCACTGAATGAAAGCAACGCACGCTCGTATCTCTTTTTACAGGTTAATTTAGTGAACAGCTGATTGTCTTTAAATTAAATGTAGAGCAGAATAAACAAACTTACCAGTTATTAAAACGGCTTATTCACGTAACAAGGTGATAAACTTACCATCGCACTTTGACAGGCTTTGGACTGTTAAATTACGTACTGAAAAGTATCTGTTAATAAAAAGTTTAGGTAGGTAAGGCATCTACTCAAAGAGTAGATGCGTAAAATTAAAAAGAACGTGTATTACAGTAAGTAACTTGGCGTGTTTCTAAGTTCATCACCTTATTTACAAGGATTTGCACAACACAACACTGGTGGCTGGCTGACTCACACCAAACCTCTGTTCATACGGGTTTACAGCAAACGCAGGGATGTTATTTGCACTCGCGGTGGTAGAGTGTCAATCACCTTATTTACAAGCTATTTCACAACACAACAAAGTTTTACATCAGTTTTACAACACAGTTAAATTCTCGAGTGGTGACCGCGCACTGGAATACGCAGTGTGGGCAGGCCTTCGACTCGGTGGACCGACGAAGACCTGGTGAAGGTTGCGGGAAGCCGATGGATGCGAGCCGCACAGAACCGGTCGGTGTGGAAATCCTTGGGGGAGGCCTTAGTCCAGCAATGGACGTTTTTCGGTTGATGATGATGACACAACACAACACTGGTGGCTGACTCTTACACCAAAACTTTGCTCATACAGGTTTACGGCATGCGCAGGGATGTTATTGCACTCGCGATCAGAGGGTATCGCGGTAGCAGAGTATCATTTCAAGATACTCTTGATTCGTATGTACGTCTGGGTGACATGGTTATCTCACTCGCGGACGGGGGCGCAGGCGGTGCAGAACGTTCGCGTCACGCCTGCGCGTCACCGCTGCGCATAGCGAACTGAACTGACCTCTGACCTGTACAAGGGCGCGCGGGCGCCAACCGCCCCCGCCCGCCCCGGGTCGCGCCTCGCTCCCGAGTGAGTATGCGAAAGGGTGCGGACAGATCAAAGCCTTTTGCAGCACGACACAAGTGCCGAATTTGTTTGATGTCGAGCCGCAACGTCGGTGCGTTTAAGCATGTTTTCGCGCGCCTGGTTTCATTCAACACAATACGGGATGTGGCTTAATAAAGTAAAGCAATTTATTTTTATGATTGTTATTTTTTTGTATGGAAAAAAAAAGAATAGTTTCCGGACATGAATGTCTCATTTTCGTGATCACTATACATGATACTTTCTCCCATTTCAGCCGTGGCATATATTTTAGAAGCACCCTATATTACGGTCGGTATATATTTGCGGATTACATTTTTTTTTTTATGGAAAACAGATCATACAGATATTTATTGTTTTCTTAGATTTCGGCTATTTTTACAATGTTATAACAATAGGTGCATAATTTTATCTAGGCATAAGTATATTGCTTTTACATAATATATATATTAGTATATGTAGTTGTCTTATATAATGCTAATTTACATTTGCTAACAGACTATACTTGATATTAACATATGTATACACATATTGGTTAAGTATCTGAGTAGAATTACATTGCGATTAAATGAACTTTTTATTTTTGGTACTCATTTATGTTACTTAAATGCGGCTGATTACTACCTATTCACGGAATTTCTTAATGTCTTTAAGATGGGCAGTAACTATTTTGCGAGGACTTTCTACGGATTGTAATAAAAATATTACCGGTGACTTTTGTCTAATTATTTTGTACGGACCACTAAACTTTGGTGCTAACTTTGCGCAGAAGTTCTTTGTGGCTGAAGACAGGGGGTAGTCTCTTTTAAGGACTAAAGTATCTAGCTTCGGTTTCCAATCTCTTTTTGTTTCATCATAATGTCTTTTTTGTTTATATGATGCGGTATTTTGATGTTCTCGGACTAATTCGTACAACTCGGACAGCTTACTTTTCTTTTGTATGGCTGGCGTTGGGAATATATTTTTATCACCTGGCATTCGAAGTTCGCGTCCGAACATTAAAAATGCTGGTGTGTACTTAGTTGATTCTTGAACGGAGGTATTTAGTGCGAAATTGAACTCCGTCAAGAATTCATCCCATTTTTTATGGTTGTTCGAAATGTATGTCGATATCATTGTTTCAAGCGTACGGTTTATTCTTTCGGTCGGATTTGCTTGCGGGGAATACGGGGCGGTAAGTCTTTGTTCGATACCATACTTTTTGAGCTCATCTTGGAACTGTTTACTCGTAAACTGTTTCCCATTGTCCGAAACTATTGTTTTGGGACAGCCGTAACGCATAATTATGCATTCTTTTAAGGCTTTTATGACATTCGTGGAAGTGGCGGTTCTTAACGGTTTTATTTCGGACCACTTAGAAAAAGTATCGTGGAATACGATAATCCAGCAAAATCCTTTTGATGACCTCGGTAGGGGGCCTATAAGGTCTACGGAAATGACTTCCCAAGGTTCCTTTGTGTTTTGCGTGTGCATAAGACCTGGTCTTTTTTCTTGCGAACTTTTATGGATTTGACATTCTTTGCATTTTCTTATGTATGTTGAGACATCTCTGTACATGCCTGGCCAATAGTAACGTTGGGCAATTTTGTTTAATGTCTTTGCGGTGCCTAGATGACCAGCGTTCGGGACATTGTGATTTTGTTCTAGAATCTTCTGTTTGTCTTCTTTGTTTATGCAGAGTTTCCATTCCGTTTCTGGATTTAAATGGACCCCATACGAAGAGTTTGTTATTTTTCTGTATAGTTTGTTGTTTTTTATACAGTATTCTGGATGTTGTCGAGGTTCTTTTTCTACTTCTTTCCTTTTCTTCTCGTACCATTCTTTGCCGGTTGCTGATGTTAAGCATACGGGATTTCTGGATAGTTCGTCGGCTACTTTATTTTGTTTTCCACTTCTATACTTGATGTCAAAGTCATATTGTTGAAGTTCTAAGGCCCATCTTGCCAATCTTCCTGAAGGGTTTTGTAACTTGTTTAGCCACTGAAGTGCCTGATGATCGGTTATTACGGTAAAGTGGTATCCTTCTAAAAATGCTCTCATTTTTCTTATTCCCCATATAACAGCTAGACACTCCTTCTCTGACGTGCTATATTTTGTTTCTGCGGGTGACAGTGACCTGCTGGAATACATAACGACTTTCTCGTTTCCTTCTACTTCTTGAGTTAGTACTGCTCCTAAACCTACATCACTTGCGTCTGTTTGCAGAGTGAACGGTTTAGCGAAATCTGGACGTGTTAGCGCAGGCTCTTCTATTAGTTTCTTTTTCACTTCTTGGAAGGCTTTTTCTTGAGTCTCTGTCCACTGGAACTTCACATCTTTTCTTAGTAACTTTACTATCGGTGCGGTTATTTGTGCATAGTTTTTAATGAATTTTCTATACCATGACGTCATTCCAATTAATCTTCTGACTTCTTTTACGTTTGATGGAGCTCTTAGGTCTCGAATACACCTGATTTTATCCTCGTTCATTTTGATTCCTTCACGGGTTACAACGTGACCCAAATACTCAATTTGTGGTTTACAAAATTCACATTTCTTTTTGTTTATTTCTAGTCCGGCTTTTCTTATTCTTTCGAATATTATCTTCAGATGCTTCAGATGTTCGCTGAACGAGTTACTGCAGATGATGACGTCATCAAGGTAGGCGTAGGCATTTGGCTCTAGTTCTGGACCGATAACCATGTCTAACAGTCTTTGGAAGGTTGCTCCGGCGGAGTGAAGACCAAAGGGCATGACTTTAAAGTGATACAACCCTCGTCCCGGTACTGTGAAAGCCGTCGCCTCTTTGCTGTCTTCATCTAATTTGACGTTCCAGTAGCCATTTTTTAGATCTAATTTTGAGAAGAATTTAGCATTTCTGAGCTTTTCTAATGTGTCGTCTATTTGTGGTAACGGATAGGCGTCTTTTTCAGAAATTTCGTTTATCTTCCTAAAGTCAATGCAGAACCTGTAGTCTCCATTTTCTTTCTTCACCATAACTATCGGGGAGCTGTATGGGCTATTCGACTTCTCAATGATGCCGTCTTTAAGCATTTTCTGAACTTCTTCATCTATCTTTTCTTGAATTTTGGGGTTTCTGGGATAGTATTTTTGTTTTATCGGTTCTCTGTGCTTCAGTTTTATTTTATGTCGCAACCATGTTGTACGTTTGGGAGTTTTATCACATTTTTCGAACTCTTCTTTTAATAGTTTTTCTAACTGTTGTTTTTCGGATATGGACAAAACTTTATCTTCTTTTTTATTTACATTCGGCGTTACAATTTCTCTTTCGGTGTTCTCATCTTCTTCACTGCACTTCTCGTTCCAATCCAGTTTTATGCCGCATCTTGTAAGGATATCCATCCCTAAGATCACGTCAGGTGTCATTGGTAACAGGTGCATCTTCAATTTGTGTATTTTTCCTTTGATTTCAATGTTCACGACTACTTCTTTGTTTAATGCCACCACGGATCCATCGGCTAATGTCACTTTCAAATTGCAGTTGTTCTTGATTTTCTTTGTGCCTTGACTGATCAGGGATTCATAAGTTTCTTGATTGATGTATGAAGAAGTTGATCCAGTGTCAACTAGTGCTTTCAGTTTTTGACCATCTATTTTGATGGTTATAAAAGGTCTGTTATCATACGGGCTGTTTCTTGTAGTGACTGTTCCTGCCGTTATTGATCTTAAATTGCGATTTGCTTCTTTTCGGCAACAGTTTCTACTCAGTGTTCCCAATTTTCCACAATAACTGCAAAATATGATCTTCTTCTGAGACCTGCACTCTGATGATCTGTGTCCTTTCAGACCACAAGTCCAGCAGCAAGTGTTTGGGTTATAAAACTTATAGACATACCTTTGGTTTGTTGTTGCGGGCAGCTCTTTACTTTGTCTTTGCGATGGTTTTCTGGCCTCTTGATACTTTGGAGATTGGTTCTCAAGCATTCTGGGCGCTTCTCTGTTGTTGAAATAGTCTGGCTGATTTCTGCGGAACTGTTTCATCTTTTCTTCAAGAATTTCTTCATATTCTGATGACAGTCTGATGAGTTCTTTGTAGTTGTTGAAGTCTTGTCTTCTATCATACGTCTTGTAGCCAATATTCATGTTTGAGTAGATTCTTTCTAACTGTTCGTCTTCAGATAGTTTTCCGTATCTTCTCATTAGTGTCTGTATTTCGGTTAGATATGTTACAAAATTTTCGTTATATCTCTGTTTTCTGTTAAATATGGCATCTTGCAATTTGTTATCGTAGTTTTTCGGGAAATAATACACTTTAAAATCTTCTAAAAAGTCACTCCACTTTTTCCAGGATGAACTATTGTTTCTGCACCAAAGCAACACTTTTCCTCGTAGTATATTTGGCAAATATTTCAAACACAGGTCTTTGTCGATACTGCTAGCTTCTAGTAGTTCTTCTAGTCTTTCGATAAAGTCAATCGGATCTTTGTGAGCATCAAAGGTTATGTGCCAGTTATTAATTTCTTTCATTATTTTCTCATTGTCTGCGGAACCGGCCTTTCTGGTTATTTCGGGCATGGTATCAGTTTCTGTACTCTGATCCATTGTTTTCTCTAATTCGTTCTCTTGAACGTACTTTGCTAGTACTTTCCTAAGTTCTTCGACTGTCTTCCCCTCTGTCTCCAGTTCACGGACCCTAAGTTCTTCGACTAACGCTTCTTTCTTAAGCTTATATATCCACGATGTGGACATCCTAACTACTGTCTATGTTCCTAACTGCTATCCTGTGTTACAACGGGCGTTAATATCGGTAAACTAACTAATGGTCTGTGAACACCGAACGATCCTCCTTTTAGATTTTACGTTGGGCGCCAATGTAACGGAGTTGCCTGCGACTAGCTCGTGTAGGGCAGCCTCGTTGACATTCCTGGCATCGCTGATGCTGAGGATTTGAATGAGGAGGAGGTTCGTCAAGTGAAACACAGGGTTACGACAATATTAGGTTTATTGTTAAACTTACTTAGACGTTACGTACAATACTTATCATCTACTTGTCCTATTCTCATTTAACTAACTCCGGAAAGGAGGTTAATGATTACGCGGCGGAAACGGTGCGGTGAGTACCTACGGTGTGGTGTGTGCCTACGGTGCGGTGAGTACCTACGGTACGGTACGTGACCCTACGAACCCAGTAAAACCCTTCTCCCGGGGGCGTTGTCTGTAACGCTGGCGAGGCAGCTCGTGGAAGGCGAGCACCTGGCGGGGATGTGGAGCGTCAACGGCTCTGAAGGTTCTGGGGGCGGCGGACAGCCTAACGACTCGCAATGTGTCGAGCCGTCCAGCTGTGCTGGTGCTGAGCATCTGCAGCTCGGAAGGTTCCGGAGGGTGTCGGACAGCCTAACGACTCGTAATGTGTCGAGCCGTCCAGCTGGCGCTGAGCATTACTAGCTCAGAGAGAGGGGGGTGAAACAGCCTAACGACTCGCAATGTGTCGAGCCGTCCAGCTGACGGGATGGGCATGCAAAGCCCAGAAGGCAGGAGGGATTCCTGAGGGGAATTCCACCTGGGGAGCTGCTATCCAGCCGAGGCTCCTCGAATACCTCTGGAGAGAGGTTATTCGTTGAGCCCGTGCCGGGCGCAACTGCCCGGTCGGCGGTCGCTGCGTCCGCTTATATCATGGCGGAACGTGCGGGCGCGCGGGGCGGGGTGCGCTCGCGTCTCACTTCATAGTGGACGGTTGCTTCGTGTTGTCGTCACGCGTTGACAGCGTGATCGAGAACCGGTGTGACGTTGGTTATCGTCACAAACTATTAAACGTTACGGTCGATATTATTATTTTATCACGCATTGATCTGTTCAGATTAAGTCGTCGTAAAGCCTTAAATTACACTTCCGTAAAAAAAAGGTTTTCATGACAAAATAGACCCTGATGTGAGGCATTTATTTTTATTTTTTACTGTGTGAGATGGCAAAAGACTGACGGCCCACCTGATGGAAAGCGGAATCCGCCACCTATGAGCATCTATAACCCCAGAAGGATTTATCAGTGCCTTGCCGATCTTGAGGGATAAGATGAAGTGCCTCTTATGCCGGTAATCGCGCTGGCTATCTCGCCGGAACACAGCACGCTGCTTGGCGGCAGGCTCTTGCGCGGTTAGTTTGGTTTCAGCTTCTGTTTGACCAGTGTTTTTCATTCCAGTTATTCCACCGACCAACCCCGTGCTGCCGATCCTGGTGATAGCCTGCGACCGCGTCACCGTCAAGAGGTGTTTGGACACCCTGATTAGGAACAGGCCCGATAAGGAGACGTTCCCCATCATAGTTAGTCAGGTAAGTCTGTTTTTAACCGAGTTCAAAAAAAGGAGGAGGTTCTCAATTCGTCGGAATCTTTTTTTTATGTATGTTCACCGATTACTCGAAGACGCCTGAACCGATTTGGAAAATTATTTTTTTTGTTTAAAAGGGTATACTTCACAGGTGGTCCCATAAAATTTTTATCGAAATCGATTCAGCGGTTTTTGAGAAAATCAACAAAAACATAGCAAAATTGGAGTTGTTCCGATTGAAGTCGGTTGTTTTTAACGTATTCAGCGTGGTCAATTATTTATATTGTGTTAGGTGGCAAAAGGCTGACGGCCCACCAGATGGAAAGTAGCTACCGCCGCCTATGAGCATCTGTAACCCCCAGACATAAGTTATCAGTACCAAACCGATCCTTGAGGGCTAAGATGGAATACCTCAGCCGCAGGGGCGGATCTTCCTATAGGCTTTTTGGGCTGCAGCCCAGGGCCCCGGGGATACAAAGGCCCCCAGCCTCAGGCGCGGTCCGAAAGTCATGTCGTTATCATGCACGTCGTATCACCAAACCTTCTATATAAATACCTATAGATAATTCACGAATGTTTTTACGAATAATAAATAATAGCCTACCAGCTTATTTTTTTGCGCTCGCTCCGCTCGCGGCTTTTTGTATGAACAGGGCCGGAGGTTCTTTTGTTGATTGAACGATATACTGGGTGCACATGCGCAAATTCTGGTAAACTGAGATTTTATACATATTAAAAATTGCCGCGCTCGCTTCGCTCGCGGCTTTTTTTTACTACAACAGTAACGGAGAAGTGAAGGGAAAATATTGAAAAAATACGATCTATAATCATTTTTTTTTCAGTCTGTATAAAAATTTAATATTTAATTGTCTTTTTTTCTCTATATCACTATAGAAAACTGTTTTTTTTTACAAAATGGCAATTAGTTGAGTGTGTAATTACTTATTAGGTAGGCCCCTAAGTAGTATTAGCCCAGGGCCCCACAAATTCACGATCCGCCCCTGCTCAGCCGGTAACACGCTGGCTATCTCGTCACACCCGCCGGTACCCACTTAGTCGGACTTTGCATATTAAGGTTCTGCCGCTTGTTCCTCTCCTTGTATCTCTAAAAACATTTAAAAAATGAATTATTCTCTCTTCTATTCAACCTCCAAATCAGTGGGGCATCGGACCTATGGGCTCACCACAGAGTATGTTTAAAATGTTTATCCCTGCGATTTTCTTTGCCACTGGAACAACTTTAGTTTGCATTACCCGCGATCATGTGGTTACACCTACACGGACGTGTGCAACGCGACCTTCGTACACATCTAGTTATCAGATGTGCAGGTTTCCTCACGTTGTTTCCCTTCACGGTTTAGCAATGTTATGGTGTTCAAAGTATGATCTTACGGTGACATGTAGTTATTCTACGTATATTATAGTAAACATTGCACTGATAATACGTGACCTCAGGTCTTGTTTGTGTTTGCTGATAATAAGTGGTGATTAGCATTCGTGTCTCGCGTAACTATAATTTTACATAACAAATAGTTCTAATATGTCTATTCTATTCTCATTTAATGTTTCTTTTGGTCCAAAGTTTAAGAATTGGTGAGGTAAAGACAATTGTTTACTTGTGTTATATGTTGTGACATTGAAAAAATTAGGCATCAAAGAAGTTTCATTTTGTCGGGAAGAGCGGGATTTAAGTCTGTATTAGGCAATTTTTGATCAGAGCTACTGCGCATTTTCGTCGTGATTTTAGTCGTAAAACAGTTAAGTCTCATAAACATTGTTGATAATTTTGCTCACGATTTACTGGATATTATAGTTTTGTCGTGGCTGAAATTTACGGGGGAAAAGATGTACTTAAATAATTTAAAAATCCATGCCTTTTTTTGCAATCGAATAGCGCTGTTAAAGATCGCAGTTTGTGTTTCTATTTTGAGAAACACTTTCACACTTTCAGAAACGTTGAATGACGAATTAAAAGAATCTACTTGAATACAAAAACTTTTCAATTTCAATTTATATCTTAGGTACTAGCTGGTGCCCGTGACTTTGTAGGCGTAATAAGAATGAAATATGATGAATGAATGAATGAAGATGAGAAATGATTGGTTCCTCATACAAATTTTCATCCCCTACTGCACCAACTTGAATTTTCAGTTTCGCAACAAAAAAGTAGCCTATGTTCTTCTCCAAGGTCCTATTTATCTCTATACCGAAATTCATCAAAATTGTTTCAGGCGGTTTAGGCGTGAAAATGTAACAGGCAGACAGACAGTTACTTTCGCACAATAACTTAGGTACTTAAGTTTGGATTAGTTCGATAAATAGATAGATAATGTGTCACTCAACCTAGCACAGTGTAAAAAATGCCAGTTTGAATGAATGTATGCTCACTTAGTTTCTTCTCACTCCGCAAACAATTTCCGAAACAGTGGGTATACGAGCTCCGAGTGGTAGGAACCTCGTATTAGGTAGACAAAATAATGAGCTTCGAAAAGTACACTGCTACCTACTTCGAATAAAATATTTACATTTCCGCTTGCCAGGACTGCGGACACGCGCCCACAAAGCTGGTCATCGAGAGTTTTACCAAACGCGACCCCTCGATAACGCTGGTACAGCAGCCGGATCTCTCAGAGATCGTCATCCCGAAGGCCAGCGTGCGATTCAAGGGGTACTACAAGATAGCACGTCACTATAGGTTCGCTCTGAACCACGTGTTCAAGACGCTGGGCCATGAGGCTGTGATTATTGTTGAAGGTAAGTTTGATTCAAATTAATTAATGATTTTTAGAGAGCGTTGCAGAACGCTTTCGTGAGAGTTTTTTTCTGGCCTCTTACTGTGTATGCCACAATAATTCCACCAGTATTTTTTTTTAATTTTGACTGATTTTAGAAAGCGTTCTCAAAAGAACTCTTTTGTGAGTAATTTCTTAAATTTTGATTACAGGATAGCCTATTGTAAATCTTCTAAGTAGGGAAGAGACAGACTCTTGTAAGACAAATCTTACCTTGGTTCTGGAACGGGATCCTAGTTTTTATTGATAATTAAAACAAGGCAAAAATAATACAACACATTGTCAAAACCACTGTCGTTTAGATTTATTTCGTCGTTCGTTTTTTGATATCTTTATTTGAAAAATCCTCCTGTCCTGATTTAGGGTGTGCGTTGTCTGTTAATTAGTTAGTCCATAAATGAGCCAGTAAGTCAGTCAGACTGTTAGTAAGTAAGTAAGTCTGTCAGTTATATTTATTTTGTTAGAGATTTATTTAATATAAAAAAATGACTAGTTCCCTATTGGCATGTTGTGCAAATGTCAGTCAACTGAATAGATGGAACAACTTTGATGTGAACATGTCCTTTTTTGTTGTTCTCAGATGACCTGGACATATCTCCGGACTTCTTCGAGTATTTTTTGGGGACATATCCCCTCCTTTTGAAGGATCCCAGCATATGGTAAGTACAGTATATTATAATATTTTTTAAATTGTTGAGTTAGTATACATATGTATAGTGTGACTTTAAATTAGTTCTTGATACGAAAGGCTATGTATTGTATGTAATGTACTCATGATAACAAACAACTTTCCCTAAGGCACACATAGTCAAATCGCAAAAAAAAAATTGGACTCTGCATACTAATTTGGCCGGTCAGTTGATCGATTTGTATGGAGAGTCCATAATTTTTCTTTGCGATTTGACTATGGGTTCCTTAGGAAAAGTTGTTTGTTATCTTGAGTACATAAATAGCCTTTCGTATCAAGAACTTATTTAAAGTCACTCTATACTATAACCTCCGTCTACCTGTCCTTTCTCTTTTCCCTTTTCCCTATCCTTTCTCCTTCCCCGTCTTATTCCCTGTTCTATCCCCATACAGCTTACGTCTTTGCTGTTATGTATATGATCCGGGATATCGCGATTACATCTGGTGTTTTGTTTGTTTGTTTCTTTCTTTTGTTTTATTTTGTTTTTTTTTCTTTTGATTTTCCCTTTTGCTTTTTCTCTTTTGTTTTTTCCCTTCTTTTGCTGTTTTTGTTGTTTCGGATTCACTTCTTGTTTTATATGTTTTGTTAATATATGTTTCTTTTTATAGCCAATGTACTAGACATAAATTACTAAAATTTCAGATTATACTTACTATGTATATGGTCACACAGGAATTATATATCATTATTTTATTTTAGTTTGTATAATGTTTGCGCTGTTGGTGTGCGCATGTTCACTCTGCGCCCTGGCCCCGGTAGAATAACAGCGTTGCAGAACTTGCAACATCAAAGCTGAACCGGTGCCATTTTTTGTTGATGATTGGCTCAAAAGGACTCCAATCCAGAGCCGTAAAAACATTAAAAAAAAAACCGGTGCCATTTCAATGCACAGTCTCAGCCACGGTTTTTCTGTATTTTTGTTATTTATATAAAGTACACCGCATGGGATGTATGAAAAAAAAACATCGGTGAATTTTAATAAAAAAAAAATATGTTACGTGTTTTGATGGGCACATAAAAATTCTCGAAGGGCAATACAATCCTAAGATTAGATTTTGAGAAAAAAAATATTTTGTGAAAAATCATTTAGGTATTTGTTCCATCCATACTAGAATGTATAGAGAAAAAATTAAAGTGATCTGTTGTAAACGAAAAAAATATATGTTTTATTTATCAGTTTAATCATCAAGTTCTCAAAAGAAACATCGAAAAAAGTATTGGGTTTGGAAGTTACAGCATTTTTTAAAATTATTTTTTTCATACAAAATACCCAACTGATTTTTACGAAAATGAATCGGTGAACTTGTAACGAAAATAATCTATGTTACGTATTTCGATGAACACTTATAAATCCCCAAAGAACAATACAATCGTATGATTAGTTTTTGAGAAAAAAAAAATTGTAAAGAAAATCGTTTGGGTATTCGTTCCATACTAAAATGTCGTTTGGTACGAAAAATAAAGGTGTGAATTTTTAATCACTAAAATGATCGTTCTCCAAAGAAATATTTTCGTTTTAAACGGTAACTTTAATTTTTCCTCCATACATTTTACGAGTAGTATGGAACAAAACCTAGATGATATTATTACAAAAAAAATTTTTTCTCAAAAAGTAATCATAGGATTGCAGTGTTCTTTGGGGATTTATAAGTGTTCATCAAAACACGTAACATAAATTATTTTTGTTACAAGTTCACCGATTCATTTTCGTAAAAATCAGTTGGGTATTTTGTATGAAAAAACGAATTTAAAAAAATGCTGTAACTTCCAAACCCAATACTTTTTTCGATTAGTTTCTTTGGAGAACTTGATCATTAAACTGATAAATAAAACATATATTTTTTTCATTCACAACAGATCACTTTATTTTTTTCTCCATACATTGTAGTATGGAACAAATACCTAGATGATTTTTCATAAAATATTTTTTTTCTCAAAATCTAATCATAGGATTGTTTTGCTCTTCGAGAACTTTTATGTGCCCATCAAAACACGTAACATATATATTTTTTATTAAAATTCACCGATGTTTTTTTTTCGTACATTCCATGCGGTGTACTTTATATTTAATTTTCTTTCTAACATATGTATTTTCTTTATATGCTGTGTGTTGAATAAAATGATTTTCAACACACTTGCTCATAAAGTGGCTCTATGGTCACCGCAATTAGGCACAGAATGACACCCATAATCATTTTTTTTTTTTTTTATTTGGTTCTTTCCTGCTTTTGCAAGGAAAAGGCAAAGGCTTCTCTGGCCATACAGCCTATTCTTACGTAGTTTGCTCTTCTCTAAATATTTTTCTATTTCATTTGAGTTCTCATTTATCAATTTCTGTCGTCTTTAACTTTTTCTCTATTCTTCAACAAAATGATAGCACTTTTGATGAAGATTTCATGGACTTTTTGAGAGCACTCGAAACACAGTCTACACACTTTTATTTCATTATCCTACATATTAGACACTTAAATGGCACTTTATTGAATAATACACTATCAATATTATGCATTAAAAACCACGATATCTATTTCTTCGGATAATAAAACAAAAATTACAAACTCTTGCCGCGAGTTCCCGCCAAAAAGCCACACCCATAATCAAACGGTGACTTTTTCATTGCTATAACTCAAGTGAGTTATAGATTTTTTTTAAATTTTATTGGTTGAGTTGCTTTGTTCTTAAAAAAGTTTTTATTCAAAAAAAAAAGATCGTGTTCAATAGAACAAATAAATTAATGTTCCTATTGCTTGCTCATTTCATGCAACTTCTTATTTAAATGACTGACTCGGTGGCTAAGTGGTTAGCGATCCTGACCTCTGATCCGAGAGTCGTGGGTTCGATCCCCACACAGGGCAAACTTTTCTGTGATGAGCAGAATTGTTTGCTCTGAGTCTGGGTGTATTATATCTATATATGTATGCATTTAAAAGTATATGAGTATGTATATCAGTCTCTGGCTCCCAAGATACAGGGAATCCTAGTTTGGGGCCAGATGACCGTGTGTGATTTGTCCCAGATATTATTATTATTATTTAAATAGATAATTTTAACTCGTACGTGTTTAATAAATAAAACTTTTACTCAAATATAACTTATGTTTTCTCTGTAATAAAAGAAAACTTTAAATTCCCCATTTTGTACGTGGCAGAATAGGCGCAAATCCTATGCGCCGAAAATAAAAAAAAACCTCATCCCTTTAGTCTGTGGCCGATCGCAATGCGCGCGCATAGAAAAACTGATTAATTTTTCCCGCCATAGCGAAACATTTTTCACAACTCGTTTTCACTGTTGAAATGAGTTTTTATTGTTATTTTATTCACAAGTGTGTTGAAAAACGTCGTATGATACTCGTGTGTATTGATGATTACCGTCCTTGGCTCTCTTAAGACCCTCGCCTACGGCTCGGGTCTCAATGGCGCCTCGACGGTAATCACCAATGTTACACACTAGTACCATAATGTACTATTATCTATCTATCTATCTATCTATACAGGATTTAACAAAATTGGTGTAGGACCCGTTAACTGGGGATTCTGCCCATCGTACTGAACAACTTTTGTATTACAACTTTGCTCAAATCGCAAAAAAAAATTGGACTCTCCATACAAAAATGGCAAAACAGATGATCGATTTGTATGGAGAGTCAAAAATTTTTTGCGATTTGAGCAAAGTCGTAGAACAAAAGTTGTTCAGTACGATGAGTAGAAAACCAAGTAACGGGTCCTACACCAATTTTGTTACACCCTGTATAGTAACTCAAGAATGATATGAATGAGAACTCTAGACGACAGCCGGGAACTCATGTCAGAGACCTTTAGAGATCTTCGAAACTTCTAACACTGGGGCTGGCCAACCCAACACACAACCTTCACCAATCCGGACCTGGCCCCCGTGTGTGGAGTATGGTCTAATCTTCCCTAGGTTTGGGAAGAGACCCGTGCCCCTGCGGTGAGGACGATATGGGTTGTCGAATGCAAAAAAGGGGGATATATTTTTATTTAATTCGTCGTGCGCTATACAGTGTGTTGAAAAATGTGCGTTTGAAATTTTAAGGGGTTACTCAGAATCCAAGTACAGAATACAGGATAAATATTGAAAAAATCTAATCTACAACTTTCTGAGTTACCCCTTAAAGGCTCAAACGCACTTTTTTAACATTCTGTATGTAAATTATACGCGCGCATCTTCTCGCGTGCGTTTTGATAATTCCCATATCTCGGGAAAGATCTTACGTGAGACATAACACCTTCAAATGGATGCTCATGAAATCACTAAGTCCAAAAGTTACTTTTGACATATTGATGTTATTATGTTTAAAATGTGTTCTGAAATAATATGCGCAGGTTAAAAAAAAATGAAAAATAAAAGTAATAGAAACAATTTAGCGGTTTTATTTGTTAAAAGAATCCTAACTTTAGTTAACAATAAATGTCGTGAAAAAAATATAAAAAAATCAAAACCGTCAAATTTGGACCTAGCGATTTCTTGAATTGGAGCATCCAAATGCGCCTTCAATTTAGACTATATTTTTTTCTAACCTACCGATGTACTTTTATCTTAGTATACAAAACACTTGACTTATAACCAGTGTCATTAATTAAATATTTAATTTGATTACATCCCAACAGGTGCGTTTCCGCGTGGAACGACAACGGCAAGCAGGACCTGATCGAGCTGTCCCGCCCCGAGCTGCTGCACCGCACGGACTTCTTCCCGGGGCTGGGCTGGATGCTGCGCCGGAGCTCGTGGCTGGCGCTGGAGCCCTCGTGGCCGCAGGCGTGAGTGTCTTCCTCAGAAATTCCAGCTCTTCATCAGCTGGCGTGTCTTTATCAGAAAATACCAGATCTTCATCAGCTTATGTATAAGACATCGTGACCGCAGGCGTGAGTGTCTTTATCAGAAAATTCCAGCTCTTCACCAGCTGGCGTGGTGTCTTCATCAGAACATTCCAGCTCTTCACCAGCTGGCGTGAGTGTCTTCATCAGAAATTCCAGCTCTGCATAGACTACTGCACTTTACTGGGCTAGGCTTGGATGCTGGGTGGTGCGTCATAACACCTGGCTCTTTCTGGAGCCTATGTGGCCGCAGGCGTGAGTACAGATACTTCAGTATGTGGACCATCAGCCATTCGCTTCCTCACACAGTAAAAAAGCAAGTAGATATATGATCATTTGTTGCTAGACAAGTTTTCCACACAACGTACTGTTTTTGAGGTATTAGCGAAAAAACAAAAAAGTGGGACCCTTGTGTCCCCCCCCCCCCACTCCGGCTCACCCCTAGAGGCGGGGACTTTTACTATGTTCACTTCCTAAGCACTCTGAACACGTTTCTGAAGAAATCGCTTAGCTCCCTGCTCACGCACTCTACAACTCCTATATTGACTGGACTAATATATAACTATTTAAACATATTATGCTGTTGTTCCAGATTCTTCGATGACTGGTTGAGAAATCCTGAGAACACGAAGGGTCGAGCTTGCATCAGACCAGAAATATCAAGGACATATTCGTTTGGAAGGGTAAGTATCCCATACTTGGGGAAGGTTAAGTCAAACCCCACGCACGGGAGCCAACTCCGGATTGATGGAGGTTGTGGATCTAGTGACCACATCCAACACCAATGGTGTCGATTCGGTGTTTGCGTTTAAACTTATTTGACAGGACTAAACTTAATTTAAGCGTGAAAACCGAATCGACACCAATGTCTGAAGATTTCAAGCAGCCTGATATTCCAACATGACTTAACGACTGCCACCTAGTGCTAGCAAACCAGCATCAACTTGTTAAGCACGGAAACGGACGAGATTAATACCAATCTGTTAGTGGAATCCATCCAGGTTATGACCGTGTCTGTAGTCAGTTAACCTGCGTTACCGACATCATGCAAGCCGCAATGAGCAACGAGCGCTCCGAGTGTCTATATTGAAATTTGAGTCTGCGCCAAATAAGCAAATTAATTAATTGCATTGTTATTTTGATTTGGTTATTTCTTTAATTTAAGGTAATTTTGTGATCTTTGTTCATTGATTGTTTGGCGCCGACTCAAAATGACTTAGGTATACTTACATTAGTTTAAGAACTTAGTTATTAGGGTTAAATAAAATGGTTTATTATTTTCTGCTTTTCAGTTTTTTCGGCGGTTTAATTTTTTTGTTAAAAAGCTTTTCTTTTATAATTTTTTGTGGCTGTAAATCACCCCTATATTCCCACCCTTAGGGTAGGATAAAAAAAAAGAAGTATCAAAATCGTACTACTCTGTTAAAAGTAATGCGTGGTCATACTGAGAACCTCCTCCGTTGTTTCTTCGGTTAAAAGTAGGTACAGTGGTAGACAAAAAATAAGGCGCGTCGGTAATCTTCGTTCGCGCAGACAAGAACAAACTATCGACGGAAACACCCGAAACGATCAACGCACGGTGACAGCTTTCTGACAGCTGACGATTTCATTGAATCAGACGCGAAATCAATCATCTAATAGCGGCAGAGATTTTAGGAACGTGTTATGGCGGGTGACAATGAAGCTACTCGATTGGTCCATCAATTTTCCGCGTAATTAAAATTTTTTCGGCAGTGTGACCATTTGTGGCAGATCTCTGCTATTTGGGCAGAGTTTAACACTTGCAGAATAAGCTGACGAATTGACGATTCTGCCAGTGTTAAACTTTGCCCAAATAGCAGAGATCTGCCACAAATGGTCACACTGTACGTCGGTCAGAATTTGCCGTCGTTATGTCATAACGATCCAACTGACATAAAGTAAGCGATGGATAATGTACTTTATCTCAGTAGCATAAAGTACATTATCCGTTACTTTAAATCAGTTGGATCGTTATGGCATAACTTTGGCCAATTATGAAATGTTTAAGTATGTTAATGTCCGATGTTATCTGCGACAGATCGGCGTGAGCAAGGGGCTGTATTTCGACAACCACCTGCGGCATATGCACCTCAACAGGAAATTCGTAGAGTTCACCAAACTCAACCTCACCTACCTGGTTAAGGTGAGTTTCTAGCGAGAAGTTTTTTTTCTTATGGCCTAGGCGGCAAACGAGCAGACGGATCACCTGATGGTGAGCGATTACCGCCGCCCATAGACACCCGCAACACCAGAGGAGTCACAAGTGCGTTGCCGGCCTTTGATATGGGAGTACGCTCTTTCTTTTTATTTCCTCGCTGCATGCCTTAGCACTTATGCACTTTTATGTACTTTTCGAAGAATACAGTTGTGAGATAAGCAGTGGACTTCTACTTACTACAATACTTGACTCACCACTGTACTTGTTGAAGTGTAAATCGGTCTTTAGTGGTGATGCTAAGTTCAACCACAAAACACATAGATACAGAAGGTCCGCTCAATACGCTCACAAAAATCCTAAGCATATACATGCTTAGGATTTTTGTGATACGGTCGTTCTAGGCAAGATCACGTACTGTGCGATCGTGACCTTGCCTCGAACGACCGTATATTTCTATAAGCATGTATATGCTTACGATTTAGTAGTTTGTATTCAGCGGATCTTCTGTGTCTATTTTGTGGTTCAACACCAGGCAGCTGCCGTCTAATGAAATGAAATGTAATGAAATGAAATGAAAATACTTTATTCGTAGTAGGTAGCAGTGTACACTTTTCGAACGTCATCATTTTATCTATCTAATACGAGGTTCCTACCACTCGGATTTTATCTACCTAATACGAGGTCTATACCTCGTGATAGCACGGTTGAATGTGCCACACGATAAGAAGAAGAATTTCCTTGCTGCGATACTTTCTAGATCATTCCTTTCCACATTTCAATACGAAATTCCCGCCATTTCGTTGTTCCATTCCATTTTTCATCACTTCTTTCGTGGTCTTCGATCTGGTACCACGTATTTTTAACTTTTATTTTTCCCTTTATTTTATCGTTAATACTGTATTGTAAATTCCTTAATCTACCTCTCTTGCATGAAAAACACTGCATGAAGAACCAAGATTACAGTTTATCCAAAATCAGGGGTCTCTCTTAACTGGTCAGTTATCGAAAACATCTGCAAATACCGTATTTTCTTACAAATCCTCTCATTTTAGGAGAACTACGACGAACCATTCAAGTCGATAGTATACTCCGCGCCGATCACTACAGCGGATCAAGCGCTACAAGACAGCGGCACAGATCCTGTGCTAGTGCCCTATAGTGATGCTAAGACGTTTAGGAAAGCGGCTAAAAAGCTAGGGCTTATGGATGACTTTAGGGTGAGTACCTTGGAACATATTCGTGTGTATAGTTAATTCTGGTAGAAATTTATGGACTATTCTGGAAAGATTTTGAATTTTCTGGAGGCTTCTAGAAAGTTTTGGAAACTGCTGGAGTGTTCTGGAAAGTTTTGGAAACTTCTGGAGTATTCGGGAAACTTTAGGATGATCCTGAAGGAATTTGTCTATCCTCGCGTTGCGAGACATTTTGCCAATGAAAGTACATGGATCTCATAGTACGTACTCGTACTGTTCTGATTTTTTTTTGCTTTACAAAAGAGTGACAAATACATTTTGTCCGATCCCTCGGGAACTTTGCACTTCTCCAGGATAAAAAGTATTCTATGTTGTTTTTATTCTATTTCTGTTCTGGGTACCATGATATAAAGTCAGGAGGTCTCACCATTACGCTACCTGCACCGAGTAATAGTTACAAAAAAATAAATTCTAAATGTCTAACAAAATTAGTTAAAATTATTTATATTGAGGCTTTTAGTTTTACTCATGCAGCTGCATAATTTTCTCCAGGGAACCCATTAATTTGGGATCAGACTATTCAAAAAAATTTGCGTGATTTAAATAAAATTGAGATTGAGTGTTGGTTCTTTTAGGAAAAAACTATTTCATTAGTAGAAGCCTCAGTTTAGTTTTCAAATAAATGATTTTGCTAGAAGGATTTTGCTTATACAGGATGTGAAAAATAACAAGTGGTGTTATTAATAAAACTGTCCATTTTTTCATGGGACCTACACAGAATTTGCAAACAAAAAATTTGGACTTTTCATACTATTTGTTCGACCACTCAGCCAATTTTGTATGGAGACACCAAATATTTTTTCGAGAATTCAGTATGGGTTCCTTGGTAAAAGTTGTTCATTTTGTAGGATTGGAACCCATCGTCATTATTTCTGCCGTGCTTACGATAAGAGCAGTAAGTATATTTATAAAAGCAGTAACTTCATCCATTTCGTCATTTAATCATGAAAGAACAAATAAATAGGGCAGATAAATGATAACGCAGTATAAAAATACTAAATCTGAGCTACACATTTCAAAAATCGTAATTAAAATAATTTAAGGAAACAATTCGGAAAATGCAAAAATGTGACGAAAACTCGAAAGTGTGTTTCACAGACTTACAGCTCTTATCGCAAGCACGGCAGGTTTCCGCAAGCAAGCGGTCTCTTCAAATCCTGTATAATGCATTAAAAAAAAAAATCCCTTTTCCTGCAGTTTGCTACACTATTTCATTCTCTTCCAGAGCGGAATACCCCGCACCGCCTATCTTGGCATCGTCACCTGCTTCATAAAAGGCAAGCGGATATACCTAGCGCCCGACTTCCCCTGGGTCAAATACGACCCAAGCTGGGGCTAGCATACCGCCAACCGCGCCATAGATAGACACATAGATAGATAAATACAATAAATTAATAGCTAAATGTTTCTAAATAGATATGTAAGAGTGAAAGGGACTCCTTTTAGCGAAACGATTGCTCTAGTGATATGATGGAGTTCTCTTTATAAGCTTTTGTCATATTTAACTTGGTTTGTTAATGTGGGTAAAATCTTGCAAATGGAATTTAAAACGATTGTCCAAACGTTGCATACACGTTTAGTTTGGACGACAGTGCATGGTTAGCTAAGTGACGTCATTCTAAATCCAATATGGCGGATGGCAAAGATGGCGGACCAATTTATTTCTATATGCACCCCCATGATATGGGTATCAACTGAAAGGGTTTGCTGAGCAAAATACGAAACCATTGTTAAAAGCTTGTTTTAAAAAAGTTTTTTCTTTCTGAACGGCCAACGCAAAATAGACCCAAACAATTGAATTCATAATCAACACTGCATTTTTAAAAACAGTTCATGAAAAGAAATCTTTTTTTTTGCGTCAACATCTCTTGCGCAATCGTTTCGCTAAAGTTTTGCCATGAGAGACATACCTGTCCACATATTTCGAATTCTCTGAGTGCATCTCGCATACAACAGACAACTCATTACATGAGGGCAGTACAGGATGTTACAAAACTTCCCCTAATGAATTAAGGGTGTTAAAGTGTGTCATGTAAGGAGTCCATTGTAATATATATTATTTTAACAAAACGTTAAATAAAACATTTGCGAAAACTAATTATTTTTAATCATAAATAAGATTATTGAGTTTGTAGAACCACAGCACTATTGTGTTCACCTGTTAATGTCAGTTCATGATAGGAGTACAGATAGCCGCGCTATGATAGGCTGCGTTCATATGCCGCTGCGCTATGATTGGCGCGTTTGCGCGCGGGGTCATGACCGTTGGAAAATTGTAAATATCATATCGATATTTTTAAAGAAATTCGATAAACGATTTCTCCAAAACGTGAACTGATGCAGCAAAAAGAAAAAGTACCCAAATTTTAAATTCCCAGTCCACGCCATTTCAACCATTAGGGGTAGTTTTGTAAAACCCTGTATAGTGATTTATTTAGTGAAGTAAAACCAAATGTGAATTTTGATACTTGATTGTATATTACATTTTAAAAAATGCGTTTTTAAATTTGACGTTGTCACAAAAATGCTAAGTCACCTTTTTTATAAAGAGATTATTTTGACGTAGCCCGTGGCTCTCATAAATACAAAATGATGAAAATGTTAAATGTTTTTAAAAAGCCTTACATAAAATGTCAAAAGCATAATAGGTTTTTAAACTTGCGAACTTTAAGACTAGCGTTTTTACTAAACATTTTTATCACTTTAATTAAACTAAAAATAAAATAGGTAAACAATTAATGAATACGCCATTTAAATTGCGTTTTAGTTGAATTAGTTTTAGTTAAGAAAAAAAAATTGCGTCACAAGAACATGTTCCTCCATTTTTTAATTTGTAAGTTTCTTCCATTCTATCTCTACAATTTAATTTTGGATTTTAGACTCTGTCAAGTAAGATTTTTAAACACTCATCATTTCAGCATCAGAAACATTGTGTTCGTGGTCTAAGAGCACATTTATAGTCACGCGGGTTTCTGCCCGCATGCGTGCCGCGCCCGCATAGTATACTCTTTTAAACAAAAAAAGAATTTTCCAAATCGGTTCAGGCGTCTTCGAGTAATCGGTGAACATACATAAAAAAAAAGATTCCGACGAATTGAGAACCTCCTCCTTTTTTTGAAGTCGGTTAAAAATAAGGTTGGTACCCAGTTTTACCCCATTCATGCCTGCCCATTTCTTAAATTACTTGACAGACTCTCAAATCCTAGGGTCCTAAGACAACCTAGTTTTAAACGAAACTACCGAACGTAATTAATAAATATTCCAAATACTTGTTTTAAAATATTATATTTTGAGTATTAAGTATATTTTATTTCAATTACAATGTAAAATTGTACATAAAGTTGCACGGTGAATTAATTAAATATTTATATAATAATATTATTATTAATAAATATTATATGTGTACATACGATAATTAGGTAAAATATTTACACAGGGTGTCTAAAAATTATGTAATATTTGAATAATATCCTATTGCGCATCCTATGTTATTTGATTGACAATGCATTTTACAAAAAAGTTTTATTTTAGCTCGTGCTAGATTATTTAGTGATATTCTTATAATATTAGTTGAAAATGCCATTTAGGTACCAAGAAATACATTACGTTCTCAATAGAGTAACATTTCCAGGTAGATTTTTGACTTTAGTTCATGAACCGGACAAGGTTAGTCCAAAGACTTCGATGAAATGGCAAACAAAGATCATGGAGCATTGAAATAGAGACTCTTTAGTCTGAGATATAGAGATATTATATTGGCTAGATGACTATTTTACTAGTCAATTGTGTTTGTGTTACAGTCCGAGTACAGGTGATGAAAAGCCGGAACTAACGCCGCCATCTTGAAAAATGACACTATTTGTATGAAATAAATGTCATATTTGCGACAAAAGCGCCCTCCTGTCAATGTCATCCACACGCCAAAAGATCGTAGTCGGACTATACATTTTTTAATCTGTCAAAACGACATTTTGTTCTAAAAATGTTTGAAATACTTAGACGTGACGTCATAGTTATTCAGCGTCAGTATACAATACATAGGAGTCATTTTGTGTTTTTTTATTAATTACGATGAGAATTAAAGATGTGATGGAAAACAAAACGAATATGTTTTTTGAACATTCAGTAGGAGTCATCTAGCCTATGACTAATCAGTTGATCGGTTTTGGCAGCCGTAATCCATAAATTACGTCACACGAATTTCATTATTTTTTGAACCCCCCCCCCCCCCCCCGTCCTTGTCACAGATGGTCGCATTTGTGGGACTACCCCCTCCCTGGTGTGACGTCACATTTTGCAATTTTTCATCCAGAATTGAATAAATGAAAAAATAAATTCCAAAATTATATTTTTTATTATTATGTATTATGTGACGTCACAACGTTTATGACTTCCCCCCCCCCCTACCCCTTGTCACATAATATCACACTTCGTTGACCCCCTCCCTCCCCCTTAACGTGTGACGTAATTTATTGATGGAAACCCGCCTTGGATAATAATTCAGCGTATTTTTGTTCAACCTTTATGTAAGGAGTCTTTTAATTAGAGCAAGACTATATATTCCATGACACCGAACATTTTCTGAGGAACCTTTGGCCGATTCGCGAGTTTTTTTATCTTCCCATACAAATAATAATCAGCTGGTCGATTTTTTGTGTGTCAAAAAATGTATGATAAAGGCCTTAGGTTTCTTAGAGAAGGTTATTCGGGTTTATGACCATTTCATTTGGTATTGTTTACTAATTCACCCCTCTATTTATAGTATAATATAACAGTTAAATAATATTTAAGTTGAATTCGGTTACCTATGTGTAAACCGATAAAATGAGACTGTGATTTTCTTCTAAATAATGTAAATCGACATTTCGACTTTTAGATACTTCGTTATGGCAACCAGTTTTGGAAATTTACAGCACAGATATACAAAAAAATGTAAAAATGTTTCGCAATCTGTGTGTTGATGTTCTAAAACACATGTCATATCTATAATTTTCGATATTGTGTATATTATATGAAAGTTAAGATATTCTACTTCAATGCGTACCATTTATTTTTCGAATATTGAATCACTTTTTGAATTTTAAACACTGCTCAGTTCAGGACTGATCTCGAAATAGTGGTATAAATACATATTAATAATTTTGTACAGATAGAAAAAAAGTGTTTTATTTTGAAGGTTTTAAAGTGATGTCCACTAATTCCAAAGCCTGATTTAAGTAAAATGTATGACTGTACTAAGTTTACTGTTAATAAATGAATGGTTTTGTTAAAAGTTATTTCTTATTTTGTCTATCACAGACGATCTGTCTCCATAATTGAACTCCTGTAGCATGGTATATAACCAAGACAACCGTAATGAGTAGGTTTAGGCTAGTTTCAGAGATCCGCGCTTCAGCGCGCGCCGCGCGCTTGGGACATCTGTGAAACAAGTTTTAACAGGGCGCGTTTCGCTGCGGTGTACAGTCGTCATCATGTATTACCTTTTTTATGGAAAATACTTTAATATAACTTTTTTGACTTTTGCGAACTGGCTAAACAATTACGATAATATAACTCTTATTAGGTACATAAGAAACGATATTGATATGAGAATAAGATATCGATCTTTTCAAACATGTTTTTATTAAAGAGAATTGTGTGGCGGTAAACATGTTAATGATACGTAAAAAATAGAACATTAAAAAACATTGCCGACGAACATATTCTGGAGCGCACGTCTTCAGTCACTCATTCAGAAGTCATATTCATCATATTTAGACTACGCAGCAGTGCGTCCGAACGGCGTCACTCTGAAACGCTCACTGACCGTAGAAGCGCTTCAATAGCGCGCGCTTGGGCAGCGCTCCCCGGCAGCGCGCGTTTCAACCGCGTGACTCTGAAACGCTAGTACTATCCTCATACATATCCAAGCGCGCGCTGTTCAACAGCGCTGCCGAAGCGCGTATCTGTGAAACCAGCCATAGGATTTTTGATACAGCAACTACTGATACGTTTAATCAACGACGTTTCCAAATATACGTTTCGTTACAGCGTGTTTAGATTAAAATTTGATCGCCTGACTCGGTGGCTCAGTGGTTAGCGATCCTGACTACTGACCCGAGAATCGTGGGTCCGATCCCCACCGGGCAAACATTTCTGTGATGAGCAGATTTGTTTGCTCTGTGTCTGGGTGTATTATATCTATATATGTATGTATTTAAATGTATATGTGTATGGTATTCAGTCTCTGGTTCCCATAGTACAGGGAATCCTAGTTTGGGGCCAGATGATCGTGTGTGATTTGTCCAGGATATTATTATTATTAATAGGGTGCTCTGACAATGGCCAGAGAGGACAGAGGCCAAAGATCTGCCAGGCCTGACAATGGGGTTTCTTTCTACTCATGAATCTGAACTTTATCAAAACAAAACAGTTTGTTTGAAAATCTCAGATCAGATGATCTGAAATTTATTTGCTAATTGACTATGTTCGGATTCATGAGTAGAAATTCCACTTTAAGTCCTGAAAGGTATTTTAAGGGCACATACAAAGTATACCGTTTCGCCTAGTCTCGCTTCACATTAGGAGGTCGCGGGTTCGATTCCCGGCGGGGTTCAACTTGGTAGGACTCGGTTTGGTTGGCCCGCCTGGCTAGCTACCACCATCTTATCTAAGTCTTGTCGCCAAACATCAATGTTAATAGCATTGATGTGTTCCGGCATGGAGATAAGATAGCCAGTTCCCCATTGCGTTGAGAAATCTTGGTAAGCCCGCTTTTCCATCTTCAGCATTATCCTCACTTACCACCAGGTGAGAAGATTGCATAATACCAATTGTACATAAAAAATAGACACGGCAAACAAAATTCTTGTTCCACAAATATTTGTACTGGGTGGAATCGAACCCACTACTGTCCGCCTCGCTTTCGGGAGCACTAGCCTCTAAACCATACAAAGCGGTCGGCCTGATCGGTAAAATTAGTTATGACAACTAAAAAAAACAGGTAGGTATGTTTTGACATTAGTATCATAGTATACCATCACCCCTGAAAAGGAAGTTGTCGATCTAACAACAGCCTGTATATACAATGTTTTTATTTCATAACATTAAGACGAAATTGTCGCGCCAAAATATGGCAAAGATTAAAATTTAAAAAATGCGCTAAGTTTTAGAAGAAATCTTTAACTTTTCCTAGTCGATAATTTGTCCAAAAGGTTAGCCTGTTAAAATCAAGATATCGGGCGAACGGCAAGGTCGATACCGTGAAGGCTGATTTAAGTATGTTCTTACACCACCAATCCGCATTATTGCCTTGTTATCAATGACTCAGATAATTCGCTATTTGTCTAGATGTACTACCTATCTTATCGCGTCAGTAACCATCAATAACTGGTGCGAAACACTTGTTTTGTAGACTTAAAGACTGTTATTAGTAATTTTTATACTTATAATTATTTTACAAATACTTAGCCTAGGAATTTAAAAATACATAAAGTTACCGTTCTTGTGGCCTCTAAAAGAACTTATTTGTTTTATTTGTTAGTTTTATTACCTAATAATAAGTGAATATGGCAACAAGAGTGACTGAAGTGAATTTCAATAAAGTATTCGGTGGAACGCCACGTGAGTTCTTGTATGAAGATGAACAGGTATGTTTTTTACTGTTTTTATTTTAGACAGGTGTTAAAAAAAGTGTGTTTGATATTTTAAGGGGTTACTCAGAATCAAGTACAGGAAAAATTTTGAAAATAACCGATATAATAATAATATAATACTTTTTTTTTTGTTTCCCTGTTCCGGTACTAAATCTGAATAGTGAATTTCCTGTATTCTAATTAAGGAAATTTTCCTGTATTCTATACTTGACTCTGAGTAACCCCTTATTTCAAAGGCATTTTTTTAACACATGTAGGTATATGTTTTTTTTTTATATAACTTTGGAATCTAGTTAGCGCAACAGTTGAACATTACAATTAAATAAAAATTTACCAAATGAATTGGTTCCTTATAAGTTGTATAGAAAGTTTCATGAGCAGATACATCAGTTATGGTCTGATATTTCGCGATTTTAGTTTCTGTAACTGCCTCTGTCTTTGAATAAATTCGATACATACAGTGTTTCATCCATTGCTGTAAAGTCAGATTTCAGTTTGCTGATAGTTTGGTTTAAACAAGTGTAGCAAAAAGTTATAGCAATATTTTAACGTGGTGTTCTGAAAAACTGACCGAATCTTGTTCTACTTCAGTTTTTTGGAATTTTCGTACAATTCGTTCAGCTGATAGCCATTCGTACAGGAAATAGGTGTGTATTTTTATTTGCAAAGTTTCATGCGCCAAATTTTAAGTATAACTAAATCATTTTGTTATGTATTATGCGTTTTAAATTAGCTAATGATATGAATAAATAAATTAGCTACTGATAATTCGGTCTAACTTCGCAGTCTGTCGAAATTGCGCTATAATAAGGGACACAGAGGCGTAGCTATCGGAGGGCTAGGCGGTGCAGTGCACCGGGGTCCTCAAGCTCAAGGTGCCCTCGGACCCTGACCAGCAAACCTTTTGAACTTGCAAAAATTTCTCTCCTCAACTTCAAAATATAATAATCGACAACGCTGAACCATTAAAAACCGACTTCAAAGGTAACAACTACAATTTTGCTATATTTTTGGTTTTTGTTGATTTTTCAAAAAGTTCTGAATCAATTTCGATAAAATTTATATGGGACGACCTCTGAAGTATTACCTACCAAACAAAAAAAGAATAATCGGAATCGATTCATAATTGGCGGAGAAATCGCGTAAGATACATACAAAAAAAAACAACATACAGTCGAATGGAAAACCTCCTCCTTTTTTGAAGTCGGTTAAAAATAGCAAGTAGCAACACGACCTAATTATTATGGCAAGTTAGTTTAAAAAATTCGAAATTTATAGGGAATTCTCCTAAACTGTTCCTGTTGTTTGTGGAGTGTTTCCAACTTGACGGATTCTCTCTCAGATTTGACTGACTCGGTGGCTAAGTGGTTAGCGATCCTGACCTCTGATCCGAGAGTCGTGGGTTCGATCCCCACACAGGGCAAACTTTTCTGTAATGAGCAGAATTGTTTGCTCTGAGTCTGGGTGTATTATATCTATATATGTATGTATTTAAATGTATATGTGTATGTATATCAGTCTCTGGTTCCCAAGATACAAGGAATCCTAGTTTGGGGCCAGATGACCATGTGTGATTTGTCCCGGATATTATATTATATTATATTTAGCGAGTTAGGTTAAAAGGGAATGGAAGAATGGCTGACGGATTTAGGAACCATATTTACCAGTCTAAACTGCCGCATGCCGATTTATTTAAATAAAATGTACAACCACGTTGTGCATACTGTCTCGCAAATCGTTTTACCACTTGGCGAGTGTCAGCAATAATAACAAGTAATTGTGGCCTCCAGTACTTACACAATAAAGAGCTGATGATAAAGTACGATAGCTTTAAGTCTTTATATAGGATGATTTTAAATTATAGTTATGTATTGATACGAAAGGCTATGCATGTGCTCATGATGGCAAACAACTTTCCCTAAGAAACCCATAGTCAAATCGCATAATAAAGTTTTGGACTCTCCATACTATAATTGATTGATTGATCGATTTATATGAAGTTTTGTTTTTGCGATTTGACTATGTGTTCCTTAGGGAAAGTTGTTTGTTATCATGGGCACATACTTAGCCTTTCGTATCAAGAACTAATTTAAAGTCACCCTATATTTTTACTTCAAAAACCTAATCTGTTTGGATAGGGTCCCATATTTGTTTTGCACCAGGGCCTTTGGGTACCTAGCTACGCCTCTGGAGGGACACCCTCCTGTATAGTTTTGTAAACGTACTTGTTTGTGTTTGTTTGTAAACTCTTTATTGCAAGTAAAATAAAATATCATAATTGACCACGCTGAATACGTTAAAAACAACCGACTTCAATCGCAACAACTCCAATTTTGCTATGTTTTTGTTAAAACCCCTAAATCGATTTCAATAAAATTTATATGGGACCACCTGTGAAGCATACCCTTTTAAACAAAAAAAGAATTTTCCAAATCAGTTCAGGCGTCTTCGAGTAATCGGTGAACATACATAAAAAAATAAAATAAAAAGATTCCGACGAATTGAGAACCTCCTCCTTTTTTTGAAGTCGGTTAAAAATAACATTCTCCAGTCCGGAATAGAACCCGGACTAGTTACTAGGCCATGGAATCGGTTTCATTACGCCTAATTTCAGCTAATGAAAAAATCTGAATGTATTTATAGTAGTTTGACTGACTCGGTGGCTCAGTGGTTAGCGCTCCTGACTACTGATCCGAGAGTCGTGGGTTCGATCCCAACCCAGGGCAAACATTTCTGTGATGAGCATATGTGTTTGCTCTCTATCTGGGTGTATTTGTATCTATATATGTATGTATTTAAATGTATATCAGTCTCTGGTTCCCATAGTACAGGAAATCCTATTTGGGGCCAGATGACCGTGTGTGATTTGTCTTATTAGTGATAGCTTGTGTATTATAACTGTTATTATTTATAGATATTTATGATTATAATAATGACATGATATTGTTTATTTAGTTGTATGGTTGACGTATAATGAATATTACTTCATACAAATTATTACGACTATGTAAAAAGGAGTTTTCCCATCAACGTTCCAGTGTGTAGTATTCGACGAGCTGGTAAACCCTCAAGCACCGGTCCACTTCCTGGTGGTGCCGCGACGAGGGCTCCCGCGACTGTCGGAGGCGTCCGAACATGACGAGAAAAGGCTAGGTAAACCTATACAGGATGTAAGGGACAGGTTTCCGAAAACTGTAAGGGCTTGCTCAGTAGACGAAACTGAACAACTTTCCACAATAATCTGAAAACAGCACACCCAGTGTAAAAAGTGTGATATTTATGGCAAAAGTCTTTGTTTAACTTATCCTTACTCATTTTGGTTTGTCTTTTCAAATCAGTACCTAATTAGATTTTGTCTACCTATCGTCAATCACCAGAAAAATGCCAAAGAATGTAATCGCTGTGAACGTCCGCACTTGAGCGATAACATGGTTTTTAATGGCCGCGCCTGAGGGGATAAACGGCTCCCCCAAAGATTTCCACGTCGTCCGATGGTCTTATGCTGCCGGCATCCAGCGGCTTCCCGCGATCACCAGGTCATTGGTCCACCGAGTGTCATTATTATTTTTATGATTGCTTAGGCCATATGAACTGGTGATGTGGTGGTTCTTGTGGAAAGCCGCTGGATGTAGTAATTTAGATTCGTACGGAACGGAATTAGCCCCAGTTCTTCCAACAGTTATAGATGTTGGTACAACATAACTTTTTGACATTAGCTGAATTTCCTCACCCTATCGCTCCTGGCTTCACGCTTCCAGGCCACTTACTCAACGTGGCGCGTCGAGTAGCTTCCAGCAAGGGTTTGAACGAGATAGGGTTCCGAGTGGTGATGAACGAGGGTGCTCACGGGATGGGCGGAGAACAGTTCTGTGTTCAGGTGCTGGGTGGACGGCAGATGGGTTGGCCGTTTGGATAAGGTGGGTGGGTCTTCTTGCTTTTGCCTCATGTCCATTATACAGTGTGATTTTGTGTCTGACAATCATTTTTTTGGTCTTTTCATATACCTAACTGATTGATGTAACAATATTGTTTGATTTAACGAAAAACACAAACTATTTTCGATAATACTATGTTAAAATTTTCTTGAAATAACAATCGTATTAATTAATAAATTATGATACGCTACAAACTTTCTAAACAAAAAATATAAGATCATCAATCAATCAACTACCTACTCGAAACAGTTACTTGTTTAATTTTACCACAGTATAGACACTAGCGGTCGTATCGCTAAAAGCGATCTCTTCCAGACAACGTTTGGCAGAGTAGTGAGTGGATAAAGTTAGCAAATCCATTGAATCATTTATTGGATCTGTCTATCCCTTCCAGGTCACCTGCTCCTCGTAGCCCACAACCAGGCGTCGCAGCGAGGACTGGACCGCTGTGGATACCACGTGATGCTGGACGAAGACTGGCGAGCGGTCAGACTGAACGCAATCCACGTATTCGGCAGGGCGCTCGGGCACATGGCCTGGCCGACCGGTCCAGTGGCTAAGCTGTGATGTTGTAATAGATGTTAAGTTTTCATTTGATCAAGTGTTGGGGCGAGTTTCTTTTGGACTCGACGTTTCTTCTCGCTCCGCTAATACCTCCTGAAACGTTGAGTTACAAGTTCTGAGTTTGTTTTTCCTACACAAAGTTCCTACCAGAACTTTGTGTAGAAAAAACAATGACGAATTCAAGATTACGTTTAAGATGCACAGTATTTATTGAATAAATAAAGTAATTGAATTTGAATAAATTATTGTTAACGAGTTTTTCACACAATAAACCTTATAGAAGTATTTTATAGTTCTATATTTTCCACAAACTAATGTAATTCATCTCTTATTTGTAATCGCTCTTGCGAAATTCTGTTGATGAAAACTTCCTATTGGCACTGTTATATTTTACAGTTTTAAGTAAGTCTGTAAGTTTTCCTAAAAAAAAAATGTTTAATTATTCGCGTGTTAATTACTGTTATTAAATTAAATATTTAATTAAATTATTTTTCTTTTTGGTTTTATTTGTGTTTCTTGATGATTACTGTTGAGAAATAGCGCTAATTTACTGTACGATGTGTTGGTGTAAAGGGTATTTACGTATACACAACTGACGTTATATGTACTGTACATACCTTGCACGTCCTGCGATGGATCAATGCATCTATACTCATGGACAAAAATATCGACTTAAGGTTTGTGACACGACTTTAAAAAAAAATAACTCTATCTAGCAAAAAACACTATATCAAAAGTTCAAAATTCTGCGTGATTACTTTTTATGATTTTCTAGTTTTTTGTTTTTTCTATTTAGTAGTTTTGTAGACTGAGTTCTTTTTTCAAAAGTCGGTCAACAGATTTTGAGTCGATTTTTTAGTCCACCAGTGTATTTGTGGAGCGCTTTGGTCTAAACTAATACACGTAACTAGAAAGTGCTCCACCCTTTTTGAATTAGCTATAGTTACGCCATAATGAGCCAACTTATTTAGGGATAATGTACTTTATATGTTCTTGAAGTAAAAAGGAGATAGGCGCTACGAATCTAAAAATAAAACCAGTTTTATATTTGTACTTATCAACACAATTTATTTGAATTAAATATATGAAATAGGAAAAAGTAAATAAGGAACTTTCCTAATTAATACACAAAAGGTGATAAAAAATTATGACTTGATCCCAATATGCTATGAAAAACAATTATAAATTACACAGTGCAATGGAATGTATTTTTTTATTAATTAATATACAAGGTTATTCTTTTCAATATCGGTCAAAGACAACAACTTTTGTTTCGTCAATTTGCTAAAATTGCAGATAAGATTTTTGAATTCTTTCATACTTAGTTATTTTTTTATGGAGTGGAAAGAAAACGGTTTATTAAAGGAAAAAAACAAGGTAGCGCCTTGATTCAACTACGCGTCCCTGCTTTGGTTTAAATTATTTTACAGAAAACTCCAAAACAATAAGTGACTTTGACCTGATTAAATAAGTGGAACTACCGATACATGGTCAGAAATAATAATAACCTTGTATGACTTTAAATTAGTTCTTGATACCAAAGGGTGTGCATGTGCTCATGATAACAAACAAATTTCCCCAAGAAAGCCATAGTCAAATCGTAAAAAAAAATTTGGGCTCATCATACTAATTTGGCCACTCACTCAGTTGATTGATTTGTATGGGGAGTCCAAATGTTTTTTTGCGATTTGACTATATGTTCCTTAGGGAAAGTTGTTTGTTATTATGAGCACATGCATAGTCTTTCGTATCAAGAACTAATTTAAGGTCACCCTATATAGGGTCTTTATTATACGATAATACCTGAAAACAAAATGAACTAAGTATGGTTTCTACTCAGGAAACTGTCAAATTTTCCTTGAAGAACTTATACTCAATTTGCAAAAATAGACTTACCATATTACGTTTATGAATCTTATGAAACTGTTCAATTAGTATGAGAAGCCCAAAAAAATTGCTGCGAATTGAGAATGGGTTCCTTAGGGAAAGCTGGTCAAATTCATGGGTAAAAATATATATTTTTTCTGGGAATTTCAGAAAAACGCCATGTAAGAATTTTTTTCGTTTTATATTATGATGATATGGTTACGCAAATTCTGTAAAAGCACTTGGGTCTGTTTAAGTCTTTAAAAAAATATTTTAATTCAATCAATAACTACTTTTCTTACATATAAAAAAATATGAAGCGTAGAAACTACTACTACTACTACGTTAAATTGACCGTAGTTATGCCATAACGATCCAACTGACTTTAAAGTAACTACGACCAATTATCCTAGCCTGAGGATATTTGGTATAAATATCAAAAAATTTCAAGGCAGTTAAGAAGCGTAATAAGACTTTTTTATATTTCCATTCATTTTTGCGGTGCCCTTTAAAACATTCCATCTATCCATACAAACAAACTTATAAATACTTATTTTACTTAAGCAAAATATAAACCCTAATTATTAATTAATATTAAATATTAATACAAAATTAATATTAAATATTAATAAAAAACAATTATTAAATATCAATTAAGACTGATCAGGTCCCGCCTCTTTGGGCAGCAGGCCTCTGATGCTCAAATCGTAGACAACTTCCTCGATTTTCTTCACATCATACTTGAGAGCGTCGAATCTCTTTCGTAGATGGTCGTTTTTGAGGTTTAACAGTCTGTGGGAAATGGTGGAAGATCAGCTAAGTCGGAGACATAGTGGCAGAAGCTAGCACTGTATTACATTTTACACTACACCGTTATACATTATTATAAATTGTAAAAAATGCACTAGTTACAGACAAATATTCAGCTTTTATCAACATTGTGCTGACTGTAAAGAAATTAAAAATTATTGTATTATTAAAGGCACTGAAAACACTTTTGGTGAAAATCTTGTGGCAGTAGACAGGGGTCCCAATTAACTGGCCTTTTAATTTGTTTAATCTGCCGGGAGTACCTAGGAGTCTTTAATAACTGGTCAAAGCAGAGCTGTAACCTCAGTATTCTGTACTCAGGGGTCCCCGTTATCTTGCCACATTTCCAACTTGAGTAATCTTGAGACAGCAGTTAGGGGTCTTTAATAGTCTTTATTAAACATCAATTATAACAGCATTGATGTGTTCCGGCATGAAGATAGCCAGTTTACCATTGCGTTGGGGAATCTTGGTAAGCCTGCTTCCATCTTCGGCATCATCTTCACTTACCACCAGGTGAGATGATGCCAAGGGCTTAGCAATTGAGGGTAAAAAAAATAAAAAAAAAAATTGTCAAGTCAGTTTTTCCATCCTGGCTAATGTTCAGGAAGAAGGCAGTGGGATCTTTATTCAATGGTTACACTTCTAACTTGGCAACTCTTTTACAGGTCTATGGTCGGGCAAAGGTCTCTATTAACTGGTCAAATGTTCTAAAATGTTAGTGACGTCGTTTCGCACTTCTCAGCTCAATATAAAACAATATTAATGGTCCCATTAATCGCTATACTAACTCAATGATCTCTCCAGACTTCGCCTGAATTTATTCTACAGATATTTTTGACAACACCAATAAAATATTACTGTAGCAACCCTTTATTTCTATAGGTTTAGAATTCTATTAAACTAAATCTTTCCGCCTGTTGCCTAAAATAACAAAAGTCTATTTTATCGAGACAAATAAAATATAAAATGGTTACCTGAAGCCAGCGTTCAATTCCATAACGAACTTGGAGATCTGCAGTGGCTTGTGGTAGTCACCCCGAGTGACAGCGTTCACTGCCAGCCGAGCCTGCCAGATATATTTCAAGATGAGATGGAATAAATGAGGAGTGCAAAAGCGTTTCTTTAGAAATAAAAGCTCATAAATATATTTCTGACTTTTCTGATACACATTTATGGAAAACAGTATGCAAGGTTCTAGTGATAATTTAAGATGAAATTCCGAAATACAGAACAATATAAAATAAAGTCTTATTTGTGAATAATATTCTGGTTTTGGTTTGTAAAATAGAATATAACAACAACCACTTACTTACTTTTGTATATCATACAACTGGCTTCTTTCATGGAGCCAGCAACAAAAAATTTGTGAAGGAATTTGTGTAATTTTTCAACTCTTAAAATTAAAATATAATTTATGTTGTAGTTACCAGTTCTGTGCACATAGTGAGCAGGCCCACAAGGTAGTCCTCAATATCCAAATGGAAGCCAACTTTCTGCTCCACTGCGCTTACTGTGAATGAGACATTTTCAATTCAAGTTTACTTGCATCATTTAGGTGTGTATACATGGATTTTGAAAAGGTTTTTGATTGCATTGACAATGTATTCATTTTCCAGAATCATCATCATTTTGGCATTTGTGGTCACTCATTATGGTGGACTTACGACTTAGGTATACCTTTCCAAATTGTTCTTGAGGATTTGTTATGGGTCTTTATTTGTCTCGTTACATCATTATACCTTCAGGTGTTCCCCAGGGATGACATCTTGGGCCTCTATTTTATGTATCTTAAGTGCTTTGTTAAACACTAAATAATAATATACTCACTGCCTAGAACAGAAGCGACAGTGTCGTGGGTGGCTAGAATACCCTTCTCGAGCCAGATAGTGAGCGCCACCAAGTAGCAGTAGCGCTGAGTCATGAACCGCCAGTGGTCTTGGTATCTGTCAACAAGATGGTTTGGATTTTCTACTTCTTAGGATATTTTCCTGTCCAACAAGATGCATGCAGAATTGCAGATCTGATGTAAGTACATTCTGGCAATATATTTCTGCACATATATGACTACAGCTCTAAAAACTGATAATATAGAAGAAACTAAACGAAGCTGCTGAATGTTTGTGTTTTAGAACAGGTGAGTTATTTTTTTTTAAATTTAAGCCTTTTATTTACTTAACTTATAAAACATTAATTTAAAACATTTTGTTAGTTTTAAATATAATGAGAAGTTGTATTATTAGTCTGTTAATATGACTATCATTAAGTCTGCAGTAGTTTTCAATTGCCGACCTTAAAGCCTAGTCATAAAAAATGTGTCACCAGTCAGTTTAATATAATTAGTTATATTGAAAAACGTTTTTGGGCATTAAACACTGTAAAACTTACTGGTTAAATACCTAGTAATAACATAAAAAAAAATTTTTAAAACTCAAAGCTTAAATTAAATTGTATTTTATTCTGCCTAATATGAAGTTCCCACCACTCAAAACATGTATTTATCTAAATTAGACTTACTTGTAATAATCTGTCGGTGGTACAGCATCTTTCAGTTTGGCGTAACCCTCCTGTGCCTTAGCAAACAGGTCTCGAACCCTCTGACATGCTGGCATAACTAAAAGTACGAAAGATTTCTTGTTTATTATGAATGAACCTATTTCTTACTTACATGTGTAGTTCTGGAATGTAATGGTTCCACAAACTATGGTGTCGTACTACGTGGCGGGGCCACCATCGACTATAAGCTTCATTTTAAATCATGAGATGCTATAGTGAGTCTTCTATTTAGTACTTTATTGAAAAAAATAGTACTTAATTACTTTAAGAGTTATCGTTTTTTTTGGTGGCCGCGCCACAAAGTATGCTTTCCCGCGCAGCCACCTTCAGAACTAAGTAAGTACTAGATATTATTCAATTTTATGAATTAGAAATAAATCTACGCAAAAAGTACCTCACAGAATATCAAAATTTATGTAATGAATCATCAAGGAACGTCATAAATTCAATAGGTAAAAATCATAGAACAACTGACTCGGTGGCTAAGTGGTTAGCGATCCTGACCTCTGATCCAAGAGTCGTGGGTTCGATCCCCACACAGGGCAAACTTTTCTTTCTGTGAAGAGCAGAATTGTTTGCTCTGAGTCTGGGTGTATAATATCTATATATGTATGTATTAAAATGTATATGTGTATGTGTATCAGTGTCTGGTTCCCAAGATACAGGAAATCCTAGTTTGGGGCCAAATGACCGTCCCGGATATTATTTTTATTATTATAGAACTAAAGTGCCTTAATAAATTATTATAGCAGTTATTATTGAAGGCAGATTATCTTCCTCTAGCAACTCTTTGTATTTTAAAAACTCTGTCTTTTGCTCCTCAAGGGACACTGATAACACTTTTCCTCTTTTTTTGCTAGTAGAATCCATTTTACATTCTATATTAATTTAATTTCTCGTTAACAATTACTAAGCGACCAATAAATGATTCACACACGAAACAAAACAAAAACGGGTAGGTTGAATTTTATAAAAATACTTAAGAACTTGTTTAATATTTTCTCAGATACCATAATATATGCTGTACATAATGTTGTTTGCAGTTCATTTGTTCTCATTTTATAACAAATCGAATCGTACGAGTTGTTGCAAACTGCTATATAGGGTGACTTTAAATTAGTTCTTGATACGAAAGGCTATGAATGTACTCATGATAACAAACAACTTTCCCTAAGGTACCCATAGTCAAATCGCAAAAAAAAATTGTGGTCCCTCCATAAAAATCGATCAACTGACCGGGGCCAAATTAGTATGAAGGGTCCAAAATTTTTTTTGCGATTTGACTATGGGTTCCTTAGGGAAAGTTGTTTGTTATCATGAGCACATTCATAGCCTTTCGTATCAAGAACTAATTTAAAGTCACCCTATATACAGGGTGTTAAAAAAAGTGCGTTTGAGATTTCAGGGAGGCCTTCATTATTGGCTCTAGAACACAAGAAAAATGTAAAAAAAATCCCAACTCAAAAAAATTTTTGCTTCCATACAAATCCACAATAAATAACATACGAAACGGCCGCCTCCAACTGCGCCCGCCGTGCTCGTCAACGACCGCACGTCAAACAAATCATGACCTTGCGAATGAGCCGGGTCGAGCGAGATGCAACATTTTGCTATTCGTTCAGTTTTAACAATGGCCATGGTTTTGTTTGACGCGCGGTCGTTGACCGGTACAGCGGCGCGGCGGGCGCAGTTGGAGGCGGCAGTTTCATATGTTATTTTATTGTGGATTTGTATGGTTTTTTTTTTTTGAGTTGGGATTTTTTTTTCCTGTGTTCTAGAGCCAATACTGAATGCCTCCCTGAAATCTCAAACGCACTTTTTTTAACACCCTGTATAATCCTATAATATAAGTTCTACATAAAAGCTTGTTGATCATACTCGTACTTGTCGATCAGGTAGTAAGCCTGATGTGAATTCATAAGAAAGAACAATTGCTATAATAATTTCTTAAGGCACTTTAGTTCTATGATATTTACTTATTGCATTTATGACGTTCATCGTTTATTCATTGCATAAATTTTGATATTCTGTGAGGTACTATTTGTGTGGATTTATTCCTAATTCATAAAATTGAATAATATCTAGTACTTACTTAGATCTGAAGGTGGCCGCGCGGGAAAGCATACTTTGTGGCGCGGCCACCGAAAACAAACGATAACTCTTAAAGTAATTAAGTACTATTTTTTTCTATAAAGTACTAAATAGTAGACTTACTGTAGCATCTACTGATTTAAAATGAAGCTTATAGTCGATGGTGGCCGCGCCACATAGTACGACACCAAACTATGTCCGACAATGGAATGAATTTAGTCCGGTTTGAGGTATACTTCATTCCAATCAAAAAAAAGCAAAACGTAAACAAACTTACTATGGAACTGACACATGTTAATGTTATCTGCATACTATGTTTGTTTACATTTTGCTTTTTTTTGATTGGAATGAACCATATATTGAGGTATCCCGAAGCATTCCATTTTTAGACATACTTTCTGAAATATTACATTTCAGAATGATAGATGTCTAGAAAATCGAGGTCTTCGTTCGTAAGGGATAGGAAGGGTCCTTTAGAGAATTTTGCTGTACATTATTTGTAAATATCATAGTGTGGTTATTCCATATTTCCCTTTTCATTCTGTCTGCTAGTTTGTGTTACTGTGGATGCAGTTTTCTGATATACTGACTCCTTGGTGTTCATTTTAGTAAGTTTTTTGACTAATAAGTAAAAATTTACGATTGTCTATAGAACTTACTGGCCGCTTCATTATGATGAATAACTTGCAGTGCTGTGGAGGCCTCTCTAGATATTTGGTCCAATTCTTTACATATGCCGCGAATAACCTAAAAATAACTAAATACTTAACGAGATTTTCTGATACATAAGTGGAAATGCTTGATAGCTACGCAATTTATATGTAATTTTGTTAAATTGTCACATAAACTCATTTTTTAAAAGAAAATGCGAGTTGTATATGCAAACTGTATGCATTCGGGGTGGGTAAATGCCATTTGTTTGAAAAACACGATATTTACCTCGCGCAACTCCTGTTCCGAGTCTAGAGTCTTTTGAAAGTCGCTAAATATGTTATCAATCAAAGGATTTCCACTCATTTTCACTAAATATTCTTTTAAAAACTGCTATGAAACGTGGATAAAACAATAACGAGAATTAATCGTATGAAACGAAAGCCGGAAAGAAAGAAACGCATACAGAAACTGATCTGTCACATTACTATTGAAAAAAATATATATATGGGATTTTATCCATTTCGGGACATTTCAAATATAAAAACTAATTTAATATTTATAATTTAGTTTATTTAGGACAGATAAACAGGTCACAAATAAAAAATGTATGTTATTATTAATTTTGATGAGAAAAGAACCCAATGGATTTGTGTGTAATTCGGAACGTATCAATGATGATTTGTTTCCAGTATCAATTTTTACTGAAACTGAAGATTTTATATGTTAATTTTTTTTAATGTTAAGTTAATGTTAAGGTGCTCATTGTTTTTCATTTCAGTCACATACTTCTAGAGTTAAACTAACGTAACTTGTAGTTGTTGTGACTAGTTGTGTGTGTGACAATGAATTCGTGGGTGGTCTTTGTTCTTATCAGCACACGGAGCAGCGAGTTCATGCTCTTGGCGAGAAATATTTACAAACTTTTCGGGATTATACAAATTCTAAGCTAGCAACACTTCAGACGGATGTCAATGTCAAATTCGATTCGAAGAAAATTTCGCATTTCGCAAACATGGCGGGCGGTGAAGTTGAGCTCGCGCAATCTGCCGCTCCAGGCGGCGATACAATCTTCGGCAAGATTCTGAGGAAGGAAATACCGGCTAAATTTGTCTATGAAGATGACCAGGTACTGAGTAAACAAATACTTTTCGGTACAAGTGAGATTTTTTAGCCGACTACCGGCCGGCTCACTACGTCAATATGGAATCAGCTGTTTTCAATTTTTCTTGTTTTCGGTACTACGATATTTCGCTTTTGTGAACAACGATATTGGTTGGGGTGTACTAAAGAGGGCTGTTTTTACCTGTATATCTTAAGTTTCACATGGTCTTCTAGAAAATGGCAGTTTCTAGTGTAGACAATACCTCAAATGAAAAGATATAGGTTAGGAACCTACCCATCTAACATCCGCTTGTAATTTTTGAATATTATTTGTAATTATTTTATTCCTAGTGCGTGGCGTTCCACGACGTGAACCCTCAAGCTCCCACTCACATCTTGGTGATCCCGAGGAAGCCAATCACGCAGCTGTCGAAGGCTGAGGATGCTGATGAACAACTTTTGGGTAAATTCTTGATACTTAACACTGTTTCAGTTGAAACAACCATCACAAGCTTGCGGTGGCACTAGTTATGATCGCTGAGCAAGATTCTATTTATAGAAACTTTGTTTAGAAGAAAAACGATTTACTTCTTAATGTCACTAAAGATAAAATGAATTACATGCAGTATTTAAAATTAATAATTTCAAAAGGTACGAGTCAGTATAATGCTTGTACCACTGTGTGAGGATCCTCTATAAAGTAATTGTCATAGCCATAAGGCTGCGGCCTGGAAGCAAGTGACGGCGACAGCGACAACTGTTCACGACGCAAGCGACAAGGTCACTGGGTTTGCGGCGATGAAGTGACGTGACTCTGTCGATGTCTGTCTGTCGCTATGTCGATATTTTCATAGTTATTCTTACTAATATAATAACACTTAACACTGACTCAGAGGTTTGCGCTCCTGACTATTGATCCGAAAGTCGTGGATTCGATGCCACCCAGGGCAAATATTTGTTTTTTTTTAATATTACTACTAACTTGCTAAAGAAGACGTAGATTAAGACAAAACAAAAAGGCGATTTTGATTTCGGAGACACGGATTGCGGGGGAGAGGAGCGGGGAGCGGGGGAGGAGCGGTGGGGGGTGCGGGGGAGGCGCGGAGTGCGGGGGGTGGAGTGTGGTGCGGAGGTGAGGCGCGGGTTGCGGGGGGAGAGGAGAGGGGTGAGGGGAGGCTCGGGGTGCGGGAGGGGGAGGAGCAGGGTGCGAGAGAGGGAGAGTTGCGGGGTGCGGAAGGGCGAGGTGCGGGGGAGGGTGAGTCGGGGGGTGAGGTGAGGGGTGAAGCGCAGGGTGCGGGGGATATCCCCCTGAGCGAAGCCGGGCACTCCAGCTAATATACATTTATTATCATTTTATTATCTGAAACTATTTTTTCTACTCAAACTATCGATAGTTTAAACTGGTTTATCGATTAAAGAAGAACGTCCCTAAACGCGCGACGTCCTTGAAATGTCGCTCGTCGCTCGTGTGCCGCCGCGCGTATCGCTGTCGTCCAAAACAGCTCCATACAAATGTATGGAAATGATCAAGTCGCTCGTGTCGCTGTCGCCGTCGCTGTCGCTGTCGCCGTCGCCGTCGCTTGCGTCCAGGCCGCAGCCTAAAAGTAGCTTTCAGATGTTTTATTATTGCTTAAAAAAATATTTGTCAAATCAACCAAAATTTCCCCACTTTGCAGGACACTTAATGATCGCAGCACGCAAGGTTGCCCAGAAGGAAGGTCTGGAC
This sequence comes from Coleophora deauratella, assembly GCA_958295455.1. Taxonomy (NCBI): domain Eukaryota; kingdom Metazoa; phylum Arthropoda; class Insecta; order Lepidoptera; family Coleophoridae; genus Coleophora; species Coleophora deauratella. The sequence continues at coordinate 3,749,882 of OY282416.1, read as the reverse complement.
AAGACCGGCTTCCGGCTGGTCATTAACGACGGCAAGCACGGGGCCCAGAGCGTGTACCACCTCCACATTCACATCCTAGGCGGACGCCAATTGGGCTGGCCACCTGGCTAATATGTGTCGAATACGTATGAGATATAAGCATTTACAATGATAATAAAATATTTGTATTATGTTATTACTGTCTTTTAGTATTTATTCTCTCTATTTCGTCTCTGGAAGACCTGAAGTTCCCTGACCCCAGCATGTACTTTGTCACCTTGGAGAATGTTACCTGTCTCAAAATTTAGAGCATAATTACAGCAAAAGTAAAAAAAAACGAACAATTATACTTTTCATGATACAAGCACCAAAAACTGGGCAAACATTTTGATGCAGATTTAGAGCATCTTAAAATGGTCATGAAACTAAAGAACATCAACCCCAAGAAACTCAGAATGAATTAAATATTCATACTATCTATATTGTATGTATTTAAAAGTATATGTGTATGTATACAGAGAAAAGGAGAACTGTCTCTGATGTATATCAGTCTCTGGTTCGCAAGATAATAATAATAATAGTTTATTTCAAAAATGGATTAAGAACAATTAGTAATCATAATTACAAAATGTGGCTTATTCTAAGTTCTTCAGAAATGCATGCAACACGTACCCATACTAAGTATAGTATGGACAACCCCAGTGTCAGAAGTTTTCAAGCCGCCTATAAGGCCTCTGACATAGCTTAACGACTGCTAGCGATAGCAGCCGGTACCAACGGCCTAACCTGCCTTGCGAAAGCACGGAAACGGTCAAGATAAATGCCACTAATAAGTCAAACCTATCCAGGTTATGACCGTGTCTGTAGTCACTTAACCTGCGTGATCGATGTGACCACGCAAGCCGCACTGAGTCACGACCGCTTCTAAATACATGAGAATGAGACATAGATAAAGCATTATGTACGACCTCTCATTGTACGACCTTGACACGCGCCCCGCCCGAACCTCATTTGAAAAAATACCCTTATAAACCCAGTTTTCATAAGCCTAATGAACGGGTTACCCTTTCATAAGGGTTACCCAAATGAAACGGTTTCCCATTCGATTTGGTAACCTATACATTTGGGATATGCTATCGAAGGGGTTTTTATTTTAAGCGCTTAATCGTGGAAGGGGTTGTCACGTCCCTGATATTATGACAGCGCAAGATGTTCTTTAATTTGCAACTTAAACGACTGAATGGATGGAGCTTGTCTGATGGAGACGGGAAGGGAATCCCAAAGACGGATAGCTTGGAGAGTAAAGGAATGAGCATAGAAATTTGAGGAATGGGGAGGCACATAGAGGCGGAGGTTGTCGGAAGAACGAAGGGCACGACTATGGGTTGAAGAAAGAAAAGCAAAGCGTTCGTGAAGGTACATTGGGGATTTTGATAGAAAAAGAATGCAATAAAGAAGAGAAAGAATGTGGGACTCTCGTCGAGAGCGAATCGGAAGCCACTTAAGGTTCTTCCGGTGCTCAGACACATGATCTAATTTGCGTAGGCCAAAAACAAACCGGATAGCTACGTTTTGAAGGCGTTCAAGTTTGTTCAGATAAACCACGTTTAAGTCAGGGTAACACACGTCAGCGTAGTCCAGAATGGGTAATATTAGCGATTGTGCCAGCGAAATTTTAGTAGCCGTGGGCAGAAAGTTACGCAGTCGGCTTAATGATTTAAAGGTGGCAAATGTCTTCCTGCTGACCTCTCCAATCTGAGCATTCCATGACAGTGTTTGGTCGAAATAGATACCAAGGTTTTTAACCTTTTTACTGTAAGGAATACAAATACCGTCGAACACAACCGGAGATAGTCGCTGGAAGTCAAGGCTGGATATGAAGTAGGGACTGCCAATGACAATAGTGTGAGTTTTACTGGGATTGACTTTTAGACCATACGACTTACTCCAATTTAAAATTTTGTTTAGGTCGTGATTAATTTGTTCGACGGCATCGGTAATGTTGGAAAGTTCAGCTTGAGAATAAAGAATAATGGCAAACTGCCATACATTAATTTACCTGGATTAAATTTGTTAAAGTATAAAAATAAAAAACACAAAAAACTATTCAGGTGTTACTCCATAACGTATTCCTTCAAGAATTAAGACTCTCTGAACCAGAGAAAAAAGAGAATTTATTTACACTAAAAGTGAAATATGAAATAATCTTCTACAATTGTGAAGTATCTAGCGAATGGCAACACTAAAAGCACAACAATGTCATTTTGCTCAGGGCCGCGTTCAATGGGTACACCCTGAGAGCAACTGTTGTTGTTATGTACTTTCTCTTTCGGACTTACGAGATTTATATTAGGCTATCCTGCTGTCAAAGTGAACGGGTGCTGTTTGAACGTACCCTCGGAACGCGCTACGGGGCCAGTAACTACATTTCCAGTCAACTAAACTTCCAAAAAGAATTAATTAATTTCGTCCGGTTGCAATAACCATACTGACTTATTTAAAAACCAAGAGTAAATATTTAACTTATTTTTGTTTTAGTCTTTATTTTATACGTTTTAAAAGTCAGGTATGATCTTGCCATTATTCTTTGGAGGTCATCCGCATACAAGTGATAGGAAGAAGAAAGGTTTAAGGAAATAGAATTTATGAAGATTGAAAAAAGAAGTTGAGAAAGTACACCACCCTGAGACACGCCAGCTGATGTTGGACACCACGAAGAACAGAAATTTTCTGTTCGTATACGTTGCCGACGACCGTACAGGTAACTGCGAAACCAGTCATTTGCAGCTGAAGATATATTATAAGAATGCAGCAACTCCAGTAGAATATCGAAGTCAACGGTATTAAACGCATTACTGAAGAATTGAATTGAATTGAATTCTTTATTTAATAACAATAGTTACAGGTCAATACAAAGAAAAAGGTAGCGTAGTACACAAATCGTACTTAATATTATACAGGGTGTAAGGGACAGGTTTCCGAAAATTTTAAGGGCTTGCTCAATAGACGAAACTGAACAACTTTCCACAAGAATTTTTTTCAGGAAACGAAAATAAAATCGGCTCCTCCGTCCATACAAACTTTCCAATCAAGTTTATAATTTTGTATGGAGAAGCCGATTTTTTTTTCGTTTCCTGAAAAAAATTCTTGTGGAAAGTTGTTCAGTTTCGTCTACTGAGCAAGCCTTTAAAGTTTTCGGAAACCTGTCCCTTACACCCTGTATAAAATAAAAACCTAATTACAAGGTATTTCGAAAAACTCTTCGTAGCTGTAGAACAAATGATCTAACAGCCAGTCTTTCAATTTATTTTTAAAAATCACAGTGGAAGCTGCACTTTTAATATATTCGGGCAGTCGATTGTATATTTCCGGACCGATTACATATACCGATCTTTCAGATTTCGACAGCCTGTGTGGTTCTACTACGAGACGATCTTTCTGTTTGTTACTGCGAAGATTGTACTCGCTAACGCCCTTACGTTTGAACAGGTCTAAATGTTCACGGGTGAAAATTGCTATCTGATAAATATACAGGCTCGGTAGCGGTAGTATTTTAAATTCCGAAAAATATGCGCGGGCTGAGACGTCGTCCGGCACGCCGGCCATCGCACGCACAGCTCGCTTCTGCATAACAAAGGCGCGGCGCCAGTCGGCGGCGCGAGCCCACAGCTCGGTGCCGTAGCACAGCTGCGAGTGCACGGTCGTGTAATAGCACGACCGCACGGTGCTGGTGGCTGCGGTGCGCGCCAGGCGGCGCAGCGCGAAACAGGACTTTCCCAGTTTAGCGCACACCTCATCGATGTGGGTCTCCACACTAAAGCGCTGTCGATTTGGAAACCTAACAGTTTTGCGACTGATACTTGCTCGATAATATACTAAATAAAGAGTTCGAAAGGCACGAACCTTGTGGGACTCCCATTAAGTTACAGAGCTGAGATGAGGTCGTGCGTCCCATATTGCCGACGACAACCTGGGCCCGTTTGACATAAACGATCTTAGTATTATAATCTAATCAATAGATTAGAAACTTGGATTCATCGTCATCGTCATCGTCATCGTCATCGTCATCGTCATCGTCATCGTCATCGTCATCGTCATCGTCATCGTCATCGTCAAGAAGAAGAAGAAGAAGAAGAAGAAGAAGAAGAAGAAGAAGAAGAAGAAGAAGAAGAAGAAGAAGAAGAAGAAGAAGAAGAAGAAGAAGAAGAAGAAGTTGTGGCAGAGATGTCAAATGTCCGTATCACACCCACTCCTCGGAAGGTTGGAGACTCTTCACTTGAAGTTTAGACAAATAAATACCTGGGAGAAACAGACCAGCTAGGTAGGTCCAACCTCAAGTCTAGGCCGTTTGTAGGCATTTGTAATAGCCGTAACATTTGTAAAAAATATGGCAAAATTAATAGATTAGTTAAGAAGTCTGCGTTTCAGATAAAAAAGTATTGTAGCAAATGCAGGTCATCGGATAAACTTAGAGCGGAACGTAGGGACTTATTAGCGCAATTGGATACATATAGTGTTGAATTAGATAATTATAAAATCAAATATGACATCCACTCGCGGAATTTAGAGTCGGAGATTATTAGATTAACGGACCGTCTTACGGAAATGACACAAAAATACGAACAAGCTGAGAAGCAAATAGACGAGCATGTTTTGGCCACGGATAAGTTATTGGAACTATGTAAATATAATTCAGAGCGATTTGAGTCTTTAGTAAATAATCATCAGTGTGACTGCGCGTGCGGCCAGCCAACTCTCACCGGCGAGGGGCCGGCCGCAGATCCGTGCATAGGCCGAGCTTCGGAAAGCTGTCGGGATGTGTCGCCAAGCGCTGCCCCTACTTCGCCTCGGGTGTTTACACGGAGCACCGAATTTACATCACTTAATCCTAAGAAAAGAACCATTATTTTCTCTGATAGACTAGGTATAGGTTTCGGGCCGCTGTTTTCAAGTAGCATTGAATCTTCCAGGGTGGTAAATAGGTGTTATCCCGATGCCTCATTAGAACAAATAGTTGATAAAATTTGTAGTAGTTCATTTGATCACAGCTCCTCAGTTGTGTTAATGTTAGGTAATAGTAACAATGTTAAAAAATCTCACATTAAGAAAACTGTCGACCGGCTTTTGGAGCTAAGCATGGAGAAGAAATGTAAAATAACAGTATGTGCGTTTCCTTATTGTACTAATGCAGCGCACGACTATAATAAAAAATTGCATATTTGGAATTTGTATTTATACAATTTGACATGCAGTCATAGCGACTTTGTTTTGTTTTTTGACACAAATAGTTTTATAAAAGTTTAAATTGACCAATGATACAATGTATCTACCATTTGTACAGAAAAAAAGACTAGCTAATTCGTTAGCTTACTGTACGGTGAACCGCACTGCATTTTATGCATTTCTTGGAAAGCCGAGACTGCTGACCAAGCTTTATGTAGCAATCCAAAGTCAGTGTATTAAACGCGCTCATTCAAAGCAACCGTGTTATCATTTTAATATCAATTATCACCTTTTATTAAAATAATCAATATCAATCTTTATCATCTTATCAGTATCATCTTAAATGTAGTGTAACACATTACATTTTTTGGTCCTTCGAGTTTTGCTGACCCATCGCGCGGGAGGGCACAAAACGGGATCACGTGGACAAGCAACGTGACTTCTGTGAGACTTTCCGTATTTTGTGTGGGATTGCAGTGTATCAAAAACTAAAGTTTTATCAAACTATCATCTTAGCATAATCATAACTATTTTAGTGACAGTGTGTTGGTAAAAAACTAATCGCAAAGGACAAGGCGCATCGCAAGCGCATGGTAACTGGGTGTCACGTTACCGTGAGACACTCCGTTCAGGTATCAACTGCGCGCTGTTAAGGCGAAGCGATATTACAGCAGCTTAGCAACAAAACAAGTAAGACTGTTCTTTATTTTCTCTTTTGTCATTTAATCTGTCAAAATGGAAGAGTTAATAGAACGTCAAGGAGTTATTTTAAATGAAATCAAAAGAATTGAAATCAATTTTGGTAAGGATTCGCCGAGTAGGAAAACTCAGGAATACCTTCAAAAGAGAATACAAGCACTAGATGACTTTTGGGGAGAATTTGAAATGAATAATACTGCGTTAGAGAAATTTGAAGATAAATCGCAGGAATATTTTGCAAATAATGTTTATCAACAAGTAAAACAATACTTTGAAGCAATCCGTTTGAAAATTTCAACGTACCTTCCTTCTGATAAAACTCCGACATTAAAACCTGATGGAGAAGGTCATACAAAATCAATTGTTTTTGAGATACCCAAGATTAGCAGAGGTACAGAACCTTGTGGGCCGATAGAAGAGATGTTAACTCAACAGAAAACGAACTTTAGGGCATTTCAAAGACTAGTGGGACGTATCAATGTAGATAGTATCGACGAAAAATGGGAAATAGAGGATGAGATCAAAAATTTGAAACACCGTTGGCAAGTCATTGACGAACTTCATTCTAAAATTGACTATGTTTTGCAAGGGACAGATGAAATTTATGATGATGAGTTCACAAGAAATGAAAAGATTTTCAACGGTCTAAAAAAGCAACTGCATAAGAAAATGATATCAACTGCTCATTTACAACAATCAACTCCTCAAATTGAGATTCCGACATTTACTGGAAAGTATACACAATAGCCTACTTTCTTTGATTTATTCGTAGAATCAATCCACAACAATAAATATCTAAGCAAAGCTCAAAAGATGCAGCACCTTAAGGGAAAAGTTAAGGGGGAAGCTGAAAGAATCATACAGCATCTACACATTTCAGCAGAAAACTATGATGCCGCATGGGACTTACTAACCCATCGCTACAACAATCCTCAACTTCTGTTCACCAAACACATTGAGGTATTTTTAAACCAACCTAACATACATAAGCAATCATCTTTCGAACTAAAAAGGCTGTATGATACGACAATGGAATGCATACACGCTATACACAACCTAGGAGTGGACACCAACACATGGGATCCTCTTCTGGTCCATCTGTTATCAAAGAAATTAGATCTTGAGACCTACAGTGACTACAAAGAAGCACGAAAATCGCCGAGAGATTTACCGTCGCTGGATGAGTTTCTGAATTTTATCGAGAGTAAATTCACCGCTCTCGAACCTGTACATAAAAAGGAGAGAGAATCGACAAACAAACAACCCTCTACTTATCAAGCACCTAAAGCAGTTTACAACAAATATCATAATAATCAAGGCAAATTTACATCTTACAAAAACTATCAGTATCAAGCAGTGGCAACCTACATATCAAAATGTCCATTATGTGACTTAGATCATGATTTGTACAAGTGTAAACGGTTCCTTAGTTTGCCAGTGGAAGCTAAGTTGAAATCGGTTGCGAAACTAAAGGTATGTAAAAACTGCCTTTACAAACATTACGACAATATATGTGTTTCCACAAAGAGGTGCAAGGAATGCAACGGTGAGCATAATACGATACTTCATGACGCGTTCACTGCCACCGCCGGTACTTCATCGTCGATTCCAGCTACGAGCGGTGTCATGCCACCCGCTCCCCGCACCTCACCCACAGTACAATCAGCGACAAACATATCAGCAAAATTCGCTAACAAACAGCACAATGTCAATCACGTGGCAAGTGATGATGAAGAAATTTTACTGACAACTTTAATGGTTAAAATAAAAGCAAAGGATAACACCTATATCACTTTAAGAGCTCTTCTCGATCAAGGGTCTCAAGTATCCTTAATTTCGGAAAATGCAGCACAATTACTAGGGTTGGAGAGAATGAAATATCATGCATCTGTATCAGGCATTGGCACGGGTCCTAAACCAAGCAGAGGTCTAGTTACCTTACAATGCCAGTCTATTTACGATGACTATGAGTTCGACACTCAAGCATTGATCATATCACGTGTCATTAACAACAACTTACCTAATACGTCACTGGGTAATAATACTTGGTCACACTTGCAAAATATCAACTTAGCCGATCCAGAATATCATATATCAAAACCTATTGATCTTTTATTAGATGCAAGTGTGTACTCTGATATCATCATGTATGGTCTTATAAAGGGACCATCTCAAGCACCCATTGCCCAGCAGACAAAAATGGGATGGATTCTATCAGGCAATGTTAGAACATTTAACTGCCATGTCGTCATCAATAATTTGGAAGAAATTTCCCAATACTGGGAATTGGAAGATATCAACTCAAACACATCATCATTAACCAACGAGGAGCAATACTGTGAAGATTTATATCAAGCAACGACAAAAAGATTAGATAGCGGTCGCTATGAAGTAGCATTACCAATGAAAAAGGGTTTTGAAAATAAATTAGGAGCATCTAAAGGAAAAGCGATTGGTCAATTCGTTCAGTTAGAAAAGCGTATGGCAAAAAACTGCAATTTGATGGAAAAATACCGTCAGTTTATCAAGGAATATCAGGACTTAGGACATATGAAACTAGCAAGCACTAACAAGGACTTACCTACTTGTTACTTACCACATCATGAGGTGTTGAAACTGGACTCCACCACCACCCCAATCAGGGTTGTGTTTAATGCATCATCACCTACATCCACAGGACACAGCTTGAACGACTTGATGGAGTGTGGACCCAATTTGCAACAGGATTTGCAGACACTTATTTTAAAATGGCGACAGTATAAATACGTACTAACCGCAGACATAGAAAAATACTATCGTCAAATATGTATCAGAGAATGTGACCAACCATTACAGTCTATCATTTGGAGAGACTTTCCAGAACAGCAACTAAAAGAATATCATCTCACGACTGTGACGTATGGAACTAAAGCGGCACCATTTTTGGCAATGAGAACCCTGAAACAAATAGCAATAGACAATCAAAAGACTTACCCTTTAGCAGCATCAGCCCTACAGGATTCATTCTACATGGATGATTTGCTGAGTGGACATAACTCTAAAACGCAAGCAAAGCTATTGTATGATCAGCTGATAGAATTACTAAAAAATACCGGGATGAACCTACGAAAGTGGTCGAGTAACGATGCGGATATTATCAAAACCAATGAAAATAAAAGTGAGGGAACAGGATTTGTAGAGTTTAAACATACTGAGTCAAGAAAAACATTAGGCCTACGATGGAATGCAGCTTCTGATACCTTCAGTTTTCAAAATAAAATTGACTATTCCAAAGAACAAAATACAAAACGGGAACTACTATCAAACATATCAAAGCTTTACGATCCGCTGGGATGGTTATCGCCACTAACAATAAAAGGCAAATTGTTATTTCAACAAACATGGACATCTGAGTTAACATGGGATGATGAAATACCAACTGAGATCAAAAGGGAATGGTTAGAGCTCAAACAAGATCTACAAAATATAGATAGATTTGAAATTCCGAGATATTTGGGAAACACTGAAAAATCGTTAGAAATACATGGCTTCTGCGACGCCTCAGAAAAGGCATACGCGAGCGCTGTATACATAGTATCAACAAACGATAAGGGCGAGGTTACATCAGAGTTAGTCACAGCGAAGACAAAATTAGCACCAAGAGAAAAAATGGTTTCACTACTTAGATTGGAGTTGTGTGGAGCTCTACTCTTATCAAAATTGATGAAAAAGGTTATCAATTCGTTATCAAATAAAAATGTTAAGATTCATGCTTGGACAGATTCGATGGTCGTACTAGGATGGATTCATGGGGATGTATCAAGGTGGAAACAGTTTGTTGCAAACAGAGTAAGAGAGATTATAGATATCATTCCGGCAAAGAATTGGAGACACGTGAAATCTGAAGAGAATGCGGCAGACTGTGCGACGCGAGGAATTACCACGGAAAAACTATCAAAATGTTCACTGTGGTGGAAAGGGCCCGAATGGCTATTTACATTCAAATCAGAAGAACAAAAAACAGAGACATACGAAAATCCAAATTTGGAAATAAAAAAGTCACCCAGTGTGAACACAGCTTTATATCAGAAAGATGGCTCTATTATAAATAAATTATTAAACGACATGAGCTCTATCACTAAGGTTGTAAAAACAATAGCATGGATATCACGTTACATCGCACGGCTGAGACATAAGCAAACTTCGAGTGATAAGGTTCTATCGCCGCAAGAAATACAGGCTGCTTATAATTTAGTTATCAAAGAAGTGCAAGCTGTAGATTTTGAAAATGAACTGCAATGTTTAAACAAAAAGGGTCACGTTTCAAACAAAAGCAAGATTTTGGCATTAAACCCTTTTCTGGATCAAAATGGAATCATGAGAGTTGGAGGTCGGCTGGCAAATGCGAAAATAAATTATTCCGCCAAACACCCTGTAATTTTAGCATCTAAAAGCAGACTGACTGAACTTATCATAGCAAAAGCACATCTAGTGACATTACATGGGGGTCCTAGACTTACCTTATCACATATCAGGGAGACATTTTGGATTCTCAGTGGAATACGCACCGTGAAGAAACAAATTAGGAAATGTATCAAATGCGTGAGATTCAATCAAGAAAGCAAATCTCAGATCATGGCTGATCTTCCTGTATCGAGGGTGATACCAGCCCGTCCATTTACCCATACAGGCGTGGACTTCACCGGTTTCGTGGAACTGAAAGCAAATAAAGGACGAGGCATTAAAACAACGAAGGGGTATGTATCAGTCTTTGTGTGTATGGTCACCAAAGCTGTGCACCTCGAATTAGTATCAGACTTGAGCACAGCAGCATTTTTAGCAGCATTTTGGAGATTTTGTGCCCGCAGAGGATCACCGAAACACGTTCATAGTGATAACGGCACAAACTTCATTGGAGCATCCAGGGTACTGAATCAAGAGTACAAGGAAATCATGGAAAATATCACAGTAGATGTTATAAACAAATTACAAGATATGGATATCACATGGCATTTCAACTGCCCCATCTGGCCCAGTGCAGGGGGTCTTTGGGAGGCGGCAGTTAAAAGCCTTAAATATCATCTGAAACGAGTTTTGGGTGAGCAAAAACTTACCTATGAAGAGTTTGCAACTCTTCTGCATCAGATCGAGGCTTGTATGAATTCAAGGCCTTTATATCAGCTGACTGAAAATCATGAAGACGATTACCTCACTCCTGGACACTTTTTAGTGGGTGGATCACTAATATCAAGACCTCAAACAGACCCTGATATCACTCAATTATCAACTAGATGGCAACTAGTACAGCAAATGAACAAACAGTTCTGGAAGAAGTGGTCCAGTGAGTACCTACAGCAATTGCAAGCAAGGTCCAAGTGGAGAAAACCAATTAAAAACCTGCAAATTGATGACATTGTGATTATCAAAGAGGAAAACTTACCTCCAGGCAAATGGGCATTGGGACGTGTACAGGAAGTTCATGCTGGAAAAGACGGATATGTCAGAGTTGTGTCTCTGAAAACGCAAACCAATATTATCAAAAGGCCAGTAAATAAGTTAGTATTGCTACCAGTAAAGGAAGAAGAAGAGCAGCAGGATCAGCAATCAACATCAGCACCTGAACAAGTTCCTGAAGTTCCTAAATCAGAACAGAGAAGAGTACTTCGACCAAGAAAAAGCAAGAATATTTTTGTAAATGTTCTGACGATTACATTGCTGTTATTTATGGCTATGTTCACACCTACTTCAGCGCAACAAACATCAACTATGTATAATGTGACAATACTAAATGAACAACAAAGCTTATATTTTGACAAAATATCGGAATTGCAGCATATAAGAGACGATTGGAAATTAATCGTGTATTATAACATGTCAACGTACTGGCAAGGTTTTGAAGAGATAGCAAATTACGTCACGCATATAAGAGAATTAAGTAATAATATTGGAGGACAGTATGAGAGCATTGTATTGCAGTTGGATCATGAACTAAAGGAAATTAAACATTATAACAAGCTTCTTAGGTCTCAAAATACAAGACAGAAGAGAGGTCTAATAAATGGTGTTGGTTATATAGCAAATACATTATTTGGAGTTTTGGATGACAGATTTGCAGAACAGTATAAACAGGATATTGAAAAAATTGCACAGAATGAAAATCACCTTCAAAATCTTATCAAAAATCAGACCTTAGTAGTTGAATCGGAATTTAACATTTTAAGAAGAAATGAGAAAATAATGAATGAACAATTTGGGTTTATCAAGCAACATCTGTATAATTTATCACTGGCTGTAGATCAAATACGCTTAGATAATCAAAACGGATTGTACATTACGTCATCAGCATTAGCAGCAAATATAATTTTATCAAATTTGAGAAGAATCCAACAAACTTTAATTGACACGATCACAGACATAAATCATGGCCACGTAGACACGCACATGTTTACACCCGAGCAGTTAGAAGATCAAACTAACATAATTGTAAATCAGCTGCACAACAATCTTATGTTACCAGTAGACAGAGAAAATCTGAAGGAATTATATAAGCTATTGAAAGCAGTTGCTAAAGTATATAATAACTACCTAATCATTGAGATACAGATTCCTTTAATAGACAATGAAATCTACGAATTAGACAGAATCATTTCCATTCCGCATAAGAGAAACGAGAACATGTATCAAATTACGACGGCGTTTCCATTTATAGCATTTAATTTAAGAAAAGATATGGGACTTTTACTATCAAAAAACGATTTATCATCATGTGTCCATGTAGAACCAGACAAAATGATATGTTCCCTAGATAAACCTGTGTATGACTTAAAAATCAAAAAGTCTATTTGTGATATCAATATAGTAAACACTGAAACCGACAATCAGTCTCTATGTACATCAAAGATAACAGCATGCACCTCTCACAATAACAGATGGATTAAGTTACATCGCCCGAACATATGGTTATACTCCTGCTGTAGTGAATGCAAAGTTCGCATATTTTGTTTATCAAATATGGAGATAAAAAGCCTCATTGGCAATGGCCTTCTGAGTCTAGGTCAAGGTTGCATTTTAAAAGGAGAGCATTTCACAATATTTTCACATAACAATTTCTTAAATCGGATAAATAAACAAATTAATAAAATAGAAGTACCAGAGATATCAGCACTCAATACGCTTATCAACACAAATTTATCAATCAACATTTCTGATCCATACACGGAAAACCATGAACATATTTGGAAGCAATTAGAATCACAGATAAATCATTTAAAATCAGAATCAACAAAACAGCTGACTGTACATAATGTACACCATTATTCTGCCATCTATAGTCTGCTGTTTGTATTGCTGGTGATAGTAGCAGTAAGCGTCTGCTACTGGTTCCGGTTTAGGAGGCGTTCCTGTGCTGCTGCCCAGGGGGCAGGGCAGCCGCATCCGCAGCTAAAGCAAGTGACAAGTACAGTGCGTAGACTTAGTGCAGTGAGTGAAAGTGCCGGGTCAGTTCATATTAAAAGTGTAGATCAAGCAACCTCACCGATAGTATGTCGGCCGGTTAAATTTGAGGTTCCTAAAGTAATGATTAGTGATGAAAAGTGAATATGTGACGGAAAATAGACAGTGCTTAGTTTTTAAAAAAAGCTATCTTTTAGTTAAGTAATATTGTTCTTTCAACTTGTATCATGTAAAATCAATTTATAACATTTAGCATTTATTATTCATTTCTGATTGTATTAAAAATACTGTCAACTCATTCCTTAGGTTTACCTTATCTTAGTTATCATTTTTGTATCTGCCTCATCTCTTTGTTTGAGTGGGCAAGATGTACGGTGAACCGCACTGCATTTTATGCATTTCTTGGAAAGCCGAGACTGCTGACCAAGCTTTATGTAGCAATCCAAAGTCAGTGTATTAAACGCGCTCATTCAAAGCAACCGTGTTATCATTTTAATATCAATTATCACCTTTTATTAAAATAATCAATATCAATCTTTATCATCTTATCAGTATCATCTTAAATGTAGTGTAACACATTACACTTACAGTATTTTACATCGTACCGACTGTATTCAGTCGGTAATTACCTGCGTAACGACGGAGGAGCCCGTCGCCGGTGTCGGCACCGCAGGTATGGCGCAGCCTATAATTGCACTAGACAGTGCACCCTGCGGTGCTGGCACTTGTAGCGGGTCTCGAACTCCAGATTTAAACTAGGTTCAGAGACAACGAGGAAGCCCAACTCTTTGAAATTAGTACACCAAAACATACAAGGCTTTCTCGGCAAAGAATTCGAAATAAAATTATTTTTGGAAAAATTTAATATAGATATTTTATGTATTACAGAGCACTGGCTCAAGGAACATGAAATGCTTTTTAATTTTGAAAATTATAATATGGCCAGTGCATTCAATCGAAAGACTGCGATTCGCGGTGGCTCCGCTATATTACTTAAAAATACCCTAAAGACTAAGGTACGGAAAGACGTCGTAAGTCTTTCGATTGAAAGAACTGTGGAGCTATCTTGTGTGGAGCTGGAGAACCACATCATTATCTGTGTATATAGGCCCCCATGTGACGATAACTTTGCTCGTTTCGAATCAGTAATGGAGGATGCTTTAAATTTAGTAAGTAAAAGTAAAAAATCTGTCATCGTATGCGGTGACTATAACGTTGATTTATTAGAAAAGAAGTCCCTAACAACAAGAATTATTTGTCTTTTTAAGTCGTTTGATTTGGATTATTTATTCTTAGAACCAACTAGAAAAACAGAGACTTCTGCCACATGTATCGATAATATTTTCTGTAACTGTAGCCATGTAGAGAAAAAAGTAATTAACTGCTTGAGGTCTGATCATAGCGGACTAATGGCTAGCTTTCCTTTCAGGTCAATTATAAAACAAATTAAAATACAGTCGAGGCCTGTCACTGTTAAAAGAATAGAAAAGTATAAAAAAGCGTTAAATGACAAGCTGCCCATACCAAATTGTGATAATGAACCAGAAGCCAACAATATGTACAATGATTTATTTACAGTAATTGAGCGAGATTTTCAGGAAATTTTTAAAACTAAATCTATAAATATTGATAATAAATTTAAGTTTTGTGAATGGGCTACTGTAGGAATTTATAAAAGCCGTCAAACCTTATTTGATCTTTATGAGAAAAAAAGTTATATATTTGATGACAATTTCAGAAATTATGTAAAACGTTATTCAAAAATATTCAGAAAGGTATGCTGCGCAGCCAAATCTAATTACTTAGCCAGAAAGATAAAACTATCTGATAATAAAATTAAGACGGTTTGGAATATAATAAATAAAGAAACCGGTAAATTCAAGAAACACGATAAAGATTTTGTTTTAGAAACAGATAAAGGCAAAATAACATCTAACGCAGAAATAGCTACGGAATTCGAAACGTTTTTCACAAACATTCCACTTAAGCTAACTGAGGCCCTGGACTCATCACCCACATATGCTAAAAAAATATTAGAAGAAAATGTCATTTCTTGTGATGAAATATTCTATTTTAGAGAAATTGGACCTGAAACTGTTGTTAAAACTTTTAAGTCGCTTAAAGTGAAACAAACTGAGGACTTGTGGGGTTTATCAGTTAAATTAATTAGTAATGTAATTGACGTATTAGCACCACATTTAGCATACCTTTTCAATATTAGTATAGAAAGTGGTGACTTTCCAGATCTCATGAAGTGTAGTAAAATTATACCTCTTTATAAATCAGGTTCCAAAACTGATGCGGGAAATTACAGACCAGTTTCTGTATTACCCGTCCTTAGTAAAGTCTTTGAAAAAATTATGCTCAACCAAATGCTACAACACTTCACTTTAAACAAACTTCTGCATAACCAACAATTTGGCTTCACGAAAGGTCGATCAACTACCGATGCAGGAGTAGCACTTATACGAAACATCTATGATGCTTTTGAGAAATCACAAGATGCAATAGGAGTGTTTTGTGATTTATCTAAAGCATTTGATTGTGTGGAACATCAAACTTTACTTCTTAAACTAAAGCATTACGGTGTGGAAGATAGGGCTCTCAGTCTTCTCAATTCTTACCTTAACAATAGGTTACAAACAGTCCAAGTAAATGGCACAAATTCTCTCGGCTCTACAGTAAAAATAGGCGTTCCCCAGGGATCTATTTTAGGCCCCTTTCTCTTCCTTGTTTATATAAATGACTTACCATTTATGGTGCAACGTCTCTCAAATATTGTGTTGTTTGCAGATGACACATCTCTTATTTTTAAGGTAGACAGGAAAGACAGCAAAATTGACGAAGTAAACAACACACTTTCAGAGATACATAAATGGTTTACTGTTAATAACTTGCTATTAAATGCCACAAAGACAAAGGTAATAAAATTCAGATTACCAAATGTCAAGCAAACTCACGATAATGTAATATTAGATAGTAATATTTTAGAGTTCGTAAATAGCACTGTTTTTCTTGGTATTACTTTAGATGCTTCTTTACAATGGGGACCACATATAGAAACCTTAGCAGGAAAGCTTAGTTCAGCTGCCTACGCCGTCAAGAAAATAAGGCAACTAACAGATGTAGATACTGCAAGACTAGTGTATTTTAGCTATTTTCATAGTATAATGTCTTACGGCATCTTAATTTGGGGACATGCAGCTGACATAGAAACTATTTTCATACTGCAAAAAAGAGCCGTTCGCGCTATCTATCAGATGCGATCTCGAGAGTCATTGAGGAACAAGTTTAAAGAAATAAATATTTTAACTGTTGCCAGTCAATTCATATATGAAAACATCATGTATGTTCGTAAGAATTTAGATTTATTTCCAAAAAACAGTGGCAGGCATAATTTTAATCTTAGAAATAGAAATAATATCGAAGTTGCTTATTCGAGACTGAGTAAGGTAAAGAAGTCGTTCATGGGGCAGTGTATAAAATTCTATAATAAAATACCTGAAAATGTAATTAGTTTATCCGAAAATAAGTTTAAGACCTATGTAAAGAAATGCCTGTGTTCAAGAGGATATTATAAAACCCAAGACTATGTTAATGACAATGATGTATGGACATGTATAGATCTTCCAGCTCATAGCTTTAGTAATGACATCAATTGTAATAGATATTAAGTATTTATTTCAAAAAATGTGTTGGGGCGAGTTTCTTTTGGGCTCGACGTTTCTTCTCGCTCCGCTAACACTTCCCGAAACGTTGAGTGTACAAGTTCCGCGTGGTAGGAACTTTGTACTAGGTAGAAAAAAAAGACGATTTAAAAGTATGCGTACAGCATCTACTTAAATAAAAAATATTTTGACTTTGACTTTGACTTCAAGAAAGAAATCAACCACCGAATCCAACACGGCTGAGTAGCGGCGTTCGGGAAGATCCGCAATATCTTCACATCCAAAATACCGCAGTATCTCAAGATTAAGGTCTTTGACCTCTATGTGTTTTGCCAGTGATAACTCAAGGTCACCCAGAGTCTAAAGCAGGGACGTATTTTAGATTTTTACGCCCTGGGCGAATACGATCGGGCCGCCCCTTACCCTCCATAGCCAAAGAAAACAACAGTAAAACAGAATTAAATACAGAAACGAGCTTATATGCTGATTACAATGAGCGACAATGCGACATTTGTTTTGAAAAATCATCAAAATCAACTGCGTTCGTTAAATCAGCCTCAATGTTGAGGATTGCGAAATAATTGAGTCGTTTCTCATTCATGCGAGACCGCATATAATTTATAATTCTTTTCAACACTGAAAATGAGCTGTGATCAACTCGATGAAGAAAGGAAGCAATCACCGAATGGTAAGAGGTACATTGAATCTAAAAATCAAGCTGGAAAGATGTCGACTAATGAAGCCCACGCTCCGACCAGCGCTTATCCAGCTCCAAAATCCCGATAACTTTCAGTTCGAGTTGTAAAACCGCTTCGAATGGCTAGGAGACTGCGAAAATATGGACGATTACTACGACAGGTTCGAGCAAATTGTATAAAATACTGGGAATAAATAAGCCTTTTAAAACCAGCCGTTCAAAATTAACATCTCTGATCACATCAGCAACCTCATAGAGGAAAGATGAAGCCTGAAGATGCTTGTCAGTATCAGTGACTAAACAGACAGGTCTCCAAGTCCTTGACTCGCGATATATGCCAATTTAATACTAATCGTATTAAAGAGGCTATCGAGCGCAATAAAGGGTCAAAAGTATTGGCAAGAGACCTGTCTGCTGGTCAAAGCCAATTGACAAAGCTGGAGACTGACGATGGGAGAATCGTGTCGTACAACCCTGACCTATTAGAAGAGGTCGAGAATTTCTACGGACACTTATACAAAACGACACGCTTACCTGTCAGTAATCTGGCTGAAGACCCGAGAGCCAGACTGACCTGAAACATACAGAAGATATCCCTAACGTCAGCCTGTGCGAGATTAGAATGGCTCCCAAAAAGTTTAAGAACAACAAGGAACAACGGGTGATGATGGAATTACGACTGAGCTTCCGAAAGCAGGTGGAGAACCGGAACTTATAGGTCTTCAGAGGCTGTTTAATTGCGTCATGCTCGAAGGACGAACGCCTACAGTATGGCACAGGAGTTGGTTACACCAGAGACAAATGGTTACACTCTCTCCAACGGAGCCAAATTGACTATCGATATATCGAAGTATTGGAGTGCCTGTATGAAAACGCCACAATGTTGATCCGCCTCCAGGATCAGAATTCGAAACTGGGTGCAGCGTGGGGTAAGACAGGGAGACATTACATATATCTCCAAAACTCTTCACCGCTGCCCTGGAAGACGTTTTCAAGCTTCTGGACTGGAGAGGACTCGGTATTAATATCAACGCCGAGTACGTAACTCACCTTCGATTCTCTGATGATATGATCATGATTCATGGCTAAGACCTTCGAGGACTTAGGCACAATTCAATGCCCGATGGACTAGTCTCCCAACAAGTGGGTCTCAAAATGAACAGGGCCAAGACAAAAATTATGTAAAATATCCGCCCACTCCTCTGAATGTTGGAGACTCTACACTCGAAGTAGTTGACGAATGTATACCTGGGACAAACTTTTCAGCTAACTTAGAGTTACACTTTCAGTTAACTTAGAGAAAGATATCAATACTCATCGAGACTCCCGCGCCTTGATGTAAATTGTACATTACCTAACATTTTTCGCAGTCAGCTAATGAAAAAATGAGAGTTTTTGGAGAACTGGGCGGGCCGCCCCTTGAGACGGGCCGCCCCGGGCATTCGCCCGAATGACCCTATGGAGAATACGTCCCTGGTCTAAAGGGTAATGGAGCGTGCTGTGCTTGTAGGTTCCCTACGTGATCGAATCAGAAATGAGGAGATACGTAGGAGAATTAAAGTAACCGATATAGCTCACAGAATCGCTAAACTGAATTGGCACTGGGTGGGGCACATGGCTCGTAGAGTCGTTGGGGCATTAAAGTTCTCGAGTGGCGACCGCGCACCGGAAGAGGCATAGGGTGGGCAGGCCTCTTACTCGGTGGACCGATAACCTAGCAAAGGTCGCGGGAAAGCGTTGAATGCGGGCATTGCAAGACCGGTCAGCGTGAAAGTCCTTGGGGGAAGCCTTTGTTAAACAGTGGCGTCATTTGGCTGATGATGATAATAATAATTAATACTTAAGTTGTCCAATAAAAAAAAGGAAATTATACATATTTTGCGTTTTTTAACCTTCTGTCTTTTACGTAAAATCGTGTCAAAAAAAATCTTAGAAGAACCGAAAGAACCGGGTACCCGGTTCCAAGTAGCTATCGGAACCGAAGAACCGGTTCTTACTAAAGAGGTCCGGTTCTGCACCCCCTAATAGTAATATATTTGTGTCATGGGCACGAGTTACGATCTCCCGATAAGATACAGGTAATCCTAGTTTGGGGCCAGATGACCGTGTGTGATTTGTCCCAGATATTATTATTATACTTCATTTTTGATGTTTGAAAAATTTACTTATAACAACTACCGGATTGAGTATGTGTTGTTGAGATCACAGTAAAAAAATCGGTTAAGTAATAGTTTACAAAATCATTAAAAGGATAATAAAAAACGCGTCGGTAAAATATCAAATAAATCAACTTTTATTAATACCTTAACCTTTGGTATTATCATAATACGTTTTTAATTTCTTTGTAAGAAGTACAATTACCACAGTATCTATTTGCTGAAACAGATACAATTATTGTAATAAAGAATTTGTAACATGGTAATAAAATTACTGAGAGTTTACAAAAAAGTCAATAGAAACAAACGCTGTAGAGGCTGTAAAAAAGTGCATTTGAAATGGTAAGGAGTTATACTCGAGTATAAAATTGTAGATCGGATTTTTTGAATATTTTTCCTGTATACTTGATTCCGAGTATCCCCTTAAAATTGCAAATGCACTTTTTTTAGCATCCTCTGTATTGTTCATAGTATAAATTGTATTGTGGTTTACATACGATATGTAGTTATTCAGGTGGGTGGAACTAGACCTGTCGCCGTGTGCACAGCACAGTTTCTAACACCTTAAAAATTTAAACAATAACACTTTGTTGAACACGTTTCACGACATAAGAAGACTTGAATAAGACATTAACTTTGTGCACAGACAGACTCAGCGTATTAGAAAACTAATCTCGCCTGCCCGGTACGACGGGCATAGTCAGTTTTTTTTTAATAGAATCAATCTTTAATCAAACCCATATATTTACTACAACCATGGATGGCCAACAAAGATATCCAATATAGCTACATGTTTATCTCACTTCATCGCACATTCAATAACGAAGAATTAACATTTGCTTAGTCTGGTCAAAAACATTACCAACAATATGGGCTGTCGGGTCTTAAATAATAACTTATAAAATCTAGGTAAAAATATGCCGAGATCATCATGTTCTTTGGAATTAATTCACAATACTACTTAATATGAAAGCACTCAGGAAAGAAACAATGATAAATCATCCATGCGTTAAACAATCTCTCGAAATCTCAGACATAAAGAAAATATCAAGAGGTCAACATCTATAACAATCGCATAATATTATGTTTAAAACTTATTTACTATTTTAATTTCTGGCTACCCTGGTATAAGTCTCCTATGATAGAAAAAAAAAACAAAAATGCTCTTCAAAAGCTTTCGAAAAAAAAACATAAAACTAACTCCAAACAATGTTAAACTTTGCTTTATCTATACCCGCGAAAAACGAATAATTATTTCTATTTACAATATCAAACGATTCTTTATCTATTTCCACTGTAATAATAACATATTCTTCCAATTCTTTCTTATCTATTATTCTCCACAAACTAGTATCCAATTCCGGGTTGTACAACTTAAGTCGTTTCAAAATTTTGTCTACATCTTCGAAACTATAAATTTTAATTTCCAGATAAGTCTTTCTAAGATAATCAGTCTCAGTAATGTTCAAGTCTAGATCACTAACAACGAAATTGGTCAGCCACGCAAACGTCTTGTCGTCATGACAACTGTATATGAGGCCTCCATCTTTAACTCCATGACATTCAAGACGCGGGAGAAAATCTACATTATCTATGATAATATCTATGCTCTCCGAAATTACAGATTGCACTTTTCGTACAATGTCTTTGTTTAAAGCTTTATTGGGTTCTTTGCAAGTAATGCGAACACTTCGGATTTGATTTTTGCATTTTTTGCACAATGACTCTGGCTCTGACGTTATGGAAGATGATCTTGACCTCTTAACGTAGCTTGGACTTCTGTCTTTGTAATCCCTTAATAAATCCGTTTCTGTTTCATTAAAACAACTTATATCTGTACTTTTTTGAACACTGTCTACTGCTTCTGTTATATGTTTTTTATTTTTATGATTTAGTTCTCTATTTTCAATACAATTTTCTTTGTTTGCTTGCAGTCTAATTTTAATTTCTTCTTCCCATTTTTCTTTGTTACTAACATTCTCTATTTCACTATAGTCATCTTCTGTACTATGATGTGAATTGTCTGAACTTTTATTGATAGTACTTGTATTCGTTTCATCTCCCGGTATTTTCCTAGTACTTTCTTCCTTTGTCAAATTCGAGCATTTTTGAACTTGACCTTGATCTCCATTATTAATTTCCGTTGTCTGTAACACATTTAAACTTTTGTATGTAGTATGTTTTTCAGTAATGGCACAGTCTACTACTTCGACGTTTGTTTCTTTTAGTTGCACAAAATCACTCACAAGCAAATCTGGTTTGTTTTCAGCTATCAGTGAACTGTTATTATTATTAATCTCTAACGCCTCCATATCCTCTTTGCAGTCGTCTTCAGGCATTATCAGTTCTTGTTTCACACTTATAATCGGCATAGGCAAAGTCTCTTCATCGAACAGAAAGTCACAGTCAAGTATTGCTTGCTCCAACTCTTTTATATCAGTATCCAGTTCAGTGTCCACATTTTCTGTTTCTACCTTAGAATCGTTTTCCAGCGTTTCTAGTAATAGCGTCTCGCGGCTCGTGCTAAGATTTTGTGAGAAATCTATGGAGACCAGAGAGTCGTCTAACGAGTCCTCAATGATAACATCCGCAGATATTTCTTCAGTTTTCTCTGAATACTCATTTTGAACTGCACTAACAGTTACAGTATCTTCTTCCATATCGTTATCATCACTATCCGATATTTCGATGACATCAATTTTCTTTTCTATTAGTATTACATCATCATCTTCATTAGAATCATCATTATCAATGTTAACTACACCATTGCAGCTAATGATTTTGTTGTTTTTATAGATGATGGTGTTTTCGAGATCTGTCGATTTCGGTGGTGGGAGGTCGCGAGCAGAGTTGGTAAATCTCTTTTGATAGACTTTCTTCGCGAGAGTAAAAGTACTGGAAATAAGGAAAATTCCTGATATAAATTTTAGTGAAGGTGAGTTCTTTCTTACACTTGCTGAAAGTCAGATTATCTTATACTACTAAATACTCAAAGTAACACAATAGATGTAAGACGCTTAAATGAAATTGCAAAGCATGCGTGCGTGCGTGCGTGCGTGCGTGCGTGCGTGCGTGCGCGTGCACGTGCACGTGCGTGTGCGTGTGCGTGTGCGTATGTGTGTGTGTGGGTGAAGCGGCCGGTTTATTTCTAAATGGTGTGTGGTTTAGGTCTAGAATACTCACAGATTTTCAAAGACCACGCTTAAACAGCATCCCGCCGGCGTAGCTTTCCTGATGTCATCGTAGATCACACTCTCTAACACACTCCCAAACTTTTGCGTCACTTTTCCATTCACATTCATGATCACAGTTGATATGTAAGACTTTATTTTGTTTCCTATTTTCTTCCCCTGTTCACGCTCAAACACATAACGCCTTTTCTCATCAGCTATTTGTAGGAAATCGTGTATTTTTCTTAGAGCAATGACTTTGTAAGCCAGATTTTGTGCAGCTTTCGGCGTTTTAGAAATGCCGTCCAAATTGAACTGTTCCTTGAGCACATTTACTAGATTTTCTGTAATAAATTCAGTTATACACCCGTTTAATTCTATGTTTTGTACCTCTACTTGGTTTTCTGATAAAGGTTCAGTTGTACATCCGTTTGACTTTCCGTTTTGTGTAACGGGTGAATTTTGGTTGCACAGCGGTCTTGGACTTGAGTTTTTAGAGTTTGAATGCGAGTTATTTTTCTGTTGTTTCACTTTGACTTTTCGATCTTTGAACGGTGCTTTTGTAAGCATTATTTTTCTGAAAGACAGAATAGTATTATTTTTAATATTCCGGGAAGTCAATTCTTTTTTATAAATTAATACTGAAGAGAATCTTAGTTTTTTAAACGTTTAAAGTAATTTTGTCTTATAACACATACACATAAGAGTTAAATCTCCGCAAACGCTGCAGAAGTCTAGGAATTTGTTCAATATGGTAGCCTAGGGATTTGTTCTTGGGTAAAACTGCCCGCTCTACCAATTACACCATGAGGCGAAAGAAAACTAAAGATTTAGAGAGAAGCGATAGAACTTTAGAGAGAAGTGAGATAATTTTTTAGAGAAGTATCAGCACTTTAGACTGTTGACTGTAGCAGAGAGACACACCTCTCCTATAATGCAGCACATAATTAAGATGCTGGTTAAATGAACAATACAATACGTGTTGCTCACTTAGCCAGCCATTGACATATGTTTATTAATTTGCTAATTTGTAAAATGAAATAATTTGAATTTAACGAATTTAATGTTTGTAATTTTAATGCCTGACTAAAATAATCATTATGTAACTTGCAATTATGGATTTTTATGTCCGAAATAAATGATTTATTATTATAATTATTTAGAGAAGTAAGCAGTCTTTACAGTAAATGAAGGCACTTTATAGAGAGAAGCGAGATAACGTTCTAGAGAGATCGGAGGAAACTTTTTATAGTGAAGCGAGGGACATTTAGAGTAAAGCGAGGGAACTTTTACAGTGAAGTGAGAGAACATCTTAGAGAGAAGTTAAGAGATCTTTTCAGAGAATAGTGAGAGAACTTAGAGAGAGTTAGAGGAGACGTGTGGAGAGTGAAGTATGAGGACTTTTTAACCGACTTTAAAAAAAGGAGGAGGTTCTCAATTCGACTGTCTGTTTCTTGTATGTATATTACGCGATTACTCCGCCAATTATGAATCGATTTTGATGATTATTAGGGTTCCGTAGCCAAATGGCAAAAAACGGAACCCTTATGGATTCGTCATGTCTGTCTGTCTGTCTGTCCGTATGTCACAGCCACTTTTTTTCCGAAACTATGAGAACTATACTGTTGAAACTTGGTAAGTAGATGTATTTTGTGAACCGCATTAAGATTTTCACACAAAAATAGAAAAAAAAACAATAAATTTTGGGGGCTCCCCATACTAAGAACTGAAACTCAAAAAAATTTTTTTCATCAAACCCATACGTGTGGGGTATCTATGGATAGGTCTTCAAAAATGATATTGAGGTTTCTAATATCATTTTCTTCTAAACTGAATAGTTTGCACGAGAGGCACTTCCAAAGTTGTAAAATGTGTGTCCCCCCCAGTAACTTCTAAAATAAGAGAATGATAAAACTAAAAAAAATATATGATGTACATTACCATGCAAACTTGCAACTCCACCGAAAATTGGTTTGAACGATATCTAGTAAGTAGTTTTTTTTAATACGTCATAAATCGTAAACCGCAATTTACCTTTCATTCAAGTTACAACGAACTACAAAAACTTTTATATTATGTTACTTGCTGCTACGGAACCCTTCATGGGCGATTCCGACTCGCACTTGGCCGCTTTTTGTTCGGTAGGTCATACTTTAGAGGTGGTCCCATATAAATTTTATCGAAATTGATTCAGTGCTTTAAAAAAAAAATCGACAAAAACAAAAACAAAAATGCAAAATTGTAGTTGTTACGATTGAAGTCGGTTGTTTTTAACGTGTTCAGCGTGGTCAATTATTAGAGAGAACTTTTTACAGAGAAGCGAGATCACTTTTTACACAGAAGCGAAAGACTTTTCGAAAGAAGAATAAAGAGACGTTAACTCACTTTTTATTCGGATCGGAGACACCGCCTTCTACCAGCTTACCCTGCTTCCTCATCTCCTCAAAAACCTTCTCCAATAGATGTTTCTCTTCAACACGCGACAAAGTAAAACCAATCCCCTGTTTAAGACTTTGCATCGTGCGGTTCACGAATCGTATCTTCGTCCTCTCCAAGCAGTCGTCGTATTCTAGCGTTGTCTCGCTCTCTTCACCGCGTAAGAAAGAGAGAATGCCGTTGAGGAATTGGCAACGGAATTCGCTTATGGTTTGCGTTGTTTTCACATGTTTTATGTGACCTAAACCAGCGCCAGGTGCCTGTAAAAAGTTTTTAAGTTTATTTCCAATAAACTACATCCCTAGAACGTCTTATCGCCGTTTCTGGGCCCTTCGGACGTGTGCAATATATGCGACTTCCGACCATCATCAGTTGGACGAGGATTCGATAGGGATAATCATTTTATTCGCAAAACAAACGGTTATTAACCATACACATTAAAATAAGATATGCAGGTTAGGGTGTCCCTTATTTTTCTAAGTTATTATTTTTTAACGCATAGGCTCTAATTTTGTGTATTTGACCCTAAAATACTCGGAAATAAATTTTTACCTTATTTGGAGCACTGCAACCCGTGCCGACTTGAGCGAGCGGGAACATGTTCATACAAGCCCCTACGCAAGTGCCGCGCGGGCGCGCTCGGTTTGTCACTTACTCTCGGATTGTCGCGTAACTAACACGTAATATTTTATATTTCGAAGATGTCAGTGGAACTGAGAAGCGCTAAAAAGAGTATTTTCTTGGTTGGTGAGGTGCATCACCAAATAACGGGTGCAAAATTGCCTCTAATCGACAAGTTCTCGCAGTTCTATTTTTTAATATTCGCGAAGTGAAACTGACTGTCAATGAAAGCGCAAATCTTGTAATACGGGAGTGTATTATATTCTGGGAAAAGGCTAGAATACCTACCAAAGCCTTTCCTAACTGTGTGAAGAAGCTTGTGGATCTTTATCAAGTCTGGCGAGAGCTTCAAAAAAACCGCAAAAAATCACAGGATGTTTTTAAACGCCGTGAGGAGGATTTTCTAAAGGATTTGGATAATTTATTTGATATCGCTCACGCTGATGCTCTTAAAAGGATGAAAATTGAAGAAGATAAAATTTTCCTACAAAAGCAAAGAGAGCCAGGGCGCCTTGGTTGCTTGGCAGGTGTAGACAAAAAGTTAGCTGAGAAGGAAGAAAAGGCAAGGCAGAGAAAACTAGAAGAGGAGAAAAGGAGGCTCCAGCAAATGACTTCAGCGAGCTCATTGACATCTTCTACTTCACACCGCTTAACACCACCACAAGAACTACATGAAGGCCAATTTACCAGCTTTGAAGAATGCCTGGAGGAACCTTTGCCTGCCACATCTCAATCTGAAAGGTCGGTAACTACTACAAAAAGAGGAAGGAAAGATTTTATCACACCTAAGTTAGTTGCAGCTTTAGACAGATGTCAACTAAGCATAAGAGATTCAGTTTATATAATTCAAGCAGTGTATGAATTGGTCCTCAAAAGTGTATTTGAATCAAAGATTCACCAAGTCACTAGCAGTCCCGATATCCCACTATTCAAAAAGTTTAGAGACAGCTGGAAGAACATTAATCCTGAGGCTGTCGAATCATGCATAGATTTCGTTAAACAGCATCTTTCTGATGCGACCATTAAGGGATTGCTGACCTTTTTCAAACATGAACTGCAGAAATCCATCGTACGGGACGATTATCGAGAACTAATCGAGCTATCCATTATTTAATTGGGAGGAGATAATGAGGGTAAAATTAAAATTCGTCCTCCTGGCGCAATGCATCAAGCACGATGGATGGCAAGAGCTATTTACTCTTTGAAAATATGTTTGCTGCAGTCTCAATTCAAAATGAGCGTTAAAGACAAACGAGCATTGCAAGATGTTTGTTTATTTATTGCGGCAATTTATGTGAAGCCCTAGCTCGGATGCAGTTTGGCAGTGAAGGCACCGAATCAAGATTTGCGTTTTTTAAAAACGTTGAAAGACTATGAAAATGTTGACAAAGTAATTTCCAAAGCGGCTCTGAGTAAGTTCAGTCAACACCTGTGGTATTTATCAGAAGAAGTGGTGATATTATCACTCTTTGATGATGATGTTGATGAAGAAACCAAGGCGAATATGGTAACGAACTTAGAAAGAGAAACTGCATATGACTTCGGGAAGCGATATGTTGCATCGAAAGAAGAGATGTCTGCCTCTTTGTATGGTAAGAGTTTTTTTTTAATATTTTAACTGAGTTGTTTGTTCTAAATTTGGTAAATTTCCTTGAAATACCTACTAATCATATTGTTACAGGGAAGTCGTTGAGCGATTTCGTGTCAGCTAAAAGCAAAAAATGTTTTT
The DNA here is from genome assembly GCA_958295455.1 of Coleophora deauratella. Lineage (NCBI taxonomy): Eukaryota > Metazoa > Arthropoda > Insecta > Lepidoptera > Coleophoridae > Coleophora > Coleophora deauratella. The sequence goes on along the minus strand of OY282416.1, from coordinate 3,722,073 downwards.
CGCGATTAAAAATTGATACCAGTTTTCTTGAAGAAAACGTATCTTCGTGGGACCATAATGCAGCTTTCATCGAAGCTAAGAGAAAGGTGTTAAGCTTAAAAGCTGTAAATGACACAGCTGAAAGAGCTGTAAAGCTTATGCAAGACTTTCATGGTTTAATTACCGCAGAAGAGGAACAAAAACAATTCTTGTTACGCTGTGTGCAAGAGCATAGAAAGCTGTATCCAGACTGCAAAAAAGAGACTTTAAAAAAGAAGTACCCTGAATAATTGTATAATTTTATTTGTTTGTCAATTAAAAGCATTACTTAAATTTTTTGTTTCGTCAATTTTTACCCAAGATATGCATATTAACAACGATCTAGCTACATATCAAGAAATACTCAAAAATAGCTACTTTTATAAAAAAATTGGGACCTTGTCGGCACGGGTTAATATTAACCTAGAGAGTTAAAATTTTATATTTATGTAAGGCTTAATATTTAACAAAGAATTGGGGGTATGCGTTTCTATAACCCAAAAAAAATTTTTTCGTCAATATAAGGGACACCCTAATGCAGGTTTTATCACGATGTTTTTCTTCACCATAAAGCAGTCCGTAATCGGTATGAACATGCACGTAAGTTTCGAAAACTCATTGGTACATTGGCTACGATTTGAACCCAAGACCTCTCTCTGGTCGGGAGGTAGGAGTCACTACTCGTGTAGCCACCTCCGCTTTTTATTGAGAGGTTGTTGGAGTGTCCTAGCTGTGTCTGTGGTAAGTTAACCTGCGTGATCTAACAAAACAACAACAAGTAAAGACAGTCTTACGATATGCAGCGCCGGTATGATGGGTTCCGTGATGCCTTCCCCGCGAACGCCGAGAGCGCCGCCTTGCCAGCCCATTAGACGCATCATTCTGCGCACAAGAGAATGACAACTTAGCAGAGAATCTTATGAGTTAATGAAATGAAGTGAAATGTACTTTATACTACACCTACTTAGAAAGCACCTTAATACTTTATCGAATTTGAGGCAGAATGTACGTCATTACTATCGTACAAATATGCGGGAAGAAAACGCGCTGAGCGGGAGGGAAGAGTGTATGAAAATTCATTAATTTTGGATAAGACTATGTCGGTAAACTAAATGTAAAATGCCAAAAAGTTAAATTATCTCCAAGTTCGCAAAATGATACTGGCCACAAGCTTTTTCCAAACATTATTTTGAAAAAAAAAAGAATATGTGTTTTTTATTTTCCTCGTAGGTGTAGTATATAGCACTATGTATCACTCGGAAGAAAGTACGATTCCCAACTCGAGATCTCTCGTTGGTAATCGGTCATTTTCTCGCCTTGATGAACAATGTACTATTATTTGCCTTTAAAGGGTGTTAATACATACATGGTGTTAAAATAGGTTATTAGTACAGTCCCGTGCACCTAAAAGTATACAGGATAGCCGTGCCATCTAGTACTGTTTGCAGTACTTGGCTGTATACTTTTAGATGCACGAGACTGTACTTATGCCTCATTCAGCTGATAAGGTCACACATAGCATGCAAATAATTAAAATAATCAATAAATTAAAAGAATCAACTTTACAAAAATCACAATGTGAAAATATTATATTATTTTAATACAGATATAACAAAATTGGTGTGGATTCTATTATCATTCTATTCAAATAGCAAAAAAAATTTGGAGTTTTCATACAAATTGATCACTTATTTGGCCATTTTTGTATGGAGAGTCCAATAGTGTCAGAACTTTTCAAGCCGCCTATAAGGCCTCCGACATGGCTTAACGACTGCCATCTATTAACTAGATAGCAGGGATAGAAGAGAATATTAAAAAACATAATTCTCACAAATAAAATTTGCATATCAATCACGGACGGGCTAAAGACCTATAGTTGTAAAAGTGTTACCTCTCTCCTTTATCACATTCCACAGGCACAGACATCGCAGCCAGGAGTTTGGACTTCCTGCTGTTGTTGGCTACCAACTTGGCCACTTCGTCCTTGCTCATCTCCGGCTTGTCTATGGTCTTCTCTGTCTCTGCCTCTTTCTCCGTGTCTGTGGCGCTGGCGCTTTGGAACGAGATCGCTTTCGCTTTTGCCGCAACGTTTGGTCTGAAAATAATTGTTTACTGAAATTTTTAGGCTAAAATTGAAATCGCGGACTGTGACTTCTACTCATGAAACTGAACAACTTTTTCTAAAGAACCAATACAATCGGAGAAAAAAAAAACTCTTCATACAAATCGATGAGCTGTTTAGTCAACTTTGTATGGTAAATTCAATTCAATTTCACCCCGTCTTTTCTCTAAATATGTACACGTATAGCACAGAGTCGGTCGGTGTGAAAATCCTTGGGGGAGGCCTTTGTTCAGCAGTGGAGATATATTCTAAAATCTAGTTTTTTGCATAAGATATAGACATAGACATATATTTTGATTTTTGACACAAAGAAAACCCAAATACAAATAATAACAATACTTGACTATAAAAAGACAAAACTAACTACAAATAGTGTAAAAATACAGGATGTAAGGATTAATTTGTGCAAAAAATGTTTCCTAAAGTAGGTATCATGACTACTCTCTCCACTCACCCCCGCGGCGCTCGCGCAGGCTGCGCCGGCGCCGCCTGTGTCGTGGGCTTGTCCTTCTCTCTGTAGTACGGCTCCTTTAGCATGGTGATGCTTCTGCAACGGCGGGTGTGTTATTACGATTTAGACACGTATGTATTTTGTTTTTTTATTTATTCATAAGAAGGCACACAAACAGAAATGGAAATTAACACATTCACAGTCCACCTATACAGGTGTAACAAAATTGGTGCAGGACCCGTTAACTGGGGATTCTACTCATCGTAATGAACAACTTTTGTTCTACGACTTTGCTCAAATCACAAAAAAAATATTGGACATCTCATACAATTGATCATCCGTTTTGCAAAAAAAATTGCTATTTTTGTATGAAGCCCAAATTTTTTTCCCGATTTCAGCAAAGTCGTAAAACAAAAGTTGTTCAGTATAATGAGTAGAATCCCCAGTTAACAGGCCCTACACCAATTTTGTTACACCCTGTATAAGTTTGAATCCCTATTGAGGAGTTCATTAAAAAATACATAAATAAAAATATTTTTTATTTATTTGCAAGCGCACACATTTTATTTAATTTCATTGAACTTTTATGTCAGTTATTTAATTGTCTATGGAAATAACGATCATTTGTTCTCAAGCTCTATTGCCCGTAAATAACGTAAATATCTTGTGTCAGTGTCATACAGAGTCATGGACTCCTGGCGCCGTCAAATTTGTGACTCTTTTTAGAGTCATGGACAGTGAACGAGTTAAATGAAAAAAAAAATTGCATTGAATAGGTTAGTATAGGTGTTGTACCTAAAAATGTTTCATCTATCCAGCTGACTGCACAGCATGCAAATAGTGCACTGGTCACGTTTTTACATGGAAAAAAATCGTCTTAAGTAAAAGTTATAACTCATAAGCCATTTCACCAGTTTCACCAGTTTTTCACTGTGGGAGAGCCATGTTTCGGCACGAATGGGCCGGCTCGACCGGAGTGATAACACGGCCTCACAGAAAACCGGCGTGAAGCAACGCTTGCGTTGTGTTTCGCCGAGTGAGTAAAGGGTACCGGAGACCCAACCCCCCCCCCCCATTCCCCCCATCTAATTTCAAAGGTCGGCAACGCACTTGCGACTCCTCTGGCGTTGCGGGTGTCTATGGGCGGCGGTAATCGCTTACCATCAGGTGATCCGTCTAATTGGTAACTTTGTCCATTGGAATGTGGTTAATTTTTTTTAGGATAAACATAATAAAACATATTTAAATATAAATGGATCCCTACATGTATGACTGAACTATCACTATCTCAGTGGACTCAACCATCCGACCGAAAACGCAAAGCTATTTGCAGATGGCGCTACGGACGCTTGACTCATAACAACTTTCAATGGGGAAGAAAACGCAAAGCTATTTGCAGATGGCGCTACGGACGCTTGACTCATAACAACTTTCAATGGGGAAGAAAACGCAAAGCTATTTGCAGATGGCGCTACGGACGCTTGACTCATAACAACTTTCAATGTGGAAGAAAACGCAAAGCTATTTGCAGATGGCGCTACGGACGCTTGACTCATAACAACTTTCAATTTGTTCCGCGTTTTTTATTATCGAGGTGTTATAAAATAGTTTTTTTTTCTGTAAAATTGTGAAATGGAAAATGTATGCGACTTAGACTTTAATAAATGTAGGTTTATATTTAATGTATATTAGTATGTATTTGTGTTTCTTATTTCCTATTTCGTTGTTTTAGTATATTTTTTTTCTTCTATTGCGCTACCCCAGTACATCTCATAGTTTATTTCCTGCCTTAAGGTTGCCTGGAAGAAATTGCTACCTAGCAATAAGGTCGCCTATTGTTTTCACCAATTTTCTTTTGTGTTTGTTTTTGCAATATTATATTTTCTTGTGATGCAATAAAGTATATTGAATTGAATAAGACTGTTCCTCAATTAAAGGCGAAGTTCAAAAATCGTCTTTTTTTTATAGCAAAATTATAATATTTATTTGAAAAGTCTTAAATATTACAAGTAAATCTACAGCTTAGGCACAATAAAAGCCTACGCCTTAGTCAAAAAGCCCGCCCCGAAGCGCCCCTGATGCAAATGTGCCCATAACGCTGGCAGCGTTACCGCAGTTGGCAGTTCAAAAATACATAATTGAAAACGTAACTATTCCCACGTCTTCTTCATCCGAGAATCTTTAGGAAATTAAGGATTTCCATTATTATTGCAACCAATCGCCACACAACGCGGCATTTTTTTAAATAAATCTTATGTTTAGTTCACGTCAACAGTTTTTCTATATGTTTTGACAGTTAATGATGATTGTTATGAGTCAAGCGATATCAGCGCCTCTATCGGCGAGTTTTGTCAGTTTTCTTCCCCATTGCATCCCGAATTGCATTTTTTCGAACTCCGAGTGAGACAGTTGGTTGCAATAGCGCAGTGCAGTATTCGATGTGAAGTTAGAAATATCTTATATAATGTATGTACAGGCAGTATATACAATAATAAGTAGATACACGATATAAAGCACCCACTGCAACCGAGTGGCCCCGTCCGTCCTGCCCACTTCGAGGGCCCCGGCACAAAATAGACACAGAAGGTCCGTTCAATACAAACCACTAAAATCGTAAGCATATACATGCTTATAGAAATATACGGTCGTTCGAGGCAAGATCACGCGGGAAAGTATCACAACAGTATCGTGACCTTGCCTACAACGACCGTATACGTCTATAAGCATGTATATGCTTAGGATTTTAGTGAGCGTATTGAGCGGACCTTCTGTATCTGTGTGTTTTGTGGCCCCGGCCGGCCTAACAGCGGCTAACAATTCAATTCAATTCAAAATTTATTCATAATATTATTAATTACATGTCACTTAATATATACAATTAAATTATGATGGTGTACTAAGTTATTTTTATTATTTTACAAGATTTTATCATCTATTAAATGTTGTGAAGCATCTGTTTAAATACGTTGTTTATTTTCGCGTGTCTCGAGAAATTCGTCTACGGTATAGAATGCGTTACCGATCAGGAACTCTTTTAATTTTGACATGAACTGAGAGTTGCTTGATGCTTCCCTAATGCTACTTGGGATGGCGTTATAAATTTTCGGACCAATAAATTGAATGCGTTTTTGTGACTTTGTGAGTCGGCACCAAGGAACCCTCAGCTCCTGTTGTTTTCTGGTGTTATGCGAATGTATGTCGCTGTTTAGTGTGAAGTCGTTTAAGTTTTGTCTGACAAATTTTGCAATAGAAAGAATGACAAGTGATGGATGTGTCAGTATTTTTAGTTTTATGAACAGTTCCCTGGCGGGGTGGTCCCACTCGACTCCAGCCATAATGCGAATAGCGCGTTTTTGCGCTCTGAACGCCCTGGTGCGATCGGCAGCCATCCCCCACAGGTCGATTCCATAAGACAAAATTGAGTGAAAATAGCCATAGTAGGCTTTCATTGTGTTTTCAGTGTTTAAGCTGGGTTGTAGTCGCTGTAGGGCATAACAAGCCGACGACAGACGGTTACAGGTGAAGTCGATGTGGGACGACCACGTGAGGGCCGCGTCAACCATTAAGCCGAGGTATTTTACTTCCTCGACTTGAGGGACAGGGATGTCGTTGCAGGTTATTTCTAATTTAGGATTTGTTCTACTGTTTAGATTAAAGTGGATTATGTGAGTTTTATCTACGTTTAATTTTATCCCGTTAATAGTGAACCAGTTTGCAATGTCATTCATTACTTTTTGAAGTTTACTTTTTAATTCATTTAATTTGTTAGCCGATACAATGACGCAGCCATCATCAGCGAACAATACATATTCTGCGAGAGATGAGGCGCTCGTAAAGTCGTTCATTAGGATTAGAAACAGGAAATTTCCCATCACAGATCCCTGGGGAACGGCGCAGTCACTTATCTCAAGCAGACTAGATCGTTCGTTTTTTACTAACGTAAGTTGTTTACGGTCCTTGAGAAATGACTTAATGGTTTCTAGAATATTTCCATTTACTCCATAGTGGTTTAACTTTTCTATAAGAAGGGAATGGTTCACCAGTTCGAAGGCGCGCGACAGGTCGCAGAATATAGCTGCGACCTGTCGCACAGCATATAAATGTAACAGCATATAAATATAACATAGCTCTCAGAATCGCTAGACTTAAGTGGCAGTGGGCAGGGCACATAGCTCGTAGAACAGATGGCCGTTGGGGCAGTAAAGTTCTCGAATGGCGACCGCGCACCGGAAGGCGCAGTGTGGGCAGGCCCCCGACTCGGTGGACCGACGACCTGGTAAAGGTTGCGGGAAGCCGCTGGATGCGAGCCGCACAGGACCGGTCGGTGTGGAAATCCTTGGGGGAGGCCTTTGTCCAGCAGTGGACGTCTTTCGGCTGATAGATAGATAGATAGATAGATAAATATAAGAAGATACATGATATATAAAGACCCACTGCAACCAAGTGGCCCCATCCGTCCTGCCCACTTCGAGGGCCCCGGCCGGCCGCGTTTGTGGCCCGCAGTAACGCGCTATACACACCACGGGCACATACAAACAGCATATAAATATAAGAAGATACATGATATATAAAGCACTTACTGCAACCGAGTGGCCCTGTCCATCCTGCCCACTTCAAACGCGAGTCGCCATCGCGGTCCCCGGGCGGCCGCGTCTATGGCCCGCAGTAACGCGCGGTTCGCCGGCGCGAATTGACCGCGCGAGCGAGCGTCGCGACTGTACTGCAGGGTGCGGCTTAAGAACCTGGCGGAATTGAGAACATCCTTGTGTCAACCCTATTTGAGTAAAAGTAAAAAAATATACATATATTGGGCAATTTATGTTTTCATCTATCATTTCCGTAGTAGGTTTGCTTACCTTTTATACAAATTGGATTGAAAGAAACAAGGCTTTTACTTAGCTGGTCTTGGAATATTTTAGTATGAAGGCTTTCTACTGTCCTTTAGTACTATGTAAATAAGGTGTTACAAGACATATAATATTTAAGAGAATTAAACAGGCGTGAGATACAAAACTGTAGGTATACAATACACATACCCACATTCCTCCTTAGTGAGCTTCGTGAATTCCAAGCTAGCCCTCGTATCATCCTCCATAAATTCCAACACTTCTTTCAGCGAAGCCCTTATAAACGATTCTTCCACGGCCCCCACGGATTCTAACTTTGTCATACGCTTAGACTTGTTTGAATCAGCGTTTTGGGAACTCTCCGATGCGTTTGATTTTGTATTTTTCTGGTCACTGTAGAAAAGTAAGTAAATAGAAATAATATCCAGACACAAAATGATACAAAATTAGGGAACAAAATAACCAAACATTTCCATTATCTTTCCAGTTAAAAGCTTTACGTAAAAGTATTTCGATATAGATAAAATCAAGTCTAATTTGATATCTTCTCATCGAAAGGGCTCAATGGCGTAGCTTTTCTTCCATGTGTCGCTCCTGTTTTTTTATATCAGGTAACTTGTTCACCAAACTGTGTATTTTTTTTAGATACATTACCCATGATCATTCTGCCTCGGACTTGGCAGCTTCAATTTCGTTGGCTTTGGTATTTTTTGAAGGATCAATAACCTGGAAATTGTAATAGAAAAAATAATTACTATGGATATTACGTTCAATAAAACAAAGAACTAAACAAACAAATAAAAAAAACTATCTATATAGATAACTGATGAGGTTATCTAGAAGTAAGTTACTATAGGGATTGTCCTAGTATTGTAAATGGTTTTTGATTTTAAATCTTATCGTGCAGCACATTTAACCATTTTATCCACAAGGTATATACGGCGGTTTCCTAGTGTGTTGTTATTATTAAGTAAGATTTTAAAAACAAAAAAACTTCTTTTACTAAAAAAAAAAACTTACAGAGTCACATCCGAGTCTGTTTGAAACGTGATGTTAAAGTCATACACCTTTTTGTATGCGTTTAACGCTTCATACAGCGGTGCGTACAGAGACTTACACCCAAACCCCACTTCCTCATCAACCAGTTTACCCTGACTAATTATAGAGGTCAGCAGTGTCGCTTGGGACTTGTGTACTTTGGGGTATTCCAATCTTAGTTGGGTATTATCCTTGATGAATTTAAGCAGAGTGTTCAGCATATGAGCTTTGTTGGCGGTTGTTTTTACGACTTTTGCGGTTGAGTCACCATTCGCATTTGAGTTCTGTGTTGGTCTGAAACAGGTCAATAAAAAAATATATATTAAAAATGCTGTGCAACTTTTGTAATCTTTCACAAGTGGCAAATAGTAAATTAATAAATTTGAATTCTTATAAGAGACACCACAAAGTAAAAGAAAGAGAGAGAGAACAATTTTGACTAAAGAAAAAAAAAACATTTTCAATAAAACGCTTTTAGAAACTGACTGTCCAGTGATCTTTTTTTTTATAAGTGTGAGAAGTTTCAAATTTTTTTTGGTTATACTTATACATACAGGGTGTCCAAAAAGTGAAGGATAATCCTTCACCTGCGGATTGGTGGAATCATTTCCTACTACATACCAAAAATTTTTTCTAGTAAAAGTCCCACCATTTTTGTGATATCGGTATTTTTAGTTTTTTTTCAAAAAAATTGACCTTCTTCAGTTTAATGCATGCTATTCCTACAAATTATGATATTTTTAAGTCCTGTTTTTTTAAAATACTCGTGGTTACATAATTCATCAAACACAATGGTAAATTATTTCTTAAAGTGCTGGCAAATCCTGTAAAAAAATAAGTTTTGCAATTTTTTTACAAAAACTTTTTCGAATAGTTAACTTCGATAGCCTGTGGTGTAAAAAAAAATTACTAAGCTGATCGTGCCAAAAACTTTAAAAAATTGCTTAGTTATTTAAAATTCTAAAATGGTATAACTGTTTGACATTACTTTAAAAACAATTTTTTTAATGATAATTCTAATACACCAATGTCGAATTTTTGGAGTTTTGCTCTACTAAAATTCTATCGACATAAAGTAACTAGATAAGACTTTGGTTGGTTTGTTCATTTGAATAACGAACTGACACGCTACGCTAGGATACAATGGATAGTCCAGTCAATCTACGAATTTTTGTATGGAGCAGGTTACATTTAATGCACTTTGGGTGAAAATTTAGAATATGTTACTTAAATAATTGCAGAATGAAAATTCATGAAAATCTCTTATGAGTATTTGATAATTTTTCGGTAATTAGCCCCTAAAGAAATAAAATTAAATTTAAGTGTGAACAAAAAATAGAAAACTGGTGATTTTTTACATGAGAGCTTCTTATAAGACGTTTTATTTATATTTATAATCGTCCCCGGTCGAGATCAAAACATTGAGTAGATATTGAATGTAATATATTTAAAAATTTATAACTTGAAACGAAATACTGCAAGGTAAGTGATATTTTGTCTTAGGGGGTACATAACCACTGTCAATAACCATGAGAATTATCTCCAAGGTGACTTCGTTATTTTTTTTTTTATTAAGTTTTATTCGATTTTAACCCTTGTACATTAAAGACACTACGAATATTTTTATGAAATCTAATAGTAATATATTTTTTAAACTAAGACAAAGAAAAATCCCCGGTCAATCTGTTGCACATTTTCTGTAATAATCTAATAACAATTATAATTCGCGAGCGGGCTGAGCGGGGGGCGCGGGCGGGGGAATGCGGCATGCGTGGCGCCCGCGCCACCCCGCGAGTTCTTTATTCTAGTCTAGCCTAGCTGGGGATTTCGTGCAACATGTTGTATGAGAACTGTTTTTAATTTTGGATCAATGTTTCTCTCTCTCTTTCTTTTCTTTTCGTGTGGCACGTTTTTTTACTATTCACAAGATATAGATAGCAGTTGCTTGATGTTCCACTTAGCATCATCCGCGGTCACGTGTCTACCTATTGGATTTTGTGTGTCTTATCAAGGATTTAAACTTGGTATATCGTTGTTAGGTGGTCTTGAGTGTTAGCCCGGGAGGCATTGGGAGGCATCACAAAGGTGGCGAGGGAACACGGGGAAAGTTTGATTCGGCCGCGCTCTTCTTTCGAGCTTATATCTCCATAACTATATCTACTGGGGCAAGTGTGATAATTATCGGATACTTAAAGGAATACCAATTCATTTGGAACAAATAATTGCTTCCATCGCTAGAAAAAAAATTGGCTATGGAGGGTACATATAAGGAGATCTGTCTCTGTGTACAAAAGTGTCCGTCAAAACGCGTTAAGTAAGGGTGGTGTTATTGTATAAAAAGCGGTCAAGTGCGTGTCGGACCACGCGCAGTGTAGTGTTTCTTAGTACTTCGACAAACACTGCTTCAAGGGGAAAACCTCCCGTCTTACGAAACTGACTACTACTCGTTAACTTGTAAAGCCTACTTAGCTGTGATAGTTTTCCTTTTAACTTCGTTAAATACACTACTGCCGTGAATTTTTTCACATTTCTATAAATAACCATTTAGCTGGCGGGGGGGGGGGGGGGGGGGCACAGGACTTAACAAAAAATTGCTTAATATTTCGAAAACGAATCCATGAATCGAAAAATAGGTTTCGCAAACCCACAATATTTTTGAAAGACCTATTCAACGATACCCCACACCCTGGGATAGTCGAGAGAAAAAAAATTCATCCCCACTTCACGTGTAAGGGAGGTACTCTGAAATTTTTTTTTGTCCAAGATTTTATTTTACCACTTTGTCAGCGTGATTAATATGCATCATCATCATCAGCCGAAAGACGTCCACCGCTGGACATAGGCCTCCCTCAAGGATTTTCACACCAACCGGTCCTGTGCGGCTCGCATCCAGCGGTCGCCACTCGAGAACTTTACTGCCCCAAAGGCCATCTGTTCTACGAGCTATGTGCCCTGCCCACTGCCACTTAAGTCTAGCGATTCTGAGAGCTAGAACTTTAGTTCTCCTACATATCTCCTCATATCTGATTCAATCACGTAGGGAAACACCAAGCATAGCACGTTCCATCGCCCTTTGAGTGACTTTAAGCGTTCTTATAAGGCCCATAGTAAACTACCATGTCTCGGATCCATATGCCATCACTGGCAACACACACTGGTCATGGACGTTAGTCTTGAGACACTGCAGTACTTTGGACGTGAAGATATTGCGAAGTTTCCCGAACGCTGCCCAGCCAAGTTGGATTCGACGGCTGATCTCTTTCTCGAAGCTGGACCTACCTAACTGGACTGTTTGTCCCAGGTATATATATTCGTCAACAACTTCGGGCGTAGAGTCTCCAACCTTCAGAGGAGTGGGTGTAACACGGATGTTTGACATGATTTTCGTCTTATACATGTTCATTTTAAGACCCACTTGTTGGGAGACTCTACTTAGTCCTTTGAGCATTGCGCCTAGATCCTCCAAGGTCTCAGCCATGATCACGATATCGTCAGCAAATCGAAGGTGAGTGATGTACTCGCCATTGATGTTGATGCCGAGTCCTTTCCAGTCCAGAAGCTTAAAAACATCTTCCAGTGCAGCGGTGAACAGTTTCGGAAATATAACGTCTCCCTGACTCACCCCACGCTGCAGCCGGATAGGTTTCAAATTCTGATCCTGGAGGTGGACCGACATGCTGGCATTTTCATACAAACACTTCAAAATTTCGATGTATCGATAATCGATCTGGCACCGTTAGGAGAGATTGCAATACAGCCCAGGTCTCGATCGAATCAAAGGCTCTCTCATAGTCCACAAACGCAAAGCTTAGTGGTCAATTATACTCTTCGGTCTTTTGTATAATCTAGCGTATGTATGTGGTCTATGGTACTGAAGCCTTTTCGGAAACCGGCTTGTTCGGGAGGCTGGAAGTATATAAGGATTAATATGCATATCCGTACCAAATTACAGCTCTGGAGTACTAATAGTCTCTGAGCTAAGCCGCGGACAGACAGACGGACATCGCGAAACTATAAGGGTTCCTCGTTGACTACGGAACCTTGACTAAAAAGGGTAAATTTTAAAGAAACCGAGAAAAGTTATTAGAAACCGAGAAGAAAACAAGGTAAGAATCCGCTTTGTTTTAACGCACTTTAAAAAAAAACATAAAATAAGAAAAAAAAATTTTTTTCATATATTATTTTCATAATCCTTGTCTACATTAGCGCCACTCTGATGGATTCTTGAACTATTATTTACTGCTTACAGTTGGACACTTTTTTAACTAATCCCCCCATATAAACAGTCTTCCTTTACTATTGGCATCGAGAGGCATCACAAAAGTGGCGAGGGGAGGCAAGGAAAGTTTGATTCGGTCGCGCTCCTCTTTCGAGCTTATACGTCCATAACTTTATGTACTAGGTCAAGTGTGATATGATTTTCGGATAATTCAAGGAAGACTAATTCATTTCTGATTAAACAAAGGCTTCTTTCAAGTTCTTTCACAAAAAAAAAATATAACAAATTCATAAAATCTAAATAACGTGGATAACATATTTAAAAAAAATGGTTATTTATCTAGTACAAAGTAGTTTTTCTATCTAGCACAAATTCCTTACCACGCGGAATTTGTACACTCAACGTTTCAGGAAATGTTTGCGAAGCGAGAAGAAACGTTGAGTCCAGAAGAAACTCACTTCAGCACATATTTTTTTAACACTTAATTTCTATTAAAAATCATGTCAACAATAAAATTATGAGCTGTAAGATCCATACACGGTTTGAGATATTTATTTCTCAAAAAGAATTGTTGACGATAAAAGTTGACTGTATGTTGGTATTGAATAAATCAAAGAAACAATATGGTCCGAACGGGAGCGTTTATTATTGGCAAGTGAAAAATGTTAAGTCCACACGACATAAATGATTATAAAAAGTAAAATATATACAAAAGAGGCTGCAGTCGCCAACAAGAATTACAAATTCACTTAACTTAAGAAATGCAATATAAGTGCTCAAATTATTTATAATCGTGAAGGAAAATATTATTTACATCGAAAACAAATAATCCGTCGGTACTTTGGAATACAAATCTGATCCATAAACGACTTGTTTAATAAAAGCAATGGATAGGATCTACTAAATTGCCATGATTGGGTATGACCAAAAGCTATGTTCAATAATATATTTAAGCAAATTTATGTTAATTTTAGTAAATATACTTTATATGAGAAGCGGTCGTGGCTCAGTGCGGCTTGCGTGGTCGCGTCGATCACGAAGGTTAACTGACTACAGACATGGTCATAACCTGGATGGGTATGACTGTTAGTGGCATTTATCTCGACCGTTTCCATGCTTCGCAAGGCACGTTAAGCCGTTGGTGTCAGCTGCTATCGCTAGATGGCAGTCGTTAAGCCACGTTGGAGGCGGCTTGAAATTTTCTGACACTGGGGTTGGCCACTAGCCCCACAACCTCCACCAATCCGGACTTGGCCCCCGTGTGTGGAGTATGGCCTAACCTTCCCGAGTTATGGGAAGAGATCCGTGCCTCTGCAGTGAGGACGTAATGGGTTGTTAACATACTTTATGAGCCACACACATAACATCCCAAAAGGCATCTTTATACACTTCCGTAGTCCGTACTAACAACTGACGGTAAATTTTTCAACCTAGACCGAATGTAGGTACAAAATGTATGTACGTAAAAAAGTTTTATGCCATATAGTTACAGCAATAAGGTACGTGGACGACTTATGTTTTACAGCGGAATCCCCTGATATCTCTGCAAAAACTGACGACCAGTTTTGACGATTCATTAAAAAAAATTAGTACTGACAGTGTAAGTAAGATCGATGTTATGTATATTGGGAGACAACTGAACAATCTAACTCCGAATGTATCACGGTTAGAATGTCATGAAGCATGTGGAGAAGATTAAGTATTTGGGAAGTGCAATAACATTTAAATGTGACCTCGACCCTGAGATCATTGGGATTGGTTCAGCTTTAGCAGTTTTTGGCAAACGTAGACCTACATTCTTCCGGTCGCATGATATTAGCTACTAAGATCTTGGTGTATATGTCCAAAGTAATTCCAAACCTCCTCAATTCGTGAGAGACATAGTGTTTATATAGAGCTATGACAGGTATAGATCGATGGATTCATTTTGGTACAGATATTACGAAATAGCCTGTCGTAAAGTCGTTTGTTTCGTCATAGCTATATTGGCCCCCCTCCCCCTTTCTTATGACTGGCTATTTGATGATCTACGAATCAAGGCGAAAATATTGATAATTGTTGTAGCTATATAGGAGCTAGAGAAACAAACTCGGTAAATAGAGCACTTTTATTATTTTCGCCACCACTCTAATAGGAAAGAAATACGCTGCCTCGATAGATTTCACATGCAATGCCTCCGTGATATCATGAACATCGACTGGTCCAACCATATAAGATATACAAAGGTTCTACACCGTGCAAACGTATACGGAATTGAGGCGTACCTTAAGTGAAGAAAATTACGTTGGTGTGGTCATGTGACTCGTATGCTGGGTTGCGAAACGTGTCAGTTACTGAGAGCTTCAAGAGGGCAAGCGCAAGCAAAGTGGACAGCTACTGCGGTATAATAACGCCGCCACCGTGATGCCTCCCGATGCCTCCCGGGCTTATTTCACTTAAGACCACGTAAGGAACAACTATACCAAGTTTGAGGTCTTGATTCTTGATCCAAAATTACGGTAAATCGCAACGACGATATGTCGCATCTAGTTCGTGAAATTTAGCGTAAATACCTACCTATTTTTACTTCATAAGAACAGGCCCACTGGCATTGGAAGTGGGGTTGCTTTGGCAGGCTCATGGAAAGTCATGGAAAAATGGCAATGACACTCATGTCACGACAATATAATAATTATGTATAATTTTTGGAGTTAAATGTTCGGCGAATCAATAGGACAAAGTTTCTTCTTTTGAATTGAATTTACAGTAAGTATATCTATGTGGTAAATCAGTAGGACGGTAGTACTATGATCACGTTTGGATGCCCACAATCCAATGAGTATGACACAATTATTATTAAATAACTACTACCTACCTATCATATTGTGCATTTTATCACATTTGCGTTTCGCACTATCCATCTAGTTATCCGCGCACTTGTCTTTTTCGCACCCAATAGCTCCGTCTCCGTCGCACACTGGCTATGCGTACGTGGCAGTTCACGCACCTTCTCGGCGTTTGAAATATAATTATAATGTCTAATACATTTTAGTTAAAATGCATTTTAAGACGAAACTTCTTTGTTTGTACAAGGGACGATGATGATTTCCAATAGATTATATTAGTGTTATGGCACAGCCAAGAAAATATTTTTAGTGTCTTTAATGTGTACTACAGAAATCTTTAAAAAATAGTTTTTAACTGGGTTCTGAAATAGTCACCTAGGTGAAAACTTATCACATGTTCAAGCCTTACAATTAGACTTAAAAAACATAAAAATCTCCGAAGGCTCCATTTTGTAAGTATTATTTTTCACGCAATAATATAAAAAATATCGTAATATAAAGAATTTATTGCTTTAAACTAGAGACAACTTAAGTACCATATTTATAAGGTAACTATAGTTATAAATCTCAGTTTTCCCCAAAAGTGCATTTATTGTTTGGCGTATACAAGTTAAAAGGCGTCTTTAGGTATTTCTAAGGGTTGAACGCCCTTACAATTACAAAATTACCACGAATGCTTAGTAAAACACCAATTCTTTTATTTCCAAACCATTTTAGTCAGGTGTCTTTAATGCGACCTCAAATCTTTTATTTACTGGACTATGGATAAAAATAAAAGACAGTATGGATAAAAAATATCTTATTTTTATAATAAATGTTCAAAATTCCCGCCATTAGCCCTGCATGCTCTACATCTTTTTACAAAGGGCCCATTTAGGCGGTGGGCGTATCCTTCTCTTGAAATTTGTTCTGCAGCTCTGTCTATTTCTTCTCGCAGCTGCGTGATATTTGAAGTCTCTGTTGTATAGACTAAATCTTTTAAGCAGCCCGAAGACTCGTCGCGTCATAGAATTTTATGAAAAAAATCATTATCTTCGTTAATTTATTCTGCAGAACTCTGATCTTCATGGGTAGTCGTTAGGTTCCAAGGTTTGAACCCGCTGCACTTGAAATGGCCATTAAGGTCGCCAGACCTTTATCCCCTGGATTTCTTTTATTGGGGTTGCTTATAAGATTTAGTCTATGCAACGGAGACTTCAAAATCACGCAGCTGCAAGAAGAAATAGACAGAGCTGCAGAAGAAATTTCAAGAGAAGGATACGCCCGCCGCCTAAATAGGTCCTTTGTAAAAAGATGTAGAGCATGCATAAGGGCTAATGGCGGGAATTTTGAACATTTATTATAAAAAAGAAAAATATCCATACTGTCTTTTATTTTTATCCATTGTATTCTGGCGTGACGTGTTAGTTCGTTATTTAAATGAACAAACCAACCAAAGTCTTACTTAGTTATTTTATGTCGATAGAATTTTAGTATAGCAAAACTCTAAAAATTCGACCTTGGTGCATTAGAATTATCATAAAAAAAAAAGATTTTAATGTAATGTCAAACAATTATACCCTTTTAGAATTGTCAATAAATAAGCAATTTTTTAAAGTTGTTGGCACGATCAGCTAAGTAATTTTTTTTTACACAACAGGCTATCGAAGTTAACTATTCGAAAGTTTTGTAAAAAATTTGCAAAACTTATTTTTTTACAGGATTTGCCAGCACTTTTAGAAATAATTTACCATTGTGTTTGATGAATTATGTATCCACGAGTATTTAAAAAAAAACAGGACTTAAAAATGTCATAAATTGTAGGAATGGCATGCATTAAACTGAAGGTCAATTTTTTTGAAAAAAATCTAAAAATACCGATATCACAAAAATGGTGGGACTTATACTAGAAAAAAATTTTGGTATGTAGCAGAAAATGATTCGACCAATCCGCAGGTGAAGGATTATCCTTCACTTTTTGGACACCCTGTATAGTGTCTAACATTTGTTGCTCATTAGCAAATTATAAGGGGTGTAAAAATACCACTCGGAATTGTTTTGAGAATTCAGTATGAGTAAAGTTGGGTAAAGTTGTTCCGTTCCTTGAGATGAACCCTCAAGTGTTCAAGAGTGTTTTTTTTACATACATAAGATAAATGCATAAGAAAGAACTTTTAACATATTCACATATGCACAGTCATAGCTTAAAGCACAAAAAATAATGCATCCACAGTACTCCAAAGCAGCCGTATTCATGCATTCATTTGAACATAATAATATTATGAGTATTGATCGGAAATTCGGGAGCAATAATACCTAAAATTGGGGAGCTAGCATAATATGGACATGCCGTTTTGAATTAAAAAAATTCTAGTTATGAGTGAGTACAGTAATACCCCGCTTAACGCGAGTGATGCGTTCCAGACAAAATCGCGTTAAGCGAAATTCGCGCATAACGGGGCACAAACAAATAACGAGTTAAAATATAAATCAATGTACTTTTGTTAGAGAAAATTGTCACAAAATATTAATCACTTGCACTTTTTTTTCGCACTTTAGAAAAATGTGTCCATTACTTCAGCGGAATGTTGTAGCTAATAAGAATGTGAGTATAATAGGGAATTAGAGCATCATTAGGACTAATTGTGCGCCAGCAGCGGAATTTGTGCGTCTTATAATTTCGGAGATATTCATAAAAAACCGATTCCGCCAGGGTCACGTTCCCCCAGCGGCATGATTTGGAAAAAGACGGTCTAGCTCATAACAAAGTACATGACTGAGTAGCTTTCGTCGTGTTATAAATATGCCGAATGTGCGCAAATAGCGGAATTTGTGCATCTTACGGTTTTCGAATTATTCAAGATTCCGCTGCAGTAACGTTTTTGGGTTTTCTGTATCTCGAAAACGGCTGATAAAAGAAATTTCGAAAAAAAAACACTAGTACACCTTAATTTGTGCGTAATTTGAGCAATGTTAGTTTTTTGAAAATTATGATATTTTATTAGTAATTAATTTGTTTAGAAAAATCAGGAAATTCTAATTTACAAGGAAACGAGTGAAGTTGCAATCGAATAAAGAGCACTCAAATATTCCTCTAGTAGACCCTAATAATATCTGCAATTGTGGATTGTATTATCCAGTCAATTAGTGAGATATACCATTTAATTACGAAATTAATTTAGCGAAATTTTAAAGATTGAATTCAGTGCTTCTATAAGACTATGAAACATGAAATTTTACATAAAATTAGAGCATCCTGCTAGCAAGCTTTCCTGTAAGTTTCAGCTTTGAATAACGTTGATTTAAAAAGATTTACCCAAAAGAAGAAAGAACGAACATTTTCCCTATAACCCGACCAAATTATAATGTATACGAGAAAGCGGCCGCGCCATACAAAAGGATAACCTTCTTAAATGAAAGGTATATTGAAGGAAGCTTTGTAAGTACAGTTGCGTGCAAATGTTTTATTGACGATTGTTTTCTTAGTACCTACGTGCTCGTATAGCGGCCGGGACGAAGTTATTATAAAAGATACTTGTAATAAGATTTCTAGATAGTAAGTATCTTATCTAAGTCTTGCCGCCAAACATAAATGTTAACAGCACGGATGTGTTCCGGCATGAAAATAGCCAGTTCCCCATTGCGTTGGGGATTCTTTAGTAATCCCGCTTCCATCATCGGCGTCATCATTACTCAGGTGAGATGATGCCAAGGGCTAAAAACAGGATTAAAAAAAATCAACATTAAGTAGTGTTTAATTTGTAGCATACTGATTAATAGTTCAAGAAGGTTAAAATAAAAATTAAAAAGAAGAATGAAACAATGAAGAGTTCTGAGAGAAGAAAGAAGAGATCTGCTAAAATCTGCTACACTACGTGGAACCCTGATATTATGGATAATTATGTATATGGTTCACCTACATAAAATTAATAAACGGGAAATTCCGAAAATTTTGCATGAAACAAAAGTTGCTAGCTCAGAACCTAATTAAAATTATTTTCTAGTTAGCAAGTCATAAAAAAAATATATAACTTTTCTATTGCTATTTTAAAAAAGTATTTCCTTGAAAACTGCCAAAAACTTTTTTAAATCGTCAGCTTATTCTGCCTGAGTTAAAATTTAGTAGCCAAATCTGCCCAAATGGCAGAAATCTGCCACATGGACGGGTGCACATCTGGACGGGTTTCAAAAACACGGGAACTCGCGCGACGGGGGGAGCTCATCACCTGTACCCGTGCCTGGGGCTACCTGTGTGAGAAGCGCAGCTCAGTTCAAAGCGATAAGATAAACACTTTGATCAGAAATTAACAAAGCATTGATTTGATTATATCTGCTTTGGGGGAAATATACCTCAACACATAGAGGTAATAAAGTACTAATTACTTCTATGCTATTCTATGGTATGGTATTTGTTCTATGGTACTAGGTAGAAAAAAAATATTGACGATTTAAAAGCATGTGCAAAGCATCTACTTAAACATTTTGAGTTTTATGCCGATACATCAAAAAGTTTGTTGTTCAAATTGTCGATGTTACCCGATTTTAGTTAATTTAAATACGACGCCAAATAATAAAACATATATTAACATCAAATCAAGACATTTTCTGCTTAATTGTCCAATTAGTTCTGGTTGTATGCTACAAATTTAGGAAGGTTATCCTTTTGTATGGCGCGGCCGCTTTCTCGTATACATTCTAATTTGGTCAGGTTATAGGGAAAATGTTCGTTCTTTCTTCTTTTGGGTAAATCTTTTTAAATCAACGTTATTCAAAGCTGAAACTTACAGGAAAGCTTGCTAGCAGGACGCTCTAATTTTATGTAAAATTTCATGTTTTATAGTCTTATGGGAGCACTAAATTCAATCTTTAAAATTTCGCTAACTTTATTTCGTAATTAAATGGTATATCTCACTAATTGACTGGATAACACAATCCACAATTGCAGATATTGTTAGGGTCTACTAGTGGAATATTTGAGTGCTCTTTATTCGATTGCAACTTCACTCGTTTCCTTGTAAATCAGAATTTCCTGATTTTCTAAACAAATTAATTACTAAAAAAATATCATAATTTTCAAAAAACTAACATTGCTCAAATTACGCACAAATTAAGGTGTACTAGTGCTTTTTTTTTTTAAATTTCTTCTATCAGCCGTTTTCGAGATACAGAAAACCCAAAAACGTTACTGCAGCGGAATCTTGAATAATTCGAAAACCGTAAGATGCACAAATTCCGCTATTTGCGCACATTTATAACACGACGAAAGCTACTCAGTCATGTACTTTGTTATGAGCTAGACCGTCTTTTTCAAAATTATGCCGCTGAGGGAACGTTACCCTCCTGGGAACGTGCTCCTCCGTATCTTAAGGACAGCTTTCGGTGCAGGGAGTCAGTGAATGGTCGCCAACCTCGGTCATGTAATGCGCTCCTTTTGGCCTTTCCTTCTTGCCGCACTGACTTCTTTAGTAAATCTTTTGCGGCTCACTCGGTACGCCTATGGAACTTATTACCTGCTTCTGTTCGTACTTCTGAAACTTTATTTACTTTTAAGAAAAGACTTAGGGAACATTATTTTAATCTATGTAATTACTGAAACTTTACCTCATCTATTTAAGTACTTATCACCATTTTTCTTTGGCTTCATACTTATATATTGATATTTTATTTATATTATTTATGTATTTATTTATTCGTTATATATGTACTAATATATATTTTATATAATATAATATTATTTATGTATTTATTGATACCTATATGTATTATGTCTAAATAAAAACCATAATTGCAGCCACCCGTTACTTGCTTTTAAAACTATACAATCCTATAAGTTTCCAAGGTTGCCTGGAAGAAATCGCTCAAAGCGATAAGGCCGCCTTTGCACTGTCTGTAAATATTTTTTGATGTCTCTGTACTATTGGTGTGCAATAAAGAATATTTATCTTACCCTGGCGGAATCGGTTTTTTATGAATATCTCCGAAATTGTAAGACGCACAAATTCCGCTGCTGGCGCACAATTAGTCCTCATGATGCTCTAATTTTCTATTATACTCACATCCTTCTTAGCTACAACATTCCGCTGGCGTAATACACACTAGAAAAATAGCTGTCTAAGGTTTTTTGTGTCGCATTTTGTTTGCGCTCTTGCAAAATTCTAAAAACTATTTTCCTATCTTTGGAGTTACCGGCGAGTCAACCGTCAATCGTTTTTCAATTAATGAGCAGTTACGGTTTGCTATTGGTCAATGCAATCACACCACTTAGCATGCAAATGAACCAATCAACGCATTCGCGTAAAGCGGGGTAAATTAGCGCGAATTTTAAAAATCGCACTATAACGAATCCGCGTAAAAAGGGGTCGCGTTAAGCGGGGTATTACTGTATATAAGAGAAAAAAATATATATAAATAATAGTCACCCAATATCGTTTGACTCATTGTTGATGGAGAGTCGTAAGTTTTCACTTCTGTTATATACTTTTTCATATACAAGTACACTGAAATAAATAACAGTAATTACAAATTTAAATAACTTGACTGTGTTCTTAGGTAAAAGCTGTTCAGTTTCATGTCAAGAAACCGCAGTCATGCCGTGCTTACGATAAGAGTAGTAAATCTGTGAAAAACATTTTCGAATTTTTGATACATTTTTGCATTTTCCGACTGGTTTCCTTAGATTATTTACATTACAATTTTTGAAATGTGTAGCTCAGATTATGTATTTTTATACTTCATTATGAAATTATTGAAATAGCTGGAAAAGAATGGATGAAGAAGGGAAGGGACAGGACAGAGTGGAAGAAGATGGAGGAGGCCTATATCCAAGAAGGGATTGATATCCAGAATCCAAACAATATCAAATAAAATCATATAAAATAAATTAACATTAGGTATAAGTAAAATACTAACAATGTATCTTGATGTAAAAAAGGATGTCAAGAAAATAAAGGCTTATTTTTTTTTTATTTTTTTATACTGCATTATCATTTATCTGTCTTATTTGTTCTTATATGATTAAATGATGAAATGGATGAAGTTACTGCTTTTTAAAATATTCTTAGCAAATATGTACTTACTGCTCTTACCGCCTATACGATAGGACGTTTAAATTGTGCCACACGATAAGACAGAGAGACTGCTCTTATTGTAAGCACGGCAGAGTTTGAGCCTTGGCAGTTTTTTTAAGAGTATCCTGTATCATCACCAGCCGAAAGATGTCCACTGCTTAACAAAGGCCTGCATGTGTGTTTACAACCCATATCGTCCCCACTGCAGGGTACAGGTCTCTTAACTTGGGAAGGTTAGGTCATAGTCCACACACGGGGGCCAAGTCCGGATTGGTCTGATTTCTAATTAATTATTTCAGCTTAAAAATGTTGCACTGTTAAATATAACTTTCCCCATAGATTCAAAGTCAGCATTTGAATTCTGAGCCACATACAAACAGTGGCTTCTTTATTTTAGATTATGATCTTCTTTATTTTAGATTATGATTGTAATCAATAACTTACTCTGGACAAAAGGTCCCTCTTTCATATTTGCAAATCCACTCATAAACATTTTGGTTCGCCTTCAAAAGCTCCACAATCTGCCGTGCAACCTTCTTCCCCTCTTCACTGAACTCTACACAGTTCAAATTAGATTTCTCCTGACACAGTCTCACTAATAAAATCTCTTTGTACAGGGCTATATTCTGAAAACTCATTTTAGTCATGGAAGATGACAAAAAATGCAAGATCTTTTGTAGATACTCCAAAATAAAAGCTGGGTGCAGCATGCTAACTAGCTTCTCAAATTCCATGGTTCTTGGGTCCATTTCCACGTTTTTTGACTTGCTTTCCTCGTCTTTGCGTCTTAGCAGCTCTCTCAGGTCGAAACTGGGGTCCAATCGAGAGTTGACCGAGGAGAACTTGGAATGTTTTCTTCGAGGTTTATCTCGATTTTTAGTGTCCATGGTACTGGGCGTTGTATTATATTCTCTTTGGGGCTGGTTTGATTCTTGAAAATGTCACAAATACGCAAGTCGTTGATGTGGTCTCTAAATAAACTTTATTCGAAGGTAGTTAACAAAATATCGAAGTTGTACCTGAGATAATGGTTTACTTAGTAACGAAAGTTGTGGATTTATTTGTTTGTATCTACGTAAGTAGTTTAATGTAAATTTATAATTTCTCTTAAAATGCCTCCGATAAATTTACTTTTTTCAAAATTCTTGAAAATTCCCCGAGCGAAAATCAGTGTTGCCGGCACAGAAAATGAAAAAAGTCCAAAACCAGTCGTGAAAAGTTCCGTTATGACTTTGAAAGTTCCGTTCAGTAAAACTTTTTCGCCACAGCGTGTGTGCGTCGCCAACGCCACAACGTTATTCGCAACTAGGTATAGGTAGGTACTAGACCCCGCTATTACCGGCTCAGAGATATTTCAAACTTCTTCTTCTTATCGTGTGGCACATTTAACCATTCTATCCACAAGGTATAAACTGATATCTGTCGGACATGTCCGTCGTGGAGGGGAGGCCACGTAAGGCTACCTTGAGAGGCCTCTCAACCGTGTCGAAGAACCAGTTAATGTCGCTGGTCTCCTTGAGGCTGCCGAGGTATGGCTGCACAATGCGGTACTTTTGGGGTGGTGGCGGTGGCTGCGGGCGCGGCGACGAGTATCGCAGTGGCAGTGGAGCGGCGTGGCGGCCAAGAGACCCGGCACGGTGGCAGCGCTGCCGGCAGTGGCCGGCGCCTTTAACCGGGCCGCATAAGTGGCCCGGAGAGGTGGCGTGGCGGTGGTGGTGGGTGGCGAAGCCAGGAGTCATGGGTGCCGTACTGGACCCCGGCTTCACCACTTGGCGGAGCGTCGGGGCACAGGTGGAGGCAACCGGGTGGTTGGCGTCGGTATGGCGACCTGGCGCAGGCGCGGGTCACGCTGCTGTAGCGGTCCCGCGAGAAGCAGGAAGGGCCTCTTCTCCGGGGCGCAGCGTGGCGGTCAACGGCGCTCAACGAGTGGCGGAACACCCTCGCATAGTTTCCTCGGCAGCTGAGGACTCAAAGTCGGAAGGGGGACGGGCTCATGGAGCAGCTCCAAGAAAAAGCGCTTGGCCGTGATCACGTCTCGTCTTCCTCCTCGTCGCGCTTTCATCGTGTGTGGAGGAGCGACGGATCAATGCAACTGGGCCGCCCCAGCTTGATAGCCGCGACGTCCTCCGGCCGCACAGGTCGGCTCTCTCACCGAGTCACTCCTCATGGATGCGCAAGTACGCTGCCATCCAACGGAGCATTCCCTCCGACAAGAAATCAATGTTTCTTAGTTGGGTCTTCATGAGCAAGTCACGCTCATAATGGCTGAGAAGATGCTCTCTTGGCAGGCAGAACTTTCCTACCGGAGAGAGCCGTTGTGGGGGGCCGAGGGTGACGGCGAGGGAGTCTCGCGCGTGGCGAAAAATGTCCTGATTCACAGGGGTTGGAACACTGAAATATAAAAGAGGGCGAGCGAAGCGAGCCCGAAGAAAATTTTCAAAGTAGCGTCCGTTTTTTCGTTTTTAGCAACGTTTAACACTGGTCAAGAGAATTTGGAAGCTTTGAGTCCTTCAGTGTGAGCTTTATTTATCACTAAAAGTTACGAAAAGTTCCGATGATCATTAAGTTCCGCAAAAGTTCCGCTGAAGCCTCAAAAGTTCCGAAATCGGAACAAAAAGTCCGCGCCGGCAACGCTGGCGAAAATATTATTGTATTTTTTTTTGTATATTGCAAAAAAGTGTTTCAGAAAACGCTGCTACATTTTGTGGAATTTGCGTTCCACAAATCATCGCGGCATTGCAGCAACCAACATGAAGTAATGGAATAGAAACATGTATTCCATTAAAATTCAATCACATCTTCATTTTTTTTGCCATTAAATGTTTATTATTATGCAAAACAAACATCAAATAATTAAATTGTGTTTTTGGTACAGAGATCAATGATAAACACATACCATACATAATGCCGAAGTCATTTTAATTTTTGCACTTTGCAGCCTATGTGCATTTCATAACCAAGTTTGTTTATAGTTGCTAGGATAAGAAAATTCCTTGTTTTATAGGAAATTATTAAAAAATTTGTTAGTCTTTAAATATTCCGTTATTCTATATTTAGTTATTTATTTATATTAGTATATTATTAAGTATATTATTATTAGTTATTATATATGGGAAACCATATAATAAAGCTACTGCGGTAATAAAACAGGCATAATAGAATGTAATAGCTTGTAATAGTTAGTATCCCTAGCTTGAGCTTCTATGGTTGCTGTGAACTGCGTGAAAAAAATAAGATTAATCAAGCAACATTTATTACTGTCAGTGTCATGTCATTTCATGCTTCGTTCGTTTCTCACTCATTGTTTTGATCAGCATTTTTTTCAAATTTTTTGAATTCTAAGTAAAATTATAATGTAAATTATACAAAATGTCTTTCGACGCAAGCTGGGATATAGACAAATACAGAGAAGAGCATGAGAGCGAGGACCATTGGCTGCTTCGGCAGAGGTTTATGGAGAGATGGAAAAACGATTATCCTGAGGAAAGGCTCGTCTGCCTGGCAAGGGTCTTCGCTAATATGGAGCTGTTGGGGTGCCGGTACCCGCCGGAGGTCATGCAAGAGGTCTCTGGGCTAGCACACGACGTGAGTTCCAACCTAACCTTATCTGTTGAGATGTTTAATTTAAGTTGTTTTGATTGAAGATTGGGCCCCAAGTGATGTTTTCTGTATCGTTTTTATAGTTTTGTAACTGGCGTAATAAACTATTTTTCTTTCTTTCTTTCTTTCATTTTAATAAACAAAGCATTGTATCTCAGTGTAAACGTCATTGGTACACCTATATAACACATATAAATATACACAATCTCATTATTATGCAGGTAGCAAAAGAATATAGAAAAACAAGGAAAGACAAATTGCAAAGGACTTTTGTGTCCGCCTCCACTGCAGCTGAGGACCGCGCGAGGGGCGTCAAACGCGAAGGCGGTATCATAGTCGAAGCACCACCACAGAAATCCACCAGAATTGAATTCGTAAAACAAGGCCAGAGTAAAAATGATGAGGAAATTGAAATATCTGATTCTGAAGATGAAAGTGCTGATAAAAAGGCGATTGAGAAGGCAGAAGAGAAGAAATCTTCTCAAGTTGTAGATGCTAATGAGTATTTGAAGGAAATGTCGAAAATGAAATGCTTAGATATTAGGTGTTTTAACGAAAGAATGTTCAATTCTACATTTGGTAGAATGGTTTTGTTGGTGAGGCCTTGGACAAATAAGTTATCTAATATACAAGGTAAGATGAAGCTAAGGTAATGAATGATTTAATTAGGAAAGTTTAAACATTGATTTATGTTAAAAATGACCCTTCTACTAAACCTAGCTTTAAAAAGTTGGACACTGCTGGGAATTGGACTCAGCCTCACGAAGCTATGAAGGCAGTTTCTTAAATGATGTTTGAGCTAACTTCTAACATCCTACATCATATATTTTTATTATTTTGTTTTTTCCATCTAAGAACTTATTCCACATTCATCTCCCAACACCAAGCTCTTATCAAAATCAACTTTGTGTACATAAACACATTATATAGGTTTTTTATTCATTTTTCCTTTTCAGCAAGCTGTCAGTCCTGTCAAATACAGCTTACTAACACATATGAGGGTGGTTTCTTCTCTCTCTACCTGAATGGGGTGCTGGTGGCCCGTGCCAGCGGGGACACGAAGGCCGAAGCTAAAAGCGTTGTCGAGATTATGGCGTGGAATGTGAGTAAGCAACTGAGTTACACTTATTGTATCGATAAAATGGAGCGATGATTTGCGCAAGGTTGCTGGTAACAGCTGGATGCTCATGATCGAAGATAGATATAATATATAATAATAATAAAGTTTTTTTATTTCCATACTTACAAAAAGGATTACTATTACATTTCAAATGAATAAGTTTTGTTAGTATTAAGTTAAGTTCTAATTATTAGTATTGGTTAGTTAACTATCGAGTATGGACCCCTTTTGGGTAAAAGCCTCCTCCAGCGTCATCCAAGCCTCTCTATCGTTATTATATATATAGATAGAGATATAAGATATATAAATAAGCGGCGTGCCTTTGGGGAGGCCTATGTCCAACAGTGGACTAATACAGGCTGATGTTGATGATGAAAATAAACTGAACACATGTTTTCAAATCATTATGTTCATCTTTCAGTTAAATGACATGTCGGGGGCTGTTTTAAAGCTGAATACATACATTATTTTATTTATAGTACTTTAATCTTAAGATGGCCCATAGCTGGCCAAGGTGTGTGGTAAAATAAAATTTTGTGACAAGAGTCTGTCCCTATCACACCTAAATGATTTACAATAGACTATCCTGCTGTCACCTATCCTGAACGCTTTTATTCATTCAAATCGTTGTTTATTATTTTTCATTTATCTACTGCATTTATCTTTTGACCTGGGGTTGGCCACTAGCCCCACAACCTCCACTAATCTGGACTTGGCCCCCGTGTGTGGAGTATGGCCTAAGCTTCCCAAGTTATGGGAAGAGACCCGTGTCCCTGCAGTAGGGACGTTATGGGTTATGTTAACTAATGTTTATTAGAAGTGTAGTGTACCTACATTGTAAATTTTTTGAAGATCATCTTTTTAAGTCTATTCATTTATGTTCTACCAACAGAGACTTCGCGAAGAACTGATAAGTGTAGTGGTCAAAGAGCAGTGGATAGCGCACGGCGACCGGATATCGGTCAATGACGTGTGTGCGAGGGAGCGCGCGGCGGCGGCCGAGTTCGGGGCGCCCATAGAGAGCAGCATAGCCAACAAGTGAGTTTTAATGTAAAGTAGTGAGATTTCTGAGGTGCTTTGCGAGATTTGGCGAGGTAATTTCGGAGATTCGGCGAATTACAATAAAAAAATACCAAAATCAGATTTCCTTGAGCCCATAAAAGTTATACTAGGAGGTGAAGCGTAGTAGTGTTAGAATAGTGGATAGCGCACAGGACTATACACTACACAGGATATCGGTCAATGACGTGTGCGCGAGGGAGCGCGCGGCGGCTGCCGAGTTTGGTGCGCCGATAGAGAGCAGCTTCGCCAACAATTGAGTTTTACAGTGAGGTAGTGAGAGAGGGATGTTTGGTAAGATGCTGAGGAGATTTGGTGAGGTGCTTTGGGAGGTTTGTTGAGGTGCTTTGGGTGATTTGGCGAGGGGCTTTGAGAGATTTGGCGAGGTGCATTGGGAGAGGCGAGTGTGCTTTGGGAGATTTGGCGAAGTACTTCGGGAGATTTGGCGAGGTGCTTTGGGAGGTTTGGTCAGGTGCTTTAGGAGATTTGGTGAGGTGCTTTGAGAGGTTTGGTGAGTTGCTTTAGGAGATTTGGTGAGGTGCTTTGGGAGATTTGACGAGGTGCTTTTGGAGATTCGGCGAGGTAAAAAAGTGACTGCGAGGTACGAGATCCCGCGTGATAATAGGGGTAACTCCGCGAAGTCAATACTTGGCGATGGAGACTCGGCAAACAGACTGCGTGATTTCAAGACTTTCGCGAGTGAATTTAGCGAGATTTTAGACTTTAGAGAATTTAACTAGCTATTCATTATTTCAAGCCGTTCATGCCCACATAACAGAGATTTCTCGCAATAAATGGAAAGAAATATCCTATCTTATAAATCCTAAATTATATACATGAACGCAAATTACAATAAAATTATATGTGTCATATAAAAGATTTCAACGGGTTTCATTAACAAGTTTTGATATAAAAGACATCAACGAGTGCTACAATGTTTATGTTTCGAATTTACTGTGCATTACATTTGTTTTTTTTATATCTTTGTCGAAAACGATTCTAACAATAATAATTCTATCGATCTATGGTTAGTTGTTTTAGATCTACAATAAATCTGTGAGAGTCTAAACCTAAACTTCTAGAAAAAAGAAGAATTTATTTTGATAGTACCTATGTAATTTTTGTACACACTAATGTATTTCACTAATGACGCCATCTTTTGTCGAATAGGTGAATTACCAGTGAATTACATTACTTGGAGCCCTTTGTTGCTAACATTGACTTTTAAAGCACGTTCCGCGCTACTCGACAACAGATGGCGTGCAGTTCTTGAAAGAATGAGCTCAGGAATAACAACATGCACTGATATTTTCGAGTATTATTCTGCCATTTTTCATATCTCCAGTTTTTTTTTGTATTAAGTGAATTAGTTTATAAACGCTCCGATTGAACTTGCGAAGCTCGGTCAACCAGCTAGTAAATCATAATACATTGTAAATTATTCCACTGTTATATATAACACTCCCGATTATTATTCCCAATATTATTTCAAATGGTCACAGGGCTAGCCAATCTAAGCTCATCCTGGAACGAACCCAACCCAGGAACCCGG
This sequence comes from Coleophora deauratella, assembly GCA_958295455.1. Taxonomy (NCBI): domain Eukaryota; kingdom Metazoa; phylum Arthropoda; class Insecta; order Lepidoptera; family Coleophoridae; genus Coleophora; species Coleophora deauratella. Next base: position 3,692,176 of record OY282416.1, on the reverse strand, counting down.
GTAACCATTAACCACTTTTGTTGGAAAACGAAATTCTATTTAGTAGACATTGGTTACATCAATACAATCATATCTAATATAATTTGAATGTTTTTTTAAATGTGTTTTATATTTGTATATTTATTATTGACATTATTGGATTTTTATTTTTTATGTTTATAATTTATAATACATGGTGCCCATGACTTCGTCTGCATAATAGGAATAAAGTATGATGAATTTCTTTCTATAGCCATAACTTGAGAATTATTGGTTCCCCATACAACATTTCATCCCCTATTTCACCCCCGTCAAGTTTCATTTTCGCGACAAAAAGCCTATACCCTTCTCCAAGGTACTATCTCCATACCATAATTCATCAAAATTGCTTCAGCTGTTCAGGCGTGAAAACGTAACAGACAGATGGACAGACTTACTGATGTACCGATCCCGGGAGCGATCAGCGAATAAGGCTACTTCATACGTCCTCGCAAGACTTGGGAATATTCCCATGAACGGGACATCAGTAGTAGGATCTGAGTTCAGTGTTTATTTTATTTTATTAGGATGATGCAGCTGATGGGCTGGAAAGGCGGAGGGTTGGGTGCTGATGCTCAGGGCATCGCTGAACCCATCAAGCCCCATCTACAAATGGTAAGTTATACAATATTATTACTATACTGACAAAACTGGATTCGATTTTGGTATTTAAATAGGGAGAATCCTCATAAAATACCTGAAGCCTAAATAAACAAGGTGTCTACTCATGAAACTGAACAACTTTCCCCAAGGAATTCAATACAACTATTCAATATTCAATTCGCAAAAAAAATTGACTCATAGTAATTGATCAACTGGCGAATGAAGGATTTGATCACTTATTTTGTATGAAAAGTCCTTTTTTTGTTGAGAATTTACTATAGGTTGACTAGAGGTGACTGACTCGGTGGCTCAGTGGTTAGCGCTCCTTACTACTGACCGAGAGTCGTGGGTTCGATCCCCACCCAGGGCAAACATTTCTGCGATGAGCAGATTTGTTTGCTCTGTGTCTGGGTGTATTATATTTATATATGTATGTATATCAGTCTCTGGTTCCCATAGTACAGGGAATCCTAGTTTGGGGCCAGATGACCGTGTGTGATTTGTCCCGGATATTATTAGGTTCCTTGGGGAAAGCATTTTCTAAAGGTTCGTCATCATCATCATCATCATCAGCCAAAAGATGTCCACTGCTGAATAAAGGTTCCCCCTCAAAGATTTTTACACCGATTTTATTTATTTTTATATTAAGGTGAACCGTGCGGGCCTAGGCAGCCAATCCTCAGACATCCAGCAAATCCGGCGCGCGGCCCAGGCGCTGATGCAGCGGTACCTGGCCTCCGACACCCTGGACGTGGACCTGGTGTTTAGCGCAGAGTTCAGCAAGGAGGAGCGGGCTCAACTCCACAAGTGTGCTCAGAGGGCTGGCCTGGCGTCGCGCAGTTACGGCAACGAGGAGAGGTAAGACACTGCACTATATGCATACCCCGGATACTACTTACTTACAATACAGGCATACCCCGGGCACTTTGTAAACAGACACTACACGGACACTTGGTAAGCAGACACTACAGTATAGGAATACCCCGGACACTAGGTAAGCATACAATACACTATAGGGATACCCCGGACACTTGGTAAGCAGACACTACACGGACACTTGGTAATCAGACACTACACTATAAGCAGATCTGGTGTTCAGCGCTGAGTTCAGCAAGGAGGAGCGGGCTCAACTCCACAAGTGTGCTGAGAGGGCTGGCCTGGCGTCGCACAGTTACGGCAACGAGGAGAGGTAAGACACTGCACTATATGCATACCCCGGATACTACTTACTTACAATACAGGCATACCCCGGGTACTTTGTAAACAGACACTATACGGACACTTGGTAAGCAGACACTGCAGTATAGGCATATCCCGGAAACTAGGTAAGCAGACACTACACTATACGCATATATGTACCTCACATTTGGTAAGCAGACACTACAGTATAGGTATAGCATACCCCGGACACTTGGTCGACACTATAGGCATATCTCGGACACTTGGTAAGCAGACACTGTAGTATAGGAATACCCCGGACACTAGGTAAGCAGATACTACACTATAGGCATATGAAATGAAATATATTTATTTGCTTGAATTTTGGTAAGTACAAGTACAGGATGTTATTAATATTAATTTCCGCAAAATTCTGCTTAAATTCAGCGTGCAAATTCTTAAATAACAATGGAGTCAATAAGTTCACAATACCCCGGACACTAGGTAAGCAGATACTACACTATAGGCATATGAAATGAAATATATTTATTTGCTTGAATTTTGGTAAGTACAAGTACAGGATATTTATTTGCTTGAATTTTGGTAAGTACAAGTACAGGATGTTATTAATATTAATTTCCGCAAAATTCTGCTTAAATTCAGCGTGCAAATTCTTAAATAACAATGGAGTCAATAAGTTCACAATAATAAATAATTAACAATTATAATAATTATAATTTATTTTATTTGCACACAAAAGTTATTACAGTACATTCCTACATAACAAAAATAATACCTACTTAATAATTCACGTTTAATTTTTTTCAATATATTTTCTCTAAGATGTCATAAATGATTAATATACTACTAAAACCGCCGCCCGAGATATTCACCAACAGAGTAAAAACGCCTTTCTAACAGCTATGCATGCAGTTTAGTCTTGAATGGTATTAAAGGCAGATCCCTTATGCCTTCGGGCATTTTATTATAGATTTCTATTGCTTTAAAAAAACAGTTCCTCTTTAGAAGTGTCAACCTGCAAAAAGGTACTTGGAGCTTATTGTCCAGCTTTTCTCTTAACTGTCTTGTACACGCATGTTTACGAGTAGGGAAGAATTCCGGATACTGTTTGACAAATATACATGCAGTTTTTATGTACAAACACGGAAGGGGCAGAATTTTCGCTTCTTTGAAAAGTGGTTTGCAAGAGTCTCTGAAATGCGCCCCATACATCGCCCTTACGCACTTTTTTTGTGCTCGGAAAACCATTTCAATATCGGTACAGTTACCCCATATTAGAAGGCCATATTGGAGAAAAGACGCTACATAGCCATGATATGCGCTCAGTGATACTTCTTTTGATGCAATTTCTCGTAGTCTTCGTAGAGCATATACAAATCCATTAAGCCTGTCGCATATGGACTGTACATGACACTTCCAGTTACACGTTGCATCAACATGGATACCTAAGAATTTTATAGACTTTAGTTGTTCTATTTTATTTCCATCTAATTGTATATTTAATGGCAACAATTTGGCTTTGTCTGTTTTAAATTGCACGATTTTTGTTTTCTTCAAATTGACTTGTAGGTTATTATCCTTCAACCATTTTAATAATACGCTCCCCGTTTTACAAATCTCTTGTTCTAACTCTAACTTGTTGTTACTCCTTATAACAACAGTCGTATCATCTGCAAACAGTATGGTTTGGTGATATATAATACTAGGCAAATCATTAATGTATATGATAAATAAAAACGGACCAAGTATACTCCCTTGCGGTACTCCATTGTTAACAGGCATATAGCTTGAACGACTAGTTATTTTCTTGGAACCAACAAGTTTTTTAATTTCCGTGCACTGATGTCTGTTGTTCAAATAACTTTCAAACCATTTATTAGCTATTCCTCTGACGCCATACTTTTCCAGCTTAATCAATAAATGATCATGATGAACAAAGTTAAATGCTTTGCTCATATCCAGAAATAGGGCTGCCACAGATGAACCTTTATCAAGGCACTCGGTAACAGCTTTAATCAATTTGAAATTGGCTAATGTTGTAGACTTGCCTTGTCTAAAACCATTCTGTTCTGGTTGTAACATTTCATGTTTCTCGAAGAAATTTTTGAGCCTGATAAGCATAGCCTTCTCTATTATTTTGGCAAGTATGGGAACAAGAGTAACTGGGCGATAATTGTTCATTTCATTTGCATTTCCCGTTTTGTAGAGCGGCTTTACAACTGCAAATTTCATCTTTTCGGGAAATATCCCTTGACAAAATAACAGGTTAATAATGTGGTTTAGAACAGGTGCTATGTAAACCGCTACAGCCTTTACCAACCTCGTGGACAATTCATCGTAACCTGTAGCATTCGTGTTCGTTAGTGACATTATTATTCGTTGCACTTCTTGAGCAACGGTTGGAAGTATGAACATGCTACTTGGTGACATGTCGATGTTTGTTCCATCAGGCACACTATTATATTCATTATTTGATATGTTAGTAAAGAAGTTGTTAAAAGCTGTTGCAATCCTCAGTGGATCTGATAGAGATTCACCATTTGCAATTATGTCGCCAATTTCTGGTAGTCCTTTGTCCTGTGTAGTGTGCTATTTGATAATACCCCACACAGCCTTACCCTTATTCCTCGCCTTTTGAATTAAACTTTTATTTCCCATTCTTTGTGTTTGAAAAATGCATCGTCTCAAGATTTTGGAATATCGTAAATATGTCTTTTTATTCGACTTTTTGTTTGCCTTTGACTTGCTATATTGCATGTATAGTACTCTTTTATGTATACAAGCTTTCTTCAGCGTCTTTGTCATCCAGCGTGATTTATTCTTCTTGTTCACAATTTTCACTGTTATTTTCGGGAAGCACAAGTCAAAAAACATCATCAATATATTATGGAATTCAGAAAAAGCGTGATTAGTATCATCCATACTCAAAATATCAGAGAAGGATAGAGAAGCAATAGCATCAACAAATTTGTTAACATTTTCATTACTCATATCTCTTTTTTCCTCGAAGCACTGTTGTCTCACCGTTTTGATGTCTTGTGTAATTTCCAAAAATTGTCCTGTACAATGATATTTTACTTAAGGATATTGCACGCTAAAGCAACGCGCCATCGTAGCGCGGCACAAGACACTATACGTAGCTATACATTAATGGTAAACGTCGTAGAAACAAACGAAACACAGCCCATCTCTTTCTTACGAATGGAGCGCGTGAATTGCTATTTCATATTACGTCATCTCGCAAGCCGAACGCGTGACTTTTGAGAACATAGCGATAGCGTGGAGTAGCATTTGAATTATTGTATTGGGCATCGTGAAGTAGTGTTTCAAATACTGCCATTCGTAATGTTTTCTGGAATGTTATACAATTGACTTAATTGGAATTCCAGATATATATAATGGGATTTTTAAATGACGGATATGAATATTTCAGGCTAAATTATTAATCGGGATAAATATGTCAAGTTGTCGACTTTTGTTTAGTCGAGGATTTAGTGCGATGAACTGTTTTATTTTGGATCCGGCGCTCAAACTTAGCATAGTTGTTCCCTAGGCCGTTCTGAGTGGATTAAGCCCGGGAGCCATCGGGAGCCATTCCCCGTTTGGCAGGGGGAGGGGGGGAAAGTTTGTTTCTGCCGTGCTCCATTTGTGGGCTTATATCTCCAAAACTATTGGTACTAGGGCAAGTGAGATATCATTTTCGTATGATTCTAGGTCAACGAATTCATTTCTGTAACAAAAAAAATGACTGTCCAAATATAAAAAAAGAAATATTTGATAAAACGTATAAAACACGACTACCTTTTTTCTGAATATGTGTCGATTAATTTTTGATGGTCTAAGATATAAGCATGAAAAAAATATGTTCTGAAAGCCACACTTCCTAGGATTATAAAAATATAAATAACATTAGAATAGCATAATAAATACTTAGTGAAAAAAAATAAAATTCAATGCATGGCAGCGTGGCATAAAACGCGCGGTCTGCGCGGTTCTAAATTTCAGCAGTTCTATTTCTTTTTTTTCTATGAAAAGTATTTTTTTTTTGTTGCAGAAATGAATTTGTCATCCTTGAAATATCCGAAAATGATATCGGACTTGCCCTAGTACCTAAAGTTATGGAGATATAAGCCCCAAAAGAAGCGCGACCCAACAAGTAGATAATGAAGTGTGGGTGGTTTTTTTCCACATATCGTCCCTCGCACCACTAAGTCACGTATCTCAGTTTTTTGATGATTTGAGTTAGGACTGCCACTGACTTCCTTGGGTCGTTCTCTATGTTTTCCTTTAACTCACGCTTCTGTATGAATAGTGGTTCTCATGATATTGGTATTTACATAGTTAACGTATCTCATAAAAATCCAGGAAAAAATTCAACTAAGTGACGTAACTCACTTAGGGTTTTTAGTCAAAACCTGTTTTAAGACTTTGATAAAATATTATATCGTATCTCATATAGGATTTTTAGTGAAATGTTATTTACTTAGGCAATGAGATACGATACGATATTATTATACTGTTCTTTATTTTGGCGAGAGATAGACGGTTGATATGCTGTTAGGCCGCGGGTGCACTGATCTGATCCGGTCAGATCCGTCAGCCTGTCGGTCCTCTTAAAAACTGTTAGATGTACGCGGGTGCACTGGTCCGGTAAACTGTCGGACGGAAACAGTCATTCCACCGTTTTACAGCGCTGCTGCACTCATCCGATCCGGTCAGATTCGACAGCCAAGCCACGCCTATCTATCGGTTCTGTAAAAACCTGTCGGATGTACGCTGCTGCACTGGTCCGATAACTGTCTGATGAAAACAGATATTCCACAGCTCCGCCCGCTCCGCATAGCAAGCGTCGTCGTCGCTTTGAATAGTGTTGTCTATTGTACGATAGAAAATGTGCTCGACTTTTAAACCAACTATTATAATATTATGTAATATTTTTTACTCGTATGTTTAGTTATATTTATAGCCCATAGGCATATTGTATGAATCTATACGTAAGTATTTATTTTTCACTATCTTCCGCCCGCGTGGACTTCAGAATTGTGTCCAAAAAGAAAGAAAATACTAAGATAGTGCCATCTAGTGACGAAGTGAAAATTTTGAGTTTTTAAGCATTCCTACGGGAACTATTAAGTTACCTACCAAATTTCATCCAAATCCATTTCAGTAGTTTCGGCGTGAAAGCGGAACAAACAAACAAACAAACAAACTGACAAACATACAAACAAATTGACAAACAAACAAACATCCATACTTTCGCATTTATAATATTAGTGAGATGAGATTAGTGAGATTAAAAATGCATAACGCTTAAATACTTGGGTGGTAACAGAACCTAAACAAGTAAATATTAAAAACTGAAAATCTAAATATTTTACATAAGTAGATGCTTTACACATTTTCTTAAATAGTATTTTTCACTTAGTACAAAATACTATAATATATTCATACATACATATGCATTTGCATATTCAATAACTATACATTAAACCTTAACATAGTAAGTAAAAACATGTCGATAAATTATGCACAACACTTCTTTTCGTCCGGTAAGAATGTCAGCATCGGACTGCGTCGGATGAGTGCATCATCGTTCATAGAAAATGTACAGCGACTAGTAAGAGCCGATAAAATAAGAGCCGCTTTGAAAGTCATCGGTCCTGTAAACTGTCGATGTCGGATAAGTGCAGTAGTACTCATACCAAATGTACAGCGACTGAATCAGACTGTGACGTCATCTTCTGTCAGATCTGACCAGATCGGATGAGTGCAGCAGCGCTGTTAGCCACAAAGTAAGTGTCGTCGCGTCGTTGTTATTGAATAGTGTTGTGCCCAGTACATGTGTGCTTTGGGCTTTTAGCCAACACCAATTATTGAAGTTGTTGTTTTTAATAAGGCGTAAAAGTATAAGTATACCTATGCTTGATTTATGATGTATTTATGATGTAGGTAACCAAGTGTTTTAATACATCTAAAATTGTGGTTTTCTCATAAAACTTTTCATATTAAAAATACCATATCATTACATGAAACTGCATATCGTCGGTGAGCAAACAACACCGCACAAGTTGATTTTTGCGTTTCCGATATGAGAGCCTTTGGATGCAGGTTTTAAACGCATTCCTATGTACCTATAAGATTTAGGTAAACATATCGGCCGATAAGAAGCCGTTATTAAAAAAATAACACTACCTAAGTATTTTTCTGTGCCAACACTAATCAAATAGTTTTTTTGGGTGACTTGTAAAGTAGGTAAAAATGACATACGCGGTGTTGTTTGCTCACCGACGATATTCTAAAAGTGTATGTTAATAGGTCCAAAGATAAAAACGAACCTTTTATTTTTTATTCAAAACGCATTACATTAAAATAAGAAGAGGCTTGGGTGGCTACAGTACAGAACCTAAATATGTAAATATTATTGAAAATCAAAGTATTTTTATCTAAGTAGATGCTTTACACATTTTCCTAAATCGTATTTTTTTTCTATTAATATAAAATACCATGATAAACATACAAACATATGCATTTGAATATTCTATAAATTTATATTGATTTCTGTAGGTACCTATAAAACATTATCATATTAATATATATGTAAATCGATAACTAAAATCTAAATGTCGATGAAATATGCATAACACTTCATCTCGTCCTGTAAGGATGTCAGTGTCAGACTGTGTCGGATGAGTGCAGCACATTCATTGAAAATGTACAGCGAATAGTGAGACCGAAAAAAATAAGATCCGTTTTATAAGTCCGGTAAACTGTCGGAGTCGGATGAGTACACCCGCCCTCATACAAAATGTACAGCGACTGAAACGGACTGTGACATCATCTGTCGGATCTGATCGGATTGGATGAGTGCGCCCGCGCCTTTAGGATGTTTGCGGGGGGTGAACGACGGTGGCGCAGGGAAGTTCTGGCTAATTAAACTATAGGACTTGGTGATAAGTAGTTCTTTAATGATTTGTTATATTTTATTACATATAGGTTGAAAACATATATATATTATATACAGGGTGTAAGGGACAGGTTTCCGAAAACTTGAAGGGCTTGCTCAGTAGACGAAACTGAACAACTTTCCACAAGAATTTTTTTCAGGAAACGAAAAAAAAAATCGGCTTCTCATACAAAATTATAAATTTGATTGGACAGTTTGTATGGAGAAGCCGATTTTTTTTTTCGTTTCCTGAAAAAAATTCTTGTGGAAAGTTGTTCAGTTTCGTCTACTGAGCAAGCCCTTAAAGTTTTCGGAAACCTGTCCCTTACACCCTGTATATATTATGTAACAAACCATGTCGGAAATTTTCATATTTTCATAATAAAACTATGATCACTTTGGAGTGTTTATTTTCATAAACTAGTGTAACTGTAGGATCGTAAGTGGAAAATTATTCGGATATTGAAAAACAAAGTTTTCACAAAGTCACGTATCTGTTTTCAAAAATCAAAAAAAATATTACTAATACAATTAAGTGAGTAGGTAATATATCAAGTGAAAGCAGAAACTTTCCTCTATATATAGGTATATTAGTTTTATTTCAGCATGTCTTTGGAATTAAAATATAATTAAAGTTTGAAATTCCCTAACTGAAAAACGGTTGTTTTGAAGAACTTGCAAAAATGAGATACGTGAGTTAGTGGTGCGAGGGACGATATGTGTCGATTAATTTTTGATGGTCTAGGATATTAGCATGAAAAAAATATATTCTGATAGCCACATTTCCTAGGATTATAAAAATATAAATTTCACTAGGAAAGCTTAATAAATACTTAGTAAAAAAAAATATTTGATGCTCGGCGGAGTAGCTTAAAACGCGCGGTTTTAGTATCCGTTGTTCCTAAGTAAATAAAATGAATCATCTAGCGCCCAAATGACTGTTAAGTAACATAATATAAATAGGTACATAATATAATTATTTAAATATTTCTCGCAATCACAAAATATTTGTCACGTAGAACAAAATATAAGTACCCACGAGAAAATCCAAAAAATGTGACTATTTCTCATACGAATTATGGTGGTTTACTATCTATCAGCCGAAAGACGTTCACTGCTGGACAAAGGCCTCCCCCAAGGATTTCCACACCGACCCGACCGCTCCTGTGCGGCTCGCATCCAGCGGCTTCCCGCAACCTTCACCGGGTCGTCGGTCCACGGAGTTGGAGGCCTGCCCACACTACGTCTTCCGGTGCGCGGTCACAACTCGAGAACTTTACTGCCCCTACGGCCATCTGTTCTACGAGCTATGTACCCTGCCTACTGCCACTTAAGTCTAGCGATTCTGAGAGCTATATCGGTAACTTTAGTTCTCCTACGTTGGTATCTCCTCATTTCTGATTCGATCACGTAGGGAAACACCAAGCATAGCACTTTGGGTGATCTTGAGCCTTCTTATGAGGCCTATAGTAAGGGACCATGTCTCGGATACATATGTCGTCTCATCACTGGCAACACACACTGGTCAAAGACTTTAGTCTTGAGACACTGCGGTATTTTGGTCGTGAATATATTGCGGAGCTTCGCGAACGCTGCCCAGCCGAGTTGGATTCGACCATTGATCTCTTTCTCGAAGTTGGACCTACCTAACTGGACTGTTTGTCCCAGGTATACATTATTCGTCAAAATCTTATAGTGTAGTCTCCAACCTTCAGAGGAGTGGGTGTAACACGGACGTTTGACATAATTTTTGTCTTATCCATGTTCATTTTAAGACCCACTTGTTGGGAGACTCTACCGAGTCTATCGAGCATTGCGCCTAGTTCCTCAAAGGTCTCAGCCATGATCACGATATCGTCAGCAAAAGGTGTGAAATGAGTGATGTACTCGCCATTGATGTTGATGCCGAGTCCTCTCCAGTCCAGAAGCTTAAAAAAGTCTTCCAGTGCAGCGGTGAACAGTTTTGGAGATAAAACGTCTCCCTGTCTCACCCCACACTACAGCCGGATAGGTTTCGAATTCTGATCCTGGAGGTGGACCGTCATGGTGGCGTTTTCATACAAACACTTCGATGTGTATCGATAGTCAATTTGGCACCGTTGGAGAGACTTTAAGACAGCCCAGGTCTCGATCGAATCTAAAGCTTTCTCATAGTCCATTATACTCTTCGGTCTTCTGTATAATCTCCCGCAGCGCATGTATATGGTCTATGGTACAGAAGCCTTTTCGGAAACCAGCTTGTTCGGGAGACTGGAAGTCGTCAAACCTGTGTGCGAGACGATTCGTAATGACTCTCGACATGGCTTGTAGACATGGCTCAGGAGTGAGATGGATCTGTAATAATTCAGCAGAGTCATAACACCCTTCTTGAAGAAGAGCACCACCACACTTCTGTGCCATGCTGTAGGCGTTTGTCCCTCGAGAATGACGAAAACGAATAGCTTCTGAGGAGGAAAATGTACCGGTTCTCAACCTGCTTTCAAAAGCTCAGCCGTAATTCCGTCATCACCCGGTGCCTTGTTGTTCTTAAGCTGTTTGAGAGCCATTCTAATCTCGCACAGGCTGACGTCTGGGATATCTTCGGTATAGTGTCTGTTCAATCCGGCTCTCGGATCTTCAGCCAGATTACTGACAGGTAAGCATGTAGTCATGTATAATTGTCCGTAGAATTTCTCAACCTCTTCCAACAGCTAGGGCTTGGACGACACGACTGTGCCATCCTCGGTCTTCAGCTTTGTCAGTTTGGCTTTGACAGCAGACAGATCCCTTGCCAATACCTTTGACCTTTTATTGCGCTCGATAGTCTCTTTTATACGATTGGTATTAAATTGGCGTATATCGCGGGTCAAGGACTTGGAGATCTGTCTATTTAGTCGCCGATATCTTCAGAGGATTTCAGAATCAGGCTCCATTTTTCCTCCATGAGCTTGCTGGTGAGGTCGGAGATCCGATATGTTTTTTTTAAGTCTTGTTTTGAAGGCCTTATTCCCAGCCGTTTGGACAATTTCCACAAACCTGTCGTTGTATTCGTCCACATTTTCACATTCTCCTAGGCATTCGAAGCGGTTGTGCAGCTCGAGCTGAAAGCTTTCGGGGTTTTGGAGTTATATAGGCTACTATCTATCGGGGTACTGGTCGAAGCTTCATCAGTTGTCATGAAAATAATTTGACGTGACTTGCGAAGCACGGAAATGGTTACGAGATTAATGCGCCAATAAGAGTCAAACTCATTATGGTTATGTATGACCTTTTCTAAAGTCAGTTAACCTGGGTGATCAACGTGACCTCGTAAGTTACATAGTAGACCACCATAATACAACGCAAGTTAGATAGTAAACCACCATAATTCGTATGAGAAATGGTCACCTTTTGCGGATTTTCTCAAATACGTTTTTATAAGGAAAAGTATTTTTTTGTTTTACGTGACAAATACTTTGTGCGTGCGAGATATATTTAAATATTTAAACATAGTAGACCACCATAATACAACGCAAGTTAGATAGTAAACCACCATAATTCGTATGAGAAATGGTCACCTTTTGCGGATTTTCTCAAATACGTTTTTATAAGGAAAAGTATTTTTTTGTTTTACGTGACAAATACTTTGTGCGTGCGAGATATATTTAAATAATAATATTATATACCTGTTTATACTATGTTACTTATCAGTCATTTGGGCGTAGATGATTCATTTTATTTACTTAGGAACAACAGATACTAAAACCGCGCGTTTTATGCAACTCTGCCGAGCATCAAATTATATTTTTTTCACTAAGTATTTATTATGCTATTCTAATGAAATTTATATTTTTATAATTCTAAGAAGTGTGGCTTTCAGAATATATTTTTTTCATGCTAATATCAAAGACGATTAAAACTTAATCGACCCATATGTGGAAAAAAGGTAGCCATGTTTTATACGTTTTATCAAATATTTCTTTTTTTATATATGGAAAGTCATTTTTTTTGTTACAAAAATGAATTCCTTATCCTTTAATTATACGAAAATGATATCTCACTTGCCCTAATACCAATAGATTTGGAGATATAAGCCCACAAATGGAGCGCGGCAGAAACAAACTTTCCCCCCCTCCCCCTGCCAAACGGGGGATGGCTCCCGGTGGCTCCCGGGCTTAATCTACTCAGAACGGCCTAGGGAACAACTGTGCCAAGTTTGAGCGCCGGATCCAAAATAAAACGGTTCCCATACTAGGCGTTGCACTAAATTCCCCACTATGTTGTACCGCTTAAAAAAAAAAAGGAAAAGTTTTTTACTCTGTCGACCATTGGTTATGAAAAAATGGTCAATTCAACGATCGATTTGAATGGAGCGTCATTTTTTACATTTATAATGTATATTTAAGATGTTGTTACATTTGAACCGAACAATGGTGATTTTCAAATTTGCTATTAAAAATTACCTTGTATACAGGCTGTTTAAAAAAATGCGTTTGAAATTTTAAGGTGTTACTCAGAATCAAGTATACAGTGTTAAAAAAGTGCGTTTGATTTTACAGGTTGTTAATGAAATTTTAAGGGGTTACTCAGAATCAGAATCAAGTATAAATAACAGAAAAATATTGTAACAATCCGATCTGCAATTTCTTTTTCATTTTTTCATACAAAAGCTGAATAGAGATTTAAGGATTTGTATGAGAAACTAAAATATTAATTGTAGATCGGATTTTTTTAAATGTTTTCCTGTATTCTATACTTTCTGAGTAATCCCTTAGAAATGTATGTTAGGGCTGATGTCGAAAAAACCAATAACCTATCTATATGAAAAAACAGACTGCATTGCAAGCTGAAATTAATCAAACCGCTTAGGCTACAGAACCTGCCAAAGAAATATACATACATACATCCACTTAAAAAACATAACCTTCCTTCTGGCGCAGTCAGGTAATTAGACGACATCGACATAAAAAAATAGAAATAAATACCCAAACGACAGGATTACACGCCAAAACGATTTAGAAATGAGAAAGGGTTGAAATGTATACGTTAATTGTAAAATAAAACTGTCTTGAAATCTTCATTAGAAATTATTATTATTATTATTTGTATTGATATGAATTACTTGAGCTGCAAAATTATCGTATCCTCTTTTATATGAAACAAGAGTATTATTGCACAATTCTGATACAAGTAAAATTATGTATAATTACGACCTATTGACAACTTGTTGGCTAAGTGATTAGCGATCCTGACCTCTGATCCGAGAGTCGTGGATTTACATTTTGCCGAGTAGGTAGAAACATTTGGTATCAAACAGCAATTTTTTATGTTCTACACTTAATCTGATGCCGTACACGTGACCGAGAGTGATTCTAAAAGTAGCCCTGTGATAGAATGGTTAATTGTGCCACACGATAAGGAAGGAATCTAAGTATATATTTTTACAAATTTCGAGAATATTCGCCTTTTGTACTTCAAATATTTATTTATTTATTTTATTATTTATTGTACACAGAAAAGCGATCCATATTATTAACAAAGTACACTTATTCACATATAGTATGTTTAATTCTGCAAGTTTACTGCCAAAAAAGCAGTTAAATACTTGTTAAAAGATGAAAGAAATGTTGCAAATAAATGTGAAATAACCTAACCTAACCAATTAAAAAAAAATTAAAACCTGATCAATAAAATCCTTTTAATTGGCTGTAGTTGGATAAAAATGTAAATACCCTTCATATATCTGGGGATCGAAACGAATCTAACAACACCTCGCAGTCCGAAATTCATCAAGCCGTCTTGGGTACAGGCGGTAATAATGAAACACATCTTCATACATAACACATACATAATAACATTTATACATACACCCGAAAAATATTATCTTCAGATTCGGCAGTATGGCTTTTACACTTAAAACATTTAAACAAAAGCGACTCCACTCTTTTGTTTTATGACTATGTTCTTGTCGCGTACCGACGCATGTCTCTTTCTGGCGCGCGTGAAAGAAAAGAATAGGAATACTCCTTAATAATTTACGATATTTATTGAAATTTCAGTGATTTTCTACTTTTTTTACACATTTTCGCGTGTTATCTTTTATAAATAAAATTAACTTACCGGTGGTAGGTCACACCATCTTTTTTTAGGGTCGTTCGAGTGTTATTTCGACACTTTTTCACGACACACTTCGGCATCCTCACTGCTGTGCGCTCAAAACACGACTAAGGTAAAAATTGTGCTCACATCGTATTTGAGCACAATTTTGCTGTGCCGTTTACAGCGCGCTGATGCAACGTCCATGTATAGAATGTCGTTGGTCCTGTATCATGATCTGAGAGCCCTAAGTACTTGACAGAACCGATGGCTGTTGGAATATTGCTTAGAATTTGATCAATGCAGGTTTTCTGTTGCCTGGTTGGTTCTGTTATATGTATCTTCAGATTATAATTTTGGCATAGCTCATTAATTCGCTTCGACGTTTTGCTATTTGAGAGAGTGTCAATGTTGATATCGCCAGTAATGATAATGCCCTTGTTATTTCTTTTGCTCAGATCGAAAATGACTTTTTCTAATTGTGTAAAAAATGTCTCAAAATCCGCATAGCGACTGCTTGTGCGGTAGACACAGACAATTATCAATTTATTATATACAAGTTCTAGTCCGCAGCATTCGAAATCTCGGTGTACTCCATATTTATCAGCTAGATTTAGATTTTTAAATGCCAGATCATTTCTGACCATAATGCAGACACCTCCTCTTTTCTCATTTGGTCTGCTATAGTATGAACCCAATTTAAAATTATTTAATTTAATGTTTCCCTCTTCTCCACTTTTTATAAACGTTTCACCGAGACAAATTACTCCGACATCTGTACCATTTTCTCTCAGTTCTTGGAGCGTAATATTCATCAAGTCCTGCTTGTTCAAAATTCCCGCAATATTTTGATGGTACAAAATTACGGACACTCTTCCCCTCGAAAAAACCGTAACTGATTATTGACTACGTCGTTTTGATCTTTTGAGGCTACAATAAGTTTCTTAGTGGGACAATTTTTGAAGTAAAATGGAATTGTACCCTTTTTGTGTATTACATCAGAATCTCCATTCTTGCACTCTACTTGGCTGTCAGAAAGGGACTTCACCCGTTCAACAAAATTTTTTGGCATCGATTTTAGTTTATTGCGTACATTTTCAAATGTCAAGAATTGAGTTTTATACTCCTAATAATCAATATTTATGTTAATTTTGTTACAGATGTAATTTAAATAATCTCTTTTATTCAAATAATATTGTTTTGGTTCAATGATAATACAATTTTTATAGTGTTTTGTCCAAAGTTTAACATTTTTATTCAAAACAGATTCATTTAAGTGTAAGCTTTGAAATACAGGTACAATATACACTGCTACTTTTTTCAGTTTATTTAGGGCTACACATAAATTTGAATGCAAAATTTGAGGATTGTGATCGTTACAGCCTATACTTAATATAACTATGTCATTCTCCGTAAGATCTTCTAAATCATCCAAAGAGTCCACAGTTTCAGTACTCGATGCATTAGGCTTGTTGAAGCCGGAAGGTTGATATGTATCATTCCATTGACCTTTCCTTGATTCCATAATTGCGACTGATAAGCCTGACAACTGTTCATCCCCTCGTATGATGATTTTGTGCTTTTTTGTTTTTTTTGTCAAATAGGCCGAGACAGTAGATTCAACTGAGGGCTCTATATTTTGTGGAAGGTAATTTTGTTGGCATTCTTGGTTTTCCTGTCTTATGCGGTTTATTGCATGAACACGAGGTGTCGTAGTTATGTTTTCGTCATAGTCAGTTCTTTCTGAGTTCTTTTTTACTGAAAAATCCAGTTCCTTTCTGCTTAGACTTTTCCTTTTCTTTTTACTAGATGGCGCTAAAGTATCGATCAGTGACCTTAAGCGTTCGTTCTATTGATCACTTTATTTTGAAATGCGCTTGCGTATCCGAATCTCATGGATGGTAAAGGATAAAGAGTTTAGATTTTTCCTTGACTATTGAATATGTGTAACTAATAATATATTATTATATATAACTATTGTTTTTTTTGCATTTTATGTACCGTTCAGTAAAAAAATAAAATTTTACTATTGTTCCCCCGTCTGAGTGTACGGATATTAGGCTATGCAGGTATGCTCGTGACCTAAGACTGAATTCAGAAGACGCACAACGCGGGTGCGATTTACCCTATTAACCTATTGACTAACATACTATATAGGATAAAACATCGTTTTTACTATAGCTATGTTAATTTTCTAAACAAAACGGTATTTTAAATAGTTCTTATATCACTTAGTATTTACATTGTGATAAAAGATTACTTATAACTTAATCCGGTAGTTGACTGCTAGTCATTTTCAGTTACTTTTTTATCAAATGCCCGAGCACTTGACAGAGCACTCGCCCGAGCACTTGCCCGAGCACTCGACCTAACACTTGACCGAGCACTCGACCGAACACTTGACCGAGCACTCGACCGAGCACTCGCCCGAGCACTTGACCGAGCAATCGACCGAGCACTCACCCGAGCACTCGCCCGAGCACTTGACAGAGCACTCGCCCGAGCACTTGGCCGAGCACTCGACCGAACACTTGACCGAGCCCTCACCCGAGCACTTGACCGAGCACTCGACCGAACACTTGACCGAGCGCTCGCCCAAGCACTTGACCGAGCACTCGCCCGAGCACTTGACCGAGCACTCGCTCTAGCACTCGCCCCATAACTTGTGCGCTTGCACTCGCCCGAGCACTTGACTGAGCACTCACCCAAGCACTTGACCGAGCACTCGACCGAACACTTGACCGAGCACTCGCCTGAGCACTTGACCGAGCACTTGACCGAACACTCGCCCGAGCACTTGACCGAGCACTCGCACTTGACCGAGCACTCACCCAAACACTTGACGGAGCACTCGACCGAACACTTGACCGAGCACTCGCCTGAGCACTTGACCGAGCACTCGACCGAACACTTGACCGAGCACTCGCCCGAGCACTCGACCGAGCACTCGCCCGAGCACTTGACCGAGCACTCGACCGAGCACTCGCCCGAGCACTTGACCGAGCACTCGCCTGAGCACTTGACCGAGCACTTGACCGAACACTCGCCCGAGCACTTGACCGAGCACTCGCACTTGACCGAGCACTCACCCAAACACTTGATGGAGCACTCGACCGAGCACTTGCCCGAGCACTCGCCTGAGCACTTGACCGAGCACTCGACCGAACACTTGACCGAGCACTCGCCCGAGCACTCGACCGAGCACTCGCCCGAGCACTTGACCGAGCACTCGACCGAGCATTCGCCCGAGCACTTGACAGAGCACTCGCCCGAGCACTTGACCGAGCACTCGACCGAACACTTGACCGAGCACTCGCCCGAACACTTGACCGAGCACTCGCCTGAGCACTTGACCGAGCACTCTACCGAACACTTGACCGAGCACTCGCCTGAGCACTTGACCGAGCACTTGACCGAACACTCGCCCGAGCACTTGACCGAGCACTCGCACTTGACCGAGCACTCACCCAAACACTTGATGGAGCACTCGACCGAGCACTCGCCCGAGCACTCGCCTGAGCACTTGACCGAGCACTCGACCGAACACTTGACCGAGCACTCGACCAAACACTCGCCCGAGCACTTGACCGAGCACTCGACCGAGCATTCGCCCGAGCACTTGACAGAGCACTCGCCCGAGCACTTGACCGAGCACTCGACCGAACACTTGACCGAGCACTCGCCCGAGCACTTGACCGAGCACTCGCCCGAGCACTTGACCGAGCACTCGACCGAACACTTGACCGAGCACTCGCCTGAGCACTTGACCGAGCACTCGACCGAGCACTCGCCCGAGCACTTGACCGAGCACTCGCCTGAGCACTTGACCGAGCACTTGACCGAACACTCGCCCGAGCACTTGACCGAGCACTCGCACTTGACCGAGCACTCACCCAAACACTTGATGGAGCACTCGACCGAGCACTCGCCCGAGCACTCGCCTGAGCACTTGACCGAGCACTCGACCGAACACTTGACCGAGCACTCGCCCGAGCACTCGACCGAGCACTCGCCCGAGCACTCGACCGAGCACTCGCCCGAGCACTCGACCGAGCACTCGCCCGAGCACTTGACCGAGCACTCGACCGAGCATTCGCCCGAGCACTTGACAGAGCACTCGCCCGAGCACTTGACCGAGCACTCGACCGAACACTTGACCGAGCACTCGCCCGAACACTTGACCGAGCACTCGCCTGAGCACTTGACCGAGCACTCTACCGAACACTTGACCGAGCACTCGCCTGAGCACTTGACCGAGCACTTGACCGAACACTCGCCCGAGCACTTGACCGAGCACTCGCACTTGACCGAGCACTCACCCAAACACTTGATGGAGCACTCGACCGAGCACTCGCCCGAGCACTTGACCGAGCACTCGACCGAACACTTGACCGAGCACTCGACCGAGCACTCGCCCGAGCACTTGACCGAGCACTCGACCGAGCATTCGCCCGAGCACTTGACAGAGCACTCGCCCGAGCACTTGACCGAGCACTCGACCGAACACTTGACCGAGCACTCGCCCGAGCACTTGACCGAGCACTCGCCCGAGCACTTGACCGAGCACTCGACCGAACACTTGACCGAGCACTCGCCTGAGCACTTGACCGAGCACTCGACCGAACACTTGACCGAGCACTCGCCCGAGCACTCGACCGAGCACTCGCCCGAGCACTCGCCCGAGCACTTGACAGAGCACTCGCCCGAGCACTTGACCGAGCACTCACCCAAGCCCTTGACCGAGCGCTCGCACTTGACCGAGCACTCACTAGGGCATGGAACCGGTTTTTTCCGGTTCCAAAAAAACCGGGAAAACCCGGTTCTGTCTAACCAAATAAAAACCGGTTCTAAAAGTCACAAGAACCGGTTCTTTCGGTTCTTCAAGATTTGAAGCAGCATATGATCATTTTATGATCATTTCTTTCGCCATTTAGTGTGAAACCGGAAAATAATGCTTTCAAAACCAGCCGTTCATAAAAGAACATCTCGGATCTTGGACTTCACCAGCAAGCTCATGGAGGAAATTGGGAGCCTGATTCTGAAATCCTCTAAAGATGCTTCCCAGTATCGACGAATAAACAGATAGATTTCTCCAAGTCTGTGTCTCGCGATATACGCCAATTTAATACTTATCGTATAAAAGAGGAGATTCATGCTCAGTAAAAGCTCAAAAGAATTGGCAATGGATCTGATTGCCAACTGACAAAGCTGAAGACTGAGGATGGCAGAATCGTGTCTTCCAAGCCTGAGCTGTTGGAGGAGGTTGAGAAGTTCTACGGACAATTATACACGACCACACGCTTACCCTTTAGTAATCTGGGTAAAGACCCAAGAGCCAAATTGACACCGAAGATATCCCGGACATCAGCTTGTATGAAATTAGAATGGCTCTCTAACAGTTTAAGAACAACAAGGCACCGGGTGAAGATGGAATTACGACAGCTTTTAAAAGCAGGTGGAAAACCGGTACTTCAAGTTCTTCAGAAGCTTTTAAATTACGATATGCTCGAGGGACGAACGTCTATGGCATGATACAGGAAAGTGGTGGTGCTCTTCGTCAAAAAGCGTGACAAGAACCTGCTGAAGAAATATAGACCCATCTCACTTCTGAGCCATGTCTACAACCTGTTTTTGAGAGTCATTACAAATCATCTCGCATGCAGGTTTGGCGACTTCTGGCCTCCTGAACAAGCCGGTTTCCAAAAAGGCTTCAGTACCTTAGACCACACTCATACGTTGAGACAGATTTTACAGAAGACCTAAGAGTATGGCGGAAAACACACTGCTCCGCTCACCGCGGCGAATTGCGGTGGAGCGGATTTAAACTTTGTACTGTAAAATGTTGATTTGTATACAAAAACCGCGGGGTACCACACACTGGCACCGCTTCTCCGCCCGGAGGCGCGATTCGCACGACGGATCCGCGCTCCCGGATGGCGACGCGGTAAGATTCGCTGGGTACCACACACCGACGCCGCTTCTCCGTCCGGAGGCGCGATTCGCGCGCGATCCGCGCAAAAACGAAACAGAACTATTGTTTCAGAACAAGGTCGGTAGGACAACAAATAGAGTCGTCTCTACTTTTTTTTGTACTATGGGAACCAGAGACTGACAGAGTGTGTGGTACCTACTATCGCATAATATATGTTATATATAATATGTGATTTACTCAATAATGTTATTAATTATTATTTGTAACGAAATAATGTAATAATGAAATAATAATCCTAAGTAGGTTTATGATGTTATATTTATATTATGTTATATACACTGACTTGTAACTTGTGTTATTAAATAAATGCTCGGGGTGCGGGAGGGGGTGAAGCTCGGGTGCGGGGGATGAGGTAGGGAATTCTAAAATAATTATATACCCTGAAAACGAAAAATATTGTTAATGAACCAGATATGTGAAAGCTAGACTGGACGGAAAACATAGTTATATGAAACCATCGCGACTTACCATTCAAGGTTGACCTCTGTTGACAAAGATGTATACGTATATATAGGATAAAGTACTACCCTGCTTTTTGGAAGGAGTATTGTATGGAATTCAGTTTCTATACCTATTCTTGTTCTGACCTTGTTACAAACAAAAACAACCCTTGTTACATACATACACGTTCGAATATTAGATAAACGTATGACGAAAATCGTCGTGCACCGCAACTTCGGACGAAATTCGGACGGAAACCGCCCGGCGGTGGCGCGGAATCCGCGCCTTCGTCGTGCACTGCAGCTTTCGACGAAATTCCGACGGAAACCGTCCTGTGGAGCGGATCGCTGTCGCATGCGAATTTCGTCGCACCGCGCTCCCGTCCGAATTCCGCCTCAGTGTGATATACGCGTATAGTTACAGTCTCTCCAACGGTGCCAAATAGCCTATCGATATATCGAAGTGCTAAAATGTTTGTATGAAAACGCCACCATGTCGGTCCACCTCCAGGAAAAGAATTCGAAACCAATGGCCTGGAAGATGTTTGGAAGCTTATGGACTGGAGAGGACTCGATATTAATATCAACGGCGATTACATCACCTCGCCTTCGATTCACTGACGATATCGTGGTTGTGGCAGAGATCTTGGAAGACCTAGACATAATGCTCGGTGGACTCTTCCAACAAGTGGGTCCTAAAATGAACATGGACAAGACTGAAATTATGTCAAATGTCCGTATCACACCCACTCCTCTGAAGGTTGGACTTGAAGTTGTTGACAAATATATACCTGGGAGAAACAGTCCAGCTAGGTAGGTCCAACCTCAAGAAAGAGATCAACCACCGAATCCAACACGGCTGAGTAGCGGCGTTCGGGAAGATCCGCAATATCTTCACATCCAAAATACCGCAGTATCTCAAGATTAAGGTCTTTGACCTCTATGTGTTTTGCCAGTGATGGCATACGGAACTGAGACATGGTCACTTACTATGGGCCTTATGACAAAGCTCAAGGTCACCCAAAGTCCAAAGGGTAATGGAGCGTGCTGTGCTTGTAGGTTCCCTACGTGATCGAATCAGAAATGAGGAGTTACGTAGGAGAATTAAAGTAACCGACATAGCTCGCAGAATCGGTAAAATGAATGGCACTGGGTGGGGCACATGACTCGTAGAGTCGTTGGGGCATTAAAGTTCTCGAGTGGCGACCGCGCACCGGAAGAGGTATAGGGTGGGCAGGCCTCTTACTCGGTGGACCGATAACCTAGTAAAGGTCGCGAGAAAGCGTTGAATGCGGGCATTGCAAGACCGGTCAGCGTGAAAATCCTTGGAGGAAGCCTTGGTTTAACAGTGGACGTCATTTGGCTGATGATGATAATAGTAATGAATACTTTAGTTGTTCCAATAAAAAAAGGAAATTATACATATTTTGCGTTTTTTAACCTTCTGTCTCTTACGTAAAATCGTGTCAAAAAATATCAAAAAATCTTAGAATCTAGCTATCGGAACCGAAGAACCGGTTCTTACTAAAGAGGTCCGGTTCTGCACCCCCTAGCACTCACCCAAACACTTGACGGAGCACTCGACCGAACACTTGACCGAGCACTCGCCTGAGCACTTGACCGAGCACTCGACCGAACACTTTACCGAGCACTCGCCCGAGCACTCGCCTGAGCACTTGACCGAGCACTCGACCGAACACTTGACCGAGCACTCGCCCGAGCACTCGCCCGAGCACTTGACCGAGCACTCGCCCGAGCACTTGACCGAGCACTCGACCGAGCACTCGCCCGAGCACTTGACAGAGCACTCGCCCGAGCACTTGACCGAGCACTCGACCGAACACTTGACCGAGCACTCGCCCGAACACTTGACCGAGCACTCGCCCGAGCACTTGACCGAGCACTCGCCCGAGCACTTGACCGAGCACTCGACCGAACACTTGCACTTGACCGAGCACTTGACCGAGCACTCACCCAAGCACTTGACCGAGCACTCGACCGAGCACTCGCCCGAGCACTTGACCGAGCACTCGCACTTGAACGAGCACTCACCCAAACACTTGACGGAGCACTCGACCGAACACTTGACCGAGCACTCGCCTGAGCACTCGACCGAGCACTCGCCCGAGCACTCGACCGAGCACTCGCCCGAGCACTCGACCGAGCACTCGCACGAGCACTCGACCGAGCACTCGCCTGAGCACTTGACCGAGCACTCGACCGAACACTTGACCGAGCACTCGCCCGAGCACTTGACCAAGCACTTGACCGAGCACTCACCCAAGCTCTTGACCGAGCACACGACAGAGCACTCGCCCGAGCACTCGACCGAGCACTCGACTGAGCACTTGACCGAGCACTCGACCGAACACTTGACCGAGCACTCGCCCGAGCACTTGACCGAGCACTTACCCAAGCTCTTGACCGAGCACTCACCCAAGCTCTTGACCGAGCACTCGCCCGAGCACTCGCCCGAGCACTTGACCGAGCACTCGCCCGAGCACTTGACCGAGCACTCACCCAAGCTCTTGACCGAGCACACGACAGAGCACTCGACCGAGCACTCGCCCGATCACTCGCCCGAGTACTTGACCGAGCACTCGACCGAGCACTTGACCGAGCACTCGACTGAGCACTCGACCGAGCTCTCGCCCGAGCACTCACCTAAGCACTTGACCAAGCACTCGCCCGAGCACTCGCCCCATAACTTGTGCGCTTGCACTCGCCCGAGCACTTGACTGAGCACTCGCCCGAGCACTTGTATGACCGGGCAATTGAGCACTTGTCTGAGCACTTGTGCGCTTGTACGTGCACTTGTACGAGCACTTTGCGAGCTTTACTTTTGAAATAGGTCTATAATTGTCAACCTGATTTGAGTGTTCGTACAAGTGCTCGTACAATTGCTCCGACAAGTGCTCGTACAAGCGCACAAGTGCTCGGACAAGCAAGTGCTCGGACAACTGCACCGACAAGTGCTCGTACAAGCGCACAAGTGCTCGGGCGAGTGCTCGTTTAAAAGCTTGGTCAAGTGCTCGGTCAAGTGCTTGGGTGAGTGCTTTGTCAAGTGCTCGGCCAAGTGCTTAGTCAAGTGCTCAGTCAAGTGTTCGGTCGAGTGCTTGGGTGAGTGCTTTGTCAAGTGCTCGGTCAACTGCTGGGCGAGTGCTCGGTCAAGTGCTTGGGCGAGTTCTCGGTCAAGTGATCGGTTAAGTGCTTGGGCGAGTGCTCGGTCTAGTGCTCGGGTGAGTACAAGCGCACAAGTGCTCGGTCGAGTGCTCGGACGAGTGCTCGGTCAAGTGCTCAGGCGAGTGCTTGGGTGAGTGCTCGGTCAAGTGCTCGGGCGGGTGCTCAGTCAAGTGCTCAGGCGAGTGCTCGGTCAAGTGCTCGGGCGAGTGCTCGGTCAAGTGTACAAGTGCTCGTACAAGTGCTCGGACAAGTACTCGGACAAGTGCTCGTACAAGTGCTCAGACAAGTGCTCCTACAAGTGCTCCCGAATGGCTCATTTCTATCCTCAAACCACCCCCTTTATGGGGTCCTTCCATCACCCTTCCCCTCCCTGCGATGACTGTTACGCGGATATCACACTGAGGCAGAAATCGGACGGGAGCGCGAAGCGATGAATTTCGCATGCGGAAACCGTCCGGTGGAGCGGAACGCTGCCGCTCCACCGGACGGTTTCCGTCCGAAGCTGCGGTGCACGACGAAGGCTCGGATTCCGTCCCACCGGACGGTTTTCGTCCGGATTCCGTCGTAGACAAAAATCCGGACGGTACTGGGGTGCAGTGGTATACCTTGTATAATTTTTTGCATAGTCCTTTGTATGGGTTTGTATGGGCATAAACAAATGAAAACCGATTAAGTGCGAGTCAGACTCGCGCATGATGGGTTTCGTACCATCGTACAATATTTGGAATTCCACCAAAAATACGTTTCTGGTGTCACCCTACCAGCCTCTTTAATGTTTGTTTTTTTAATTTTTTTATGGCATAGCTGACAAACGAGCAGATGGATCACCTGATGGTAAGCGATTACCGCCGCCGATAGACACCCGCAACACCAGAGGAGTTACAAGTGCGTTGCCGGCCTTTGTTGTTATAGTGGCAACAGAAATACACACTGTGAAAATTACAGCTATCTACCTATTACGGTTAAAGACGGACAGACGGACAGTTAATAGGGTCCCGTTGACTTTGTGTACGGAACTCTAAATAATGATACTAATCCTTGTTTTTTTTATTAAATTATTAAAGTACTGAAAAACGTGGACCATTTTATTTCAGTAACTTTGCTGCCTTTTGGTGTAATAATGTACTTTGGTACTAACTTGAAAATATACTGGTTTATAAATATGAATAAAAAATCTTTTTGTAATAGAGCTTTTGTTATTAATTATACAATTATTATTAATTATTTATATTAATAATTACAATTAATAATTCATAAAATTATAAACCTGAAATAAAATATTACAATAATTAGCTATGTTGTTCTAGATCCGTATCCGCATAAAAATCCGCATTGAATATTGCGGATGTCAAAATTTATGCGGAAGCTCCATATTTACGGATGCGGATGCGGATATTAGCAACATCTCTGATTAAAAAGATTTATTTTTGTTTTTATATTATTTTATTGTATTTTTTAGCTTTCGTACTATGGCGCTGACCGCCGCTGTACGTATAATATTTTTTTCATTATTAATAGGTACCTAACAAGTTATTTGATGTTGATGTTTTTGTAATCTATATTTAACAGCCTTTTAGAGAGGTTTTTTGTCTGTGGAATACCTACATACGCGTGAATTTTGTGCAGATCAAACGAATCCAAGCATATTTTTTTGAAACTATTATTATACAAAATAAAGTGCGAAAAGGTCGGAAATGGGTAGCGGCCGGCAAACGGGTCGCGTGACCTTACGTACGTGTGTGACGCTTTATACATATGAGTTTAATGTATCGAAATTTTATTGGATAACCTGAAATACTGTTTATATTTATTATTATGTATCGTATGTATAAATAAAAATGGACTGAGAAATTTTACATAATTAATTATTGCATAAAAACTATTATGCTATGATCTTAAAGGAAAATCTTTTGGATACTTATACAAAAAGATGTCCAATAAGATATTAAAGTATACTGAAAAATAAAAATTAACCGAGAAATTATTCATCGGAAGTAAAATCGAAAAATCAAGTTTTGCTTAACTTAAGCGTCACAAACGTTGAAAAAGTTTTGGATACTATTACATACGCGTGCCATTAAGTTACTACTAACGAATAATACAGAAATATTCGATCGAGCAATTATCCACCGAATTTTAAATGCAATTTTCATGTTTAGGTATAAAACACCTACTTCCAGCCACAAAATCTGTTGGCTTCTTTGTCATCTTCCATCTATACACTATCCTTCACAATCGTACAATGTTTCATTGACAGAGAAATTAATGTTGGGGTCTCCATACAAAGAAACTCCTCGATGACTGGGCTATTTTCTGATTCGATTCCATTGTGTTCTGTTTGTGCCAATCACTGATAATAATTTTCGTAAAGATTCTCAATTGGATGAATTCGAATTTGTATTTCAGATTTCATAAATTTAACTGAAATTATTTTGCGTACCTTGTTGAAAATGGTGATAAAACTGGTGCTGTGTGTGGTGATTTTCCAGCTCGGATGATTCTTAGAGATTACACTTTCCTCAGCACTTTATTTTTGTAAGTTATTTGCAAGTTTACTATTTATTTTCACAAAATTTCCGGCAGCAGTTCTACTACGAATCACGGTCTACCCGCTATATATCCCTCACACTTTGTAAGCAGACACAACAGTATAGGTATAGCATACCCCGGACACTTGGTCTACACTATAGGCATATCTCGGACACTTGGTAAGCAGACACTGCAGTATAGGAATACCCCGGACACTAGGTAAGCAGACACTACACTATAGGCATATCCCTCACACTTGGTAAGCAGACACTACAGTATAGGTATAGCATACCCCGGACACTTGGTCTACACTATAGGCATATCTCGGACACTTGGTAAGCAGACACTGCAGTATAGGAATACCCCGGACACTAGGTAAGCAGACACTACAGTATAGGTATAGCATACCCCGGACACTTGGTCTACACTATAGGCATATCTCGGACACTTGGTAAGCAGACACTGTAGTATAGGAATACCCCGGACACTAGGTAAGCAGACACTACACTATAGGCATATCCCTCACACTTGGTAAGCAGACACTACAGTATAGGTATAGCATACCCCGGACACTTGGTCTACACTATAGGCATATCTCGGACACTTGGTAAGCAGACACTACAGTATAGGTATAGCATACCCCGGACACTTGGTCTACACTATAGGCATATCTCGGACACTTGGTAAGCGGACACTAAAGTATAGGTATAGCATACCCCGGACACTTGGTCTACACTATAGGCATATCTCGGACACTTGGTAAGCAGACACTACAGTATAGGTATAGCATACCCCGGACACTTGGTCTACACTATAGGCATATCTCGGACACTTGGTAAGCAGACACTACAGTATAGGTATAGCATACCCCGGACACTTGGTCTACACTATAGGCATATCTCGGACACTTGGTAAGCAGACACTACACTACGGGCAGACCTGGTGATCAGCGCCGAGTTCAGTAAGGAAATGCGGGCGCAGCGAAAAACTGTACGCAGTTGACAGGTCTTGCGTCGCGCAGTTACGGCAATGAGGAGAGGTAAGCAGACTCTTAAGTCCGGATTGGTGGAGGTTGTAGGCCTGATGGCCAAATTCTGTGTTAAATTTTTTAAAGCCGTCTATTAAGCTTTTTACGCGGCTTAACGACTTTCATAAGATATTGTTATTTTGCTGCATTACAGACATCTAGTTTAACATCTATTAAACAGTTTTTTGGCAAAATAAATAATTTTCTTTCAAGCAAAAGAAAAACCATTTCATACTGCCACCTAGTTTTAATCGATCTGAAATTATCTAACGCCATCTAGTTTTAAAACACGAACTATTATTATTTTTATTACTAACCGTAACATTTCTCGCTTCGGCAGGTTCCTCGTGGTGCGAAAGAAGCTGGATCCGTTTTCTCTCGTTCGCGCTGTGATAGAGAAAGGCGGTAACACGCCAAAATATCAAGTGTTCATACCGGCCGGACTTGCGAAGAACGGCAGATAAGACTTAAGACTGTGACTTCATGTGAAAGTGTGAATAAATTAGTGAAATAAATAGGATAGTATTTAATCGCGCATCAGAAAAATCATCATCATCATCTTCATCATCAGCCGGAAGACGTCCAATGCTGGACAATTGCTTGCTTAAGGAGTTTTATATGAAATTAACTGAATTGCTTACCTATAGATTTTTTGTGGTGCGATTCAATGTTTTTTGATGGGCGATTTAATATTTCCGTAATAAATGCACTTAAACTCGGAAACTTAGATCAAATTGAAAGGAGGAGGGTGGGGATAGTAATGTCTCACCTCGGACGCTTCATAGGAATCGTCCGAGTTTTTCGATTTCGTCCGATACGACATTCAAACCTTCAAGTAAAGAGCGTACTCCCATAGCAAAGGCCGGCAACGCACTTGTGACTCCTCTGGTGTTGCGGGTGTCTATGGGCGGCGGTAATCGCTTACCATCAGGTGATCCGTCTGCTCGTTTGCCACCTCTGACATAAAAAAAATGCCTATTATACCTGCTACCCTAATAAGAAAGAAAACCGCAAAGTATATGAATTTTCCGTGTACTTTGCGGCCTTTTTTCTTTTGAGGCCAGTATAAGACCTCCTTTTCTAACACGTAGAAGCAAGCGAGATAACGAATCGTTCTGTATAAAGGTAGTCATTTTATTCAGTAACGCCTCTATTTTGTTCGCTGTGCAAAAAAAATTAAATACACCCTGTAAAAAAATGTTTAGCAATATTTTGTATGAAGAGTCCAAAAATTATTTTTGCTTTTTGTGCATGAGTTTTTTGAGAAAAGTTGTTTAGTTTGATGAGTAGAAGTCACAGCTCAAATATAGCCAGACATTTTTTTAATCACTTGTATAAAACAGAAAATTAAAAATATAGTAAAATGATTGAAAATATAGTATGATAAAGCAATTGTGAAATTCGCATAATTAAACTACAAAATAAGTAAAACTTAAATTGTGTTTTTCTTTCTTATAAATCTTATGATGTTATCGTTTCATCCATGGTATATGAATTCAAAAAGTCCAACCTGTTATCGGAATGGGTTTGATTTTCCGGAACCAAGTTGATAATAGATACCATCGAATGATTTAAGCTATCGTATTTTTTTTGATAAAACACAATTGCATTCGACCTCCCTAATTATAATTAATGTTTGTCACTATACGGAGTGTAAGCAACCCCAGCAAGCACTTTTTTCCTGGGGCTCCTAGGAGAATCCTACCTATCTCAAATTTTAGAGCATAATTAGAGCAATCATCATGCCAAGGGAAAAAATTTGAGCAATCATACTTTTCGAGATACGAGCTCCTAAAGGTGTGCTTGCTGGATGGCATGCCATCCAGCAAGCACAACTGGTGCACAAAAACTACAAAGAGTTGGGAAAAAATTTGGATGCACAGATTTAGAGCATCATAAAGTGAGTCGGACTGCAAAGTTTCATGAATGTCATGTCAATAGTTATCTCGCTAGAACGCAAAACCTGCTTCACGTTCTTTTCACGAATCTTTCTAGCAGTCACATCAGATCTCAGCAATTACAGCATCTTGGTTCAAATTTTTTATGCCAGGACTTAGAGCAACAATAAAAACCTATGCTCAATTATTTTTGAATCCCAAAAATCAGTACTTTTTGTGCTACGAGCCAATGTTTTTTCCTTGCTGGGTGGACATGACAAAAGTGAAAAAGCTGTATAGCTTTGAAACTAATACGAATACAAGACTGGTTCTTATGCTCAGATTTAGAGCAAAATTAGAGCATTCTGCTCTAAAAAACTAGAATCCCAAACGTTATAGTTACAGCGGTAGACGCTAAAAACTGGTTTTTCCCGCCAACTTTTTGAATAATTACGGCGACTCGCGGCAGATTGCGACGTTGCCGCTCTTATTTTTTTCTAGTTCAAGCAATAACTGACTCTGTGCTGTGAGTATAAGGTACATTTGAGTTTCAAACTATCGATTGTCATTTACATTGATAGACAAGAAACAATTGGTATTAAAATTGTATCGAGCCGGATGACGTACTGCCATTTTAGTTGACAGCATCTATTATATCTTTATATTTTATAGCTTAAAAGACATGTCACGACGTCACTGAGTGTTAATAAAAAAATAACTCTTGAAAAGCCTAAAAGTAAGAGGAAGGGTCTCATTGATGTCGGTTATCGTTGTTTAGACTTCAGGGATCAGTGTCACAAATTAACGCATTTAGGGCTTTCACATTTTGTTTAATAATCAGTCTTACGCAGCAAAATATATGTCGAATCTTTTTATTTACGTAATAATTAAACTGTGTGTAAAAAAGTACCATTCCATATCAACTCTATAATCAGTAAATGTGTCATCAATTCTTTATCCTTTATACTAGTAAAAATATAGATATTAAAAAATATATATTTTAGAAACAGACATCCATAATCATTTTTTTTTTGTTTGGTTCTTTCCTGCTTTTGCAAGGAAAAGGCAAAGACTTCTCTGGCCATACAGCCTATTCTTACGTAGTTTGCTCTTCTCTAAATATTTTTCTATTTCATTTGAGTTCTCATTTATCAATTTCTGTCGTCTTTAACTTTTTCTCTATTCTTCAACAAAATGATAGCACTTTTGATGAAGATTTCATGGACTTCTTGAGAGCACTCGAAACACAGTCTACACACTTTTATTTAATTATCCTACATATTAGACACTTAAATGGCACTTTATTGAACAATACACTATCAATATTATGCATTAAAAACCACGATATCTATTTTTTCGGATAATAAAACAAAAATGACAAACTCTTGCCGCGAGTTCCCGCCAAAAAGTCCACATCCATAATCAGTTTTTTGTAACTTTTATACACACAAGGGTTTTAGTCAAGCCGAGCTTCTCTTGTTTTGTTTTGTTGCTCAGAGTTTTTTTAATATTTCATTCTGTGTGTTTTTATGACAAAAAAATATTTATTAAAATGCTGTTTTTGTTTTTATGACAAAAAAATAATTATTAAAATGCTGTTTTTGTTTTTGGTCTTCTTTCTTAGGACGACAGAACTGTGTGTTACCAACGCAATAAACTAATGACAAATAAATTTTACCCTACATCCACACATTCGGCCAATGCAACGATAGAGAGGAAAATATGTTTCGCTGTATAAGCATCCTTCTTTACTTCAAACGTTATAACAATAGACATAAGAAGGACGAAGAAGCAGAAGTAGTAAACATTTAGCCGCAGATTTCAAATGTCGCTATACTGATGAAAAGTATTTCTCTGTGGCACACATTTTCTACAAGTAATGGCACTTTAGAGAGGATCATTGTATGCGAGTTTTTCTGCAGATCAGACCGAGAAACAATCTGCATGCGGCGGTGGCAGCGCCACGGGCATAACGGGCCGCAAGGAGCTACGGGTTGCTTTATTATGAAGACCGATAGTAATAAAAATCGGTCATCACAGCCGCAGTTCAGTGTGACTTGCACTCTTGCTTTTTCGCGTCGATGACGTAGATTAACTGAATAAAAGTTAGATAATTATCTGGATAAGTTTTTCTGTTAGTGACATTTAACTCGACGGTTTTCGCGTTTTTCAAGACACTGACACATTCGTGCCAATTAATATCTTTAGATGGTAGTCGTAAAGTCATTTCAGGTATCTGGCAGTGGGGTTCACCAATAGCCCTATAATCACCATACAAATACAAATATTTTTATTAAAAAAAAAACTGACTTTTATGTAGGTACAGTGGTCTTGAACGCTGCACTAACGGTATACCTTGTTTCAATCCAATTTAAAAAAGGTAAACAATCTTACTAGGGAACTGACACATGAAAACGTCAAAAATTTCGTACCTACTTCATATTTTCATTGATTACTTTCATGAAGTTGTACCACGGAACCCTACACTGCGCGTGGCCCGACACGCACTTGACCGCTTTTTATTCAGTCGAATTTATAGGATTTAGTACGAAATATGAATATGACTTATGTGTTGGTCAAATGTGTGGAGGTAGGGCGTTTTGCGTTTTGTTTTTGTACTGCTATATACAAATATTGGAGCATGGCTGAAATCGGAACGATGCCGCCGCCGCCACCACCAGCAAAACGCAACGATGAACAAGCGTTCCGTATTATAGGTATTCCGCTATCGTATGATTTACATGTATTTATTTATTAGTTTATTTCAGGCACAAGGCCCATAGAAATATATAAAATCGCCCTCGTTTCTAGTCTATATCAATGTAAGTGACAATCGATAGTTTGAAACTGAAATGTACCTTATACTCACAGCACAAAGTCAGTTACTGCTTGAACTAAAAAAAATAAGAGCGGCAACGTCGCAATCTGCCGCGAGTCGCCGTAATTATTCATAAAATTGGCGGGAAAAATCAGTTTTTAGGGTCTACCGCTGTAACTATAACGTTTGGGATTCTAGTTTTTTTTTGAACAGAATGCTCTAATTTTGCTCTAAATCTGAGCATAAGAACCAGTCGGTCTTGTATTCGTATTAGTTTCAAAGCTATACAGCTTTGTCACTTTTGGCATGTCCACCCAGCAAGGAAAAAACATTGGCTCGTAGCACAAAAAGTACTGATTTTTGGGATTCAAAAATAATTGAGCATAGGTTTCTAGTGTTGCTCTAAATCCTGGCATAAAAATTTTGAAGCAATATGCTGTAATTGCTGAGATCTGATGTGACTGCTAGAGAGATTTGTGAAAATAACGTGAAGCAGGTTTTGCGTTCTAGCGAGATAACTATTGAAACTCATGAAACTTCAGTCCGACTCACTTTATGATGCTCTAAATCTGTGCATTAAAATTTTTACCGAAGTCTTCGTAGATTTTGTGCACCAATTGTGCTTGCTGGGTGGATTGCCATCCAGCAAGCACACCTTTAGGCACTCGTATTTCGAAAAGTATGATTGCTCAAATTTTTTCCCTTGGCATGATGATTGCTCTAATTATGCTCTAAAATTTGAGATAGGTAGGATTCTCCTAGGAGCCCCAGGAAAAAAGTGCTTGCTGGGGTCGCTGACACCACTACGGACCAAGGAGGCGGTAATAGCGCGTTTTATGAAGGAATAGTGTTCTTTCTTCTATTCTTGTACTTGATAACGGTGCGTTGTTTAAAAGTGTATGAACACGAGCAAACGTTCAAGGCGGTCAAGTTATATAGCCTACGTTTCATAGATTCAGAAAGATTAGTTCCAAAATATGACACTCCCAACTATTGAAACGTAATTATGACTCAAAGAGCACTATGGACAAGTAGACCGATTGGAAAAGTGGATCTATTATTCTGGAGTTCCGTAGTAGTTTTTGATTCGAAGAAATTATTTGGTATTATGATGATGCGAAGTGACAATTACCCGTTACTTTGCAGATAAAATAAAATTTATAACATAAGCCCAAACATAGTACCCTGAGGCATGCCGTCCCGTCGTTCAAAACCACCGACTTGCACCCTGCTGCCCCAAACGGAGTGAAGATATAAAAAAAAATGTTTGACTTGACCATATTTGGATGGTCATCTCAAACTTCTTTATATCTCTAATCAACTATGCAGCAGGGGGCCAGGTAACGATGTAGTCAAAGGCATTCTCATAATCCAGAAATGCGAGACTAAAAGGCTGATTATACTTTTCTGCCTTCTGAGCAATCAGAATTACTTAGAATGTGATATTAGGTAGATAGGTAGGTAAGAAGTTAAAATACATAAGATACTACGCAAAAATACTTACTCCTCTATATTCTTTTTTTTTACAAAGTTACACACAAATCATTCTAGCTCCATTAGATTGTCGTCTTCGTAGGGTTTTCCATGCGTAAATCTAGTGATCAGATCTAAACACCACTGTGATTGGTCTGCGCAAACAGCATGTCCAGCATTTCTGACCATGATCTCCATAAGCTTCCCTGCTTTCTTCACGTACCCAGCAATCTCTCCATCCACTCGCCAAATGCGTCTCTCAGCGTTTTTGTATTCTTCTGTACCGGCAAAATTAAGATGCCTCAAATAATTTACTGTCAAAGGATAAGCGACTATTATATCCAGTTGACCGTTATACAGCACTACATCATAGTGATCTAGGAGTTCAGATACCCACGGAGCTACGGACTTCATTATATCTTGTTTCAGATTATTAAACACTTCTGTTATGTTGTGTACGTCGTGGAACGGTAGATCACCAACGTGGATTGCTCTTCGTACTTCACTTCTCTGTATAAAAGGTCCGAAATCCTCAGGGCCGAAGTAGTCCTCTGTGTGTAAATAATTGGAGTAAATTTCAAAACCGGTCATGTTGTAGAATATAGTCTTAGTACATTGGGGACCACCGAAAATTAACTTATTGAGAGTTTCATAGGCTTCGTCCCATTTCTTGTTCTTTATAAACTCAACTACTTTATTTTCGTTCTCTTGAAAGATCTTAGCCTGGTTCCAGTCGATGAGTCCGATTTGGTACAAGTATGTGCCGTACGACAGTTGGTGTTCTGGGTCACTCAGTCCATTGCCAATGGCTAAACCTTTCATATTGATTTTTAGTTTAGCAGTGGGATTTTTGTTGTGAATAGTGTAAGCCAAAGCTGGTACGTATTTGCCAGCATACGAAACACCAGCAACAAAGAACCTGTTTTGTTGTAACTCAGGGAAGAGTTTGAAAAATTGGATTAAATTTGAGTACAGTTGCTCACCGATTTGAGTTTGATCGTTGCAGTATCCTTTGGAGTCATTAGTAAAACTGAATCCTGTCCCAACAGGGTTGTCTATGTAAATCATGTGGTGATTTAGTGCCCAGTTGTATTTTCTATGCTTGAGTGTGCCATTATGCACTCTAATCGGTCCGTGTTCCAAAAATATATCATACAGCCCAGAGGCTCCTGGGCCGCCAGAAAGCCAGACGACAACTGGAGCAGTTTTGTTTTTCGGTTCCATAGCCGGGAAGTACCAGAAAAACTGGTTCGAATTGTACTTTTTGTCTACTGTGAAAAAGCCAGCGTAACTTTCAATTCCGAGGCTTTCAGTGATCGGTACGCGAGCTAAACGCCTTCCTTCAGTGATGTTGCCACTTTCTACGTAAGGTGTGAGGAACAGAGGCTTTCCTGGGTCTCCGTCGTCTCGTGGACCGAGCGTGATCTTCGGATAACACTGCGGGAAGCCCCATGAAGAAGATACCACTCCGATGAGCAGTATCAGCAAGTGTGTGGTTAAATCCATAGTCTCTTCAGATTGTCACTTTATTTCGTTTGCAGATTTTATTTCTTTTCAATTTATCTTTTGTTCCAATACCTGTAAAAGGTTGAACTTCTTTATTAATCATAATTACATTAAAAATGAAAATACGCCTTACGGTTTTCTCATCCTTCTGTGACAATCCTTCAGTACGGGAAATAGACAAATCGAATCAAAATCAAAATTCTTTTTTATTTAAGTAGACGCTTTATACATACTTTTAAATCGTCATATTTTTTCTACCTAGTACAAAGTTCCTACCACTCGGAACTTGTACACTCAACGTTTCGGGAAGTGCATGATAGCGGAGCGAGAAGAAACGTCGAGCCCAAAAGAAACTCGCCCCAATACATTTTTTGAAATAAAAACTTAATAGCTATTACAATTGATGTTATTACTAGTAGTTGTTAACTCGTCCGTGGTATCATAAATAGATAAATAATCGATCAAGTTGCTATTGAGTTTGTCAAATTCTAAATGTTAGTTTTACCCATTACTTCAGGATTTCAGGAACTCTTGAATTTACGAGATAAAAAGAGCTTCGCATGTTTGTCTCCAAAACCGAATTTCTGAATAATTTTCGTCAAAAAAATCGAACCTTCATTCAGTTGGAGCTATGCTAGGGCATGTGTATTCAGTTTTTACCGTCCAACCTATTCATATCGATGGTCCGACCCCATTTGTTAGGGGTCGTCCGATAATCACGTGAGGCTCAAAAGGGGGGGGGGGTTCGGAAAAAAATCACGAAATACCACATGGGGGGAGGGTGGGGGGGGGGGTTGTTGTAAGATATCACGTGTATTTATTTTTTCGTTGAACGCGCGATTTCTAGTGTAAGTTCTAAACGTCGGAGACTGTTGTTGTTACGTTGTTTTTAACTCATTTCAAGGTTCGAAACGGCTTCAGGCAGTCGGAAACAACCTGCAACCTTAATGTCTGTCTGGACATTTTTATCACGGTGCTTAATTTTCCAGAATTACATTAAATTATACCTGTATTTAAATAATAAAAAATACACGTGATTTTGGGTAGGGGGTGGGGGGTAGTCTAAAACCTCACCAAGTATCACCAGGGGGGAGGGGGGGGGGGTCTAAAAAGTCGCTAAAAACATCACGTGATTAATGGACGATCCCTTACCTGCGACTTATTGTGTAAGAGCCCAAATCTACTGCCAGCTAATGGTTTATTTAACAAGTTTTAAAGATTTATACTTACTTAGCACTTTATCATCAGTCAAAAGGCTAACCAAAGCCGCTAAACAAAGGCTTATCCCAAGGATTTCTGTGACGTCTGTGACGACCGGTCTTGCGTTGATACTAAGTAGTTATGTATTAGTTTATTTTTATTACTTAGCACTTTGGCGTTAAATTATGTACTAAGTATTTCTCTTTATTCCGGTTTATTGCATTTATAAATAGAAGGTTTTTTTTAAACATGCCCACTTCTAATGCAATAATAACAGTAATTAACATTAACTTCGATTTATTAATGTGATTATTGAATTGTTTTGATTTCATTGAAACAATAGGAACGCTATTGTCACACTCATCAAACAGAACTATTCAATTATCTTTGCTACACGGTGATGGTGAAATCTTGGTCACTAGCCAGTGATGCATTTTTAGGGTTTCATACCTCAAAAGGAAAAAAGGAACCCTATAGGATCGCGCCGTCTGTCTGTCTGTCTGTCTGTCACAACCCTTTTTATCAGGAACGCGTAGACGTATTAAGTTGAAATTTATATCAAATACTCAGGCCTGCAGGTTTGATTCCCATGCGAGTGTCCAAATATTATTAGGTATTATGTTTTGCTGTTAGGTACACGGAAAGTTAGAGACAGAACTATGTAGCTAAGTGAGAGCTGTCTTTAATTTTTGATAGGAAATTAAGTTCGACACGATACGCCTAATCAAATAATGAAGGTACATCTCAATGTAAAAAAGTGCGTTTTAAATTTTAATTTTTTTTATTTACTCAGATTCAAGTATAGAACACAGGAAAAATTGAGAAAAAATCCGATCTATAAAACTTTTTTTCGGTTTCCCATACAAATTCTAGATTCACTATTTTTCAGATTTATCGTATAATGGGAAAATTAAAAAAGTTGTAGATCTGATTTTTTCAATATTATTCCCGTATTCTATACTGGAGTCAGAGTAACCCCTTAAAACAAACGCACTTTTTAACATCCTGTAATGCTTCATAGGTGCAGTTTAATTCCTTTACTTAAGCATTCTTTTCATTTTACAAGGTCAACAATATGATAATGTCGAGTTATAAAAATATTCGACGATTCTTGGATAATGTATTGATAAAATAAATATTTTACATGCCAAGTGTTAGAAATAGTAGAAATATGTTTTGTTTATTTAACGGTGATTTTTGTGATATAATATTAATTATAGTAAAAATAATGTGATTTTATGACGTAATCTTCGAAAACAAATCATAGATTTCCTAACTTTTATCTTAATGAAAATATTGACAAAGATGACATGACAAGTAGGTATGTATATATTTTTTAGCTCCTTTATCACTTTTTGCCATTCACAATTGGTATTTTGTTTAAACAGTAAATCTAAACAAAGGGCAGATGTTATGTATGTTATGCTACAAGGAATTTTATCCTAAGTTCCTAAGTAATGAACAAGAGAAGACAAGTAAGAAGTAAATCTATAGTACAGTAGCAGAATCGATTACGTATAAGTACTACTTTGCAAAAAAAAAACTTTTATTGAATTGAATTAATATATTTATAGAATTCATCACATTCAGTTTTTAAAAGTAGTAGTGGTGCCACTAACGGTACTCAACCTTTATAAGGAATTTATGCAAATGTTAACATATTTCTTCATTTCATATATTTTTCTTTTATTGTCTTTATATCTTCATAACATAGTTACATACTAAAGTAATATACATAGTATTTAGCACCTCTAGAAAATTGCAGAGAGGCAACTGTGGCGAAGGAACTGTGGAAACAAATAAATGACATACGAGACCCACTCCACGATTACGCTCCTGTCAAACAGAGTTTCAATCCAGTCTGTTGAGTTAATTTTCTATTACCTATTACCGTTTTAGAGTAGTTTCAACGTTATTTTTGTGATGGAGAAATAGCTGTGATCCAGATTCTGAGATAAAAGATACTAAGAAGAGGATTAACTCGGGAGACAGCTCTGTTTTCCGAGTTCCAGCAGCAAACCGCGTGCCCCTTAAAGCCGCGACATTAACTTGACATTGGCGTTTCCGCTATTATTTTATGAAGATTCTCCGCAGACAGGGGCGCCGGGTTTTAGAAAATCTCGTGGGTGCCCACAGTTGCGCCCCTACAAAATGTTTAGGAGGTGCGAGATCTTATGGTGGCGCCTCCGAAGTTCAGTTGGGTACCCAGATTTTAAAACAAAGGAGCGGGGCATTTTTATTTTTTTTATTTTTTAAGGTGTGAGTGTTCGACTAATCGTGTATAGTCATGTTATATACTTATATATATAAAAGTTTTTTCAATTTATCTTACGAAGCTCCTCAAATGTATTAAATTTTTAAACAGTTTTAGGCGTATTTTGCAACTCCAGTACATATACAAAAAAAGCGCGAGCGAAGCGAGCGCGAAAATTTTCGATTTAAGAAGTTTAGGCATCTTCCGTCATCCATCTGCTCGTTTGCCACCTATGCACAGTGTTTTTTTTGCCCCAAAAAAGTGACATCTTTTTTTTATTTGTTTATTCAGTTAAGCTTTTTATAACAAACGCAAGAGTAAAACTCCCAGGAATCAAATTTGTTTAGTTTATTTTTAAAAAAATCACAAAGTTTTGGTGACCTTCATGGTAAAAATACGGAAATTAATTCATAGGAAAAAAACTGTTCACAACTAAGTATTAATTATTTTACGGATATATAAAGATATTTTAGACGCATACTATCCTCTTTTTAGTTTATGAAAAATGTTGGTAATTTCCTAAAAAAAAAAAATTCTGATTTTTTAAATTTATTTATTTTTATTTTTCTAGGCCGAAGTAGAGGTTCTGCCTAGGACAGATATATACCTAATACTAATATGTATCACCCACAAAATTATTACACTCTACTTCGGCGGAAGTTTAGAAAAAATGATTTTCAAAAATATCTCTTAGGGTTGTCACTAATTAAACCTTTCTATTTATATCGTGAGTATTATTTTTTGACTCGGTGGATGTCTTTCGGCTGATGATGATTATTTTTGAAAGATTAATCAAATGCTTGCTTCACCTTTATTTGTGTCTGTTAAATCTGTTTCTATTATACAAAGTGACTTTTTTATCACTGACAAATATTTGTCAATCGTTTACTTTCTTTAAGTTGTTGACAGTTGGTGTGAGAAGTAAAACTGTTTTATTTCTGCCCTTGTTTGTTTTGTTGGGACAAGTTGTTCAGTTTCATAAGCACCATCTGCAATTTTCCGTTTTATTTCAGCAAATAAAAAGTCATCAAGCATAACTGAACAGACTGACTGTTAACGTACGTATAAGTTCATCATCATATTTTGTCGGATAACATATTTTGTACTTCCTATTAATCAGCAAGTAGGTTTGTTGAAGACTTTATCGTAATTAGAAGCTTGTCAGAAATTAATTTCACATTTGAAATTTTGAACACTGTGCTAAGAAGTGCTTTTGAATTTTTGAGAGGTTAGTTAGAATAAAGTATAGAATCACAAAGTAAGAAAAGATAGCGATAGAATACAGCAAATATACTGAAATAATCCGATCCATATTTTTTTTTCAGTTTCCCATACAAATTCTTGATTAACTATTTAGATATAACAAAATAAATAAGGTGGAGTTCTACTCATGAAATTGCACTACTTTTGTTTTAGTACTTTGCCGAAATAACAAAAATATTTGGGCGTTTCATACCTATTTAATCAGTTAATTGGCAAGTCTGTAAAACCATTTTTTTTACAATTTCGGCAATGTTGATGCGCAAAAGTTGTTCAGTTCCTTAGTTTACTGCATCCAAGTATGTTTCAAATTAAAACTTTTTAAATACAGTTGATTTTACATAAAAAAAAGGTAAAGGGAAATGACCTTATTGTGTCAACCCTAAATCCAAAATTTTGACCTTAGTATTTAAAAATATATTTTACCAAACTTCCGCCGAAGTAGAATGTGGTAATTTTGTGGGAGATACATATAAATATGGTGAATATATCTGTCGTAGGCAGAACCTCTACTTCGACCTAGAAACAATATAAAAAAATAAAATTTAAAATTTAGAAAACATTTTTTTTTTGAGGAAATTCCCAACATGTTTGATTTAATAAAAAGGGGATAATATGCGCCTAGACTATCTTTATATACCTGATAAACAAATAATACTAAATTGTGAATAGTTATTTTTCTATGAATTAATTTCCGTATTTTAAACAGCAAGGTCACCAAAACTTTGTGATTTTTTTAAAAATAAACTACACAAAATGGACTCCTGGGAGTTTTACTCTTGCATTTGTTATGAAAAGCCAAATTGAATGAACGAAAAAAAAGAAGATGTCACTTTTTTTGGGCAAAAAAAAACACTGTGCTATGCCATAAAAAAATAACTGATCATCAGAATATGAGAGTTTTTTTTGGGTGCTGTTTATGGTGCCCTAAGACGTAATGCCCTAAGTGATTAGTTAGTATGCTTATAGGCTCATCCAGCATTTGGATTATGATAAATAGTATGGGTTTTCTATGGAAGGTAGTTTGTTTCATTTTTTTTCGAATAATTAATATCTTAGTATAGTAGGTACTAGGTACTGCGTATAATTTATAGTAACATAAAAAGTTTCATTAAAATCGTTAAAACTATTTTAAAGACAATAAACCAAGAACATCGATTTGTATGGGAGTTACCTTAATTAGATGATTTTCGGATTAACCAACTGAATAGTAAAATAACATCTTAAAAAAAAGTATTTTACAACTTTTCATCCAAAACCATCACAGCCAATGTTGAGAAAAAATAATCAGACCATTACAAATTATGTTAAGAAAAACATATAAAAATTAACGCACCTTTACGTATGTCCCTCCAATTAATAATTCATGAGGCGGCAGGATTTATTATATTGTCTACATACAAAATTGCGCGAGCGAAGGGAGCGTGAAAATGTTTTATTATGAAAACGAAGACCTCGGAGTACTTACGGATACTTTTTTTAAGTTTTAAGTTAATTTTACATCCTTATTCGTGTAGTAATGTTATTTACCAGACAGTAGAAGTAGAACCGATTGCTGTGTTAAACGCGAGCGAAGCGAGCGCAAATTTTTTTTAAATGACCTCAGATTTGTCAATTTTTGACCTCGCTTTGTTCAGATATCACTGATCAATCTTATGTCCATTCTCGTGGGTGTGCTCAGCACCCACTGTTTAAGTCTCGTAGTCCCAAGCCCCCGAGCACCCACGTACTCGGCGCCCCTGTCCGCAGATTCTCCTAAATATTCGCTTATTTCTTTTCACTTGACATTGACAAAAAAGAAGATTCAGTGAGACTCTAAAAGAATTCCGAAAAAAGTGGAAGAACAACCCGTGCCGCTCGGTCAACTTCGTTTAACCGGTCGGCCGAGCAGTTATCACCAGGACTGAAGCTGAGTGAAGATCTTGGAAAACTTGGAATCAACTGCGTACTGGAGTGGTACGATCCAGCGATAGCTTGCGAAAGTACGCACACTGCACCACTGATGACCTGATGAAGGCAATACCCGAAGCGACGAGGTGGCATGATTTTGATAAAAATCTTATAAACAAGGAACTGACACATTGACACCACATAATAAGATTAATAAAGAGATAATATTTTATATATCCTGATCATAAATAAGGCTTCTCATAAGTAAACTTAGTGATCATATCTAAAGCCCAATTTGGTTGGAATAACGGCACCCCGTGCCCAGCAGCCCTGACCATGATCTCCACAAGATTCCCTGCTCGCTTCACGTACCCTGCGACCTCTCCATCCACTCGCTAAATGCGCCTCTCGGCGGTTTTGTATTCCTCTGCCCCGCCCCGGTAAAATTGAGATGCCTCAAATAATGTACTGTCAAAGGATAAGCGACTATTATGTCCAGTTGCCCGTTGTAGATCAGAACGTCAAAGTGGTTCAAAAGTTCCGATAACCACGGGGCTACAGACTTCATCATGTCGCCTTTCAGATTTTTTATAACTTCTGTGATGTTTCGTAAACTGTGAAATGGTTGACTGCCTACGTGGATTGCTCTTCGAACGGCATTTCTCTGTATAACGGGCTCGAAATCCTCACCAGGGTCGAGGTGGCCTTTTGTTTCTAAATAATTGGTGAATGAATCAAAACCGGTCATTCGGTGAAATATAGTCTTATCTGTTAGCGAATTTTCGCATATTAACATACCACCGCATATTAATTCATCCAGAGTATCCCAGGCTCTATCCCATTTCTTCTTATTTATGAGCTCGCCTACTTTATTTTCGTGCTTTTGAAAGATATTAGCCTGGTTCCAGTCGATGAGGCCGATTTGATACAAGTATTTGTCGTACAAAAGCTGGTGTTCTGGGTCAGTCAACCCATTACCAATAGCTAGACCTTTCATGTTGATTTTTAATTGGGCAGCGGGATTTTTTTTGTAAATTGTGTAAGCCAGAGCAGGCACGTATTTCCCACCATACGACTCACCAGTGACAAAAAAACTTGTTTTGTTGTAACTCGGGGAAGAGTTTGAAAAATTGTATTAATGTTGAATATAGGTGCTCACCGATTTGAGTTTCATCGGTGCAGTAGCTTTTAGAATCATTTGTAAAGCTGAATCCTGTCCCAATGGGGTTATCTATGTAAATTAAGTGGTGGTTTGTTGCCCAGTTGTACTCCCTGGTTTTTAGTGTACCATTGAATAATCTGATTGGACCGTTTTCATAAAATAAACCTAATAAGCCCGACCCACCTGGACCACCGTGGAGCCAAACAATAACTGGAGCAGTTTTGTTTTTCGGTCCCATCGCCGGGAAGTACCAGAAAAATTGATTTGAATTGTACTTTTTGTCTACTGTAAAAAAGCCAGTGTAGCTTATAATTCCGAGGCTTTCAGTGATCGGTACGCGAGCTAAACGCCTGCCTGCCCACTTTCTTCGTACGGTCTGAGGAACAGGGGCTTTCCTGGGTCTTCGCCGTCTCCTGCACTGACCAGATATTTATCGGACATCACACCAACTCCAAGGAGCAGGATTAACGCTTGAATGGCATGTAGCATAGCTACTGTAGTTCGTCACCTTAATTGATTATTTCTGGTGCTCCCAGATTTTGTTAGCTTCTTAAGAATTGTTCCAATGCCTGTAAAAGCTGAACTTTTTTTAACAATCATTGAGGAAGTTGATTCCGTTTTGTATATCCTTATTTAATCCTACGTTTGTCTTCCAAGTTAAAATATGATATTAATACTCTTACCGATAAATTTTCTTCTTTATGT
Source organism: Coleophora deauratella (assembly GCA_958295455.1). Taxonomy (NCBI): domain Eukaryota; kingdom Metazoa; phylum Arthropoda; class Insecta; order Lepidoptera; family Coleophoridae; genus Coleophora; species Coleophora deauratella. Next base: position 3,648,063 of record OY282416.1, on the reverse strand, counting down.
CATTTCAATCGACATGCAATTATTTCTTTAAAATTACAAAAATGACCGTTACTGAGTGTAACAAAATTTATCTATTATACTATACATATTAATTTTAATATTTGTTTGGACTTCATTGTATTCTATATAAACGCTTTTGTCACACTCAGTCAAGTTAAGTGAAACGTAAGGATTATCTCTTTCATTCATTTCTGTACAATAAAGAGTGTGTGTACAATAGAGTATATCAATCAATCAATTAATCATTTCTCAAGGATACATTCGACATGTACCTATAATCCAAGGGGGTAGGTTTTGTCTCAATACCTATACCAACTCTTCAAGATCCTTTTGATTTTCCGGGACGGAGAATATGATTTTGTTGAAAATTATTTTTTCCATGTTTACTCATATTCGTATTTCGTACAAAAGAAATTAATAATTTCCAATAAGTATTTCTTTTCCTTAGTTTGGATAAAAATATTATAATGAATACATGCTATGTGCATGCTAAATTAAATACATAGGTATAAAACTTACGTAAGTACTTATAGGTATTTTTTATGCCTCATAAGATTTTTCGCAATCTTACTAACTAAAAACAATTAAAAGTTATTGGATTCCTGTTGGGATGGGTTAGGTTAATAAGTAAATATTAAAATATTACTGAATACTTAGACGGATAGATAATAAATTAATCATCTATGAGCTCAGCTCGAGTGGTAGCAAAAAAACGGTGTTTTATAAATTTGACATATTTTCTTTTTACATTACTTTCACTGTTTTGTAGATTATATTTGCATGTTTGTTTATTAGTGCAAAGCAATGATGTTTCTATTTAAGTAATTAGAGTAGTAACAAATATAACATTGCGTCTATTAGGTACATAGGACAACGGGTAAGAAATTAAACGACACGAGTATGAAAAAGTATTATTTTTATTCGTTTTTCACATTGTAAAACGTACAAATCATTTTAACTCCATTACATTAAAGTCTTGATCGAAGGACTTTCCATGCGTAAACCTAGTGATCAGATCGAAAGCCCATTTCGGTTGGTCTATGCTCACTCCATGTCCAGCATTCCTGACCATGATCTCCACAAGCTTCCCTGCTTTCTTCACGTACCCAGCGATCTCACCATCCACTCGCCAAATGCGTCTCTTGGCGGTTTTGTATTCCTCTGCCCCGGTAAAATTGAGATGCCTCAAATAATTTACTGTCAAAGGATAAGCGACTATTATATCCAGTTGCCCGTTGTACACAAGCATGTCATAGTGGCCTAGTAGCTCAGATACCCACGGGGCTACAGACTTCATAAAATCTTGTTTCAGATGTTCAAACATTACTGTAGTATTTTGAAACGGTAGATCGCCAATGTGGATTGCTTTTCGCACTTTACTTTTCTGTATAAAAAGTTTTGCATCCTTAAGGCTGAAGTAGTCCTTTGAATGTAAATAATTGAAGTAAATATCAAAACCCGTCGCGTTGCTGAATACGGTCCTTTCACATTGGGGACCACCGCAAAGTAATGTATCGTAAGTATTAAATGATTCATTCCATTTCTTGTTTTTTATGAGCTCAACTATTTTATCTTCATACTCTTGAAATACCTTAGCCTGGTTCCAGTCGATAAGCCCGATTTGGTACAAGTATGTGCCGTACAACAGTTGGTGTTCTGGGTCACTCAGTCCATTAGCGATAGCTAAACCTTTCATATTGATTTTTAATTTGGCAGTGGGATTTTTATTGTGAATAGTATACGCTAAAGCCGGTACGTATTTCCCAGCATACGAAACACCAGCAACAAAGAACTTGTTTTGTTGTAACTCAGGGAAGAGTTTGAAAAATTGGATTAAATTCGCATACAGTTGCTCACCGATTTGAGTTTCATCGGTGCAGTATCCTTTGGAATCATTCGTAAAACTGAATCCTGTCCCAACGGGGTTATCTATGTAAATCATGTGGTGATTCAGTGACCAGTTGTATTTCCTTCCCTTAAGTGTGCCATTATCCAGTCTAATTGGACCATGTTCCAAAAATATATCAAACAGTCCCGGTGTACCTGGGCCTCCAGAAAGCCAGACGACAACTGGAGTAGTTTTGTTGTTCGGTTTCATAGCTGGGAAGTACCAGAAAAATTGATTCGACTCGTACTTTTTATTTACTGTAAAAAAACCAGCGTAACTTTTAATGCCGAGGCTTTCAGTGATCGGTACGCGAGCTAAACGCCTCCCTTCAGTGATGTTGCCACTTTCTACGTAAGGTGTGAGGAACAGAGGCTTTCCTGGGTCTCCGCCGTCTCGTGGACCAAGCGTGATCTTCGGGTAACAGTGTGGGCAGCCCCATGAAGAAGAAACCACTTCAATGAGCAGAATTAAAATATATATTACAAACTCCATAGCTGCAGTAGTTCGTCACCTTTTTGGTTTCACATAAAATTTGCAGATTTTGTTTGCTTTATATTATTTTTAGGGTTCCGTACCTCAAAAGGAAAAATGGAACCCTTATAGGATCACCTCGTTGTCCGTCTGTCTGTCTGTCACAACCCTCTTTCTCAGGAATGCGTAGACGTATCAAGTTAAAAATTATATCAAATCAAATACTCAGGTCTGCAATCCCTTGAAGCTGTGAAAAAATCAAACTTCTATGCCAACGCAATCAAGAGATACGGCCGTTTATGCCGCATATTTGGACATTCGCATGGGAATCAAAACCTATAGGGTACTTCCCGTATACCTAGAATCATGAAATTTGGCAGGAAGCAATGTCTTATAGCAAAACTAAAGGGATAAGTCCGAAAACCAAAAAATTTTAGTTACATTACAATTTTTTCTATGGCATAAACGGCCGTATCTCTTGATTGCGTTGGTATATAAGTTTGATTTTTTATAGCTTCAAGGGATTTCAGTTGATATAGAGTTCAAGACATGTGTGAATATGAATTTATACGGAACCCTCGATGCGCGAGTCCAACTCGCACTTGGCCGGTTTTTTTTTTCAGTGCCTGTGAATGATGAAATGTTTTGAGATCGTAGTGTTTACTTTAAAAGTAGTTTAATTCAGATGTAATAACAAACAAAAATTAATTCTAATTGCGTTGACTTTAATTGTTATTACTATAATGTGTTTATTATATTATATACGCTGTTGTCACGCTCAATGAAGTAAAACGTATTAATTATCTCTGTCACTATGAAATTATTCTTAATCAGTTTTTACAAATACTTCAACTCGTGAAACTTAACAACTACTCAGTACTCTACGCTACGACATTCCTGAGAAAAAAAATAACATTTCATACAGTTTGTCAATTTTGTATGTACCTCTAGTTTAAAGTTCAAAAAAGTTTTTTTATTATTATTGACTCTAAGATAAGATAAATACTCTTTATTGCACACAAAATACAATACAATACTCTAAGCATCTTAGAGTTATTTAGAATGATAACCTCAACTGAGATCATTAACTGGCTTCTTTACACTTATTCTCTAAAGACGTAGGTACCATCCAGGTACAGAGCAAACCATCAATTATTTTTACACGAAGACTTGTGCTGTGAGAAATCTAATATACGACTCTCGGTATACAAGTAGCAGGTAAGAGCACCAACCACTACATCACTGGATCAGTCATGTTTTGGCTCTTATAGAGTTCTTATGCTTAACTTCGATTTTGCATATCATCAGTCTAGTGGACATAAACCACGACTTTGGCATGAGCATCCAGCTGTCACCAGTAACCTTGCATATACCTTGTATCATCGCTTCACCTAGCCTACCTCTTTCCTTGACACCAATCTATTATTAGCTTTGTCCAGCCGTCATAATCTGTCTGTATGATCTGTGGCGCCCGTCAGTAATGTTAGAAGCAAAAATGATGTAAGTACTTGCTTATATTCAGATTCAGTGAAATAAAATTGCTATAAATAACAGTTCTTATGGACTTCTTTGTATGTACGAGCTTCATTTCGGGATCTGCCCTGAATCACAAGAATGGTGTCATCGGCACACGTTAGTATTTTGCAGTTTATCAAAGTCAATTTTAAAATACTGTAGGCCCAAACATAGTTCCCTGAGGTACTCCATAAATTCAAAACAGTGTTTTAGTATGACGGTTTTTATTCAGATGCAGACGGCTATAATTATGCTTATAACATCTTAAAGGCATCTCAACACTTCTAACGTCTAACACTTCACTTTATATAAACTTCGAAGCGCAGACTTTGTTACACCTCAGGTTACGATGGAGTCAAATGCCTTCTTATAATTGACAAATGCGAGACTAAAAGGCAAACTTTTCCGTCTTCTGTATATTTGGACTCGCTTGGAGTATATGATCTTTTTAGTTAAAAACATATTTCATACAGATAAATCTAACGAAACGATTTTCAACTAATTTACATTAATTCGCTTGCTAAGCGACCCAAGAGCATTTTGGCTACGTCAACAAAATATCGCCCCTTTTTTATTTTAGGCACTATCACTTTATACCAATGTGCTCTTTGGGGGCCATTCAAGTTCTTCTGCACTTTGTCACACCAGTGCCAGTGGTAATTGATTATCTAAAACTTGTCAAAATTGTTATATGTTTAGTTGCTCTTAGGTACTAAATAACAACAAAGACAAGCTGTACTCGTAAGACTGGGTAGGTATATTTTGGTGTCAGGAATATAAACTCTTAAATCGAAATATTAATAGTAGTTTTAATAGTGGTAATAGTATGTTAACAACCAATATCATCCCCACTGCAGGGTACAGTTCTCTTTCCCTACATCGGGAAGGTTAGGCCATACTTGTCTCTGGCTATACTCCACACACGGAAGCTGAGTAGTAGAAGGAATAGTAAAATAGTAGTTAGGTAGAAAGGTAACAAGTTAAACTAGATGAGAATGCAAAATCCACTTTATTATTTCTATAGATTAACTACAGATAATTCTTTATCTTATACATTAGGGTCTTATTGTAAGTTATAAGGTTTTCCATGTGTAAATCTAGTGATCAGATCTAGACCCCACTTTGGTTGGTCTGCCATTATCATGTGTCCAGCATTCCTGACCATGATCTCCACAAGCTTCCCTGCTTGTTTCACGTACCCAGCGATCTCCCCATCCACTCGCCAAATTCGTCTCTTGGCGGTTTTGTATTCCTCTGCCCCGGTAAAATTGAGATGCCTCAAATAATTTACTGTCAATGGATAAGCGACTATTATATCGAATTGGCCGTTGTATATGACTATGTCATAGTAGTCTAAGAGTTCAGACACCCACGGTGCTACAGATTTCATTATATCTCCTTTTAGATTTTCGAACACTTCTGTGTCATTGTGAAAAGGTTGGTCGCCAACATGGATTGCTCTTCGTACTTCACTTTTTTGTATAAAAGGACCTAAATTCTGAGAATTTAATATGTAGTCCTTTGTGTGTAAATAATTCATGTAGTTGTCAAAACCGGTCATGTTGTGGAATATAGTCTTACTATGTAGACGATTGATTATTAAAGAATCGAGAGTGTCAAAGGCTTCTTCCCATTGTTTGTTCTTTATCAGCGCAACTATTTTATTTTCGTACTTTTGAAAGACTTTAGCCTGGTTCTCGTCAATAAGTCCAATTTGGTACAAGTATTTGCTGTAACACATTTGGTGTTCTGGGTCACTCAGCCCATCACCGATAGCTAAACCTTTCATATTAATTTTGAGATCAGCAGTGGGATTTTTGTTGTGAATAGTGTAAGCTAGAGCCGGTACGTATTTCCCACCATACGACTCACCAGTGACAAAGAACTTGTTTTGTTGTAGCTCCGGGAAGAGTTTGAAAAATTGAATTAAAGTTGAGTAAAGTTGCTCAGCAACTTGAGTTTCATCAGTGCAGTATCCATTAGAGTCATTCGTAAAGCTGAATCCGGTCCCAACCGGGCTATCTATGTAAATCATATGGTGACTGATAGCCCAATTATACTTCTTTCGTTGAAGTGTGCCATTATGCACTTTAATCGGACCATGTGCGTAAAAGATAACCACTAGACCCGAAGCACCTGGGCCTCCAGCTAGCGAGACGACAACGGGAGCCATTTCGTTCTTCGGTATCATTGCTGGGAAGTACCAGAAAAATTGATTCGAATTGTACTTTTTGTTTACTGTAAAAAAGCCAGCATAGCTTTCAATTCCAAGGCGGTTAGTGATCGATACCCGAGCCAAACGCCTCCCTTCAGTGATGTTGCCACTTTCGACGTACGGTGTGAGGAACAGGGGTTTTCCTGGGTCTCCGCCGTCTCGTGGGCCGAGAGTGATCTTCGGATAAAAGTGTGGAAAGTTCCATGACGAAGAAACTCCACCGAGCAGCAGTATTAAGGCATGTTTGACACAATGCATGCTGTAGTTGCCCGTCACGTTAGGTGAATTAGAAGATTTTTTATAAATTATTCCAGTGCCTGTGAACGGTGAACATTGTTACACGATTACCCCAAAAAAGGATGGTTTTTTATCATACGTTGAGGGCTTTGATACTATCGTCTCGGTCACGAAGTGGAGTGTTCAGTGGCGTAGCGTGGGGGAGGGGCGGGGGGGCCATGGCCCCGGGCGGCACATGGATAGGGGCGGCAGGCGGCACGTGGATAGGGGCGGCAAGCGCCGCATTTTTTTTACCTAGTGTTATTAGGCGTCGATGAACTGCACTTAGATCACGCTCCTCAAGATATTAATAGCGAAGATTACAAACTTGAGAGGTACACGCTCAAGTTTGTAATCTTCGCTATTAATAAAAACGTCTTCGTACTTTTGTAGCTGCAACAGATCTAGACTTTAAAAAAGAACTACATAATTATGTCTGGTTCACGGGGCTTAGTAAAATATATTATAAACTTGAAGAGGGTTTACCAAATATTATCATAATGTTAAGAATATTTTTAACAGCTGCCATTAGCAATGCCAGTTTTGAAAGAAGCTTCTCTATACTGAAGTTAATTAAAAAATACCTAAGGTCGAGGTACGTCCAGGGGGACGGCTTAAGCGATCGAAATATATGATAAAATAATATTCAAAGTTATACAGGATGTACCAGAATGGGTAAATCAAATTGCTATGGTAGATACCTTGTCTAACGTCCCACCGGATAGTCTAAAGTTTATTTAAAAAACGACTTGATTTTTCCGAAAACAGGGAAAAAGTCCGACATTTTTTAAATTTTCGCCTCTAAGTGTCACGTTTAGGGTGAATTTATACTTTTTTTCAATTGTATTAACAATATGGGATTACTTTACCTAACTGTAAACATTTAACCTAGCTAAAACATCATGAAAACAAATGTTATCGTATGAAGAATGAAACCCGTACACCGTATATACAGCAAGTCAGCAACAGCGCAAAGTTACTATTTTGCACAGGGCCAGAATTTGGGTCGTGCCATCCGTGCACAGACACAGGGCATCTTGCTTATGGGGGCGCCAAGCACCCTGGTAGGTAGGGTACCTACCCTAACTGAAATGGCGCTGAGCGCTCCAAGTAAAAGGGTTTTTGTTGGTTTAACAATTCTTAGATATCAAAAAAATTTTCGCGCTCGCTTCGCTCGCGCTTATCTTTCATAAATTGTGTTTGTTAGTGAGCCAGTGGTCATGGAAGTATATAAGGTGCTACTTTATTAGTGCCCGATATTTTAGTCAGTGCTTCTACTCCTGATTCTGATCAACTTTCCCCAAGGAACCCATAGTCAATTCGCAAAAAAATTTTTGGACTCTTCATACTAATTTGGCCGCTCGGCTGATCAATGTGTATGAAGAGTCCAAAAATTTTTTTGCGATTTGACTATGGGTTCCTTGGGGAAAGTTGATCAGAATCAGGAGTAGAAGCACTGACTAAAATATCGGGCACTAATAAAGTAGCACCTTATATAATGCGCTCGCTTCACATCAGGAGGTTACAGGTTCGATGTCCGGTGGGGTTTAGTTAGTATAACGGATTTCCAATTCAGCTATATTAGCAAATGAACATGACATATACATCGATTATATAATAGATTTAGCTTTAAAAAACACGAAGAGTAAATTTTTTATTGATTACAGAATTTGGCTGTTTTATTCGTTTTTTTATTTACTAATGATAGTAGGGGCGGCAAATTTTCGATGGGCCCCGGGCGGCGAAAACCCACGCTACGCCACTGGGAGTGTTTATACTACTACATAAAAATATGACGTCGGTACACGCCTAAATGTGTGTGTTGCGTGTCTTGTGCTAAGCAACCATCACCTGATCTTACCAACAGCGTGTAGGTAACCTTTATAGAGGGTCTGAATGTAGCCATATGTACTGTAGTACTAATACAATGTTTCGTGTATGTCGTGGCCAGATCATGCACGATCCAGCCCCAGATTCACGACCCAAAGAAAGGGCGATGAACTTTACTTCTATACTAAAGATCCTGAGATAAAACTACCCGCATTTTTGATACAGATCTATTTATATTCTGCTACCTATTTAAAATTCTGCGCAAGCCTATAACACATCTTGATAAAAATCTAGTGAAAATAGGGGACAGGTCGAATATTTACACTATAAAACACCCTCGTTCCCCGCAAAAAGGAACATAACTTTTTGAACACAGCGCGGGAACGCGGGTATTATTTGACGTGTGTAACTTTTTAAAATGGGTTTGAAGCTGGCAATGGGTTTCGGCGTATTCTGCCTTGTGTGCTGTTTACTGGAAGTAGGTGGTACTTTTATAAAGGCGAATAATGTGCCTAGAGTTGGTAGAAGTAATGAGGCGGATGGTCCGTTTGGGGACACGATGGGTTACGTCATCAAAACTATTCCGAATAAGAACATACCGCGGATGGGCCGGAGAAACTTTGATTCGGTAAGTCTTAGGTATTTATTTTCATTTGTCTTCAAATATACAGGGTAAGAAAGAATACCACTCCCGGAAGTATTAACGGGTAGTTCTACTGAACGACTTTCCATATGGAGGCTATACCGTATTTAGCAAAAAAATTTAGGACTTTTCATATAAATCGATCAGCCGATCAGTCAATTTTGTATCGTGGGTGTAACTTTTTTTTGAGAATTCAATATGGTTTAACCTGTATGTAACACTTCTGCTACAAGTTTATGGGATCGACTATAGCTTTAACCATAAGTTTAATAGTAAGGTCTCTGTTTTAGCACATCTCTCTTTGTAATTTTTTATTAGTCACTCTTATAGTTCGATGAACGTCCATAATCACGGGGGGTCACTAATTTTGTATAGGTGCCAGGACTGCCATATTGATGGAAGTGGTGGCCATTAGTTATTCACAACGTCGGTAGCGTATACTAATTGTCGTTGGTCCCCACTGGTGGGCATCGGTCTCTTCCTATATCTCGGGAAGGTTAGGCCATACTACACACACGGGGCCGTTCGGATTGGTGGAGGTTGTAGAGCTAGTGGCCAGCCCCAGTGGCAGAGGTTTTAAGTCGCCTAGAAGGCCTCTGATATGGCTTAATTAACGACTGCTTTTTAGTGATAGCAATCAAGGTCAAAGGCTTAACGTAGCTTGCAAAGCACGGCAACGGTTGAGATAAATGCCACTAACCATCCAGGTTTTTACCGTTTCTGTAGTCAGGTAACTTGCGTAGCGTAATACCTGAAAATATTTAACAATGCCAACCGAACTTTGCCCGTTGTACCTACACAATTTGCAAAAAAAAGACTTCCCATACAAAGCTGGCGAAGCAGTTCAAAAATAGTAAGATGAGATTATTTTTACAATCTACATAGGTATTTATGTTCCTTCTTCAATGATAAGGGAAAGTCATTAGAAATATGGTTTTGGTACCTTCCTTTCTCAGTTTTACATAATAACGTATTTTTTCTGGTAGGGTAGGCAGAGGCGAATCGGATCAAAATTAGAAATAAATAAATATTTAAAATACCGCGCTAGACTGACCGTTGTCATAGCAACACATCACTTCGTCCCTGTCTCCCGCATCTGTTGTTATATTAAGTATTTTGATACCTGTCGTATTTTAGTGCCTACAAGTCTCGCCCTTGATGCAGAAGTGACGCTACGGCAGTTTTTGCGCCTATTGTAAAATACGTAATAATGATTACTTGTTGTTCTGTACTAAGACTTTGTTTTATAGTTAAAATCATTTAATAGTTTCATTAAGTATGGACTTTATTTTGAAAATAAAAAAGCTTTTTAATAAAAATGTGAATGGTATTCTTATAAAATATATTTTTAACGACCTTTAGATATGGGGCCAATCGGAACATGTCCTGAGGGGTGAATTGGATCTGTAATTAAAATCTGTATATCTTATTTTTATTTAGTTTTTATAGTTTTAAATAATTCTAATATTTGTTAAAAATTAACTTAGGTCAATATTTTAATTAAGGTGTGAGGAAAATATGAAATCAAGCCCTCAGTAAACAACGGATTTAGGACATGCAGCAATTGCAGCAACGGACTTGTTCGAAAAAGTCGGATAATGATTTACTTGACAGTAACTTCATGAGATAAGTTATTTTGTCTTCATTAGGGTTTAACTTTGACTGTGTTAATGTGAATATTGTATTTAGTATCATCATAAAGTAAGAACAATCTTCATAATAAAAACCCCCCGACACAAAAAATAAACTCTAAAAACTAACAAATAATATTTTAAACCTATTATAATTATTATCGTCACATATATTATGTAAGTTCAAATATTTTTATTTTCCAAGCGTCGTCGCGTCGGGGGACCGCTAAAGTTTATAAAGTATTTTTTCAACAACAGCTAATTAATTATTAAGAATTACATTTAGGTACGAGCGATCTTTAATTTCATGCATAGCCTACGCACTACGTAATGCCGCGCGCGGCGAGCTCGGTGTGCGGTATGCGGCGCGGCGGAGGCGTCGTTGACGGTTGTGTCGATTTAGCGAATTTTTCGGAGTAAATTATTTTGTTGCAATCTGCGACTACACCTGTTTTTCTCACTTAGCGGTCCCCCGACGCGACGACGCTTGGAAAATAAAAATATTTGAACTTACATAATATATGTGACGATAATAATTATAATAGGTTTAAAATATTATTTGTTAGTTTTTAGAGTTTATTTTTTGTGTCGGGGGGTTTTTAAAATTTTAATTTTACTTTTATTTTGTCCTTTTTAAAGTAGGTATAGGCAGGCCATGTGGGCGGCCGGCATACCACATTGCAGTTATGTTAAATCAAACGTGGCGAGCTGCGGAAGAAATCGGATGGACAGCGCGCCGCCCACACGGCCTGCTGTTCTGGAAAATCGATATGTATGCGTGGCGGTGAGAGTGTTAAAGTCATGGTTACCTTACCATGTTCTTTCAATATCATTGAAGTAATACGGTACCAAATTTCGAATCGATAGGACATATGGAAGGTAGTCAGATCCCCTCACCAACTATTAAAGAGCTGATGATCTTCAAACGGCTGATCAGGTCATGGTTACCTTACCATATACTTTCAATATCATTGAAGTAACATGGTACCAAATTTCGAATCGATAGGACATATGGAAGGTAGTCAGATCCCCTCATCAACTATTAAAGAGCTGATGATCTTCAAACGGCTGATCAGGTCATGGTTACCTTACCATATACTTTCAATATCATTGAAGTAACACGGTACCAAATTTCGAATCGATAGGACACATGGAAGGTAGTCAGATCCCCTCATCAACTAATAAAGAACTGATGATCTTCAAACGGCTGACCAGCTCACGCTTACCTTACCATGTTCTTTAAATATCGTTGAAGTAACACGGTACCAAATTTCGAATCGACCGGACATAAGGAAGTTAGTCAGATCCCCTCATCAACTAGAAAAGAGCTGATGATCTTCAAACGGCTGAACAGATTTTCATGAAACATGGCTAAGAACACTCGGGATAAAATTATCTATGAGACAAAAAAAACAAAACGAAAATCGGTTCATCCGTTTGGGAGCTACGATACCACAGACAGATACACAGATACACAGATACACAGATACACAGATACACAGACACGTTAAACTTATAACACCCCTCTTTTTGCATCGGGGGTTAAAAATAGGCTAACAAACGAGATGTTACTGAATAAAAATGGAAAAGGTTTATGAGAATATGAAGGTTAATAATCGACAACACTGAAAGCGTCAAAAAACCGGCTTCAATCGCGTAACATACGGGTCAAACTGAGAACCTCCTTTTTTTGAAGTCGGTTAAAATATTAAAACCTTCTCCTAAATGTAACAAATACTTTTCTAAAAACCGCATTAAAATTGGTTCAGCCAAACGCGAGATAATCGCGGACAAACATACATACATACAGGTCAAACTGAAAACCTCCTTTTTTTGAAAGTCGGTTGAAAATAAGATTAACGCTCCATATGAAGTAGGACTTGTTTAAGAGTATGGTACTATTTACATTTTCTGTTGAGATGAAATTTTATACCCATCATCGGAGGACTGAATTCAGCTTTAAGTGTTGAGAGTTGAATTCGGTCATGTGAAGAATGGTGCCACAAAAGGGAGTATTTATCCGGATTTCTTGCCAATAATTATATGCCTGATACACTAATTAATTAAATTATTTTCTGTGTCATTATAACCCGTTTATTATAAGATTTCTCTATTTAATGATTATATATATATTTAGATCCGATTCGCCCCAAGAATAGGGGGCGAATCGGATATTCCTCAAGTTTCAGTTTTTCGTTCACAGAAAATTCGATTTTAGTACTATTCAAGTTTATATTTATGAATTTCAAACTAGAATAAAATACTGATTACAGATAAAATAATAAATATAAAAATCTTCTAACGGAAGTTGCTTTTATTTAACCTCAAAGTGAAATTGATCCGATTCGCCTTGGCCTACCCTATTTCAGGACCCCATATTATTATGACTAGTGAAAACTTAGGAACTGTTCTTTCAGAGTCGCTACACTTAAATTGTAAAAACCAAACTACAAATGTTAATAAACTCCTTCCATTGCCTAGTGTTAGGCTTCTCGCTTCACATCAGGAGTTGCGGTCTGGTTCCCAGCGGGGTTATCTTTGTAGGACTCTGTTTGGTTTGTGGTAGGCTTTTTCTGAGCCCGTCTGGCTAGTTACCACCATCTTATCTAAGTCTTGCCGCCAAGCATCAATTTTAATAGTATTGATGTGTTCCGGCATGAAGATAAGATAGCCAGTTCCACATTGCATTGGGAATTTTGGTAAGCCCGCTTCCATATTCGGCATGATCTTACCATCAGGTGAGATGATGCCAAGGACTTATCAATTAATTAGGGCGCTTTTACTCGTATTGTCATGTGGATTTGTGCCGCATGCCGCATGCGTGCTGCCCGCACGCAACCTATCGTTTCATTACATGTTTTTAGCGCCCTTTTATTGTCATGCGTGGCACACGCACGCGGGTCGCTTTGGAAACGCCGCACGCATGTCCGCATGACAATCAAAATGCCCTTAAGGGTAAAAATATAATGATTTTCATAGCCATTTGCATCTTTTCTCATTACAGGGGAACCACTACGACATTCCTAAATTATATGAAGTGCCTATGGAGGCGTATGATGGTAAGTCTAATTAGTAAATTAAACTAATTAATATAGGTAATAAGTACTAATTAATCCAGTCAATCAGTTTTTTCATGTGTATGTATACTATACTGTCGTATATACAGTGTGACTGGTAATTAATGCCGGCAAACCTCTTAACTGGCAGCTTAAGTAGAAGATTCAGTTAACGAGTCGTATAGGTACATACAGGATGTTAAAAAACTACATATTGCGGATGTTAAAAAAAAACTACATATTGCTAGCAACAAAATTAGCTAAGTAGCGATTACACTATCGTGAATTTAGGAAGCCTAATTAGGAAACCAGTAGGATATCTGAAAAACAGTATCAAACATATACTTAACTTTCCTAAGGCCAATTACACATTAGTATGTAAGTATCAACTCTTTTGTCCAAATGTTATTTTAAGTTAGTGTTGTCAGTTTTTTTAATTCTTTGTAATTGTTTAGTATGTGCAGAACATGGGGTGGTCTTTTGTAATATCCTTTTATGTTACCTGCTGAAAGGTTAACTAGAACAGATCCCTTCCAGGGCTAAGTCCGCCTTTGTACAATCTATTGTTTCTATAAACAATATTGTTCTGTAAAATTTATGTTTTGTAGAATAAAGAGATTACAAACAAACAAACAAACATTTTCGTTACTATCTTATTTTCCTAGTTAGGCTTCCTAAATTCAGGATAGTGTAATTACTACTTTAACCTAAATTAGTGATAAAATTGAAAGCCATTATACAAAAATAAACACGTATTTTATTATAATATAAATCCACATATAACAGGTTACATATTAACGATATTTTTGGCAAGTAATTTTATCGTTGGGTTCACTCAATATTCCTCACTTCTTCTCAAACGACATTCAGTGCTGAGAATCGTGACCCATTATATTACTCAACCCATATCGTCCCTGCTGTAGGGGCACGAATCTCTTCCCAGACCTCGGGAAGGTTCGGCCATATTCCCCACACTGGGGCCAAGTCCGGATTGGTGGAGGTTGTGGGGTTAGTGCTCAGTCCCAGTGTCAGAGGTTTTCAAACGGCTTTTGACATGGCTTAATTTATTAAGTTATTTCGACTGACTCGGTGGCTAAGTGGTTAGCGATCCTGACCTCTTGATCCGAGATTCGTGGATTCGATCCCCACACAGGGCAAACTTTTCTGTGATGAGCAGAATTGTTTGCTCTGAGTCTGGGTGTATTATATCTACATATGTATGAATTTAAAAGTAAATTTGTATGTATATCAGTCTCTGGTTCCCAAGATACAGGGAATATTAGTTTGGGGCCAGATGACCGTGTGTGATTTGTCCCAGATATTATTATTATTATTTCGGAATATAAAATTGGGCTACTCTGCACACTTGGCGCTAGGTCAAATGGCAGGAGCTACTCCAGCAGAAGCACAGTCGGCTGGAGGTCAGTGCGACGAGAGAAAGCGTCGGACAATCCGGGCATTGTCGAGGAGGACTGCCTTTTGCACAGCCGCTATTATCGGTCTGCCTCGAAGTCCCAACCGTCTAAGGTTACGATCCAGGTCAGCGGGGATCAAACCATTAACGGACAGGACTACAGGAACGATTTCAGTGGATTGCACTTGCCACACATCCGTAATCTCGTGCGCCAGATTAAGGTACCGCAACCTCTTGTCGGCATCAGCTTGCAAGAGGTTTTCGCCGTGTGGAATAGTGATATCCACTAAAAACACCCTTGACTGCGCCCGATCCATCAACACGATATGATCAATAGACCTGTCCGTGTTATTATTATTATTATTTACTACTGATAACAGGTAGTAGTTACCCTTCGTAGCACGGACAAAGCCATCCAGGTTATGGTCGTGTCTGTAGTTAGCTTACCTGCGTGATCATCGCGACCACGCAAGCTAAGCTGAGGCACAATCGCTATAAACTCGTATTATGTTTTACGTTTTCAAATTTGGATTTTTATGACAATTTTTTAGGATAGGCAATTAAACACAAATGAATGAAAACACTTTATTACAAGACATACAACAAGAAAACAATAAAACGACATTGAGTACACATAAAAAAGTTATAATACATAAATATTATAAAATAAAATTAAAATAGATTTAATACTTTAAAATTATACAGAATGTTAAAAAAGTTGTGTTTGAAATTTTAAGGGGTTGCTCAGAATCAAGTATAGAATACAGGAAAATTATTAAATAAATCCGCTCTTCAATTTTTTTTTCAGTTTCCCATACTAAATCTGAATAGTGAATCAAGAATTTGTATGGGAAATTGAAAAAAAATTAAAGAGCGGATTTTTAAAATATTTTTCCTGTATTCTACAGGGTGTAACAGAAAGGTGTGATAATACTTCAAGGTTGTCTTTTCCCATCATTCAGTTTGAGGTTGGCTTATTATCAAACTGAACAACTTTTGTTCTACAACTTTGTTCAAATCGCAAATTTTTTTTGGGCTTTCAATACAAAATGTATATTATTATTAGTTATTAACCTATTATATTAATTTTTTTCAGAAATGGGGCAAGTAGAAGGCTTTTAAGGACACCAGGAAGAAAACGAACTTATATTTACTATATCGGCATTTTTATAGTTTTCTGTAAATTGAGAATAAAACAAAATTTGGTTATAATACATACGATGTCAATTTTATTTTTGGTGATTTGTATAAGATATTGTATCTAAACTGTAGGAAGATTTAAAATAGGAGGAATACTTAGTTATATTTTTTTTAGCTTCCAGTTATACGATCGAGTATGACACGACAAAACTGTTCTGTCATGAACAATACTGAAGACATACAACAAATAATTTAGTCGCCGAGCTGTTTTTAAGTACTGTAGTGTAGATCAAAGAGATTTTTTTAAATAAATAAATAAATAATGATGCTATTTGAAAATCATTTAATTTCTTTATAAAGATTTGAGATAGGTTTTGCACGTAGCTTTAATGTCTGTGTGAAGGTGTGTGAGCCATCAGCCGTTTCGTTGGAAATGAGTTTTTGCCAGATCATTCTGAAATTCAAAATTTTCCGGAATACAAAATCCTGTATTAGTTTCAGCGTCTTCTATAATATACATTTTCATAAAACAATACAAGGTAAAAAATATTTTTTCGACCAATAAAAAAAAAAAAAAACAAACTACAAAGTAGGTAATCCTGTAAGTACCTACCTACTGTATGTTTCCTGTACTAATTAGACATTTAGGTGTACAAATACGAGTGAGTTAATTATTTTTTGTATGGTGAAAGCTGCCTGTCCATTTTCTTTACCGAATAACTATACCGGCAATATTTTATCTGTGGCTCTACTCATCAAACTAAAAAAGTTTCCCCAAGAGAGTCATGGTCAAAACAAAGTTCCCATACAAAGTTCATCAACCAGCTGACGGATTTGTACGAAAAGTTTTTGAGTATGAGTTTCTTGGAGAAAGTTGTTCAGTTTGATGAGTCGAAGCCACAGTTAAAATATCGCCATTTTTTATCAGCCTGTATACATACAATTAGACACTTCCCCAATTATAACTAAACACTATCACAACACAAGATAATTAGACAACCAACCCAAATAAATTAAAAACTACCCAAGATTATTAGACACACCCTAATCTTCTATTATTTGATAGTGAATACATAAGCGGACCAGACACTATCAGTAATAATGACAGTATTTTCAAGTAATGACAATATACTGACATTATATTGACAGTGTAGTGGTTGGAATGATGGCCTGACGCATACTAATAGATGGAATGTCAGTATACTGATGTAAAAATACTGTCATTATTACTGATAGTGTCTGGTCCGCTATAACTAAAACTACATTTATAAACTAAAACTATATTTATTGATATAAGTATATAACACCGGGTGTTAAAAAAAGAACATTTGAAATTTTAAGGGGTTACTCAGAATCAAGTATAAGTATAATACAGGAAAAATATCAAAAAATCTGATCTACAACATTTATTTTTTAGTTTTCCATACAAATTCTTAATTCACTATTCAAATTTTGAGCGGACTTTTTTTAAAAAAAATCTGCATTCTATAAGTACTTCCTCGTTTCTGAGTAACTCCTTGCAACTTCAAACGCACTTGTTTACCATCCTGGATATACCAAATATATAGGAATACTTACAAATTCACGCCTACCTATGCGAGGTATACTTTTGACTTTTAAATGCCATATTTGTGCTGTTATAATCTGTCCTGCGACTTGCAGCCAGAAAACAAAGAGACCCATTAACAGCTTGAAATTCATTTTTAGATATTTACAATAAAGTTGTAAATGCCGATACTTACTCAGCGAAAAAGCGTTAAATATTTTACTTTTCTTTGAAAACTTTCCTCTTTTTTTAAGTTTTTATTTGATTCGTAATTTAATATACTTTCGAGTTAATTCACTGGTTCTAATGCGATAATGACGGCTAATATTATATTTCAATTAATAATCGGATTCACAATTAGAAACGCTGCTTTTGGTACCCAGAGTGTGGCCAGACCCAGGTGGGATCAGGGGGGGGTCATGACCACCCTTCTCCTCCAATCCCATAGGAATCTAAATAATGCCCATCCCAAGCTGTATAAGCTAGTTCCTATAAAAAAAAACACCTATCTATTATCTTATATTAACCATTCATTGAATTTTTCGTTACAGCCCTGCTGAGACTTGAAGTGTATCTAGTAGAATGCCGCTGGATACTCGTAATTGGCACTAAATAATCCTAAGGCTCGCTGTAATGAAGCAGTAAGGGCATATGCGAAAAGGAGTTCGTAAAATTCAAATCAAATCAAATCAAATATTCTTTATTGTCATACAAGAAACATACAAACATATAATAAACAATAAAAAAGAAACAAATCGACAACAACTTCAACATAAACATTCTAAAAATGCGCGGCCTGTCTGAACGATAGTGATTTTTGTGCTCGCTTTTCTCAGGTCTTTTTAGTTACCAGTAGTTTTAGTGTTTCGTAAATTTATATTACTGGATGCAGTCATTGCAATTGGTGCAACATTCATCTTTTGCTTAAAATGGTGACTATCTTGCGCTGGCCCAAAACATAGCTCAGGAGTCGAAATGGAGAATGGGAGGAGTCTTTAAAATTTTAGAAATGCATAAATGTATTTAAACGGCAAATTACGCGGCAATAATAGGCAAGGTGATCTTTGCCACATAAGAAAGAGGATTTTGTAATATATTTAAAAGTAATCATGCATGATCATCAATTCGAAGTTCTATGTTTGTTCAAAGACAAGTTAAAATGTGAATAAAATAAGTACTTTCGATTTTAAAACATGACCCCTGTTTTGAAACCTGGATACGTACCTGACTTTTACAATCAATCAAGTAAAACTTATCAATTCGATGTAGTTAACGAAATCAATGGCGCCTACTCAGTCTCAACAAACAGTTTCTATGTTGCGGGCAAGATAGGAACGTTTTTAGTAAGCAAAATTTATAACTGTAAGAAAAGGTGAAAAAAGAAAAAAGAAATACCTTAAAGCACCTACCTATATGGAATACCTTTAGAAAGAAAGAATATCTGGGACAAATCACACACGGTCATCTGGCCCCAAACTAGGATTCCCTGTATCTTGGGAACCAGAGACTGATATACATACACATATACTTTTTTAAATACATACGTATATAGATATAATACACCGTACATACGTATAAAGAATATGCTTTAAAATATAAAAGAAGTACAGTTCTCAGCCATCATGAAGGCATGCAAATATAAGGTCCTTCTAAGGGCTTCTAAGGGCTATAGGGCTTCTACTCATGAAACTAAACAACTTTACCCAAGGAACCTATACTCAATTCGCAAAAAAAAAATTGAAATTCCAATACAAAACTGACGGATCAGTTAATTAGCATGAGGAGTTCAAAAATCTTTCCGAATTGAGTACAGGTTCCTTGGGGAAAGTTGTTCAGTTTCATGACAATTTCAGACTTAGGCCTACTTTGAGCAGAACCAATACGAACAACCTGAACACGATTTGATAGGTAAGAGTCAAATATTTTAAGTGCTGTGCCCGAGATGCCCATTTCAGCTAATTTTTTAAGCAGTATTTTGTGACTAACTGTATCAAAGGCCTTCTTGAGATCAATAAATATACCAAGCGCTATCTGTTTCTCGTCTATTTTGATTTTAATTTTGGTTACTAAGTCTACTGTTGCCGAAAGTGTGTTTGATTTGGGTCTAAAGCCGTATTGTTTTTGATAAAGAAAATTTTGTGAAGCTAAATAATTTTCTAAACGATTGTAGATGACTCTTTCAAATATTTTGGACATCACAGGAAGAACCGATATCGGCCTGTAGTTCCCAGGGTCGGTTTTAGTGCCTGATTTGAATATCGGGGTGACTTTAGCAATCTTCATACTATCCGGGAATACGCCCGACTTTAGGCATTCATTTATACAGGAAGTTAGTTCATTTAGTATAAGTTTTTTTGTACATTTGATACACTTTGTCGTGATGCCATCTAAATGTGAGTTATTCCACTTATACTGACGGAGGTGCTTTAATTTTCAATTTTGTTAGTTATTTGCTTGTTTGTTTGAGTATTAATGAGCATAAAGCTATAATTTGACTCAATACGTCAATGTCCGAAAACAAAATTTCAAGGCAAAAAGCCCCGTACGGAATTGAGTACAGGTTCCTTGGGGAAAGTTGTTCAGTTTCATGGGTAGAAGCCGGTTTCTACTCATGAAACTGGTGGTAAAATAATAAAAAAAATAAATGTTAAAATAATAAAACGATTTTATCATATCCCTAAAAATAATAAAACGATTTTATCATACTCCATAAACCTTTTGGAGTAAGTTGTTAAGTTTCATAAGAAGCATCTGCCATTTGCAGCTTATCAGCGAATAAAAAAGTCACATGCAGGGACGTATTTTAGATTTTCACGCCCTGGGCGAATAGGATCGAGACGCCCCTAACCTTCTACAGTCAAAGGAAACAACATTAAAACAGAATAAAATTAATAGTAGATCCAGGGGGGGGGGGCAATGGGTCCAATTGCCCCCCCCCCCCCTCCTGAAGCCTGGCCGAAGTACTAAAACTTCTATGAAATGCAAATAAATAGAGGCATTTCTTAACTATTCAAAAAGTTTCTACACTCGCGACTTTTAGTATTAATGGTTTAATATCATCAACCGCTTCATAAATACGAGTACTCTGAAAATTTGCCTCTCCCTGAACGAAATCCTGGATCCGCGCCTGCATAGTTAAACGAATTTATTGGCGATGAGCGAAGATGCAACATTTGTTACGCAAAATCATCATCAATCAGCTAGGTAGGTTCAACTTCGAGAAAGAGATCAATGCCCGCGCCCGTGTAAATTCTACTACATTACCTATAATTTTTCGCAGTCAGCAAATTAAAAATTGTTGGAGAACTGGGCGGGCCGCCCCTTGGGACGGGCCGCCCCGGGCGGTCGCCCGAATGACCCTATGGAAAATATACCTCCCTGGTCACATGTGTATAAAGAATCTCAGGCGCTCGGGAAACATCGGTCACGTTCAGATGTACTCGTTTTATACGATTTCCGAGATCTTATTTTACGTATTAAACCCGTGAAATTACGTATAATTAAGTAAGAATGCATAATAGAGCATTGAGTGATTAGATTACGTAATTTTCGATTTCGTAAAAGTGTGAATTAACACACAATATTGGGGAATTACTTAATATTATGGTAACACATCTATAGGGACGCATTTACTGAGGCTCCCTTCGCACGATCCACTACAACAGTGTTTTGTCGTCCATGCCGATTCCGTACGGGGCTTTTTGCCTTAAAATTTTGTTTTCGGACATTGACGTATTGAGTCAAATTATAGCTTTATGCTCATTAATACTCAAACAAACAAGCCAATAACTAACAAAATTGAAAATTAAAGCACCTCCGTCAGTAAAAGTGGAATAACTCGAAAACCACTGAACCGATTTTCATTAAATATAAGTAAGAATACAATCAAGTCACCTTTCAATAAAAAATAACTATATCAAAAATAGGTTCATCCGTTACAGGGCTACGTGATAATGATGTCACAGACATTCATCCAGATACACCGTTAAACTTAAATAATTATGCTTTATAATTGAAATTAGGGCGAATTTTTCGAGTCGGGGGTTTTAAAAGGCGTTTATTGAGCATAAAAGGGTTAGTATTTAACTACTCAATATGTAGCCGAGATGCCCAGGCAAATCCATCTCTAACATGAACTGGATCTTCTCTTCACTATCTTTGTCTCGCTATGCAGGGTGTTAAAATAAGCCAATTTTAATTTTTAATCAAATAATCTAACACAGTGTTTTTGAACCTGTGGGTCACGATCCCCAGGGGGTCGCGAAGCCTTTCTCAGGGGGTCGCGGGTATAAGAAATAGACAAAAATACGATTTCACTAAGAAAGCTGGACCTGTTAATTGTTTAACAATTTGTAAAAAAGTTGTTCTTTTTTGGATACCTTAAAATTAAATCATTTTCTAATTGAAGAAATACATACATAGTCTCTCAAATCACTAACATTTTGTATGTTTATGGCCGTAGGGGGGTCGCAAGAATTTTTTTACTTGTAAAGGGGTCGGGTATTAAAAAGGGTTGAAAAACACTGATCTAACATCTTCATCAAAATACATCAGAGGTTTGCATCGGACGGAGGTTAAAACTATAAAACGCAAAAGCTATTCCAAATTATTAAAATCAGGTACTCTAAGAAAAACGTTATAATAGGAGGAGATTTAAATGTAGATTTTATGAAAACTACGAAAACAACAAGGACACTAAATAATATTTTTAAAAGTAACAATTTTCAACAACATGTTAAGGAACCTACTCGAATCACTAACACCAGCTCTACCTGCTTGGATATAGTGTTGACTAATTTTCAAAATTCTCATTTCTCAATAAGTATAAATGAATATGGTCTGTCAGACCATAAGGGGGTTGTTATTAGCTTGTTAGGATCAATGTTGAATTGTAATGGTTTTTACTATGTTGAGAAAAGACTATACAGTGACAAGAATATAATTTTTTTTAAGGAAGAGTTAAAGAAAGTAGATTGGCGTAAAATTATTAATTCCAACAAAAACACAAATCAAAATTATAAGAAATTTCATGAATTATTAGTAAATATACTAAATAAATATATCCCCAAAGTGAGCCTTAAAATTAATATAAAACCTAAGCCAAAAAGTTGGCTAACTCCTGGAATAAGAAAATCGTGCAAGAATAAAAGATTATTAAAATTCATTAAATTACAAACAGATAGTCCTGTTTTTGATAACTATTATAAAAAATACGAAAAAATGCTTAAAAGAACCATTTATGCCTCAAAAAAGCTATTTAATATTAAAAGAATAAGAAAATCTAAAAATGTCACAAAATCAATGTGGCAAATAATAAAAGAGAAAAATAATAAAATACATTCCTATAATGGAAATAATATCACCCTAAAAATAAATAATAAAACTGTAGAAGATCCCACACTTGTTGCAAATATACTAAATAATTATTTTGTGTCAGTAGGAACAAACACAAAAGATAATCCTATTGGTCATTCAGTGATAAATAAAACGTTTAACACAATGTATCTAAGTCCAACTGAACCGTGTGAAATATATAAAATAATAAAAAAACTAAAAAATAAAACAAGTTATGGATTTGATGAGCTCCCGCCAACACTCATCAAGGCATGCTGCAATGAACTTACGCAACCCCTTACCGATCTAATTAACCAATCTTTTAGTGAGGGGTGTTTTCCAGATTTACTAAAGACCTCAATAATTAAACCAGTCCCAAAAAAGAGGCAAACAAATGAGCCAAAGGAATTCCGCCCAATAGCTATGCTCTCTACTTTTTCTAAAATCTTAGAAACTGCCATGTCAAACCGACTTAAGTCTTTTTGCGAAAAGTATAACATACTCGATGACAGCCAGCACGGGTTCAGAAAACAAAGGTCAACCATATCTGCAGTCTACGAATTTACGTCTGAAATATTAAACATAATTAACAGTAAGGAGTATGGAATTGGGTTGATGCTGGATATGAGCAAGGCTTATGATAGAGTTTCGCATAAAATTCTATTGAGTAAACTTTACGGCATAGGAGTACGAGGTGTAGCTTTTAAATGGTTTTCTTCATATCTTAAGGCGAGAGCACAATACGTCAATATAGAACATTTGGACATGAGCAAAAGTAGACTATCTTATATTTGTTCCCAGAGGCTACTTGTAGAGAACTCAATTCCCCAGGGTAGCGTTTTGGGATGCTTACTATTTTTAATCTACATAAACGATTTGCCAAAAGCCGTAGATGAAAGGTGCATTTTGTACGCGGACGATGTTACAGTAGTATTCCCAATTAAAACAGTAGATGACCTAAGCTTCCAACTTACTAAAATACTCCAAAAAATACACGAATGGCTTTTAGAACACAACCTTGAACTAAATCTGGCAAAAACTAATTTAATGCAATTTAAACCATGGCAGGAAAAGCCACTTAACATTGATTTTTCCTTTCGTAATATGAGAATTGAAACAGTAAAATCATGTTCCCTTCTGGGTATAGAGATTGACAGCAACATGAATTGGAAACCACATATAGAGAAAATAGAGACTAAGCTATCAAAATTTGTTTATGCACTGTATGAACTAAAAAAATGTACAGATCTAAAAACAGCGAAATGCGCTTATTACGCCTATGCTCATTCTTGGTTATCTTACGGTATAATTTTTTGGGGAAACAGTACAAATGTTAACGATCTATTTATGTTACAAAAGAGATGTCTGAGGATTATGGTGAATATTAAGCAGTTAGATAGTTGTAGACCTCATTTTAAAGAACAGAAAATTTTGACCCTAATATCTATTTATATCCTAGAAATTGTTAAATTTGTCAGAAATAATAAAAGGTTGTTCTCGCAAGTGAAGGAATTTTACTCCAAGCCCTTCAACCTTAGGAACAGGGACAGGTTAGCCCTACCTGTAACAAAACTGCATCTGGTAAGCTCAAGTACATACCACATGTCCATAAAAATTTATAATAAAGTGCCCCTCCGAATTAAATGTATCGATTCAGAACCATTATTTGTAAATAAATTTAAAGAGTACTTATTAGAGAAATGTTTTTACACGATGGACGAGTTTTTTGAGAGTAAAGAATAAATACCTAATGCATGTTAAATAGTGTATATTATTAATAGTGTCATTTTGTATAAATGAATAAAATGTAATTATCTTATGTAATAATTCTGACTTTTATGTGTATTATTTGTAATGTAATTAAATATTTGTGTACTTAATTTAATTTTATGCTGAATCTTATAAGCTATTGATTGGACATTTTCTTTTGTATCTGTAATTTATGATTTTTTCTTTATCGAAATTATGCTCTAATTTATATATTGGTAATGTAATAATAATAATGACACGATAATGATATTTCTATGCTTAAGTATATTGTGGTGCCCTCACAGGGTTCATGCGCAAATGCTCCTATTTTTTCTTATTAAGACCTGTAAAACCGCATGAAACAATAAATGAATTGAATTGAATTGAAAAAAAATATGTTTTTTCAACAATATCAATTTATTTTATTGTCAACTTCGTACATTAAGTAGATCAGACGTCCGATTACGCTCCTTTTGGAAGAAGTATCCCTGAAAAACATCACACATTACATTATACATTATATTTAACCATAATATACATTAATTAACATAAAAATGATAGGAAGTGTGTATTTATTTGATAGAAGTTCCTCCTGAACTACAAAATAAATTCGTGTGGGTGCGTTAGGGAGTGTAGTGTATCATTTTTTTTATTTATTTATTATATTCTAATGTCAATGTTTTTTTTTGTATTAAGTATGAGTTCCTTGAGGACAATTGTACAGTATTATGAGTATAGGGTCAAGTTTTCGGGAGAGAGATATAGTATTTTTTTATGTGAACAGTTCCTAATGTCACTTCATCATCAGCCGAAAGACTTCCACTGCTGGACAAAGGGAGGCATTTCGGCACCGACCAGTCCTGCGCTGCCCGCATCCAACAGCTTCCTGCGACCATCACCAGGTCATCAGTCCACCGAGTGGGAGGCTGCCTACACTGCGTTTTCTGGTGCGCGGTCGCCACTCGAGAACTTCAATGCCTCAGCCACACCCGAGCCACAAAACACATAGATACAGAAGTCAGAAGGTCCGCTCAATACGCTTACAAAAATCCTAAGCATATACATTCTTATAGACGTATACGGTCGTTGTAGGCAAGATCACGTACTGTGCGATCGTGACCTTGCCTCGAACGACCGTATATTTCTATAAGCATGTATATCCTTACGATTTTAGTGGTTTGTATTGAACGGACCTTCTGTGTCTATTTTGTGCCCGAGCGGCCGTCTGTTCTACGAGCTATGTGTCCCGCCCAGTGTCACTTACAGAACAATTTAGGTTTAGCAGTCGAGCTTTTTGTCTGGTCCAAAGGGGCGATGATAATTCCCTCTATGCCGTCCTGTTCAAGGGCTGGCACTAGTGCAGGGTCTACAACCACATCATCCACTTTCAGTAAACGCCCAAAGCTAGCGTCGAGCATCGCGGCAACTGTAACAATAAAAATATTTAAAAAAAATTAGGGGTAATCAGGTCTTTTTGGTTTCGGGCGTTTTGTATTTTATTGGCGTGATGCGGTACAGGACAGGAGAGAGAGAGTAGCGGAATTTGGTGTCGGAGGCCAAGATCCTCTTTGGATCGCGGAGGCAGCGATGTAAGTAAGTAAAAACATTAGGCATAAGGAACGAGCATTGTTTGATCCACAATTGGTAAGCCCTTGGCTTCAAATTACGATTTCGAAAGATGAAAGCGGGTTCACCAAGATTTTCCAACGCAATTAGGAGCTTTCTATCTTATCTTCATGTCAAAATACATCAATGCTGTCAACATTGATATTTGGCGTCAAGACTGAGATACGGTGGTGGATTTCGATAAGTTAGCCAGGTGGGCTCTGAAAATATTATAAGTACCCTTCCACCAATTAAACCGAATCGGACAAAATCGGATAAGAACGGGAATATAACCTGCGACTTCTGTGAGTGGATAATTCCAACCAATTCCACGGAGGGGCGGGTTTAGGGGTGTTCGAAAAATCTAACATATGGATACAGTCAAATTATTAAATTACCGATTCTTGTTTTTCTTTAAGTTTACTAATTTTACCCTAGACTTGGAATTCTAGGGTAAAATTAGTAAACTTAAACACTTATAAAACTAATAGCAACAGGTAGTTTCAGATCGATGATAACCAGTTTCTTGCTTATATAAGCAAATTATAATATTTTGCCTTAAAAGTGCCTAATAGAATTATTTTTTGCATCAAGACCAAGTTTAAATATAGGTTGGGTAACTGTATGCATTCAGGATTATTATGACTATTGAATTAGGTACGCAAGTGACTAGTAAAATATTTTTGTAAAATGCTTTATTTCAGCAATAACCTCAAGGCAACCCAAAACACAGATATCCTGCTATAAAGTAGAATAAAACAAAAATTAAAACTAATCTAAAATATACTTACCGATGAAAACGGTCAAAAAACCAAAGAACTTCATCTTGCAAGGCAGTTTCTGGACTATGGAACAAAATAACCTAATAAAGGCCTTTTTATTTCAAAAAATCAATTAAAACGTAAATTATTTGGCATGTTTAAAATAGATTCGTTAGTGTATTTAAAATTGGTAGATAAGAAATACTGAATATGAGTTTACTAAAAAAGTAATTATCAAAATATATCCAGTTAATTATATTTTTGCTTTAATTTGAGTGCTTAGGAATATGTAGCCTAGTTGGGGTTATCAACTTCCTTTTCAAAATGCCTGAACAAAAAAAAATACATTCATAAAACTAAAACATTTGAAACAACTTCATTTCCTAAAGGAACCTATATTCACTGACAAAAAACGGGACTTCCGACTTCCCATACTTAAACTTACTTACTTACTTTACACGTTCTTTCCAAGTCTTTTCTAGCAAGTATGTACATAACATGTAGACTTGTATACTAGTCCACAGAGATATCTGAACCCCTAAGTTTTAAAATGTAATTCGAGCTTAGCTTTGAAACACCATCTATCGCAATTTCCAACTGGTAGATGTCTGTCTGTTGTCTGTATTCCATCCATTGTTAAAATACCTATATGGTTTCCTCATAACCTGATGGTTCTCGTTTTGCTAAAGCTATTAATTCAGTCTTTGTCACTGATAGGTGGTAGGATAGGCGTGGTAGGGACTTTGTACTAGGTAGAAAAAAATATTGACGATTTAAAAGCATGTGCAAAGCATCTACTTAAATAAAAAACATTTTGAGTTTGAGTTTGATAATACATGGTGTTACGGGGTTCGGATATCTTTGTGGCTGTCTGTACACTCATTGTTTCGGGAAGCGTTTACCTAGCGAAGCGAGATACAACGTCAAGTCCAAAAGAGACTCACTTCAACACAGTTTGACAAAAAGCATTAACTTCGGTTGCAATTGATTAAGTCATCAATAAAGTTATGAACTGAAGGATCTATAAAAGTCCATATATCTTTAGGGTTCCGTACCCAAAGGCCAACGGGACCCTATTACTAAGCCTCCGCTGTCCGTCCGTCTGTCTGTCTGTCAGCGGGCTGTATCTCATGAACCGTAAATGCCGTAATAGGTAGACAGTTGAAATTTTCACAGAGTGTGTATTTCTGTTGCCTCTATAATAACAAACACGTAATAAAAATAAATTAAAAAATAATGGGGGCTCCCCTACTAGAAACTGTTTTTTTGGTCTGCTCGATCTTAATAATGGCAACAGGGAGATGCTTGAAATTCTCACAGATTTTGTAGTCGCTAAAAATAATAATAATAAAAAAAATTATACAGGATGTAAGGGACAGGTTTTAGAAAACTGTAAGGGCTTGCTGTAGACGAAACTGAACAACTTTCCATAAGAATGTTTTTCAGGAAACGAAAAAAAAATCGGCTTCTCCATACAAAATATAAACTTAATTTGACAGTTTGTATGGAGAAGCCGATTTTTTTTCGTTTCCTGAAAAAAAAATCTTGTGAAAATTTGTTCAGTTTCGTCTACTGAGCAAGCGTTAAAATTTTCGGAAACCTGTCCCTTACACCCTGTATTTCAAAATTAAAGGGGTTCTCATACAAGACGCTGTTTTTGGAGGTTCTTGTACGATGTTACAGAACCTTCATGCGTGAGTCCGATTCGCACGTGGCCGGTTTTCATTTATAAAATCTACTGGTTTCTACGTTTACGCCGATAACACACTGCTCCGGAATTCGCTCTGGTGTGCGGTTTCACGTCACAATTTAAAAAAACCGCTGCACCGCACACCGGAGCGCATTCCAGAGCATTGTGCTATCCGCTATAGAGCACATACCTACGATCCGGTAGTTGCCTGATAATCATCTTACTTTTTATCAAATGTCAAAAACGAAATTTCGTTCTAGTTAAATAAAAATGTTTGAACCTGAACGATGACAAAATTGTTCAATATACATAGCTAGCAGTTTACATACTACAATAATTACTACGACATTTTTATAGATAAAAAATGTACACATGTAATGAACGTCCGTGACTGTAAGTTGTTCTGCAATTTCTATCCACTTAAGGCGCGACGTACACTCAATCTGAGCAGGTTGATGCATGATTATACAGGGTGTAACAGAAAGGTGTGATAATATTTCAAGGTGGGCTTCTACCCATCAAATTGAACAACTTTTGTTCTACAACTTTGTTGAAATCGCAAAGAAATTTTCGGACTTTTCATACAAACTTGGTTCGCCAGCTGATCGATTTGTATGAAAAGTCAAAAAAAAAATTGTGATTTGAACAGAGTTGTAGAACAAAAGTTGTTCAGTTCGATGAGTAGAAGCCCACCTTGAAATATTATCACACCTTTCTGTTACACCCTGTATAATATCGACCGTAACGCCATTTCTTTTCTTGGCTTTCAAATACGTTAAAAAATCCGTTCAAGGTAAATTGAAGGTATTAAAATGGCCGATTTTTGTGTGTTGGTTTCAACATAAACAAATATTGTGTTTCCGAGAGAATTTGCAATTAATGCAAAATACAGGGTTTACAGGATATGTTTTTTTCATCAAAGTTTCTGTGATTTTTATGATTCTGTTCAAGGCAATTTGTTTTTTATTGTTTCAAGTATGTTATATATTTTTTCCATGGTGATAGCTTTAACCATTATTTCAAGAATTTGAATTGAATATTGCGATTTGGCTATACTTAGCGCCTTAACCGTCCGGTGGCGAAAGACCATTATGTACCTATTTAGTTGCCGAGTCAGAATATGGTATACATATAATATAATCTTCTTCTCGCTTCGCAAACACTTCCCGAAACGTTGAGTGTACAAGTCCCGCGTGGTAGGGACTTTGTACTAGGTAGAAAAAAAGATTGACGATTTAAAAGCATGTGTAAAGCATGTTAAATAAAAAACATTTTGAGTTTGAGGTAAAACATTTTTTGGTATAAAATTATTCAGTTGAACTTTCAAACCTGAAACGGAAATTTCAGGTCATGTCGGTCGTGGGAAGTCGCTGGTTGCGGGTAGCGTAGGACTAGTTGTTGGGAATGTTATTTCCGCAAATTGTTTTTGTTTAAATAAAGTAAATAAATTATTTTTGGAGTATTTATTACAATATGAGGCAACATATGTAATAAATCCGTAAAAGTAACTTCCGTTGAACTGGATTTACAAAAAGAAAATATCTTGTGTTTTCTTTACAAAAAACATTTATTTTATTATCAGCTTTGTAGACCAGACGTCCGATTACGCTCCCTTTGGAAGAAGTATCCCTGAAAAGCATTGCACATTACATTAAAAATACATTGGATTTAAATATAGTTTAACTATCAATCAGTATATATATTAGGTGCTTACCTATGAAATTGCCGATTAGTTCAAAAAGTTCAAAGAGACAATTAAGGTTGTAAAACAACTATTTCCAAAGTACCATTGGACATATAGAAATAAAATAATGCTTGCTAAATGCAGGTTGTTTGAATATTTTGAGAGCACAGTGGCGTAGAAGCTATGAAAATGGTTTTTTTCGACACTGAAAATCGCCATTTTTTTCATTACTTTTTATTTTTATTTTTGAAGGCTACACTTATACCAGTGTGTTCTTCGTTACTCTATGTATTTCTGAACATATTGCGCATAATATTTCACGATTTTCAGATAATTTCAATTTTTTTTTTTGGTAGAAAAGTTTTACCCAATTGACCTCTAAGATAACGCCAATACAGTATTTAATGGAACCCTACTCAGTCAGTTTTTACATGAGAGACATGACATCACTTACTCATGAAAGACCTTGAATATAGCTAGAAAATGATATGTAATTTAATGGAAGTAAATTAATTTTTGGGGGAATATTATTCTGTTGAACTTTCAAAACTGAAACGGCAATTTCATAGGTAAGCACCTAATATTTCCTATAATACAGGGAATCCTAGTTTGAGGCTGGATGACCGTTTGTAATCTGTTCTTGGATATTTATTTAGTTCACATCAAACTTTTGCCAGCGGCTGCACCCACTTGGTTGTCGTTTTTCTGACACGAAAATGTTTTTTTCTGAATAAAACTCTTCTGTGTTATTCGCCATTACCTGTCTAAGCTATTAAACAATGTATTAGGTTAAGTAGTTATAGATTATGTACCAATAAATAGGGTTGCTTTCTCAAGTTGCATTATCTTTGGATTCTCAGTGCGATATAATACAAGGGAATTCGATGTTTTTGTATGACAAAAGTTATTTTCTACCACTTCAACTATCTTTATGCAAAAAGTCTTGACGCTTCGTTGCTTCTTTGTTATATGAAGAAAAAAACTCACATTTGCATTGATAATAATAGTAAGAATAAGCATTCGTAGTTTTTTATAATAGCCAAAGCTTGTGAAGAAACTTACAACATAATTTTGGTTTAGGGGTCGAACTTTTGGGTAGGTCCAGTGGAGCGATGATGATGCCCCCTGCGCCGTCCTGAAGATCAGGGTCTATAGCAGCCAGTTCACCTGTAATAAATACCAGAAACTTTGTTAATTATTATCTTTACATCGAATTAAATAAAAAAAATAAAGACACTATCAGTAAGAATGACAGTATTTTCAAGTAATGACAATATACTGACATTATATTGACAGTGTAGTGGTTGGAATGATGGTCTGACGCATACTAAACGATGGAATGTCATTATACTGATGTAAAAATACTGTCATTATTACTGATAGTGTCTGGTCCGCTTAAAAAAAAGGTAAGGAATTTACAAAGGAGACTTAACCTTGGGCATGGATAATGTACAGTAAGTACGTGGAAACTCTAGGAGTAGATTATGCAGATCTGGCCCAGGCTCTATAGTATTCTGACTGAAATGTCTCTTTGCCGGGGATTTTTGTGAGACCGGCTGGCACTATTTGTTAATGATTTGTCGCTATTTATTACATTACGTCCATGTTACTTAAGATATAATGTATTTTTCGAAAATTTTAGAATATTTTTTATCTATTTTATCATTAACAGTCATATATCAAATACAAGTTGCCAGCCAATTTAAGACACAAGTCCAAAAATATAAAGAGTTAAGTTTGTGAAAAATTCGCAATGCCACTTAAGTACTAAGTAAAAAAAAATTGTTTTGCGTTCCAACTTTTTTTGGCCTGGTCCAGACGAGCGATGAGAATGCCCCCCGCTCCTTCCTTGAGCACCGGCACAGCAGCGATGTCTTCGGGTTTCAACGAGTACCCGCAGCCAGCGTGGGGCATCACCGCCACTGCAAAAAAAGAAGAAAAACAATGCTGAACAGTTTAAAATCAACCAACTTTAATCTTTACAAATCAAATCAAATGTAAACAAAAGATAAAAAACATGAAAGTGACAACTATAAGTTTATGCTAATCGACCGTTAACATCCCATATCGTCCCCACTGCAAGGGCACGGGTCTCTTTTCATACTTCGGGAAGGTTAGGCCCTACTCCACACACGGGGGCCAAGTTCGGAATGATGGAGGTTGTAGGGCTAGCTATGCTATGCTATGTATGCTAATTTATACATATAATAATAATATCTAAAATTATAATATCTGGGACAAATCACACACGGTCATCTGGCCCCAAACTAGGATTCCCTGTATCTTGGGAACCAGAGACTGATATACATACACATATACTTTTTTAAATACATAGATAGATATAATACACCCAGACTCGGAGAAAACAATTCTGCTCATCACAGAAAAGTTTGCCCTGTGTGGGGATCGAACCCACGACTCTCGGATCAGAGGTCAGAATCACTAACCACTTAGCCACCAAGTCAGTCGAATATTTTTTATGTTTTTTGTTTTTGTCAATTTGTTACAAAATCTCTATTTAATGTATAATATAATTTGGAGAACTTGTTATAATTTTTATTTACAATACACTTATAAACTTCTGTAAGTGTGAAACTGGGCGCATTTGCCCTTAAAATTGCTGTGGAACTGTTATAATTAAGCGTTATTTCTCTTACAATAATCTAAGTAAAGCTGTCGATAAGAATAAGTAACTTAATTACAAGTGTCATTCAATGTTGTAGGATCGATAAGACTTATAGAGCTCTTAGTAAGGGTAATTACCATGGTTTTCAGAGAACTTATTTCTTATTTCAAAAAAACTTACGCAACATACGGCCGGAACGGCTCTTTTGCTACCGGCTACTCCTTAAAGCCTTAAAATACGCGTCAAATCGTAATATTCAATTCAAATTATTGAAAGACTGACTAGTACATGAAGCTGTATGGAAAAATATATAACATCAATCAAAGAAATCAATAAAACCATGTTAAAATCGAGAATCCGGCATTAATATAACAGCCAGGGTTCGGAAACCGGTTTTTTGAAAATACCGGTTTCGGTCATTGACCCCTATATCGAAATAATTTCGGTTAAGGTTTCGTTCAGGTTACGGTTACCGGTATATTTAACCGGTTTAACCAAAACCGATATTTTTTCGTTCGAACGGAATTAACCGGTTAAATTAAAGAATCCCTCTCCCCCCGAACAGCTGATAAGATCAGTCGTGTTTTCTGTATTCTTTATTTTTTAAATTTAATTACAATTTCAATTCTTAAAAATCGTGCAACTAAAATAGGAGAACATAAACGCACAAGATGTTCTACATTCCGGTAGCCGGCTAGCACCGCACGCACACAAGCACCTCCGCCGCCGTCCGTGAGTGATTCATACCATTGTAAATACGCACGGGTCAAGTTGTACTGGACGGAAAGCCGTTTTGTATGAAATCATCGCGACCAACCATTAAAGACTGACCTCTCCGTAATCACCGCCTTGAGATTCTTTGTCCTGCTGCAGTCCTAGTACTTAAGGCCATCTTACCCCGAGCTACTGCGCATCCATTGCGCAGTACTAAATGCAAGTCCCACCCGCACGCGCCACACGAATTATTTACGTTTTTATTTTGGGTTTTTTTTCTGAATGAAAGTGTTCAAACTAATGGCGTAGTTTCCTTCATATCGTCGAAAGCAATATTGTCATATAATTTTCAATTTTATTCTTTTAATATACAGGCATCTGTTTTAAGTTTTAAGTAACGATAGACCCATTAATGTTTCAGATTTTAAAACATTTGTTCCATTATTTTATATAAAAAATAACACGCAGTCATGTTTTCGCAAAAAAGGTTCGCACGGTCATTTTCAAGCCCCTAATTCTCTAACTAGGAAATATTTATTATACCAGAAAAAAATATCTACAAATCACTTAAATAAATTTATTGTAAATTAATGTTCTCGTTTTTCGATTAAATGTCACAATCTCTAGTAAAAAAAAATATTTCTAACATCAATTTCAGCGAAATACGTCTATATTAAACCGCGACTTTTTATAATAAAACCAAAATATTTTTGATTGAAACTGACATCAAAATAAACAGTGTTATTTTAGCAATAAAAATTAATAAATATATCTGCATTAATTAAAAAAGTTTCAAAAATACAATAAATTAAATTGTACCAGAAATCTACGATATATTTCATTGCCTCCGCGTGGATTGATCAGTACGGGGCGTGAGCGCCCGTCAAGGAAGGACCTGTATCAGTTTTGCCGCGCTTCGATAGTACTAATTATACGCTGCCCCACAACGTTTTGATCATTGTGAATATACATGTTTTTTAAATTGATATTCTGAGTGACATCTACTTTAAGCATAAAAATGTTAAACATATAGGTACTTTGAATATTATATTTACATAAAAATAACATTATCATTTTTACATATTTTCTAGGGTGGTCGCTCTTATTAGATAATATGAAAAAAATTCATTGTTGTTTTCATATGAATATACATGCTTGTAATTTTTTTGTCCTTGAAGTACATGTCAGCCCGTATATTTAACACGGAAGAAAAAGGAAGAAGGTGTATCTTTCGTGTTATAAATTAGCACTACAATGCTTACTCGCTTTGATTATCAGTAGCTTGCTATACCTGACTTTCTCGACACAAGAAATAAAAAAGTATGCGAATATGTAGTGTTCTAGGGCGAAAAAAGATGTATGTTTTTACCCTGCTTCGAATGTATGTATTTATGCACCAAAGGGTGCGCTGTACAACCTTAACCGTTTGATGGATTTCCACACATGAAATTTAATTAGATTCTTCTTAGATTGTGGGAGTGATATAGGATATATTAAAATAATAAAAATTAACAAGTTTGCTTTATGGTACCTGTTTACAAAGCGGCTAGCCCGTTTCTTAATAGACTAATAATGCAATAAGGCTACTTTACGTACATGTCAAAAACCTTTTAATTTACGAAGCTCGCTCCAAGACAGGGTTATTTTTTTTTGGTGAAATCTACTCCTCCGTTTTTTTTGCCAAAAATGCAAATATCTCAGAAACAGTAAAAGATATCAGAAATCGGACAGAAATTTTGAAAAACTTAACTAAAAGAATGTAATACATGAGACGCATATTGACTATAAAAAAAATAACCAAACTCAATTTTTTTTCAGTTTCCTTTACAAATTCCTTACTCACTATTCAGATATCTCGGAAACGGTAAAAGATAGCGGAAATCCGACAGAAATTTTGAAAAACTTAATCAAAAGCATATAATACAGAGACGCATATTGACTATAAAAAAACCGGCCAAGTGCGAGTCGGACTTGCGCACCGAGGGTTCCGTATAAACTCATAATCACACATGTCTTGAAATCTATATTTTTTATATTTGAGTTGATTGAATGAAAGGTAATTTGCGGTTTACGATTTAAAAAACGTATTAAAAAAAACTACTTACTAGATCTCGTTCAAACTAATTTTCGGTGGAAGTTTGCATGGTAATGTACATCATATATTTTTTCTAGTTTTATCATTCTCTTATTTTAGAAGTTACAGGGGGGGGACACACATTTTACCACTTTGGAAGTGTCTCTCGCGCAAACTATTCGGTTTAGAAAAAAATTAGAAACCTCAATATCATTTTTGAAGACCTATCCATAGATACCCCACACGTATAGGATTGATGAAAAAAAAATTTTGAGTTTCAGTTCTAAGTATGGGAAACCTCCAAAATTTATTTATTTTTTCTATTTTTGTGTGAAAATCTTAATGCGGTTCATAGAATACATCTACTTACCAAGTTTCAAGAGTATAGTTTTTATAGTTTCTGAAAAAAGTGGCTGTGACATACGGACGGACAGACAGACATGACGAATCTATAAGGGTTCCGTTTTTGCCATTTGGCTACGGAACCCTAAAAAATAGCCACACTCAATTTTTTTTTCAGTTTCCCATACAAGCTCTTTACTCACTTTTCACATTTAGTATGTAGTCCAGTAAATAAAAGATTTGAGGTGGCATTAAAGACACCTGACTAAAATGGTTTGGAAATAAAAGTATTGGTGTTTT
The DNA here is from genome assembly GCA_958295455.1 of Coleophora deauratella. Classification (NCBI taxonomy): domain Eukaryota; kingdom Metazoa; phylum Arthropoda; class Insecta; order Lepidoptera; family Coleophoridae; genus Coleophora; species Coleophora deauratella. The sequence continues at coordinate 3,611,559 of OY282416.1, read as the reverse complement.
ACTAAGCATTCGTGGTATTTGTTTGATTTTAAGGGCGTTCAACCCTTAGAAACACCTAAAGACGCCTTTTAACTTGTATACGCCAAACAATAAATGCACTTTTGGTGAAAACTAACTATGGTTACCTTATAAATATGGTACTTAAGTTGTCTCTAGCTTAAAGCAAGAAATTCTAAACATTACGATATTTTTTATGTTATTGCGTCAAAAATAATACTTACAAAATGGAGCCTTCGGATATTTTTATGTTTTTTGTTAAGTTTTCACCTAGGTGACTATTTCAGAACCCAGTTAAAAATGATTTTTTTAATATTTCTGTATTACACATTAAAGAGACTTCAATTATTTTCTTGGCTGTGCCGTAACACTAATGTTATCTATTGTAAATCATCATCGTCCCTTGTACAAACAAAGAAGTTTCTTCTAAAAACGCATTTTACCTAAAATGTATTAGACATTAATTAGGTATATTTCAAACGCCGAGAAGATGCGTGAACTGCCACGTACGCATAGCCAGTGTGCGACAGAGACGGAGCTATTGGGTGCAAAAAAGACGAGTGCGCGGATAGCTAGATGGATAGTACGAAACGCAAATGTGATAAAAAACACAATTAATAGGTAGGTATTCAATAATTGTCATACTGATTGGATTGTGGGCATCCCAACGTGTTCATAGTACCTACCTACTGATTTACCATATAGATTTACCTACTGTAAATTAATTCGGGAGACAGCTCCGTTTTCCGAGTTCCGACAACAAAGCACCACGTGGAGCGTTCACTTGACATTGGCGTTTCGCTATTTTTTATTGAAGATTCTCCCATTTTTCACTCGACATAGACAAAATTACGCTCGTTATGAGATGTGGAATGCCAAATAGAAAAGTATAATAGAACAGAATATTTCTAATACAACATGTTGCAGCAAATCACCAGCTAAGCTAGAAGTACCTAAGAACGTGCGGGCGCCGCGCATGCCGCATTCCCCCGCCCGCGCCCCCCGCTCGCCCGCTCGCGAATTATAATTTGTATTAGATTATTACAGAAAATGTGCAACAGATTGATCGGGGATTTTCTTGTCTTAGTTTAAAAAATATTACTATTAGATTTCATAAAAATATTCCTAGTGTATTTAGTGTGCAAGGGTTAAAATCGAATAACTTAATAAAAAAAAAAACGAAGTCACCTTGGAGATAATTCTCATGGTTATTGACAGTGGCTATGTACCCCTAAGGCAAAATATCACTCATTTTTTTAAATATATTATGTTAAATATCTACTCAATGTTTTGATCTTGATCGGGGACGATTATATATATAAATAAAACGTCTTATAAGAAGCCCTCATGTAAAAAATCACCAGTTTTCTATTTTTTGTTCACACTTAAATTTAATTTTGTTTCTTTAGGGGCTAACTACCGAAAAATTATTAAATGCTCATAAGAGATTTTCATGAATTTTCATTTTGCAATTATTTAAGTGACATATTCTAAGTTTTCACCCAAAGTGCATTAAATAGTGCAACCTACTCCATACAAAAATTCGTAGATTGACTGGACTAATGCGAAATCCGAAAAAAATGAGTTAGGCCATTTCTCTCATAGTCAACATGCGTCTCATGTATTACTTGCTTTTATGTAAGCTTTTCAACATTTCTGTTAGATTTTCGATATCTCTTACCGTTTCAGAGATATTTACATTTTTTATAAAAAAAAACGGTGGTCGAGATAACTGAAAAGTGAATCAAGAATTTGTAGGGAAAATTTTAAAAAAAGATAGTTTAGCCATTTTTTTCATAGTCAATATGCGTATCATGTAATACACGCCTTTCGTCGACCTTTTCAAATTTTCTGTCAGATTTTCGATATATTTTACCTTTTCCCAGATATTTGTATTTTTTAATAAAACAATTTTTTTTTGCAAAAACTGCAAATATCTAGGAAAAGGTAAAATATATCGAAAATCTGACAGAAAATTTAAAAAGAAAACCATTCTTTTTTATAAAAAATGCAAATATCTCTGAAACGGTAAGAGATATCGAAATCTAACAGAAATTTTGAAAAGCTTAAACAAAAGCAAATAATACATGAGATGCATGTTGACTATGAGAGAAATGGCCTAACTTATTTTTTTCGGATTTCCCATACATAATTCTGAGATATTTGCATTTTTTAATAAAAAAATGTTTTTTTTTGCAAAAACTGCAAATGTCTGGGAAAAGGTAAAATATATCGAAAATCTGACAGAAAAGGGTCTAGCCGAACTTCCATAGCAAAACTGCCCCCAATAGGAACTTATATCGTAACCTATGGTATATTGTAGAGGATACTAATAGAAGTTGATGGAGTAGATACTAGCTCCATATCTCACTTAATTGAGGAGCTATTTGAAAAAAGTGTCTGGAGACGACTTTTATTCAAAATGATATAACTTTGTTATTTTTAAAGCTAGGAAAATGAAACCAATTCCAGTATTATGGTAAACTTTATAATTTATTTTATAGTAATTTTCTATGAGTCAAGCCTAAAAAGAAATATCAAAAAAATCCAAAAAAAATATTTAAAAATTTATTTCTATCAGGCCTAATTAAATTACCACTTTGAAAAAAATATATGTATAATAATTGCCTACACCTTGCCTAACTGCATGTCAAGTTTCATTAAAATCCAAAAGGTGCAAATTGTTAAAAAAAATTGTTAAATTAAGTGTATCACCTTACGACTACTGTGTTCAACGCTTTTAAATTGTAATACTTTTTAAATTTTTCAATATTGGGTATGAACAGTTTATAAAAAAATGAGATAATAGGTTCTGAGTAATAATTAAAACGAAAGTCATAAAAAATAATTAGTCATCCTCACTATTTTTATAAATTATAACGTGATCGCTGTTTATCGAAAAAAATTGTAGAAAAAGTTCAATAAGCGCCAAGACCACTGGACGGATTTGAATGAAATTTGGATTAGGGCAATATTTAATATCTCTAGCCATTTTTTTTTTTTTAAATAACGCCATATTTTAGGTTTTCCACCATGGTAAAAATACTTATAATTTTTTTGCTCAAAAATGGCTTTAAAGATTTTGATGAAACTTTGTACAATACCATATTTTTATATTACCTATGATATTAAATAGGTCCATAGGAAAAATCTGCTTCTGATACCTGCCATACAAAAAATAGATTTTCGTTTTTTTTGTTTTTCAAAAATAGCTGTAACGATTTGAATGAAACTGTGTACTTTTTAATAACTTTATACGACCTACTATACTAGGTCATGAATTGTTACGGGCCAAGCCAGAATAAGGTACCTCCCATACAAAACAACACTGATAATTTTTAGGCTATCACTTGCTAGTTATTATTAATTTTTATTGCTGATTTATGTTAAGCTATTGCAATCTTGTGTATGCCAAATGATATATATAAGGGATTTCCAAGAAAGTGTGTACAGCGTGGCTGTTCAATTTATTTCGATAAATAGAGATCACCTTATAATTTACAAAAATAGTGATGATAATTAATAAAAGTTATTCTTTTATGAATTTAGTTTTAATTGTTATTCAGAACAAATTATTTCATTTTTAGGGTTCCGTAGCCAAATGGCAAAAAACGGAACCCTTATAGATTCGTCATGTCTGTCTGTCTGTCTGTCCGTCCGTATGTCACAGCCACTTTTTTCAGAAACTATAAGAACTATACTCTTGAAACTTGGTAAGTAGATGTATTCTATGAACCGCATTAAGATTTTCACACAAAAATAGAAAAAAAAAATTTTTTGGGGGTTCCCCATACTTAGAACTGAAACTCAAAAATTTTTTTTTCATCAAACCTATACGTGTTGGTTATCTATGGATAGGTCTTCAAAAATTATATTGAGGTTTCTAATATCATTTTTTCCTAAACCGAATAGTTTGCGCGAGAGACACTTCCAAAGTGGTAAAATGTGTGTCCCTGTAACTTTAAAATAAGAGAATGATAAAACTATAAAAAATATATGATGTACATTACCATGCAACCTTTCACCAAAAATTGGTTTGAACGAGATCTAATAAGTAGTTTTTTTAATACGTTTTTTTTAAATCGTACACCGCAAATTACCTTTCATTCAATCAACTTAAATATAAAAAATATTGATTTCAAGACATGTGTGATTATGAATTTATACGGAACCCTCGGTGCGCGAGTCCGACTCGCACTTGGCCGGTTTTTTTATAGACTGTTCATGTCCAATATTGAAAAAATATAAAATGTATTACAATTTAAAAGCGTTCAACGTAGTGGTCGTAAGGTGGTCCACTTATTTAAGTTTTTTTTTTTTGACAGTTTGCACCTTTTGGATTTTAATGAAACTTGGCATGCTGTTAGGCAAAGTATAGACAATTATTATATATTTTTTTCAAAGTGGTAATTTTATAAGATCTGATAGAAACCAATTTTTAAATATTTTGTTTGCATTTTTTTGATATTTTTATTTAGGCTTGGCTCATAGAAAATTTCTATAAAATAAACTATAAAGTGTACCATAAACACTGGAATTGGTTTTATTTTCCTAACTTTAAAAATAATAAAAATATATCATTTTGAAAAAACGTCGTCTCCAGACACTTTTTTTCAAATAGCTCCTCAATTAAGGAAGATATGGAGCTAGTATCTACTCCATCAACTTCTATTAGCATCCTCTACAATATAGCATAGGTTACGATATAAGTTCCTATTGGGGGCAGTTTTGCTATGGAAGTTCGGCTAGGCCCTTTGAAAAGAAAACTTTTTTTTAATTAAAAATGCAAAAATCTCTGAAACGGTAAGAGATATCGAAAATCTAACAGAAATGTTGAAAAGCTTACACAAAAACAAATAATATATGAGACGCATGTTGACTATGAGAGAAATGGCCTCACTCATTTTTTTTCGGATTTCCCATACTAAATGTGAGTAAGGAATTTGTATGGGTTTTTTTTTAGTTTCCCATACAAATTCTTTACTCACGTTAAGTATGGGAAATCCGAAAAAAAAATTTCCATTTCTCTCATAGTCAACATGCGTCTCATGTATTATTTGCTTTTGTGTAAGCTTTTCAAAATTTCTGTTAAATTTTCGATATCTCTTACCGTTTCAGAGATATTTACATTTTTTATAAAAATAAAATAAATATAAAAAATGTGAGTAAGCAATTTGTATGGGTTTTTTTTTAGTTTCCCATACAAATTCTCTACTCACTATTCAGATATCTTGACCACGGTTTTTTTGCAAAAATTGCAAATATCTCGGAAACGGTAAAAGATATCGGAAATCTGACAGAAATTTTGAAAAACTGTAGTAAAAGCATATGATACATGAGACGCATGTTGACTATAAAAAAATAGCGAAACTCATTTTTTTTTCAGTTTCATACAAATTCTTAACTCACTGTTCACATTTAGTATGGGAAATCTGATAAAAAATGAGTTAGACCATTTTTCTCACAGACAACATGCATCTCATGTATTATATGCTTTTAGTTAAGCTTTTCAAAATTTCTGTTAGATTTTCGATATCTCTTACCGTTTCAGAGATATTTGCATTTTTTACAAAAAAAAACGGTGGTCGAGGTATCTGAATAGTGAATCAAGAACTTGTATGTAAAATTGAAAAAAAAAAATAGTTTTGCCATTTTTTTCATATTCAATGTGCGTATCATGTAATGCACGCCTTTCGTTAACCTTTTCAAATTTTCTGTCAGATTTTTGATATATTTGACCTTTTCCCAGACATTTGCTGTTTTTGCAAAAAGTAACAGAGGTCGAGAGGAAGAGATGAGAGAAATGGCCTAACTCTTTTTTTTTCGGATTTCCCATACTAAATGTGAGTAAAGAATTTGTATGGGAAACTAAAAAAAAATTCTCATACAAATTCCTTACTCACATTTAGTATGGGAAATCCGAAAAAAATGAGTTAGGCCATTTCTCTCATAGTCAACATGCGTCCCATGTATTATTTGCTTTGGTCTAAGCTTTTCAAAATTTCTGTTAGATTTTCGATATCTCTTACCGTTTCAGAGATATTTACATTTTTTGTAAAAATAAAATAAATATAAAAAATGTGAGTAAGGAATTTGTATGGTTTTTTTTTTAGTTTCCCATACAAATTCTTTACTCACTATTCAGATATCTTGACCACGGTTTTTTTTTGCAAAAATTGCAAATATCTTGGAAACGGTAAAAGATATCGGAAATCTGACAGAAATTTTGAAAAACTGTAGTAAAAGCATATGATACATGAGACGCATGTTGACTATAAAAAAATAGCCAAACTCAATTTTTTTTCAGTTTCCCATACAAATTCGTAACTCACTGTTCACATTTAGTATGGGAAATCTGATAAAAAATGAGTTAGACCATTTTTCTCATAGTCAACATGCATCTCATGTATTATATGCTTTTAGTTAAGCTTTTCAAAATTTCTGTTAGATTTTCGATATCTCTTACCGTTTCAGAGATATTTGCATTTTTTACAAAAAAAAAGCGGTGGTCGAGGTATCTGAATAATGAATCAAGAACTTGTATGTAAAATCGAAAAGAAATTAGTTTTGCGATTTTTTTTCATAGTCAATGTGCGGTATCATGTAATGCACGCCTTTCGTTTACCTTTTAAAATTTTCTGTCAGATTTTTGATATATTTTACCTTTTCCCAGATATTTGCAGTTTTTGCAAAAAGTAACGGAGGTCGAGATCAAATGTAGATCGGTTTTTTCAATATTTTTCCTAGAGAGTGCCAACTATTTCGAGCTATTTAATTACTATAAATAACAAATACGTTCGTTTCAAATGTTAAAAATTAATAAACAAAACAATGATACACTTATTTAACGATAACTACCTAAGGATATTTTATTTCATTTTCATACACCTGAAAAAAACCCTGCGCCAGAAAAAAAATCGAACGTTTTTTTTCACCTCAGAAAAACCAGTTTTTAAATCTCTAATTCTGAGTATCCCCTTAAAATTTCAAACGCACTTTTTTATAATTGTACACATACTTTAAAATCTACTAATCATAATAATTATGTAATACTATTTTCATCATTTTGAATTACTTATTTTTATCCTTCAATAACTGATTTAATGTTCAATGTAGCTTAAACATGGAACTAAATTAAAAAATATATGTAACCTAAAAAGTAAGGTCAAAATATAACGATATCTTATAAACGTCATAGTAAACACGTTCTTGGCAATTACAGTAAACAATAGACGCAAAACAATGCAACGGCTCGGCGTGCGGCGCCCGCCGGCGCGGTGACTGCGAGAAAGAGAGCGAAAGACACGAACAGTGGCAACAGCGCGGCGCGCCTGACCTTGACTGCGTTTGGTATTAACCGGTTAATTTCGTTCTTATTTCGGTTAGAATACCGCTCCCTGCTTAACCGGTATTATATTCAAAAATACCGGTTTAGCTGGAAACCGGTTTTAACCTGAACGGAATCGTTAACCGAAATTCGAACGAAATTAACCGGTATTTGTTAACAGGTTCCGAACCTTGATAACAGCAACGATGGTAACCTTATATTAATTTGAAATTATAATAAAATGAATAGCGTTATATTCGATTTTATTTTATCAGTATCGAACTGATGATTGAGTCGTATCTGATGATTGAGTCGTCTAATAATACATCGGCGAATAATAAAAATGTACTCACCGATGAACAGACTTATAAATAAACTAAAAAACTTCATCTTGCAATGCAACTTCCAGACTAAGTGGAACAAAATTATGTATATTTTGAGGGTTTTATACGAAAATATCAATTAAGAAGGAAATAACTTAAACGTGTTCAAAAAAGATTAGTCAGTGTATTTGTAAAATTGACAGATAAGAAATACTGAATTAAAGATTAGGTAATAAGAAAAGTAATTATGAAAGTCTTTCCAGTTAATTACGTATATTTTTGTTTTAATTTGAGTGTTTTATGTTCTTTAGCTTCAATAGTTTATTTCAGATCTAATAATACCGATTTACTAACGAGAAGCGGTCGTGGCTCAGTGCGGCTTGCGTGATCGCATTAATCACGCAGGTTAACTAACTACCAACACGGTCATAACCTGGATGTGTTTACTGTTAGTGGAATTTAATTTAGACTGTTTCGTGCTTCGCAAGGCACGTCAAGCCGTTGGTGTCCTTTGCTATCACTAGATAGCAGTCGTTAAACCATTTGAGAGGCCTTATAGGCGGCATGAAAACCTCTGACACTGGGGTTGGCCACTAGCCCCACAACCTCCACTAATCCTGACTTAGCCCCCGTGTGTGGAGTATGGCCCTAACCTACCCGAGCTATGGGAAGAGACCCGTGCCCCTGCAGTGGGGACAATATGGGTTCTTATTGCTATCGAATTAACTAATAAGCAGTTAAGGTAATGAAATCGATATGAAAAAACAAGTCCTAATTTCAAATTCGATATTGGTGGCGATTCGGTTTTCACGATTTGACAGCACTAAACTTAATTGAAGTATTCTGTCTTTTTCTTTCTGTATTGAAAAGACATGGATAGAACGCTTAAATTAAGTTTTAACCTGTCAAATAAGTTTTAATCGTAAATACCGAATCGACACCATTTAGGGCTAAAATTATTAGTTAGTTCTCGTTGGTGATTTAATTAGAAACACTGTTATCTTAATCAGTCGTGACAAGTACCTAAAACATTTTAATTAGCTTATTCTGTGCAATAAAGTATTTATAAGTATTTGCTTTTAATTAGAGAATTTCAAAAAGAATTGTTGTGATTTGATTACTTATTGTTCATTGAAAAACTAGCTTATTTAGTTTCATGATGATTATGTTACCGGCAATCTGTATAATCTGGTATTCTATACAATACCTAGGCAATGTATAGAATACCCGGAGCATCCAGGCAATGCATGAAATATTATTTATTTTATACTTTGCCTAGGTATTCTATACAATACCTAATGCGCAGCCGGCAATGTGTGCAAAAGACGAAAGCGGGGAAGAGGGACACGTGCGGGCAGGCAGTAAGCTGCGTGCGATGTAGGTGAGAGGAGGCGCGCGTCTTACAGTGAGCTCATTGCGTAACTGAGTTTTCTTCTGTTTCCTGAGTAAATACAGACCAAAATCTATTTATTTTACACATTACCGACAGACCAGCAGGTACTCTATACAATACCTGGGCATTGTATATGTTACCGGCAATCTGTATAATTCAGGTATTCTATACAATACCCAGGCAATGTATAGAATACCTGGAGCATTCAGGCAATGTATGAAATATTATGAATATTTTTGATCATTACATACTTTACCTAGGTAATGTATACAATGCCCAGGTATTGTATAGAGTACCTGTTGGTCTGCCGGTAATGTGTAAAATAAATAGATTTTGGTCTGTATTTATCGATTTTTTGTAAGTACCTACCTACCTATAAAATGACGGAATAGAAAAACACTTTATGTTGGCTCAACTATGAATAAAATCTTTCTCTCATCTGAGAGACTCGTTGATCGCCCGCCATTTCTAAATAAATTCACTCAGGAAACAGAAGAAAACTAAAGAAAAATATTACTCAGTTACGGCCTTAAGATATGTGAAATGTCCAAATTCTTGGATATTTCAGGCAAATTGTTTCAATAACTGTTAATCTAATCTATAAATAAAAAATACACAATAATAGACAAGGGTTTAATTAATCTTTTGTATTGATCAAAATATTTTTGACAACCACCTCTTAAAAAAAAAACCCTGAAGAACACCTTGTTTGCCATAAATGTTATTTTCTCTCGGAAACGGCACAAGATATCGTGTTAATTTTTACACATGATAAAGATCTTAACAATATTAACAGTTTCTATTGAAAATTTTAATTTTACTGCGTAATTTATTCGTGGAAAGTATTTATTTCTCCAAAATCGAAGTAAATCCGCGCGACCCTGCCTGCTCCACCGTCCTGTAATCCCCCGCGGGCTCTGCCGCCAGTCCGCGTCGCGATCTCATCGAGGGTGGACTGCGCGTCTGTGTCGGAGCGACGTCCTTGACAAAAACACTTCGCTTTTGAAGACTAAACTCACTTGTGCATACTTTTTATAACATCAGTAACTTAGTTAAGATATTTTCTACGCATTAGTGGGCGAAAAGTTAAAGTAAATATTTTTTCACGAAAAAATATTTTTTTTATCTTGTCAAAGTAAAAGGAACCAACGATTGATTGTTTCGTGAAATAGAAATGCCTAAATACAAGAAAAAATATTATGTTAAAGCAGGACGGCGATTACAAGAGTACTGGTAATTATTTTGACTTTTGGCTCAGTGATCAGGAATGCTATCCTGACTACTGATCCAAGGGTTGCGGGTTCGATTCCCGCCCAGAGCAAACATTTCATTGGCGATAGATTTGTTTGCTCTGTGTTTGAGTGTATAATATCTATATATGTTTTTATTCCAAAAACGTATCTATTTACATATGTATATTATTCGTCTCTGGTTCCCATATTACAGAGAATCCTAGTTTGTAGCCAGATGACCGCAGGATGATTGTATGTTAATTGTCCTGGATATTTATTTATTATCTTATAATTTTTGGATATTTGCACAGAACCCCTGAGGATACCCTCTGACCGAAATCTAAATAAATAAAATAATATACAGGTTGTCCCAAAACTAATGCCACAAATTTTGGCTAGTGATAGCTTTGAGCAAGACCTAACAAAATAACGAAACATATCGTCGTATCTTACGAATAAGGGCATAATTGCAAAATGACAACAAGGAAGTGGTTTTAACTAGAGATGGGACGGATATCTGGTTACTATTCGGTATCCGGCCTATCCGGCCAGTACTTTAGTATCAGGCTGGATACCGGATAATAGCTCAATTATCCGGCCCCCGCCGGATAGTTAGAATTTCGTAAATGAACATCGAAAAACACAAAACCAATTTTTAGTCTAGCCCAATAGCCTCTTTAATGAGGTAGGAGAAAAAGAGTAGTAGAGTAGGAAAAAAAGCGTCGGTGGCGCAGCGGGTAGTGACTCCGTCATCCTAACCAGAGGTCGTGGGTTCAAATCTTGGCCACTGCGTCAATGAGTTTTTCGAAACTTACGTGCATTTTCATACAGACTGCTTTAACGGTGAAGGAAAACATCGTGAGGAAACCTGCACATCTGATCTCTAGATGTGTATGATGGTCGCGTTGCACACGTCCGTAGGTGTAAATCTAAATGCCCTACACGTGACCGCGGGTGATGCTAAATGCAACACTAGGCAATCGCCGTCTGTATCTTGTGGGAAGAACGGTTGAATGTGCCACACGATAAGAAGAATAATGAGGTAGTAATTACGCTTTTTGAGCGCCGAGGTTTCTGCCTTCTTCCCAGTGATACCTCGAGAAATCACCTCACATAAATTACACTTAGCAAATTGTTGTTCTTCGACGAAATCTCATCTCATCTCACCAATATTATAAATGCAAAATTATGGATGTTTGTTTGTGTTTTTGTTTGTTTGTTTATTTTAGTTTATTTTATTTTTTAGTTCATTTATTTATTTGTTCCGCTTTCACGCCACAACTACTGAACGGATTTAGATGAAATTTGATAGGCAGATAGATAAAGCACTCAGCTAACACATATGATACTTTTTGTGCCGGAAACTTAAGGATTACTGGAGGAATGCTTAAAAACTCAAAAATTACCCTTCGTCACTAGATGGCGCCACCTTAACATTTTTTCCCTCTGGATCCGATTCTAAAGTCCACGCAGACAAGTCGTGGACGGGAAGCTGATACGTCCATAAAGACGACTTTTTCTGTACACTTGCCATTTTTACAAACACAAATCAAATTAAGACCACTACCACGATTTAATTTTTATCAGTAACTTACGCGTATATCACACTGAGGCGGAATTCAGACGGGAGCGCGGTGCGACGAAATTCGCATGCGACAGCGATCCGCTCCACAGGACGGTTTCCGTCGGAATTTCGTCGAAAGCTGCAGTGCACGACGAAGGCGCGGATTCCGCGCCACCGCCGGGCGGTTTCCGTCCAAATTTCGTCCGAAGTTGCGGTGCACGACGATTTTCGTCATACGTTTATCTAATATTCGAACGTGCATGTATGTAACAAGGGTTGTTTTTGTTTGTAACAAGGTCAGAACAAGAATAGGTATAGAAACTGAATTCCATACAATACTCCTTCCAAAAAGCAGGGTAGTACTTTATCCTGTATATACGTATACATCTTTGTCAACAGAGGTCAACCTTGAATGGTAAGTCGCGATGGTTTCATATAACTATGTTTTCCGTCCAGTCTAACTTGACCTATGCGTATGCAAAACCACAGCGTAAAGATTCAATCACGGAAAAACAGCAAGCAAACTCAGTAAATCGAAGCAACAAAATGTATGTTATAGAATAACGAAACGGGTTTGATTAATAAATATATTAATTTCTTAATATTTCTTTGCAAATTATCAGTATTATAAACGCAAATTGCCCGTTTTTTCATGTTAAACAACTTTCGCGTAGCAGGAGTACTTTACTTACTGTTATCTTTGTGTTCTGTGGCATTCCACGTCACAGCGTTTTGATTAGAACAGAGTTGATAGTGAAGTCGCTTCTACTTCATTTTTTAACGAAAATATTTTTTACTACCGCAAATATTCTTAGAAAAACATCGAAGTGAACTATATCTTCACTAGCTGGAGGGCCCGGCTTCGCTCAGGGAGTTGATGTAAGATCGTCTGGTAGTTGGAACAAAAGATAAAAAAAATAATCTAAGAGGTTTTTTTATTGAATCCTTAGTCTAACAATTCACATATCTGGTTCATTAACAATATTTTTCGTTTTCAGGGTATATAATTATTTTAGAATTCCCTAGCTCATCCCCCGCACTCGAGCTTCACCTCCTCCCGCTCCCAGAGCATTTATTTAATAACACAAGTTACAAGTCAGTGTATATAACATAATATAAATATAACATCATAAACCTACTTAGGATTATTATTTCATTATTACATTATTTCGTTACAAATAATAATTAATAACATTATTGAGTAAATCACATATTATATATAACATATATTATGCGATAGTAGGTACCACACACTCTGTCAGTCTCTGGTTCCCATAGTACAAAAAAAAAGTAGAGACGACTCTATTTGTTGTCCTACCGACCTTGTTCTGAAACAATAGTTCTGTTTCGTTTTTGCGCGGATCGCGCGCGAATCACGCCTCCGGACGGAGAAGCGGCGTCAGTGTGTGGTACCCAGCGAATCTTACCGCGTCGCCATCCGGGAGCGCGGATCCGTCGTGCGAATCGCGCCTCCGGGCGGAGAAGCGGTGCCAGTGTGTGGTACCCCGCGGTTTTTGTATACAAATCAACATTTTACAGTACAAAGTTTAAATCCGCTCCACCGCAATTCGCCGCGGTGAGCGGAGCAGTGTGTTTTCCGCCTTAAAAAAGGAATCGCTATAAGCGATAAGATCGCCTACGTTTTACCACTGTAACTTTAATATTGTGCCTTTTGTTGTTATATATTTTTTGTGTGTGTACAATAAAGAGTATATCAATCAAAAACGTTGTGATTGTTTCATTGAATACATAAACAAAACAAGCGAGTACAGTAACTGTCCACGTTCGCTAGGTGTCAGCCCGAAGAAAGCCCGAATCAAAGCAAAGCGTGGGCGCCACGCAGCCTCCCGCCGCTGCTGCGCATATTATTTATTATTATTCATTTATTTTCAGGCAACATAGTAACTAAGTACAGGCCCATAGATACATAAAAACTTATACAATTAAAATGATATAAATACTATAAATAAATACAATTATAAGTTATTCTACTTTAAATCTAATAATAATTATATCTGCGGCACTTTTCTTTGTGCTGTTGCGCTGCCGATGCTCGCAGTGTTAGAGTCCCGAAGACGACCTCGAAACCGCCGAAACACCACGCCTTTCGGCCAGAAGTCTTCCTTCATGAAGGTGTCCAAGCTCTGAGTCGGGACACACACCACAAACGCCTTGAAGTGAGTGTCGTAACGCGAATCTAAAAGCTGAACCCTTACGATCATCTTGGTCTTGATCCTGACATACTCCTGCACGTCCTGCACCAGGGTGGTGAAGTGAAGCCGGAAAAGGTAGAGACTCGTCACCGGCGTCGCAGATCGCAGCAAGAAGTTGGGACCAGTCGGTGCGGTGCCGCTTTGATTGCGACACGGTCTTGGCTTTCGCATAGTCATGTCATAACAATTAAGGCTGCCATCCGTTTGCAGACATTTTTAGGTTGATTTGGCCGAATATTCGGCTATCCAGCCTGTGGCTTGGCCGAATATTCGGTATCCGGTTATCCGGCCAAAACACTATAGGTCCCATCCCTAGTTTTAACATTCTATTTTCAACAGAAAGTGATATTTTTGAAGTGTTAACATTCAAAACATAGCTTAACTATTCTTGGGTTGTTATTAGCGATTTTATCTCAATATATAACGCTATGTACGCAATTTAACTCTTTCAGGATCTTGATTAACAATTAGGATATTACTGAGAACTTCGCGAATACAGCCGATACGAGTATAAAAACTATAGTGGTATCAAGTTGATGTATCAAACAATGAAGTAGGATAATCGAGTCATAGATACTTGTAGTCGACTGAGCAAGGAATGTTCGCTCTCTAATTTGTGGTAGATCTATTAACTGCAGGCCAATGTTCACAATCACCATGATTGCTGATTAACATAGAGCAATGGACCCCTTAATCCCTTCTAGACCTGGGAGTAGTTTTGCGTTTGATTATGTGTTTAGAAGTACCTGAATATTCAGGAAAGGAAATATACCAAATGCTACTAATACATGTACCTATCAAACTGATGAAGTTGGATGATCGAGTCACAGAGGTCAACTTGGCAAGGAATGTTATGTCTCCCAGTATCAGTAGGGATTTGTGGTAGGTCTGTCAACGGTAAGCCAATGTTCACAATCACCATGATTGCTGAAGAACATACAGCAAAATATTTAGTTTTGGCAATCCACTGCGAAGCAGAAAATTTAAACGCTTGATGTAGGTGATAGCTCTCGAATTACTGATTCGATCATATAGAATAATCTCTAAACATTTTTGGGAAATCTTAAGATTACTAGATGTCATTTTGAATGGGACAGCCTAATATTTATTGTCATAGCGGCAAAAGAAATACACACTCTGTAAAATTTCAACTTTCTACTTATTACGGTTCATGAGATACAGCCCACTGACAGACAGACAGACGAACGGACGGACGGAAAGTGGAGGCTTAATAATAGGGTCAGGCAGGCAGTCTTTCAATCAGCAGCTTGGGTGTATTAAAAATCTAATAGTACAGTTGTCTCCGATTAGGGTAGGTACTTTTGTCCCACAGTGTCGCCGCTGCTCTGTCTCCCTTGTGATTTAAATGAAATGCTCACAGAGTTTCAATCGCTACAGAGTGGCGTTCATACAAGAGACGTGTTTTTAGAGTTTCTTGTACGATAGTACGGAACCCTTCATGTGCGAGTGCGACTCGTAATTGGCCGGTTTTATTTTTATTTTAGGTAGTTAGTCACGGCGACCTTCTAGAACAAACGTAATATGATCGCCTTTCTATTTTTAATCAATCTAATTGATTTTATTTGAAAACCTCGAATATAATAAGTCAGCACCTTGAGGTCAAAAAGAGCAATTAACTCATTGTTTGCAAGGAAAATATCCAAGTATTATACATACATTTCTAAAATGGGCATGAAACAAGGATTTTTTATAGCATAATATGCTCTATCTCATAATGTGAGATTATTGAGTAATTTTTTTTACGTCGCAGATGTATAAAGTTTCATTATCGAATATTTTTAAACTTTTTTTTTTTAAATTGATGATGTATTTCTGATGGCATCTTTAATTTTTTTGTAGAATAAAGTAGTGAATTCGGGTTGAGACACTAATCAACAATATTTGAGTCCAAAAAAAAAACAAGTTAATTAAAAAACATAGTAGTGATTTTCATTTTTTTAAATCTGGTATACCTCGAAAACCATAAACTTTTGCAGAACACATGTTTCGTTATTTTGATAGGTCTTGATCAAAGCTATCACCAGCCAAAAGGAGATCATTAATTTTGAGCCTTTTATGAAAGTGCCGGCCAACAAAAAAGAAGTACGAATTGTTAGAACTAGCTATTTGGAGCAATAGTTAATGTTAATATGACACAAAAGTTGAAAAATTTAATGAAAATTGTTCCAGATGATAAACTCTAGTTATATCTGAGCTTTCAGGAATCAATAAATGTATGAAAATGACGATTCATCGATCTTATATAACATTGTTCAGAAAAACCCTACAACTTTTGTGTCATTTTAACTATTGCTCCAAATAGTTAGTTCTAATAATACGTAATTTTTTTGTTGACTGGCACTTTACAAACGGCCAAAAAATGTGTGGAGCCTGAATGATCTCCTTCGTCGCATTAGTTTTGGAACACCGTTAGTTAGACACAGTTAGAAGAATATTTTTTATATCACACCTAGTCCTAAAATCTAAAAACATAAACTTGACGGACTCGTTGGCTCAGTGGTTTGTGCCCCTGACTACATCCGAGAGTTGTGGGTTCGATCCCCACCCGACGCAGGGCAAACATTTCTATGATGAGTAGATTTTTTACTTTTCTCTCTGTTATCGCAGGCAACAGCTAGTAATAAAATAGTGTACCCCATGTCACTCCCACAACTGAGACAAATCTAATAACATCAAATATTGAAATCCGACAAAACAAGTTGAATCCGTTTAGGCTGTAGAGCGTGCCAAAGAATTAAACATACTTACATACCTCGTATTGGTTCCTGACGCCTACTGGTCATAAAAAAATAAAACTCAACACTTTGCACGTAACGATGACGTCAGTTGCAGTGATGGGCAAACAAAAATAGGCAGTTATGTAGGATAACTAATAAATAACACTTGTCCCTTCTGCAGTTTTTATAGTATTTCAACTGTATCAACCGTAGCCGCTAGATGGCACTGACGTCGGCAAAACTCTCAGCAATCTCCGTTTCAACAAGGTTATTCAGACTATTTCCCCCCTTAAGCAATGACCTCACTGTACGACGCGCGCCTCCTCCCACCTACATCGCACGCAGCTTACTGCCTGCTCGCACGTGTCCCTCTTCCCCGCTCTCGTCTTTTGCACACATTACCGGCTGCGCATTAGGTATTGTATAGAATACCTAGGCAAAGTATAAAATAAATAATATTTCATACATTGCCTGGATGCTTTAGGTATTCTATACATTGCCTAGGTATTGTATAGAATACCGGATTATACAGATTGCCGGTAACATATACATTACATAGGTAAAGTATGTAATGATCAAAAATATTCATAATATTTCATACATTGCCTGAATGCTCCAGGTATTCTATACATTGCCTGGATATTGTATAGAATACCTGAATTATACAGATTGCCGGTAACAATTATATGGAAATAATCTTTTTTATTTATTGTAAATGGTGACAGGAGGTCCACCTGATAGAAAGTGCTTAGCGCCGCCGCGCCGCCTATATCTGATCGGATCTGCAACACCAATGTTTGTCGTGGAAGTCGTGGATAACTGACTAAAAGATGTACTGGGGCCGAGAAGTAGTTTATTGTACGATGGTCGGATATAGAGTGATACATCAGTTAATTATATTATTAACATTACATCATCGGTTTACGTAACTAAGTATTGTTTTAGAATATAATGCAAACGCTGTGTGGAGACATCTTAACCTAGTTAAGAGTCAGCAGCAGTCGGCTATTTTATGTTGCAGTCAAACTCTAAGTCTCGACATATTACAACTCCCCGGAAAAAGTACCTAGTTACCCCCTTTTTAACGAAAAAAAATGTATTACAGTTGATACTAAATCTTAATCTAGATCATAAAACATTTTTTTTGTGTTTTTAGTTTTAGTTTTTTTACAATTCATTTCTTATAATTAATACTATAATTACTCTTATTTACTTTTTTATAATTATAACTCTAGTGTCGGTTATACAGTAAAGTATAATAAAGAACTATAAAGTCTCATGGGTGGGATTCGAATCCGGACCTAAAAGCAGCAAAACGTAACTGGTTCGCACCAAAATCGCTAATCCACCGAAGTACTTATAAACAGTGGTTAAAAATAAGCATCATATGCGTTCTCCTATTATCTAATTTCGCTCATATCTCCCTTAAATGAATTTTTTCGAAGATAATTCCCCCATAGATCAATTTTTGGTGATTTTTTTAATCACTAATCCTAGATTTTCGTCAAAAGGTTTCAAGCCGTTTTCGACATCGTCGGGAAACTTAACTCTTTTAATAGTATAGGATTAAAATTATGCAAATAGACTACTAAATACGTAAGCACAATTAAAATATTTATTAACGTTGATTATATGCATTTTATGTAACTTACATACTTTTTTTTAATAAGTAATAATAGTAATATACTTACCATTATTTATTGACAAATTAATTTTAAACTAGAGACAGAATAAACAATTATATACTTATTGTATTCGTTAAAGAAATATATTTATTTCGTTAAAAAATATATTTATATTTATAGTCGGTGTCTTTTAACTTTGATGAGGGACGCAAATTATACAGCTGTCGTCGTCGGGGGCGAAGCTCCTCTCGTAGTTTCGGCGACCTCCGCGTGGTGGAAACGGAAACCGTTGTGCCAAACATTGAGTGAGGCAGAATAAGAGAAAAACCATAGACAATTTTAGATCCATTTAAAAAAATATGCGGACAAAGAAGATGAACTCACAATCAGTGTTGCAGCTTTAAATAAAAAAGTATCATTATTTTTTCTATAGTCAGATTTGCATTTATATGTCGTTCTTTTTTTAGAAATATCATAAACCAAGTCGAATTCGATCACGCTAATACCATTGTTATTAATCAGTCATGACCGTGGTCTTATGACACCTCTATTGTTAATAATTTGACATAGGAACACGGTCATGATTGATTATTAACAATATCAGCATCAGCATGAAAAAATTCGACTTGGTTATCATGTTAAGGAACAAACATATGTATAAACGCCTATTCTCACTAGAAAAAATATTGATATTTTTTATTTAAAGCTGCAACACTGATTGTGACTTCATCTTTTTGGTCAGCTCATATTTTTTAAAATGGACCTAAAATCCGGTAGTTGACTGCTAGTCATTTGAGTTACTTTTTATCAAACGTCAAACACGGCATTTTGCTCTAAAAATGTTTGAAATTTTGTACGATGACGTCATTGTTCAAAATAATAGTTTGCATACTTATTAGGTAATTTTTATAAATTAAAAATTGAAAATGCAATGAAAATTAAAGTGAATAAGTTTTTCAATAATTTCAATTAAAGAGCTATTTAGTCAATAATATTTCGCAATTTAATTTTCATACAGTCAACTCCCACTGTTTGGCACAACAGTTAATATTTCAATTTCAATTCATTTATTGTTTCATGCGGTTTTACAGGTCTTAATACAAAAAATAGGAGCATTTGCGCATGAACCCTGTGAGGGCACCACAATATACTTAAGCATAGAAATATCATTATCGTATCATTATTATTATTACATTACCAATATATAAATTAGAGCATAATTTCGATAAAGAAAAAATCATAAATTACAGATACAAAAAAATGTCAAATCAATAGCTTATAAGATTCAGCATAAAATTAAATTAAGTATACAAATATTTAATTACATTACAAACATTCATCCATATAAGATGCAAATATTACACATAAAAGTCAGAATTATTACATAAGATAATTACATTTTATTTATTTATAAAAAAAACATGCAATAGGTATTTATTCTTTACTCTCAAAAAACTCGTCCATCGTGTAAAAACATTTCTCTAATAAGTACTCTTTAAAATTTACAAATAATGGTTCTGAATCGATACATTTTATTCGGAGGGGCACTTTATTATAATTTTTTATGGACATGTGGTATGTACTTGAGCTCACCAGATGCAGTTTTGTTACAGGTAGGGCTAACCTGTCCCTGTTCCTAAGGTTAAAGAGCTTGGAGTAAAATTCCTTCACTTGCTAGAACAACCTTTTATTATTTGTGACAAATTTAACAATTTCTAGGATATAAATAGATATTAGAGTCAAAATTTTCTGTTCTTTAAAATGAGGTCTACAGCTATCTAACTGCTTAATATTCACCATAATCCTCAGACATCTCTTTTGTAACATAAATAGATCGTTAACATTTGTACTGTTTCCCCAAAAAGCTATACCGTAAGATAACCAAGAATGAGCATAGGCGTAATAAGCGCATTTCGCTGTTTTTAGATCTGTACATTTTTTAAGTTCATACAGTGCATAAACAAATTTTGATAGCTTAGTCTCTATTTTCTCTATGTGGTTTCCAATTCATGTTGCTGTCAATCTCTATACCCAGAAGGGAACATGATTTTACTGTTTCAATTCTCATATTACGAAAGGAAAAATCAATGTTAAGTGGCTTTTTCTGCCATGGTTTAAATTGCATTAAATTAGTTTTTGCTAGATTTAGTTCAAGGTTGTGTTCTAAAAGCCATTCGTGTATTTTTTGGAGTATTTTAGTAAGTTGGAAGCTTAGGTCATCTACTGTTTTAATTAGGGATACTTCTGTAACATCGTCCGCGTACAAAGTGCACCTTTCATCTACGGCTTTTGGCAAATCGTTTATGTAGATTAAAAAATATACTTAGTAAGCATCCCAAAACGCTACCCTGGGGAATTTAGTTCTCTACAAGTAGCCTCTGGGAACAAATATAAGATAGTCTACTTTTGCTCATGTCCAAATGTTCTATATTGACGTATTGTGCTCTCGCCTTAAGATATGAAGAAAACCAAAAGCTACACCTCGTACTCCTATGCCGTAAAGTTTACGCAATAGAATTTTATGCGAAACTCTATCATAGGCCTTGCTTGCCTTATACCACGCGGAGAGTGCCGAAACTACGAGAGGAACTTCGCTTCCGACGACGACGACACCTGTTGCCTTATTTTACCTACGAGGAGGTAAAACTAAAATCAGACTACGTTAATTTCTCTCTCGAAAAAGCAAAGCAGCGAGCAAAAGTTATAAATTCATTTTTGAAATATATTTATTTTTGAAATGTGCTCGTTAAGCCCTTTCATTTGAAACCCAACACGATAGATAGGTTTAACCTTTTAAGAAAAAATATAGGGGCGCCATATTGAATTTAGTGTGACGTCACATAGCCTATAACCAGCGGATAAACAAGATGCTTCTAATTATTTATCGGATTATCTTCTTATTTTTATCGTGTGGCACATTTAACCGTTCTATCCACAAGTAGTCCAGTCATCGAGGAGGTTGAGGTATGCATTAACTCCTCTGTCCGTAAAACTTTGCAGTATGATTAAGTAGATTCCATAGATGAGGTGTGACAAGGTATCCCGGAGATGTATGTTTTGGAAGTAGGTATTTTATACCTAAATATGAATATTGCTAATAACTCTTACCGAATAATTTCTCAATCTATTATTCCAACGCGATATGTTAGTGCTAGTTTGTTATTATATGTATGTAAAACTGTCCAAAACTTTTTCGAACTTTTTAACTTCGATATTTATCAAAATTTGTTATTTTGCTATAATTACCAAGGTATAATTTCTCGGTAAATTTTTATTTTTTACTATGGTTTTATACCTCATAAGACTTTTCTATGTGTAAGTATCCAAAACATTTTCCTATAGGAACGTAATGTTATAGTTTCCGTAAAAATGCTCACATCTCATAATTTCTCAGTCCAGTTTATTCCTTTAGAAGTCACAATTTACAGAAGTAAACAGTTTTTTAAAACTATCCAATGAAATTTCGGCAAAATAGTAGTTTTAGAATTTCTTTAGATAATACGTTTATTAAACATTTACGGCTCACGGGGCGGCGGCGAACGTAGACGCGATGCGCGCGGCATCCGCTCAAGGTCAGACAATGACGCGATACATACATCTACATTCATTTGAAAAACATTCGATATACTTTGCTTTGCTAGGAAGGGTGCCGATATTTTTTTACTGTAAAGGATAAAGAGTTTAGATTTTTCCTTGACTATTGAATATGTGTAACTAATAATATATATAATATATAACTATTGTTTTTTTTGCATTTTATGTACCGTTCAGTAAAAAATAAAATTTTACTATTGTTCCCCCGTCTGATACGTACGGATATTAGGCTATGTAGGTATGCTCGTCACCTAAGACTGAATTCAGAAGACGCACAACGCGGGTGCGATTTACCCTATTAACCTATTGACTAACATACTATATAGGATAAAACATCGTTTTTACTATAGCTATGTTGTAACGGAGTTGCCTGCGACTAGCTCGTGTAGGGCAGCCTCGTTGACATTCCTGGCATCGCTGATGCTGAGGATTTGAATGAGGAGGAGGTTCGTCAAGTGAAACACAGGGTTACGACAATATTAGGTTTATTGTTAATTACTTACTTAGACCTTACGTACAATACTTATCATCTACTTGTCCTATTCTCATTTACCTAACTCCGGAAAGGAGGTTAATGATTACGCGGCGGAAACGGTGCGGTGAGTACCTACGGTGTGGTGTGTGCCTACGGTGCGGTGAGTACCTACGGTACGGTACGTGACCCTACGAACCCAGTAAAACCCTTCTCCCGGGGCGTTGTCTGTAACGCTGGCGAGGCAGCTCGTGGAAGGCGAGCACCTGGCGGGGATGTGGAGCGTCAACGGCTCTGAAGGTTCTGGGGGCGGCGGACAGCCTAACGACTCGCAATGTGTCGAGCCGTCCAGCTGTGCTGGTGCTGAGCATCTGCAGCTCGGAAGGTTCCGGAGGGTGTCGGACAGCCTAACGACTCGTAATGTGTCGAGCCGTCCAGCTGGCGCTGAGCATTACTAGCTCAGAGAGAGGGGGGTGGAACAGCCTAACGACTCGCAATGTGTCGAGCCGTCCAGCTGACGGGATGGGCATGCAAAGCCCAGAAGGCAGGAGGGATTCCTGAGGGGAATTCCACCTGGGGAGCTGCTATCCAGCCGAGGCTCCTCGAATACCTCTGGAGAGAGGTTATTCGTTGAGCCCGTGCCGGGCGCAACTGCCGGTCGGCGGTCGCTGCGTCCGCTTATATCATGGCGGAACGTGCGGGCGCGCGGGGCGGGGTGCGCTCGCGTCTCACTTCATAGTGGACGGTTGCTTCGTGTTGTCGTCACGCGTTGACAGCGTGATCGAGAACCGGTGTGACGTTGGTTATCGTCACATTCCCCTCCTTCCCGGAAAGATTTTTGCGAAGCAAAAATCTCTGGCCTACCTGTACTATGGCAATATTGCTACTTAATATCTCTTTACATCTTACTATTTTCATTCGGCTTATTATTTCTTCTTATTATTTTACATTTTACTAAGTACTAATGACCCATTCGGAGTCTTAAATGATACACACGGAATACTTCTCTTTTATTTGAAATAAAACTTACTAAAATATTTTACAAGCGCGCTTCTTATTCTAATTATTATAGGTACCTATATCTTATTCTACGACTATGCTAGCTAGCTAATAACAATCTTATCTTTTTATCGGTTTGTTTATTTTACGTATTTGTAAGTAACATAGTTCGGAAACGGAATGTATACAAAGTCTTAACGGAAAGTATACAATTTCTTAACGGATTAATTGTACTTATTCTATGAAAAACTATTTAGTAATTGTTTTTTTAGAATTGGGTATTAAATACCTTATACAATTTTATACATTTACGGTAGGTGTACATTTTCTTAGTATACAATATTACGGTCGGTATATATTTGCGGATTACATTTTTTTTTAATGGAAAACAGATCATACAGATATTTATTGTTTTCTTAGAGTTCGGCTATTTTTACAATGTTATAACAATAGGTGCCTAATTTTATCTAGGTCGGTTCAAAGAAATACACTATGTTTTAATTTTGGCAATCCATTTTAATATTGGGAAACAAATAATGTATTTATACTTCTCTTTTATTTTTCCCATATTTAAATAATTACAGATGCGTTGGAAATATTCATCTACCCTCAATTTTCGATTTTCTCATTTTACTCGTTATTAATATTTTGCACTTAATATTATTGACATAAGATTTATAATGGATTGCCAATCTCTTTTTTTATTTTTTAACATTTTCCTTACAACGATAATGTATATACGGTACTTTGCATGTGTGAGTGAATAACTACTAGCTTGTTGATTTCTCTTTTTGTACGTTATTTTACGGTTACATAAACTGTCATTATAAGTTGTAAAGATTGATTTAGATAACATACTAAGCGCATTGGTTTGAAACTTTTGTAGGCATAAGTATATTGCTTTTACATAATATATATTAGTATATGTAGTTGTCTTATATAATGCTAATTTACATTTGCTAACAGACTGTATACTTGATATAAACATATGTATACACATATTGGTTAAGTATCGGAGTAGACTTACATTGCAATTAAATGAACTTTTTATTTATTTTTGGTACTCATTTATGTTACTTAAATGCGGCTGATTACTACTTATTCACGGAATTTCTTAATGTCTTTAAGATGGGCAGTAACTATTTTGCGAGGACTTTCTACGGATTGTAATAAAAATATTACCGGTGACTTTTGTCTAATTATCTTGTACGGACCACTAAACTTTGGTGCTAACTTTGCGCAGAAGTTCTTTGTGGCTGAAGACAGGGGGTAGTCTCTTTTAAGGACTAAAGTATCTAGCTTCGGTTTCCAATCTCTTTTTGTTTCATCATAATGTCTTTTTTGTTTAGATGATGCGGTATTTTGATGTTCTCGGACTAATTCGTACAACTCGGACAGCTTACTTTTCTTTTGTATGGCTGGCGTTGGGAATATATTTTTATCACCTGGCATTCGAAGTTCGCGTCCGAACATTAAAAATGCTGGTGTGTACTTAGTTGATTCTTGAACGGAGGTATTTAGTGCGAAATTGAACTCCGTCAAGAATTCATCCCATTTTTTATGGTTGTTCGAAATGTATGTCGATATCATTGTTTCAAGCGTACGGTTTATTCTTTCGGTCGGATTTGCTTGCGGGGAATACGGGGCGGTAAGTCTTTGTTCGATACCATACTTTTTGAGCTCATCTTGGAACTGTTTACTCGTAAACTGTTTCCCATTGTCCGAAACTATTGTTTTGGGACAGCCGTAACGCATAATTATGCATTCTTTTAAGGCTTTTATGACATTCGTGGAAGTGGCGGTTCTTAACGGTTTTATTTCGGACCACTTAGAAAAAGTATCGTGGAATACGATGATCCAGCAAAATCCTTTTGATGACCTCGGTAGGGGGCCTATAAGGTCTACGGAAATGACTTCCCAAGGTTCCTTTGTGTTTTGCGTGTGCATAAGACCTGGTCTTTTTTCTTGCGAACTTTTATGGATTTGACATTCTTTGCATTTTCTTATGTATGTTGAGACATCTCTGTACATGCCTGGCCAATAGTAACGTTGGGCAATTTTGTTTAACGTCTTTGCGGTACCTAGATGACCAGCGTTCGGGACATTGTGATTTTGTTCTAGAATCTTCTGTTTGTCTTCTTTGTTTATGCAAAGTTTCCATTCCGTTTCTGGATTTAAATGGACCCCATACGAAGAGTTTGTTATTTTTCTGTATAGTTTGTGGTTTTTTATACAGTATTCTGGATGTTGTCGAGGTTCTTTTTCTACTTCTTTCCTTTTCTTCTCGTACCATTCTTCGCCGGTTGCTGATGTTAAGCATACGGGATTTCTGGATAGTTCGTCGGCTACTTTATTTTGTTTTCCACTTCTATACTTGATATCAAAGTCATATTGTTGAAGTTCTAAGGCCCATCTTGCCAATCTTCCTGAGGGGTTTTGTAACTTGTTTAGCCACTGAAGTGCCTGATGATCGGTTATTACGGTAAAGTGGTATCCTTCTAAAAATGCTCTCATTTTTCTTATTCCCCATATAACAGCTAGACACTCCTTCTCTGAAGTGCTATATTTTGTTTCTGCGGGTGACAGTGACCTGCTGGAATACATAATGACTTTCTTGTTTCCTTCTACTTCTTGAGTTAGTACTGCTCCTAAACCTACATCACTTGCGTCTGTTTGCAAAGTGAACGGTTTAGCGAAATCTGGACGTGTTAGCACAGGCTCTTCTATTAGTTTCTTTTTCACTTCTTGGAAGGCTTTTTCTTGAGTCTCTGTCCACTGAAACTTCACATCTTTTCTTAGTAACTTTACTATCGGTGCGGTTATTTGTGCATAGTTTTTAATGAATTTTCTATACCATGACGTCATTCCAATTAATCTTCTGACTTCTTTTACGTTTGATGGAGCTCTTAGGTCTCGAATACACCTGATTTTATCCTCGTTCATTTTGATTCCTTCACGGGTTACGACGTGACCCAAATACTCAATTTGTGGTTTACAAAATTCACATTTCTTTTTGTTTATTTCTAGTCCGGCTTTTCTTATTCTTTCGAATATTATTTTCAGATGCTTCAGATGTTCGCTGAACGAGTTACTGCAGATGATGACGTCATCAAGGTAGGCGTAGGCATTTGGCTCTAGTTCTGGACCGATAACCATGTCTAACAGTCTTTGGAAGGTTGCTCCGGCGGAGTGAAGACCAAAGGGCATGACTTTAAAGTGATACAGCCCTCGACCCGGTACTGTGAAAGCCGTCGCCTCTTTGCTGTCTTCATCTAATTTGACGTTCCAGTAGCCATTTTTTAGATCTAATTTTGAGAAGAATTTAGCATTTCTGAGTTTTTCTAATGTGTCGTCTATTTGTGGTAACGGATAGGCGTCTTTTTCAGAAATTTCGTTTATTTTCCTAAAGTCAATGCAGAACCTGTAGTCTCCATTTTCTTTCTTCACCATAACTATCGGGGAGCTGTATGGGCTATTCGACTTCTCAATGATGCCGTCTTTAAGCATTTTCTGAACTTCTTCATCTATCTTTTCTTGAATTTTGGGGTTTCTGGGATAGTATTTTTGTTTTATCGGTTCTCTGTGCTTCAGTTTTATTTTATGTCGCAACCATGTTGTACCTCTGGGAGTTTTATCACATTTTTCGAACTCTTCTTTTAATAGTTTTTCTAACTGTTGTTTTTCGGATATCGACAAAACTTTATCTTCTTTCTTATTTACATTCGGTGTTACAATTTCTCTTTCGGTGTTCTCATCTTCTTTATTGCACTTCTCGTTCCAATCCAGTTTTATGCCGCATCTTGTAAGGATATCCATCCCTAAGATCACGTCAGGTGTCATTGGTAACAGGTGCATCTTC
The DNA here is from genome assembly GCA_958295455.1 of Coleophora deauratella. Classification (NCBI taxonomy): domain Eukaryota; kingdom Metazoa; phylum Arthropoda; class Insecta; order Lepidoptera; family Coleophoridae; genus Coleophora; species Coleophora deauratella. The sequence goes on along the minus strand of OY282416.1, from coordinate 3,584,223 downwards.
AATTTGTGTATTTTTCCTTTGATTTCTATGTTTACGACTACTTCTTTGTTTAATGCCACCACGGATCCATCGGCTAATGTCACTTTCAAATTGCAGTTGTTCTTGATTTTCTTTGTGCCTTGACTGAGCAGGGATTCATAAGTTTTTTGATTGATGTATGAAGAAGTTGATCCAGTGTCAACTAGTGCTTTCAGTTTTTGACCTTCTATTTTGATGGTAATAAAAGGTCTGTTATCATACGGGCTGTTTCTTGTAGTGACTGTTCCTGCCGTTATTGATCTTAAATTGCGATTTGCTTCTTTTCTGCAACAGTTTCTACTCAGTGTTCCCAATTTTCCACAATAACTGCAAAATATGATCTTCTGAGACCTGCACTCTGATGATCTGTGTCCTTTCAGACCACAAGTCCAGCAGCAAGTGTTTGGGTTATAAAACTGATTGACATACCTTTGGTTTGTTGTTGCGGGCAGCTCTTTACTTTGTCTTTGCGATGGTCTTCTGGCCTCTTGATACTTTGGAGATTGGTTCTCAAGCATTCTGGGCGCTTCTCTGTTGTTGAAATAGTCTGGCTGATTTCTGCGGAACTGTTTCATCTTTTCTTCAATAATTTCTTCATATTCTGATGACAGTCTGATGAGTTCTTTGTAGTTGTTGAAGTCTTGTCTTCTAACATACGTCTTGTAGCCAATATTCATGTTTGAGTAGATTCTTTCTAACTGTTCGTCTTCAGATAGTTTTCCGTATCTTCTCATTAGTGTCTGTATTTCGGTTAGATATGTTACAAAATTTTCGTTGTATCTCTGTTTTCTGTTAAATATGGCGTCTTGCAATTTGTTATCGTAGTTTTTCGGGAAATAATACACTTTAAAATCTTCTAAAAAGTCACTCCACTTTTTCCAGGATGAACTATTGTTTCTGCACCAAAGCAACACTTTTCCTCGTAGTATATTTGGCAAATATTTCAAACACAGGTCTTTGTCGATACTGCTAGCTTCTAGAAGTTCTTCTAGTCTTTCGATAAAGTCAACCGGATCTTTGCGAGTATCAAAAGTTATGTGCCAGTTATTCATTTCTTTCATTATTTTCTCATTGTCTGTGGAACCGGCCTTTCTGGTTATTTCGGGCATGGTATCAGTTTCTGTACTCTGATCCATTGTTTTCTCTAATTCGTTCTCTTGAACGTACTTTGCTAGTACTTTCCTAAGTTCTTCGACTGTCTTCCCCTCTGTCTCCAGTTCACGGACCCTAAGTTCTTCGATTAACGCTTCTTTCTTAAGCTTATATATCCACGATGTGGACATCCTAACTACTGTCTATGTTCCTAACTGCTATCCTGTGTTACAACGGGCGGAAATATCGGTAAACTAACTAACGGTCTGTGAACACCGAACGATCCTCCTTTTAGATTTTACGTTGGGCGCCAATGTAACGGAGTTGCCTGCGACTAGCTCGTGTAGGGCAGCCTCGTTGACATTCCTGGCATCGCTGATGCTGAGGATTTGAATGAGGAGGAGGTTCGTCAAGTGAAACACAGGGTTACGACAATATTAGGTTTATTGTTAATTACTTACTTAGACCTTACGTACAATACTTATCATCTACTTGTCCTATTCTCATTTACCTAACTCCGGAAAGGAGGTTAATGATTACGCGGCGGAAACGGTGCGGTGAGTACCTACGGTGTGGTGTGTGCCTACGGTGCGGTGAGTACCTACGGTACGGTACGTGACCCTACGAACCCAGTAAAACCCTTCTCCCGGGGCGTTGTCTGTAACGCTGGCGAGGCAGCTCGTGGAAGGCGAGCACCTGGCGGGGATGTGGAGCGTCAACGGCTCTGAAGGTTCTGGGGGCGGCGGACAGCCTAACGACTCGCAATGTGTCGAGCCGTCCAGCTGTGCTGGTGCTGAGCATCTGCAGCTCGGAAGGTTCCGGAGGGTGTCGGACAGCCTAACGACTCGTAATGTGTCGAGCCGTCCAGCTGGCGCTGAGCATTACTAGCTCAGAGAGAGGGGGGTGGAACAGCCTAACGACTCGCAATGTGTCGAGCCGTCCAGCTGACGGGATGGGCATGCAAAGCCCAGAAGGCAGGAGGGATTCCTGAGGGGAATTCCACCTGGGGAGCTGCTATCCAGCCGAGGCTCCTCGAATACCTCTGGAGAGAGGTTATTCGTTGAGCCCGTGCCGGGCGCAACTGCCGGTCGGCGGTCGCTGCGTCCGCTTATATCATGGCGGAACGTGCGGGCGCGCGGGGCGGGGTGCGCTCGCGTCTCACTTCATAGTGGACGGTTGCTTCGTGTTGTCGTCACGCGTTGACAGCGTGATCGAGAACCGGTGTGACGTTGGTTATCGTCACAATGTTAATTTTCTTAACAAAACGGTATTTTAAATAGTTCTTACATCACTTAGTATTTACATTGTGATAAAAGATTACTTATAACTTAATCCGGTAGTTGACTGCTAGTCATTTTCAGTTACTTTTTTATCAAATGCCCGAGCACTTGACAGAGCACTCGCCCGAGCACTTGCCCGAGCACTCGACCTAACACTTGACCGAGCACTCGACCGAACACTTGACCGAGCACTCGACCGAGCACTCGCCCGAGCACTTGACCGAGCACTCGACCGAGCACTCACCCGAGCACTCGCCCGAGCACTTGACAGAGCACTCGCCCGAGCACTTGCCGAGCACTCGACCGAACACTTGACCGAGCACTCACCCGAGCACTTGACCGAGCACTCGAGCGAACACTTGACCGAGCACTCGCCCAAGCACTTGACCGAGCACTCGCCCGAGCACTTGACCGAGCACTCGCTCTAGCACTCGCCCCATAACTTGTGCTCTTGCACTCGCCCGAGCACTTGACTGAGCACTCACCCAAGCACTTGACCGAGCACTCGACCGAACACTTGACCGAACACTCGCCCGAGCACTTGACCGAGCACTCGCACTTGACCGAGCACTCACCCAAACACTTGACGGAGCACTCGACCGAACACTTGACCGAGCACTCGCCTGAGCACTTGACCGAGCACTCGACCGAACACTTGACCGAGCACTCGCCCGAGCACTCGACCGAGCACTCGCCCGAGCACTTGACCGAGCACTCGACCGAGCAGTCGCCCGAGCACTTGACAGAGCACTTGCCCGAGCACTCGCCCGAGCACTTGACCGAGCACTCGACCGAGCACTCGCCCGAGCACTTGACAGAGCACTCGCCCGAGCACTTGACCGAGCACTCACCCAAGCACTTGACCGAGCACTCGCCCGAACACTTGACCGAGCACTCGCCCGAACACTTGACCGAGCACTCGCCCGAGCACTTGACCGAGCACTCGACCGAGCACTCGCCCGAGCACTTGACAGAGCACTTGCCCGAGCACTCGCCCGAGCACTTGACCGAGTGCTCAGGCTCCGACAAGTGCTCGTACAAGCGACCGAACACTCGCCTGAGCACTTGACCGAGCACTTGACCGAACACTCGCCCGAGCACTTGACCGAGCACTCACCCAAGCACTTGACCGAGCACTCGCCCGAGCACTTGACCGAGCACTCACCCAAGCTCTTGACCGAGCACTCGCCCGAGCACTCGCCCGAGCACTTGACCGAGCACTCGCCCGAGCACTTGACCGAGCACTCACCCAAGCTCTTGACCGAGCACACGACAGAGCACTCGCCCGAGCACTCGCCCGAGCACTCGACCAAGCACTCGCCCGAGCACTTGACAGAGCACTCGCCCGAGCACTTGACCGAGCACTCACCCAAGCACTCGCCTGAGCACTCGCCCGAGCACTTGACAGAGCACTCGCCCGAGCACTTGACCGAGCACTCACCCAAGCACTCGCCTGAGCACTTGACCGAGCACTTGACCGAACACTCGCCCGAGCACTTGACCGAGCACTCGCACTTGAACGAGCACTCGACCGAGCACTTGACAGAGCACTCGCCCGAGCACTTGACCGAGCACTCACCCAAGCACTTGACCGAGCACTCGACCGAACACTTGACCGAACACTTGACCGAACACTCGCCCGAGCACTTGACCGAGCACTCACCCAAGCACTTGACCGAGCACTCGCCCGAGCACTTGACCGAGCACTCGACCGAGCACTTGACCGAGCACTCGACTGAGCACTCGACCGAGCACTCGCCCGAGCACTCACCTAAGCACTTGACCGAGCACTCGACCGAACACTTGACCGATCACTCGCCCGAGCACTTGACCGAGCACTCGACCGAGCACTTGACCGAGCACTCGACTGAGCACTCGACCGAGCACTCGCCCGAGCACTCACCTAAGCACTTGACCGAGCACTCGACCGAACACTTGACCGATCACTCGCCTGAGCACTTGACTGAGCACTCGCCCGAGCACTTGCCCCATAACTTGTGCGCTTGCACTCGCCCGAGCACTCGCCCGAGCACTTGACTGAGCACTCGCCCGAGCACTTGTATGACCGGGCAATTGAGCACTTGTCTGAGCACTTGTGCGCTTGTACGTGCACTTGTACGAGCACTTTGCGAGCTTTACTTTTGAAATAGGTCTATAATTGTCAACCTGATTTGAGTGTTCGTACAAGTGCTCGTACAATTGCTCCGACAAGTGCTCGTACAAGCGCAGAAGTGCTCGGACAAGCAAGTGCTCGGACAACTGCACCGACAAGTGCTCGTACAAGCGCACAAGTGCTCGGGCGAGTGCTCGTTTAAATGCTTGGTCAAGTGCTCGGTCAAGTGCTTGGGTGAGTGCTTTGTCAAGTGCTCGGCCAAGTGCTTAGTCAAGTGCTCAGTCAAGTGTTCGGTCGAGTGCTTGGGTGAGTGCTTTGTCAAGTGCTCGGTCAACTGCTGGGCGAGTGCTCAGTCAAGTGCTCGGTCAAGTGCTTGGGCGAGTTCTCGGTCAAGTGATCGGTTAAGTGCTTGGGCGAGTGCTCGGTCTAGTGCTCGGGTGAGTACAAGCGCACAAGTTCTCGGGTGAGTGCTCGGGCGAGTGCTCGGACGAGTGCTCGGACGAGTGCTCGGTCGAGTGCTCGGTCGAGTGCTCGGACGAGTGCTCGGTCAAGTGCTCGGTCAAGTGCTCAGGCGAGTGCTTGGGTGAGTGCTCGGTCAAGTGCTCAGGCCAGTGCTTGGGTGAGTGCTCGGTCAAGTGCTCGGGCGAGTGCTCAGTCAAGTGCTCAGGTGAGTGCTCGGTCAAGTGCTCGGGCGAGTGCTCGGTCAAGTGTACAAGTGCTCGTACAAGTGCTCGAACAAGTACTCGGACAAGTGCTCGTACAAGTGCTCAGACAAGTGCTCCTACAAGTGCTCCCGAATGGCTCATTTCTATCCTCAAACCACCCCCTTTATGGGGTCCTTCCATCACCCTCCCCCTCCCTGCGATGACTGTTACGCGGATATCACACTGAGGCAGAAATCGGACGGGAGCGCGAAGCGATGAATTTCGCATGCGGAAACCGTCCGGTGGAGCGGAACGCTGCCACTCCACCGGACGGTTTCCGTCCGAAGCTGCGGTGCACGACGAAGGCTCGGATTCTGTGCCACCGGACGGTTTTCGTCCGGATTCCGTCGTAGACAAAAATCCGGACGGTACTGGGGTGCAGTGGTATACCTTGTATAATTTTTTGCATAGTCCTTTGTATGGGTTTGTATGGGCATAAATAAATGAAAACCGGTTAAGTGCGAGGCAGACTCGCGCATGATGGGTTTCGTACCATCGTACAATATTTGGAATTCCACCAAAAATACGTTTCTGGTGTCACCCTACCAGCCTCTTAAATGTTTGTTTTTTTAATTTTTTTATGGCATAGCTGAAAAACGAGCAGATGGATCACCTGGTGGTAAGCGATTACCGCCGCCGATAGACACCCGCAACACCAGAGGAGTTACAAGTGCGTTGCCGGCCTTTGTTGTTATAGTGGCAACAGAAATACACACTGTGAAAATTACAGCTATCTACCTATTACGGTTAAAGACGGACAGACGGACAGTTAATAGGGTCCCGTTGACTTTGTGTACGGAACTCTAAATAATGATACTAATCCTTGTTTTTTTTATTAAATTATTAAAGTACTGAAAAACGTGGACCATTTTATTTCAGTAACTTTGCTGCCTTTTGGTGTAATAATGTACTTTGGTACTAACTTGAAAATATACTGGTTTATAAATATGAATAAAAAATCTTTTTGTAATAGAGCTTTTGTTATTAATTATACAATTATTATTAATTATTTATATTAATAATTACAATTAATAATTCATAAAATTATAAACCTGAAATAAAATATTACAATAATTAGCTATGTTGTTCTAGATCCGTATCCGCATAAAAATCCGCATTGAATATTGCGGATGTAAAAATTTATGCGGAAGCATATTTACGGATGCGGATGCGGATATTAGCAACATCTCTGATTAAAAAGATTTATTTTTGTTTTTATATTATTTTATTGTATTTTTTAGCTTTCGTACTATGGCGCTGACCGCCGCTGTACGTATAATATTTTTTTCATTATTAATAGGTACCTAACAAGTTATTTGATGTTGATGTTTTTGTAATCTATATTTAACAGCCTTTTAGTGAGGTTTTTTGTCTGTGGAATACCTACATACGCGTGAATTTTGTGCAGATCAAACGAATCCAAGCATATTTTTTTGAAACTATTATTATACAAAATAAAGTGCGAAAAGGTCGGAAATGGGTAGCGGCCGGCAAACGGGTCGCGTGACCTTACGTACGTGTGTGACGCTTTATACATATGAGTTTAATGTATCGAAATTTTATTGGATAACCTGAAATACTGTTTATATTTATTATTATGTATCGTATGTATAAATAAAAATGGACTGAGAAATTTTACATAATTAATTATTGCATAAAAACTATTATGCTATGATCTTAAAGGAAAATCTTTTGGATACTTATACAAAAAGATGTCCAATAAGATATTAAAGTATACTGAAAAATAAAAATTAACCGAGAAATTATTCATCGGAAGTAAAATCGAAAAATCAAGTTTTGCTTAACTTAAGCGTCACAAACGTCGAAAAAGTTTTGGATACTATTACATACGCGTGCCATTAAGTTACTACTAACGAATAGTACAGAAATATTCGATCGAGCAATTATCCACCGAATTTTAAATGCAATTTTCATGTTTAGGTATAAAACACCTACTTCCAGCCACAAAATCTGTTGGCTTCTTTGTCATCTTCCATCTATACACTATCCTTCACAATCGTACAATGTTTCATTGACAGAGAAATTAATGTTGGGGTCTCCATACAAAGAAACTCCTCGATGACTGGGCTAATTGTGAAATATTCGAAATAAAACCGATGAACCTGAACACTTCAGTGACTATCACCTCACAGTTAATAGTAACTAGAGTGTTCAAGGTATATCTATGTTCTCTTTGTTTGTTGTCATTTCAATCAAATATAAAATATATTTCATTTCATTAGGTACATAAATAACTAAGAAAATATTTCATTTTGTGGGTTTTTCATTTATGAAAGTTAGGAAAATCAAAGAGGATCACCTTTGTAATTTTATTAAATACAGTTCAAAATCAATTTCCTTAACTAAATCAGTTATCACCACTTGTTATTAATTTGACATAGGATCACGGTCATGATTGATTAATAACAATGGTATCAACATGATGGAATTTGACTTGGTTTCTCATATTTCAAAAAAGCAACAACATATAAACGCAATATTTGACTATAAAAAAGTATTGATACTTTTTTATTTAAAGCTACAACACTGATTGCGAGTTCATCTTTTCGGTCCGCTCTTTTTTTTTAAATGGATCTAAAATTGACTTTGGTTTTTCTCTTAATCTGCCTCACTCACTGTTTGGCACAATTTTATAAACAGCGTAACAACGTAGTGCCTGGAGGACGCCGAAACTACGAGAGGAACTTTGCTCCCGACGACGACAGATATGGCGGCGTTCCTGAAGTACAGTTTGCTCCTCGTCTAGGTTAAAAGTGCACCAACTCCATAAAGTTCATCACGATTTAAAATTGTTTCTTTCATTTAGAAATGAAATTAGAAAGTAGGTGCTGACTGAAAGCAACCTAGTTTGACGCCCTGCATGATTGATCGAAAGATTATCTCGTACGAATCAACTGTTGCTTCTGCAATAAAATTTTAATGTGCGACATATTAGATAAAAAAAAATAACTACGAAAATATTCTGTTGTATATGTGGGTATATTTCGGTTAGAACACAGTCAGTTCTCCAATAAACGTTGACCTAGTAAGCTGTCTTTCATTTAACAGTGGCGACGAGGATGTGATTTTTATAATTTTTTAATTTGTTTTTTTATATTTCGGCTAGAACACAGTCAGTTCTCCAATAAACGTTGACCTAGTAAGCTGTCTTTCATTTAACATATTCCATTTTGAGGTTTTTTTAAAGTGGAAGTATGGGAACTCTAATTAGATTTTGAATTTCACTGGTTTCGCCGGCAGGCAGCGCCTTACCCGCGTGGATTTTTTTATGACTGTCATGTCCCTGAGGTTACACGGAAATGTTTTTTCAGTTCTCCCGTAAATGTTATATTTACATAATATAATAACGGCCGTATCTCTTGATTGCGTTGGCATAGAAGTTTGATTTTTTCACAGCTTCAAGAGTTTGCAGGCCTAACAATTTGTATTAAAGTTCAAGACCTGTGTAATTATGAATTTAAAAGAAACCTTCGGTGCGCGGAGTCCGATACGCACTTGGCCGGTTTATCCAGGAAAATGCATGGTTCCTGTAGGATATCTATCCACCTTATGGGGAATTATAATACAAGCCGCAAATATTTTATTTGGCCACGGAACCCAACCTCTAATTTCATAACTAAGCAACGGGAAAATTATAAAGTTTCTAATTAACTTATTCGTCTTCTTCACAACGCCAACCAAATAATCCAAAGAAAGCTTCAAGCAAAAAACAACAAATATTTTTACTTGTTCTACTGATTTATACATCACCACCTAATTTACTAACTCAGCCACGGATTTTACAACTCACCAACATTTTACGTGTTACCTACAGTTTCAACATGTGTTCCTCAAAAAATATTGTTCAAGCTTCAACTAGAAAACTTCATTTAAGTATTATTTGCATGTGAAATAGTATACTGAATTGTTTTACATGAAGTAGCGACTGCACGATATGTTTAGCGCTATCTTTTTTTAAATACTGTCCTTTCAGCAAGGAACTAGCTGCCGAGATAATGAAAAATCTTAATATTACAGAATCTGAATTAATAAGTAATGATATCCCTTCCGAAAATGTACATTCGATGGCCTTAGGACCAACTGACTTCATTGAAGTTGACAAAATCATTCGTAATCTTAGGAATAGCAGTGCCCCTGGTATTGATTCTATTACGTCAGTTATTCTCAAAAACAACCACGCAATTATGTGCTCCTTGATCTCACATATCTGCAATTTGAGTATAACTGAATGAGTTTTTCCAACCATATTTAAAAAGGCTATTGTTGTCCCAGTCCATAAGGGAGGTGACGTGGCCACGGTGTCAAACTACCGACCTATTTCGCTACTAAGTACTGTAAGCATATCCGCGAGGCGTGGGTTCGATCCCCACCCAGGGCAAACCTTTCTGTGATGGGCAGCAGAGAATTGAATTGTTCGGTGTATGTCGAGTCGTAGTTCGTCGATTCCCATTACGGTGCGTCTCTTAACAGTGAGCCTTCTCTACGTCGCGCGATCTGACGTCATGAGCTCACGAAGTACAGATGGCAAATTAAAGTTGTATTTTATATAAAAATTATTTAAAATTTAAAAAATAATAAATACACTTTTTCATTATTATTACAAGCTCTTATTTAACTTATATTTGTATAGTACAAATCTTGCAAATGAATTTTGAACCACTTCCTCTTGCTGGATTGACTTGAAAATTGGCAAGATATGTTCAGTTTTGATGACAATGCATTTATTTAGTGTCAATGACCTCATGCTGCAGCGAGGGTCATCTCCTTAAAAATGAAACTTTTTTTAATTCAAGATTTGGGAGCGTTTGACTCCAATCTCACCTGATGGTAAGTGACAAACTAAACTAACAACTCCTTAACTGTTTACAGCAGACACGCCGCGTTTGGGCTAGATTTTACAGTACATAAGCACACAAATAATGATCCATGAGCTGACCTGATGCTGCAGCCAGGGTCGTCTCCTCAAAATGGAACTCCTCAAAGGTTTACGGCAAACACGCCGGTTTTGGGGTAGATTTTACAGTACATAGGTACAAAATTAAAGAACCATGACCTGACCTGATGCTGCAGCCAGAGTCGTCCGCTCAAAATGAAACTCCTCAACGGTTTATAGCAGACACGCTGGGTTTGGGCTAGATTTTACAGTACATAGGCACACAAATAATGAACCATGAGCAGACCTGATGCTGCAGCCAGGGTCGTCTCCTTGAAATGGAACTCCTCAATGGTTTATGGCAGGCACGCCGAGTTTGGGCTAGATTTTACAGTACATAGGCACACAAAGAATTACGATTTTTAAAGTAGATTTTGAAATGGCGGCAATTAATGCATTGGAATCTGTGTTCCCAGATGCACACATTTCCGGGTGTTTCTTTCATTTCTCTTAGGCACTCTGGAAAAAGGCCGGTGAAATAGGGTTGACAGAAGTACCAAGAGGTAATAAATACCTGAGAATGTGTGTGGCTATGGCACTTCTTTCATTGCAGTCGATACAAGAAGCATGGTTGTACTTGATGCATAACCATTTTGAAGGGGAGCTTCTGACAGCTTTTCAGAGTTATATGTCAACCCAGTGGTTGGGTCGAAAGTGCCCGTTAATGTCCTGTTATGGGCAAAATAATAGAACGATTTACTCCGTAGAAGGTTGGCACAATCGCCTCAACAGGAAAGTTGGGAAATGCAGTACCATGCATCGATTGATTGATATTTTAAAATCCGAATCAGTCGAAGCGGATTTTAAAATAAATCAATCAGAGGCGCATGTTATCTGGACTAAGGTATCAAAAAAAGGCATCGACACAGATCGTAGAATCCAAGCCATTATTGTCGACTATCTTGAAAACAGAATAGACGTTGGGGGCCTGTTTGCAGCGGTTATCAACGGTCCGATTTGAAATTGACAGCAAAAAGTAAAGGTCAAAATGTTTATATTTTAATATTACGTATCATATGATGATTTTTTTAATGTTTTATATTTACACTTGATTTTTCTATGATATATTTTATATTTCTTATGTAATTAAATACATAATATGAGAATTTATCTATATTATTTAGATTTATATTAATTTTTGTCGATTCGTTTTTTCTTTATATTTAGTTTTATTTGGTTGAGTTCTAGGTTTGATAATTTTTAATTATTTATAAACGTGATTAACTGATCTGTGTTTTTTTACATAACTTGAGAATTTATATATATTATTTGTTTCTTTATATTTCAGTTGTTTCTTTATGCCACTGACATAAAGTACATTATGGCATAACTACGGCCAATTTTTCAAAATTTCGGATCTATGGGTAGAATAAGCCCTATTTGTTATATTTTCTAGTCATATATTATTTTGTTAAGCATAATATTTATTATTGTCTATGGTTCAATACCTACTTAAGTTACATAAAAAACGTAAGTGAAAGTTTTCTTTGGTTAGGTTCTAGGTTTTGATGATTTTTTAATAATTTAAAAACGTGATTAACTGATCTGTGAACTTTGTATTATTATATTGTACATATATAACATATATATTTAAGAAATTAAATCATTTTTGTAATATAAATATTTTATTTTAAAAATTCACCTAATTTACAGGCAAAACTATACATACATTTATTTACATGTTTTGTGTCTCTTTGATTTTTTATTTAATTATTCAATTTTATGTAATTATGTGTCTGGTAAGGTATTTTATTCACCCTGTCTACTTAACTATTTTGCGAACTATACGTACCGTAACGATAATCACTGTAGTGACAACTCACTGTAAAGCGACGCACCGTAATGGGAATCGACGTTGAGGCGGCTCCACATAGAGGGAACAATTCGCAAAATTATTGAAAAACTGGTTAATAAACGATTAGTACACTATCTCGAAAGCAAGAATATATTAGCTCCCACCCAATATGATTTTCGCTCAGAAAGAAATACTGAATGTGCAGTAGCTAGTCTCTCTAAAGAAATTAATGGTTGTTTAGACCGTGGTGATAAATGTGTAGCTATATTTTTAGACCTTAAAAAGGCGTTTGACAACGTTTCCACCCCTCTCCTCTTGAATAGATTGGAAAGCTTAGGAGTGAGAGGTACTCTCCTTGAGTGGTTTTGCAACTATTTAACCGATAGAAGCCAAATGGTTAAGATATCAGAAACATATAGTCCTAGTTCCACGATCTCCTATGGCATACCATAGGGTAGCACCCTCGGTCCTACCTTGTTTTTAACCTATGTGAACAATCTATGTAAACTACAACTGCATAAGGGGAACATCCTTGTGTTTGCAGATGATAAAATTGTTCGATCTACATGCTCCAATCAAAAGAGTGAAAGTAAAAAGGCCAACTGCGCCTTGGCTGAATGATACAATCAAACGCGCCATGTCCAAACGCGATAAGGCCAAGCGTAAGTTAAAGAAGAGTCCCACTGACGCTAATCTAGCAACCTATAAAAAGCTTCGTAATCGCTGCAACCGATTGTGCCGCGATGCCAAGCGTCGCCACATTCATAGCTCAGTTAAGCAATGCAATCCTGCCCATTTGTGGAAGTTCCTCAAATCTCTGGGAGTTAGTAAATCCTCAAACGAGTCTTCGTTTGTTTTTGACCTGAACGTATTAAATACTCATTTCTCCAATCCACCTGTCCTTTTAGATGATATCGTCAAAAAGTCCACTCTTGAGTATCTATCTAAGTTACCACCTCCTACTTGCAGTCAATTTATGCTAAGTGAAGTGACTCCTGGTGATGTAAAGAAATCTCTCCTCTCCATCTCTTCCACAGCTACTGGAGTAGATGAGCTTAGCTCCCTAATGTTCAAACTTCTGCTAGACGAACTACTACCTTGTATCACTCATATCTTTAATCATTCTATCAGTACTGGTTCCTTTCCTTGTTTATGGAAAAAAGCCCACGTAATTCCCTTGCCTAAAATTGCTAACCCGTCTTCCTCTTCTCATTTCCGCCCTATTTCGATACTGCCTTTTCTGTCCAAGGTGCTTGAAAATATCATTCACAAGCAATTATCTAACTTTCTCAGCAGCAACAACCTACTAAGTACCTTTCAATCTGGGTTCCGTCCTGGCCATAGTACCGTAACAGCCTTGCTTAAAGTATCTGATTATATTCGTCAGGCCATGGACAGAAAACAATTAACTATAATCACTTTACTGGATTTCAGCAGTGCATTTAACTCAGTGGATTTTGACATCCTACTCGGAATTCTTTCTTCTCTTCACGTGTCCCCTCAAGCTATCACCTGGATCAGTTCTTACCTGAAGGGTCGCTCGCAGTGCGTTCGCTCTGATCAAACTTCGTCTGATTGGGTCGACCTCACTGCGGGCGTTCCTCAGGGCGGTGTACTTTCCCCACTATTATTTTCTGTTTTCATTAACTCCCTTACTAATGTAATCACCTCTAACTTTCACCTTTACGCTGATGATCTACAGTTGTACCGCCATTTTAAAGTGGAGGAGGCACCGGACGCTGTGAACCAACTTAATTCTGACCTCTGCAGGATAAATGAATGGGCTAAATCATTTGGTCTTCTCGTAAACCCTTCTAAATCTCAAACTCTCATTATTGGTGGAGTTCTGTTGCGAAGTCAGTTAGACATGCCTGCGGTACCGCCTGTCATCTACAACGGAGTCCCTATTGAGTTAACACCCACGGCCAAAAATCTAGGGGTTATATTTGATGTCAATCTATCTTGGAACAGCCAGATTAATGCGATCAGTAAAAAGGTACATTATTCTTTCCAATCCCTCAAACGTCTTCAAAAAATTTTACCCTTCGAAACCAAGCTCCTTCTTGCTCAGTCTCTTCTTCTTCCTATAATTGACTACGCAGATGTCTGCTTTCTTGACGCTACCGAGGTGCTTCTCAATAAATTAGAAAGATTGCAAAATCTATGTATCCGCTTCATCTTTGGTTTGCGTAAATATGACCATGTTTCGGAATACAGGTCTCAACTTAAGTGGCTCCCTATTCGCCGTCGCCGTGATGTGCACACTCTCTCGCTTCTTTATAACATCCTACACAATCCTTCCTCTCCTTTGTACCTTCGTGAGCGCTTTAATTATATGGTCCCTAGAGGTATGCCTACTTGTGTGCGTGTGTGTGCATGTGTGCGCGCGTGTGTGCACGTTTGTGCGCGTGTGCGTGCGTGTATGTGTACGTGTATGTGTGTGTGTGAGAGTGAGTATGTGTGTGCGTGTCCGTGTGAGTGTGTGCGTGTGTGTGTGTGTATGTGTGTGCAAGAGAGAGCTTGTGAGTGTATGTGTAAGTGAGGGGATCAATCAAGCTAAAGAGAGCAGAATATTCTCAGTGCTGTCATAATCATGATAGGGAAGTATCCGCAGAATCACGAAGACTATTAAAGATAGGTAGAAGCCTCCTGATTCTTTTAATTAATGCAGTAATATGTGGTTGCCAGTTAAGCTTACTATCTATAATCATGCCAAGATATCTGTGCGTATCAGTCTGAACAAGGAGAGGACAGTTGCAGGTTGAGCCAGTAGGAATATTATTGTTACAAGTACTGGAATGGGCTTTATTTGAGAAACTTTCAGGGGGTTTGTTAACAGCAGTAATACCGAAGGAAATAAATTTGGTTTTGGGTATGTTCAGTGTCAGTAGGTATGGTCTAGCCACTTAACTACCTTCCTAAATCCCTTTTCTGCCGATTCTTGTACCTCCTGGTACGAGGAACCATGAAATATAAGTGCAGTATCTATTTTATTTTATTTTATTGTTTATTGTACACAGATACACGATAAATACAAGGATTGTAAACGTAATTACAAATGGTATGCTTAACTCTGTAAGAGTTTTCTGCCAACAAACCAGTAAGTATGAGAGAATGGGATATAAACGGGTAAAGGCGTGTACAAATAAAGTAAGAGATCTGACAGAGCATTGAAAATATAAAATACCTATAATCGTTCTAATAAACCAGCAAAAAGATAAATCTATAAGAAAAATATACAAAAAAAATAATAATAATAATAAATACCATTACACATAAATGATATACACTAGATAGATTTATCTTTTTGCTGGTTTATTAGAACGATTATAGGTATTTTATATTTTCAATGCTCTGTCAGATCTCTTACTTTATTTGTACACGCCTTTACCCGTTTATATCCCATTCTCTCATACTTACTGGTTTGTTGGCAGAAAACTCTTACAGAATTAAGCATACCATTTGTAATTACGTTTACAATCCTTGTATTTATCATGTATCTGTGTACAATAAACAATAAAATAAAATAAAATAAAATAGATACTGCACTTATATTTCATGGTTCCTCGTACCAGGAGGTACAAGACCGATCATGCGGGGAGATCTGTTCACGACTTCGCCCTGGCATATGGTTTGACACAACTGGTTACTACGCCCACGCGAATCCCAGATGTGGAGAACCATGAACCTTCACTGTTGGACCTTCTGCTGACTTCTCATCCGGACGGCTACCAAGTATCCGTTGACGCCTCACTCGGCTCTTCGGATCACTGCCTTATCCGGAGTACGGTGCCACTCACGTGCCCGCCGCGACCGCGAGTCGCCTGTCGCCGTCGTGTGTGGCATTACAAGTCAGCAGATTGGGATGGGATGCGGTCTTTCTTTGCGTCCTACCCTTGGGGGCAGGTTTGCTTCACGCCGGATGATCCCAACTTCGCTGCCGATTCTGTCGCTGATGTGGTGCTGCAGGGTATGGAGCTTTTTATCCCATCCTCAGTGGTCCCCATTGGCGGCAAATCCCAGCCTTGGTTTGGTCGGTCCTGCAAAAAGGCTTCTCGCCGAAAGCAGGAATGTTACCAAGCCTGGGCAAATGCGGCGAAGGTACGGGATGAAAAGACCAGCGTATTAAAAAAGGAGTTTAACTTTGCCTCCAGGTCCTTCAAAAGAGACATTGCCAGGGCAAAGTCAGCGCACATAGGCAGAATTGGCGAGAGACTAGAGCGTCTTCCTTCGGGAACTCGTGCGTTCTGGTCTCTGGCCAAAGCTGTCCAGGGGAATTTCTGCACGCCATCATTTCCACCACTGCACATGGGAAATGATTCATTGGCCCACGACGCAAAGGAGAAAGCCGATCTTCTAGGCAAACTCTTTGCGTCCAACTCAACGTTGGATGACGGGGGAAACGAGCCGCCGACCATACCGCGGTGCACGAGCTGTATGCCGGATATCCGGTTCCACCAACGCTCAGTGCGTAAAGCACTTTTTTCCCTCGACATTCATAAGTCGAGTGGGCCCGACGGAATCCCTCCTATCGTGTTGAAGGTGTGTGCTCCAGAGTTGGCTCCAGTTTTAACGCGCCTTTTTCGGCTCTTATACTCCACTGGCGTAGTCCCGAAGTCATGGAAGACAGCTTTGGTGCACCCGATCCCTAAAAAAGGTGACCGCTCGAATCCGTCCAACTACCGGCCGATAGCCATAACCTCCTTATTCTCAAAGATAATGGAGTCCATTATCAACAGCCAGCTCCTTCGGTACCTAGAGGACCGCCAGCTGCTTAGTGACCGACAGTACGGTTTCCGTAAGGGCCGGTCCGCTGGTGATCTTCTTGTCTACCTGACACATCGTTGGGCACAGGCGATCGAGACTAAGGGGGAAGCTTTGGCCGTTAGTTTGGACATAGCGAAGGCCTTCGATCGGGTCTGGCACAAAGCACTTCTTGCGAAGCTTCCTTCTTATGGGCTTCCCGAGGAATTATGCAAATGGGTCACTAGTTTTCTTGCAGACAGAAGCATAAAGGTCGTAGTCGACGGTGCATGCTCAGATTCTATGTCTGTGAATGCTGGTGTCCCTCAAGGCTGTGTGCTTTCGCCTACACTGTTCCTTCTGCATATCAATGATATGCTGCAAATCAGCAGCACTCATTGTTATGCGGATGACAGCACAGGTGATGCCTTCTATACCGGCCGTGCCAATATTTCTCGGGAAAGCGTCATCGAGAGCCGAAACAAACTTGTGACGGAAATTGAGGCCTCTTTAAAGAAAGTCTCAGAATGGGGTCGACTTAATTTGGTCCAATTTAACCCCACTAAGACACAAGTTTGCGCGTTCACTGCCAAGAAAATGCCATTTGTCGTATCACCTCGTTTTGAGGACACTCCCCTAAATGCCTCAGCTAGTATCGGAATTCTTGGTGTCGACATATCGAGTGAAGTCCAGTTCCGTGGCCATCTAGAGGGTAAGGCTAAATTAGCCTCGAAGAAGCTTGGTGTGCTCAATAGATCGAGACAGTATTTCACTGCGGCGCATCGCCTGCAACTTTATAAGGCGCAGGTTCGGCCTCATATGGAATACTGTTCTCATCTCTGGGCAGGGGCACCCCAGTACCAGCTTCTCCCTCTGGACCGCATTCAACGAAGGGCAACTCGAATCGTCGACTGCCAGGATATTTCAGATCGGCTTGACTCCCTGGCGCTGCGTAGAGATGTAGCCTCGCTCTGCATTCTCTATCGCATGTACAATGGGGAGTGCTCCGAGGAATTGTTCGGATTGATCCCTGCCGCCTCTTTCCGCCATCGTTCTACGCGACAACATATTCATCCCCATCACATAGATGGTTGGCAGTCCACAACTGTGCGTTTCACTAGAAACTTTCTGCCTCGCACAACCAAACTGTGGAATGAATTGTCGCCTGCGGTATTTCCGGACCGATACGACATTCAAACCTTCAAGAAAAGAGCGTACTCCCAAATCAAAGGCCGGCAACGCACTTGTGACTCCTCTGGTGTTGCGGGTGTCTATGGGCGGCGGTAATCGCTTACCATCAGGTGATCCGTCTGCTCGTTTGCCACCTCTGCCATAAAAAAAAAAAAAAAAAAAAAAAAAAAAAAAAAAAAAAAAAATCGGCAGAAAAGGGATTTAGGAAGGTAGTTAAGTGGCTAGACCATACCTACTGACACTGAACATACCCAAAACCAAATTTATTTCCTTCGGTATTACTGCTGTTAACAAACCCCCTGAAAGCTTCTCAAATAAAGCCCATTCCAGTACTTGTAAAAATAATACTCCTACTGGCTCAACCTGCAACTGTCCTCTCCTTGTTCAGACTGATACGCACAGATATCTTGGCATGATTATAGATAGTAAGCTTAACTGGCAACCACATATTACTGCATTAATTAAAAGAATCAGGAGGCTTCTACCTATCTTTAATAGTCTTCGTGATTCTGCGGATACTTCCCTATCATGAT
This sequence comes from Coleophora deauratella, assembly GCA_958295455.1. Taxonomy (NCBI): domain Eukaryota; kingdom Metazoa; phylum Arthropoda; class Insecta; order Lepidoptera; family Coleophoridae; genus Coleophora; species Coleophora deauratella. Next base: position 3,565,800 of record OY282416.1, on the reverse strand, counting down.
TATGACAGCACTGAGAATATTCTGCTCTCTTTAGCTTGATTGATCCCCTCATTTACACATACACTCACAAGCTCTCTCTTGCACACACATACACACACACGCACACACTCACACGGGCACGCACACACATACTCACTCTCAAACACACACACACATACACGTACACATACACGTACACATACACGTACACGCACGCACACGCGCACAAACGTGCACACACCGTGCACACACGCGCGCACACACGCACACAAGTACGCACTCACCTACACGCGCGCGCTCGCGCTCAATGCACATCGCTTATCTCTTATGATTTTCTATGTTTTGCGCTCAGATTGTTCTCATTTTCTCTTCTTTTCAATGTTTAGTTTACTCCTTATTACTTGTATCACTCCGTAGCCCTGTAATACAGACTTCCAGTCTAGCTCAGGCACCAGTCCATCACGTCATACTGTAATCTAGTATACTATGTACAAATAATACTCATTATATTCAATGTATTTATGATGTGTTGAGAAAATAAACTACATTTATTATTATTATTTCATTTACTTTACAATCTTTATATAACACTAAATATATTTAGTGGCCATAATTTACTTCTTGATGAATTGAGCGCTTCGCCACTCTCCGACAAATCGTGCCCACAACGCCAACGACGGCTACAGCCGATAATTTTTTTTTAAATAGTATCAGCTAATTTTTTGACACCTTAAATAATAATTAAAGGTCCCGGTGGATCCACAAACCTTTAATACAAAGTTTACGGGAGAACTGAAAAACATTCCGGTTCAATCTCAAGGACAGTAATAAAAACAATTCGCGCGGGGCGCCGGGGCGCCGCGCTGTGGGCGAAACCAGTTAAATTAAAGAGTCATTCAATTCGAGTTCTCATTCTACCACTTAAAAAAAACACAAAATGTTATTTACTTTATGTGCATAATTTATTAGTGCACAGATAAACCGGTCACGGTTTTTGATGTACTACATGTATGTAATTGTAATATGCATTTTGTATAGTGTTCAAATAAAAAAATAAAAAAATATTTCATGTACTTAGTTCATTTACTTTTTAATCTAATATGTCGCACATTAAAAATTTATTACAGAAGTAACAGTTGATTCGTTCGAGATAATTTTTTGATCAAGCAGGGCCTCAAACTGTTACAAAACGCAATAGGCTCTAAAATACAGAAACAATTTTAAATCGTGATGGACTTTGTGGACAGTTGGTGCTCTTTTAACCTAGACGAGGAGCAAACTGTACTTCAGGAACGCCGCCATAGCTGTCGTCGTCGGGAGCGAAGTTACTCTCGTAGTTTCGGCGTCCTCCAGGCAGTAGTCGGTTTGCTTTTGTGAAAGTTTGTGCCAAACAGTGAGTGAGGCAGATTAAGAGAAAACCCATAGTTAATTTTAGATCCATGTAAAAAAAATTAACGGATCAGTGTCGTAGCTTTTATTAATAAAGTATCAATATATTTTTTAGTCAGATATCGCGTTTATATGTCGTTGCTTTTTTTAAATATGATAAACCAAGTCGAATTCCATCATGCAGATACCATTGTAATAAATCAATTATTACCGTGATCCTATGTCAAATTATTAACAAAGAGGTATTTAACTGGTTTACTTAATTAAGGAAATTGATTTGGAAATGTATTTAATAATTATAAAGGTGATCCTATTTGATTTTCCTAACTTTCATTAATGAAAAAACACACAAAATATAATATTTTCTTAGTTATTTATGTGCTTAATAATCTAAATATTAAGTACATTTCATTCTTATAAAAAGCGGCCAAGTGCGAGTCGGACTCGCCCATGAAGGGTTCCGTAGCAGCAAGTAACATAATATAAAAGTTTTTGTAGTTCGTTGTAACTTGAATGAAAGGTAAATTGCGGTTTACGATTTATAACGTATTAAAAAAAAACTACTTACTAGATATCGTTCAAACCAATTTTCGGTGGAAGTTTGCATGGTAATGTACATCATATATTTTTTTTAGTTTTATCATTCTCTTATTAAAACACTAAACTATTTGGTATTTTGCATTTCTAATAGTAAATCAAAAAATTATTTGAATTTTGTATTTAAATACATTTCTTAAATTATTTTGTACATCTCTGGTTATCTCGGCTATACTTGGCGGATGTTAATTTTTAGGTGCTCCAATGATGGAGATTTGTCGACATAGACCAGACTCTTAAGAAAATGCTCATTCTCGAGACACTATTGCATGTCTGAAAAGTTAAACGTTATTATGAAGTTAGGTGGCGTAATTTGGCCTTACGTTTGAAAACAATGAAGGTCAGACAAAAACATACAGTGACTGCGGTCAACTGTACGCTATTAGCGCATGTTAATCGATTTTTGGCACCAAATCGATAACACTGATGTGAAGACTAGTATTGTTTCAGCAAGATGGCGCAATATCTTGTCTCTGATGCTAAAGTTTCGGCAGTTAAATCGGCTATAACTTGCTGGATATTAGTTTTTAGGCGCTATAACGTTACAGGTTTGTCGATAAAGACCCGATTCATAAGAAAAAGTTAGCGCCGCACTTACACTTACCTATAATTAGATGATCAAACGAACTTACCTCAAGTGAAGTTCGATCTTAATTATCCTTCCTTGTCGGAGAGATTTAATTGGTTAACATGTAGTAGTCCTCGTCTACGTTTGACCCACTCGCACGTAGTTTAGCGCCATAAGAGAAAAAGAGACAGCTAGGTACTCTCCCACCTCGGCGCCATTGCACGGTCCAAGCCTCATTCATTTTAGAGAATAAAAAAGGCAACCTACATACTACAACATTGGTATTAGGGGTTTTAATACTAGCATCCTAGTATTGTCTACTCTAGGGCAGGGAGGGACCTTAAATCTCTCCGACAAGGAAGGATAATTAAGATCGAACTTCACTTGAGGTAAGTTCGTTTGATCATCTAATTATCCTTCCTTGTCTTCTAGATTTAATTGGTTAACATGTAGATGTTTAGAGAGACTAACAATGTTGTAGGTAATAGGTATGAGAATTATTGCAATAAAATATAATCTGAGAGATTTTATAACTGTAATTCAATTAACAGAAATTTATTTCTGGAAGAAATTTCTTTTAGAAACAAGTTGCACCCCTTGCGTATATTTGATGGTAAGCTTTTATATTATGCCCATTTTGTGTACACAATAAATTATTAAAAAATAACACTTCCTAGAAGGTTATCAAATAAACAATATGAAAATAAAATTAAATCTTGTTAAATTTTATAAATGTGATTGTTAGTTGAACTTGACGTTAGGTTCTGAGTGATGAGGTTACACTTAGCATACGTGCAGCGATAGACGATAGTATTTTATGAAAGGTATATGCAGCGTCGTTGGGAACCGACGTCGATGCATAGGGAACCTGTTTGACATTTCCATCCTTTTAGCTATTTGGAACATCTGTTCTAAGTCCAAAGAACTGCTAAGATGGTAATCTAATACGATATTCTGGTACCTTAATTACACTATGTACCTATCGTATTTTAACAAATATGGTTTTAACCTGTACATCTTTCATGTACTGCTTGAATAATTCACGTTGAACATCTGAAATTCATTTTTAGGTAATTTGACAAAAAATGTATCACAAAATAAACCCGAATAACTATAGGTATACCCGCAATGGGGATGAGCCGTGAACAAACCAACGAATCTATACTCCTGATCGATAATATTCCCCCACTGTTTAAAGCTAGACGTGAACTGAAACTTGGTATTATCGACCAGTAATAGGAGTTTTATATCCAGCACTGACGATATGCATTTGTTCGTTCCTTATACGAATGAATAAGTAAATATTTGAGACAATATTTGAAAATATAAGTTTCAGGTTCACTTATAAGAAATAAAATATAGATAAATTCTGATTTCATAACTGACCCTACGTCAGGTATGAAAACGGTAGTAGCTTGAGCAGCATTTTTTTTTTAAGACTTATTACATAATAAGTCATAATTTCGAAATAATAATATGAAGTTCATAATAATTGGAAAAAGTGGGAACCGTTGAAGATAACAACTTTACACAAATAAACGGAAACATTACAAAGATGTAAAAATGTACTTATTACATTTTGTATTTATTCTTTAAGTAAAAATTATTATTTTAGGCTGGATAAGCTTATTTAATAAGTTTTGGAATGCAGTAGAAAACATGTTTAGTATATTTATCTAAACTGTATCGATAACGGTAATTTCAGCAAGTTTTATATGTATTCTATTGTCAATACCAGCAATAGTATTCTATTGTCACAACTTTTTAACATTTTAATTTCTCGTTCTTTTGTTGTGTTTACTTAAAAAAAAAAACTACCTGTTTGGTTTATAGAGAAAAAAATTGCTGTAATTTTATATAGCCACGAAAGTATATCGCGGTTAATAAACTTTCAATTGTAAATAATTTAGTTCAAAATATACCAGAAGTTTCACGTAAGCTATGACTTATAATAATTTTGTTTTTGCAAAATTCGCTGATGTTCACATTTTTCATTTTTAATTCATTCAACATATATTAATCTTTTTAATGTATATTTTGATTTTAGGCGATCTTAAACAATGCCAATAAATAATTTTCACCATCCTCACAAGGACATCTCCAGTGTGCTGTGGAGGCATCAACAAAAATTTTGATTATGCAAAGTCAAAATTTTGATTATCCACCATCTAAGAATTCACAGATTTCACCCATCAAACATTATTGTTTATTCTTATCTGGTGATTGCGGCAGCTTTATTAAGACTTAACCTGCATTAAACTTAAAAACAGGCACACCTATGAATCATTGTCATCTAGACTGAAGACATGGCTTCATAAGAAAAAATAACGTAGGTACCTATATGTATTTATTATAATTAATACTTCCCGAAACGCTGTCATTGCAAGTTTCGTGTAAGTAGCAGAAGCTAGGTACAAAAAAGACAATTTTAAGTATAAGGTACAGAAAACCTTATTTTATAAAATACTTTTATTTTTCTTATTATAATTATTAACGATTACTTGTCAGTTATGGTAACTGTAAATCGAAAGGGTTTTGAATCGTATACCGAACTGGTTTCTATCAATTAATTATTTAAAGAATTAATGTGTACAATATTGTACATACAATTTAATTCGTTGATTTAAAATATATTTGGTGTTAAGTTTAACACCTCTCAATAAGATAATAATATAATGGTGATAACATCCTCAGATGGTTCCAAGTTTTGTGTTGGCGTGGAGTTTAAGTGTGTCGTAGTTCCCCAAACAATGGAGTATTTGACGTCGTGCCCTGCATGCCCAGATAACTGCAGGCAGGCAGATCTAATGAGTGCCACGGACAGTGCAATTCGCGTGGCTGAATTTTGGGCCGAGACTATTTAGGTTTGTTATCGACCGAAAAGAAGAGTAACATAGAATAATATAGTAAAAACAGATTGAAAAAACTCCTGAATCTGTTCATAAAGTTAATGAACACTATAGTGTTCATAGGACTATAGTCCTATAAAAGTTGAGCACAGGCTGAAAGGTAAAACACAAGTACTTATATAGAAAAAAGTGTTTTAAGTAAGATAAAATCGTGCATGATCACGAGGATATCGGCCTATTTTATTTATTGCTTTTACCATGTAACTGCCCTGGGCAACTATGTAGGTACGATAAAAAAGATTTCAAATTATCAATATTCAAAATTTGATTAACATTTTAAATCCAGTATAAATTAAACTTGTCTTCACTTTTATGGATTATAAAAATAATACTTGAAGCAAAGAGTTTTTCATAGGGTTGCTGCGTTAACTTTTACAATTTTGATTAAAAAATATACCATATTTTGGCCACGACTTGTCCAGGGCCAATAAATTCATCTGTGGTAATGAGAGTCTTTATCTCAATATTTTGTGTAAAATGGTCTAGTTATACCAAACAATACCTTTTTAATGCATCCATAAAATATTTCCATCTACCCGCTACCTTAAAATGCGGCTGAGCTGCGGAGGGCGCGCTTCGCAGCGATCGGTCAGCGCGCCAGCGCGGGGGCGGCGCAGCGCGTCGTCGGCGCGGCGGCGACGCGACGGGTTGCGTTTGGGCTGACTGAGCGGCAGTGGCACATACATACATGCGTATCTCCCTGCTCGCTATCCGATGCAACCCAATTCTTTTAACTTTTTGTATATGCCCTTTGACATCTTCACAAAACCACCGAACACAACACCGAATAAATGTCTCCCTTTCGATTCCAGTGTATAAGTATCACAGAACACTATTACTCGCAGATAAGTATTTTATAATATGATGAAGAAATAAATAAAAGGCTGGTATATTACTTAATTAAACTGCACTGTGCACGGGGGTTTGCCGCGAAGATTGGCTATATTAGCTATTTTCGGGCGCCCCACAGTCAACAAGTCTACTAGGAGTCGAAGTGGTCGCCATGACTCATGACCGAAATCGGTCGGGTGTTTCATCATTCATTCAATCAGTTATATAAACTGAAATGACAGGATGTCTATTGTTTCAATAAATCAGGTTAGCGGTAGGTATTGGACATAACCGTAAGGTTATGGTTAAGAAAAATAGCTATAATATCCCTATTTTTGGCTCCATCTTAGATTAATAGTTCAGCATCGCCTCAATTTCTGGAGTTATTGTCGGATGACAAACTCGAGAATTTATTTTTTATTTTTTAAATAGACCGTCCTTCTCGAGGTTGGTTTTGAAATAATAACACACGCGTTTGGAAACACTAGAAGGAATCTCAACTGCGGATAGTAGGCATCAGTATAAACGCACGATGGCGGTGGATATGTGCCGGAAGATTAAATAGACGTGATGGTGCTTATGGTACATATCACCTGTAGGCGGCGGCAGTTTTGGTGGCGGCGCCGGCAGCGGTTTTGGCGGACGGCGGTTACAGCAGCGCCGTTGGGGAGGTTTCGGGAGGCAATCCGTCCATCGTCGTTGTCGATTTTTCAGCATCGTTGTCAGCTGCATAAGCGGCGGTGGCTGTGGTGGCAGTGCAGTGATATGAGCCACGATGCTGCCAACGCTTCACCTGTGGCGGCGAGCGAGGGTTGATGGAGCAGCCGCATAAGCATTAGAAAGCTGGTGATTCCAGTTCATACGAAACAGGAATATTATAGTGTGGTTAATGTCTCGCATTAACTCTAATAAAAGTAGCTATTGGTCAATGTCTCGCATTGACTCGAAGCAAAACTGGCTATTGGTCAATGTCTCGCATTGACTCGAAGCAAAACTGGCTATTGGTCAATGTCCCGCATTGACTCGAAGCAAAAATAGCTATTGGTCAACGTCTCGCGTTGACTCGAAGCAAAATAAAATTATTTGATATTCTCCCATCATGTTTAAATAAAAATAACTTTCACTGCACTTGTTTTAAAAAAAAATGATTTTCGTATTTCTTTTCCACATAATCTCCTTATCTAAAAGTAACGTAAGGATTTATTTTCTTCTAAGCACATTTTTGCACACTTGTTAAATTCAAATAATTAACGAACTTTTTAAGAAATATTTTTTACTACGTGCGGTAGCCGTGCGCGCACGAAAACGAATGAGGCTTGGACCGTGCAATGGCGCCGAGGTGGGAGAGTACCTAGCTGTCTCTTTTTCTCTTATGGCGCTAAACTACGTGCGAGTGGGTCAAACGTAGACGAGGACTACTACATGTTAACCAATTAAATCTAGAAGACAAGGAAGGATAATAAATATAATATAACACACAAAAGGTGTTTTGTGTTTATACATGTTTTGTTTTTGTTTTGGTATATAAATATTTAACTTAATGTTAATTATATTGAAACTCAAAACATGTCAGGTTCAATGTTATAATATTTTTTTTTAATATAAATAAGCGACAGCCGGTCGGTCTCATTGTAACCATAATAAAATAGATTTTACAGCCCGAAGGGAATACATACGTCGTTACCCGAATCGTAGACTACCAAACGTTGGCGTGTTCGCTGATACATATCGGCGGCTACGAGAAACTGGAAGCACGCAACGTCGGCAAAGCGATGCTGGTAGGCCTCAAATTTACCCTGTTGAAGATGAGGAGGAAATCCTACATTACCTTGAGCAAGATACAACAACATCCACTAGGATTGTAGCCGCACGTCTTGGGATAAGTCAGTGGAAGGTGTGGTTTACAATGCATACGAATCGCATGCATCCGTATTACTACACACCAGTCCACGCATTGGAAGAAGTTCCTGTGAGGCGAATGGAGTTCTGCCGATTTATGATCAATGCCGATCTGGAGGATCGAAATTTGTTGTCCAAGATATTATATGGACCGATGAGTCGAAATTCAGCCGTGATGGAATCACGAACTACCATAATACTCACTACTGGGCCCCACAACGCCAAAACCCAAGGAAGAAGAAAGAGAAGGCACATCAGAGAAGATGTTTGGATGGGCTTAACTGACAGATTCCTCATCGGACCTTACTTTTTGCCTCAGCATTTAAATGGCATAATCAATTTTTTGAGGGATGAAATGGCGGTGCTGCTTAAGGGCAACCAGACTCAAAATGATTTTCCAGCATGACGGCTGCCCAGCCCATTATTTTCGCGAAGTACGCTAGTGGATGGATGAAAATTATCCACAAAGATGGAATGGCCAAGGTGGACCCATCCGCGGCCCAGACCTAACACCTTGCGATTACTATTTATGGGCCCACATGAAGGAGTTAGTTTACACTACTCCCGTTAATACAGAACAAGAATTAAGGGAAAGAATCACTAATGCTGCCGAACACATAAGAGCAACACTAACGACACGGATAACTAAGACGAAACTGAGAAAGAGGCTTCGAGCGTATATCAGACGAGGAGGCTCTCAGTTTGAGCAAGACTTATAATAATTATTTACATTTATTACATTAACAATAATAACGTGTTTATTTAGTCTAAAGTCGCTTTCTTTTATTATTTTCAAAGAATTGTTAACTTACCTATAGGCAAAACTAAATAATTCCTAATTACCCTTTTAATATTATTAATTATTGACACAAAATACCCTTTCAGGCAGCGCGCTCTTTGGTATATTCTTAGTTTATCATCTTATTTCCATAGAATACGTTTAAATTTAAAATTAAATTACCATTTTGTATAGCTGATGATTCAAGTAAATAGTAAATAAAGTTTTTACACAACTTCCATACATTTTTTTTATACAAATGGCTCTTGAAGTTATAAAAAACTAAGATTTTTTACAGTGACGAGTAATTAGGGGACTGCTACTTAAATGTTAAGGGTAATTTGTGTTGTGTAATAATTTTAAATAACTCGCTAATTTATTAGCTTTTAAAAGAAAAAAATACGTAAAAAAGTTAACACAATTTTTTTATCTAATTATTTTCCGGAGTCGAAGTCGGAAAAGTCGAAGTCGGTTTGTTTCAGGCGAGATAATTTAAAGAAAGCTCCAAAAAATGCGTTTCTTTTAATTTGAAAGTTACTTTTCAAAAATTGCTAGGTATTTGTTGAAATTCTGAAGCGAAAATAAGCATTTTCAAAACTGGAATATTTTCGTTTTCATTATGGGAACATAAAACGTAAATGAAACAAATAATTTAAAATATAAAGTTAAAATAATATAATGACGTAATTTTTAATGGCAGCTTCGTGAACAGTCTCGGCACTTAACCTCTGTGAGTGAAGCAGAATATAGTACAGCTGTCATCGTCATCTGGAGCATAGCTCCACTCGTAGTTTCGTCGTCCTCCACCAAGCATTGATTTCTTAACGGCTTGAGGTATTTTGTTTTTTTGTGCCAAGCACTGAGTGAGGCAGATTATAAGAAAAACCATAGCCAATTTAAGATTCATTTTAAAATTTGAAACGAGCAAGTAGGTTACACACACAACTCACAATCAGTTGTGCAGCGTTTAAATACCTAGCTGAGTGGTTTTTATTTTAAAGTTTTACTTTTTTCGCGCCAGATTAAGTACGCATTTATTTATACAGGGTGTTAATAAAAGTGCGTCTGTAATTTTATGGCGTTACTCAGAATAAAGTATAGAATACAGGAAAAATATACAAAAAAATTCAAACTCTTTTTTCTTACATAAAATTTCTTTCAGTTTAGCATACAAATTCTTGATTCAGTATTCAGATTTATATATGAATGAAAAACAATTTGTAGATCACATTTTTTACATATTTTTCCTGTATTCTATATAGGGTGAGTTTAAATTAGTTCTTGATACGAAAGGCTATGCATGTGCTCATGAAAACAAACAACTTTCCCTAAGGAACCCATAGCCAAATCGCAAAAAAATTTTGGTCTCTTCATACAAATCGATCAGCCGAGCGGCCAAATTAGTATGAAGAGTCAAAAGTTGTTTGTTATCATGAGCACATTCATAACCTTTGGTATCAAGAACTAATTTAAAGTCACCCTGTATATCTGAGTAACGCCTTAAAACAAACGCACTTATTTTAACACTCTGTTTAACTATCGTTGCTTTTTAGAACTATGATAAACTAACTTTTTTGAATCCGATAATGAAATTTCTGATGCCATTGTTTTCTTATAAATCAGACATTTACCATGATTCTATAGCAAATTATTATTAGTAATGGAGATGCTTAATTGATTTAACACACTATAAGTATTATGTAACTAGATAAACAAGTATTGCATAGTAGGTGATTTATCTTGCACGACTGCTGCAAGATAGATGCTCCAGATCGGCAGACGTTCCAGCCAGACCACACTGTCTAAAGGAAAATACTGGAAGCAGTCTTCCTTAGCCGACTGTAACGAAAAGCGAATTCATCGCGTCGATATTTTTGTCTTCTTTTTTATTGTAAAAGATTACAAAAATGGCTCGTCAGGGCCATCGCCCATTTATGGTGTTTACTGCCGCGCCGCGCCGCGCCGCCCGCCGCCTATGGGGACTGGGGTTGGGCTGCCGGGTCACACCAACATGTACTATCTTAAGTTAGTACAGTTACGCGTAACAAGTGTAAAATGGATTTTTTACCTTCATACTATACCTACAATCAAACACAATTGAAAAAAGTTAAGCCGTTTTCGAGATATTGGACTTGTCAAACTGATATAACTTCAATATTTTGAGGCACTGTCATGCCTTTCTGTACTATCTGAAGTAATTATAACAGATAGGCGTGACAACAACTGTTTATAATAATAATAATAATATCTTTATTTCAGACCAGGTGATCCAGAGAAATGTTAGTAATAAGACAATAGGTACGACTTAAAGACTATGTTAGTAAAACACAAATAATAGTAATATTACATACAAGAAATACAGTTTCATTTAATTATACCTATGGATCGCTCCACCCAATGTTTTTGGATTGGGCAATCCATCCGTTCAGCTATCATTTTCAGGATGCTGTTATTGCTGCCCCTTAGTCTAAACAGCAAAGAGGTGGCTTTTTTCCTCATTATGGCAAAGATATCGTCTGTATAAGCCTCCGCGAACATCGCCGACGCATTGCAAAATCAGGACAGCCTCAACAGCATCCTGAAAGCATTATTATATTGAACACGTAGGACGTTGTAGGCTCGTTGCGTATACTTAACCCACAGGCCACTCGTGAAGAAGCATTGGCAGTAAGCTTTGAAAAGCGTTATCTTAACATCCTTTGTGCATCGAGTAAACCTGCGGGCCAGCATATTGCTCCTCATCGCCAACGCCCTACGCTCACGTTCAATATCACTGTCATCAGCTAGGTCCTCTGTCACAATGTGCCCAAGGTATCTGAAACGGTCCACTACCTTGAGGGCACAGCCATTAATCATAACCGGAGGAATATTATTAGGCTTGTAATTTCCTGCTTTAAGAACCAATACCTCACTTTTTTTCGAGTTGTATTTCAGACCGTGCCCTCTCGCATAATCTTCACAAGTGGCTAATAATTTCCTTAAGGCGCTGATCGACGGGCTCAGCAGTACCATGTCGTCAGCATAGCTTATGTTGTTGACACATGTACCGTCAATGTAGCATCCGACATGCATACTGCTGAGCTCCTCGATCAATCCATTTATATACAAATTAAATAGTGTCGGTGAGGTCAGGCCACCCTGCCTCACACCACACTCCAAACTGTAACTATCAGAAAGGGCCCCTGCCCACCTCACCCTATTGGTCTGATTCCCATACTAATATTTAAAAAGCGATATACACGCAGAAGGAACCCCTGCCTTTTTCAATTTGTCCCAAAGTATGTCATATACAACGAGATCGAAGGCCTTGGAAAGGTCCAGGAAGCACCCATACACCGGCGTTTTCCTTGATGTATAATAACTGACAGTGTGTTTCAGAGCTAGAATGGCACTTTCAGTGGACACACCAGCTCTGAAACCAAACTGCGCGTAAACTTACATAGTTTAGATGTTCCACTAGCTGGGTGTTAAGTAGACTATCAAGAACCTTAGCCAGAACCGTTGCAAGTGAGATGGGCCTGTAGTTGCCCTTATCTGATATGTCACCCGTTTTGTTTTTCACAACCGGAACTACAATGGTAAACATCATTTCTTTAGGTATATAAGAATGTACTAGACACAGCGAGTAGAACATAGCCAGCACGCGGGGCAGGTGTACTCCCGCATACTTCAGATGCTCGATGCTGAGACCGTCTTGCCCTGGCGATTTACCTCTTTGCATTTTGTTGATGGTATTAGCTACCATTTTTGCAGAAAACCTGATAGCACACCCACTCATGACGGTCTCAACATCGGTCACCTCTCTTGTACATGTTTCTATCTCAGACTGAAGCAGAAAATGATTTTTAAAAACATTCGCAATAAGACTTGGGTCCTCAACGCCATCCACGCTCATAGGCAGGCCAGGCCTAACATTTAGCTTGTTAGTGCTTTTCCAAAAGCTCTTGAAATCTTTGGCTTCATGGAGAGTGGCTAGGATATCCATACGTATTTGTTCCTCTCTATCCTGGCACCATTTGACTCTAGATTTAAAACTTTTCTACTGTTTAAGTCTCGCCCGGAATATAATATAGTCCTTATAAATCCCTGAAATTTTAAACTACATATTATACTAATGAAACTGAACATTTTTCCACAAGGAACCAATAATCAAAATAAAAATATATATTTTTTTGGACTTAAAATAACCATTTAAACACACTCAAAATGCACAACAATCAGCAGAACTTACAATAAGTTAAAATATACTATGTACTTCACGAAATATACAAGTTGCAAAACGTACAGTATGTAAAATTTACAAATCTTAGAATGTATAGATGTATAATAAGCAATAAGAAGATTGCACAAATAGAGTTACAACGTAGATACCCAGATATTTTTAAAGGTTCAGTAATGATATGGGGGAACACATACCTAAAACATACCATACATTGTAAAATACCTGAAAAAATGTCACAGGACTCAACTCATAAAACTCAATAACTTTCTCTGAGGAACCTATATTGACATGACATATGAAATATTATTTTATATGAGCTTTTAAGGATGGGTGACTTCTCCATACCCATTGTTGTAAATAATATTTCTTGAACTCTATATTTTTCTAAATATTGTAGGAACTATTTCCGTGGAACTTCTCAGATTTCAGACTTCAACATCAGGTCTTGAAATCCACCAACTACAAGGTAATCAGCGATAAGGTCTTGTCTCGAGTTATAATGAAGTTTTCAAGATCTGATGTTGACACCTGACATACTAATGTTACTATACTAATGTTTGAAGTGTTTCGACGCTGTGACTATTCATACAGAAGGAAAAAAGGAAGTAAAGATGTGTCTGTCGAATCTGAGTGTAACTTATCAGGTGATACACTGACTTTCAAAAGGGCTTGCCACTCTGATAGATCACCCAAGTAGAGATCAATATTTTCAGGACCCTCTGAGTTTCATACATGTGCGTGGTATGGAACCTGATCACTCAGTCTTTGCCGAGTCTGAGAAATGATTCAACGGCTCTCAAAGTGTCTTGAAACAGTACCTATTCATCCAATGTGAGATGATCTGAGATCGACAGGAGTCTTTATGCTCCTAAGATATGCTGGGTGTAAAACCCCTTCACCTAGTCTTTACTGAACCTGAGCAGGCGATTCAGTGGCTTTCAAAGTGGTTTGACGCTGTGCCTGTTCATCCACGTGTAGATCACTATCATCAAGAACCTCTAAACTTTAAAGATGTGTTGCTAAATTTCAACTGTCTTGAAATTTAGCAGCTTTTAAAGTGACTCGACCCTTTGCCTTTTCGATTTTGAGATTTTTCAGGCGTGAAAATTGTTTACTGAGTCCTTGTTGGGACTAAATAGGGTTTCATAGATTATTAAAGCGGCTGATGCTTTGCCTGTTCATCTAGGCGAAAATCAGTATCAGTAGCAGCCTTTAAGTTAAATCATTATACTCATTACTCAAATCTGAGTATGTGCTTCGACATCTTTTTAAACGGCTGGACACTGTAACTGTTTATCCAAGTGGAAATCAATTTCGAATGGAGCTACTGACTTTCTATGCCTGGCGAGAAACTTATGCACACAGGCTGTGCTAACTATGAGTAAGTAGTTCAGCGGCTCTCAAAGAGGCTTCATACTATACCTGTTTATCCAACTGGAGATAAGTATCTACAGGAGCCTCTAAGTTTCTGAGACTTAGCAGGTATGAAACCTCTTGATTGACTCTTTGCTGAATCTAAATAGGTTATTTAGTTGCTGTCAAAGCAAGCTCCTGTATTTTCAATTCGGCATTATGCAAAGTCTCTGTGTTTGAAAATGTTGCCGCTCCCCTCGATCCACTTGGTTCCCCTCTTGGTACTCTTTAAGTTTTGTGCTGCAGCGGCCTAACCTTTATGAAATTGAGTGAGAGGAGCAATTTAAAACGTTGTTAATTGCATTTGTTAATTCATCGTAAGATACATTTTCCGGTTCTATATAAATATTTTAATCTAGCAAACTGGAATTTTGGGAATTAATCTGTCTATTGTTGAAAAATTATACCTGTATATAATTGTTTATGCTAGTATTGCAAAAAAAAAACTGTGACTAACCTGAGAAAAAAAAGAAATGACTAGCCTAATTATAAAAATTATAAGATATTTTCATCTTGCAAACTGGTATTTTGGGAAGTGGTCATTTTGCGACTCCAGTTTTGCTGTTTTTATCGATATTTTTTGCAAAAATATAGGTAGGTACCTAACTAAATATACATATTATTATTTTGAAAATATTTTATTTAAGCAATGAAGAATGTTAATGGGTCCGTTAAATCACTTGAAACTTTATGACCTTGTAGCCTAAATGTCTAGAAATACACTTGTTTTTGTTTCATTTAAATCAAGCGAGTAGTTTTGAAGTTACGATAATTTTAGTTTCCGCCTTTTTCAAATACTTCGCTCGGGCGCGCCAAGCGCGCGTGACGTCATACTGCAACTCGCCGCTCTCACCGTACTGTGTTCTTCATACATTGCTATCGGATGGTCCCTACGTTCGCCCACAATAACATTTCTAACTGTAGTTTTTTTTATGTGAATCGGTGTTACAGTAGTGTTACAAGTATAATCGATGACAGTTTTAAAAATTGATTGAAAAATCGAATGATTCCTTAAATAGACGAGTTAAGCTACTATTTCTCAAATAACTCAGATTTTTTTACCGCGGCCGCCGAGACAATGATTAAAAATGCAAAAGTACTTACAACTTATTTTTTTCTTTCTTATCACAAATCTGTTGATCCTTATAAGATACCTATACATATATACCTACATACCTATTTTTCATTACTAGTATTGAAAAATTTAGGTAATAATGATATTTATGAACTTGATATTTCGGAAATAAGGAGTGAGGGGCAAGGTAAAAGTGATGGTGTCAAAATCACTTATGTCATCAACTGTAATATAATGACACAATAACGACACTGAAGCGGTCATGGCTCAGCGCTGCTTACGTGGTCGCGTCGATCACGCAGGTTAACTGACTACAAACATGGTCACAGCTTGGATGGACTTGACTAGCAGTCCATCCAAGCTGCCTATAACGCCTCCGACATAGCTTGGCGACTGCCATCTAGTGATAGTTACTGATATTTAAGCCCATCCAAGTTGTGACCGTGTCTGTAGTCAGTTAACTTGCGTGATCGATGCGACCACATAAGCAGCGCTGTGCCATGACCGCTTAAGTGCCGTTATTGTGTCATTATATTACAGTTGATGACATAAGTGATTTTGACACCAACACCTTTACCATGCTCCTCACTCCTTATTTCCGAAAACTGGGCATAAAACTTAAACAAATACATATATATACAGAAAATAGATCTTCGCTTATAAATTACTTGAAAATCTCTAGGAAGTTATCTATAAATCTTAAAATAAGTTGATAAAATTCAAAATATTGTTTGTTTGTAGGTGTGGACAAAGCCCTCTGCGCGAGAGTCAGACTCGCACTTGTCCGGTTTTTATTTTTTATGTGTATCGGTTAACTCATATTTATTTTATTTTAGATTGGCTAGAAATAGCTACGACGACGACGTTACTGTTTATGCAAAAGTTATCAGATAAGGAGAAGGTGATAGACACAACTTTTGGCTTTGGGTCTGGGTGGATCATACTTTTCATATATTTCTTTTGACTTTAAGGTTCAAAAATATAACACTAAAAAATAACTTTTCGGGTATATTGGTAGTTGTATTTAAGCACTTTGACACGAGCACGATTTTCTAGTTTTTGGATTCGTCATTTTTAAAATTTTCAACGCAAACTTCATACATAGAGGTAGGGAGCGGTGCGCGCACTGAGCGACCGTTGCAGAGTGACGTCACAGCAGCGTGCGGCGACCCCGCGTCACTTGCCTACCTAAATAATTCAGTATCTCGGAAACTATCAAACGTATCAAAAAAATTTTTTCACCATATTTTTTTATTTTTAATAGAGTATATTTTAAGATAAAAAACAAAAATTGGTAGTATTCTTCATTATGATACGAGCCAGTCTGCCTAAAAGCAACTTTTACCTCAAAAAATATAATTTATATTAGAGATCGATGTCAAGCCTATCTGTTGTAACTATAGTTAGAACTTATCGCGTGACAACGTTTGTATGAAACTGTTGTCACGCCTAACTGTTTTTTTGAAATAAAATGAAAAATACGAATATTTTCAAAAAAAATATTGAGACCTCTTGTTGTACTCGACTTTAAGAAACTTTTGTGATTCAAATCATTTCAGTACACCATGTAGTTTATTTTCTACATAATAAAATATGTTTAAAACTTTATTTAACTTAAACATCATTATCTCAGTTACCCTTTTTTGAGATAGTACAGATTCGTATGACACGGCAGGGGTACGTATCAAAATATATAAAATTAAAATATATACGGTTGGAATGCCTAAATTTAAAATACTGAAAATCAAAATATATAACGTATCAAAATATATAAAGTTGTTTGACATAAGTACAATACTAATAAACTTGAATTTGATTGATAGTTATTTCAACTGTTGTATATTTTGATTTTATATATTTTGAACGTATATATTGTAAACTTATGGATTTCGAATGTATGCATTATAATATGTACCCCACGGCAGTGGGGTGCTTGTTATCAATGCTTTACCGAGCCTTCCAAAAATCTTTTCAGTATCTTCTTGAAGAGTCGTAGTCCTCAGGGAAAGTCTCTGACGGAACTTAATTCCCAATGGCAAAGACAGGGATTTTTCTATGCGGGGCAGACAGCCAGACAAATTAAGTATCTTAATCAAATGTTCATCCCTATTTACGAGTGCACATCTGAGTCTCGGAACGCAAAATGTCAACGTCCTATGCAGGTACTATTCGATTAAATACGAAATACTCTACAAAATCAACCTATCTCTGTCTTTCCTATTTGTATCGTCGTTTACCTATCCTTCTCTAATCGTATATGGCTTACTGTCTAAATAATTTGGGTAACATTTTAAAACACCCGAAAGGGGCTGCTGTAGGGCGAAAATACAAATTTTTCGGTTATAACTTCTAAATTATTCGTAAAATTATATTGAAACAACAATGGTGCTTACCTACGACGTAACCCTGCCCGAGGAATCTGAGCTTAACGTGGAGGAAGTGAATTTATCGCAAGCGACACTACGGGCTGGGTCGTTCCACCTCGGAAAATATTGCGAGCAAGCTAATAATGTGAGTAAAACGTTAATTTTAGTCTCTATTTGCATGACTTTACTTAATATTTTAATCTCGATAAGGTCTACGCCCTGTTTTTGATGCAAATTGATTGCATAATCACAAGTAAATAAGGTTATGTTTTGGTGTTATTTAGATAACAATAGGGATACCTAATTAAACGAGCAAAATTGATCTTTACTAAACTATTGGCTGCCCACGGTATCTTTTACGTGTAAATTAGACTTTAATTGGCAACCAAGAGAAAATTTTAAATACTTTTTGTTTAATTACAATGACAAATGTTGACCTATATCTATTCTGTTTTGACTTTTCGTCATGTCATATCTGAATAAAAATTATCAAAACTTTTACATCATAGTAAAAAGGAGGTTGCAAAAATCCTTTCCCAAGCAAGCAAGAGCAAAACACAAGATCTGAAAGAAGAAATTTTCTAGTATGTCGATTTTTAATTGTAAAAAAAATGGGGACTAAGTCTGGATTGGTGAAGGTTTTGGGGGGCTCTGGAATAGCCCAAGTAAAATATAAGATGCTAATACTAATCCGTTGTAAACAATTAATGGAGAGCATATTACTTTATTTCACACAAAACATGAAAAAACATAAACTCACACAAATAATTGAATTATTAAAAATATATATATTTATATATAATATTAACACAATTAAAAACTGAATCTTCATACACCAGTTATGATGAGCCAGTGGACGCATGCTAAGCTTGTCTTTGTGTTCAGGAATTTATGCTCTGCCGCTTTGAGGAGCAAGACCCCCGGAAATGCCTGAACGAAGGGAAGGCGGTCACCGCATGCACCTTGGAGTTCTTCCGTAAGGTCAAGAACTCCTGTCTGAATGAGTTCAATCAATACTCTACCTGCGTTGACAAGAGCTCCGGTGACTATAGTTTACGATTGTGAGTAACCATCTACTATTATTATTTTAATTTTTTTTTTAATTTAAAGGATGGCAAAAGGCTCACGGTCCACCTGATAGCAAAAGGTTACTTCCTATGGAGAGAGATGAGAATTTTTGGGCGTTTTATTTTATTTATTTATTTATTTAGGACACAAACAGTCTTTTATAAAATTTAGACACAATTTAAATTTTCAAATAGACCTAAAGGGCCCTATGAAATTAACAAAGATAATTATTTGAGGAAATTATGCATTTTTTTTGTTGTGGCAAATGAGCAGACGGATCACCTGATGGTAAGCGATTGCCGCCGCCCATAGACACCCACAACAGCAGAGGAGTCACAAGTGCGTTGCCGACCTTTGAAATGGGATGGGCGGATGGGGGGAATGGAGGGGGAAGTTGGGCCTCCGGTACCCTCACTCACTCGGCGAAACACAACGCAAGGGTTGCTTCACACGTCAGTTTTCTGTGAGGCCGTGGTATCACTCTGGTCGAGCCGGCCCATTCGTGCTGAAGCATGGCTCTCCCACGGTCAAAATTATTTACTCTAAAATGCCCAGGCAAAAACCCATCTCTACCTATGAACATTTGCAACACCAGGGATACTATCAGTGCTTTGCCAAACCTTCAAAAACCTAAAATATATTTTACTAGACCTATTTTACTAGAGCTAAACAATTAATGAAGCGGTTGTAGCACAGTCCGGTTTGCATGGTCACATTGATCACACAGAAGAACTGACTACAGACACGGTCATAACTTGGATGGGTTTGACTGTTAGTGGCATTTATTTTGATTGTTTCTGTGCTTTGCTAGGCACATAAAGCCCTAGATGTCGGTTGCGTATTGGAAGACTCATGCCCCAGAACTGGGGATAATATGTGTTGCTAACAAACAATAAATTAATGAAATTAATATGGGATATTGTTGTTTTTTAGTATTTTTCATTTAAGTATTTAAATTATATGTATAAAGTCTTACAGAATCCACTGATGCTATTTAAACTGCGGATTTTAATTATAAAACTGAACAACTTTCCCCAAGAAACCATTAGCCTAGCTGGTAGTTGACTGCTAGTTGTCTTTAGTTACTTTTTAACAATATCAGAAACTAAATTTTGTTTTAAAAATGCTTGAAATCAAGAAACTGCGACGGCATTGCTCAATATACCTATAATAGTAATTTTAATACGAATTTAAGACGATTAATTAAAAATTGCCCAATTGCCCATGCTATGAAAATCCAAGAGAATTATAAGATTTTTTTATTAGATTTTTTTGTTAAAACAATGATTATATTATGTTACAGTTGCCGCAACACTCAGGCGGTCTTCGACAAATGCATGTTGGATAAACTGAACCTTGAGCGCCCGGACTTTGGATACTTCTGTGAGCCGCGCGTGCACGACACCAAGAGGTATGTTTTATTTTATCTTCAACTAGCTTCCACCCGCGACTTCGTCTGCGTGGACTTCAGAATTGGGTCCAGAGAGAAATAAAATGTTAAGATAGCGCCATCTAGAGAAAAAAATTAAAATTTCAGTTTTTAGCCATTCCTCCGGGAACCCTAAAGTTTTTTGGGATAAAAAGTATCCCATGTGTTAGTCGAGTACTTTAGCTATCTTCCTACCAAATTTCATCCAAATCTGTTCAGTAGTTTCGGCGTGAAAACGAAACAAACAAACATATTATAGTGAGATGAGATTGAAACATTCTAAACTTTACCACCAACTTTTATAGAGAAGGCAATATTAAGATACTCATATTTTTAGTTTTTTTTTAATAAGTACATATTTCACAAGATCATTGTATTTTTCTCCTAGGGTTTTAGTTAAGGTTTTAAAGGTAAGTTACCTATGCCAGCTTGGTTAAAGCGTCTTCTACCTAGCGTCTAGTGAGTGAGTGAGTGAGTGAGTGAGAGCTAATAAAGCATAGCTTAAAAGTTGTTCATTTAGATGAATAGAAACTCCAGTTGCCGGGTCCTATACCTATTGGTTACGCCTTGTCTTCTGCTGTCATTAGATGGCAGTCGTTAAGCCATGTCGGAGGCCTTTTGGCTTGAAAACTTCTGACTGGCGTTGAAACTAACCCCACAACCTCTAGCAATCCGGACTTGGCTTCCGTGTGTAGAGTATTATTTTATTTTTATTTTATTTTATTTTACAAACATTGGATGAACACAAACGGTAACATACAATAATTTACTTAAAATAGATGAAGCAAACAAGTAAGTATGTACGTTCCAACAACGTGTTCCACATATTATTAAAAAAAAATATTGGTTAGAAATCAGTCTACCATAGCTAAATTCACGGTCAATACACTGTGATTCCGACCAACCACTTAATTAACGTATTTATTAAAACAACTATACGTTTACATAATTTCTAAAAAAGTATGTTAGGTAATTACAACTTTACAAATAAATAATCAAAAAACGAGAAACCCCGCTCGAATGGCACAAAAACCAACAACAATCATCAAACTCCAGAATAGCTGCTTTATACAATAAAATAGTGCTGTAATAATGACATTCGTCTTTCATAAACGAAACAATAATAATAGTTTATGCTGTGTTTACATAGTCTTGATTAAAGAGATAATATTATTTCTATATTTGGTCAAGGGTGTGTTGAAAATGTCTAAGTCTGAGAATATTTCGTTGTATCCGTTTAACATTCTGTAGATTGGTGATCGCTTGCCCGCGTTGGTACGACAATTGTTAAGGAAAAGAGTCGCTTTGATCTTAGGGACACTGCAGGCACGCGAAAACCAATATTATTAATGAGATCAGGACAATCAATGTAGTTATTAATCAACTTATATAGAAATATTTGTTCTAGCTGAATTCGACGCTGTTTCAGAGACATGAGATTAAATTCTTTATTCATTTCGTCATAATTATTATGACGACGACGATAACAACGATAGCTAACCATTTTAAGGAACTTTTTCTGTATTCTTTCTATAGCGTCTATATAAATATTGTAATAGGGATCCCAGACCATTACACAGTATTCTAGAATTGGGCGAATAAGACTACAATAAAGGTAAATGTATATGTACTGGGTTCTTTAAAAAACTTGGAGATTCGTGACACAAAACCGAAAAGTCTAAACGCTTTATCAACCACTGTATTAACATGATCTTTAAGTATTAATTTCGAATCTAAAATCACACCTAAATCCCTTATTTTATAAACTTTTTGTAAATTAGTACTTCCAAGGCTATAATTATAACTAACAGGTTTAGTTTTCCGTGTGAAAGAAATAATTTGACATTTAGGATAACTCAAATGAATTTTATTAATGTCGCAGAAGTTTTGTAGTGATAGTAAATCCAACTGAAGTAATGTACAGTCATTTGTGTTCCGAATAGATTTATAGATTTTTAAATCGTCAGCACATATAATGAAGTTTGAATATTTAATATATTTATTTATATCATTTATGTAAATAACAAACAAAAATGGTCCCAAAATGGAGCCTTGTGGCACACCTGATGTAACTGTAAATGAGCTGGATTCATAGCCATTCACCTAACCTTCCTGATGTATGGGAATGAAATGAAATGAAATAATATTTATTCGAAAGTATCTCTGTACACTTTTCGAACGTCATATTTTTTCTACCTAATACGAAGTTCCTACCACTCGGAACTCGTATACCCGCCGTTTCGGGAAGTGTTTGCGGAGAGAGAAGAAACGTCAGGCCCTAAAGAAACTCCCTCCAACACATTTTTTTAAAATAAAGTTCTTACATTACATAATTCGGGTAAACAACAAAGTTAGGAAGAGACCCGTGCCCCTGCAGTGGGGACGATATGGGTTGTTAACGAACGAAACGGTTGGTGTGGTAATCCTTGGGTCTTTTGGCTTTTTCCAGCGGTGGACGTCTTTTGGCTAGTGATGATCTTAAACCGAAACCGCTAGAGGAGATGATGATGACGATGATCTTAATGAAATAAACATTTTCCGCAGGCCGAAACCGTTACCAGAGCCGCCCGCGGTATACCCAGACGCCACTCCGGCGCTACCCGAAAACGCCGAGAAGAAACCCGCGCGCTTCGGCTCCAGATTCTACTGGATGACCGAGTAAACTAAGCTTTTAGCTGACACAATTGCCCTGAGGTAGAAGGAGGGGGGTAGTGGGAAATAAAGACGCTGATAGTGACTTTTACCCAAAAATCTACATTTTATTGTACGACGCTCACGTATTTTTTGGGTCGTCGTCGAAAATAAAATCATCAAAAAACTTATAAAACGGCCCAAAATAATTTTTTTCTTGTATATTTTTTGCTACAAATTTTCATTTGTAAGTTTACTTTTATTTGAGAATGTAAGTAAAAGTAGTATAGTGAACATTATCTAAAGATTTTTCTAAAATATATTATGATTTTGCGAACATAGACATCATGTGAATTAAAATAAAGAACAGAATTATAATAAGAGCAACCTGGGTAATGTGTTACTTTATAAATAGTTTTTATTTAATCATTTGTAGAATAATAAATAAATTGTTGAAATTATGTCTTTTTTTATTTCATTCTGAAAGTCCAGGCGATACATTTAGTTTGTCGTTTAAATCTAACGACAACCAAACCGATATCTGTTGAAAACACTATAAAGACCTCGTCTGAGCTGCATAGAAATAGAATTTGATTTATTTTTTCCTGTTAGCACAGAATGGACAAACTTTTTACAAGATATAGCGGCATTTAAAAAAAATCTCGCTTTAATCACCGACTATTCACTAAATACGCAGTTTTCTATCGCCCATCGCCTAACAAATAAGTTATATCGATGGAACTTCAAAAAAATCTTAATATTCGATCATATTTATTATTATCTTATGATTTATATTAGTACCTACTTTATTTAAATATGTTCTAGTGCATGTTTAATCTTAGTAAATTTTTATTTTATTAAATTGATATTGACGCATTGGAATTAGCAAAGAAGTTTTATATCGTCGCGTCGCTCCGCTAGCGGGGTGCATGTCTGTGGGAATAAGTTCTGTAATGTCAATGTTTTATGAATAAATAAATGAATCTTCGTGATATGAAAAAAGTTACCAACAACTTTGCAAAGAGTGCTGATACGGACGGAAAATAAACAACCATTTATATTGCAAATATTTATTTATATTTAAATCCATTCCATATTTACACACGCCAATATAATATTACCAATAATAAATATCAGTCTACGCCAATCTTTTACATATTTTTTGATATCGACGGGGAAGTGCTAACAACTCCTAACTTACATTTTTTACGAAAACTACTTATGAATGCAGTTCGATAGAGAATGAATTTGCGCGTCTACTGGTATATAAGTTGAAATTCGCAAAATTGATGTAACTAGGCACCGAGGAAATATTATATATCTCCTATATTAAGGTCCATCACAACCTGATTAATTCTGCCTGGAAATATATTCAACTAAGTTTTTTAAACTTTGTAAGTTAGGAGTTGTTAGCACTTCCCCGTCGATATACTGGTGTAATAAAATAGGTGTAGGGTCCTTGAAATTTGAAATTCACAACAAAGTTTTTGGGACTCTTCATACAAATAGAGCGTCGGATTGACCATTTTGTATGGGGAGTCAAAAAATATTTGTCGTTTATTTAATAATAATATCAGGGACAAATCACACACGGTCATCTGGTCCCAAACTAGGATTCCCTGTATCTTGGGAACCAGAGACTGATATACATACACATATACTTTTAAATACATACATATATAGATATAATACACCCAGACTCAAAGCAAACAATTCTGCTCATCACAGAAAAGTTTGCCCTGTGTGGGGATCGAACCCACGACTCTCGGATCAGAGGTCAGGATCGCTAACCACTTTGCCACCGAGTCAGTCAGTAATAAGTGGTACAACAAAAGTAGTCAAAGACCTGAATAATAATTGTCACGACCTTTCATTTTAATATCTTTCTAGGGGTTTAGAATTCCTAGAAAAGTGATTCAACATTACCTAGAATAATTTTAACATTTAGAAAATTCTTTTTACACAGTAAATTCTTAGTGGAATTGTTATTTTTAACATTGCCTACTACGTATATATTTTTTTAATTGAACAATAATGACTTCATTCTTTTATGATAAAGAGGGAGGAACATTGCGTGAATTGAGTACCTAGCTACACAGCTACAGTCCGTTCGCTCAAATAGTGTCGCTCGCTTTTTGTATCACTGACAAAGAACACTGCTTCGATATCAAAATTTTCTGAGACTGACATTTTTGTCCTCCACACCATTATGAGTGTTAGTAATGGATTCTGTTTGAGAGATCGAAACTTATTTGGTCGAACTAACTTTACATGAAAATAGGCATTAAGAAATTTGACAAATCGTGCCCCCACCGCCAATGTCAGCTCGACCAGCCAACAAAAATGTATGAAAATCTCAAATTCTGGCGCCTGTGACACGGAAACCGGTTGTCGGCCCTAGCCGACTGTGGCGGTCAAAGGGTTAATAAATAAAAATATAAAGGTACTATATAACATCCTATTAAAAAAAGGTATTAGGTTAATTTCTACTAAAGATTTTTAATGTTGTCAAACACAAGATGACTAGGAACATACAAATGGCGTGCGAATTAAAAAATCAGTCCCAAACAAAAGGAATGCTAAATTACTTATATTTATTGTTCTACTAAAATTGCGTAATGAATTATACAATTAAAAATATTGTTTTAAAAAGTTTAAATTGTCTACCATTTTAAAGAACTAACATGAAAAAATAATATTATAATTCGACATAATATAAAACGTAAATAAATCTAAAAAAGAAACTACAAAAAGTTCGATTACAATTGTCTTTTTCTACAAAATAAAGCTAAGACAAACATACAACCCAAGGACTAAGAAAAGCATATGGCAACTTTATTTAAAAAAAAAAAACTACAAAATTCTGCTAATTAAGGAAATAAAGTCTTCTTTAGGGAGGGGCAAGGACGACACAGTACCACAAAATAGACACAGAAGGTCCGCTCAATACAAACCACTAAAATCGTAAGCATATACATACTTATAGAAATATACGGTCGTTCGACACAAGGTCACGATCGCACAGTACGTGATCTTGCCTACAACGACCGTATACGTCTATAAACATGTATATGCTTAGGATTTTTGAGCGTATTGAGCGGACCTTCTGTATAGTATTTTGTGACAGTACTAAATATAGTTACAGGGTGACTGGGTACATCCTGTAACTATACTTAAAAATTGTACAAATTTTGTTTTACAACCTTACTGAGAAAGAAAAAATGGTCTTTCCACACATTTCTTTAAATTTGTAGAACAAAAGTTGTTCACTTTCATATGAATAATCACCAGTTTGCAGGTATATACTGCCCCCCCCCCCTGCCTTCCCCGCTAACGTCAGAACCCCGCAGTGAGCTACGTATTAGGGGTTTGTTTATGAAATTGCCGTTTCAGTTTTGAAAATTAAACTGAATATTTTTATATCAAAAATAAATATACCCTCCTTCTAATTATTTATCATATTTTAACTACATATATCATCTAAGGTGTTTCATTAGATTTTTTATAATAAAAAAATACTGCATATGACCTCTGAAAAACTCCAAAACAGTGTTCAATGGAGTTTTACTCTGTGGATTTTTTTTACATGAGAATGTCTCCCATGTCTAATGAAAGATCTTAGATGTAATTAAAATATGATAAATATTTAATTAAAAGGTGGTAAATGTTTTTTGCATAAAAATATTCAATTGAAAATTCAAAACTAAAGCGGCAATTTCACAGGTTTAGCACCTAATACTATGCTTAAGTATAAATTTCTCTACATCAATGAAATGTGACTATAATTTATCACACTCTACTTTCATTTATAATTCTAGAAATTTAACCATTTTTTATCTAAAAATTTAATTTAATTTACATACAAAACACATTAATTACAACCATTTCTTTTGACTCATTCTAAGATATGTTCAGCCTTAACAATATGTGATGCCCGCGGTATACAGGTGCTCCATATA
This sequence comes from Coleophora deauratella, assembly GCA_958295455.1. Classification (NCBI taxonomy): domain Eukaryota; kingdom Metazoa; phylum Arthropoda; class Insecta; order Lepidoptera; family Coleophoridae; genus Coleophora; species Coleophora deauratella. The sequence goes on along the minus strand of OY282416.1, from coordinate 3,538,687 downwards.
TGGTACCGGTTTATACAGGGTGCTGCCTGGGTTATTTTATTTACGAATGAAGCAAGAATTACTTATTAAAACTGATTAAAGTTCCTTTAAAAAATAATTATTGTAATAACATACATTTTGTTATGCGTTCATAAATTCTAGTCCAGTGTTGATTTAAAAATAGATATTATTGGCACTGCCTATAATAATAACATTATTACAATACAATTTATTTTATCTGAAAAAAATTAACTTGTATACAGTATGTAAAAATAATGTACCCAGAAAATGACACGGTGACTGCTGTTCTTTACAAATTCCTCAAAAAATTTCGAAGTTATTTTTTTTGAGTATTCAGTATGGGTTTTTGGGAAAAGTTGTTTAGTAGGCTGAGTAGAAGCCTCCGTTCAAGTTCCCAAAGAGTTCTTTTTACATCCTGTATAATTATTTGAATAATTTTACACACATCTGTGGGAATTATTAAACAAGTTATGTGTATTACCTTTTTACATACTGAAAAAAAATTCACCAGTTTAAAAAAATATGAACTTCTAGCTGGTAATATGATATTGATAATAAATATTAGTATTTTTGATATTATTTAATTGCTTTTCAAATATAATTTATTGCTTTATTTTATATACAATATTTTAAACATTACAAAACAAATAATGATGTTTCACACGTTTGTTGTTCAAAGTTATTTAAAAATCTGCGATTTTGTTCACAACAGTAATTATTTCATAAACTGCCTAGTTTAGGCAGATAGCGTCTTTCACAAATGCTCCTTAGTCATTTATTAACTACGGCGAAGCAAAAAGGAGGGTAATTTTAGTATTCGATTATTACCAAAGTGTTTGCTTAACCAGCGTTAATTATATCACAGGCTGTGTATGTATCCGTGAGTCTGTTTTCGCTCGTACAACATAAAATACTAAACCGATTTTAATGAATTTGAAACAAGTCATAAAAAAATCCTTTTTTTTACTTTAGGTAGGTTCTAGGGCTAAATGACGTCATTATAAAATTTAATATGCAAGATGTAATTACATCTAGCTGGTATGACTTTGTATTGGAAACCAAAAAAGTTTTAGGTCCCTTCAGAAAAGTTTGAAGTTCCATAGCACACCACAGTTATTTTTTCAGGTATCTCAGAATCCTACCTACATGTTATTTTCCAATTATACAGGGTGGTAAAAAAGCGCGTTTGAAATTTTAAGAGGTTACTCAGATTCAAGTAGGGAAATACAGGAAAAATATTGAAAAAAATATTCAATTCAATTTTTTTTCAGTTTTCCATACAAATTCTTGATTCACATTTCAGATTTAGTATGGAAATCTGAAAAATATATTTGAAGAGGGGATTTTTTCAATATTTTTCCTGTACTTGAATCTGAGTAACCCCTTAAAATTTCAAACGCTCTTTTTTTAACATCATGTATTATGTTCCCTACATTTCAGTTGTTAGTAACAAAATTATTATTTCCAAAAAATAATCTTATTCAAATGAGTATAGTCTTTTATCAAATCAGTCGAAAGTTCATAACACTTTGGTACGTACGGGGCAAGTATCGTATTTTTTAAGAATTTTAGGAAGTCATGACCTCTATAATGGCGAATAATGGAGTAGATGCGCGGTGCGCGAGCAGCTCCTTAACGTTACGGAACTCTTTGTATGAGTTCTATGTTTTAATTCGTTTTTTCTTAATCTAATAACTGTCCACATAAATATTTTATTTAGTCACTATAGGGAGCTACAGTGTTCGAATCTCGTGTATATAAACAAATGTTAGTTAAGGGAACGCACCCAATTTACGTAACTTGCTTTCTACTAGGTTAGAAAGATTGTTGAATTCTGTAATAATTAATAATTATCAATTTTGTAATAAAATATGTAATATTAACAATTAAGTGAGCATTTAATATGTATTTATAAATAACTAGCATGTGCCCGCAGCTTCGCCCGCGTAAACTAAAAAGACGGTCACACTATTCTTGTATTATCTACAAAATATTATCTATAAAATAAGTAAAGTCTGTTTATTCATCCGGGATTAATCTCAAAAATAACTGAGCCGAGAGGCCAGTATGTATGCATCATTGCATCGAAGGGGGCCATCTAGGGAGTTGGAGAAGACGTCAAAACGGGAAGGAAAGGGACTGTTCGCGGAGCGGAGGTTAGAAGAGTTTCAGAGCAGAAAGGTTTTGTCGAAGGGTAGTGACTTGGGAAACTAAGGGTGCATCAGAAACAGAAGGATGTTTTCTGGAGATTTTAGACGTTATGTAGAAGATTTGACATGTTGACTTTTTGACGTATTGACCATTTCCCATTTCGAAATTTTGTCGCTGTGATGTTTCGACGACTCGAAGCTTGAACTTGTGACATTTTGAGATTTTGATATATTGATATTTTGATACTTTGATATTTTGATATTTTGATATTTTGATATTTTGATACTTTGATATTTTGACAGTTTGACATTTTGATATTTTAGTGTTTGATATTTTGACATTTTGATATTTCGACACTTTGACTTTTAGACATTTTGACAGTTGAGATATTTCGAAATTTGATTTTCGATATTACGCAATTTGGATATTTCGACATTTAGATATTTTTTTATTTCGATATTAAATATTTCGACGTTTCGACATTATTACATACGTATACTAACGATTTTTTTTACCCTCAATTGTTAAGCCCTTTCGATGTTTTGTCATTTTGTTATTTATTGTTTCAAGTTTTAAGACTCATAGGTTTGTCCACAGGACTTGACATTACCCATTTCAACCCTAACTTTCACACCCTCTCGGGGCGAACATGAAAATATATTTTACACACGTTTTATCAATTGATTTTAAGCGTAATATTAGAGAGTTTCAAGTTAAAACGCGCATAAAATAAGACTTTTTCCATACAAAATTCCAACCCCATTTTAACCCTTTCAGGGGGTGAATTTTGAAAAACCCTTCCTTGGTGGATGCCTCCGTTTTATAAGGAAACTCTTTGCAACATTTTAAGTTTCATAGACCCAGTGGTTTGGCCTGTACTTTGCCATACAAACTGCCACCCCCATCTTAACCCCTACAGAGGATGAATTTTGAAAAATCTTTCTTTAGTGGCTGTCTCCGTTCTATAAAGAAACTTTGTGCAAAATTTCAAGTTTCTAGACTCAGCGGTTTGGCCTGTGCGTTGATTTATCTAATTTGGACCCCTGTTTCAACCCTTAACTTAAAGGGTGAATTTTTAAAAATCCTTTCTTAGTGCACCCCTACATCTTATAAGGAACCTATTTGCCAAATTCGGAATCTCTAGACCCAGGGGTTTAACCTAAGCGTTGATTTATCTTTTTGGACCCCCGTTTCACCCCCTTAGAGGGTGAGTTGAAAAATCCTTTCTTAGTGCACCTCTAGACCTCATAGGGAACCTACTTGCCAAATTTGGAATCTCTAGACCCAGGGGTTTAGCCTGTGCGTTGATTTGTCTATTTTGAACCCCCGTTTCACCCCTTTAAGAGGGTGAATTTTAAAAAATCCTTTCTTAGTGCACTCCTAGACCTTATGAGGAACCTACTTGCCAAATTTGGAATCTCTAGACCCAGGGGTTTAGCCTGTGCGTTGATTTATCTAATTTGGACCCCCGTTTCACCCCTTTAGAGGGTGAATTTTGAAAAATCCTTTCTTAGTGCAACCCTAGACCTCATAAGGAACCTACTTGCCAAATTTGGAATCTCTAGACCCAGGGGTTTAGCCTGTGCGTTGATTTGACTATTTTGAACCCCCGTTTCACCCCTTTAGAGGGTGAATTTTGAAAAATCCTTTCTTAGTGCACCCGTGAACCTTATGACGAACCTACTTGCCAAATTTTGAATCCCTAGACCCAGCGGTTTGGGCTGTGCGTTGATTTATCTACTTTGGACCCCCGTTTCACCCCCTTAGAGGGTGAATTTTGAAAAATCCTTTCTTAGTGCACCCCTAGACCTCATAAGGAACCTACTTGCCAAATTTGGAATCCCAAGACCCAGCGGTCTGGGCTGTGCGTTGATATATCAGTCAGTCAGTCAGTTTCCTCTTTTATATATATTATAGAAGATTAATCGTCATAGCACGGTAAAATATGAAAAAAATTGCCAGATAATATATATATATTTTTTTTATATATTTTTAAATAAACCGAAACACGGTTTGGCCTCACTTTTTCGAGGGAACGCTTTATGCATCTATTTCGTTTTTATTAAGAGCTATCAGGGACAAGTTTCCCTTACAATACCGTCAGTTCTAAGTAAGAAAAGCAGTCATTACTAAATGACCAAGACCTTCCAAGAACTTCCATGACCAAGCGTGATATTTAAGGAACCCCCCCCTCCTAGAGTCACGTAGTACGGGTCCGTTCCCCTAACCGTGTTGGCTGATTTAAAGGCGTCACACACGGGCGTGGGGTGACCGTGAAGTTAGAAGCCTTATGCTAGAATTTAGATATTCTGATTATTGCAATCGTAAGCGTAACGTTACGATAGCAGCCTCAGTGAAAACCTCGATTTTCTCTGAAACTATGATAGCACATTTTTTTCCTTTGGGCACTATTTGGCATAATCAGAATATCTAAATTCAAGCACGAGGCTTATAGTTATAACGTCACGGTCACCCCACTCGACTCGCTATCCGTTCATGAGTGTGACAGAAAAATATCACAGTATAGCCCCCGTGTGTGACGCCCTTTAAGAACAGTTTCAGAAGACACGAAGCTACATATTAGCTTCGTTACTATTGCACCATTCTTAAATTAGCGAACAAATTTAACATTTCGCTATTTTAGCTACACGCTTCAATGTGAAACGCATTTTGTCTTTTGTCAGTTTACATTATCACAATAATAAATTATAAAATTTATTTAAATTTTAATCAATTGTAACAAAATTTATCGAACGTTACCTAGAGCTGGTTTCTCTTCTGTCTCGAAGATTGTCGTGTTTTTACTGGAGCCATTTTAGTCGTCAATCTGGAAAAAAAAGTTTTTCATGCTCTTTCAAGAAAATCCCGTGTAATTCCGCAATATAAGAATCAAGAATATTATGACGGGAGTAAAAGCATCTGGTACTCACTAGTGGTTTAAATAACACAGGTGGAACTCACTGATAATCTTACTAAAGCAAGTGGTACTTACTACAGTGATAGTACTGATAGTCTTACTACAGTGGCCTAGCAGAATTATTAGCGCTGCGGTTTCCATAAGGCTTGCAGCTCCCAAACCGAGTTACGTCATTTTCTTTGCACACTTTATTTTTAAGTTTTTATTAATAAGTACTTGCATGAATTTGTAGTGTTAATTTTTATATGTTTATTTAATTTATTTCTTCTGTAATGTACTTTGTATGACTGCGTGGGCTTGGAATAAATGTATTTCTGTTCTATTCTATACTAAAGCAAGTAGTACTCACTGATGGTCTTACTTACGCAATTGGTACTCACTGATAGTCTCACTTACACAAGTGATAATGACGAAGCTTTTCGCTGACAGTTAGTTTGTATTTTGACGAAGCTTGGGCTGATTCTTTTGTTGTTTATTTTCTTCTTGCATTTAGTTTTTGACGAAGCTTGGGCTGATTCTTTTTGTACATATATTTTTGTATGTTTCTGTCGCTAAAGAAAGAGTATACTGTTACTTCTAATCTACGTACAATATAGTGATACTTACAAATAGTCTTACAAACACAAGTGGTATTCACTGACAGCTGGGGCCTAGCGCAGTCGTATAGTTACGGCGACGCGCGTTATGGCCGCGCCTAGGCAGCACGCGGCGACTGCTAGCCCCAGTGACACTGTAGACACTACACAGTGGTACCCACCTGTAGTATCTACCGCAGTCGCATGGCCAGTGCGGCGGCGGCCGCGGCGAGGCAGGCGCACAGTGCGGCGGAGAGCGACACTCACTATAGACACACACAGTGGTGCCCACCTGTAGTATCTACCGCAGTCGCATGGCCAGTGCGGCGGCGGCGGCGGCGAGGCAGGCGCACAGTGCGGCGGAGAGCGACACTCACTATAGACACACACAGTGGTGCCCACCTGTAGTATCTACCGCAGTCGCAGGGCCAGTGCGGCGGCGGCGGCGGCGAGGCAGGCGCACAGTGCGGCGGAGAGCGACACTCACTATAGACACTACCCAGTGGTACCCACCTGTAGTATCTACCGCAGTCGCAGGGCCAGTGCGGCGGCGGCGGCGGCGAGGCAGGCGCACAGTGCGGCGGAGAGCGACACTCACTATAGACACTACCCAGTGGTACCCACCTGTAGTATCTACCGCAGTCGCATGGCCAGTGCGGCGGCGGCGGCGGCGGCGGCGAGGCAGGCGCACAGTGCGGCGGAGAGCGACACTCACTATAGACACTACACAGTGGTACCCACCTGTAGTATCTACCGCAGTCGCATGGCCAGTGCGGCGGCGGCGGCGGCGAGGCAGGCGCACAGTGCGGCGGAGAGCGACACTCACTATAGACACTACACAGTGGTACCCACCTGTCGTATCTACCGCAGTCGCAGGGCCAGTGCGGCGGCGGCGGCGGCGAGGCAGGCGCACAGTGCGGCGGAGAGCGACACTCACTATAGACACTACACAGTGGTACCCACCTGTAGTATCTACCGCAGTCGCATGGCCAGTGCGGCGGCGAGGCAGGCGCACAGTGCGGCGGAGAGCGACACTCACTATAGACACTACACAGTGGTACCCACCTGTAGTATCTACCGCAGTCGCATGGCCAGTGCGGCGGCGGCGGCGGCGAGGCAGGCGCACAGTGCGGCGGAGAGCGACACTCACTATAGACACTACACAGTGGTACCCACCTGTAGTATCTACCGCAGTCGCATGGCCAGTGCGGCGGCGGCGGCGGCGAGGCAGGCGCACAGTGCGGCGGAGAGCGACACTCACTATAGACACTACCCAGTGGTACCCACCTGTCGTATCTACCGCAGTCGCAGGGCCAGTGCGGCGGCGGCGGCGGCGAGGCAGGCGCACAGTGCGGCGGAGAGCGACACTCACTATAGACACTACCCAGTGGTACCCACCTGTCGTATCTACCGCAGTCGCAGGGCCAGTGCGGCGGCGGCGGCGGCGAGGCAGGCGCACAGTGCGGCGGAGAGCGACACTCACTATAGACACTACCCAGTGGTACCCACCTGTCGTATCTACCGCAGTCGCAGGGCCAGTGCGGCGGCGGCGGCGGCGAGGCAGGCGCACAGTGCGGCGGAGAGCGACACTCACTATAGACACTACCCAGTGGTACCCACCTGTCGTATCTACCGCAGTCGCAGGGCCAGTGCGGCGGCGGCGGCGGCGAGGCAGGCGCACAGTGCGGCGGAGAGCGACACTCACTATAGACACTACCCAGTGGTACCCACCTGTCGTATCTACCGCAGTCGCAGGGCCAGTGCGGCGGCGGCGGCGGCGAGGCAGGCGCACAGTGCGGCGGAGAGCGCGGGCGGGCCGGCGCCGGCGCCGCGCGTTATGGCCGCGCCTAGGCAGCACGCGGACACGGCTAGACCCAGTGCCGTGCATCTGCCACCGGAAAGATTACACTAGTCAGAATTGATTGGTAACCTTTATGATAATAGAAAGATAGATAAAATCTCAATTTCGCTTCCGAGGCACACTATACAGAAAATGAATTACACACTCATAAAAACGAAACACAGTAAATTAACAAAAAAAAAAAAAAGCTTGTAACATCACACAAACTTGTAGAGTAGTAATAAATAACCAACAAAAATGGTGACAAGAAAGCGGAAGTGGTCCAGATTCAGCATGATCATAACTACCTATTAAGATCTTATTGATGGGAGCTGCCTAAACAGCGACACTTCGACCCAAGGGGATATTTTGTGTCAACCCCTGAAACCTATAAAGGCAATAAATATACGGTGTTAAAAAAGTGCGTTTGAATTTTTAAGGGGTTACTCAAGTCAAGTATAGACTCCAGTAAAAATAATTTAAAAAATCCGCTCTTCAATTTTTTTTTCAGATTCTCATACTAAATCTGTATAGTCAATCAATAATTTGTATGGAAAACTGAAAAAAACTATATTGAAGAGCGAATTTTTCAATATTCTTCCTGGATTCTATACTTGATGCCGAGTAACCCATTTCAAACGCACTTTTTTAACACCCTATATAAACCGATCCCTGGTCAAAAATATGAAGCATTAGTGCAATCATTCCGTGCAAGGTATAGGTGCGTGTATTCCTCCGGCGGCGGCGTTGGGTAACCATTACCTAGGAGGCTCATACGTATAATCATCATCAGCCAAAACACGTCCACTGCTCACAAAAGGCACTTGAACAGACTGACACCTGTAAACCCTACTTCTTTAAATTAAATATATTAACATGTATTTATATTTTAAAAAAACATAAACATATGTATTCACCAGTAAAAACTATACATCGTAATAACCGTTATCTAAATAAATTAAAACAAACATCCTCAAAACTCAAACTATACACATCAGCTCCCCATTCGATGTTGATAAAAATATACAATCACCTTCCTAACTATATAAAAAACATAGAAAAAGACAAATGTTTTGAGAAGCAACTTGAGGAATTTTTAATTAATAAAAGCTATTACAGTATCGCCGAATTTTTTGAAGACAAAGTAGAATAAACTAATTAAATAAAAATAATAATATATGAAATGTTATATAAATAATCGAATGTTATTAAATTAAATTATTGTAGAATAAATTAATTTATAGGAAATTGTAAATTATATATATTATATTTGTAATAATAATATATTGTTGTAATAGCAACTCTCTATTCGTCACATGTATCTATAATTTCACGAATTGTAATTTTACCACCTGTGAACTACTGTGACATGCAATAAATGATTTGAACTTGAACTTGAACTAAGGCCTCCCCTAAGGCCTTTCCACGCATCCAGCGGCTTCCCGCCACCTTCACCAGGTCATCGGTCCACCGAGTGGGAGGCTGCCTACACTACGTCTTCCGATGCGCGGTCGCCACTCGGAAACTATATCTTAGTATATTTACATGAAATTAGTGGAATATGCATCAACTATAGCATCTATCTATAATAATTTAAAAACACCATCAATTTTATAAAACATATAGTGCATCTTTTCATGTCACATATAATAAGAGAAATATGAATGAAACAACCATTTTATATTTACCTCAAATTAGCGGGATATCCCTCGACAATGGCCACACTGACGGTGAAGAAGATGAGCGTGAGAAATAACCTATAGACGGCCTCCACTATGTATAGCGCCGTCTCTGTCTGCAGGAAGTAGAGTGAGGGAGACAGCAAGACGCATGCACCGCATAGTACCACTGGGGAGAAAGAACATTTTCTGTTAAAGTTTTTGTTTTAACATTACGTTCATAGTATAAGTTGCATCCCTAATATTTGGACAGATATTATGTTGTTACAACAAATAATTGACCACGCTAAATACGTTAAAAACAACCGACTTCAATCGCAACAACTCCAATTTTGCTATGTTTTTGTTGATTTTCTCTAAAACCGCTGAATCGATTTCGATAAAATTTATATGGGACCACCTGTGAAGTATACCCTTTTAAACAAAAAAATAATTTTCTAAATCGGTTCAGGCGTCTTCGAGTAATCGGTGAACATACATAAAAAAAAAGATTCCGACGAATTGAGAACCTCCTCCTTTTTTTGAAGTCGGTTAAAAAACACGATCTCTCTTGAAGTTCTGGGTATTTATAGCAGTGTCTACTTACAAGCTACTTACGTTAAAATGGACAAAACATGACTATGGGTTTAATTAGTCAGGGATGTAAAAAGACCACTACCGGAACCCTAAACGGTGGGACGATGGGTTCCACTGAACAACTTTCCCAAGCAAATCCTATTGAATACACAAAAAAAAATACTCAATAAAATTAATTGATTGGACAATCAATTCTTATGAAAAATCTATATTTTTTTTGCAAATTCCGTATACTTAGGTTCCATAAAGTTGTTCAGTTTCATGAGTTGAACAAAAAAAAACATCAAAATGAACAGTGTTACCCGCATCGAAAATAAAATAGATATTTTCATTAAAGATCAACTCACCTAAAGGCCTGAATTTAGGCGGAAGCAGCGCTAAGACCGCCGCAATCAGCATGGCGTGTGCCACGTAACTCTGATAAAGAAATAACAAAAAATAATAAATCTACTTAGTAAACAATGGTGGCTATCGACTGCTTTGTTTGCGATATACATATATGTATCTATACAGAACCAGCGTTTTGTCTACTAAACCACCAGGATCTTCTACTGAGTTAGCGTCACTAATCTACTGAGTCGCCGTCACCTGTCTACTGTGCCAGCGTACTCTGTCTACTGAGGCAGTGTTACCTGTCTGCTAATCCAGAATCTCTCATTAACAGAGCAACCGTCACCCGTTCACTGCGCCAGCGTCACCTGTCTACTGAGGCAGCTTCACCAGTATACATATTTGTTTCACCTGTCTACTGAACCAACGTCGCCTATTTACTGAGCTAGCGTTACCAGTCTATTGACCCTGTTTCACGTGTTTACTTAGCTAGCATCATCATCATACGGATCTATCTAGTAAACCCATCTACTGAGTCAGTATCATCTGCCTATGATCCAGGGTCACCTGCCTAGTGAGCCAGCGTCACCTGTCTACTGAGCCAACGTCACCTGCCTACTGAGCTACTCACCTGCTCGTGCATGAGCGGCGCCAGCCGAGAAGTGAGGTCGGCGTGCCGGTTGCAGCCCCCCTGCATGCCCAGTATGGGCGTGTTGTTTAGGACGCACCACTCGTCCAGTTCCCGCCCTATCGCCATGTCCGCGTCTATTATCCTGTTCACAGTGTAGAATAGTTTGTATTTGTTAAAAGTAACCAACTGAGACTTGATTTTCGTTTGGAACAGTATCACAGTACTGAAAAACTTTTTACAACTTTGATCCAGACGGACTCACCAAACCCCCCCCCCCCCCCGCCGCTCCGGGGTAAGGTCTAACTAAACTGTCATTGTCACAATTTCCCCAAAGAAACCATAATCAAATCCTGAAAAAACTTTCTTTGACTTCTCTAACAAGCGATTAGCTGAATGGCCTACTTATAATAATAGTATAACCGGCGTGAAGCAACACTTGCGTTGTGTTTCGCCGAGTGAGTGAGGGTACCGGAGGCTCAACTTCCCTCCCCCCCCCCATCCGCCCATCCCATATCAAAGGCCGGCAACGCACTTGTGACTCCTCTGGTGTTGCGGGTTTCTATGGGCGGCGGTAATCGCTTACCATCAGGTGATCCGTCTGCTCGTTTGCCAGCTATCACATAAAAAAAACTATGGGGAAAGCTGTTCAGTTTCATGAGTAGAAGCTTTAATTTAAATAGTTTTCACTGTTTTTTTTTTGACAAATGTAGAGTATATGGAAATACAATCAAAAGTGTTTCCATTCATTCATCCATTCCTTCATTCATTCAATGCTCAATGTTAACTCACGTGCTGTTGACGAAGTAGCAGCCGCTGAAAGACGTGTAGGAAGTCTTCACGTTGGAGAATGCGACGTCTCGGAACGTGCAGTTTTGGAACCACACGTGCGACATTAGCATGTCCCTGTGACAGGGGAAAAGAGATTTTATTGTATTTTATTACAATCTGGTAAAAAGAGATTTTATTGTATCTAATTCATTATAATCCGCCGCTGAAAGACGTGTAGTAAGTCTTCATGTGCAGTTCTGGAACCATACGTGCGACATTAGCATGTCCCTGCGACGGGGACACAATAAAATCTCCTTATTTTATTGTGTTTTATTACAATCCGGCAAAAAGAGATTTTATTGTTTTTATTACAATCCGGTAGTTGACTGCTAGTCATGCTAGTTACAATACTTTTTATTTTTATTAAATGTCAAAAATGACGTCATAATTTCGTATATTCATTTCATAATAATTACGAAATATTTATATACATTAAAAATTGCACATGTAATGAAAGTCCAAGACATTTAGGTTCTTCATTCTAATAATAGAGCTATTGACTGAAAAATATTTCATAATTAACTGTTGATTCAATAGAAAAATAGTTCAGGCACTTGTTATGGGTGCTTAGGAAGTGAACATACTAAAAGTCCCCACATCCTATAGCTATTATTATTTCTGTGTGTGTACAGTAAGTAGTACACAAAAAATAAGGCGCGTCGGTAATCTTCGTTCGCGCAGACAAGAACAAACTATCGACGGAAACACCCGAAACGATCAACGCACGGTGACAGCTTTCTGACGGCTGACGATTTCATTGAATCAGACGCGAAATCAATCAACCAATAGCGACAGAGAAATTTGAGGAACGTGTTATGGCGGATGATAAGAGCTAATCGATTGATCCATCAGTTTCCTGCGTAACTGAAGTTTTGTCTATGCGCAGGTACATCCGTAAAGCCTTATTAAATGTGTATTACTGTATCTGTACGTGTGTAAGTCTCACCGGAACACGCATCCAGTGAAGTTAACCCCCTCATAGCGGTGGTTCTGTAACGTATCTCTATACGTCACTCCCTCGTATGAGACGTTGGAGAAGGATCGCCGCGACGCAGCGAACTGGGCGCCCTGATGACGAGCCACCACGCCAGGCACGTAGCTTGACAGGTATAGCTGGGGTGAGCGAGAGATGGGTTGAGATTGGGTGAGATAGGGATGAGATGAGATAGGGTGAGATGAGGTGATATAGGATGAGATGGAATGAGAATATATTTTATAGCACACCAAACTTAATAACAATAAGATATAAACAAAAAGAAAGATATTATACAGTTTAGACGTATTTTTATCAACAACAAGTTGAAATGTGGTAAAATATGTAAAGAATCCAAGACTAGCTGATACAATAGTTTAATATTAAGTTTCAAAGGTCATCATTACATTTCTCTAATATACGTAAATTGAGTCATGGACGTTATTATAAATAGGGATTTTTAGTATTTTTATAAATGGTCTTTAGTTACAAATTAGTACGGAGTGTTTGAACAGAGTTTAAACAAGATTTACAAGAAAAAAGTATATTTATTTTAGTAAATTATTTTGGATAAAGAACTAAATTCACATTTGCAGTATTGCTACATCGTAGTTAATTACACCCTTTTATAAAACCATGCGACGATATGTCTAGCCATTTCATGATCTGCCTAATTTAATGGGGAAGAAAACGCAAAGCTATTTGCAGATGGCGCTACGGACGCTTGACTCATAACAACTTTCAATTAGTTCCGCGTTCTTTATTATCGAGGTGTTATAAATGTACGAGCTAAAGCCGTACATCATTTTTGTGCATACGTTGCGCCCTACTTTTAGTCACGTAGTCTAGCTATTTTGCGTATGTTTATTACTTTTTATAACTTAGTGTAAATTCGTCACCCAACTACGACGGATAAGCATTCAATTTTAACTTGTAACTTTAACTATAATAAACTTTTAACTTTAACTACAACTTTTAACTTCCGTCTCCAACTAACTTAACTACGCGACGTGATAGCCACAACATTTTCTGGTCCTTCGAGCAACAGTTCAGTGGTTCTTGTAAACTTTACTTGCGTTAGCGATCGGTCTGACTGGCCTCCCAGAAGCGGGTCTCACCAGTGCAGATTGAGAAGGCGCTATTAGCGTGAGTAAATTTGTGAGTACACTGGACTAGAGGACTTCGAAGCCTTCGAGGTCTTCGCGAACTAACACCTACGGAAACTACAGTAACTGCAACTCAACTTCAACTATGGCTGCCAACGTCTCTGAACTACTTGCTTTGCAACAGCAAGCCTTCGATAACATCAAGAACATTTGCACTAATTACAAAAAAGATTCTGAAACTCGGAAAACTGTGGAGTACCTGGAGAAGCTTATTGGAGCTCTGGAAGAACACTGGAAGGAGTTCCAAACCAACGATCAACAACTGAACCAACTAGAAGACAAAAACATAAAGTACTTCGGTGAAAACATTTTCGAAAAAACTAAGAACATGTATGAAGAAATGAGGAACGAGATGTTGAAGAAAAGAACTGAACTTCAAATAAAATCAACTCCTATGAAAACACCGGTCCAGAAGCTAGTGGAATTTCAATTTCCTAACATTAACGACCAAGCCGGAACTAGCGCATCTAACCCTCAGCAAGAAGATCTGCTGCGTCAGCAAAACTGTAACTTCAATGCTTTTAATCGAGTTTTATCTAAAATCAACTTGACCTCAATCACTGAAAAATGGGAACTGAAAGACTATTTGAATATTTTGAAAACAAAATGGGACGTTATTGATAAAACTCACTGGCAACTCGACTACACTTTTCAAGGATCAAACGTCAATCAAACTGCCTACGACCAGATTAAAAAACAAATCAACACAAAACTTTGGAACGCGACTCACTACGAAAAATCTACTCCTAAGATGGAACTACCTGAGTTTTACGGCAACTACCACCAGTGGATGTCTTTCAAGGACCTCTTCACCGAGACTATTATAACACGTTACTGTCAAAAAGTCAAAAAATGTAGTACCTGAAAGGGAAACTAAAGGGAGAGGCTGAAAAACTCATTCAACACCTACACATCAGCTCTGAAAACTACGACGCATGCTGGGACATTCTTAACCATCGTTATGACAACAAACGACTACCGTTTACGTCACTAATGAACACTCTATTAAACCAACCTGTCCTGTAACTAGCTACTGCGCAAAATATCAAGAAAATGCATGACGTCACAGTGGAATGCCTAAACGGACTCAATAACATCGGTTTGGATATAACTGCGTGGGATCCGATTATTGTGCACTTACTGGTACAAAAGTTGGATAGCGACGGAGACGGAACACTGCGAGAAGTACTATCTTGAAACAACAACAAGACAAGCCGATGGAAAGTACGTCGTGAAAATGCCGATGAAAATCAATTTTGAAGAAAACTTAGGAAAAACTAGACCTCAAGCTCTTGCCCAGTTCTACCAACTTGAAAGAAAAATGGCGCGAAACGAAGATTTTTCAAAACAATACAAACTTTTTATTCAAGAGTACCTAGAAATGGGACACATGAAACCTGTATTGACGTCATCAAAAACTAACCAAAAAGAAGTTTTTCTTCCGCACCACGGAGTGATAAGAGAAGGCTCAACAACTACTAAACTAAGAGTGGTTTTTAACGCGTCCATGCCAACTGATTCGAACTACAGCCTCAATGATCTCATGTACACTGGACCAAACTTGCAAAAGGACATGCTGACCTTAATCTTCCGTAACCGTCTAGAGGTAAATCCCCTGGACATGATGGTCTGAGTATTGAGCACCTAAAGTTCGCGGGTGTGCATATGCCTCGAGTCCTCGCTTTGTTCTTCTCGTTATGTCTGAGTCACTCTTATTTACCACATGACCTAATAAAAACCATCGTTGTACCTATCGTGAAGAATAAAACGGGTGACATAGCTGATAAAGCGAATTATAGGCCGATTTCGCTTGCCACCGTCATGGCAAAAGTGTTGGATGGACTGTTGGACTCAGAATTATCAAAATACATCGAAATTCATGATGCTCAATTCGGTTTTAGGCCAAACCTATCAACAGAGAGTGCAATTCTGAGTTTAAAACACGCAGTACATTACTATACCGGGAGGCGTACACCTGTATACGCATGTTTCCTCGATCTCTCAAAAGCATTCGATCTTGTCTCGTATGATCTACTCTGGAGCAAACTGGAGGGGTCGGGGGTGCCTGTGAAGGTGGTTCAGATCTTTCGGTATTGGTATGCCAACCAGCGGAATAATGTCAGGTGGGGCGATACGTATTCACGGTCAAACGGTCTGCAGTGTGGGGTGAGGCAGGGGGGGCTCTCCTCGCCGCGTCTTTTTAATCTTTATGTAAATGACTTGATCGTTGCACTCAGCAGCACACATGTCGGTTGTCATGTGGACGGTGTGTGCTTTAATAATATAAGCTACGCAGACGACATGGTGCTGCTGGGTCCAACGATCTCGTCTATAAGAACTCTGCTGAAGATATGTGAGCTGTATGCTACCAGTCATGGCCTGGCGTATAATGTTAAAAAAAGTAAGTACTTGGTGTTTGAGGCGAGTGGCCGGTGTCCTGATTTCGTGCCAGATATTTGCTTATACGGCACCCCTCTTAAGAGGGTGTACTCCTTCAAATACCTGGGACACTGTATCACTGATGACCTTAAGGACCAAGGCGACATTGAGAGGGAGCGCAGGGCGCTCTCTGTTAGATGTAATATGTTGGCCCACAGATTTGCTCGCTGTAATAAAGAGGTTAAAATAACGCTGTTTAAAGCCTACTGCCAAAGTTTTTACACGAGCAGTCTGTGGACCAATTACACGCAGAGGGCGCTAAACTCACTGCGTGTCCATTATAACAATGGGTTTAGGAGGCTGATGGGGCTGCCCCGTTTTTGTAGTGCGTCAGGGATGTTTGCTCAAGCCCGCACCGATGGCTTTCACGCCATAATTCGTAAGAAAGCGGGATCCCTGCTGTCACGTATACGGGGCAGCGCCAACACCCTCCTAAGTGTGATAGGGGAACGGTGGAATTCCCCCATTATAAATCATTTGGTTGGGTTGCATGTCGGAGAAAACTAATGTGTGGTTTCTTCTGACATGTAACCTAACCAAACCTTGTTTAATTAATTATTAAAATTATAACTGCCATACTAACATAGTTTTAAGTACCTACTGTTACTAACACATATCATGGACTACTTTGTCTGAAATAAAGAAATTTATTATTATTATTATTAATCATCAATTGGAGAGTACATCGATACGTCCTAACCGCCGACGTTGAGAAGATGTATAGAAACATCATGTTGCACGAAGATCAGCAGCATCTGCAAAAGATATGGTGGCGAGATTCATCTAAAGAACATCTAAAAGAAATGCAGCTTTGTACTGTTACTTATGGTACTAAAGCCGCACCCTACCCTATGAGAACTTTACATCAACTTGCGCAAGATGAAGGTCACATGTACCCGGAAGCAGCAACTGTCCTTCAAAACTATTTCTATATGGATGACCTTGTACATGGGAAAGATGACGTCGACTCAGCGAAAAAACTAATAAGAGACCTAAACGAACTGATGTTTTACCTACGGAAATGGGCTAGCAACGAACCAGCTATAGTAACTGAGTTATTGGAAGAACAAAAGTGTGAGAAAAAGGTCATCAACGTCAATCAAGAAAAATCACAACAAATGAAAACTTTGGGTTTAAGCTGGAGTCCCGAAAATGACAACTTTACATTTAACTGTACATTGCCAAAAAGCGAAAAAATACCTACGAAACGGACACTGTTATCTGATATCAGTAAGCTGTACGACCCCCTGGGCTGGCTTTCACCTACCATCATAAAAGCCAAGCTACTGTTTCAAAATGTCTGGCTCAGCAAAATCAATTGGGATGAAAGCTTACCACCTAACATCGGCACTGAATGGGATAAACTGAGAAAAGATCTGCCAAACATTCAAAAATTGTCCTTGAGAAGATGGTTATGCTGCAATAGAAACGAGATGGAGATTCACGGTTTCTGTGACGCAAGCGAGAAAGCTTACGCTTGTGCTATTTATAGCCGCACAGTAAATGATAACGGTGATAACATCATAACCCTTATCGCCGCAAAAACAAAAGTTGCCCCGCTCAGCAAAAAAACTACATTACCAAGATTGGAACTATGCGGAGCATTGTTACTAGCCAAACTAATAGAAAGTCTACAATAACAACGAAAAAGTTAAACATTTATTGCTGGACAGACTCTAAAGTTGTCTTAGCTTGGCTACAAGGAAACGTGAATCGATGGGAAAAATATGTAGCGAACCGAGTGACTCATATTGTAAACATCGTATCAGCTGATCAATGGCAGTACGTCAAATTCGAAGAAAACCCGGCGGACTGTGCAACCCGAGGTATCCTGCCCTCTCAACTCGTAACTTTTAACTTATGGTGGGAAGAACCTCATTGGTTAAAAACTTTTGAAAATAAGGAAACTAACAAAAACTTTATAACAGAGATTGAAATAAAACAAAGCGAAAATGAAGCGGCATCGTGTTACGTTACAAAAACTGAGGACGGCAATCCAATATTAAATGCACTACTAAATAAATGTAGTACATATAAACGTGTAATACGAGTCGCCAGCTACGTACGAAGGTTTATATCGGCGCTTCGTAATAAACAAACAAAACAAACTGAAACTTTAACTAAAGTGGAAATGAAAGAAGCTACTGAACTGATAATAAAAAATGTGCAGCGTCAGCATTTTGGAGATGAAATAGAGGAACTGAAAAAGAACGGAACAGTCAGATCAAAAAGCAGCATCCTAAAACTTACCCCCTATCTCGATGAAAAGGGCATTCTTCGCGTGAGAGGACGCCTAGAGAACTCCAGCTTGCCTGCGGAAACAAAACACCCTATAATATTGCCCGCCGCCGCCCGCCTCACTCAGCTGATTATCGATGACGCACACAAACAAACACTGCACAGCGGCGCGCGGCTGACTTTAGCGCTAACTCGGCAACTATACTGGATTATAATTGGAAACAAAACTGTAAAGAAACAACTAAGGCAATGTGTGAGATGTATAAGATTTAAACCACAGAAAAATGAACAAATAATGGCTGATCTTCCGAAGCAAAGGGTTATGCCATCCCGACCCTTTTCAAACACCGGTATAGATGGTCACGTGGATGTGAAAATTAACAAGGGGAGAGGAGTGAAGACCTGTAAAGCCTACATCGCCATCTTCATCTGTATGGTGACGAAGGCGGTGCATTTAGAACTCGTGTCCGACCTCAGCACTACAACTTTTCTCGCCGCACTGAAACGAATGTGTGCGCGACGTGGAACCCCGAAACACATCCACTCAGACAACGGAACAAACTTTGTCGGTGCCGCAAAACAACTAAATGAAGATTTCAAGCGATATCAAACATTCATATCACCGGAATTTAACGCTGAGATCAACAACATGCAGATTGAATGGCGTTTTAACGCGCCTCTCTGGCCTACTGCTGGCGGTTTATGGGAGGCAGCTGTTAAATCCATGAAGCACCATCTCAAAAGAGTGATTGGTGAACAAAAACTAACTTATGAACAGTTTTCAACTTTGCTGGCGGAAATTGAAGCTTGCATGAACTCCAGGCCCTTGATGGCGTTAACTGAAGACCCTGATGACCTGGAATATTTAACACCTGGCCACTTCCTAGTCGGAGGACCCGTCATGTCACTACCACAGGAAGATAACGAAGATTTTAACATGGTCGATCTCAGAAACAGATGGAGACTCGTCGAACAAATTAACCAACATTTTAGGCGGAGATGGTCAACTGAATACCTACACGAATTGCAAAGTCGTGGGAAATGGCATAAACCAACTAAAAACTTAGAAGAAGGAGACGTGGTCCTGTTAAAGGAAAACAACTTACCTCCTGGAAAGTGGGCTATGGGGAGAGTAGAAAAGATCCATCCCGGCTCTGATAGCTATGTACGCGTAGTTACTCTAAAAACAAAAGGAGGACAACTGAAACGACCTATAACGAGACTGGTACCACTTTTAACTGAAAAGAAAACCGAAACTGATACAACCAACTACCAAAAACAAGAAAAGAAAAAAACATCTGGAACTAAATTGTTATTTTACTCTTCTGAATATGATATTTATGATAATCTGCATGATGGGAACTACATGTTCAGCAGAGACCAACTATAAATTCACAACAATCGAAAAAGATCATCCTATATACTTCGATGAAACCGGAAACCTACAGCTATTACACGACGAATGGACTTTATTAGTATACTACAATCTATCGACGTACTGGACAGCCACTAAAAACATCAACTCTTATGTCGATCAGATATATGACAAATGCAAACTGATGTCACTGCATATGTCTGACGTACCATGTAACTCGGCAGTGGACCAGTTACGTCACGCACTACGTCATTTTTCGGAGTACAATGACCTGCTACTATCACAACGCCTACCTAGAAAGAAAAGGGGATATATAAACGGAATCGTAAACTTAGCACGTACTCTGTTTGGTCTCTTAGACGAAGAGTTTGCAAAGAAATACGAGCAAGATATCGAAACTCTACACTCTAACGACAAGCACTTACTAAACTTGATCAAAAATCAAACACTGATTGTCGAAGCTGAAAACAACATCATAAAAAAGAATGAAAAGTTTATGGAAACTCAATTTCAATATCTGCATTCCTACATGAAACAAACTAGTATGGAAATGACAAGGATAGACGGTCGGCTCAACTTACTGATAACAATGAACGACGTCACGGCTGCGTCACTCACTGCAAGCCTCATCATAACAAACCTGCGCCGAACTCAAGATATGTTACTAAGTGCATTATCGGACATATAGAAAGGATATCTTGATATGCATTTATTTCCGGCATCTCAATTTATTGGACAACTAAACCAGATATCAGGGCGGCTTCCTAAAGGACTTAGCCTTCCTATCAAAAATATTCATGAAAATATTCAAGATATTTACAACCTTATCTATGTGAAAGCTCGAGTTACCGACAATTACGTATTATTCGAACTTCATATTCCATTAACAAGACACGACGAGTTCATAATCTACAGATTGATACCTATACCATTCTATAAAAACGATCATTTGAATATTGTGAAGCCAACATCACCCTATATCGCCATAAACTTTGAAAAGAACTCATACATGAACATGGATCATCAAGATATGGAGCAATGTAGTATCTACGGAAATAATAACTTTGTTTGCCTCGCGCGCCAGCCTGTCTACAATTTGCATAACAAGAATGCGCCGTGCGAAGCAAAAGTTTTTAGTCAACAAACTACACTGTCATGTATAACTAACGAAATCCAATGCCAAGACAAATGGATAAAGCTACATCAAATGAACGTATGGCTGTACATCTGTTGCAAGGAACACCTTCTCCGAATAATCTGCGACGAAGAAGTTACTTCAACTGCCATTAACGGAACTGGAATAATTTCACTGCGACAAGGTTGCATCTTACGGCCCGATGCCACTATCTATGCCTATAATCACTTTGGCAGCCAAACGAACCTGAAAGAAGATACTGAAGTACCTACCATTAATTCATCTATCAACAGCATGGTACACAACAACTGGCAAAACGCGCACCTGGAAGTTACTAACTTTGAAACCTCCACGTCGTCGATAACGGCAGACTTAGCCAAGGTCGATCAACAACTGATCTTCCAGAAGGAACATGAGGCGTTTCCAACTTCTACATTATCGCCCCATGACGTCCATCACTACACTATTTCTTCTCTGCTGCTGGGAGGAATGCTCATTGGAGCACTGTACTACATCATAAAGAAAAAGAAATTTTTGAGAACTCAAACTCTATGGAACACTCACCACCGAGAACCTGGTAATCAAAGGATTGAACAAGGGATCGAACTACAAGTACTGAGTTCCGGATCACGGCAAGATACACGGAACCCAGAAGAGTCATTTAATTTTAATTAATGTATATTCTTTGCTATGTACTGGATGCTTATCTGTATATCTTTTTTCTTCCCTCGGGAGCATGTACGAGCTAAAGCCGTACATCATTTTTGTGCATACGTTGCGCCCTACTTTTAGTCACGTAGTCTAGCTATTTTGCGTATGTTTATTACTTTTTATAACTTAGTGTAAATTCGTCACCCAACTACGACGGATCAGCATTCAATTTTAACTTGTAACTTTAACTATAATAAACTTTTAACTTTAACTACAACTTTTAACTTCCGTCTCCAACTAACTTAACTACGCGACGTGATAGACACAACAATAAATTAGATTTTTTACTGTAAAATTATTAAATGGAAAATGTATGCGACTTGGACTGTTCCTCAATTGAGGGGGAATTTGAAAGTACATAATTGAAAACGTAACTTTTCCCACGTCTTCTTCATCCGAGAATATTTAGGAAATTAATGATTTCCATTATTTTCGCAACCAATCGCCACACAACGCGGCATTTTTTAAATAATCTTATGTTTAGTTCACGTAAACATTTTTTTCTATACGTTTTGACAGTTAGTATGAGTCAAGCGATATCAGCGCCTCTACCGGCGAGCTTTGTCAGTTTTCTTCCCCATTGGCAACGACATCTTGTAAAGTTAAATTACTTCTTGTAAACACTTAAAAAGCACATTTACCTGTATGGCCATTGTAAATAGAAGCGTACCGCCAAGACACAGGGTCGAGTTTCGGTAAGCACTGGAGAATAGCTGGAAGAACGCTTGGCAGAACTGAAACAAAAAGTTTTGATAACATCTCTTCTCACTAATATTAAATAAACAAACACCGCTTGCCGGGCAGCGCCAGCTCCGACAGTCCCCGCCCCCCCCACACACACACACACACACACACGCACTCACCACGCGCGTGGGGCTGCGCGCCCGCTGCGGCCGCCGCTTGCCGGGCAGCGCCAGCTCCGACAGTCCCCCCCCCACACACACACACACACACACACGCACACACGCACTCACCACGCGCGTGGGGCTGCGCGCCCGCTGCGGCCGCCGCTTGCCGGGCAGCGCCAGCTCCGACAGTCCCCCACACACCCGCACACACGCACGCACGCACTCACCACGCGCGTGGGGCTGCGCGCCCGCTGCGGCCGCCGCTTGCCGGGCAGCGCCAGCTCCGACAGTCCCCCACACACCCGCACACACGCACGCACGCACTCACCACGCGCGTGGGGCTGCGCGCCCGCTGCGGCCGCCGCTTGCCGGGCAGCGCCAGCTCCGACAGTCCCCCACACACCCACACACACACACACGCACTCACCACGCGCGTGGGGCTGCGCGCCCGCTGCGGCCGCCGCTTGCCGGGCAGCGCCAGCTCCGACAGTCCCCCACACACCCACACACACACACACGCACTCACCACGCGCGTGGGGCTGCGCGCCCGCTGCGGCCGCCGCTTGCCGGGCAGCGCCAGCTCCGACAGTCCCCCACACACCCACACACACACACACACACGCACTCACCACGCGCGTGGGGCTGCGCGCCCGCTGCGGCCGCCGCTTGCCGGGCAGCGCCAGCTCCGACAGTCCCCCACACACCCACACACACACACACACACGCACTCACCACGCGCGTGGGGCTGCGCGCCCGCTGCGGCCGCCGCTTGCCGGGCAGCGCCAGCTCCGACAGACGGCCGGCGCCGCCGCCGCAACGAGCTTGGTTGCTGCGGTGAAGACTCTGTGGGAACAAAAGGTATGTTGTTACAATACGACTTCATCGATACGTCATAGAATCTGCGTCACCGGGTGATTATAAAATGCCTGGCAATATTTTAACTGTGGCTTCTACTCATCAAACTGAACAACTTTTCCCAAGAAAGTCATGGTCAAAATGCAAAAAAAAAATTGGACTTCCCATACAAAATTCATTCAACCAGCCGACGGACACACACACACACACACACACACACACACACACACACACACACACACATGTTTAGTTTAACCCTTTGTATTACTATGTATGTATTTTCTCTTATTTTCTCTGCTTTGTATTTTGTCATATACTTTGTTTTTGTTTAATAGCCGGGGGAAGAGACTAGTACCCCCGACACAGGGAATCCTAGTGGGGGTCCTAGAGAACTACTTATTTTAAGAAAGCACTGTATATCTTTTGTATGAAATAAAATATTATTATTATTATTATTATTATTTGTATGAAGAGTCCAATTTTTTTTTCCTTTTTGAGTATAAATTTCTTGGGAAAAGTTGTTCAGTTTGATGAATAGAAGCCACAGTTAAAATATTGCCAGAATTTTTCTTATCGTCCTGTATAATAAACATAATATTACTACTCCCAAAAAATTAAGGAAGGCTTTGTCAAGTCACAGACACTACTATTCATGCCCGTTAATACAGTTGTTGTGACCAAGTCTCAACTACAAGATATCATGTCCAGATATCCGATACTTTTTGATGAGCTACGAAGGCGCCTGTTTCACCTGTTTCAGGGTGTCCGGTCCACTCGAAATTCCCAAAATACTTCCCTGACTTTTCCCTGACTTTCCCTGACCATTTTAAAAAATTTCCTTGACCCTTCTAACCCATTTTAGAATCGTTTTTGGATGATTTGTTTGATTGCTGGTTTGTTTTTGATTTTTATCTGGAGACGACGCAAAAATGGTTCGCAATCTGCTATGGGCCATAACTGACTGCCGTTTTGATTGTGGTTTTCTATGACCGTTTCATCTATTACAAATTGGCTCACCTTGTAAAAAAATGCTTGTGCTTGTCAAGACAAGAATCATTTATCAACAATCTTACTGGGGTGAGTTTCTGTGCTGTGGAAATGAAGAGCCTCCAGTAATAGCAGTGTAAAGATCTCAACGTGCTGGACTGTCTTTGAATAGCTCGTATTTACATAGATTTCAATAGATCACTAGCTGGGAGACCGAGCATCGCTCGTTCAACCGGAGTTTTTATAAACAGATAACTTGTTTAGTAGTACAATATAAGATATATTTTCTATAAAACATTTTGCAGGGTGTTGTTCTAGTCGATAGTGGCCTTCTAAGGGACGAAAGGACAAGCAATATTTGTTCTGAAAATATCCACTTATAATATTTTTTATAATATGATTCTATTTAAATTAAAATCAAATATCTGTCAATGCGTAGAAGCTTTTTGGATTACATGTTTGCTGTAAAAATCCTCAGAAATGAAATCGATTGTCCACAACTACTTAATCAATTAAATTTTCGTGCCCCTAGTCGTGTACCACGTAAACCTATCACTGCACTATGCCCACCACTCCGCAGAACAGTACTGGGCTCTAATTCACCAATCCCAAGATTATGTAAAGTTTTGAATGGCTGTAGTGATATCGTGGATGTAAATTTTGATTCTTTTGGAAAAAATTATAAGTCTGCATCAGACATTCTGTCTGATGATTTAGTTTAACTTAAAATCACTTTTGTGATGAGCATTACCTAAACTTGTTAAATTCTTAAATGAACTGTATTTGTGTGCATGCGGTGTTTACCAGTAAAAGGTTGTTATACTAGTTTCTATATTAGCCATGTATTATATTTGTTGTATTAGTATAAACAGCTGTTGGTAGACCTAATAAAATAAATAAAATAAAAATAAAAACATACATGCAAATTATCCTTTTTTCTTGATAAAAAAACCAAAAAAATATTCAATGATACGTAATATTAGAAAGTGATTCATCATTTATTAAGATATTAGTCACTAATAACAATCAGTTTTGGCGACTTTTTAGAGATTTTATTATTACAAATGTTATCAGCGCCATCTAGTTGAGTTTAGAGAAAGCCGTAGAAAATTCCAAAATCTCAAACATGGGGCAGGGCAGGGCGGCACAATCATCAAGTATGTAATTTACTTATACGGCGAAAGATGGTGCTATAGATAAAAATTAGTTCAAATGTTTCTAATTTTTTTTTTATCACTCTTAAGTATTTTTATTTACATACATAAGTTCATTAGTTCACACAAAATAAAAAATAAAAGACAAAAAAACTATAAAGTCTCGTGGGTGGGATTCGAATCCGGACCTAAAAAACAGCAAAACGTAAGTGGCTCGCACCAAAACCACTAGTCCATCAAAGTACTTATAAGCGAACGTTAAAAATAAGCATCATATGCGTTATATTTTATGTATTTTCGCTCATATCTCCCTAAAATGAAAGTTTTCGAAGATAATTCCCTCACAGATCGATTTCTGATGATTTTAACCCCTAATCCTAGATTTTCGTCGAAAGGTTTCAAGCCGTTTTCGAAATCGTCGGGACACCTAACTCGTTTAATAGTATAGGATATACTTATCTCCCTTCTTTTAAAGGAGTTTGAACGTGTAATTAATACACAGCTCCTAGCATATTATCTAGATCATGACCTTATCAATGAGCGTTTTAGAGTAGTCTCAACGTTATTTTTATGATGGGAAAATAGCTGTGATTCCGATTCAGTGATAAGCGGTCATAAGAAGAGGATTAACTCGGGAGACAGCTCCGTTTTCCGAGTTCCAACAACAAACCACCACGTGGAGCGTCTTAAGGTGCCCATCACCATTAGGGCCGCGTCTTTCACTTGACATTGGCGTTTCGTCATTTTTTTTAAATTGAAGATTCTCCCATTTTTCACTAGACATTGGCAAAATCACTCCTTTAATGAGATTTGGAATGCCAAATAGAAAAATAGAACTGTTCCTCTGACACTAAATACATTAATGCTAGTGACCCGCAAGGTTCTGTACTTTCGCCAACTCTATTCCTCATGCATATCAATGATCTCCTGCAAATACGCGGTATTCATTGCTATGCGGATGACAGTACGGGTGACGAGCCGTAAACATGCCGAGCAACATCCCACGGACCGAGGTGGAGGAGAGTCGTGTCAGGATTGTGTCTGTAGTCGAAGACACTTTTTAGCAAGTCTCCGAATGGGGGTAGACTAAACTTAGTCCGTTTTAACCCACGAAGTCGCAAGTCTGCGCGTTTATCGCCAAAATGTACTCTTACTATATGGGATGGTGATAACAATCTCTTTACTCTAGCGCCTCAGTTCCAAGGAACACCGCTTGCTGTTGCTACGAGCATCGGGATCATAGGTGCCGACTTTTCTAGCAACGTCCAACTTCGAAGTCACCTCGAACGCGAGGTTACCCTTACAGCGAAAAACCCTGGAAGAGTGACCCAGACCCAGGCAACGCTTACAGCTATACAAAACTTAAGTGAGGCCGCATATGGAGAACTGCTTATATCTCTGGACAGGAGCTGGGTCCACCCAGCGACGCGCGATCAGAATTGTCGACGACCCAGAGCTCACAAGCGGTCTAGAACCCCCTTAGCTTTCGGTGACTTCAGCTCTCTCTGTGTGTTCTACCGGTTATACAATGACTTGTGTTCTGACGAACTGTTCGACATGATGCCTACGGCACAGTTTTATCACCGCGACACTCGCCATCGAAGTGGAATTCATTCCACCAGCTAAAGCCAAATTGGTCTCGAACCGTAAGGTTTCAGAGGTGCTTCTTACCTAGAACCCTTAAGCTATGGAATGCGAAGTCATGATTGTAGATCACTGATAACTTGAAAAAAAATGGTTCAAAAGTCTGGATTAAATATCAGAAAGGGCAAGGAGATATCAGATTAGAGCATGGATGTTTCTCTCACTTACTATTATTGGGAAAACTCAAATAATCCTGACTTTTCCAGGTCACCAGGTCGTTTCCCTGACCACCAAAAGCTTCCCTGACTTCCCTGACTTTTCCAGAAAGTGGACACCTGTATTTACTGTGGGCGCAGCATGTTAAGACTTTGTCTCAACAACGGTACATTAGTTAGCAACGCCATCTATTGTTATATTACTAGTGGCGACATCTCTGTGAACCTATTGTAAACATAGCGGCACCTCACAGCAGATTACCGCTAGAATTGATCTCTTATTAAGACGTTAACCTAAGTAAATATTGATTTAGTATCGATATCTGCTGATGTGGCGCTACGGTCAACTATATAAGGGCGCTCCTGGAGCCCCTCTAGGTACCTTTTTTGCAGACGACATCAAGGTGTGAACTTCTCCCAATAAAACACTGTACCTGCCAAATTGGAGCGTTTCCTTGGAACCCGCACAACAGTAGCTTATACTGTACTCTTGAAAAAATAATGCAGCCTCCTCACAGATAGAAAAAAAAAACAAACAACAATACATCCCAATCAATACATCATAGGCAAAGACGAAAGAAAAAGAAAAGAAAGAAATGCATGCTCTGGCACGTCACAGAAAAAAACAATATATCCCCATCACTACATTATAGGCTATTATTAATTTTGAAAAGAGTGCAGGGTCTGCCACACCACAGATAAAACAAAACATCTCCATCAATACATCATAGAACACATCAATGATGTTAATAACATTAATATTTAAAAAAATAAAAATTTTAAAAAATCTGGGACAAATCACACACGGACATCAGGCCCCAAACTAGGATTCCCTGTAGTATAGGAACCAAAGACTGATATACATAAACATATACGTTTAAATACATAAATATAATACACCCAGAAACAGAGCAAACAAATCTGCATCAATCACAGAAATGTTTGCCCTGGGTGGGGATAAAATCCACGACTCTCGGATCAGTAGTAAGGAGCACTAACCACTGAGCCACCGAGTCAGTTTGCGGCAAGACTAAGATAAGTTTTTGGTTTATATTACCTTTATCCTGACACTATCGAAACCGAGACCTACAAAGCTGGACCCAATCGGGAATCAAATGCTTCGCGATGGAGTAGCCACTAAGCCACAACGGCAGTTAGACGGAGAAAGTATACCTAATGGACCTAAAGCGAGAAGGCGGTTGTAGTACTCGGAGCCCGCCATGCTAGCTACCACCATCTTATCTTAGTCTTGCCGCCAAACATCCATGTTACCAGTATTATGTGTTCCAGCATGAAGATAAAATAGCCAGTTCCCCATTGCGTCGGGGAATCTTGGTAAGCCCGCTTCCATCTTCGGCATCATCATCACTTACCATCAGGAGAGATGATATGAGGGGTTACCTATTGAGGGTAAAAAAAGACCTAATGCACCTAAAGCGAGTAGACTATCCAGCTCACCTGATAGACGCTCATAGCGTCCACCTCGCGGCCCACGTCGATGAGGTACCGCGGCGACTCCTGCGTCCAGATGAGACTGACGAGGGCGGCCAGGATCGGCAGCGTGCAGAGCAGCAGATACCTGGTATAATAGATGATTGATTGAATGAATGAATAAGTGAATGAAAACAAGAAAATATAAACAGTATACATGAAAAAAAGTTATACAAGTATACGGACTTATCGGTTAAAAGCGATCTCTTCCAAACAACCATCATAATCATCAGTCAAATAACGTCCACTGCTTAACAAAGGCCTCCCCCAAAGATTAAAGAACAAGCTAAATAACCTTAGGATAGAGGTAGAGGAAAACATTATTTCGATTTGTATCGGACTTTGCCTTACAGAAAGTAGGTATACTCATGGACAAAAAATCGACTCAAGGTAGGTTGCACGACTTTTGGAAAATTAACTCAATCTAGCAAAAAACAAACTGAACCAAAAGCTCAAAAACTGTCAGTTTTTTGTTTATGATTTTAGTTTGGTGGTTTTCTAGTTTTTTGTTCTTAGTGTTTAGCAGTTTTGTAGACTGAGTTATTTTTTCAAAAGTCGAGCAACAAATCTTGAGTCGATTTTTTGTCCACAGTGTAGTATAAACTATAAACCCGTTATCTCGACAGTTTCTGTGCTTCGCAAGGCACGTTAAGCCGTTGGTGCCCATTACTATCACTAGATGGCAGTCGTGGAGCCATGTTGGAAGCCTTATAGGTGGCTTGAAACTTCCGACACTGCGGTTGGCTACTAGAACTTAGATAAATGACACTTTGGCAGCGTTTGATTTATCCTTATGCCTTACGAAGTAAGTGATCTTTGAGTCAAATGTGCCCTGAAAACTCCCTTTGTAGGCAGCCCCGCGATTTCTCAATATTATCAACAATACCCTTAGTAGGTAGATAACTCGGATGATTCGTATGGAGTGCCTATACAATCCGAGTTATTTATTAGTTATTTACCTACTACGAACCTTTCGATCCCTTTCTAACACGTGGGAGCGAGCGAGATAACTGAGTGACGACTGTATGGATCGTCAACGCGCCAAGGCCTGCGCCCGCTATGAGCCAAGCCAGCGCCATCTATCGTCAGCCCCGTGGACATATCTCGGTAACACACTTAGGTATAAGTTCTTACCTATGCCACGCGCTAAAGTGCTGCTTGTTCTCCGTTAACGTCAGTTCTCCGGTAGGTGGCAGCAGGGCCGATGCGAGGGCTGCAGCCAACAAAGTACCTACGGCAGCCCCCGCTATGAGCCAAGCTAACGCCATCTATCGGCAGCCCCGCGGACATATCTCAGTAATAAGTGTTTTATTAGTTCTTACCTATGCCACGCGCTAAAGTACTGCTTGTTCTCCGTTAACGTCAGTTCTCCGGTAGGTGGCAGCACGGCCGAAGCGAGGGCTGCAGCCAACAAAGCGCCTAGACCAGTCCCCGCAACGAGCCAAGTTAACGCCATCTATCGGCAGCCCCGCAGACATATCTCAGTAATAAATGTGTTTTATTAGTTCTTACCTATGCCACGCACTAAAATGTTGCTTGTTCTCCGTTAACGTCAGTTCACCGGTAGGTGGCAGCACGGCCGAGGCCAGGGCTGCGGCTAACAAAGAGCCTAAGCCAGCCCCCGCTACGAGCCAAGCCAGCGCCCTGTGTCGGCAGCCCCGCGGACACATCTCAGCGGTGTACACGTAGGCGGTGGGGATTATGCCGCCCGAACCGATGGCGGAGCAGAATCTGGTGAAGGGGAATAGTGTGAAGATTTCAAATACGGAAAAATATACAATTCAACAGAATTGTAACGGTACAAATTCGAGGAGAGGGAGAGAGAGAGAGAGGGGGGAGGGGGGGGAGAGGAGGGAGAGGGGGAAATAGAGAGGGGGAAAGAGATAGAGGGAAAGAGAGGGAGAGAGCGGGGGGGAGGGAGAGAGCGGGGGGGGGGGGGGGGGAGAGAGAGATACTAGCTTTTGCTCGCGTCGTCGCTCGCCTGCACGTATGATATATTCTACCTCAGAGTTTACAAAAAAAACTGTGAGCTTGGTTAATTTTATCTTGCATATGCTGATTAAGAAAAGACTATGGTTCTGTAACTTACTTTTTTTAAATAATTTTGCATATCTATAACGAATAGATTTGGAATTTTTACATAATATCTATCGTCAAACAAATTATTCAAAATGTCTTTTTGCTGTTATAGGTACGGTTCTTTAAAGTAAAGTCACTTTAAAGGAGTTAAAAGTAGTATTTCCACTTGACACTCACCTCGCCATCATAAAAGTCCCATACGTAGGCATGAAGGCAGCTATAGCCGCAAACACAGCGTTGACCGGGAGCGCTGAGAGCAGCGCGCGGCGCCGGCCGAGCCGCTCAGCGAGGGCCCCCCACCCGGCCGCGCCGATGCAACTGCCCACTAGGCTGATTAGCACTGCGACGGGGGACATCATCATAAGTATGATACCAGCCTTGTACACTACATACAAATCAATTGTAAGATGCACCCCAAGCAGGGTTTAAAGTGATAATTATCAATGATTATCTTGATAAATAAATAAATATCCGGGACAAATCACACACGGTAATCCGGCCCCAAACTAGGAACAAGCGCCTCCCACCCGGCCGCGCCGATGCAACTGCCCACTAGGCTGATTAGCACTGCGACGGGGGACATCATCATAAGTATGATACCAGCCTTGTACACTACATACAAATCAATTGTAAGATGCACCCCAAGCAGGGTTTAAAGTGATAATTATCAATGATTATCTTGATAAATAAATAAATATCCGGGACAAATCACACACGGTAATCCGGCCCCAAACTAGGAACAAGCGCCTCCCACCCGGCCGCGCCGATGCAACTGCCCACTAGGCTGATTAGCACTGCGACGGGGGACATCATCATAAGTATGATACCAGCCTTGTACACTACATACAAATCAATTGTAAGATGCACCCCAAGCAGGGTTTAAAGTGATAATTATCAATGATTATCTTGATAAATAAATAAATATCCGGGACAAATCACACACGGTAATCCGGCCCCAAACTAGGAACAAGCGCCTCCCACCCGGCCGCGCCGATGCAACTGCCCACTAGGCTGATTAGCACTGCGACGGGGGACATCATCATAAGTATGATACCAGCCTTGTACACTACATACAAATCAATTGTAAGATGCACCCCAAGCAGGGTTTAAAGTGATAATTATCAATGATTATCTTGATAAATAAATAAATATCCGGGACAAATCACACACGGTCATCCGGCCCCAAACTAGGAACAAGCGCCTCCCACCCGGCCGCGCCGATGCAACTGCCCACTAGGCTGATTAGCACTGCGACGGGGGACA
This sequence comes from Coleophora deauratella, assembly GCA_958295455.1. Lineage (NCBI taxonomy): Eukaryota > Metazoa > Arthropoda > Insecta > Lepidoptera > Coleophoridae > Coleophora > Coleophora deauratella. Next base: position 3,506,647 of record OY282416.1, on the reverse strand, counting down.
TCATCATAAGTATGATACCAGCCTTGTACACTACATACAAATCAATTGTAAGATGCACCCCAAGCAGGGTTTAAAGTGATAATTATCAATGATTATCTTGATAAATAAATAAATATCCGGGACAAATCACACACGGTCATCCGGCCCCAAACTAGGAACAAGCGCCTCCCACCCGGCCGCGCCGATGCAACTGCCCACTAGGCTGATTAGCACTGCGACGGGGGACATCATCATAAGTATGATACCAGCCTTGTACACTACATACAAATCAATTGTAAGATGCACCCCAAGCAGGGTTTAAAGTGATAATTATCAATGATTATCTTGATAAATAAATAAATATCCGGGACAAATCACACACGGTCATCCGGCCCCAAACTAGGAACAAGCGCCTCCCCCCCCCGGCCGCGCCGATACAACTGCCCACTAGGCTGATTATCACTGCGTGAGGGGGGGACTCATCATTATGACACCTCGTACCATAGTTAAAAATAAAATACTATAGTATGTTATCTTCATACAATAGCGCGTCGCGCGGCTTGCAAAATTTTCATGATTGTTCGTTTGTACTGAACCATCGGTGCGCAAGTCAAATTCGCACTTGTACGCTTTTTTATTTTAAACCTAATTTATTTATGAGCTCGACGTTTTTTTCTCGTCCCGCTGACACTTACTTACAAGTTCCGAGTGGTAGAAACTTTCTATTACGTAGAAACAAAAAATATATTTAAAAGAATGTGTAAAGCGTCCTACTTGAATATAAAACATTTTGAGTTTGTGTGTTCTTTCTCCTTTTCTCACCTTCGCTAACGTTACGCGTAGTGACTTCGTACAAGTTCTTTTTTAAGAATGTATACAGCATATACTTAAACGAAACGTTGAGTATACAAGAACGCGTGGAACTTTGTGATACTAGATTTTTGTTAAGAATGTGTACAGCATCAACTTTTTTTTACAAGAGTTTTTGACCTTACCGAGCCAGTTGTTCTCGTGCGGCTGTATGCAGAGCTCGATCTCGGCAGAGGGCAAGATGAAGGGTATGGCTGACAGCTCGAGGGACGCCCCCGCCACGCCCAAACCGCATGCGAGGACCACTCGCGCTTGGCCGATACCGCATCCAGCCTGTGGAGAGAAACTCTTTAAAAAAGCTTTAACCACCTCCTTGGTGTACTGCCCTCATAAGAAACAAGGCTGCAAAGGGTTACAGGGTACAGGGTTATTTTTGGACCCCCCACTAAACTTTACAGTGGCTTGTATTCATAAAACTGAACAACTTTTCCCAAGAACGAATGGTCAATTCACAAATTTTTTTTTTGGATCTTTCATACTAATTTGATCACGTGATCGGCCTACTTTGTATGGAGATGCCCAAAATCTTTTTGCGAATTGACCATTCGTTCTTGGGAAAAGTTGTTCAGTTTCATGAATAGAAGCCACTGTGAAGTTTTGGTGGGGGGTCCAAAAATAACCCTGTAAGTATATGGCGTTTCCGTATAGTTTAGTGGCTAGCTGCAGTGCTATCTTCACATCAGGTCGCGGGACGTCACTCAGTTATCTCGCTTGCTCCTACGTGTAAGAAAGTTCCAACCGATTGTCGTGGAAATCCTTGGCCGATGATGACGATGGCCGATCAGATAAGTCGTCATGATAGAAAGAAGAAAGAAAGAAAGAAAAATGGTTTATTACGCCAACTGGCTGGCTACAAAACAATAAAAACGATACAGAAAACTTTGGTTATTATAAAAAATATTTGCGGTGCTGGCGTGACCCTCACCTCCCACAGAGCATCCTCGTGGAACTGCTCCAGCATTGAAGAGTCGCTGCAGTCCAGCAGATCACCGCTGTCGTTGTCGTGGGCCCTTCCCTTGGTAGCAAGCCTTCCACTTGGTGGACCTGATCGGATGACCTGGTGAAGGTCGTGGGAAGCCGCTGGATGTGGGCAATCCTTGGTCCAGCCTTTGTCCAGCAGTGAAAGTCTTTCGGATGATGTTGATTTCAAGGAGACCAGGCCCTGGACCCTCACCTGGCGCAGAGCATCCTCGTGGAACTGCTCCAGCACTGAAGAGTTGCTGCAGTCGAGAAGCTCGCCGCTGTCGTTGTCGTGTTACCGATGCTGGTATGACCCTCACCTGCCGCAGAGCATCCTCGTGGAACTGCTCCAGCACTGAAGAGTCGCTGCAGTCCAGCAGCTCGCCGCTGTCGTTGTCATGGGCCTCGCGCTGGTGTACGTGTGCCGGGGCCGCCGAGTGGCCCGGCTCGCCCGCGGCCTCCGTTTCTGTGAAATTATTATTATAGTTATTATTTATTATACACGCAATAGATAAGCTGGACGGACGGAAAGGCGTAACAATTCTTAAGTGCTACACAGAGCTAAGGAGAAAAGACAGATAATGTCCGCCATTGAAAACTGAAGAGCTAAATGCTTAGGCCACATCCTCAGGCACGGAGAACCAAACATAACCATCTTGAAGGGTAAGATCGCAGGGACAAGAGTAAGAGGGCACCCCAGAAAGCAATACATGACCTAAGTGAACGAATGGTGCTGTAGTCATACTTATTAAGAAACAAAGATGGCTCAAGAAAGGCTGAAATGGAGGATGCTGTAACAACAGAGATCCCGGCCCTCTTAATTATGATGATGAAATATATACGATATCACATAAAGCCTCCATTTCTACAAGACATACAAAATATCACAATATCATATCAGGGTTTCAGTGATGATGAGATCTGTAATAAATAACCTTAGATGACAAATTTAACAAATAAATAAAGGAAGTTTCCAAACAAAAGAATGCTCTGTCTATTTGAGGATCAAGACGAATTAACATCTCAGACTCAAAAAAGCGTTTTGTGTCTTTTGAAACATAATACAGGGTGTTAAAAATTTAAAAAGTTTGAAATTTTAGGGGTTACTTAGAATAAAGTATAGAAACAGGAAAATTTTGAAAAAATACGATCTACATTTTTTTTAGTTTCCCATACCATTCTTGATTCACTATTCAGATTCAGTAATCTGAATAGTGAATCAAGAAATGAAATTTAAAACCCGTGAAATTTGAAAGGCATTTTTTAACAGATCCTGTATATAATATAATATTAATCCTTCGTTGAACACTCACCAGTCAATCTATCTTCCGTATACGTCATGGTTCTGTCTGTGGCGCCGAAGCTCCCGAGTTTGGACGAGGTCTCAGAGTCGGAGCGTGCGCGCACTAGGCACGCCTGCTCCTCCATCCTGACCGGCGGCTACTGGGGGGCGGGGGGACATCTGCGTACAGACAACTTCAGATCAAATATGAAAATAAAATTTAAATAAACATTTATTTAAATAACTAAAGAAATGAAATATGTATAGAGAGAAGAAAAAAAAGAAAGAAAATATCTAATTCCCAAAACACAACACATATATGCCAAGCATCAATATGCCCAGGCGTTTTGATTAGCTTAATTTTATGATCTAACATCGACAAATATAATAAAAACAGTATTTTAATTATATTACATTTAAAAAAATGTAGAACAAAATCAAATAAACAATTTAATAAATAAAAAAAACTAAAATAAACAAATATTTCATAAAATATATTTATACTCAGGGTGTTTAAAATAATTTATCAATATCTGGAACATTAAAATCAAATAATTGGCTTTCAGCCTTACAGGCTGTATCTGTATGTATGTTATGTTGTTTATTATACATAAGTATGTTATATTACAAAAAACCCTTTACAATTTTTCATTTTATATTATAAAAATAATTAAAAACTTATAGTACAGACGGATAGGCATAACTATGTCAAAAAATAATAGTGATAAAAAAGTCAAAATGAACAAAGTTTCAAAAAACTTAACAATAAAAAAACATGCATCTCAATTTCACATGTCTACTTGTTACTTAGAAATGTTATGCAACTATAAATTATGAACCACCTCTTCTTCAATCAAACAGTAATGTTTACTATGTTTATTATGCATTCCTCTATGAGTTATGCAATAATAAAATTGTTGAACACAATAGTGTCTGGCCTAGACATTCTTAGATATAGGCATTATCAACATTTCAACATTGGAATGCTTCTTAGAAAAGTTATTGTAAAAATTACTGGTAAGGCAAGATAATTTTTTTTTATTAGACGGTATTGTCCCACTGCTGATCTAATTTCCCTTCCCTATTTTTAGCTACTGTTTCCTATCCTCAGCCAATGCCTTATTTACAAAAGACTATTTTTCACTTTCAAAAGATCCTGAAAAAAGTCCTAAGCGCACTTTAAGGACCATTCAAAATCAAACATTTCTGCAAATATTTATAAATGAGCCGTTTGATATGAACAGGACAGACAGATCTTGCACCCTGTGTTATTAATACCCTGAAAGCCTCTGCTGCCGATATGATAATACCCCCCATTTTCATGATATGTGGGATTCAACTTATATTACTGTATGTCGCACAGATATGACTAAATGTGCTGGTCTCTATTTTTTTAAGAATAACATCTATACTTATACCACATTTATTTATTTATGGCACAGTTTGAAAAAGACTGACTATATTGTTTATTTAATTATGCTTTGTGTCTGGTATTCAGTCCTACCACGAGTTGAAGGACAGACTGAATGATATCATAGAAGGAAATCGTGGCTAATGCAATGACAGAGACATCGTAATCAACTGTAAAATGCTACAAAGAATGCTGTGTGTAGAATAAAACCGTTTTCCCTAACAATCTACACTTTCTGTTAGCCCAAAAACAAAATTAAAAACAAGTATATGTATAAGGTGCTACTTTATTAGTGTCCGATATTTTAGTCAGTGCTCCTACTCCTGATTCTGATCAACTTTCCCCAAGGAACCCATAGTCAAATCGAAAAAATTTTTTGGGCTCTTCATACTAATTTGGCCGCTCGGCTGATCAATTTATATGAAGAGTACAAAAAAAATTTTTCAATTTGACTATGGATTCCTTGGGGAAAGTTGATCAGAATCAGGAGTAGAAGCACTGATTAAAATATCGGGCACTAATAAATTAGCACCTTACATAATATGACCAAATGAACTACACTAATGTGGTTCTAATAAACACATACAAGACAAAGGAGGCAATAAGTACAATGGTGTCGATTCAGTGTTTACGATTAAATTTATTTAATGGGACTAAAAGACAAAACATTAAAATTAAGTTTAGTCCTGTCAAATAAGTTTAATCGTGAAAACCGAATCAACACCAATGTTAGTATAGTTCGCGTCATGTAAAAAGAGCGCTGGCTGGCGTTCCGAGGATGCACTCTGACAGCAACTGTTTAGTTCCCTCTCTTTCACGCTTACGGGGTTTTGTATAATGCTATCCTGTTGTCAGAGTAAACTGATGGGACCTCGGAACGCCCGCCAGCGCTCTTTTTACGTGACGCGAGCTGTACAAAATTATTATTACTTATTACTTAGAGGATACAACAACGATGTTTTTTTTTATAGAATTGTTAGTTTAACAATATAATAGCCGAAGGATGCTCATCCACCTCATTATAATAGGTGTGTTAGGAATGTTCATCTTCAAATTAAACACAGGCAAGATGGGCAAGACAAATAGGTACATTAATTTTGCAGCGCATATAATTAAACTATTAATAGAAGCGTTATATATGTTGCGAGCAAAATACGGCGGTAATTACTGTGAAATTGATTAGTTTCCTGCGAGTTTCCTAATGCAGACAGCCGTATGAAAAATACACTGTACACTTACATTGATCGATGAAAAACAATAATTTGTATTCACAATAAATTTCACAGCATTAAATTAGCAAACAATCCACCGATCATTTAGAATTACAGCAGTAAAATAATAAATATTTCAAAACAAAAATAAACATGCAGCGTCCGAACAAAGCTCTTAATTTTATTACAATACTGCTACTTATCAGAGTTTATTAAAATAATTGCTATCTCTTTCTTTCTTAAGAAAAAGTACATACGAAAAGAGTGACAGTTATTAATAAAATTATCTTCCGAATCTGGTAGGATAATACAATGAATGAATGATTTTTAATTCAAAAATCAATCTTTTAATAGTGTTGTGAGTTGTAGATCAAAAATCGGTAATCGATAACTAAAAAGGACTCATTATACAAATCGATGAGCTGAGTAGCCAACTTTGCATGGGGACTTTTTGGCGGGAACTCGCGGCAAGAGTTTGTCATTTTTGTTTTATTATCCGAAAAAATAGATATCGTGGTTTTTAATGCATAATATTGATAGTGTATTGTTCAATAAAGTGCCATTTAAGTGTCTAATATGTAGGATAATGAAATAAAAGTGTGTAAACTGTGTTTCGAGTGCTCTCAAGAAGTCCATGAAATCTTCATCAAAAGTGCTATCATTTTGTTGAAGAATAGAGAAAAAGTTAAAGACGACAGAAATTGATAAATGAGAACTCAAATGAAATAGAAAAATATTTAGAGAAGAGCAAACTACGTAAGAATAGGCTGTATGGCCAGAGAAGCCTTTGCCTTTTCCTTGCAAAAGCAGGAAAGAACCAAACAAAAAAAAAAAAAAAAAACTTTGCATGGAAAGTATTTTTTTTTTGTTTCAATTGAATTGCTTCCTTAGAGAACTGTGTTCAGTTTCATAACTAGAAGTCACAGTTAAAATTTGTTTCGCGATTTCAATTTCACCCTGCCTGTATAATAATCTTTAGATAACAAGGATATTTCCCCTGTTTTCTCATGGTCCCACTAAAGAGTTATGCTGATTTATCTTTGCGTTACTTACGGTCATTTAAGGTCTGTGGAATTAAATAAACAAAATACTTATAAAAATTCAAAACTAAACAAAACATTACTAACTGTGTACGCAAAGTACGCACGTACTCAAATGTAAAGTAGGTAGATAAGGTGCCTAGTTAATACATCACGAGTGCATGCTGACCTTGAATTAAAAAGTGGGTGAAGTTGTATGTGATCGATAATTTCAACACATAAGTACGTCATTTAACGTAAAATAAAATTTATATGACGTAAAAAATATAGAAAATTAGTAAGTATATAAATAGATCGAAATGTAGTTTTTTTTACTATAAACTAAACAAAGCGTAACTTACAATTTTTGAAGCATAAGCGTTCCAGTATTACTGCTCGCTATTTACACAGAAAGCGGTGCTAATTTTGTGTGTTTGTTACCAAAAGATTTTATATAAATTACATTGTGATTAATAATCGGCCGTGGCATGTGCGAAATTTGCAAATAAGCTACTGGTTTTCTTAGAACCTTCTACACTGTTTAAAAAAACACATTGTCTTTTTTGTTGAAACTGCTGCGTCTTTAGTAAATATAGTGTTCATTTCTACCACATAAAAACACTTTAAATAAAAAAATCTGTAAGAATTTTGTATCTGAAACAATTTTACGGAATTCGTCAAATTTTTAAAAAAATATTAATAATTGATTTGTTTCTAAATCACTTAAATGAATTGTAAATTGGTACATGTGTTGAATTCACTTATATTTCAATTTAACACTCTCCGTTTGAAATCATCTCTTACACAACTGCACAATTAAAAAACGCAAGTTTAAGGTCAATATAGAGAGAGAACACGTGATACATAATACTAAAGATCGAGAGAAACCTTGGAAAAGAAACTAAAATATGCCATAATACGTTATTTTAGGAAATTATTTTGTAAATTGGTGTTTGTAGTTTCTCAGTGGGTACTGAACTTTTTCTGTCAAGTGAATCCGTTTAATTAAAATAATAAACTGTTTACGTGAACAGGAAACTACGTAGGTAGTCGATCGTTAAAGTCTGCGCATTGCGCAGAATGAAAATGCTTTCTTGTCTGATTGTGCATTGTGCACAGCATGCGCAAAAATTATGAAGCTGAATGTAAAAGATTTTCCATTACACTTATGGATTAATTAATACAACAAAAAATAAAAATCGATGTTAACATATTAACTGTAAAAACTGTAAATTCATTAGCTTCTCCCTATTTTTACAAAAATCTACGAGCGGAAGGAACTCGTTCTAAAACACATACCAGAGGTGATTGTCATCCTGATAATACTTCCCTGTCCCTGACATCAGGCAGGAAAGTCTCCCATAAATCCCCTAAATCTCTAAAATATGATAAAGACAGACTTTTGTTAGTTCTTAGAGCAATTTAACTAGTACAACGTGACAAATTAATTAAACATACCGGACACTTCATACAAACTTCGTGCCATTGTTTACTACATAGACGTTCATGATTCATGTTTGTAGACATGTAAATGTGTGCGTGATGTACTAGGGTTGAATTGAGGTTCAATTAGCCCTCATTGTTCTTTATTGTCAGCTAGACTTTAAAAATAAAGTGAAGGCTGTATACACCAGACAAGGCTGTATAGCCTTAGAAGCCTTTAACTCCTTCCTTAAAAAAATGTCTTTGGTTAATAAACTGTACTTTGGTATGCCAACCCCTTGACAAATGGTCACACATCGGTCACAGAGAGTGTCCAACTGTATAATGTCCTTATACTGTGGGCCAATAATTCATTTACCGAATATTAATGTACTTTGGAACGAGCCTTAAATTGGCGAATGAATGGAATGAATGAATTCTATTCAAATGTCAAACTGACACTCACTGAAATTCGCGCGTAAACACAGCTGATTCGTGTTTATAGAGCAAAATCGTATAAAAATTGTAAAAATTCACAATAAAATGTTTGCTAATATAAGTGCTGACCAAGTTAAATTGATAAGGAAGTACTTGAAATTCAAAATAATTGAAGACGATGTAACATTTCGTGGGCATGACGCTGAAAAGGATCACGTATACGACTTGATGAGAAGGGTGGTTTTACAGAGAGAATCGCACTCGGCACTCATAATTGGCCCCCGTGGAAGTGGAAAAACTACGGTATTATAAAGTTTTTAAACATACGCAGTCTTTTTAGATATTATATGGTTTTTTTGTGACTCTACTAAACTGGAGGTCTAACCTACCCTCAGCTAGTTAGTATAATACAATACTATATTTTATTTTAATAAAGCCCATTACACTAAAGACACTGGGACATAAAAATCGACGACTCAAGGTTTGTTGCGCGACTTTTGATAAAATAACTCAATCTAGCAAATAAAAAAACTAAACGAAGTGGCGTAGCAGGGGTTGGCACCCGGCGAGGTTATCTATTGTACCCCCCCCCCGTTGAACTCCTAACTCAAAATAAGGACTCCTCAACTCAAAATAGAGACCTTTGATTGATGCAGTCAAACACTTACTTAGTAACTGCCATCACCTAAATTGCCACGTAAACTCTAAAATTCGCCAACACTTTCAAGGGAGTGCTTCTGCATATAATGTATTTTTATCGTAATTACGATAAGGAATTGCTCATTAAGCAAGGAACGCATAAATGTGAACTGTGCTTATTATGTGAGATAAGTGCGAGTGAAGCGAGTGCAAAATTTTTTATGTCGTTTTTTCGTATAGCAACTGAATACGATGATTTTTCACGCTAAGGGGGGTGCCAGTATATATTTTTTTACAATTGCTTGCTGCGTGGCACCCCCTTGAAGCTTGGTACCCAGAGCGGACCGCCCCTCCCCCGTTACGCCGCCACTGACTAAACAAAAAGTATTTACTGTTTATGTTTTCTAGTTTTTAGTGTTTAGCAGCTTTGTAGACTGAGTTATTTTATCAAAAGTTGGGCATTGAGTTTTGATTGAGTCTATCTATTTTTTAGTCCACAAGTGTAGTTTGATATTCTAGAAAAAATCTGATTGAGGATTGAAAATCTCCTACACCAACCAAGGTTATTTCTTGTTTGTGTTGTGTCTAACAATTTCAATGAAACTTTGTATGTAAGTAAAACTTAATATCGAGAGTTCATGGGCGACTTGTATTAAGCAACATTTTTGGAAACACAGGTAACCTCTACTTTAAAAATTTATTTCTTACAAAATACCTCACAAAAAATAACTTCTGAATAATATTTAAAATATTAAGAATATCGAGAATCTATATAATACTAAGAAGTTAAGTTTTAATGATTATTTTTCTAAGAAATATTTTTTTAAATCAGTCTCCTGAACATTTCTAAAAATGTCGCTTAATACAAGTCGCCCGTGAACCCTCGATATGGTAATTTATGCCAGAGCCTTTTAAATTTAAATGTATGCATGTGTATATCAGTCTCTGGTTCCCATAGTACAGGGAATTAAAATTTTTAATACGGTAAGTATTTATTTATTTCTTAACTTTCTCAAAAATGGCTCTAACTATTTCATTAAAACTTTGTATGTACAGTCTCATATTATTTTTATTTTATACTGTCAATTGGTGAGCCCTTGGCATCATCTCACTTGATGTTAAGTGATGATCATGCCGAAGGTGGAAGCGGGCTTACCAAGATTCCCCAATAGGAACAAATTGTTACTTAGCTACTGAATCATAATTTTTAAAAGAAGTGACAATATTCCTGTATTTAACAGATAGTACTGTTTTTATATAGTCTTGTGGGGAAGGGATTGTGTGTGCAACTTTTTTAAAATTTTACAATTTATGTTCAGAAAAGAAAAGGTAATGCTTCTCAAAGTTCAACTATTTTTTGAAATAGTAACCTATGATGTCATAATTTAATTTAGTATAGCGATTTCCATACCGATTACAACATTTTTATAAAGAAAAAAATTTCACAATTGAACATGTATTAAAATTCCAAGCTATATTGTTTACTGTTTCATTAAATTCTTCATTTTATTTTTATGTAGGCAGGCAATTACTAACACTATTTTAAATACAAGCATTTATTTCAAAGTAAATCTCTTTGGTCATTTCTAATTTCTTTTTCTAACTTGCCTTATCTAATACATTCTGACCAGACTAACCAACCTCTTTTGTTCCAGCTTGTAAACTCTGTGCTTACTCAGCTGTCAAAAGAAGTTGATCTGGAGAACAGTACCACTGTCGTTAAGCTGAATGGGCTCATTCATCATGATGAGAAGGTGGCGTTCAGGAGTATTACTGCCCAGGTATGAGGAAGCTGTCGTGGCTCAGCGCGGCTTGTGTGGTCTCATAGATCACGCAGGTTAACTGACTGCAAACATGGTCATAACCTGGATGGGTTTGACTGTTAGTGGCATCTATCTTGACCGTTTCCGTGCTTCGAAAGGCACGTTAAGCCGTTGGTGCCGGCTGCTATCGCTAGATGGCAGTCGTTAAGCCATGTCGGAGGCCTTATAGGTGGCTTTAAAAGTTCTGACACTGGGGCCCCACAACCTCCACCCATCCGGACTTGACCCCCGTGTGTGGAGTATGGCCTTACCTTCTTGAGTAACGGGAAGAGACCCGTGCCCCTGCAGTGGCCACATATCTAATGGGTTGTTTACAATGAGGTATCGGGTATTTAGAAGGTTGTTCAATATTAATAGCCTTTATTCCAAAAAACATACATACACATAGCTCGTAGAACAGGTGGCTGTTGGGGCATTAAAGTTCACTGAGTGGCGAACCAGCACCAGAAGACGCAATGTAGGCAGGCCTCCGACTCAGTGGCTTGATGACCTTGTGAAGGTTGTAATGGAAATCCTTCGGGGAGGCCTTTGCTCTGTAGTGGATGTCTTAGGCTGATGACAATGATTCAGAAGTATCATATTTCTTGCCCATTTAATAAAGAGACCTCTTTCGAGAAAACAAATATTTACTGGAATTCTTTATACACGATGTTAAAAAAGAGTGCATTTGAGATTTTAAGGGGTTACTCAGAATCAAGTATAGAATACAGGAAAAATAAAAATGAAATCATTTGTCCGAGCACTTGTTGGAGCACTTTTTCGAGCGTTTCTTTGAGCACTTGTTCGAGGACTTGGAAACAGACATGGGCGCCGCGCGGGCGCGGCGCGGCTGCGCCGATTCGTCCGCGCCGCCGCCGCCGCCAACTCTTTCAAAATTCGCGCCGATTAGACCAAGCAGCAAGTAATTTTGGTTAAATCAAATGTAGTTTTTTCAACATGCAGTACGGTACCGCACTTCATATCAATACCGCAGCTATCAATTAGAGCAGATTGCAGTAGCAAACATAGAAAGAAATCGATTCATGCGAGTTATATGTTGTATCTCCATGATACAAAATACAGCTCATGTGGCTTTTCTCAGACCGCATCAACGAGTGTGGAAATTCTAATTGCCCTTATTTTACACAAAAATGTTGGATATACCTGGCATGACCCGATTTCAAAGATTAAGTTAACTTTAATCCAAATCGATCCGACATCGACACTGTAACGAAGATATCTCGGACGCCCGCTTTAACGAGATTAGAATGGCTCTTAAACAGTTTAAGAACAATAAGGTACTGGGTGATGGATGATGGAATTACGGCTGAGCTTCTGAAAGCAGTCGAAAACCGGTACTTGAATCTCTTCAGAAGTTGCTTGATTTAATTACGAACGCCTACCACATAGCACAAAAGTGTGGTGGATGGTGCACTTCTTCAAAAATGGTAACGACCCAGCTGAGCTGCTGATTGTGAGACCGTACAGACCCCACTATATTTAGTTTCTGAGAGTCCACAAATCATCTGGACGCTTGTTTTATGAATTTCCAGGGTTCCCGAAAAGATTTCAGTACCATAGACCTCAATTCTACATTGAAGCTGACAACACAAAAAAATGAAAGGCATAATCGGCCACTTGCTTCGCGTTTGTAGAATGTGGACTATGAGAAAGCCTTTCATTCAGTCGCGACTTGGACTGTGTTACAGTGTCTCCAACGGTGTCAAATTAACTACGAAGTTATTTAAGTGTTTTAGTAAAACGCCGCTATGTCGGCCCGCCTCCAGGATCAGAATTAGAAAAATATATGACTGCAGTGAGGAGTGACACCAGCGGTGAGAGAGACGTTAAATATCTAAAACTGTTCACCAGTGCCTTGGAAGATGTTTCAGAGTTTATGGACTGGAGAGGACTCAACATCCATGGCGTACATTAACCACCAGCGATAAGCTGATATCTTGGAAGACCTATGCAGAATTTTCAATGGTCTCAGCAGATCATCTTAATAAGTGGATTTCAGTATCAATATCCGTTTCACAACCATTTCTCTGAAGATTATAGACTCTACACTCCAAGTTGTTAATGAATATTTAAATGCCTTAAGAACTATAAGGTACTGAGTGATGGATGATGGAGTTACGGCGAAGCTTCTGAAAGCGTCGAAAAGCGGTACTTGAAGCTCTTCAGAAGTTGAAGAAAGAAGAAGTATTGATATACATACATATATTCCTGGGAAAAACTCAACCATAGATAGATCCAACGCTGGATGGGTCCAACTTCGAGAAAGATATCAATCGTCGAATCTATCTCGGCTAGGCCACGTTTAGGAAGGTCTGCAATATCTTCAGGTCCGAAACACCCGAAATACTGCAGTGTTTCAAGACTAAATTTTTAGGGTTCCGTAGCCAAATGGCAAAAAACGGAACCCTTATGGATTCGTCATGTCTGTCTGTTTGTCTGTCCGTCCGTATGTCACAGCCACTTTTTTCCGAAACTATAAGAACTATACTGTTGAAACTTGGTAAGTAGATGTATTCTGTGAACCGCATTAAGATTTCTTACAAAAATAAAAAATAAAAACAATAAATTTTGGGGGTTCCCCATACTTAGAACTGAAACTCAAAAATTTTTTTTTCATCAAACCTATATGTGGATATATCTATGGATAGGTCTTCAAAAATGATATTGAGGTTTCTAATATAATTTTTCTCTAAACCGAATAGTTTGCGCGAGAGACACTTCCAAAGTGGTAAAATGTGTGTCGCCCCCCCCCTGTAACTTCTAAAATAAGAGAATGATAACACTAGAAAAAATATATGATGTACATTACGAGATCTAGTAAGTAGTTTTTTTTTAATACGTCATAAATCGTTAACCGCAAATTACCTTTCATTCAATCAACTCAAATATAAAAAATATAGACTTCAAGACATGTGTGATTATGAATTTCTACGGAACCCTCGGTGCACGAGTCGGACTCGCACTTGGCCGGTTTTTGCTAAATTGATCAGTGTGTGTTTTGAATGAATAACATTTGGAACTGAGACATAGTCGCTTACTATGAGCCTCATAACAAGGTCAAGTTCACCCAAATGATACGAGAATGATATGTTGATGATGATGAGCGTACTATGATCGAAAATTCTATACGTGATCGAATCAGAAATGAGGAGATACGGAGGAAAGCTAAATTAACTGACAGCTCATAGAATCGCTAAGCTGAAGTGGCAGTGCAGTAGGCAGAACACAGATGACCGTCAAGCTTATCAAACTTCACACACCGGAAGTCGCAGCAAAGGCATACCTCTCACTCGGTAGACTGTCGCGACAAAGTGGTAAAGGTTGCGGGCCGCAGGATACGGGCAGCGCAATACTGGTTGGCGTGATATCTAGGGTAGCTCTCACAGCCTCACAGAAAACCGGCGTGAAGCAACGCTTGCGTTGTGTTTCGCCGAGTGAGTGATGGTACCGGAGGCCCAACCTTCCCCCCCCCCCAATTTCCCCATCCCCCATCCCATTTCAAAGGTCGGCAACGCACTTGTGACTCCTCTGGTGTTGCGGGTGTCTATGGGCGGCGGTAATCGCTTACCATCAGGTGATCCGTCTGCTCGTTTGCCACCTATCACATAAAAAAAAAAAAAATATGTTCTGTATCAAACTGTAGAATTCTTTTGCGGAAGATGAATAATTATTTTTATATACCTTTTCAATTCGCAATTAAAGCTTTTTTTATTTATATACGTAGAAAAATGTGTCTGTCTTATTACCATTTACAAAAATAAAAAGTAACGGCGCGGCGCCACCACGTCGACCAATTTAGACTGGCGGCGCGCCGCCGCCGGCAAATATAAGGTCGGCGCCCATATCTGATGGAAATGATCATCCAGATCTAAAAGTAATGATCACACAGAGGCTAATATTTTTATGGTTTAAAATAAGTTTGCGAATGTGTTCGATCTATTTCAAGAGAGTTTCCAGAAAGTGCTCTCGTCCGAGTTTGCAACACAACATTATTAAAGGCTACAGTGCTAGCATTTTTCCAATGCAGTACGATAATTCGAAATTTTTTAAAAATTCAAACATTATGGATATCAAAATGTCACACAACGGGTGAATTATGTATTATGTGAACTTACATAATTCACCCGTTTGTTTCGAGCACTTGTCCGAGCACTTGTCCGAGAATTTCTTCTAGCAATTTTTCGAGCACTTGTACGAGCAATTGTCCGAGCACTTGTCCGAGCACTTCTTCGAGCACTTATACGTGCACTTGTTCGAGCATTTCTTCGAGCAATTTTTCGAGCACTTCTTCCAGCACTTGTTCGAGCATTTCTACGAGCACTTGTACGAACACTTGTTCGAGCATTTCTTCGAGCAATTTTTCTAGCACTTGTTCGAGGATTTGTCCAAGCACTTGTCCGAGCACTTGTTTGAGTATTTCTTCGAGCAATATTTCGAGCACTTGTCGAGCACTTTTTCGAGTATTTCTTCGAGACTTGTTCGAGCACTTGTTCGAGCACTTGTCCGAGCACTTGTACGAGTATTTGTTCGAGCACTTGTTCGAGCACTTTTTCGAGAACTTGTTCGAGAACTTGTCTTAGCACTTGTCCGAGCACTTCTTCGAGCACTTCTTCCAGCAATTGTTCGAGCATTTCTTCGACCACTTGTTCGAGCACTTGTACGAGCGCTTGTACGAGCACTTGATTGAGCATTTCTTCGAGCATTTCTTCGAGCACTTGTACGAGCACTTGTTCGAGCACTTCTTCGGGCACTTGTCCGAGAACTTGTCCAAGCACTTGTTCAAGCACTTGTTTGAGCACTCGTCCGAGCACTCGTCCGAGCACTTGTTCCAGCACTCGTCCAGGCACTTGTTCGAGCACTTGCCCGAGCACTCGTCCGAGCACTCGTCCAAGCACTTGTTCGAGCACTTATTCAAGCACTTGTTCGCGCACTTGCTCGAGCACTTGTACGAGCATTTGCTCGAGCACTCATCCGAGCACTCGTCCGAGCACTTGCCCGAGCGCTCGACCGAGCACTCGTCCGAGCACTTGTTCCAGCACTCGTCCGAGCACTTGTTTGAGCACTTGTTCAAGCACTTGTTCGCGCACTTTCTCGAGCACTTGTACGAGCATTTGCTTGAGCACTCATCCGAACACTCGTCCGAGCACTTGCTCGAGCACTTGTACGACCATTTGCTCGAGCACTCATCCGAGCGCTCGTCCGAGCATTCGTCTGAGCATTCGTCTGAGCACTCGTCCGAGCACTCGTCCGAGCACTTGTAAGAGCATTTGTTCGAGCACTCATCCGAGCACTCGTCCGAGCATTCATCCGAGCACTCGTCCGAGCACTTGTCTGAGCACTTGTTTGAGCACTCGTCCGAGCACTCTTCCGAGCACTTGTTCGAGCACTCGTCCGAGCACTTTTTCCAGCACTCGTTCGAGCACTTGTTCAAGCACTTGTTCAAGCACTTGTTCAAGCACTTGTTTGAGCACTCGTCCGAGCACTCGTCCGAGCACTCGTCCAAGCACTTGTTCCAGCACTCGTCGGAGCACTTGTTCGAGCACTTGCCCGAGCACTCTTCCGAGCACTCTTCCGAGCACTCTCCCGAGCACTCTTCCGAGCACTCGTCCGAGCACTTGTTCCAGCACTCGTCCAAGCACTTGTTCGAGCACTTGCCCGAGCACTCGTCCGAGCACTTGTTCGAGCACTTATTCAAGCACTTGCTCGCGCACTTGCTCGAGCACTCATCCGAGCACTCGTCCGAGCACTTGCCCGAACACTCGTCCGAGCACTTGTTCCAGCACTTGTTCAAGCACTTGTTCGCGCACTTGCTCAAGCACTTGTACGAGCATTTGCTCGAGCACTCATCCGAGCACTTGCTCGAGCACTTGTACAAGCATTTGCTCGAGCACTCATCCGAGCATTCGTCCGAGTATTCGTCTGAGCACTCGTCCGAGCACTCGTCCGAGTATTCGTCTGAGCACTCGTCCGAGCACTTGTCCGAGCACTCGTCCGAGCACTTGTTCGAGCACTTGCGCGAGCACTCGTCCGAGCACTTGTTCGAGCACTTGTTCAAGCACTTGTTGGCGCACTTGCTCGAGCACTTGTAAGAGCATTTGCTCGAGCACTCATCCGAGCACTCGTCCGAGCATTCATCCGAGCACTCGTCCGAGCACTCGTCCGAGCACTTGCCCGAGCACTCGTCCGAGCACTTGCCCGAGCACTCTTCCGAGCACTTGTTCGAGCACTTGCCCGAGCACTTGCCCGAGAACTCGTCCGAGCACTTTTTCCAGCACTCGTTCGAGTACTCGTCCGAGCACTTGTTCCAGCACTCGTCCGAGCACTTGTTCAAGCACTTGTTCGCGCACTTGCTCAAGCACTTGTATGAGCATTTGCTCGAGCACTTGCTTGAGCACTTGTAAGAGCATTTGCTCGAGCACTCATCCGAGCATTCGTCCGAGTATTCGTCTGAGCACTCGTTCGAGCACTCGTCCGAGTATTCGTCTGAGCACTCGTCCGAGCTGTCCGAGCATTCGTCCGAGCACTTGTTCGAGCACTTGCGCGAGCACTCGTCTGAGCACTTGTCTGAGCACTTGTTTGAGCACTCGTCCGAGCACTCTTCCGAGCACTTGTTCGAGCACTTGCCCGAGAACTCGTCCGAGTACTTTTTCCAGCACTCGTTCGAGTACTCGTCTGAGCACTCGTCCGAGCACTTGTTCAGGCACTTGTTCGAGCACTTGTCCGAGCACTAGTTCCAGCACATGTCCGAGCACTTGTTCGAGCACTTTCGCGAGCACTTTTCCGAGCACTCGTCCGAACACTTGTTCCAGCACTCGTCCGAGCACCTGTTCGAGCAGGTGTTTGCGCACTTGCTCGAGCACTTGTACGAGTATTTGCTCGAGCACTCATCCGAGCACTCGTCCGAGCACTTGTTCCAGTACTCGTCCGAGCACTTGTTCCAGCACTCGACTGAGCACTTGTTCGAGCACTTGTTCAAGCACTTGTTCGCGCACTTGCTCGAGCACTTGTACGAGAATTTGCTCGAGCACTTATCCGAGCACTCGTTTGAGTTCGCGCCATGACACTGGTACGATCAACGAACATTAACTTAGTTTTGCTTCTGTTGATAAGAAGCCCTTATTCCTTGCTGATGCTTACAATTCTCACGAGGAGTTCAGACAGTTCAGACTCGGAGGCGCCTATGATTATGGTGGTGGTGGTTCAATATTAATAGCCTTTATTATAAATTACAGAGCCGGGTCGTTCCCTTCCCTCAAATATGGTTGAGGGGAGCGATGGCTGACTCCCGCGTTATACTCGTGATCGGGTGCTGTCCGCGTGAACTGCCCTGCTCTTGTCATTGGTGTTTGGTCACGATAATTACCTGTTTGCACATTGTACCTGTATGTTTTTGTTGATCCTTTCACATTCGTTTGTAATAGTATGCAACTAAACTAACTATGACTTTGTTGTTTACCGACTTTGTTGAATACCATCTTGACTTCATGTAAAATTATAATATTTTAAAAAACATTTGTATTATATCCAAAAAACTCTTTAATTTATTTTATGAAAACTTTAAGCTTTGATATTTTAAAAAATCTGTTTATTTTCTGTACGTTTTATTTTTCCCTAGGCTATTTTATTGAGTCACATCCTGTATCTATCTCTCTATCAACATAAACCAAATTCCCTTTTACCTGATTTTAAAATCAGTTTGCTATTTTATACTTCTAACTCTTTTTCATTCCTTTTCAAAGGATATAATCGCTTTTCCTCTTTACCTTATTCATAGTTACATCATCTTCTACTTACTTCACTTTTAAAGACATTCATGGTACACCGTATTGCTCACACACACATTATCGACAGGCCTGTCATTGTACTTTATGTCGGCATATTTATAATTATTTATTTATTTGTGAGCATGCTCTACATTTCAACACTGTAAATTTATACGAACATACTTTTTTTTTATAAGTAAATACTCTTACTTACTAGCAAATTATAAACAACTATAAACTAAGATTATTCATTTTCATTATCGCCGAACGCTTCACTTTCCACTTTTCCATAACAACTCACATTCCAACTTTCCGAGGTGATTTCATGTCTTCCAACAACTCGAACAGGGAGCAGGCCCGGCCTTGGACCCACTCGCTTAGCCTCCTGGACTGGAACACCCCCGGCGCCGCCCAAGAGTATTCCAGCCATCCATCAGAAGATTCCAGGTTCGAATCCTGGCAGGGTCGCCATGTGATGTGGGCTGTAGGGAGGTAAAGCAAACGACTGTTCTGCGCAACGGTATATTTTTAATGAACCCAAAAATATGTGTTACATTGAATAACATAATAAGCTACGGCTTAGGTTTGGTGACGTAGTCGGCGCATACACTACAGTTCGCGCACTTGCTCGAGCACTTGTACGAGCATTTGGTCGAACACTCATCCGAGCATTCGTCCTTGCACTTGTTCCAGCACTCGTCCGAGCACTTGTTCGAGCACTTGTTCAAGCACTTGTTCGCGCACTTGTTCGCACACTTGCTCGAGCACTTGTTCGAGCATTTGGTCGAGCACTCATCCGAGCACTCGTCCGAGCACTTGTTCGAGCACTCGTCCGAGCATTTGTTCGAGAACTCGTCGAAGCACTTGTTCGTGCACTTGTAGAGCACTCGTCCAAACACTTGTTCGAGCACTCTTCCGAGCACTTGTCCGAGCATTTCTTCGAGCACTTGTTCGAGCATTTCTTCGAGCACTTGTACGAGCATTTGTTCGAGCACTTGTTCGAGCACTTGTCCAAGCATTTCTTCGAGCAATTTTTCGAGCACTTGTTTAAGCACTTTTTCGAGCACTCGTCCGAGCACTTGAACGAGCATTTGTTCGAGTACTTGTCCGAGCACTTGTCCGAGCATTTCTTCGAGCACTTGTCCGAGCATTTCTTCGAGCAATTTTTCGAGCACTTGTTTAAGCACTTTTTCGAGCACTCGTCCGAGCACTTGCTCGAGCACTCGTCCGAGCACCTGCTCGAGCACTTGTTCGAGCACTCGTCCGAGCACTTGTTCGAGCACTCGTCCGAGCACTTGTTTGAGCACTCGTCCGAGCACTTGCTCGAGCACTCGTCCGAACACTTGCTCCAGCACTCGTCCGAGCACTTGTTCGAGCACTCGTCTTGTCCGAGCACTTGCTCGAACACTCGTCCGAGCACTTGCTCGAGCACTCGTCCGAGCACTTGTTCTTGCACTTGTCGAGCACTCGTCTAAACACTTGTTCGAGCACTCTTCCGAGCACTTGTCCGAGCATTTCTTCGAGCACTCGTACGAGCATTTGTTCGAGGATTTGTCCGAGCACTTTTTTGAGCATTTCTTCCAGCATTTTTTCCAGCACTTCTTCGAGTACTTCTTCCAGCACTTGTTCGAGCACTTGTACGAGCACTTGTTCGAGCACTTGTCAGAGCACTTGTTCGAGCACTCGTCCGAGCACTTGCTTGAGCACTCGTCCGAGCACTTGCTCGAGCACTCGTTCGAGCACTCGTCCAAGCACTTGCTCGAGCACTCGTCCGAGCACTTGCTCGAGCACTCGTCCGAGCACTTGAACGAGCACTCGTCCGAGCACTTGCTCGAGCACTCGTCCGAGCACTTGCTCGAGCATTTCTTCGAGCAGTTTTTCGAGCATTTCTTCGAGCACTTGTACGAGCATTTGTTCGAGGATTGGTCTGAGCACTTGTTCCAGCACTTGTCCGAGCACTCGTCCGAGCACTTGTTCGAGAACTCGTCGGAGCAAGAACAAGTTCGTGCACTTGTCGAGCACTCGTCCAAACACTTGTTCGAGCACTCTTTCGAGCACTTGTACGAGCACTTGTTCGAGCACTTGTCCGAGCACTTGTTCGAGTACTCGTCCGAGCACTTGCTCGAGCACTCGTCCGAGCACTTGCTCGAGCACTCGTTCGAGCACTCGTTCAAGCACTTCCGAGCACTCGTCCGAGCACTTGCTCGAGCATTCGTCTTAGAACTTGCTCGAGCACTCGTCCGAGCACTTGCTCGAGCACTTGTTCGAGCACTCGTCCGAGCACTCGTCCGAGCACTTGTTCGAGCACTCGTCCGAGCTCTTGTCCGAGCACTTGTTTGAGCACTCGTTCGAGCACTTGTTTGAGCACTCGTCCGAGCACTTGCTTGAGCACTCGTCCGAGCACTTGTTCGAGCACTCGTCCGAGCTCTTGTCCGAGCACTTGTTTGAGCACTCGTCCGAGCACTCCTCCGAGCACTTGTTCCAGCACTTGTCCGAGCACTTGTTCGAGCACTTGTTCAAGCACTTGTTCGCGCACTTGCTCGAGCACTTGTACGAGCATTTGCTCGAGCACTTGCTTGAGCATTTCTTCGAGTACTTGTCCGAGCATTTCTTCGAGCACTGCGAGCACTTCTTCTAGCACTTGTTCGAGCAATTCTTCGAGCACTTGTCCAAGCACTCTTCCGAGCACTCGTCCGAGCACTTGCTCGAGTATTCGTCCGAGCACTTGTTTGAGCACTCGTCCGAACACTCGTCCGAGCACTTGTTCGAGCACTTGCCCGAGCACTCTTCAAGCACTTGTTCGAGCACTTGTAAGTCCGAGCACTTGTTCGAGCACATGTCGAGCATTTGTTCGAGCACTCGTCCGAGCACTTGCTCGAGCACTCTTCCGAGCACTCGTCCGAGCACTTGCTCGAGCACTCTTCTGAGCACTCGTCCGAGCACTTGCTCGAGCACTCTTCTGAGCACTCGTCCGAGCACTTGCTCGAGCACTCTTCTGAGCACTCGTCCGAGCACTTGCTCGAGCACTTTCGAGCACTTGTTCGAGGATTTGTCCAAGCACTTGTTTGAGCATTTCTTCCAGCATTTCTTAGAGCACTTCTTCTAGCACTTATTCGAACATTTCTTCGAGCACTTGTACGAGCACTTGTTCGAGCACTTCTTTTGGTGGAAATTCTTAGTTAGCATTGTTAAGACCTATAAGTTTGATATATTGTATAATTTGTCTGTGAATTTTCCTAAAACAAAATAAATATATAAAATAAATAAATAAATAAAAATTGCACTTCTTCGAGCACTCTTTCGAGCATTTCTTCGAGCACTTGTTCGAGCTCTTGTACGAGCACTTGTCTGAGCATTTCTTCGAGCAATTTTTCGAGCGCTTGTTCGAGCACTTTTTCGAACATTTCTTCAAGCCTGTCTTCCAGCACTTGTTCGAGCATTTGTTCGAATACTTGTCCGAGCATTTCTTCGTGCATTTCTTCGAGCACTGTCGAGCACTTGTTCGAGGGTTTCTCCGAGCACTTGTTTGAGCATTTCTTCGAGCACTTCGAGTTCTTCCAGCACTTGTTCGAGCATTTCTTCGAGCACTTGTTCGAGCATTTGTCCGAGCACTTGTCCGAGCCCTGGTTCGATCACTTGTCCGAGCACTTGTTCTTGCACTTGTTCTTGCACTTGTACGAGCACTTGTCCGAGCACTTTTTCGAGCATTTCTTCGAGCACTTTTTTAGCACTTGTTGAGGACTTAATCGAGCATTTCTTCAAGCACTAGTACTAGCACTTGTTCGAGCACTTGTACGAGCACCTGTTCGAGCATTTCTTCGAGCACTTGTTCGAGCACATGTCCGAGCACTTGCTGGAGCAAATTACCACCTACTATGGTGCGCTTGCCTGCATGTGGTAGGTTACGCTGCGACTGACCGAGGAGGTGCCCTCCGTCAGTCAACATCTTATTCTGGTCTCACATTTTGTTATGCTGCATTTTGAACATTAGGAAGCTGCTAGGATATCTTGTCACACCTCATCTATGTAACCTTCTTAATCATACTGCAAAGTTTTACGGACAGAGGAGTTAATGTATACCTCAACCTCCTCGACGACTGGACTATTTCGGGTAGTGTTTGCGCAGTGACAAGAAACGACGGGTCCAAAGAAACTCCCTCCAACACATTTTTTAGGGTACCGTAGCCAAATGGCAAAAAACGGAACCCTTATGGATTCGTCATGTCTGTCCGTCTGTCCGTCCGTATGTCACAGCCACTTTTTTCCGAAACTATAAGAACTATACTGTTGAAACTTGGTAAGTAGATGTATTCTGTGAACCGCATTAAGATTTTCACACAAAAATAGAAAAAAAACAATAAATTTTGGGGGTTCCCCATACTTAGAACTAAAACGAAAAGCAGTAGCGCGCAGTAGTTTCCAACGACATCTATCTTCGGACCACTGAACATTTGTAAAAGCGATTTAGCGAACCCTTGTAACTGTGAATCGTTTCATTGCTTTATATAACACCAACTTTGATAAATACCGATAGAGGGCGCTAAAACGCCGTCAACATCCACACAGAGTATCTCTATTCAACAAAAACGGGATGGAGGCCTGCAAAAAATGTAAAACTGCAATAAAGAGACGAGCAAAATTGACCTGCTCTGAATGTAAGGATCAATATCACCCTCAGTGTGGTAAAACAACAGATGCCATTTTTCAAATTATGTCTCCAAACCGTAAAGCAACTTGGAAATGTCCTGTGTGTAAAAAAGGCAAAAGAAAGAAAAACTTAACAGAAAATCTATCAACTGGAAAGACAATATCTGAAAATAAAACATCTGAAAATAAAACAAACGAAAAGTTCATTATAAATGTATCTACTGAAAACTCATTTAACTCGTTACTATCAGAAATACAAAACCCTGAAAATGAATCACATCAAGAAAATGGCACCAACAACTCTACACCAATGAATGCAGGCAAAAATAGAAGCTGTCCAGAACTTGCGACTGTACAAACACTTTCTGAGCTAGAAAGCCTTAGATCAAAACTGTGTCAGTTGCAAAAAAGATACGACTCAGCGGAGAATGAAATTGTTCTGCTTATCTCAGAAAATCAATGTCTGAAAAGTAAAATCGAGGAATATAAACTAAAAATAAAAAGACTGGGTACAATCTGTGCATCAACAGAAATGACCCCAAGTCCTAAAAGTAAAGTAATGAAAAGACAAAAAAGGAAAAGCTTGCAAAAAGGCGATTTGAACAATATTCAACCTGAAAATAAACCCCAAAATAATGTGAAAGCTCTCCTTCCTAACAGCTCAAAAAATAATATGAAAAGCTCCAGCTACAAAATGATAAGGACGTCATCCAAAACCGAAACTTCACTGTGTAAGGATACCACCAGCTCAAAAATCTGCGTTATAAGTACCAGCGAAGATGATATACTGAAAATGACTGAAAACAAATTCGAAAAATCTTCAGTATTTAGCTATCGCATTCCTGGTGGGGGCATTAAACAACTCTTCCACGGGCTGCAAGAGAAGCTTAAAAACTATACATCTAGAGACTATTGCATAATATACATAGGTGAAAGTGATTTTCAGACGACCCTTGATTATTCTAAATTAATTATATTTATAAGAGAACAGATGCAAAATGTGCAAAACACTAATACTATAATCTGCTTACCAACCTATAGATTGAATAACTATTCCTCTATATTTAACAAGCGAATTGAAATTTTTAATAATCTTCTATACCTAGACAACTCATGTTATGAATACGCATACATTCTAGATTCTAACCGTAACCTATCCTACTCAAGGTTCATGTTCTCTGAGCAGGGAAATATCAATAAGAGAGGCCTATTACGCATTTTAAATGACCTATTAATTCTAACTAAGGACATTTATACCGATACAAGTAACTATATTTTTGAGAACCCACCTCTACCAGAGATAGATAACATAACTGTTGACTCCCCTAATTGTACTTTTTTTCGTGGCTAAAAATGACAAAAACCTCAGTATACTATTCCAAAACGTACGCAGCTTACATAATAAGCTTCACTTAATGGATGCTCTCACGGATGAACATGACTTAGGTATAACTGAAACTTGGATCACTAAGAAAAAAGCTGACTTACCTTTTCTGGAAGGTTTTGATACCGCTAGCATGTTTTGTAGAATAAATCGTGAGGGAGGAGGGGTTTGTATATTAGCAAGAAAAGACATAGAATATAAGGAATGTGAAGAAATTAATAGACTAGCAATAGAATATATTTTTGAAATCTGTGCAATCGAACTTAAAAAACTTGATACAGTAGTTGTGGTATTATATTGGCCGGATAGTAAGAGAGAAGTAAATGTATTTAATGAACAATTAGAAAAGCTATTCCAAATTATTAAAATCAGGTACTCTAAGAAAAACGTTATAATAGGAGGAGATTTAAATGTAGATTTTATGAAAACTACGAAAACAACAAGGACACTAAATAATATTTTTAAAAGTAACAATTTTCAACAACATGTTAAGGAACCTACTCGAATCACTAACACCAGCTCTACCTGCTTGGATATAGTGTTGACTAATTTTCAGAATTCTCATTTCTCAATAAGTATAAATGAATATGGTCTGTCAGACCATAAGGGGGTTGTTATTAGCTTGTTAGGATCAATGTTGAATTGTAATGGTTTTTACTATGTTGAGAAAAGACTATACAGTGACAAGAATATAATTTTTTTTAAGGAAGAGTTAAAGAAAGTAGATTGGCGTAAAATTATTAATTCCAACAAAAACACAAATTAAAATTATAAGAAATTTCATGAATTATTAGTAAATATACTAAATAAATATATCCCCAAAGTGAGCCTTAAAATTAATATAAAACCTAAGCCAAAAAGTTGGCTAACTCCTGGAATAAGAAAATCGTGCAAGAATAAAAGATTATTAAAATTCATTAAATTACAAACAGATAGTCCTGTTTTTGATAACTATTATAAAAAATACGAAAAAATGCTTAAAAGAACCATTTATGCCTCAAAAAAGCTATTTAATATTAAAAGAATAAGAAAATCTAAAAATGTCACAAAATCAATGTGGCAAATAATAAAAGAGAAAAATAATAAAATACATTCCTATAATGGAAATAATATCACCCTAAAAATAAATAATAAAACTGTAGAAGATCCCACACTTGTTGCAAATATACTAAATAATTATTTTGTGTCAGTAGGAACAAACACAAAAGATAATCCTATTGGTCATTCAGTGATAAATAAAACGTTTAACACAATGTATCTAAGTCCAACTGAACCGTGTCAAATATATAAAATAATAAAAAAACTAAAAAATAAAACAAGTTATGGATTTGATGAGCTCCCGCCAACACTCATCAAGGCGTGCTGCAATGAACTTACGCAACCCCTTACCGATCTAATTAACCAATCTTTTAGTGAGGGGTGTTTTCCAGATTTACTAAAGACCTCAATAATTAAACCAGTCCCAAAAAAGAGGCAAACAAATGAGCCAAAGGAATTCCGCCCAATAGCTATGCTCTCTACTTTTTCTAAAATCTTAGAAACTGCCATGTCAAACCGACTTAAGTCTTTTTGCGAAAAGTATAACATACTCGATGACAGCCAGCACGGGTTCAGAAAACAAAGGTCAACCATATCTGCAGTCTACGAATTTACGTCTGAAATATTAAACATAATTAACAGTAAGGAGTATGGAATTGGGTTGATGCTGGATATGAGCAAGGCTTATGATAGAGTTTCGCATAAAATTCTATTGAGTAAACTTTACGGCATAGGAGTACGAGGTGTAGCTTTTAAATGGTTTTCTTCATATCTTAAGGCGAGAGCACAATACGTCAATATAGAACATTTGGACATGAGCAAAAGTAGACTATGTTATATTTGTTCCCAGAGGCTACTTGTAGAGAACTCAATTCCCCAGGGTAGCGTTTTGGGATGCTTACTATTTTTAATCTACATAAACGATTTGCCAAAAGCCGTAGATGAAAGGTGCATTTTGTACGCGGACGATGTTACAGTAGTATTCCCAATTAAAACAGTAGATGACCTAAGCTTCCAACTTACTAAAATACTCCAAAAAATACACGAATGGCTTTTAGAACACAACCTTGAACTAAATCTGGCAAAAACTAATTTAATGCAATTTAAACCATGGCAGAAAAAGCCACTTAACATTGATTTTTCCTTTCGTAATATGAGAATTGAAACAGTAAAATCATGTTCCCTTCTGGGTATAGAGATTGACAGCAACATGAATTGGAAACCACATATAGAGAAAATAGAGACTAAGCTATCAAAATTTGTTTATGCACTGTATGAACTAAAAAAATGTACAGATCTAAAAACAGCGAAATGCGCTTATTACGCCTATGCTCATTCTTGGTTATCTTACGGTATAATTTTTTGGGGAAACAGTACAAATGTTAACGATCTATTTATGTTACAAAAGAGATGTCTGAGGATTATGGTGAATATTAAGCAGTTAGATAGTTGTAGACCTCATTTTAAAGAACAGAAAATTTTGACCCTAATATCTATTTATATCCTAGAAATTGTTAAATTTGTCAGAAATAATAAAAGGTTGTTCTCGCAAGTGAAGGAATTTTACTCCAAGCCCTTCAACCTTAGGAACAGGGACAGGTTAGCCCTACCTGTAACAAAACTGCATCTGGTAAGCTCAAGTACATACCACATGTCCATAAAAATTTATAATAAAGTGCCCCTCCGAATAAAATGTATCGATTCAGAACCATTATTTGTAAATAAATTTAAAGAGTACTTATTAGAGAAATGTTTTTACACGATGGACGAGTTTTTTGAGAGTAAAGAATAAATACCTAATGCATGTTAAATAGTGTATATTATTAATAGTGTCATTTTGTATAAATGAATAAAATGTAATTATCTTATGTAATAATTCTGACTTTTATGTGTATTATTTGTAATGTAATTAAATATTTGTATACTTAATTTAATTTTATGCTGAATCTTATAAGCTATTGATTGGACATTTTCTTTTGTATCTGTAATTTATGATTTTTTCTTTATCGAAATTATGCTCTAATTTATATATTGGTAATGTAATAATAATAATGACACGATAATGATATTTCTATGCTTAAGTATATTGTGGTGCCCTCACAGGGTTCATGCGCAAATGCTCCTATTTTTTCTTATTAAGACCTGTAAAACCGCATGAACAATAAATGAATTGAATTGAATTGAATTGAAACTCAAAAATTTTTTTTTCATCAAACCCATACGTGTGGGGTATCTATGGATAGGTCTTCAAAAATGATATTGAGGTTTCTAATATCATTTTTTTCTAAACTGAATAGTTTGCGCGAGAGACACTTCCAAAGTTGTAAAATGTGTCCCCCCCCCCCCCCTGTAACTTCTAAAATAAGAGAATGATAAAACTGAAAAAATATATGATGTACATTACCATGCAAACTTCCACTTGGTTTGAACGAGATCTAGTAAGTAGTTTTTTTTAATTTGTCATTAATCCTAAACCGCAATGAAGAATACCACCAATTTTTGTTTTTTATCTTAAAATATACTCTATTAAAAGTTAAAAAATATGGTGAAAAAATTATTTTGATACGTTTGATAGTTTCCGAGATACTGAATTATTTAGGTAGGCAAGTGACGCGGTGACCCCGACCCCCGACTGTGACGTCACTCCACAACGGTCGCTCAGTGCGCGCACCGCTCCCTACCTGTATGTATGAAGTTTGCGTTGAAAATTTTAAAAATGACGAATCCACAAACTAGAAAATCGTGCTCGTGTCAAAGTGCTTAAATACAACTACCAATATACCCGAAAAGTTATTTTTTGCTATTATATTTTAGAACCTTAAAGTCAAAAGAAATGGATGAGAAAGTATGATCCACCCAGACCCAAAGCCAAAAGTTGTGTCTATCACCTTCTTCTTATCTTATAACTTTTGCATAAACAGTAACGTCATGGCCGTAGCTATTTCTAGCCAATCTAAAATAAAATAAATATGAGTTAACCTATACACATAAAAAATAAAAACCGGACAAGTGCAAGTCTGACTCTCGCGCAGAGGGTTTTGTCCATACCTACAAACAAACAATATTTTCTGTATAATTTGTTTAAGTTTTATGCCTAGTTTTCGGAAATAAGGAGTGACGGTGGTAAAGATGATGGTGTCAAAATCACTTATGTCATCAACTGTAATATAATGACACAGTAACGACACTGAAGCGGTCATGGCTCAGCGCTGCTTATGTGGTCGCGTCGATCACGCAGGTTAACTGACTATAGACACGGTCACAACTTGGATGGGCTTAAATATCAGTAACTATCACTAGATGACAGTCGTCAAGCTATGTCGGAGGCGTAATAGGCAGCTTGGATGGACGGCTAGTCAAGTCCATCCAAGCTGTGACCGTGTTTGTAGTCAGTTAACCTGCATGTTCGACGCGATCACGTAAGCAGCACTGAGCCATGACCGCTTCAGTGTCGTTATTGTGTCATTATATTACAGTTGATGACATAAGTGATTTTGACACCAACACCTTTACCATGCCCCTCACTCCTTATTTCCGAAAACTGGGCATAAAATTTAAACAAATTATACAGAAAATATTGTTTGTTTGTAGGTATGGACAAAACCCTCTGCGCGAGAGTCAGACTTGCACTTGTCCGGTTTTTATTTTTTATGTGTATAGGTTAACTCATATTTATTTTATTTTAGATTGGCTAGAAATAGCTACGGCGATGACGTTACTGTTTATGCAAAAGTTATAAGATAAGAAGAAGGTGATAGACACAACTTTTGGCTTTGGGTCTGGGTGGATCATGCTTTCTCATCCATTTCTTTTGACTTTAAGGTTCTAAAATATAGGTAGGTATGTAGGTTCTTATAGGGATCAACAAATTTGTGATAAGAAAGAAAAAAAAAGTTGTAAGTACTTTTGCATTTTTTATCATTGTGTCTCGGCGGCCGCGGTAAAGAAATCGGAGTTATTCTAGAAATAGTAGCTTAACTCGTCTATTTAATAAATCATTAGATTTTTCAATCAATTTTTAAAACTGTCATCGATTATACTTGTAACACTACTGTAACACCGATTCACATAAAAAAACTCCAGTTAGAAATGTTATTGTGGGCGAACATAGGGACCATCCGATAGCAATGTATGAAGAACACAGTACGGTGAGAGCGGCGAGTTGTAGTATGACGTCACGCGCGCTTGGCGCGCCCGAGCGAAGTATTTGAAAAAGGTGGAAACTAAAATTATCGTAACTTCAAAACTACTCTATTGATTTAAATAAAACAAAAACAGGTGTATTTCTAGACATTTAGGCTACAAGGTCATAAAGTTTCAAGTGATTTAACGGACCCATTAACATTCTTCATTTACCTACAACGAACTACAAGAAATGAAATGAAATAATATTTATTCGAAGTAGGTATCTCTGTACACTTTTCGAACGTCATATTTTCTCTACCTAATACGAAGTTCCTACCACTCGGAACTCGTATACCCAACGTTTCGGGAAGTGTTTGCGGAGAGAGAAGAAACGTTCGGGACCTAAAGAAACTCCCTCCAACACATTTTTTTTAATAAAATTCTTGTATGCTATTACATAATTCAGGTAAACAACAAAGATATAGTTAGCTTAGTAGCATACTATTACAAACGAATGTGAAAGGATCAACAAAAACATACAAGTACAATGTGCAAACAGGTAATTATTGTGACCAAACACCAATGACAAGAGCAGGCCAGTTCACACGGACAGCACCCGATCACGAGTATAACGCGGGAGTCAGCCATCGCTCCCCTCAACCATATTTGAGGGAAGGGAACGACCCGGCTCCCGATACGCCACCATCCGCACGAACATTTAAGGACGAAAACACATCAGAGCGGCGCGGCGCCGCAACGCTGAAATCGGCGGCACGCGTTGCGCCGCACCGCCGAACGCAGCGTTGCGCGGCACGCGCGCCGCGCCGCTCGTATCCGCGGCGCGCACCGCTCCTAGCCGCGGCGCGCAACGCTCGTACCCGCGGCGCGCAACGCTCGTAGCCGCGGCGCGCAACGCTCGTACCCGCGGCGCGCAACGCTCGTAGCCGCGGCATGCGCCGCTCATATCCGCGGCGCGCACCGCTCGTATCTGCGGCGCGGCGGCTCATTTGATGTCCACAGTTTCTGTAGGTCAGAAGCTTGTTTTTAGGGTTCCGTAGCCAAATGGCAAAAACGGAACCCTTATGGATTTGTCATGTCTGTCTATCCGTCCGTATGTCACAGCCACTTTTTTCCGAAACTATAAGAACTATTGAAACTTGGTAAGTAGATGTATTTTGTGAACCGCATTAAGATTTTCACACAAAAATAGAAAAAAAACCAATAAATTTTGGGGGTTCCCCATACTTAGAACATTAAGAACTTAGGACTCGCCCATGAAGGGTTCCGTAGCAGCAAGTAACATAATATAAAAGATCTTGTAGTTCGTTGTAGGTAAATTGCGGTTTATGATTTATGACGTATTAAAAAAAACTACTTACTAGATCTCGTTCAAACCAATTTTCAGTAGAAGTTTGCATGGTAATGTATATCATATATATTTTTTTTGTTTTATCATTCTCTTATTTTAGAAGTTACAGGGGGGACACACATTTTATCACTTTGGAAGTGTCTCACGCGCAAACTATTCAGTTTAGAAAAAAATGATGTTAGAAAAAAATTTTGAGTTTCAGTTGTAAGTATGGGGAACCCCCAAAATTCATTGATTTTTTTCTATTTTTGTGTAAAAATCTTAATACGGTTCACAGAATACATCTACTTACCAAGTTTCAACAGTATAGTTCTTATAGTTTCGGAAAAAAGTGGCTGTGACATACGGACGCACAGACAGACAGACAGACATGACGAATCCATAAGGGTTCCGTTTTTGCCATTTTGCTACGGAACCCTAAAAACAAGCGTGCGACCTACAGAAACTGTGGGCATCATATGAGCCACCGCGCCGCAGATACGAGCGGGGCGCGCCGCGGCTACGAGCGTCGCGCCGCGGAAACGAGCGGTGCGCGCCGCGGCTAGGAGCGGTGTGCGCCGCAGCTACGCGCGGCGCGCGTGTTCAGCGTCGCGGCGCCGCGCCGCTCTGTTGTGTTTTCGCCCTAAGTGAGCATGCACCGCTCCGGTCAATGGGAAAATATACACTCGGCTTCAAAAAAATCGCACGTCCGTAAAAATAGGCTTCAAGCACTGTTAATCCTTAAGACAAGCAGTTATTCGTAGCAATATTGGTATCATTTGAGAGCCCTATAAAAACTCTTTAAAAAAATATCCATTTCATTTGATTAAAGACAAAGCTTGACACTTTAAGTCACTGTGAATGACAATGGAACTGATTCTCCTCTTCAAATTTTGTTTGTATTGTTTTGTTTTTTGGGTATAAAAGGGTCGATACAGCTTATCGGGGGATAAATTTGCTACCAACAGTCGAAGAAGACACAGAAGAATATCTTTCATCAGAAAAACGTCCTTGAAGATGGACACTACTGCTGCTGAAGCCGTCCAAGTTATCGCACTACTGCAATCAGGACTACGTCAGTGTGATGTTGCTCGGCAATTGCACTTGAGTCGCTTTTCTGTTCGAAGAGTGTACCAGCGGTTCCTGCAGACCGGTGGCTTTGTCCGAAGGCGTGGGTCTGGTAGAAATCGCTGCACTTCTGCGAGAGATGACCGATTCGTCGTATCGAAGTCTTTGAGAAATCGGTTCTCTAATGCTGTTGAGTTGCAACAGCAGCTTCAAGCAGTTCGTAGAAGGGCCGTGAGTGTCTCTACAGTTAGAAGAAGACTAAAGGAGAGAAATATTGTGGCTAGAAGACCTGCCACGGGTCCAAAATTAACCGCAGCGCATCGGCGAGCACGCCTGCAATTTGCTCGCGCCCACGTCAATTGGACCCTGGACCAATGGAGAGCTGTTCTCTTCTCAGACGAAACGAGAGTGTGCCTTTTCTGCAACGATAGACGCAAAAGAGTATACAGAAGACAATGGGAACGTTTTGCCCAAGCCTGCATCCAAGAGACGGTAGAATACGGGGGCGGTTCCTGCATGTTCTGGGGCGGCATATCTGCCGACGGCAAAACTGAACTTTCTTGCGTCTCTCGGACCGGCGGTGCTCGCGGGCAAGGGTCGATGACTGCTCACCGGTACATCACAGAGATCCTGGAAGAACATGTGGTCCCCTATGCTGGATTTATTGGCGACGGGTTCACATTAATGCACGATAACGCTCGCGCGCACACTGCTGGAATTGTGCAGGGCTACCTTCAAGAGGTTGGGATCCCTGTCATGCAGTGGCCAGCGAGAAGTCCAGATCTGAACCCGATAGAGCACCTCTGGGACCAGCTGAAACGCAAGGTTAGATCCCGTGATCCCGCTCCCGCGACTCTTCAGGAGCTCCAAGACGCCGTTATTGAGGAATGGGACAGAATCCCTCAAGAAGAGGTCCTAAAGTTGGTGCGATCCATGAGGGAGCGCATGGAAGACGTCATTAGGGCTAGGGGGGGTAACACTAGGTTGTAGGTTAGTTTTAAGCAACTTTGTTTTGAAAAAATAATCAGATTTCATTTGGGTTTTTTAAGGATTTTTATTGTTTTGTAATTTTTTCTCAGTTCCAATAAAAAACATTGAATGAATTATTGTTTTTGCATTCTCTGTTTCCTTACCTTTCAAATGATACCGAACATTACCAATATTTCATAATACAAATACGATTGAAAGATGTTTAAAATAGATTTCTAAAAAGGTGCGATTTTTTTGAAGCCGAGTGTATTAATTAATGAATCTTCAATCCTTCCAGACCCTCCACAATATGTATACAACCACTTACAATTTCAATTACTGAATATTAAGTATACATAAGGTTATGTAATTTGTACATGTCTAATCAATCATAATAATCAATATTTTATTGGTAAAAGAAATATTTTAAAAGTCATTTAATGTCATTGTACATTATTATGTCATTTAGTTGCAGAAACACTTTTTATCCACGCATTCTTATCATCTAGGTATTCGGAAGTCTTATAAGTAGGCTTTACTGCACAATGTCTTTTTAACATACATTTTCAATTTATTTTCTGTAAGGTTTAGGATATCTTCCGGTATTTTATAAGAACTTTTATATTATGTTACTTGCTGCTACGGAACCCTTCATGGGCGAGTCCGACTCGCACTTGGCCGCTTTTTGATAATCCTAGTTTGGGGCCAGATGACCGTGTGTGATTTGTCCCGGTTATTTGTTATTACTATTTATTGCAGATAGGAGTAGAGTGCTCGAACCTCGAATCACTCCTGCGCTGCATAGGTGGGGAAGGGCGCCTGCGCAGCGCTCTGTTTGTCCTGGAAGAGCTGGATATGTTCTGTCATAGCGGCAGGACGCAGATGCTGCTGTATCATTTGTTCGATATGACGCACAGTGGGCGCGCTCCTGTGTGTGTTATAGGTAGGTTTAATGACTGTATGAGTGAATTATAATACAATATACATGTCCCTTAACAAAGTGCACAAACGAAAAGGGGTGAAATGAGACTGAATTCGGTGAAAAAATATATATAAAAAAATGACAAACTGACCCGTTACATTTATATTTTTTGTTAATTAATGAAAAAATAATAACTTTTGAACTACTAGGTGTATTGGTTTGAATAAATGCTTGGTAATTGATAGACTACTTGAAGGAAATTTAAGCAATAATTACAGTAACCATATGCTTACTTAAAAAACATAAGAAATAAATTTTTGAATATTGCAGTTTTTTATTTTCTTTTTTGTCGATAAAATTCGTTATAATTTCACACCTTTGCGTTTGTGCATTTTATCGAGGGACGCCCTATATAGTAGTAACGTAAAGACCAATTGGGAATGCCGACTATATCACTGCTTTGCTTTGCCGATCCTTGAAGACTCCTGATCCTAGATGAAATACTTCGCAAGCCTATAATTGTCAGTAAGCTTCTTATCATCTACGTAAATTAGGTAATCCTAGTTTGGGGCCAGATGACCGTCTATGATTTGTTCTGGAATATTATTATTAAGTAAAATCTGATCTAGAAAAAATTTCTTCTAGTGAAGGATAAAATCTGGATTTCATATACTTAATACTCAATCATTTATTGCATTCCACGAGTTTTTACACAGATGTTAAGATATATAAGTCAAGATACATAAGTCTAATGTCCAACAGTGGACGTCTTCTAGCTGTAATTATGCCGACGATGAATTGAATGACGGTCATTTGAATTGAAAAAGAATTTTATTTCTTAAAAACTTAAATCTATACAGTATTCTATTATTGTTGTAATACCTGTTACTTTTATTTTTTATCATACAATTACTTTTTATCATCTGTCAAAAACTACTTTTGTTCTAAAAATGTTTGAAATACCTTGGCGTGACGTCATAGTTTTGCGGCGTCATTAAGCGACTAATTTTATAACTTTTGTTGATAAAAAATAGAAGATGAGATGAAACATAACAAATACTGAAATGGTTATGGTTATGGTTTTTCGAAATTGTATTGCGAGATCAATTTAGTGAACGATAGTTTATAATTTATTTTTAATGCATTCATCTGCTCAATTTCCAGGTGTAACCAACCGCATAGATCTAATGGAATTGTTGGAGAAGCGAGTCAAGTCTCGATTCTCGCATCGCCACATCCTGGTGTTTCCTAATACGAACTATGTGGAGTTGATGGTGGGACTGTTAAGTGTGCCGGTCAAGGAACGGAAGAAGGGGCGGAAGAAATCTATAGGTGAGATGGAATAACTAGTATTATTAGTAAAAACTTATAAGAGTTCATATAAGATTGTTTTCCATATGTCGTGACCAGATCATGGAATGATTATTGGCCATCTTCTCCTTCTTCGTCGTTCCCTTATTTCTGAGGATCGTGACCACATGTTCCACTCCACTGGGCACAATATTTGGTCAGGTGGACGGCTCGATACAGAATGCCTCCTACTTTCCTCTTCACAGTATGCCCGCTTCACAGTGTTTTATTGGCCTTAATCCTTAAGAAACTCCGAAAAAACTCCGAAAAGTAATCGCCACAGCTCATAGAATCGCTAAACTGAAGTGGCAGTGGCCGGGACACATAGCTTGTAGAACAGATGGCCGTTGGAGCATTAAAATTCGCGAGTGGTGACGCGCACCGTAAGACAGCGTAGGCAGGCCTCCCACTCGGTGGACCGATGAGGTCTTATCGAGGTCTTCACCAGGTGGTGAAGGTTGTGGAAAGCCGCTTGTAGCGAGCAGGCAGAGCAAGCAGGAGCGGTCTGTGTGGAAATCCGTGGTGGAGGCCTTTGTCCAACAGTGGACGTCTTTCGGCTGATTTGATAAACATCAGGGCGATTCTTATGAAACTTTACATGTCTAACGCAAATTCTTATTAATAAACGATTCGATTATTCGAAAAATAGTGTCCTCCATGTTCGTAAATCTATACATAGTTAGCATATTACATCAATTGCGCATTTTCCGTAACAGCAAACGTAGAATACATGGAAATAGATCAGGAAAACCAATACGCCGTACCAGAAGAAGTTCTACAACGATGCAAGATAGACCAAAGACAGTTTCAAAAGCTGGACGCATCCTTCGTGGAAGATTGGAACGCCCACATCAGAAGTTTGGCGGAGAACGATAAAGTTATTGACGCCATTGAGAAGTTTTGCTATTATACCGTGAACGAGCAGATTTTTAGGAATGTTCTGGTAAGTATTGTAGTATGACTGACTCGGTGGATCAGTGGTTAGCGCTCCCTCGGGTCGTGGGTTCGATTCCCACCCAAAGCAAATATTTCTGTGATGAGCAGATATTTTTGCTCTGTGTCTTATTCTGGATGTAAAATCTATACAGAGTGTAACAATATTGTTGTAGGACCCGTTAGCTGGGAATTCTACTCATCGTACTGAACAACTTTTGTTCTACGACTTTTTTTAAATCATAATTTTTTTTGGTCTCTCCATACAAAAATGGCAAAACAAGTGAACAATTTGTATGATTAGATTAGATTAGATTCATTTATTTCACATGATCAATTTCAAATTATAATAATAGCTTATTAAAAATGTCAAAGTATAATGTGATCGTCAAAATAATATGGAGAGTCCAAATTTTTTTTGTTATTTGAGCAAAGTCGTAGAACAAAAATTGTTCAGTACGATGAGTAGAATCCCCAGTTAACGGGTCCTACACCAATTTTGTTACACCCTGTATATGTTTCTGTTTAATTACATAATTTGTGAACAGTGTGATTAGTATTTTAATTTTCAATTATGCAAATAAAATATAAATCTTATTTTAAAAATATTGTAAATTTTCGAATTAATTTTATCACTTACAAGCACCAAAAACACAAAATCTCCATTCACAGTTCCAGCTAGTATCAAAACTGTCACCCACCAAGCCGTACATAGACCCTGCGGACTTGTGCCAAGCCATAGACAATACCGTAGCGCCGGAGCATAGAGTCAAGATGGTGCAGTCGCTGTCTATACTGGAATTGTCTCTGGTTATCGCCATGATGCACGGTATGGAGATATTTGATGGCCAGCCGATGAATTTTGAAATGGTTTTGCATAGGTATGTAAAATTTATGAAATTTGCGAAATTTTTAGGTTTTACTAACGTTTTGTTTAGCTGAAGAAGGAGTATGAATTGTATGATACTATAATTGACCACGCTGAATACGTTAAAAACAACCGACTTCAATTGCAACAACTCCAATTTTGCTATGTTTTTGTTGATTTTCTCAAAAACCGCTGAATCGATTTCGATAAAATTTATATGGGACCACAAAAAAAGAATTTTCCAATTCCAATTTACTAAATTGGTTCAGGCGTCTTCGAGTAATCGGTGAACATACATAAAAAAAAAGATGCCGACGAATTGAGAACCTCCTCCTTTTTTAAACGACTTAAAAAAAAAGGAGGAGGTTCTCAATTCGTCGGTTTTTTTTTATGTATGTTCACCGATTATTCGAAGACGCCTGAACCGATTTGCAAAATTCTTTTTTTGTTTAAACGGGTATACTTCACAGGTGGTCCCATATAAATTTTATCGAAATCGATTCAGCGGTTTTTGAGAAAATCAACAAAAACATAGCAAAATTGGAGTTGTTGCGATTGAAGTCGGTTGTTTTTAACGTATTCAGCGTGGTCATTTGAAGTCGGTTAATAAATACAATGTTTTTTTAATGGCGGATATTAATATATTCAGGCTTTTCACCTTCTTCTTTCAAAAAATGTTTAATACGATAATCGATTTGTATGGAAAGTAAAAATAAATGTTGACACGTTTGTCCCACCATTTTTTACATATATTATATTTTTTGACTTTGCATACAAATCGATTGTTGTATTAACATTTTTTTAAATGAAGAAAGTGAAACACTGCAGCCGTTTTTTAAATCCACGACTGGTAAGTAAGCCAAGCATCATCTCACCTGATGGTAAGTGACGATATTGCCGAAGATGGAAGCGGACTTACCAATATTCCCCAACGCAATATAGGACTGATTTATTTGTATACAAATATAAAACAATTCGCGTTCTCTCTTTACCAGATACACGAAATTCGCGAACGCAAACTCTTCCACCCAATCCGTGCCACGTCCCGTCATTTTGAAAGCCTTCGAACACCTGCAAGAGCTGGAAGTGATAGTCCCCGTACGAAACGAGAACATAGCAGAAAGTACAGCCAGCAGAGTGCAGAAGGAATACAAGTTGTATACTCTGGCTGTACCTTTGGAGGAGATTAAAGAGGCTGTGAGGACATTCAAGGCGCTGCCAACGGAAATCAACCATTGGTTCAGTAATTCGGTGTTTTAGAAGTAATTTGAGATAAGTTTATGGCAACATTGTTAAGCTCAAATGTCACCTACTTGTGTTATAGTCTCTTTTTGATAAATGTCGTTTTGTTGTTTTAATACAAAAATAATGCAAATATAAATGATCTTAAAATGTATTAAGTATTTTAAACAAGGATTATGATTTTAATTGATTTTTCCATATTTTTGCGAAAGGTATACAATCTTTGATGAAGCCAATTGTTGTTATAGCCAACTATTAATAGTTTTTTTTAGAAAATTTTTGGGACTTTAAGTAAAACTATGAAAATGCGATATTTAATCATGGCATAAGTTTGTTTGTATTCTGAAAAGACTGAATTTGAAAATAAAATAATAAAGTTTTTCAAATCAAAATAGTTTATTTATTTTATTTATTTATTTATTTTATTTAGGAAACAAACAGTCTTTTACATATGTTGCTAAAACTATTCAGTACTTATAGACCTACAGTTCCATAATTTTTCTTATACAATAGGAACATATTGTATTTATACAGTGATAAAACAGCAAAACAAATTGTTATATTTAAGTTATAAAAAGAAATTTGCGTCCTGCTTCGGAAAAAAAAAATCCTTTAAAAAATGTGAATTTAATCTCTAAATGTTGAATAAAATTTTGAAAGTTGAGTTTGAAAAAGTATTTTTTTTTTTCTTTTTTACATTTTTTTAATTAGAATTGTTATGAAAACCTTAAACCGAAGCAAGTCACATCACAAAATAAGCAAATATATCTTTTGTTTAGGTTAACAAAAGCTTCTTTTTGAAGCAATTTAGGGAAACAGAGAATAAATCAACTTCATTAGCTGTGTCATTATAAAAACGACAAGCACGTTTAATAAAGGAATTATCTGCAAAACAAGTATTACTTCTTTTGATCATAAATAATTGTTTTTTACGACAGGTTCTTTCACGTCCACGAGGTACTTTAAAAGAAATGTTGTGCAGTAGTGCGGGGGCATCGACCATATTATTAATAATTTTGTAAAGTAAAACGACATCAGCATAATTACGGCGATCAGTCAGAGAGACAATCCTGTGCCCATTCAAAGAGGACTCATAATCAGAGGGAGTATGACCAGTTCTATAATCAAGAGATTTCACAAATTTTCTTTGAAGGCGTTCAATTCTTTCTTTATGGATTTTAAATGCTGGGTGCCAAACTGTGCAAGCAAATTCCAGATGACTACGAACAAATGCGTTAAATAAAAGTTTATAGGTAAAAGAATTTTTAAATGGTTTCCCTACTCGCAGTATAAAACCTAGTTGCTTGTAAGCCTTATCAATAATTTTATCAATGTGTGGAACATAAGTAAGTTTAGAATCCATAATAATTCCCAAGTCACGAATTTGTGTTACTCTAGTTAATTTTTTACTGCATAGTTCATAATCATGAAATATAGGATTATTTTTTCTAGTAAAGCTGATTGCAAAGCATTTATCTGCGTTAAGGAAAATATTGTTATTTGTGCAAAAATCTTCAAAAGCTGTGAGATCACTTTGTAATAGGTTGCAGTCAGTTTGATCACGTATAATCCTAAATATCTTCGTATCATCAGCATACAGTAATGAGTTTGAGTTTTTTAAAGTATTTGTGATATCATTTATGTACAAAATAAATAACAAAGGACCTAAATGGGAGCCCTGCGGCACACCTGAAGTTATTTCTTTATATCCTGATCTATACCCTCCGACTGCAACAGCCTGAGACCTATTTTCTACATAGGATTTTATCCATCGAAAAAGATCACCATGTATACCGAGTTGCCAAAGCTTTATTAATAAAGTATTATGACATATTTTATCGAAAGCCTTGGTAAAATCAGTGTACACAGCATCTACTTGATACTTATTGTCCATAGCATCCAGGATAATTTCACTAAAAATCAATAAATTGGTATCAACGCTTCGACCTTTATAGAAACCATGTTGATTCGGAGATATGTGACGTTTAACTGCGCCAGAAAGTTGATCAGTAACAATCTTCTCAAAAATTTTCCCAAACTGACATAATTTAGAAATAGGTCTATATTTCTCAATATCCTGACTAACCGTGCCTTTAGGTATTGGAGTAATCAAAGCCTGCTTCCAAATTCTAGGTACACATCCTTCACAAAAAGACTTTTTAAAAAGTAAAGTGATTGGTTTGGTAAGAGCAGCTGAACAATTTTTAATCATAACGGGGTGTATACCATCCGGCCCAGCACCTTTATTAACATTGACAGAGTTTAAATATTTATTTACTATATCTTCAGTGAATTCTATTGACCCAATACTCAAAACTGAATCAATTGGAGTTTCTAAGACAGAAATGTCCAAACTCTGAGAGCTTGACTGCTCAAAAACTGAATGAAAATGGTTATTAAATAAATTACATATTTGTTCCCCATCTGAAGCTGTTGTTCCTCTGTAATGCATATTTTGTGGTAAACTATTGTTTGGAAAAATTGATTTTATGTATGTCCAGAAGAACTTAGGATTAATTTTGATTTTCTTCTCAGAATAAGCAATATAATTGTTGTAACACTCTTGTTCCATCTTAAATGCCCTTTTCCTAAGTATTTTAAATGACTCATAATCAAGGGGATTTTTATATAACTTCCATAATTTATGGTACTTTTGCTTTTCACTTAGAACTCTTCTTAGGGGTTTACTATACCAAATAGGAACAGAACTTGATGAACGAAGTGGGCGACGTGGAACAAACTTTTTAATCAAATTATTAAGAAACTGATAAAATTCCATAGTGGACTCCTCCATAGTTAGTGATTTAAACAAGGAGATCCAGTCCATTTTTAATAACTCAGCATTAATTTCGTTATAGTCAGCTAATTGAAAATTAAAGATGCATGTCTTAGCAGATCTAAGAGGTGGTATGTAATTTAATATCAATCCTATCTCCAGTGACTTATGATAGCTATCCTCAGGTGTCAAAGGATACTGACATTCAGATACCATACATTCAGTGTTGCATAATATTAAATCTAAAATATGATTTGACACATTGTGAATAAAGTTATATTGTTTTAAATCAGAAAAGGACATAAGTTCACTCAGTGCCTGAACAACAGCAATACCACTGGGCAACAATGATAAATAGAGATCATGGGAGCTAGTCCATCTCGCTTCAGATATATTAAAATCTCCGGTTAACAAGAAAATATCATGAGGTCGTTCAGTAATTAATTTACCAACAATGTCAAAAAATGCACATAATGTGTCTTTATAAGAAGGACCATGTGGTATGTAAATGCAGCAAATGTTGAGAAAAATATTACCTTTATTGTTCCTGGAGCCCAACGGCAATGATACCCAAACGCATTCTGACGTGGCGCTGGGAGGACATGGCCAGTCACGTCGCAGCGGCTGGTACTCGCCGCGCACCGCAACCATCGCTCCACCTCCGCGTTCCGCACCACTATCACTCAAAGATCTATCACAACGGTATACCTGATATCTATTATCAAAAAACTCTCTATCAAAAAAGCTTAATTTCAGTAACAAT
This sequence comes from Coleophora deauratella, assembly GCA_958295455.1. Classification (NCBI taxonomy): domain Eukaryota; kingdom Metazoa; phylum Arthropoda; class Insecta; order Lepidoptera; family Coleophoridae; genus Coleophora; species Coleophora deauratella. The sequence goes on along the minus strand of OY282416.1, from coordinate 3,464,397 downwards.
CTTTTGTACCTATGTGATCAACGTGTATACTTTTTTACAACATTTTTTACTTAATAATAATATTTTGTTACTACCTTGATCATAGAAATGACTATGACGCTAATTTTAATAGCATTGATATTTACAGATGGCTCAGAGTTTCTGACGTGTATCTAATCAAAGTGCAATCGAAAATTTCACTACATGTCTAAATATGGTTATCCGAGATTTTTTATTATGTTGTCCGAGATTTTAAAGAGAACCACTGAACGAATTTCGTAGTGGTTTTCACTGGAATGCTGAAATAATCAGGAGTGTTTTTTTAACTTTCTAATCTATCCATCTTAAACCGCTCCTATTAACATCATTAGCATAATCTTCATTACTAAACCTGTGTCTAAACCTATCTTCGTTCGCATTAATCTGCCCTAACTCTTCTATCTCAACCACAGACAACTCCTTCAACTTCTTCCCTTTGACATCTGGCAACACTGAGTTCGAACTTTGGGGGATGACCTGAATTGTCTCTGGTATCACTTGCGCGCCTTTTGTTTTCTTTTTCCGTCCGCTAATCTCGTCAGCCATAGCGTCTATGGTTCTGTGCAAATCGTTCTCGGGGTTGCCAGGGCGCTTGTTTAAAAATCCGTTGTTTCCAAAAGTAGGATCGGTTTTATCATCTTCTACGAAAGCGTCGTTTGTGAACGTTTGAAGTTTGCTTTTGCCTTTGTTCTGCTTTTGGAGTTGGTTCGCCTGTGGGGATAGCAATAAGTGATTAAACTCAAACTACTGCTGTATAAGGGGCTTAATTATACTGTATAAGGGACTTAGTCATCTTGTATAAGTCACCCTTACTAAGGGACTGAGTTATCGTGTTTAAGGGACTTATTCAAAACTCATTATGTTTTTTATTAAAGTAAATGCTTTACACATTCCTTTAAATCGTCATTTTTTTAACCTGTACAAGGGACTTAGTCATGCTGAATAGTCCATAAGGGACTTAGTCACCCTTTACAAAGGGATTTACCTCGTAAATTTTGTCGACGATGAGATTATGGCCCGTATTGACGCCAATCCCGCCGACTTCCTCGATGCTACTCGATCTGTGGTAGGGACGCAGTGCTGACACCGCGCGCGATAGCCCCACCTATAGAAAAAGTATTGTGTTTATTCTTGTTCTTATCGTGTGGCACATTTAACCGTTCTATCCACAAGGTATAGACGGTGGTTGCCTATTGTTGCACTTAGCATCACCCGCGGTCACCTGTATTGTGAGAATGTAACAAAACAGTCGTAAGACTCGGCAACTAGAAATCTTTTACATTATACTGATAATCTTTTGATTTAGGACGTTTCTAGATTCGCAATATAATATTAAACTTGCCCGTACGAAATTAGCGAAACAGCTGATCGTATCATGTCATGAGTGTTCTTAGGTATTGCCCACTTGTTAACCTATTCACCTCCAATCTCACAAATCAACCCCTACCGCCATCGTCGGCTCCAGCCGACAAAAATGTATGAAATTCTGGCACGACCGACCTGTGACACGGAAACCGTTTGTCGGCTTCAGAAAATTAGTTCAGTGGGGTTTGAGTTATTCGACTTTTACTGTCGAAGGTGGTATTTAAAATTTTTTTTACTTATGTTTAGGGTTCCCTCTTGTGGAATATGGCCTAACCTTCTCGATGTTTAAGAAGAGACCCGAGTCCCTGCGGTGGGGACGTTCACATCATTTTATTTTATTTATTTAATTACACATGGGTTGTTTACAGTTAGTTATGTATGACCAGTGCCAGTTGCAATGTCTAGTCTATGGTTCTATCATCACCTGGCCATGCCGGATGCGGTGCTCGCACAAATCAGCTCCCAGCAGCTTCTCGTATAGGTCCATGCGGATGGGCACAGTTATGTATTGGCACGGGGTCTCATTTCATACAACGAAAACCTTAGTTCATTGAAATGTCAATAGATGGCACGACAAGTATCGATTTGTAATCGAAGTTCATTCAAAACGAAGAAAAAACCTATTAAATTGCTAAAAATAAGTGTTTTGATTATTGAAATAACCTAAAAGTATAATACAAAGGCCTAAAATGCATTTTATTATCAATTTTTACAAATTATCTGATGACGGCGATGCATGGTGACAAAATCAAAACTAGTTTTGTCTTAACTTGTCAGAGTTGAGTAATGACACGTAATGAGTTGAGTAAGAGTTTATAGATGGAATTGATAGATGGCGCTGATATCACACGATTGAAAAACGTAATAGGTAGGTGGTACCTACCTATTACGTTTTGTTTTTCATATTTCAAATTATGTATTTTTATTTAGTAATATCACAGATAATATAATACTAGTAGATTATGTGCAAAAAAAAAACAACAAAAGCAAATGAAGGTACAGGTAAGCAACCAGAATGTCTTCATTTATAGCCCGCGCCCTAGATGTCGCTAGTAGCGGTAGTTCTCAATGAGTGAAAAAAATAGCCCGAAGAATAGCCCGAGTTACGGCAGTCGCATTTCGTTGTATGACATGAGGTATCTGTACGTTAGTATTATAAAATCTGTGGTATTGGTTATTTACAGTCAGTTATATGTCTATGGTTGTGTGGTGACCTGGCCATGCCGGATGCGGTGCTCGCACAGATCAGCTCCCAGCAGCTCCTCGTAGGGATCCATGCGGATGGGCAGCACGAGGTCGATGACCCACAGCAGCGCCATCGTGACCGCGACGGCCCACGCCATCAGGCACACTCCTGTCATGGCCTGCACGCCGAGTAGGTACCAGCCACCGCCTGTGATATGAGATTGTGTCTACTATATTCTAGTAGCAGTTAGAAGCACCAAAGAGGTTTTATTTTGTCGATCCGTTAGGAGGGGGCAGGAGGGGGTGATATCGAACTATTTCATTTCCACTTGATTTCGAAGGTGCAAGGTCGAATTCGAACTCAAAACTCGAAATTATTTTTATTGAAGTAGCCCGCGCCATCAGGCACACGCCTGTCAGGGTCTGCACGCCTAGTAGACCGCCGCTTGCGGTGAGATCTAGCACCAAAGATCTTTTATTTTGTTGATTTCGAAGGTCGACAATAGCCTACGCCATCAGGCATACTCCTGTCAGCTGCCGCCTTCGGTATGAGATCGAAGTCTAGTTGCAGTTCGTTAGTCTTAATAGTTTTGGACCAGAGGCGCTCCGGTGGGGGAGGAAACTGTACTGAACTCGAACTCAAAGTCGAAATGAGTTTTTTAAGAAGATCCTGTACGCATTCTTTGAAATCGTAATTTTTTTTCTTAACAAAGTCCACTCGGAACTAGTACACTCAACGTTTCGGGAAGTTTTAGCGAAGCGGAGAAACGTCAAGTCGAAAAGAAACTCGCCCCAACACATAAAAAAATATATCTAATACAATTCATAAATCGAAAGGCTTTTAACTCCATCTAGTTCATGCCCATGCTATGTCACAGGCCTTATAGGCTTGAAAAAGCCCCACAACCTCCACCAATTCGGACTTGGCCCGCTTGTGGAGTATGGCCTAACCTTCACCAGGTATGGGAAGAGAACCGTGCCCCTGCAGTGGGGACGATATGGGTTGTTAACGTAATACCTGTTAATACTCAATTCCTATTTCAATCTATCGGATTATTTAAGCTTATATTACCTTTAAAAAGGCCAGCTCTTCCATTGGTGGTGTCCATCGGTATGGGGTTGTCAGCAAAGAGCCCGACTGCTATGACTCCTACAAGAAGACAACCAAATATGTACGACACATTCAAACCCTCAAGAAAAGAGCGTACTCCCATATCAAAGGCCGGCAACGCACTTGTGACTCCTCCGGTGTTGCGTCTATGGGCGGCGGTAATCGCTTACCATCAGGTGATCCGTCTGCTCGTTTGCCACCTCTGCCATAAAAAAAATGTATTTATAGGTAATCTTTCTAGTAAGCCAAATGTTTGATTATTGTATCGAAAGGCTGGGTCTATACGGGGTGTAGAAACACTTTTGCTGGAAAAGCGGGGGTTTCTACTCATCCTACTAAACAATTTTCCCCGTGGAACCCATATCCGAATTCTCCGATATTATTTGGACATTTCCAACAAATGAGTCAATTAATTTGGCAACTTTGTATGAGAAGTTGATTTATTTGTGACTAGCTTCCGACCGCGATTTCGTCCGCGTGAACTTCAGAATCGAAAGAAAATCTTAAGATAGCGCCATCCAGTGACGAAGTGGAAATTTTGAGTTTCTAAGCATTCCTACGGGAACCCTTAAGTTTTCCAGGATCCTATGTGTTAGCCGAGTGCTTCATCTATCTACCTACCTTTCATCCAAATCCGTTCAGTGGTTTCGGCGTGAAAGCGGAACAAACAAACAGACAAACAAACTGACAAACAAACATCCATACTTTCGCATTTATAATATTAGTAAGATTAGTAAGAAAGATGAGATGAGATAGTGAGATGTCAGTATGGCTTCCTTGAGCTAAGCGCCCTTTGTTTGCGAGAGGGCCTATATATTTACATCGTTATTATACCTATTAGCGTCAAAGTCTAGTGCGCCATTAGGGCAAAACTGCGCTACCGACAGTTCATTGGATCGTAAAATTTTTCAACCATGTGATCTTACCCCAAAATCCACAAGAACCGTGGACAGAGGAGGCGCCAACCGGATCGTCAATTCTCATCTTGTCAAACAGAGGCCCTGTGAGACACGCGATGGCGGCCCCAATGGTACCTATGAGCAGGGCCTCCCAAGCGCGGTAGAGGAAGCATCCGGCTGAAATGAGGAGAACATTCATTCATTCATTTTATTGCAGTTGCAACATTGATAAGATAAGACCGCCTACTTGCATAACTTTTTTGTATAGGAATCTTTTGTCCTTATAAAATACCTGAAAAAACTTAACCACGACTTATACATACTCAAGAAACTGAACAACTTTCCTCAAGGAACTTATACTCAATTCGCGGAAAATAATTTGGAATCCTCATACTTATTGTTGAACTGATTCACCATTTTGTATGGAATGGAAAGTCCAAAAATTTTTTTCGAGTTGAGTATAGGCGTGAGTATAGACAATATAAAGGGTGTAACAGAAAGGTGTGATAATACTTCAAGGTGGGCTTTTACCCATCAAACTGAACAACTTTTGTGTTACAACTTTGTTGAAATCGTAAAAAAAAAACGGACTTTTCATACAAACTTGGTTCGCCAGCTGATCGATTTGTATGAAAGTCCAAAAAAAATATTTGCGATTTGAACAAAGTTGTAGAACAAAAGTTGTTCAGTTTGAAGGGTAAAAGCTCACCTTGAAGTATTATCACACCTTTCTGTTACACCCTGTGGTTCCTGGGGAAAGTTGTTCAGTTTCATTAGTAGTGGAAGCCTCAACAATTTTTTTTCAGGTATTTTAGAAGGACCATATATTTTCGTGTTCTGTGATGTGCGATAAAGTGTTGTCTTTTATTCATTACCTAGCTTCGCGCGACTTCATCTGCCTGGACTTTAGAATTGAGTCCAGAGAGAAAGAAAATGTTGTTCTAGAAATGAAAATCTTGAGTTTTTAAGCACTCCTCTGGGAACTCTTAAGTTTTCCGGGATAAAAAGTATGTGGTAGCCGAGTGCTTTATCTATCTACCTACCAAATTTCATCCAAATCCGTTCAGTAGTTTCAGCGTAAAAGTGGAACAAACAAAAAAAAATCCATACTTTCGTATTTATAATATTAATTAGTGAGATGAGATGAGATTTGGTCCGACCGGGTCAAGTCTGACCACGAAACTAGTACCTGAGTCTTGTTCGATTCTGAAGTGGAATATCCCCTGTAGTGGGGAATTTAGTGCAACGTCTAGTATGGGAACCGTTTTAATTTGGATCCGGCGCTCAAACTTGGCATAGTTGTTCCCTAGGCCATTCTGAGTAGATTAAGCCCGGGAGCCACCGGGAGCCATCCCTCGTTTGGCAGGGGGAGGGGGGGAAAGTTTGTTTCTGCCGCGCTCCATTTTTGGGCTTATATCTCCAAAAATATTGGTACTAGGGCAAGTGAGATATCATTTTCGTATGATTAAAGGACAAGGAATTAATTTCTATAACAAAAAAAATGACTTTCCATATATAAAAAAAGAAATATTTGATAAAACGTATAAAAGATGGCTACCTTTTTTCCACATATGAGTCGATTTATTTTTAATCGTCTTTGATATTAGCATGAAAAAAATATATTCTGAAAGCCACACTTCTTAGGATTATAAAAATATAAATTTCATTAGAATAGCATAATAAATACTTAGTGAAAAAAATATATAATTTGATGCTCGGCAGAGTAGCATAAAACGCGCGGTTTTAGTATCTGTTATTCGTAAGTAAATAAAATGAATCATCTAGCGCCCAAATGACTGTTAATTAACAAAGTATAAACAGGTACCTACATAATATTATTATTTAAATATTTCTCGCACGCACAAAATATTTGTCAAGTAAAACAAATAATATTTTTCCTTATAAGTAAAAACGTATTTGAGAAAATCCGCAAAACGTGACTATTTCTCATACGAATTATGGTGGTTTACTATCTAACTTGCAGTGTATCGCATGGTGGTCTACTATGTAACTTGCGTGGTCATGTTGATCACCCAGGTTAACTGACTTCAGAAAAGATCATACATAACCATACTGAGTTTGGCTCTCATTGGCGAGTTCATCTCGTAACCGTTTCCGTGTTTCGCAAGCCACGTCAAATTACGTTCTTGACAACTGATGAAGCTGCGACCACCGCCTATACAACTCCAAAATCCCGAAAGATAGATAGATAGACACAAAACAAACTTGAACACAAAAATGATAAACACAGGAAAAATAAATAAGAATAATAACATACAAACTAATAACATATTAACAAAATATAAATAAGGAAAAACAAAAAAATAAAATAATAAGTAAAAAAAGAAAAAAACAAGCAAACTTAAATATCTATGATGTGCCTAGTGTGTGTGCCGCAGCGATCACAAATGGGCCACGGCTCAGTGTTGTTACCCCGCCCAAGGACGGGACACTGATTTTCAGCCACCACCCAATGAGATGTGCTTTGGCAAGGAATCTGTCTGCTGGCAAAGCTGAAGATCGAGGATGGCAGAGTCGTGTCGTCCAAGTCCGAGCTGTTGGAAGAGGTTGAAAAGTTCTACGGACAATTATACACGACTACATCCTTGCCTGTCAGTAATCTGGCTTAAGATCCGAGAGCCGGATTGAGCCGACATTATACCGAAGATATCCCAGACGTCAGCCTGTGCGAGATAAGAATGGCTCTAAAAAAGCTTAAGAACAAGAAGGCACCGGGTGATGACGGAATTACTGCTGAGCTTCTGAAAGCAGGTGGAAAACCGATACTTATAGCTCTTCAGAAGTTATTCATTTCCGTCATTCTCGAGGGAAAAACGTCTACAGCATGGCACAGAAATCTAGTGGTGCTCTTCTTCAAGAAGCGTGATAAGACTCTGCTGAAGAATTACAGACCCATCTCACTCCTGAGCCATGTATACAAGCCATGTCGAGAGTCATTACAAATCGTCTCGCACTCAGGTTTCACGACTTCCAGCCTCCCGAACAAGCTGGTTTCCGAAAAGACTTTTGTACCATAGACCACATACATACGCTGCGGCAGATTATACAGAAGACCGAAGAGTATAATGGCGTTTGTGGACTATGAGAAAGCTTTTGGTTCGATCGAAACCTGGGCTGTGTTACAGTCCAACGGTGCCAAATTGACTATCGATACACATCGAAGTATTGAAGTGTTTGTAGGAAAACGCCACCATGTCGGTCCAGGATCCAGGATCAGAATTCGAAACCTATCCGGCTATAGCGTGGGGTGAGACAGGGAGACGTTATATCTCCGAAACTGTTCACCGCCGCACTGGAAGACGTTTCCAAGCTTCTGGACTGAAGAGGACTCGGCATCAACATCAATGGCGAGTACATCACTCACCTTCGATTTGCTGACGATATCGTGATCATGGCTGAGACCTTGGAGGACCTAGGCGCAATGCTCGATGGACGCAGTTGTCTCCCAACAAGTGGGTCTTAAAATGAACATGGATAAGACGAAAATCATGTCAAACGTCCGTGTTACACCCACTCCTCTGAAGGTTGGAGACTCTACACTCGAAGTTGTTGACGAATATGTATACCTGGGACAAACAGTCCATATAGATAGGTCCAACTTCGAGAAAGAGATCAATCGTCGAATCCAACTCGGCTGGGCAGCGTTCGGTAAGCTCCGCAATATCTTAACGTCCAAAATACCGCAGTGTCTCAAGACAAAAGTCTTTGACCAGTGTGTGTTGCCAGTGATGAGACGACATATGGATCCGAGACATGGTCGCTTACTATAGGCCTCATAAGAAGGCTCAAGGTCACCGAAAGGGCGATGGAGCGTGCTATGCTTGGTGATTCCCAACGTGATCGAATCAGAAATGAGGAGATACGTAGGAGAACTAAAGTTACCGACATAGTGGGCAGGGCACAAAGGTCGTAGAACAGATGGCCGTTGGTGCAGTAAAGTTCTCGAGTGGCTACCGCGCATCGGAAGACGCAGTGTGGGCAAGTCTCCGACTCCGTGGACCGACGAGCTGGTGAAGGTTGCGGGAAGCCGCTGAATGCGAGCCGCACAGGACCGGTCGTTGTGGAAATCCTTGGGGGAGGCCTTTGTCCAGCAGTCTTTCGGCTGATAGATAGTAAACCACCATAATTCGTATGAGAAGTAGTCACATTTTTCGGATTTTCTCATATATGTTTTTTTAAGGAAAATATTTTTGTTCTACGTGACAAATATTTTGTGCGTGCGAGAAATATTTAAATAATAATATTATGTTACTTAACAGTCATTTTTGGGCGCTAGATGATTAATTTTATTTACTTACGAACAACAGATAATAAAACCGCGCGTTTTATGCTACTCTGCCGAGCATCAAAATATTTTCTTTTTTACGAAGTATTTATTTTGCTATTCTAATGAATTTAACATTTTTATAATCCTAGGAAATGGGGCTTTCAGAATATATTTTTTTCATGCTAATATCCTAGACCATTAAAAATTAATCAACACATATGTGGAAAAAAATCACCCACGCTTCATCGTTTACTTGTTTAGTTATGGCTTATATCTCCATAACTATAGGTACTAGGGCAAGTCCGATATCATATTCTGATATTTTAAGGATGACAAATTCATCACTGCAACAAAAAAAAATACGTTTCATAGAAAAAAAAAAGAAATATAACTGCTGAAATTTAGAACCGCGCGGACCGCGCGTTTTATACCACGCTGCCACGCATTGAATTTTATTTTTTTCACTAAATATTTGTTATGATATTCTAATGAAATTTATATTTTTATAATGCTAGGAAGTGTGGCTTTCAGAATATATTTTTTTCATGCTAATATCTTAGACCATTAAAAATTAATCGACACATATGCGGAAAAAAGGTAGTCGTGTTTTATACGTTTTATCAAATATATATTTTTTTATGTATGGAAAGTCATTTTTTTTGTTACAGAAATGAATCCCGTATCCTTGAATCATACGAAAATGATACTTTACTTGCCCTAATACCAATAGTTTTGGAGATATAAGCCCACAAATGGAGCGCGGCAGAAACAAACTTTACCCCCCTCCCCCTGCCAAACGGGGGATGGCTCCCGATGGCTCCCGGGCTTAATCCACTCAGAACGGCCTAGGGAACAACTGTGCCAAGTTTGAACGCCGGATCCAAAATAAAACGGTTCATCGCACTAAATCCCCGACTACTGGAAGCGGCTTCGCTTATGCTTGGTTTGGGTACCTGTTATGGAGACCAAAGAGCCGAGAATGCTGTTAATCAGCTCCATGACATCAGCTCGTCCCTTGTTCTTTATCAGTGTGAATCTGAAATACAAATGTGGTTACAATTAATTTTGACAGTACTTCCAAGATCTTATGGCGCATGGATGACATTCTCTTCTCTTATCGTGTGGCACAATTTAACCGTCCTATCCACTAGGTATAGGCGGCAGTTGCCTGGTGTTGCACTTATCATCACCCTCGGTCACGTGTAGGGCATTTTTTTTTTAATAATAATAATAAATTTATTTTTAAGCCTCTTACAAAACATGACAGTTCTTATTTAAGATTATTAAACAACTTTATAGTGGTGGCTTGCTAAACGGGCCAATAACTTGTTCCCTGACCTTCATACTAGGATAACCCTGTGTTATGGAGGTCAGTGGTTCCGTGCTAGACATTTACTGTTTTAGCAAGTGCCCTATTATTCTACTACGAAGTTAGAAATTACAAGTATTTATCTTACAAAATAAAATTACACTTGTTGTATGCGTGTGTGTGTGTTTGTGTGTGTGTGTGTGTGTGTGTGTGAGTATGTGTGTGTGTGTGTATTTGTGCGAGTGTGAGTGTGAGATGTTACAATAGGATTTCCTCGGTACTAATGTAATCAAGAGAATGCAACCAGGACTTAATTTTGACTTTACTTTCAAATTTATTAAGCTTGTCAATTACCAAGACATTATTTAGCTTATTGTAAATTCGACACCCAGTGGATGCAATTTGTCTCCTAGCAAAAGTAGTATTACAGTGAATATTTTCAAAAGCCGGTTTACGTCTTCTCTTCGGTGGAGAGTCGGATTTCGACGGAAGAGTGGCGTGCTGACGCAACACCGATCTTAAGATAAACAGCTGCCTCACTGTGAGCACCCTAGCCTCCTCGTACAATAGGTTTGTTGCATATCGATAAGGTTTCCTATACATTACCTTGAGCACTGCCCTCTGCGCTCGCTCGATAGTAATGAAGGTTGTCTTGCATGCACTCCCCCAAATTGGGATGCAGTACGTTAACAGTGACTCGCAGAGGGAAGTGTATACGGTATGGAGAATTTCGAGGTCCGCCGAAGCTCTAAGTTTTTTGAAAACAAATATTAATTTCCTTATCCGACTTGCTACAAGTTGAAGTTGATCATACCAGTTGAGGCAGTCATCTAGTAAAACACCTAAGTATTCAATATTTTGGGTCCTTGTTATAATTGGACAGTCACATATTTGGGTCTCATCAGTACACGAATGAGCTTTAAGTTCGAGACAAATTTTAGATTTACACCTACGGTCGTGTGCAACGCGACCATCATATACAACTGGAAATCAGATGTGCAGGTTTCCTCACTATGTTTTCCTTCACCGTTAAAGCAGTCGGTATGAAAATGCACGTAAGTTTCGAAAAACTCATTGGTGCACTGCCCATGATTTGAACCGGAGACCTCTGGTTAGGAGGATGGAGTCACAAACTGCAGAGCCACCGACGCTCACCGATGGATGACATTGACAGGACATGACAAATCTACTTGTATTTAAGCGTTTTTTTTAATGTTTACGAGACCGTTTTAAAAACTACTTCTTCTTAAAATTCTTAAAGAAATAATCATCAAAAATAAACTTCTTTCTTAGTTTCTTCTTAAGGACGATATGGGATATTGGATTACAGATTTTTGAATATTATGTTTGCCATACTAACATCAGTCCAAAGCAGCCTCCGCCGAAGGACCCCATCATTGTCATAACCGCAGCCCGCGCAGCGTACTGCCATTTTGCGCCGCTTACCTGAAGCAATCGCCTATAATTTTTACAAAGTATCCCCGTAGAAAAAATACATTAAAACATAATTCCGTTCAATATACACAGGGTATAGGGTATTACCTAAATATAGGGTATTACCTAAATATAGGGTATTACCTAAATATAAGGTATTACCACAGATCAACCCCCTATAGATGCTGAAAGCGGAAGTTGATGCTGTAAGCGGACTTCACAAAATTCCTCAACGCAATGAGGAACTGGCTATGTTATATCGATGCCAGATGCCGGTTACCTACATCAATGATATTAATACTGATGTTTGGCGACAAAACTTAGATAAGATTGTAGAATGGTGGTTACGAACCAAACCGAGCCCTATAATGTTGGGCCCTGCTAGGAATCGAACCCGCACCTCTTGATGTAAAGCGAGCGAACTAGGCCACGGCGGCTGTTATTAAAAGCATATTTGGTGGTCCGTAAGAGCAGAGACAAGAGATGGTAAGAGTTAATTAATATATTTAAAACATATATTATGTGTACTAGGAGGCGTTAGAAGTTAGTTGTTTACAGTAAAAAAAACAAGGTTTCAATTTCAGTAATAGCTTTAGTTAATAGTTTTCCAAATATACCTTTCATGTCCAGTGTTTAACCTTAAATGCACTAACAACTGTCATTTCGAATGCATGCAGAAAATCGCCGCCATTCAGCATAATCTATTGAAATCCAACCGTTCCCAATTATGCTAGATGATGTCTATTAGTGCTTAAGTGCTTGAATAGAGCTAGATAGACCGTAATAAGCTAGTAATTGGTCTCTTTAACTTTGTAACGACCTTGGCATTGGAGAAAATAAAGGAGGTATATGTTAAATAAAAAGTATAGAGAAAAACAGTTGTATGGAAGTTGCTTAGAGCAATAAGACTGCCTAAGCTAATACAAGGCGAATCTAGTTTCGGCTTTAGTTTGATGTTGTTAGACTTTAACAGGGTGTTCAATTCATAAAACTGTATCACTTACTTTTTTTAATAGACCCTTTTTATACGTATAGTAAATTCGCAAAAAAACTGACTTTCCATTCCATTTCATTCATTTAAACCCAACAGTGGACTTATCCTTATTAGTCTACTGTTTCTTTAAGACCGATCATCAGTCTTTGCTGACCCTTAAGCTCTTGAGATGATAACAGTTCAACTGCTCTAATACCCCGTAAGTAAAAGCCCGACTTTTGATTCGTCTTCATTCATTTAAACCTTGAAACATAACGGTGGACTAATCCTTATAAGTCCGCTGTTGAGTTGAGACCCATCATTAGTCCTCGCTAACGCTTAAGCTCTGGAGCTGATAATCTTCCGATTGCTCTGCGATCTTACCCCGTAAGTGCTCCCACTGTTGAAGGCCAGCCAGCCCCACCACAGGACGAAGGTACCCATCACCGCGTTAACAGGATTCCCGAGGGGTAGTGGAGCGGTGCCCTTAGCGTATCTCCCCAGCCGGGGCCCAAGCATCAACGCAGAGGCGAAGGCCGAGGAACCGCCTGGTGATAAAATTACCAGTTTTAGGGATCTCATTAATAACACATAACGTGTCCATTGCTGGGGCAAAAGACCCTTCCCATTCGACTGGAGGGAAGTTGCCAGTTTTAGGGGGCTCATTAACAATCCATAACGTCCTCACCCTTCCCATTGGTCAAAAATATTTTAACATACTCCACAAACGAGGCCAAGTCCGGATTGGTGGAGGTTTTGGGGCTAGTGGCCAGCCCCAGTATCGGAAGTTTTTAAGCCGCATATAAAGCTTCTTATATAGCTTAAGGCTGCGATCTAGTGATAGCAACCAGCACTAACGAGCCTTAATTAATGCAACAACAATTAATGCCTAATAAAGATAACCTGTTCCCGATTGCGTTTCAGTAACTTAACTCATGCGTATAAAAATACTTTACACGCTCGATAATTTCAACATGGCGTCCGTCCCGGTATTTCATGAATTTGAACAAAGTTCTTTTTTATTTAGCTTTTGTCTTTCGTGAGCATGAAAAGCGTACATAAGTCGATTATGTGGGGTTGAAGACGGTGGCCAATTCATTGGTTTAACTGGTGAAAAAATTGATAAGTAGAGTATTATCATCCTTTTGAACAGATAAGAATGAATACATACATGCATTACAAATATGACGAGACATCTATGACTTTTTGTATTTACCTCGAAAAAATTGCATAGAGATGAGACGTATTTTATGGAGTACTTACTTATTTCTCGTCCGGATTCACAGTCCGAATTGGAGGAGGTTGTGGGGATAGTGGCCAGCCCCAATGTCGGAAGTTTTCAAGTCGTTTTTAAGCTTAACGAGCGCCATCTGATAGCAACCGGCACGTCCAACGGTTTAACGTGCCTTGCGAAGCACACAGAAACTGTCGATATTAATGGCATTTACAGACAAACCCATCCAGATAATGAGCATTTTAAATAATTCTATTACAATTCTAAAACAACATTTGAGTTTTTTCTTACCAATGAGATGCACAGGGCCGGATCCAGCGATGTCGACAGCCCCCATCTTGTTGAGAAAGCCGTGCTCGCCCCACACCCACCCCGCGGGTACGCAGTACACAATAGTGTTCAGAAACGAAAACAAGCAATACGCTTTGAAGTTACATCTGGGGGATAACTTCCAGGTAATTATTCTATTCTATAATATAAAGAATAAGGCTAAGTTTTTTTAAGAATAAGAATAAGTTTATTACTTAGTACTTAAAATGTGGCAGAAGACAATTTTTCAGTGACCTCACACTAGGCTAGGCCTGTGTCGTGGTTTAAACGAACTCTTGAAAATAAATGGGAGAGCTTTTTATAATTTATTTAAGATCATACAACCTGATCATACTGATTCAACAAATAATGATTCAGAATATTGAAGGATAGAGCGTTTCAAAACCGATTAATTTTATTTGACAAGAGAAGGACCTTTTAAACTTAAGATATTTATTTATAATATGCTGTCCTGGTAATATCAGGGGTAATTACAATACAGTCCTTGAAGGTACTAAATATTTATCATTACCAGATTTTTTGACCTGGATGGAAATCGATAGCCTCTGGCCTAGCAGACAAGATCGCTAACTACTACGCTATCAAGCGAGTACAAAATTACCAGAGTCGTGCTTTGATGAGTAAGATTTAATAATTTTAAAGCTCACCTCTCTGCCATAGCGCCACTGACAATGGTAGTGGCGGTGGTAGCAAAAGACAACTGGAAGAGGAACGATGCGAATACGGGGCCCATAAGCGCATCGCCCACGGGGGGGTCAAGTAGGAAGTCGCTCACACCGATGAAGGGGTTTGAGTACGGCCCTTGCCCGAACGACATGCCGTAGCCAAATATCCAGTAAGTTAAACCTGGGAAGAATTGATATTACGTTAAAGACGTTTATCTTAGTAGTAGTTTTGATTTTATTTACAAGATGCCGAAGATGGAATCGGGCTTACCAAGATTCACCAACGCAATGGGGAACTGGCATGTTACAAATCAATGCTATCAAAGTTGATGTTTGGCGGTAAGATTTAGACAGATTGTGGTATCTAGAAAGGCGAGCTAATAAAATGCCCTACCAGCAACCAAAGCTCCTTGTAAGGAGGAGCTGCCGGAAATCTAATCTGCAATCTTCTGATATAAAGCCGACTAGGCACTAGGCGACAGAGGCGGTTAAAAATAATGCTAGATTAAACTGAGCACCACTGCTCGCTCTATAAGGGTGATAAAAAACTGAACAACTTTCTTTTTTTTTCGTTCATAAAACTGGATACTATCAATAAAGTTACATTAAAAAACTTATACATAATATCTACGAGTAGAAAGTATCCTACAATATGTGAATACTACATGCACATTAAAAATCAAGCGTACGAGCGACTATTACAAAAAACACATTAGTAAGTAAAATAAATTTAGACAGATCAGAGATCAAAGATTAAATCTGAAATTTCTTTTCTAGCAGAGACTACAGAACCAGAAAATATATCAAAGTCAAATCTGATACCATTATAGAAGGAGCACATAAGATATAGAGGACAGTGCTGACCGAGATTAGTTCTACAGGCAGGGAGCAGAAAAGTCTTCGATTTTGTAGGCGGCTACTAGGGCGGGGCACAGAAAACCTAAGATGTTCGAGAATGTCCGGTGCATTAATGTAACCGTGAATAAGTTTGAAAAGGAACATTAAATCAAGTATTTTGCGACGATTGTGCAAGGAAATCATGTGATAGTGAGAGAGACGCGATTCATAGGAGAGTACCTATCTGTTTACATTTGTTGTCACTGAAGGTGAGGTAGTAAAGGAAACCCTTTTGAATACGTTCGATTCTATCCGAATGGACTTGATATCCTGGATTCCAGACAACTGAACAGTACTCCAGTATACTTCGTTTTAGGCAGTTATAGACAAGAATTGATATGGATGGCTCTCTGAAAATTTTCATTTGTCTGGACACAAAACCTGAGAGTTTAGATGCTTTGTTAATAATAATATCTAAATGGTTACGATAACTCAGAGCACCATCCATGACAACCCCAAGGTCACGAATAACAGATACCTCAGTTCTTAAAGAAACCCATAGCAAAATCTCATCAATTAGCTGATAAGACCGCAGTCTTATCACTTATGGCCTACAAAGTGACATTTCGGGATCAGTTCGTGAAACTAAACAACATGTCCTGATAATACCAAACAATTGACCAAAGTAACTAAACAAAATTTACGGAAAACTCTTTGGAAAAATAACTTACCTCCAAGAGAAATATCAGCCAAATTCTTCATCATGATGTTGGCTTCGTTCTTGACTGAGACGCACCCCGATTCCAGCATACCAAATCCTTGGAAGAGAGGTATTTTGTTAAAGGCTGTAACTCTGGTCCGGATAAGTACTCAGATATAGAAGTACATATAAGAAGATACAGAGATATAGAAGTTAAGTAAAAAGCTACTGCTTTTTAATATAATATAGGATTTGGCTTAGATGCCATCGTGTAGAAGAGCCTTAAGATATTATATCTGAAACTATTTTAAACTGGGTCTTCTACTCATGAGAATAATAACTAGGCAATAATAATCTATCATCATCATCACCGAAAGACGTCCAGTGCTGGACAAAGGGCTCCCCAAAAAGATTTCCACACCGACCGATCCTGTGCTGCACGCATCCAGCGGCTTCCCGCAACCTTCACCATATAACGTAGCACATATAGGCCAGTCATACAAGACATCGGAGGTCGCATTGGATGCAACAGTTCTGATTTTTTTGTATGTTGTTAGGGTTGATGCCAGTAGTGTGAAACTAATTTTTCAGCTTCGAAAGACTTGTGCTAACTGCGAGGTGCTCCAAAAACATCGAATTTTTCGGACTTTTTTCAGATTTTGGCTCATAATTTCTAAAAGGTGCATCTTACGGCTAAACTTAGTATAGACACTTATAAAGAAAACAAAATTTACTATCATTTGAGTGCAATTGCAGCTCAGTAGCTCCAATAAAACCCAAGATACAGCACTTCAAACATTGGCGATTTTCCCTAAAAAGTTCGAAATTGTAGTTTTAGCAGTGTTCCGAGCAGCAAAACGGCTATAATACACATTCTACGTGGAAAGTCATGTACAAAAAAGTTGTAGAAAAGTTATTTAGCTTTAATTTAAGCACAAGCGGAACTTTGTAGGTCCAATAGTTCCTTTGTAATCTGGTCAAACGTAAAATTAGGAAAATCCGATTTTTCAAAAAACGGAGCCTGACAAATTGTATGACTTCTGTACAGTATAAGAAAGACCTAATGCAGTGTAACATTATTTATATTTAATTTATATTAATTTACTTAGTGATGGTTGGACCTCAGCTGGTACCTGCGACAGAAAGACAATAAAATTTCAATTAATATTCATTATAATAAATTACAACGAAGGGGTAGGTATGTAATTTATGATTATCTTTAGCGTGGAAGGTCCAGGTTCGTCTGTCACTTCTTCTTGGGGCTCCGGAGCCTGGTCTATTGTTTGTCGTAAAGGTGGGAAGTCGAAGTCGTCCTCTTCATCCGACTCAGTTAAGTCTAAGGACTAAGTATTCAGGCAGGTCTTCCCCTGACGAACTTTGCAGAGAGCAGAGCATTTCAGCCTTGCTCTCTGAGAGCTCTTTTTGAATAAATGATTTTGATGTAAACTGTCTTAACCTGTAACATACAAGGGATTGAAACGAGCAAGCCCCAGAAGACGCCGACTGTCTCATTGTAAGAACACCATTGGAGAAGAGTGAGGAGTATGAGCAAATAATAATCGCTGGAGAGGATGTCGACCTCCTGGTGCTCCTTAATGGATTGAGCTCCAACATGTACAATATTTTGTTCCAGAAAAATTCCAGGGGAGGAACAGGTTACGAACAGTTTACATCACAATTATTTATTCAAAAAAGCTCTCATTCCCCCCTGGAATACAGTTGTTCCTCTATGCATTCAGTGGTTGCGACACCACTTCTGTACTTTTCTGGCAAGGAAAAACGAAGAATTTGGGCGTTCTTTCAAAACAGCCAGACCTTCTTGAGACGGCTACTACGTTTCTCGACCCTAACGCCACAAATGAGGAGATAGCCTCTGCTGGCAACAAGTGTCTCGTGGCGCTATATGGTGGGAAAAAAGACGACTCTCTCCACGGCCTGCGTTACAGGATATTTGTCCGATCTGCTGCCAGCGCCAAAGTCCACCTCGCTGGTCTACCCCCAACTGAAGAGGCTGCGGCCCAACATTGCTACAGAACTTACTACCAGGTGCAGACGTGGTTGGGTGTAGAGAAAGAGCCCACCAACTGGGGGTGAAAAAGGAGCCAGCAGGGACTGACACCAGTGACCTCAATGAAAAAACCAGCGCCGGAAACCCTGCTGAAATTCCTGTCATGCAGGTAAGGTAATCCATTCGAAGGTCGGTCCTGGGGACGTGTATTTGTAAAACGATTTGTAACAAGTATTTATGAAATTCCTGTCATGCAGGTGCAAGAAAGGGTGCGGCAGATGAAGATACTCCTGCCAGAGAGCAGGGCTGAAATGCTCTGCTCTCTGCAAAGTTCGTCAGGGGAAGACCTACCTGAATACTTAGTCCTTAGACTTAACTGAGTCGGATGAAGAGGACGACTTCGAGTTCCCAACTTTACAACAAACAACAGACCAGTCTCCGGAGCCCCAAGAAGAGGTGACAGACGAACCTGGACTTTCCAAGAGAAAACGCTAAGTGCGTAAAGGTAATCATAAATTACATACCTCCCCTTCGTTGTAATTTATTATAATGAATATTAATTGACATTTTATTGTGTCTTTCTGTCGCAGGTACCAGCTGAGGTCCAGCCATCGCTAAATGATATAATATAAAATTAATATAAATTTAATATAAATATAAATAATAGATATTACACTGCATTAGGTCTTTCTTATCCTTAACAGAAGTCACACAATTTGTCAGGCTCCGTTTTTTGAAAAATCAGATTTCCTTAATTTTACGTTTGACCAGATTACAAAGGAACTATTGGTCCTACAAAGTTCCGCTTGCGCGTAAATTAAAGCTAAATAACGACAACTTTCTTGTACATGACTTTCCTCGTAGAATGAGCATTATAACCGATTTTCTGCTCGAAACGCTGCTAAAACAACAATTTCGAACTTTTTAGGGAAAATCGCCAATGTTTGAAGTGCTGTATCTTGGGTTCTATTGGAGCTACCGAGCTGTAATTGCACTCAAATGCTAGCAAATTTTGCCTTCTTTATAAGTGTCTATAATAAGTTTAGCCGTAAGATACCCCTTTTAGAAATTATGAGCCTATATCTGAAAAAAGTCCGAAAATTTCGATGTTTTTGGGGCACCACGCAGTTAGCACAAGTCTTTCGAAGCTGAAAAATTAGTTTCACACTACTGGCGTCAACACTAACAACATACCAAAAAATCAGAACTGTTGCATCCAATGCGACCTAACGCGATTTTTATGTCTACGATGACTGGCGTAATACGAGTAGCTCGTAGAACAGGTGGCCGTTGGGGCAGTAAAGTTCTCGAATGGCGACCGCGCACCGGAAGACGCAGTGTGGGTATAGGTAGGCCTCCGACTCGGTGGACCGACGACCTGGTGAATAATCTATGTACGCGAAAATTTTTTATTCTGCTACTAAGTTAGACGATCGGCTGACCGACTTTTAAGATAAGTAAAAAAAAAACTGCTCATTCCATACAAATATATCACTCGGATCGACTATTTTTGTATGAAGAGTCCAAAATTGGTAGAACAAAAGTAGTCACATCCAGCATATCGGCCATTAAATAACTACCACTTTGGAAAGATTACTCACCAGTCTGCATGGTAAAGATGATGAATGACGAGGTGAGTATCCAGTTGGTGTCTTCCAGGTCGATCTCGAAGTTCCCCTGCAGCGTGGTGCTGGAATTGGTGAGATTCGGCGATCGCAACCACGCGCGGTACGTCCAGTTGCCGCCTTCCCCGTCCATTGTTGTTTTTAAGGAGACTGTATATCTGTTCCTTTTTTTTTCGTTCTCAAATAAGAAAAGAAGTTTTAATCATTCATAATTAAGTAAGTTCTTCTTTGCTTCGAATAAAGATTTTAACGAATTTTTTCTTTTTAATTTGAAAGTTAAAATTTAGAAGTTTCTTATTTTTAAAATAAAACGTTCTATTTTTTTAATATTCACGCAAGTAATCATATTTTTTGTACACGTTTAAAATGTTTTTTGCTTTTTTTAAAGTACTATGTATTCGTATTTAATTACGATTTGTGATTGGAATAAAAAAATCTAAGCACTTGAATACCATTTTTTGTTATATTTTTTGGTTGATTTAAACTTTTATCGGTTGGCTAGAACCTCTTTAAAAGTAAGTACTTATTGTAGTTAAAACAAACCAAAAGCGACTATTTTCAGAGCCAGCCGCGTTTGAAGTGAGCCGATTGGATTCATGTTCAGTGATTTACGTACTTTTGTTTAACATTGCCTAAGTAACATATTATTTAATGTGTTTATTACAGGACGTAAATGTAGTCGTGCGTCATATTTTAATCAGTGCTTCTACTCCTGATTCTGATCAACTTTCCTCAGGGATCCCATAAACAAATCGCAAAAAAAAAATTGACCTCTTCATACAAATCGATCAGCCCTGCCTTAGTATGAAGAGTACAATTTTTTTTTGCGATTTGTTTATGGGTTCCCTGGGGAAAGTTGATCAGAATCAGGAGTAGAAGCACTGATTAAAATATGTTTTTTTTTTTGCATGTATGTATGTGTTGTGTCTTTGGAATTAATGGTTTTCTTTCTTTCTTTTTTTCTTTCTTATCTGTGGTCTTCTGCTCGTGAAACTGAACAACTTTCTCTAAGAAACCAATTTAGTCGGAGCAAAAATTTTGAATCTTCAAACAAATCGATGAGATGTGCAGCCAAAGTTGTAGGTACATATGTATGTACATTTTTTTTACTCCGTATGAATTGGTTCCTTGTAGAAAGATAAAAGGTCCGCGATTTCAATTTCACTCTGTATATCTGAAAATGTCTTAAATCGTGATTATAGGCATGAAACTGAACAACTTTTGTTCAAAAACTTTGTAGAAATTGCAAAAAATGGCTTTTCATACAAACTAAAAGCTGTTTTTAAAATTACTGACACTGTCCATTTTAAAAAGGATTTTCTACTTGTAAATCTGAACAACTTTCATTCTGCTCATCACAGAACTGTTTGCTCTAGGTGGGAATCCAACCCACGACCCTTGATTCAGTAGTCACCCGAGTTAGGTAGTGCCACGACGATTCTACTCTTCATGAAGTGCTCCCACCTATCGAGGAACGTTGACTAAAAAAATATTAACAGCGCCATCTTCACATCTCTACGTAAACTATATAGAATCGCATTTTACTCTGAATCGGAGCACTCCGAACCTAATAAAGGAGCTAAAATAATTTTGCTACTCGACAACAGATGGCGCTAGTAGCCATTGTTCTGTGTGGTTAGGTTATAGCGTAGCCAGAGACGAGGAGCTAGATAGCACAGTTTTAGACATGTTTTCAAAGAAGTGGTCATTCTAAAAAAACTAAAGATGTTGTGATTTTAAACAGATTCGTGAGTAAATATAATAAATACCTAAGATTCAAAAAATAAGTTTCAGTTTCATAAAAGTAGAATGACCACTAAGTATAAGTTTCTTATACTTCATTCCAATCAAAAAAAAGCAAAAGGTAAACAAACATAGTATGCAGATGACATTGACATGTGTCAGATCCATAGTAAGTTTGTTTACGTTTTGCTTTTTTTTGATTGGAATGAACCATAGATGAGTGCTGGTTTCGTAAGAAATACTGCGGATCTCATGAAATTAGCCACTGAAAGACTAGGGGAGCGAGGGGTAATGAGAACCCGCGGGTAATTGGAGCGGTATGAATTTTGGCATAAATACAACTCGTATTCACTCGTGCGCCACGCCACTCGAAAGGATTCTTATAACATTGACTAGGTTTGCCTCTCTCGCTTGACTCGACAGCGCAACGCATGTCGTCGCTGGAGACGGTTTTCGGTTTTTCGCTCCGCGCTTATAATAAATTCACGACTTTCCAAACCCCAAGTAAGTATCAAAATATATGTTTATTACAGTAAGTGTATATTAACCTTATGGCCAGATCTATCTAATTTTATGTTTCGGCATTGAAAATGTGATTGGAAGCTAGGTAACTTTGTTTTTGTTTTAAATCTAAGATGGTGGTCGCTGGGTAATAGGAGCCTACTTGGCTCTCATTGCTCATTACCCCATCATACCTCTGATAACCTCATATATCTAACACGCTTTAGCCAACACATTGTTGCTTGAATCTATTTTTCTGATGCCAAGGAATAGGAACCGCACGACTACGAAAGAAAGAATTGTGGTATCGTTCAGGCAGAAGGGAATGCGGGAATTGGGCACATCAAGAATGTTCTAGTTCTGATGATCCAGCCTCATAAGTTTTGCCTTATTTTTGATTATTGTTAATTGTTATACTGTTACTTTTTCAACCGACTTCAAAAAAAGGAGGAGGTTCTCAATTCGTCGGAATCTCTTTTTTTTTTTTATGTATGTTCACCGATTACTCGAAGACGCCTGAACCGATTTCGAAAATTATTTTTTTGTTTGAAAGGGTATACTTCACAGGTAGTCCCATATAAATTTTATCGAAATCGATTCAGCGGTTTTTGAGAAAATCAACAAAACATAGCAAAATTGGAGTTATTGCGATTGAAGTCGGTTGTTTTTAACGTATTCAGCGTGGTCAATTATTGATTGATTAATATTTGAGACTGAATGGCTCCCATTAAACATATGGGATTTATATAGGCTCTCATTTTCCGCAATGGAGGGTAATGAGAGCGATTCTGTTTTTTTGAAAAAAGTTTAATATCGGACAAATGCCTGGTTATAAAACATTCTAACTTTGATTATTTTGTAATCAGATAAGCAAGTTTCATGTTTCTGATTAAAAATAACTATACTTTCAATAAATATAAGTTTTATTGACGATTTCTCTTAGTAGGGCCCCATCCCCCCCATCTCCCCTACATTTATTTCGGGAAGCGTACTAAATTATTTTTTTCCATATCGACTTAGAAGTCGCACACTGAGGTAACAATGAATTGGTCGGCGGACATATTATACATATATTTCACAAAACATCTAGTACTCAGACTAAAAAAAAGTCTTATGAACTAATTTTACATTATCTGTGACAAACAGTGGATGATATCAAGACTTTTTAGTATAAGTACAGTGGCATTAAAGACTTTATGCTTAGTCTGATGTTGAGTAGGTATAGTGTCAATATTTTTTTCCATACACCAGGTACAGTTCATTCCAATCAAAAAAAAAGCAAAACGTAAACAAACTTATTATGGAACTGACACATGTCAATGTCATCTGCATACTACCTTTGTTTACCTTTTGCTTTTTTTTTATTGGAATGAAGTATAGGTATACACACAGTAGAGACCGCCTTTGGTCGTCGAACCAGACTAAATAGTCTTTATCGAGTGATGATTTGGATTTTAAGCTTTTGCGCAGAGTTGCTGGTGACAGCTGGATGTGTTTTGCCATGAAGAGGTACATGGAAGGTTGGTTGCTGGGACTTTGTACCGAGCACACGTCTGTTGAGTTAATTTTTCAATTATTTCCGTTTCAGAGTAGTTTCAACGTTATTTTTGTGATGGGGAAATAGCTGTGATTCAGATTCAGAGATAAGCGGTCATAAGAAGAGGATTAATTCGGGAAACAACTCCGTTTTCCGAGTTCCAGCAGCAAACCACCACGTGGAGCGTCTTTAAGTATCCATCACCCTTAGAGCCGTGCCTTTCACTTGACATTGGCGTTTCGCCATTTTTTTATTGGAAGATTCTCCTATTTTTCACTCGACATTGGCAAAATCACGCTCAATATGAGATGTGGAATGCCAAATAGAAAAATAGAATAGGTACATGGAACCTATACCTACGTGGAATACTCCGAAAGTTTACTGAAAATATATGTTTGATAAAGGAACTAAAGGCGGCTGGCATGTCCTTTGTCCTGGCAGTGCGTGAAATCTAGAGCTGGGAACAGATCCGAGTGGAAAAATTTAATCTTGGCCCTATATACCCCTAGGTTTTACCTATTTAAAGGAACTAAAGAAGAAGAACCTTCAAGAAAAGAGCGCACTCCCATATTAAAGGCCGGCAACGCACTTGTGACTCCTCTGGTGTTGCGGGTGTCTATGGGCGGCGGTAATCGCTTACCATCAGGTGATCCGTCTACTCGTTTGCCACCTCTGCCATAAAAAAAAAGAAAATGAAAGAAAAATACAGATATTGTTATATGGTGTAAAATGTTATTATTATTTTATAAAGTACCTACTCTTCATCTGCGTCTGTGTAAAGTTTCAAGCGGCTAACGCTTGCGTCTTAACCAATTTTCAAAATATATGCTTCACACTGACTTAGGCAACAAGCACACTGGCAACAGTTGCAAATGAAAGAAGGTATTCAGTGAAGAAACGAGGACTGAATCAAGTGAATAGGACCACTTTGACTCAGAACTCTTTTCTTCAGTAATCAGAGGCAAACAGTAGAAGCGCGACGAAAACTGAACATTTTTTTTTAATTGGATAGATTTAATCACGCATCAAAAAAATACTAGTTGCACATCAAATTAACTAAATTGCAAATCGAACCTACTTATTGATGGTGAAGCAGATTTTTGTGATGTGCTTTTCAGTATTTTTTTTTTGAGTGATAAAATATTTTCATCGTTTTCTATTTTTAACCTGCTTCATTTTAACTTTTCTACGTTTATAATGTATGTAGTTATAGTATATTTGTTTTCTGAGACTTAAGAGATAACCGTTTGGTACAATAATATTATAATTCTTAATTTTCTTCACTTTAATAATTGTTCAGTAGATTTCACGGAGCTGCTCGCGTTGATGTCTTTTATGTGGGCGTTTTGTTCGTAGCGTAGGGCGTAGCACATTACCTAGGTAATTGGAGAGAAATACTCAAAGAATATAACAGAATTGAACTTCAGTATTTTTTCATTTTTTATTTCCTACATTGTTACTGTATTGATGTAATAATATGTGTGTTTGTAATAACAAATAAACGTGTTATCTATATATCTAATCTACCTTAAACTTATTTTCAACCGACTTCAAAAAAAGGAGGAGGTTCTCAATTCGTCGGAATCTTTTTTTTTTTTTTTCTATGTATGTTCACCGATTACTCGAAGACGCCTGAACCGATTTCAAAAATTCTTTTTTTGTTTGAAAGGGTATACTTCACAGGTGGTCCCATATTAATTTTATCGAAATCGATTCAGCGGTTTTTGAGAAAATCAACAAAAACATAGCAAAATTGGAGTTGCTACGATTGAAGTCGGTTGTTTTTAACGTATTCAGCGTGGTCATTTAATTTTTTTTTTTATGTATGTTCACCGATTACTCGAAGACGCCTGAACCGATTTCGAAAATTCTTTTTTTCTTTAAAAGGGTATACTTCTCAGGTGGTCCCATATAAATTTTATCGAAATCGATTCAGCGGTTTTTTAGAAAATCAACAAAAACATAGCAAAATTGGAGTTGTTGCGGTTGAAGTCGGTTGTTTTTAACGTATTCAGCGTGGTCAATTACAAAAAAGCAGGTAATCTGTTGATAAATTTAAAACTACATAGAAGGAGCACAAGTTTTGTATTCGGAGGGGCGCCACTGTTTAAAGAAACACACCACCACCGCCACAAAAG
The DNA here is from genome assembly GCA_958295455.1 of Coleophora deauratella. NCBI lineage: Eukaryota > Metazoa > Arthropoda > Insecta > Lepidoptera > Coleophoridae > Coleophora > Coleophora deauratella. Next base: position 3,438,497 of record OY282416.1, on the reverse strand, counting down.
GCATCACCTAAAAATGTTTATAGGGCCCGACACCGATCCTATACAGGGTGTAACAAAATTGGTGTATTGGAGAGTCCAAACATTTTTTTGCGATTTGAGCAAAGTTTTAGAACAAAAGTTGTTCAGTACTCTGAGCAGAATCCCCAGTTAACGGGTCCTACACCAATTTTGTTACAACCTGTATGTGTTTATGGTAAAATTCAAATCACGGAACAAATTTTAACTGTGGTTTCTGCTGATGAAACTGAACAACTTTCTCTAAGAAACCAATTCAATCGAAGCCAAAATGAAATTTGGACTCTTCATACAAATCGATGGTAGCCAACTTTGAATGGAGAGTCCACTTTTGTTTTGCTCCGACTGAATTGGTTCCTTAGAGAAAGTTGTTCAGTGTCATGTCATTAATGGAAGCCACAGTTCAATTTGGCCCGCGATTTAAATTTTACCATGTATGACGGTTTGCAGGTACAATAATAAATAAGGTGTAGGCAGTTATAAGATGATCTTAGTCCCCACCATAATCTCACAAATTGATGAAGCATTTGTTGGGATTTTAAATTGCTCAAATTTATATTTTTCAGCTGTTAGTATTTTCAATAATTGGTCAAATAAGTTGTTGGTGTTGTAACTGCTTGTCAAATTATTGTTGATATTAAGTATAATTTCCTATTTATTACGTACTTAGGGGTCGTCCAATAATCACGTGAGGCTCCAAAGGGGGGAGGGGTTTCAGAAAAAATCACGAAATATCACAAGGGGGTGTACTGAGATATCACGTGTATTTATTTTTTCGTTGAACGCGCGATTTTCAGAGTAATTTCCAAACGTCGGACTGTTGTTGTTATGTTGTTTTTAACTCTTCCCAAGGTTCGAAACGGCTTCAGGCAGTCAGAAACAACTGCCTGGAAATGTTTATCACGGTGCTTATTTCTCCAGAATTTAATTACATTTAAAAATAATATTTTATACCAAAAAATACACGTAATATTGAGTAGGGGGTGGGGGGGGGGTAGTCTAAAACCTCACCACGTATCACCAGGGGGGAGGGGGGTCTAAAAATTTGCTAAAAAACATCACGTGATTAATGGACGGCCCCTTGTAACTGCTTGTCAAATTATTGTTGATATTAAGTATAATTTTCTATTTATTACGTACTTATATGATGATTATAGCAATAAAGCAGGTAAAAAATTTAAATGTAAAAAGGTCTCTCCGCGAAATGTCTCTACTCATATAAAACTGACCAACTTTCTCCTGCGGAAGATAAACTGAATTCGCTAAAGAATTTTTGAACTTTTCATGTACCTTATGTAAGTATGTAGTCGGTAAATCTTGTATGGAATGTCAAGAATGCTTTTAATTAATTCATAAGTTTATTGCACACAAATATATAAGGTGCTACTTTATTAGTGCCCGATATTTTGGACTCTTCATACTAATTTGGCCGCTCGGCTGATCAATTAGTAGATATGAAGAGTCCAAAATTTTTTTTGCGATTTGACTATGGGTTCCTTGGGAAAAGTTGATCAGAATCAGGAGTAGAAGCACTGACTAAAATATCGGGCACTAATAAAGTAGCACCTTATATAATAAGCAGTGATCGGAGTAGGTAGATTGATTTTTGGACTTGCATCGTGATTTTATAACATGGATAATCCTTTTTTCAAGAAAGTTTCGGTATTTCCAGGTTGAGTTGAGTATTATTAAAGTAAATCTGGTTGAGTCAATTAATTCTGAAGGAAGCAATATATTTATATGTAGAATAACAGAATAAACATTTGTTTTTGACTTTAAAAAATGTAAAACTCTCGGAATCCGCGCGGCATGTCCATATTAACATATACGTTTGCGGTCATTGACCCTTCAGTCTACCTACTCCGATCACTGGTAATAAGTACTACAGTTCATTCCAATAAAAAAAAATGTAAACCGTAAACAAACTTACTATGCAACTGACGTTGACATGTGTCAATTCCATAGTAGTTTTGTTTACCTTTTGATTTTTTTTATTGGGATGAACTATACACACGCATGATTACAGATTTTATGTACAATTGGTATGTATATTTCTGTAATAGTTTTCTTCCTACATACCATAAGTAATGAAGAGACAACATCCTGTTGTATTGGTTTGTATTTTTTGAGAATTCTGTATGGTTTTCTTGGGAAAAGTTCAGTTTTGGAGTGGGACCCATTGTATATGTTTCCGAAAGTGGTCATTTTACGTCCTCTATAAAACATCGAAATTATTTTTGCAAAAAATAATAATTAAAAAAATAGTATTTGTATCGAAATTATTGCGTTTTTCAAATATTTACTAAGTAGGTACCAAAAAACTTTACTAGATTTTGATTTTTAAGGCTGTTTGGAGGTAACAGCATTGTATCAACTAAGTAATATGTAATTTTTTTAAATTTCAACAACTGCAGGGTTCAAAAATGTATTTATGACAAGAATTTGTAAGTTTAAAACATATTTGGGTGTTCTTCTTTTGAATCGAGTTTTAGTAATTATTCTTTTTTTTTATATTAGTGTTGCCACAATAGAAAGTACAAAAACACTATGAATAATTCAGGAAACTCTTTTACATATTAAAATAAAAGTTAGGTACGTACTTACTACAATATTTTAATAATGTCAACATCCAGTGATAACGGATCCTTTAAATTTAACTATTCACGAGTATTATTACGTAATAAACAATAGATAAATAAGATATTACAAGACCATTATTATTTCGCCACCAATTATTACAACGTGCAACACCATTTAAATGTAAACCAAAAATTTAACACACTTGAGTTCAAAATTAAAAATTCTTTGGTTTTAGTAAGGACTACTGTATGAAATTAAGTCAAACAATCTAAGTAATAGAGTTGAAAATGGAATAGAGTTTATCCCCTTTTGTAATACCTCCCTCTACGAAAGAGGCGTGGCTTCCTAACATCGGTCGAAATGCAGACAGCGACCATATTCAGTATACAACTGACATTCGGACGTTCCAAATACAAATTCATTCCAGTTCTAAATTTTCAATTCGACTTTCCGGAAATGTGGTTTTGTTAACTACTTTCTTTAATTTTTATCATAGACAATTTTGAAGACTTTTTAATTACGTGTTCGAATCGAATAATCAGCCAGTGACTTTTGTGAAGTGTGAAAACTTAGAACTCGAGTGCCACCGAAGAAACTACTACGGACTATTTATACCTTTACCAAGTGAAATGGATTCAGACATCAGCAAGATGCAGACTAAAATCCCGCCAAAAAACTTTTCCATTGAGTCAATCGTCGGTCTCAGCGACCGTCGGTCACCTGAAATCGATATTGAGAACACCATATCTCAAGATTATCAAAATCATGATCACTCCGAGGACGAAGATCTGAAAATAAGGGATGGAAAGATGGGGTATTACTTCCAGCAGAATAGGGTGAACTTTCCGTTCTTCATGTCGTATGAGAAGAGGGAGGGGTTCCAGGGTCAGCAGGAGGACCTGAAGAGGGCCAGCCCGGGGAGTGTGCGGAGCGAGGTGGACAGTGATGGAGTCGATGACAGGCCACATGGTGAGTTGATGTCTTTTAAAACTATTAGATACCTTAGTACAAATTCTTGGAAGGTTTTTGAAGGTTTAACATTTTGATACACGGCAGCTATAACAAGAAGTTCTATGTTGCAAGGCTTAAAAATTGACTGATATCCAAAAACAATAGACAACGATAGTTTTTAGGCTCTGGAATAACACTTCATTCTACCTAGGAAATCTTACCTAAGAGATAATAGTTGGATTTTCTCGTGAAATAAGTAAATACATATTAAGAATACGTCGTGTACTTTACTTTGGTCTCATTTTTAATAATCAGTCATTACAAATGGGGGTAAAATAGGTATTTGAAGGGTAAAATGTTGTACATTTTGCCTTTTTTTGCAATGTCGAAGAACAAAAGTTGTTCAGTGAACAGTTATTGGGTCCTATCCTACACAATTTTGCTGCACTCTGTATACATTCATGAGATATCTATTTTTCTTTACATTATTGGGTTTCTAGACTACATGAACATCAGATCAATTACCTACTATGCAATTTCTTATCACAGCGAGACGTAAGAAATTGCCACTTACTTATCGAAACAGTATTTTAAGAGGTTGATACTATCAACTTGATAGTGTTTAAGGTAATAGACTATTTTTAAACTCTGTGTTATTTTAAGAACTATTATTATTTACGGATATTTCCTTAACTTGAGTTAACTTTCCTGTGGTTGTTTTTTCACCTTTTGTCTTTATAATAACTAAATGACAACCATTAACGATAATTTTCTATAACAATGCGATCCAAACATATACCGATCCCGACCGTAGTTAACATCAACAGTTATTTCTTATCATTTTAACCGAAATACAGCAATAATTTCTCAAAGGACACCGCCCTAAAATGCCGTCGGCCGCTTTCATCTTGTTGAATGCCAAATTACCAATGTTATAACAATTTTACCGCCTTTACCGCTATTCCATAGACAAAATAGATTTTGAGTTTGCCCGGTTGTAAAACTTGCCCTTTTTCAAAGCTCGTCCTACAATAATTTTATGGGTAACGATATTTTTATGCGTTTATTGTTTTATATTTTAACTGCTTTTATTTATCTTGAACATTAGGTAGGTACAGTTAAAAGATTATTCGCTAACCTTTTATGGAAGAGATTTTTTTGCGAACTGAGTACATTTCGTTTGTAGGGAGAGAATTCTTTACTGTTTACCAATAATATCATCAAATGCGTAAGTTCTCACATGTCATGTATTTAAACGTGTTTAATTTTGTTGTTAATGCCTATTAATCATTAACAGATCATTAACCTCATATTATTCTAAAATATAAGTATTACAGTAGAATCGTAATGACCTATATAAAAAAATGTTTTTTTTTGTATTTAAAAAGTAATTATTTTTTTATGTCTGAAAGTGGTAATTATGCTCAAAACTGAATATATTTCGCCAAGTGATCCCTAAAAAAATATTTCCCTTATTTATTAGTCAGTAATTGAAGTCAGTCTGTAATATTTACAAGCATTATGTAATTTAAGAACTTAATCATGTGTGATGATAACTTTATTCAATTTTGTTAACCTTTTTATACCCAAAGCTAAGCTTGTAAAATTATTTCTATTTTTTTTAACCGGGACAAATCACACACGGTTATCTGGCCCCAAACAACGATTCCCTGTATCTTGGGAACCAGAGACTGATATATGTACATACACATATTTTTTCGAAATTGTAAAAGTAGAAGCTAGTTCAGCCAGTATCATAAGTAGAAGCTCAGATTGGATCCTACATCTATTTCGTGACGACCTCAGTGTATAATAAAAACAAGGAATACATAGGTACTTAGGGACTTAACTTTGACAAGGTGATAAGATAGTTATCACAGGCCACAGAGTTGCACCCCGCTCTGCGGAGCGACGATATAAAACTTCTTTGGTAGTTATAGTCTAACAAAATTAGCTAGTACATAGTATGCAATCCATAATGTCTACGTCAGTCCTATGTAGCACACTTAGGTATTTTTATTCATTATGGAGTAACTATGTGAACGAAACCCCTTACAAATAAACATATAAAAAAGTCACTCATACAAACTTATAAATACGTCACCAACTCTCCTTTTGTTAAATAGATGACACTTAACGCTTTAATTCACATTATGCGAGAACGGTAGCGTTTTATTGCCAAAACATTATTTTGCTACCGTATCGATCTGGCGACAACATTCTTTTGTTCGCCATCTTGAGTCAGCGTGACGTTTCTACGGTTTGCCGCCAAGACAAAAGGCGGGAAGGGTCCATAGACAATAAGGGCGGAAAACAATGCGATCCTTTTCTTTTCTCCTTATTGTAAGTTTGTTGGTATACAGATATTTGTCTTTGCTCAATTATAGAGTAAGTCATTGTGGGTAGATATTCAATTTTGGAAGGGAATTCGACAATTTCTCTTTTATGACCGTGTCGGTCCCAAGTTTTGTTGTTTCGAACGCAAAACGTTAATGTTTTGGTTTTACTGCTTCCACATTTTGTGTGAATAAGGATAATTTCTTTGAATCGCCTCCTTTTGTTCTTTTTTATTTATTGTAGAGACATTTGTATAGTTCTTCATAGTTTTATCATGCATGATTCACAGTATAATCTTTCATTTAGTCTAATTTATCCGATGTTTTACATCCTCTTTTCCTTATTTGAGATAGCTTTCTTTTATATCTGCACTAACACTAAGAATTAACTTAGGAATATTTACAATACCATTAATAACGTTGATTAATTATTATGATGATTAAATAAAATAAAATAGAATTGACAGACTTTACCTAGATTACCTACATTAATATGAACGATACAATTTTTAAAATCTTTTAGAAAGAAACAATATTATATCCGTACCTAAACTCAAGAAAAGAGATGACATAGGAGTTTACGTTTCTATTTTAGAGTAGAATCTATTATCTAATCTGTGGTAGAATCATAAACAATGAAATAAACGAAGACTTTACGATTCAAAGAATTAAAAACGTTCTTCATCAGGATCTTAGAGGAGAACTTACAAAAAGGCAATTTGCAGTTAGATAGTATTAATCCATCTTGGCTAAGCAGAAACAGATGCTTGGGTCTGTATTAATGGCCACTGGCACGTAATAACGGTCCATGATGTTGAGTGCGCGGGAAACTTGTATTAAAACGAAATGAGAGGACATGATTAAAAGTTAAGGGCGGGAATACACGTGGAGCAGTACAAATTAATTCAGATTGAAAAATGGACGGTGATTAAAAAAATGGAGAGAAGTATCTGATAATGAAGCGATTCTTCCTTTTTTAAATCTAAGTATTCAAAATTATGCAAAAATTTGCTCGTAGCAAACGCTATGCGATCATAGCCGTAACCGGAACTGTAGCTAGACATAGAAAAACACTTTTTGACTATTGTAAGTTCAATTTTTTTATTAATGTGGTAGAGTAGTTTGTCTCGTATACACTAATGCGTGATCGAAACATGCTGATTTATGTTAGCTAGCTTTAATTTTTTTAGTCCGAAGAAAATCAAGCCTTCGTGTGCCACATACCTAAACCCAGATAATTTCCAGGGAAATTAGTTGTAGCGGGTGAGCTCGTGAGTGAAAGAGATGGGATGATCATCGGGGCTCCGCCCTGATTGGTGGGGGCGACGCTCGCTTCAACGTTATTGGTCGATGCATTATGGATTTTTAGTGCGAGGCGTTCCTTTCTTTGCGACCAGTTAAGTTGAAAACAAACTGATAGGAAGCTTACTTTTTGAAGACGCGCGTCACTTCAGCCGGTGTTAGACGTAGCGGAGATTCTTTTTTCGAATTTTGATTTGCTTTTAATTTTTATTTTGAAGTTTATTGAAAATGGAAGCGTTCAGAAATTATGCGTTGGACCATAAACTACGTGAACCGTTGTCGGTTGATTTCATGACGAAGGAGACAGATATTTACAGCGTTATCAGTGTACAGAATACTCCCCCCTCCTCCCCGAAGAGTAAAGGTATGTGAACTTCTTATAGTTACAACACAACTCGGAACAACGATAGGTACCCTACCTACTTACTAACTCAACTTGCCCTTGTGAATATTATTATACGGGTGAAACAAAATAGGTGTTGGGTTCAAATTAATGATAGTCCCCCTCCATCCCCCTGATCATACTGACCAATGATCATACTGAAATGGTGTTTCACCTTTTACACCCTTCATAAAGTTGTCATTATCAATTTGTTTGTTTGCTTCTCAAAAATGTTTATTCTATGGTCTTTTATTACTTTTACAACTTGCCTTTGAAAGAAGACGACATCCGACTGCTAGTTTAAACAGTATATTAATTTTGAATATTTCTGTTTTTTAATAAAAATTTATAAGTACCAAATGGGGTTATTGTGCTTCTTTTTATATTAAACTAGCGACCCACAATGTACCGCAAAAACCGTATCAAAATCCGTTGCGTAGTTTTAAAGATCTAAGCATACATATTACGGACAGACGACAATGGGAAGCGACTTTGTTTTATACTATGTAGTGATATAGGTTTTAAGTCTTACATTTGCAAGTAATGTTCCTAATACTAATAAAAATAAACTTTTAAACTACTTACGTTCGTATAAATCTCTCTCTTGGGTCGAATAGCTGCCTAAATTAACGTCAGTTTATAACAGTATCACTGCAGCTGTTAGCTAAACGACCACAAATCAAAGCGGACCAATCAATAAAATTAACCGACCATAAACCAAATCCATTGTCTATGGGCAAAGAAAAAGTAAAACGTCAACGCGTGGGTGGAATTCCCGCCGCAAATTGACAAATCCGCGCCATTTTTAATCACAGAACAATGAATGAACAGAGGGGTCGCGATCGGTAGTATGTCTTGTCAATTGGGCTTAAACTGATTGTGTTTTTATTGCATGCAGCTCCCTACTGAGATATTTATCTTCATTACATCGTTGCCGACTAGTAGATACGGATTTTATTATGAAAATTGTGTAGGGGAGCGTGCCTCGCGCGACATGCAGTAATTGGGTCTCTATTGGATAATTGTTCAGCAAATGTTTTGCTTTGCAAGCGTTATAATTGTTTTGATCCCATTGGGAGATGTGCACTTAGATTAGTTATTATATTATTATTTATTCTTCATCCTTTAGTCACGGGGTTAGAAAGGGCTATTTTTTATTAGTTGATTATTCGGTGCTGTGTTGTGACAGGGGAAATAATAATGTCGTGATACTTTTAATGAATATTTTATAGTTTTTAAAGCTCAAGTTCATTTATTCGAAAAACAATAATTATAAAATTTCGAAGTTAATTTTATTTTGAATAATACATTACGGGAATTTGATGAGTTCACTTAGAAAGGACTACACCTTTATTAATATTACCTAACTATTATCTAAGCTGTGCCTAACAGATGGTAAGTTAATGCTACACCATACTTAACCCTTAAAGCAGAGGAGATGTACGAACGTAATATAACTACCTACTTACTGAAAAGTTTTTATTTGCGCCTATCTATTAGACTTTATGTACTTTGAAGGTGGTAATGGTCATATTTTATTTTATATTTGAATTTAGAATGTTAAATCTATAGGATTTTATAAAAATAATTTAAACTGGCTAACTAAACGATTACAGCTACCGGCCAGTATCATGTCACACCATAGACAATAAACCTATTAAGGGACAACGCACAATAATACAATTACTGGCGCGTGCCAAACTGCATGTGAGGGTGGCAAAGGCAATTTTCGATAATTCCAACAGAATGTACGGCTATCGGTTTCCGCCTATTACAAGGGCTATTTAGCTGAATGCTATTGACCGATGCCTCTATTAATTAATCGGTTAACTGTAATTGGTTTTGTGGGGTCATCTGTGTAGTGTAGTTCGAATTTCAAATGTTTATATTACTTGTATTGACGTTAATGGATGTCGATTCCTTCGTTCTATTTTTTTATGTTTGTTGTTTAAATATACCTACTTACATATTTTAGGTCATATGTGAGTACTGGCCAGTTAGTGTGATTTGAGTTTTCAATTATCATGGGCTATTATTACGCGCCAAATTTTGCCACGTGAATACTTACCTACGTGTCTATGGTATCAGCAATATTTTCCTTATAGAGTTGTTCTCGTTAGTGGTATCATTGATGATGCGTTTCGATATAGGATGTTAATAGGCGGTAGGTAGGTACATGATAAGTAGGCTCACGCAACTATGTACTGTAACGTTATAATAATGTAGTCATACGTTATAGTTACTTAAAGTATGAGCTGTCACAATACAATAGTTATGATGCTCTTAAAAAAGGTTAGGCGTGCCAAATTGTATAGATTTTATGATTCTAAAGTCTCAGTAGTTCTGTAGTGCAGAATGTAATAGTTTGTTAACTTAGTTGTCATCGTAAAATAGCAAATCACGATTTAAGTACGTGATGTATGTGTTTGAGATTTTATTTTTCATACAAAAGTTGAGTTATTACATCATTTGTGTATGTCAACTATTATGTGTTTTATACAATTCTAGACAAACGATGGGGCATGTTTTTAAAAAATGAGATCCTAAGACAACTCTTAGAATATCTCGCAGTCTATACCGGCTCAGCCAAAAAAACGTTACAGTTACGCGTTACAAAATTTGGCTGTCACTCAGTCACGAAAAACACTAAGACAGTACTTCGCTTCGTGCATTACTCGTGCATTATGAGTGTGTTCTCGTCGAGTTTGCTTTTGAAATTATCGCAAGTTTTGAAACAAAGACATGGCCGCCGCCACCGATGGTAATACGTTTCGAAATGGTACACTGAAATGACAGTATCGTCTACCTTATCTTTCTAAACAAATACCAAAATGTAAATGTCAAATATAACGGTCTCTCTAAAGGCTTTTCAGAGTTTGTCATAATTTCATAATCATATCAATGATACAATTTAGTAAAATGAAACCCGTGTTCGAGATGTCGCCATTCATAAAAACATAATCTCATTCATTTGAAAATAGAATCCGGCTAAGGATCCATTACATTAATTTCTTGACGACACGGCGGCTTGCCGGCGGAAGCTTTTGAGCGGAAGCTTTTTAAAATTGTGTTCCATGTTTATTTCCTTGTTCTTTTTTTGAAAAGCAGTCAGACACACGCCATAATAGCACAGCTGGTGACCATAGACGTGACGCGAACCAAGGAGTTTGTATCGTAACAAACTACTGAATGAAAGGAAGCCCGGCTAGACTATTGCAAATTGATTTTTGAGTGTTCTGTCGCCACCCAGCATGGGAACGAGTCAAGTGGGCCAGACGCTGACGGAGGGTTAAAAACCATCTTGTACGTCTCATACACTTATCTAAATGTGTAGATATGCAATAAATTGCCTCTAATGATGTCTTAACTTTGCGTAAAAGTTGCTAATTGAATAGAGTTGCAAAGTATCAATAAAGTAACAGAGTACTTACATATGTACACTTAAACAGCCGGAAACGAAAACTCTAATTGATGAATGTCTTAATCAGATGACCATTAGACCATAGACAATGGAAGTAACCTAAAAGCGTCCAGTATTCCATTTTTGTATGTCAATAACTCGCTTGCGCGCCCTTTTTAAATTTAGAACCACTTCAACGACTAATCAGATTTGTAAAGTCGGTAGTTTGATGTGAGTTTTTTTCAACGCGGCGGCAAAAGACTGAGCGTTTCGGATTCTTTGTGGCCAGTGCTATAATGGTGGAAGAAATATACGTTTATAAACACGCACACAGCATGGGAAAATATTTAATTAGACAATAGCTTATTTGTGTTTGTTTTGTGTTAATGTACTCCTTTTGAAACGTTGGGTGCGTGCAATTAACACCTGCGGGCTACCGGTTCCCGAACGCATCTATCCCGATCTTTTTGTACGTTTTATGACATGTCAATTTTCGAACAGAATAATTAATAAGACTGAATGGTCGTTGAATAAGGCATTTTACTTTTGAATTTGTTGTAATATTTTTTAATTTTATGAATATGTATTATGTGCCAGCTTTTTTGAAGTAAATGAAACTGTACAATAGTTTGTGTTTATAATAAGAATGTTTAGTAAAAGAGGCCATAAAGATAATACGGCACTTCTTAAGTAAAAGAAACCGCGTCTTAAGTGCTGAATAACCCTTTTAAAATGTAGATAACTAATAATCGGTCCTTCAGAACATAATATCAGGAAGCCATACAACATGGCTGGCTACTGAAAAGTCTGAAGATAAGGCTGATCCTTTTCTGTAGTAAAAAAAATGTCTGTGCATGTGTTTTTTATTAATGTTGTTTTTTGTTTGTTCACAGAATCCTTAAGTCCACAGTCAGAGCAAATGACAAACACAAATTCAGCGCCAGATCCCAATATAAGGTAAATTTTAAGTAATTAAGTAATTATCACATTTCAGCTTTGATTAATTTTGCAGATATTTAAAAAGCTATCTTAGCTTTTCCTAAATTATGAAATGGCACTGATGATTAAAGGCAAAAATAATGGACGTCATGATGATATTTTCGAAAATTAATAGTAAAAAAATACTGATAATATTTTTTGTGACAGGCGATACCGCACAGCGTTCACTCGGGAACAGCTTGCGCGGCTCGAGAAGGAATTCATGAAGGAGAACTACGTGTCCAGACCCAGACGGTGTGAGCTGGCCGCCCAGTTGCAGCTACCAGAGTCCACCATCAAGGTAAACAGCTAAAACAGCTTCTTAAAATAAAAATAATAAAAACAATCGCAACCCCGTCAGTTAAAGTTACATAACTCGAAAGCCACTGCACCAATTTTCATCAAACATAGCTAAGATTAATCACGATCAAGTCAGCTTTCAAATATAAGAAAAGAAACTAAATCAAAATCGGTTCATCCGTTTAGGAGCTGCGATGCCACTGACAGATACGCAGACACAACGTTAAACTTATAACATAACTAAACAGAAGTAAAAGAAAAGTTTAACATAACTAAACAGAAGTAAAAGAAAAGTTTTTTTTAAAATAATTACAAAAAAAAACCTACATAATCAGTAATAAAATATTCTATATTGACTTCATTTGGGAGGGAAATTTCGTCATCAAAAAGTTTAGGTATTCAATATATTGTAATACTTAGTATACTTTTTAGAGGTGGTAAATGGCATCTCTTTATAAGCAGCCTGTGTTTCTCACTGACAAGCGCGCACCCACGCTCTGACCCGAATGATTGCGACCTCTTTGTCAATTATAACTGGCCAGTGAAGTAGTTTTCGTAATGCGGCATTCATTTTTTAAAGCGACAACACATTACTGTCAAGTGTCAAATAAGCAAAAAGTTTTGGACTTAAAAAACCTTTTAATTAAACTGTCAAAATCTTCGCAGTTTTTTTATATGTAATAAAACATTAAAGAACCAGTTAGTCTTATTTTATCATCGTAATAATTATTAAGAATTTATCTGTAAAATAGTGCTAAGAGAGTTTTTATTACGAAGCAATCATTTATACGCTTTGGCCATTAAAATAAAGAAACACACGCATTAACAAAATCCAGTTCTATTCATATTCAGATTCTACCATAGAGTACAAAGATATATTATTACCTATTCTTTACAAGAAAAAAACTAGACCTTTAAAATATTTTGCAAATAATTGAATTATTTTATAATGGTCTGCGATTTTAATAGTATAAAATCCGATAGGTGTCGGCAAACCTCTTACAACAAGTAAAGCATAGACTGTAATAATAAAAATATTTATAGCCAATTTTATACGGTCATGATGACGAAGAATTCTTCGAGTATGATGCCTAAATTAGCGATACAATAATTTCCATCAAGAACAGTTTATAACCACTCGCTAATTCACAGAAATCACGTTACAAATGCGTTGGAGCTATGTGAAATAAATGTAATGAGGCGTTCCACATTCAAAAATTTGTCATTATCAGTTAGGAAATTTTACAGACTGTGCGAAAAAAGTTTTTAGTGTCGTGTCTGTGCCTTTGAAACTCATTAGATGCCGTGAAAAAAAAAACTTAAAAATGGAATGCCGACCGACTGTACGCCAATTTAAATTTAAATTCCTCATTCGCGTGTAAACATCGGGTGTCCAGTCATAATCTCAATTATCACTTCCACCTAAAAAAGAACCAACGGTTGAAACGAAACGAAAAGAAAAAAAAACACGTGTTTTTTATAGCTCCATTCGAATTTTACATTCATGCTAATTTGTCGATGCACATTAATAAAAGGAGCCGACCGATTTATTCAGTAGCTGTGGTGTTCTAATGAACATTAATGCAGAAAGGCAGCGCTCAACGCCATAAAGGCGATCACTAATGAGTGTGTATGTATATGAAAAGACTTCATCGCTTGTCTATGACCGAGCCCCTGGCATCTGTTTTATGGCGCGATTATACCAATTAAAAACTATTAAATTGAAATGCGCGGCTACCATTTGATACGTTGTAAAAACTTGTTTTTATCTTCTGGTATGTTTGTTTATTGTGATGATTTTTTATTGGGGTATCTATAAAATGTGATCAAAAATCAATAAAAAGTTTCTTTTACAATACTATGAATTTAATTTTACACTTTTAAAATAAAACGGTGATTTTAAGTGAAAAAAATATATAAACTTCATGGAGACATTCAGTATTGTCTAAGGCGGGTTAAACACTGGCCATTTTCTGCTTGCAAGCTGCAAATTCCCATCAATTAACACTTCGCCTGCTACTTCGGCGAACAAAGGAGATTTTAACCCGACCCAAAGGGAATCTGCTTTGTTATTTACTTTGTTGTATTTCACGCGGAGTGGCCATAATATCTTAATGATTTAAGGTGGCCTTTAATATTCCTTACCGTATAGTCAGGTACATAATGCATTCGATATTTTATGACCGAGGTTTTTAAAAATGTTTGCAATTAATTAACAAGAGACTGCGAAAGGATAAATTCTCTTCTATGCTTTCTTTAGCTATGTAAACTCAAATGTTGCTTTTTGATGTTTTAAAAGATATTATAATTATTAAATAATTTATAAAGGCCTTGTAACCATTAAACTTTGAGTAAGTTAAGTACTAATAATTATACAAAAATAGGACTTGTATATTCTAAGTAGGAACATTGTTTTCTGAGGATCAATTCAGTATTTTAGAAGAGTTGTAAATATTTATTTCATTTTCTTTGTCCACAGGTATGGTTCCAAAACCGTCGGATGAAGGACAAACGGCAAAGAATAGCCGTCGCTTGGCCGTACGCGGCCGTCTACAGCGACCCAGCCTTCGCAGCCTCTATACTACAAGCCGCCGCTTCCTCCGTCGGTCTGCCGTATGGCTACCCGTCTCCCGGCCTCCCCCTCCCCTTCCACAACCCCCAACTCCTGCCTTCCGGCTACCCCTACCCATACCCTCCCTACCCACGGTACCCATACATACCCCCAACCCCCCCATCACCTGTCAATCCTGAAGCGCCTTTAAGGCCTGCGTATTCGAATTTTAATTTGAATGTTGATAAATAAAGTTCAGTGTTGTATGTAGGTATAAAATCTACATGTAGTATCTATAGGTTTGGTATTCCGGGAGTGTAATATTGTAACTATGTAAATACGGATAATTTAATAATTTAAACTTATGATAATGAAGTAAAAAAGGCTCATTAGTGGTATAATATTGACATGTCAAAGCACAATCAGATATGTCTTTGACAGACGGCATTATCTATATATAATACCAAGATTACATCCATTGTAAGCTAAACAAATAAAAATATTTAACGTCACATCAATGTACTTAATTGCAACTTATGTTACATAGTTTTACAGTTTCTCTTATAACTTGTAAACTGTGTACTTTAAAAATTATTATATAAATCTTAGAAAACCCATTCCATTTATGTATTTTTGTAAATATTGTAAATAATGGTCGTGTTTAGTGTTGTTATTTTCTATTGTGTCTTTGCATTAAATCTTTTAATGCTTCAGGCAGCTAAATGTATAAAACCAAAGTAATATTTAGACATGTAAATTAAAAGTGCAATAAAATATTGAGGAACCTGTAACTATTTTAAGAAGGCTTTTTGACCGCCATAGTCAACCAAGAGCGACAACAGCGTGGCTTAATGATTTATTATTGTTTATTACGTTTTTATACAAAATTGACTGTTTGTGATCACTCAATTTTTTTTACGTAATTCTGACATTCTCTTTGGTCGATTTAAGAATGGCTGGCACATTATTGTCTTAAGGGGTATTGTGATTTAAAAAAGATAATACATGGTGCGGCGGTCAAAGTGTTAAATAAAATTTAAATTGGTTTATATTCCCAGAAAGCCTAAAACTCATTTTACCAACTTTTCCATTAAAAAATAACTATTTATAGATATCTCCTTTTTCAAGTCTATTCTCAAATATGTAAACAAAACAATGTAAGTAAATAAAGTCGCAGTTAGTGTTCACCGTTGTATGTAATAGGTATTAATTATTTTAGTTAAAATTAATGAAGACTATTATATTATGTATATCCAAATAGTTTTAAGTTATGTAAAAAGTAAAATTTTAAATATAAAAGAAAGTTATATGAATGAAGTTTGTTGTTTTTCTTCGTTTTATTTATTTATTTATTTATTTGCACTTTTTAGTACATAAAAAATTAAAAATAATTATAACTAGTACATAATTATGGGACTGTACAGGTAGGCGGTCTTATTGCTATAAGCAATCTCTTCCAGACTACCTTTTTATATCTATAAAACAAAAACTTGATTTTCTCACTCAATGACTGATAGACAATGCATAGACTAAATATAAGCTATTTAGGCGTACATAGAGGAGCACTAAGAAATGAGATTTCAAATATCGAATCCCTACATATTTTCGTGTCCCTGACCCCAGCAAGCACTTTTTTCCTAGGTGAAAAAGCTGTATAGCTTTGAAACTCATATGAATACAAGACTGGCTCTTGTGCCCAGATTTAGAGCAAAATTAGAGCAATCTGCTAAAAATATTGAATCCCAAACGTTATAGTTACAGCGGTAGACGCTAAAAACTGTTTTTTAGTGAAGCGCGGGAAATGATCACTAAAGGTATATTTTAGTCGCAACCGGTAAGCTTTTATTTATGGCAGTATGTCACTTTAAAGATGGTAGTTTCCCAATTTTCAATAAAGCGCGGGAAAATATGCATTCCATATTTCCAGCTGACCGTGTGTGATTTGTCCCGGATATTATTATTAATACACCAAATGACAATCGTATTCTATCACCTGATGGTATAAGAAAATAGAAAGACTAAAGTTATTGTAGTTCAGAGAAATGAAATTGAACTAACTTTTATTTTTTTTTAGAAATACCTACCATTATGATGGGTGGCCATTCTTGCGGTTTTCTCAAAAGCTGGATATTACTACCTATCGGTATCGGCTAGTTGTCAAATTTTGTATGGTGAAGTACTTTATTGAGGTTTTTCTGTAGATTTAACTAGTCCAGTCAATCTACGAATTTTTGTATGGAGTAGGTTACATTTAATGCACTTTGGGTGAAAATTTAGAATATGTTACTTAAATAATTGCAAAATGAAAATTCATGAAAATCTCTTATGAGTATTTGATAATTTTTCGGTAATTAGCCCCTAAAGAAACAAAATTAAATTTAAATGTGAACAAAAAATAGAAAACTGGTGATTTTTTACATGAGGGCTTCTTATAAGACGTTTTATTTATATTTATAATCGTCCCCGATCGAGATCAAAACATTGAGTAGATATTGAATATAATATATTTAAAAATTTATAACTTGAAAAGAAATACTGCAAGGTGAGTGATATTTTGTCTTAGGGGGTACATAACCACTGTCAATAACCATGAGAACTATCTCCAAGGTGACTTCGTTATTTATTTTTTTATTAAGTTTTATTCGATTTTAACCCTTGCACATTAAAGACACTACGAATATTTTCATGAAATCTAATAGCAATATTTTTTTTAAACTACAACTAAGAAAAATCCCCGGTCAATCTGTTGCACAGTTTCTGTAATAATCTAATAACAATTATAATTCGCGAGCGGGCTGAGCGGGGGGCGCGGGCGGGGGAATGCGGCATGCGCGGCGCCCGCGCTACCCCGCGAGTTCTTTATTCAGCTAAGCTATAGCTGGGGATTTCATGCAACATCTTGTATGAGAACTGTTTTTAATTTTGGATCAATATTTCTCTCTCTCTTTCTTTTCTTTTCATGTGGCACGTTTTTTTACTATTCACAAGATATAGATGGCAGTTGCCTGATGTTCCACTTAGCATCATCCGCGGTCACGTGTCTACCTATTGGGTTTTGTGTGTGTTATCAAGGATTTAAACTTGGTATATAGTTGTTCTTTAGGTGGTCTTGAGTGTTAGCCCAGGAGGCATCGGGAGGCATCACAAAGGTGGTGAGGGAAAACGGGGAAAGTTTGATTCGGCCGCGCTCTTCTTTCGAGCTTATATCTCCATAACTATATGTACTGGGGCAAGTGTGATAATTATCGGACAATTAAAGGAATACCAATTCATTTGGAACAAATAATTGCTTCCATCGCTAGATAAAAAATTGGCTATGGAGGGTACATGTAAGGAGATCTGTCTCTGTGTACAAAAGTGTCCGTCAAAACGCGTTAAGTAAGGGTGGTGTTATTGTATAAAAAGCGGTCAAGTGTGTGTCGGACCACGCGCAGTGTAGGGTTTCTTAGTACTTCGACAAACACTGCTTCAAGGGGAAAACCTCCCGTCTTACAAAACTGACTACTACTCGTTAACTTGTAAATCCTACTTAGCTGTGATAGTTTTCCTTTTAACTAACTTCGTTAAATATACTACTGCCGTGAATTTTTTCACATTTCTAGAAATAATTATTTAGCTGTCGGGGGGGGGGGGGGCACATGACTTTAACAAAAAATTGCACTTTAAAGCTTAATATTTCGAAAACAAATCCATTACTCGAAAAATTCGCAAACCCACAATATTTTTGAAAGACCTATTCAACGATACCCCACACCCTGGAATAGTCGAGAGAAAAAAAATTCAAAAAGAGCTAGTAACTTTAGTTCTCCTACGTATCTCCTCATATCTGATTCAATCACGTAGGGAAACACCAAGCGTAGCACGTTCCATCGCCCTTTGAGTGACTTTAAGCCTTCTTATAAGGTCCATAGTAAGCGACCATGTCTCGGATCCATATGTCATCACTGGCAACACACACTGGTCATGGACTTTAGTCTTGAGACACTGCAGTATTTTGGACTTGAAGATATTGCGAAGTTTCCCGAACGCTGCCCAGCCAGCAAATCGAAGGTGAGTGATGTACTCGCCATTGATGTTAATGCCGAGTCCTTTCCAGTCCAGAAGCTTGAAAACATCTTCCAGTGCAGCGGTGAACAGTTTCGGAGATATAACGTCTCCCTGTCTCACCCCACGCAGCAGCCGGATAGGTTTTGAATTCTGATCCTGGAGGTGGACCAACATCAGCATGTTGGTATGAAAATGCCAGCGCATTTTCATACAAACACTTCAAAACTTCGATGTATCGATAATCGATCTGGCACCGTTAGGAGAGATTGCAATACAGCCCAGGTCTCGATCGAATCAAAGGCTTTCTCATAGTCCACAAACGCCAAGCTTAGTGGTCGATTATACTCTTCGGTCTTCTGTATAATCTGCCGAAGCGTATGTATGTGGTCTATGGTACTGAAGCCTTTTCGGAAACCGGCTTGTTCGGGAGGCTGGAAGTATATAAGGATTAATATGCATATCCGTACCAAATTACAGCTCTGGAGTACTAATAGTCTCTGAGCTAAGCCGCGGAGAGACAGACGGACATGGCGAAACTATAAGGGTTCCTCGTTGACTACGGAACCCTAAAAAGGGTACATTTTAAAGAAAGCGAGAAAAGTTATTAGAATCAGAGAAGAAAACAAGGAAAGAATCCGCTTTGTTATAACGCACTTTAAAACAAAAAAACATAAGATTATTATTTTTTTCATATATTATTTTCATAATCCTTGTCTACATTAGCGCCACTCTGATGGATTCTTGAACTATTATTTACTGCTTACAGTTGGACACTTTTTTAACTAATCCCCCCATATAAAACAGTCTTCCTTATACTATTGGCATCGAGAGGCATCACAAAAGTGGCGAGGAGAGGCAAGGAAAGTTTGATTAGGTCGCGCTCCTCTTTCGAGCTAATACGTCCATAACTTTATGTATGGTCAAGTGTGATAATATCATTTTCGGATAATTCAAGGAAGACTAATTCATTTCTGATTAAATAAAGGCTTCTTTCACTAAAAAAAATATAACAAATTCATAAAATCCGAATAACGTGGACAACATATTTAAAAAAATGGTTATTTATCTAGTACAAAATAGTTTTTCTATCTAGCACAAAGTCCTTACCACGCGGAATTTGTACACTCAACGTTTCAGGAAATGTTTGCGAAGCGAGAAGAAACGTTGAGTCCAGAGGAAACTCACTTCAGCACATATTTTTTTAACACTTAATTTCTATTAAAAATCATGTCAACAATAAAATTATGAGCTATAAGATCCATACACGGTTTGAGATATTTATTTCTTAAAAAGAATTACAAATTCACTTAACTTAAGAAATGCAATATAAGTGCTTAAATTATTTATTATCGTGAAGGAAAATATTATTTACATCGAAAACAAATAATCCGTCGGTACTTTGGAATACAAATCTGATCCATAAATGACTTGTTTAATAAAAGCAATGGATAGGATCTACTAAATTGCCATGATTGGGTATGACCAAAAGCTATGTTCAATAATATATTTAAGCAAATTTATGTTAATTTTAGTGAATATACTTTATGAGAAGCGGTCGTGGCTCAGTGCGGCTTGCCTGGTCGCGTCGATCACGAAGGTTAACTGACTACAGACACGGTCATAACCTGGATGGGTATGACTGTTAGTGGCATTTATCTCGACCGTTTCCATGCTTCGCAAGGCAAGTTAAGCCGTTGGTGCCGGCTGCTATCGCTAGATGGCAGTCGTTAAGCCATGTTGGAGTCCTTATAGGTGGCTTGAAATTTTCTGACACTGGGGTTGGCCACTAGCCCCACAACCTCCACCAATCCGGACTTGGCCCCCGTGTGTGGAGTATGGCCTAACCTTCCCGAGTTATGGGAAGAGACGTAATGGGTTGTTAACATACGTTATGAGCCACACACATAACATCCCAAAAGGCATTTTTATACACTTCCGTAGTCCGTACTAACAACTGACGGTAAATTTTTCAACCTAG
This sequence comes from Coleophora deauratella, assembly GCA_958295455.1. NCBI lineage: Eukaryota > Metazoa > Arthropoda > Insecta > Lepidoptera > Coleophoridae > Coleophora > Coleophora deauratella. The sequence goes on along the minus strand of OY282416.1, from coordinate 3,417,677 downwards.
ATCGAATGAAGGCACGTAACAAAGTTTTATGCCATATAGTTACAGCAATAAGGTACGTGGACGACTTATGTTTTACAGCGGAATCCCCTAATATCTCTGCAAAAACTGATGACCAGTTTTGACGAGTCATTAAAAAAAAATTAGTACTGACAGTGTAAGTAAGATTGATGTTATGTATGTTGGGAGACAACTGAACAATTTAACTCCAAATGTATCTCGGTTAGAATGTCATGAAGCATGTGGAGAAGTTTAAGTATTTGGGAAGTGCAATAACATTCAAATGTGACCTCGACCCTGAGATCATTGGGATTGGTTCAGCTTTAGCAGTTTTTGGCAAACGTAGACCTACATTCTTCCGGTCGCATGATATTAGCTACTAAGATCTTGGTGTATATGTCCAAAGTAATTCCAAACCTCCTCAATTCGTGAGAGACATAGTGTTTATATAGAGCTATGACAGGTATAGATCGATGGATTCATTTTGGTACAGATATTACGAAATAGCCTGTCGTAAGGTCGTTTGTTTCGTCATAGCTATATCGGCCCCCCTCCCCCTTTCTTATGACTGGCTATTTGATGATCTACGAATCAAGACGAAAATATTGATAATTTTTGTAGCTATATAGGAGCCAGAGAAACAAACTCGGTAAATAGAGCACTTTTATTATTTTCGCCACCAGTTTAATAGGAAAGAAATACGCTGCCTCGATAGATTTCACATGCGGTGCCTCCGTGATATCATGAACATCGACTGGTCCAACCATATAAGATATACAAAGGTTCTACACCGTGCAAACGTATACGGAATTGAGGCGTACCTTAAGCGAAGAAAATTACGTTGGTGTGGTCTTGTGACTCGTATGCTGGGTTACGAAACGTGTCAGTTACTGAGAGCTTCGAGAGGGCAAGCGAAAGCAAAGTGGACAGCTATTGCGGTATAATAACGCCGCCACCGTGATGCCTCCCGATGCCTCCCGGGCTTATTCCACTTAAGACCACCTAAGGAACAACTATGCCAAGTTTGAGGTCTTGATTCTTGACCCAAAATTACGGTAAATCGCAACGACGATATGTCGCATCTAGTTCGTGTAATTTAGCGTAAATACCTACCTACTTTTACTTCATAAGAACAGGCCCACTGGCATTGGAAGTGGGGTTGCTTTGGCAGGCTCATGGAAAGTCATGGAAAAATGGCAATGACACTCATGTCATGACAATATAATAATTATGTATAATTTTTGGAGTTAAATGTTCGGCGAATCAATAGGACAAAGTTTCTTCTTTTGAATTGAATTTGCAGTAGGTATATCTATGTGGTCAATCAGTAGAACGGTAGTACTATGATCACGTTTGGATGCCCACAATCCAATGAGTATGACACAATTATTATTAAATAACTAATCCCTACCTATCATATTGTGCATTTTATCACATTTGCGTTTCGCACTTTCCATCTAGCTATCCGCGCACTTGTCTTTTTCGCACCCAATAGCTCCGTCTCTGTCGCACACTGGCTATGCGTACGTGGCAGCTGACGCACCTTCTCGGCGTTTGAAATATAATTATAATGTCTAATACATTTTAGTTAAAATGCGTTTTAAGAAGAAACTTCTTTGTTTGTACAAGGGACGATGATGATTTCCAATAGATAATATTAGTGTTACGGCACAGCCAAGAAAATATTTGTAGTGTCTTTAATGTGTACTACAGAAATCTTTAAAAAATCGTTTTTAACTGGGTTCTGAAATAGTCACCTAGGTGAAAACTTAACACATGTTCAATCCTTACAATTAGACTTAAAAAACATAAAAATCTCCGAAGGCTCCATTTTGTAAGTATTATTTTTCACGCAATAATATAAAAAATATCGTAATATTAAGAATTTATTGCTTTAAACTAGAGACAACTTAAGTACCATATTTATAAGGTAACTATAGTTATAAATCTCAGTTTTCCCCAAAAGTGCATTTATTGTTTGGCGTTTTAGTCAGGTGTTTTAGTGCATTTATTTATTTTAGTCAGGTGTCTTTAATGCGACCTCAAATCTTTTATTTACTGGACTAAACCGCCTTCGTGGCATAGTGGCTTCATATAAGTAGGTCCACGATTTCGATTTGCGGCGCGGTCCAACTTTGTAGAGCGGACCAGACACCATCAGTAATAATGACAGTATTTTTACATCAGTATATTGACATTGCATCATTTAGTATGCGTCAGACCATCATTCCCACCACTACACTGTCAGTATAATGTCAGTATATTGTCATTACTTGAAAATACTGTCATTATTACTGATAGTGTCTGGTTCGCTTAGGACTCGGTTTGGTTGGTGGTAAGCTACCAGCATCTTATCTTTCTTGCCGCCAATATTGTTAACAATGGTTGGTGGCAGAGCATTTTCTGAACCCGCCTGGTTAGCAATCACCATCTTGTCTTTCTTGCCGCCAATATTGTTAACATTGGTTGGTGGCAGAGCATTTTCTGAGCCCGCCTGGCTAGCTACAAGCATCTTATCTTTCTTGCCGCCAATATTGTTAACATTGGTTGGTGGCAGAGCATTTTCTGAGCCCGCCTGGCTAGCTACCAGCATCTTATATTTCTTGCCGTCAATATTGTTAACATTGATTGGTGGCAGAGCATTTTCTGAACCCACCAGGCTAGCAATCACCATCTTGTCTTTCTTGCCGCCAATATTGTTAACATTGGTTGGTGGCAGAGCATTTTCTGAGCCCGCCTGGCTAGCTACAAGCATCTTATCTTTCTTGCCGCCAATATTGTTAACATTGGTTGGTGGCAGAGCATTTTCTGAGCCCGCCTGGCTAGCTACCAGCATCTTATCTTTCTTGCCGTCAATATTGTTAACATTGGTTGGTGGCAGAGCATTTTCTGAACCCGCCTGGCTAGCAATCACCATCTTATCTTTCTTGCCGCCAATATTGTTAACATTGGTTGGTGGCAGAGCATTTTCTGAGCCCGCCTGGTAAGCTACCAGCATCTTATCTTTCTTGCCGTCAATATTGTTAACATTGGTTGGTGGCAGAGCATTTTGTGAACCCGCCTGGCTAGCTACCAGCATCTTATCTTTCTTGCCGTCAATATTGTTAACATTGGTTGGTGGCAGAGCATTTTCTGAGCCCGCCTGGTTAGCTACCAGCATCTTATCTTTCTTGCCGCCAATATTGTTAACATTGCACATCGATTCCGGTATGGAGAAAAGATTGCGGTCGGGAATTTTGATAAGCCCACTTCCATCGTTCGGCATCATCATCACATACTATTCTATTAGGTGAGATACCAATTGTAAAAAAGTATTCTTGGGAATTCTGATAGTTCATACGGAAGTTGACTGCTTATTTTTATCAAATGTCAAAAACGTTTGATCAAAAAAAATTTAAAACTGTGAGTCATTCAATCAATCGAAATACCCACAGTATATGCTGAGCTTGCACCTTTTTGGTATAACTTTTTTGCTGTGTAATTTTTTTCTTGTAATTTGTTTGTATGCCAAATATATTTTTTTCTATTCTATTCTAAATAATTACGAAATGCTAATACATAAAATATTTTTGTAATTAAAATTCAAGTAGGTTAACTTTTTTTTTTAATAAAATAGTTATTTGTAGTGAACAATAATACTTTTTTTTTGATGCAGTCAACTTCTGGGTAAGATTATACACTGTATAGTTTATATGTTCAAATATACAGGGTATTAAAAAAGTGCTTTTGAAATTTTAAGGGGTTACTCAGACCAAATCAAGTATAGAGTACTGGAAAAATATTCAAAAATCTGCTCTTCAAATTTTTTTCAGTTTTGCATACCTACTAAATCTGAATAGTAAATCAAGAAGTTTCAATATTTTTCCTGTATTCTATACTTAATTCTGAGTAACCCCCTACAATTTCAAACGCACTTTTTTAACATACTGTATAGGTATCTACCCCCAACCAACCGGTAGTGAGCCAGTAAATTGTTTAATAAACCGTAGTTGCCACTTTATTGCGTGTCCGTCGTCGCCTTAATTAAGGTGGTCGCACATTATCGGAGCTCCAATGAACAGGTGATGGCGGCCAGTGATGGACGGCCGGCTTAATAGCTTGTCTATGGTTAGTTACAGGCGTAGAGTTGGCGCGAAAATGCTATCTCTACCTACAAGAAGATTTGTAGTGTGCAAGTGCAATAAAGAGTTGACCAAGGAAGTTATACAAGTTCTTTGGAGTTGACAATTAGATAGATAAACTGGAACGTAATCTTTTGACGTTTGCTCTTTTAAAAATCCCTAAAAGGAAAATTGAAAACGAGTAAAGTTTGCATAGCTTACAGTTTTTTTATTCGATTTTCAGTTTTTTTTTACTGGTACATACAGAGTTACGTTGAAATCGTGGTCCAAATAACTGTGGCTTCTAGTGAGGATACCGAACAACCTTTTCTAAGGAACAAAAACAAAAAAAAAAGAATTCCATACAAAGTTGGCTTTTCAGCTCATCGATTTGTAAGTATACGAAGAGTCAATTTTTTTTTGCTCCGATTGAATTGGATTCTTACGCGGATAACACACTGCTCCGGAATCCGCTCCGGTGCGGTGTGCGGATTTACGTCGCAATTTCCATAGTAAAAAAGCCGCCGCGCCGCACCGCACACCGGAGCGGATCTCCGAGCAGTGTGTTAGGCGCCTTAGAGAAAGTTGTTCAGTTTCAGGAGCAAAACCACCAAAAAAATTTGGTCCGCGAGTACAATTTCAGCACGTATACAAACATACAAAATCCGACAATACAAATACATCAACGAGAGATGCAGTACTCTTAATACTCGGAAAAATTGAAAACTAGCTTTTGACCGCGGCTCCAACCGCGTGGATGTCGCTTTATGACTGTCTTTAAGATATCCCACGGGAACTATGCATTTTCCGGGAACAAAAAGTGTATTAGCCCAGTATTTGATCTGTCTAACTACCAAATTTCACCCAAATCCGTTCAGTAGTTTCGACGTGAAAGCGGAACAAACAAACAAACTAATAAACAAACAAACAAACAAACAAACATCCATACTTTACATTTATAATATTAGTAAGATCACAATTTAAATTTTGAACACATTAAACAAAACCTACCTAAGATTATTTTTTCGACTAAGTATAAGCTATAAGTTTTCAAATTAAAAAAAGAAGTTACATCCAAATCCCTACAGTAGTTTTCGTTCAGCGGCGGCGGGAATCTACTCTTCGAATGGAATGCCATCTAGTTATTATAATGTAATATTTACTATAATATGAGAATCTCGACATGATAATACTACAATAACAAATTTGCCCGCCATACATCTACATTCAGATAAGGGGCTAATAAATGATAAGCGTATAGGAAAAGAAATTGCCTTGGACCGCTAGGGTGACCATAATGTAACAGTTATTGAAAAATATATCGTCTTTGTAATATTTAAAGCTAAACTAGATATTATAATTCTTGTTTTTGAGATGCATGTATTTCAAAAACTGTTGTAACTATAGTCTTACTTTAGTTGTTAAAATAAAAACACTTTAAAATTTTCTTTCTTGTGCATAGCTTTTTTTAATGACCTTTCCCGTATGAAACATATATAGCATAATTAGTTTATTTTTCAGTTAAGTTTTCAATAAAGTAACACATTATCAACATAGTAATAATTATTAGTAATAATTAGGTATGAAATAATTTGAAAATTGCTTAGTTGCCATAAAATCCAAAGACTACTTTTCTTGCGAATTAGGTATCAGCGAACAATGTAATATTTGGCGCTCTAAAGAAATACGCTTTAACTACAAAAATGTTAATGTAGTTTTTTGTTATTACATATTTATTCAATTTCAACTTACAAACACTTAAAAAATTATTTAAATTAACACTGAATTAAAAGTTATTAAAAATAACATTTTTTTAAAAAAAAACTAGCCCAGTTTCATGCATTATGAAATACCGTATACCTATAATATTATTGTTTGGAGCTTAAGCTTCGGAATTGAATAGCAATACATCTATGCGGTTTTACCGCCAATTACGCTTTTTGAAAGCTCTTGATGAAAAGCTTGTATTGGTTCCTCATAATAACATTTTGAATGAATGACAACTAGCGCACAACCGAACTCTATTCCTCTCTTTCGCGACTTTACTACATATTGAGGGAACTGACGGATCACTTATATTGTCTAAGAAGTATACTTCAGACAGAAGGATATATTACAAACATTTAAGCACTAAGCTATTTAGATTACATGTGCGACAAAAAAGAGGCAAACTTTTCGGACAGACCTGTAAAAATATATAGGTACTTACCTATATGAATTGCTACTGTCGCAAGCAAGAAACAAACCGAATCACAATCAACATATTAATCTCCAAAGAAAAACATATATCTCGCAAAATAACAAGTTTTACGACGAGACATAAACCAACGCACACAATAGATCAGCAAAAAAAGCTATGAATAACTCAGTATTACACTATGTTTGTGCCAAATATCCTTTCTAATAATACGCGATGAGATGTATATCTGTAATAGACTGGGGCCGAATAACGCGTAATAAATGATAACGAAATAAAGAGCGGGAAATTGCCTGGCGGTGTAGGGTGACGAAGCAATACCGGTTTTATTGGAAACTTTACCGGTTACTCTATGGATTAAGGTATGCAGGGTTAGAGGTTACGGAAATTGAAAATTTTTCTTCAGTTGGATGGTCATCTGAGTTACTTTTTATTAAATCTCAAAAGCGAAATTTTGTTCTTAAAATCATATCCATCATAGCCATAATTTTGTATCGTCGTTTTCATACTCATTACAATTAGTATTTTAAAGTGTGAACTAAAAAGCACTTGATTTACGGACCTCGGGCCTCGGCATCACTTTGTAAGATTTCCAAAAAAAATTACGTCATGCTTACACCTACCGCCTACCACAGATGAACAAACAAATTCACAATAATGGAGCGGTCAACACGTCCAAATATTTTGTTAATAGTGGCTCCCTACGGCGAGGCCTGGCCGTTCCGTCCTAATGGGCAAAAGAAGAAAAAAGAAATGTCATGCTGCCTGCCAGTAGCAAATAATTCGTTTCGCTATCTTTTGTTTGGAGAAAATAATCCCAAATAGTGCTTTGTTCGTTGAAAGAGTTTGGTGCACGGTAGCCGAGGAATTTAAGTGTTTTTTGTAGTGACCAAGTTTTATTAGCTTAGGCAAAGAAATTCAAGAATAAGTACGAATAAAATACAATAGATAATAAATATATAAGAGCATTAAATGCCCCTTGTATTTAATCATTAAATTGAACAACTTTTGTTCTACGTACAAGTATTAAGAACTAATAATTTGCATGCCATATTATGACGGCTCAATACATTTACCACTTTACTATAAGACCTTTGTATATCTATATAATATGTATTCTAGCAAATAAACTTTTCTATTCTATACGATATTGTGAAAACGCGAAAAAATAATTTTCATACAACTGACTTAGATAAATTTGTAATAAGAAAGTCCAAATTTGCGATTTCAGCAAAGTTGCAGAACGAAAGATGTTCATTTGATCAGAGGTAACCCACCTTTCATTTTTGTTACATTCTGTATATTGATTGCCAGGCAATTATTATACATATTCAGTCTATAAGTTACTAAAATTGCAGACAAAACGGACAGCTGTGTTAATTATTGCATTAATTAAACGAACAACTGATAATTAAAAAGGACAACTTATGTTGCTTATATTACTATTGCACTTTCATGAGCGATTTTAAATAAAATACAAAAAGAAAATGTCGTAAGTGCACCTTAAAAAGTTAGGTCATTGCGGCGTTTTGGAATTATTCACCAATGCCAGTTACGACATTTTAAATTATTCAGTAATAAAGAACGCGGTGCAAGCAATTTGTTTTGGCCAATCACAGAATGCGTTCTTTTTTTGAAACAGCCAATAGCGGAAGAGAGATGAAAGCTCGTTTTAATGCAGGGCTTCTGGCGGGAAATCGCTGACTGTTTCTACGTGAACGCTGCGGAAAAACGTTCACGGCATTTTCGCCCGTATCGTATTGTATAATCAGCCATCATGGAAGCCGAGGGCAATTCATGAGTGTGTTTCGACGATGAAAAAGCTTACCTCGTCTAGTTTTCTCCTGTAGGTGGAAAAAGGACGAACGCATGAAAAAGTATAAGAGTGAAGAGATAGGAAATATGCGGTTGTTACGCCTTTTTGAGTTTGCTGGCAAACAAAGCAATTTTCCAGCTTTTATTCTGTGTGGAATAAGTGATGAGCTGATGATCATCAAAAGAGTTTAATAAAAAAAACCGTTGTTTACAACATATAAAATTAATACTATAAACAAATAGGTACTTAATCCAGTGCGTTTTTATGACATAAATGTACATAGTGTAGTAATTATTATCACTAAGCAGATGGGTTTCATTCAAAATCATAGTATACCGTCCGCGCTAACACTGACATTTAATATTTTTGTGAGCACCCCTTATTTGAACAAAAGCATATTTCATAGTAGCACCGTTATTTGACTAGAAGTTGGGTTTTTTCATATTTAAGTTGGTATAACTTATTACTAATAATCCGATAACAACAAAAACCTATGTAACATCGACAACATTGATAGAAAGTGACTGGAGTGGATCTCACAGCTATAAAGACTTCTACCTAAGCTTTTAAAAAAAAGATGTTCGATTTGTCTAGAGCTCGAATGCACCTTGAATTTATACTATTACTCAACTACTTAAATTGGAAGGCGGTGTTTATTTGGTGAACAACAAAATAAAAAGGAGTTATATTACTAGAATAATAAAAAAAAGGAACGTTAGTGTTCGAATTTAATCTAAAACTCATTTCTGGAGCCGCACAAAGCTTTCTCTTCATACCCCTGTTTACAGTTTAATAGGATATCATAAAACAATCCGGTGCCCGCTCAGTGAGGCAGCCAGCTTTCCACCGACAATGATGGCCGTTTATCCGCGCACCAGCGAACCATTCTAAATTACGTTAATTTTGGCGCGAAACGGCTCACGTTCCGTAACACGCAGACTCGGAGCAATTTGTACTCGTCCGGGGTTGTTGGGTGCGATTAAAGTGGTTTATACGTCGCATTTATTTGAAAATTCAGCTGAAATGAATTTAGAAGATTTTCTGAAGAGTGCCTAAATGTAATTAATTTGATTTAATTGATATATATTAGGAACTTTTACCTCTCTGTTTGATTGACCTGATAAATTATACTATAACACATTTCACGAAATATTTTGTGAAACATAGAACTTGTGCTTATGTTTTTATTTATTACAGAAAAGCAAAAGAATCTGGCTTCCAGAAAACCACGGCCGTTCGTTTTATAACTTTTACAACTCAGCAGAAAGAATTTGTTACAATTTCTCCATAACAGTCAACCACCTTTGGTTGACATCATAAAGAATCTTTACAGCTTTTGGCATAATGAATGATAAACAAAGCCACAGGGACTGAGAAAAAAAAATACAATTGAGCGGGAAACGTTTTGACGTTTCGTGTAAACGTCACTCTTTCTTTTCTTGGTTTATGGTTGCGTTAAAGATTCAGCCTGTAATTGTTCAAAAAAGGTTTTGTGTGTATTTTTTTTATTTCTCCCGTAATGGCCGCTATCCCGCTGAGATGATGTTGTTTATTGAACTACCAGTAGCAAATGATTAGTTTCGGTCGCCATTCCAAAGTGTAAATAATCTCGTCTTACATAGCGAAGCTCGAAATCTTGTTTAAGTTGTTGGGACAATGACGAATCTGTTCAGTTCTGCTTAGAACTAACTACTTATTTAAATTGAAGTCAACCTATTTATTAAGGTTAGGCTAGTAATACGTCTACTAAAATAATTTAAAAAAGAACTGTGCGGCTGATGTAATTGGTACTTTTTGCAAGATACGATTCGGGGCGGTATTTTTGACTAATTAGGTTGTAGTTTTCAATTTTGTGTAAGTATGTATATATTTTTTGTTTGTTCATTTGTTTGAGACTATGTGTTTTTTAAGTAAACTTAATTTACTGTAGATTAACATTTCTAATTTCTTCTAAAATCTCGATATTTATCTATCAACTAAGTAAGTAAATAATTTTAACAAGAAATCATGAATAAAGTTATCGAAATTATTATTTACTAACTTTAATTCCGCATTTTATGAGGTTTGGTATATCTATACCTACATTATGTTTACAACTCACGGATTAGATAAATATCTAATCCGTGTTACAACTAGGCTATTAAACAGAATTTATAAAAATAAGTAGGAATACCAAATTATTTCTCAATGTTAACAATATAATATTGGATCAAGAAATTCGTAATTAAATAACCTCAACCTCCTTCTTTATGTCAAAAAAAAAGAAGAATCAAAGAAGATTTACTTCGATATGCAAGTTTATGCCAGTACTTTTCGTACTTATCCATGAAAACGAATAAAAACTCTTTTCTCACGTACCTACGTAACCCTTGCAAAAATAAAAGATATATCAAGGGACGTGCTCTCCCCTGGGGTGTCACATTTTCCCGCCAAAAAATAGTGCAGATAGCGGGATGATTGGGTCGGAATATCCGTGATGTGCGCCTACCGGGTGTTTACGACCGGCCCGGATTAAAAAGTAACCGGTCAGGTATATGGTAGGTACCGTTAGTTTTTCAAGGGATGTAAATTTTTTACTTTAGGAAACTTTATTAAATGTGGAGATAAAACGCATTGAAAAGATGTATAGTTGACATTTTTAAAGGCAAGAAAACATAGTCAAAAGATCCTATATTAAAGTTATAAATAAGGACAGACTAACAGTTATATTGCTGCTAGTACAAAAAGTGTTCAACCTATGTTTACCCCTAAAATGGTAATAAATATTAAGGATTTTTATGGAGTGTTTTATAAAAATTGACTGACAGTTTTTTAAGTATGATCAAGAGAAACTATACAGTTATAGGGTATTGCAAATATTTAGAAAATATAATGGGTTATTGATATAAATAATAAAAAAATGGTACTAATAATCATTTACAATAAATACTTATATAACATCACTAAAACATCATAACCAAACAATATGAGGAAAGGAATTACAATTTAGATGATAATTATTTAATCAGATGAAATGAAAATAAATTATTCCAAAATTGCGTTATCTCAATTAAAAAAAAAACTGTTACACATAACCTAACAATATGAGGAAAGGAATTACAATTTAGATGATAATTATTTAATCAGATGAAATGAAAATAAATTATTCCAAAAATGCGTTATCTCAATTTAAAAAAAAACTGTTACACCTCCTAACCCTATCGAGACGTTATCTCCCAGAAGGCTCATGAAAATAAAATCATGGCACGGACCGGGGCAGATTGAATTCAAAATTGGAATCAAAAGACAATCCTTTTTTTCTTCTTTATTGCAACAAATGGCGATCGGTCGGGTCGCCAGTGTTGAATTTTATATGGCTTGCATTGAAGAAACGAGGCTTGTAAGAGTGAAGACAAGTTTTTTGGAGTAAGTACTACATCGATTTTAACTGACGTGTCGCTCCTTATTATTTCTAATTAAACCCCTAATGAGTGTTAATATAGTCTCATATAAACTATTAATTGACCACGCTGAATACGTTAAAAACAACCGACTTCAATCGCAACAACTCCTATTTTGCTATGTTTTTGTTGATTTTCAGAAAAACCGCTGAATCGATTTCGATAAAATTTATATGGGACCACCTGTGAAGTATAGGTACCCTTTTAAACAAAAAATGAATTTTCCAAATCGGTTCAGGCGTCTTCGAGTAATCGGTGAACATACTTAAAAAAAATAAAAAAAAATGATTCCGACGAATTGAGAACCTACTCCTTTTTTTTGAAGTCGGTTAAAAAGAGTGTAAGTGCAGTGTCCGCTCAGGGTTTCACGTCGATCTAAATATATCTTGTGACACCTTAATAACTCTACACGTGTAAGCAATAAAGTTATTGTATTGTATTGTATTGTCGGTAAGAAAGAAGTCTCCAAGTGACGTAATATCGGTCGTACGTCACATCCGGAATTATTATTTGAAATTGGAATCAATTTTCACTCACACTGCCACTGTAGCTTCTCTGTACTAGCTTTATCTACCATTCTCTCACTTCCTAAAGGTTGCCTGGAAGAAATCGCTAATAGCGATAAGGCCGCTTCTGCACATTTCTTAGTTTCATTAGCCTTTAAGTTTGAAATGTATTTTTATGTTGGTGTCTAATATAATAAAGTATATTTACTTATTTACTTACAAGTTTTCTTCTTTTTTCCGTGAGTTTTCTTGCCGGGAGGGCATGAGCGTGTGTGATTTGAAAACAGCTCTTTTATTGAAATTGAAGTAAAATTTACTCGTGTTTTTCATTACTATCTTATGTACCTATTTTTTTTAAGTTAGTTTTCAAACTACTATATTGAAAAATGAAATCGTAGTTTATAATTTCAAACATACTTAATAAGAACAAAAAATGTCAATGATCAATGGAGTATACGTTGATGTCTTTTATATGGCCGATATATTTCACTCATGGACAAAAATATCGACTCAAGGTTTGTTGCACGACTTTTGAAAAAATCTAGCAAAAAAACACTAAATCAAAAGTTCAAATTTGCGTGTTTACTCTTTATGATTTTAGTTTGGGGGATTTTCTAGTTTTTTGTTTTTCTATTAAGTAGTTTTGTAGACTGAGTTCTTTTTTCAGAAGTTGGTCAACAGATTTTGAGTTGATTTTTTAGTCCAACAGTGTATATTAGTGTTAATCACACCCCGGACACTTCATACAAATTTCGCGTCATTGTTTACTACACACACATTCATGTTTCTACACATGTACTAGGGTTGAATCGAGATTCAATAATTAGCTCTCATTGCCTTTATTGTTAGCTAGACTTTTACAAATAAAGTGAAGGCTGTATACACCAGACAAGGCTGTATAGCCTTAGAAGCCTTTAATTCTTTCCTTAAAAAAAATTTTTTTTGGTTATTATACTGTGTTTTGGTTTGCCAACCCCTTGACAAATGGTCACACTTCGGTTTCACAGGAGGGGTGAGCCCAAGTAGCATTTCGAACTGTATAAAGGCTGTAGTATAAAATAATTTTACACTTAACGCTGTATTAGATCGCTGTATAAAGGCTGTGTAGCGGGCTACACAGACCTTCTAATTCCAAAAGGGGCCCCAAATTAGACAGCCGTGCAGGGTGTACAAACAGCTGGTTAACGGCTGTACTATCGCAGTACTAAGGCTGGCTTAAGGCGTAATTAGACACCATTATGCAGCGATAGTTCTTCAAATAAGAGATTTTTATTCTTACACGGAGCCTAAGGTTGAATAAAGGACTTTAAATTATCGTTTAAACTTTTTGTTACTCCGTAATGATAGTTTTGTGTGAACTCTGCAGCGCACCAGACATTCCATTTTGTGAAGTGAATTTTGTGGTACATATCGGTAAGTATTCATTTTAAATTTATCTGTTGTTATTTTGCTTGAGGCTTCTACTTTTTCGTGAAAGTGTATATGTATTATTAACAAAAAACTCACGCGCCCTTGAAATAAATACATAATGGTCAAAAATTAAATAATGTTGGAAAATTCAGAGTACTACCAGTCGTTACAAATCAACCTAAAATCGATTCTGACATTCAAATATGCTTTTCTATGGACAATTTACTAATTCTATTGCATATGTCTTCGAAATTTACTAAGTTAACGACAAAAATATTTGGTGTATAAATTCATAGGTTAGTTTTTAATGGCGTCCTAACTTAAACAGCCGTGGCTCTTCAAAAATTCTAATAGGAAGCTATTTGCTGAATTATGGCAAAATTTTAGAATACATGACAGCTTAAAGAGTAGTCGTTTCTGTATATCGGAATTTATTTATTCCAGCGGCTGCTTAGAAGCGAAAACCAAGTCCATATAACCCGTGTACACCGTTCACAATATGGCGGATAAATGAGTAACCTATTTAACCCTTTGGAAACACTTTCGGAAGAATTATCTTCTCCTGTGATGCCATAAGAGCACTAACGGCTGAACTATAGGTTAAACCTACACTCATAGTGTTGGATAAAAAAAAGAGTACGATTAAACTCTTACGCAGCCGAAGGAGTGTTTCTACACCGCAGTAAAGACCCTGGCTGTATAGGGGTTTCCGAAATTACCATTAATCAGCTGTTATCAAGCCATATATGATGGCTTTACAACAGAGTAAGTTTACACCAATATCCAGCAAACAGAAAAAATCAATGCTGTTAAACAGAATGGAGCTGTGAAAGAGTTTAAACTAAGAGGTCTATCCAGTCGTTAGGCAGCTCTAGTCGTCAAATTCTGCTTATGGTATATTTTCATACTAGATGCTGTCTATAAGCAATTTCCAATGCTCTTTAAAAGCAAAAAGTAATAATTTCGCCAGTATACAGCCCTTAACCAGCTGGACTGTATAAGACTACCAAATCTTGCTCTAATACAGCTGAAGACATTTTTGTACTCTCTTGTCCATCGACTATACAGTCGTCAACAGTTAAAGAACTGTATATTGGATTTTTTTTCAGCCTAAATATTACTTGGGAGGTAGCATTCAGAGCTGCAGCAGGGAGTGTCCATATTTTATAATGTCCTTATATTGAGGAGTTAATATTAGATGCTTACTGATGAAATTACCAATAAATTAAAAAGTTTCGTTCAATAGAAAAACAACGCTTGTTAAATGCCTGTTGTCTGAATATTTATAATGGTGTAGAAGCTATGAAAACGGATTTTTCATCACTTAAAATCAAAATTATTTTTGGAAAAAATACTTATTTTTGATTTTTACGCGTCTAGGTATAATGACAATGACACGGATTAAACAACAGTTCAGCTATGTATATTTTATTCTTCAAGTTTTACATAAAGATGTACATGGGGTGATGGTCGAACTAAGACTCACTTGTCAATACCTTGTTTTTTGTTCTAATCATTAAAATATTTAAAAAGTCTTTTCTCACAAGCGTACGCATAACTAGTTAGTAACCTATCCCTGACACGAGCGCCTTCTGATCATCTTCTTTCTTCCTCTCTCCAGGACATTTGGACGCAGTGCGAAAGAGAAGAGGTACTTTGATTTTAAAGAAGCGAAAAAGAAAATTAAATGGAATCCTAAGTAAAAGAGATTTTATTGTGTGGCGCTACCACAGTCTCTACAGTAACTACCTTCTTGATTTTTTGTAAATGTTTAACACTTTTATATTTCATGGTTTACAGAAAATTTCCTAAAAATGTTTGTGTCGATAAAACAATTGCATTTGACCTCTAAGAAAACGCCAATTACAATATTCGCCCGACTGCGTCAGAAGGAGGGTTATGTTTTATATTTCTTTGGCACGGTCTGTAGCCTAAACGGTTTGATGGATTTTAGCTGAGAGGTGTCGCTAGATTCGTTATACATTTTAATGAAGTCTGTAGCGTGTGACGCACCTCCGCCTTGCATACACACACATTAGTAGGTTAAGTCATTCATTATAATTAATATTGTACCAATATTATTGGCATTACACGTCTGACCAGTGACTTGTGCGTTTCATTTAACGTCTCTCCCGGGCCCCACATTGCATGGCGACCCTGCCAGTGCTGCCTCTTGGCAGTGCTGCGCGAAATGGGTAAATACGACTGGTATTTTATTTTGTCGAAGAGTGAAATAAAATATTTTTGGACAGTATTTCTGAAGAATAATAATTTTGCGTGAAAAGCTAATTTTGAACTGTGTCACTGTGAATTTAAAGGAAGATACGGTGTTATTTTTGGTCATTTATGACTATAAAAATTAAAACTATTCGCGAGGAGTTCGGCGAGGACTTTTCTGCTGACTGATTGTTGCGGGCAGCTGGGTGATGTTGGTGTCGGAGGAGGATGCAGCCGGGAGATGTTGGTATCAGAGGAGGATGCAGCAGGTTGAAATATGAGTCGTTTGAGTGCATCAGTAAAGTGAGTGGAAATGGGCTATCTATCAGTTT
Source organism: Coleophora deauratella (assembly GCA_958295455.1). Lineage (NCBI taxonomy): Eukaryota > Metazoa > Arthropoda > Insecta > Lepidoptera > Coleophoridae > Coleophora > Coleophora deauratella. Next base: position 3,401,662 of record OY282416.1, on the reverse strand, counting down.
AAGCAAATAAATAATAACCGCGAACAATTTTTACTATTTTAAGATATAATAATGGGAATATTGATGATTATTTTATGATTTTTTACTATAATTATGAGAAAGTAAAAAAAAAATATTTTATTCAATTAGTTATAATTTTAGTCATCATATTTATTTTTTGAAGAATTTAGTTTCCTTTGTAGGAAATACGGGACGTTTTACATCAATTTAATTTGTTTCTAAACTAACTGTACGAGTACGACGGTTTTTTTAAAAATTAAAAAATTTCGCTTTCTAATGAATAAAAATATATTTGAAATCAGGCGCAGTTGTTTACTAAATAACTAAAAAAAAAAGGAATTTGAAAGGTCTTTGCTATCGAAATAAGTCAAAATCTTAGGCATATGTGATTCAAATATATTAAATTGTAATCTTTTTTTTTTTGGGAATTGAAACTATGTCACAGAATACTGAATACAGTATCTCCATAAAAATAATTCATGAGGGCGAGTAGTTATACCTTTATAAACTGACAAACTTTTTTTTCACAAATTATTGTTGCTAACTTTGTAAATTGTACATCCAGATTTTAAAACTGCATTTCTTTTACAGTTTTATATTTATTAGAACTTTTGCCAGGTAAAGTTGCAATACAACATTTACAGATTAATATTAACTTTAAAAAAAAGTCCTGAGTTCTATCCTGTAAGTTAAGTACTTACCTGTTTATTTAGAACTGTACCTCTGTTTCGTACAGCAAAGAATATAAAGAAATGAAGTATTGACGAGATTTAATTTCAGTAAATTAATCAAGGGAACTCTATACTGTTTTACTAGATTTACAAAATGATTATATATATAATAAAATTTTCTTTCTGAAGAAATTAAATTATAAATTTATTTGAACATAATAATTACGTTAGGTACTTTTTACAATTGATAAGAAATCCATTTTACCGAAATAAAAATGATAAGTTCAACTGATCGTATGTAGCATAAACAGCTATCTTCTTCTGAGAAAAACAACGGCTATTAAGCTAATAAGAGGTATTTGTAAGACTATTAATTCTTAATCCCTTATTTAGATACAGTTATTTAAAAAAAACCGTGTGAACCAAATGGTTTTTATTTATTTATCCTAGGTATCTGTGTGTTTTATAAAAAGCGATATGTACAAGGTACAATATTTTTGGTATAGCTTGCATCGTCATAATCCTTTTGGAGATTTTCCGTTGAATTCATATAATTGACTTTTGAAAAAGAGTAATGTCTAATGTGCACTGACCTAACCTTAGGAAATAGGAATACATTCCAGATGACATAATTATCACATTTTTATATAACAATATAACAAAGATAATTTAGAGTTTTTATAATTTATATAATAATTTATAGAAAGAAATTGGAAAATAGAAATATAGAAAGAAATCTGAAAAAAAATGTATTTTTTTCTCGTAAGCGTTGTTATAAGGTTCTCACCAGTCACCTCTCTGTATAATATTTCTACTGGATTTGTTATTATGAAGTAAATAGAAATATATAATTTTAATAATCAGAAAGATAACTTTATTATTTCAAAAAAACACAAAGTAAACAAAAACTATTCAAGACTACAATTAAAATTACAGATATTCTTATTGAGTGTATCTTAAAAGGATAAATCATTGTTCATTTCAGTTTCTACATGTTTAAAAATTCAGCAATTGTTTTTAAGTAACAATAATAATTTCTACCAGTAATCTGTTAACTACTTATCGTTTTAAAGAGACTAAATTGTATATTCATATTAATTTAACTAAGAAAAGTTGTTCAAAGTAACGTTGCTCAATAGGTTGGTAGTATTTAAAAACTAAACATTATTTTTTCCGTCGGTTTCAAATCAAATTCTTGAAGTTATTTTTTTTAAAGAATTTCATAAGTACATAATATATTGGATTAATGAACTTAGCAACATAAATTAGAACACAATTCATTGCAACTTGTAACATGAGAACAAGACAACGTGATGTCGTTTTAGGTCTGTCGCCATCGCTAAGTTGCTGACAAACAAATTTCATCGAATTCAACGTGACTGCATTACTCAGGTGCATGATGCAATGCAGGTTGTTACCAAGAGAGTACAAAGATCGTAATTCAATAACTTGTGCGATGTGAATAATATTTGAATTGTTTGTTAATAGTAGGTAATTACAATACGACAGGATAACAAAGTTAAATAAAGTACTGTGGTTAAAGAAGTTTAGGAAAATACTATGTTTGGGTTGTTAACGATACATACTTACAAATAATAATAATCGAGATTGCAATAGAGAAAAGATGAGTCTTATCAGTAGAGACAAAGTAAAATGTAATCAAAATCTTTGGATTATGAAAAGGAATGTATTATGATAGTAAATAATGTATTAAAACCCTTTTGTACCAGAAGAGTGCGATTGGTTACATTACTTACAGACAGGAAAGTGAAAAAGAAAGTTTAGTACATAGCTACCTAGCTAAATTATGTAGAACGGATTATGTATGGCATTGCATTAAATATATTTTTGTGCCATTTTTGAGTGCAATTAGTTGCTTTGGTTTGAGAGATAAGATAAAGGTATGTTTTTTTTTGGAGTGATGGTAATGTGTGGTATTGGATAAATGAGAGCATGGAATAGTTTGGTTTATGAGTTTAAGTGCAGCAATTGGACTGATCACCCAAGAGTTGCATATAATTCTTGTTAACTAAAATATTCATTTATGGATTGGTTATATGAAAGAAATTGAGTGAAAGTTATGAATAAATAAATGAGAACGGAAGTGTATACGGTACACAAATAAAGGTACGTTAGGGGTCAGATCCTTCAGATTCGATCATAGTGTAAACTAGGTTTCTCCGTGAGAACTGTTGGAGTCTTATTTTGTTTGATGGCTTAAACCATGACTCCATAAATAGGGTGTGCGCACAACCCGCGTAATGCACGAGTTGCTTACGTTAATTTAATATGTTTTATTATAATATTGTAGAGTCGACTCAAGTGATATGTACGTACCTTGTGAATAAATATTAAAGGGACCGGCCGGCCCATACCGAAATGGTATAAGTATTGAATGTGTAGTGTACCGATAAGCTAAATATAAAAAAGCTGATGAAGGATGAAATTAAAGTTGAAATAAGTTTGTTCAGCGACGAAGAATAAATGGAAATGGAGGAAATTGTTGAAAATATAAAACGGGAAATATGAAAAGTAGATAAAGGTAAAGAAATTGTTATAAAAATGAGTAATTGAATGGAAGAAGCATAGAAGATGTTCAAATGACATAATAATGAGAAGATTTAAAGGAGATATATTTTTTACCACCAAGTGTGAAATTAACCACTTAGATTATTCTTTGGATAAATTGAGATAATAAATACAGAAATAACTTGAATTGCATACCGAACATTTAAAAAATATATATTTTATTTAGGTCTTTTGACGAAATATATTAATATCACTTAGGTAACTGTTAAACTGAACTTTGTTGTTATTTTGATAAAAGTTGAGAGCAATGGAAAGATAAAAATATCCTGTTGTCATATAAAAATCAAATTAAATTGGAAATTAGGGAAATAGACAAAGTATTAAAATAACAGTAGTTTTTACTCAGGTATGTTTAAAAACGATATGCTGTCAGCGAAGTTCACTTAATTAGATTAAGAATTTTATATTTTATATTTAAAAAAACTGGTCTTTCAAAAAAAAAAGATTTGAGTAGAATCTTTGTATTTTTATGTTTATTTCGCGTGTTGAAAGAATATTAAATATATTATGCTACTACACGATGAATTTCAAGTGAAAAATATGAATAATAATAATAAATAAGAAAATAACTAAAATAACAGTATTTTTTTTTGGTTGCTGAAAATGCTATCGTAACATTATTAGTGTTTATATAATTTGTCACCATTAATTTATAACTGTGTCATGTCTTACTGAAGTCTCTGTTTGTCACTGAGTTTATATTTAAAAAAAAACCTTGAAATATTATGTACCAAATTTTTTGTTTGTACAATAATTCAAAAACTAGAATTCATCTTGATTTAATAACAGTGTAACCAAAAGGAAAAATCTAGAATTATTTACGTATACACATAAAGAACTTATAACACTTTCGTGTATGTATTGTGATTTCGATGAAATGTTTTGTACTGATTTCCGTAGATGATTAATTAATGAAAGTAAAACATTAAATATACTTACGATTATTTTTTGTATGAGTTTTAAATTTAAGTATATTTTATGTCTAATGCAGATAAAGAACAAACTGAAATTATACCTATATTCAACTGTTGTAAATTGTAATAGACAAACACAGAGGCTATTGATTGTAAACGTAAATCTTAAAAATGAAACGTAAAAATGTAATGTTTAATTTTATAGGCCAAGTTGAAATATTTTATTGTTAAAGTTTTTTAAAAAAGTATGTTGCTACTTTTTTTTTCAAAAAGGGGGGAGGTGTAGCGTGTGACGCACCTCCGCCTTGCATACACACACATTAGTAGGTTAAGTCATTCATTATAATTAATATTGTACCAATATTATTGGCATTACACGTCTGACCAGTGACTTGTGCGTTTCATTTAACGTCTCTCCCGGGCCCCACATTGCAAGTCGGTTTAATTTAAACAATACAGGGTGTTAAAAAAGAGGGTTTGAAATTTTAGGGGTTACTCAGAATCAAGTATAGAATACAGGAAAAATATTGCAAAATGGGCTCTTCAAAAATTTTTTTCAGATTCTCATACTAAATCTGAATAGTTAATCAAGAAATGGAAAACTGAAAAAAGAAGTTGTGGAGACGATTTTTTCAATATTTTTCCTGTATTCTATACTTGATTCATAATTTATAATTCATTTATTTGCTCTGTACAGGGTAAAATACAAAAATGCAAGATAACAAAGCATAAGGAATCACCTGATACAACTATTATAATAGCATGCAAACATTAGAAAACAATTCATCACAGACAAAAACAAATTACTAAGGTTACTTATAAGTTCTACATTCAAATCAATACATTATTTAATAATTGTTTTACATTATAAATACTGTTAAATTACATTCCAAATTATTCAATAATTAATTATTATTTTCAAAATATGTCAAAAGGTAAATACTTTATAATCGATTATTAAGGTTTCCGTCAAGAAGTTCTTTGACACTGTCAAAGTTATGCTCTAACAGCCAATGACATAACTTCTTTTTGAAAATAATTAAGGGTAGATTTGTTATAGTATCTGGTACCTTATTAAAAATCTTAATACACATATTGAAACAATTATTTTGATAAAGAGTTGTTCTTGCACAACGATCTAGAACTAGTTTATTCGAGTGTCTCGTGTTACGAAGGTACACATCTTTGGCAGTTTTAAACAAATTAATGTTCTGTTTCACGAAAACACAAACTTCATATAAGTATATACATGCTAGGCAATGTTAGCAGCTTTAATTTAGCAAAGAGTGGTTTGCACGAGTCAAAAGGATGGACACCACACATTGCTCGAATGCACTTTTTCTGAGCAATGAAAACCTTATTCGCTAACGAGCCATTACCCCATAGCAATAGACCATATCTTAATACAGAGCATACACATCCATGGTACGCCATGAGGGTAGTTTGTATTGACGAACCTTAATCAATTTACTCAAAACATACACAAAACTATTTATTCTACCGCAGATATTATTAATGTGTGCGTTCTAATTAAAAAACTTATCAATAGTCAAGCCAAGAAACTTCACCTCTTCAGCTTCTGTCAAAGATTGTTCTATATGTTTTATATCCAAAGTAACTTGATTGCGATGTCTTGTCAAGAAATTTACATATTTAGTCTTAGTCAAATTTACAATTAAATTATTACTAGATAGCCAATTCACAATGCTTTTTACAGTTTCATTTATTTTATTTTCAAATAATTTAGTGTCATTTAATGTAGATGTCACGATAACAGAAATATCATCAGCAAAGAGAATACATTTATATTTAGTCACTTCAGGCAGATCGTTAATATAAAGTAGGAAAAGGAGTGGACCAAGTACACTAGCTTGCGATTCTGAGTAACCCTTTAAAATTTCAAACGCACTTTTTTAACAACCTGTATATGGTTAGGTTATTATTGGTTGTATTGGTTAGGGTCCAGTAGTGGGGTATATATATATTATTATATTAATAATTAGATTAAAAAAATATTCAAAATCTGGTATAATACAGGGTTACAGGAAAGGTCTAGGTGTAAATCTAAATGCCCTACACGTGACCGCGGGTGATGCTACGTGCAACACTAGGCAACCGCCCCGTGTATACCTTGTGGATAGAACGGTTAAATGTGCCACACGATAAGAAGAAGAAGAAGGAAAAGTCGTACTGAATATTAAAGGACGTTATTATTCAGGTCATGTCTGTGGATTTGATCCTATGATATGGTGTCCGAAACTTAACCGTTATGGAGATATTGAACTTTAAAGATTTTTTTAAAAATCCTCAATTTTTGGCATTTTGGATTAGTGCTTCTGGGGTACGTTTTTCTTATGTAACTGGTTAGAAGGCATGTCAATTAATAAAAATGATTAACCTAAACTGAACCTACTACTAACAGCTTAAAAATACTGCTTGACAACAGTTAGAATTAAATAATTTCCTACAAAAGTTTTTAAATTTGAAGCTCTCTGTTTTTAAAAAAATGTATGAAACTTATTTTACAAATAGTTTAAAAAACTTCTAGGTCTCTTTAGCTATTGAAAAAAGTATAACACTTACTATTAAATAAATATAATATAGAAAAGTATAACACTTACTATCATCTTCGCTCCACTCTGCTCTACTTTGCTCCGCCCCGCTTCAGTGGAAACACATGCTTCTATTCTCTGATCTTCTCCGCCCTGCTCAGCCCCGTTCCGCATCAGTGGAAATGCACCCCAAGGCCTTTAGTCTTATTAATCGATGAGAATCTGTAAATTAAAGAATCGATTAACAAGAATTAAGGCCTTAAACAAAGTTTTGAGAAGAAAACTGCTCTTCGTTTGAAGCTGAAAAGGACTAGAGTTGTTAAAAAAATGTACCCTCTGCTAACTTAACTGTTATTTGGTCAATATTTTGCCTATTTAATAGTAAGTGTTATACCTTTTGGAATAGCTAAAGAGACGTAGAAGTTTTTAAAACTATTTGCAGAATAAATTTCATACATTTTTGTAAAAACAGAGAGATTTTCAAATTTAAAAACACTTAATGAAAATTATTTAATTCTAACCGTTGTCAAGCAGTCTTTTTAAGCTGTTACTAACAGCTTAAAAAGTAGGTTAAGTTTTGGTTAATCATTTTTATTAATTGACATGCCTTCTAACTAGTTACATAAAAAAAATGAACTCTAGAAGCACTTATCCCAAAAAAATCGATAAAAAAGCCAAAAAATTAAGGATTTTTTAAAAAATCTTTAAAGTTCAATATCTCCTTAACGGTTAAGTTTAGGACACCATATCATAGGATCAAATCCATCAGACATGACCTGAATAATAACGTCCTTTAATATTCAGTACGACTTTTCCTGTAACCCTGTATACCTATATTGTTACCTTTATTGCTCTATATCGCAATAAAGTATGTGAATTTGAATTTCTGAATTTGAATTTTATATTTTTTCCAGACACTTAAAGTTGTTTTGTTAAAAAGTATTTTTAAAGTTTGTTTATAAAAAACACACACTTCTACTTGCATGTTACATAGATTAAGATCATATAAAGTCATTCAGATAATTGAGCTATAATTAATATACTTATAAAAAAAACGCGAAATCCCATTTCACCCAAAACAAAACTACGTATATCTCGGAAACTAAATGCCGGCCACTGGACCCTTTTTTCTTGGACTCCCACATATAGTCAGAATAATTAGAAGGGAATAATAATATAATAATAATATCTGGGACAAATCACACACGGTCATCTGGCCCCAAACTAGGATTCCCTGTATCTTGGGAACCAGAGACTGATATACATATACATATACTTTTAAATACATACATAAGTATATACATATAATACATATATACATATAATACACCCAGACTCAGAGCAAACATTTCTGCTCATCACAGAAAAGTTTGCCCTGAGTGAGGATTGAACCCACAACTCTCGGATCAGAGGTCAGGATCGCATACCTCTTAGCCACCGAGTCAGTAATAATGTAGTTTTTGAAGCGTTTTTGAGATAAAAACATTCACTTTTACTCCCTAAACTGAGATGGCAATTTATAGGTTACTATATCTACTAAATAAAACCAAAACTAAGTGTAAATATTATATCTAAACTCTATCTATACAGCCTAAAACAGAGAAAAATAACTATCTCGAGAAAAATTAGTACCTAATTATTAAAAAATACCGAAGTGTTCTATAATTGTATATACTCTACAAAACGCACAAAAAAGTTTGATGCTGTTAGTTAACCATAAGTTTCTGGGGAGTTTCATGAGAAACCCTAGTTTTTGGAGTCACTTTTAATTTATATTCTGTTGTTTTTATACTTTATTGATTTCTGAATAAGATTTTTTTTCACAAAAGGGAACAAATAGACTGAAATATTTATTTTAAAATATGTACTTTACTATGATATTTTTATTACAGATTATTAGAAATACAGCCGGCTGTAACATTACAGACGCAATAGTAATTATTATTCAATATCCAAAATAAAAATAAAAACAACTTGCGTATTGACGTGGCCAGAACTTAAAGCCACAAAGACCTGAAAAAACTTACAACTTTCTTTACGAACTGTAGCAAAAAATCTGTCACTTTGCTTTGAATTTAGCCGCTCGGTGCAAAAGACAAAAGCCGAAATTCAAACAAGGAAATATTTTGTCATCTTCGACAATGCATTCAACCTTCATGGTGTACAAACTCTGTTTGGTTGAAATCTTTTTGCTGAAGCGTAACGGAGTTGTCTATGATTGTCTTTATTTGCCGCCGCCGCCGCCGCCATTACACAAATAGAAATGGTTTTACTACTTTATTCAAATTTTCACCATTTTACGGTAGTGGCTAATTGTTATATGGCGGTCGGGCGTAATTATGATACTACCGCAATATGCCGGCAATAAAAATGAGGTAAAGAAACTGCGCTTTATGGCTTGGCTGTCGTAATGTTATTTGTCATATAGTTTTGGCGGCAATACTTGATATTAAGTCAAAAGTAGTCAACTGTACATGAAATATGATTTACCGGCGTAAACAAAGGAATTTTAATAAGTAACTACGTAGTAAGTAGGACTAGTCGGGTGTTTATTTGGGCTTAATCTGTCTAAATGTTTGACAATCAGTTGTACGGAAGTGTAGAATAGAATAGTTTATTGGCTCGAAATGAAGTTACATTTTAGGTGGACATATTACAAAATATAGTTTCTTTACATTTCACCAGCAGCTGGCATGCAATTTTGTCATATTACAATTCAGTTTACAAGGATATAAATATACCTATTAGTTAACATAAAATTTTAAATTATTATTATTATTACATGCTTGTCAAAATTTAAACTTAAAATATTCATCAACAGAAAAGAAGCAGCCATCTGTAAGCGTTTTTTTAAATTGAAATTGTATAAAGTTTAACATCTTAAGCGCGTATAAAGTTATACATCTGTAATTGTATACAATTTAACATCTGTAGTGATACAGAACTGCAAAATCGTACTAGTAACAACCCTTTCGTACTGCCAGAAAAATCATCACCATATGGCCTCTAGCACATTCAGTGTCCTGTACATGACATCCTATACTAATGCGAGGTAAAAGTCCAAGACTCTGTGTGTGTGTGTGTGTGCGTGCGTGCGCGTGTGTGTGTGTGTGTGTGTGTGTGTGTGTGTGTGTGTGTGTGTGTGTGTGTGTGTGTATGTGTGAGTGTGTGTGTATGTGTACCGAGGGGCCTATCTCGATTGAGCAACGAGCTAACTAAATAATTGCAGTGTGATTCTGCTTGACTGAACTTTGGTTAACATACGGTCCCGCGTAGTCGACTCGCTCTTGACCATTCGACATTTTTGATGACTTATAAGTCTTATGCGAGCTTGAAAGATTCCCCACAAGCCTAACAGGGAAAGTAAGCGACAGTAAAGGACTACAAATAATAATACAAAAACACTTAACATTTTATAAACAGGACCGATTACCATCCCTATAGCACGCGCGCTGAACTGCTAATCCCCCTAATCCAGGGTAAATCCCTTGTTTATCCACACCGATCCGGATAAATCCGGATTAATTGTCTGTCAAATTGCCGTGCGTGGGGCGCTTCGCCACCTGCGACCCGATGCGCCCCTTTTTAGGGTTCCGCGGTAGATTGCTCTTTAGATCTAACGAACACTTCCCGAAACGTTGAGTGTACAAGTTCCGAGTGGTAAGAACTTTGTACTAGGTAGAAAAAAATATGACGATTTAAAGTATGTGCAAGGCATCTACTTAAATAAAAAAGATTTTAGATTTTTTGATTTTGATTTTTTGATCAGCAACACTTACTGTTGAACTCAGTCTTAAAATTAGCGGCCCCATTCAAATATAAATTATTAAGGATTATTTATTGAATATTTTGATCTTCAAATTAATTTTCAAGGACATGACGTTTGTTGAGCGCAGTCCGCAACATGTCAGATCAAGAATACCATTAATTTGTTTATTTTATAATTAATATAGTAATTAGTAGGAGTTAGTAATTTTTTTGTACTAGCTAAAATGCAGCAAATGAAACGAAACTATTTTCTCCGGGGCACCTACTCGTATATAATCAAAGCAAAAAAACATCATACAAAGTTTGGAAATCGACTGATTTATTGTTGACATATGGGAAGTTGTCATTTTTATTTTGCTTCGAATTGATATGGGAATTTCCTATTGGGAAGTCGATATACTTTGCTATAATGATGCTTAGACCTATAAAGTTCACTTGACAAGTTGCTCAGTTTAAAGAGTAATCTACATTTAGCCGCTTGTCAGTCAAATCAATCAAATCAAAATCTTTTTTATTTAAGTAGATGCACACACTCTATTTTTTTTTTCTAAAAGCTCCTACTATTCGGAAACTGTACACTCAACGGTAATACACAATTCTACCGTTGTGAAGAATGTCCGTAGATAGTAGATAAGATTTTAAGATTTAATCTTTGGTATATTTATTTGGTATCTATCTATGAACACAGACATGACATATAACATTATAGCTACTTTTTTTATGGCAGAGGTGGCAAACGAGCAGACGGATCACCTGATGGTAAGCAATTACCGCCGCGCCGCCCATAGACACCCGCAACACCAGAGGAGTAACAAGTGCGTTGCCGGCCTTTTATATGGGAGTACGCTCTTTTCTTGAAGGTTACAATGAATTACATAAATGATATTCTATCGTTTTTATACACTCAAAAATAAATACTTATGTCAGCGTAAACGGAACCCTTTGCATTTTTAAATCTGACACGCACTTTCCCTCTGTAACGAAACATCGTAAAATATAAAATAAAAAAATGAAATGAAAAGTCCAAAAAGAATTTGCGATTTGAACAAAGTTGTAGAACAAAAGTTGTTCAGTTTGATGGGTAAAAGCCAACCTTGAAGTATTATCACACCTTTCTGTTACATTCTGTATAATGCAGTATTCAAGTAAGCTTACAAAATTTGGAGCATTTAAGTAAAGTAGCGATTACACTATCCTGAATTTAGGAAGCCTAATAAGAACCCAGAAAGGATGAAACATAACTTTTCTAAGTCTGATTTGATTACACCTAAATAAGAAAAATGGCAATTTTGTTGAAATTCGTTTTTAATTGAAAACATACAACAATTTTAGTCCCAACCTCATTATGCGTGTTTTTTTTTCAATGCTCGAATTGGAACCCTATATTTTTAAACGATAAAAAAAAAGGAAGAGGTTCTCAATTCGTCGGAATCTTTTATTTTTTTATGTATGTTCACCGATTACTCGAAGACGCCTGAACCGATTTGAAAAATTGTTTTTTTGTTTCAAAGGGTATACTTTACAGGTGGTCTCATACAAATTTTATCGAAATCGATTCAGTGGTTTTTGAGAAAATCAACAAAAACATAGCAAAATTGGAGTTGTTGCGATTAAAGTCGGTTGTTTTCAACGTATTCAGCGTGGTCAATTACCTATTGATTTGAGCAAAGTTGTAGAACAAAAGTTTTTCAGTACGATGAGTAGAATCCCCAGTTAACGGGTCCTACACCAATTTTGTTACACCCTGTATAGGTTATGGAACCTTTCAATCAAGTTCATTGCTTTTTTAAATTACCTTTCGTTAACCCATATCGTCCCCACGGCAGGGGCACGGGTCTCTTCGTATAGCCCGAGAAGGTTAGGTCATAGGTACTCTACACAAGGGGGCCAAGTTCGGATTGGTAAAATACACAATGGAAGAAAATAAGATTATCTCGAGAAATAACTATTATTATTTAAAAAAAACATGTGAGTGTTTTATTTTGATTAGTTCTCCAAAATGCACACATAAAAATTGGCGGTAAAAAATTTGAATTGTTATCAATAAAATATTTTCTATTCTATTCTAATTGTTATTACCTTTACCTCTATAATACTGCCCCCATAAGAGAGAAGGCGGCTATAAGTACATATACAGGGTTATTTTTGACCCCCCCCCCCCCCACCAAAACTTCACAGTGGCTTCTACTCATGGAACTGAGCAACTTCTCCCATGGATGGAACGAATGGTCAATTCGCAAAAAAAAATTGGGCATCTTCATACAAAGTATCACGTGATCAAATTAGTATGAAAGGTCCAAAATTTTTTTTGCGAGTTGACCGTTCGTTCCATCCATGGGAGAAGTTGTTCAGTTTCATGAGTAGACTGTAAGGTTTTGGTGGGGGGTCCAAAAATAACCCTGTATGGATGCCCTGTATGGAATTTCATTCTACATAACTACTTATATGTTCCTGTCCTACTCTCCCTTCCCCTTAAATACCAGTTTTTTGTCGCCCTAAAACTAATTGTGGTTTTATTAGACGGTTCTTTTAACTGTGACTTATTAGAAGCGCTTAATGCACTATTTAGTTGAGTGGCAATAGGTACGGATTCAGGTAGGGGGATGCATTTATTTAAAAGTAGATTTTGCCCGCAGTTCTGCCAGCGATGATATTGTTTTTTATGTATTACTGTGCTTGGGTGTACTTGACGGGTGCACAATTTCTTTTGGTCCTCTAAATTGTGTCAACTTTAGGAACTAGCTTTCATGAAATATATTTTATTGTCACTGGTATATAAATAAACAAGGTACATAATAAAAGTAAATCAAAAACACTTATTTATACATATATAGCAATGTGAGTAAGTATGTCAATCTTTAAACAAAGTATTAAAGAAATCATCGGAATTATAATATTTAAGACTATACAATTCTATTAACCTCAGCTTCGTTTACCAGAAGGGCCCTGTATCGGTGGCCTCTCTTGACTTGACCTGAATACGTCCCTGTGCGCGGTTAAAAAAGTTCTGATGCGACAATTATGTTATTTCATTCCTCCGGTCTACTGGTGATAGTTCTATTTATAAACCGTTTAGCTTCAAAAGAGCATTGAGGGGTTATTTTCAAATGAACAATCTTGTTATTTTAATAGTCATCCGCTAAGAAGGGAATATATTAGTTTGTGGTTATCTACAGGACATGTTGTTTTTTTTAGATGAAATACAGTAAGCGAAGCGGTGTGGTTCAGGGCTTCTTGCCGATCGCTTCTCGGCTTCTTGTCGATCATGCAAGTTAAAGGACTACAGACACGATCATTAGCTGGATGGGTTTGACTGTTAGTGGCTTTTATCTTGGCTGTTTCCGTGCTTAGCGAGGCATGTTAAGCCGTTGGTGCAGGTTGCTATCACTATATAGCAGTTGTTATGCCATGTTAGAGGCCGTATAGGCGGCTTGAAAACTATTCACAATGGGACTGGCCTTTTAGCCCCCACAACGTCCACCAATCCGGACTTGGCCACGTGTGGAGTACGGTGTAACCACCGATACTATGGTAAAATAAAAGACCCGTGTCCCAAAAATGGGGACGCTATGGGTTGTTGAGAAAAAGCGGCAAATGGCACATTCTACTGATGAAACTGAACAACTTTCCCCTAGGAACCTACAGATATTACAAGGTTTACAAATTGACTATTAAAATTATTGGGAGGACATTAATCTATTTTATGTTTATGGTATAGCTTTTTTTGAAAAAGCTGTTCAGTTTTAGGAGTAGTCTAGTTCCTATTTACTTTTTTCCATAATAATTGGTTAGCCCTTGGCATAATCATCAACAGCGTCTTATTATATGATGATTTTGCCTGATCAAGATTTCCCAACGCAACGGGGAACTTAGTTATCTTAACCTAATGCCAGACTTAATGTAATGTTTCTTAAATACCTATCATATTTACCATAATTTCATTAGGAAAATATCCACCCTTAAAATGAAAGCCATGAGATGCCCAGTCTGAGAACCAGCGTCATTAAGTTCATTCATACCATCGACCTGGTTTCCTGACTTCAGTGGTTCTAAACCCAAAGTGTTTTAAACTCCAAGTTTTGTCTGAAGACGTATGTACTCAAAATGAGATTGCCTCCGCAGCGCCCCCCACGCTCCCGGTGGCTGGGGGGTCAGGGGCGTCGTATTTGCCCCCACCCGGCTCCAGATTATATTTTAATGCAATAATAGAGACGTGATCATACAGCGTTTACGAGGGAGTCGACTGCTGCACGCGGGGTAAAAGTCGGAGGATTTTACAAAAGAGATTGTATAACGTTGGCAAAAAAAATTAGATTTTACTAAAAAGTGCGCGAAACGTGCGCGTTACACAATCCGGTAGTTGACTGCTAGTCATTTGAGTTACTTTTTATCAAATGTCAAAAACGGCATTTTGTTCTACAAATGGTTTGAAATTTTGTACGATGACGTCATTGTTCAAAATAGTAGTTTGCATACCTATTAGGTAATTTTTATAAATTAAAAATTGAAAATGCAAAAATGAAAATTAAAGTGAACAAGTTTTTCAATAATTTCAATTAAAGAGCTATTTAATCAAAAAAGTTTCGCAATTAAATTTTCATGCAGTCAACTCCCGGATTGCTTGTAATTTTTGAAGACCTAGAATAATCAGATTAAATTACGATTTGCTGATAGTTGAGGTATTTTTTCTGAAGTCTACAAGTCCTGGAGACTTCGCTCAAATTGTATAACATTTTTTGGACTCTCCACACACAATAGCCAAATAGGCGATCAACTTGTATGAAAAGTCCATATTTTTTTTGCAAATTTAGCAATTTTGTATTAAGGCGATGAGTAGAAGCTTCAATTTACGGAACATATACCTATATTTTTTTACTCCCTGAATAAGTCAACTTAAAAAGTACATTGGGTATGTAGCAATGAGCATACTTTAAAAAATGTGCATGGATTTGAAACAAAAAAGATCATATCTCAGGACTTGTCTGCAGTAGCTTCGTACCGTGTAGACGCGTCAGCCCGTTGGGTCAGAGATTAAATTTGCTCAAATTTAACCCAGTTTATTTGCAGCCAAAACGTACAGTGTGCAAAACAAGTTCCTTATCTTTTATATTAAATTACTTTATTTATTTAGGTTTAAAAATCTTATTCGTTCTTCTTCTTCATATCGTGTGGCACAATTATAGTATGTTTGTTTGTTCCCTTTGTATTCGTTCCAAAAGTACAGATACCTGTGTTATGTGATGTCTTAAATATACAAAAAAACTGGGCAAGTGCGAGGCTGACTCGTGCATCGAGGATTCCGTACAAACAAACAATATTGAGAATTTTACCATCTTATTTTAAAACCATAGACTTCTTATAGGTTTTCCTGTATCTGTTAGTACTTGAACAACTGTTTTTGTTTTTTTTCAAAATTTTAAACTCCGTAGTTTCGGAGATAAGGGGGAGGAGAATGGTCTATTTTCGTCTTTTTTCTTAAATATTTTTTAAACTATCTCTTTTGAGATCCTTACAATAGAATAAGCCCTTTGAGAAATGTTTTGGGAACCTTTTTACGGTTCCGTACCTCAAAAGGAAAAAAGGAACCCTTATAGGATCACTTCGTTGTCCGTCCGTCTGTCTGTCTGTCTGTCAAGACCCTTTTTCTCAGGAACGCGTAGACGTATCAAGTTGAAGTTTATATCAAATACTCAGGCCTGCAATCCCTTGAAGCTGTGAAAAAATCAAACTTCTATGCCAACGCAATCAGGAGATACGGCCGTTTATTTGAAAATTCGCATGGGAATCAAAACCTATAGGGTACTTCCCGTATACCTAGAATCATGAAATTTGGCAGGAAGCAATGTCTTATAGTACAAGTAAAAGGAAAAGTACGAAAACTAAAAAAATTTAGTTACATCAATTTTTTTTTGCGATGTAACAAAAAAATTTTGGTTTTGGTCAAGACATGTGTAAATATGAATTTATACGGAACCCTCGGTGCCCGAGTGCGACTCTCACTGGCCGGTTTTTTTTAGTTTTATGAGTAGAAATCACTGCTATTTTTCAAGTACCTACATATTTTAGAAGGATCCTTTTTTAAAGTAGCATATCTCTGTTCCCCACTGTTCTTAACACCATAGAGTAATACTCAATTATTAAAGGATCATCCCCTTCCGCTCCTCAGGGTCTAGCCAGTAATTTTGAATACATTTTTACGTTGGAAAGGAAAATAACAAACCCAGGAGGGCCACGCCAAAAAAGAATTTAGGTAGAATAACCAGGGTCTTCTGAAATACCTGAAAAAAGTTATTTAAAAACCATCCTTAACACGGCACACTCAGGTTTAGCCATTTCGTAATAACGAGAAAACGAAAATTTATATGTAAATCTGTCATAAAAACAAATCATAAAGTCGGTTTTTTTATTTTTAAGAGACAGTGACATCTAGTGTTGAGTAGATGGAGTATTTAATGTGAGCGCCATCTATCAGTTTGTATTTAGTACCAGAATTCAATATAACAGTATCGCTACTCGACGCTAGATGTCGTATCATTTTGCTTAGTATACAAACTTTTTTTCTATCGGCAACACTAATCGTTATGTCAAATGTCAATGTCGTGTATTTCCAGCAGTGTGACCATTTGTGGCAGATTTCTGCCATTTGGGCAGATTTGGCTACCTTTTTAACTCTGGCAAAATAAGCTGAGACGATTTAAGAAAATACATAAGGTTAATTTTCTTATTAACTTAACTGAGCGGGTGCGTCGGGCGGGCGGGGTTCCACATAAGTAGTTTGGCAGATTTTGGCAGATTTTTTTGCCACTGTCGGGCAGATTCGCTAGTTTTGAGATGGTCACCCTGATTTCCAGCGCTGGCTGTCAGCTGTGCATGTGCAATGCGATGTTTTGGTTGATTTAAACGTGAGAAATTCCATGTTTCCGTGATAAATTAATTAGTTATTATGATTGCGTGAAGTGTTCCAATCCAATTTGTAATTCCACGATGGAGCGGCTGTACGCACTCGGGGTGACTTGTATCGAGTACATTCAATACTGGTGAGATTTCTTTTTACTTTTAAATTAAATATTTGGGTATAACAGTTGTAAATTTAGGAAATCTCGGTTGGGGTACACATAGTTGGGGCTGCCTTATAGGACTTAGTATTCACAAAAAATATTTCGCATGTTTTCCATACTTAAGAATTAAAAAAAATATATAAGGCAGCCCTCTTAACTGCACTCCGTCCGAAATCTCTAAAAATTTTAGTTTACTAGAAACTCCCTCCAATAGATTTTTTCAAATATAAGTATTACATGCTATTACATAATTACTTCGAAAGTTTAAGTTTATACAGGGTTACAGGAAAAGTCGTACTGAATATTAAAACACGTTATTATTCAGGTGATTTCTGATGGATTTGATTCTATGATATGGTGTCCGAAACTTAACCGTTATGGAGATATTGAACTTTAAAGATTTTTTAAAAAATCCTCAATTTTTTGGCTTTTTTGTCTATTTTTTTGGGATTAGTGCTTCTGGGGTACGTTTTTTTGATGTAACTTGTTAGAAAGCATGTCAATTAATAAAAATAATTAACCAAAACTGAACCTACTACTAACAGCTTAAAAATACTGCTTGACAACGGTGAGAATTAAATAATTTTCATTAAGTGTTTTTAAATTTGAAGCTCTCTGTTTTAAAAAAAATTATGGAACTTATTCTGCAAATAGTTTTAAAAACTTCTACGTCTCTTTATCTATTCAAAGAGTATAACATTTATTATTAAATAGGCAAAATATTGACCAAATAATAGTTAAGTTAGCAGAGGGTACATTTTTTTGACAACTCTTTAGTCCTTTTCAGCTCCAAACGAAGAGCAGTTTTCTTCTCAAAACTTTGTTTAAGGCCTTAATTCTTGTTAATCGATTCTTTAATTTACAGATTCTTATCGATTAATAAGACTAAAGGCCTTAGGGTGCATTTCCACTGATGCGGAGCGGGGCTGAGCAGAGTGGAGAAGATCAGAGAATAGTAGCAAGTGTTTCCACTGAAGCGGGACAAAGCTGAGTAGAGTAGAGTGTGTTTCCACTGAAGCGGGATAAAGGTGAGTAGAGTAGAGTAGAGTGGAGCGAAGTAGGGCAGAGTGGAGCGAAGTAGGGCGGAGCGGAGCGGGGCAGAGCTGAGCGGGATGGAGCGAAGCGAAGCTAAGCTGAGTGGTCTTGAGCTGCATGTGACCATTTTCTAGGTCTGCTCTGCTCCGCTCCACTCCATTCCGCCCTAATTCGCTCCACTCTGCTCTACTCTGATCCGCCCTACTTCGCTCCACTCTGCTCTACTCTGCTCCGCCCCGCTTCAGTGGAAACACTTGCTACTATTCTCTGATCTTCTCCGCCCTGCTCAGCCCCGCTCCGCATCAGTGGAAATGCACTCTAAGGCCTTTAGTCTTATTAATCGTTGAGAATCTGTAAATTAAAGAGTCGATTAACAAGAATTAAGGCCTTAAACAAAGTTTTGAGAAGAAAACTGCTCTTCGTTTGGAGCTGAAAAGGACTAAAGAGTTGTCAAAAAAATGTACCCTCTGCTAACTTAACTGTTATTTGGTCAATATTTTGCCTATTTAATAGTAAGTGTTATACCTTTTTGAATAGCTAAAGAAACGTAGAAGTTTTTAAAATGATTTGCAGAATAAGTTCCATACATTTTTTTTAAAACAGAGAGCTTCAAATTTAAAAACACTTAATGAAAATTATTTAATTCTAATCGTTGTCAAGCAGTCTTTTTAAGCTGTTAGTAGTAGGTTCAGTTTTGGTTAATCATTTTTATTAATTGACATGCCTTCTAACTAGTTACATCAAAAAAACGTACCCCAGAAGCACTAATCCCAAAGAAATCGACAAAAAAGCCGAAAAATTGAAGATTTTTTAAAAAATCTTTAAAGTTCAATATCTCCATAACGGTTAAGTTTCGGACACCATATCATGAATCAAATCCATCAGAAATCACCTGAATAATAACGTGTTTTAATATTCAGTACGACTTTTCCTGTAACCCTGTATATAATTTTGCTCACTAATACAAAAATAATAATTTGAATTTGTTTGTAAGACAAAAGTACACTGTGCCGTTCAGCCTTAACCTCAGTTTGTTATTTTTGTTTTTTAATTATTGAACCATATTCAGACCATTCATAGTAAAATTAAAATTTTATTAGGTTCAAAAAATAAATTATAATATTGTAAATTGCGTTGAAAATTTTGCTTTCAATCCTACCTAAGGATACCCTCTGACCGGACTTGGCCCCTGTGTGTAAAGCATGGCCTAACTTTCCCGAGGTATGGGAAGAGGCCCATCCCCTGAGTGGGGACGATATGGGTTGTTAACGATCGAAAATAATTTAGAGTATCATGAAAACTTAACCATGCAATTAAATATATTAATATATTAACCAAACTCACAGAAAAACTTACCCTAGATTTCTGTCTACTCAGATCTATAAATCAAATCAAAAGATGTTAATTCAAAGTAGGTAGAATTGTACACTTTTCAAAGTAGGTAGAATTAATTAAGTAGGTAGAATTGTACACTTTTCAAAGTAGGTAGAATTAATTAAGTAGGTAGAATTGTACACTTTTCTAAGTAGGTAGAATTAATTAAGTAAGTAGAATTAATTAAGTAGGTAGAATTGTACACTTTTAAAAGGTAATTTGACGGGTTGCAAACCATAGGGATACAAGTGATACTTAGATGAAATGAAGTAAAACAGTTTTTTGTAACTTTACATTTATAATAAAACACAGCCAATATTTAATCATCAGCATTTAATATTCAGGAAACAAAATAAAAAATAAAAAAAAAGGTATTTAAAGAAGAAATAAAATAACAAAATCTCTTGTGTCTTGTGGCTAATTGATTTGTCACTCTACCCCTATGGTATACAACCCCTCATTTTATTGTCTACTTAATATGAAGTTCCTTCCACTTGGAACTTGTCAACCCAATGTTTCGGGAAGTATTTTCGAGAGAGAAGAAATGTTGGGTCCAAAAGAAACTCCCTCCAGTAGATTTATTCAAATATAAGTTTTCCATGCTATTACATAATTACTTTCGGAAGTTTAAGTTTATTTTAAAAACTGGGCTACTTGAACTTACATCCTATGACATTCTGGGGATTACAATATGTCTAAAAACATAAAATATATTCTAAAACCCTTAAACCATTTGGCTACAAGTGATACAGTTAAAAAAAAAGTAGGTATAATGCACCAATTTGATTTATCAGTTTATCTCTAGAATGCAATGCAATAAAACAGTGTGCATGCAGCCAACAGCCACATATTACCAATTGCAGTTCTTGTTACTATGATACTCAAGGGTTTTATTACCCTATTGTACCAGAATAGCTACCTAAGTCATGATGGATGATAACATTCATCAGTGTATATTCTATTTTTCTATTTGGCATTCCACGTCTCATTAAAGGCACTCCTTTAATAAGATGTGGAATGCCAAATAAAAAAATATAATATACACTGATGGAATATAAGTAAAATCACAATTTTGCCAATGTCTAGTGAAAAATGGGAGAATCTTCAATAAAAAAAATGGCAAAACGCCAATGTCAAGTCAAAGTCACGGCTCTAAGGGTGATGGACACTTAAACACACTCCACGTGGTGGTTTGAAAATTGTTAAGTTATTGAAATATTGTTAAGTAATAAATATTTTTCAACAAGAAATCTGAAAAAGGATAAGTCTACCTACGATGGTTGGTTGCCGGGACTTGTACCGAGCACAGGTTTGCTGAGTTATTTTTTTAATTATTCCCGTTTTAGAGTAGTCTCAACGCTATTTTTGTGATGGGGAAATAGCTGTGATTCCATTTCAGTGATAAGCGGTCATAAGAAGAGGATTAACTCGGGAGACAGCTCCGTTTTCCGAGTTCCAGCAGCAAACCATCACATCACCCTTAGAGCCGCGTCTTTCACTTGACATTGGCGTTTCGGTTTCGCCATTTTTTTTATTGAAGATTCTCCCGTTTTTCACTTGACATTGGCAAAATCACTCCTTAAATGAGATGTGGAATGCCAAATAGAAAAATAGAATAGAAAAAGTCTACTTACGCTATATTTTGTTTACGCTGTACAGTACACGTTAAAAAATCAACTTCAATTGTAGCAACTACAAATTTCCTGTTTTTGTGCTGAGTCAGTTTAAATATAATTTATATGGGACCACCTCTGAAGTATTACCTACCAAACAAAAAAAGAATCATCAAAATCGATTCATAATTGGCGGAGTAATGGCGTAACATACATTTAAAAAAAACATACAGTCGAAATGAGAACCTCCTCCTTTTTTATGTGTTCATTAAGGAGTGTACAGATTACAAGCCAAACAATAGTTGTCATTATTTTTTATCGTTTTTATTATTGTATTAACGTGCTTGGTGTGAATATATTATAAATATGTCCAAAATTGCTATTTTACAGGGCAACAATTTTAAAGTTTGATCTTTCCTGCCTGTCAAATATTCGATGTATCCACATATGAACAATGCTGATTACTTTTTTTATGTATAAATATTCAGACATGTATTTTTTTCCCAAATAAAATCATAGGCGTAGGAAGCTTTTTAGCCAATAAAAAGAAAAACATATATCTCAAGATATCAACGTGTTCACGCCAGCCACGAAATTTTCGTTTTCACATGTAAAAAAAATCAAAATCATTTCATTTGCCATTGAATATGGTAATAAAGATGTACAATAATTAAACTGTCGTATTACTGGAATGCGGACCTAAAGGCGGCTGGCATGTCCTGAGAGCACGTAAAGTCCACATCTGGGAACAGAACCGAGTGGAAAAAAGTAGTCTCGGCCCTGTGCACCCCTAGGTGTTACAGAACCTAAAGAAGAAGAAGACCATTGGAATGCAGTGTTATTAAAATGTAATAAATACATAAATAGGTACCTTGGAGAATGCTTTTTAGTTCAATGATGTGATGAGTATCTACCAACTATTGCTTAGCCACCCTGGTATTCTTAAGATCACCCGTGTCACAAAATAGACACAAGGTCCGCTCAATACAAACCACTAAAATCGTGAGCGAACCTTCTGTATAGTATTTTGTGCCCGTGTTGACATGATGTGCATACACATGTATACATAGGTACATACGTACACTGATAATGTTGCTGTAGCAATATAAACATAATATACCTACTTTCAACTAGACATAATCGAGTTGTTCTTATGGTAGACATATTCCAAGTTTGGCCAGGCCGGCTTGGGTGGTCTGGTCATTTCGATTATGTAGTTTAACTGACCTCAGACACGGACATAACTTGGGTGACTTTGAATGTTAATGACCTTTAGATCCACCGTTTCTATGCTTTGCAAGGTACGTTAAGCCATTGGTGCCTGTTGCTACCACTAAACAGTCATTAAGCTAAAGTTGGAGCCCTTATAGGCGGCTTGAATCTAACGCTGACCAATGTCATTAGCCCTTTAAACTCCGTGTGTGAAGTATAGACTGATCTTTCCGAGGTTTGGGAAGAGACGCGTGCTCGTACCCCGTCCCGGGCTGCTTCATAAGTTCTATCCTACTATTATTATCAATTTGAAAGTTTGGATGTTTGTTACTCAATCACGCAAAAATGGCTGAACGGGTTTGCATAAAATCTAGCATACAGATCTTTTATAACTTGGATTAACATATAGGCTACTTTTTATCTCAGAAAACTCGAGGGTTACTGTCCTAGTAGCATGGCGAATTATGCCGCGCGTGACTCGAGTTTTAAAAGCATTTGTTCCGTTCTAAAACGCTAAGCTAATGAAAGAGACAGCTGAGCTGTTTTCTCGGGTTTGGCGCGACAAACAGCTTTGTCTACGCCTCATGCTACCCGTGCTGGAGGACTAGAAGCTGGCTAAAAAGAAACTGAATTTTTTACTTCCTTTTCATTTCCCTCTGGACCCAATTCTGGAGTCCACGCAGACAAAGTCGCGTTGAAGCTAGTGTTTTCATAAGTTCCATTGACAACTCCAGGTTCCAAGATGCGGAGAGCTACCTCATCTTCGTGAACCAGGTGTCGAACCCCAACTACATGCTGGAGTACGTGCTGCCTCTGGTCTCCGTCGTGGATTCTGTGTTCGGTGCTCAGCTGTGCCTCTGCATGGCCTTCGGGAGTTGGCTTAATGCTGTCGCTAAATGGTACGTGGCTTTATTTTTTGGTTAAAGTTTTTTTTAGAGTTGCGATCATATGTAGTAACGCACTCGGTGGACCGATAACCTAGTGAAGGTCGCGGGAGGCCGGTGGATGCGGGCAGCGCAAGACCTGTTGGCGTGGAAAACCTTGGGGGAGGCTTTTTTTCTGATGTTGGCTGATGATGATGTAGTAATATGAACACTTATAATTTTTTTCTCAAAAAATACTTTGATGAATGTTTGTATAGTGCTATATTTTACTACTTACTACTAGATAGTTTTTTAATTCAGGAAATGTCTTGTTCCAAAACATATTGTCTTAGATTAAGATAATATTCTCATGTTAAGACAAATATTGCCCTCCACATGATGGGGACCAAAACAACCTTTTTTTTTCCGTGTAACCTTCAACATGAATCTTAAATATTAAGGTCCCTCATCCCTCCACCAGGTGGCTCCTCGAAGATCGTCCCTACTGGTGGGTGCGCGAGACTGACTTCTATGTGCGCGCGCGAAGACCGGCGCTGCGCCAGTTCGGGCAGACGTGCGAGACCGGCCCGGGCAGTCCGTCCGGACATTCCGAGATGATGGCCATATTCCTAGTCCTGGTGCTGTGTTGGATCGCTCATGTTATGAATGACAGGTATTCTCTCTCTCTCTTTCTCTTAGTTTGTGGCGTCGCTTCAAAGAATTCTGCCAATGTTCTGCCCGTCCGGATACTCGGAGATGGTGGCCATATTCCTCGTTCTGGCGCTGTGTTGGATCGCTCATGTTATGAATGACAGGTATTCTCTCTCTCTCTTTCTCTTAGTTTGTGGCGTCTCTTCAAAGAATTCTGCCAATGTTCTGCCCGTCCGGATACTCGGAGATGGTGGCCATATTCCTAGTCCTGGTGCTGTGTTGGATAGCTCATGTTATGAATAATAGGTAGTTTTTTTTTATAATAGTGTAGAAACTGTGTTCGCACAGACGTGCGAGACTGGCCCGGGCAGTCCGTCCGGGCATTCCGAGATGATGGCCATATTCCGAGTCCTGGTGTTGTATTGGATAGCGCATGTTATGAATGACAGGTGTTGCAATAATAAATATCCGGGACATATGACACAATTTCATCTGGCCCTATTATGGGAACCAGAAACTGATATAAATGGCACATATATGTTTAAATATACATATATACAAGGTATACTTGCATTCAAAAAAGTGTGTTTCAAATTTTAAGGGGTTACTCAGTGTACGGACTATTGCATAGATACGTACATTCATACATAATAGGTACTAATATAAGCGCAGCCTTATAGAGCTGCCGCCACGTTTAGTATACGTGTGCAATTTGTTGCATTTTTACTTAGAATAAATCAGTCTGAAATTAGCATCGACACGGAGCGGTTTTATTTATCATTTTCTCGTCCCTCTGTTAGTTTTCAGTACTCAAATCTATCAGTTATATCAGTTATCAATATCAATCATAAAAACTATAATAAATGTAGACTTACACCCTACATTTTTTTTGGTCCTTCGAGAATTTTGATCATCGCGCGGTCTGATCAAAAGGCGGGACCTCAGTGCGTTGTGTGTAATCACGTGGCATTGACAGTGTTTCTAGTGATCAGTAAACGTGACCTATCATTGGATTGAATATCATCAAGTTTGGAATCAGTTAACTTGATGTTAGCTGGTTCTGTCATCAACATCATCAGTACGCGAGCTAGGTAGCTTGCCGCCGCACCATCATCATCAGCTCGCCGTCGGCCGGCAGGCCCACTGCCTGAGGCGTGCACCCTTATCAGCCGGACTCGCAGCTCTACGCGCAGTCGGCACCCCTATCAGCGAAGCAGCTCCTACTCATCAAGCATATCAAGTAAGATTGTTCTTAATTTTGCTTTATCATCATGGAGGATCTTCTTAAGCGGCAAAATGATATCATAACATCTATCAAATCGATGAAAATCAATTTTGGAAAAGATTCTGCGAAGAGAAAAACTCCAGAATATCTTGAAACAAGGCTGAATACCTTAGAAGACCTCTGGGTAGAATTTAGTAGTAATCATGTAGAATTGAGCAACAGTAAGCATGAAAAGACAGACACGTACTTCACTGAAGGTAAATTTGAAGAAACTAAAGAGCTGTATGAAAATTTCAAGGTTTTATTGTTAACTTACGGCAAGCAAGAAACGGGTGTAAATTCAAAAATTGATGAATTAATGTCTAAACAACAAACTAGTTTTCGAGCATTAATTCGTCTTATAAATAACATCAACATAGAGCAAATTTTGGATAAATGGGAAATCGAGGACGAACTACGAAACTTACAATCTCGCTGGAATGTCATTGATAACCTGCACCTAGAGATAGATGAAATTTTGGAAGGTTCAGACTCCAAATATGAGGAGGACTACTCTGAATTCGAAAAGAAGTATAAGAACATGAAACGGGCATTAAATAACAAATTATCATCGACTGCCCATACTCAACAGTCAACTCCGCGGCTTGAAATACCTATATTTTACGGAAAGTACTCACAGTGGCCTTCATTTTATGATCTTTTCTGTGAAACTATTCATAACAACACCAGTTTGACTAACGCTCAGAAAATGCAGCACCTAAAGTCAAAAGTCAAAGGAGACGCTGAGCGCCTCATCCAGCATCTCCACATATCATCTGAAAATTATGAAGCTGCGTGGGAAATATTAGTTCACAGATATGATAATAAACAACTTTTATTTAGCAATCAGATTGAAATTCTATTAAGCCAGCCCACTGTGCAGCGGCAATCGGCGTTTGAATTAAAGCGGCTACATGACACCTCCATAGAATGTATCCACGCTATACATAACCTTGGCGTTAACACGAACACTTGGGATCCTTTACTTGTACACCTTTTAAGCAAAAAGTTAGATGCTGAAACATTGAAAGATTACAAGGAAGCGAGAAAATCGCCGCGAGAGCTGCCTGATCTATCTGAGTTTATATCATTCATAGAAAGTAAATTTATTGCTCTAGAACCCATGCACAAGAAAGAAAGAGAACAACCATCAGTTCCAAAACCAAATATCATCCCGAAGCCATCATCGTTCCCACCTAGAAATTTTCATCGCGAAAAATATCACCTTCAAAATAAAACATATCATACACGTGTAACTAAATGTCTAATTTGCAATTATAATCATGACTTATTCCAGTGTAAGAAATTTACCGGCATGTCACCCGATGCCCAGTTGAAGGAAATTGCGAAACACAAAATATGCAAAAACTGTCTGTATAAACACTTCGACAAGCCGTGCGTTTCTACGAAGCGTTGTAAAACGTGCAATGGACAGCATAATTCGTTGCTACACGAGGCTTTCGCAACTAACTCAATGAATGCTTCAGGTTCCTCTTCTTCTCCATGCCCACCAAACACCAATTTGCAGCACAATGTGAACCATGTTGCAGGCGAAAATGAAGAGATTCTTTTGACCACTGTACTTTTGAATGTCTTATCAGCCGACGGTACATATATCACTCTCCGCGCTCTGTTAGATCAAGGGTCTCAGATTTCGCTAATATCAGAAAGGGCTGCGCAGACTTTAGGCTTAAAACGCCAGCCACATCACGCTTCTGTATCAGGCATAGGAAATGGCGCTAAACAAAGTAAAGGCTTAATCAATATCAAATGTCATTCGATTCACGATAACTATCACTTTACTACTCGGGCATTAATTATATCAAAGGTAGTAAATAACCTACCTAACAACTCGTTTAAAAAACGATCGTGGCCACATCTACAGCATGTAAACCTAGCAGATCCCAACTACAACATATCTAGGCCTATTGATTTATTATTGGACGCTAGCGTTTACTCAGATATCATAATGAGTGGACTTATCAAGGGACCACCTCAGTCGCCTATCGCCCAACAAACGAAACTGGGATGGATTTT
This sequence comes from Coleophora deauratella, assembly GCA_958295455.1. NCBI lineage: Eukaryota > Metazoa > Arthropoda > Insecta > Lepidoptera > Coleophoridae > Coleophora > Coleophora deauratella. The sequence continues at coordinate 3,374,061 of OY282416.1, read as the reverse complement.
ATGTGGCAGTGTAAAAACTTTTAACTGTCACGTTGTTATCAATAATTAATCAGATATCTCAAAATATTGGGAGATGGAAGAGATCACAACGCCATCTATCATGTCTAGTGGGGATCAATATTGCGAAGACGTATATCAATCAACTACGAGGCGGTTAGAAAACGGAATGTATGAGGTTGCTATCCCAATGAAACCAGATTTTGAGAAAAATCTTGGCATATCAAAACCAAAAGCATTAGCACAATTCAGTCAGCTGGAGTGTAAGATGGCTAGTAATGATATTTTTGGCGACCGTTATAAAAATTTCATGGACGAGTACCTAGAATTAGGTCATATGCAGCCGACGACGTCTAACACAAATGACAATCCTACATGCTACTTACCTCACCATGGTGTTCTCAAAGTGGACTCTACATCTACAAAATTGAGAGTGGTATTCAATGCTTCCTCCAAAACATCCACTGGGCATAGCCTAAATGATTTAATGGAACAGGGTCCAAACCTCCAAGCTGACCTTCAAAATCTTATTATAAGCTGGCGACAGTATAAATACGTGATGACTGCAGACATTGAGAAAATGTTTCGCAGAATTCTCGTGTCCAAGGAATATCAATCATTACAATCAATCATATGGAGATGCAAACCCGTGGAGCCGCTGCGTAGCTATCATTTGACAACCGTCACATACGGTACTAAAGCTGCCCCTTTTCTAGCAATGAGGACTCTGAAACAGCTGGCGAAGGACGACGCTCAAAAATTCCCACTAGGTTCATTGGCCTTGAGTGATAATTTTTATATGGACGATTATTTAGGAGGAAATAACTGTCTTGAAATTGCAAAGGAAATACAAAAACAATTAATTTCCATCCTAAGCGGGGCAGGCATGAATATTCGTAAATGGTCAAGTAACGATGAAGAACTAGTCAAAGATTTATCACAAGAACAACTAAACAGCCCCTTTGAATTTCGGTGTACCGAATCACGCAAAACATTAGGATTGAAATGGAACCCTACCTCTGACTCATTTACGTTTGACAACAAACACTTTGATTTATCAGAAAAGAAACGTCATACTAAAAGGGAACTGTTATCAGACATATCACGGATATTCGATCCTATCGGCTGGCTCTCACCCCTAACTATCAAAGCAAAATTGCTATTTCAGAAAGCCTGGGCCACCGGTGTAACGTGGGATGACGAATTATCACAAGATATCATTCAAGAGTGGATGCAACTCAGAACTGAGCTCCAAAATATCAATCAGTTATGTATACCACGCTATTTAGGTACAATGGATAAACAATATCATTTGCATGGCTTTAGCGATGCCTCAGAGAAGGCATACGCTTGCGCAATATACTGTGTAACTACCGACGATAAGGGCGAGTACACATGCAAGCTGGTGACTGCAAAAACAAAGTTGGCACCCCTTAGTAAGAAAGTAACACTACCTCGACTTGAGCTTTGTGGGGCCTTATTACTATCATCACTTATGCGGAAAGTCACGAATGCTTTATCAAACAGCAACTGTATCATACATGCCTGGACTGATTCTATGATTGTCCTCGGTTGGCTTCATGGAGATCAGTCGCGCTGGAAGCAATTCGTTGCTAATAGAACGCAACAAATCAAAGATATCATACCTGCAGAGCAATGGCATCACGTGCGGTCAGAAGATAACCCTGCTGACAGTGCAACTAGAGGTTTGACCGTCACTCAATTATTGGAGCATCGTCTGTGGTGGGAAGGCCCAGAGTGGCTCCCTACGTATGAAAACAAAATCATATCTAAGAAATATCATGAACCGATTATTGAAACAAAAAGGGTCAGTGTAACCACTGCCTTATGTCAAAATCAGTCGACATTAATATTAGAGTTATTAAATCAACACAGGTCTATCACGCGCATAGCAAGGACAGTAGCGTGGGTATCGCGTTTCATCAAGCGAATCCGAAAAGGGTGCCGTGCATCCACTGGCAGTGCATTGACATTGACACCTACAGAAATAAATGAAGCTTATAATATGATAATAAAAACTGTTCAATCATACGAGTTCTGCGAAGATTTGGAAAATATAAAAACAAAGGGCCATGTACATAAAAATAGCAAATTATCAAGTTTGAACCCCTTCATAGACCAAAATGGTTTGTTGAGAGTAGGTGGAAGGTTGGAAAATTCTAACATCAGTTGGCAAGCTAAACACCCTATCATTCTATCCAGTCATAGTCGGCTCACCGATCTTATCATAAACCAGGCCCACGTGACTACGTTGCACGGTGGAGCTAGACTAACTCTATCATATATCAGAAATAAATACTGGATATTAAGTGGAATGCGAACGGTAAAACGTAACATAAGACAATGCGTTACGTGCCGTCGGTACAGTCAGAAAAACTATCAACCAATAATGGCTAACTTGCCCAAACCAAGAGTGGCTCCCTCTAGACCATTTATCCACACGGGTGTAGATTTTACGGGTCAGTTTGAACTGAAGCTCAACAAAGGACGTGGAGTACGCACGACGAGAGGATACGTATCAATTTTTGTGTGTTTATCAACCAAAGCTGTCCACCTCGAGTTGGTGTCGGACCTCAGCACCCCCGCATTTTTGGCAGCTTTTCGCAGATTCACTTCGAGACGGGGCGTGCCCACAGATATGCATAGCGATAATGGAACGAACTTCGTAGGTGCAAATAAGGTTTTGAAAAAGGAATATCAGGAGATCATTGGCTGTATCAACAAGGACTTCTTCGATAACATCTCGGAGATGAACATACAATGGCACTTTAATGCACCGTCCTACCCGAGCGCGGGTGGACTGTGGGAGGCGGCTGTGAAGAGCCTCAAATACCACCTGAAGAGGGTCGTTGGCGATCAAAGACTGACCTACGAAGAGTTCAACACTGTGTTACATCAAGTGGAAGCTTGCATGAACTCAAGGCCACTGTGCCCCCTGACCGAAAATCCTGAAGATGACGCGCTAACACCTGGTCATTTTCTTGTTGGGGGACCCTTATTATCTAGACCAGATCCAGATCCAGAGTCACTGTGTTTAAGCAAAAGATGGCAACTTTTGCAAAATATCACCAATCAGTTTTGGAAACGATGGTCCTCTGAGTACCTGCAGCAGCTTCAGGCGAGATCAAAGTGGAGGTCACCAGAACAAAATATCAAAATCAATGACATTGTGTTGGTGAAAGAAGATAATTTGCCCCCAGGAAAGTGGGCCATGGGGAGGGTACAGGAGGTACATCCCGGAAAGGACGGGAATATTCGGGTTGTATCATTAAAAACAAAAAATAATATCATAAAGAGGCCAGTTATCAAATTAGTCCCTCTCTTATCAGATGAAAACCAAAAACAACAAAACGAACAAACAACCGGATCAAATGACGTACAGTCAACACCATCAAGCCGCCGACGAAATGTTAAAAAGCCCAATGTATTTAAAAACTTTTTTCTGACCCTCTGCATGATCTTATCAACTGTTATATCACCGAGTCTACAACAGGAAAGACAAGGATATCAGGTTACAAAACTTACAAACGATCAAACATTTTACTTCGACAAAGTATCAAATCTGCAGTACGTCAGGGAAGAATGGAAACTTATAATGTACTATAATATGAGTACATATTGGCAAGGTCTCCAGAATATACATAAATATGTCGCTCATATCAAGGAGGCCGGCCCATGGATAGAAAACACCCAATATGAAACTGTAATTTTGCAACTTGAACACGAATTGGATGAAATTGAACACTATAACAACTTACTAAGGACTCCTTATGCCAAAAGACAAAAAAGAGGTTTAATCGATGGTGTAGGCTATGTTGCCAATTACTTTTTGGGGTTCTAGATGCAAGGTTTGCTGCTCAGTATCAAAAGGATATAGAAAAAGTTAACCAAAATGAAAATCACTTAAGAAAACTGATACAAAATCAAACTATCATAATGGAAGCTGAATATAACATCTTGAAACGCCATGAAAATATCATGAATAAACATTTCTCATTTATTGAAGGGCATATAAATAACTTGACAGTAGAGATAGATCATGTTCGTGTGGACCTAAGTAATGGGATGTACAGTCCCGTGCACCTAAAAGTATACAGGGTAGCCGTTCCATCTAGTACTACTTGCGCTACTTGGCTGTATACTTTTAGTTGCACGAGACTGTACATTATATCATCCACCCTAGCAGCACCGCTCATCATATCAAACATAAGGCAAATTCAGAAAACTTTAATTGACACTGTGACAAACATCAATCATGGGCATATTAACACTTACCTTATATCACCGGACCAACTGGAAAAGCAAATAAAAACAATATCAAGTCACTTGCAAGGAGATCTTACCCTTCCGTTAGACCTATCAAATATCATGCATCTGTATAAGTTGTTAAGAGTTTCAGCGAGAATTACAGATAAATACCTTATCATCGAAATTAAAATACCATTAATCAGTAGTGACGTTTTTGAACTAAATAAGGTCATCAGCATTCCACAGAAAAAGGAGCAAAAATTTTATCGCATTAAACCGACTTACCCATACATAGGGTTCAATGTCAAAAAGGACTCTGTTTTATTTTTATCAGAATTAGATATAAACCTGTGTCGTCACTTATCAGAGAACAAATTATTGTGCACCCTAGACAAGCCCGTCTATACTATGAATATCAAACAATCACTATGTGACATACAGGTAATAGACAGCAGTGTAAGCCCCTGTATATCAGAAATAACAACCTGCAAAGAGAGCTGGTTAAAGTTGCACGCTGATAACTCCTGGCTGTTCTCGTGTTGCGAAGAATGCGGAGTCCGCATAATCTGTCCAGACGGCGTGTCGCCGCAAGTACTAAGAGGCAGCGGAGTGATTCACCTCGGACCTATGTGTACTATGAAAGGAAACGATTTCACCATATATTCCCACAATAACTTTTATAGTACAGCGAATATCAATCAAAATCAGATACTACAAATTCCAGAGGTCTCTATGCTGAACAAGCTTATCAATACTTCATCAATTATTAATATGACAGAGAAAAGATATGAAGATGAGCATTTATTTAATTTCGTGAAAACTCAGATATCAAAACTAAAAGAAGAATCAGCAGGAGAGTTGAACGTTCATGACATTCATCACTACGCAGTCGGGTACGTCATCACTGCCATACTAATAATAGTGGCAGCTATCATTCTGTACAGACGGATGAAAACGAGCTGTCTGTGGCGTCTTCGATCAGGGGCCGAACCCTCGGTCCAGCAACAGCAACAGCAGCAGCGGCAGCGTGGCGCTGCGCCGCCGCCGCCGCCGTCTCCCGCGCCCGCGCCCCCGGCGGCGCCCGCGCACGATAAGCGGTGCGCGGCTCCAGCTTGTGAAAGTGTGAGTGAAGTGATAGTGAATGAGCTTGTGAGCAAACCACTGGCTAGTGTTAACAAAGCAACTTCCCCTATGGTCATTCCGCGAAAATATGAAGTTGCTAGTGAGTAAAAGTGCGAAATTAATTAGTGTGGTGCGTTAATAAAGTGATCAAAACATGGACAGAACTACATATAATCATTATTTTTTACTATTTTATTATCAAATATTGTTTTCATCTTGTATCATTCAAACTCTCATTAATCTCATTTAAACACTGTATCATGAATACATTTTATTATAAGTTAGTTTTAATATCATTGTCCTTTCTTTCTGGAGAGGCAGGATGTACGGACTATTGCATAGATACGTACATTCATACATAATAGGTACTAATATAAGCGCAGCCTTATAGAGCTGCCGCCACGTTTAGTATACGTGTGCAATTTGTTGCATTTTTACTTAGAATAAATCAGTCTGAAATTAGCATCGACACGGAGCGGTTTTATTTATCATTTTCTCGTCCCTCTGTTAGTTTTCAGTACTCAAATCTATCAGTTATATCAGTTATCAATATCAATCATAAAAACTATAATAAATGTAGACTTACACCCTACACTCAGAATGAAGTATAGAATACAGAAAAAAAACTGTTTCCATATTAAATCTGAAAAGTGAATCAAGAATTTGTAAATTAAAATAAACTAATTTTTTTTCTTTGTTTCCTCCAGGAAGCGCTTCGTGTGGTGGTGGAAGTACCTGGTGTTTCCTGTGTTCGCCGCTATTATGGTGTCCGTGATGCTAGCGCGGGTGTACGTCGCGGCGCACTTCCCCCACCAGACCTTAGTGGGAGCCATGTTAGGTGCGCTATTTGTTTCATCTAAAACTATTTAAAATGGGACATCTTCGCGTTAAAGTTATTAGCGTATCCACTACTGGAGTACAACTCTCTTCCCATATCTCAGGAAAATAGGACCATACTTAACACACGGGGGCCAAGTCCGGATTGATGGAGGTTGTCGGGCTAATGGCCAGCCCCAGTATCAGAAGATTTCAAGAAATTTCAGGGGAATGCAGCTGCAGATAATCTGTTTCATTATTATGGTACGTAATTAAGCAGCGACCATTTAAATAAGGACGCGAGCGAAGCAAGCTCGAAGTTTTTTATGGGCTTTCTGTATCGTTTCTAAATATTTGTTCATGTTAGTGCGCCGGCGCCCATGTACCCGATTTATAGTTGTTAATTCCCCCCTCGACAGGCGCCTTTCTTGCCCCAGCACTCTGCATATACCTGTCGGACCCCTTCATATGGCAATACGGCGCATGCGCCCCGCCCCGCGCCCGCGCATACCACGTGGTCTGCGCCGCCATGACGGTCGTCGTTGCGTTCGCGACGTACGGCCTGCTTCTGTATTGTGGCTGGGACCCGATGTGGACTATTAAGTTGGTGAGTGTTGAATATGATATCAAATCAGTATATCAGGAAATCGGCGGGTATACGAGTTCCGAGTGGTAGGAGCCTCGTATTAAGTACATAAAAGAATGACGTTCGAAAAGTGTACACTGCTACCTACTTCGAATAAAATATTTTTATTTCATTTCATTTCAATATACTCGTTCTACGTTTAGCACCTCAAAAAATGCTGCGCAATCGACTGCTTCATTAATTGTCAAATGTGTGGGTTTTATTACTTGTTTGATTTATCTGAACTATGATACGCAGCGCTCACTGACTAATTATGGAGGTCCGTTGTCTAACTGGATAACCTCCATGACCAGCCTAGTAGATACCTATACAGGATGTAACAAAATTGGCGTAGGACAGGCACAAATGTATACCTTTGTCCAATCGAGAAAAAGCAAAAGGTAAACAAAACTGTTAGAATTGACACATGTTTCTTTTTATGTCACCGTCAGTTGCTTAAATAATAAGTTACCATTTTGCTTTTTCTTGATAATAATGTTTATTCTATAGTTTTATTGTTTTTCTCTACATCGTATTAGAAAGAAGTGTTCGCTGTCAATTTGACAATATAAAAGGCGTCCAAAAGGTCGCCATAATGTCTCGCCATAATGTCTCAACGGACTCGACGGCCATTGTCAGTCTCAAGTACGCGGTTGTCTACTATATCAATCGTGATACTTCGATTTATGCTTGCTTCCTGGATCTGACCCGCACGTTTGATCTTGTGAATTATGATATTCTGTGGAAAAAAACTGCGCGGCTCAGGGGTTCCTGAATCGGTTGTGGAGTTGTTGAGATACTGGTACCGGGGCCAAACAAATTACGTAAGATGGGGCGACACGACCTCTAATGCTCACAGATTAGAGTGTGGGGTACGTTAAGGTGGGTTAACCTCTCCGGACCTCTTTAACATCTACGTAAATGGCCTGATTGGTGAGCTGAGAGGCACTGGTGTTGGTTGTCATATTGATGGTGTTTGTTTTAATAACCTTAGCTATGCGGATGACATGGTGCTTCTCAGCCCATCTATCAGCGGTCTTAGAAAACTGCTATCTGTCTGTGAGAGCTATGCCCTTTCTCAAGGTCTGAAGTACAATGTTGCTACAACAGAAATGGTAATATTTAGGGCCGGAAGAGGTCCGGAGAGGACTCCGGAGGTATATTTCAATGGATCAGCGGTTCGGGTTGTGAAGAGGTTCAAATACCTGGGACACATAGTGACTGACAACTGAAAGACGACCTTGATATGGAGCGGGGAGAGGCGGTCATTGTCGGTTCGGTGCAATATGCTCGCGCGCAGGTTCGCAAGATGCAGCAAAGAAGCAATTTTTATATTTGTCAGCTCTGGTATAGGTACAGGAGAGTGTCCTTCAGCACCATAAGAGTGCAGTATAATGACGCATACCGTATTCTTATGAAACATCCAAGATACTGCAGCGCGTCGAGTATGTTCGCCGAGGCGGGAATGCCCGACTTCTTCGCTGTTATCAGAGCGCGCATAGCTTCTGTCTGGGACAGATTGCGACGCTCTGCTAACAGCATCCTCCAAGTAGTGAGTCAGGACTTGACCAGTCCTTTGGTCAGACATTGGATCGCGGTACACCGTGATCCAAATAAGAAATAATTATGACAGCTATGGTTCATTCCAATCAAAAAAAAGCAAAACGTAAACAAACTTACTATGGAACTGACACATGTCAATGTCATCATCATAGTTCGTTTGTTTACCTTTTGCTTTTTTTTTATTGGAATGAAGTATATTTACACTGTGTATGTGTTTAATTATTATTATTTTTGTAGATTTAAATTTTAAAAATTTAATTTTGTGTATACTGCAAAGTTATGGGTTTTTACCTAAATAAACAATCATTTATTTATTATTATTATTATTATACAGGGTGTAACAGAAGTGTGTGACAATACTTCAAGGTTGGCTTTTACCCATCAAACTGAACAACAAACTTGGGTCGCCAGCTGATCGATTTGTATGAAAAGTCCAAAAAAAAAATTGCGATTTCAACAAAGTTGTAGAGCAAAAGTTGTTCAGTTTGATGGGTAAAAGCCAACCTTGAAGTATTGTCACACACTTCTGTTACACCCTGTATATAATTGTATTGCACTCTCACGCTAACAGACCCACTAACTCCCTTTGCAGGCGTTCCGCTGGTGCGAATCCCCCGATCACATCCACGTGTCCACAACCCCCATGTATGCGCTGGCCCACTCCACCGGCTGATGGGCTGGGCCCTCTGCGTCACTCCTGTCGTCGCCGAGTAAGTACTATTGATACTATTGATCATCATAATCAACCGAAAGACAAAAAAAATAATACAAAAGATCCATGATATTTGTTAGTAATAGAGGAACTTAAAAACTATGTTAGTAGGTACATACACGATACGACATTTAAACCTTCAAGAAAAGAGCGTACTTGTGACTCCTCTGGTGTTGCGGGTGTCTATGGGCGGCGGTAATCGCTTACCATCAATCCGTCTGCTACCATCAATCGTCGTGATTATTTTATTATCGAGTAAAAAGACTCGTATATCTGCGTCAAGAAAATTAATTTCTGACGCAGACATACGGGCCCCTTAGGAGACCCACCCAGTGTTTCAGGATAGGCCCATCACACCTATCAACAATAATTTTCCGAATCCCGTTGGTGACAAAGGCCTCCACCTCTTCGAAGGATTTCCACCCTGACCGGTCCTGTGCTGCTGCCTGCATCCAGTGGCTTCCCGCAACCTTCAGCAGGTCACCGTCGGTGGTTTTGGAATTATAATTTGGGGGGTTTTGCCGTAATCGCCACGCTCTCGGCGGGCGGGTTGGCATTCGCAGTGTAGCATTATATGACGCGGAAAGGACGATGCTGCCCATCCTTTATGCCTTCAATTGCTGTGGATAGCGTGTTTCAAAACCGTTCAGCGCCATCTAGTGGTTGAAAGGAGTATTTATTCGCCGCCATGATCTGCCTTGTTAGTTGGGCGCTCTACGCCACCTCGCTGTTGTCGCCGATGATAGATATTGCTTCCCAAAACCACTCAGCGCCACCTAATAGTGGTCGTAAGCATTATCCCTATATTACAATTTATAAATGGCCGGGCACTCGGCGTCGCCCCTCTTATCGCCCAATGAGTACTGAATTATATTGATAGCGCGTTCCGAAATCACTCGGTGCCATCTAGTGGACGAAGGCAGAATTTCTTCGTCCCTGTAGTTAATTGTATTTCGCTGTTAATAAATACTTGTTTTTTTTTTACTTCCAGATACCGCCATTACACACAAGAACGCTCTCTAACCCTGGCCGCTATATCCGCCATCTCTTTAGTCTATGGTTTGCGATTAATCAAACACAGTATAGGGAAGGACCACGCTATACATTTCTACGCCATGCAGTACCTACTAAGCGCTATGAAACCAGCCTTATTTCTTAGGATTGTTCCAGCTATAGCTATGTGGCCTTATAAGAAGACATTGACATCTCAACCTCCGGGTCGTTCTAATGTTTTAGTCAATCTAATTTCAAGGAAAAAGACAAATTAGTTGCAATTTTTGTTTAGGATAATAAAAGTACTTTTTTCAGGTGTTTTAGAAGGACCATATACCAGTAAAATTATGCTGTAATAATTAACTTTCACAGTCATTTTTGACTGGCATTTTTGCCAGTTATGTTATTACTTACACCTCAAAAAGGAGTTTTCAAAAGTCTTTAGTGCATTTGCAGTGAAACTGTTAAAAACGGCAATTTAGTGAAATTTTGTTGAAGGTTGTGAATTATTTAGAGCTCAAATAAAAATAAAATGTCAATTTCTTCGTATAATAATAAGTAAAATGATTAAACTGTCACAAAAATAAACGAAAAATTACAATAAATATAGAAAAGCAAATTGACCACGGAACACGGACACCTAAATACTTAGTGCTGTCTCTTTCACACTCGTTGCACTGCCTTATAATAACCCATCTCACATTAATTCAGACAAATCGTCCCTCGCACCACTAACTCACGTATCTCATTTTTGCAAGTTCTCCAAAACAACCGTTTTTCAGTTAGGGAATTTCAAACTTTAATTATATTTTAATTCCAAGGACATGCTGAAATAAAACTAATATACCTATATATAGAGGAAAGTTTCTGCTTTCATTTGATATATTACCTACTCACTTAATTGTATTAGTAATATTTTTTTGGATTTTTGAAAACAGATACGTGACTTTGTGATAACTTTGTTTTGCAATATCCGAATCATTTTCCACTTACGATCCTACAGTTACACTAGTTTATGAAAATAAACACTCCAAACTGATCATAGTTTTATTATGAAAATATGAAAATTTCCCACATAAAAGATTTGTTACATAATATTAGTTTGTACTTTGTTTGTACGCATCATCAAACCTTATGTGGTAGGAGCAACAGTATTGTTTTCAACCTATATGTAATAAAACATAACTAATCATTAAAGAACTTCAGAACCTCCCTGCGCCACCGTCGTTCACCCCCGCAAACATCCTAAAGGCGCAGGCGCACTCATCCAATCCAATCAGATCCGACAGATCATCGTATCCTACGAATAAAGCCACAATGGCTGTTGTGGCTTTTTATTTTTATTGCATAATTAAAATCTGTTACCCATTTTACATCATATTCAATCAAAAAATCACAGAAAAGCGATCTCCATCGATTAGAAAATAAGCATTTAAAAAATGCCATTATTGCTTTCTCCTGAAATACCCGCCGAAAACAGCCACAACAGCCACAGTGGCTATTTTCTTCCCTGCTGCGCGGGGGAGGGCGGGGCACGAGCGCCACTCAGCCCTTTTTCCGCGGACAGTTTTAAACAGTTATAGTTCACATCCTCGTAGAAAAAAGACACTATTGCTTTTGTGGCTATATTCCACGAAATTTTTTCATGGTATCGGTATGAATAATGGGTGGCCTAACGGCATTTGGATGCTCCAATTCAAGAAATCACTAAGTCCAAATTTGACGGTTTTGAATCTGTTTTATTTTTTTCACGACATTCATTCTTTTAACAAATAACAAATAAAACCGCAAAATTGTTTCTATTACTATTATTTTTCATTACTTTTTTAACATGCGCATATTATTTTAGAACACATTTTAAAATTCAAAATTCAAAATAATTTTTATTTAAGTAGATGCTGTACGCATACTTTTAAATCGTCTTTTTTTCTACCTAGTACAAAGTTCCTACCACTCGGAACTTGTACACTCAACGTTTCGGGAAGTGAAAACATAATAACATCAATATGTCAAAAGTAACTTTTGGACTTAGTGATTGTTGGCTTTTTTGATTTTATTTTATATAATAATAATAACAACCCTAGAATAGTTAAGCGATGTTTTGAATGTTAACACTTAAAAAATGACACTTTCTGTTGAAAATAGAACGTTAAAACCTCCTCCTGAAAAGTTGTCATCTTGCAATTACGCCCTTGTTCGTAGGATACGACGAAATGATGTCACAGTCCGATCCAGTCGCTGTACATTTTGTATAAGGGCGAGTATACTCATCCGACTCCGACAGTTTACCGGACTTGTAACTTATAAAACGGATCTTATTTTATCGGCTCTCACTAGTCGCTGTATATTTTCTATGAACGTGCTGCACTCATCCGACACAGTCGGACACTGACATCCTTACAGGACGAGACGAAGTGTTGTGCATAATTCATCGACATGTAGAGTTTAGTTATCGATTTACACATATATTAATATGATAATGTTTTATAGGTACCTGCAGAAATCAATATAAATTTATGGAATATTCAAATGTATATGTGTGTATGTATATTATGGTATTTTAGCATTAATAGAAAAGAAATACGGTTTAAGAAAATGTGCAAAGCATCTTCTTAGATAAAAAGTACTTTGATTTTCAATAATATTTACATATTTAGGTTCTGTACTGTAGCCACCCAAGCCTCTTCTTGTTTTAATGTAATGTGTTTTTAATAAAAAATACAAGGTTCGTTTTTATTTTTGGACCTATAGAAATTAACATACACTTTTAGAATATGCAGTTTCATATAATGATATGGTATTTTTAATATGAAACGTTGTATGATATAACCACAATTTTAGATGTATTAAACACTTGGTTACCTAGGTAGGTAACCAAGTGTTTTAATACATCATAAATCAAGCATAGGTATGCTTATACTTCTACACTGTATTAATAACAATAACGTCACTAATTGGCGTTGGCTAAAAGCCGGGCACACATGTACTGCGCACAACACTATTCAATAAAAACGACGCGACGACGCTTACTTTATGGCTAAAAAGGTGGCATGACTGTTTCCGTCCGACAATTTACCGGACCAGTGCACCCGCGTACATCCGACAGTTTTAAGAGGACCGACAGGTGGGCGGGGCTAAGCTGTCGGATCTGACCGGATCAGATGAGTGCACCCGCGGCCTAACAGCATATTAACCGTCTATCTCCCGCCAAATTAAAGAACAGTATAATAATATCGTATCGTATCTCATTACGTAAGTAAATAACATTTCACTAAAAATCCTATATAATATAGGATATAATATTTTATCAAAGTCTTAAAACAGGTTTTGACTAAAAACCCTACCCTAAGTGAGTTACGTCACTTAGTGGAATTTTTTCCTGGATTTTTATGAGATACGTTAACTATGTAAATACCAATATCATGAGAACCACTATTCATACAGAAGCGTGAGTTAAAGGAAATCATAGAGAACGACACAAGGAAGTCAGCGGCAGTCCTAACTCAAATCATCAAAAAACTGAGATACGTGACTTAGTGGTGCGAGGGACGAAATGACAATATTACGCGTTTTTGTGGTAGGTTTAGTATAAATTTTAGTACAAAAAGTGTGCTGTGTTGCTATGTTTTTGATACTGATTTTAGAATTTAGAAGTTATTTTAAATATGCAAGTAGAGCAAATATTTAGTTAATTATATGATTTTTGTTAATGTTATGTATAACCACAGACTTATACCAAAGATAGAATAAGTAGGTATGTATGTTATAAACTCCAAGCGTGTCAGGTGTTTTCAACAAAAATATCGTACAATGTCGTCGATTCGGTTTTCATGATTAAACTTATTTGACAGGACTAAACTAAATTTAAGCGTCCTGTCCTTATCTCTTCGATATATAAAGAAAATGGCAGAACACTCAAATTAAGTTTAATCCTGTCAAATAAGTTTAATCATGAAAACCGAATCGACACCATTATGTATTTTTTCAATTAAATATTTCCGTTATTCTTTTAAAAACGTATTTATAATGAAATAGTCATATTTGAGGTTCATTGTCATGAAACCTGCGCACGTTATAACCTAATAAAGAATTTAACGCAACTAGAGTAATTTAAATGAAAATCCTACTGAGTATGTGAATAAGAGCTATGTATTCAGTTGAGAATATTTCATAATTTTATTTTGATGCACAAAACTATCCTATTGTTAATATTTTCCCAGTGTGACAACTGGCACGCACGCGCACGGAAGGCGGATTTGCTTGTTCTAGTTCTTTTTTATGTCTGTGTTGACTTGATAACCGAATTTAATGTTTAGCAAATCTATTTTGTTTCTATACATTTTGTATTCCGTTTGGGTGTTAAAAAAAAAGATGTTTATTTGTTTATTGTATGTATTTATATATGTATTTTTTCAGCGAATAAAATAAATGTATGAATCTTTTGAGTAGGTACAGTGCGTTGCATGTACAGTGATAGATAATTCCAAAGAATATTTAATATTTGATTTATTTTATATTTATATATTTTTTATTTTCCTCTTCTATGTATGTATCTGTTTAGATTTTTAGCATCTCTTATAAGAGTCTTCGTTCTTATTTAACTTCGATTTTGGACCTGTACGTATTACTATAAATTACTCAGTTTGTTTTTTATGTGATAGGTGGCAAACGAGCAGACGGATCACCTGATGGTAAGTGATTATATACCAACCAACCAACCGCCGCCCATAGACACCCGTAACACCAGAGGAGTCACAAGTACGTTGCCGACCTTTGAAATGGGATGGGGGGGGGGGGGAGGAGGTTGGGTCTCCGGTACCCTCACTCACTCGGCGAAACACAACGCAAGCGTTGCTTCACGCCGGTTTTCTGTGAGGCCGTGGTATCACTCCGGTCGAGCCGGCCCATTCGTGGCGAAGCATGGCTCTCTCACGGATAAAACTACTATACTACTTAATATTAAATATCTGTTTCCTTATTATCAAGACTGTAAAACAAAAAACACACCTCTGTAGTTTATTCTATGTTTTGTGGAGCCGCTTCTAAAAAATATGTAACTATTGTAAGGGTAAATATTTATTGTCTTTTTAATATCTTTATTTGAGATGTTTTAGCATTTCTGTGATATTTGTTTGATTTCTAATAAAAATATATATTGTAATAATCATAATTATGCCTAAAAATATGTTTTATTTGTGTTTTCGAATTTTATTGTAATATAGTCCCGTTCTAGAACGAGGGTAAGAGTTACCTGACAAGTCTGTCCCTTTCACACTTTACAGATTTACTATAGGCTATCCTTCTTTTAGTTAACCCATTGACCGCTACACTACTCCGACTAATCATGCCCTACCGCGGCTTCCTCCTATATCGATGGCTCCAGCCGACAAAAATGTATTATAATCTTTATAATTGACCACGCTGAATACGTTAAAAACAACCGACTTCAATCGCAACAACTCCAATTTTGCTATGTTTTTGTTGATATTCTCAAAAACCGCTGAATCGATTTCGATAAAACTTATATAGGACCACCTGTGAAGTATACCCTTTTAAACAAAAAAGAATTTTCCAAATCTGTTCAGGCGTCTTCGAGTAATCGTTAAACATACATAAAAAAAAAAAAAAAGATTCCGACGAATTGAGAACCTCCTCCTTTTTTTTGAAGTCGGTTAAAAATGTATGGCATGGAAATCGGTTGTCGGCCCTAGAAGACTGTGGCGGTCACAGGTTTGCCGGCTCCCACCAGGTGGACTGATGTGATGATCTAGTGAGGCTTTGCGGGAAGAAGTCGCTTGTAGACGTGACCAATACAATTTTATCACCGGCAAATCCCATCCCATCCCATCCCATCCCACTAATAATATAAAAGCGAAAGTATGGATGTTTGTTTGTTTGTCAGCTTGTTTGTTTGTTTGTTCCGCTTTCACGCCGAAACTACTAAACGGATTTGGATGAAATTTGGTAGGTAGATAGATAAAGCGGCTAACACATAGGATACTTTATATTCTGGAAAACTTAAGTGTTCCCGTAGGAATCCTTAAAAACTCAAAATTTCCACTTCGTCACTAGATGGTGCTATCTTAACATTTTCTTTCTTTCTGGTCACAATTCTGAAGTCCACGCGGACGAAGTCCCGGGCGGAAGCTAGTTTTTAATAATAGATAGAAATAATCTCGTGATATAAACATTTATTCAATTAGCAGGACGTCTAAACCTCATAGCTAATCTACTTATTCGACACTTCTTCTCATAGACACAACTATCGCTTACGCAATCTTTTGGCAAGAAAAACTTCTTCAATGGACCCGCATGTTTCTTGACTTTTACGCGAACTATAGGATATATTGATTCATCATCTACTCTTTTCAGTGTTTTCGTATAATTATAATCGTTTCTTTCAGTATTACGGCTCAGTCCTCTGCCTAATAGTCTATTTCTTTCTATGTTTCGTTTTTCTATCCTTTTATTTGGCACTCTGATATTAGATGCGTCTTTTAACCAACTCTCGGATGGCCTGTTCCTTTTGAGAAAAGCAAATTTGTTATTCCATTTGGACTTCGCTTTTTTTAGTCTGCTTCTCTTTCCTACTTTTTGGAAAATAACATTATTGGAAGAGTTTAGAGTGCATTCGTGCAAGGATGAAATTTTATTTTTTTCTTCGTCTTCCTTTCTCGATGATATTGGAGAATCTGTTTCACTTACAGAAGAAATAGACGTCGATACTTTATCTATTCTCTTTATATCGAATTTTCTTATCAAACTCTGCGGCGAAAAATCAAATTTCTTATTCGGCTGCGGTGATTTATTTTTCAAATTCTTCTTCTTTCTCAAAATGCAATTAGTTAATGGGCTGCACGCATTGTGGATAAAGCAAGTTTCGGGTATAGAATGCTGCGACGAAATATACTTAACAAGAACTTCGTCTTTAGAGTTTTTAGTAACTACCACTTTGGCTTCATTCGTCGTGAAATGTGTGGTTGGTTTTACAGGTGTGGCGTACATTGCCAAGTCTGCTAGCGGGAAACAGCATATAGCTTTAACGCATACTATGAATCGCCATCTAATTTGTCTTATTATATCTTCGAGGAGACATTTATCAACATGCTCCTCAGTATCCTTTCCATCACCACCAGCATCGTCTTCTTCTTCGGGATCTTTACCAAGTCTTTCCTGACTTGCATCACTTGACATTTTGAAGTTACATTTTTGCTGTTTGTAAATTTTGCTTCTCCAAACGGTTGAAAACAAATAAAAATGTTAAAATTTTACAATTTACTACCTAAATGTTTTGACATTTTTAACACAGATTTTAAATAAAGGTATGATCCATAGAACACTATAAGGCGGTTGTCGACCTGTATCAAGATCTTTTTTGTACTTAAAAAGTCTATGCTATTACTTGCTATGTTAAGTTTTTATCGGCTTTTTTGTTTTCTCATTAAAAAAATTCTTGAAACGCAAAGTAAATAACTACAGGGTGACTGGTACACATTGAACTGGTAATACTACTTGTGAAAATATACAACTTTGTTCAAAACAACAAAATTACGATACAAAACGATCAGCTTATCTCTCGGCCAAGTCTCTGTGAAAATCAATTAAGTTTTTGCGGTTGTTACAAAGTTTTTTTTAAAAGTTGTTTAGTTCCATGAGTGGAGAAGTTAAGAGGTTCGCAGGTCACCTATGAATGAACATTCATAAGTATACATGATGATGTATACTTATGAAATGTTCATTATTTAAACGAGTTCCATATTTTTATCATGTGAGGTGGCAAAAGGCTGCAATAATGCTATCTATATTATATTAAGTAATTTGATCAAACCGTCGAAGCCTATATGATTTTTGATTAAATTAATTAACTATAACGCCGATAAGTCTAATCTTCTGAAGTGTCTCTCATTCATAATAATATGGAAGTTACATTTTGACAGTGCTTTTAAGTAAGTACCTATAGTAGACGTCGAGCGAGTGTGAAATACGTTTTAGTATTGTAAAAATATATCGTGTTGTAATGTGTTCAATGGTTTTATGATGAAAAAAAATATATATTTTTTTTACCTTTGTGCATAAGGAAATCTTTTTTGGTATCTGTGGTTTGGTTTTAAGTGTTTGTAATTAATTTCATTGTTACCTATTTAGTGCTTATGCAGTAGAATATGTATTTGACCTGGCATTACTTAGGGTGTACAAAATACAGCAAAATAAAGTTGTAATTTAGGTACATTACCTTATACCATGGATATCATATTTGGAGCAAAATCTGTTGTTGGACCGGAAAAATGCTTTTCACCTTCAGATTTATTAAAATACGTAAGTAGCTACGAGTTCTCCGAAATGAAATGAAAAAAAAAACCCTTTTCTATACTATTCCAAGAATAAGCTGTTTCGATTAATTATATTTAAGTTGATGTATTATGACTTATTTGAGGTGATGTAGCCATGTGTTTACTGTTTACGTATAAATTAGTCGCACACTAACCATGGATTCCTTAAAAAATGTATTACCTACTTGTTTATTTCTCAAAAAAATATTCCAGGTCGAATCTTTACTTAGAGAAGCAAAATTAAGAGAAATGAGGTCCACTGGAAGATCCAACTATGATTGGTTAAAATCTAAAGCTGTTTATACTGAATCTTATGACGTTGTTTTGGGCCAAAGTATATCTTTAACATATAAGGTAAGAAAACCTTAAGTTTTTACATTTATTGAGGAATAGTTGAAGACCAAGGGTAATCCCTTGAGGTACACCATTGTTGATATTGAGTGAAGATACTTGTTTTTCAAAAAATATAATATACAATATATTTTACCTTATTACTTACATTTTATTGGAGCGTCTTCTTAAAGCAGTTATCAAACAATCATAATGATAATGGGCAGAAACTTGTGATCAATACAATCAAATGCTCTCTCTCTCTCTTATTGTGTGGCACAATTTAACCGTCCTATCCGCAAGGTATAGGCGGCGGTAATCAAATGCTTAAGTCATTTCATTGTCTTTGACAGATGACATCAGAGAGCTGCGCTACTATTGCTGTTAAATTAGAACAGTTGGCAGAGGAAACCAGTTTATCTTTCACTGATATAATCAACACATTTAAAAAACTTCTACAAGAGCAGGACAACATGCAGATGATAAACAAAAATGTGATTAGAGCGAAAGGGATTAAGAACAGCAAGATAAATAAGGTGCACCCAGAACTGTTGCCTCCACGGCAGGCCACTGTTTCTTTTATTGTTGAAAGGAAAATATTATGATAATAACAAGACATTGTGTTCACTTAAAAAAAAATGCTTATTTTACGATTAAAGATATACCTACATACTTAAACTTTTTTTAAACGATTGAGCAGTGTACAGAAACGGAAAGAAATTTTATCGTGGACTTTATGCATCGACCTCTATAAGCATGAGTGCATTACGTAATTTTCATTAAACGATTGTTATGTCAATTTTTACTGCTCAGTGGAGAGGACCTAATGAATGTATGCATCGATAAATAGTATAATGTTTGAGTATTTTAAAATATGGCCATGGTATATGGATACAAAGTTTACTACCCCAATCGGCTCTCCGATGCCGATTACCCGTTCAACTGTGATCACGAAAACAGTACCCTACATTGATAGTGTTTTACCATCGAAAATGGGATAAAAAGGGGCGAGCGAAGGGAGTCCGAAAAAATAGAACAGATTTTTAAAGAAACTAGACAAAGTACTGTGATTTGATTTTGAAACATGCATGACATGCCGCCCTTCAGAGCATTTTACCGTGGACTATGGGGTCATGGCTCTAGGGTTATTCGAAATGAAATGAGAAAATAATGAAATAAAAAAAACGCAATAAATGATTGAGTATTGAGTAAATACGCCATTGCTCGTAGCTAAAACGGCGTTATTGATTTTGGTATGCAAAATGTCGTAGATTCCTATAATCCCCAGGTTGATATAGGATACATTTTTATGTAGGTTTTATTTATTTTAATTTAACTTTCACTTTCAATTACCGTGTTTAAGCAAATAAACTTTTATCTAGGATACACTATATGATATGACTATAGGTGTCCCAAATTGTTGCAAAAAGGGAAAAAAACTTTGTAACTGTTTAGTTGCAGTCGGACTAGCGTGTGTCGTTCGTTAACAACCCATTACGTCCCCACTGCAGGGGCACGGGTTTCTTCCCATAACTCGGGAAGGTTAGGCCATATTCCACACACGGGGGCCAAATCCGGATTGGTGGAGGTTGCGGGGCTAGTGGCCAACACCAGTGTCAGAAGTTTTCATGCCGCCTATAAGACCTCCGACATGGCTTAACGACTGCTATCGAGCGATAGCAGCATGCATCAACGGCTTAACGTGCCTTGCGAAGCACGGAAACGGTCGAGATAAATGCCCCTAACAGTCAAACCCATCCAAGTAATGACCGCGTCTGTAGTCAGTTAACCTGCGTGATAGACGCGACCCCCGACCGCTTCTGAGGACGGTATTGTGGTTAAGGTATATTATTATTTTGATAATAATAAAGCAATTATCATCCAAGCAAGGAAGGGCGTGGTAGGTATATTCTCGTATGTTATTATATTATGTTCTTGAAATCAGTCGATCTGTCGACATATAGGTACGAGTATTTTTGAAGTGGAGCGTCTGTGAATGTCGGTTCGGTTCCGTAACCGCTTTATGCATGACTTAACTCCAATTAAGAGAGTATTTAATTTTAGTAAAGTAACCGATATTCTTTACATTTTTTAATGATTGGTTAACTCTTCGAATATAGTGATTTGAATAGACTCACCAATCCGGACAATTACACCAATCCGGACTTGGCCCCCGTGTGTGGAGTATGGCCTAAAATTCGCGATGTATGGGAAGAGACCCGTGCCCCTGCAATGGGGACTTAATGGGTTGTTAACACATCCCGCTCGCTGAGCGACGATATAAAACTTCTTTGGTGATTTCGTCAGTCGGATCATGAAGGGGCGTATCCAACAAATTATTTATCTTGAGTTATACGTACTAAAGGTAAACTTAAAAAAAAAGCTTAGCAATTAAAGGATGTTATTTCTCGTTTTAAATGATAGCCTCGTTAACTACGTATAAAATTAAGGCACTAAGTTGGAACAGTTCTTTACAGTAATTTTTTAAACTTTTTTCTTAAAATAACTCTACTGTAAAACTTTGCTTACCACCCTTCATGATTCGACCGACGATTTGTCACCTCACTTTCTCCAGTCTCCCTCGCGCTCACGAAACTGAAAAAAATTTGGTCTACAAGTTTTTGAAATTCAAACAAAAATTCGACCTTCCCATACCAAGTTCGCCAATTGGTTGTTTGATTTGTTAAAAAGTCCAAAAAATATTTTGCGATTTTGTTAAGTCTAAAATGTTTCTGCTTACCTACTAGTTATAGTCTACTTTTATATCCGCTGCGTCGCTTGAAAACGCTTTGCTGTCGATTTTGCAAACCTTATTGAATATCGCATTGCACTCAATATAAATGCATTATATGTTCGTTGCAAGGGCACATCATGATACGAACCAGACGTCTGAAGTGACGATTCACGAGTTGCGTGCACGCATCTAGACCTACAAGTAAGTATAAAAACAAACTCCTTGATGCCCGCGCATAGCCCGAGGCGACCGTTGACATTTGCAGCAAAAATCCATATTTACACTAAATACTGACAACACGAAATCTTTTTTGAGCTGCCGTCAATCAATCAGAGAAAAAAACCGGTAGTTTTCGTTTTTTTTTAGGCTATTATTGTTGACTTGAAGACTTTTTTTAGTCCGAGAGTTGAATGCTACAATGCCGTTGCATATTTTATGTAGTACTCTGAATCTGAATAAATAAAGATTTCTTTTGTCAACTTTTTTGTATAATGTCAAAAATGTCATCATAGCTAATTGATCACTAAAGACTTTTTGGTTTAAGATTTTTTATATTTGATATTCAGTAGGCTATCGTGCGGGTAAAAAAAAAACTCACGAGACAGTCCTCGAACGCTTTCCTATGTAAGTCGTGATCCAAGTGTCCGATATTTTCAAGCCGCATCTGGCACATCCTCAGACTACAAGTCTTATGGGCACATCTCATAAACTGCCATCTAGTGACAGCAATCGGTACCAACGGAAAGTGTCGAGCACAGTATAAGGACATTACGGTGTCGAGATAAATGTCAGTAACAGTCAAATCAATCCAGTTTGTGACCGTGTCTGTAATCAGTTAACTGACGTGACCAGACCAGCCGAGCTTAACTACCTACCAATTCTTAAATACAGACCATGATTACAAATGGTTTTCGACTATTGTCTTCTTTTTAGGAGTACGGTTATTGACGGTAGAGTATTCTTCATCTTTTCCTATATAATCCTTGTCAACTCCTCGTCTTCCTGAGTTCCTGGTACAACACGATGTTTACATTAGCCTTTCTTTCTATACAGATGTAACAAAATTGGAGTAGACTCCATACAAAATGGCAAAAAATTTCAAAAAAGATGATTTTATTTGCGATTTGAGCAAAGAAGTAGAACAAAAGTTGTTCAGTACGATGAATAAAATCCCCAGTTAACGGGTCCTACACCAATTTTGTTACATCCTGTACATATACAGGGGTTAAAATAACTCTACTGGAATCTTAAACAGACTTCTACTAATTACACTGAACAACTTTTCCGAAGGAATGAGTAAGGAATTACAAAAAAAAAACTGTTTCCATACAATTTTGTATGTAATCTATGAAATTAAAAAACGGAGTTTAGTATGGATTCCTTGATGATGAAAGTCTTGTTTATGCCTTTTCTCATTCTGTATGGAATATTTTTCATTATTTTTAGAATACAATAAGGTCTTTTTCTTCGATTCAAATGTTTGTTACATTGTTAAAATATGTATCTAAAGTACAAAGGGCCCCAGTCCCCAATATCTATTGGGGACCGTGGCCCAATGGTATATTTTTAATTACCGTATTTATAGTAACTTGTAATAAAATTTCAATAGCGCGTTTTAAGATAAGCAATGTAATTGGTTTGTTTGCATGACGTATGTGACACTCCGACTGCACAAAATAGACAGACACAGAAGGTCCGCTCAATACGCTCACTAAAATCCTAAGCATATACATGCTTATAGACGTATACGGTCATTGTAGGTAAGGTCACGATACTGTTGTGATACTTTTCCGCGTGACCTTGCCTCGAACGACCTAAATTTCTATAAGCATGTATGCTTACGATTTTAGTGGTTTGTATTGAGCGGACCTTCTGTGTCAATTTTGTGCCGACTGTGACGTGGATGTTTTGCCAGGAAGGAGACATTGTTCGTACCTACTTGCTTGTGTGTACCTACTTAGTTCTCAATTTATGTATATTTAGCTGTGAATGTTATTCATTCGTCTGATTAATATGTTTACGAAATCGCCACTACATTTCGTCTGACTACCTAATATTATAAATGTGAAAGTATGGATGTTTGTTTGTTTATTTGTTTCACTTTCACTTCGAAACTACAGAACGGATTTGGATGTTTGGCAGGTAAATAGATGAAGCACTCGGCTAACATATAGGATACTTTTTATCCCGGAAAACTCGAGGGTTCCCGGAGGAATGGCTAAAAACTGAAATTTTTAATTTTTCTCTAGTTTGCTGCCTTAACGTTTTATTTCTTTCTGGACCCAATTCTAAAGATCACGCAGACGAAATCGCGGACGGAAGCTAGTGATCTAAATATAAAGTAAATGGAGGCGCTGGCAACATTGCCTGGTTTAAACTTTCAATTGTTCAAAAATAACAAATCTTTCAAGAGTTTTTCATAAATTTTATTTAAACAAACGAAATTGCAAAAAGTTCCGGCCTTTTAGTCCTTTTATGTGAGTGCCATTAATGACCTATGTTATACTTACCTACTACAGTAGGACCTCTTACATCCGAACATCGAAAATTTACCCCCCGTTCGGATCCATGGAGCATTCCGATTATAGTATATAGACATTTTGAAAGGTATTTCTGGCAATATAACAAAGGTGTTTAATAATGAAACTATGTTTTAATAGGGTATTTTACTCTATACAAGAAAAAATCGAAAACTGCTTATTTACTGTGGTATTTGTAATACGTAATCGATTTAATATGATTTCTATACAATAAAATGAGAAAAAACATTTTATTTTTGATTTACAAAAATCAAGATTTTTAATCTGTTATTCAAATGTCTGAAACGACAGCCGCCATGCTGGTTGTCAGGTGACGTCACAATAGTGGTAAACAATGACATTTTGTACGCGATATGTGTCAAAATTTTAGTACAGAGCTGTTTTGTTTACTCCTGAAATGACGTCACGACCTAAGCATCATGGCGGCTATCGTTTTCGCGCGCTTATTGGCAATGGTAATTTAAAATGTACTTTTGGGGTACTTATAGGTTTCAAAAAAATATGTTTTACTTTTTCCCACCTAATGATCAATTTGAGATACTGTAAATGATAATGATATAATTAATATTTTTTTAAAGAATTCCAGTATTATAGTACCTATATAGTACTTTAAAGACTAGTATTAAGCGAAATTGAAAACGCTTTATCCGTTAATTTATGTAAACGCGTAACGCGGGGCGGTCAAATACAATTCGTGTATTACTTCTCAGTGCTGAAAAGCGCGAGTGGTACAGCGACTTACTGAGAAACGGCGGAGGGGGGTCGTTCGAATTATAGAGGGGTTCGGATTAAAGAGGTTCGGATTAAAGAATCCGAAAGAGGATATCCGTAGATGAACTAGAGCCACCGACATAGCTCACAGAATAAATTTAAGTGGCAATGGGCAGCCCATGTAGTTCGCAGAGCTGGGGAAGTAAGCTGCGACCGCGGACCGGAAGATATAGACCCCCCGAGCACTAGGCAGCCAGTCGAAGTACAGAAATTCGTGGCTGTCTAATGCGCGGTCTCCCATACGCCGTCATACAGGGTTATTTTTGGACCCCCCATCAAAACTTCACAGTGGCTTCTACTCATGAAACTGAGCAACTTTCCCCAAATAAATAATGGTCAATTCGCAAAAACAATTTGGGCATCTCCATACAAAGTAAGCCGATCACATGATCAAATTAGTATGAAAGGTCCAACATTTTTTTTGCGTATTGACCATTGGTTACTTTTAGAAAGTTGCTCAGTTTCATAAGTAGAAGCCACTGTGAAGTTTTGGTGGTGGGTCCAAAAATAACCCTGTAGGTATATTCGATTGGCTGCCGCGGCCAGGCTGCCTAGTGCGCGGTGCATCATAGTGTTGGCCGGCCCCCACTAGGCTGACTGATGATCATTTTATTTTATTTTATGTGATAGGTGGCAAACGAGCAGACGGATCACCTGATGGTAAGCAACCACCGCTGCCCATAGACACCTCTTGCAGGAAGCTGCTGGCCTCATATATGTATACGTATGTATGGTTCATTCCAATCAAAAAAAGCAAAAGGTAAACAAACATAGTATGCAGATGACATTGACATGTGTCAGTTCCATAGTAAGTTTGTTTACGTTTTGCTTTTTTTTGATTGGAATGAAGTATAGATCAAATCATATAATATATAATAATAATAATAATATCTGGGACAAATCACACACGGTCATCTGGCCCCAAACTAGGATTCCCTGTATCTTGGGAACCAGAGACTGATATACATACACATATACTTTTAATACATACATATATAGATATAATACATCCAGACTCAGAGCAAACAATTCTGCTCATCACAGAAAAGTTTGCCCTGTGTGGGGATCGAACCCACGACTCTCGGATCAGAGGTCAGGATCGCTAACCACTTAGCCACCGAGTCAGTCAGAAGAAGGCCATCATATTGATGTCAAAGGTAGGTTTTTAGGAAAATCACGTTTAACACATTGAATGCCAATCCCGCTCCGGGGCGGGGAAGGGATACCGCGACGGGAGGCCGACCCCGCCCCAGAGCGGGCTTGGTGCTAGCCAAATTCTAAAGTCCCGCATGAAGTAACCAGAGTACAGAGCGGCAGTCAAAGTGTTAAACCATGTCGAAGGCCTTATAGGCGGCTCGAAACTTCTGACACTGGGGTTGGTCACTAGCCACAACACCTCCACCAATCCGGACTGTGTGTGGAGTATGGTCTAACCTTCCCGAAGTATGGGAAGAGACCCGTGCCCCTGCAGTGGGGACGTTATGGGTCGTTTATAGACGTTTTATAACACATGTTATAAAACGCAACAAAAACGAAATTAAAGTATTTTTTATTAAACGGTTTATTGCTATTTACATTTTTTACACTTCAAATTATTTTACAAAGTATCCAAATGCAATATGAGCACAGCTTACTTTTATTAGAAAGTAGATACATATATTTATTTATTCTATTAAAATGGCAGTGTATTTTAAAAGACACAATAAATAGATACTGTCTCAAAATTATTGAAAAATAACTTAAGCTTTTTGCTTTACAGAAAAAAAACATACCAAGGAGTTTTGATGTGACTGCAAATTTAAAGTGGACTAGATTGCATTATGATCTCCTTAGTGTTAAAGTTTTGCAATAGCTGATCTCCTTATGTTGAATTTTTACTTCTTATTAGAGTACGAAAAGAGGTTTGTTGACTAATCTGTTCGCCAGTTCACCAGCAGTAGGGGTAGTTGGGGCAGAGTGCTGCGGGGAAGTCGGCAGGGTAGCGCGGGGCAGCGGGATAGGCGGCGGCGGGACTGGAAAATTAAAGAAAAAAATATATAGATACGTTAATCTTTGCTCCAAGACCTAAGTGATCCAGAACTCTAAATTCTTTCGTGGTTTTATCCCGTTTGCATACCAACTTGTAAAATAGACTTAGAAAGATTTTGATACTGATTCATTCCATATAATGGATATTCCTATTGACCCAATGGCTTATTATCTAAGCATGTAAATATTGGGCCAATATCTAATTATCACAAGGCAGCAGGGGCAGATTAATCAATAGATAATTATCAAATAAGATTTTTGCAGGAAAGATGTTTGGGTTTTTAACTTATTCTGAGATAGGTCATCCATTGTGTTAGGCCATATTTCCGTAAAGCGGTTCTTGGGTCAGATTTAACGTCACTTAGAAACTTTATTGTATTTTTTAATTAGAAGCTTAGATAATGAATACCAGATAATACTTACGCAAGTTGAGCTACAGGGGCGACGGGTAAGATGCTAGGGTTCCTGACCCACTCGGGGATAGGTTGCCCATCGGGGGTGTGTCGGGCCAAAGTCTCCACGTCACAGTAGGGGTAGTTGGGGCAGACTGCGGGATGGACGCCGGCCGGGTACTCGCGGGCCAGCGCTACCGCGGCCAGGGCGCAGATGGCGAACTGTCAAAGAAATTGGGCTGTTATGGCATCATCGTCATCTTCTTCATCGTCACCATCATCTTCATCATCACCATTATCTTCAGCTTCATCTTCATCATCACCATTATCTTCATCGTCATTGTCATCAGCCAAAACATATGTTTTTCGAGCTATGTGCTCCAATATACCTGTTATAGTATAGTTCTTACGTTGTAATGCGTCGTATAGTGTCAAAAATGTTAAAAATCTTTATTCTATTGTAAATAGGTACTTAGCAGTTTAAAATTTTCGAAGGATATTTTTTATCTACTTAATACGTACCAAGTTCCGATACGATTTTATGATTTGCGAAAAATAACTATTGAAAAATACAGAGATGATCGCCAAGGGCTTTCCAATTGTTGATTAAAAACAATCTACAAAATACGAAAAATTCTCCCCGACCTATTATTTGCGTGTTCTATGCTACCTAGTTCTGTGTTTGGCAACTGCGACAGGAGCGGCGCGAGCGCAGGCGTTGCCGCGCCGACCAGTTCCGCATTATCGCGCATCTAGGGCTGGCACCTACTTATAGGTTACATTATATTTATTGTTTAAAATGTGGTACAAAGGATGTTAAATAGCTAATATTTTAAATAGAGCTACACATTATATACCTATTTAAAATACTTATATTTTGTGGATAGTTTTCTACGAATGAAATACCTATAACATATGTATGGGTTGTTGAAAATTTACAGTTCTTTATGTTTAAAAAGGAACCAAGTTTCGATGGCTGAAAAACAAAGATTTTTTCGCACCAAAAAAGTCGATTGGATTTGAAGGTGAGTGGTATGAATTGAAATTCCCTTTAATACTTTTATAAATAGACAGTAGTTATTAAAAAAAAGGAAATCTTCTACTTAGTGAATGGAATCCAAAGGCTTATCAATTTTTGAGGAACAGAACGCAGCTACACAAACAGCGTTGCAAACGTTTTTTTAATGATATAGGTATTTGATATTTAAATAACATTTTTTATGTAATCGTTTTCATACATATAACAAAATTTTTGTAATTTAAAAATTGCTCGTGTAATGAAAATCAGAGTAATTTATTTGCGATTTTATTAAAACAACTACTTATTTAGTGAAAAAAAAAATACTTTTGAGACATTCATCATCCTTAGATCATTCATCCATCATCATTAGATCCCTACAGACGTAGATTTTAACCGGATTTATTACAGGTAATCAGTTGTTTTTTTGTTAACCGTACCTCCTGCTCGCGTCAACCCTACAAAGGATATGCCATTATTTTGCAAGTACTACCAAAATTAACAGCATTCCGTATAAATAGGTAGTCAATCGTTTTTTGTTGACCGTACCTCCTGCTCGCGTCAACCCTACAAAGGATATGCCATTATTTTGCAAGTACTACCAAAATTAACAGCATTCCGTATAAATAGGTAGTCAATCGTTTTTTGTTGACCGTACCTCCTGCTGGCGTCAACCCTGCAAAGTAAAGGATATGCCAATATTTTGCAAGTACTACTAAATGAACAGCATTGCGTATGCGTCGACAGTAAATACTGTTACAGTCGGAATTTAATTATTTGCCCGAACCTTCCACCGATCGATTTATTGGTATAGGACAATAGCAACGAAAGGCCGTGTAGTTACGAAATACTGAGATAGAATTAGGATAACTAATAACTGATATAGACTAAATGGTTACATATAGGCTTATACAGGATGTAACAAACAGGTATGGTGATATTTCTACTCATCAAACTGAAGAACTTTTGTTCCACGACTTCGTTAAAATCCCAAAAAAAATTTTGGACTTTTCATACAAACTTGGCACGCAAATTGATCGACTTGTATAAAAAGTTCAACATTTTTTTGTGATTTGTGTAAAGTTTTAGAACAAATGTTGTTCAGTTTGAAGTATCACCACACCTTTTCGTTACAACCTCCCATACATACTCGTAATTTAGAGAAAGGACTATTAATTTAAATAATTAACGAAGCAATGACACAAAATTGACGTATTTTTTTACATATTGGAATATAATTCTTTTGCAGATAGAAAACAGCGCCTTTGGCTAACGATAGTTTTCGGATTTAACGTAACCAGAGGTCTTGGGTTCAATTCCTGACTAAGGTACCACAAGGTAAACCATCTTGAGCAAACCTGCACATGTGATTACTAGATATGTAATTTTTTTAAACCTCTCTATATCCTAAAATATGATACCTTATAATAATATCTAAAACTCTATCCCAATTTTAATTTTTATATCAGTCTGATCAAATATGAATCTCATGACAGTTCACATTTCATGATTTGCTTACGGCAAACAATGAAACGGTTATACATGGTGTTAAAAAAGGTGCGTTTGAGATTTTAAGGGGTTACTCAGAATCAAGTATAGAATACACAAAAAATATTTAAAAAATCCGATCTACAATTTTTTTTCACTTTTCATATTCTTAATTCACTATTCAGATTTACTATGGGAATTTGGAAAAAATTGAAGAGCGGATTTTTTCAATATTTTTCCTGTATTCTACTTATACTTGTTTCTGAGTAACCCCTTAAAATTTCAAATACACTTTTTTTAACATCCTTTATAGGAAAAATTACCCTCCACTCGGGAAGAGTCGGGTAAATATGAAACAAATAAGTAAAATATACATATTTTTGTCTCAATGTTAAATGTTAATTAGACAGACAATGAAAGATGGAGGCATTCGTGTAGTGGGCTCAAGGATCTATTCTGTTACGGAGGTGTCGAGTTGCTGACACACATACCGCCCGACAGTGTGATTAGAATTTGTAATTACAGATTAAGACATAACATTTTTTAATGGATACCTACCTACTGTATATACAGGACGAACAAACTAGATGGTACTTTACTGAATAGAGGAGAATAAAATTTGATAGTATTTTTTTTTACAATTATCTATGGGTTTCCAGAAGAAGTTTAATCAGAATCATCTATCATAAAAATCAAGGTACATTATCAAGGTATATTAAGAAATTATTCGTTGTACAGAATGTTAAAAAAATTGCGTTTGAAATTTTAAGGAGTTACTCAGAATCAAGTACAGAATCCAGGAAAAATATTGAAAAAATCCGCTCTTCAATTTTTTTTTTGCAGATTCTCATACTAAATCTAAACAGTGAATCAAGAATTTGTATGAAAAACTGAAAAAAAAATTGAAGAGCGGATTTTTTCAATATTTTTCCTGGATTCTATACTTGATTCTGAGTAACTCCTTAAAATTTCAAACGCACTTTTTTAACATCCTGTATAATAAGCTTCGTATAAATAATCAGTTAATAAGTAGTACTCTGTAAACAAGAAAAAATAATTACGATCATGAATCTACAGATTATAATAAAATATCGCTTCCGCGGCTTAGTAGTAAGTAACCCACTCGCTTCATGATAGGAGGTTGCGAATTCGATTCCCAGCGGTATCTTAATTATGTTGAAATTTTTGGTTTGTAGTAGTGCATTTACCGAGCTCGTCATACTACTAATGCCATCTTTTTTAAGTTTTGCCGCCAAACATCGATGTAAGTTATTGATGTTTTCCGGTATGGATGTAAGGTAGCTAGTTCTCGATGTATGTTGGAGAATCTTGATAAGCCTGCTTCTATCTTCATCATGATATAATGCATGGACTTATGCGCCAGGGCTTATCAGTTTTGGAGAAAAATTCTATCCGATTCTTAAGTAGGCTTTATCACCAGATCCAGACCAGGGAAATTATTATAGCAAAAAAATTCAAAATTTAACAAAAAAATTAAAGAGAAGTCGCAAGCTTAAAATTACAATCTAAAACAAGTTTATTAGAAGTATCTAATTAGAAATTTCATTTATGAAAAACGTTGTAAACAAAATTAAAAATTAAAATGCTGATCTACCTACATAGTCGACTGATTAGACAATTGAGGGTCCATTTACCTATACATAAATATCAGAAAAAAAGTGACTTTAATACACGCAACTGAACAACATTCTAAAAGCAACCAATACTTAAATCACAAAAAAAAACATATAATACCACAAATCAAAAAAGGCCACCTACTAATTAATTAGCTGGTTCACCTTTTTTGCTTTAGTACTTACTTTTAGGTTTCCAGGAAAATGTTTTTTAGTTTCATAACATAAACCAGTTTTTTTACAGGTATTTCAGAAGAATCCGACATTGGAAAGGCATATTATTATCACTACGTATATTGTTCATTGTTTTATACGTAATTATATTTAACAGAATCTGTTAAAATTAATGTTAATTATGTTATGTTAATTATCTGATAATGATTGCTTTATGTATATGTAAATAAATAAATAAAAATTTGATTAAGCTCACCAGTTTAGCGAACATGGCTGTGTATCCTCTCGACTTTGCAGTGAGACTGATGCCTTTGTATGTTGCGCGCGCGCATTATATAGGGCAATGCAACCCTTTGTAGCTAGAGCCGCGCGCATGCCGCGTGTAGGCCGAAATGTTCTAGGGTTTTCGCTGAACAAGCCTCGTTTAATATCCGTATGTTTCCTTCTTAATACCTACATAAAAATAAATTATTTAGTCCTTAAGAAATATAAGCCTCAAATAATGAAGGCGTATTTTTACATGGTAGTGATGGGTATGCCACTTCTAAACTTGAAAGTTCTCGTAATGTTTCCATTACTTTACAGTTTTATCGTATTAACTGAGTGTTTAAAGTCAATTTTTTTTTTAAATATAATACATAAGTACATCTAAATCTGTTTTTTAAAATTATCGAGTTTAAATAATCAGCTAAAGACATCATCGTAATTTTTTATTGTAAGAGAACTCGGTTTGCGCTGTTCTGTTATTTCTATGATGGTCAGAACATGGTATTACTTGTTTGAAATAAGAAATTTAATTTATCAGTTTAATAAAGCATATTTTCACTTCGACTTTTAAAAACACCGGAACGTTACAAGTTTGTCATTTAGAAATTTTGTAGCAAAAAATACAATTTCAATAAAAAAAAACTTCCTAAGTTGAATAAAATAATGTATTTTTAAATTCGACTTTCGGAGTTCGGCTTCGATTTCGGCCTAACTGAAAATTCGTCCACTCCCTAGCACTAGTAGTAAAATAGCAATAACTTAAACTGCGAACAAAAACTCCGCTTCCCAGTTTTAATGAGAAAAATAAATAAATATGAAACTTGCTGCCCTCTAATTAGGACGAGTACAAGTGCACGCGATTACATTTTGGTATTTTCTAGTAGATGCATTTTTTTACAGGATCTTATACAAATTATACTTATTATTACACTAGTTCCCACCCGCGACTTCGCCTAAACTCGGAAACTGGGTCCAGCAGAGAGATAAAATGTTAAGGTAGCACTACCCAATGTCAAAGTAAAAATTTCGGTTATTTCGATGCATTGCCTTCCTTTCCCCCCATCCCCCCAGCTACGTACATGTGTAGTGCAACTCAGAAGAATGTTAATAAGAGTGCATTTCATGCATTTTGAATATATAAGAACATACACATGTTATTTAAACAACAGTCAAAACAAACAATAATAATATCCGGGACCAATCACACACGGTTATCTGGCCCCAAACTAAGATTCCCTGTACTATGGAAACCAGAGACATATACATACCTATACATACCTATACATTTAAATAGATACATATACAGGGTGTAACAGAAAGGTGTGATAATACTTCAAGATTGGCTTTTACCCATCAAACTGAACAACTTTTGTTCTACAACTTTGTTGAAATCGCAAATTTTTTTTGGACTTTTCTTTTCTCCATGGCGAAGTAGCTATAGTCCACCCGTTTCACTTCTGGAGTTCGTGGGTTCGATTCACGGCGGATTCCACATTTGTAGGGCTAGGTTTGGTCGTCGGTACTGCATTTTCTAAGCCTACATGGCTCTTATCTGTCTTGCCGCAAAACTTTTTTTTTACCCTCAAAGGTTAACAGCAAAAGTAGGATAGCCTGTTCATCATTACGTTGGGGAGACCATTACGTTAAAGATCTTTGGCATCATCATCACTTACCATCAGGGGAGATGATGCCAAAGTTTAAACAAAAAGAACAGAGGTTTTCGGGGTTTTGTATGTATATCTGTTTGTTTGTCTGAGGGTACAGCCTAAACGAGTTGTTAAATTTTGGGATGTGAGGCGTCATTAGAATCATCTTAATTGCACCTGACGGAGTGTCATAATTGTTTTTTAATATTGTATTTTTATTTTGTTTTAATTGTTTATTAATGGATTATATTATGATATGTTCAAATATACATATTAGCAATACCAGTAAATATTAGTGGAAAGGTAGCATTAGACATGTCATCAGTTTCTGAGGTTTTTAATGGAATGTGTCTCGTTTGGCGGTAATTGTACTGATTAACACGATAAATCAAATCAAATACTTGTTAGTATAAACTAATAGAGGAAGTAAATGTACAAATCAAAAATAAAAAATATTATATCAACAAAATTTTGGGCGGAGTTATTGCTTCTCCGTTAAACATCCATGTTGTCCCCACTTCTGGGTCACGGGACTTTTCCTATACCTAAGTGACTTTTCCCTAGGTAAAGGAACCCACTACGAAATTTATTTACTCATTGTAGGCCTTAAAATTTGATTTAATATGTGTGGTCAGTTGACCACTACCAAACACTGAGGAGGACAAGTCGCACACATAGGTGTGCGATACGACCAATAATACCATTTCTTTAATAATAATACATATGTTAACTCGCACGTTTGCGAGAAATTTCATGTGCGACATGCCTACTAAACCTCTCCGCTCCGCGTCAGTGGAAACGCATCCTACTCTGGAATCTTGGTAAGCCCGCTTCCATCTTCGGCATCATCATCACTTACCACCAGGCGAGATGATGTCAAGGCCTTACCAATTGTGGGTAGAAAAGAACTCCACACTCAAGGGCCAAGTCGGGAGTAGTGGAGGTTGTGGGGCTAGTGGCTGAAGTGTCAGAAGTTTTCAAGCCACTTAAAAACCGGCACCAACGGCTTAACGTGGCTTTCGAAGCACCGAAACAGTCGAAATAAATGCCATAATTGCGTTTGTTTTATTTAAGAGTGATTTCTTCCAAAAGTTCAGGTTGTACATGAGAAATATAACCAGTGACACTAAATTGCAAAAAATGTTAATTTTATGGAGAACTTATGGTGTTTTTTATAGTAAAGGGATAACAAAAAATAGTTTATTTAAGTATGGGTAGAAT
This sequence comes from Coleophora deauratella, assembly GCA_958295455.1. Lineage (NCBI taxonomy): Eukaryota > Metazoa > Arthropoda > Insecta > Lepidoptera > Coleophoridae > Coleophora > Coleophora deauratella. The sequence goes on along the minus strand of OY282416.1, from coordinate 3,339,391 downwards.
TTTTTGCCCGAATAATAGCCTGAATATGTTCAGATCTGCCGTTAAAAAAACACTTTATACAGGCTGCAAATCTAGCCATGCGTCAAAGTGTTGCGATTTGACCATGGGCATGGATTCCTTGGGGAAAGTTGATCAGAATCAGGAGTAGAAGCACTGATTAAAATATGACGCACAACTAAAAAAGCGGCCAAGCGCGAGTCGGACTCGCCCATGAAGGGTTCCGTAGCAGCAAGTAACATAATATAAAAGTTTTTGTAGTTCGTTGTAACTTGAATCAAAGGTAAATTGCGGTTTACGATTTATGACGTATTAAAAAAAAACTACTTACTAGATATCGTTCAAACCAATTTTCGGTGGAAGTTTGCATGGTAATGTACATCATATATTTTTTTTAGTTTTATCATTCTCTTATTTTAGAAGTTACGGGGGGGGGGACACACATTTTACAACTTTGGAAGTGTCTCTCGCGCAAACTATTCAGTTTAGAAGAAAATGATATTAGAAACCTCAATATCATTTTTGAAGACCTATCCATAGATACCCCACACGTATGGGTTTGATGAAAAAAAATTTTTTGAGTTTCAGTTCTGAGCATGGGGAGCCCCCAAAATTTATTGTTTTTTTTCTATTTTTGTGTGAAAATCTTAATGCGGTTCACAAAATACATCTACTTACCAAGTTTCAACAGTATAGTTCTTATAGTTTACGAAAAAAAGTGGCTGTGACATACGGACAGACAGACAGACAGACAGACAGACAGACAGACAGACAGACAGACATGACGAATCCATAAGGGTTCCGTTTTTTGCCATTTGGCTACGGAACCCTAAAAAGGCTAGAAAAAAAACGACGATTTAAAAGTATGTGCAAAACTCTACTTAAATAAAATACATCTTGATTTTAACTAGATTTACATATTTTACAGTAGATTGATTATAATATTCACAATTAACCGCCTCCGTAGCGTAGTGGCTTGCCGCTCGCTTCACATCAGGAGGTCGCGGGTTCGATTCCCGGCGGAGTCCAACTTTGTGGACTCAGTTTGGTTGGTGGTAGGCATTGGCGTAGCTAGGGATTTTTTCTAGGGGGGGCCAGCAGCCGCACACATGCAATATCACAGCAATCCAGTCTTAGCAGAGGTGATAGTATGTAGGTGTAGGTATCTACCGTTCTTAGAAACTGTATCGTAGTTTTGTGATTAAAATATAATAAAAATAAACAATATTATTTCATGTGTACTGTTAATTTTTCTAGGGTTTCTAGGGGAGCCAGGAGAAATCTAGGGGGGGCCAGGCCCCCCCTGCCCCCCCCCCTAGCTACGCCCATGGTGGTAGGGCATTTTCTGAGCCCGCCTGGCTAGCTACCACCATCTTATCTAAGTCTTGCCGCCAAACATCAACGTTAACAGCATTGATGTGTTCCGGCATGAAGATAAGATAGCCAGTTCCCCATTGCGTTGGGGAATTTTGGTAAGCCCGCTTCCATCTTCGGCATCATCATCACTTACCATCGGGTGATGGTAAGTGATGATGCCAAGGGCTTACCAATTGAGGGTAAAAAAAAATTATATGAGTAGATACGTGAGCATTTACCGATTCTCATGTTTATTTCATATTATATTATGATACCAATAACGCCCTTTCCTATTTTTTCTCTGTCACTGATAATGAAAACAGTTGATTACTGCAACTTTATTGATAACATTATACCTCAGATTTTACAAGTGATATTGATAGTTATGTCATTGAAATAATGTTTATAATAGTGTGACAAAACGCATAGGTTTTAATTAGAACAGTAATACCTTATGAAGTTACGGGCAAAGCAGTTTTTTTGTTTGATTTCAATTTATAATTTATTATCTGTTTCATAAAGGTACTTAATTAGGTACCTACAGGGTGTAAAGTAAAGAGGTTTTCCCGGAAATTTTGTCGCTGCTTTAGTGGACAAAAACGAAAATCGAGGGCAAATCATTGTGACCGAAGTTTAGAAAGCAAATCGTAAGGGCTCGGTAATTTCATAAATTTTTGTATAGTTTGCTAACAGTTCAGTTCAGTAATCACGCTTATTTTGTTTTACAGATTTTAAAGGTTTTTTGAATTCACTTCCGTTTGTAAAGTGCCGAGCATATAGAGTTAGATCAATTGTATAAATCAACCTCCTAGTTTTGGATTTTTTTATGTTATGAAAGACACACTGTACTGCCCCTTTTGTACAGTTTTCCCAGTATTGTACTGTACTTAGTGAACTTATGTTTATAACAAAAAAGCCAAATTATAATTAATAAATAGTTTAACAATACGAACTGGAAAACCATAATTGGTGGTTCAGTACTGATTTGTGTCAAAAATTGCATTAGTTTTTCGTAGAGATTTTCCTTAAACCCTGTATAAAGTAAGTTCAGTACTAATAATGACATTAGTACCGCGGCCGAGGCATTGAATTTAATGCGCGTGTGCTTGACTCTATAAGCAGTGTCACGGAATTCCATTTTTCCATTCTTGTCACTTTTAGTGTTGGTATTTAACGCGTGATTTTAGATAAGGATGTAGGGTAGACATTTTTTATAATGTTGCCAGGAAAAATAATTAATTTACCAAGTTATCACGTCGTACAATCAGGGGCGCCGACTTCATAAAATATTGGGGGCTAGGCCAGAAAAATATGATTATTTTCGTAATATTTTCTAACTAGCTTTCACCCACAACTTCGCCCGCGTGGATATCTTTTTTGTGATTATCGTTAGGGACCGCAAATCGCGAGCCGCAAACCAGCCACACCAGTATTTTCATAAGAAAATATTGGGGGGGCTCGGGCACCCCTTTGGAGTCGGCGCCAGTGCATACAATCAAACAATCCACAGTAATAATTTTCATATTGAGGATGAACACGCTCTCACTTACGCCAAAATTCAAATAATCTTTAAATCTCATTTATTTATTTAAAGTAGTCATCTAAAGCTGCTTTTCCACCGGCGCGGCGAGGCGAGGCGAGGCGAGGAGCGGAGTGAAGAGAATTGGAATCTAAGAAGTTGGCTATTTCCACCTAAGATGTGCGAGAATTTATTTTTTCCCATACAATTTAAATTCTCTTCCCTCCTCGCCTCGCCGGTGGGAAAGCAGCTACACCGGCTTTGCACATTCTTTTTTACTTTCGAGCGACTGAGGAGCGAGCGTAAGCGAGCGACGAAGGAGTAAGAAGGTATTGTCATGGCAAAAAAACGAACTTGAGATGATGGGGATCGATTCTCTTGCACTTATAGAGCTCAAAAAACAAAAAAATAAAGAATGTATTTGTGTGTGTGTGTTTGTCCGTCCCGGGCTCTAGCACCAAGACCACTGGGATTTGGATATTATTTCTCAAAAGCAGCTATGACGATGTTAATGAAATTTTGTACTTTATAATAACTTTTACGGCCTACTATACAAGTTCATGAATTATTCCGGGCCGTACAAGGATAAAGTACCTCCCATACAAAACAATATTGTTAATTTGTGAAGTCTAAATAATAAGTGTTTATTGCTGATTTGTGATAAACGATGTCAATCTAGTATATGCCAGATGATATTTAAGGGATTCGCGAGAAAGTATGCACAGCGTGGCTGTATAATTTATTTTATAGACAGTATTCAATTGCTTTTTAAAGTTTAAACGTTCAGGTACAAGTTTAAATTAAAAAAAAAAGAAATTATTATTGATATCATCACTTTTATTGAAGCTTTGAAAAGGTCATAACAAACAATGTGAAGTGAAAAATTATAGTGTCGTCTTTGTACAGTATCAATATACAATATCTAAAGGGAATATTTATTGAAAATAAAGAGGAAAGATTTTGACCCGATTGTTCATTTATATAAATATCTATAATACAGTGCATTTTCAATTACTCTGGACGTCGTTGTCGGAATTGAAAATATTTGAAATTCTGGGCTCCCAGTTGTTATGAGTACTTTATGTATACATATATAAAAATAAAAAAAAAACGCCCGGACAACTCGCTCAAGGATCGGAATCGATGGAGAAATAGACCAGGATCATCAGCATTTCACGTAGTAGGAACTTTGTACTAGGTAGAAAAAAGAAGACTAATAAAATATCTTTTTTAAGTAAGTAGATCCTGTCAACATACATTTAAATCGCTTTTTTTTTTACCTAGCACAAAGTTCCTACCACACGGAATTAAAAGAATGTGTAAAGCATCTAAAAAAAATATGAAAAAATAAAAATATTTCGAGCTTGAATTTACGCATACGAATTAAGAGGTTGTTGAGATCGCCATCAATATATCGATACATTGTAGGCTGTTTATTGGATCATACTGTATTACCTCGTTCAATCGAAGATCGTATTAACTCGACTCCAGCCATACTGCCCTCAAAAGAAATAAAGCCGCAAAGTATACAATAACTAGCTTCCGCCCGCGACTCCGTCCGCGTGGACATCAGAATTGTGTCCAGAAAGAAAGAAAATGTTAAGATAGCGCCATCTAGTGACGAAGTGAAAATTTTGAGTTTTTAAGCATTCCTTCGGGAACCCTTAAGTTTTACGGGATAAAAAGTATGCTATGTGTTAGCCGAGTGCTTTAACGATCTACCTACCAAATTTCATCCAGATCCATTCAGTAGTTTCGGCGTGAAAGTGGAACAAACAAACAAACTGACAAACAAACAAACATCCATACTTTCGCATTTATAATATTAGTGAGATGAGATGAGAAGTGAGATGAGATAATAATATCCGGGACAAATCACACGGTCATCTGGACCCAAACTAGGATTCCCTGTATTATGGGAACCAGAGACTGATATACATACACATATATGTTTAAATACATACATATATTAATTTAATACACCCAGACACAGAGCAAACAAATCTGCTCATCTCAGAAATGTTTGCCCTGGGTGGGGATCGAACCCACGACTCTCGGAGTCAGGAGCGCTAACCACTGAGCCACCGAGTCAGTCAATATGGAAACTCCATTATAATTTGCGGCCTTTTTGTCTTAAGTTAAGAGAGCAGCAAAGCCTTTGCCTCAATGGCTCCCATAAGGAAATGAAAACGGACTCATGTTGTACTCGCAGACAAATACAGGATGTTAAAAAAGTGCGTTTGAAATTTTAAGGGGTTACTCAGAATCAAGTATAGAAACAGGAAAAATGTTGAAAAAATCCGATCAAATTTTTTTTCCAGTTTAGCATAAGTACTAAATGTGAATAGTGAATCGAGAATTTGTATGGGAAACTGAAACACACTTTTTTAACATCCTGTATAGGTAAAATACATAAGTATTTTTTTATAGTATAGAACAGCCTTATAAAGGAATGCAATGGTATAAATAAACCTTACTAAAAAGGTGTGAGATCGTAAAATCAATTATAAAAACATTATCAACTGGTGGATAAAATATGTTATCTCAATAATACTAAAACTCTGTTTAATTTAAAATTAATGATAAGTTAATCGTTAATAGTCCCCACTGACTGGGGCGCAAGTAAATTACAATAATATATGAGACAAATCACACACGGTCATCTGCCCCCAAACTAGAATTTCCTGCATTATAGGAACCAGAGACTGATATACATACACATATACGTTTAAATACATGCATATATAGATATAATACACCCAGATACAGAGCAATCAAATCTGCTCATCACACAAAAGTTTTCCCTGGGTAGGGTTCGAATCCATGACTCCCGGATCAGTAACACTAACCACTGAGCCACCGAGTCAGTCGTCTCGTCTGTCCGAGTTAGTCACTTCCTATACTTCGGGAAGGTTAAGCCATAATTTCTTACGGGGGCAAAGTCTGGATTGGTGGAGGTTGTGGGGCTAGTGGCCAACCCCAGTGTCAGAAGTTTTCAAGCCGCCTATGAGGCCTCTTACATCACAGGCTTTGGGCTTACTTATTCTTATTAATATATATTTTTTACTCTCAATGGGGAAGAAAACGCAAAGCTATTTGCAGATGGCGCTACGGACGCTTGACTCATAACAACTTTCAATTTGTTCCGCGTTTTTCATTATCGAGGTGCTATAAATTAGTTTATTTTTCTGTTAAATTGTTAAATGGAAAATGTATGGGACTTGGACTGTTCCTCAGTTAAAGGCGAAGTTGAAAAGTACATAATTGAAAGCGTAACTTTTCCCACGTCTTCTTCATCTGAGAATCTTTAGGAAATTAATGATTTCCATTATTATTGCAACCAATCGCCACAAAACGCGGCATTTTTTTTATAATCTTATGTTTAGTTTAAATAAACAATTTTTTCTATACGTTTGACGGTTAGTATGAGTCAAGCGATATCAGCGCCTCTATCGGCGAGCTTTGTCAGTTTTCTTCCCCATTGGTAGACTTCATTACGCGACTGCGATGTACATAAAAGCGAATTACTTTACCGCCAATCTACTTACGTTACTGCGAAACATTTTTTTTGGTCAGACAGTATCCTTAGCTTTTTCCTTCGTAGAGCTTACAAACATTTATGGACGTTCAAAAATGACCAAAAAAAAGACTTTTTAGCAAACTTAACTCTTGGCGTCATCTCACCTGATGTTCAAAAAATATTCAAAATCCAGATAAAAGTTCAAGAAAAATAAAATTGTTCAAAAAAGAGATCCTATTATCCCAAAACCACACGCATCCATGCAAATGGAACAGACTTCGAAGCCCATTATCATACTGTGGGTAACCAATTGACTCATTAAGTGGTATGCACTTCCGCGTGCCTTCGCGAGGTGCGGTCGCAGGTTCGATGCCTGTCAAGGGCCTTTTTGATATTCAATTTGTGCTTAATGCGATTTGGTTTGGTTGTCTGTCAAAATTTAAGTATTTTAAGTGGAAAAGATTGATTGATATGATTACTAGACTATTTAATTTGTTGTAATGTAATTGTGTTTATAATTAAATATTTTTATTTGCATTACATAGGTTAGTTAAGGTTTTTACATACAATTTTTTTTCATACATTCAGCCTGAATATACAGCATGCAAATAGTGCACTAGACACCTCATTACATTAAAGAAATTTATGACAGAATAGAAGTCATAATTCATGAGCCAATCTTCTGATTTTCTAGACATTTGCCTGATTTATAAAACTCATAAAACTTGTATGTCTAGGAATATTTGACTGACTCGATGACTCAGTGGTTAGCGCTCCTACCAATCCGTAGGTTGTGGGTTCGATACCCACCCAGGGCAAACATTTCTCTGATATCTATTAAACGTGTCTTTGTATGTTTATACGTATCAATCTTTGGTTCCATAATACAGGGAAACCTAGTTTGGGGTCAGATGACCGTGTATGATTTGTTCCGGATATTCCTTTATTTTTTGTTTTGATTTTTTGTTGCTTGTTTGATCATTATTTACTACATTAAAGAGAGAATACAATATATAACATGTGTCAAATAGATTCTATAAATTTTAATTGTATAAGAATTAAATTGCCAGAAAACATTTCATCATTGCGGCAAATGTTTGACTCTCGCGTTGATGTCTTTTGTATGACTGGACCGCTATACATGTTGAAGACACTATACCACAGTGTACAGAATATAAAAAGGATCGAAGACGTTTAAATGATGTTTGAATAATTAGTTCTGATGCAGAATTATAGGAGATAGCAATCTATTAGTGGCTAGTCCGCTCACTTCACAGTAGGAGGTCGCGGGTTCGATTCCCGGCGGCGTACAACTTTGTAGGACTCGGTTTGGTTGCGTGTAAGGCATTTTCTGAGCCCGCCTGGCTAGCTGCCACCATCTTATCGAAGTCTTACCGCCAATCATCAATGTTAATAGCATTGATGTGTTCCGCCATGGAGATAAGATAGCCAGTTCCCCATTGCGTTGGGGAATCTTGGTAAGCCCGCTTCCATCTTCGGCATCATCATCACTTACCTTCAAGTGAGATGATGCCAAGGGATTATCGATTGAGAATAAAAAAAAGATCTAGCCACGCCACAAAAACGCATTTGTGAAGTAATAAAGTTGGTTAATGAATTATTTCATTACAAATAACTAAACAACTTAACAGTGACAGCAAAATTCTGATTTAAATATTCAAATCATACTTATGTATAATAATTATTAGTACTGAATAATGGCTATTGCCCGCGGTTTTGTCTGAATAGATTTTATGTTAAATCCATTTAGTAAAAAATATATGACTTTAAATTAGTTCTTGATACGAAAGGCTATGCATGTGCTCGTGATGAAAAACAACTTTCCCTAAGGAACCCATAGTCAAATCTCAAAAAATGTTTTAGACCCTCCATACAAATCGATCAACGGACCGGCCAAATTAGTACGAAGAGTCCAAAATTTTTTTTGCGATTTGACTATTAGTTCCTAAGGGAAAGTTGTTTGTTATCATGAGCACATGCATATCCTTTCGTATCAAGAACTAATTTAAAGTCACCCTATATTTGGACTGTATTATTTATTACTATAATAAATTATGGAAAATTTGGCAGTTGACTTGCTAGTCATCCGATAACTTTTATCAAATAAATCATTGTTCAATACAATGGTTGAAAATCACAGTATAAGGACATTATACAGTATGGACACTCCCTGCCGCTCTCTGAAGGCTACCTCACCCCCCTGTGTGACCGATGTGCGACCATTTGTCAAGGGGTTGACAAACAAAAAGCACAGTTTATTAACCAAAGACAATTTTATTGTTTGAAGGAAAGAGCTAAAGGCTTCGAAGGCTATACAGCCTTGTCTGGTGTATACAGCCTTCGCTATATTTGTAAAAGTCTAGCTAACAATAAAGAAAAATGAGGGCTAATTGAACCTCGATTCAACCCTAGTACATCACGCACACATTTACATGTGTACAAACATCAATGTGAAACCCTGGCTCCTGAGCTCATTGTTATAATTATATTATTTTTGTATGTATATTACTGTATGTATTATATTTAATATTTATATATATATATATATATATTAAAATATTTATATTTAAGATGTGTTATTCATAAGATTTATAAGTCGTGTTTGTAGCCTTTGCTCCACCTAAATTATTAATGTAATTCCAAAACTCAAAATGTTTTTTATTTAATTAGATGCTTTACACATGCTTTTAAATCGTCAATATTTTTTTTCTACCTAGTACAAAGTCCCTACCACGCGGGACTTGTACACTCTTGTTTCCTCTTCTACAGTCTAAGGTTGACTGGAAGAGATCCCGTAAGGGATAAGTCCGCCCTTGTATGTCTTGTCCTTGTTTTATGTATTGTATTTTGTTCTTTCACAATAAAGAGTTTACAAACAAACAAACAATGTCTATGTAGTAAACAATGGCGCGAAAATTTGTATGAAGTGTCCGACGTATGGTTGAAAATTTTGCGTAAGTTTATTTTTAGGTATATGTTTCTCGAGATAATTTCTTATTACTTTGTTAGGCTGTATGGTAAATAAAGCCTTTTCGTCAGGTCTAGTTCACAACTTATTTTTTAAATTAGTTGTCACCGAGTTGTCATAAGCACCTTAGGGGTCGTCCATTAATCACCTCAGGCTCAAAAGGGGGGAGGGGTTTCAGAAAAAATCACGAAATATCCCAAGGGGGAGGGTACTAAGATATCACTTGTATTTATTTTGTCGTTGAACGCGCGATTTCTAGAGTAATTTCCAAACGTTGGACTGTTGTTGTTATGTTGTTTTTAACTCTTCCCAAGGTCAGAAACAACCTGCAACCTTAATGTCTGGAAATTTTAATTATCACGGTGCTTAATTTTCCAGCATTCAATTACATTATACCTGTATTTAAAGGTAATATTTTGTACCAAAAAATACACGTGATTTTGGGTAGGGGGTGGGGGGGGGGGGGTAGTCTAAAGCCTCACCACGTATCACCAGGGGGAGGGGGGGGTCTGAAAAATGGCTAAAAAACATCACGTGATTAATGGACGGCCCCTTATATGCATACGGTCTATGAAACCCTAATGGAGAAACATTTTTATCGAAAATATATAATTAATTATTTAAAAAATGGGTTTTTAATATTGTTTTTTTCTCCGTGAAATACATAAAAAATTGAGGGTTAAATTTTTTTAATGCCATCAACTGAGTTCACTGGTTGCCTTTTTAATAAAATGTACAAACAAACATTCTAGTTTTTATTGGGTATAAGTTCTTATTATCATTTGTCATTCCTGCGAGCTGGTTACAATTTATAATTAGTACTAGTTACATTAATCGATATAACTATTTATACAAGGTGTTTATGTAATATGAACTAATATGGTTGTAAACATTACCATATATATGGTTATGACTAATATTCGGATCAAATTTTTTTAACAGACTTCAAAAAAGACGAGTTTCTCAATTCGGCTGTATGTTTTTTGTTTGTATGTTACACGATTACTCCGCCAATTATAAATTGATTTTGATGATTCTTCTTTTGTTTGGTAGGTCATACTTTAGAGGTGGTCCTATACAGGGTGACTTTAAATTAGTTCTTGATACGAAAGGGTATGCATGTGCTCATGATAACAAACAACTTTCCCTAAGAAACCCATAGTCAAATCGCAAAAATTATTTTGGAGTCTCCATACAAATCGAGCAACTGACCGGCCAAATTAGTATGAAGAGTCCAAAATTTTTTTTGCAATTTGACTATGGGTTTCTTAGGGAAAGTTGTTTGTTATCATGAGCACATGCATACCCTTTTGTATCAAGAACTAATTTAAAGTCACCCTATATAAATTTTATCAAAACCGATTCAGCGCTTTTTGAAAAAATTAACAAAAACAAAAAAAAAACAGCAAAATTGTAGTTGTTACAATCGAAAATTGAAGTCGGTTGTTTTTAACGTGTTCAGGGTAGTCAATGGGGAAGAAAACGCAAAGCTATTTGCAGATGGCGCTACGGACGCTTGACTCATAACAACTTTCAATTAGTTCTGCGTTTTTTTATTATCGAGAACAGAAAAAAAACTAATTTATAACACATAAATTAGTTTTTTTTTCTGTAAAATTGTTAAATGGAAAATGTATGCCACTTGGACTGTTCCTCAATTAAAGGCGACGTTGAAAAGTACATAATTGAAAACGTAACTTTTCCCACGTCTTCTTCTTCCGAGAATCTTTAGGAAATTAATGATTTCCATTATTATTGCAACCAATCGCCACACAACGCGGCATTTTTTTAATAATCTTATGTTTAGTTCACGTAAACAATTTTTTCTATACGTTTTGACAGTTAGTATGAGTCAAGCGATATCAGCGCCTCTATCGGCGAGCTTTGTCAGTTTTCTTCCCCATTATAGAAGCTTATAACCAAACTGGAGAAAACAGTGTCTCAGACCGGACTGAAGACAAAAAATATGACCTTGAATATGCTGTATTTCTCGTCAGGTCTTGCTGTCTCATTCTAAGTAAGTACCATTCTAAGTATTCTAAGTAGTTAGAATCAGATAGCAAGACCTGTCGAGAAAGAGACAGAGACGTTCAAGGTCATATTTTTCGTCTTCACTGTTTTCTCCAGTTTGGTTATAAGCTTCTTGGTTCTACCACATTTTAAATATTCACATTTCAATTTGAACTCTCTGTGGAGGTTCAATGAGTTTAAGATTTTTATGTCATTATTATTTTCATATATTTTTTTGTCATTTTGCATATACCTATTTTAGAATGTGATATGAGATAATATATGTTTTATTTATTTATACTCTTTTGTATAAATTAAAATTCCGTTGGCCCATTTTTGTACGAAAAGTCCAATAAATAAATAAATAAAATAAAATATAATATTTTCGTTTATTAAACAAAAAACAGAAAACCCGAATAATATCATTGATATGTTTAAAATTCGCCATAAAAAAAAGCTTTGTATAACCCTATTATCTAATCTGTGGTATAACTACGCCCACGTAGTCTTCTTTATATAATGCTAAATAATATTCATAGGTAACTACATGTTATTTTTTTGAAAATTAATGCCTTAATTACTTCGTTTCTATTAATTCACTAAAATTCAAAATTCAAAATGTTTTTTATTTAAGTAGATGTTTTGCACATACTTTTAAATCGTCTTTTTTTTTTAATGATTGACCATCTAATACGACATGACAAGATCATTAAGAACATCATTGAGGAAGGATTGAAGGGAACCAATGTCGTTCCATACATGGGTCGTTAAAGAACAAGTTATCATCATCATCATCGGCCTGCATTAGTCCACTGTTGGACATAGGCCTCCCCCAAGGCACGCCACTTATACCTATCTTCGGCCACGCGCACCCAGCTGTTACTGTTACTAGCAACTTTGCTTAAATCATCGCTCCTCCTAGCCGGGCGGCGGGCGTCCTACGTTACGTTTGCCCAAACGCGGTCTCCACTGTAGAACTTTGTTTGTCCACCGTTTGCCAGTTCTTCAACATATATGTCCCGCCCATTGTCACTTTAGTGCGCTAATTCTATAAGGATGTCGATTACTTTGGTTCTCTGGCGAAAAACCACGTTTCGGATTCGGTCGCGCAGAGAAACTCCGAGCATAGCTCTCTCCATTGCATGCCGAACAAAGAACAAGAACGGAATGGAAAATAATCGATATAGACCTAAAAATGTGTTTTATAAATCTGTAACTTAATATTATGATAATGAGATCCAACGAGAAAATGTCACTACACATTTAAAGTTCAGTCGAACCCTGATTTTACCATAAAAACAAAATAATGATGACATGTTTAAACTCCCATAAAATATTGCTAAAGGAGTTCCAATATTTCACTTTTATACCGGGATAATGAACGTATTATATTTTTTATTTAATCATAGAGTAATAATGCCGACAGAGAGATAACTAATATGAGACGCAGGTTCCGTGAAACAGGAAGTGATGAGTTGCATTTTGTAGGCCAGGAGCATGTGTCATAAAAATGAAAGTTACTATTTTACAGTCTAAAAGAGCAACACATACTTATACACATTCTTACTTTAATGACTAAAACTAGGTATATGAACCGCTCGCCATTTTCTTCTTATAATAATAAAATTATAAGTACTATACGAGTAGCAACATCATTTCTGGAGGGATCATATTGGTAGAAAATTTCAAATAAACCGTTAAAATTCGAGTTTTAACAAAATAGGCAATTTGGCAATCAATTTTTCTTTCTAATATATCCTGAAAAATATTTAGGAAAAATGCATATCGGTTTTTTATTTATTTGTTCAAATATATTTCTAGAATTATACAACACAATATAACGTGTATCTATCATACTATGGTTTTCTTGTAACTTTCACTCAGTATTGTAACTAAACAGACTATTAAACACCGGCTCCAGGCCTATGCTCATAAACTATTCCAGTGCAAAAGTGTACCGAAGCTTGCTTATTCTCGTATATCATGCCCGTATCTGGGTCCATTTGGGGACGTTTTGGGTCATAATTACAATCTCAATTGCCCCGTATGGATGGTTTTATGCGATCGTCGAAATTTTTTTACCCATACTTTACTGTCTTTACACTTTTTCAACTGGGAGTTCTCCTCGAAGAAATTCACAGAAAAATTGCTGATCAACTGATAGTGGGCTTCTTTTTTCGAATTATGCAGTGTTCGATAATTGTTCACTTTTTTGAGCAAAAATATAAAAAAACGATTAATAAGAACTTTAAATATTTAACATGTTTTATCACTTTTCACAATTACTATGTTAAATATTTTTTTACTCCAACTGTAGAAGTTGCTTGGAAAAAGTTTTTCCAGTTCCGCACTTGTAACTTTAAAAAAACTAATAAAAATCTAACCCTGTATACACATAATAATCCTTTAGAATCGAATAACTTACAAGAAGACCGTGTGTGATTTGTCCCGGATATTATTATTATTATTATTAAGATTTATAAGAAAAAGACAACGATAAAAAAGAAATAATGACAGTGAAACCTTCATTCTGCATAAAACCGTCCCTAGTATCGAATATAACCGGTATTCAGTATTGCACTGCATTATTATACTTTGTAAGATACTCAATACAGTAAGTCAGTGTTTTTCAACCTTTTTTAATACCCGACCCCTTTACAAGTTAAAAAATTCTTGCGAGCCCATAAACAAATATACAAAATGTTAGTGATTTGAAAGACTACGTTTATAATTTTCTTCAATTTGAAAATGATAGATCCACGTTTTGACAAATTGTTAAAAAATAAACAGGACCATCTTCCTCACTGAAATCGTATTTTTTCATTGCTATCGTATTATTTCATTTTTTTATTCACCTATAACCACTTACTTTTTCTTTTCCCGCGACTGCTTTAGAATGGCTTCGCGACCCCCCAGGGGGGTCGCGACCCACAGATTGAAAAACACTGCAGTAAGTAATTATTACTATAGTACATGCTTGCTCCACCAATACGAATGTCAAGGTATCAACTTACTGGTCTGGTTTCGTGAATTTTGATGAGCGCCGAATATTCCGTTTTTTGTTGAATTTATTTAGTTATTACATTCATTAAAACTGAAACAGGACTGTGGAAGCGATTGAAAGAGATTTAAATCTGATAAAATTTAATAATTAGGACAAAATAATATAGCGATTTCTTTTTTGTTTATAGCATAGCTGGCAAACGAGCAGACGGATCACCTGATGGTAAGCGATTACCGCCGCCGATAGACATCCGCAACACCAGAGGAGTTACAAGTGCGTTGCCGGCATCTTCAAGAATATGGGTCTCTGTGGTAGCTAGTCAGGTGGACTCAGAAAATGCCCTACTACCACCCGTAATGAAGCAATAGCAGACTAGCTTCTAAACCAGGGAGGTGGTCATCTCTCTTTCTCTATGTTCAGGGGCGCCGACTTCATAAAAATACTGGGGGGGGGGGGCTAGGGCGGAAAAAAATGATATTTCGTTTTTGTGATTATCGTTGAGGGACCGCAATTTGCGAGCCGCAATCCACACCAGTATTTTGATATAAAATATTAGGGGGGTTCAGCCCCGCTGGTAATGTCATTGGGGGGGTTTGGGCACCCCCAGGCCCTATGGAGTCGGCGGCGGCGCCGGCGCTAGTGTCTATGTTCTGTCTTAATAAACTACAATAATTAAGACAAATTAGTAATAACATGATCTGTTAACCGCCTCCGTGGTCTAGGGCTAGTCTGCTTGCTTCAAATCAGGTCGCGGGTTCGATTCCCTGCGGAGTTCAACTTTGTAGGACTGGTTGGTGGTACGGCCATCTTATCTAGGTCTTGCCGCCAAACATCAATGTTAATAGGAATGTTGTGTTCCGGCGTGGAGATAATATGCCAATTCATCATTGCGTTGGGGACTCTTGGTAAGCCAGCTTCCATTTTTGGCATCATCATCACTTACCACCAGGTGCGATAATGCCAAGGACTTACAAATAGTGGGGAAAAAAAATCTGTGAACCAGTTTTCCTACGAAATACAGGTCTTTCGACAGCTGGTGTCTACCTCGTTGGCAATGCTTCAGTTTGTCGAAACCTTACTTACTTCATCACATACCAATTTTAAAATAGGTACTAAGCTTCCTTCAATGTCTAATTAAGTACACTTAGTTTACTCTTTTACATAATAGTAACAGCGAGTAAGCTGTAGTGTTTTTTCATTATTAAACAATACTTACTAATACCTACTATTACAAATGTGAAAGTGAGTCTATTTTTATAATTCTTTTACGTCTCCATGAACATGTTTTTTTGCACAGAGACTGACCGATTGGAAAGTACACAGGCCACATTTTATCGCGTAAAAATATCAAATTTTCTCGGAAATTACAAAGGGAACCTCAAAAATAATGCAACGCTCGCGCACTGCGCATCCTCAATCCACAACGAAAGTCATAGAAATGATATCCAGGTGAGCGGGCAAAGTTAGTATAATAGGTACACTTTATTTGCACATATTACACAAATAACCTATACTTATTCCCTACTATAAGGGCATGAATCTCTTCCCATACCTTCGGAATGTAGGCCATACACCACATACAAGTCCTGATGGTGTGTGAACTACCAGAATGTAAATTTATGAAACATTTAAAACGCTGTGTTTGTTCAAGAGGATACTGTAGAGAAGAGTAAGACTGTAGATTATTTTAATGATAATGACATTTGGAATATTCCTCCAGCAAAATGATGTGACGTTTATAAGAGTGCTTAATGTACCTACGTAAAGAAATAAATGATTTTGAATTTTGAATTTTTTAATTTTGTTGATGAATGATGATTGATTATATTTTAAGTAAAAAAAAATACATACTTGCCTAACAGGGTGCTGACTGTACCAACGCTTAATTGCAGTCTGGCAACGGTCGCAACAAGACACAAGAGTATTCTATAATTTGGGTAATTATAACATTCTTTTTACACGGTATAAGTTATAAATCAGTAGCAAAATATGCAACCGGTAGAGGTGGCGAAGTGGTGCCGGGTTTCAGTATCGAAAGGAGCAACTTTTTTACTACAATAATAATAATATCCGGGACAAATCACACACGGTCATCTGGCCCCAAACCAGGATTCCCTGTATCTTGGGAACCAGATACTGATATACATACACATATACATTTAAATACATACATATATAGATATTATACACCCAGACTCAGAGCAAACAATTCTGCTCATCACAGAAAAGTTTGCCTTGTGTGGGGATCGAACCCACGACTCTCGGATCAGAGGTCAGGATCGCTAACCACTTAGCCACCGAGTCAGTCTATCTATCTATCTAACTATCATTATGTAGTAAAAAGCATTTTCTCAAAGCTGTGCGGATGTGTTACGTTAATAATCCATATCGACCCTTCTGGTGGAGCAAGGGTCTCTTCCTATTCCTCGGGAGGGCTAGGTCATATTCCACACATGAGGCCAAGTCCGGATTGGTGGAGGTTGCGGAGTAATGTCAGCCTTAGTATCAGATTTGTTTTCTATTCTATTTTTCTATTTGGCATTCCACATCTCATTCAAAGAGTGGTTTTGCCAATGTCTAGTGAAAAATTGGAGAATCTGCAATAAAAAAATGGCGAAACGCCAAAGTCAAGTGAAAGTCACGGCTCTAAGGGTGACAAGCAGTTAAAGATGCTCCATGTGGTGGTTTTCAGCTGGAACTCGGAAAATATATAAAATTTGGAAAACGGAATTATATAACCTGCATAACCTGCCTTGCACAGTTTTTCTGTTAGTGAGTTTTCTCTAACTGAACTTGCAAAGCACAGAAACCGTCGAATTAAATTCTGCTAGCTAACAGTCAAACCCACATATATAGATTATGACCGTGTCTGTGATCAGTTAACCTGCGCGCATACGAGATCACTTACCGAAAACATGACTTCTTTTTATCCGACTTCCCAAGCGAAGGGTAATGTTTTTTTTTAGAATGAATGTGTATGTCTGTTTTATTACAACCACCTGTAGCCAAAACGGTTGGACTGATTTTGGAGTACAAGTTTAGATTTAAAAATATATTGGACTCTTTACAAAAAATTTTCTGTGTGTTGACCAATTCTGTAAAGAGATTGAGAGATTGTTTAATTATTTTTGAGATTTCCACAAAGTTGTAGAACAAAAGTTATTTAGTGTGATGAGTAGTAGCCTCAGTAACGGAATATAGAGCTACAGCAATTTTTTTTTTTTTTATGTGATAGGTGGCAAACGAGCAGACGGATCACCTGATGGTAAGCGATTACCGCCGCCCATGGACACCCGCAACACCGGAGGAGTCACAAGTGCGTTGCCGACCTTTGAAATGGGATGGGGGATGGGGGATGGGAGAATGGGGAAGGGGAGGGGGGTTGGGCCTCCGGTACCCTCACTCATTCGGTATACAGGGTGTATACAGGGTGTACACCTGTATACAGGGTGTAACAAAATTGGTGTAGGACCCGTTAACCGGTGATTCTACTCATCGTACTGAACAACATTTGTTCTACGACTTTGGTCAAATCGTAAAAAATATGTTGGACTCTCCATACAAAAATGGCAAAACAGATGATCACTTTGTATGAAAAGTCGTAGAACAAACAGTCGTGTATACAGGGTGTTAAAAAAAGTGCGTTTGAGCGGTTATTCAGAATCAAGTATAGAATAAAATAATTTTTTTCAGCTCCCCATATTAAATCTGAATAGTGAATCAAGAATTTGTATGGAAAACTGAATTAAAATCGAATTTTCAATATATTTCCCGTATGCTGATTCCCTTGATTCTGAGTAACCCCTTAAATTTTCCTTTATACAGGATTATTTTTGGACCCCCCACCAAAACATCACAGTGGCTTCTACTCATGAAACTGAGCAACTACCTATTCGAATTATTTTAGTTACTTCTAAGTGTATTATTCTTCTTTTTTTTTAATTATATAATTGTTTTGTTTCATACTATTTGTATTTAAGATATAATTTTAGTTACTATTTGTGAATCTGTGTCTGGAATTAAACGATATTCTATTCTATTCTATTCTATTCAACTTTCCCCACAAGTAACCAATGGTCAATTCACAAAAATTTTTTTGGACCTTTCATACTAATTTGGTTACGTGATCGGCCTATTTTCTATGGAGATGCCCAATTTTTTTTTGCGAATTGACCATTGGTTATTTGGGGAAAGTAACTCAATTTCATGAGTAGAAGCCACTGTGAAGTTTAGGAGGGGGGGTCCAAATATAACCCTTTATTAAGTAGGCCTTTCCCTACTTTGTGTTATTTACGACGACATTCTCAGAACTTGCTCCGAACAAAGTAATAAATGAATGATGATGATGATTAAGTACTTAGGTCTTTTCCTACTTTATCTGATGTTATTTACGACATCATTCTCAGAAGTTGCTCCGAACAAAGTCATAAACATAGTAAGTCATTCCATCTCTGTTTCGTCAACCATACTCGTATTTATCATATTTTTTGTCGTAATTAACAGAAAATAATCAGAACATTTAAGTAAGACTTCGAGATAGATTTAAGAACATTTAAATAATTGATAATAATTAAAAAATCCATTTTGTTTCCCATAAACGGTAGAATGAAATGTAATGTCAGCGGGCGACAGAGGTGGGCTCGTCAAAAATGCAAGGACGAAACCGTAAATATTCTTTTTTCCGTAATCGGTAACACGCAAGTCTGCCACCAAAGTTGAAACTATGAATTGTATGGTTTTAATAATATCGAATTATTTTTTTAACTACAATTGGTTAGCCTTTGGCATCATAATATATCATAATTTTTTTTAATGCTCCTCCCGGACTATTTCGAGTAAGTTTTATTAAGATTTTTAGTTAGCTTTTTTTTACACATTGCTTAATATCTATATATAGTATATCTCAGATATTGTCCACCTACTTAAATGTATGATGTATGTATATCATTAAATAGGGAATACATCAGCTTATGGAAATCAAATAATTGTCTCTAAATAATTCATTCACACTTATTAATTCATGTACAGGTATGTAGATCGCGGATACATTTCATGGTAATCTACATGTCGCAGTTATTATTGAAGTTTTCTTGTAATAAGTATCATTAGTATAAGTACAAAATAGACACAGAAGGCCCGCTCAATACAAACCACTAAAATCGTAAGCATATACATGCTTATAGAAATATACGGTCGTGCTTATAGAAATATACGGTCGTTCGAGGCAAGGTCACGCGGCAAAGTATCACAACAAAATCGTGACCTTGCCTACAACGACCGTATACGTCTATAAGCATGTATATGCTTAGGATTTTAGTGAGCGTATTGAGCGGACCTTCTGTGTCTATTTTGTGGTATAAGTCTCGTAATATCTACATACCTACATTAAAGTCGGTTTGATCACACACACATCCAAATACACACATTTTTGTAAAAAAACATTTTTAAAGCTTACTTTATATATAAACATTATGTATAAACATTTTACAGTTCAACATGATGCGTCTTTGTGGAATTCGAATTAGATCTGACCATCTTAACCTGGCCAAGGTATGGGAGAGATCCCCAACCCCAGTGCCCCAGCAATGGCGACGCTTTGGGGTGTTAACGTATTTTTTTTCTTTTTAGTTACAGCATTGATGTGCTCCGGCATGAAGATAAGATAGCCAGTTCCCCACGGTCCAGGGATTCTTAGTACGCCCGCTTCCATCTTCGGCAACATAATCACTTACCAACAGGTGAGATGATGCCAAGGGCTTAACAATTGAGGGTAAAAAAACATGTATGACATTATACAAATCAACTCTTGAACTAATATTATGATGTAATAGAATAAAATAAGTTTTAAAAAATGTATTGGAGGGAGTTTCTTTGGGCCCGTCGTTTTTTTCTCACTCCGCAAACACTTCCCAAAACGAGTGGTAGGAACCTCGTTAAATAAAACATACTATGTATAAGTTTCAAATGCACATTTATTCGTTACAATAATAATAATAATATAATAATAATATCTCTTAATCTATTAAAGCTGGCATTTTAAATATTTTTAATTTTTTTTCATTCACTGAAATAACGAATATATTTAAACAATTTTAAAAATAAACGATTCTAAAGATTAATATAAAATAATATTCACAGCGACAAATAGGTTATTAAGAACTTCTTAAAATATCCTAATAATAAACTAACAAAGTAATAAGTATATATAATTATGACAAAAATTCTACAAAGAATGCATAAAAAGCTTAATTACAATTACTTTCTTACCATACTAAATACAATATTTTTTTCCGATATATAATTCGATAAAATTCACTAAAATCTTTATTTATATATAATTTGTTCTATTTTATAGACTTATCGTAGGATGGACATTTTTTCAGTTAGCATTTTATTTTGACTTTTCTAATTCCAGTTCAAGTGAGAAAAACTAAGAAACTACATAGTAGTAAACAGAAGTTTTAAATGAAGAGATAGCTGGATAGAACAAGCATACAACAGCGACTTAAATTAACTAGATTATTTAGTAGAATAATTATGTAACACTCATAAATCTTAATATTCCTTATAACAAATTATTCATAAACAAAATAAACATACCTTAACTACAAAATACAGGATGTTAAAAAATTGCGCTTAAGATTTGAAGGTATTGCTCAGAATCAAGTATATACTTCATTTCAATCAAAAAAAATCAAAACGTAAACAAACTTACTATGGAACTGACACATGTCAATGTCATCTGCATACTATTGTATTTTTGTTTACCTTTTGCTTTTTTTGATTGGAATGAACTATAGAGTACAGGAAAATTATAAAAAAATCCACTCGACAACTTTTTTTCAGTTTCCCATACAAATTATTGATTCACTATTATAGTAAACTGAAAAAAAACGTTGTCGATCGGATTTTTTAATATTTTTCCTGTATTCTATACTTGATTCTGAGTCACCATTTAAAATCTCAAATGCACTTTTTTAACACCTGTATATTATGAGTGCGTAATTCAACTTCGAAATATAAACGTGCGATGAATTATGGTTCGAAAGATCGTACTTACGACTAATTGATGGTCGACAGATTACTTTTGCGACTAATACTAGTACGAAAGAATGACAGAGCGATGATCTTTGCATCGATAGAATACTTCTTCGACGAACGCTAGTGCGAAAGAATGCTACTCCGGCAAACCATGCATCTATTGAATACTTCATCGGCGAACGCTAGTGCGAAAGGACGGCAGTGCTATGAACAATAGGTTGGAAAATCATCCTTTTGATAAACTAAATTGCAGAAATATTCATGGATGTGCCTGTGCTCAATCTATTATTTACGTATGTGATATGATGGTTTTATTCTAAAAGATATAGGATGAATAATTTATTAAATTAGTTTTGCAACTTCTTATCGTGTTAAAAAATGTCTTCATTTGATATAAACAGTTAGTACCTACTTAAAAAATTACAATAAGTGATTGTGATATCTAACTATACCGTAGTTTTGTTTTGTTTTTCCTAGAGATGCTTTTTTATGATTTTCTTATTTTATCATATCAAATTATAATATTATTCCTAATGTAAAGCGGTAGTTTTCTTTTCATTTCTTCTTATCGTATCAATGGATTTAAATACTTAATATAATTTATCCTCTGCCTCTTTTATCCTCTGCCAAGGGTTGTCTGGAAGAGATCGCTTCTAGCGATAAGACCGCCTTTGTACACGTACTCGACGGATGAGTGCGTAATTCAACTTCGAAATATAAACGTGCGATGAATTATGGTTCGAAAGATCGTACTTACGACTAATTGATGGTCGACAGATTACTTTTGCGACTAATACTAGTACGAAAGAATGGCAGAGCAATGATCTTTGCATCGATAGAATACTTCTTCGACGAACGCTAGTGCGAAAGAATGCTACTTCGGCAAACCATGCATCTACTGAATACTTCATCGGCGAACGCTAGTGCGAAAGAACGGCAGTGCTATGAACAATAGGTTGGACGATCATCCACTCGACATCCATTTCGACAAAACTGAATTGCGAATTTCTAAACTATTATCTCCTTAGTAGTACGTACTCAGCCTATTAATAAGTATTGACAGTTACCTTATCGTACATATGTATTGTTTAAAAAATATATATTATGTCCGTCATTAGTAGAAATGCTAAATACATTACTTGTATACTTTTTGAGTTATTGGGAATGCGAAAACTATGTTTTATACTTATGTTTTTTATACTTAAGCACCTATTTATTTCGCGTTATTGAATAGTCATACACACATATCGGAGGGCTACTATTATTTCACCATTTAAATACCTAATGCATTAACATTTTTGTTAATGACAGGTTAAGACTATTTTCATACAAGATATATGAAAATACGTATTTTTATGTATTAATACTTAAATTATTGTATTGTATTGCATTAATGCTTTATTGCACACAAGGAATTTACATAACATAAAAAATATTGGATTACGTGTACAAAGGCGGTCTTATCGCTAGAAGCGATCTCTTCCAGACAACCCTTGGCAGAGGATAAAAGAGGCAGAGGATAAATTATATTAAGTATTTAAATCCATTGATACGATAAGAAGAAATGAAAAGAAAACTACCGCTTTACATTAGGAATAATATTATAATTTGATATGATAAAATAAGAAAATCATAAAAAAGCATCTCTAGGAAAAACAAAACAAAACTACGGTATAGTTAGATATCACAATCACTTATTGTAATTTTTTAAGTAGGTACTAACTGTTTATATCAAATGAAGACATTTTTTAACACGATAAGAAGTTGCAAAACTAATTTAATAAATTATTCATCCTATATCTTTTAGAATAAAACCATCATATCACATACGTAAATAATAGATTGAGCACAGGCACATCCATGAATATTTCTGCAATTTAGTTTATCAAAAGGATGATTTTCCAACCTATTGTTCATAGCACTGCCGTCCTTTCGCACTAGCGTTCGCCGATGAAGTATTCAATAGATGCATGGTTTGCCGGAGTAGCATTCTTTCGCACTAGCGTTCGTCGAAGAAGTATTCTATCGATGCAAAGATCATCGCTCTGTCATTCTTTCGTACTAGTATTAGTCGCAAAAGTAATCTGTCGACCATCAATTAGTACGATCTTTCGAACCATAATTCATCGCACGTTTATATTTCGAAGTTGAATTACGCACTCGTATATTATGATTAATCATCTTCACCATCATCAGCCAAAACACGTCCACTGCTCAAATTATTCACGCACACTGATTTTATCAGCTTGTGTTTTAAAAACAATTAAATAACATAAAAATCATCAAAACACTTCAGACCACAGTATGCTTACAGTTCGTTCCAATCAAAAAAAAGCAAAAGGTAAACAAACTTACTATGGAACTGACGTTAACATGTGTCAATTCCATGGTAACTTTGTTTACCTTTTGCTTTTTCTTGATTGGAACAAGGTATGACATATTATTATGAGTCATATTGAGCACTACCACAAAATAGACACAGAAGGTCCGCTCAATACAATCCACTAAAATCGTAAGCATATACATGTTTATAGAAATATACGGTAGTTCGAGGCAAGGTCACGATCGCACAGTACGTGATCTTACCTACAACAACCGTATACGTCTATAAGCATGTATATGCTTTGAATTTTTGTGAGCGTATTGTGCGGACCTTCTGTATCTATGTGTTTTGTGGCACTACTGTGCCTCCAAGGGTTTGAATAGTAGATAATAAATGATAATAGCAATCAATGCTTTAAAGATAAAATACTTGCCAAGCACAAAACAACTTAACAGACATACTATCATAATACCTAAGTACCTATCTATCCGGGACAAATCACACATAACGTATAACGGTAAACGGTATAACATTATCTTATTATATTCTTTATTATTTCAATAAATTATTTTTTTAAGGCTAAATAATAACAGCTTTTAAACACCCAATAAAGGCAGTTAACCATTTGGGCGTCACATTCGACTAGGGCATGTCCAACCATGTAACAATCATGTGACCATAGGTTTTCGTGCCACCGGCGCCAAGATTTGAGATTTTCATATATTTTTGTCGGCCGGAGCCGACTTTGGCGACAGGAACACGATTTGTCGTAGAGTAACGAAGCACTCAATAGGTTAAATGTAACGTAACAGCTAAACGTGCCACACGATAAGAAAAAGATAGCAGCTGGTTATAGCGGGTCGCTTAAAGTACGCAGATTGCAGATAAATGAGCAGTTCGATCTTTTTTCTGCTCTTCTAGACAGAACGTTGAGAGTTTCCTTTTGAATCCTTGGACACTTTCACTTTCTCGAATGGGTGGTGGTAGGTCATTCCATATTTTGCTTGCTGCCTATTTAAAGCCACCCCTAAAAGCCGCTGTCTTATGTCTGGGAATAATTAGAGTGTACTTGGAAGCTCTCGTACAGTACTTATTAAAGTTGCTCGACCAGTTTAGCTTGGAGTATAGGTATAGCGGGCTACGAGTTTTAATTACTCCGAATAAAAGTGAAGCCAGATGCATATACCGTATAGAAGCCATCTTCAATATTATATTTCCGTCGTTAAAGAAGGGTGTAACGTGATGTCTCGGTGGAACTTGAAAGCAGAAACGGGCTGTCGCATTTTGAACTCGCTGAATAAGACGTTCGGTCTTGTTTAAAAGGCGAGGCCCATAAACAGTATCAGCAAACTCAAATAGTTGCGAATTTTATATAAAATTTCGAGGCGATAGAAACAGTTTTGTACTACTTCTGAAATATGTTTTTCATATCTGAGGTTGGCGTCTACATCAAGCCTAAATTGCGAGCTTCGTTTACCCTTTCTATGCTTTCTCCCATTATGAGCAAATTAGGATTGTGAGATGAGATTTTAGCTATTTGTGTTTTTGTACCCAAGATCATGTATTTAGATTTTATTGGGTTAAGCGTTAGAGAGTTCTGGATTGACCATTCGATTATCCTATTGAGATCCTCATTTATCTCACTAACGCCCTTGATGTATCACTGTGGTTAATATAATAAATACGTATATCTAAAACCTAAGTATAAATATATATAATAAAATACATACCATAGGCATATATTGCATTGTGTAATCTAGAGCCTCAATATATGTTATTAGGGTTTTATTTGTAAGAATATTGTTGATATTGTTTCGCCCGTAAGTCAATCCACTCCTTGGCACTGGCTGAAAATCAGCGCTTTGGTTTTTAATTTAACCAGAGCATTATGCTGAGCCGGCGCCCTATTGACAGAAGCTTTATTTTCATATTTTTGTATATTTGTTTGTTTATATTTCTTTTTCTGTCAAATAAATGTATTTTCTTTCTTTTCTTTCTTCTTTCGTTCGTCACATCAGGGGGTCGGGGCTTCGATTCCCGGCGGCGCCATACATTTTCTAATGTTCAGTATTGTCGCGTGCGACAGACGCGCGCGACTGTCGCATCGGCCGCTAGCATCGGAAGTCTGCCTTTAAGAGACTCCACGAAAATAAACAAGAATAGGGAAATAAAAACAAAACAATAGTTTACGTGATAATTCATCAGAAGACACGGTTGCGACACCAGCCAAGTTCCATCCGTGCACTGCTGCGTTACCTTTTGGTTTTTTGGCTTTGTCACACTGGATGCGTTGTGCGGTCTGCGGTCAGGTCAAAGCGATCGCAACCCGCATCATATATGAACAATATTGTCGGTCTCTATATTTTTTGTATAGATGCGATCTGACCGGACGATCACGTGAAAGAAACGCAGAGAATGCACCGCGCAAACGGTCGGGAGCGAAAGACGCTGACCGGTTGCCCTGACCGACGATGTTGTTTATATCTAATGCGGGCTGCGATCGCTTTGACCTGACCGCAGAACGCATCCAGTGTGACAAAGCCTTTAACGTGTTGCCTCATGCCTATTAAATTTTTTGGCACCTTCTTCTCAGAGTTGCAAAGTAAAATATCAACCTCTTTATTAAATCACTTAAGAGGGACTTAAAACTTGCTTAAATCATATCATTATATCCTATATTTCAAATCTAAATCCACATTGTGCGTGTGACAGCAACTGAACATATAAAATAAAACCATTCACATTTAAAGCAATTTTACAAGCAGGATAAGATCAAATACTGCCTCGCATTATCTTCGTAAAATATTTATGATTACCATCCAATCCAATCAATACAATCCAGATCGAGCCACACATATCTATAATAAAAAAATTAGGTACTCATTTATGTACCTACATAATTATATTTATTAGGTCTAACATAAAAAAAAATTAAACCGCCGAAAAAACTGAAAAGCAGAAAATAATAATAAACCTTTTTATTTAACCTTAATAACTAAGTTCTTAAACTAATGCAAGTATACCTAAGTAATTTTGAGTCGGCGCCAAACAAGTAAATTAATTAATCGCATTGTAGGCGCGAATAAGTGGACTGTATAGTTCGGGCTGGCTGGCACCTATCATGAGGAATCTATCATAATGCAACCGCAATAACACAAGTAGGTAGGGCAAGGTAAAGGATGTAGACTCACCACACACGCAAGCAACCAAGCCGAGCATCCAAATGATGTATAGCGAGGGTTAGTAGGCAGGTGTAGAACTTCACTTCACCAAGTCTCTGCTATTTAGTTAGTACACAGACACCAATGGGTTATACACAACACAAATAAAGCGGTTAGTTCAGAATGTGAGCGGCGGAGCGTGGTCCGAGACAGTAGCGAGCGGGTCAAAAACAAAGCGTATTGCGAGCGCGACGTCGAAAAGCGCACTGTCGAGCCGAGGCGGCGGCCGCGGATCGCAGACGCCGAAGCCGAAGCTCCTCGGATGCGTTCGGGTATTCCCGAAACAAGCGCCGACCTCTCATTGGTTGGCGCAACGATGTTGCTTTACACAGCGTGAATGTGAAAGGGATAGAGGGAAATGGAAAAATATATAGAACAAAAGGAGACAGGAAAAGGAACTATGTTCTACTGCGGTGCGTACAAAACATTGGCTAAACCATTTCTCCCCCACCTGAAAGGGGATGAAGTAATCCACTTTCACCAAATCAAAACAATAAGTGACAACTTAACAGAGACTGTCCATTAAAGTTGTGAGAAAAAAAAAACATAAGAATACAAACTTGGCTACAAATTAATGACAAGTTAAGAGAGACTGCTCTTTCATAATGAGCGCAAAATCAAAATAATCTAAACTAAAACTAATTTACAATGCTCAAAGGCATATAACACATCAAAACTAAGTTATTACTGAGTTGGAAGAGGGCACAGCTTAACGACTGGTCGACGATAAATACCAGACTTAGTTTTAACATTTGCCACTCTTACCACGCCATCAGCCCCAGGGAAAACCTTAACTATGATACCCATAGGCCATTGAAGCGGAGGCAAATTATCCGATTTAATAAGGACTACAGTTCCTTCTTTAACCGATTCTGAACGCGCATGCCATTTCTGACGAGACTGTAAAGTGTTCAGATATTCAATCCGCCATCTGTTCCAAAAAGATTGCACTAAGCGATCTACCAAATTTTTACGCTGTAATAAATTAGTGCGTTCTTCTGCCAAATCGGGGGCGGGTATTGACTTCAGCGGGGTGAGAGTCAAAAAATGAGCGGGTGTCAAAGGCAAAGGCTCAGATGGGTCTGCGCTGAGCACCGAAAGCGGACGCGAATTCAGCAGTGCTTCGATCTGAGTGAGCACTGTCTGTATCTCCTCAAAAGTAAGCAATTGGTTGCCAACGATCTTATTTAGATGCGATTTCACACACTTTATATTGCCTTCCCACATACCACCGTGATGCGGAGAGAGCGGCGGGTTCATCTTCCATTCAATTCTATTTTCGCGGAACGCGGCGGCGAAAGCTTCATTGTAACCGGGTGAGTCTACTAGGGTATACAACGCTTTTAGGTGAGATTTACAACCTACAAAATTTGTGCCGCGGTCAGAGTGTACGAAACGGACCGGGCCGCGACGCGATAGGAAGCGTTTGAAAGCATTCAAAAACACTTCGGTGGACAAGTCAGATGCGAGTTCAATATGAACGGCATGAGTAACCATACATATGAACAAACAAATGTAAGATTTTTGCGAGCGAACTCCACGACGTCTGTACGGAATAGTTTGTATCGGGCCGGCGTAATCCACACCCGTATGTAGAAATGCCTTCGGTGTCTCTTTCACGCGACAGGCGGGTAGTTCTCCCATGAAGGGGAACTCGGGACGCGGTTTGTTCCTAAAACAGACGTTGCACATATGCACGCGTTTTCTAACTAATTTCCTAGCGGACAAGATCCAATACTTCTGGCGAAGCAACGAGAATAGCAAACCAGGGCCAGTATGCAGATTTACTCTGTGGTAGTGATCGACTATCAAATCTAACACGTGATCGCGAGCGGGAAGCAAAATGGGGTGTTTGCTATCAAAGTCTAAGTCAGAGTTCGTCAGTCTACCTCCTACGCGAAGTGTATCGTCTTGTAGAAAAGCGTTAAGTTTCGACAAGGTTGGAGGTAGCGACTTATTAGTTTGGATGCATTTAATCTCATTACTAAAGTGTACCTGTTGGACAGCGCGAATAACTGCTGACTCAGCTATGTCAAGGTGCGAAGATTCGAATTTACGCGGAAGTTTACGAATAAAACGTAATACGTATACGACGATGCGAAACAGTTTTGACCATGATGATACGCGTAAAGCGAGTTCATAGAGAACGGGAGTCGCGGTCTTATCATTCGAGATGTTGGTTACTAAAACCTTTGTTTTTGCTTCCGGCGGATTTTCTATACTCCTGGGATCGAAATCTTGAATAGGCCATTCATTATACGGCAACTGAGCGAATGCGGGGCCGTTGAACCACAACGGGTGGTCAACCAGCTGAGCGGGAGTGAGACCACGTGAAAGACAATCAGCGGGATTGTCGGTACCTTTAATGTGATGGAAGTTACGCGGATCAATATTCTTTTGAATTCTAGCGACGCGGTTGGCTACGAATATTTGCCAGCGGGCTGGAGTGGAGTGTATCCACGCCAGAGCGACGTTACTGTCTGAAAAAGCGAGCGTGTTATTTATCTGACAACGCGATGAGTACGTATCTACCACCGTGTTCATGAGTTGCGCAAGAATGAGCGCGCCGCACAACTCTAGGCGCGCGAGGGTGACTACGGTCTTAGCGGGAGCAACTCTAGACTTCGCGCACAAAAGACTAACGCAACTTTCGTTAGTGTCCGGGCAGTAGACATGAAGGTAAACGACGCCACCGTAGGCGCGTTCACTAGCGTCGGCAAAGCCAAAAAGTGTCAATACAATACGCGGTTCAATTCCTAAATAACGCGGGATTTTAACATTTTTCAATTGCGGCAGTTCATTGATGAACTGTGTCCAAGCGTTCACCACATTTTGCGGGGGAACGTCGTCCCAGTCAATACTATTTTCCCAAAGCGATTTAACTATAAGCTTCGCGAACAAAGTTACGGGGGCTACAAATCCCATAAGGTCCCATAGGCGAGCGATAGTCGAGAGAATGTTTCTCTTTGTACAGTTGCGTTCCTCATTCGTCACGGAAAATGCAAACTGATCAGCGGACGGAACCCAATGAAGACCTAGGACCTTCATATCGTCGGAACTGAAGTCGATCAGGTCTGTTACACGGCGGTCGGCGGGAATCGAAGCAAGAAAATCAGGTGAGTTACTCGCAAACTTAACAAGTTCGAATCCACCAGCGGAGAACAGCTGAATAAGCTGCGATGACAGCTGGGTAGCTTCGCGGGCATCTACACAACTGACGGCCAAATCGTCCATATACAGGCTGTCCTTTTCTAATGCAGCGGCTGCGAGCGGATATTTCTCACGTTCATCCATTACCAGCTGTCGAATAGTGCGCATGGCCAAGAACGGGCTACAAGTCATTCCGAACGTGACTCTTTTGAACTCATACAACTGTAACGGTTCCTCTGGGCTGAATCTATAGAAGATTCTCTGAAAGCGGCGAAACGCGGTGTCTACAATCACTCTCAAATACATTTGACGGATATCTGCGCTTACTGCGATTTTATACATGCGGAAATTCAATATTATGCGAAATAAATCAGACTGTAGATTTTGCCCAGTGTGCAAAATATCATTCAGTGATACGCCCGAATCCGTAGGCATACTAGCGTTTAGAACTAAGCGAGTCTTAGTTGTCAATTTGTCCTTGCGAACTACAGCGTGATGCGGTATCACATATTGCGGAGATGCGGTGATGTCCGTCTCTTCTACTGGAGACAGATAATCTTTCTCTAAATAATCTAATATTATTTTGTCATACTCGGATTTTACTTCTGGATTAGCGAGCAAGCGGCGTTCGAGCGAAAAGAAGCGACGTTCAGCGAGATGCTTCGATTCTCCTAACAGCGCGGGGTCGCTGCGCATGGGCAGCGCGACTACATAGCGGCCTAGTTCGTCCCGAGTGGTCGTATCTACAAAAATATTCTCACACTCCTGTTCTTCAGGCGTTAGAAGCTCACCCTTTTTTGGCAAGTCTTCTATTTCAAAAAAGCGTGACACGCAAGGAGTGTCGAACGCACAAAACGAGCGCAATACGTCGGTTTCTATTCCAGTGGGGGCACTACCCATAACTAAGTACCCTAACAACGTTTCTACTGCGACTGGTTCGCCGGGCGCGCGAGATACTTTTTTCCGCAACAAAATTCGCGTGAAAACATCGCAACCTAGTATAAGGTCAATGACCCCGGGCGAGTGGTAAGTATCGTCAGCGAGCGGCAACCCCTGTAGGTATGGCAGCGCTTCAGTGTTTACGCGCGATGTCGGTAACTCACTGGTTATGCGGTCTACGACGTACGGTTCGATAGCGAACGATACATTTCGATCGATTCGAGAATGGACCACTAAATTGGTTACACCTTCAGCTTTATTTACTACGTCACCGAGTCCGGAGACGTGTGCATTTTGCGAGGGACGAATAGGTATACCTAAGCGTTTACAACAATTTGTCGTAATTATATCACGCATCGATCCACAATCAACTAAAACGCGAATAGGTATTAACTGCGTAGAGTCGGATGCTTGAGCGAGACACGTAGCGGTGCCTAACAACACGGTACGCGGAGCGGAATCACTATTTGGCGAGAAATTACAATTATTTTCGTTTATACATAACGAAACATCTTGAGCGGGTGCGAGCGATGCGGAAGCGACATTCGAATCAAAATCGTTATTAGCGGATAACTCATAATTATAATCCTCCCGATTATAATTATACAAATGCGCGGGAGCGGTTTCATTCAACAACATAGTTTTATTATTATTATTAGCGAGAGAAACGCGGTGCGAAGCGGGAGCGGGGCTAGTGTAGCCTTGGCGAACGAGCGGGGTGCGCGAGACAGAGACAGACGCGGGAGCGCGAGTGTTCGGCGGGAGATCGCGACCATCATGCGTGGGAGCGGGACAACTATAGCGAGGCGCGGGAGAGGGCGCGGGAGCACGTCGCAGCGGCGGCGCGACGACGACTTGGGCGCGCAAGGCAAGCGCTGAGCCCTGGGGCTGCGCTGGCGGAGGCCCGCGGGGCGCGGCGGCAGGCACGAGTGGCGTCGACGGATGGCGCGCGAACTCATTCGATCGTGCGGAACTCCGCAAAACTTGAAAACTTTCATTATTTAAATGAATAAGCGAATGATGACTGCGGGAACAAATCTTACAACCTTGTAGCGATTTGCATTCGTTTATCATATGCTTATCACTGAGGCAGTTAAAACATAATCTACTGTTTTTTACTAAACGGAACCTTTCGTAGGGCGGGAGCGCGTTAAACTGCGGGCAAGAATACAGTTGATGTTCTTCTACTTGGCAACGATAACAGATATCCCTATCATTCTGTACATTCAAAAATGTGTAGGTATTTGTCGATCTAGTTTTATCATCGTGCGATTTTAGGTATTTTGAGTGAGAAGCGGATGGTTGTTCCGATCGGTTTTGTTTACTATTGTCGTGATTAAATAGATTAGCGCGGTTTAATATGCGGTGGTGATCGCGAACAAAGTCTATCAATTCTAAGCTAGACGGGAACCCTTTACTGTCGCGAATTGTCATCTCAAAACACCTCACAGTCTCCACGTCTAGGCATTTTAATCCTAAATGTACGAACATGAACTCTGATAAGTCATCTAATTTTAACTGTTTGAGTGCGGATATTATTGAAGAGAATTTATCTACGAAATTCTCTAGGGTTGCGGGCGAGGCGGATTTAACCGGTTTTATTTTCAATAACTGGTCTAAATAGGACGCGGCTAGAACACGTTTATCATTATATTTTTTACACAGAGCGGTCCATAGAATGGAGTAATTATCACCCGTAGGTATCAAACCTCTACAAACGGATAGAGCGTCACCTGTCAATCTGCCTATCAAATACTGAACTCTTTCTGAATCAGATAGCGAGCGATTTTCGTGCACCATTGTGCGGAAGTTTTCATAAAAGATTGGCCAGTTTTGTATGTTACCATCAAATGAACACAATTCTAAACGGGGCAACTTTATGTTATGCGATGCGGATGCGGATGCGGGAGCCTCTACTTTAGGCGAAACAATCATAGCGGGTGCGGGCGCGGGTGCGGATGCAGATGCGGTCAAACTAGCCAACTTGACTTTGATTTTAGCGAACAATTCGTCAAACGAAATTATGGGATAGTAATTCGGTTGGAAAGTAGGGCTACTTTCCGCTAGAATGCGGTTTTTATCTTCGATTGCGGCAATATACTCAGTGCGTACATCCTCTAACATTGCACAACCACAAATGAAATTATTTTTATTTTCAACACTATCGGATACTTTAGACATAGAGTCGAAGAGCATTTGGATTCTTTGGAAACCTAGAGCGGCCTTGGCTTCAGCCATCTGAAGATTCCTATCAACTTTAGCGGTAGCGTCGGCAGTAGCCGATTCCTGTTTGCTAGACGCCATCTTGTTTTCACTACAATGAAAAAACTATTCGGTGAGAGGACCAAAAAATGTAGGCGCGAATAAGTGGACTGTATAGTTCGGGCTGGCTGGCACCTATCATGAGGAATCTATCATAATGCAACCGCAATAACACAAGTAGGTAGGGCAAGGTAAAGGATGTAGACTCACCACACACGCAAGCAACCAAGCCGAGCATCCAAATGATGTATAGCGAGGGTTAGTAGGCAGGTGTAGAACTTCACTTCACCAAGTCTCTGCTATTTAGTTAGTACACAGACACCAATGGGTTATACACAACACAAATAAAGCGGTTAGTTCAGAATGTGAGCGGCGGAGCGTGGTCCGAGACAGTAGCGAGCGGGTCATAAACAAAGCGTATTGCGAGCGCGACGTCGAAAAGCGCACTGTCGAGCCGAGGCGGCGGCCGCGGATCGCAGACGCCGAAGCCGAAGCTCCTCGGATGCGTTCGGGTATTCCCGAAACAAGCGCCGACCTCTCATTGGTTGGCGCAACGATGTTGCTTTACACAGCGTGAATGTGAAAGGGATAGAGGGAAATGGAAAAATATATAGAACAAAAGGAGACAGGAAAAGGAACTATGTGCTACTGCGGTGCGTACAAAACATTGGCTAAACCACGCATTGTTGATTTGATTTGGTTATTTCTTTAAATTTAAGGTAATTTAGTCAGTCATAAGATCTTTGTTCATTGATTGTTTGACGCCGACTCAAAATTACTCAGGTATACTTGCATTAGTTTAAGAACTTTGTTATTAAGGTTAATTAAAAAGGATTATTATTTTTTAGTTTTTTCGGCGGTTTAATTTTTTTGTTAAAAAGCTTTTATTTTATATTTTTTTGTGGCTATAAATCACCCCTATTTTCTCACCCTTAGGGTAGGATTTTTTTCCAAATTTATATGGGACCAACTTCGAGGTACCTATACCCTATCCAATAAAAAAAGAATTATCAAAAATCGGGCTACTCTGTAAAAAGTTATGCGTGGTCATAGATAAAAAAATATATATACAGGGTGTAAGGGACAGGTTTCCGAAAACTTTAAGGGCTTGCTCAGTAGACGAAACTAAACTTCTTTCCACAAGAATTTTTTGGACAGTTTGTACGGAGAAGCCGATTTTTTTTTCGTTTCCTGAAAAAAATTCTTGTGGCTGCCGCTCCACGAAAGTAGCTTCAGCCTCTATTTGTTGTATCAGTGGGGAAGGTTGCAATCGTGGTATTATAAGGGGTTCCAACTAAGCTGGTCCTTCAAATAAACTCAGTCATTCGCATACATATTGTATTCATGAAAAAAGTTTTTGACATCCCTAAGTCGATCAACTGATCGGCTGATTAGACATTGGAGGATATTTTCACAAACTGACTTTTTTTTGAAAAGTTGTTCAGTTTCATGAATAGAAGAAACTGTACAAATAGCTTCAGTTATTTTTAATAATACATATAGAACTAGGTACTGTAAATATCCTATATATGATAGGGTTGAACAATAAATCCCTAAGTAGCAATACCTATTTATAGAAATACAATTTAAAACCATTCAGTCGTCTAGCATATATACATGTTCTAATTTTGTCTATTAGTTAATGTTTTATTTATACAGGGTGTTAAAAAAAGTGCGTTTGAAATTTTATACTAACTCTGAATAATAAATCAATAATTTGTATGAAAAACTGAAAAAAAAATTGAAGAGCGGATTTTTTTCAATATATTTGCTCGATTCCATACTTGATTCTGAGTAACTCCTTGAAATGTCAAACGCACTTTTTTAACACCCTGACCTCTAAGTTTTGACCGCAGCGGATAAGATAATGTATATATTTTACGTCTAATATTTTAATTTTAATAAGAAAAATTTGCAAAAATGGACGTTAGGCGTTTGGTACTTTTGCTTAAATGTTAAGCCAAAATATTTTTTAAATATAAGTGAAGTATATCTAATTATAAGTATTTTTAAAAATATTTTAAATATATTATTATACATGCAATAAAAGTTCCAAATGTGGAATAAGAAAATCTGAAAAACACATATGAAACGAGGAGTTTAAATGGTATCCCAATTCATTTTTTAAATTCTCACTTGCATATTTATATCTTATATATCGAGGGTTCACGGGCGACTTGTATTAAGCGACATTTTTAGAAATGTTCAGGAGACTGATTTAAAAAAATATTTCTTAGAAATATAATCATTAAAACTTAACTTCTTAGTATTATATAGATTCTCGATATTCTTAATATTTTAAATATTATTCAGAAGTTATTTTTTGTGAGGTATTTTGTAAGAAATAAATTTTTAAAGTAGAGGTTACCTGTGTTTCCAAAAATGTCGCTTAATACAAGTCTCCCGTGAACCCTCGATATAATATTTTTTTGTGGAATCTTCATTATGGCAGTTTCATGTAATTTCAACATTGTTTTTAAGAGGTTTTAACTTTGATTATCTTAGACAGTTACAATTTAAATATACATAATATACAAATTCGATAAAATATTTTTCTTTAGACTACATGGCGCGTAGTACATATTAACTTATCAGAAACTTTGAATTCCTACTTCGTTAGGTATTATGTCCAAAAAAAACGATAATACACCGACGAACTTTAATTGGCATCGGCAATCAAAACTATCTATTTAAAAATTACGGAACGTAAACTAAAAACACAAATTCTAGTGCTTTGAAAAAAATAACGAGGAGCCACTTTTGCGCTATACACTAACTTTAGTCACTGACAGACATAATACAGGATGACTGTTACGTACACTGGCCCACAGAGATATCTGAACCACTACTAAAGCTATTCGTGATAGGGTAGACCGGGGAGAATCGGATCACAATTAGAAATAAATAAATATTTTAAATACCGCGCTAGACTGACTGTTATCATAGCAACATTATACGTCGTGTTGCTATGACAACGGTCAGTCTAGCCCGGATTTTTAAAGTATTTATTTATTTCTAATTGTGATCCGATTCGCCCCGGTCTACCCTACATGGTGTACGTATTACACGAGGTTCAGATATCTTTGTGGCTGTCTGTACATACCTGCGGACTTCTTAACTAAAGGGCCTACTCATTAAAGAAAACAACATTTGTTCTACAACTTTTTTGAAAAAGCAAAAAATATGGACAAGCTTTTCAGCAAAGTTCTAGAACAAAGATTTTCGAGTTTTATGCGTAGAAGAGGTATGTATAATTTCCTTAATGCCACACTAATAATTCAGTAGCTAAACGCCAATAAACTTTTTTGTGTAAGTATCTAATCATTTTATATTCACTTAATCACTAAAATAGTATTTTTTTCCACTTGGCTCTGAACTTGAGGCGGTGACTGATACAACATGATGATGGAGCGATACAGTAACAGTAGATATGCTTGATAAACGAAATGCACATTTTTTTGTGTGTAAACATCATTAACAATGTGTAAACAACTTGAAGAATCCTTTACCCTTTTCCGGGGCTGGCCCCATTAGCATTGGCACCTGGTTCTTGTGAGTTATTGTTATCTGTAAATAAAATAATAAACAAAATAATTTATAAATAAAAAAGTCTGACCTTGAGGTACTAATTTTCAAAATTAATTCACCTTTCTTGAGATGTATTCACGTATTAATTACGTAGCTAGTCAATTACACTGACAGTCCTGACGCTTCATAAAAATAGGCCGAAAAATATACGTACTACGTACTTCCCTTTCTAATGTACTTCTTCCTACACCATGTCACGGACACAAAATAGACACAGAAGGTCCGCTCAATACAAATCACTAAAATCGTAAGCATATACATCCCAACTAACACAAATGGGTTGCAGAAGGGCTTTATAGCGTATCCGATTGCGTCTTATAGCTGTAACTTGTTAGTTCCATAGCGCTCTATGGAACCTTTATAAACCGCTTATGCCTCTAGGGGGGCGCCAATTTTTGGCAGCCTACAGTTCTAGAAGAATTGCTTAACAGTGATCGTAAAGTGCTTGAATAGCGAAAATTGCGGATGAAAGCTGTATTTCGGTTCCTGTAGCGCTTAAGGAACTCACGTTGGCTGCTTAATTGAACGAATATAATTCTAAATCATTCACTCGATCAAAATCATTCTTCTCATGAGGTTAGCAAATATTCCAGAAGTGGTTGTGGGGTGATATTTATCTGTTTTAGTAGTAAGTTTTATTGTAGAACAAATAATGGCAATGAAATATTTGACATTTGACTTAAATAATGGTGGAGTTTTTGTGAACATATATTTATCCTGAAGTTTCGAATTGTTCGTGTGTAAAAACAGTTGGGAATTAAATTTATCGTGAAATATATGCAATTTTTTGGGTAAAAAATTAATGCGCCATCAATTAAGCGTAAAATTCGTAAAATTAATTCATTTATTTTATTTAATTTTTCTTTTATATCTCAGTTTTGTTACTAATTACGCCTATTTAAGTTCGCTTGTGTATATTATAAATACGAGAATCCATTATCAGGCCTCAACCAAATTATGTAGAGTGTTTATAGTAACAAATTTTAGAAAAACACATTAAATTCATTGTCAAAAATGGCGTTTTGCTGTTGCAGTCTTAGGTTCTAATTTTCAACACAATAGAACTCTTATAGAACTATGAGCAATAAAAACTACTGTTGTATAGTTATTGTCTTCTTAACATTACTTAGGATCGAAATTTGTGATTCAGGGAGCTAATCTAAAATCATTTAAAGCTCAGTACTGCACAGCACATATCCGAATTAGGGTTCTATTTAACACAGTGTTAAAACATTATTTTACATGAAACCAGGACTTTCCAATTTTAGCGGTATGTCAAATACCGAAAGTTACATTTGATTGTAGTTTTTAATGATTTATCATTTTATTCTGGAGTAGTTAAGTTATATCTAGTTATTTCTTTTTTTCGTTCTGTAGTCAACAACCCTTATAGTTTCGCCATGTCCGTCTGTCTGTCGATCTATCTGTACGCGGCTTAACTCAGAGACTACTATTAGTGCTAGAGAGCTGTATTTGGCACGGATATGTATATTAATCACGCCGACAAAGTGGTAAAATAAAATATAGAAAAAAAATTTCAGGGTACCTCCCTTACACGTGAAGTGGGGATAATTTTTTTTCTCGACTATCCCATGATGTGGGATATCGTTGGATAGGTCTTTTAAAAATATTTCAGATTCAGGGATCCGTTTTAGAAATATTATGCTTTAAAGTGCACATTTTTGTTAAAGTCATGCGTAGAAATGTGAAAAAAATCACGGTAGTAGTATATAACGAAATTAAAAGAAAAACTATCACTTTCAGACTTTACAAGTTAACGAGTAGTAGTAAATTTTGTAGCAGTGTTTGTCTAAGTACTACGGAACCGTACACTGTGCGTGGCCCGACACACACTTGACCGCTTTTTATGTTTGTTGTATCAGTTTAATGGAGTTGGCACATAAAGCTATAATTTTCTATTTTTAAACACTATAGACCGTATAATAGGTCCAAAACGTGGAAATTTAGGCGTGAATGTCATTAATATATCTGTTATAGACTTATATTGCACAAAAGCAACTGCTCGCTCTAAAAGAGTGAAAAGTACGTGTTTTAGAAATAAATCAGTTCTAGTTTTCTATCCCATACAGCTGTAAGTGCCAAAAAGCAACAAATAAGGACTGACATAGTCAGGAGTAGTAAAAGAGATACAATTTTCACCACTGCGTGATCAAGAGTGGCAAAAGGGATACAAATGTAACCATAGCACAGCTGTTAGAGCCGTAAGGTGTCTCAAAAGGTGTTAAATTAAAAATTAAATTAAAAATTGTTTATTTCGGATAACTATTTAAATGATCCATAGCAGGGTTAGTAAGACTTAAGATAGGTTAGTAACAGGACATTTACAGATATAATAATAGCTATAATTGTGCCGAGCACTTAGTGTGATCACCAAGACGACAATGCTTCAGTGATCACCCTTCGCGCGCGCAGCGGTGATGTGTACCGATTTGCTAATGTCTCTAGGATGATGTTGCGACTATCCCGTATTCTGCGGATCAGGGATGTACTCTTTTTGCGAATGACTGCTGCAAAGCTGTCGGTCTGGTACTCAGCGAACATCCCCGATGCACTACAGAAGCGGGGCAGCCCCATCATCATCCTAAAGATATTATTATACTGTACGCGCAGGGCGTCCAGCGATTTTTTGGTATTATTTTATGTTAAAGCTGCAGTCAAGGTTTAACGCTTTTTTATCACTGTTTTAGAACTCAAGGCTAAATGCGACGTTGTTACACCACCGCTATACTCCTCAAAGTTCTAACAAAAGCTGCAATTTCCACTAATGTGTTAGTTGGGATGCTTATAGAAATATGCGGTCGTTCGAGGCAAGGTCACGATCGCACAGTACGTGATCTTGCCTACAACGACCGTATACGTCTATAAGCATGTACATGCTTAGGATTTTACTGAGCGTATTGAGTGGACCTTCTGTATCTATATCTTTTGTATCATGGGTCTACCGAGTGGGAGGGCTGCCTACGCTAAGTCTTCCGGTGCGCGATCGCCACTCGAGAACTTTTATGCCCCTTTAGTGCTAGGTGCTAGGTGACAGTCTAGTTTCTAATACCTTGCACGGAGGCTGCATCCAGGGTTCTCCATCAATTTGCATCGGGAAAGTCCTTTTCGTTGTTATGGTGATCGAACTGCATTGCGCCAGCCGCCTGCCCGACGCCCGGAGTCCTGGTGGACATCGAATTTGGAAAAAAAAAGTATCTACATTAGAATATTGTTAACTCTAATGTCAAATTTCGAGGCAACGAATTTTCAACTTGACAAGAATTTCAAGATACGAATCTCTTTAAACAATTGATTGTATCTTAGGTGTGATAGTATAAGGGCCCCATCAGGCAATTGCCGTCTATCTCTTGTGATAGTATAGTCCCGTGCACCTAAAAGTATACAGGGTAGCCGTGCCATCTAGTACTACTTGCACTATTTGGTTTAGTTACACGAGATTGTACGATTAAAATTCAGCCATAAGATAAGAAAAAATATCGATTGAACTACCAAGAACTCCAAAATCTTACCCTGCCTCAGTATTTAAATCTTTGTAAGCTCGCTTTCATCTTCGGCATCATTCAGGCACCAGGTGAGATGATGCCAAGGGCTTACCAATAAAAAAATATATATACCTAAATAATCAGTTGATACCATCGCGTCTAATTACATGACGTCCGAAACCAACAAATAATATGAAATGCCCTGAAAAACCAATAGATTTCAAGGTATTGGAACATTGCTTGACGTTAGTTTTTTGGGCCACCCAATATTGTTGCTTAAACAGTCACGGTTGTCCATTAATAACATTAAGATTCGTCACTTACCTGTTCGCACTTGGCCCATGTGTAAACAATTTTCCAACCCAATAACTTCAATGAGTTTATCGCCAATATCTGCAAAAAATAACGGCCTTTTTATTTTTGGGCACAACAACATTTTTTTATACTAACAGTTTAAAGAAATTGTACTTTGTAATGGTTTCCTTTGTAAGGATCTAAACTCCATACTAGATTAAGAAATAAATAAAAAAAAAAAACATATTTTGTTGGACAGTAAAATAAAAATTAAGGAACATTACTCAAATTCAGGCTCACAAATAAACTAAATAAGGTTATAAATTAAAAAATATCATTAAACCACCACGGTTAAAAATAATCAATATCACGAAGCTCCAACACTAATGGGATCATTTTTGTTAACCCTATAAACATCATTATCAGCCCGTGTTAGTCCACTGCTAGACTTCTTAATTGAAACTTATGCCCATCTGCATCCCCAGAAAGGTAATCAGTGCCTTGCCAATCCTGGAGGGTTAAGGTGGAATGCCTCTAATGCCGCTAATTAAGTACGTTGGCTATCTCGCCTCACCCACCGGAACACAGCACGACGGATATATTATAGGGTGACTTTAAATTAGTTCTTGATACGAAAGTTTATGCATGTACTCCTCATAACAAACAATTTTCTCTAAGGAACCTATAGTCAAATCGGAAAAAAAAATTGGACTTCATACTAATTTGGCCGGTCAGTTCATCGATTTGTACGGAAAATTTTTTTTTCGGTTTCACTATGGGTTCTTTAGGAAAAGTTTTTGTTAGCACGAGTACATGCATAGTCTTAAGTATCAAGAACTAGTTTAAAGTCACCCTACATAGCGAGCGCGAGCAGTGAATACCCAATAAGTATACATATTAAGATCAATATGGAAGACTTGATTCCACCGTAGACTTATTCAATCAAGACTTTCGCTTACCTTGCTGAGCGTTAGGGAATCGTCCTCTCCGATGGGCACCACTCGCTCCCCATAAGTTGGAGCCCCCATGGGCATATGGGATGTTTAGCAACGCCACACCCTGGAGCGCTGGACCTTTATTCAGCTCAAGTGACGAGCCATCGCACTGCGGATAAATACTCAAAAATATAACTTTAAATTTTTATGTCTTTTTTTTGTTAGAAAGATCACACTACTTGTTATTTTTTCCACTTTAAAATTCATTTTGAGATTTTTGCGCCATCAGAATGGTTATAATACGTCGGTTGCATAGTTTTGCAAATTGCAAACGGCTTGGGTAACGAATGGAATTTAAAAAGAACTGGGACTAGCCCCAGTTGCCACCTTTCAAAACCTATGTGATAATGTGATAACTAGATTTAAAAAAGTTGTTAACTTCACCCAAGGCTAACGCCACATATCTTATATACAGCCTTAAAGAAAGAAAAAACGAGTGATCTATGTTATTAATAAAAAGATATGGGTATTCTGTTATTGCATATTCTGTATAAATAAAACACCCATAAACATTGTGGGTTTAAATATTGACAATAGCGTCACTCCAATAGAGTCCAGACTCTAACTCACCACGATGTCCATATTCTCGTGGAGATTCTTGCAGCTAGCCGCAAACTGCTCAGACGTCGCAAACTCGAAGTACCACAGCTTATTCTTCATTCTGGAGCTGAACTTGTCC
This sequence comes from Coleophora deauratella, assembly GCA_958295455.1. Classification (NCBI taxonomy): domain Eukaryota; kingdom Metazoa; phylum Arthropoda; class Insecta; order Lepidoptera; family Coleophoridae; genus Coleophora; species Coleophora deauratella. The sequence goes on along the minus strand of OY282416.1, from coordinate 3,297,001 downwards.
GGGTTCCGCTCCCGTTCCATGTGAAACTTCACGCAGATCGCTGCGTCCTGGAGGTATCATACATACATAATATATTTTAATATCTTTATTTATAAAACTTTCTTATAAGTCAAATAATAAGAAAACAACTTTATTTTTTACTTATAATTTGAGTGCACTTGACTACATCTCACCTAATGGAAGGTGATGATGTGTGTTACTAAACCTATTTTCATCGACCATATTATTATCTCATAGTCACCTCGATGAAACCTACTTTCGAGTGCCAATAATGGTATGCAAATAGGTCCATTCCATCCGTTTAATAGTTGGTCTACACGATGGTCCATCATGAACCCGCAAGAGGGACAGAACTAAAAGTTACACAAGGTAGTACTTACATCTATAATTTAATATAGTTTTGTCTCTCTTGATGGTGTTTGATGGCCCATCGTGTAAAGGAGCTATAAAAGCAAGCAAGATATTGATACACAGACTGTTCCAAATATTAAACCCCTTTTTTGCGTCGAGTAATTAAAATGGCGCCCAAGTTGGGACTATTCAGAAGTCCCAAAGTCCCACGTTGGGCGGCAAAAGGTCTTGTTCTTGTACGAGTTTTAAAGAATAGAAATGGCTTATATACAACCGTAGAATTCAAATAATAATAATAAAGTAGTATCCTTGACCAATATTTTGGTTCCAAACACCACCATTAAAGCGGAAATATTATATCATTGAAGTAATACTTACGACGCCTATTGAGAAATAATTGTTGATGATATTATAAGGTGCAACTGTCGGGTGAGGCGTTGAATTTGGTAGTTGCGGTTGATCACACTGTAACACAAATTGATATTATTACCAAAAGATAAAGTACAATTGTGGACGAAAGACGTATATAACAGGAAAAAAAAGTATAGTAACAACTTACAGCAGTGGAGCTGTTTTCAACAGATATCTCCCAACGGTCCATCATCACGGTGCTAGCTTTTGCTATTTTGTCCAGGATTTTGTGGATGGATTCACCTTCATATCTGCATAGTATAGAAATCATATGTAAATTCAATACAGAAGTAATGTGGATGTTTGTTTGTTTGTTCCACTTTCACACCGAAACTACTGAACGGATTTGGATGAAATTTGGTAGATAGATAGATAAAGCACCAGGCTAACACATAGAATACTTTTTATCCAGGAAAACTTGAGGTTTCCCGGAGGAATGGCTAAAAACTTAAATTTTTATTTTGTCATTAGATGGAGCTGCCTTAACATTTTAATATATTTCCCTCTGGACCCAATTCTGAAGTCCACGCAGACGAAGTCGCGGGCGGAAGCTAGTGGCCACTAAAGATGACAAGATCGCCTCGCATCAAACTCTTATCGGGCTTTAAAAAACACCAGACAAAGAGTATTTCGTAGATGAACAAGATTGACTACTAACCCACCGCCCCATCGCAAACACCTGGCCAGGTCATTTCCGGTACCAAGCGGGATGACCCCGACCGCTGGTTGAGTGTCCATCTCAACCTTGTCTGAAAATAAAACCATTGATGATTTCCTTGATAACTAAATTATTGAAATATTGATGTTTACGTGAAAGTGTGCCTAGCAAGTTCTAGAGAGCAAAGTTTTAGCTGGTATCGGTTTGCTATGTGTACCAAGAAAATAATTTTTAGATCTTCTTCTTTAAATTTAAGAACAGTGCTCTCGTCTGTGGAGCAATTGCCATTAAACACGGTTTTGTGCTAATTCCTGTAGATCCTCTACCAACCGACCTAAAAAGCATCAGTAGAGCCACGGTACTAGCTTGTCTCTTCAGCAGCTTCAAACCCTCGGCAATTTACTAATGGTTGTTTTAAAAATTTACATAGATTATTAACATACCGATTGCTTTAATGGTGGAAACATCGTGAGAGAACCTTCACCTCCTACTAGACGTGTTCAAAAGTCGCGTTGCACGCACCCGAAAAGATAAATCTAATTTGCTATATGTTACAAAAAATTGAGTTGGTTAATAATTGTGCCACAAATTGAATTAATTATTATGATTGATGGATGGATGGTGACTTTGTTACCATTTTTTTTTTATGGCAGAGGTGGCAAACGAGCAGACGGATCACCTGATGGTAAGCGATTACCGCCGCCCATAGACACCCGCAACACCAGAGGAGTCACAAGTGCGTTGCCGGCCTTTTTATATGGAAGTACGCTCTTTTCTTGAAGGTTTGAATGTCGTATCGGTCCGGAAATACCGCAGGCGACAATTCATTCCACAGTTTGGTTGTGCGAGGCAGAAAGTTTCTAGTGAAAGGCACAGTTGTGGACTGCCAACCATCTAAGTGATGGGGATGAATATATTGTCGCGTAGAACGATCGCGAAAAGAAGCGGCAGGGATCAATCCGAACAATTCCTCGGAGCACTCCCCAATCCCCATTGTACATGCGATGGAGAGTTTTGGTGGTTGTGTTAAAGTGTCGAAAAAATAATCTTACCCATAGTTTCCAGCACCCACCCGACCGTGCCGTCCCCTCCACAGCAAATCACTCTGTAGTTTTTCACATCTTTGAACATTTGCAATCCTGAAAAGTGGTGAAAAAATCGTGGGCTAATCATTCGGCCGACTTATTTGAAGTGTCAGAGGACTGATAAAAAGTACGAAAGTTGATCGATCTCAAGATGGTCTTAAAACACCATAAGTAACCTAAATGCATGTTTGCTAATTTGCCGGCATCCACCTCAACAAGTTGCGCCATCTCTTGACGTGTTTACAGAAACATTTCCTCACCTTGCATAGGTCCTCCCTTAGCAATATCATGAACTTGTCTCGGGTTCAGTATGTACTGCAGTTTCCGCAGCACTCGCGCCCCCTGTCGGCCACCGGACTTCGGGTTGATGAACACAAGCAGCGGGCAAGTGCCATCTGGTGGCGTGATTTGGAACGAAATGGGGGGCGCTCGATGTTTATCTGTCTTTTCTTCTTTTCTATCCTCAAGAGGCGCTGAGATCGATATTGGGAGGGATATTGATGTTGGTAGCGTTTGCTGAAAAAAAAACGAACATGAAACATTAATTTAAAATACTGATAGTTTCTGTTAGGTACTTTTAACAGCAAGTAATTTCGAAGCCCGCAGATGTAGCCCCAGTATTACAGAGATGATCCTTTCAGTATATTGTTAATTTCTGTAATATCTATCTATCTAATTTCAGAGTTAATTAAAGCTACAAATTTCTGAGAGAATGCAAAGGAATAAGATTTGAATACTTGCTAACTGTCGACAATTTCAAACCCTTAAAATAAGGCTGTTACCTGATCCGGCTGAGGTCGATGAGGCAGCGACCTCTGTCGGTCCAACACTAAAGGTCTGATGGCGGTTGGAGGCAGTATATGTTTTGCATGCCTGCCTAGAGTACACGCACCGCCAGCGCTGCCAACACATCTATTGTGGAGCTACAAAAACGAATAAATTAAAAAGTTTCCATACATTTACGGATGTTTTTTAAAACTCTATTGTATAGATTTTGTTTGGGGGGAATGAATTCAGTTTAATAAGTAACATAAACCATATGTGGCTTTTTAGCAAATTAAAAGTTATCTGTATATAGCTCTATCCGCTCGTTTTTTGCTATGTATTAATTCAATATTTAAGCCTAATTATACGCTTGTATAGTCTTGTCGCAAGGCTTCAATTGTGTTTAAAAAGTACGTAGAAATGTACGAAACTTACTGTTATGTGACACCATCGACAGTGCAGTCCCGTGATACCATTGTAGCCTTTGATCTTTTTCCGACATCTCGCACATTTTCCATGGCAGTTGCCTGCAAAGAAAATTATCAAAAGTATATATTACTCTGTCAGCTATCTAGATTATTGCATTATTAAATTAAAATAAGTCCTTCGATTCGGATATATTATTATTGTCCACTATAGCTTTCACCCAAATCATTAACAAAAATAAGAGGTTTTCGAGAGGCAAATGCAAGAAGACATATTTTAGGACGAAGCCTGTCTTATAGAATGTGATATGATGAGGCTTGCAGGAAGCCGCTGAAAGCATGTTACTCAGAACCATGCTCAGTGGAAATTGAAATCGATAAGTGAACCACATTTGGCTAAGATTATTGAAGCCTTAATTTTTTATTATAATAATATGTGATACACGTTGTTAGAACTTACAGATTTACTTGTTTCTTTCAACTATTTTAAGTATTATTGTAGGTATGTTATCGTTTGTGTTCTTCCAATAAAATAAAAAGAGATAAAACCAACAACTACCTACTCACCTTCAACCCAGTGATGCGCAAGAGTGGCGGACGCACGTCTCGACTTGGAGTAGGTGGCTATGCAAGACGCCGGCGCACGCTGCACGCATCGCTCGTGCACTGTGAACTTGCAGACTGGGGACAGAGAGGGGAGGGGGTTAACAATGAGTTTGATAGCCTTTGTGGTTCCAACTGGCTTCAAAGTAGTTTATCCCCCATCTCGTACTTTCCTAAAGGGTAAAACCACCAGATTTATACAGCATCCTCCATCATAAAATTGCTCGAAACACCATTATAACTACCCTACGCCATAAAGCATAGAAACGAATTGCCTCCAGTAGATCCCAACTGAAGAGCGAAAATTTTAAAAAAGACAAACAGTCGTTACTTTAGTTTTCGGCCAAAAGGTCGGTGGTAGAAGTTGGTTAAATAATCTTCAAATTTGTCTTGCCTTCAATAACACAAAATCAATGGCCTCTACGTCTATAGCAGACGAGTCATTGTAGTGTCTTGGGGCAACGTTTTTAGTAACGACCTTGATGAAAATGACGTGTTCTTACAATTTTGTTAAGACCAATACTCAATTCAAAAGAAGTTCCACTTACATCTTCAGAATTGCTTTTGAATAATAGCACAAAATGATGTTTATGAAAGTGAACTGGATTATCTTAATTGAGAATTTCTGTTAAGTGAGTTAATAGTTGTATACCTGCCACCAAGCAGCGTGCTGTATTCCGGGTGGAACGAGAAAGTCACCGTCATTACCAGTATACATGGGGGTGTTTCATTTCAACTCTTAAAGACAGGCAAGCACTGTTAACCCTTCTGGGGAAACATCATCGCCTTCAGCATGTTGCCATCTTATATACCTATAAAAATTACTGACAAATACTCACATATACAACATAACCCCTTCTTCCCCAGTCCAACCAGCATGTTAAGACACAGATTACAATACGCAGGTCTACTAAAATGCTTCAGTCTCCAAGCGTGTTCTCCATCTTCTTTCACATTCGTGTCCAAACCCAGAAGCACTAGGAGAGGGATTGTGGTCATCCTAGAACAAGATTCAAGAGTTACTACTACTACTATAAAAAAAGAATGGCGGTTTCTATGATTTCGCCAATGAAGGATCGAGAAGATCGAATGGGATAATAAAAAAGTTAGAAATTAAAGACACAAATCTTACCCTCCTCTTTTCCATTCGTCTAATGAAACAGTCCCGTCAGCATCGTAATCTATTTCTACCATCATATCTTGGAGTATCTGGAAAAATAAACAAAATTAAACTTTTAAGGTTTAACTCAGAATGATAGACCTTATTTATAAGCAAAGTGAAGCCGGTATGAAAATATACAATTTAAACGTAAAACTTTTTATTACTTTGGCCAGGAATTAACTCGAGACATCTAGTTAAGAGGTGAGAGTCGCTACCGTACGTTAGTTATAGTACACGATAAGAGATAAAGAAAGATACACACACAGGTATAAAAACCTTTTGAAAACTCTAACGGAACACTACAGGTCTCACTCTATAATGCCTATTCACTCTTACCTTCCTTCATCATCAGTCACGTCTAGTACTGGACAAAGGCTTCCCTCATGGATTACTATAATCTTTAGGGGGGGGGGTTTATTGTAATCACGTTGCCACGCTTGGCAGGCGGGTTGGCGATCGTAGTTTAACGTTACAGAACGTGGAAAGGACGCTGCAAAAAAATTAAACTAAACTATTTTTCTTTGTTTCTTTCCCATCCTCCGGTTTATGGATCCCTTAGTCGCAGCTTACGACACCCTCAGGAAGAGATGGGGTGGTGCTGTTCTAAGGCCACACAGCAGGCCATGTTTGTCTATTAAATCGTCTATTATCAAGACTTTAAAGGAAGACTCACAGGTCTCAGTTCCGACGTCTCCCAGCCGAGGTATTCCGCGACCGTCATCATTTGATTCACGATGCAGTCCATCTCGTTGGTGTCCAGCACTCCGTTACCATCCGTGTCGTAGAGACGGAACATGACTGAAAGAGAAAGTGTTTTAGGTTTATGCCTCAATGATAATTTCAGCTGATTTTGTTACTCCTTCGTCATCAGCCGAAAGACGTCCACTGCTGGACAAAGGCCTCCCACAAGGATTTCCACACAGACCGGTCCTGCGCTGCCCAAATCTAGCGGCTTCCCGCAACCTACGCCAGGTCATCCTTAGGTTAGTCCTTATCGCAGACTAAAAAAGTGTTTATTTCGTGTAATGATATGGAAATAAAGCGATTATTAGCCAAGCAGATGATTAATTTATATGAAAAACAAAGTGGTTTAAACAGCAAAAGTTGTTCAGTATGAGGAGAAGAAAGTTCAGTTAACGGATCCTATACCCTTTGTTTAGGTCAAGGGTCAATGATGTAAACTCACACTCTAACTTATCCTCGGGACGGCCAGCTTCCAGCAGAGACAGGTAGCAAACGATGTCTTTGAGAGAGACCCTCGCGGTGTGGACTTCCATTGTTGAAGACCGACGCATCAGATGTTTGAAGTCTGCAATTTTAAAAGTACTCATATTTAGAAGATAAACACATTTTTTCGGGAATACATACAAGATTTAGGAGGAAGGAGCACCTGCTAAAGATTTTTTAGCTTTATTTTTAAGGAACACCAAATTTTAAATAATAATAAATTTATTCACAACCAACTAAACAAACAGATTTATTGGGTTGTTGCAAATGAAATGGCGGATAAGATAAGCAAAATATTTATTTAATTAACTATTTAAAAACCGAGAATTTCTAATCAAAATAGTCGCCATCAGTTTCAACGCACTTTTGCCAACGAGATGCTAAATCATATATTCCGTTTTTGTAAAAGTCTTTATTTAGAGATGCGACGAAATTCATAAAAGCTGTTTCGACTTCAGACTGGACCGAGAATTTTTTTCCCTCCAAAAAATGACTCAAATGCCGAAATAAGTGATAATCCGTCGGGGCCAGATCTGGAGAGTATGCTGGATGTGGCAATGTCTCGAAGTTTAATTCCTGAATTTTTTTAATAACCGGTTTAGAAATGTGCGGTCGCGCATTATCGTGCAGCAATATGACACCATGCCTGTTCACTAAAGCCGGTTGCTTTACTGTCAAATTAGTGCAAACAGTCTCAAGTAACTGGCAGTACTTTTCACTATTCATAGTCTCACCGGGTTCTAAAAAAGTATAGTGGATTATTCCAGTCGCAGACCACCAAACTGAAATCAAGATTTTTTTAGGGTGGCTTTTTGGTTTCGGGGTGCGCTTTGGCGGTTCCTTACGGTCCAACCACTGTCTCATTCGTTTGCCGTTGTCATATAGAATCCATTTTTCATCACTTGTAATAATACGATGTAAAAAAGGTTCATTTTTGTTCCTCAGAATCAGTGATGTGCATATTTGTAATCGAGATATTTTATTTTTTTCTGTCAGAGTGTGTGGAACCCATGTGTCTAACTTTTTTACTTTTCCTATAGCCTGGAGATGTCTGGATACGGTTGAATAATGCACTCCGAGAATCGCTCCTATCTCACGCGTATTTAGATGAGGGTTACTCTCGACGATTTCCTTCAATTGGTCGTCATCGATGGCTACCTCTCGATGGCTGCGCGGTTCGTTCTCCAAGTCTGTGTCTCCGGAACGAAACTTTGCAAACCATCGCTGTGTTGTTCTCTCACTAGCTACACCTTCGCCAAATGCCATATTAATATTTCGTGTTGCCTCTGTAGCACTGTGTCCCAGTTTGAATTCGTATAAAAACAATAAGTGAATTTCACGTTTCTCCATTTTACACTATCACTAAAATACGTTATGTTTCTTCGAGAGTTCAAACAATAATGCGACTTGTCCGGAGAGAGAAGGACATACAGTTTTAGTATTACGCAATATTATTTAATTATTAACACTATAAGTAGTAATTCACTATACTGTTATATGATGTTCAACAATCCGCCATTTCATTTGCAACAACCCGATAATTTAAAAATAATAATAAATTAAATTAATATATTTAAATTAATAAATTTAAATTCATTCACAATATGTTGTTAGTAAGAGATCACAAGATAAAGCAAGAAAGTTCGAAGTGTGGGTAATTTGAAGTCCAAACAGACAAATTTAATGGTAAGCATTCTGAAGTGGGAACTATTCATGGAACGAACTCACTAGTTTTTACTTCACTTACTAGAACAGACTAGTTTTTAGCTTGAAGTAGATAAGTCTGTTTTTTTTTACTAGCTATTAATTAAATTATTAACAGTAAAGTTTATGTTTTATCCAAAAAATATCATTACATACTTAATTTACCTTACTTATAGTACATAATTATCATAGACTCAACCGCTGCTTTAAAGAAAAACAAAGTCTACGCTCTAATTTCGCAGAGAAATTTAATCCTATCGTCCGCATGATCCTTCCAAGCTGACCTTCAATCTTAGTGCTCTGGTTGACCCTTAAGGAGTTGCTGCTCTTCCGACTGGAATTCCTCGACATCTGGCTGTGGCTGGGGCTTGCGTCTGCGCGCCGGTCCAGGCACAACTCGTGCGCAGAGTACGAGGGGTGGGTGGTGACTGTAAACATCGGGTGGACGGAACCTGGAGGAAGTATATGTTTTTTAATGTTAGTTATAAGGCATTGTATCCCCGCTGCTCGTCGATTTCTACAGAACAGGTCTTTTCCCTTATCACGGGAATGTTAGGCCATGAACTTAGTCCATGAAAGACCCATAGTCAACCCCAGTTTCAGAAATTTCAAGCCGCCTATAAGGCCTCTGACATGGCTTTACGATTCATGCTTCAGTTGGTTCTATCACTAAGTTGCCATACATAGCAATCTAGTAGTACCAACGACTTAACGTGGTTTGCGAAGTGCGGAAACGATCGAGATAAATGCCACAAACATTCAATCAAATTCATCTAGGTTATGATGGTGAGTTTTGTCAGTTAACCTGCGTGATCGACGCGACCATGCAAGCTACACTAAACCACTTCTATTTTTCTTCGATTTTTGGGGACAAAACCTTAAGTTAGGGAAGATAGTTAGACTCCTTCATAATAATTATGTAGATCACCTGTTCGACTCCTTGATCCCTTATCGCTGCCATCAACGGAGTCTCCAGAGCTCTTACCGAGCTGCTGCAGCCGTTCTGCCAGACCTTGGATCTTCGACGCCAGGCTGAGTTTACCCTGTAAGAAAACAATAAATAAAGTTCATTATCAACATCAGCCAAAAGACGTATGCTGCTGAACGATTGCCTCTTCCAAGGATTTTCATGCCGATCGACCTTGCGCTGCCCGCATCCAGAGGCTTGCCACGACCTTTACCAGCACGGGTAGCATGAGGCATAGGCAAAGCTGTTTGTCGCGCCAAACGTGAGAAAACAGCTCAACTGTCTCTTTAATTAGCTTAGCGTTAGAACGGAACAAATGCTTTTAAAACTCGCGTCGCGCGCGAGATATGTCGCTATGCTACTAGGGCAGGTCATCGGTCCGCTGAGTGTAAGGCCTACCTACGCTACTTCTTCCGGTGCGCGGTCGTCACTCGAGATCTTAAATACCCCAACGTCCATCTGTTCTACGGTCGGATAACTTTTTGAAAGACCAGACAACTTCTGTCTATTATTTGTGATAGTAAGGTAAATTGTGCCACCCACCGATAAGAAGAAGAAACAGTAGGTCCTCTTCCAGAACCAAAGTTAATTTACCTGACAAGTTTCCCTTTCACACTTGATAGATTTTCAATAGGCTATCCTGCTTTCAGGGTAAAAATTACTCTCACGAAAATGTTCTTGGACTCTTTCAAAAGATCGTATGATGTGCTCACGTGATCAGCGTGCGCGGTGACGGCTGCGCATGCGGCGGCAGAGCTGGCGGCCGCCATCTCGCGTAACGCCGGCCGTCGATCCCGTCGGACGAACGACAGGAACAGATGTCTGGAAGGAGCAGAGGTCAGTTCTTAGACTGGTGATGCTGGTGATTTTATCGCTTCTATGGCACAGTGGCTAGTGGCCTTCACAAGTTGCCGTTTCAATTTCCGATGAGAACTAACTAATTAGGACTGGGTTTAGTTGATGGATTTTGGTGATTTCACTTCCATACAGGGCCGTCTTTAACCTATCGGAGGCCCTGCGTCCTTTAGGATAATGGGGGGGGGGAGGGGAAATATGACTATTACAGAGGACATTAAGGCAGTCGAACAGAATTAGGCCTCTTGTTCATTAAAATATCAACTAACTATCGTTAGATTTTCGTAAAATGGAAATATTTGTCAGCAGTATCTGTTAACGGATGCTGATCTGGCAGGAACTACGGGGCTCCACGCGATCTCGGGGCTCTGTGCACTTGCCCCCAGTGGGAAAGAGGGGCCTGCTTCCGTGGCGCAGTGGCTAGTCCATTCGCTTCACAGGAGGTTGCTATTTCCATTTCCGATGGGGTTTAACTTGAAGCGTTCGTGGCTCAGTGCGACTTGCGTGGTCGCGTCGTTCACGCAGGTTAACTGACTACAGACACGGTCATAACCTGGATGGGTTTGACTGTTAGTGGTATTTATATCGACCGTTTCCGTGCTTCGCAAGGCACGCTAAGCCGTTGGTGCCGGCTGCTATCGCTAGATGGCAGTCGTTAAGCCATGTCGGAGGCCTTATAGGCGGCTTGAAAACTTCTGACACTGGGGTTGGCCACTAGCCCCACAACCTCCACCAATCTGGACTTGGCCCCCGTGTGTGGAGTGTGGCCTAACCTTCCCCATGTATGGGAAGAGACCCGTGCCCCTGCAGTGTGGACGTAATGGGTTGTTAACATTAACATAAACTTTATTAGACTGGGTTTGGTTAGTGGTATGTACGTCTTTCTGAGCTGACATTTTCTGATCTTATCAAACTCTTGCCACCAAATATGAATGTTCATAGCATTGATGTGTTCTATTCTCATTGCATAACGGAAAGTTGGAAAGACAGCTTCCGTCTCCAGCATCATCATCACTGACCAACAAATGAGGTGATGCCAACCAACAACCATTTATACAGGGTGTAACAGAAAGGTGTGATAATACTTCAAGGTTGGCTTTTACCCATCAAACTGAACAACTTTTGTTCTACAACTTTGTTGAAATCGCAAAGAAATTTTCGGACTTTTCATACAAACTTGGTTCGCCAGCTGATCGATTTGTATGAAAAGTCCAAAAAAGAATTTAGCGACTTGAACAAAGTTGTAGAACAAAAGTTGTTCAGTTTGATGGGTAAAAGCCAACCTTGAAGTATTATCACACCTTTCAGTTACACCCTGTAGAACCAAACCGGATCTGACAAAAATATCCAACGCAATGAATGATTTGAAGTCACTTTATACATTAATGGAGTATAGATGTGCCAAAAATGGAAGAGGACCTACAAAGAATATCCACCGCAATCTTCCATTGGTCAGTTGACTAAATATATTTTTTTGCCTTCTTGTTTGTTCTGTCGCTAGTTTATTTTGGTCTCGACGTTTCTTCTCATTTCGCTAACACTTAACGAAACATTGAGTGTATATAAATGTATAATTACCGAGGGTTGGTTTGTGCTGGGTAAAATTATACGATAAAAAATGTGTAAAGAATTTATGAGAATAACTGAAATGAGATATTTGCTGTTAATAAAAAGTTCTATTATTGAAATCGCAGAAAAAACTTACTCCCTTAAATTTTCATAACATATAAAATATTTTTTACTATAAAAATCAAGTACCTAATTTTAATGGAGACGACTGCATCATATTGTGATGTCATAGTTCCGCAATAAAAATTGTAAACTCTGTTGGCAATCCTTAAATAAATAAAATAAAATAAAAACTTTTTGAAATTTCAGTTGATATATTTGATAAAAAATTACTCAGGAGACAAACTGTTAAATACCGCATTGAATATTTATGTTTCTTAACTTTTCAAGACAGGCATAACCCGTAAAGTTTTTGTGTGAATATTCCTATCGAGTCTACAGAAATAGGAATCTTAACAACCCATATCGTCCCCACTGCAGGGTCTTCTCCCAAACCTCATTACTTACTTACTACATAAACATAATAGAGCTATATTGTTAGCTCGTAATGGTCTATTTAGCTTAATGATCCTTTGTAGGTTCCAATTTTGTCACTTCGGAAACTGGCTAACAAAATATTTTCAGTATTCCGTCCTCGTGGCGTAGCGGCAAAAAAATTATGTTATTAGCATTAATGTGTTACGACATGGAGAGAAAAAAAAATATGTTAAAAAAAAAAAAAAAATTCAAAAAATTTATGTTATTAGCATTAATGTGTTTATGTGAGTCATTTCCGTGTTGCGTTGGAAAATTTTGACTTCTATATCTTCCGCCTCTTAATTTCAGTAAGATGATACGATGGTAATAGCATGCGATATAAAAGAAGCATGAATGTATGTAAGCACGTAATGAAGATCATGAGAACACAAAGAAGAATATGTAAATCAACAGTACAAATAATTAAGTAATTAAATTTAATTTTGGATCAAATCACACATGGTCATCTGGCCCCAAACTAGGACTACGTGTATTATGGGAACCTGAGACTGATATAATGTACATACACATACACGTTTTTAAATACATAATATAAAGATATAAAAGAAGCAAGACACAGAACAAACAAATCTGCTCAACACAGAAATGTTTGCCCTGGGTGGGGATCAAACCCATGACTCTCGGATCAATAGTCAGGAGCACTAACCACTGAGCCACCGAGTCAGTCGATGTCAAAAGAGTTTACAAAAGAACAAGGTCCATACAGGGTATAAATCTACAGGTGCGTCAAATTTTAACCAGTGTTTCTACTCCCGATTCTGATCAACTTTCCCCTAGGAATCTATAGTCAAATCGCAAAATTTTTGCACTCTTCATACAAATCGATCAGCCGAGCGGCCAAATTACATAGTATGAAGAGTCCCAAAATTATTTTGCGATTCGACTATGGGTTCCTTAGGGAAAGTTGATCAGAATCAGGAGTAGAAACCCTGCTTATTTGACGCACCTGTAGATTTACATCCTGTATAATCCTATAATTCTACCTGGATGATATGAGGCTCAATGCTGAAAGCTAATGTCAATCTACTGTTCATAGGATATTAGAAACCAAATGAAATGAATTATTTATAAGCACCCTTTTACTATCGTCTTCAGGCAATTTCTGTGATACCAACAAAGGAATATTTGAATGTTAATCGACGCCATTCATATAAATAAGAATCTAGCTAATAATTTATTAATGATTATTAATTATTCATTGTTTAACCGATGCCATAGGAGAGACATGGTTATTTAGGCAAATACAAATGACAAGATTTAGAAACTACGTCTTCGCTAGTAACATAACAGTTTTCTTACAAGGGTTTACCAATTGTGGAAAGAAAAACAAGATTATAACAAAATAATTACCTAGTATCTGCGTTGGGGAATCTTGGTAAGCCCGCTTCCATCTTCGGTATCATCATCACTTACCATCAGGTGAGATGATGCCAAGAGCTGACCAATTGAGGGTAACAAAAAACCTACACAAAATTAGTTTTATCAAGGTACTACAGAATATTTTGTTTAAAATTCATTTTTTTTTCTTTGTTTCATAAAAGTTCATTTCCTTAATAAAACCCTTTTGAACATGGTAAAAACTTGACCCAAAGACATCTCTCAAATGTGAAAAATGCTCATTTCTATTAGGTTTTTCATAACTTATTCGCAACACCCCACCTTGTGTATGCCGTATGCTTTACAGCGGACACTGTTTACACTATCTGTATGCAATATCATGATGAGGCTGGTGATACTCCAAAAAGGGCAAAGCGTGCTGATGATAATGATGAAAAATATCAATTACCTGGAGAGTTCATCAGGCGTAGAAACCTCGAGGAAGGTGTCAAGAAACCACCGGAATCCTTCATAGTCGATGTCCTGGAATAAACAAATAGATTTATCAATACTCAATCTAAAATAGGTACGTATTTTGGGTACCTAGATAATAGGTATACTTCCTTATATAATACTTAGTTATATTTAAAGAAAAGTTGCAGTGCTAAATTTATTTTAGTCTGTTTTCAGAGCAGAATGTATTATACAACAAAAACTGTTTTGTAGTCTAGCTATAACTTTTTAACGAATTAACCAAGAAATAAGTTTAAAATTGTCTTTATCACATTAAAAATTGATTATTTTGGTATCGCATAACTTTTTTACGACTTTAGCTTTATTGTATGGAGTGAATTCAGTAGAATATTGCCTTTTTATCGTAAAACACAAAAAATCCTCTATTACAGTTATGTTTTCAAAAAAGTAATATGGTAGGTACCGTTATAGATAAGTGTACATAATTTTTTGATACCTACTTTTCTTAAAATAAATCAAATACTATGTAAATTAACTGACCTACTACGATGTTTGAGTCTTGAAAACAACTAAAATCCTATAGAGATTCAAAACTAAATTTTGTTCAAGCAGTGGCCTTTGCTAGCAAAGGCTTACCCGACGAAAGCCTTTAAGAGGATTATAAATATGCAAGCTCTTAACTAGATTGGACATGAATGGGAAATGCATAACCCGTGAAATAAACGTATAAACGATTTAGAAATAAAATGCGAAACAGATAGGGCTGGGAGATTTAGAAGATCTTGGTAGGCCAAGATAAATACCCAATGATTAATGAACTTCGAGGTTTACTGATCGGTAAATTACTGTTGCTTCGCTGCGGATACGATAAAACGAGGCGTGGCTTAAAAGTTTTTTCGTATTTCTATAAAGGCAACACCCTGTCCAACGGGCGTTACATTTTACACAATGTCTTTCCTTTGCGTTTCGTGCATATTTGTTTTTGGACTTGTTATTGGATTTGATTCTTCGCTCCGCTCCCAGTTTTACCTATGGATTCGTTACTAACAGCAAATAACAAACGCAGAAACATATGTACAAATGGAAAGGCTGTACGTAAATAGGAACGTGAATCAAAGATTGAACCGTGTTGTCATCTCTTAGGCATTTAGAGTACTAAAAAAAGGTGATTATGCAGTTTGCTCTATGACTTTTAATGGACTAACTCAGATTGTGGTGAATTGTTGTAAAGAGTACCAAGAGCTTAGAGGAGGTCTTTATCAAAAGACAAGCTTAATCAGGTTACCAGTGTCAGTCACTACATAGTTTTAATGTTGTTAACAACCCATATCGTCCCCACTGCAGGGGCGCGGGTCTCCTCCCATACCTCAGGAAACTCCAGTGGATGGACGGGTCGGAAGAGGTACTCCAGAGCCACACACCGGGCCCAAGTCCGGATTGATGGAGGTTGTGGGGCTAGTGGCCAACCCAAATGCCAGAAGTTCTCAAGCCGCCAATAAGGCCTACGAAATGGCTTAACGACTGCCTTCTATTGATAGCAGCCGGCACTAACGGCTTAAAGTACCTTGCGAAGCACGGAAACGATCGAGATAAATGCTACTAACAGTCAAACCCATCCAGGTTATGACCGTGTCTGTAGTTAGTTAACAAGCCGCACTGAGCCACTACCGCGTAATAATTAACATGCACGATGTTTAAAATTCATTAAGGCTTATATAGTTTTAAACAAATTGTGCTATTTTTTCCTTATAGAGGATAATAATGTATAATTCTATACAACCATCAAAACAAAGAGATGAAGTGAAAAAAAAACCATAGTCAAATCACGAGGATAAATATGTTCTGAACTACGCAATAATTTCCCATTTATGTGTTTGAAGAGTAATTTATTTCTTAAAAATAATTTCTATCAAATATTTTTTGCTACACTTTACTAAGCGTAAAGAAACTTTAATGACTTTGCGTAAGTTATCTTTTTAATTTTATTTATGTCTGTGGGTGGTGGCGGTAGGCGCAGAACAAAAGAGGGATCTCGAAGTTTGTTTCCGGGAATGTAATTTAAATTTATGGGTTCCTCCTCTTAAAGAGAAACAGAACTTGGAATTAAGAAAGAGACTCCCAAACTTTCACTGTGCACTGTGCCGAGTGTCTCGTTATGTTTGCTGTATTTGTTTTATGGTGTTTTGTTTAATCTGTACGTTACGAGCTTTAATAATAACATTTTTGTTATATCATAAAATTATAAGTATAAGTATATGTATATTTGTAATTTTTTTATTTCCTTTTTACTTTGATTTTCTTCAACCTTTAGAAATCATGATACTCGTATGTATACTTTCGTATACTTTTTTTTAAAATCAAATTTTCACTCCTAAAAGCAGTTGACTCTCAGGATTTGAGACTATCGACTATAAATCATAGTAGTATAGATTTCACAGGTATATTATTAAAATCACGTTATTATAATCTCACTATTGAAGTTATAAGTACACGGTTTTTTTGAAGGACTGAAATAAAAGTTTTTTTTTATTCGACTCCATTTCTTACAATTTTACGTGTACTCATTTTAGTTACATATACTAGACCTTTACTGTGATATATAAATTGTTCCCTCTATATCGAGCCGCCTCAACGTCGATTCCCATTACGATGCGTCACCTTTCAGTGAGTTGTTACTCGTTCATTCCAATAAAAAAAAGCAAAAGGTAAACAAAGATAGTATGCATCTGACGTTGACATGTGTCAGTTCCATAGTAAGTTTGTTTACCTTTTGCTATTTTTATTGCAATGAACTATACAATGATTATCGTTACGGCAAGTACAGTTCGCAAAATAGTTGAGTGTTCAGATCAGAAAGATCACAAAGGATGAATAAAATACCTTACTAGACAGAATAAGGCAGGATATATTGATAATTTAACTAATATGCTTTTAGTTTTGATTGTGAGACGCTCACCGTTTGGCCCGGTTTTTTTCCAATGGTGACCAATCAAAACGTTCGTATTTTATACCACAAATTCGAATCGTAATGTATTGTAAATACCATAATTATTAATTGATTAATAATAATAAATTATTTTAAATATCCCGGGGATAATAACAATACTAAAGAGAGTCCGTGAAATCATATGAAGTGGTCGCGATTGGCAAAACACCGGATAGTTAGTTATAATTTTACTAGTGAGATTATGATAAAACGAGTTTGACAATCTCCTTGTGACAACGTACAAAATAAAAGTAACGATACAGAAAAAAAATAGCAATTTGGCGCCCAGCAAGTGACTGAGAGTCCCAGCTTGGGCGCCAATTTTTTTATGATAAAGGAGTTTTTTTCAAATTCCATTAGGAAAACTTCCAATATTCATCTTAATTTAAACATTGGCGTAAATTACCCTTTATTCTGGCAATGTAAATGTGGTCTAAGCTCGGTACTTCAGAGCACTTAGCTACGCCTACGCGTACCTATTTTGGAGGCAATAATTAAATTCCCTGAGTGAAGAATAAATTTACTTTTAGATATAATTAGTCTAGGTTTCCTGGAATACCTTAAGAATAAATAGTTGCACTTTGGAGATGATTTTGAAGCGTGAATGTTTGGAATTGCAATTCGGTTATGGGGTACTTGGATTATTAAATAATAATGAAATAGTAAAAATACACTAAAGCTATTATAGTAAAAATGTTTTTTATCTTTGTTTACAGAATTTGTTTAAACAAAAAAAACTGATTATATTTGAAACAAAATTTTTGTGAGAAGAGAATATTTTATTGTTTTCCGATGTTAATTTTTTGCGATACTTTAATTTAACTTTTTTTGTTTTGATTTCGAATCTAACTAACCAAAATTTTCAATTGTAAGTTTGCATAATTAAATTATTTTACTTCTTTGCTATTAATGCCAATACTTTTCATGCATTTCCATACCATTAGACCATTCCAGTAGATTAGGATGTTTAGTGTGAAACATCCTATCGTAATGGTATTTTGCCTTCTTCAAAATGTTATTTCTTGCAATGCGTGCGATTCTTGTTGCTCTATAAATGTTGAAGGTACCAATCATTCCCTATTATATGTTTTTTGTCGTTCAACATTTTAATGGCAGTCATAAAGCCTCTCGGCGGTTGCTGGGCAACGGACAAACACCACGTTTATTTGTACGCCATCTTTGAAAGTTGTGGACAAGTATTTGGTCCTTTCTTTATATCGTCTGATTTAAAAAGCATTAAAGGGTTTCTTTCAATAAGTTTCTATTTACCTATGTTTATTTTTCTTTTATTTGTAGTAAAGCCTCATTTCTTTAGAAGCTCATTGTCGTATTATTTTTCATAACCAACTCTCAAACAACACACAGTTTATATTATAGTTTTTAAGTATGGAAATTCTAAAACTCTTTGTAAATTTTAATTCTTGAATTCTGTGGCTCCTGTGAGAAAACGCTTAAGTTGATTTTGCTAACTTTACAGGAGAGCCGATTAAAGATTGAGAAAAATCTTTAAGATTTTCAATGCTTTTTTAACAAATTATCTGGAAGTGTTAGACTTTTTAGAATAATATAGTTTTCAATGGAATTATTAGTTTTTTGATATCTTTATTACTTTACGAGATATTAGATATAAGCTGTTTTGCACAAAAGAATAATATCGAGGGTTCACGGGCGACTTGTATTAAGCGACATTTTTGGAAACACAGGTAACCTCTACTTTAAAAATTTATTTCTTACAAAATACCTCACAAAAAATAACTTCCGAATAATATTTAAAATATTAAGAATATCGAGAATCTATATAATACTAAGAAGTTAAGTTTTAATGATTATTATTTTTTTTTTTTTTATGGCAGAGGTGGCAAACGAGCAGACGGATCACCTGATGGTAAGCGATTACCGCCGCCCATACACACCCGCAACACCAGAGGAGTCACAAGTGCGTTGCCGGCCTTTGATTTGGGAGTACGCTCTTTTCTTGAAGGTTTGAATGTCGTATCGGTCCGGAAATACCGCAGGCGACAATTCATTCCACAGTTTGGTTGTGCGAGGCAGAAAGTTTCTAGTGAAACGCACAGTTGTGGACTGCCAACCATCTATGTGATGGGGATGAATATGTTGTCGCGTAGAACGATGGCGGAAAGAGGCGGCAGGGATCAATCCAAACAATTCCTCGGAGCACTCCCCATTGTACATGCGATAGAGAATGCAGAGCGAGGCTACATCTCTACGCAGCGCCAGGGAGTCAAGCCGATCTGAAATATCCTGGCAGTCGACGATTCGAGTTGCCCTTCGTTGAATGCGGTCCAGAGGGAGAAGCTGGTACTGGGGTGCCCCTGCCCAGAGATGAGAACAGTATTCCATATGAGACCGAACCTGCGCCTTATAAAGTTGCAGGTGTTATATACCATAACTATTCCTTACATACTTATATCTTTACACGTGCCTTAATTTGATCACGCGTCTATCATACGATTTAGCGCTATGCTTTGATGATAGCGCTATGCTTTGATGAATTGCTTATCATAACTCTGGACCACACACTATTCTAAGAAACTATAAAATAACTCCTTATCTTCCTCAGAATTCTGATAAATTAATTACATTAAAAGCAATGACCCCTAGGTCATCTGTAATCTTTCTATTTGCCAAAATTTGAATACGGAAACTTAGCAGCCACGAGCAAGATAAGAGGTTGTTTACTTATCAATATAAAAACCCCGATTCCCAAAGGAATCGCGCATTCACTCATCACTCGTCTTCTAGTACACGACTAGAGTCCACGGTCCAGAATCGCTCTATCATAGTGATATAACGCCTCCATTTCCAATAAGCCTTATGTCTTTAGCGATAAGCCAGATTGGCATAGAATAAAGTTAGTTATTCGAACTTCTGGTTTTATTCCAGCAAGACCCATAACCCCAGGGTTATAACATAAAAATTGGTGTCAGAAGTAGTGGGATTCTGTGCACCTGCTCTTCACCGAAGCAGAACCCTGACGACAGCCTCAAAGAAGATCAACAGCAGGGCGGTCTCCAGACCTCGGCACGGAAAGAATCCAAACGAACATCTGTACCCTCAGCGCGACGGTTTTGGCCCTCGACGGCGACGACGGCGTGAGCGGACAGAAAAAAGGCAAAAATATCTCAACCCTTAGCGCGACGGTTTTGGCCCTCGACGGCGACGACGGCGTAAGCGGACAAGAGAAGGAAAGGCAAGGCAGCGGAGAGGTCGCGACAATTGGCCCTCAACGGCAACGAGCGTGAGCTTCGCACCGCACTTGGTAGACGACGACTGGACCGAACTTCATCATCATCAGCATCAAGGGACAACTTCCAGAGCTATCCCAATACCCCAGTACCATCTCGTGAGTGACCAACAATGAAGATCGTAGTCTTGCAAGTAATAATATTCATATAAATGATCTACTTCAAGCTATAAACTACTCTATTAAATTTAAATATTTCTGTATTCTATAACATATTACGTATTCGATATACATTTTAATTGTTTAATATTCACCCTAGGATACATTGTTCTTGTTAATTTACACATCTTTATCAACTAAAATGGCACAACCGCCAGCATCATCTACGGTTTCTCAAGACGTAGCCGGGAACTCTAACCCGTTATCAGTAATGTCCATTGACACTCTTATACGGTTCATAGAACCATATGACGGCGACAGAGATAATTTAAGTTCATGGCTAGAAAAGTGTGATAGAGCATTCCAACTCGCCTCTGATAGCCAAGAACGAATTTTATTCGCATATGTACAGAATAAACTTACTGATAAGGCGCAGTCGACGTGTTCAAACACAGTTTTTAATAATTGGAAGGACTTGAAAGATTTCCTTAAATCGCGATTCGGTAACAGGAAACATCAAACTCATTTGCTTATCGAATTACAAAGCTGTAGACAAGCCAACCACGAAACTATCGCACAATATATTACTCGCTTGGAAGATTGTTTAAAGAGACTATTAAGTACGATTAAGCAGTCATGCATAGATAGAAATCTTTTACCTGGTCAGATAGAAAGCACTAACCAGTTAGCAATTCATACATTTTTACTAGGAGTAAATCCAAAAATTTCACAAGTATTAAGATCAAGAGAACCTAAGGATCTTAACGACGCGTTTAATATAGCATTAGAAGAAGAGAAATTTTCTTTGTTAGAATCAACCAAGTCTCAACCACCGCGGAGACATTGCATTAAATGTAACAAGGTAGGACACACGGCACCTTTCTGCCGTACCAACCCTAATCGAAATGTAAATACAAACCCCCGTATATCGAATAATTATCAAAATAACTTCAACCGTAACCCCAATAATAGACCGTTATTCCACCTGAATGAACAATCTTATTGTAGGTGCTGTAACAAGCAGTACGATCATCGCGAAATACCTACTTACCCTGTCGGTTTTTTAGATTTCAGATTTCAGATTATTTATTTCGTTAACAAAAATATTTGTGTTCGAAAATTACTTACTAGCTAAATTAGAAAACAGTATAAAACATTGCATCATTCATTAAACATTAAATTTCATAAATTATTTAAATTCATTAAATTATCTTTCTATAAGTAATTAAAAGAAAAAAAGTCAACATCATTAAATTACATACAAATTTAAATTCTTAATAATATCACATACATATTACACAAAAATAATAACATTAAATTTTACAATATTAAATTATATATTTAATAAAACTATCTACGGAATAAAAGCACTCCTTTAGCAAGAAAGCCTTAAGTTTTGACTTAAAGTTTGTAAGCGTGATGTGACCCTTGAACTGCAGCGGCAGCGCATTGAACAAACGCACCTCGTTGTAGCGCGCTCCGTGGCGCACCACGTCCAGCCGCGGCGGCTGCGCGCTGCTCTCCACGGCCTGCCTACGCGTGCCTATCCTTAACTCTCTGTCCCGCTCCGTTTCACACTCTAGAAGCTTTCTTTTAAAGCTTACGAGCAACAAAAATATGTACAGACATGGAGCCGTAAGTATGCCTAACCTAATAAAATGAGGTCGACAAGATTCCCATTGGGGAATTTTGACAATAGTGCGTATCGCCCTTTTTTGTATGACGAAGGCTTTATGCATATTGTAATTGTAACTGTTTCCCCATAAGGCTATACTATATCTGAGATGAGACTCTACCAGAGCATAGTATACTGTCAGCAGTTGTTGTTCAATAAGTTCGTCTCTAAGTGTTCGCAAGGCATAACAGGCGGAACTTATTTTACCTTCAACGCGATTTACTTCATCTTTCCAGTTTAACAAAGAGTCTATAAATACACCTAAGAACTTTACCTGATCTACTGTGTTCACTTTCTCGCCTTTAAGGGTAACATCTAAAGTGTCTGTGTTCCGCGAAGTCGTTTTAAAAAGTACTACATTCGTTTTTTGTGCATTTAATTGAAGATTATTTGCTTCAAACCACGTATCAAAGGCCAGCAGAGTCTCGTTGAGCTTCTTATCCAATTCTGCAATGCTGTTGGCATGAATAACGGCATTCGTATCATCCGCGAAAACTACCAACTTGGCATCGGGAACTTTGTTCATCAAGTATTGTATTACATCATTGGTGTAGATGATGAAAAGAATTGGTCCCAGTATCGAGCCTTGTGGGACGCCTCGCGTGACTTTTGTAAATTTTGATGCTACTTTTTTTTCGATGTTTTGCTGTAGGGACGTTATTTCTACATATTGTTTTCTATTACTGATGTAGGATAAAAGAATATCCAGAGACCTACCGCGCACACCATAATACTCTAGCTTTCGTAATAAGATGCTGTGATCGACGTTATCAAACGCGGAGCTCAAATCAAGAAACAGAGCTGCTACCTTCTTTTTGTCATTTAGGCCATCATAAACATCAGTTATGAGAGAATTTATTGCGTCTCCGGTGCCTACGCCTCTTTGATAACCAAACTGCCTGAAACTAATGATTTTATGTTTAGTTAGATGCGAAGCAAGTCTCTGTTTGATAATCTTTTCATAAATTTTAGATAGTACCGGTAACAGGGAAATTGGTCTGTAATTTTGTGGATCCGTTTTGGCGTTTTTCTTATATACTGGAACTATGCGTGCTATTTTTAGTTGACCAGGAAAAATGTTCTGTCTGATGCAACTGTTCACTAAGTGTGTCAAAGGTTCTGCTAGTATATCAATGTTATCTTTAATTACTTTAATTGGAATTTCATCATAACCTCTCTTTGTTTACATGCTCATAACAATTTTAATGATCTCTTTAGAGTGAGTCTCCTGAAAAATCATATTACTGTTTACTCTATCGGTACATGCCCGTAAGTATTGTTCCGCTGCACTGGTATCACAAATTCCTGAACAGTGACTGCTAAACTGTTTGGCAAAATTATCTACAATATTACTAGGGTCATGAGTGATTTTACCATTCACTTTAAGTAATATACTATCACGCAGATTTGATGGTTTTGATCTTTTTGTATATTTGTTTACCACTTCCCAGATACGTTTAGTAGAGTTACTCGCATTCTCTATATCCGTTTGAACCGCGATTTTCCTAGCATGCCTAATGACTCTACGGTAAATCTTGATATACGCATTTCGATAGTCAGTGATACTAGAATGTGTTATGTTTTTATTACCGAGAACCCGTTTCATGATACATGATACTTTTATTCCCTTAGTCACCCAGTTCAATTTGCTCAAAGTCTTCCTATTAACCCTCTTTCTATACTTTCTAAAATTCGATTTATAAATATCAGTGAATCGCTTCATAAACTGGTTTATGCCCATGTTTTCCCAGTTTTCTTGTAAAACTTGTTCTCGGAACGCCATGCGATTTTTTTTACTGTGTGATCTACTTTCAGTAAAGTACCATTGCTCATTTGGATGACTAGAGTCATTGAAAACAGACTGTGTGGTGATAGCCGCGTGTCCATCTGCCAATCCGTTGAAATCAACTTCCACGTTTATGATGTTCTCGTCAGGTAAATTTGTAAAAAAGTTGTCTAAACATGTTTCTGTATTATTTCTAGGACACTGGTACGTTGCTGTGCTTATAAAATGCCTGAAATTGAAACACTTAAGCAAATTCAAGAGTTCATTACGCTCCTTACTAGATTTCAATAAATCAATATTAAAGTCTCCGGCTATTATGCATTTCCTGCTAAAGAAATGCTCCAACAGTCTTTCTAACCTTTCTATAAATGATCTAAAGTTACCATTCTCAAAGTTTGTATTTCTAGTATTTCTGTAGCAACAACAGATATTTACATTAGTTTGTGCATCTCTAACACCGCATATTTCAAAACATTCCCTCTTGTATAACTTGTCACAAATTTCAAGTCTATCACATTTACGCCCAGCGCAGGCCATTATAAGGCTGCCACCTCGTTTCATTTTATCCCTTACATTATGCGATACTAAGTGGTAATTTTTCATATTAAATACGCTAATTGAGTCCTTATTTAAAAAATGCTCCGTACAACAAACATAGTCCAAAGTATTTGTTTGACTTTCTAAATACAATTCTAATTCATTCGTTTTTGTTTTTATGCCACATACATTTTGGTGGTAAATATTTAATTTAATTGAGTTGTCCTTTATGCTTACAGAATTAGTATTACTTTGGTTAAATTTGTCAGAATTTTCATTACTCGGTTTTGATACTCTACCGACATTGTTATAAGGTGCTGACATTATTCTACATAAATTTACAGTTTTGGATATATTTCTATTACTATTATTTAATTGAGGGACGAAAAAACTGAACAGTAGCCTCATTTTTAAACTTCGCATGCATAATGGCCCTCCAGATTGATTTGCACGTTTCTAACTTACTAAGTCTATGTGAATTATACGGTGAATCAAAAACTTCAAAAGTGCTCATATTTACCAGATTCGTGCAAGTTTGCTTCACCTTATTATTTAAGAGTGTTGTGAGTCCATTTACATTCTGAAAAACTTCGCCAACATGCACATTTGTGTTTGATAAAGCTAAAACATGATCATGCAGTGACTCTCCAAAATTAGACAGATTTACATCATGTGAACCAGGTAAAATGATAACAAAGTCTTCTTTAGTGTAACAAAGTCTTCTTTAGTGTAACAATTATATAATACTCTTCTTTATATAACAATTTTTCTTCTTTCTTCTTCTTTATATAACACTTTATATAACACTTCTTCTTTATATAACAACAGTTCTTTATATAACAATCGCGTAAATTATAACAACCAAAATCAAGTGAACACCGCTTTCCAAAGAAATCCCAACCCAGTGAGGAGACCCAGCGTGGAACAAAACAACTTTGACAACAGACAACGACAAACAACCCGTGAACAACAACCAACTCGTGAACCTTACTATACTCGAAATTTCGCTAGAAGAAACACAACCGAATTGAACACTCTTGAAGTTCAAGATGATTTAAACGAGAACGAGCTCTCGGAACGTGCCCCTCCGGAGAGCCTAGACTTTATCGAGGCACACAACGAGCGTTATTAAGTAATAACAACGGTGTAATTTTATCAGTCGAGTCTAAGAATATGATAAATATAAAACTGAAAATTGATGAATCAAAAGATAAAAGTAAAAATTTTAAATTCTTAATCGACACAGGTGCCAGCATATCAATAATAAAAGGCGAATCACTACACCCCGAACTTCCAGTTAATGCTAATAAAACTTTAGGTATTAACGGAATTACTGAATCGAAAATACCATGTAAGACAATGGGATGTGTAAATATCAATCTTAATTTTAATAATAACAAATTAAATCATATATTTCATCTAGTTAAACAAGAACAAGTCTCTACATTAAAGTACGATGGTATACTAGGAGATGATTTCTTAAATAAATATAATGCAAGAATAAATTATGAAAATAAAAATATCATGCTAAAAAATATTAAAATACCATTTGGGAAAAATTATGAAATGGATAGTAAAAATTGTATCCTCTGTATCCTGGAACCAAGGACAGAGACATTGCTGAAAGCAAATATTGTTAATCCCGAAATAAAGGAAGGATTTATTAAAAATAAAGTGATCCTAGAAGGAGTTTATTTATCGAGTTGCATCACAAAAGTAGATGATGACAACAGAGCTCTTGTATCTATTTTAAATTGTACTGACAAAAGGGTCAAAGTAAATTATTTAAATCTAACATTGGAACCATTAGGAGATGATTTTGCCTCCACAAATAACAAATTGAATAAAGGAGATGTTAATTCCTCCATGAATAATAAATTTAATAAAGGAGATGTTAATTCCTCCATGAATAATAAATTTAATAAAGGAGATGTTAATTCTTCCATGAATAATAAATTTAATAAAGGAGATGTTAATTCCTCCATGAATAATAAATTTAATAAAGGAGATGTTAATTCCTCCGAAAATCAAACGCATATGTTTACAATTAATAATAATATTAAATTAAGTAGATCCCAGAGATTGAGAAACGAACTTCGTATATTTCATCTGAATAATGAAGAACAACATTCGCTTTTGAAAATTTGTGACAAGTACAAAAATATTTTTCACCTTGAAGGAGATTTACTGACATCCACCAGTAGCATTCAACATGAAATAAATATGGATCCCCAACGGGGACCAATACATGCAAAAACATATAGATACCCAGAAGTACACAAAACAGAAGTAAATAATCAAATTTCAAAAATGCTTAATGATGGCATCATACGCCCTTCTACCAGCCCATGGTCTTCACCCTTATGGATAGTTCCTAAAAAGAAAGACGCATCCGGTAAAATCAAATGGAGAATTGTAATTGATTATAGGAAATTGAATAATATCACTATAGGCGACGCCTATCCTCTTCCTAATATCAGCGATATATTAGACCAGTTAGGTAATTCTAAATATTTCACCACGTTAGATTTAGCTAGCGGATTCCACCAAATTAAAATGAATCCTAAAGATATTTGTAAAACAGCATTCTCTACACCCACAGGCTTATACGAATATACTCGTATGCCCTTCGGTTTGAAGAATGCCCCCGCTACATTCCAAAGACTAATGAACAATGTACTAAGCGGTTTACAGGGATTATATTGCTTCGTATATCTTGACGATATAGTAATCTATGCTAACTCCATTCAAGACCATGAATTAAAACTAGAATCGATTTTTAAAAGATTAGAAGAACATAACCTCAAACTTCAACCCGATAAGTGCGAGTTTATGCGACACGAAGTAGCATATCTCGGTCACGTTATCTCAAACCAAGGAGTATCTCCAGACCCAGAAAAAACGAAAGTCATCACCAAATTTCCAGTACCTAAAACTCAAAGGGACATCAAGTCATTTTTAGGATTGATAGGTTATTATAGGAAATTCATAGAGAATTTCTCAAAACTAACTAAACCCCTAACAAAATTATTAAAAAAGGACACCCCTTTTACTTGGACGGAAGAACAACAAGAAGCGTTCGATAAAATGAGAAACGTTTTAGTCTCTCCCACAATCTTAAAATATCCTGATTTTACAAAAGAATTTATATTAACGACAGACGCTAGTAACTTCGCAATAGGAGCAGTTTTAAGTCAAGGGGAAATAGGAAAAGACTTACCCATAGCGTATGCATCCCGAACACTAAATAGTGCAGAAGGAAATTATAACACCACCGAAAAGGAACTCTTAGCCATAAAATGGGCAATCCAACACTACCGCCCATATTTATACGGTAGGCACTTTAAAATCGTAACAGACCATAGTCCACTCACTTGGCTCTTTAATGTAAAGGATCCTGGAAGCAAACTAGTTAGATGGAGATTACAATTAGAAGAGTTCGACTATGAAATAATACACAAACCCGGAAAAGTTAATTCAAATGCAGATTGCCTATCTAGAGTTGTAATTAATACCTTGAGTGACGATAGTAATTTAGAGACGTATACAGACTTTCAAAATTTCTTCCTTAATAATAATGAATTCATAATCAAAGACTTTCAAGAAATTAATGAACTATTATTGAGCGGTACACACGAAAACGTAGCTCATTTCACAAACATTAATCTAGATGAAGAAGATCCAAATACCCTAGAAGTTTTTTCTAAATGCAATGACATTGATATATTTCTATCGCAACCCAGAGAAATCTATCAAATAACCAGAACAAAATCAGACAAACAAAATATTTATCATTGTGTCTCGAAATATAACCACTATGACACTTTAACTCCAAAAGATTTATTTTACACTTTGAGAAATTTGCGTAACGAACTAATTAAAGACAAGGTAAAATTAATATATTTACCAGATTTTAAAGATTCATACAACTCTCTCCACCCAGATAAAATAAAACAAATCATATTTTACGTATTTCGTAATTTAGATATCTCTATCAGAGTATGTCACAATAAAATAATAACGCAAAGTAAAGATCAGATACCAATACTACTTAAAGAAAACCATAATAGTACATCATCCGGACATAACGGTATGGTAAAAATGTATACAAGGTTAAAACAAAATTATTATTGGCCTAATATGAAAACAGACATTATTGACTATGTGAAAACTTGTAAAAATTGTCAAACTAATAAGACAGTGAGGAAAAATATTAAAGCCCCAATGATTATAACAACAACATCCACACATGCTTTTGAAAGAATTGCTTTAGACATAGTAGGACCGTTACCTGAAACAAAAAGAAATAACAAAATTTTTTAATACAATTTTAATACAATAAGTAAATTCTTGAATGAAACTAACTCCAACATATCTGTCCTAGATATTAAAAGTACATTAAATACTCACTTCGGAATACTAAATTCCCTAAGTGAAGACGTCTTTGATGATTTAAATATGTTACTGAACTCTATTTTGTTTGCAAAACAGAACGTACTTCATCCTTATATAATCACACCCTCTCAAGTATATAAAGAACTTTCGAATAACCGCCATTATCTAAAACAAAATAAAGAACTTCCACTTCAAATAAATATTGAAGATATCCATTCATTAATCGATATTTCCACCTTAGATGTATTTTATATAAATTTTAAATTAGTTTTCATCCTAAATATCCCATTAGTGAGTTTAAATGAATTTGAACTATTTCACGTTTTAACATTACCTGTACCCAATGTTCACGACAACGAAGTATTTGCTTTAGTTCAACCGAATAGACGATACCTAGGCATGACTACTAATAGACAATCATATGTCCAATTCGATGATTTATTTCATTGTAAAACATTATCTCCCGAACACTTTATTTGTGGTAACGTAAACGAATATTCCACTATATCTAACCCGTCATGCGAAACCCAACTTTTAACTAAAGTAATAAGAACCCTACCTTCAGATTGCCATACTAAACTACTCTATGGAAACTTTGAAATATGGCAAAAATTGTTAAATAACAAATGGATATTTATTTACTCCAAACCTACAAAATTAACAGTAGATTGCGCAGGTCAAGACCAATTGAAAGAATATGAATTATTAAACACTGGTATCATTGAACTTGACAGAGGATGTAAAGCATACGCTAACCTCATTCAATTAACAGCTAGCGATAACCTAGCCACCAATTGGACGGCACCAGCGATAACATTTGATCTAACTGAAGATGATTGTTGTAATAAAATTAGAATAAACATGACAAAAGATAGTCTTATACCAATGCAACTAAGTAATATACAATTAGATGATTTAAATTTAGCATCTATTAAGTTAAAGTCTTTAGAAAAACAAATAGATTCAGAAATAAAAAATACATCTTCATTTATACCCAGAGAACATGTCTCATGGCTAGTTTATATTATTTGTTTACTGATCCTGTTATTTATAATATTTAAATTCTGCAAAATTTGTAAACTATACAAATTATTAACTTGTTTCAATTTTGGAAACGATCCTAATAATAGAAATTGCTGTATCCAAATATATAACCAATGTAATACTAAGAAAAAGGTAGAACCATCGGTTCGAATGACTATTGGTGAAAATATTGAAATCGATGACGAACTTGATGTAAGGCAACCCTTGCGCCAAAAACACCAATGCTAGAAAATAAGGTAAAATATAGATATAATTTAGATAGTTAATTACAACACTGTAATAATTAATAAGTTAGAATATTGATGAATATATATAAAAAAAAGGGGATCAAATAAGAATTAGAATAAAATAGAATATATGAAATAATAATAAAAGAAAAATTATGCTGTTACGATTGTTGAATAAAACAAAATATAATACGATTATTGATGTTTGTTAGAATTTGAAATGTAATGTTATTTTACCAAGTATGCGAATGTGCAACAAATTGTATAATCATGCTTTAGAATATAAGAATTGAAATTGTAATTAACTTAGCATAGATATTGATAACTTTATAAACAATTTCGTTCCTTATTGTTTACTCTAACAGGGGAGGTGTTATATACCATAACTATTCCTTACATACTTATATCTTTACACGTGCCTTAATTTGATCACGCGTCTATCATACGATTTAGCGCTATGCTTTGATGATAGCGCTATGCTTTGATGAATTGCTTATCATAACTCTGGACCACACACTATTCTAAGAAACTATAAAATAACTCCTTATCTTCCTCAGAATTCTGATAAATTAATTACATTAAAAGCAATGACCCCTAGGTCATCTGTAATCTTTCTATTTGCCAAACTTTGAATACGGAAACTTAGCAGCCACGAGCAAGATAAGAGGTTGTTTACTTATCAATATAAAAACCCCGATTCCCAAAGGAATCGCGCACTCACTCATCACTCGTCTTCTAGTACACGACTAGAGTCCACGGTCCAGAATCGCTCTATCATAGTGATATAACGCCTCCATTTCCAATAAGCCTTATGTCTTTAGCGATAAGCCAGATTGGCATAGAATAAAGTTAGTTATTAGAACTTCTGGTTTTATTCCAACAAGACCCATAACCCCAGGGTTATAACACAGGCGATGCGCCGCAGTGAAATACCGTCTCGATCTATTGAGCACACCAAGCTTCTTCGAGGCTAATTTAGCCTTACCCTCTAGATGGCCACGGAACTGGACTTCACTCGATATGTCGACACCAAGAATTCCGATACTAGCTGAGGCATTTAGGGGAGTGTCCTCAAAACGAGGTGATACGACAAATGGCATTTTCTTGGCAGTGAACGCGCAAACTTGTGTCTTAGTGGGGTTAAATTGGACCAAATTAAGTCGACCCCATTCTGAGACTTTCTTTAAAGAGGCCTCAATTTCCGACACAAGTTTGTTTCGGCTCTCGATGACGTTTTCCCAAGAAATGTTGGCACGGCCGGTATAGAAGGTATCACCTGTGCTGTCATCCGCATAACAATGAGTGCTGCTGATTTGCAGCATATCATTGATATGCAGAAGGAACAGTGTAGGCGAAAGCACACAGCCTTGAGGGACACCAGCATTCACAGACATAGAATCTGAGCATGCACCGTCGACTACGACCTTTATGCTTCTGTCTGCAAGAAAACTAGTGACCCATTTGCATAATTCCTCGGGAAGCCCATAAGAAGGAAGCTTCGCAAGAAGTGCTTTGTGCCAGACCCGATCGAAGGCCTTCGCTATGTCCAAACTAACGGCCAAAGCTTCCCCCTTAGTCTCGATCGCCTGTGCCCAACGATGTGTCAGGTAGACAAGAAGATCACCAGCGGACCGGCCCTTACGGAAACCGTACTGTCGGTCACTAAGCAGCTGGCGGTCCTCTAAGTACCGAAGGAGCTGGCTGTTGATAATGGACTCCATTATCTTTGAGAATAAGGAGGTTATGGCCATCGGCCGGTAGTTGGACGGATTCGAGCGGTCACCTTTTTTAGGGATCGGGTGCACCAGAGCTGTCTTCCATGACTTCGGGACTACGCCAGTGGAGTATGAGAGTCGAAAAAGGCGCGTTAAAACTGGAGCCAACTCTGGAGCACACACCTTCAACACGATAGGAGGGATTCCGTCGGGCCCACTCGACTTATGAATGTCGAGGGAAAAAAGTGCTTTACGCACTGAGCGTTGGTGGAACCGGATATCCGGCATACAGCTCGTGCACCGCGGTATGGTCGGCGGCTCGTTTCCCCCGTCATCCAACGTTGAGTTGGACGCAAAGAGTTTGCCTAGAAGATCGGCTTTCTCCTTTGCGTTCCTTTTCTTAGAAATATTTTTTAAATCAGTCTCCTGAACATTTCTAAAAATGTCGCTTAATACAAGTCGCCCGTGAACCCTCGATATCAAAAAGAAATAATAAAAAGATCTTAAGTCAATTTTTGAACATTATATTTCTACAGTTTTTGTTTGTGAAAAAACACAAAAGTCACTTTTAAATGTTGTTATAATTCTGCTTCTTGTGCTGAAATCCAAAACTGCTTGAACAAACTTATTTATACCATCACAATAAAACTCAAATTTGAAACAAATTTAATAATAAACACTTAAAAAAATAGATAAGTAATTTTTCACGAAGCTTTTTAATGAGCTAGAATTGGTGATAAGTATCGTAATTCACGTAAAGTAATCATAATCATAGCGTATTTAAAACGTAGCTGATCGACGTCACGAGGAGCGATGAGTTCCACTATTAACTTGTATGTCAACTCGCGACATACATTTAAAAATACTGACTTAAATATCGGGCGCTAATAAAGTAACACCTTATGTAATTGCAGTGCGCTGGGCCTATACTCTTCTAAAGCACTATCTTACGTTTATTGGTCTGGTGGTAGCGCTTTACTCCGTTCATATGCTCCTTTGGGCATTCTTTTTTGTTGGTGCATGAAATTTCTCCTACAATTGGCCCTAGCCGAGTAATGATTTTCTGACTGCCAGTGCCTCTGCCTTTTTCTAGCTCATCTGCAATTACGTTCCTCTTGATACGGCCAACATAAGGTAATCGTGTTGTGTCTTCCTAGCTGATTGAGTGTAGTAAGCACTTATTCAAGCATAAGTTTTGAATCAATTACATGCCTTAAAGCCATATATATGATTGTTTACACAAAAGGGTTTATTATAGTCAGCTTGTTATCTGATAGACCGTTGTATGACTAATTCATCTCGCTTTCCTACTTACCTACCTCAGCGCCGGCAAAACAAATAAAAACCCTCCTGTGTAGAACCGTCTGAGAATTAGATGATGTCAATTGATTTGAGGGCCTTGGTAGTCCTACAGTTCAAGTAATACCCATGAGCTATATGAATCATACATAATCTGTTGGCTCACGCAATCATGCTATGCGATCGTTACACCACCTGAATAGCCATGTTTTGAGACATACTGATGTTTGAGACATAAAATGTCCTAATCAGTGATCAGTCAAGCCTCAATTAGACCATTTTATAGTGAAAGAAAGAAAATACATTTATTCAGTGATTAAATTCAAAAAAGTAGACAAAATAAACG
Organism: Coleophora deauratella; assembly: GCA_958295455.1. Classification (NCBI taxonomy): domain Eukaryota; kingdom Metazoa; phylum Arthropoda; class Insecta; order Lepidoptera; family Coleophoridae; genus Coleophora; species Coleophora deauratella. The sequence continues at coordinate 3,263,517 of OY282416.1, read as the reverse complement.
GCACGGCAAGTCACTTCCTGGAGGGCATGGCCCCTACGGTTCTTATAATGAGTACATCAAAGAGATATCTCATAACCATTGATAGGTATGTGTGGTTGTATGATTATGTAAGTAGTGTGGTGGTCGCATCGGATGATCGCGCGAGTCAAAATTGGGATGACGCCTAATCCTTTAAGAGGTCATTGGAAGGCATGGCCAGTCTTCTTTTTTTCAAGTCGTTTTTTTATAGTTAACCGGCCCAGTAGGTAGCCACGCGTACAGTATTATCTGTGGACCTCCAAGGGTCTTCATTAGTGCAAGTGTCCGCAAGCTAGTAAATGACCATTGTTTGTGGGTTGCCTTCACAAGAGCATTCTCTTTCTTGACAAAAACCCCATCGACACAAGTTCTTTCTATATCGGCCAACCTATGTCTGCAGGCAATTTAGAGACCTCTAAATTGACCACGATAAGTCACTTCCTGGAGGGAGGGCGTGGTCAGTACTGTGCTTACAATGAGTACATCAAAGCGATACCTCATAAGCATTGATTGCCAGACTGTCCAACCACCGTCCGTTACACTTAGCACAGCCATCATGGTCTTCTTGTAGTCGAGTAGAATATCTCAACCTCAAAAAATAAATGTACGAGTATAATACTATCGGTCGAAAACACTTCTAGAATCCGCTTCAACTTCATACAATTCTCTGGTTTTATGAGTCAGGTTATTTATTTCATTCGTATAATACAGGGTGTTGTTTTGGTCGACAACGAGCTTTTCAGGGGTGATAGTATACATGATACTGATGCCGAAAAAAATATAAAAATGGTACCTTAAATTTTCTTAAGAAAATCTTAGAAAATAATTATTTGTGGTATCCTTGTTTCCTTGCGTAACGTATTTTAACAATGAATGGTTGCGTAGCAACGAGGTGAGGTGTGCGGGGGAGCGCGAGGGGCTCGGCTGCGGCAGCGGCCGCGGCGGCGCGAGCAGTCTGCCGCGTGCCTCCGCGCCGAAACTGCGTCTCATTTTCTCAGCGAGAGCAAGCGCCTCTGCGCGTGAACTTACGCTACGGCCTACGGCTATGATCAGGAACAAGTGTTTATTCAATAGTCAATAGTCGTGAACTGAGCGATGTAGATTTACATTTCGTGTGATGTAAATCAAGTGGAGTGTGTGAGATTTGGATTGACATTGCGCCGCCGTAACGTGTTATGCAATAAAAACATTATTTACAAACTCCGCAAATCGTGTTCTGAAGGTAGAGCATAAAGTAGACAAGAGTTCAAGGAAGAAGCTATCTTGGAATACTTCTCCCGACAGCCACGTTCATGTAAGTGTCATTGACCTTTTTGTAGGAAAATACGTGAATGACCCGGCCGTCATTGACTGACTGCACGAACATGCGTTTTGATAATTTTGGGAAAATTTGTATTTTTTCAGTAGAATCAATTTATTAAAAAAAAAATTATAGGTATATTCAGAACAAGTATTTTTTGTACTTTCATCCCTTAGAAGGCCGTTGTCGACCAAAACAACACCCTGTATAGGCTTAACAAATTGAATTAGCTAACAACCCATATTGTCCCCACTGGAGGGGCACAGGTCTCTCCCCATAACTGGGGAAGGTTAGGCCGTACTGCACACACGGGCGCTAAGTGCGGATTTGTGAAGGTTGTGTAGTTAGTGGCCAAACCCAGCGTCAGAAGTTTTCAAGCTAACTATAAGGCCTCCAACATGGCTTAACGACTGCCATCTAGTAATAGCATCCGGCACCAATGGCTTAACGTGCCTTGCGAAGCACGAAAATGGTCGAGATAAATTTACATAAGTTTAAATTCCGTGGTAAATAATTTAAATTGACTTAAAAATATATTTTGTCCTAATGTTTGGTGATAAAACACATAACTCCTTAAATAAAAAGATTGCTCTTTCCGTGCAATAAAGCGTAAATCTTATTAAATATTATGTATTTTGTAATAAAATGTCTTAACTTCACATACGGCATTATTATCTTCTAACAAAATTTGTGCTTCGAAACTTAACTCTACATAAGATGTTTTTCACGAAACCAAACGCTTTAGTGAAAAAAGGCAAAACTTGACATGCAAGGGTTTTCACTAATTCCTTTAGTGAAAAAGCACCTTACTCGATATAAAATAATGTGCCTGTTATTTTCCTGTTACTAAGTCAAGTTGAGATAGTTCACACGTTTATGTTTTTGAACTTAAGATACTTCACACAATTTTATCTCGGAAACTAAAGCACTTAGCGCTATGTTTCTTAGACCAAAAGAAAGAGAATTTTTCATAGACAACAAATCCATAATAAAATGAAAATCGACTTATCTCGAGTTACACGTCTTCTCACAGGAGGCATAGAATTGTATTCAAACCTGCTTACAGCATTAAACTTACCTATGTAGATTTTTATACTGTGTAGAGGCGTTTGAAAGAAGTGTAGTGTGAGAAGTGTTTTTAAAAAACTAAGATATCTATCATATCTGCCACTTAAAGGTGTATTTTTTTTATTGCTTTTATCTAGTTTTACATAACAATTCATGTTGTAGGAGGCTTATTTTAAGTAAAATAAATAATACTTGTGCCAGAAGTGTCCGCTCTTCCATAACTAAAATAAATTTAAGAGATACAAAATAAAAATAAAAACAATAAGAAAAATACTAACCAAAACATATTTTACAAATAACTGTGTGTGTGTGTGTGTGTGTGCGTCCTGTAATAGGATGTTAAAATTAATTTTCCAATGATTTCGAAGTCTCTGGTGCTTCGCTATTGTAGTTACGAATAGAGAGAGTAACATTATGTGTCCCTGTAGGACCCTGCACAACGGCTTTCCGCAAATGAATGGACCGGAAAATAGGGAACACCGTATTAGGGGCAGAACTCAACGAATAACATTAGATACCCTTTGAAAGTGGTTGCATAATTGTGATTGCCTGGGCCTTTAGTTATCCGAGATTAGTGTTTCAGGATACCTACGAATTTGAGAATAGGGTGGGCATATGGACGGAATTCAAAATATATTTTCTAATTCTAAATAATTTATTTTAAAACTGTACTGTACTGTACTGTATTTTAAGACTGTACCCAAACTTAATGTTATAAATGCGAAAGTAACTCTCTCTGTCTGTTACGTTTTCACGCCTAAATTGCTGAACGAATTTTGATGATTTTTGGTATAGAGATAGACAGGACTTTGGAAAAGTACATAAGTACAAGTAACTACATTGTTGCGAAAATAAACTTGAACGGGGTGAAATAGGGGATGAAAGTTTGTTTGGGAAAATCATTTCTCGATGTAAAAATTCATCATAATATTTTATTACTTTTACACAGACGAAGTCGCGGGCATCAGTTAGTCAAAAATAAATCATGAATGAGCTATTGTTCACTGAGTTGCTCTTCCAGTAAAATTTCAAAAAACATATTTCATTTGTTTTGGATTAATGGGGAAGAAAACGCAAAGCTATTTGCAGATGGCGCTACGGACGCTTGACTCATAACAACTTTCAATTAGTTCCGCGTTTTTTTATTATCGAGGTGTTATAAATTAGTTTTCTTTCTGTAAAATTGTTAAATGGAAAATGTTGCGACTTGGACTGTTCCTCAATTAAAGGCGAAGTTGAAAAGTAAATAATTGGAAACGTAACTTTTCCCACGTCTTCTTCATCCGAGACTCTTTAGGAAATTAATGATTTCCATTATTATTGCAACCAATCGCCACACAATGCGGCATTTTTTTAATAATCTTATGTTTAGTTCACGTAAACAATTTTTTCTATACGTTTTGACAGTTAGTATGAGTCAAGCGATATCAGCGCCTCTATCGGCGAGCTTTGTCAGTTTTCTTCCCCATTAAAAAAGATCACAAATTGAGTTCATTAAAGACGCTGAAAAAATATAAGGTCACGTCTTGATATTTGAATAATGTTTAGAACAAACTATAGTTTTTGACAAATGATAAAAAGTAACTTATAGTCATCTACAGTATTCTGTGGATATGACTGCGTCAAAAATAAGATTAATAATGAATTAATTTTGTTTACATAGCGTATACAGGGTGTAACAGAAAGGTGTGATAATACTTCAAGGTTGGCTTTTACCCATCAAACTGAACAACTTTTGTTCTACAACTTTGTTTAAATCGCAAAGAAATTTTCGAACTTTTCATACAAACTTGGTTCGCCAGCTGATCGATTTGTATGAAAAGTCCAAAAAAAAATTGCGATTTGAACAAAATTGTAGAACAAAAGTTGTTCAGTTTGATGGGTAAAAGCCAACCTTGAAGTATTATCCCACCTTTCTGTTACACCCTATATACTCTTTGCTTTTGTGCTGGAATGGACTGTAAAGCTGGGTTTTCGTTATAGTAAATAATAATTGACCACGCTGAATACGTTAAAAACAACCGACTTCAATCGTAGCAACTCCAATTTTGCTATGTTTTTGTTGATTTTCTCAAAAACCGCTGAATCGATTTCGATAAAATTAATATGGGACCACCTGTGAAGTATACCCTTTCAAACAAAAAAAGAATTTTTGAAATCGGTTCAGGCGTCTTCGAGTAATCGGTGAACATACATAGAAAAAAAAAAAAAAAAAAAAAGATTCCGACGAATTGAGAACCTCCTCCTTTTTTTGAAGTCGGTTGAAAAGGCACGTCTTGTGGCAAAGCAAAATCGTATATTAACAGAAAATTGATTAGAACATCAAAATATCAAAAAAAACTATAAAAACATAATAAATATAAAAATACTAATAAAAATATTGTGTTGTTTCCACACAGCTTTAAATGACTACTGTCAACTGAAAGCCCTAGGTTCCATTCCATATTGTTTACTTAATAGCTCTTTTCAACCGACTTCAAAAAAGGAGGAGGTTCTCAATTCGTCGGAATCTTTTTTTTTATTATTATTTTTTTAAATGTATGTTCACCGATTACTCGAAGACGCCTGAACCGATTTGGAAAATTCTTTTTTTTTAAAGGGTATACTTCACAGGTGGTCCCATATAAATTTTATCGAAATCGATTCAGCGGTTTTTGAGAAAATCAACAAAAACATAGCAAAAAGTCGGTTGTTTTTAACGTATTCAGCGTGGTTAATTATCAATATAATTGACCACGCTGAATACGTTAAAAACAACCGACTTCAATCGCAACAACTCCAATTTTGCTATGTTTTTGTTGATTTTCTCAAAAATCGCTGAATCAATTTCGATAAAAATTTTATGGGACCACCTGTGAAGATACCCTTTTAAACAAAAAAATATTTTTCTAAATCGGTTCAGGCGTCTTCAAGTAATCGGTGAACATACATAAAAAAAAGATTCCAACGAATTGAGAACCTCCTCCTTTTTTTGAAGTCGGTTAATTAAAAAGACTGTAAATCTACCTAAACGGTGCTTCTTTTTCTCACACGTAGAATCAAACTGACTGTCTCTCGAGATCTCTTCCATTCAGATTTTATACATCAATGGTCGTGTGCGTAATTAAACTTCGAAATACAGGCTGTCAAACAAAACCAGCAATATTTTAACTTCCACTCATCAAATTGAACAACTTTCCCCAAGAAACTTATGGTCAAAAAGCAAAAAAAAATGTGGACTCTTCATACAAATCCCTCAGCTGGTTGATGGATTTTGTATGGGAAGGACAAATATTTTTTTTACTTTTTGACGATGCGGTTCCAGGGAGAAGTTGTTCAGTTTGATAAGTAGAAGTAACAGTTAAAATATTGCTGGAAATTTTTTTGCCACCTGTATAAACGTGCGATCACTAGGAATACTTACAAAATTCTTTCAGAGGGCAAAGAGCTAACAAAGTTTCTTCCCTATTAAAAAAGTATAAGGGTAATAAATTCAATGAAAAATAACTCCCGTAAGTAGGTCACTGAAATATCACTAGGTCAGGATGGATCTACCTGTGTACAATCAAATGTCGACCTTAATGTGTGAGCATAAAATTGAGTTTCAGTTTGATTTGGAGCTCGGTTCGGTTAAGGAAATAGTTATGGTTCAAATATTTTGATATGGTTACTGCCGATAATTTTGTTATCTACAAATTTCAAGTTTGAAGTAAATAAATTGGATTTGTATTAACAACATGTATTTGTATTAACTATATGTAAATATATGTTTTGTATAAAAAAGTTTCAGTTTTCATTTTTAAATTGCCTTTTAAATAACTTTCTCCAACTTCAGGTTTCATATTTCAGCTTTCAGTTAAGAAAAGGAATTTATGTGGTTTAAATACAAAAACATACATAAACCTACAATTAGCAAACATACATAAATATACATATAACATTCACTACATATTTAAGCATATTAAAAACACAGCTTCAGTTTTGCATTACTCTTAGTACTCGTATATTATTTTGCAACTTGAAAAGATAGTTTAAGCTGGTTTAAGCTTCGTATTTTTACAGCTAATAAAGTCCTTAAGGCTGCTTTATTTTTATGTGGCTTAAACAGACGCTTTAAGATTTCATGAAAAGTCTTACTAAAACTAAACCGTTCCGGTTTTGGCTTTAGACATATTTTATGGAAGAGCTCTGTGTTCAAAAGTAAATGTTTTGCGGTTGAAATAAAACCTCAAATAATTTATCTTGCGGTGAATGATGGTGACCGTGAAACGAAATTGATGGAGACAAATTACGCAATTTCAGAACCAAAAGGAATCACGTTCATGATCCTCAGTAATTACCGACAGAGAGAAGGACACAGAGAGAGAATATAGTGCGTACATTGAGAGGTTAGAATAAGGTTTCTAAACAACTCTTACAAAGTTGGACCCTACCGGGAATCGAACCCACGTCCTCCTGATGTGAAGCGAGCGGACTAGCCTCTGGACTACGAAGTGGTTAAACTAAACACATTACACCCCTTTTCTGAGGCAGTCGAGTAAAAACCGTAAGGTTCTGAGAGTACCTATCTATCTCAGTTCTGTCTTAATGTAGATTTGTGTTCCGATTCGGTTCCAATGTCGGGCCGTTTGTATCTATTAACTGTATAAGCCGAGTTTAGCCGAGTTACAGCTGCGGAATACTCGTAGATAGTGTTTTGTTGTAGCTAGCTAATGCTAAGGATTCTAGCTATCTCTGGAGAATCTTTCAGCGAAGTAGCAAAACATAAGTTAACCGATATGTTTATTTGTCCGCCTAGTTAGGACTCTTACTAACAACCGTGAAACGCTGAAGTATAAATTTATAAAATAAATAAAATACCTATCAAGGGACAGAGCGTACACGATCATCTGGCCCCAAACTAGGACTGCCTTTATTATGGCAACCAGAGACTGATAAAATATACATACACATAATGGATTCAGACATAGAGCAATTAAATTTACTCATCATAGAATGAAGAAATTACACATCAGATGTTTGCCTGCACAGGAATCGAACTCACAAGTCTCGCATCAGGAGATAGGAGCGTTAACCACTGAGCCATCGGGTTATTCATTTAATATTGGGATTATTAATTGTCTTTAAAACTAGATTCTCATATAAAAAAATCTGTGTTAAACCCAATGTTCTTGGCTGTTTTAAACCGACTTCAAAAAAAGGAGGAGGTTCTCAATTCGTCGGAAACTTTTTTATAAGTTCACATTTAATTTGTTTGTTTATGCATGAAATCAGAATTCAAACAAACATTAATACTTTCGCATTTATAATATTAGTGAGAAGTTTAATTAATTTTCAAACAAACAAACAAAATTTTGATTAAAGAGAATCCTTTCAAACTCATGTAAGTATATTCCTCTGAGCCGTATCCTGTTCTCTTCAACAAGAAATAGAGGCTACGAAAACTACGGAACACCTCGAAACACAATCCTTTGATTTGAGGCCCGCATATTATTATGGTATCTGTGGCTTTTGGCACCCATTGTTATTTTGTAGCTTTAATAAAATTTTTGAGGTTTTAGTACCAAGTTCATGCTTCATTGTCGCTTGCAATGTATAATCTCGTAATAATCTCATGTCATCTCGATAATTATAAATACAAAAGTATGGATGTTTGTTTGTTTGTTCCTCTTTCACGCCGAAACTACTGAACGGATTTGGTTGAAATTTGGTATGTAGATAGATAAAACTCTCGGTTAGCACATATGATACTTTTTATCCCGGAAAACTTAAGGGTTCCCGGAGGAATGCTTAAAAACTCAAAAATTTCCACCGCGTCACTAGGTGGCGCCACCTTAACATTTCTTTCTCTCTGGACCCAATTCTGAAGTCCACGCAGACGAAGTCGCGGGTGGAAGCTAGTTAAATATATCGTCTAGAACATGTCTAGAAGTAGCTGATAAGTATGTATTGAGATACCTAAGAAACATAAGTAAGTTTTAAAAACCTGACGATAAGTGATGATGATGCCGAAAGATGGAAGCTGGCTTACCAAGATTCCTCAATGCAATTTAAATGATTTTGTCCAGAAGTTTTCCGTTATTTATATAAAACTTTATAGTAGTTTATAGATGAAAAGAAAAGGAGAAACTTCAAATATGTTCTGTGCGCAAAAGAACTCAGTTGGAACTACCATACAAAAATTAATATTCATAACTGATGACCACGGTTAAATTGTGCTGCAAGATAAAAAATAGAGAGATATATTGCTCAAAAGAACACAAGGGCCACTTAGTTTCTTTATGTTTCGTTTAATTTATTTTACATGGTATAGTCAATTACGTAATAATAAAATATTAATGTTAGGAACTTTTTGTACTGCATAAGACCAAAATACTGGCCATAGTTTTTAACAAATTGAATTCAATGATATAAAAAAAAAAAAACTTCTGGCCCTTATTTTCTTTTGAGCAGTATATCTCTAATTTTTTTATGTTGCGGCACAATTTAACCGTATATTAAATATAAAGTATGAAAAGCATTTCTTATGTTTTAAAGTATATTTTGTTGTATTTTTGTTTCTAAAATTAGAGACGAAAGGCCACAGCGTGCTAAGGCCACTAACTCTGAAGTACAAACGCGAAGAAAACTCCCAAGCGATTTCATTCACAATAGGCATTCACCTTTGCGCGATAAGATACATTCGTGCGGAAAAGTGTTGTGTTACATCATGCGAGCTAGTTTCACAGAAATGTCTACAATATTTCGCAGTGGATGTTATTGGGCAGCAGGTAAATATAAAATGTATGATGAGGTTGCTTAGGAACTTTTTGAGACTCTAGAAATCTGTAAACACTTTTTTTTTTTTTACTTTATTTTATCAGTGACTCGGACCTCCTGACTAGAGATTTCTGATTCAAGTTATGGCTTATGTAACGAAGATTTTTTCGAAACTTTGGTACATATTGCTTCGATGAAGTACATCGACGTAGAAACAAATAGACTTCGGGTTAGCGCTCAAAAGTGTCCGAACCAAAAGAGTAGTAAAACGCAAAAAGAGGTCTAATTTCGCGCCAATCTTAATTTGGTCGGCCGGCTGACTGCGCGTCCAAAATGGCGTACTGCGTCATGAAAAGTTGTAAAACCTATTCAAGTAAAGTAAAAAAACAGGATGGAGTTTTTCGCTGCGAGAGTGGTTGGAAAAACCAAAAATATTTTATAATAATAATAATAAAGGCAGTCCTCCTCGACAATGCCCGGATTGTCCGACGCTTTCTCTCTTCGTCGCACTGATCTCCAGCCGACTGTGCTTCTGCTGGAGTAGCTCCTGCCACTTCGCCTAGCGCGAAGTGATCAGAGTAGCCCAAATTCATGTTTCAAAATAATAATATCCGGGACAAATCACACGCGGTCATCTGGCCCCAAACTAGGATTCCCTGAATCTTGGGAACCAGAGACTGATATACATACACATATACATTTAAATACATACATATATAGATATTATACACCCAGACTCAGAGCAAACAATTCTGTTCATCACAGAAAAGTTTGCCCTGTGTGGGGTTCGAACCCACGACTCTCGGATCAGAGGTCAGGATCGCTAACCACTTAGCCACTGAGTCAGTGAGATATATTAAAAATATATTTGTTCCTGTTTTCATCAAAGTCCTGGAACAAGTTTTTCCCGGAATTTTAGCCACATTTAAAGGGCCCCGGTTTAAGCAGAGCAGTACTTAGCGTAAGCAGTTAAATATCTGATGACAAAGGGATTAAATTTAAATTATTACAGACATAATGGGAGGGTAGGAGCGAAATTGAAGTCGAACTTGACAGATGATAGTTAATTTTTTTAACCGGCTTCACAAAGGAGGAGGTTCTCAATTCGACTGTATGTTTTTTGTATGTTTGTTACGCGATTACTCCGCCAATTATGAATCAATTTTGATGATTCTTTTTTTGTTTGGTACGTAACACTTCAGAGGTGGCCCTATATAAATTGTATCTAAATTGATTCAGCGATTTTTGAAAAAATCATCAAAAACAAAAAAAAAACAAAATTGTAGCTGTTATGATTGAAGTCGGTTTTTTAACGTGTTAAACGTTGTTGATTATAATTTTTAAATACGCTTACATATTTCCAACATGCTGTACATTTAAAAATATAGGTGCAAAACCGGATATTTCAAATACAAAATGTTTTTATTTATGTAGACGCCGTACACATTCTTCAAAATTATTTCTTATATATTTTTTTCCCACCACTAAGAACCTGTACACTCAACGTTTAGAGTCGCTACACCAGTGTTTTTCAACCTGTGGGTCGACACCTTTCTAAAGAGGACGCGGGAAAAGAAAAAGTAAGTGGTTATAGGTCCTACACTGCAATGACAAAATACCTACTTACGATTTCAGTGAGAAGACTGGTCCTGTTTATTTTTTAACAATTTGTCAAAACGTGGTTCTATTTTGGAGACATTTATAAGTAAATCATTTTCTAATTGAAGAAAACGTAGTCTGTCAAATCACTAACATTTTGTAGGTTTATGGCCCTAGGGGGGGTCGCAAGAATTTTTTAACTTGTAAAGGGGTCGGGTATTAAAAAAAGTTGAAAAACACTGCGCTACACAATACATGCATATTTCCAACATGCTGTACCAACTTCGGAACACCCTCTCACTAAACGGTTGGGATCCATGATAGATGACATAAGGGGTTTTATCTCTGGGACGACGTCGTTTAATGACGCTACACGGTAAGGAAGTTACTTAGAAACAAACTTAGAAACATCTTTACTGCACTCATAAGCAGGAAGGCCGCAAAGTACACGGAAACCTCATATGGATGCTCCAATTCAAGAAATCACTAAGTCCAAATTTGACGGTTTTGAATTGTTTTTATTTTTTTCATGACATTCATTGTTAACATAAGGTTATGATTCTTTTAACAAATAAAACCGCTAAATTATTTATATTACTTTTACCTTTCAATTTTTTTTTTAACCTGCGCATATTGTTTCAGAACACATGTAAAACAAAAACATAATAACATCAATATGTCAAAAGTAACTTTTGGACTTAGTGATTTCTTGAATTGGAGCGTCCATATACAGTCTGACTACGTTTGGCATGTGGTGAAAACCCGGAACTAAAGCCGCCATCTTGAAAAATGACAATATTTGTACGAAATAAGTGTCAGATTTGCGACAAAAGCGCCGCTCTGTCAATGTCATCCACACGCCAAAAGATCGTAGTCAGTCTGTACTTTGCGGCTTTATTTCTTCTAAGGGCAGTATATAGTTCTACCGTCGCCGTTACAACTCGAAGCGAGGAAGAGAAAGTTTGTTTGTTTGTTTGTTTGTAAACTCTTTATTGTGAAAAAACAAAGTACAATACATAAAACAAGGACAAGATATACAAGGGCGGACTTCTCCCGTACGGGATCTCTTCCAGTCAACCTTAAACTTGCGAGAAATGGTTACAGTTGTGAAAGTATTCAATAACCGCTTCCGTGGTCCAGTGGCTAGTCCGCTCGCTTCACATCCGGAGATCACGGGTCGATTCCTGGCGGGGTCCAACTTTGTAGAACTCTGTTTGGTTTGTGGCAGGACATTTTCTGAGTCCGCCTAACCAGGCGGACTCAGCTAACCAGCTACCATCATCTTGTCTAAGTCTTGCAGCCAAACATTAAATCAATAAAAATAACAGTAATGTGTTCCGGCATGGAGATAAGATAGCCAGTTCCTCATTGCGTTGGGGAACCTTGGTATACCCGCTTCCATCTTCGGTATGATCATCTCTCACCACCAGGTGAGATGATGCCAAGGGCTTACCAATTATTTTTGTGGATAAAAAAGCACGATAAAGAGAGCACGTAATCAAGTTTGTACAGGAAGGATGAAGTATGAACAATATCTTTCTAAAATACCTGAAAAAACGTTACTAACTACGGCTTCTATTAATGAAACTGAACAACTTTCCCGTAGAAACTTATACTCAATTCGGATACAAAAAATTGCATTCCTCATACTAACTAATTGATTAATTGACCCGCCAATTTTTTTTGTGGAAGTCCAAATTTTTTCCGTTCAAATCAGTTTTTTTCCAAAAATACAGCAAAGTAAAAAAAAAGAATCTCCGAAAAATTACAATATCACGCCTCTGAGAAGCCAGTCAGTAATTACATTCCGATGTAATTTTCTGAAGTTCTCCCGGCCCCGGCTATCGTATCGTAGCCTCATCAAAATATAGAGGTTGTTCCAAGATCCCACAACTGTGTTTGCGAAGTTTTTTTATGTGAGGTAATAAATCTTGAGTTTACTATTAGGTATACGACTGTAGTCGTTTATAACTCATACGAATAAGGCTCATATTCTTTGATGTGTGAAGGAGTGAGTGAAATGCATTTTATATCCTAAAAAGATAGAAAATCTTCTTCTTTGTCCTCGCCTTATCCCGTTACGCGGGGTCGGCTTTCTTAATCTTGAGGCGTAATCTATTCCGCTGTTTAGCATCTGCGACTGACAGGCCACTTTCCTTCATGTCCTTAGTCATCCACGTTGTCTGTGGCCTGCCCCTCCCTCTTTTTTATGTAGCCATGGAAAGGCACTTTTTGACAGTATGGTCATCGGGTCTTCGCAGCACATGCCCATACCATCTCAGTCTGCCCTCGGTGAGTTTTTCGGTAATAGGTGCAACTTTGAAACTCCCCCTTATATGCTCGTTACGCACTTTATCTTTATGTGTAACTCCACCCGCCTAGCGTAGCATACGCATTTCCGTGGTTTGAAGTTTTTGTTCGTGTGTTTTCTTCGTAGTCCAGGTTTCACTACCGTAGAGTAATACTGGTCTAACAGCGGTTTTATAAACCTTGCCTTTGGTTCTTACTGGCATTTTAGGATTGCATAAGACTCCTGTTAAGTATTCCACCCAGATGTAGTTCTGTGTGTGATGTCGGCGGTTATCGATCCGTCTTCTGCGAGAACAGAGCCTAGGTATTTGAAGGCCTTTACCATCTAGCGTGACGTCTACGATAAGTTAGATTCATCGGGATTGTAGTTGCATATCATGTATTCGGTCTTCATTCTACTTATGCGCAACCCATTTAGTTTAAGGGATTTCCTCCACTGTTCCAGGTTTTTTTGTACACCTTGTATACTGTCAGAAATTAGAGCCACATGATCTGCGTATAGAAGATTCCACGGTGTAGGTTTCTGGATTTTCTCAATGAGGTATGGAGATATTAAATAACTATAAATATATATATATTTATAGAAATATACGGTCGTTCGAGGCAAGGTCACGCGACAAAGTATCACAACAGTATCGTGACCTTGCCTACAACGATCGTATACGTCTATAGATAAGCATGTAATTATATGCTTAGGATTTTAGTAAGCGTATTGAGCGGACCTTCTGTATCTGTGTATTTTGTGATAAGAGGTCCTCAACGTTATATTAAAAAGGTCGGTGTTCCACGGTCCTCCCTATCGGAGGTCATAATATGTACCTATCCAAAGCCCTCCAAGGTCTTCTAGTAAGTGCTTTCCAGAGTCAAGTCAGTAATGCTCTTATTTTCTGATCACTAGAATCACACGACAACACGACCTTTTCAAATGCCAAGCGGAACAGAAAGAATCTAACATGTAATATGTGTTTTTTTAAAACACGTAGCACAAATTTGTACCCGACTGAGTCAGAAGGAGGGTTATGGTTTCGAGTGTATGTTTACCCGACTGCGCCAGAAGGAGGATTACGTTTTTCAGGTGTATGTATGTTTATTTCTTTGGCACGTTCTGTAGCCTAAACGGCTTGATGGATTTTATGTTGAGGGTTTCGTTAGATTCGTCTTAAAACCGAGAATGGCATAGGATATATTTTAATGCAGGCGTTTTTATTTTAATTTTAAATATGGTTAGTATATTACTTATTATCTACAAAATGTAAAATACCACTCCTGGAAACTATACCGGTTGATTCTACTCGTGAAATTGATTTATTTATTATTATTATTATTATTTATACAAAAGGACAATGGGTAAGAGCGTACCCAAACACAAAGTGAATTGTAGCATTATGAACTATGTCGGTATGGGTAGCCCTAATGGAGTAGTTTAATTTATCCTAAGAGCGCTTGTCTAAATTCACTTGGAGAAAAAACCTAGTTTCTCGTACATTCCTGGAACAAATATTTAATTATTACGAAACTCAGTTCGTCTTTCAACAAACATATTTGTTTTTTCTCCAAGTGAAATATGGCATACTGTCTTAGGCTTAGGATAAATTAAACTACTCCGTGAGGGCAACAGAGACCAACATAGTTCATAATGCTACAGTGCATTGGGTACGGTGTCCATACAAAATTGTCAATTCTCCTTTGCTGATTAACCAATCAATTTGTATGAAAAGTCTACATTAATTATTGAATTCAGTATAGATTGCAAAGATAAAGTAGTTCAGTTTCATGATAAAGTTTTCATGGCTGTTCATTTTAATCCTGTATTTTTTTAGGTACAGGTTTCATGGATGACCTTCACCAGGTTATCGGTCTACCGAGTGGGAGGGCTGCCTCCTTGAATGTTTTAATGCCCCGACCTCGCTTATCTATTCTACTCCATTAATTCATTATTAGCTCACATGTTTTATAGATTTATTTCGAGTAAAACTCCAAAAAATATTCTTATCTAGAACCAAGAACTGAGTCTGCAAATATCAGTTCCTATACGGAGTTTTCGATTAAGTAAAGTTTCCCATGTTATCGAGAGAAAAAAATTGAGTATTCGACCCGGGTGCGAAAGCGTAGGCGGTGTGTATTTTGTGATCCTGTCCTCCAGCGAAAAGTTTATTTATTTCTTCCAGTGCCTATTCCGTTTTACGGTGGTGGGCCGAATGTCGGTTTTACCGTAGTTCGGAAATTGCTTTCGGCCGAATTCCGAAGTTTGGATAAGTCGAATTTTCGTTCGGTAATACAGCGCACGGTTAAAAATCACGACTTAATTAATGCTGTAAAATTGTCCAGATGTTTCTGTAAATTTCGTTTAATGATAAATTAATGGCAATAAATAAAATAAAAAAGTTGTCACAAGTTGATGTACATATTTTTATATTATGTTACTTGCTGCTACGGAACCATTCATGGGCGAGTCCGACTCGCACTTGGCCGCTTTTTTTCTTTTAGATGTACTGAACCCTAAAAACCACGAGCATGCAGGTGGAGCCACGGGCAAAGCTAGTATGAGATAAAAAACATTATTTCGATCGAATTTTATGAAGTGTTCGGGGTTTACCAATATGATACGTTGACGGTACTTAAATAGAAACCTTTTAGGGTTCCGTAACCAAATGGCAAAAATAGAACCCTTATGGATTCGTCATGTCTGTCTGTCTGTCTATCTGTCTGTCTGTCCATCCGTATGTCACAGACACTTTTTTTTCGAAACTATAAGAACTATACTGTTGAAACTTGGTAAGTAGATGTATTCTGTGAACCGCATTAAGATTTTCACACAAAAATAATAAAAAAAAAATTTTGGGGGTTCCCCAACCCTCTCAAAAATTGAAAAAAATTGAAAAAAAATTGAAACTCAAAAATTTTTTTTCATCAAACCCATACGTGTGGGGTATCTATGGATAGGTCTTCAAAAATGATATTGAGGATTTTTATATCATTTTTTTCCAAACTGAATTCCAAAATTGCGCGAGAGACATTTCCAAAGTAGTAAAATGTGTATCCCCCCTGTAACTTCTAAAATAAGAGAATAATAAAACTAAAAAAATATATGATGTACATTACCATGCAAACATCCACCAAAAATTGGTTTGAACGAGATCTAGTAAGTAGTTTTTTTAATACGTCATAAATCGTAAACCGCAATTTACCTACAACGAACTACAAGAACTTTTATATTATGTTACTTGCTACTACGGAACCCTTCATGGGCGAGTCCGACTCGCACTTGGCCGCTTTTTTAAGTTTGCTGTTGCGAATTTCTTGGGCTCTCATTTTTATTTTAGATGGATAAGTAAGATTTTCCTGTTACCAAAATTATATTTGCCCGATATTTGCGCTGAGTTTAAATCTAATAATAAACGAGAGCCCAGTTCCGCTCGGGCCATTAAATCAAATAAAACTTATACAGGATGTAAGAAATAAGTAAAGCAATATTTGAAATGGAGGATTTCTACCTGCTTTTATTTCTTATTGCCTGTACAACTTAAAATATTGTTTTATTTTAATATTACACACTCCACTTATAGGGATTTAGATTTCTTAGTAATGTACAAGTAGGTGTAACTCTATATTCTATACTCCATTTCTTTAGGTATTGAAATAAATGTAAACAATCTTGATAACTAGGTCTTTTTAGTGATAACTCCACGATAAAATTCGCAGATGAGTATTGCGTGTTTAATGGAAATGCAAAAGAAACTTAATACCTACCTGCGTTCGCAAGAATTATCAAAATTTTAACATGTACATTTAAATAAAAAGCCATATCAAGATTTTTTACGTTTCGATTAGTATCTAAAGAAATGGAGTATACAAAGTGTTTTTAATAGCGGATGTGGACAGTCATTATTAAAGTACTTACTTACTTCGATTCGTTGAGTTTCTCCAGTAAGTCTATAATATATAATAATAATATAATATCCGGGACAAATCACACACGGTCATCTGGCCCCAAACTAGGATTCCCTGTGCTATGGGAACCAGAGACTGATATACATACACATATACATTTAAATACATACATACATATATAGATATAATACACCCAGACTCAGAGCAAACAAATCTGCTCATCACAGAAATGTTTGCCCGGTGTAGGGATCGAACCCACGACTCACGGATCAGTGGTCAGGATCGCTAACCACTTAGCCACCGAGTCTGTCAAAATAAGTCAATAAGTCAAATCAAGTCTAATTAAGTGTCGCTATTTTTTTGTCAGACTCTGTTTGACTACCATCGAACGATAGCGTGAAACACGATCTTTAACACACTAAGTTCAATTCCTTTTCGTTTACAACTTATATCGTCCCTCCCTAGTACTGGGGCACGGGTGTTTTTTTTTTCTTACTCTCAATTGGTAAGCCCTTGGCATCATCTCACCTGATGGTAAGTGACGATGATGCCGAAGATGGAAGCGGGCTTACCAAGATTCCCCAACGCACTGGGGAACTGGCTATCTTATCTTCATGCCGGAACACATCATGTTAACATTGATGTTTGGCGGCAAGACTTAGATAAGATGGTGGAAGCTAGCCAGGCGGGCTCAGAAAATGCCCTACCACCACCCAAACCGTGTCCTACAAAACGGGATCTTCCCATACTCCTAAGTAAGTCCTAAGGATAGGCCTTACTCCACGCACGGGGGCCAAGTCCGGATTGGTGGAGGTAGTGGGGCTAGTGCTGTGTGTTTGTACAATTAAGATCCAGTATGATTAACTGCTAACATTACTTAAATGCCAATTATTCTGATGAACTGTAAGACCCATTTGTGAACAATTTCCCTACACCGAAAGAAAAAAAAGTTTATTTAACCAAAATTTCAGGGTTAATATAGCCCCTACCAGTTTTTTTTTTGTTAAAATAACAAAAGAGGGTTCGGTTGATTTTTTTGAGTTAAATCAACATAAATCTGCTTTGATTTTTGTTACAACCTTTTTTTTTGGTTTTACCAACATTCTTTTTTTCTACATTTTGTTTTTTGTAAGGGCAACTAACATACAACGGTTACCTCAATCAATGGAACCAATCATAGAGAGAAATCAACCTAAGTGTTTTTTCTGTGTAATAACCAGAGACAAGTTATATTCTTCTACGATCTGACGAAATGCTGTTTAGTGAATAATATTTTACAATTAATCACTGACTAATAGTAAATACCCTATTGTATTGTATTTTGTACTTATTTTCCAATTTATTTTGTACAGTGCCGTAAATAGGGCGGTGCCACCGGTGCCCAGGCACAGGGCGTAGACTCTGGGGGGCGCAAGAATGGCCAGACCAGACAGGACTATTATTTTTTCGGTTTGCTCCTGATAAGTTCCCGCTGCGCCCCTAGTGCTCGATTCCAACACATACGTACCTACATGCCAGTATCATCAAAAACGTCTATTAAATTAGACAAAACATCACGCTCATTTTTTTGGCAGCGCAAAATATTACATAATTGGTCCACCAACACCAAGTTTTATTTTATCACCCTGAATGAAATAAAGTAGGCCTATACATAGCATTGCTTTAAGGTACCTATGATATCTAAAAAAAACAAGTGCGCAGTTATAGAAGCTCGCACAGGGCGCAAAAAAGGCTATTTACGGCACTGATTTTGTATTACATTTTTGTATTTCGTAACACTAAGAGAACAATAGGTCTACCTTTAATTAGAAATATGTAATAACATAAGCAAGTGACTGTTTGAACTGAACTGAACTGAACTGAACTGAACTGAACTGAACAGAACTGAACTGAACTGAACTGAACTGAACTGAACTGAACTGAACTGATAAGATAGGAGAGTTAGTCGTGTGAGGGACGATATTTGAAATTTTAAAGTTAAAAAATACAAATGTACATAATATTCAATAGTATCGATTTGGGGTATAGCCTGTAATGACAATGTAATCGGTGTAAATAGTTAAAAATCAAATAAAAAAATATACTAAATATATTTTTTTTAATCAAAAAAGTTACTCAGTTGGTAAACAAACGTTTCATCATCATTTTTCTCATATTTGCTGACTGCGTAATTGCTCAAACAAAGGACGTGTTATGAGAGGGTTTTTCGCTGCGGGAGAGGTTGGAAACACCAAAAATAAATATTTTTGTTCCGTTTTCAGCACAGTTCGAGAGGGATTTTCGCTACGAGAGTGGTTGAAAACACCAAAAGTATTTAATAATAATAATAATAATAAAGGCAGTCCTCCTCGACAATGCCCGGATTGTCCGACGCTTTCTCTCCTCGTCGCACTAATCTCCAGCCGAATGTGCTTCTGCTGGAGTAGCTCCTGCCACTTCGCCTAGCACGAAGTGGTCAGAGTAGCCCAAATTCATGTTTCAAAATAATAATATCCGAGACAAATCACACGCGGTCATCTGGCCCCAAACTAGGATTCCCTGAATCTTGGGAACCAGAGACTGATATACATACACATATACATTTAAATACATACATATATAGATATTATACACTCAGACTCAGAGCAAACAATTCTGTTCATCACAGAAAAGTTTGCCCTGTGTGGGGATCGAACCCACGACTCTCGGATCAGAGGTCAGGATCGCTAACCACTTAGCCACCGAATCAGTCGAAATAACTTAATAAATTAAGCCATGTCAAAAGCCGTTTGAAAACCTCTGACACTGGGACTGAGCACTAACCCCACAACCTCCACCAATCCTAGAACGTTAGAACGTTAGCGTTAGAACGGAACAAATGCTTTTAAAACTCGCGTCGCGCGCGAGATATGTCGCCACGCTACTGAGGCTGTTCGACCCTGAACATAAACTGCAAGCAAGCTCAACATCAGCAGCCTAGTTTGAAGATCTGGAGCATCGCTGCGCTGTGTCGGCGCGTTACATGAATGTCACACAGAGAAAATCTGTAAATGTGTACATAGTGTAAATTTTGTATAAATAGATTTGTTATTTTGTAAATAAAGTAATTATCAACTTGGTGTTCGAGTATAACTGATTTCCACCACACGCTCTCCCTGTAAGCGTCCTCTCACTGTGGCCAAGACACCTTTAGCCGTCAGCTTAGGCAGCTGATCAGTCGTCGTTGGTGAGTCTGCCCGACTGACAGTGAGAAAACCCCATCCAACTATACCTTGTTCCTTCCTCAATCCATCTGTTGCCTTAGGTCGCCTGATAACAGAGTTCCTGCACTTATTTATATGTGTATTGTTTATTTTATGGTTAGGTTAGGGCAAGTAGGGCTTAGGGACTTAGGGTTGTAGGAATAGGGCTGTAGGGACCTAAGCTCTGTCTTACTACCTTTCCATTCCATGCCCAGTTGTGTTCAGCCCACAACTGGACAAAGGCAGGGTCACCAATCGAGAACTTTAACACTTCGGCGAATAATAATGATAATTATGATTGATGATAATTATTATTATTATAAATAGTAGATGATTTTTTAGTACTTGTATCTGTGTATTGACTCCATTACATGTCTTCGAAACCTATCACCGACAATCGCGTTTCTTCATGGAATAGCTTATCGACAGAACGATTCGTTTATGAGCGATTTGTCGAGATAAAGTGATAATATTGAATATATAACTTAATTAGAAGAATAGAACAGAATTAATTAACTGACCTTAACTGACTTAACCCTTGAGCGAGGACATTGGGTACTTTTTGTCGTGTGACCCATAAATGGGTCCGTCTATTTTTGGAACAGGAACCTCCCTTACTAAAACTTTGTGAGTACGCCACAGACCATGAATACAGATTGGATATTTCAGCGTTTGAAACAACAACTATATAATACAGGATGTAACAAAACAGGTGTAAGCACCCTTTAAGTTACTGGAACTTCTACTCATTTTACTGAACAACTTTTGTTCTATGATTATGGTAATGAATATCATATATTTTTTTAGTTTTATCATTCTCTTATTTTAGAAGTTACGGAGGGGGGACACACATTTTACAACTTTGGAAGTGTCTCTTGCGCAAACTATTCAGTTTAGAAGAAAATGATATTAGAAACCTCAATATCATTTTTGAAGACCTATCCATAGATACCCCACACGTATGGGTTTGATGAAAAAAAAAATTTTGAGTTTCAGTTCTAAGTATGGGGAGCCCCAAAAATTTATTGTTTTTTTTCTATTTTTGTGTGAAAATCTTAATGCGGTTCACAAAATACATCTACTTACCAAGTTTCAACAGTATAGTTCTTATAGTTTCGGAAAAAAAGTGGCTGTGACATACGGACAGACAGACAGACAGACAGACAGACAGACAGACATGACGAATCCATAAGGGTTCCGTTTTTTGCCATTTGGCTACGGAACCCTAAAAATGTTCTTCTTTTTGGTTTTGATCCCTTTATTTTATATAATTAATGTGAAGTTTACAATAATAATGAAAATATCAAACTATAACTCTTATTATCACATAATACTCAAAAATAAAAGAAACAAAAAATAATAAGATTATAAAAAAATTAAATGAATAAATAAATAAAAATACAGTATCAAAGTCAAGAAGAATAAAAATAAAATAAATAAATACAGGAAATACAAGCTGTGTATCAGTTAATTTGGAATTAAATTATCAGTATATACAGACAGATTCTAGCTTAAATTGTGTTGTGACTACTATGTTAATTATATCGTCCCTCGCACGACTCCTATCTCATTATTGGTAAGTTTTTAAAAACAACCCTATTTCAATCCGATAAAGTCCAAACTCAAATAATCAAGGTTATAAGATAGGAAAGTTAGTCGTGTGAGGGACGATATTTGAAATTTTAAAGTTAAATAATTGACCACGCTGAATACGTTAAAGACATCCGACTTCAATCGTAGCAACTCCAATTTTGCTATGTTTTTGTTGATTTTCTCAAAAACCGCTGAATCGATTTCGATAAAATTAATATGGGACCACCTGTGAAGTATACCCTTTCAAACAAAAAAAGAATTTTTGAAATCGGTTCAGGCGTCTTCGAGTAATCGGTGAACATACATAGAAAAAAAAAAAAAAAAAAAAAAAAGATTCCGACGAATTGAGAACCTCCTCCTTTTTTTGAAGTCGGTTGAAAATACAAATGTACATAATATTAAATAGTATCGATTTGGGGTATAGCCTGTAATGACAATGTAATCGGTGTAAATAGTTAAAAATCAAATAAAAAAATATACTAAATATTTTTTATTATCAAAAAAGTTACTCAGTTGGTAACCAAACCTTTCATCATCATTTTTCTGATATTTGCTGACTGCGTAATTGCTCAAACAAAGGACGTGTTATGAGAGGGTTTTTCGCTGCGAGAGTGGTTGGAAAAACCAAAAATATTTTATAATAATAATAATAAAGTCAGTCCTCCTCGACAATGCCCGGATTGTCCGACGCTTTCTCTCTTCGTCGCACTGATCTCCAGCCGACTGTGCTTCTGTTGGAGAAGCTCCTGCCACTTCGCCTAGCGCGAAGCGGTCAGAGTAGCCCAAATTCATGTTTCAAAATAATAATATCCGGGACAAATCACACGCGGTCATCTGGCTCCAAACTAGGATTCGCTGAATCTTGGGAACCAGAGACTGATATACATAACATATACATTTAAATACATACATATATGTATGATATTATACACCCAGACTCAGAGCAAACAATTCTGTTCATCACAGAAAAGTTTGCCCTGTGTGGGGATCGAACCCACGACTCTCGGATCAGAGGTCAGGATCGCTAACTTAGCCACTGAGTCAGTGAGATATATTAAAAATATTTTTGTTCCTGTTTTCATCAAAGTCCTGGAACAAATTTGACCCGGAATTTTAGCCACATTTAAAGGGCCCCGGTTTAAGCAGAGCGGTGTCTTAGCGTAAACAGTTAAATATCTCCTCACTAATATTATAAATGCGAAAGTATGGATGTTTGTTTGTTTTTTGTGAGTTTGCTTATTCCGCTTTCACGCTGAAACTACTGAACGGATTTGAATGAAATTTGGTAGGTAGATAGATTAAGCACTCGGCTAACACATAGGGTACTTTTTATCCCGGAAAACTTAAGGGTTCCCGAAGGAATGCTTGAAAACTGAAAATTTCCACTTCGTCACTAGATGGCGCCACCTTAACATTTTTTTCTCTCTGGATCCAATTTTAAAGTCCACGCAGACGAAGTCACGGACGGAAGCTAGTACTAAGTAATTGGTCATTGATACACCATTTTTTTTTGTAAAAGTCCAAATTTTTTGCGTTCTAAACTGTTTTTTTTTCCAAAATACAGCAAAGTAAAAAAAAAGAATCTCCGAAAAATTACAATATCACGCCTCTGAGAAGCCAGTCAGTAATTACATTCCGATGTAATTTTCTGAAGTTCTCCCGGCCCCGGCTATCGCATCGAAGCCTCAGCAAAATATAAAGGGTGTTCCAAGATCCCACAACTGTGTTTGCGAAGTTTTTTATGTGAGGTAATAAATCTTGAGTTTACTATTAGGTATACGACTGTAGTCGTTTATAACTCATACGAATAAGGCTCATATTCTTTGATGTGTGAAGGAGTGAGTGAAATGCATTTTATATCCTAAAAAGATAGAAAATCTTCTTCTTTGTCCTCGCCTTATCCCGTTACGCGGGGTCGGCTTTCTTAAACTAGAGGCGCCATCTATTCCGCTGTTTAGCATCGTCGATTTACAGGCCACATTCCTTCATGTCTTTCTGGACTTTAGTCATCCACGTTGTCTGTAGCCTGCCCCTCCCTCTTTTTTGTGTAGCCATGGAAAGGAACTTTTTGACAATATGGTCATCGGGTCTTCGCAGCACATGCCCATACCATCACAGTCTAACCTTGGCGAGTTTTTCGGTAATAGGTGCAACCGTCCGTCCGTCTGTCCGTCCGTCTGTCTGCCTGTCAAGACCCTTTTTCTCAGGAACACGTAGACGTATTAAGTTGAAATTTTTATCAAATACTCAAGCCTGCAATCCCTTGAAACTGTGAAAATATCAAACTTCTATGCCGACGCAATCAAGAGATACGGCCGTTTACGCCGCATATTTGGACACTCGCATGGGAATCAAAACCTAAAGGGTACTTCCCGTATACCTAGAATCATGAAATTTGGCAGGAAGCATTGTCTTATAGCACTAGTAAAGGGAAAAATCCGAAAAACATTAATTTTTGGTTACATCCTAAAAAAATTGTGATGTTTCATTTTTCATAGCTTCAAGGGATTGCAGGCCTGAAAATTTGATATAGAGTTCAAGATATGTGTGATTATGAATTTATACGGAACCCTCGATGCGAGAGTCCAACTCGCACTTGGCCAGTCTTTTTTCTTTTGGAGGTACTGAACCCTAAAAACCACAAGCACGCGGGCGGAGCCACGGGTAAAGCTAGTTTGAGATAAAAAAAAAACATTATTTCGATCGAACTCTATGAAGTGTTCGGGGTTTTACCAATACGATACGTTGAGGGTACTTATATAGAAACTTTTTTTAGTATGCTATTACGAATTTCTTAGGCTCTCATTTTTATTTTAGATGTATAAGTAAGATTTTCCTGTTACCAAAATTATATTTGCCCGATATTTGCGCTGAGTTTAAATCTAATAATATACGAGACCCCAGTTCCGCTCGGGCCATTAAATCAAATAAAACTTATACAGGATGTAAGAAATAAGTAAAGCAATATTTGAAATGGAGGATTTCTACCTGCTTTTATTTCTTATTGCCTGTACAACTTAAAATATTGTTTTATTTTAATATTACACACTCCACTTATAGGGATTTAGATTTCTTAGTAATGTACGAGTAGGTGTAACTCTATATTCTATTTCTTTAGGTATTGAAATAAATGTAAACAATCTTGATAGGTCTTTTTAGTGATAACTCCACGTTAAAATTCGCAGATGAGTAGAATTTATTGCGTGTTTAATGGAAATGCAAAAGAAACTTAATACCTACCTGCGTTCGCAAGAATTATCAGAATTTTAACATTCACATTTAAATAAAAAACCATGTCAAGATTTTTTACGTTTAGATTAGTACCTAAAGAAATGGAGTATACAAAGTGTTTTAATAGAGGATGTGGACAGTCATTATTAAAGTACTTACTTGCTTCGATTCGTTGAGTTTCTCCAGTAAGTCTATAATATATAATAATAATATAATATCCGGGACAAATCACACACGGTCATCTGGCCCCAAACTAGGATTCCCTGTGCTATGGGAACCAGAGACTGATATACATACACATATACATTTAAATACATACATACATATATAGATATAATACACCCAGACTCAGAGCAAACAAATCTGCTCATCACAGAAATGTTTGCCCGGTGTAGGAATCGAACCCACGACTCTCGGATCAGTGGTCAGGATCACTAACCACTTAGCCACCGAGTCTGTCAAAATAAGTCAATAAGTCAAGTCAAGTCTAATTAAGTGTCGCTATTTTTTTGTCACACTCTGTTTGACTACCTTCAAACGATAGCGTGAAACACGATCTTCAACACACTAAGTTCAATTCCTTTTCGTTTACAACTTATATCGTCCCTCCCTAGTACTGGGGCACGGGTGTTTTTTTTTTTTTACCCTCAGTTGGTAAGCCCTTGGCATCATCTCACCTGATGGTAAGTGACGATGTTGCCGAAGATGGAAGCGGGCTTACCAAGATTCCCCAACGCAATGGGGAACTGGCTATCTTATCTTCATGCCGGAACACATCAATGCTGTTAACATTGATGTTTGGCGGCAAGACTTAGATAAGATGGTGGAAGCTAGCCAGGCGGGCTCAGAAAATGCCCTACCACCACCCAAACCGTGTCCTACAAAACGGGATCTTCCCATACTCCTAAGTAAGTCCTAAGGATAAGCCTTACTCCACACACGGGGGCCAAGTCCGGATTGGTGGAGGTAGTGGGGCTAGTGCTGTGTGTTTGTACAATTAGGATCCAGTATGATTAACTGCTAAAATTACTTAAATGCCAATTATTCTGATGAACTGTAAGACCCATTTGTGAACAATTTCCCTACACCGAAAGAAAAAAAAGTTAATTTAACACGTTCCGGGACAGTACGTCGAGAGGCGGGCCGCAAATTCCTATGCAAATTGACACATGAATTTCCCATACAATTTCTCCTCCCGCCTGACGACGTTGTGATATACCTTGATAGTTTTTACATTGTGTGATACGACAGTTCGTTCCTCGACGTGACCGCTGACCGTGATCGAGTCCGTGGCGTTGACTCGAGCGACGCGAGGCTCCCGCGCTGTGACATAGTTCCGACTGAAGTGGGGGGATGCGTACACGCGCACCCGGCCCAGGCCGTTGTGTCACAACATGAGACAAGTTTGCATGTGTGCGTGTAGTTTACTTGTGTGCTCATAAAACTTCACGATGTGACACTAGATAGTTCTAAGTTCTTGTAATACGATACTAATACGTAAGCCTACTATATATTCTATGGTTGACGCCCGTTGCTCGACGGGCTGTCATATTTCGAAGCTCAAAATCAGCCGTCGACAGACGTTGTGTCGTAATATATAGGAATTTGCGGCCCGCCTCTCGACGTACTGTCCCGGGACGTGTTAACCAAAATTTCAGGGTTAATATAGCCCCTACCAGATTTTTTTTGTTAAAATAACAAAAGAGGGTTTGGTTAAATTTTTTGAGTTAAATCAACATAAATCTGCTTTGATTTTTGTTACAACAACCTTTTTTTTTGGTTTTACCAACATTCTTTTTTTCTACATTTTGTTTTTTGTAAGGGCAACAAACATACAACGGTTACCTCAATCAATGGAATCAATCATAGAGAGAAATCAACCAAAGTGTTTTTTCTGTGTAATAACCAGAGACAAGTTATATTCTTCTACGATCTGACGAAATGCTGTTTAGTGAATAATATTTTACAATTAATCACTGACTAATAGTAAATACCCTATTGTATTGTATTTTGTACTTATTTTCCAATTTATTTTGTACAGTGCCGTAAATAGGGCGGTGCCACCGGTGCCCAGGCACAGGGCGTAGACTCTGGGGGGCGCAAGAATGGCCAGACCAGGAAGGACTATTATTTTTTCGGTTTGCTCCTGATAAGTTCCCGCTGCGCCCCTAGTGCTCGATTCCAACACATACGTACCTACATGCCAGTATCATCAAAAACGTCTATTAAATTAGACAAAACATCACGCTCATTTTTTTGGCAGCGCAAAATATTACATAATTGGTCCACCAACACCAAGTTTTATTTTATCACCCTGAATGAAATAAAGTAGGCCTATACATAGCATTGCTTTAAGGTACCTATGATATCTAAAAAAAACAAGTGCGCAGTTATAGAAGCTCGCACAGGGCGCAAAAAAGGCTATTTACGGCACTGATTTTGTATTACATTTTTGTATTTCGTAACACTAAGAGAACTATTGTTAGTTACTATAGGTCTACCTTTAATTAGAAATATGTAATAACATAAGCAAGTGACTGTTTGTTCTGAACTGAACTGAACTGAACTGAACTGAACTGAACTTATTATCGATTTGGAGTTATAGCCTGTAATGATAATGATAGGTGTAAGTAGTTAATAATCAAATTTAAAAAATACTAAATATCTATATTTTTTTTAATCAAAAAAGTTACTCAATTGGTAAACAAACGTTTCATCATCATTTTTCTCATATTTGCTGACTGCGTAATTGCTCAAACAAAGGACGTGTTATGAGAGGGTTTTTCGCTGCGAGAGAGGTTGGAAACACCAAAAATAAATATTTTTGATCGGTTTTCAGCACAGTTCGAGAGGGGTTTTCGCTACGAGAGTGGTTGAAAACACCAAAAATATTTAATAATAATAATAAAGGCAGTTCTCCTCGACAATGCCCGGATTGTCCGACGTTTTCTCTCCTCTTCGCACTAATCTCCAGCCGACTGTGCTTCTGCTGGAGTAGCTCCTGCCACTTCGCCTAGCGCGAAGTGGTCAGAGTAGCCCAAATTCATGTTTCAAAATAATAATATCCGGGACAAATCACACGCAGTCATCTGGCCCCAAACTAGGATTCCCTGAATCTTGGGAACCAGAGACTGATATACATACACATATACATTTAAATACATACATATATAGATATTATACACCCAGACTCAGAGCAAACAATTCTGTTCATCACAGAAAAGTTTGCCCTGTGTGGGGATCGAACCCACGACTCTCGGATCAGAGGTCAGGATCGCTAACCACTTAGCCACCGAATCAGTCGAAATAACTTAATAAATTAAGCCATGTCAAAAGCCGTTTGAAAACCTCTGACACTGGGGCTGAGCACTAACCCCACAACCTCCACCAATTGTAGAACGTTAGAACGGAACAAATGCTTTTAAAACTCGCGTCGCGCGCGAGATATGTCGCCACGCTACTGAGGCTGTTCGACCCTGAACATAAACTGCAAGCAAGCTCAACATCAGCAGCCTAGTTTGAAGATCTGGAGCATCGCTGCGCTGTGTCGGCGCGTTACATAAATGTCACACAGAGAATAGATTTGTTATTTTGTAAATAAAGTAATTATCAACTTGGTGTTCGAGTATAACTGATCTCCACCACACGCTCTCCCTGTAAGCGTCCTCTCACTGTGGCCAAGACACCTTTAGCCGTCAGCTTAGGCAGCTGATCAGTCGTCGTTGGTGAGTCTGCCCGACTGACAGTGAGAAAACCCCATCCAACTATACCTTGTTCCTTCCTCAATCCATCTGTTGCCTTAGGTCGCCTGATAACAGAGTTCCTGCACTTATTTATATGTGTATTGTTTATTTTATGGTTAGGTTAGGGCAAGTAGGGCTTAGGGACTTAGGGTTGTAGGAATAGGGCTGTAGGGACCTAAGCTCTGTCTTACTACCTTTCCATTCCATGCCCAGTTGTATTCAGCCCACAACTGGACAAAGGCAGGGTCACCAATCGAGAACTTTAACACTTCGGCGAATAATAATGATAATTATGATTGATGATAATTATTATTATTATTATAAATAGTAGATGATTTTTTTGTACTTGTATCTGTGTATTGACTCCATTACATGTCTTCGAAACCTATCACCGACAATCGCGTTTCTTCATGGAATAGCTATCGACAGAACGATTCGTTTATGAGCGATTTGTCGAGATAAAGTGATAATATTGAATATATAACTTAATTAGAAGAATAGAACAGAATTAATTAACTGACCTTAACTTACTTAACCCTTGAGCGAGGACATTGGGTACTTTTTGTAGTGTGACCCATAAATGGGTACGTCTATTTTTGGAACAGGAACCTCCCTTACTAAAACTTTGTGAGTTTGAAACGTTTGAAACAACAACTATATAATACAGGATGTAACAAAACAGGTGTAAGCACCCTTTAAGTTACTGGAACTTCTACTCATTTTACTGAACAACTTTTGTTCTATGATTTGCTGAAATCGTTTCGCCCATACAAAACGGGCGAAACGATCGATGATAAAAAATGTTCTTCTTTTTGGTTTTGATTCCTTTATTTTATGTTAATAATGTGAAGTTTACAATAATAATTAAAATGTCAAACTATAACTCTTATTATCACATAATACTCAAAAATAAAAGAAACAAAAATTAATAATATTATAAAAAAATTAAATGAATAAATAAATAAAAAGACAGTATCAAAGTCAAGAAGAATAAAAATAAAATAAATAAATACAGGAAATACAAGCTGTGTATCAGTTAATTTGGAATTAAATTATCAGTATGTACAGACAGATTCTAGCTTAAATTGTGTTGAGACTACTATGTTAATTATATCGTCCCTCGCACGACTCCTATCTCATTTTTGGAAAGTTTTTAAAAACAACCCTATTTCAATCCGATAAAGTCCAAACTCAAATAATCAAGGTTATAAGATAGGAGAGTTAGTCGTGTGAGGGACGATATTTGAAATTTTAAAGTTAAAAAATACAAATGTACATAATATTAAATAGTATCGATTTGGGGTATAGCCTGTAATGACAATGTAATCGGTGTAAATAGTTAATAATCAAATAAAAAATATACTAAATATATTTTTTTTTATCAAAAAAGATACTCAGTTGGTAACCAAACGTTTCATCATCATTTTTCTGATATTTGCTGACTGCGTAATTGCTCAAACAAAGGACGTGTTATGAGAGGGTTTTTCGCTGCGAGAGTGGTTGGAAAAACCAAAAATATTTTATAATAATAATAATAAAGGCAGTCCTCCTCGACAATGCCCGGATTGTCCGACGCTTTCTCTCTTCGTCGCACTGATCTCCAGCCGACTGTGCTTCTGCTGGAGTAGCTCCTGCCACTTCGCCTAGCGCGAAGTGGTCAGAGTAGCCCAAATTCATGTTTCAAAATAATAATATCCAGGACAAATCACACACGGTCATCTGGCCCCAAACTAGGATTCCCTGAATCTTGGGAACCAGAGACTGATATACATACACATATACATTTAAATACATACATATATGTATGATATTATACACCCAGACTCAGAGCAAACAATTCTGTTCATCACAGAAAAGTTTGCCCTGTGTGGGGATTGAACCCACGACTCTCGGATCAGAGGTCAGGATCGCTAACTTAACCACTGAGTCAGTGAGATATATTAAAAATATTTTTGTTCCTGTTTTCATCAAAGTCCTGGAACAAATTTGACCCGGAATTTTAGCCACATTTAAAGGGCCCCGGTTTAAGCAGAGCGGTGTCTTAGCGTAAACAGTTAAATATCTGATGACAAAGGGATTAAATTTAAGTTGTTACAGACATAATGGGAGGGTAGGAGCGAAATTGAAGTCGAACTTGACAGATGATAGTTAATTTTTTTAACCGACTTCACAAAGGAGGAGGTTCTCAATTCGACTGTATGTTTTTTGTATGTTTGTTACGCGATTACTCCGCCAATTATGAATCAATTTTGATGGTTCTTTTTTTGTTTGGTAGGTAACACTTCAGAGGTGGTCCCATATAAATTTTATCTAAATTGATTCAGTGATTTTTGAAAAAAAAATTCAAAAACAAAAAAAATGCAAAATTGTAGCTGTTATGATTGAAGTCGATTTTTTAACGTGTTAAGCATTGTTGATTATAATTTTTAAATACGCTTACATATTTTCAACATGCTCTACATTTAAAAATATAGGTGCAAAACCGGATATTTCACATACAAAATGTTTTTATTCAAGTAGACGCCGTACACATTCTTCAAAATTATTTCTCATATATTTTGTTCCCACCACTAAGAACCTGTACACTCAACGTTTCGATTCACTACACGATACATACATTTATCCAACATGCTGTACCAACTTCGGCACACCCTCTCACTAAACGGTTGGGATCCATGATGGATGACATAAGGGGTTTTATCTCTGGGACGACGTCGTTTAATTACGATACACGGTAAGGAAGTAACTTAGAAACAAACTTAGAAACATCTATACTGCTCTCATAAGTAGAAATGCCGCAAAGTACACGGAAATTCCCTATATACAGTCTGACTAGGGGTCGTTCATTTATCACGTGATGTTTTTTAGCAACTTTTAGACAACCCCCCCCTCACCTCTGGTGATACGTGGTGAGGTTTTAGACTATCCCCCCACCCCCTACCCAAAATCACGTGTATTTTATGCTACAAAATATTATTTTTGATTACAAGTATAATGTCATTCTGGAAAATTAAGCACCGTGATTTCCAGACAGACATTAAGGTTGCAGGTTGTTTCTGACTGCCTGAAGCCGTTTCGAACCTTGGGATGAGTTAAAAACAACGTAACAACAACAGTCCGACCGATATCTCACTACACCCCCCCTCCCCCCTTGTGATATGTCGTGATTTACTCCGAACCCCCTCCCCCCCCCTTTTGAGCCTCACGTGATTAATGGACGACCCCCTACGTTTGGCATGTGGTGAAAACCCGGAACTAAAGCCGCCATCTTGAAAAATGACACTAATTGTCACGGGTTCGATTCACGACGGGGTCCAACTTTGTAGGACTCGGTTTGGTTTGTGGTAGAACATTTTCTGAGTCTCCTGGTTAGCTACCACCATCTTAGCTAAGTCTTGCAGCCAAACATTAAATCGATGAAAATAACAGTGATGTGTTCTTCTGGCATGGAGATAAGATAGCCAGTTCCTCATTGCGTTGGGGAACCTTGATATACCCGCTTCCATCTTCGGTATCATCATCTCTCACCACCAGGTGAGATGATGCCAAGGGCTTACCAATTATTATTGTGGATAAAAAAGCACGCTAAAGAGAGCACGTAATCAAGTTTGAACAGGAAGGATGAAGTATGAACAATAGGGTCTTTCTAAAATACCTGAAAAAACGTTACTAACTACGGCTTCTATTCATGAAACTGAACAACTTTCCCGTAGAAACCTATACTCAATTCGCAAAAAAAAAAATTGCACTCCTCCTCTCACTAATATTATAAATGCGAAAGTATGGATGTTTGTTTGTTTTTTGTGAGTTTGCTTATTCCGCTTTCACGCTGAAACTACTGAACGGATTTGAATGAAATTTGGTAGGTAGATAGATTAAGCACTCGGCTAACACATAGGGTACTTTTTATCCCGGAAAACTTAAGGGTTCCCGAAGGAATGCTTGAAAACTGAAAATTTCCACTTCGTCACTAGATGGCGCCACCTTAACATTTTTTTCTCTCTGGATCCAATTTTAAAGTCCACGCAGACGAAGTCACGGACGGAAGCTAGTACTAAGTAATTGGTCATTGATACACCAATTTTTTTTGTAAAAGTCCAAATTTTTTGCGTTCTAAACTGTTTTTTTCCAAAAATACAGCAAAGTAAAAAAAAAGAATCTCCGAAAAATTACAATATCACGCCTCTGAGAAGCCAGTCAGTAATTCCATTCCGATGTAATTTTCTGAAGTTCTCCCGGCCCCGGCTATCGCAGCGAAGCCTCAGCAAAATATAGAGGTGTTCCAAGATCCACAACTGTGTTTGCGAAGTTTTTTATGTGAGGTAATAAATCTTGAGTTTACTATTAGGTATACGACTGTAGTCGTTTATAACTCATGCGAATAAGGCTCATATTCTTTGATGTGTGAAGGAGTGAGTGAAATGCATTTTATATCCTAAAAAGATAGAAAATCTTCTTCTTTGTCCTCGCCTTATCCCGTTACGCGGGGTCGGCTTTCTTAATCTTGAGGCGCCATCTATTCCGCTGTTTAGCATCGTCGACTGACAGGCCCTTTCCTTCATGTCCTTAGTCATCCACGTTGTCTGTGGCCTGCCCCTCCCTCTTTTTTATGTAGCCATGGAAAGGCACTTTTTGACAGTATGGTCGTCGGGTCTTCGCAGCACATGCCCATACCATCTCAGTCTGCCCTCGGTGAGTTTTTCGGTAATAGGTGCAACTTTGAAACTCCCCCTTATATGCTCGTTACGCACTTTATCTTTATGTGTAACTCCACCCGCCTAGCGTAGCATACGCATTTCCGTGGTTTGAAGTTTTTGTTCATGTGTTTTCTTCGTAGCCCAGGTTTCACTACCGTAGAGTAATACTGGTCTAACAGCGGTTTTATAAACCTTGCCTTTAGTTCTTACTGGCATTTTAGGATCGCATAAGACTCCTGTTAAGTATTCCACCCAGATGTAGTTCTGTGTGTGATGTCGGCGGTTATCGATCCGTCTTCTGCGAGAACAGAGCCTAGGTATTTGAAGGCCTTTACTCTAGGTAGGGCTTTACCATCTAGCGTGACGTCTACGATAAGCTAGATTCATCGGGATTGTAGTTGCATACCATGTATTCGGTATTCGTTCTGCTTATGCGCAACCTATTTAGTTCGAGGGATCTCCACCACTGTTCCAGGTTTTCTTGTACAGCTTGTATACTGTCGGAAATTAGAGCCACATCATCTGCGTATAGAAGATTCCACGGCGTAGGTTTCTGGATTTTCTCAATGAGGTATGGTGATATTAAATAACAAGGGGCTCAGCGCACTACCTTGATGAACTCCTACTTTGATGTCGAAGCTCGCTGACATGCCTGCTGGACTCCTTTCAGTAGTCAGCATGTTTTGATACATGTCCATTAACAGTCTCACATAGCATTCGGGTACATTCTGAGCCCTGAGAGCTTGTCATATCAAACTTGTCGGCACACGATCAAACGCCTTTTCGAGATCTATGAAGACCTTGAAGAGTTTGCTTGTTTTCACGAGCTTTTTCCATTATCAATCTAATTGCATGAATCGCGTCTGTGGTTCCTTTCCCCGCAGTAAACCCAAACTGATTTTCTGTTAAATTTGTTAACTGTAGAAGGCGTTCACTTAAGACACGTTCCCAGATCTTGAGGGTATGTGATGTGAGTTTAATGCCACGAAACTTTGCGCATTCTCGAACATCTCCTTTATTCTTGTAAAAAGGTACACTCTTTCTCCAAGAATCTGGCATGGTTTCGCTGCTCAGGGTGTCTTTGAACAGCTTAGTGCGCCATATCATACCGTCATCATTTAGGGCTTTCCAGAGCTCAGCGGGTATATTATCTGGTCCTATCCCTTTACGATTTTTAACCTCGGAAATTGCTTTCTTGACCTCTTCTGCAGTAATTTCATTTATAGGTCCTTGTGACATGGGTATTTCAGTTTCCTGCTGTCTTGGAAATTCTTCGTTAAGAAGAAATAAAATATGTAATGAAAATTGAATTTATCTTACAATATACATGCAAGCTAGCACGCGTTATTACGTGTAAAGACGATGTAACAATGTAATGTTTAATTTCCTCAAGGCATCTTGGACTTTATCACAAAATCGCGTGTACTAATTGCACCTGTGATTCAAATTCATGTGATAATCAATATAAATATGTAAGTATCTACAAAATTACTGCTTACGCTCAGCAATAAGAGCTGCCAGATGGTACCAGTGATACGCGCGCTTTATAGCTTTACAAAATCACCTTTTATTTACTTTGGCAATTTGGAGTATAGTGAGGTTTACAACAGTTTGACGCCCAATAAAAGCCTTACTGGGTTTTTGTAGCTATTTTAATGTATTTTTCTATAGTTATCTTAGTTAGTTTATCTTTTGTTAAAATTCTAACTAAATGAAAAAACTTGCCGCTTATAAGCGTACAAACTTGCATCAACCTGTATATAAACGTTCCCGCATCTTGAAGGTGGTATCATTGATGCGTGGGTATGAAATATGACCAATTTGGAGGCATGACGACGCCGGCTTTCCCCATTATGCTCGTACTCAGCTTGCCAAGTTTACATGCGACGAACATTAAATACGCTTATGTTACTTCGAGGTAGCTAGATAGTTTGTATATTACAATCAATTATAACTGACTAGCTTCGTCTGCGTTAACTTCGGAATTGGCCCCAGAGATATAAAATGTTAAGGCAGCGCCATCTAGTGGAGAGGTAAAAAAAACTGTTTTTAGCCATTTTCCGGGAACCTTCGAATTTTCCGTAACCGAATGCTTTATCTGTCTACCTAACAAATGTTATCCAAATCCTTTCTGTAGTCTCAACGTGAAAGCGGAACAAACAAACAAACATCCATTCTTTCCCATTTATAATATTAGTGAGATAACAAGATACGTAATCAGGTAATTTGGATACTAAGGTCTGCCGAACTAAAGTCTTATCGAACTAAAGTATGTATGTCGAACTAAAGACTTGTCGCAGTAAGTGCTGTCGCACTAAAGTTTTTTCGTACCTACTAGTACGAAGTATTTGTTGTCGAAGTTCAGTCCGACACTCGTACAGTTGATAACATATCGTAGTTTACATGAATATATATTTTTTTATGTGATAGGTGGCAAACGAGCAGACGGATCACCTGATGGTAAGCGACTACCGTCGCCCATAGACACCCGAAACACAGGAGTCACAAGTGCGTTGTCGACCTTTGAAATGGGATGGGGAATAGGAGGAATTGGGGGGAGGGAGGTTGGGCCTTCGGTACCCTCACTCACTCGGCGAAACACAACGCAAGCGTTGCTTCACGCCGGTTTTCTTGTGGTGAGACCGTGGTATCACTCCGGTCGAGCCGGCCCATTCGTGCCGAAGCATGGCTCTCCCACGGTTTTATTTTTTTATACGGTTTTTATATATCGTTTCAGTGGTTCAATGGTATTATTAGTTACTAGCTTTTGCCCGCGGCTCCGCCCGCGTGGATGTCGCTTTATGTCTGTCTCTACGGGAACCATGCATTTTTCCGGAACAAAAAGTAGCCTATGCGTTAATCAGTATTTATCTACCTACCAAATTTCACCCAAATCCGTTCAGGAGTTTCGACGTGAAAGCGGAACAAACAATCAAATAAACAAACAAACATCCATACTTTCGCATTTATAATATAGTAAGATAAGATAAGTTGCGATAGGATTAGTAAGATTCGACTTATACGTACTCTAGCATGTGGTTTATTTGAAAAAGTTCTTAATTTATTATGGAGTTTGTTGATCCTAATTCTTACAATTATTATAAATAAGAAAGTGTGTTTGTTAGTTTGTCATTCTTTCACATCGCAACGGAGCAAATAATCACCATTTTTTTGCACAGAGATAGTTGAGGGGTTGGAAAGTAAGATAGGCTACATTTTATCATGTAAAAATATCGGGGTCCCTCGGGAATCACGAGGCAAACCATTGACAAAGCAATGCTATTTATTGGTATAACTACTCAACCGATTTCACAAAATTTTGGCAAAGGGTTTAGATAGATGGTAAGGAATAACATAGGATAGTTTTATTGTGAAAAACAAATGTACAGGCTTGCGAGCAAGCGGCTCCTTTGCGGACCCTATTATTGTCAGGCGCTTTTATTGTCATGCGGATTTGTGACCGCACGCGGGCCAGGCCCGCATGCGTGCTGCGTTTCCAAAGAGTCCCGCGTGCGTGTGCCACGCATGACAATAAAAGAGCCCTATAAACATATAATAAAACGATAGGTTGCGGGCGGCACGCTTGCGGGCATGGCCCGTGCGCGGGCATAAATCCGCATGACGATAAAAGCGCCCTAAACGACAGTCCACGACGACCTCCTCGCGGGCGGGCGAAGTCACCAGCAAAGACTAGTAATGAAGATACTCTGGGTAAAATAAGAAAAAAAAATCGGAACCAAACAAAGAAATTACAATACAAAAAAATAATAACAAAAACTTGAAACTAAAACAGCGCAGACCTACCAGAAAGATTGCCACTCAGTATGCTCTGATTTACATAATTTCATTTTCACCTCTCCAGCACGAAAAGGGTGCCTTTGGTCCCTAAAAACTCAAAGCAAAAACGGTTTTTGCTGCGAGCGTGAGAAAAAGTGATTCCAATTTCAAACACCATCTTTTGCGCGGCGCTGAAAAAAATACGGGTGATAATTCCTTCAGAAACTTATTTTGGCCTAGCGATTTAACTTATAGACACAAAATGTTGTCTGTTATTTAATGAAATTTAAGTTTATAAATTTTGATATTGCATTTTTAAAGACGTAATATTTAAAATAAATATGTAATTACTTAAAAATATCATGTTTGATTTTCAACTTAGGTTTCATAAAAATTACAAGCAGCGCAGTTTCCGAACGCAAAAAAAAAACATAGCAAAAAAAACTTTGCTCACTAGTTGAACAAATAACATTTTCAACACACTTGCTCATAAAGTGGCTCTATGGTCACCGCAATTAGGCACAGAATGACACCCATAATCAAACTGTGACTTTTTCATTGCTATAACTCACTAGTGAGTTATAGATTTTTTTTTAAATTTTATTGGTTGAGTTGCTTTGTTCTTAAAAAAGTTTTTATTCAAAAAAAAGATCGTGTTCAATAGAACAAATAAATTAATGTTCCTATTGCTTGCTCATTTCATGCAACTTCTTATTTAAATAGATAATTTTAACTCGTACGTGTTTAATAAATAAAACTTTCACTCAAATATAACTTTTGTTTTCTCTGTAATAAAAGAAAACTTTAAATTCCCCATTTTGTACGTGGCAGAATAGGCGCAAATCCTATGCGCCGAAAATAAAAAAAAACCTTATTGCTTTAGTCTGTGGCCGATCGCAATGCGCGCGCATAGGAAAACTGATTAATTTTTCCCGCCATAGCGAAACATTTTTCACAACTCGTTTTCACTGTTGAAATAAAATGAGTTTTTATTGTTATTTTATTCACAAATGTGTTGAAAAACGTCGTATGATACTCGTGTGTATTGATGATTACCGTCCTTGGCTCTCTTAAGACCCTCGCCTATGGCTCGGGTCTCAATGGCGCCTCGACGGTAATCACCAATGTTACACACTAGTACCATAATGTACTATTTTTTTCTGTTGAGTTACAACGCTGGTTTTAGGTGTACGCAATACGCTGTACGAGTCTGAGAGACCGGGAGTTGAGATAAGTTTGTCTCACAGTTTGTACAAATAGCTTTACATCATTTGAGAAGTTCTCCCCTGTGGCTTATAATACTTAAACTACAATTTTCTGTGGGACATTTTGTGGTTTTATTCATTAAGTTTACAATGTGGAACGTCGTGGGTTCTCATTCCCAACTATTTTACTATGGCTGGGATTACCCATTATTTTATTAAAAAAGGAAACTGTCTCGAGCCGTTTGCTGCTTGCATTTCGCACATTCTTAAAGACAGTCATATACTCATTTAAAACAAATTAATGCGGGAAAAAAAGCGTCTGTGGCTAAGGTTTTCGACCTCCTAACCAGAGGTCGTGGGTTCAAATCCTGGCCAGTGCACCAATGAGTTTTTCGAAACTTACGTGCATTTTCATACCGACTGCTTTAACGGTGAAGGAAAACATCGTGAGGAAACCTGCACATCTGATTTCTAGATGTGTATGATGGTCGCGTTGCACACGTCCGTAGGTGTAAATCTACCTAAATGCCCTACACGTGACCGCGGGTGATGCTAAGTGCAACACTAGGCAACCGCCGTCTATACCTTGTGGATAGAACGGTTAAATGTGCCACACGATAAGAAGAATGCGGGAAAAGCCATAAGTTTACGGAGCACTAAGAAATATGGGTACATATTATAATGCATACATTCGAAATCCATAAGTTTACAATATATACGTTCAAAACATATAAAATCAAAATATACAACAGTTGAAATAACTATCAGTCAAATTCCATAAAGTACGTTTCCGAGATTGGTCGGATTATATAGTATCAAAATGCATATGTTCACAATTTATAAGTTGAAAATATATACATTGAGAAATTATAATGGTCACATAGAATGGATACGACACTGTATTTTTTTATAATTACTGTTTTGGGGGTAGTTATTATGTATCTTAACATTATAAGTCAATTTAGGTGGGTAGATTATTTTTTTGTTCGGTGGAGTGAGTCAGTACGGAGTGTGGTTGTCTACAAGTAAAAAATATTTTTGACGATTTATAATGTCAGAAGATAGTATCCAATTCTACTATTCAGAATACGTACAAAATTCTCATGAATTCTAAATAGGATGAGGGAGCGAGCGAAGCGAGCTCAGGAATTCGGAGCACCCCGGCTCGGATGATTTAGGTTCGGAGACTGTGATGTGGAGGCGAGCTTGCCAGGTTTGATTGATAAAATAACCACAGATCGACTGCTTGCTTGGATGTTTGCTTGCCTGCCTTCATGCTTGCTTGCATGCTTGCATGCCTGCTTGCTTGTTTGCTTGCTTGCATGCTTGCTTACGTGCTTGCTTGCATCTAGTGCTTTTATAAGTATCTAAAATAAATCCAAATCTGGGAATATCATAGCCATATTCGAAATTGAATTATCCGTGTATTTGATTATTCAATAATAAAAACGTATTACTTTATTTCGGTATTTTTATTGACTATTATGATTAAAGACCTTTATACATTTCAACCATTATTCATTGCAAGTTTATTAGTATTGTACTTATGTCTAACAACTGTATATATTTTGATACATTATATATTATGATTTTCAGTATTTTAAATTTAGTCATTCCAACCGTATATATTTTAATTTTATATATTATGATACGTACCCAGAAATATTTTTTTTTTTTAATAATGTCGTGGCGTGTTGAAATTTATAATTATGTTTATATGGAAAACTAATCCATAATTTTTTTTTTGTTGATTTGGTTGACAATATCCTTTTAGAAGTTACAAATGCCAAAACAACTATTTGAAAGCACTTCTTTAAAAAAACGAGCTTTTTATATAAGTCGGCCATCTTGAAGTTTGTACGAGATGTCCAAAATAACAACCTATGTATTTTTGAAAAACAATTACCTATTTTATTTATTTACAATTTATTCCAGCAGACCCGGGTGAAGGAGAATTTCAACTGATGGAATGAGATGGGAGAAAGGCATGTACTAAATTTATAGTTGATTGATAAATATATATCATATAGAGGATGTAACAGAAAGGTGTGATAATACTTCAAGGTGGGCTTTTATCCATCCATCCAAACATCCCACCTTGAAGTATTACGACACATTTCTGTTACACCCTGTATAATACCTATTTTAAATATTATCTGATGAAAACGGTTATGTAATGAATAGAACAACACCTTCTATAAATCATACATATCTTGCAGCACACAACCTCAAGTGTCCAAGTCTATAAATGTCTTAAGTCTATATTTACCCTACCGATAAATCACATCTGGTTCCTAACCGCGTTCAACCTCCCCTTAACTTCCGTTATTTGACCCTCCATGTCACACAAACAACAGCGACTCAGGAACTAAGTAAATATATTTAAGTACTAGCTTCCACCCGCGACTTCGTCTGCGTGGACTTAAAATTGGATCCAGAGAGAAAAAATGTTAAGGTGGCGCCATCTAGTGACGAAGTGGAAATTTTCAGTTTTCAAGTATTCCTTCGAGAACCCTTAAGTTTTCCGGGATAAAAAGTACCCTATGTATTAGACGAGTGCTTAATCTATCTACTTTCCAAATTTCATCCAAATCCGTTCAGTAGTTTCAGCGTGAAAGCGGAACAAACAAACTCACAAAAAACAAATAAACAAACATCCATACTTTCGCATTTATAATATTATAAGTGAGATAATATATCACTGCCATAGATTGATGACAACAGAAATAAGATACGATAAAAACTGACCAATCCTGTCGTGCCATATCTTCCAAGTTATAACTAGGAAGTTGTAAATAACTTTTTATTTTTTCAATATACTTTTCACATAAAACTTAATTTATTTTCTATCAGTAATTTAATTAATCAAAAATTTATGATATCAATATCAATATTATGTACCGATATTTCAGTCAATGCATCAAAGCTTTGGTTAAAAATAGTACGCGCTGTGTGTCATGCCCCTAAGAGACTTGTGTTTGTCTTTATTATAGCTGTGAAGATGGCGGACATACCCCTCTAGTTGGCGATATCGATCCAGTTGACCGTTAGGCGAATCGCACACTGAGGCGGTTTCTGACCGCGGCGGTAGCCGCCGCGGTTGGAAAATGTACTAGAAATGTATGTAACTGCGGCGGCTACCGCCTGGTACGCGGTTGCCCGCCAACCGCGCTAGCCTTGCACACGGGCTAGCGTGGTTTTCATACAGTTCTAGTACAATTTCCGCCTCCCGTGTGATAATCGCCTTGAGCTTGCTTTGAGACAAACAAATATAGGCATGTAATAGGTTATCTTATTTACTTACATAAAGGATGAAATATTTCCTATTCACTAAACAGCATTCCTTTTAGAATAGAGAATAAACTTACTCGTTTTATGTTTTAATCGATACATAATTGTATATTCAATCTCGAAATCGGTTCGTCAAGATGATACATAAACAGCTTAAGTAAGAACAAAATTTTGTTTTTGACAGTTAATAAATTAACTCCGTAATAAAAGTCCTATTTTTAATTACCTACAGAGACAGAATTCCCCGTGAATTAATTAATTCGATTCAATATATGTACTTTATTTCAATAAAAACAAATACAAAAATAATTAATACATACGTTAATTTATATTTTTTCAAGTATTTAGGAACCATGGATCTTTAGATTGTGATGTGTCGTGATGTAATCGTAAATAATAAAATAATGTCGGTAATTTTTTTAAATAAATATATATCTTTTACTGATTTTATCTCGTGTTTGTTGAAGATCAATGCTTCGTATATACTTGAACAATACTCCTACCACAGTATCAATATTAGAAACTAAACAAGAAAAAAACCTTTTACGAAAAAACGCGCGGCGTGTTACGCCCCTAAACTGACCAGCGTTTATGTCATCCTTATAGCTGTGAAAACGGTCGAAATAGCCGTCTGAGTGGCAGCTCTGGATCCCGATAGAACTTTGGATTAACGAGGGTAGGGAGACCACAATAATGGTATTAGGGAGAGATTTATCAAACCATTGTTTTGAGGGTTAACCAATAAACTTGTATTCAAAACCCTACATATAATACAGGTTATACAATGCCTTCATTAAATAGAAGGCCGCAAAGTAGTTACTTATACAGGGTGTACTAAAATTGGTGTAGGACCCGTTAACTGGGGATTCTACTCATCGTACTGAACAAACTGAGTAGAATCCCCATCTAACGGGTCCTACGCCAATTTTGTATAGAGTTTCCGTATACTTTGCGGCCTTCTTTCCTATGAGGGCAGCATAGGTTATACAGGCTGAGTCTAAACCTACTTTTTTTTTTAATCCACAATTGGTAAGCCCTTGGCATCATCTCACCTGGTGGTAAGTGATGATGATGCCGAAGATGGAAGCGGGCTTACCAAGATTCCCCAACGCAATGGGGAATTGGCTATCTTATCTTCATGCCGGAACACATCAATGCTGTCAACATTGATGTTTGGCGGCAAGACTTAGATAAGGTGGTGGTAGCTAGCCAGGCGGGCTCAGAAAATGCCCTACCACCAACCAAACCGAGTCCTACAAAGTTGGCACCCGCCGGGAATCGAACCCGCAACCTCCTGATGTGAAGCGAGCGCACTAGCCGCTAGGCCACGGAGGTGGTTAAACTTCTTATTGAGTGGCACAAGTGCTATCACAAGGTATAGACGGCGGTTGCCTGGTGATGTACTAAGCATCACCCGCGGTCACGTGTAGGGCATTTAGATTTACATTTACACACGGACATGTGCAACGCGACCTTCATACACATCAACAAATCTGATATGAAAGGTTCCTAACCATGATTTCGGTGTGAAAATGTACGTAAGTTTCGAAAAACTCATTGGTGAATTGGATATGATTTGAACCCGAGACCTCTAGTTAGGTTTCCATACACGCTGTTACGAAATAGATGAAACACCCGGAAACTGTTGTAGCTCAGGGGTCACCAAATGGCGGACCGCGGTCCAGATCCGGACCGCCGACCTAATTTGTGCGGACCTTCAGTAAACAAATCTTTTATTTTTTATTTATTGTACAAAACACATTACATAACATATTATATTAAATGAATCCTAATGTAAACCACTCTGGGTTTATGTAACAAGGATGAGTTCGCATATTAATATTTTCATTTAAAGTTCGTAAGTAAGTACTTATTTATTACACATTATCTGACTCTGCTGAGTTCCCGATAAATACTTTTGACCATTTTTATGGCTTTGCCATTGTTAAGGCATTCTTTTTGGATTTCTTTAGGTAGATTATTAATTATATTTGGTAAATCGTATTTAACGTTAGTAGGTGTGTATTGGGCATTCTAAAACACTTTTAAATACCGTAAAGATAATAAAAATATTCGTGCGCAAATCACTGTTAACTTATTAATTCACTCCGTTCTGCTGCACTACGTTCGTAAACGGTATTCAAAAGTGTTTTAGAACATCCAATACAAAGATAAAAAATACTCGTCCGCGATTCAGTGTCAACTTATTTTAACACTTACCAGTATGTTCTTTGTTCCGTGTCCTATGATCCAGTTTAAAACACACATGATTGAAACTATATGACACGATCCGGTAAAAAAAATATAAATTTGTATCGTCCTGTATACTAAACACATATTTCAAGATTTTTCAGATTAATTGGATTAGAACTGGTTCCTCGTTCAACTTCACAGCAGTGATTGGCTGTGGGTTCCTATATATGTACGTTTCTAGAAATCAAGAACTGGATCCTCGTCAAATGACTGGTTGAGGGTTCAAGAGAGGAAGAAAGTACATATAAAGGACTGGATCCTCTTCAAAGTGTAAAATTGACTGGATGAGGGTTTCTAGATCCAAATCAAACGAAAACCTTGTGTCTTTCCACCCGAACGATACAAATAACACTTTTTTCACATAAATCGATCGCAATTAGACGCATCATCGTCAAGTTGTAAACTCAAAGCAAGACTGACTGAGGCGTTCTCACGCTCGCGTTACGCTCTGCATAAAAATGTTAGCTCAGCATAAAGGTGTGTCACTGTGTTGTAGCTATGACTGTTAGTATTAACACATGCATTTTATCTCAATCAGCAAAGTTGCTACCACGGATCCAGTGATACCTTTTACCCAACTGTTCCAAAGCGGAGGGTAATGTTTTCATTCTTCTATCTATCAGCCGAAAGACGTCCACTGCTGGACAAAGGCCTCCCCCAAGGATTTCCACACCGACCGGTCCTGTGCGGCTCGCATCCAGCGGCTTCCTGCAACCTTTACCAGGTCGTCGGTCCACCGAGTCGGGGGCCTGCCCACACTGCGCCTTCCGGTGCGCGGTCGCCATTCGAGAACTTTACTGCCCCAACGGCCATCCGTTCTACGAGCTATGTGCCCTGCCCACTGCCACTTAAG
Organism: Coleophora deauratella; assembly: GCA_958295455.1. Lineage (NCBI taxonomy): Eukaryota > Metazoa > Arthropoda > Insecta > Lepidoptera > Coleophoridae > Coleophora > Coleophora deauratella. The sequence goes on along the minus strand of OY282416.1, from coordinate 3,218,729 downwards.
TCTAGCGATTCTGAGAGCTATGTCGGTAACTTTAGTTCTCCTACGTATCTCCTCATTTCTGATTCGATCACGTAGGGAAACACCAAGCATAGCACGCTCCATCGCCCTTTGGGTGACTTTGAGCCTTCTTATAAGGCCCATAGTAAGCGACCATGTCTCGGATCCATATGTCATCACTGGCAACACACACTGGTCAAAGACTTTAGTCTTGAGGGACTGCGGTATTTTGGACGTAAAGATATTGCGAAGCTTCCCGAACGCTGCCCAGCCGAGTTGGATTCGACGATTGATCTCTTTCTCGAAGTTGGACCTACCTAACTGGACTGTTTGTCCCAGGTATACATATTCGTCAACAACTTCGAGTGTAGAGTCTCCAACCTTCAGAGGAGTGGGTGTAACACGGACGTTTGACATGATTTTCGTCTTATCCATGTTCATTTTAAGACCCACTTGTTGGGAGACTCTACTAAGTCCTTCGAGCATTGCGCCTAGGTCTTCCAAGGTCTCAGCCATGATCACGATATCGTCAGCAAATCGAAGGTGAGTGATGTACTCGCCATTGATGTTAATGCCGAGTCCTCTCCAGTCCAGAAGCTTGAAAACGTCTTCCAGTGCAGTGGTGAACAGTTTCGGAGATATAACGTCTCCCTGTCTCACCCCACGCTGCAGCCGGATAGGTTTCGAATTCTGATCCTGGAGGTGGACCGACATGGTGGCGTTTTCATACAAGCACTTCAACACTTCGATGTATCGATAATCAATTTGGCACCGTTGGAGAGACTGCAACACAGCCCAGGTCTCGATCGAATCAAAGGCTTTCTCATAGTCCACAAACGCCAAGCATAGTGGCCGATTATACTCTTCGGTCTTCTGTATAATCTGCCGCAGCGTATGTATGTGGTCTATGGTACTGAAGCCTTTTCGGAAACCGGCTTGTTCGGGAGGCTGGAAGTCGTCAAACCTGCGTGCGAGACGATTCGTAATGACTCTCGAAAACAGCTTGTAGACATGGCTCAGGAGTGAGATGGGTCTGTAATTCTTCAGCAGAGACTTATCACCCTTCTTGAAGAAGAGCACCACCACACTCCTGTGCCATGCTGTAGGCGTTCGTCCCTCGAGCATGACGGAATTAAATAGCTTCTGAAGAGCTATAAGTACCGGTTCTCCACCTGCTTTCAGAAGCTCAGCCGTAATTCCATCATCACCCGGTGCCTTGTTGTTCTTAAGCTGTTTGAGAGCCATTCTAATCTCGCACAGGCTGACGTCTGGGATATCTTCGGTATAGTGTCGGGACAATCTGGCTCTCGGGTCTTCAGCCAGATTGCTGACAGGTAAGCGTGTAGTCATGTATAATTGTCCGTAGAATTTCTCAACCTCTTCCAACAGCTCGGGCTTGGACGACACGACTCTGCCATCCTCGGTCTTCAGCTTTGTCAGTTGGCTTTGACCAGCAGACAGATCCCTTGCGAATACTTTTGACCCTTTATTGCGCTCGATAGCCTCTTTAATACGGTTGGTATTAAATTGGCGTATATCACGGGTCAAGGACTTGGAGATCTGTCTGTTTAGTCGCCGATACTGACAAGCATCTTCAGAGGATTTCAGAATCAGGCTTCGTCTTTCCTCCATGAGCTTGCTGGTGAGGTCCGAGATACGAGATGTTCTTTTTAAACGGCCGGTTTTGAAGGCCTTATTCCCAGCAGTTTGGACAATTTCCATGAACCTGTCGTTATAATTGTCCACATTTTCGCATTCTCCTAGGCATTCGAAGCGGTTGTGCAACTCGAGTTGAAAGCTTTCGGGGTTTTGGAGTTGGATAGGCGCTGGTCGGAGCGTGGACTTCATCAGTCGACATCTTTCTAGCTTTGTTTTTAGATTCAATGTGCCTCTTACCATTCGGTGATCGCTTCCTGTCTTCAGCGAGTTGATCACAGAGACATCATTGAATATTTGCCTTTTTGTCGACAAGATGAAGTCAATCTCATTTTTTACTACGCCACTGGGATGCAGCCATGTCCACTTGCGCTGTTTTGGCTTTTTGAAGAAGGAGTTCATCATGAAGAGGCCCTCCTTCTCCATAAAGCCAGCCAGCAGCTGACCCCGCGCATTCCTCTCTCCGTATCCAAATTTCCCCACTCTCAGCTCGTTGTCCCTTCGTTTGCCTAGTTTCGCGTTGAAGTCCCCCATCACAACGGTGAAATGGGTCCTGGAGCTATGTATGGCTCTGGAGATATCCTCATACATAGCCTCCACCTCTTCGTCGGGGTGTTCCGCGGTCGGCGCATATACCTGTATGACCTTCAGCGAATACCGTTTGGTGATTCTGAGTATAAGGTACGCTACCCTCGTCGAAACACTCTCGACCTGGACCACGTTGTTGACTAGGGACTTGTGGACAATAAACCCGACACCACCCTGGGACAGTTGGTCGCCCTCCCGGAAATAGAGCAGGTTTCCGGACTTAAGGATCATGGTGTCCTCACCCTCTCTTCGGACTTCACATAATCCCACAATATCCCATCGTAACCTGCTCAATTCCTCCTCCAGTTCAGCGAGTCTTTCGTCCGTTCGCAGTGTGCGCGTGTTATAGGTTGCCAGGGCCAAAGGTTTTTGTTTTTGGTAGCCTGGCCTCTGCCGGAGATTCTTCGCACCCCATGCCCCGCCGTTACCGTGACCGCTACCGGAGTCAGGAATAGCGGGGCTGCCGGGGACTAGGGGCCGTTGTTTCGGGTTCCTAATCATATTTGGGGGGTAGTTGCCATAATCGCCACGCTTGGCATGCGGGTTGGCGATCGCAGTGTGGCGTGAGCCAAGATGGTACGCGGGAAAGACGCTGCTGCCCATCCTCCGGTTTATGGATCCCTTAGTCGCCTTTTACGACACCCACGGGAAGAGATGGGGTGGTGCTATTCTAAGGCCACACCACAGGCCAAGTTTCATTCTTACGGTAAGGTTTTGCTTTAAAGTGAATAAAAACAGATTAAAGATATAAGAATATTAACATAAGTATGTAAGTAATGTTGTAAATTAAAAACTATATGAAGTATAACTAATAAAAAAGCATTTATTTACAGAGTCATTTATCATTGAAATGAAAAAGTTTTTGTGAGGTAAGTAATTGTTTTAACTATTGTATTTAATTGTAAATAATAACCTCAATAACCATACCTGCTATTTATATTTAAGTATATTCCAATTTAAACGCGATACCTTAATTAATTATACGTTCTTTGTCTATAAAAAGCAGTGCTAGTAACAGGACATAACTAAATTAAATACATTTTATGGTATTTTTTATAGACTCACGATCCGAATAAAAACCATAGCGGGCCGCATTCAGTCCGCGGGCCAGGAGTTTAACATATCTGACTAAGTTGCATGTATTGCATTGCAGAAACGTGTACTGACAAGAATGATATAATAATATTTTGCTGACAGGTATATATAGGTGTGGAGAAACTTTGCCGAGTGACTGGGTGATTACTCTACCTGCTTGCTGAGTTGAGAATTGTGGGTTCAATTATTGTTTAATGTGGTATCTTTTTATAAGTGAGCAAATACCTAACATTTTTATTTTTGACTTAAAGTAAAAAAGAGGATATTAAGGCTAATTTAAATATTTACCTATGTATGTCTTGTATCAACATAGCTCTTAAACGCGTTGACTGATTTGAATACGGTTTTCATTATTTACTTGATAGTTGGTTTCTATCACATTGGTTCGTAGCTATGTTTGATGAAAATCGGTTTTTTGTTTTGGATTTGTTCGATTTTATAAAACGGTAAAACTGTTTTTGTGCTGCACGCTGTATACGAATTTTACTGATTCATTTACATTAAGTATAAGTTTGAATTTACATTTTATTATCATCCCACAGAAATGTGTAAATAAGCATTTCTTTACATCAATGTACAAGTTTGAAGTTATACACACACAGCCGGATTGCATACACCATTTACAACGAACGCTGTGATATGGCTACGTTCCGCTGCGCTCGTTGCATTCGTTCTGTGTAGAAAATATAATAAGAAAACCACAGTGTTAGAATGTGAGGAAAAGGAATTAAAACGATAACTCATGAAACGATAATGCTGGTGCTGGTTTTATTGGTTTTATTTATTAACATACGTACATTCAAATAATATTAAATTACACTGATAAATGAATACATTATGAAAAATATATCCGTACCGCATTCTGGTAAATCCTTCTACACAGCGGACATCTAATAATGCTAAGCGCACACTTTCCACATGCCACCACATGTCCACAAGGCATGAAGCATATATTGCACTCTTCATCATAACATATTTTACACAAAAGACTGGTATTTTTAGGGGTTTCCTCCTCCGTCTCATCTTTAGGTTTGATCTTGCTTTCCAATGTAGACTGCGGTGATGGCGGGGGCTTGTTGTAAGATGCAGGAAGCGCACATGCTTCACTAATCACTACTTGAATGTAATCTTTTCCCTTCACTTGTTGGACGTAAGCACATTGACGGAACCATCTAGCGTGCTCTTCCCACGGCACATCTTCAGGATTCCAATCCTTTAGTCCACCACCACAATAGAAACACATAACTTTATCACCCAGTCCGGTATAAAAAAATCCTGCCTCCACCAGATCCTCAGGTTTCTGACTCATGTTGCGCGGCCAGTCCTTGAAACTGCGCTTTCTTGATACAGGACATCAGAACTCTACATCAGTAGAGAGGATGCGTGGGAGTCATCATGCAGTCTTTAAAACTAACACTACCGCATAGTCTGAGTACGCTGTATGAAATGGAACTTTATTTAAATCAAATTGATTGTTTTAAGTACATAGTGTAACATATTCTTTTGAATCATCATTTTTAACAAGGTGTAAGTTTACATTTACAGTTTATCATTTTCCCACAGACAAATAAGTCTACGCTAGCATTTCTCTTTACTTTCACACACTTAATTTTACACTTACACACAGAGACACACACAGTCACAGTTTTTAGCTGATTAAGGTTTTTTTTATTATAAAACCTACGGAAATTACCACTGGGACATCATTTGTGCTCAGTATTTGCAAGCTATAACTTGCAGAACTTACCTGCCTAATCCAGTGTGTTTGAGAAGTACCTATTTACAACGAGGATCCGCTGCTACGAAATAATGTTCGTAAGTTTTTTGTGTTTTTACTTTGTCCGATTTTTTTTTTTAAGTACTTGCATTAAAAACACCCGACGAAGAAACTTTAAACTTTGTTTTAATCCATATGTTATTATACTTTTAGTCTGTCTTAGAATACAGTCTAAATTCTACAGGCTGAATTAAGCATAGTAGTTTTTATAGCTACCTTACTAATACATATTTTGTTTGTTTTAGGTCTGAACACGAGTATAAAAGAAAATCAAAGAAGAACGAAGGCGAAGCGTTCCTGGACTCTGACGACGACGAAAAGCTAAGGTACATACATACTTATCATCAAATCATATTTACTTTAAAACTTTATCATTAGTAGCTAAAAGTGTTTACGTTTTTAGGTGGATCTTTTACTGTAAATTATTAATTGTGATTGAATGTTTGTTAACATATTTTTTTTCCTTTCAGCATTCCAAAGAAGAAGAAGAGCAAGCCACAGTCGACTAAACGCGCAACTAAGGCAGTCCCTGTGCCTTCTTGTTCGAAGTCTGAGGAGACCAGCGCATGGTTATTCGGCTCGGACGACGAGGACGATACTACCGTCGTGCGTCGTCGCAGTCCAGAGCATCCGCAAAGCGTGCTAACACGAAAAGTTCCTGGCGGCAAGTTGCGCAAAACAGCTATTTTGGACGGAGCTTTGTTGGCGGAGCTCCGCCTATACAACGTTAACGACGTTCGCGGGCTCGACGGGTTGGACCTGTTAGACGGGAACCGGGGTTTTGAGTTTTAAAAAAAAACTTATGATGTTGAAAAGTATATAATAAAGAAATCACTTAGATTTGGTTTGGAAAATTTGAGAAAACTGTTGTCTGAGTAGACGTGTGTGTGCGGCGCGACGGTCGGGACAGGACTGGCTGGGAAGCCGTTGCATCATGCGATGAGACGGGAACTGATGACTTAGGCAAAATTGAATAGAGCTGATAAAGCTAGGATGTAAGGGAAAAGACTAGCAAGGGTTGGATATAACAGCCCCCCGCGGAGGACTAAACTTACGCCTTCAAAGGCGAAGTTTATGGATAGGAGGAGAAGGGATCTTAGGACATGCGAATTCTAGGAGCTGGTGAAGGGCCTTCGCGTTCTGGGAGTTCAATATTAGTTTCATTAGTTTGTCCACGTCTTATGCACTTCAGAAAACAGCCTTCAACAACGAGAAGATACAAGATTACAGATGTTATAACTATATTACTTATAATCATAAATATTGGGTACCCAGAGTGATATCTCAGTAATGGTTCTGGTTCCTTTATGATCTTATCCAAATTGTCAATGATAATATCGGATGTTTTTCCAAACTCTTTCAGTTTGTCTAAGTTTATATTAGAGATATTAATTGGATTTATAGTCGGAGCAAACAACTTAAATTTTGAAAAGTTACAACAAGAGTCATTTATGAGATTAAACTCTGAGTTTACTATATTAAGACTTACATTAGGTTCATATTTAGCAACCAACATAATATCTTTATGATAAGCTACACAATTATTTCTTAACTCTAAGATACCAGTACCTAACAATTTTATTTCCTTTACGTCCATCTTATTACAGTCTACTGCTATTCTTGATTGATCAGATTGTACAAAAATCCATTTATTTGCTTCAAGTTTTTGCCAGATATCAATTTTACCGTACAGAAATTTGGTATTACACATCTTAGGCAGTGAAGTGACGACCTTGGCAATGATCTCGGTTTCACAGTTCGGATTATTTGTAGTAGAGTACATGTTTTGATTGTTACATATGAATAACCGATTAACAGTTTGTTTACATGAGCTTAGATCTGTTATAGTATAGTAGGTAGCCTTATCTTTACTTACAGCTATAAAGTTGCTAGATGGGATAACCATTGCAAACGAGTTTAAGTTTGTTGAATCCAGTGGGATTGGAACAGGGATATTTTTATACAAGTTATATTCTGTTTGATGAACAAGTGGGATTTTAACCACAAACATAATTTTATTATCTGAGTAATAACAAATTATTTCTGACATAGAGATTAATGGATGTATATTTTCTAATTCTATGGTTATAGGAAATTCCTTATAGGTTGGTAAGTATCTAACATTATTAACTAATTCTTCGTAAAGTTGCCTCGGAGATATAATCGAGGGATGTAAGGTGTGACATTTAGTAAATAATACAGAATTTACTAAGTCTTCGACCTTGAATGATAAGGTAAGTAAGCTAGATTCTAAGATATTTGACATTTGATTAATACTAGTTCTAACATTAATTTCATTTGTTATAACACTAAGGTTTTTAAGATTAGAAGATAAGTTTTCAACGGCGCTATTCAAACGAGCTTCATTCACGTTAATTAAGTTTATGGTTTGGTTAAAGCTCACGATTGCAGAGTTTGCTACTAAAATATTTTGTTTTACTAGAGATGCTAAGTTTTTATCATTTTTATTAAGCATTTGAAGAGCGCTGTTATATTTGATAGCGTCATCCTCGTCCATAGTACCAAATATGTGTTTAAAGACTGTACCTACGCCAGCAAACCACGCGGCCCTTCTAGTACGGGACGAGATTAGATGAGACAGAGTATCGTATTCTTTGACGATGTCTTTAAGTCGTACTTCTAGTGGTTGTAAAATACTATGGCATTCAGAATCTGTAATAACAGTGTTCTGTTGGCACAGGTAGCGGGATGTACCGATAACCTCATTTATATTATCTATATGGGGCTTAATGTAAAATATATCTACTGGAATAACTACACTAAAATAATCATTAACTAACTTAGTATATCCTATAGGGTCAAAGTAGATACCGGGGCTACTTTGTATCGGTGTGACGTATTGCCCATAGCTTTGTCCTATCATTACGGAGAAGCTGAAAAGATAAAGGATATATGGTAATAGTAGGTAACATTACGAGGCAGGCTTTACTTCATCGAAATGATATTTCACATGTCTCCTATTTACGAGAATGGTTAGGTTATTGTTAGAGTGGACCTTTATAACTTTATAGGGGCCTTTCCATATAGGAGACAGTGCTTTCTTGAGGCGAAGATGGTTTTTTAGATAGACAAGGTCATCGACCTTGTACTTGATAGGCCGTGCCCGTTGATCATAATATTGCTTAGATCTCTCTTTGGATCTGTTGATATTTTCAATAGCTTTGTCACGAGATAATTTTAGGCGATGATGAAGCATTTTTACGTACTCAGGGTAAGTAAGGTCTGGGCGTAATTCATATACCGAGTCTGGTATGAAAGGTTTGTGTCCAAAGATAAGTTCATACGGGGTGAACTGTGTTGTTGTATGCACGGTGCTATTGTAAGCAAACATGGCTGTATAGACATATCTGTGCCAGTCAGTTTGGTTTTCGTTGACGTATGATTTGAGGTACTCCTTAAGAGTAGAATGGCTACGCTCTAAAGCTCCTTGTGACTGTGGATGATAGGGTGTCGACCAAATATTCTTTATTTTTAGGAATTCACAGACCTTTTTGAATAGGTCTGCGGTGAAGTTAGTTCCTTGATCGGAATTGATATATTTGGGTATACCAAATACAGTGATGAAATGTACTAAGCATTCACACGTCTCTTCGGCTGTTGCATTTGATATTGGGTAGGCGTGTGAAAATTTGGTCAGATCGTCTTGGAGAGTGAGGATGAATTTGAGTTTGGCGATGCCGGCTTCTGGTAGTGGTCCTACTAGATCAAGACTAATGCGCTCAAAGGGGCGTGTCGATGTAGAAGTTATTTGCATAGGGGCCCTGTTTATTTGGCGAAATGCCTTATTGGACTGGCATAGAGAGCATTCTTTCACAAATCTTTCAATATCTGAACGCATGTTTTTCCAATAATACTTTTCTTTTATCCTATTATACATGCGTGTGGATCCTAAATGGCCAGCTATAGGAATGTCATGGTTTTCTCTCATGATTTTGATAGTTTCGCTAAGAGTCGGAAATATGATAGTATTGTGGTATATATTTATCTTTATACCAGTGTTGTGGAAGAGATAGAGCAATATATTATACAGTTTCATGAATGATGGGTTTTCGAATGAGTTTTTGAAATCGGATATCGCTATTTCTTCTACATTGGCTGTAATTAAGAGCTCATTCCTCAGATTCTTTAAAGACTGGAATATATCCTGATATGTACATTGATCAAAGTAATGTACCTTTGTGAAGAGGAAGTAGTATTTCTTTTCTTTAGTGTTGAGAATCTTAAAAGAATGAAGGCTGCGCTCTTCATTCAACAGATCTTGGATGTCATTTGCATTACTAAGAATAGTTTCTACATAGGTATTGGATTCGTCGAGATCAATGGAGGTAGGAATTATTATAACCTTTGTATTACTTTTCAGGATATTTTCGTTAAATTCTTGAATGATTACATCTGACTGAAATTTCCTGTCACTCATAGATTTAAGACATTGACTATAGGTATCATTATCACTAAGGCCCTGTAAAGGGTCTAGTACAGTAGGACTACGACTTGTAGATGGTTCAGGATCTTGATTAGAGTCAGGGTTGTGTGTCGTTTCTGTATGTTCTGGTAATCTTGCAATTTCAGGGTTGTGCGTTTGGACTGATGAGGGATTTGCATGAGGAGAAGTCATGTTACGGATTGGATCGGGATTTAGTGTTGGGTTATCTACAGTGACGGTACTAGGACCTGGGGTTGCGTGTTGTTCTCCTAAGGGATCGATTTCGTTTTGAGGTTCGTAGGTGAGAGGATTGAGATCAGGGAAGAGATCTTCATTGATAGTGACTTCTTCAGGATTTTGAATTGCATCTTGTAACTCTTCCGTAGGTGTGACGGATATAGGATTTACTGGGTATCTGGAGAGTGCGTCAGCAGCGCAATTTAGTTTTCCCTTGCGATAAACTATTTCATAGTCATACTCCTCGAGATCACAGCGCCAACGTTGAAGTTTTGAACTTGGGTCTGTGTGGTTCATGAGCCACTTTAGTGGTCTATGGTCGGTTTCGATTTGGAACTTTCTACCAAAAAGGTATGGTCTGAATGTTTTACATCCGAAGATTATAGCTAACAGTTCTTTTTCTGTTGTGCTATAATTACACAGATTTGTTAAGAGTAGTCGATGCATAAGCGATAGGATGTTCATTTTAAGGCGATTCTTGTGAGAGGATTGCAGAAATAGCATAATTAGAGGCATCACATGTAAGAATGAAGGGTTTAGTATAGTCAGGGTATGCCAAGACAGGGGCAGAGATTAATTTTTGTTTCAGGTCTTCGAATGCTAGCTGTTGTTCGTTGGTCCAAATATAAGGGACGTCCTTTTTAAGGAGGTTAGACAGGGGTTTAGAAATCTTCGAGCAGTCAGGGATAAAGCGACGATAGTAGTTAACAAGGCCTAGAAAAGCTCTAATGGCCTTTGTGGATGTAGGAACGGGAAAGTCCCTGACGGCTTTTACCTTATCGGGGTTCGGTTTCACGCCTTCAGCGCTGATTTTATGACCCAAGTACGAGACTTCCTTGCAGAAAAACTCGCACTTATCGGGCTGGAGTTTGAGGTTGTAGCCTCGAAGTCTGTCAAAGACATCATTTAGATCTTTAATGTGCTTCTTAAGATCATACGAATATATAACGATATCGTCGAGATATACAAAGCACTTGATGCCAGTTAACCCAGAAAGACAGGTATTCATCAGTCTCTGGAAGGTAGCTGGGGCATTTTTGAGCCCAAATGGCATGCGATTGAACTGGAAATGACCTTGAGGCACAGAGAAGGCCGTTTTCTCGGCATCTTCTTTAGAAACTAAGACTTGATGGAAACCGGACGCTAAGTCGAGAGTGGAGAAATATTTGCTTTTCCCTAGCTGGTCGAGGATTTCCGTTATTTGAGGAATGGGATATGTTTCACCAATAGTGACGTCATTTAATTTGCGGTAGTCTATGACTACGCGCCATTTACGCTCGCCGGATGCGTCCAATTTTTTGGGAACCACCCAGATTGGAGATGACCAAGGAGACACAGAGGGGACAATGATCTCTTGTTCTAACATTTTATTGATTTGCTTCTCTACTTCCGGCTTGTGACATTCTGGAAACCTGTAGGTTTTAGTGTGGATAGGAGTGTCATTTGAGGTTCTTATTTGATGCTTGATTTTAGAAGTATGAGTCAGAGGTTCACCTGGGAGGTGAAATATATCTGCATATTTAGAACAGAGTTCAATAAGGGCATCTGCTTCTTCTTTGTTTAGTTCGGATGTCCTAAGTTGGCTTAAAACTTCTTTTTTTCTATCGGTAGCATTTGCACAACAAAAGGGCTCTTGATTCAAGGGGATAGCAGTAGCACTAAGCGGTTCAAGTTTTAATTTTAAATCTGGGTTTACAGAAATAGGGCTCTCAGAGGTATTGATAAGGGTTATGTTTACTCGATTATTAGGTTTCACTTTGACGATGCAATTAGCTACTAAAAGGTTTTGAGAAATGTGTTGGTCGGCTACTATACCTTCTTTAAGTTCAGGATTGGCAACTGTACATTCGAATACTGCTTCGGTTCGAGGGGCAATAGTGTAGATCGGCTCACTGTGTTTCATCCGGATGACAACATGACGGATTTGCAAGCTGTTACGGTTGTAATCAATTTTGCAGTCTAGGTCATTGAGGAGGTCACTACCTATAATGCCGTCATAGTTTAGATTGATATTTCTCACAACATGAAACTTGTAAAATATATCTGGGAATAATTCTGCTTTAAAATGACCTAGGGTAGACACAGTTGTACCATCTGTGCTAATACCTTTTAATTGAATTGTTTCCTTTCCTAGTTTAGGAATATCTTTAATAGCTTCTTCTTTCAGAAGGCTGACACATGAACCAGTATCGACTAAAAGACTTAAGGGACGGTCAGAGATTCTGGTTTTCAACTGTATATGGGGTAAGTACCTTTTTGCCGAGTTTGAGGATATCTCGTAAATCCTGACATCAGTTGTGTTTGTTGAGTTTGTGAGTTTAGAAGCTTTGTGTTTAATTTGGGATTTGGATTCGGTGGGGAGACCTTCAACAGATTGGTCAGTAAGATTGCATTCAGAGGACAGACTTTCAGTTTGGGGCTGGCTACCCTGTCGGTGAGTCTGTATGGATACAGAGGACAGACCTTCTGTTTGGGGCTGGTTACCCTGTCGGTGAGTCTGTATAGATACAGTAGACAGACCTTCTGTTTGGGGCTGGTTACCCTGTCGGTGAGTCTGTATGGATACAGTGGACAGACCTTCTGTTTGGGGCTGGTTACCCTGTCGGTGAGTCTGTATGGATACAGTAGACAGACCTTCTGTTTGGGGCTGGTTACCCTGTCGGTGAGTCTGTATGGATACAGTGGACAGACCTTCTGTTTGGGGCTGGTTACCCTGTCGGTGAGTCTGTATGGATACAGAGGGATTACTGACGCCGATTTGCGATGATAGATGTCTCGGGCGGCGTCTGGTCGAGACATTTAAAAGTTTAAATTGTCTTTGAGATGCTCGTCATTATTGGACTCGACTTGATAAGAAGTTTCATCGTCAACTTCTTCTACGTGATGTATGGGTTTAGGCCTCAAGAAGTTAGGCCGGTTGACTTGTTTTGGTGCGAAATTTTGTTGTCGCTGTCTGTTATTGTATTCACGTTTACGGCAATTCTCAATGGTATGTCCGAAAGTTTTGCAGTACCTACAGGAAACCGAATCGCCACTTCCACTAGGATTCGCGGAGCTAGTGATCGCGAGTTGTTGAGATGTATGAATAGGTTTGTATGTATGGTCCCTGGGACGAGGACGATCATTACCACTCTGAGTCGACCTATAGTAAGAACGGCCACTACTGCTTTGAGTCGGCCCATGGTAAGTATTTTGATTTAGCTTATCTTCAGCGACAGCAAAATTTATAGCTTCATTTAAAGTTTCGGGATCCCTACATCTTACAATAGTGGACAATTTAGAATTAAGGCCCATAACAAAGGTATGCAGGGCTAAGTCTTGCATAGCAGCGACCCTGCCAGCTAATTCGCCCTTTTTCTTGGTAGGGATTGAGACATTTATTTCTGTAAGGAGCCTGCTTAAGCATGATTCTATTCGTAATGCGAATTGGCTGACTGGTTCGTGACTACCTTGTTTACATTCCTGTAGCTCTGTTAGGAGATAAGCATAATGTTTCTTTTCTCCGAAGTGATCTTTAAGAAATTCTTCTAACTGGGACCACTTTTCAAATTCTTTGACAGAACAGGCAGTTTCTGCTCTGCCTTCAAGTTGACTTAGAATATACTTAAATAAGATATCTTGCTGTGAAGCAGCACACAATTGTATAGCATTTCTACAATTTGTGATAAATGAATTTAATTTGTCACGACTACCATCGAATTTATTAATAAATTTAATTAAAATGTTCAGGTCAATTGGTACAATGTTAGTGTTTGTATATTCGTCCTTACAAGACATGTTTAATGCAAAGACACAACAACCTTACAGTGAATAAAGTACGCGTGACACTTGACACTTTTATGCATAAGCTGGAGCTCGGCACAACGGATGTTCTTATCGCGCACAGGTGAACGGATCACTTTCTGAGAATTGAATGCACTGCGACGTCTGGCGATGATTTGAATAGAAGTTAGAGTTATTTTTAGAATTGATAGGAAATTTCACTTACAGGATCACGAACACTTTAGTTTCCATTGTAGACTCGTTGAAAATGAGAGACCACACCTTAGGGTCTGCGTTGGACTCAGCGGAGATAGCAGGATACAGCGGAGATAGCAGGATACAGCGATGATAACAGGATACAGTGGAGATAGTATTGTGAGTCCTGGCCTTTGTCACTTTGAGATCCGGATATACATCCGGAATACAGTGGATGTAGAATTTAGTCGCACTTCACTTCACAGTTTCACACACACAGAGACGTTCCGAGGATCTCTCAGATCCCTTTCACGCTGCCACCAAATGTTAGACGGGAACCGGGGTTTTGAGTTTTAAAAAAAAACTTATGATGTTGAAAAGTATATAATAAAGAAATCACTTAGATTTGGTTTGGAAAATTTGAGAAAACTGTTGTCTGAGTAGACGTGTGTGTGCGGCGCGACGGTCGGGACAGGACTGGCTGGGAAGCCGTTGCATCATGCGATGAGACGGGAACTGATGACTTAGGCAAAATTGAATAGAGCTGATAAAGCTAGGATGTAAGGGAAAAGACTAGCAAGGGTTGGATATAACAGACCGATGTGAGCAGGCGCTGTTTTGGCTTCGTCTTCAAGGAGAACCAAGAGTCGCCGGAATTTGAAACGCTCAGAAAATTTATTAATATTGCGAAACGCAAATTTCCTGAAGAAGGTACTTTTTTTGCAGAAAAAAAGAAAAAGTAATATAATTATATAATGTATTGATTTTAAGAAATATAAAAATATTATTATATTCCGAATCTGAAATTCTAACATTTTTATTTTCTTATGAAATTGCACTGACTATCGGTTTTTTACACCTAAATACTTTAGATTTTGCACTCCCTATCAGTTTTTTCAATCATGACAAAAACTGTATTTTGTTCAGTTTGCGATATATCAATTAAAAGCAAAGCTCTCTCAGCTCACTTAAAAAGTATTTTACATAAAAATAATACCTCGATAAATGAGAGTGATGGTATAGAGAAAGTAAGTAGTGCCTTTCGCAATCGTATAGCGTCGTACCGGGTATACTGCGGGGTCGGCTGCGCCCGCGACGGCGCTGCGGGCGAGGAGCAGCGCGCGCTCCCGCCCGCCGAGTTCCTGCTGCGCTTGCGCAAGCGGGTTCGCGCCTTACTCACCGCCCGCATGCAGGCTCATACCAGTCTTAAAGTTAATTTTGAATTATTTGCTGAGTTTTGTTTGCCAAAAAATGATTCATCATCAGTTAAGTCTTTTGCAACTGAAAATAATACATTGCATCAAAATTATAACTTTGGAGATATGTTCTCAAAAGTTGTCGAAACTATTAGTCGTAAAATTGATTCATTTGAAGAAAAAGATAGTGGTTGGGCATTCATAAGGAACTTATATCTTGAAATAAATATAAATAAGTACCTATAACCCTCTTAGAGCTTCAAGTTACATAGAGTTGCCAAAGATAATAAAGAGCAAACGCGCTTGCATTAATATTCAGAATGCTGATAACTTTTGTTTCTTGTGGTGCATAATGGCATCATTATTTCCCGCAAAAAGTAATGCACACAGAACATCAGCATATCCACATTTTGAAGGTGTTCTTAACACACAAAATATGAGTTTTCCTGTAGGTTTCTCAGATATTAAAGTCTTTGAAAAAAACAATCCACATATAAGTGTTAACATCTATGGACTGAAAAACAAGTCAAACGTTGTTGGGCCTTTGTACAGAAGTATGTGTCGAAAAAAACATCATGTGAATTTACTTTTAATTGAGAGTGGTAAACAAACTCATTATTGTCTAATAAAAAACTTACCAAAATTACTTCGCCAACAACTGACTAAACATCATGGTAAAATATATTTTTGTGAAGATTGTATGATTTTCTTTGATAATGATGCCAAACTAAAATCTCACGTTTGCAGTGGTGTAGCAACTATCTTACCTAAAGAGGGGACATTGATACAGTTTCAACATTATGAAAGAATGCACGATATGCCGTTTGTTATTTATGCCGATTTCGAGTCAATATTAAAACCAACCGCAAGTGATTCCGGGACAGGTGGTAGTAGTTCAACTACTACACTACAACAACATGTGCCAGCCGCGTTTGCATACTACATAGTTTGTTCGTATGATAGTTCGCTTAATAAATATGTATCCCATCGGGGACCTGACAGTGTAGAAAAATTCATACAATATCTTCAGTCGGACGTTACTAACATACACAAAATATTAAATACACCCATGAGTATGTCATTAACAGATGATGATGAAAATAATTTCACACAAGCTGATTTTTGTTATCTTTGCGATAGATTGTTATTTGACGACAAGGTAAGAGATCACTGTCATCTTACTGGGCGCTATCGTGGTGCAGCACATTCATATTGCAATCTTAGGTACCGCCTACCTAAATTTGTCCCAGTATTTTTTCATAATTTAGCAGGTTACGATAGTCATCTTTTTATTCGAAATTTAGGTGAAATGTCGGGTAACATAAAAGTTATAGCAAAAAATAAAGAAAATTACATATCATTCACAAAATTTTTTCAAGTTAATAAAAATGAGTGTATTCCAGTTCGGTTCGTTGATTCATTTAAATTTCTAGGTACGAGTTTAGAGAAGCTCGTAGATAACCTGAACATCACCGACTTTAAACATCTAAAAGAGAATTTTCCTTCTACTGAACAATTCAACTTACTGAAACGAAAGGGTGTGTATCCATATGAGTACATGACTAATTTTCATATTTATGAAGAAGATAAGCTACCTCCTCGGTCTTGTTTCTTTAGTTCACTCACCAAATCAGATATTTCGATACTGGATTATGAACATGCGAACAACGTTTGGAAATATTTTGATATACAAAATCTAGGCGAATACACTGACTTATATCTTAAATCAGATGTCATATTACTTGCTGACGTATTTGAAAATTTTCGTCAAACCTGTAAACTTAACTACAAGTTGGATCCAGCTTTTTATTTAACAGCTCCTAGTTTAAGTTTTGATGCAATGTTATTAAAAACTGAAGTAAAACTGGAATTAATAAGTAATTTAGAAATATTAAGAATGATACAGAAAGGAATTCGCGGTGGAATATGTTTGTGTTCTACCAGGTACTCTCAAGCTAATAATAAATACTTGTCAAACTATAATCCTTCAAAGAAACCCAATTATTTGGTTCTAATCGATAACAATAATTTATATGGTTTTGCTCTTTCTGCTCCGTTACCTCATTCTGATTTTATATTATTAAGACGAGCTGAAATTGATAATATCGATTTTTGTAACACACCAACTGATGGTGAATTTGGATATATACTAGAAGTCGATCTCATGTACCCTGATCATTTACATGATATTCATAATGACTTTCCATTCTGTGCTCAAAAATTTGCTCCTCCCGGTTCCAAAACTTCAAAACTGATTCCAAATTTATATGACAAATATGAGTATGTCATACATTTTGCACATCTTCAAACTTGTATGAAAAACGGGTTAATATTAAAAAAGATACATAGAGTTATTAAATTTAAACAGAGTCCTTACTTAAAACAATACATAGACATGAACACTGAATTAAGAAAAAAAGCAAAATCTAAATTCGAACAAGATTTTTTCAAACTTTTAAATAACTCGATTTTTGGCAAAACGTTAGAGGATACTGAAAAGAGAACCGATGTAAAATTAGTTAATCAGTGGAACGATGATAGAAACAAAACACAGAAGAATATAACAGCTGAACAATTAATTGCTAGACCGAATTTTCATAGTGCTTCAATCTTCTCGGAAAATTTTGTAGCTGTTCAAATGAAACCTGAAACTATTACTCTTGACAAACCTATTTATATAGGGTTTTCTGTACTTGAAATATCCAAAAGTCATATGTACGATTTTCACTATTCCGTGATGAAACCTTTTTATGGAGATAAAATCAGACTTTGTTATACAGACACTGACAGTTTTCTTTATTCGATCGAAACACTAGACTTTTATAAAGACTTAAAGACACATTTGCTGTGTTATTTTGACACAAGTAACTATTCTGAAAACAACTGTTATGGAATACCCCTTTTAAACAAAAAAGTGCCTGGACTTTTTAAAGACGAATTCAGTGGAAAAGTAATTTCGGAATTTGTCGGTTTAAGATCTAAATTATATTGTATTAAAACGGAACAAGAAGAATTGAAAAAAGCAAAAGGTATACAGAAACAAGTTATCAAAAATGTTCACTTAAAAGACTATCATAAAGTTTTGACAAAGAATGAAATAATTCGAAAGAAAAATGTGATTTTTAAATCCTTAAAACACGAAATTTTTACGCAAGAGCAAAGTAAAATAGCCATTTCAGGGAATGATGATAAGCGCGTGATTTTAAAAAATAATATAAACACATTATCATGGGGGCACCGGGATGGCATGTTTTAGAAATATTAATTTTTGTATACTTACTAAAGTATTTAGATTGTTTAATTATTGTTCGATTTATCTATACGCAGTGCATATTATTTCATGTATGTAAACTCGTAGACAAGATACCTAAGTATCTAATTTTAATGTAGTAATAATAGATTTACTTATTTTTAAGCCACAGTGTACAATTATGTAACGACTGTTTTTGTGTAAAGGTATAATTATAAGTTACCTATTTAAGTAGATTAAAGGAGAGTAATAAATAAAAATAAAGTTTATATATGCCTCATTTTTATTTTTATTTTTATCATCTCGTAATTCAATCGTTAAGGTATCCGATAACCCTTTTCCTACTAAGTTCTTCAAACAAGCTGGAACATGTTTTATCATACTGGAAAAAATGCTAACTTGATAGTTTTACACATGACAATAGAAATGTAATTATCATTTTTTATTCACTCGTCGTGGAGAGAACACGCAAGATTACTGTCTTGTCCCGCAGAAAATTTGCTATCGGTAAGAATTTTTTGAGTTTTGTATTGTTTTTATATTTTATTTAGGTAAGTACCTAAACTATACTTTCCATAACTAACTATATTTTCCTTGTCTACAGAAAATGGAATCTTCAATTGTGTTGAAACCATACTTTAACTTGGACGAGGCAGATCTTACTTGCGCACAAGATCATTGCGAACAGTGCAGCGATGTGCATAAGGAGCAAAAACAATCTCCACGCTCCAAGGCGAAAAGAACATTCAAAAGACGTGAAAGAAAGCAGCAATGTCTAAAAAGAGAGTTCAGTACAAGAGCCTCTTCATACGTTATCAACAGGGAAGTGGGGAAAGGCCGTCGTGTAATAAAAATTCAAATTATTGACACTGAGACGTTGAACAGCGAAAGCGATGCAGAGGAAGGACACACCCTCGTCAGCGCGCAGTACACGGTGAAGGAGTCGGTTGACGATATTATGGACCAAACCGAGACCCTAGTCCATAATATTTCAAAAAAGCTATGCGGATATAGTTTCTACGCGTTTTAGATTATTTTTTATTAAGTTTTGTTTATTTTTAATACTTTTAAATAATAACTTAGGTATAAGATAATATTAACATGATTTACTTGTATTATTCATTATAATTAAGTTGTAAATATTAAATAAGCTAGTAGGTTAACTACTTAATAAAAGTAATATATGAAAGTTTTTTGGTTTTATTATTTAGTTTAGTTAGATGAAAGTTCAAAGACAATAATTAAACATTCATTTTGTTAAAACAGCAGTTTCAAAAAATACGTAATAAAGAATTTAATTAAAAACTGAATAATAATCGACAGATATGTAAATATAGGTATGTTTGATTTTATAAGGTTTATTAAAATAGAAATATCTAATAAATATCATTACCTAACATGTACCTACTAAGTCTTTCATGTTCGAACGTGTTAATGGATAATATTACACCGCTATCCAGCGTGGTGTGATATATCCAACTACCTTTTTATATTCAGATATCTATTACATGCATGAACTTTTTATCAACTAAATGCTTCCTTCTGTGCTTTTAATATGCACGGTATTTTTTAACTCAGTAAACCATAGTAAGTACGATAAATTAATAATACTTTTGCATAAGATTGATACTACGTAAAGGGACTCAGCAAAAAACTATATAGATATTTTGATTACATACTTTATTCATCAACTAAAAACTAAAAATTATAATCTTATAAAATAAAGATATGACTATATACTAACAAAATAGATTAAACTGATGCATATTGTTCTCAAAGTACCACTTTTTCATACATAACACATTCTTAAGTGCACAATAATCTATGTGATGAGCACAGTTAAAAAAAAGATTATCTTTACAAAAAATATTGTACAAGTTCTTCAGTTTAGGACATCCTTTTTCGCCAATATCTACAATATTACATTTAGAAGTTAATTTCTTAACCCAATTAACTTTTTCACCCCCTTTTACAAGAATGAACTTATTTAGTAACAAAGATTTCATGATTCTATAAAATTCTTGATAGTCAATAAATCCCTCGCTCCATAATATATGCCTGTGCTTTTCAATCCAACTAACTTGTCTTCTTTCTTCAATACTTAGTTTTGAAAATGCATATGGCGGCTTTACTAAAAACGTTTGAGTATACTCAGCTGTTGCCAAAGCCATTTCTTTTATGATAAAATTATTTGCACAATCTTTAAAACCCTGAACATCAATAAAAATAATGCCATTCATGATATTTTCCTTACCACACTACTCAGTGGTTTATATTCTACGATGCAATCGTTCAGAATGAGACAATAAGCCGTTGTTTGTTCAGGCAAGTCAACTTCACATTCAATTTCAAGCCTCACATCTATAGACCCCCCTGATTTTAAGCAATCCACTTGTCGTGAACAGTCTATCACGAATAAGGGCGCTTTGGTTTTAAATTCATCAAAAGCTAACAACGGCTCTGGTCGACGTCCGTAATAACACTGTTGAAATTTTGCGTATTGCTCATATATTAATGAATAACTATTATTAGCAAAGCTCCAAAACCCCGAAAGCTTTCAACTCGAGTTGCACAACCGCTTCGAATGCCTAGGAGAATGCGAAAATGTGGACAATTATAACGACAGGTTCATGGAAATTGTCCAAACGGCTGGGAATAAGGCCTTCAAAACCGGCCGTTTAAAAAGAACATCTCGTATCTCGGACCTCACCAGCAAGCTCATGGAGGAAAGACGAAGCCTGATTCTGAAATCCTCTGAAGATGCTTGTCAGTATCGGCGACTAAACAGACAGATCTCCAAGTCCTTGACCCGTGATATACGCCAATTTAATACCAATCGTATTAAAGAGGCTATCGAGCGCAATAAAGGGTCAAAAGTGTTCGCAAGGGATCTGTCTGCTGGTCAAAGCCAACTGACAAAGCTGAAGACCGAGGATGGCAGAGTCGTGTCGTCCAAGCCCGAGCTGTTGGAAGAGGTTGAGAAATTCTACGGACAATTATACATGACTACATGCTTACCTGTCAGCAATCTGGCTGAAGACCCGAGAGCCAGATTGTCCCGACACTATACCGAAGATATCCCAGACGTCAGCCTGTGCGAGATTAGAATGGCTCTCAAACAGCTTAAGAACAACAAGGCACCGGGTGATGATGGAATTACGGCTGAGCTTCTGAAAGCAGGTGGAGAACCGGTACTTATAGCTCTTCAGAAGCTATTTAATTCCGTCATGCTCGAGGGACGAACGCCTACAGCATGGCACAGGAGTGTGGTGGTGCTCTTCTTCAAGAAGGGTGATAAGTCTCTGCTGAAGAATTACAGACCCATCTCACTCCTGAGCCATGTCTACAAGCTGTTTTCGAGAGTCATTACGAATCGTCTCGCACGCAGGTTTGACGACTTCCAGCCTCCCGAACAAGCCGGTTTCCGAAAAGGCTTCAGTACCATAGACCACATACATACGCTGCGGCAGATTATACAGAAGACCGAAGAGTATAATCGGCCACTATGTTTGGCGTTTGTGGACTATGAGAAAGCCTTTGATTCGATCGAGACCTGGGCTGTGTTGCAGTCTCTCCAACGGTGCCAAATTGATTATCGATACATCGAAGTGTTGAAGTGTTTGTATGAAAACGCCACCATGTCGGTCCACCTCCAGGATCAGAATTCGAAACCTATCCGGCTGCAGCGTGGGGTGAGACAGGGAGACGTTATATCTCCGAAACTGTTCACCGCTGCACTGGAAGACGTTTTCAAGCTTCTGGACTGGAGAGGACTCGGCATTAACATCAATGGCGAGTACATCACTCACCTTCGATTTGCTGACGATATCGTGATCATGGCTGAGACCTTGGAAGACCTAGGCGCAATGCTCGAAGGACTTAGTAGAGTCTCCCAACAAGTGGGTCTTAAAATGAACATGGATAAGACGAAAATCATGTCAAACGTCCGTGTTACACCCACTCCTCTGAAGGTTGGAGACTCTACACTCGAAGTTGTTGACGAATATGTATACCTGGGACAAACAGTCCAGTTAGGTAGGTCCAACTTCGAGAAAGAGATCAATCGTCGAATCCAACTCGGCTGGGCACCGTTCGGGAAGCTTCGCAATATCTTTACGTCCAAAATACCGCAGTCCCTCAAGACTAAAGTCTTTGACCAGTGTGTGTTGCCAGTGATGACATATGGATCCGAGACATGGTCGCTTACTATGGGCCTTATAAGAAGGCTCAAAGTCACCCAAAGGGCGATGGAGCGTGCTATGCTTGGTGTTTCCCTACGTGATAGAATCAGAAATGAGGAGATACGTAGGAGAACTAAAGTTACCGACATAGCTCTCAGAATCGCTAGACTTAAGTGGCAGTGGGCAGGGCACATAGCTCGTAGAACAGATGGCCGTTGGGGCAGTAAAGTTCTCGAATGGCGACCGCGCACCGGAAGGCGCAGTGTGGGCAGGCCCCCGACTCGGTGGACCGACGACCTGGTAAAGGTTGCAGGAAGCCGCTGGATGCGAGCCGCACAGGACCGGTCGGTGTGGAAATCCTTGGGGGAGGCCTTTGTCCAGCAGTGGACGTCTTTCGGCTGATAGATAGATAGATAGATTATTAGCAAAACTTAAGTTCATATTTTCATATGGATAGTATGTTGAATTTAAGAACACTTTAACATCGCGGAGGTAACAATGATCAAAGTGTGACATATCTTTATTCGCGTGATTCTTTCTGTTGATTTGTAGACCTAAAATAACATATCTAGGTTTTTCTATCTGGGATGACGTTTTAATTGACCATGAATGTTTTGATGTTTTTGGAAGCAAAGGATATTCGTGTAAATCCCAATTTCTAAATACAATATTAAGAGGACGATCTTTTTCTAAATGACGAAGTAAATTAATCCTTTCTCGATCCGACACTTTAATGTGCGGAACACGCCAAACTATCTTGCGTATTGTAATATCTTCTATGGCTTCCCCCGTATTTAATTTTATCGCATTCAAATTGGTATTATTTCGTAAAAGTATTAACTCATGTTTACAATTAATAATAACTTTATTATAATCTTCAGCAAATCCTAGAATTTTGTTTAGAGGAATGGATACTGAAAACTCTGACTGTGGATGTTTTAAACCGTCAACGCTCCACCCCCAGTGTTTAGACATTTTAGCTTCACTGTCCCTCATTGACAAAATAGACTTCATAGTAGTTGTAATACCAACATTTTTAACTTTATCTATTTCTATTCCATTTAATTCATAGCGAATATCTTGAAAAAGATAAAGTATTGCATTATTTGTAAAATGAAAATTTGGTAGAGGCGCTTTTGTAGTTTCGTTTATACCACGAATGACGCCTTCTATATATAATGTGCTTGCAGATGGTAATAAATATAAATCTTGTTGATTAATAGGTATGCGAATTTCATCGTTCTTATTAAAACTACACACATAGGGTTTATAAGAATGAAACTCATAACTTTGTATGGAGTTATCGTAAACCACGGGATCTGTCAAGTTTAAGATATTCATTTTAGTAATCCAATTAATTTAAGAAATTTCTTGTTTTCTTTAGTTAATTTTTTAGTTGGAGTGGATTTATTTCGTTGTTTAAACTTTTTTAGAGCTGTTGCCCTTTTGAAATCAGTTTGCATACTGAGTGAACGCAGTGCCGGTGCTGTATATTTATGAAAATTTATCATTTTTTCCGTAGGTGAAAGTACAGCTGTATTTCTTCGTCTCTTAAATTTACCGTTTGATTATTGGAATCTAGAACTCGAACGTTGATTGCGCTGATACTGTTTTGATTTACAGGGAAATAAATAATATTCTTTGGAACTTCGATAATTCTGTAACCTGGTGGAACATTGGGTACAAACTCATGAATTATATGAGATGGATTTCCATTGACAAAAGATCCACTGACAATATCACATTCGACTCGAAGCACAGTTGTTGATAGAATGTTAATAGGATAGCGGGACTCATGTAATATATTGGCTTTTAAGGTGTCGTTTCCAAATCCTAATAAATTCCCAAGAGTATAAGGTTTTTCAAAATCTTCTGAACACAAAATCGTTGTTTTTAAAGTATTATTGTTGCAAGATAAATTCAATGAGCAATCTTTAACATTATTTTGTAAAAAATCACTGATGTCTTGCAATTCGTACGAGCCCTCAGGAACTTCAATAACACAATTTCCATAATAAAATTTATTGTTTCTATAATCTATGTTTGGTATAGAATTAAATGTAGACAAATATAAAAGACCACACTCATATGTCCCATTAAGCTCGAGAGCTGGTGAATAATTCGTTGTTAGAGTAGATGACTTATTGGATATTGACAGTGTAAAAGACATTTTGATAATGGTACTTAATATCAGTTAATTCTTATTATATACCTATACTATTCCAAAAATTTTCAAGATAATTCAAGCATAAGTGTCCACAGTTAACAGTATTGTAACTCTGATAATTATTATAATTGTAATAAATACTAAATGGTTTTAAATATTTAACCAACTCTAGAGGTGGTTTTAAATCCCCAAAGCTATCAAAATATTCACAGTATTTATTTATTTTTACATAGGCTACCCAATGAGTACCATTATTTTCATAATTGTCTAAATTAAGAACCGCGCATTCTATTCTCCTTGGTTTCTTTGGTAAACGATCTCGCATGAAAACACCTCTGAAATATGGGATGTCTTTAGAATATTTTAAAATATCGAAATCAGTTAAAGCACGATTGGGTAACCTTTTTTTTAGTTTTTTGAAAAAATCAGCCCAGAACCGTTTTTATACGGTTTTATGTACAATCCTTTTCCTAGAGCTATTGATTCCATCATTTTATTGTGGCGTTCAGATTCTTGTAATTGTTGTTTAGATGCTTTGTAATCATTCACAGCTTTAGCAATACCGGCTGCTCCTCCAGCTAATGAACCTAGCGCTGACAGTCCAGCAAATATTGGAATCAGTGGTAATATACCACCTGTTTTAGGTACGGGAATCACCCGTGGAATACGAACTTTTGCCTTTTTATTGGATAACATTTTTTTGGCAGCAGCATAAGCAAATTTAATTGCTGATTTGTTGTCTTTTGGTTTAAACTTTTGTAATTGTGATCTTATTTTAGATATCATAGTACTGAATTTGTGAACTCCAGCACCTAATTTTAATTTAGCTTTCATTGCCCTAGACACCAACCACGACGCTACTTTTTCTCCCCTGCTTGAATCACTTGCTTTACTTCTCGTTTTAGCCATGTTTAATAGGTCTAAATCAGCTTTATGACGATCTTCTAGTTTCGAATATTTTGAATATGCAATATCGTGACGCATACAAGCGTCATCTAACTGATTGATTCCTCTATCTCCTCGTAACAACCTCTCTCGGAGTTTAGTTCCAGGACCACAATAATTGTATCCAGGTAAATGTAACTCGAATGGTAAATTGTTAATTATATTGTTGAGAATACCTCCTCCTTGCATTACTGCTAAGCAACTGAGAACATATACTTTGGGAGCAAAATTTATACTATTTAAATAATAGCGTTTTTATTTATCCAACTATTTTCACTGCTACTAAGACCTAACCATTTTACAAATACTTTATTGCCTCTCTTTTTTAAAACTTTTTCAACCAAATATATGTCTGGATATTTAGTTTTTTGTAGTTCTTGTTCGTAAAATGTTCCTAATATTAACTGTTGTCGTTGATCTTCAATTTTGTAAGTAACTGGAATCGTATTATTTACTTTTATAACTTTAAAGATCTCAGTAGACCAATTAGGTGTATATCCCTTTTGAAAATCACTTTTATATTTACTAATTCTGACGTGGTCACCAATTTTAAATTTAGCTTTTTTAACTAAATGTTTTTTAGAACATTCAATGTTTTCCATTACTAATCCCTGATTGTATAAATTTACGTCAACTGGTTTGTATTTTATGGTACGATGTACAGTATTATTGTACAAACTGACTATATTATTTAATGGTTTATCAATCCATTTATAATTACCCACCAGACTAAAATATTTATAAAGTTTACTTTTTATGGTCCTAATAAGTCTTTCAACTATTGAAGCCTTTTTTGTAGAATATGACGAATAATGATTGATTTTATAAGTTTTCATTAATGACTGAAATAAATTGTTATAAAATTCCTTTCCAAAATCTGTCTGAAGATTATTAGTAATACGTCCTAACTTAAGCACACTTTCAAAAGCTTGCGTAATCTCTGAACTAGTTTTAGATTTAACTGGCACACACCATGCATATTTGGAAAAACAGTCTATTACAATTAAAATATATTTGAAATCTTTGTTATCTTTTGCATGTTTTTGCATATCAATCAAATCACTTTGCCATAAATCATCAATCCCTTTTAAAACAACACATCTTCGGTTGAAATTTTTTCGTACAGCTTTATGAATCTCATCTACTACTTGATTTTTACTCATTTTTTGAAGAGATACTACTAACTCCTTCTTTATCAGGTTTATCAGTGTTATCTTCAAGAAACTTGTTAAAAACTTGCAATAAGTTAGATCTTACATTACTTAGTTCACGCTGCAGTTGCTGAAGTGTACAATAATTATCTAATGCCTTATCGACGTATTCCTTATTTGCTGCATCATACAAATCTTTAGGCGTATTTACTCCTTTTAAAAAAGATGATTTAAAATCATATTCGCCATTTTCAGATTTTACTAAAACTATTTGATTGTTTAAGTTTGGTGACGATAAACGCAACCTTTTGTGAACTTGATGACCAAATTTGTCTACGTTCATTTCTTAGACGACCTTTATCTGCAGTGATTGAATAATAAATGCAGAGTTAAAAATAAAAATATTTTTATATACATTTAAATAATACCACTTTCTTTCAATTCTTCTATAATAGAAATGATTTCGTTGTCCAATCCGGTGTTACCAGCATCGCGAGAAGCAAGTAATAATCTTAGTCGGTCAACTAACTCATTAGGATCATCCCAGTAGACATAGTCAACATTTTTATTAAGCTTTTTTGTTAAAGGTAAACCAGATCCTTCTTTTTCTGATTCACTTTCAGTAGTTGCTACATTTTTAGTTAACTTTATAAACATAGGCTTAATTAATTGAGTATATTTAAAACCTTTATTACTTTTGATGGGTTTGTTAGGATCATTATCTCTACGATGTGCATTTGTGGCTAGTAATATTATCTTATATATTTTTTTATCATCTTCCGTAATTAAATCTAGCTCTGGTGTTTTTTTAAACAACAGTTCACACAATCCTGGAGTATTTTCATATTTACTGCCAGCCACAATAATTTCTTTGTCATCAATTGTTATTCTCGATGAGCCCATCATTAGTTTCCCCCTCTCTCGTCTAATACCAAATGGAATATTTTCGGGGACCTCTTCAGACAACGACCACCAATTGCGAGGGCTAATACTGTCCACAGATGCAAAGTTTTCACCACTTACATCTAAATTTTGTTGTTGTTGTTGGCTATCATTTAAACCATCGTTATTACTGAGAATTGTATCATTTAAGTTTTCTTGCTCAATTTTGCTCTTTGAGGGATTCAAGATATATACACTTTCTTCATCAGCAGAATACAAATCATCTGAAGTATTACTAGATTTATCTGCCTTCAATGTAGCCATTGACAAACGCTTTCGTTTAAAAGACGAAATGTTAGATTTGTTTAAAATATGTTTTTTGTTCCTCTCTGCAGAATAAGGAGTGCTATAAGTTTGATCTGACGTATTTACATTAACGATTTGTTTTAACGGTTCAGTTATTGGCTTGAAAATGGAATCTAAAATCATTTCATTATCTGTTTTAAAACCTTTTAATATTTTAACTTTACGTTTTACAGCTGCAGCTGAAGCAATTATTTGTTTTTTTAATGATTTCTCTTCCTCCATTGTAGATACGTTCTCTTCTTGCTTGTGCTGATACAATAATGAAGGCAATATTAATGTATCTTTTATTTTATTACCTCAACTTCACTTGTAATTTAATTCAATCTAGAACAATAAACGTGTCGAATTGCATTCTGTAACGACCTTTATTCTTATCACAATCTTTGTTAATTACTAAATAGTTATATGGCTTAGTCCAAATCTTTGAGCACATATCTTTAAACTGAACCCAGGTCATATCAGTACCAACATGTTCATCATAGATGTGACGCAAGTTAATATCATCTTGCTTAAAAATGATTATCAAATTGGAATTGTCCCTTATTAGTTGTTTAGGAATTTTACTATAAGTTTGGTTTAAATAAAAGCAATCTATATTTTATGTCGTCCCATCGCAAAATATTGACGTACATGGTTTTGATTTTCACACGCAATATCATCAAAAAGTATAATGGAATTGGGTGCTGCTTGGTGAGGGCTTAATACTTCCTCGTTTTCATAATACTTTGCAAAATGAATGCTTGGAACAAGTTCAAATACTTGTTCTAGAAAAATATATTTTGGTTGATATAAAGTTTTACAATAAACATAAACGTTTTCAAATTTAATACCGTTTTCATGTAAAAGAAGTCCGATCACTAAATTGGTTTTCCCACAATTAGAAGGACCTGAAATGATACAGCGAATAGTGTCAGGTAAAAGAGGTCCATGTCTGTTTCACAAATTTCATTGTAGGCGTTGTTTGAAGTCTTTATTCATTCAGATGTACTTGTGCAATAAAAGCATCGACTTATAATTTAGATTTATATAGGTATGAGTTTTATACACACACACACACACACACACAAACACACACTTACTTGACACGGAATAGAGAACACATCGGTAAGTGTTAAAATAAGTTTGACACTGAATCGCGCACTAATATTTTTTTAATATCTTTGTATGGGATGTTCTAAAACACTTTTAAATACCGTTTACGAAAACGTAGTGCAGCAGAACGGAGTGAATTAATAAGTTAACAGTGATTTGCGCACGAATATTTTTATTATCTTTGTATTGGGGGTTCTAAAACACTTTTAAATACCGTTTACGAACGTAGTGCAGCTGAACGTAGTTCAGCGAACGGAGTGAAGTATACGGTATTTAAAAGTGTTTTAGAATGCCCAATACACACCTACTAACGTTTCTCTCGCCATATACATTATTTACTTTGGGTAAAGCAAATGTCTTAAGGTGAGACAATTGTCTTAATTTATCATTTCTTCTTGCAATCTTTAAGTTAGCCAAATTATGGCGTTCCTCCTTGAGGACAGCTAATTTTACCATAAACAGACAGTACGTTACAGTATTTGAATAATTATGAATAGTCATCTGAATGTTTCTTTTTAATTTTTTCAGGTACAATAGTCTTTAATATTCTTATTTGTAGTACAAATATGTTATTGAGATAGGTTTTGTATGTTCTACCATAGCTGCTTAAACCGTAGCTAATGATTGAGTCAGCTAGTGCGAGATACAATAGTCTGAGGCTTGTTTGTTTGTTTGTTTGTTAACTCTTTATTGATAAAATAAAATATGTACAAAACTTTAACAGGAGTAATATACAATGGCGGACTTATCCCTTAAGGATTTTATAAGGTAGCTTGTAGTTGAGTATACTAAGTTTGGCCAGTAAGTTTGTTACATATATGTTCGATATGAGCTCCCCAGTAAAGTTTGCTATCAACGATTAATTTTATGTAGGTATGATCACAGATTTTATAATACTAACGTACAGATACCTCATGTCATACAACGAAATGCGACTGCCGTAACTCGGGCTATTCTTCGGGCTATTTTTTTCACTCATTGAGAACTACCGCTACTAGCGACATCTAGGGCGCGGGCTATAAATGCAGACATTCTGGTTGCTTACCTGTACCTTCATTTGCTTTTGTTGATTTTTTCTGCACATAACCTACTAGTATTATATTATCTGTGATATTACTAAATAAAAATACATAATTTGAAATATGAAAAACAAAACGTAAACCACCTATTACGTTTTTCAATCGTATTGTATCAGCGCCATCTATCAATTCACACTATAAACTGGTACTCAACTAGTACGTGTCATTACTCGACTCTGACAAGTTAAGACGAAAGTAGTTTTGATATGCGTCGCCGTCATCAGATAATTTGTAGTAGGTAATTGATAATAAAGTGCATTATCGGCCTTTGTCATACTTTTTGGTTCTTACAATAATCAAAACACTTATTTTTAGCAAATTAATGGGTTTTTTCTTCGTTTTGCATGCACTTCGATTACAAATCGATACTTGTCGTGCCATCTATTGACATTTTAATGAACTAAGGTTTTCGTTGTATGCAATGAGACCCCGTGGTATGATAATATGGTGCGTCACCAGCTCGACGCGCGGGCAGTCACAGCGGCCACCCGCTAATCAACTTACGCAATTTTTTTTACTGTGCAAGTCGAGCTGTGCATTGTTTGACAGCTCGACCTGCACAGTTAAAAAATAATTTATTAATGTGTTATTTATAATTAATATTTATAAATTTAAGTGTAGTATTATTTAAATTTTATTAACTAAATAGACGTGACGATGTAAGTAAACCCTAGGAGAGGGGTAGGGGGACCTCAGCTGCTGTAAAAAGTAGGACCGGACGTGGACGGTCATATAACATATTATTGTTTCCTAAATTGGACCCCAAATGAAACTAATTGGTAACCCCTGCTGTAGGTTATATTCATCATACTGAATGACTTCGCAAAAATCGTAATAAAAAAAAATTAGACCTCTCTTACAAATTTGGAAAATCAGCTGATGGAGAAAGGAGTGAAACATATCGTCGTCTCCCTATACAAAGATATAAATCAAGATTAAAATGAACAGGGTCGATTTTAGCAATTTCAGTGAAACTTTAGAGACGTATCTTCAGACTCGGTGGACCGACGACCTGGTGAAGGTTGCGGGAAGCCGCTGGATGCGGGCAGCGCAGGACCGGTCGGTGTGGAAATCCTTGGGCCAGGCCTTTGTCCAGCAGTGGACGTCTTTCCACGATGGAGTGGGCTTATGGAGATTCCTCAACCTAATGGGGAACTGGCTATCTTATCACCGTGACGGAACACATCAGTGCTATTAACATTGATGTTTGTCGGCAAGATAAGATGGAAATATCTAGCCAGGCGGGCTCAGAAAATGTCCTATCCCTATCACTAACCAAACCGAGTCCTTTAAAGTTGGACCCCGCCGGGAATCGAATCCCCGACCTCCTGATGTGAAGCAAGCAGACTTCCAAAAGGAGGCGATTTAAAACAACATGTAAAGCATATACTGAAAAAAAAATTATTATGATTGGTTTTGAAATACATAGATAAAAAATACTGTAACATTTTATCAAATGAGATCTAACCTGATCTAAATTAATAAACAGTAACATATGCGAGTTTGTAAACCACGAAAAGGTGTTTTCATTTTCAAGGAATTTAAAATAAATAAGCAAGTAAGACTATAATATCTATAATAATAATATCTGGGACAAATCACACACGGTCATCTGGCCTCAAACTAGGATTCCCTTTATCTTGGGAACCAGAGACTGATATACATACAAACACATATACTTTTAAATAAATACATATTTAGATATAATACACCCAGACTCAGAGCAAACAATTCTGTTCATCACAGAAAAGTTTGCCCTGTGTGGGGATCGAACCCACGACTTTCGGATCAGAGGTCAGGATCGCTAACCACTTAGCCACCGAGTCAGTCAATCTCTAAACTATTTCTAGGGACTTCGTTGAATATTTATTTAAGGATAAATCCTACTAAATCCCAAGTTGAATGTATACTCAATCTATTTATCCTAAGTCAGAATACAAAGGATTAATTCAATATCCCCATAATCCGTGCGCTTGAGCAAGTTTCGTCTTAAGTGATTGATTTGAAAATTATTTTTTAAAGTAATCAAATTTCGATTTCAGTTATTGTTTTGAGAAATTATTGTTTTGTATTTTATCATAATATGCCGGGGTGTCGTGGCTCAGTGCGGCTTGCGTGGTCGCGTCGCTAACGCAGGTTAACTGAATACAGACACGGTCATCACCTGGATGGGTTTGACTGTTAGTGGCATTTATCTCGACTGTTTCTGTGCTTCGCAAGGCATGTTAAGCCGTTGGTGCCTGCTGCTATCGCTAGATGGCAGTCGTTAAGCCTTGTCGGAGGGCCTTATAGGCGACTTGATAACTTCTGACACTGGGGTTGGCCACTAGCCCCACAACCTCCACGAAACCGGGCTTGGTTGTTAACGATATGCCGGGGACTGATTACCACCCCCTCCGGGTACGATCTGGTGACGGTCCATACAGTCGTCAGTCATCTCGCTCGCTCCTACGTGTTATAAAGGGAGGTCGTAGTAGGTAAATAACTCGGACGGTTTTTTAGGGATTGAAGGATTGCATAGAGAACTCACAGATTTTTCGAAATAATTTAAAAAAAAATTTAAATTTAAATTAAATTAAAAAAAGGGCGACTTACAAAAGATGGGATGACGACGACATATTCAAAGTTACAGGGAAAACTTGGATGAGAAAAGCATAGAACAGAAACGAATGGAAAAAATTGCAGGAGGCCTATGCCAAAGGGCAAACAGACAAGATTTTTTTATTGATTTGTAACATTTTGTAAATTAGAACTTATTTGAATGAAAAAAGGGCTTAAAAAAATAAAAAAACAAATTAAGAGGCACTGTACGTCTTAATATTTACAATTTACAAGTTAGAGAAATGATACCACACATAATATTGCGGGACAAATCACACACGGTCACCCTGGACCCAAACTAGGATTCCCTGTATCTTCGGAACCAGAGACTGATTCCCAATATGTATTCTGTGTCGTCGACAGTTGTAATAATTGTACCTTAATCAATTATAATTTGTGATGTTACCGTTTTATAAAATCTGTGCCGTTACCAATAAATATTTTTTCTTCCTTTTCTATTGGGCCAAATTTTAAAGATATTTCTTTTTTGACAAATGTTATTAGGTCTCTTAAAGAGATTTTCTAAAATCCTCGTAGATGTATGTATCATGATGATGTTAAATGAGGGAAATCGTTAGTTTAAACGTTTTACACATGTTTTTACACCCTTTATAATAACTAGTTATCTTCTTCTTCTTTTCAACCGACTTCAAAAAAAGGAGGAGGTTCTCAATTCGTCGGAATCTTTTTTTTTTATGTATGTTCACCGATTACTCGAAGACGCCTGAACCGATTTTGAAAATTCTTTTTTTGTTTGAAAGGGTATACTTCACAGGTGGTCCCATATAAATTTTATCGAAATCGATTCAGCGGTTTTTGAGAAAATCAACAAAAACATAGCAAAATTGGAGTTGTTGCGATTGAAGTCGGTTTTTTTTAACGTATTCATGAGTCGATGCTTTTTGCAGCATGCTTGCAGTTTGAGTGACGTGGGTTCGATTCCCGAGCGTTTACCGGAATATGTTTTTTTTTTGTATTGGAAATCGCTTATAATATATCGCTATTCATAGTGCTGTTGGAATACTTTTATATTATTTTACTCATGAATGTAATTTTGCTACAAGTAAAATTTTGATAAAACGGAGCTAATGTGTAGCTGTTGAACTGGATGAAATAGTACACTGTATTCAAGTTTTTCCATTATTAAACCTTCGATAAAATAAGCAATTCAATTTTCCATAAATCGATAAGTCATCAAAAGCGTTGCGCCACGACTAAAAATGAAAAGGGACGGTCAATACGCGGTAGCCTCGGGCCTCTTAGGTCTCAGGTTCAAAACCTGGCCACTGTATGAATGACATTTTCGTTTAAGTACATTATCATACCGATTGCTTTAACGGTGAAAGAATATACCGTAAGGGACCTACACATCTGATTACTAGATGTGTATGATGGTCGCGTTCGTAGCACACATCCGTAGGTGTAAATCATGACGCCCTACACGTGACCTAGGGTGATGGTAAGTGCCACACCAGGCAACTGCCGACAATACCTTGGGAATAGATAGGTGATTCTGCCACACGATGCCAGTTCCCAATTCCGTTGATGCATCGTGTTAAGCCCACCTCCAACACATCATCATCCATCACTTAATTACCATCAGATGAGATATTGACGCTAAGGGTTTACCAAATAAGGATTAAAGTAAAAAACAAGAAGTAAAAAGGAAGTGTAAGGCTGCTTTTCCACCAGAGATGTGCGAGGAAGCGGAGATGTGTGCGAGGAAAAAACCCACTAATAGAATCGCTTCATTTTCCTAGCCTCGCTTATCACAGCTCTGGTGGAAAAGGGCTTGGCGAAGCGAGGTCTTTGTACTGAGAAATGTGTGCGAGGGATGTGTTGCGAGGAATATGTTGCGATAAATACTAAATAAATACACATCCTCGTACGAGACACTTTCCTCGCATATGTTTGGTGGAAACCCCCACACATTTCCACAGCACAGCTACACATCCTCGTATGACACATTTTCCTCACACATCTCTAGTGGAAAAGCAGCCTAACACTGTCCAATATAATATGTCCAAATATGAATAAATCTCTTTAATATTCAAAATTATAATATACTTATCGTATTAAAATTTACATACGCGTTTCATCGCATATTTAATGAAATACTTACAGTGAAAGTTAAATAAGTACCCCTCCATTTCCCCAAATACCGGGAACCCATTCAAATTTATGTATTACTTTGCTGAGAATACGTAAAATTATATTATTTCGTTTGCATACACTTTGTACATCAAAGAGATTCTTAAACTTTTGAAACTCCCGTAAGACTCCTTAATATGTCTGTAGTTACTACAGAAGCGGTCGTGGTTCAGAGCGGCTTGCATGGTCGTACCGATCACGTAGGTTAACTGAATACAAACACGGCCATAACCTAGGGTCTAGGGTTGGCATTTATCGCGACCATTTCCGTACTTCGCAAGTTATGTTAAGCCATTGGTGCCGGCTGCTATCACTAGATGATATGTAGTCAAAATCAAATCAAAATCAAAATGTTTTTTATTTAAGTAGATATTTTGCACATACTTTTAAATCGTCTTTTTTTCTACCTAGTACAAAGTTCCTACCACGCGGGACTTGTACACTCAACGTTTCGGGAAGTGTTTCCGAAGCGAGAAGAAACGTAGCGCCCAAAAGAAACTCGCTTCAACACATTTTTTTTAAATAATACTTTATTACTAATACAATGTATGTTATCAACAATACAGTTATTAGGAAAAGCAATACATTTCCAAATGTCTTTTTCATTCACATAATCTATTATCTTATAATAACCTTTTGAGCACAGACATTTTTTTACATGCGTTTTGAATTTGTTTTCAGGCAGATTTGTTACATTTTCTGGTATTTTATTATAGAATCATACACATTGCCCCACAAACAACTTTTTAACTTTGCTCAGTCTCGAATAGGCAATATCAATGTTATTTATATTCCTTAGGTTAAAATTAGTTGTTAAGTCATGTCGGAGACCTTATAGGTGACTTGAAAATTTCTATCACTAGGCTGGCCACTAGTAAGCATTAATGATGCGAATACTGTAAAACGGTACTCTTTACAATAAGGTTTGTTGTCATTTTTAACCAGATTATTAGGTGAACATGACATGTTGTACACAGTACACATACCGATATGTTCTGTTGTATTCACAGATTGATTTAACTAGATTATGATAGTAATGACGACAAAGCGTTTTGTCGTCACAAATAGAACTAGACAATATCGTAGGTATAACGAGATTCTAGTTACATGTACCATACATTTATTTCAGTTTGAATACTTTGTTTTTGACATATTCAGACCGATGAATAGAAATTTAAAGTATTACCTTACTGTTACACCATGTATATTTTCTTCAACTTTCTCCACACCATATATTAAGCTGTAATAATCAAATCCACGAGGCAATCAAATCTTAAGGAACCAGAGAAGCCTATAAATCGAACCACATAATATATTTTATGAGCGGACCAAAATACTTCAGAACCCCTGCGGAACCCCCTCGGTTTACTTATAAATCGCATCGCATTTTGGTTCTTAACCGTGAGCTCATTAAGTTCATATTGCATAGAGCTGGATATCGTTTAACGTCGCTTATGACGTCATCGTTTCCATGTCAAGTTACGGTGAAACCTGGAAAGGTTTTCTTTGTGGATTTTTCAGAACCATAATACATATTTAAAAAAAAACGGATGCCGAAATGAGTTACCAGTGATTTTAAAAATGTGACAGCTACACGTAACAAACTTTTGACCTCATCCATAATACTGTAGTTTTGGAAATTTTCGAACGAGCCTAAAAAAAGTTGTATTGTGATGGATTTCTAAAATATTGTTTTTGACATTTAGGTACTATGAAAATTTATTTATTTTTATTAAAATCCAAAACCCATGCAGTTTCCCAATCACGGTAAGGGACAGTATTTCGGCTGCAAAAAACCATTTAAACAAATAGTCTAACTTTCACCGCTGCACCATCTATAGCTATAATCATTCGAGTACTGGGGACGCGACTATCGGCTCGGATCGTGACGCCACCGATAGGACGATGACGCAACCACTATGACGTCAGCAAAGAAGGTCGATGTAAGCGATTGTTACCGCTATCTATTTTGGTCCTTAGTTAAAATTGACGTTACGCTGGCTGTTATAACTATGCGTTCTTCTTCTTTCGTGTGGCACATTTAACCGTTCTATCCACAAGGTATAGACGGCGGTTGCCTAGTGTTGCACTTAGCATCACCCGCGGTCACATGTAGGGCATTTTTAGATTTTCACCTATAACGGACTTGTGCAACGCGACCATCATACACATCTAGAAATCAGATGTGCAGATTTCCTCACGATGTTTTCCTTCACCGTTAAAGCACTCGGTATGAAAAAAATATGGGTGAAAATATACTATGCGTTGAAATACATAAGGCAGCTTTAGTATGGGAAACTGAAATAAATTATAGATTGATAAAATACTTCATTCTGAGTAACCACTTAAAACTAGCGCACTTTTTTACATTAAATACTTAACCAAGGAATATACGTATAAAAATGTTAGTTTTTGATAAAAAATAAGAGACTGCTAAGACATTTTAAGACTGCGAAAGAAACTGCTAAGACATTCCTTCCCACTGCAACAAAAATTTTGCTGGCACAATCTCTCATGTTGCCCATTCTTGACTACGCCGACGTGTGCTACCCGGATATAAATGTCAACCTTCTAAATAAACTCGAGCGTCTTCAGAATCTTGCCATCAGATTTATCTTTAATCTCCGCAAATATGATCACGTGTCCCCGTATCGAAGAGATCTAGAATGGCTTCCAATTAGTCACCGTCGTGATCTTCACATCCTGTCACATCTTTATTCTATCCTTTTTCTTCCAAAATCCCCAACGTACCTTAAACAATGTTTCAACTTTCTATCTTCCACTCACAGTCGTCCTCTTCGTTCCTCCGATAACCTCCGTCTCCACATGCCTCCTCACTCTACCAATTTCTATGCCCACTCCTTTACCCTTCAAGCTATCCGCCTGTGGAATTCCCTTCCTGTACCAATCCGGCAAGCCCAATCCCTGCACTCTTTTAAAAAATCTTTAAAAGCATATCTTCTTGACCTCTGATGAGCTCTTCACTTCTCCATAGTTAACTTTGGTAATTATATGTTTATATATATGAATATATCATTTATTTTTAGTTATATGAAATGTACTTATATATTTTATAATGTATGTATTTATAATGCTAGTTTGTATTAAGTACTTTAATTTGAAACTATGTTTTAAATTTTTGTTTTATGTAATTGGTTTATTTTTAAGATACTCGTGCGCTACCTACCTGTATTTTATGTTTTGTCTCCGTGTCCCCGGGTTGTCTGGAAGAAATCGCTTTCAGCGATAAGATCGCCCAGGTTGCACCACTACATATCTTTATATTTGTTTTTATAATGAAATTGTATTTTGTGTGCAATAAAGAGTATTTATCTATTTATTTATTTTATTACATTTTTTTTGTTTATTAAATGTGGGAGTTTTCAAGAAAGCCCGAATTTCATTTATTTTCATTTATTTCAAGTTTCAAGTTACCAGTTACAATTTTCATTTACTTTGAACTGTGTACTAGATATTAACCTGTATCACACAGTTCTACATGAGTTACATTTATCATTTTAAAATAAAGAGTACCGGTCTTATAGTTACATTATGAGGTAAACAATTTGTAAACATAATAGGTATTAAAAATAAAAGTAACTGAATATAGTAACAGTTTTATATGCTTGCATGTATGTGTGTGTGTGTGTGTGTGTCAATGTGTGTGTATGGGTATGTGTATTAGTGTGTGTGTGTACCTAAATGCTAAATGTGTGTGTATTTTTGAGTGTTTACTCGAGTAGTTTTTCCGTAGCTTGATAATTAAGGTTTTTAAGATATTTACTGAGTAACGTTTTTTTCTCATTTTTTGTCTTATCCTGTAAATCAATAGTTCTGCTAATTTTATTGTAAACAGAAGCTGATTAAATGAAGTGTGCCTTCTTGCGAAATTAGTTTTTATTTTAGGTATTTGTAAAATTATTATTACTTACCACAATTAGTTTTTTCAATACATTCCTGTATTTTTAGATTGAATCCAATATTTTTGTGCGTGATGCAATTTTAAAAGACATGTAAATTCATATAAAAACAAATTGTGAACTTATTTTTACAAACCTCGTCGTTATACGTTATTAAAATTTTTACGCTACGTAGAAAATAATACATACCTATTAATAATAAATAACCTTGGTAAGCCCGCTTCCATCTTCGGCATCATCATCACTTATCATCAGGTGAGATTGTGATTTAAAAAAAAGTGCCTTATTTGGGTACAGAAACTTAGGTTCATAATACTCTCAATTCTTCTTAATTCTCATATAAATAAATAAATAGGTATGATGGGCCTCGTAAGCATTGGTCTGCCACCCGTCTAGGAGAAAGAAAACTCCGAAATCAAACCCAGCATGGGGTCACCGTTAGGCGCGAGTAGGGTGTAACCCGAAAAGCGGCGGTCTTCTGCAGTCAAACTGGCTCCACACGTATTGGCTTGCCTTTCCTGTGGAATCAGCCAGCGAGGCCGAGAGGGTAACGTAAGTCCTGTGCAGCCCTGCGTTTCCTCAACTCCGTCCCTGCACAGACTACACAGAGAGGCCGCTCAATACAAACCACCAAAATCCCTAGCATATACATGCTTATAAAGTCACACGGTCGCCCGAGGCAAGGTTATGATACTGTGCGATCGTGACCTCGCCTAGAAAGACCGCACACGTCTATAAGCATGTATGTATATGCTTAGGACTCCAGCAGCGGTCTGCACCGAGCGGTCCCTCTGACTTACTCTGTGGTCCCGGGCAGTGCAGTGTCTGGTGAGAGGTTACTCCACCCACAGCAGTTTTGCTGCGTGCTTAACAACACGGAATAGCGCCAAGATACTGCAGAAAATCGTCTGTAATTAGGGTTGCCAAGTGTGGTGCAAAAAAACCAGACAAGTTGTTTTATTTTTATTAATTTAACAAAATTATCAAATTACAATAAAACTTAAAAATTTTTGGTCCGGTTTACCAAGGTTTTCTTGACCGGACAGACATAAGGAAAACCAGACTGTCCGGTCGGAAACCGGACATCTGGCAACCCTATCTGTAATAGACGCAGAGGCCATTGATGACGTATTAACTATGCGTTCTTCTTCTTACTTCTTAGTTGTTACTTCGACTTGTTATTTAAACGATGTAAACAGATGTAATCAGTTAGAAATAATTTGTGAATAATTTATGCCAGCACTATAATTTGGCCACCAACGTTGATGACATTCTGGTTACCTTCGTATGTAGTAGAGAAGGGTTATAAACAGCGTGAATTTTTACTGCCTTATACAAGGCTATTGGTACGTAATACCAATCCGGGAGTTGACTGCATGAAAAATAAATTACGAAATATTATTGACTAAATAGCTCTTTATTTGAAATTTATGAAAAACTTAATCACTTTAATTTTCATAACATTTTCAATTTTTAATTTGTAAGAATATCCTAATAAGTATGAAAACTACTATTTTGAACAGTGACGTCATCGTACAAAATTTCAAATATTTTTAGAACAAAAGGCCGTTTTTGACATTTGATAAAAAGTAACTCAAATGACTATCAGTCAACTACCGGATTACAAAAGAGCATTTAGAAGAAGACTGATATGTTTTTATGCCAAGTTACTAAGTTTAATATCGAAACTAGTAATGAGATTCAAATCTGATATTAAATTATCATTAATTATTTGATTCTACTTTATTAAGCTTCAATTGTTTTTGATAACAAAAATATCTATTGCACATTTCCAATGCAAAATTATTTACTTCTATTTCAGTAACAAAACTGTTTGTTTCATAGCAACACGATCGCCATATTGTTTTAATCGAACTGTGTTGAATCTTTTTATGTTTTTCTGTTCTTGTAAGTTGTTTTGAATGCAATTGCAATTACGTACACTGACTTAAATAGAATTGAATTAAGCTTTTTTTCTAAGACTTCGTTGAAATCACAAAATAAAAAGATTGATATTACAAAATTTGGCTAAACAGATGAGCAATTTGTATGAAAATCTCAAATTTTTAATGTGACCTTTTCACCAGAATCGTAGAAAAGAAGCCGTTAACTATTTATGATGATTATATGCCCTAGTTAACGGGTCCTGCAGTCCTGCATCTATTTTGTAACACCCTGTATATCCTAATAGTTGGCATTCACCCGACCTGTCCCCAGAGGACTTATGTTAATCTCACAACGAAACCAGTGAACTGGATACAATTACGAGCATAATTTTGGTATTTCGTGGAACTGACAAAGTCATGTAAAGTTCAGCAAAAGCGAACTGGTACCTATAAGTTAGGATTTATTACGCGTATCTGGATCAATAATATTACAACGCTAACGAATGTAAGTACATTATAACATCTCATCTCACTAATATTATAAGTGCGAGAGTATGCATGTTTGTTTGTTCCATTTTCACGCCGAAACTATTGAACGGATTTGGATAAAATTTGGTAGGTATTATAAATGCGAAAATATGGATGTTTATTTGTTCCACTTTCACGCCGAAACTACTGGTAGGTAGATAGATAAAGCACTCGGCTAACACATAGGATACTTTTCATTCCGGAAAACTCGTGGGTTCCCGGAGGAATAGCTAAAAACTGAATTTTTTACTTTGTCACTAGATGGCGCTGCCTTAACGTTTTATTTCTCTGTGGAGTGGACCCAATTCTGAAGTTCACGCAGACGAAGTCGCGGGCGGAAGTTAGTAACTACTAAATATACAAGGGCGTCGCCAAGGAGGGCAGGGAAAGCAGCGCGGTCTTCAAAAATGATATAGAGGTTTCTAATATATTTTTTTCTAAACTGAATAGTTTGCGCGAGAGACACTTCCAAAGTGGTAAAATGTGTGTCCCCCCCCCTGTAACTTCTAAAATAAGAGAATGATAAAACTAAAAAAAATATATGATCGACATTACCATGCAAACTTCCACCGAAAATTGGTCTGAACGAGATCTAGTAAGTAGTTTTTTTTTTAACACGTCATAAATCGTAAACCGCAATTTACCTTTCATTCAATCAACTCAAATATAAAAATATAAAAAAACATTAAATTTCATAAACACTACGAACTA
Source organism: Coleophora deauratella (assembly GCA_958295455.1). Lineage (NCBI taxonomy): Eukaryota > Metazoa > Arthropoda > Insecta > Lepidoptera > Coleophoridae > Coleophora > Coleophora deauratella. Next base: position 3,176,872 of record OY282416.1, on the reverse strand, counting down.
CAAGGACTTTTATATTATGTTACTTATGTTTTTGAAACTTACGTACATTTTCATACCGACTGGACTGCTTTAACAAATAATACAAATACAAATAATACAAATAAATTTTATTGACGAAATAACATACATGCATAAATATACCTGTTACATTGATCTCCACACTAGGCAAAGCCTGTATCGTGGAGGCCGAAATGAATGAATATACTTCATGTACAATATTTAACTTAATTTATTTAACTTATATTTAGGATACTTGTACTTATTGTCCTACGGTGTGTGTCTAAGAGTGTGTGTGTGTGTGTGTGTGTGTGTTTTGGTGAGGGAGTGTGTGTATGTGTGTGTGTCTCTGTGTGAGTGTGGGTGTTTTTTTGTGAATGCATGCGTGTGTATGGTATATTATGAGCAAGGTAGTTGAGTCATTTTGCTCTTATTTTACGATTTCTAGTAACATCTCTGTTTCTTTGTAGCTTAAAGTGTTTAGGAACTTTTGTAACATATTCTTACGTTTGTATCTGCCTACCACAGTTATATTTAGGCGATTACTTATTTTGTTGTATATATTAATGGCACGATAACTTTTGTGTCTCTGTGCGAATGTGTAACGGTGAAGGGTAACATCGTGAGCAAAACCTGCACATTTGATTTCTAGTTGTGTATGATGGTCGCGTTGCATACGTCCGTAGTCGTTGGTGTAAATCTTAATTGCCCTACACGTGACCCGGGAGTGATGCTAAGTGCAACACCAGGCAACCGCCGCATATACTCTGTGGATAGGACGGTTAAATTGTGCCACACGATAAGAAGAAGATAAGTAATACTTAAAGTACTGATATATAAGGTGCTACTTTATTAGTGCCCGATATTTTAGTCAGTGCTTCTACTCCTGATTCTGATAAAATTTCCCCAAGGAACCCATAGTTAAATCGCAAAATTTTTTTTGGACTCTTCATACAAATCGATCAGCCGAGCAGCCAAATTAGTATGAAGAGCCCAAAAAATTTTTTTGCGATTTGACTATGGGTTCCTTAGGAAAAGTTGATCAGAATCCGGAGTAGAAGCACTGACTAAAATATCGGGCACTAATAAAGTAGCACCTTATATACAGGGTGTAAGGGACAGGTTTCCGAAAACTTTAAGGGCTTGCTCAGTAGACGAAACTGAACAACTTTCCACAAGAATTTTATTCAGGAAACGAAAAAAAAAATCGGCTTCTCCATACAAAATTATAAACTTGATTAGACAGTTTGTATGGAGAAGCCGATTTTTTTTTTCGTTTCCTGAAAAAAATTCTTGTGGAAAATTGTTCAGTTTCGTCTACTGAGCAAGCCCTTAAAGTTTTCGGAAACCTGTCCCTTACACCCTGTATGTAAATTATTTATTTATTTTATTTATAAGTTCGTTTTTAGAATAGATATTAGTTTTAAATGTTAATTTCATGTACTTGCTTTTGCTTTGCACAGCCCAGTATTATGTATAAGTTTCCATTCATCAGGTTGTCTGGAAGAAATTGCTCTAAGCAATAAGGCCGCCTAAATTGTACAGCTACATTAAATATTTGACTATCATTTATTATATCTCTGTGCAATAAAGAATATTTGATTGATTGATTGATTAAAATATTAAAAATTAATAAAAAAATCTGTTTTTATATTTTAGTATAGAATAACAAATTATGATAATAAAAACTACTATTTCACTAGACTAATCTAGTGATATAATTAAATTACTACTGAATTACCGTATTATAGTCATATCCCTAGTAAGATAGTTATAAACGTCTTACGTTAATACGTAAGACGTAATAATACGTAATAAGACGTAATAAGACGTAATAATTTAAGAGGAGAAAGGTGAGGACCCTACAAAATCTTTTCTCAAAGTAACATCTGGTTTTATCAAGTCCCCAAAGCTCACCAGTAACACAATAAGCCGGTGCCATCGTTTGGGTCACATGTCCGGAGACAAACCCCGGCCTCTCTTAATTAAATTCAAGGAGCTGGATACACGGGACAAAGTTTGGTTTGCCAAGACCAGCCTCAAAGGTACAGGCGTAACGCTGTCGGAATTCCTGACGAAGGCCCGACACAGTGTCTTTCTAACCGCCAGACAGACCTTTGGTATATCAAAATGCTGGACTCGTGATGGCTACATCTTCGTAATAGGATCGGATGAGAAGCGCTATCGCATCACTACGTCCGCCGAATTGGAAAAAATTCCAGGCTCATCCGCCTCCTCCAGTGGTGATCTGCAAGCCCAGCCGATTGCTACTGCCTCCCCAAAACCTAAGAAGAAGTCGAGGAAATAGTTCTTCAGTTCTGTCTTGTTGTGTTTTGCCATATCTTTATTGCGTTTTTGTAACTGCCGCTAATCTTGTATACCTTTTTTTACCCACATTTATTTTGGAATAATTCGAAGTAACACAGTAAACAAACCTTTTCTGTTGTCAGTGTCAAGTGTCATTCAACAAGGTTACGTTCCAGAACAGCTATTTTAAGTTTCGTTGTGCTTTTTTATTTATGCGGCTCCGACTACATGTTTTTTTGAGACTTGTAATTTTATTGTCGGCAGTTATTATCATTTTTTTTATTTTTCGTGTTTGTTTAGCTTTGATTCAATAATCATCTGTTAAAACTTTTGTTTAGTAATTTTATAAGAATAAGTTGGATATTTCATTATTTTGTAAGTCTAACTGGCTGCTGGAAGGTGAAGCAAAACTAAGGTGTAATAAGCTTCCTATTTATAATATTTCATTTTATATTTATTTATTAATATTTATTTATATTTTATGTTATTCAGTAGTACTGATATTCATAACCAAAGCAACCAATACTTTTCTCTTTCGTCAACTGACGAAAATAGCAGTGATGACAGTTTTCATAGTATTCCCGTTTCTCTGACTGATTATTTAGTATCAACTTTTTCTGATTGTCCTAAAAATTTTAACGTTGTGCATATTAACGCACAAAGCATACCTGCGCACTATTCTGATTTCTTAGCTACCTTCGACAACAATAACATTCACGCTATCTTAGTGTCTGAAACTTTCTTTCATCCCTGTCTTCCTTCTACTTCTTATTCTCTGCCTGGCTTTATTCTTGTACGTAATGACCGCACTAATACCTCTCATGGAGGTGTAGCCATCTACCTACGCAGTCATATACCGTACACAGTGATAAGTCGGTCACCTCAACCTCCTCCCCCAAATACGGCGGAGCATCTTTTTCTTGAGCTTACTCTCTCTCATAATAAAGTCCTTCTTGGCGTTTTCTACAGCCCGTCTCTGAGAATAAATTATTTCGCTGCTTTTGAAAAGCTTCTCGAAGATGTTGCCGCTCCCTACCCACATACTATTATAATGGGTGATTTCAACACGTGTCTGATCAAAGATGATGCCCGTTCACGTTCTCTCAATAATATCGTTAGTTCTTCTAATTTACATATACTTCCTTCTAAAGCTACTCACTTCTTTCCGGGCTGTGTTCCCTCTCTGTTAGATCTTTCCATTGTATCTTCCCCTAATAACGTTTTTAAGTATGGGCAGCACACTGCTGATGCGTTCTCGTATCACGATTTAATTTTTGTTTCATATAAAATTCGCCCCCCTAAACCTAAACCTCGTGTGCTTATGCTACGCAACTTTGGTGGTATGGATGTTGAACGTCTCCGTGCTGACGCTAGCAACATCGATTGGTCTGTACTCGATCGGGCTAGTACGGTGGATGAACAAGTCATCATCTTCAATTCCTTGCTTTTAGATCTCTACAACGTTCACGCACCTATACGTCCCGTCAAGGTTAAGCACCTTCCTGCTCCTTGGCTTACCGAGGAGATTAAATCTTTAATGGACAAAAAGAACTATGCCAAGTGCAAGTACAAAACGGATCCATCGGAACGGAACAAAAACAAATACCACCGCCTGAGAAACCGTTGTAACATGATGTGTAGGGACGCTCAAAGACGCCATATACATCAGTCTGTTGAGCAAGGTGACCCTTCCAAAGTATGGAAATTTTTACGATCTTTAGGCATAGGTAAATCCCAAAAAGACTCTTCTCCGACTGGCATTAACCTCGATTCTTTAAATATTCATTTTTCCTCCACTTCTGCTATTGATAGCATCACTAAAACCCAAACACTTGATTTCCTCTCTAAGCAACCAACTCCTAACTTTTCTCCTTTTACTTTTTGTCAACTTTCGGTTGGGGATGTTGAGAAGAACATACACGCAATCACATCGAATGCAGTCGGTAGTGATGAAATTAGTCGCAATATGGTCCTCCCTCTAATCGATATCCTTTCTCCCATCATTACCAATATCCTTAATAAATCCCTTTCCTCAGGCTCCTTTCCTAACATTTGGAAAGAAGCGCACATTATCCCCCTTCCCAAAAAGTCTAGCCCCTCAGGTCTATCTGTTTATCGTCCTATATCTATTCTACCTTTCCTTTCCAAAGTCCTTGAGCGCCTAATCCACAGCCAACTGAGCAAATTCCTGGTCGCAAACAATCTCCTTAACCCTTTCCAATCAGGTTTCCGTCCAGGCCACAGTACGACTACTGCGCTTATCAAAATCTCCGACGACATCAGATCTGGGATGGAAAACCAGCAATTAACAGTTTTAACACTTTTAGACTTCAGTAACGCTTTTAACACTGTCGATCATAGCATACTGCTTGGGTTGCTAAGTGCTATTAACATCTCGCCAACTGAAGTTGACTGGTTTCGTAGCTACCTGTGCGGACGCCGACAACGCGTACGTATTGAGGACTCTTGCTCCTCTTGGTGTACAACCAGCGCGGGTGTACCACAGGGTGGCGTCTTATCTCCTCTTCTATTTGCGCTCTTCATTAATTCTATTTCCCTTCATATTTCTTCTTCTTCTCATCTCTACGCAGATGACCTTCAAATTTATTCCCAGGCACCTTTAGATTATCTATCTCAGGCTATTAATACCACAAATGAGGATCTGAACGTTATCTCGAAATGGAGTAGATCATACGGCTTAAACGTCAACCCTACTAAAACACAGTGCATTTTAATTGGTAGTCCTTACTATGTTTCTAGGATTGACTACAATAAACTGCCACCCATTGTTTTTAATGGTGTTCCTGTTCCTTACAGTGCAAAGGTGAAAAACCTTGGCATCATTTTTGACCAAACTTTTTCCTGGGTCCCTCAGGTGGCCGAGATCAGTAGGAAGGTGTTTGCCTCTAGTCGTTCTTTAAACCGATTGCGCAATTTTCTCCCCACTGCCACCAAAATTGTGTTAGCCCAGTCTCTTCTCCTTCCAATATTAGATTATGCAGACACGTGTTACCCCGACCTTAATATTGATCTGGTGAACAAACTAGAGCGTTTGCAAAACCTTGCCATCCGGTTTATTTTTGGGCTGCGGAAGTATGACCATGTCTCAGAGTATCGTAAGCAACTAAATTGGCTCTCTGTGCGTTGTCGAAGGGATGCTCACTGTCTTAATCTATTATATTCAGTCTTGTTCGATCCTCGTACTCCTTTCTATCTCAAAGACCGTTTTCAATATCTCTCTTCTACTCATACTCGTCCTCTTCGATCAGCTGACTCTCTTCGCCTTTACATCCCACCTCATACCACCAATTTCTATTCCAATTCCTTCACTATCCGTTCTATCCGACTGTGGAACTCTCTTCCTGAATCTATTCGTCGTTCTCCTTCTCTTCATATTTTCAAGTCGCAGGTGAAAGCGCACTTTTTAACTTCTTAGTTATTTACTGTGTCCTTTAAAGTTGGTTGTCTTTGGTTGTATTATTATTATTTTGTTATTTAGTATTACACTGTAGTATAGTATGTAATATATATGTATTTATTTATGTATTTATATAAGTGTATTGTATGTATTAATAAGTATATATTTATAGTATGGTCTATGTATATTAGTAGTTTCTTAAGTTCAGTATTTACTTATTTCTTTTTTTTTTTTCTCATTATTGTTATTGCGCACTACCCTATATAAGGTTCTTACGCGATTTCCTTCACCTAAAGGTTGTCTGGAAGAGATCGCTCTTTAGCGATAAGACCGCCTACCTGTATAACTTTTTTTATTTTAATGTTGATGTTTTTATTTTCCTGTTTTGTTGTGCAATAAAGTGTTTTCATTCATTCATTCAATTTATGTTACGGCATTTAATTATAACCCTAGGGATATAACTATATCACGGCTTTAACTATCTTACTGCGACATATACATCTGAATTTTTCAAAAACCAAGAATGCTAGCTTAATGAAATACATTGTATTTGATAGACAATTAAATGTTCCTTGAAAGAAAGTAATAAAACTTCTTAGTTACTGTAAAGCTATGCTATAAAAAAATACAAAACACAAAAAAATGTTTTTATTTTTGTAAAACGAACTAAACATTTTCTTCTTCTGTATTATATATGGACACTCTCCCCTTTGCTTAAGGTGACCTCACAACTTGTTGGTAAGATCCGGTGAAGAATGCTAAACCCATTGACCGCTCTACGCTACTTACTTACAAATCGTGCCCCCACCGCCAATGTCAGGTTCAGCTTACAGAAATGTATGAAAATCTCAGATCCTAGCGCCTGTGGCACGGAAACCCTTTGTCGGCTCTAGCCGACTGTGGCGGTCAAAGTGTTAACGCAAGCCACGCACACACATATTATACGCGTGTACATACGTCATACTTTTATGTAGATAGTAGTAGTAGGTAAATAACTCGGACAATTTGTACGAAGTGTCCAGTGTGTGGCTAAGGCTCCATGATTATACCGCCTTGTCTTTACTTCAGTTATTATTTTTTCTGTCTAATTAAATTCAAAGTTAACGTCTTTGTAACTTTGTCTTTGACAAGCGGCAGACGGTTCTCCAGAAAAATGATAGCACTTTGCTGAAGCTTTTGCGAGAATCTGCTTGTACACTTTTATTTCATTATTCTGTACAAAAAAGAAACAGATAAATGGCACTTCTTATAAAAATCCTTACTAATATCATGTATAAAATTACTTAAATTATAAAAATAATAATAATATTATAATGCTAAAAATAATAATCAACGAACATACTGAACTGAATACATAGACTTCAGTGAAATAATTTAATGACCTCCCTTTCTAACACGTAGGAGCGAACGAGATTTATCTAATATTATAAAAAAAGCGGCCAAGTGCGAGTCGGACTCGCCCATAAAGGGTTCCGTAGCAGCAAGTAACATAATATAAAAACTAGCTGGGTGACCGAGCTTCGCACGTTCAATCGGAGCGTTTGTAAAAAAAACTGAAAACGACATATCCAGATGAACCACGCCAAAAATGGCAGAAAAATACTCGAACATATCAGTGCATGTTGTCATTCCTCTGTTCATTCCTTCAGAACTGCACGCCATCTGTTGTCGAGTAGCGCGGTCAATGTTAGCAACAAAGGGCTCCAAGGCCTCCCAAGTAATGTAATTCACTGGTAATTCACCTACTCGACAAAAGATGGCGCCATTAGTGAAATATATTTACAAAACAAAAAACAACTATCAAAATAAATTCCTTATTTGTAAGGATAAGTTTAGGTTTAGACCCTCATAGATCCATTGTAGATCCGAAACAACTAACCATAGATCGATAGAATTATTTTTGTTAGAATCGTTTTCGACAAAAATAAAAACAAAATTTAATGCACAGTAAATTCGAAACATAAACATTGTAGCAGTCGTTGATGTCTTTTATATAAAACTTGATAAATCAGCGCACGTCGATTTTAAAAAAAAATACTATCTTCGATAAAATAGGTAAAAAATGTACCTACGTCATTCACGCTGCAGCACCCGATTTGAAATGTTCCAAATCCATTTTTGGTGATTTTTAACCCCTAATCCTAAATTTTCTTCAAAAAGTTTCATGCCGTTTTCGAAATCCTCGGGACACCTAACTCGTTTAATAGTATAGGAATAATAATAATAACACAAATAAAAAGACAAAAAACAATAAAGTCTCGCGGGATTCGAATCCGAACCTACATAAAAAAAAAGCCAGCACCGAACCTTTAGGCCAGTTCGCGCTTGAAAGTAGTGTTAAAAATAAATATCATATGTGTAGTCATATTATGTAATTTCGCTCATATCTCCCTTAAATGAGTTTTTCGAAGATAATTCGATCGATCGATTTCTGGCGAGTTTTAACCCCTAATTCTAGATTTTCGTCACAAGGTTTCAAGCCGTTTTCAAAATCGTCGGGACACTTAACTATAGGATTCTTGTAGTTCGTTGTAGGTAAATTGCGGTTTACGATTTATGACGTATTAAAAAAAAAACTACTTACTAGATCTCGTTCAAACCAATTTTCGGTGGAAGTTTGCATGGTAATTTACATCATATATTTTTTTTAGTTTTATCATTCTCTTATTTTAGAAGTTACAGGGAGGGGGGGGGACACATTTTACCACTTTGGAAGTGTCTCTCGCGCAAACTATTCAGTTTAGAAAAAAATGATATTAGAAACCTCAATATCATTTTTGAAGACCTATCCATAGATATACGTATGGGTTTGATGAAAAATTTTTAACCACATCCCATACTGAAGGTAGAGCCTAAAGTAGACAAGAGTTCAAGGAAGAAGCTATCTTGGAATACTTCTCCTTCTCCCGACAGCCAGTGGCGTAGCGTGGGTTTTCGCCGCCCGGGGCCGATCGAAAATTTGCCGCCCCTTTCTATTTTGATCATTAGTAAAGAAAAGTCAACATACTATAATGTATGCTACGATTACTGGCCAAGAGTGAATCGGTGGGACTACGAGTAAACAGTCAATTACACGTCGACCCACCAGTGGGACAATGCGGTGGGACCACGAGTCGGGAGCGGAATAAAACTGCCAAATTCTGTAATCAATATAAAATTATGTACTTTTCGTATTTTTTTAAAGCAAAATCTTTTATACAATCGATGTTATATCGCGTTCGATTGCTAATTGCTTATATAGCTAAATTCGAAATCCGTACCTAATACTAATTGAACCCCGCTGGACATCGAACTTGCAACCTCCTGATGTGTAGCGAGCGCATTATATTCTTCCGTGGGCGAGCGCACATGAACATAATAAAAAAAAGCGCGAGCGAAGCGAGCGCGAAATTTTTTAAGATATCTAAGAATGTTTATGTTAAACCAACAAAAACCCTTTTACTAGGAGCGCTCAGCGCCGTTTCAGTTAGGGTAGGTAACCCAACTACCAGGGTGCTTGGCGCCCCCATGAGCTCGACGCCCTGTGTCTGTGCACGGGTGACACGACCCAAAGGCCGGTCCTATTTAAAATGTTATTGTGCACCGTTGCTGTACGGGTTTCATTCTTCATACGATAACATTTGTTTTCATGACGTTTTATCTGGGTCATGTAACTTTGAATATTTTTTATCATATATTTTGATCGCTCAATTTGCCGCCCTCGCCCCACGCCTGGACGTGCCTCGACCTTAGGTAATTTTTAATTACCTACCTTCAGTTTAGAGATGCTTCTCTCACAACTGGCACTGCTAATGGCAGCTGTTAAAAATATTCTTAACATTATGATAATATTTGGTAAACACTCTTCAAGGTTATAATATATTTTAGTAAGCCCAGTGAGCCAGACATAATTATGTATCTCTTTTTTAAAGTCTTGATCTGTTGCAGCTACAAAAGTACGAAGAAGTACACGCTCAAGTTTGAACTCTTCACTATTAGTAATATCTTGAGGAGCGTGATCTAAGTCCAGTTTATCGACGGCTAATAACACCTAATAACACTAGGTAAAAAAATATTTGGCACTCGCCGCCCCTATCCATGTGCCGCCCGGGGCCATGGCCCCCCCGGCCCCCCCCACGCTACGCCACTGCCGACAGCCACGTTCATGTAAGTGTCATTAACCTTTTTGTAGGAAAATACGTGAATGAGCCGGCCGTCATTGACTGACTGCGCGGACATGCGTTTTGATAATTTTGGGAAAATTTGTATGTCATTCAGTAGAATCAATTTATTAAAAAATATATTATAGGTATATTCAGAACAAGTATTTTTTGTACTTTCATCCCTTAGAAGGCCGTTGTTGACCAAAACAACACCCTGTATAACTGAGCGACGACGACGGTCACAAGATCGTATCCACAGGGGGGTGAGGTCGCTTTCAGAGAGCAGCAAGGAGTGTCCATGACATAAAGACTCTTTAGTCTGAGGAGTACTCGTATCCATAGTGTATGTAAAACTATTTATAGTATTCTGTGCCTTATCCTCGTAAGGCCTAACGTCCTATTTTTAGAACATATGCTTAGTAGTAATTCAGTCACAACTACCTAAAATTTGGACTGATTTTCGAACTCGTATTACGATTTGAATATTGGTTCCATTTCTGAATGAACCACATTTGAGTTCAAGCGATAGGGTAATTTTTTTAGGTCGATGGGCCGCGATGACTACTTATACCTGTCTAAATTTCGCTTGGGCCTTACGAGGTTAGCCTGAACTTATAAGGGTTAACCGAAAATAATAATAAAGAGATATTTTACACATCCATTATTTATTTTTCCGAGATGTAACAAAGACCCTAAAGTCAAGATGCCTAAGCTAATTTTCTCAAGACAATTTTTTCTAATTTCATTTCATTACGATTCATAATGATATGGGCCTGTTAACGAAACTAAATAAACAAATATTTTCGAAGAAACCCATACTGAATTCTCAAAAAATACTGACCTAAACATACAACTAATAAACTTGCATGAAAAGGTCAAACTGCTTAAGAATTTAATATGAGTTTCTCGAGAAAAGTTATTTAGTATGAAAGAGGAAGGCAGTGTTTACTTACTAAGTTAGGAAAAGATTTTTTTTTACAACAACAACAAAATATCCCGAGAAATAATATTGAATTACAATAATTGATTGACCGTTTCATATTGTTGCTATTTCTTTCTTGTGAATGCGCCAGAAGGAGGGTTAAGTTTTATCAATCTGCGGATCAAGACGAATCTAACGATAGCTCTCAAGCTAAATTCCATTTAGGGTACAGAGCGTGCCAAAGAAGTAACACATACAGGGTGTAAGAAAATTGGTGTAGGACCCGTTAACGGGGATTCTACTCATCGTGCTGAACAACTTTTGTTCTACGACTTTGCTCAAATCATAAATAAATGTTGGACATTTCATACAAATTGATCATCTGTTTTGTCATTTTTGTATAGAGAATCCAAAAATAATTTTGCGATTTGAGCAAAGTCTTAGAACAAAAGTTCGTCACCTGAGTGCTTATTTGTTCAATGTCCATAAGCAAAACTTTATACAACAAAGTTTTTACTGATTATTTCACGTGAATTAAATGAATGATTATTCGAGACTGAGTAAGGTAAATAAGTCGTTCATGGGGCAGTGTATAAAAATTTACAATAAAATACCTGAAAAAGTAACAAGTTTATCCGAAAATAAGTTTAAAACTTATGTAAAGAAATGCCTGTGTTCAAGAGGATATTATAAAACCATAGATAATGTAAATGACAAAGATGTGTGGACATGTATAGATCATCCAGCTCATAGCTTTAGTAATAACATCAATTGTAATAGCTATTAAGTTTTTATTTCAAAAAATGTGTTGGGGCGAGTTTCTTTTGGGCGCGACGTTTCTTCTCGCTCCGCTAACACTTCCCGAAACGTTGAGTGTACAAGTTCTGAGTGGTAGGAACTTTGTACTAGGTAGAAAAATATGACGATTTAAAAGTATGTGTAAAGCATCTACTTAAATAAAAAAGATTTTTGATTTTTTGATTTTTGATTTTCTTACACATTGCGTTTTCAACAGGTAATTAATTATATTTTTAATGTTCTTAAGACCTAATTTATAAAAATCATTCACAAATCGACAGAAAATTTTAACCTTATGATAACTGCATTTAAAAGCACTCAGGTGACGAGTTGTTTAGTACGATGAGTAGAATCCCCAGTTAACGGGTCCTACACCAATTTTGTTGCATCCTGTATATGTGTATGGATTTTGGCTTGAGTGGTGTCGTTAGATTCGTCTTGATCCCCAGATTGACATAGAATAATGCAGGGTTTAATTTCTTTTTTAATATGGTAAGGTTATTTTCTTTTTTTTATTGTAGTTTTGTCCCTGCCTTCTATACATTGTAATGTTTTATCCACTTGACAGTCCGTGCAGTTAGAAAAATGCTTAAAACTCTGAAACCACGGGGGCTATGATAATGAAAAAAAATACCACAATAAGTCAGATCTATAGGGATTACAATGGTATAAAAAATTAAAATAGAATAGGTACTGTGAGAAATGAACTAATAGGTATGCGTTTTTTTACAATAGTCTCCGCCATCCTTCTTGATAGTTTCGTCATATTTTACAACAAATACATTTTAAAGATGGTCACGTTATTACATAAGAAGGCTAAGGATATTATAACGATCATTTTGGTATATAATAGTTATAGAATTATGTATTTGCGGTATTGTAAAACTCACAAGAACACTTTAGAAACAAACACTCAACCACCGAATGATTTTTGATATTTTTTTCTCTTTTTTGTGTAACTCGCAGAGTAGAAACCTTCATACTAAATGATACCATGATAAATCAAGATTCATTCAGAATCGATAACCATATCGATAATTCAGTAAAACATTAAATAATCAACCGCAAAACTGGTAACTAAAGCTACCGGGACTGTCAAGAGAACCTTGGCATCGGTAACCAAAGCTACTATCGACTGTCAAGTCATTATGCTCTGTTGAAGTCTGTATTTTTGTTTCGAATAAAATAAATGTTTAAATCTGAATCAGATATGTAGGTAACTTACAAATTGTACTTACCCCATCAGGACTTTGTTTCTTGACTTCACAGAACTCGTTAAGAACATCCTGTAGTTTTCTTGTGGAATCTGAAAAAAGGGAACACAAACTGAGTTTTCCTAAAATTTCGTAAAACAAAAGTTCAGTTTGAAAATCGTATCATCGTTAATAGATTATTGCGGATAGACACGTGAACACAGTAAGGGTACTGCAAGTAACTTGGTTTTAAAGTTACTGTCTACAAAATTTATAATGCAAATCTAAAACATGGCAATGAGTACATTAAGAAATTGGAGACCTGGTTTCACGAGTAGAGCCCCCTGTTAACGGGTAATAAGCCTATTTTACGACTCCCTGTATAAAAAACTAGGTCAAAAAATCTAGCTGAAACAATTGAAGCTGCTTTTCCACCGGTATTGCGAGGCAAGGAGTGGACTGGAGTGAATAAAATTGAAATATCTAAGAAGAAGACTATTTCCACCGAAGCGAAGATGTGCGAGAAGAGAATTAATTTTTCCCATACAATTTAAATTCTCTTCCCTCTTCGCTTCACCGGTAGAAAAGCAGCTTCTACACTGAACTAAACTGAACTTAACAACTGAGGTAAAACTGAAAAACTTTTCTTCTTCAAAAAAAATCTGTTCAGCAAATCAGCAGATCTACTGAACATGAGAAATCCAAAAATATTTAGCGCAAGAGCCAGTAAAATCGCAAACCCCGTCCATTCATATCTCTTACCATAATATAAAACATAGGATCTAAATATAGAAGTTAGTTTGTTTGTCCTGTGGTAATTTACTAAAAGGTTCGGTTGACGTCAGACCACCCTTTATGATAGATAACTTCAATATTTCTAATTACTTTAAAAACATGGCTATTGCTAATGGGAAAGGCTATTTTGAACTCGTTTTGCGATACCAGAGGCAAAAATTTAATTTGTTGAAATTCATTTTGGGAATTCAGTATGGGTTCCCAGGAAGAAATGTTTACAGCTCATATTGTCCCTACTGTTGGGGAACGGGTCCAAGACGAATAGCAACCCACGTTTTAATATCCGGGAGAAGTGATAATACCCTGCATGTATGTGATACTACTCGCATCGCTCGGATAAGTCAACAAAAGCGTTGCGCCAAGATAAGGCAGTAACAAGTCTGTAAAAGACGTAGAGGCCATTGATTGAATGATGTTTTTTTTTATTATGTTAGGTGGCAAAAGGCTGACCACCCACCAGATGGAAAGTAGCTACCGCCGCCTATGAGCATCTGTAACTCCAGTCATAAGAGCTATCAGTGCCTTGCTGATCCTCGAGGGCTAAGATGGAATGTCTCTTAAGGGCGTCACACGGGCGCTATACTGTGTTATAAAATCCGCTACACTCGTGCACGGACGGCGAGTCGAGTGGGGTGACGTGAAGCTAATTTCACCATCTGCCTATGAGTATGGCAGATTTTAGAGTACAGTATAGCACCCGTGTGTGACGCACTTTATGCCGGAACACAGCGCGCTGCTTGCGGCAGGTATAGAACAAGCAGTCGTACCCATCCAGTCAGACTTTGCATATTAAGATCCTACCTTATCCTAGTAGTTACTTACAGGACGCTAGATCTTGTAACTGCTGGAACTCGGCCGGTGACAGTTTGTCCCACTGGAATCCACTGGGCGCCGGGTCGGGCATCGCCACCTACGACAAAAGAGATTACTGTTAACTCATTCAATTTCATGTCATCATCATCAGCCAAAAGACGTCCACTGCTGAACAAATGCTTCCCTGAAGGAATTTCGCGATGGCTGGTTTTGCGCTGTCCGTATCCAGTGTCTTTCCGCGACTTTCAGCAGGTCATCCGTCTACCGAGTGGAAGGCCTAACTACCTACGCTAGGTCTTCTGGTGCGCAATTTCATGTGTTTTATACTTGTTCTTTAACTTTTTATTAGTGTGGATATCCTTATCCTTCCTTTTTATCCTTTGTTATTGTAGTCAATAAAGAGTATTTGATTTGATTTTTATCTTTAATTCTGAAGCGGCCTTCCGTCTTTCATGTAGATTAACTACCTAGAGACACGGTTATAATTAGGATGGATTTGATTGTTAGAGGCTTTTTTTGTTTATTCCTGTATGTGAATTAACAGTGTTATCACATGGTATAGGCGGTGGAGGGCTGTAGGTATTTATCTCGAAGGTTTCTGTGCTTTGCAAGGCACGTTAAGCCGTTGATGCCGGTTGTTCTGTCATTAAAGGCCTCACAGGTGGCTTAAAAACTTCTGACATTGGGGTCAGTCAGCCCCACAATATCCACCAATTCGGACTTGGTGTGGTCTTCGGAGTGGCCCATGACCTTGCTCCGTGTCTGCGTGTATTAGGTCTGATTGGACGTATTTGTGTATGTATCAGTCTCTAGTTTCCATAATACAGGAAACCTACGTAGTTTGGGGTCAGATGATTGTGGCGATTTGTCCCCGATATTATAATTATTATCATTATTGTGAAGTGAACCATCCGATCGGTAATGGCGACGACTTCGACTCTAGGAGTCAACTTGTTGGCGCTGGTGCGCTCGAAAATGGCTTATATAGTATTACATCCTTGGTAACAATGAGAATTTCAACCGCTGTATACGATTAGGTATAATAATCTTACGTCAAAAACTAATAACGTTGCTGAGGACGGATCTATTTATTCCAATATGGGAAAAGTTTAATATTAAGCCTTGTAAGAACTATATTATAACTATCTGTAGTTCTACTGGTATTTGGCATGCGATCTCAGGCAAAACGAGTGTTTTTTTTTCACTTATCACAATGAGGCCATAAAATATACACTTATTCATAACCATTATCCCTTTCCATAAACTGGCAACACCATCATCGCATATATTCAGATAAAAACGTGTTAAGGCTGTGGCTACACGGAACACGGTTCGTTAAAAGACTTGTTGGTCGTACGACTAAATAAGTATAGTATTTAAGGGATAACATTAAAAATGATTTTATTGAATTATGGATGCTGAAATTTTAAAATAGTATACAGGCTGTAAATACGTCATATTTTAATCAGTGCTTCTACTCCTGAGTCTGATCAACTTTCCCTGAGGAATCCATAGTCAAATCGCAAAAAAAAACGATTTGTATGAGGAGTAAGATTTTTTTGCGATTTGACTATGGGTTCCTTGGGGAAGTTGATCAGAATTAGGAGTAGGAGCACCGATTAAAATATAACGCACGACTAGATTTACAGCCTGTATAAATAGTGTGATATTATAAAATCTACCTCGTTCATGTAACCGAAGCCTAAAGAGTCCACATAGCTCAGCGTTCGCATCACAGGATCTTATAATAGCAAACAAGATAAATAAGGGTCGATTCACGTCAAAACCTTCTACAATGATGGATGCAATTACAAGTCGACATTATCAAAATGACACCCTGTATATCAAAAAGGTGAGCCAATACTGTAACTAAGATTCTATTCTACTGATCATTCTGAACAACTTTTTTAAAGAATAATTTTTATTCGAGAAAAATTCTCAAGAAAAGAGGTTCATTAAATAACGAATTAAAAAACATGATTGCAAATCCCCCTTGATAGTCCAGCCAAAGCACAAAAGCAAGTGTTAGATACGCCAAACACTGCAGTGAATTATCTGTAATACACGCAACAGCTATTGTTTCGTAGATTAATTATTAGTCAGGCCAATCTAACAATACCACTTAATCCAAAATCTATAGATCGAACTACCTATCTATAGTTTTCGTACATGACAGGGACATAACACCTCATATTATAACCTAATAAATAAAATATAACCGTCGATTTGGGCACGGATCTCTCTCTTGTCCTTCCTCGGAAAGGTCTGACCATATCACAATATTTAAACATTCATCATCATCACCATTACCCGAAGGCTTTCTACTGCTGGACAAAGGCCTCCCCCAAGGATTTCCACACCCACCGGTCCTGCGCTGCCCGCATCCAGCGGCTTCCCGCAACCTTTACCAGGTCATCGGTCCATCGAGTGGGAGGCCTGCCTACACTGCGTAAAGCACTACATAAAGTACCACCACTCCCTGTCCCTCTCGGAAGGCGAACTCACCCCTTGTGGGTAAGATCAGGTGACGGTCGCTTAGCGCAAGCTACGCAATAAATACGTTTACGTGTGTACGTCATCTTTTTATGGTAGGTACGTAATTTTAACGAACATCACATATTTTTGCAGTTTCCAGAGTGTGACCATACTCCATACAAGGGGCAAAAGGGTAAAAATAAATTTAAACAATAATCTTCAGTTTATTGCGTTTATTTAAGGAGAAATCTTCATTTTACCCAGCGTCACGTAGCGTCTTTTCATTGTGACCGATCTGAGCTAAACGAGGAGATTATGTCGAAAAAGGCAGGTCCCGTATATTATTATTATTAATTCTGCTAGCATGTTGACCGTGTCAGCCTAAAATATCTCTAATAACATGATTACCCTGAGGATACGGTTGAAATTTGGTAATTTTCATTATTCAAAAGATATTATCCAAAAGGCAGGTAAAATAAAATAGACTCAGATAAAATTTGCTGATATATATAACTTTGGAACCCGTAATCCATTACGAAATTACTTTTCGGCTAGTTAAATCTTTGAGTTATCGACGTAGAAACAAATGGACTTCGGGTCAGCGCTTAAAAGTGTCCGAACCAAAAGAATAGTAAAACGCAAAAAGAGGTCTAATTTCGCGCCAGTCTTATTTTGGTCGGCCGGCTGACTGCACGTCCAAAATGGCGTACTGCGTCGTGAACAGTTGAAAAAACTATTCAAGTAAAGTGAAAACACAGGATGGAGTATTATATTTCCGGTAAGTAAACTCTTGCTTTATCATTTTAAAGTATTGTTTTGCTAAGAAACACAGTAGTTTATTTTAATTTGAATTACGCATTTAGTTTTTGATTTCCATGAGCGAACAATCGAACATCATAATAATAATAAACAGAATAAGCAGAAATGAAATATTTTATTTATTGTAGCTTTCCCCGAGATCATATACGTTGTGCACTATGGAAAAAACATTACAGCCGGATCGTGACGAGAGGAATACTTTGTTCCGAAAAAAATCCACTTTGTTTTTATATTTAAGCGTGTTTCTGTGTTTTTTATAAAAAAAAAAAACAAGATTCTGCAAAAATAAAAAATACTTATAAAACATAGCCAACAAAAAAACATTATAAGTGAAAGCTACTCCATTACTTCTCTGTCTTCACTCGAAGCTGCGTAAGGTGAAGTACGTTCCAGTCGAAGCTTCGTATGGTGATAAATTGTTGCAAACAAAAACAACCGTAATGCAATGACACACGATCTAAATGCAAATGTGTTGTTTCTATGCATATAACTACGTGTGTATAGGTTAACTGCGGACGCTTTTTTCGTGAATTATGTACTAAACCCGTCGTCCATTTCATTCTACGTCGATGCTTTGAGTGTAAAATATCTCGAATTGACTATGTTTTCCTTGGAGAAAGTTGATTAGTTTCAGCTGATTGATACTATTTACAAAAAAAAACTAATTAATAAAAAAAGAACGCATACACCGAATGTCTATCTATAAAAATGTTGATTTGATAAGTCAAACATAATAATTTGAATTTATTGTCGGTCTTGCTAAATATGATTCGGAATGCATCATGATAAACTTTTGAAGAAGCGATTGGTGGTTCAGTGCGGCTTGCATGGTCGTTAACTGACTACAGACATGGTTATATCCTGGATGAGTTTGACTGTTCGTGTTTATCTCGACCGTTTTTGTGTTTCGCAAGGTTTGGTTTCTATGCTTGGTGCCAGTTGACATCATTACTTCCCTCAGTTTTCAACCCGCCTATAAGGCCTCTGACATGGCTTAACGACTGTCATGTAATCTGCATAAGAAAGTCACCTCATAAGAGTCGTCAAGCCATGTCAGAGGCACAAAATAGACACAGAAGGTCCGCTCAATACAAACCACTAAAATCATAAGCATATACATGCTTATAGAAATATACGGTCGTTCGAGACAAGGTCACGATCGCACAGTACGTGATCTTGCCTACAACGACCGTATACGTCTATAAGCATGTATATGCATAGGATTTTTGTGAGCGTATTGAGCGGACCTTCTGTGTATCTATGTGTTTTGTGTCAGATGCCTTATAGGTGGCTTGAAAACTATTGACACACACGAACTTAACCCCCATGTGTGGAGTGAGGCCCAACCTTCACGAGATATCCTCCTAGGCCCATGACTTTTTTGGCTTTCTAATAATTACCGCCCAAGGTCCTACCCATAGGACTTTTAGTTAATAGCGGATTATGGCCTACTAGAAGGAACCTGGGCCGTAAAATAGACATAATTTTTTTTAAATAAAAATACGACCTTGGGTCTGAACGACTACTGGACATTTGGTCCTACGAGCAGGCCTTGAGGACTTAGGAGGGTATGGAAAGAGTGGCGACGCTTTGGGTTGGAAACCATTCAACTAGAATAGTTGTCGTTTGTCTAACCGAGACCAATGAAATTTTATGTGCGGTCACGTTTGCATTTTACTTACAGACGGGTCAAAAACCAGACAGAAGTAAGTATAATAATTTAACCAGTACAATATCACTGAGACATAATAAATATTTCTATCTACTGCAGTTGATGCAAGGGTATCATCAAATTACAGTGAGAATTTAATTTTCTAGACGAGTGGTCCAGACGTACACTAGCCCACAGAGATATCTGAACCCCTACTAAAGCTATTCGTGATACATGCTGTATTACGGAGAGGTTCAGATATCTTTGTGGCTGTCTGTACTATTCATAATTTATTGCTGTCTTGTTTAACAACAACATAAAACATAACATTCATTCTTTGTTAGAAACTGTTTAACATGATTCGTTTTGATATTGTTGACTGACTCGGTGGCTAAGTGGTTAGCGATCCTGACCTTTGATCCGAGAGTCGTGGGTTCGATCCCTACACAAGGCAAACTTTTCTGTGATGAGCAGAATTGTTTGCTCTGAGTCTGGGTGTATAATATCTACATAGGGTAACTTTAAATTTGTTCTTGATACGAAAGGCTATGCATGTGCTCATCATAGCAAACAACTTTCCCTAAGGACCCCATAGTCAAATCCCAAAAAAAATTGGGACTCTCCATACAAATCGATCAACTGACCGGCCAAATTAGTATGGAGAGTCCAAACAATTTTTTGCGATTTGCCTATGGGTTCCTTAGGGATCCCTGGCGGGCAGTGGTCGAGAGCGGACGCCGCCGTCGCCGCGCGGTCCAAGCGGCGCGCTTTTGTTTAGAAATTCCTTTGTTTCGCTTATTGCAGGACCCGTGCGCCCGAGCGCTTGCGCACCCTTATCGTGATGTGACGTGAATTAAGCTTGAGTTTGAAAATTAGAAACTTTTAAAAATATTTTTCATAATGTCATATAACAAAACAATTCGCAAACCTGAAAACGCGAAGAATTCGATGGTGTTTCACAAAGGAGGAGATTTAATACCATATAGCCGAGAACCCGGTGAGACCTTTCTGATTTACAACGCATGACTTGAAGGATAATTATGAGTAGGCGTAGGCTGGTACTGGGCCAATGAAATCAGCAATTTTCGGTCAAAGACGATCTATCTTTGTTTCATGTATGTTCTTTAATTGGTAACACAAGTTTCAGGTAATTGATGGTTTATCGTATGTATTGTGTGTAATATTAGAAATTCTTTATTTGTGTGACGTGTTCATATTAGTGCGATTGGGTGTTCCGTTATAAGTGAAGAAGACAAAAATCCGCGCTGAATATGAAGCCCACAACATTTTTCGAAAAATATATTTCGTGTATAAAGAAAGGAACTAACTGTTATGAATTCTTTACACAGAGGAAGATTCTGAGAACCACAAAACTTGAAACTTTAAGAGGAAAAAAAAATACCTTACGTAATATCATAAGATAAAATTGAGTGTTTTGTGTGCATGTTGTTAAATATATTTTGTGTGATCGTGAGTGAAGTGTATAATATACATTAGATAATAAAAGTGTCATGTAGTACCAGTGGGCAAAAATTGTGCACCTAATACCTATTATAATACCTACTTAAGCATGTGAAATTTGTGTGAGTATTGTCATGAGATTCCCAGCAACACTAAAACGAAGTTATTATTTTCCCCCTTTTTATGTTCTACTGTCTCCGATTTTTGTAAAAGTTGCGCCGCGCGCAACCAGCTTTCAAAAGAATCTCCACATCTGGCTTGGATGAATAAATAAATGAAAAAAGATAAAGTCAAGACTCTAACGAAAACCATTAGAGTGGACAGCCTAGCTACCAGAACAATAGTTTCGGATTGACTGAATATCATAAAAATTATGGAACATTTATCAACGAAGAAAGAACTCTGTAGAAATTATAAAAACAACAGCAAAAAAGGAACTGATGCGGACAAAGGGCAAACCTTCGTCACGACTATTGTAAGATGAGCAACTTTAAACTTTCGGGTTTCGTAAAAAAACCTACGATTGGCTTTCTTACGTAGGAACAAAATATCAACCAACCCCGAGATAAACACATCTGGCAACCATAAACTCAAGAAACGGCAGGCAAGCAACAATGAATATTGAGGCATTGTGTTTTTTTTTCGGCAAGCATAGTTTTATGACTGCCGTCAATGCTAGGACGTTATTACAAAGTAATCAAGAAGACCAAGTAAGATAATACGCTGGGATTAACGCAATATTCGAAAAATAACACCAAGAGCTTCTACACAACATGATCTACGATGAAAAATAGAGAGAAGAAATCACAACAGCTAGAAACTACTTTAACACATCGGCTGCTGAAAAAATATTTTCAATTCTTGAAACAACAAAGAGCTGAAAAACTGCGAAGCTGACTTGAAAACCGACAACAGCAGATATCGTACAAAGGCAAGAAAGCCGAACATACCATCAACGCTCATCCCGCAAGCAATATCCCCCCTCTCCCTCATTCCTATATTGGCGTCAGGCTGCATAGCCCGCTGATTGTGATCGACTGGTTGCGGCTGGTCGGTCAACCTCTCCCATCCCAGAACGTGTCTTTCCTTATAAACACTGCGCCCCCTGGTTTATCCGGCTTGCCCGGGTCAGTCGATACCGACTTGCTGGGAGTGGTGCATATGTTCATGTTTTAGAAGGTTTAGACAGCATCAAAGTTTGGCGATATGAAGCTTCCAGGAACGCAAAGAGAAATCAATAAAAATAAGATGTTAAGTAAAGTACGTTAAATATCTACGTATACTACATATAAGTTTTATGAGTGGAAATAGTGTTTTCTGTGAATTGTAAAATATTGTATAATCTCTAGATTGGGTGAAGTGTATACAACTATACAGATAATGCAGTGATAGGTGATACCGAATAAATGCACTAAATAATAAATTCATTAATATTGCTAGTATATTGCATTTAGACGAGATATGAGACAGCATTGAAATTTGGCGATGAGATTCCCGGGAACGCAAATAGAATGTAAAAGAAGTATTTTTTTTCTTTTAAAAGAATCGCCACATCTGGTCTGGCCTGGATAGTGATAAAGTTAAGATTCTAACAAAAACCAAGCAACCATTAGAGTGGACAGTGTAATTACGAGAACAAAGCTTTAAGACCGATTCAATAACATCAAAAATTATGAGACATTCGAAAAAAACACGGAAGATACAACTCCGAAAAAAGGATAAACAGCAAGGACACCCCGATGCAGGACAATGAACAAAGCATCAAGTCGCAACGGAATAAAGAAGAAAGCTTATTCATCCGACATCTTGATACCGCTTAAAACGTACACTGACAAAGCATAGAACCTAAAAAGACTGTACCATGGAATCTGAAGACACCCTTCTATTTCAACTACTTCAAAACAAGCAGTTATACTTTCCTCCCTGTATATGTTACACACCAAGTATAGTATCTATCTTCCCCATACTGGCTACACGATGACCTGAATTCGGGCTGGTTCAATCTCCCATCTCTCCTCATCCTGACTGCGCCGCCCTACACTCCTGTCCTATCTACGCCCCTCTCTGGTTTCTCGGACCTCCGCGTCCTTGCTGCAGTAATGCTGGCTGGAGGGGGGCTTGAACTGAACTGAACTGAACTGAATTTGCCTATGGGTTCCTTAGGGAAAGTTGTTTGTTATCATGAGCACATGCATAGCCTGTCGTATCAAGAACTAATTTAAAGTCATCCTATATATGTATGTATTTAAAATGTATATGTGTATGTATATCAGTCTCTAGTTCCCAAGATACAGGGAATCCTAGTTTGGGGCCAGATGACCGTGTGTGATTTGTCCCGGATATTATATTATATTATATTATTATATAATATATATTATTGTTGTGAATTTTAAAACAGAGGATTTTAGTAATTTAAGGCTCCATGTGTCAGTATTGGATTTCGTATACGTTCGATTTATTTTGCTCAAAACTGGAAATATTTTGTAGCTTTTTTTATGTTATTTAAAAATATACGTTGCCAATTTAAGTTACGTATAAAAATGATGTCGATAAAGGTAAAACATCCGTATAACTTTTTATCAATTTAGGTAAATATAATTAATCGGTAAGAAACAAATTTAATAAATTACATTTAATTAAATGAAGTAAGATTTTCTAACAAAAAGGTCTAACATTATTTATTACTAGCAGGTACCTAATAAAAATTATGAATAACACATGGAGACTTAAATCTTAAATTACGATACCTCGAAATAAATATACTTACTTACATATTTTTGTACTCAGATCCATCATAATATTTCATTTTACTCTATAAGGTGGTACCTGTATTGTAATATAATAACTGTATGTATACAGGGTGTTGTTTTGCTCGACAATCTCCTTTTCAGGATGATAGTACTAATATACTCTCAGCCTCATTTCGCCATCGTTCTACGCGACAATATATTCATCCCCATCACATAGATGGTTGGCAGTCCACAACTGTACGTTTCACTAGAATTTTTCTGCCTCGCACAACCAATCTGTGGAATGAATTGTCGCCTGCGGTATTTCCGGACCGATACGACATTCAAACCTTCAAGAAAAGAGCGTACTCCAGGCCGGCAACGCACTTGTGACTCCTCTGGTGTTGCGGGTGTCTATGGGCGGCGGTAATCGCTTACCAGCAGGTGATCCGTTTGCTCGTTTGCCACCTCTGCCATAAAAAAAACGACAAGAATGGTGGGATTTTCTCTTGTTACTATTCATATGCGTTTAATATTGATGTTTAGTGGCAACAGAATAGTCATAGTCGGAAACTTATACTACTTTCCCTTCTATCACGTAGGAGCGAGTCGGACAAGTAAGTGACGTCTTTATGGGGACGACGTTGTCTAGATGTCGTGGCCAGATCATAGAATTGATCACTTCATGATGTGGCCGACCATTTCATGAAATGGTCGCATTTCATGAAATGGAAAATATCTGCTGCTCACATCATGATATGGTCTGGCCAGATCAATGAATACATCAACGTTTCACGATATACAGCTAAACGCACGGCTATTTCATGAAATGGTCAAGCATTAGTGATCATATCGTAAAATAGTTACAGTATCCACCGTTAGAGGCGCTGATATCTGATAGGTTTTTGTGATGTATCATGGCGGAGTACAGTTAATAATAAAAAGGCTATTAATAATGCACTAATTGAAAATAAAATAGAAGTTTAATGTCATTACGATACTAAACTACTATAATTTTTCGAAAGTCAATCAATAAACGAGCGTACCGTAAAAACTTTGAAGTTCGGAACGTGTTTCATAGGTTAGTAGATATCAATCTTAAAAGGTAAGTATTAAGAATGTATAATTTCTCTGTTAACCAAGATTTGTTGCCAGATGTCATGGCATGAAGATGCCAATAACTTTTCAACGTATTTTTAATTTTTATTAAACCTTTTATATAATGGAACCCCTACATTAATGATATGGCCAAACGTGGATAGACATATCATTAAACGTTGACGTTTAAACGATATGGTCAGTTTTAGCTGGCCATTTCATGAAATACGACCATTTCATGAAATGGTCGTCTATACATATACATGG
This sequence comes from Coleophora deauratella, assembly GCA_958295455.1. Classification (NCBI taxonomy): domain Eukaryota; kingdom Metazoa; phylum Arthropoda; class Insecta; order Lepidoptera; family Coleophoridae; genus Coleophora; species Coleophora deauratella. The sequence goes on along the minus strand of OY282416.1, from coordinate 3,151,987 downwards.
TATAGAATGAACAGTATGGCCGCTCTCTGAAGACACAGTACTTTATACAGGGTGTAACAAAAAAGTGTGGTGATACTTCAAGGTGGGCTTCTACTCTCAAACTGAACAACTTTTGTTTTACAAATTTGTTGAAATCTCAAAAAAAAGGACATTTCATACAAACTTGGCTCGCCAGCTGATCGATTTGTATGGAAATTCTAAATGTTTTTGAGATTTCAACAAATTCGTGGAACAAAAGTTGTTCAGTTTGATGAGTAGAAGCCCACCTTGAAGTATCACCACACTTTTTTGTTACACCCTGTATAAAGTACTGTGTCTTCAGAGAGCGGCCATAGTGTTCATTCTATACCATACTATGACGCGCTGAGAGCAAGAGTGGTGTTTTTTTTTATGGCAGAGGTGGCAAACGAGCAAACGGATCACCTGATTGTAAGCGATTGGTATAACCCCCATTTTCGCTTAAATGGATATACCTATTTTACTTTGAAATAATTTATTTAATTAATCATTAATTTTTAAGAAAATCTATTCGTTTATCCATGTTAGTCACTATGTCAAGATGCATTATAGTAGGGCATTTTCATTATGATTTAGGTAGATATCATCTAAAGTGCTTAAAAGTGGACCAGAGGAAGATGTTCAAAAAATGTGGCTTACACCATTCTTGCTCTCAGCGCCTCATATGTAGTACCATTTAATATACTGTGGGTCGACACTATGAAAGTAATCATCGATGAATATTATTTATTTATTTATAGGTACTTTTTGTACATAAAAAACTAAAAATAATTATAACTAGTACATAATTATGGGACTGTACAGGTAGGCGGTCTTATTGCCCTTAATCCCTTCCAGACAACCTTCAAAATTATTTTTGTTTCGTCAGTATAGGGATAATCGTTATCATTGGTCATAGTATTATTGTCACAATCGGTCATAGGTCATAATTTCAGTTCAGCTCTCATCAATTTGTTTGTACGTATAATAAGCCTGCACAATCTGAAAGTGCAATGAAAATTATATGCAATTTGCTTTATCCGCATTTATCTGGTTATGACCGGTTGTTATCGGATAAACCGGTTATATATCAAACGTATTTCAAGTTAACATTTCAGAATTATGCTGTGGATTGTTTGTTGCAGGGTCGGTTCAGAAATTCTAGGGCCCCACAATAACATTTTTTTCTAGGTCGATAATCACAGAGCGTCACTATATTATCATTATTTTAAAAGACATTCCCTTGACACAACAGTATAATTACAATTCGAAACAAAAATAAAAATGCGAAAACAAATCGTAGAGCGAACAAGTTACTTAAGCTCGGTAGTAAGTTTTTGAAAGCAAAAGAAACAGGTTTCCAATGAACTGAATTGACTCACATTAAATGAAACTTTTTATTGTACATTACAATTTCTCAGGTCACCCTAGATCTTATGGCACACCACTCGTCTGACTCTGCCAGTCCCAGCACTATACACATAGTGTAAAGTTCATTCCAATCAAGAAAAAACAAAAGGTAAACAAACTTATTTTTAGGCAACTGACGTCAATTCCATAGTAAGTTTGTTTACCTTTTACTTTTTCTTGATTGAAACAAGGTATAAATGCATGCAATGCAACCAATAACTATTAGATTATAGTTCATTCCAATCAAAAAAAGCAAAAGGTAAACAAACATAGTATGCAGATGACATTGACATGTGTCAGTTCCATAGTAAGTTTGTTTACGTTTTGCTTTTTTTTTGATTGGAATGAACTATAGATAGTTACATTTCGTTATCTGTAACTCGAAAAATGATACTAGGTCTATTGCGCATGGGTCCTGATAACCACTGGAACCGACCCTGCCCCGTTGTTATATTGCATTGCAAAGCAAACAGCTGAATCGAGGCTCTGTTTTTCGCATTTCAGAATTGTTGAAGGACGTCAAATATTTTGAGTGAGTAAATATTTACTATTGCACTCTTTTCTAGAGGCCATTATAGCGAATTTCACCGGCCATTTTGAATTCTATTAAAACTGACTTTGTAAACAGTTTGTAAATACGGTTGATTATAATACTGTTTGTATATATATTGTAACGGAGTTGCCTGCGACTAGCTCGTGTAGGGCAGCCTCGTTGACATTCCTGGCATCGCTGATGCTGAGGATTTGAATGAGGAGGAGGTTCGTCAAGTGAAACACAGGGTTACGACAATATTAGGTTTATTGTTAAACTTACTTAGACGTTACGTACAATACTTATCATCTACTTGTCCTATTCTCATTTACCTAACTCCGGAAAGGAGGTTAATGATTACGCGGCGGAAACGGTGCGGTGAGTACCTACGGTGTGGTGTGTGCCTACGGTGCGGTGAGTACCTACGGTACGGTACGTGACCCTACGAACCCAGTAAAACCCTTCTCCCGGGGGCGTTGTCTGTAACGCTGGCGAGGCAGCTCGTGGAAGGCGAGCACCTGGCGGGGATGTGGAGCGTCAACGGCTCTGAAGGTTCTGGGGGCGGCGGACAGCCTAACGACTCGCAATGTGTCGAGCCGTCCAGCTGTGCTGGTGCTGAGCATCTGCGGCTCGGAAGGTTCCGGAGGGTGTCGGACAGCCTAACGACTCGTAATGTGTCGAGCCGTCCAGCTGGCGCTGAGCATTACTAGCTCAGAGAGAGGGGGGTGGAACAGCCTAACGACTCGCAATGTGTCGAGCCGTCCAGCTGACGGGATGGGCATGCAAAGCCCAGAAGGCAGGAGGGATTCCTGAGGGGAATTCCACCTGGGGAGCTGCTATCCAGCCGAGGCTCCTCGAATACCTCTGGAGAGAGGTTATTCGTTGAGCCCGTGCCGGGCGCAACTGCCGGTCGGCGGTCGCTGCGTCCGCTTATATCATGGCGGAACGTGCGGGCGCGCAGGGCGGGGTGCGCTCGCGTCTCACTTCATAGTGGACGGTTGCTTCGTGTTGTCGTCACGCGTTGACAGCGTGATCGAGAACCGGTGTGACGTTGGTTATCGTCACATTCCCCTCCTTCCCGGAAAGATTTTTGCGAAGCAAAAATCTCTGGCCTACCTGTACTATGGCAATATTGCTACTTAATATCTCTTTACATCTTACTATTTTCATTCGGCTTATTATTTCTTCTTATTATTTTACATTTTACCAAGTACTAATGACCTATTCGGAGTCTTAAATGATACACACGGAATACTTCTCTTTTATTTGAAATAAAACTTACTAAAATATTTTACAAGCGCGCTTCTTATTCTAATTATTATAGGTACCTATATCTTATTCTACGACTATGCTAGCTAGCTAATAACAATCTTATCTTTTTATCGGTTTGTTTATTTTACGTATTTGTAAGTAACATAGTTCGGAAACGGAATGTATACAAAGTCTTAATGGGAAGTATACAATTTCTTAACGGATTAATTGTACTTATTCTATGAAAAACTATTTAGTAATTGTTTTTTTAGAATTGGGTATTAAATATTTTATACAATTTTTGTACATTTACGGTAGGTATCCATTTTCTTAATATACAATATTATGGCCGGTATATATTTGCGGATTACATTTTTTTTGTGGTATACAGATCATACATTATTGTTTTCTTAGATTTCGGCTATTTTTACAATGTTATAGCAATAGGTGCATAATTTTATCTAGGTCGGTTCAAAGAAATACACTATGTTTGGCAATCCATTTTAATATTGGGAAACAAATCATGTATTTATACTTCTCTTTTATTTTTCCCATATTTAAATAATTACAGATGCGTTGAAAATATTCATCTACCCTCAATTTTCGATTTTCTCATTTTACTCGTTATTAACATTTTGCTCTTAATACCATTGACATAAGGTTTATAATGGATTGCCAATCTCTTTTATATTTTTTAACGTATTCCTTACAATTATAATGTGTATACGGTACTTTGCATGTGTGAGTGAGTAACTACTAGACTTGTTGATTTCTCTTTTTGTACGTTATTTTTCGGTTACATAAACTGTCATTATAAGTTGTAAAGATTGATTTAGATAACATACTAAACGCATTGGTTTGAAACTTTTGTAGGCATAAGTATATTGCTTTTACATAATATATATTAGTATATGTAGTTGTCTTAAATAATGCCAATTCACATTTGCTAACAGACTGTATACTTGATATAAACATATGTATACACATATTGGTTAAGTATCTGAGTAGAATTACATTGCGATTAAATGAACGTTTTATTTATTTTTGGTACTCATTTATGTTACTTAAATGCGGCTGATTACTACCTATTCACGGAATTTCTTAATGTCTTTAAGATGGGCAGTAACTATTTTGCGAGGACTTTCTACGGATTGTAATAAAAATATTACCGGTGACTTTTGTCTAATTATTTTGTACGGACCACTAAACTTTGGTGCTAACTTTGCGCAGAAGTTCTTTGTGGCTGAAGACAGGGGGTAGTCTCTTTTAAGGACTAAAGTATCTAGCTTCGGTTTCCAATCTCTTTTTGTTTCATCATAATGTCTTTTTTGTTTAGATGATGCGGTATTTTGATGTTCTCGGACTAATTCGTACAACTCGGACAGCTTACTTTTCTTTTGTATGGCTGGCGTTGGGAATATATTTTTATCACCTGGCATTCGAAGTTCGCGTCCGAACATTAAAAATGCTGGTGTGTACTTAGTTGATTCTTGAACGGAGGTATTTAGTGCGAAATTGAACTCCGTCAAGAATTCATCCCATTTTTTATGGTTGTTCGAAATGTATGTCGATATCATTGTTTCAAGCGTACGGTTTATTCTTTCGGTCGGATTTGCTTGCGGGGAATACGGGGCGGTAAGTCTTTGTTCGATACCATACTTTTTGAGCTCATCTTGGAACTGTTTACTCGTAAACTGTTTCCCATTGTCCGAAACTATTGTTTTGGGACAGCCGTAACGCATAATTATGCATTCTTTTAAGGCTTTTATGACATTCGTGGAAGTGGCGGTTCTTAACGGTTTTATTTCGGACCACTTAGAAAAAGTATCGTGGAATACGATGATCCAGCAAAATCCTTTTGATGACCTCGGTAGGGGGCCTATAAGGTCTACGGAAATGACTTCCTAAGGTTCCTTTGTGTTTTGCGTGTGCATTAGACCTGGTCTTTTTTCTTGCGAACTTTTATGGATTTGACATTCTTTGCATTTTCTTATGTATGTTGAGACATCTCTGTACATGCCTGGCCAATAGTAACGTTGGGCAATTTTGTTTAACGTCTTTGCGGTGCCTAGATGACCAGCGTTCGGGACATTGTGATTTTGTTCTAGAATCTTCTGTTTGTCTTCTTTGTTTATGCAAAGTTTCCATTCCGTTTCTGGATTTAAATGGACCCCATACGAAGAGTTTGTTATTTTTCTGTATAGTTTGTTGTTTTTTATACAGTATTCTGGATGTTGTCGAGGTTCTTTTTCTACTTCTTTCCTTTTCTTCTCGTACCATTCTTCGCCGGTTGCTGATGTTAAGCATACGGGATTTCTAGATAGTTCGTCGGCTACTTTATTTTGTTTTCCACTTCTATACTTGATGTCAAAGTCATATTGTTGAAGTTCTAAGGCCCATCTTGCCAATCTTCCTGAGGGGTTTTGTAACTTGTTTAGCCACTGAAGTGCCTGATGATCGGTTATTACGGTAAAGTGGTATCCTTCTAAAAATGCTCTCATTTTTCTTATTCCCCATATAACAGCTAAACACTCCTTCTCTGAAGTGCTGTATTTTGTTTCTGCGGGTGACAGTGACCTGCTGGAATACATAACGACTTTCTCGTTTCCTTCTACTTCTTGAGTTAGTACTGCTCCTAAACCTACATCACTTGCGTCTGTTTGCAAAGTGAACGGTTTAGCGAAATCTGGACGTGTTAGCACAGGCTCTTCTATTAGTTTCTTCTTCACTTCTTGGAAGGCTTTTTCTTGAGTCTCTGTCCACTGAAACTTCACATCTTTTCTTAGTAACTTTACTATCGGTGCGGTTATTTGTGCATAGTTTTTAATGAATTTTCTATACCATGACGTCATTCCAATTAATCTTCTGACTTCTTTTACGTTTGATGGAGCTTTTAGGTCTCGAATACACCTGATTTTATCCTCGTTCATTTTGATTCCTTCACGGGTTACGACGTGACCCAAATACTCGATTTGTGGTTTACAAAATTCACATTTCTTTTTGTTTATTTCTAGTCCGGCTTTTCTTATTCTTTCGAATATTATTTTCAGATGCTTCAGATGTTCGCTGAACGAGTTACTGCAGATGATGACGTCATCAAGGTAGGCGTAGGCATTTGGCTCTAGTTCTGGACCGATAACCATGTCTAACAGTCTTTGGAAGGTTGCTCCGGCGGAGTGAAGACCAAAGGGCATGACTTTAAAGTGATACAACCCTCGTCCCGGTACTGTGAAAGCCGTCGCCTCTTTGCTGTCTTCATCTAATTTGACGTTCCAGTAGCCATTTTTTAGATCTAATTTTGAGAAGAATTTAGCATTTCTGAGTTTTTCTAATGTGTCGTCTATTTGTGGTAACGGATAGGCGTCTTTTTCAGAAATTTCGTTTATTTTCCTAAAGTCAATGCAGAACCTGTAGTCTCCATTTTCTTTCTTCACCATAACTATCGGGGAGCTGTATGGGCTATTCGACTTCTCAATGATGCCGTCTTTAAGCATTTTCTGAACTTCTTCATCTATCTTTTCTTGAATTTTGGGGTTTCTGGGATAGTATTTTTGTTTTATCGGTTCTCTGTGCTTCAGTTTTATTTTATGTCGCAACCATGTTGTACCTCTGGGAGTTTTATCACATTTTTCGAACTCTTCTTTTAATAGTTTTTCTAACTGTTGTTTTTCGGATATCGACAAAACTTTATCTTCTTTTTTATTTACATTCGGTGTTACAATTTCTCTTTCGGTGTTCTCATCTTCTTCATTGCACTTCTCGTTCCAATCCAGTTTTATGCCGCATCTTGTAAGGATATCCATCCCTAAGATCACGTCAGGTGTCATTGGTAACAGGTGCATCTTCAATTTGTGTATTTTTCCCTTGATTTCTATGTTCACGACTACTTCTTTGTTTAATGTCACCACGGATCCATCGGCTAATGTCACTTTCAAATTGCAGTTGTTCTTGATTTTCTTTGTGCCTTGACTGAGCAGGGATTCATAAGTTTTTTGATTGATGTATGAAGAAGTTGATCCAGTGTCAACTAGTGCTTTCAGTTTTTGACCTTCTATTTTGATGGTAATAAAAGGTCTGTTATCATACGGGCTGTTTCTTGTAGTGACTGTTCCTGCCGTTATTGATCTTAAATTGCGATTTGCTTCTTTTCTGCAACAGTTTCTACTCAGTGTTCCCAATTTTCCACAATAACTGCAAAATATGATCTTCTTCTGAGACCTGCACTCTGATGATCTGTGTCCTTTCAGACCACAAGTCCAGCAGCAAGTGTTTGGGTTATAAAACTTATTGACATACCTTTGGTTTGTTGTTGCGGTCAGCTCTTTATTTTGTCTTTGCGATGGTCTTCTGGCCTCTTGATACTTTGGAGATTGGTTCTCAAGCATTCTGGGCGCTTCTCTATTGTTGAAATAGTCTGGCTGATTTCTGCGGAACTGTTTCATCTTTTCTTCAATAATTTCTTCATATTCTGATGACAGTCTGATGAGTTCTTTGTAGTTGTTGAAGTCTTGTCTTCTAACATACGTCTTGTAGCCAATATTCATGTTTGAGTAGATTCTTTCTAACTGTTCGTCTTCAGATAGTTTTCCATATCTTCTCATTAGTGTCTGTATTTCGGTTAGATATGTTACAAAATTTTCGTTGTATCTCTGTTTTCTGTTAAATATGGCGTCTTGCAATTTGTTATCGTAGTTTTTCGGGAAATAATACACTTTAAAATCTTCTAAAAAGTCACTCCACTTTTTCCAGGATGAACTATTGTTTCTGCACCAAAGCAACACTTTTCCTCGTAGTATATTTGGCAAATATTTCAAACACAGGTCTTTGTCGATACTGCTAGCTTCTAGAAGTTCTTCTAGTCTTTCGATAAAGTCAACCGGATCTTTGTGAGCATCAAAGGTTATGTGCCAGTTATTCATTTCTTTCATTATTTTCTCATTGTCTGCGGAACCGGCCTTTCTGGTTATTTCGGGCATGGTATCAGTTTCTGTACTCTGATCCATTGTTTTCTCTAATTCGTTCTCTTGAACGTACTTTGCTAGTACTCTCCTAAGTTCTTCGACTGTCTTCCCCTCTGTCTCCAATTCACGGACCCTAAGTTCTTCGATTAACGCTTCTTTCTTAAGCTTATATATCCACGATGTGGACATCCTAACTACTGTCTATGTTCCTAACTACTATCCTGTATTACAACGGGCGGAAATATCGGTAAACTAACTAACGGTCTGTGAACACCGAACGATCCTCCTTTTAGATTTTACGTTGGGCGCCAATGTAACGGAGTTGCCTGCGACTAGCTCGTGTAGGGCAGCCTCGTTGACATTCCTGGCATCGCTGATGCTGAGGATTTGAATGAGGAGGAGGTTCGTCAAGTGAAACACAGGGTTACGACAATATTAGGTTTATTGTTAAACTTACTTAGACGTTACGTACAATACTTATCATCTACTTGTCCTATTCTCATTTACCTAACTCCGGAAAGGAGGTTAATGATTACGCGGCGGAAACGGTGCGGTGAGTACCTACGGTGTGGTGTGTGCCTACGGTGCGGTGAGTACCTACGGTACGGTACGTGACCCTACGAACCCAGTAAAACCCTTCTCCCGGGGGCGTTGTCTGTAACGCTGGCGAGGCAGCTCGTGGAAGGCGAGCACCTGGCGGGGATGTGGAGCGTCAACGGCTCTGAAGGTTCTGGGGGCGGCGGACAGCCTAACGACTCGCAATGTGTCGAGCCGTCCAGCTGTGCTGGTGCTGAGCATCTGCGGCTCGGAAGGTTCCGGAGGGTGTCGGACAGCCTAACGACTCGTAATGTGTCGAGCCGTCCAGCTGGCGCTGAGCATTACTAGCTCAGAGAGAGGGGGGTGGAACAGCCTAACGACTCGCAATGTGTCGAGCCGTCCAGCTGACGGGATGGGCATGCAAAGCCCAGAAGGCAGGAGGGATTCCTGAGGGGAATTCCACCTGGGGAGCTGCTATCCAGCCGAGGCTCCTCGAATACCTCTGGAGAGAGGTTATTCGTTGAGCCCGTGCCGGGCGCAACTGCCGGTCGGCGTTTTTTTTTTTTTTTTTTTTTTTTTCGAACGGACATGTTTGTTGTTGGCCGTTGGGCCTTTACAACTTCACCGGACAGGGAAGGCGAGTACGTAGGGTACTCAGCCTAAGCAAAAAGATGCAACTGCCTAAGGGCGCCCAGGTGGGCACGGACCTCGGCTTAGGACGTTGCTTGGACGGGGAGGATCGGAGAGAATCGGCCCGGTATGTGCCGATAGCGCTGGTAGGCGCGAGAAGCGGGGGGACGCCGCCCTCGCCGGCGAGGGCAGTATGTCGGTGTGGGGCCGGTCGGCGGTCGCTGCGTCCGCTTATATCATAGCGGAACGTGCGGGCGCGCGGGGCGGGGTGCGCTCGCGTCTCACTTCATAGTGGACGGTTGCTTCGTGTTGTCGTCACGCGTTGACAGCGTGATCGAGAACCGGTGTGACGTTGGTTATCGTCACAATATATACAGGGTGACTTTAAATTAGTTCTTGATACCAAAGGCTATGAATGTGCTCATGATAACAAACAACTTTCCCTAAATAACCCATAGTCAAATCGCAAAAAAATGTTTTGACTCTTCATACTAATTTGGCCGCTCGGCTGATCGATTTGTATGAAGAGATCAAATTTTTTTTTGCGATTTGGCTATGATTTGACTATGGGTTTCTTGGGCTCTTCATACTAATTTGGCCGCTCGGCTGATCGATTTGTATGAAGAGTCCAAAAATTTTTTTTCGATTTGACTATGGGTTCCTTGGAAAAAATTGATCAGAATCAGGAGTAGAAGCACTGACTAAAATATCGGACACTAATAAAGTAGCACCTTATATATATATATATATATATATATATAATTTGTTAAGAATAATCTACATCTTTTTAAAAAGATTACAGATATACATAATAGAAATGTACGAAACCCAAATACATTAGTATTAAATAGTATTCCTAAACTGACATATTACAATGTATAGTAATGTGTGTTAGAATTTATAATGCTTTACCCGATGACATTAAATCACTACCTTATGTATTATTTCAACGTAAACTTGTGACATTTCTTAAAGATAAAATATTTTATTCAGTTAATGAACTTTTTAACAAACATTATTGATAACTGAATTTAATTGTGACATATGGGAATTGTAATGCTATGTATATTTTAATGTGATTTAATTAGTATTTTAATTTAATTTATTAATATCTGCATGCCAGATTTGGTAAAACCTGAGGGACCTACAACAATATTCAACATCTATGTAAAACCATGTTTTATGCGAATAAATTTTCATTTCATTTCATTTCATATATATATATTTATAAATCAACTATACAATATTTGTGTCTGTTCTGTCATTTCAGCTACAGTTTCTCCTTCATCCGGGTCTACTGGAAGAAGTTTCTTTGAGAAATAAGTTGCACCCTTTGTGTATATTTTATGTTAAGCTTGTATATTATGCTAGTTTGTGTACACAGTAAATTACAAAATAAAATAAAACTAAGTGATGTATTCTCTTTTTGTCGTAATCGGGTAAAAATCGGCACCATTGAGTTCTCTGGCTAACAGACTTAATATTTGCTGAAACTATTGTAAATTATACTCACAACTAAATGTTTGATTTATGTATGACCACGACAGAATGTTCTAGAAAGTATTGGAATTTTCGTGATAGTTCTCGAATTTTTCGGAATTTTTAATTTCCATGGGAACGCCGTCCTGGGCACCAGCTTCAAAGAACGGAACTTTTGAAAACATAAAATACAACGAGACAAAAGTTTCAAAGAGTCAGTCTGTCTCATCTAAAATTACTTACATTTTACTCTTTGACAACAATTTTATTTTAATTAAAATTTAACATTAAAAGTTGGCCATAAAGAAAGTTGAACAATAATAAACATCGAAGATCATAACGTAATTAGTGCGATCTCTTCTCTTATCGTGTGGCACAATTTAACCGTCCTATCCACAAGGTATAGGCGGCGGTTGCCTGGTGTTGCACTTAGCATCGCCCTCGGTCACGTGTAGGTCATTTAGATTTACACCTACGGACGTGTGCAACGCGACCATCATACACATCTAGAAATCAGATGTGCAGGTTTCCTCACGATGTTTTCCTTCACCGTTAAAGCAGCCGATATAAAAATGCACGTAATTTTCGAAAAACTCATTGGTGCACTGGCCAGGATTTGAAACTGAGACCTCTGGTTAGGAGGACGGAGTCAATAATCACGGAGCCACCGACGCTTTTTTCGCGACGATTAGTGCGATTACAAACAGAATGGACACTATAAAACTATACTATTAAGTTTCCGTGATATCACATATCGGTCACCCCTGTGTGACCGATATGTGATATCACGGAAACTTAATCATAGAAGGTTACTTTACTTTTCCTACTGATCAATTTCATCCAAATAAACACATATAGTTATTTTTTTAATGGTTGATTTGTCATACAAAGTTGTATGAAATGTCCAAAAAAGTTTGAGTATTCAATGTAAAAATAAAAAACGTTGGTGTTTTTTGTACGATGAGTAAAAGTTAAAGTTTCCAGTGGAGGTTTTTTATGAAGAAGAAAAAAAAGTTGTGAATTCGGAACAAAATAAAATGAGTAATTTTCTTTTAAAATTTTTTCATAATAATTTTATACAATAAAGCAACTTTCCTGTATTTCAGTTTAAAAATAAGTTCCTAAAACATACCTAACATGACTTGTAACATATCTAAATGTTTTGTTACGTTCACTAATTGACGTATCTGTCGAAGTTCTCACAAAGGTTGTATGGAAAGAAAAAATAGCATGTCATTAAAAATATCTGATATATAAAGAATATATTCGAACATTTTCGAGAAGAGTCTGACCCTTTTACACATAAAAGATTTATGTGCCGAAAATTATAGTAAAGTGTAATTTCAATTTGGATATTTCATATTTCTTTCACATTTGTTGTATTTTAGAGCAAAGTAAAAACCAGATTATGTATATAAATACGACAACTTTTTTTTATCAATTTTCTGAGTAGCATGATATATTGTCACGAAGTGTGAAGTGTCCTTTCTGTGTAATATAACAAAATAACCTTTCCCTCATCTATGCTATGTCATAAACCTTACACCCCGAGCACAGATAATAAAATTGTCCCGAGGGAGGAATTCTTTCATATTTCATTCTTTGCTACCATTTCTGTTTCTTATTTCCGTACAATTAGGAAGTTTTTAAGTGGAAAGTGCGTGCGGAAAATGGGATTTGTCGCCTTAAATAATATTAAGACGCAGGCTGCTGACAAAAGAACTTCAGTGACAGACACGCAGTGTCAGATAGCATGAGAATAAAACGTGACATTACGTTTTCTACTATTAGCTTTTGTCCGCGGTCCGACCGTTTGAATATCGTTTTTATTATGTTAGTCCATGAAGGAGCGCCGAAACGTTTTTTCCAAATTTCACTTATACCTTCCCTTTTCCTTATACTTGTACTATTACAGATACATATATTTATTGATAACACTTGTTACACGACATACTCGTATTGTACACTGTCTTTTGATATGTTCCGCTTTTACAATATTTTAGTTAGAAGAGTAAGCCGAATAACAGTAACATCGGTTTAATACAATAGTTTCAGTGTAAAGTGTAAAATAGTGTCGGTTTTTTTTCGATTCTTCTTGAGGCAAACATTTTTCCGGGATAAAGGTATTTTCTTCTCACACTGTCGACTTATCGTGCGTAAAATAAAGTTGATCCGTTGTGTTGCTCTGTTGCGTCGTGTTTATAAGATAAACTAACACATTTTTGTTTTATCCGTATTATACAGGTTGAAATGGTAACCCGAGGTCACTCCAGGAAGTCTTCAGCAATTCAAGGTCGCTACTGAACTTCCTGGATGAGATGGGCTGGCAATAATGACGGCCTATCACGCAAAATGGACGCAGTGGTCGCCTGGTTGCGGAAAACAGCCCGCCCCAACCTACATATCACCTGCAGGTTGAAATTTAAAACCACGGACCAGGTTGAAATGGTAACCCGAGGTCAATCCAGGAAGTCTTCAGCAATTCAAGGTCGCTACTGAACTTCCTGGATGAGCTGGGCTGGCAATAATGACGGCCTATCACGCAAAATGGACGCAGTGGTCGCCTGGTTGCGGAAAACAGCCCGCCCCAACCTACATATCACCTGCAGGTTGAAATTTAAAACCACAGACCAAATTTAAAACCACGGACCAAATTTTAAGAGGGGCTTCTACTCATGACACTGAACAACTTTATCTAAGGAAGCAAATCAAAAATTTTTGAAGTTTTCATATAAAGTTCGCTATTCAGCTCATCGATTTGTATAAAAAAAAAACTTTTTTTTACTTCGATTGAACTGTGTTCTTTTTACTGTGATTGAAAGTTGTTCAGTTTGAAACCACAGTTGAAAGTTTGGTCTGCGACTTCAACTTCAGACGATAACTATAGTCTACATGTGTTATCCTACAGGAACCATGCATTTTCCGGAGTTATACTCGTATGTCTATTTGTTAATCCAATGCTTGATTTCTCTATGTATGTACTAAAGGACAATGGGTAAGACAGTACCCAAACACAAAGTGAATTGTAGCATTATGAACTATGTCGGTATGAGCTGCCCTAATGGAGTAGTTTAATTTATTCTAAGAGCGCTTTCTAAATTCACTTGGAGAAAAAACCTAGTTTCTCGTACATTCCTGGAATAAATATTGAAGGGATCGAAAATCAGTTCATCTTTCAACAAATGTATTTTTTTTTCTCCAAGTGAATTAAGACATACTGTCTTACGATAAATAAAACTACTCTATGAGGGCAACAAAGAACAACATAGCTCATAATGCTACAGTCTACAGTACATTGGGTACGGTGCCCATACAAAATGACCCATCCTCCTTTCATTCAAATCTGTCGGTAGTTTAGGCGTGGTAAAGTGGAACAAACAGTCATCCATAGTTTAGCATTTAAAATATTTTTAAGATTTTTTTTAAATCCCAACATACCTATACCTTTACGTTATAAAGATTTCAATAACTGAACTAAATTTAAAGGACGAGATCGAAGAATTATTCTACTTAATATAGTAATAGTACCTCCTTTAGATTAATGTGAGGTTTAGCCTTCATGTTCTTACACTCGTACGACCTTATCCGGCGGCGTTCATCGGACCGGAACCGTTTGCGGACGTGATCCGGTTCCAGGAATGCTCTTTGTTGTAGGGGGACCATGGATGTAGACAATTTTGGGAATATAATATTTGCAACGTCTTCGAAGTTAGATAGTAATAGATGTACGCTGCGCGACAAGGTAACAAATAGAGATTTTTAAAGTAATGTGTTAATAACTCGGAATTCGGAATTAAACCTAAAACGCGTTCGTTGTTTTCTCAATCAGACTGGGTTTATTCGAAGCTCTTTGCCCCATAATTTACAAAGTAAGTAGCCCGTTCATGAAACTGCTAATTTTATCATTTAGCTACAACATAATATGTATAATATTCGGGAATAAATTACACTTTGCTGTCATAAGAACTAGAGACTGGTAAACACATTTATACATGACTAGCTTTCGCCCGCGACTTCGTCTGCGTATAGACTTCAGAATTGGGTCTAGAGAGAAAGAAAATGTTAAGGTGGCGCCATCTAGTGACGAAGTTGACATTTTGATTTTTTAAGCATTGCTTTGGAAACCCTTAAGGTTTCCGGCATAAAAAGTATCCTATGTGTTAACCGTGTGCTTTATCTATCTACCTATCAAATCCGTTCAGTAGTTTCAGCGTGAAAGCAGAACAAACAAACAAACAAACAAACATTCATACTTTCGCATTTATAATATTAGTGATGATTAGTGATTAGTGAAGTGATGATGAGATGAGATGAGATACTGTGACAAAAAGTGTAACAAAGTAACACCTAAAGTAGGCTTCTATTTATAAAAATCGTAAAAAAAGGATTCGAACTTTCCATGCAAAATTGGCACAACTGCTAGTAGATTTTTATGAAAATGAAAAATCAACTTTTACGAGCTGTTATTTTTTTTTAATTGTCCATTTTACACTTAATCCTTTTCTCTTCCCAAATCATAGTGACCCTAAGATTATTATCTTACAGAGTAGATTTACATATAAATAAGGTGCCATAGACAGAGATGCTTCAAATAATGCTAATTGCTAAACTTCAGATGATCGTATCGGAAATCTTTAAATTTCTCTATATTAGTGTTTACTGGTGTGTAATGAAATGAAATGAAAATTTATTCGCATAAAACATGGTTATACATAGATGTTAAATATTGCTGTAGGTCCCTCACGTTTTACCAAATCTGGCATGCAAATATTAATAAATTAAATTAAAATACTAATTAAATCACATTAAAATATACATAGCATTACAATTCACATATGTCACAATTAAATTAAACTATCAATAATGTTTGTTAAAAAATTCATTAACTGAATAAAATATTTTATCTTTAAGAAATGTCACAAGTTTGCGTTGAAATAATACATAAGGTAGTGATTTTATGTCATCGGGTAAAGCATCGGATGTATTTAGCAGCCAAAAGTTAGCAACTGTTGTAACCTGACCAAATTAAAGAGTCGTCATCATCAACGTCAAAGAAAAAGGCATTGTAAATTAACAGTCATACAAAGCAAGGTACTTACATAGTGTATAAAAATGGTCGGTTGCATGGTCACACCACAAAGCACCCTATACCATCAATACGCTGCTCTTCCATATGGATGCCCTATAGGTACAAGTATCTCTTTATATTTTGTTATATCTTATTTGTATGCAGAATGTAAGGGACAGGTTTCCGAAAACTTTAAGGGCTTGCTCAGTAGACGAAACTGAACCACTTTCCACAATAAATTTTTTCAGGAAACGAAAAAAAAATCGGTTTCTTCATACAAACTGTCCAATCAAGTTTATAATTTTGTATGGAGAAGCCGATTTTTTTTTCGTTTCCTGAAAAAAATTCTTGTGGAAAGTTGTTCAGTTTCGTCTACTAAGCAAGCCCTTAAAGTTTTCGGAAACCTGTCCCTTACATCCTGTATAAGATACATATATTTAGTTATTGTTTGTGAGCTTGTGCAAACTTATTGTCTTTGTCTGGAATAAACGTTTATTCTATTCTATTATTTATTATTACCTACCACTAAAATCCATTTTTTTAGATACTGAAATAAATGTAAACAATCTTGATATGTCTTTTTATCGATATCTTCATGTTTAAATTCTAAAACAAGTTGAATTAATTGCGCGTTCAATAGAAATGCAAAAGAAACTAAGTACATACCTGCGTTCGCAAGAAATAGGTATTAAGTATACATATAATGAATTTTAACATGCACATTTCATTAAAAGATAATAATATGTTAAGTTTGCTTAAGTTTTGATTAATACCTAAAGAAATGGAATATACATAAACATGCGGCGTTTGTACACGCATACATACATGTGTGTGTTTTATAGTTTGCTTGAAACACGTAATAGGTACACGTACATCTTTCATTCCACTTCTATAAAGGGTCCTTATTAAATATCTAAAAAAAATGACCACGCTGAATACGTTAAAAACAACCGATTTCAATCGCAACAACTCCAATTTTGGTATGTTTTTGTTAATTTTCTCAAAAACCGCTGAATTGATTTCGATAAAATTTATATGG
Organism: Coleophora deauratella; assembly: GCA_958295455.1. Lineage (NCBI taxonomy): Eukaryota > Metazoa > Arthropoda > Insecta > Lepidoptera > Coleophoridae > Coleophora > Coleophora deauratella. Next base: position 3,135,083 of record OY282416.1, on the reverse strand, counting down.
GACCACCTGTGAAGTATACCCTTTTAAACAAAAAAAGAATTTTTCAAATCAGTTCAGGCGTCTTCGAGTAATCGGTGAACATACATAAAAAAAAAAAAACCGACGAATTGAGAACCTCCTCCTTTTTTTGAAGTCGGTTAAAAATAACCACGGCTTCTACTCTGTACAACTTTCCTTAAGGAACCTAGATACTCAATTCCCAAAAAAATTTTTGGACTCTTTATACTAATTGATCAACTAAACCGCCAATTTTGTATGGGTTGGAAGTCAAAAAAAAATTGTGCGAATTGAGTATAGGTTCCTTGGGGAAAGTTGTTCAGTTACATTTTTTCAGTGTAATTTTTTTTTCAGGTATTTTAGAAGGAGCCTGTAGAGTGTCCGACCGGGGATTGTCTAGCTAGCAATATCAGATTTTGAAAATATTAATTAGAACACTGAACAAACCGTTACCAAATGCTTGTTAACGTACCAAGATAAGCATTATGATATTTTAATTACGGTTCCGTGGACCGAGGCTCCTTTGAGTCGTTCAGCTTTATAATAATTGATTGCGTAAGCGAAATCTCTTCATTAATCACTGGATAAGTAAATTAATGACTTTATTTGGGTCATTGGTTTTATAGCAGACATTTTATAAGGTTTATATAGACAACAGATGCTTAATCTGTGTCTTTTAGAGACGTGATCGACAAGGAGACCCAATTTTGTAAGACTACGCCCCGTATGTCTATCTGTTCTACATTTTAATTGTGTATCTTTTGAAATAATACCTACAAGGTGTTTTTTGATGATGGATGTGAACATATACACGTAGGTACTAAGTTAGTAAAATAAGACAAATTTTATTTAAGTCTTGTTTTGATTATTTATTATTTATTTTATTTCTTTCGGAAAAGTTACTTATTATTTATGCGTCTTGACTGTCCCCTGGTTATTGATTAAAAATAAGCCCTTCTGTCTCACCTGTTAAAACATCTTTGAAAATGTATGTTTTTAAATAAATAATAGGTAATAGGTAATATCTTGTTTTTTCCTATCTAGGCAGTTTCTTTAGGGGTTTACTATTGTCTAGGTTTTGTAGCGATACTAGCGATACGTGGGTCTATAAGTTTGAGCAAACGTGCTTTATACAATAGTAAGCTCTGACAGGATCAGTTAATTCCTTTGATGTGTGCCGACAATTTGCGTTGGCGCAGTGTTAACGTGTAGTTAAATTAAACGGTCCACATTCCGGGTTGACAACAAACATTACGAACTTTATTTTTGTTTTTCGGTCACACACGCTTCGTGTAGCGCACTACGGAATAAAAAACATTATACAAGAGGGTTTACGATCTTTGTTAGTAAACTTAAGGAATTTCTGATTGAAAAATGTTTTTACGACATACAGGAGTTTTTTGACTGTAAGGAATAGTTAGCATGGACATATAAGTAAAAATTGATGTGGTTTATTTAATAATTTTATTTAGAATACTTACCAAATGTGACGTTGCAATAATTGTAAAATTTACCAAATATGTTATGTTTTTTTTTTTAATTTTTAATTATCTAGACTATTTTTATTGTTATTTAAATTTGAATTATGAATTTTAAAGTACCTAGACAATTTATTTATTGTTACTTAAATGCGCTTTTAAATTAAAGTTTATTTATTTAGCTAATGTTAATCTATCTTGCTGTGCCCTACTCAGGGTCTATGTTGACACATTTTACAATCTACCACCTCTGTATATTTTGTAAACACATTAACAATAACAATAATAATAACTTCCCGAAACGTTGAGTGTACAAGTTCCGAGTGGTAGGAACTTTGTACTAGGTAGAATAATATGACGATTTAAAAGTATGTGTAAAGCATCTACTTAAATAAAAAAGATTTTTGATTTTGATTTTGATTTTGATTTTGATTCAATAAAGTATTGAAATTAGAAAATTTAAAATTTTCCACGATCAACTTTTGATAGTTCAAAGTCAAAACGCTCTTATGCAGGCATGAGTCTCATGTTTCGTTGTAGGGTAATAATAATAATTTATTCATTTGTTAATTAATGAATTAATTAATATAAGTACATAGGTTTCTAGAAATGAACAAAGGGAAGGCGGAAGGGGTTGGGTATTGTTGTCAAACCTGTTCCGCATCCCACGTTGTCATTTTTTTGTAACTAGTTTGCATTTTATAAATTTGACTTTTGGCCGCGTAGATCGTTCAAATACCCGTATGTGCCCTGGGTCTAGAAACTTGAAATTTTGCATAGTGGTTCCTTACAGAACGGATGCAAGCACTAAGGAAAGGTTTTTCAAAACATAATTAATGGTCGCCTGATCTAGGCTGAACCTGTGTCTCTCAAGCAACAAAGTGCTTACATATAGCTACTTATGAGCATAATACAAGAATTATCTGAATACTAGCTTTCGTCCGCGACTTCGTCTGCGTAGACTTCAGAATTGGGTCCAGAGAGAAATAAAATACCATCAAGAGACAAACTAAAAATTTCAGTTATTAGCCATTCATCCGGGAACACTCGAGTTTTCCGGGATAAAAAGTATCTTATGTTTTAGCCGGGTGTTTTACCTATCCACTTACTAAATTTCATCTAAATCCTTTCAGTAGTTTCGGCGTGAAAGTGGAACAAACAAACAAAGAAACAAACATCCATACTTTCATTTATAATACAATATACAATATTAGTGGGATACTATTAGTGAGATTAGATGTGAAATATTAATTGTTAATAGTTTAAATTCTTATGTTATTAATAATGGCAGTGTAAACTGGGTCATCGTCAAAATTGCAACAAATAAAAAGTTATAAATAGGTTGTGCCTATTTATAACTTTTTATTATACAAATATTTATTAATTACTTATTAATTTATACAAATATTTATTAATTACTTATTGCATTAGTACATAAAAATGAATAACGGACGCTGTTAATCACTCTCATAGGTAATTTCTGTTAACAACCCATTACGTCCCCACTGCAGGGGCACGGCTCTCTTTCCATACATCGGGAAGGTTAGTCCATACTCCACACAAAGTCTGGATTGGTGGAGGTTGTTGGGCTAGTGGCCAAGCCCGTGTCAGAAGTTTTCAAGCCGCCTGTAAGGCCTTCGACATGGCTTAACAACTGCTATCTAGCGATAGCAGCCGGTACCAACGGCTTAACGAAGCACGGAAATGGTCGAGACAAATACCACCAACAGTTATACCCATCCAGGTTATGGCCGTGTCTGTAGTCAGTAAACCTGCATGATCGACGCGACCACGGTAATTATCTGATACAAAGCATACCAAGTTCCCCAAGTCGCCACTCTACGCGGTCACTCTGTGGCTACCCAACGCCATAATGGCTTTTTGCCAATCGAGGGGTGATCCCTAGCGTATTGTTTCAATTTCCGCCTATGTCTCCTCTGGGACACGATTCATAAAATTACAATTTACAAATTACAATTCGACGTACATTGCGTAGCTGATTGGGTATTATGATTGTGATACTAGAATAGTTCCGCAATGTACATCAAATTGGCTGATAAAATTGGTTTTCGGGGAAAGTTTTTCAGTTTTTTTAAATAGATACCGAAATTGAAATAATTTTAGTTTATTTTGTACCAACACATCTTTAATATTATATCTTTTGTTGTTGTTATTTGTTGTGTGTGTACAGTAAAGAGTATATATCAGTCAATTTTCTAAGAACGAAGTTTGTATAATAAGACCATTTTCTGAAACTTGCCGTGGATGGGTACAAGTAACAACATTTACTAAGGAACCCATACTGAATACCTACTCAATATTTTTTTGCATTCTCCATACAAAACTGGCTGATTAGCTGATCAATTTGTATGAAAAGAAAATTTTTTGTGACTTCAGTATAGGTTCCATTAGAAAAGTTGCTTTTAAAAGTAGAACACCATGTTAAAAGTATCAGGAGTGGTATTTTTACAGACTTTTTCTCTAAAAGACACACATCAATAGACAACATTTATTTTTGACACCACATTAAAAATAAAAGTTACAAGTCTTTTTTAAAATAAAAAAATAAGAAACCACACAATTAAACAAAAAAATACAAAAAAACTAAACTTAAACCATAAAGGAGTAATCGTTAGAGTACTGTGGTGCCAGAAAAGTAACCCCGACCAGAGACAAGTTTATATGCTGTGACTAGTGCCACAGCGCTGATTTTCAGCGGTACCACTTTAAAATTCATTACATGAATATTTCATACTTTTTTTACAGCGAATTCCTGACGCATAATATTACTATCTCGAAAATATATTACAGTAATGTGAAGCAACGTGTTTTATATCATCTCAATTTGGATTCATAAAACGAATTAAAATCGTAAGTAGATCTAGTAAAACAGATGAATAACGTTTGATATAATCATCACAACCATAACGCTGAGTTATAACTTCTTTTATTTATGATTACTTTAAATTTAAAATAAAAGTTAATGATTTCGTAATAGCCGACTCTGGCATAAAGTTATTTTTACCCGAATTACCCCAAATGTTTTATGGTTAGGTATGTTTATTTGATGAATGTAGAAGTGTTATAGTTCTTATTTTTTTCTATTTATTGGCATCCCATATTTATGAAGAGTGATTTTGCCAATGTCAAGTAAAATGACCACGCTGAATACGTTAAAAACAACCGACTTCAATCGCAACAACTCCAATTTTGCTATGTTTTTGTTGATTTTCTCAAAAACCGCTGAATCGATTTCGATAAAATTTATATGGGACCACCTGTAAAGTATACCCTTTTAAACAAAAAAAGAATTTTCCAAATCGGTTCAGGCGTCTTCGAGTAATCGGTGAACATACATAAAAAAAAAACGACGAATTGAGAACCTCCTCCTTTTTTTGAAGTCGGTTAATAAGTATTTGGGGGAATCTTTTGACAAAAATTATGAAACGCCAATGTCAAGTGTATGCATGTCACGGCTCTAAGGGTGTTGGGGCACAGAATACTCCAAGGGGTGTTTTGTTGCTGGAAATCGGAAAACGAAGCTGTCTCCTGCCTGAATAAACCCTCTTCTTAAGACCGTTTATCATTTTATTTGAATCACACCTGTTTCTCCATCATTAAAATAACATTGAAACTCTTCTGAAAAGGTAATAATTGTAAAATTAAATCAACAGACGTGTGCTTGGTACAGATTACAGAGTCCCGACGACCAACCTATCGAGTGGTTTATGTAGCTACTTATCTTTATACAAAATAGAATAAACTGACTTTGTCTGTTTCAAGCAGAGTTGTCATTGTCATTATGTGTCAGCTTAAGTAGTGAGTAAGCAATATATGCTCAAGGGTTAGTTGCCGGACTTGTACCGAGCACACATCTACTGAGTAATTTTTTTAATTATTTCCGTTTTAGAGTAGTCTCAACGTTATTTTTGTGATGGGGAAATAGCTGTGATTCCGATTCAGTGATAAGCGGTAATAAGAAGAGGATTAACTCCGGAGACAGCTCCGTTTTCCGAGTTTCAACAAAAAACCACCACGTAGAGCGTCTTTAAGTGCCCATCACCCTTAGAGCCGCGTCTTTCACTTGACTTATTTATTAAAGATTCTTCCATTTTTCACTAGACATTGGCAAAATCACTCCTTTAATGAGATGTGGAATGCCAAATAGAAAAATAGAATATATGCTCAAAATACACCTCTCCCGGAAACTTAATGCAGGCTTCTTCTTATACAAAAGGACAAAAGTTAAGTTATGTACAAAAGAATGATTTAAAATTAATTATGTGTAAAGAGTCTACTTAAAAATATTTTGATTTGATTTGTTTTAATGAACACTTTTGTCCAACGAACCCATAACGGAATTCTCAAAAATATGATCAAACAGAGTAATATATAAAACTGTACATTTCCAAATTCCGTGAAGGAATTCCACGCCTTTGACCATTCGAATCACAAAAAGTTGGAACTTCCAAAAATATTTGTTACTTACGCACGCTTTTTTTTAAATTGCGAAATAAACATGCCTGGTTCACGTTAAAAGAACACCTATTTATTTTTTTAAGTTTTCGAGAAGAAGTTGGAACATCCAAAAGTATTTTTTTTTACATTACGCAAACTTTTTAATTGCAAAATAAACATGCCAGATGCATTACATTGCCTCACATTTGACGTTAAAAAGATTATATACTTTTTTTTAAAAGTTCTCGCACATAATTTGACAGATTTACGTTACGCACATAATTATTCGTATTTGGAACACATCGTGTACGCATGCGTAACATTTTCCAGGTACGACATACGGGTTCACTGGCCAGCCCGGTCACTCGGGCTAAAATAACCACACCATCTATATTTAGATTGTATGAGCACAAAATACACAGATACAGAAGGTCCGCACAATACGCTCACTAAAATCCTAAGCATATACAAGCTTATAGACGTATACGGTCGTTGTAGGCAAGGTCACGATACTGTTGTGATTACTGATGTGCCATGCCCGGGAATATTCCCGCAAGACAGAGACAGCGCTTACATATAGCGCCGTCCCTTAGGAATATTCCCATGGGAATATACCCAATTTTCCCAAAGGACGGCGCTATATGCAATATAGAACGCTGTCTCTGTCTAAGGGAATATTCTCGGTAACGGCACTTCAGTAGTTGTGATACTTTTCCGCGTGACCTTGCCTCGAACGACCGTATATTTCTATAAGCATGTATATGCTTACGATTGTAGTGGTTTGCGCGCGAGTCTGGAGAAACAACAAACTCACTACCGCCACCAAAATCCTAGTGTACCAGACTTGCGTATTAAGTACCCTTCTCTACTCTTCGGAAACATGGACAACTTATGCCAAACAAGAGCGCAAACTTAACGCCTTTCATATGCGATGTTTACGGACTATTATGGGAGTTACATGGGAAGACAAAATTACGAACGAAAAAGTTTTGTCGTTAACAGGCACCACCAGTATTACAGCTATAATGAAGCAGAGAAGACTCCAGTGAAAGAAATCGCATATGCAAAGCGACCTGTGGGACGCCCCATACTGAGATTCAAGGACTCCTGTAAGCGTGACATGGAGAGTTTTCATATTGATCCCGGGAATTGGGAGTCACTGTCGGCAGAACGATCAAAATGGCGTCAAAGTCTTAAAACCGGTATGACAAAGCACGACGAAGCGTGGCTAGACAATCTCAAACAAAAGAGACTTCGTCGTCATAGTAACCACCAACCCTTAGACTCACGTTTTACCTGTGACAAATGTGGCAAGAAATGTCGCGCCGCCATCGGCCTATACAGTCACAAGTGAAGATGTGGTGCTCCCACAACGAAATGATACCCGTAGCCGCTGCAACAATCATCTGACAAGATGTTGTGGCCAATGATGATGATGATGATGTAGTGGTTTGTATTGAGCGGACCTTCTGTGTCTATTTTGTGGTATGAGTAAGTTCTTTACGCGTATAAGTAGTTATAACTACCATATCGGATGGCTGGTATGAGAATCTTCTTTAAGCTGAACGTAAAAACAATTGAAAGTCGAACATCAAATGCTTTTTTTTGAATGTAATAGGTAGAGATCGCGTGAAAAAAGTTTCACACAGAAATCTGAAAGCCTTATAGGCTTAAAATTCAAATTCAAAATTATTTATTTGCATAAAATACGGTTTTTTAAAGATCTTTCAAAACTTAATTGTTAGTCATACTTTACTAATCTTAGCATGCAAAAATATAATGTTCTCGTAAGGCCAAACCTAGGCAGGTAGTCATTGCGGCCCAACGACCTAAAAATAGGTCCAAGTGGTTGCGCCCTGGACTTAAATTATGCCAAAAAGTTACCTAAACGTTACAACTCAAATGTAATATATCTATACAATGCGAATCTATGGTTCATTCGGAAATGGCACCAATATTCAAATCGCAATACAAGTTTAATTTTAGGTATTTTGCGAAATGGTAACGTTTTTAAGAGCGGGACATTTTGCGAATGGGACGTTACCGTCCGAATCCCTTTATACGCAACGATTTGAAAATCTTTATTGGGTCTGAACTAAGTAGGCTACTAAACCTATGTCTTAAAAAAGATCGTTGGGCCTTACGAGAATATATTATTTAAAAAACTTTGTTAATAGTTTACTGCAACTTCAACTTGCCTGTCAAATAGAAAATGACGAATTCAATTCTATTCCATTTTTCTATTTCGCATCCCACATCTCATTAAAGGAGTGATTTTGCCAATGTCTAGTGAAAAATGGGAGAATCTTCAATAAAAAAAAATGGCGAGGGTGATGGGCACTTAAAGATGCTCCACGTGGTGGTTTGCTGCTGGAACTCGGAAAACAAAGCTGTCTCCCGAGTTAATTAATCCTCTTCTTATGACCGCTTATCACTGAATCGGAATCACAGCTATTTTCCCATCACAAAAATAACGTTGAGTCTAGTCTAAAACGGAAATAATTAAAAAATTTACTCAGCAGACGTGTGCTCGGTACAAGTCCCGGCAACCAACCGAAAATGACGAATAATAAAGGGCATAAATAATAATCACATTAAAGATATCACGTCAAAAAATCATGTGAAATTTCTGACATTGATGGCATTGGGGCTGACCAACTAGCCCCAACCTCCACCAATCCGGACTTGGCCCCCGTGTGTGGAGTATGGCCTTACCTTTCTGAGCTATGGATACCCGTGCCCCTGCAGTGGGGACGACATGGATTATTAACGTTATCACCTACAAAAAACACAGAATTGTCAGCATTAAATTGTCCTTTAAGCCTTTAGGCCACTAAAATTATCCTTTTCGAGACAAAATTACTTACTCTTCGAAAAACACATAAAATAACATTGTTATTTTCAGCGTTAAAATACCCAATCAACGTTTTAAGTACAGAACACTCTGTAATTGAACACTTAAGTGAGAGGGATCTCTTAACACCCTGCATAAATGTACTTTACACTTCACCCTGTACCTCGGTATACAGGATGGAAAAGGAAATTTTGATGAGTAATTTAAAGCTTTCACTTTGAATGCTATTTAAAAAATATTTTAAGGAAGTTACTTTTTTAATAATAAGGTTTTCTGCATTTAATTAAGCACAAAAGTTTCCGCTTACTTCAGCGAAGAATTTCATCTAATAATGCTTCTTCTAATTAGTTAATATAATAACTTGAATATTTGAAAATTACGATTTTGATGATCCGGCTTTAAAATGAAAATAATTTGTACTTTTTTCACTTTCAAAACTGCACATCTTTTGACCTACAACTTTTATAAATAAATAACCTTACCTTACAAAAAAAAACCGACTGCATTACAATGTATCCTATGTCAATCTGGGGATCAAGACGAATCTAACGACACCTCTGAAACTAAAATCCATCAAGCCGTTTAGGGTACAGAGCGTGCCAAAGAAATATACATACACTCGAAAAACATAACCCTAATTCTGGCGCAGTCAGATAAAAATGTAACAAAAAACTCACTGAGCAATTGGCCATAGTTATGACATAACGACCCAAGCGATTTAAAGTAAGCAAGAAATAATGTACTTTATGTCACTGACATAAAGTTTACTTTAAATCACTTGGATCGTTACAGCATAACTATGGCTGATTAGTATAGACTATTAGACTATTATATGTAGGTATTTTTCATTAAAACTTATTAAATTTTGAAGGAAACAAATACTATAAATAAAAGCAAATTAAATAGATCATCTACTAATCATACTTCTCAGAACCGTGAAGATATTCTGCTGATTTAAATGAGTTGATTTTTTCGTTTCATAGCTATAGAACTAAATATAGTTTTGTTAGTGGAAGTACATCTTTATGAAAATAAATTAACTTTATTCGAGGTAAGTAGGTATTTTTTTGTCTACTAATACGAAGTTCCTACCACTCAGAACTCGTATACCCCGCCTTTTCGCGAAGTGTTCGCGGAGTGAGAGAAAACTCGGACTCACAGGGGGATTTTCATTCCAACACTTTTTTAAAGATCTTTAGAAATTGTATGTTTTTTTGAATCGTATACAAAAGGAGACCGGGTAATTTTGTATAGGCACCGTGAACTGATTTTTGTAATAATTAAATACTTGTTCCAGGGATGTAAGAGAAACTAGATTTTTTTCTCTAAGTGATTTGGACAAACGCTCTTATGATAAATTAAAACTGCTCCATTAACTTTAATCTTCTCCATAAACCCTCTATACCGACATAGTTCATAATACTTAAATTCACTTTGTGTTGGGTAAAATTACAAAATGCCAATGACAAGATCAGGCCAGTCCACACAAACAGCACCCAATCAAGAGTATAACGCGAGAATCAGCTTCCTATATCATTTACTAGCTTCCGCCCGCGACTCCCCGTGGACTTCAGAATTGTGTCCAAAAACAAAGAAAATGTTAAGATAGTGCCATCTAGTGACATTTTGAGTTTTTAAGAATTCCTACGGGAACCCTTAAGGTTTCCGGGATAAAAAGTATCCTATGTGTTAGCCGAGTGCTTTATCTATCTACCTACCAAATTTCATCCAGATCCGTTCACTAGTTTCGGCGTGAAAGCGGAACAAACAAACAAACAAACTGACAAACAAACAAACAAACATCCATACTTTCGCATTTATAATATTAGTGAGATGAGATGAGAAGTGAGATGAGATGAGATTAGTGAGATGAGATGAGATGAGATGAGATGAGATTATAATATTAGTGAGATGAGATTTGCTTTTCTTTATTACATCCTGTATCAACCCCTTCGCAATTCCGTATAGCTCTAGATAATATATTTTCCAATACATTTCGCTGAGTGCCCAAAAAGGGTTACTGCCTACTCGTAAATCTAACTGCGGAACCTTGAAAGGCTCGGAATTCCGTACATAGGAAGAACCCTCTAATAAGGAGATTGAGGATACGTTGATTTTTGTAAAGATTAGTTGGATATTTTGGTTCCATTGGTGGGTTTTAGGATAATTGGTTTGAAATAATTGTTCGTAGTATTTGTAATAAATTTGATCTGTATTAATAATAATATCTAAGAAATAATATTTTCCTGTATTATGGGAACCGGAGACTTAAATATAAGTTTTTAATACATAAATGGCATATACAGGGTGTAACAAAATTGGTGTAGGACCCGTTAACTGGGGATTCTACTCATCGTACTGAACAACAATTGTTCTACGACTTTGCTCAAATCACAAAAAAAATATTTGGACTTTTCATACACATTGATAATCTGTTTTGTCATTTTTGTATGGAGAGTCCAATTTTTTTTGAAATATAATAGATACGTATATTGGTTACAGTAATATCTATTTATTCATTCATATATTATACATATTTTATTTATTTAAAAATCATGTACAATATTTAATATGTATATAAATATTTTAAAGATAATGGCAACATTTACAATGAATTTAAATTACTTATAAATTAATATCACCCAAAAAATACTCAATTTTAAACTCAGCTAAGTACATATTATTAAATCGAGAACAAAATTAATGAGGTGCCACTGAAACCATACAACCAACTCAGCATATGCTAGGCTGGGATGCGAAGAGATGAGTTTGATTTATTAACCGACTTCAAAAAAAGGAGGTTCTCAGTTTGACCTGTATCTTTCAGCGTTGTTAGTTACTAGCTTCCGCCCGCGACTTCGTCTGCGTGGGCTTCAGAATTGGGCCCAGAGAGCAAGATAATGGTGGCGCCATCTAGTGACGAAGTGGAAATATTGAGTTTTTAAGCATTCCTCCGGGAACCCTTAAGTTTTCCGGGATAAACATTTTCATAATTCATAATTACTTATTGCAATCACAAGTACAAATTGTTGTTACATTTATGAAATACAGTCCCATTGTGATACCTTCATAGGCACAGCAACATAGTCGCCGGGTATTGTTAAATATCAACGTCAATACAATAATAATAATTTCCAAAGTCAATTTTGTTAGTACTTATTAAAATTTTACGATAGTTATGTCAGCCGAGTTATTTTCCTATGTGTTAGCCGAGTAATTTATCTATCTACCTATCAAATTTCATGCAAGTTCGTTCAGTAGTTTCGGCGTGAAAGTGGAACAAACAAACAAACAAACATCCATACTTTCGAATTTATTAATATTATTATTATTATATTAAGTGAGATTAGTAAGATTAGTGATATGAGATGAGATACGGCTCGCGACTTCCATAAAGTCATGTAATTTGGCCCGTAACAATTAAAGGTTGCTCATATCTTTTATAGGGGGATATGATGCCCTTTTAACTAATACCTGTATCATCTGTACCCAATACAACATCAGTCCACAAGTCCAAGTCAACCCGTATATAATTGACCACGCTGAATACGTTAAAAACAACCGACTTCAATCGCAACAACTCCAATTTTGCTATGTTTTGTTGATTTTCTCAAAAACCGCTGAATCGATTTCGATAAAATTTATATGGGACCACCTGTGAAGTATACCCTTTCAAACAAAAAAAGAATTTTCGAAATCGGTTCAGGCGTCTTCGAGTAATCGGTGAACATACATAAAAAAAAAAAAAAAGATTCCGACGAATTAAGAACCTCCTCCTTTTTTTTTGAAGTCGGTTGAACCCAATACAACATCAGTCCACAAGTCCAAGTCAACCCGTATAAAATAAAGTCTTATCTCTCTTTCTGAATTGAAATCTACATAGAATTCTAAACCAGAAACGTACCGAATAAGGGAACCAGCAGCAGTAAACCTGAGCACTGCTTTTAGCGAACAATGGAAGGAACGCTGATAAGAAGAGACAACTTGAGCGCTTTTGTACTAATTCGTCTTTAAAGTAAGACGGTTTGAAACCTTCCTAAATCTCAGTCAGAATTCTTGAGGATAAACTTTTGAAGTAATCGTCGTGGTTCAGTGTCGCAGTCGACGACTACAGACACGGTCATAACCTGGATGGGTTTGACTGTTAAGCTGCTTTTCCACCGGCGAAGCGAGGCGAGGAGTGGAGTGAAGAAAATTGAAATCTCTAAGAAGAATACTATTTCCACCGAAGATGTGCGAGAATTTATTCTTTCCCATTTTAAAATTCTCTCTCCTCCTCGCCTCGTAGGTTGAAAAGCAGCTTTAGTGGTGTATAGTATCTTGATCGTTTCTGTGCTTCGCAAGATACGATAACGCCATTGTTGCCGGTCGCTACCACTAGATAGCAGTCATAAAGTGATGTCAGAGGGCTTATAGGCGGCTTGCTTTCTGATAGCCCCACAACATGCACGGATTCAGATTAGGACCCGACATATCGAGATGGGTGCTTCTATACAAGAATTGCATGAAACTGAAAAACTATTCTTTTGCAATTTTGATAAAATTTTCATGCAAACTTAGCTCACAAGTACATCGATTTGTATGAAAAGCCGAAAAAAATGCCATTACTACAAAGTTTCAATACATTTTTTTTTAAGTTTCTTGAGTAGAATCACCGGTCAAACAAGTACATCAGTAAACCTGTAAGTAAACGAATCTAATTTTTAAATTTAAATAAAGGAGGAGTTCCGTCCACGCAGACTGTATATCTTTGAAGTTTTTTTTTAAATAATAAACATTGAGTTTTTATTATTGTTCTGATCAATGGCGGCATTGGCACGAGTTGACGCGAGATCTTCTGTCTTCGTAATTCCCTTTTTACTGAGGTTTCCAAAGAAAAACATTCCAAATTTAATGCGCATTTTTATTTCCCGAATGGTGTAAGCGATAAACTTGTTATCACTTTTCAAAGGATCTTGTAAAATAATTTTATTGTTTTATTTATAGTTAGGGCTATAGTAACATTCGGTACAGTTCTATTCAGTTTATGAGGACCATAAGACAAAAATAAATATCACAGCAGGAGCAACATTTATTTAAAATCGAGCAAAGACCAAAAAACTTCAACGTCAGTACAAAAATAGACAAAAAAACTAACGTTCAAAAAAATTTCAATACCCTGGTATAAATCTACCAAAATCATTCCATTCCATTTTCCCCCGCTAATCTTGGCCCCACGGACCAACCCCCAAGGAATTTCATATCCCCCCAAGGCCCCTATAAAAAGAGATTGCTTAGATAAGTCCGGCCAGACTCATATCTGAATTCCGGCTCGGCTAGCCCTCGAGTCGATGACGTCACTCTCTGTCAATGACGTCATAGTAGGGATGTTTTGAGCGGCGCAATGAAAGCCGAAAACGGATATCGGATTAACATGACAAGTGGCTATATAGGTATTAAGATCCGAACCGAAATTTATTGCCCCAAGAAATGTATGCGTGTAATGTGTAGTGTTATGTGTTGGACCATGTCACGTGGAAGTTTTATTCCCAAGCTAAGCGTACTCACTCTCATGCCCGGTTTACATTGGTCAAGTACATTTGGTAAGTCAAGTAGAAAGTAGAAGTCCATTGATTGTCTCGAAACTGTACTCTTCGAAAAATACAGTTGCGAAAAAGCAACACTGTACTTATTGGTTTAGTTTTAATTATATATATTTTATATGACGAAGCTTTTTGCTGATTGTTAGTTTGTTCTTTGACGAAGCTTGGGCTGATTCTATTGCTGTTTATTTTTTCTTGCATTTAATTTTTGACGAAGCTTGCGGCTGATCCTTTTTTGTATGCATATATTTTTGTATGTTTTTTGTCGTAATTAAAATTTGCTACTTATTGAAGTGGTAAATCGGCCTTCACTAATATGTATCTATATCATATCATAGAAAAAATATGTATCATATCCTCATTTCTTTCAGGATACCCTTAGAATACGAGAAATCCTGATAAACTAATTTACGACTGCTGTTCTAGGACCATTGTCTATGTAAGTATCAAGAGCATGATGACAGTTAACATGCAGAAGTAATTTCTGTCATGCAATTTTTATGACCTCAATGAGTTTCTTAACCAGTAATTGTAAAAGAAAATTTTAATATAGTTATAATTATTTGGATACTGATAAAATAAATTAAATGGCAGGATCTTATTCATAATTAACAACTGTACTTATCACCTCTTCAAAGCAAATAAATAAGTTTAAGTTTTTGAATTTTAATGTTTTGGATAAAATTCTCATTCGATGGTTTCCTAAAATAAAATTCGTATTAAAAGGGTTCTTATATCGACGGGTGAACAGCTATTTGTTTTAAGCTTAATTAAATTCATTCTTAATTTATTCTAATAATATTTGCATGCCAGAGCTCTACTGGCAAAATATGAGATACTTTTGTTAATTAACACCATAAGTATTAAGTAATCTAATTTTAAGCAAATTACATTTTATTTCATTTCATTTATGCGACATTTTTAACCGACTTCCAAAAAAGGAGGAGGTTCTCAATTCGTCGGAATCTTTTTTTTATTTTTTTTATATATGTTCACCGATTACTCGAAGACGCCTAAACCGATTTGGAAACTTCTTTTTTTGTTTAAAAGAGTATACTTCACAGGTGGTCCCATATAAATTTTATTGAAATCGATTCAGCGATTTTGAGAAAATCAACAAAAACATAGCATAATTGGAGTTGTTGCGATTGAAGTCGGTTGTTTTTAAGGTATTCAGCGTGGTCAATTATTAGTCAGGAGACTTTTCTACAAATTACCTACTTTCTTATTAATATACATCCTTTTTTTAAAATAATAATCAAAATCAAAATCAAAAATCTTTTTTATTTAAGTAGATGCTTTACACATACTTTTAAATCGTCATATTATTCTACCTAGTACAAAGTTCCTACCACTCGGTAATAATATATAATAATATGTGGGACAAATCACACACGGTCATCTGGCCCCAAACTAGGATTCCCTGTATCTTGGGAACCAGAGACTGATATACATACACATATACATTTAAATACATACATATATAGATATAATACACCCAGACTCAGAGCAAACAATTCTGCTCTTTACAGAAAAGTTTGCCCTGTGTGGGGATCGAACCCACGACTCTCGGATCAGAGGTCAGGATCGCCAACCACTTAGCCACCGAGTCAGTCCATTTAAAAATTAACATCTTATTAATATTTATTAAGAATACCTATCATGAATCTAATGAATTCAAATCGAGAGTAGAAATGTCTCTATAAAAGATGTACCTGTCATAATATTTGAGCTAGATGCTATGTATAGAACGGTAGCCATCTGGAATGCGTCTAGATCTGGCATTTTCGATTGAATAAGATTTATTTCTTTTGGATTGCTCTTATCTCACTAATATTATAAATACGCAAGTATGGATGTTTGTTTGTTTGTTTGGCATTCACGTCGAAACTGCCAAACGGATTTGGACTGACTTGGTGACTCAGTGGTTAGCATTCCTGACTACTGATCCGAGAGTCGTAGATTCAGTGCCCATCCAGGGCAAATATTTCTGTGATAAGTAGATTTGTTTGCTCTGTTTGTGTGTATTATCTAGGTACATATCGATATATATGTATGTATTTATGCGCAAATTATATGTGTATGTATATCAATCTCTGGTTCCCATTTTTTATTTATTTATTTTTATTTATTTGGAATATCAACAGCCAACTTAATGTACATCTTTAGTACAACTTGTAATTAGGCCAATAATAGTTATCCACTAATTATTTTTACAATAGATATGCAGACGTGAGGTGTCGAAGCTCAAAAATAATATAAGGAGAAGTATGGTAAATAATATAGGCAATCTTAATCAAAATCATTTTTTTTAATTTAAGTAGATGTTTTACACATACTTTTAAATCGTCATATTTTTCTACCTATTTTCTAGCCAGATGACCGTGTGTGATTTGTCCCGGATATTTATTCCAAAAAAAAAGGTAAATCTTTCGACTACAAATCGACCTACTCATTGTTTAGTAATGTTTGAAGTCGCAGAAAAAAAGTTGTTCAGTTTGACGTGTAGAACACCTTAAAACCTTTGAATATACACACTGTACAAACCATTTAATGATAATGAGGTATAACTTATTGTATAACTAGGTCAGCTTGCGTAAATATTAGTAATAGTATGACATAAAACGTTTACCGGCATCGGCATCGCGGGTCAAAGCGGACAGATGAACGTGCGTAAACCGTACGATTATAATTTGGCAGCTTACCAGAGCCACTATCATGAGAAACTCCAGTGCAAAGCAGAGATAGTAAGGTATATTCCATTTCTTTAGGTATTTTACCCATTGACCGCCACGCTACTCCTTGATAAATCGTGCCCAACCGCAAATGTCGGCTCTAATCCTAGCGCCTGTGGCATGGAAACCGTTGTCGGCTGCGGCGCTCAAAGGGTTAATTAAATGTAAACATTATTGATTCTGTTAGAGGCATTTATCTCGACCGTTTCCATGCTTCGCAAGGAACGTTAAGCCGTTGGTGCCGTGTTATCACTAGATGTTAGTCTTTAATATCCTGTTTGCGAAGCACGGAAACAGTTGTGAAAATGCCACGAACAGTCAAACCAATCGAAGTTATTACCGTGTCTGTAGTCAGATAACCTGCGTGATCGACCTGGCCATGCTAACGACTAGGTACGTCTTGTCTGAAACTGCACATTGGATAAAAATATGTTGCAAAAATTGTCATCTCTCTTACATATATGAGAGGTATCTCTATAGGCCAAATATATTAACTCATCATTCGTTCAGTATAAAAAAAAATGCGATTTCCGCAAAGTAATAGAAAAGTTTTTCAGTATGATAAGAAGCCACAGTTAACGGGTTCTACAGTTCTACAAAGTTGGACCCGCCGGTAATCGAACCTGCGACCTCCTGATGTGAACCAAGCAGACTAGACACTAGACCACGGAAGCGGTTACTATTTTATTACCAATTATCATCATCATCAGCTTGTCTTAGTCCACTGTTAGACATATGCCTCCCCCAAGGCATGCCATATTATACTATATACCTATCTTCGGCCATGCACAACCAGCTGTCACCACTCACCAGCAACCTTGATAAAATCACCATCCCACCTAGCCGGGGGGTCCCACGCTACTATTGCCCAAAAGCTATTTCCATTGTAGATCTTTATTTGTCCAGCGATTGTTTATTCTTCGATAAACATCTATTTTAATACACCGGATATAAATCAAAATACTTACATAAGTTTCACCTCTAGAATAACAACCTATCAGCAATATTGTAATACGTCAGAACGTTTTCATCTGCGTTTTGTTTTGAATAGGAATGATTTGTTATGTTTACTGTTTATTTAAATCATGAAGATTATAATATCAGAACTCAAATAGTAGGTATTAGACTGGAGGAATGCCTATGTAGGTGTCTACGACAAATTATTGTACAGAATTTTATAAATAACTAGCTTCCGCCCGCGATTTCGTCTGCTTGGACTTCAGAATTGGGTCCAGAGAGTACAGGTCCCGTCAAACTTTAAGATCGCTGAAGGGTACTGAGTGGGGGAAGTGTGCGTTCACATGGAATCCTCATGCTCGAATTTTGATATTCTGATTATGCCAATATTTATTGTCTAATAGTGCCCAAAGGAAAAAAATGTGCTATCGTAGTTTCAGAGAAAATCGAGTTTTTCACTAAGGCTGCTAGCGGAATGTTTCGCTGGCAGCCTCATCTCTGGAACCAAGGAACTACTTCGAAATTCGAGCATGAGGATTCTAAGTGAACGCACACTTCCCCCACTCAGTACCCTTCAGCGATCTTAAGTTTGACGGGACCTTTAATAAAATGTTAAGGCAGCGCCATCTAGTGACAAGTAAAAATTTCAGTTTTTGGCCATTCCTCCAGGATCCCTCCAGTGTTCCGGGATAAAAAGTATTATATGTGTTAGCCGAGTGCTTTAATCTATCTACCTGCCTTTCATCTAAATCCGTTCAGTAGTTTCTGCGTGAAAGTGGAACAAACAAACAAACAAATATCCATACTTTCGCATTAGTGAGAAGCAAGATGAGATATTCTACAGTATTTAGTAAATAAATAGTTTGGGGCCTCTAACTCGGGCTTTTTCGATCAACCGAACAACTTTTTGCAATCAGCTTTTTTTGACTAATTCTGTATGGAGAGTTTAATGTTTTTTGCGATCACAGCAAAGTCGTAGAACTAATAAAAGTTATTTAGTTTCACGAGTAGAATAGAAACGCCATTCTTCTTCTTATCGTGTGTCAGAATGAACCGTCTGTCCCCCAGGTATAGACGGCGGTTGCCTGGTGTTGCACTTAGCATCACAAGCGGTCACGTGTAGGGCATTAGGATTTACACCGACGTGTGCAACGTGACCTTCATACACATTAGGAATCAGATGTGCTAATTTCCTCACGATGTTTTCCTTCCATCGACCGTAACGCCACTCATTTTAAGTTCAGATCAGTGTGGGTACCATCGCGACGGTTACGTCAAGGCCCAACGCAAAATTCTCGAGATTTCGATGATTTTATTACTTTTCTTGGCTTTCAAATAAGTTAAAAAAATCCGTTCAAGGTAAACTGAAGGTATTAAAATGGGCGATTTTTATGTGTTGGTTTTAATATAAACAAATATTTTGTTTCCGAGAGACTTTGTAATTAATACAAAATACAGGGTTTACAGGATTTTTTTTCAGCAGTTTTTGAGATTTTTATGATTCTGTTCAAGGCAATTTGTTTTGTATTGTTTCAAGTATGTTATATGTTTTTTCCACAGTGATAGCTTATAGCATAATCTCAAGAATTTGAATTGAATATTGCGATTTGGCTTTACTTAGCACCTTAAAGCAATCGGTGCGTATGTATGGAAAATCTCATTGGTACATTGGCCAGGATTTGAACCCAAGACCTCTGGTTAGGAGGTCCAAGTCACTAACCACCGTGGAACCACCGAGGCTTTTTAACTCCAGTTTACAGGCCCTATACATATTTTATTGTACCTGTCGGCGTGTTTAGCAATCAGTATAAGTACCTATATGAATACCTGAAAACGTAAGTGACACTAGCGCTGGCTGCTTCAGCAGAATCTGGTCGCTTCAGCAGAATCTCTGCGGACCTCGGAGCGTGTGAACGCGTCCAGGACCCGAGGGACTGCTCCTACGTTTTTCAGTTTATTCATAAGTAGTTGCGCCCGCTCATGTGCCTAGGAAGTTGTCCTTACGTTTTCGTTGAGAATAATTTAATTACCAAATTTAGTTTTCTTGCCCACATTTTATTTCCGAATATTGATCTTGGATCCTCGAATAGTAGTTATTTCGTTTTATCGCCCTTCCTGATCCGACATACCTGTGTAGGTATAATTAGCATGTCAATCACGTTCATTTACAGAGTTTTTTTTAACCATGTCACTATTTGACAGGCTATACTTAAATTGTTCTGATAAAGCATTAAAAAAAATTATTAACATACCATTACTCGGTTTTTGATATAAAAATTAATTTGGGCATACTATCGCAATCAGTCGGGATTTCTAGTATTTCGCGGAAAATCTTCTTTGGCAGTTTTGAAAAACTGTTTATTCACAGTTTTTCAAATTAAAAGTCGACTCACAAAGCATTCCTAGTACCTCTAGTTAAGGTTATTTTACCTGGTCTTAGTAATAAAAGTAAGGTACCTGGCTTTAATTTAGTTTTATTTCTTATCTCAAGTCCGATTTCATAGGACAGCTTGTCATTTGAGTTACTCTTAATCTGCTCTTAATCAAATGTCAAAAACAACATTTTGTTATAAAATATTTATGTTTGAAATAGTCATATTTTTTTTAATTACCGCACGAAAGAATTAAATAGTAAGTCAAAGCAACAAAAGTAATTCAAAACGACGTAAATCAATATAAAAAGTATAATAATATATTACACATAATTGACCACGCTGAATACGTTAAAAACAACCGACTTCAATCGCAACAACTCCAATTTTGTTATGTTTTTGTTGATTTTCTCAAAAACCGCTGAATCGATTTCAATAAATTTATATGGGACTACCTGTGAAGTAGACCCTTTTAAACAAAAAAAGAATTTTCCAAATCGGTTCAGGCGTCTTCGAGTAATCGGTAAACATACATAAAAAAAAAGATTCCGACGAATTGAGAACCTCCTCCTTTTTTTGAAGTCGGTTAAAAACAGGCTGAATTCGCCAACATCCTCCGATGTTGCCTCCAAGCTACTATTATTTTCCTTTGATTTCAATAATAGACTTATTTTGTGGACAAGCTTTCATATTTTTTGTGTACTTTCTTGTGTCTTGTCAGAATTATAAAAAAAAAACAAAGACGAATTTTAATTACCCACTGGAACCAGCCCACTTATATCTGCATACCTGTAAACAAAGTAAAAAAACTCAGTTTAGAAAGATACCTCATAAATCCTACTTTTAAGTCCTAGAACAATAGTTGAGTTCAATATGATGAGTCTACAGCTAACTATTTTGGAAAAGGAGAATGGGTAATTTTATATGGGCACCGTACCCAATGAACTGTAGCATTATGAACTATGTTGGTATTTTTTGCCCTCATGGAGTACCTAGTTAAGTTTATCCTAAGACAGTACGCCTTAAAAAAAAGTTGTTGAAAGATGAACTGATTTTCATAATAATTAAATATATTTTCCAGGAATGTACAAGAAACTAGGTTTTTTCTCCAAGTGAATTTAGACAAGCGCTCTTAGGATAAATTAAACGACTCCATTGGGGCAACTCATACCAACATAGTTTATAATGCTAAAATTCACTTTGTGCTTGGGTACGCTCTTACCCATTGTCCTTTACAAGAAAATTTTAAGTCGTAGAACAATTGTTCAGTTCAATATGACGAGTCTACACCTAACTGTTTTGGAAAAATTGATCTCTCTTCTCTTCTCTCTGGTTGTATATTTTAAAAAATATTACAAGACTATTATCAGTTTTTAATGTTCAGGTAAGAGATGAAAGGATTGTAAAAATTACCAACTAGTCAGTTCCATAATTGACCACGCTTAATAGGTTAAAAACAATGGACTTTAATCGCAACAACTCCAATTTTGCTATGTTTTTGTTGAGTTTCTCAAAAACTGCTGAATTGATTTCGATAAAATTTATATGGGACCACCTGCGAAGTATACCCTTTTAAACAAAAAAATAATTTTCCAAATCGGTTCAGGTGTCTTCGAGTAATCGGTGAACATACATAAAAAATAATTAAAAAAAAGATTCCGACGAATTGAGAACCTCCTCCTTTTGTTGAAGTCGGTTAAAAATTACCGATCATTCGGCGAACTGGTCGGTGGTGCTGGTATTTTTTCACCTGTCATTTGTGATCATTTCAGTTCATTTTGTCAGATTGAATTTTCGCTTTTTACGACGTAATCATAATGAAGTCTGTGTGCAGGTATTTGCTTATGGAAAACGTTGAATATTTTGTGAATTATGTTTCAAAATAATTTTATGACTGTACATTGCGACTGTAAAAAGTAATATAGAGACTTAGACTTTTTAATTGCGCGTTCATATTTTTACCCGACTGCGCCATAAGCAGGATTAAGTTTTTCGAGTGTATAATATGTATGTATGTATATTTCTTTGGCACACTCTGTACCCTAAACGATTTGATGGATTTAAGCTAGAGAGGTGTCGTTAGATTATAGGATACATATTGCAGTCGGGTTTTCAATATGGTTAGTTTATTATCTTCGCTCTTGGTGCCCATTGCTATCACTAAATAGCAGTCGTAAAGCCATGTCAAATGGCTTAAAGCCTACTTGAAAACTTCTAATACTGAGACCATAGTAATCAAAACACCAAAACCTTCACCAATCCGGACATGGCCTCTACATGTGGATTATGGCTAAGGCTTTCTCTTAGAACAGCACGGGAACCAAGCCCAGCTGTGGGGACGAAACGGGTTATTAACGAATTTTAACTTTAAAATGACCAGGGTTATTTATGATACTGAGCAACTTTCCCCAATAACCAATGGTCAATTCGCAAAACAATTTTGAGTATCTCCATACAAAGTAGACCGATCACGTGATCAAATTAGTGTGAAGGGTCCACATTTTTTTTAATTGACCATTCGTTCTTGGGAAAAGTTGTTCAGTTTCAAGCCACTGTCAAGTTTGGTGCGGGGTCCAAAAATAACCCATTTTAAAGATGCCAGATGTTTTAGCGTTTACTCTGCTCATTATTTGGCAACAGTAAAAGACAATCGTAAACCCCATCCAGTTACGAAGTTTCACGTTTCAAAGGGGACGGAATTTATGTACCTACTGATGTTTCAGCTAGGCAGCAGTTTAACAGGTCTGAGGTCGGTATTCGTAATTTTAGCTCAAGACATCAAGTTACATAATTACCATAGAATAAAGAATCCCACCAAAAACATTTTCATGTAAAAATGTTGCCAAGACGAGTCGACGTAGCTTACCCTGTGAAAAAGTTATCAGATCTCGTATAAAGCCAAGCTCTAAAGACTGCACGCTCTAAACCTACAAGCTCTACACTACACCTTACTCAAAGTATATGAAAAAGTGGTCATATCTCATGTAGAGCCAAGATTTTTGATCTATGCGCCCTAACTTTACCAGGCCTACCTTCACAAATTCTACATTTTAGTCAAAATGCGTGGCTTAGCCGTTTTGCTACCGTCACAAAGATTTCATAGGCATTCGTTCATTGGGTGTGAAATAAAACGGCCAAGCCACACGTTTTGACTAAAATGTAGAATAAGTGAAGGTAGGCCTGGTAAAGTTAGGGCGCATAGATCAAAAATTTTGGCTCTACATGAGATATGACCACTTTTTCATATACTTTGAGTAAAGTGTAGTGTAGAGCTTGTAGGTTTAGAGCGTGCAGTCTTTAGAGCTTGGCTTTATACGAGATCTGATAACTTTTTCACAGGGTAAGCTACGTCGACTCGTCTTGGCAACATTTTTACATGAAAATGTTTTTGGTGGGATTTCATTTATTTTGTAAGGTAGTTAATGGATTTTTTTTGTTTATTTTTTCTTCCTTTTTTTTGGGTGTATTTCTTGCACGTCAGCCACACCTTTTTTATAGCCCACTCTCTACCTTTGTCTTTTTTATTTGATGATTTACTGTTTAAAAATATTAAATTCTAAGAAAATAACAAAGAAATACTTATAATAATTTGTACCAGTAACCTAATTAACTCGAATTATAGACCTACGAATGCGAATGACAATATGAGATATTCGAATTTTCTTTACTAAAGTTTTACTAGCGCAGAAGAAGAATGTCGTAAACGACTGTAAACGGCCGAGGAACCACTTCGCTAGATAAGGCTGCCAGATACACAAGTCGTTACCGCGTTTCAAAATACAGTCAGCGCCATCTAGTGACGCCGGCTGATATCACCGTCACTATTACCGTGTTTAAGCTTTCACCCCCATTTTTTAAGAGTTGGGGAATTATTTTCGAAAAATTATGACGTACGTATTTTTTGTTTGTTATAAGAAGTATTTTAATTAATTTTCACTTATGTAGCACAAACTGTAGTGCAAGTCTCATACAAACTTCCACCGTAGTAGGTACTATTATCTAATCTGTGCTTCCACCTCCTATTCCCAGGGGATAGGTTAGGTCAGATTTTTAAATTTTTTTGTTGTCTTTGTAGTAATATTAGCTTACATACCAAATTTCAGCTTTCTAGGACTTCAGGAAGTACCCTTACAATTTTGATGATCAGTGAGTCAGTGAATCAGTGAGTCAGTGACGAAATCGAGGCTTTTGAGACATTAATAAAATCTAAAGTATAATAGCTACGACATTCAAACTTTGTATGTTTAATGATTGTACTGATGGCATTCTATCTTGAAAAATTTAACTATTTAGCGTCATCTAAAGCAAAGTTATGAGAGTTCAAAAAAACGACGAAGCGTTTCGAGAAAAGGTAGGTAGTGCTCTTGCGCTTCGCTTGGCTCGTCTTGGCGGGGGCACTTCCGTGCCCCCAGATAATACTACGTATAGAAGTTTCACTCTGCAGAGATGGTAAATTAATAAGATACTCTCATCACACAGCAATAAAGTCCAATCTTGCTTGCCCGTACGCTACGCGTTTTTCATTATGTATGTATACCTTGTTCCAATCAAGAAAAAGGAAATAGTTTTTTACCTTTAACTTACTATGGAACTGACACATGTCAACGTCAGTTGTCTATTAGCTTTGTTTACTTTTTCCTTTTTTAACCGACTTCAAAAAAGGAGGAGGTTCTCAATTCGACTGTATGTTGTTTTTTTGTATGATTATTCCGCCAGTTATGGATAGATTTTAATGATTCTTTTTTTGTTTGGTAGGTAATACTTCAAAGGTGGTCTCATAAAAATTTTGATGAAATTGATTCAGCGCTTTTTGAAAAAATCAACAAAATACAAAATAAAATAGAAAATTTGTGGCTGTTATTTGTGCTGATTGAAGTCGGTTTTTTAATGTGTTCAGCGTTGTTTATTATTATTTGATTGGAATGAACTATACAGGGTGTAACAGAAAGGTGTAATAAAACTTCAAGGTGGGCTTCTACTCATTGAACTGAACAACTTTTGTTCTACAACTTTGTTCAAATCGCAAATTTTTTTTGGACTTTTCATAGATATCGATCAGCTGGCGAACAAAGTTTGTATGAAAGTCCGAAAATTTCTTTGCGATTTCAACAAAGTTGTAGAACAAAAGTTACCTTAAAGCCCACCTTGAAGTATCATCACACCTTTCTGTTACACCCTGTATATAAATGCGCGTAAGTACGTACAGGGATGATATAAGAGTAGCTTTTTACGCTGACCGCTGAATGTTTCCTGTCCTTGTTTGCCCCTAGTGATCCCCCTCGAGGGCACACGGCGCTGGTAGTTGTAGCTTCGTTAAAGTGAGACAAGCTTGATACAGTAGTACACAAAAAATAAGGCGCGTTGTCGGTTATCTTCGTTCGCGCAGACAAGAACAAACTATCGACGGAAACACCCGAAACAATCAACGCACGGTGACAGCTTTCTGACAGCTGACAATTTCATTGAATCAGGCGCGAAATCAATCAACCAATAGCGGCAGAGATTTTCGGAACATGTAATGACGGGTGACAATGAAGCTACTTGATTGGTCCATCAGTTTCCCGCGTAATTAAAATATGGTCTACTGCGCAGGTACATCGGCAAACCTTATTAAATGTGTATTACTGTACTTATTTCAACTGTAATATACCTAAACATATCCAGGGTGTTACAAAACTACCCTTAATGGTTGAAACGGCATGGACTGTGAATCATTTTAAAATTTGTGTATTTTTTCTTTTTGCTGCTGGTCTGGTAGTTCACGTTTCGGAGAAATCGTCTATCGAATTTCTGCAAAAATATCGATATCTGGTCGTGGTCATGACCCCGCGCGCAAATGCGCCAATCATAGCGCAGCGGCATATGAACGCAGCCTATCAGCGCGGCTATTTGTACTCCTATTATAAACTGACAGGTGAATACAATAGTACTGTGGTACATAGTCGAAAATCTTATTTATAATTAAAAATAATTAGTGTCCGCAAATTTTTTATTTAGCGTTTTGTTAAAAAAAATACAATGGACTCCTTACATGACACACTTTAACACACTTAATTCATTAGGGGTAGTTTTGTAGCACCCTGTATAACAAAGGCACATCCCGGATGCTCCATACAAATCGTCCGAGGTATGTACCGACTACGATTTCCCTTTTCAACACGACTCTTTTTAACCGACTTCAAAAAAAGGAGGAGGTTCTCAATTCGTATAGGAATCTTTTTTTTATGTATGTTCACCGATTACTCGAAGACGCCTGAACCGATTTGGAAAATTCTTTTTTTGTTTAAACTTCACAGGTGGTCCCATATAAATTTTATCGAAATCGATTCAGCGGTTTTTGAGAAAATCAACAAAAACATAGCAAAATTGGAGTTGTTGCGATTGAAGTCGGTTGTTTTTAACGTATTCAGCGTGGTCATTATATCAAAAATAGAGAAATCGCACAAGATCGAGACCAGTGGCGTCTTCTCGTATCGGAGGCCAAGACATACTCGCTGTCGCTGAGCCAGCGGAGTAAGTATTAAATCAAATGTCGCCAGCAGTCTCAGACCTCAAAACACTAATTTATCAAGATTCGTACCATATGTGAACCTATAATACCTAAGGCGCCATTAATTAAAACACCGATAATTATCACCAATGGTTTTATTGTCCAGCAAGCGAGAGCACACACACTTAATCTAAGTTACAAATTATAACCTCCAAACCCACCTGTCAAAAGCTACGTTCCGTTCCATCACAGAACACTTTTTTTCAGTTTTTGCTATTAAAAATGTTGTAGTTGTATTCTAGTGTAATAACCTTTTGTATTAACAATAAAAGAAAATATAGCTAGGTAGTTATTTTTGGATGGTTTTATTGATCATTGTCTGTTGTCTGTTTCGAACATCACAAGCTTTAGAACTCTATAATTACGTCAATAAAAACGTATTTAAAAACTTCTTACGTATATAAGTTTTTTCTTTGATTTAAAAACTAAATTGCAAAAATGACTTGGCCACTAGCCCCAAATCCTCCACCAATCCGGACTTAAAACCTATGTGAGGAGTATGCCGAACCTTCCCGAGGTATGGGAAGAGACCCGTGCCCCTGCAGCGGGGACGATGTGGGTTATTAACTAAGTGTCAACATTTAAGACAATATGTTACCCTGAATATTTATATGTATTTTTGTAGAATATCTGTAATTAAAACATCTAAACACCCACATTTCTCTGAATAATTAAATATTTCTTGAAATATCGTAATAATAATTTTATCCTAGTGTATACCGTATATACCATTTTTTTGCGATTTGAGCAAAGTCATAGAACAAAAGTTGTTCAGTACGACGAGTAGAATCCCCAGTTAACGAGTCCTACACCAATTTTGTTACACCCTGTATAATATGTTTCGTTTTCAATTATGGGAACTTTTCTAAGAGGTTGTTCGTAAAATTTTCGGCACTCTTGTTTTTTAGTATTTTCTTAGTCTTTGATGTACTTAGAAGTGACTAATTACAAAAAAAAGGTTTAAATTTATTAAATTTTGAACTTTCTTGCTAGAAACACTGGATTCAGATATTTTTAGTTGATCTGCTACTATTCTAACTGATGTGGAAAGTGTTGCTTTAAAACCCTCTTTTATAGTCTGTTTAAATTGCTATTGGTCGGTACAGTGCATCTTCTTCCTGTCATCTTTTTAAAATCAGTCTCTCCTGTTTCTTTTCTTTATGTCTTATTATTCGACAAAACCTTTTTTCAGCTCCTACTTAACAAAATAACGAATTGTGTTAGGTTTCTCGTTCGAAGATAATTTACACTTTTAGGAAAAAATATCCTTGTGTTTCATTTTCTCGGATAAAGTAATTTATTTGCGAATCCCACCAATTTTAAGGATCTGATTATTTATGGCAGTGTTTGTCAACCTGTGAGTCGCGACCCTCTGGAGGGTCGCGAAGCCTTTCTTAAGGGGTCGCGAATAAAAGAACAAGTAAGTGTTTGTGATTCCTACACTGCAATGAAAAAATCTGATTTCAGTAAAAATGCTGGGCCTATTTATTTTTTAACTATTTGTCAAAACGCGGTTCTATTTTGGAGACGTAAATGAATAAATAATTTTGTAATTGAAGAAAATTAAAAACGTAGTCTTATAAATCACTAACATTTTGTATGTGTATGTCGCAAGAATTTTTTAACTTGTAAAGGGGTCGGGTATGAAAAAAGGTTGAAAAACACTGAGCTATGGTAACCATGGCAACAACTTATTCTCTTTTCAGTTTATTATATTTTTCTGTGGCCAGCACGAACACTGGAAATTGAATCTTTTCATCCGGCACTAAAATAAAAAATAAAATGAACGAATCTCAACTCCATCGCTTCGAGTGTTCTCGAAAATAGTTTTAGCTGAAAAATCCAATTTTTGCAATGTCTTTTTTTATCAAAGCAATTGCGTTTTTATAATGCACCAAGAAGTGATCGTGGCTCAGTGCGGCTTGCGTGGTGGCGTCGATCACGTAAGGTACAGAGTGACAAATGGGAAGTTGCCTTAAGTATATGTATCTCTTTTCCCCTGTTCTGAATTATATAAGGCTGTGTCCACGTAGTTATATTCTAGAATGTTGTCAGTTTTTATTGAGACGTCGTTAACAGCAAAACGTGTACTTTAAAACGAGTAACCTTATGAAAGAAGAAAAGTTGTATCTAAGCGAGTGCTTTTATTCTAGAGCTAAAAACTGTATTGAAGCGTATATAGGTTTTCGTACTAAGTATGGAAGTAAAAGAGTAGCCAGTCAAAATGCGCTTAGAAAGTAAAAATGAAAAAATATATACATTACTTTATCGTGTGACCGCACTTTATAATAAAGTTTTATTTTTATTTTTACTTATTTCTTAGAGTAATTGATAACTTCATAAAATATTATACCCTTGACGATTATCGTCATGATCTACCCAATCCATCGCACACAGTCGCAACAAAAGATAAGGTTGCCAAAGTCAAACTATATTTTAAAAATAAGCCAACATATTTAATAAGAAAAGCTGCAGTAGTTTTTATACTGAATCGAGAGACACTATGAATAGTAAAATAAATAATTAACTTACACACTTACAAAATCACAACTCATCAAATAGAAACGCGGTTTAGCAGAAACTTTTTATTTTATGCAAGATAGTGCTACGCACCGCATAGAACTCTAGAACTTAGAACGTATTTGAAGTTATTTACGAAGTATATGGCGAACGCGTCGCCGGTTTAGGATATCCCAATTTTGCACTCGCAGGTATACATTGGTACCCTTATCAGACTTAAACCCGTGTGATTTCTTCTTATGGGGCTATTTGAAAGATTATTGTTATGCTGAAAAACCCAAGATCAAAAATAATTTGAGAGAAGCTATTACAAAAGGAATTTCTAGTATTTATTCATCTAAAATAGACTAGTGTTTTATAGTTTCCAAAACGGCTCGACTATGGTGCAAATTCAGACTCGGACTACTTTGAAAATATTTTCTATTTATTAGTTATTCCCTAGCCAGGTTTTGTCAATTTTTTAAAAACTCAATTTTTATGTGTTGGATATTTTCGAATCAAGTGGAATCAATTTCAAATAAAAATGACGACTTCACTGATTTAATATGTATTTTTATTATTTTTTTCCCAGCATTCATCTCAAAGTTATTAACGATTACTTTAGGCAACTTCCCATTTGTCACCCTGTAAGATAACTGACTACGGACACGGTCATAACGTGAATGGGTTTGACTATTTTCAATTTTCAAGGATTTCTTCAATATTTGCTTAAATATTGCAATAAGTGCTTAAATATTATAGTGGGGTCGCAAGGGATTGTTAATGAAATGCTCTAAACGTTGGGAAACTATATACAAAATTAATTTATGGCTTGCGCATAGGTATTTCCCCTGAGAAAGTTGGAAACTGCACCTATCTTCATTAGGGGTGTATTCAACTCAATTATAGCTAGTAAAGCTCGTTAGTTTTTAATTTTCCTTCTATTATTAATTTCAATTACTGGACCAATTTAATCCTAGTCTAAAAAGCATTTAGTACCTAGCTATATCTTCTTCTTTAGATCCTGTAACACCTAGGGGTGTATAGGGCCGAGACTACTTTTATACACTCGGATCTATTTCCAGCTGTAGACTTCACGTGCTGCCAGGATATTTAGTTGCCTTAGGATATAATAATTATAAAATGCAGATTATTACAAAATCAGCGTAGGAAAACTGAGTATTCCAACAACAACCACCTCCGTAGCGTAGTGGCTTGCCGCTCGCTTCAAATCAGGAGGTCGCGGGTTCGATTCCCGGCGGGGTCCAACTTTGTGGACTCTGTTTGGTTGGTGGTAGGGCATTTTCTGAGCCCGCCTGGCTAGCTACCACCATCTTATCTAAGTCTTGCCGCCAAACATCAGTGTTAACAGCATTGATGTGTTCCGGCATGAAGATAAGATAGCCAGTTCCCCATTGCGTTGGGAAATCTTGGTAAGCCCGCTTGCATCTTCGGCATCATCATCACTTACCATCAGGTGAGATGATGCCAAGGGCTTACCAATTGAAGGTAAAAAAAATAAAAAATTTCCTAGTGTAAGTTCCTAAAAAGTTACTAGTGCTTCTACTTTTCATTTTGAACAACTTTACACTGGTATTTTTTTAAGACAGTTTAGATTAGAGATGTGACACAAACAAAATAGAGATTTCAGTATTTAGTGTTTGCGGAAGTACCTTTAGGTACAAATTCTACGTCCATTTTATTAGACCCTTACTTGTATATAACTTTTGATGTGTATTACCTATATATGTATATGAATATATTTTGGAACAACTTTTCGGAACTCTTAAACTCACACAATTTACAATTTTGTATTTTGTTGGCATTTACCAGTAAAAGTGTTATTAATTACGTTATTACGTTCTAAGAATAATATTATTAGATAGGAAAAACACTTGAAATATATAAAAAATGAGAAATTTATGGACAAAAAAACGGCTGAACGGTTTTAAATGAAATTAGGCGCTCAGACAGTTGATGACCTGAATTTATACCTACTCGAAGGGAGTCCACGCGTACAAAGTTGCGACAGAAACTAGTACTACATAACATATCTCATCTCATCTCACTCACAATGGATGTTTGTTTGTTTGTTTGTTTGTTCCGCTTTCACGCCGAAACTACCGAACGGATTTGGATGCAATTTGGTAGTTAGATAGATAAAGCATTCGGCTAACATAATACTTTTATCCTGGAAAACTTAAGGGTTCCCGTAGGAATGCTTAAAAACTCAAAATTTCCACTTCGTTACTAGATGGCGCTATCGTAACATTTTCTTTCAATTCTGAAGTCCACGCGGACGAAGTCGCGGGCGGAAGCTAGTATTTGATATCGGGAAAAAAATTCTATGGTATCATTGGTATCCCTTTAGGGTTCCATACTAAAAGTTTGCAAAGTTTTCCATAGTAAGTTTGTTTACCTTTTGCTTTTTTTTGATTGGAATGGACTATAGTGGGTACGGGAATCCTCCGTATCCGAGTACGACTAGCACTTAGCAGGTTTTTTCCTCCATTCCTCATTATTAGCTTTTTAAACACTTACAATTTTGTTCCATTTTCCGAGTAAGTAGCTACACTGGTGGACTAAAAAATCGACTCAAGATTTGTTGCTCGACTTATGAAAAAAATAACTCAGTCTACAAAACTGCTTAACACTAAGAACAAAAAACTAGAAAACCACCAAACTAAAATCATAAACAGTAAACAGACAGTTTTTAAACTTTTGGTTTAGTTTTTTTTTGCTAGATTGAGTTAATTTTCCAAAAGTCGTAAAACAAACCTTGAGTCGATATTTTTGTCCATGAGTATATGTTGTTATATAGGGTGGTTGGTTATAGGTCCAACTTATCTATAACCTATACATTCTTTACTCGAAAGTTGCATAATAATTACAACATTAAATAAATCTTTAAATCCCATATCAAAGGTTGGCAACGCACTTGTGAGACTTGTCTGAAGAAACAATTTTAAATCTCAACCCGATATGAGCTTTACCCCGATATATAATATATGTATATATTTATCGTTTTATATTGTATTGTATATTGTATTTATTATTATTATTATATCTTTATTATTAATATTTACAACTTAAACAATTTATGTATGTCATTGTGTCTTAGTTAAGATAATGTTGTCTCTCTTTCTTATTTTGTACGTGTTTCTCTGCTCCTATTATTAATTATAAGTCTCTTTTATATTTTTGAAAGGTTGGCTGGAAGAGATCCCTTTCAGGGATAAGCCCGCCTTTGTGCATCCATGGATGCACAAATGCATGTATTTTTGCATCCATGGATGCAAAAATACATGTATTTTTTCACTAATTTTTGTTGTGTTATTTTGTCGTACAATAAAGAGTATACAAACAAACAAACAGACTCTTTTGGTGTTGCGGGTGTCTATGGGCGGCGGTAATCGCTTACCGTCAGGTGATCCGTCTGCTCGTTTGCCATTAAAAAAATAACCTTATAATTCTAAGTTATGCAAAGCTCGCCTTTTTACTTTTGAGTAAATTAAAAAACACTGAATAGAATCAAAATATAAAAGACGCTTCGCATGAGAATCAATTTTCCGCAAAGGACTTATATAGAATATAAATGAAAAAAACTATCCAAACAAAGTCTACAAATTGACTGTTCAGTTATTAACTAGCTTTTGCCCGCGGCATCGGCACCCGCGACTCTGCCCGCGTGAATGTCTTTTTAGGGTTCCGTAGCCAAATGGCAAAAAACGGAACCCTTATGGATTCGTCATGTCTGTCTGTCTGTCTGTCTGTCTGTCTGTCCGTCCGTATGTCACAGCCACTTTTTTACGAAACTATAAGAACTATACTGTTGAAACTTGGTAAGTAGATGTATTCCGTGAACCGCATTAAGATTTTCACACAAAAATAGAAAAAAAAACAATTAATTTTGGGCGTTCCCCATACTTAGAACTGAAACTCAAAAATTTTTTTTCATCAAACCTATACGTGTGGGGTATTTATGGATAGGTCTTCAAAAATGATATTTAGGTTTCTAATATCATTTTTTTCTAAACCAAATAGCTTGCGCGAGAGACTCTTCCAAAGTTGTAAAATGTGCACCCCCCACCCCTCGTAACTTCTAAAGTAAGAGAATGATAAAACTAGAAAAAAATATATGATGGACATTACCATAAAAACTTCCACCGAAAATTGGTTTGAACGAGATCTAGTATAGTTTTTTTTAATACGTCATAAATCGTAAACCGCAAATTACCTTTCATTCAATCAACTCAAATATAAAAAATATAGAGTTCTAGACATGTGTGATTATGAATTTATACGGAACCCTCGGTGCGGGAGTCCGACTCGCACTTGGCCGGTTTTTTTTTGAGACTGTCATCGAGAGTGCGCAGTGCGATCACGGAAATGAATTTTTCGGGGTAAAACTATCCCGTGTTGTTTCCCGCTCTCTATATAAAATCTTTATACAGGGTGTAACAGAAGTGTGTGACAATACTTCAAGGTTGGCTTTTACCCATCAAACTGAACAACTTTTGTTCTACAACTTTGTTGAAATCGCAAAAAAATTTTTTGGACTTTTCATACAAATCGATCAGCTGGCGAACCAAGTTTGTATGAAAAGTCCAAAAATTTTTTTGCGATTTCAACAACTTTAACTTGTTCTACTTCATTGTGAATGTTTAATAATTGATCATCTGTTCTGCCATTTTTGAGAGTCCAAACATGTTTTTGCGATTTGACCAAAGTCGTAGAACAAAATTTGTTCAGTACATTGAGTAGAATCCCTAGTTAACGGGTCCTACGCCAATAGGGTATTTCACTCTATTCAAGAAAAAATCGAAAACTACTTATTTACGGTGGTATTTGTAATAAGTAATCGAATTAATATGATTTCCATATTATAAAATGAGAAAAAACATTTTATTTTTGATTTACAAAAATCAAGTTTTTTAATCTGTTGTTCAAATGTCTGAAACGCCAGCCGCCATGCTGGTTGTCGATGTGACGTCACAATAGCAGTAAGCAGTGACATTTTGTTCGCAATATGTGGCAAAATTTTATTTTTTTCGCCTAATTTCAAAAATATGAAAAGATAACCTGTATCCAGTAAATTCACTTGAAATTTCATGACGGGAGACGGTTTTGTGAAAGCAGAAAGTACGAATCTGCCGAGAATAAATACCTTCATTTAAGGTGGCAAAGTTTTTGCTTCTAATCCCGACTGTCGAATATGCATGTAAGTATTTGCAACTTAATTTTTTTCGCATTTTTTATTTTAGAGTAAAATCATGAAAAAACTGCAAAATTCGTTACAAAAATAAATTTGATACGCGCGCGAAATTAATGAAACGAACGTGTCTGGCAGATAGGTACCATACTTTTACATATATATTACTATCCTATCTATGTAGGACAAACGTCAAAGCATCAAAATAAAAACGTATTTGGCTTGCCGTATTTCTGTGCTTTGTGTTTAGGTGTTGAAATTTGAATATGACGATAATAAAACAGCAGTGATATCAAACATCAAACAAAAACCCATACAGATATAGTACAGTGTCTGTTGATGGTGCAGGATAATAATGTTGGCTTGCTGTTGCAACGATGATGATCAGCCTCGAAAAGTCATTGGGAAAAGTAGATTTACTTTTTAGGTATACTTTAACAAATACACAAGGATACTTGTTAATACTTTGCTAAATCATTTCAGGTAACAAACATTTCTTACCTATACATATAAGATGCCTACTGCTTCAAAATAGAGGCTACTTTGAAATCCTTTTGGAATGCAAATGACCAAATAAAGCAGCTGTCCAAGATGCAACTGTATCATTCAACAGGTAAATAAATTGTCATGCCTAATCATCATCACCATCAACCGAAAGACGTCTGCTGGACAAAGGCCTCCCCCAAGGATTTCCACACCGATCGGTCCTAGGTTGCTCGTATCCAGCGGCTTCCTGTAACCTTCATCAGGTCGTCGGTCCACCAAGTCGGAGGAATCCCTATGCTGCATATGCATGAAGTGTTACGCCTAAAGTATTTTTAAGGGTTATTTATTCCTCTTCCATATTAAACATTAAATGCTGATTATTCTTATTATTTTTTTGTGATGTTACAGATATTTAATGCCAAACATGCATATAGATGGGAAGATAACCACCCACAGGCTGCATCGTTGCAAGGTGGCAATGTATAGGGCTGCATAACTTCAGTGACCTTTGATAGCTACTTTACTATAGAGGAAATTATTAATTTGTTGACTATGAGACAAAAACCTGAAGAAAGAAAAATATGTATTTGTATTTAATAAAAAATCTGTCCGGTACTGTTGCATTTTATTTTTTCTTATTTCTAAGAATAAGTAAAAAACATTGGATTTTTTAAACGAAACAAATAGTACCTACTTATAGTAGGTAATCTATGCTTTTCCCGCAGTTTGTTTTTATAAACCTATGTAATACACAATTTGAGTTTTTTGGGATAAGACTATCCTATTTTCCCACTCTCTGATATACTTATATGCCAATTAGTTGTTTAATTAATTATATTATCGCTTTGTCAAGTTGCATTATTTTAGGGTTTTAGGAAAGTTATCTAATGTTATTAAAAATAAAAATCTTACACTTCTTATCATATCACTCCAAAATATATCAGCCGCTTTAACTACAGGTGGTAACAGTAGTAATGAAACAGATGTATACCTATATAGGTATAATTTGTACTAGGCTATTCTACTAAACAGCACTATGAGTATGATGGTTTTTGAGGAATCTCATAATTTCGGAGTATATATAAATATGTACCTCGAAAACCACCACACTTTCATATTTTTAAATAGTTTAGTACAAATCATTTTGAAAGCCTCTTTTAGAATGTGACTTATACAATAGGGTTTTTCACCATTTTTTGAAAAGTATCTCAAATTGATCATTAGGTGGGAAAAAGTAACAAATATTTTTTTTATTTTTTTTTGAAACCTATAGGTAAGTACCCCAAAAGTACATTTTAAATTACCATTGCCAATAAGCGCGCGAAAACGATAGCCGCCATGATGCTTAGGTCGTGACGTCATTTCAGGAGTAAACAAAACAGCTCTGTACTAAAATTTTGACACATATCGTGAACAAAATGTCATTGTTTACCACTATTGTGACGTCACCTAACAACCAGCATGGCGGCTGTCGTTTCAGACATTTGAATAACAGATTAAAAAACTTGATTTTTGTAAATCAAAAATAAAATGTTTTTTCTCATTTTATTGTATAGAAATCATATTAAATCGATTACGTATTACAAATACCACAGTAAATAAGCAGTTTTAGATTTTTTCTTGTATAGAGTAAAATACCCTATTGTATAGGTACTTACTTAGTTTTATAGCCTACACACACAACTGAAAGGGTAATGAATCTCATTGTCTCCTATTGCCTCGGGAACAATATGACCATTGAAAGAAGGAATAAAAATTTATTTACAGGTAAACCAATATATATATTCCACCCAAAACACTTATCTACATATTAATTCACAAATATACAACTATACACATTATATTATTCACAATTTTATAAATTCACTTCTATATGGTAGCCTGTTTAATGATCTTGGGACTGAACTGCTAGGTTAGCTATTCAGACTTTCTGTCATGACAAGAAACATCTTCTGCACTTGGTAAATCTTGGTTACAAGGTGAGGATGGTTCAACTTCATCTTCCAGGCTCGCTTTAATCTACTAAGTTATAGACAACCTTTGCCTTTTAATGAATACAAGTCAAGTTTCACTAAGCGTTCCTTATTCTGTGCAATGAAATCTGGACGATATGCAGCCTGATTTAACTTGCATTTTTTATACCCATTGTCTTGTAGGTATTGCATATAATTTTCCATGCCGAATTCCATCTGCAATGTGAAAAAAGGTAGGTAGGTATGTATTAACAATTTCACAAATTCATTTATGTACCTAACATAACCTATAAACATTGTATGAGATTACAAAACCACAGTAAGACAAATAACTATTTAGTTTTGTATAATAGGCATTGGCGCCGAGTCCATAGGGCCTGGGGATGCCCAAGCCCCCCCCACCAATGCCATTATCAGCGGGGCTTTTCCGCCCTAGTCCTACCTTTATTTTTATGAAGTCGTCGCCCCCGAAATTAATAAGTATGTACCTATTTACTTATTGGCAATAAATTATAGATACTTACATTGAAATGATCTTCACAAAAGTATATTTTATTTCCAATAACTGGTCAGAGTGTATCCTTAGGGGCTGTTGGAGCATACTCTTAGGGGTAACTTTGGATCTCTTCTTGCAAGTTTTATCCAAGTGTTTTTCATAGGTATTTGTATCTGTTGGCACTTGAATCCATAATTTGCCTAGTGTTTAACATTTGTATTTTGAAACTGTACACCACCGGTAGCGATAAGGGATTGTAACTCACTATTAATTTCGTAAATTTTCACTAAATGTAGCTAAACTGTACGTAGAACTGTCTTGTTTACTTCTGAAATGACGTCACAACCTAAAACATCATGGCGACTAGCGTTTTCGCGCGGTCTTCGGAAATGGTAATTTAAAATGTATTTTTGGGGTACTTGTAGGTTTCAAAAAATTAAAAAAAAAATATTTTTGACTTTTTCCCACCTAATGATCAATTTGAGATACTTTTCAAAAAATGGTGAAAAACCCTATTTTGTTACATCCTGTATACATACTCTGGTGTAAATTGTCCTATAAATTAATTTTATATTTAATTAAGTAGGTAGATGATTTACACAGTCTTCTAAATCGTCATTTTTAGGATTCCGTAAGTCCAAATGAAGATTTGGAACCCTTATAGGATCACTCGAGATCACTCGTGTGCACCGAAAAAAGATTTTGACTACAATACAACAAGAACGTATAGTTGTTTAAAAAATAGTTAATCTAACAAGAAACTAGTTATAAGTAATAGAATTTTTTGTAGCATGTACTAAGCAATTAGTAATACTGCATAGTAAGCATTAATGATGCGATAGTAATGAATACTGGAAAACGGTACTCTTTACAATAAGGTTTGTTGTCATTATAATCGGATTGTAAGGTGAACATGAAATGTTGTACACATACCGATATGTTTTGTTATATTCACAAATTGATTGAACTAGATTATTATAGTAATGACGACAAAGCGTTTTGTCGTCACAATATAGAACTAGACAATATCGTACGGATAACGAGATTCTAATTACATGTACCAGACATTTTTTGACAGTGACAGTGTGGCTGTGTCTGTCTGTCACAACTTATTAGACAGTTATAAAAAATAATTTTCAAAATCTATCGTGTGACAAATGGAAGGGCTTGTTTTGAGGTTTTCAAAAACAAATAAGGGTCAGATAAAAAAAACATGGTAGATGTAACATATTCATCGTGCAGAACCGTCTCTATGCGAGTTCAACTCGCTCTTGCTCCGGGTTTTTATCTAATAGATATAAATAAATAATATGTAATTTACTAATCTAACACATTGCACATTCAGTTTAATAATGCCTTTAGGATGCTGATGGGGCTGTCCCGGTTCTGCAGCGCGTCAGCCATGTTTGCGGAGGCCCGTGTATCTACACGGGCCTCCGAATAGCATGGAAGCCATCTGGCTTCCATGTTATTTTACGGAAAAAGTGTGGGTCCTTGCTGAGGAGAATTAGGGGTAGTGCCAACAGCATCCTAAAGATGGATTCCCTGTATCTTGGGAACCAGAGACATACATACACTAGGGTGTCCCTTATATGGACGAAATATTTTTTTTTTGGGTTATAGAAACGCATACCCCCTAATTCTTTGTTAAATATTAAGCCTTACATAAATATAAAATTTTAACTCTCTAGGTTAATATTAACCCGTGCCGACAAGGTCCCAATTTTTTTATAAAAGTAGCTATTTTTGAGTATTTCTTGATATGTAGCTAGATCGTTGTTAATATGCATATCATGGGTAAAAATTGACGAAACAAAAAATGTAAGTAATGCTTTTAATTGACAAACAAATACAATTATACAATTATTCAGGGTACTTTTTTTTTAAAGTCTCTTTTTTGCAGTCTGGATACAGCTTTCTATGCTCTTGCACACAGCGTAACAAGAATTGTTTTTGTTCCTCTTCTGCTGTAATTAAACCATGAAAGTCTTGCATAAGCTTTACAGCTCTTTCAGCTGTGTCATTTACAGCTTTTAAGCTTAACACCTTCCTCTTAGCTTCGATGTAAGCTGCATTATGGTCCCACGAAGATACGTTTTCTTCAAGAAAACTGGTATCAATTTTTAATCGCGAAAATCATTTTTTGCTTTTAGCTGACACGAAATCGCTCAACGACTTCCCTGTAACAATATGATTAGTAGGTATTTCAAGGAAATTAACCAAATTTAAAACAAACAACTCAGTTAAAATATTTAAAAAAAACTCTTACCATACAAAGAGGCAGACATCTCTTCTTTCGATGCAACATATCGCTTCCCGAAGTCATATGCAGTTTATCTTTCTTAGTTCGTTACCATATTCGCCTTGGTTTCTTCATCAACATCATCATCAAAGAGTGATAATATCACCACTTCTTCTGATAAATACCACAGGTGTTGACTGAACTTACTCAGAGCCGCTTTGGAAATTACTTTGTCAACATTTTCATAGTCTTTCAACGTTTTTAAAAAACGCAAATCTTGATTCGGTGCCTTCACTGTCAAACTGCATCCGAGCCAGGGCTTCACATAAATTGCCACAATAAATAAACAAACATTTTGCAATGCTCGTTTGTCTTTAACGCTCATTTTGAATTGAGACTGCAGCAAACATATTTTCAAAGAGTAAATAGCTCTTGCCATCCATCGTGCTTGATGCATTGCGCCAGGAGGACGAATTTTAATTTTACCCTCATTATCTCCTCTCAAGTAAATAACGGATAGCTCGATTAGTTCTTGATAATCGTCCCGTATGATGGATTTCTGCAGTTCATGTTTGAAAAAGGTCAGCAATCCCTTAATGGTCGCATCAGAAAGATGCTGTTTAACGAAATCTATGCATGATTCGACAGCCTCAGGATTAATGTTCTTCCAGCTGTCTCAAATTTTTTTAATTGTGGGATATCGGGACTGCTAGTGACTTGGTGAATCTTTGATTCAAATACACTTTTGAGGACCAATTCATACACATGATGGCGGCAAGCAAACAGTAATAATTCTCTTTCTAATTTTTGCTCCAAAAGCACACAAGCTCCATTTATGCGCCCTGTATTAGATGCTGTTGTATCACAACACATAATTTGAACCTTATCAGTAAGGTTCCAATCATGAAGCGCGTTTGAAACAGCTTTAGCTTGATCTTTACCGGAAGAACTATCTAGTTTTGGTACTGCAAGAAGTTGCTCCTTCTCTCCAAAGGAAATAAGGATCGGCAGGCGTTCCTCTTTAGAACTTCTCACATCTAGGCCGGGTAACAATTTTCCATCCCAATGAACTGTAACTACTTCTGGCACGTTATTCTGAAAATCGGATTTTATAGATTCTGCTCTATCCTTTCTTATCTGTGTTCGAATACGTTGAATAGAAGATTTGTTAATTGGATAGTCGTCGCAACAAAGACCTAGTGCTTCTATTACTGCTTGAATAATATAAACTGAATCTCTTATGCTTAGTTGACATCTGTCTAAAGCTGCAACTAACTTAGGTGTGATAAAATCTTTCCTTCCTCTTTTTGTAGTAGTTACCGAACTTTCAGATTGAGATGTGGCAGGCAAAGGTTCCTCCAGGATTTCTTCAGAGCTGGTAAATTGGCCTTCATGTAGTTCTTGTGGTGGTGTTAAGCTGTGTGAAGTAGAAGATGTCAATGAGCTCGCTGAAGTCATTTGCTGGAGCCTCCTTTTCTCCTCTTCTAGTTTTCTCTGCCTTGCCTTTTCTTCCTTCTCAGCTAACTTTTTGTCTACACCTGCCAAGCAACCAAGGCGCCCTGGCTCTCTTTGCTTTTGTAGGAAAATTTTATCTTCTTCAATTTTCATCCTTTTAAGAGCATCAGCGTGAGCGATATCAAATAAATTATCCAAATCCTTTAGAAAATCCTCCTCACGGCGTTTATAAACATCCTGTGATTTTTTGCGTTTTTTTTTAAGCTCTCGCCAGACTTGATAAAGATCCACAAGCTTCTTTACACAGTCAGGAAGAGCTTTGGTAGGTATTCTAGCCTTTTCCCAGAATATAATACACTCCCGTATTACAAGATTTGCGCTTTCATTGACAGTCAGTTTCACTTCGCGAATATTAAAAAATAGAACTGCGAGAACTTGTCGATTAGACGGCAATTTTGCACCCGTTATTTGGTGATACACCTCACCAACCAAGAAAATACTCTTTTTAGCGCTTCTCAGTTCCACTGACATCTTCGAAATATAAAATATTACGTGTTAGTTACACGACAATCCGAGAGTAAGTGACAAACCGAGTGCGCCCGCGCGGCACTTGCGTAGGGGCTTGTATGAACATGTTCCCGCTCAAGTCGGCACGGGTTGCAGTGTTCCAAATAAGGTAAAAAATTATTTCCGAGTATTTTAGGGTCAAATACACAAAATTAGAGGCTATGCGTTAAAAAATAATAACTTAGAAAAATAAGGGACACCCTAACATACACATATACATTTAAATACATACATATATAGATATAATACACGCAATAAAGTCGAGGTTCCGATAATTAAGCACTTTGTGTAAGTACATAACTATAGGACAAATCTATATATCCTATTTTGGGGCCAGATGACCGTGTGTGATTTGTCCCGGATATTATTATTATAGGACAAAATGTATATGAAACTAACATAGGGTAAGTTATAAATTGTTATTAACATTACTAAAACATTATAGATCATGTGTTTTTTTTTATGTGATCGGTGGCAAACTTATCATGATTGGAATTAAATAAATCATTATCATTATTATTTAGTCATGGTCACTTTAAATAAAATAAAAAACATTTTTTATAAATGTTTATTTCATAACTTGAAACAACAACTTCAAGAATACACCCCTTCTCCACCTATAAATTGTACAAGTAGATATGTAATATAATATATCATGTATTTTCCTCACGTCTACACATTAGCGCAGCGCGTGGTCGCAACGTGACGTCAATAGACACACTGTGTTTTATACAAGGTGATATTTTAATGGCGGGGTGCAAGAACTATACGACCTTTTTCCCCTAACTTCATTCCCCTTTTTAACCGAATTCAAAAAAACGAGGAGGTTCTCAATTCATCGGAATCTTTTTTTTATGTATGTTCACCGATTACTCGAAGACGCCTGAACCGATTTGGAAAATTCTTTTTTTGTTTAAAAGGTTATACTTCACCGGTGGTCCCATATTTTTATTGAAATCGATTCAGCGGTTTTTGAGAAAATCAACAAAAACATAGCAAAATTGGAGTTGTTGCGATTGAAGTCGATTGTTTTTAACGTATTCAGCGTGGTCAATTATCAGCCAATCCAGTAGTTGACTGTATCAAAAATAAGTGATGAAATCATCATCATCATCAGCTGAAAGACGTGCACTGCTATACAAAGTCCTCCCCAAGGATTTCCACACCGATCGGTCCTGTGCTGCACGCATCCAGCGGCTTCCCGCAACCGTCACCAGCCCTAGTAGCATGGCGACATATCTCGCGCGCGACGCGAGTATTAAAAGCATTTGTTCCGTTCTAACGCTAAGCTCATGAAAGAGACAGCTAAGGTGTTTTCTCGCGTTTGGCGCGACAAACAGCTTTGTCTACGCGTCATGCTACCCGTGCAGGTGGTCGGTCCACCGAATCGAAGGCTTGCCTACATTGCGTCTACCGGTGCTACTCGAGAACTATACTGCCCCAACGGCCATCTGTTCTACGAGCTTTGTGCCCCGCCCACTGCCACTTAAGTTTAGCGATTCTGTGAGCTATGTCGATA
Organism: Coleophora deauratella; assembly: GCA_958295455.1. Taxonomy (NCBI): domain Eukaryota; kingdom Metazoa; phylum Arthropoda; class Insecta; order Lepidoptera; family Coleophoridae; genus Coleophora; species Coleophora deauratella. Next base: position 3,091,651 of record OY282416.1, on the reverse strand, counting down.
AAGTTATGAAATATAGTTCACTAAATAGCTCTTTTATGGAAATAGAAAATAAAAACTCCGCTTGCATTTTCAAGGCTATTATGAAACTTGACTTCTCGAAGTCTCTAACTATCGATTTGGAATCTTGTTACTTGGCAATAAGCGCTAAATTAGTTTCTTAACTTCTGTCTCTATGCTATAGGTTAGTACAGTACCTTAAGGTCTAAAAAAATCTGCTGAAATTATTTAAAGTAAACAAATATTAGTTACTGCTCAAACAGACGTACATCTAATAAACATCATATTAATAATAATAATATCCGGGACAAATCACACACGGTCATCTGGCCCCAAACTAGGATTCCCTGTGCTATGGGAACCAGAGACTGATATACATACACATATACATTTGAATACATTATAGATATAATACACCCAGACACAGATCAAACAAATCTGCTCATCACAGAAATGTTTGCCCTGAATGGGGATCAAATCAAACCCACGACTCTCGGATCAGTAGTAAGGCGGGCTAACCACTGCGCCACCGAGTCAGTCACTTATAATTTTCCAAATCGGTTCAGGCGTCTTCGAGTAATCGGTGAACATACATAAAAAAAATAGATTCCGGCGAATTGAAAACCTCCTCCTTTTTAACCCCCGACGCAAAAAGAGGGGTGTTATAAGTTTAACGTGTCTGTGTATCTGTGTATCTGTCTGTGGTATCGTAGCTCCCAAACGGATGAACCGATTTTCGTTTTTTTTTTTTTTGTGTCATAGATAATTTTATCCCGAGTGTTCTTAGCCATGTTTCATGAAAATCTGTTCAGCCGTTTGAAGATCATCAGCTCTTTTCTAGTTGATGAGGGGATCTGACTAACTTCCTTATGTCCGATCGATTCGAAATTTGGTACCGTGTTACTTCAACGATATTTAAAGAACATGGTAAGGCAAGCGTAAGCTGGTCAGCCGTTTGAAGATCATCAGTTCTTTAATAGTTGATGAGGGGATCTGACTACCTTCCATATGTCCTATCGATTCGAAATTTGGTACCGTGTTACTTCAATGATATTGAAAGTATATGGTAAGGTAACCATGACCTGATCAGCCGTTTGAAGATCATCAGCTCTTTAATAGTTGATGAAGGGATCTGACTACCTTCCATATGTCCTATCGATTCGAAATTTGGTACCATGTTACTTCAATGATATTGAAAGTATATGGTAAGGTAACCATGACCTGATCAGCCGTTTGAAGATCATCAGCTCTTTAATAGTTGGTGAGGGGATCTGACTACCTTCCATATGTCCTATCGTTACTAACTCAACTAACTAATCATTATAAATACCTTCCTAATATTTATACCTACTTTAAAAAGGACAAAATAAAAGTAAAATTAAATTTTTAAAAACCCCCCGACACAAAAAATAAACTCTAAAAACTAATAAATAATATTTTAAACCTACTTATTATAATTATTGTCGTCACATATATTATGTAATAATTAATAATAATAATATATTTTCAACAATGACATTGTATGCAAACGGACCTCACTGTATGGCAATAAAAATTTATAATCACATTCCAACACATATTAAGGCCTTACAGAAAGAAACCATGTTTATAAATAAACTAAAGAAACTTCTAGTCAGTAAATGTTACTACAGTCTAAAAGAGTTTTTTGTTGATAAATTAGTTTAAAAGTAATGGATCAGATAAATAGTGTATTTCTTTCTTATATATAAAAAGAAAACTATTGAAAATTAATATAATGAGGTTAGCATAAGTAAAAACAATGATATAAAAAGTAAAAATAAACTATATTATTATTATTATATACATATCATTAAAACAACATGTGATAGTAAATGTCCAGTATTATAAACAAATCAATTATATACTATATACATGGTAAAATCTGTAATGCATTACATTGTCAGTCTCACGTCACGCGCGGTGGCGATCTGTCGCGTCCGTGATCGTTTTGCACGGGTTGATCGTGAATCGTGATAAACAATGGCTTCAAAAGTTGTAAAATGTTCTAACTGTAATGTGGTTATCAATGAGGTGCTAGCATTTATCTGTAATAAGATGGATGTTATGGACGAAGAAGGGATTGTCCGTATTTGTGTTAGTGCCTTCTCGGAAAATGAGATTCTGACAGCAAAAAACTTGCTCTTCGAGTCTATTTTAACAACGAAGTCAAAAAAGACAAGAAAAAGGCATGGAAAGACACTTCGTGATATTGACGACATCATCTGTCTGCTAAAGGAGACTGATCCTGAGGAAATACCTGTCTTTGTCGCTCGGGATCTGCAAAAGTTACCCCCGGTCTTGTTTGACCACGTAGACGTGACACGATTGCTAAAAGATTTAGTTAAGATGCAAAGTGAAATAAACAATATTACTGAGAAATATGCTACAGTAAAACAATTAGAAGAGGTACGGACGGAAATAGAAATGTTGAAAAACGCGTCTATTGTAAATAACTTCCCCAAAAATGTTAATGAAAAACGGGGCGCCTGCCTGCTACCTAGTTTTGAATTTGAAAGTGGGCCTGTCGGGCTATCTCCGGTATGTAATAATGAAAATCATCCTGTTTATTCCTCCTCTAAAAATAAGCGACAAAATTTTTCGGACGAGGGTAAATTAGAAAATACATCGTGTGTTGTTCGCAACGAACAGCCGGCATGCGAGTTCCAAGCGGTCGGTCGAGAGCGCCCGAGCGACAATGCGCGTACGCGAGTGACTCACGCGCCTCCGTCACCGCGACCGCTGCCGTCTATGACGTCACCGATTACCCAGTTGCCTTCTCACAGCGCGCCTATGACAGCTGATGCGCTACACACAGCCCGCCAGAATGTAACTCAGAATGGGTTTTACGAAAAAAGGCGTTTTACTGATGTGGTGCGAGATGGGGAATGGAAACCGGAGCAACAAAATGAGGAATGGGTTCTTGTTCAGAGAAGGAGACTAAGAAACCGGTTTGTGGGAAATACTGGTAAAGCAATTATTGACGTCAATTCAAAGTTTAGAGCTGCCGAGAGCAAGGTGCCGCTTTATATTTATAACGTGTCAAAGGAGACGACCGTGTGTGACATAACCGAGTTTATTAAAAACAAGACTAATATTGATGTTAATTTGGAGAAAATGAACATGAAAATTTCCAAAGACTACGATGCTTATAAAGTTTTTGTCCCGAAGTACAAAACTGATTTGTTTCTGAAAGACGATTTCTGGCCCGACGGTGTAGTATATCGCCGTTTCGTTGACTTTAGCCAATCCTCGTCAACGCGCCGCTATCGAGAAATGGATAAACATAAAACAAGTAGATAATGGATAGTACAACCAAACTTATAAGCTTCAACTGTAAAAGTGTGACACGCTCAGTTGAGTGTGTAAGGAGACTGTGCCGCTCGGCAGACATTGTGGCGCTGCAGGAGACCTGGCTTCTGCCGCACGACATTCCTTTTCTGGGCACTATTGACGAAGCATTTTCATTCACCGGGAAGTCCGCAATCGACACCTCTGCTGGGGTTTTGAGAGGAAGGCCATACGGAGGAGTTGCGTTGCTGTGGAGGAAATCGGCATTCCCGTCCGTCTCAGTGATTGAGTGTAACAGTGTACGTCTCGCCGCTATAAAAGTGATGTCTGATGAGCGGCCGTTATTAGTATTATCAGTGTACATGCCTACAAATTCGGTCGAAAATCTGATCGAGTTTACCGAGTGTCTAAGTGAAATTAACGCAATAGTGGAAAGTAACGATGTGGAATCCGTTTTCATTTTGGGAGATTTCAACGCGCACCCTGGTGAGCTCTTTTCAAATGAATTATTATTATTTTGTGCCGAACAGTCGTGGTCATGTATTGATATGGACTTGCTGCCGCCCGCGCCGGCTACTTACACATTCGTGAGTGACGCGCACGGCTGCCAGCGCTGGCTCGACCACTGCGTGGTGACCAGCGCTGCGAGGCTATCTGTACGTAATGCCTCAATACTGTACGATACCTACTGGTCGGACCACCTGCCTCTAGTAGTTGAATGTAATATTAATTTAATTATGCCAAAAATATGTACCAATTCTATTAAATGTAATAAAGTTAAATGGGGTGAAAGGGATTTTGAACAAATAGAAAAATACTCCAAATATTGTAATTCCAAATTTAAGAACTTAGATTTTCCAACCGAGTTTACACACTGTGCGTATGGAAAGTGCAATGATCATAAACACAAACTTTTGTTAAATAGTATGTATAAAAATATTGTTAATGTTATGAGCACAGCTGCTGAGACTAGCTATAATTTACCAAAGCGCAAAACACGTAAACATGTGACTGGCTGGAATAGGTACGTTCGTGACGCTCACAGAGAGGCTCGACTTTGTTTCCAGGTGTGGTTACTGTATGGGAAACCAAAATCAGGGTATATTTTTAATAATATGTGTGAGTCTAGGAAAAAATTTAAATCAAAATTAAGATATTGTCAAAACAATGAAGATCAAATTAAAATGAATATTATCGCAGAACATCATTCGAATAGAGATTTTTCAAAATTTTGGAAATCCTCAAACAAACTAAATCCAGTATCAAGCCTCCCTGTGAGCGTGGGCGACGCGCACTCGCCGCGTGATATAGCCTGTGCCTTCCAGCGCCACTTTAAGGTGGAGTCGCCTCTGGGACCGGCGGCACAGCGGCTCGATGCTGTGGCTCACGATCCGGGTCCCTGTGTGAGATTCTCTGCTAAAGATGTAAAAGATGTTTTAAGTAAAATGGTACGAGGGAAGTCCCCAGGACACGACAGCCTCAGCATCGAGCACCTGAAGTACGCTGGGCCGCACTTACCAAGAGTTCTTGCCATGTTTTTTAGCCTATGTGTGAGTCATTGTTACCTACCTGATAATTTAATGTACACGACGGTAGTGCCAATTATAAAAAATAAAACGGGAAATATCTCAGATATTAACAACTATCGGCCGATCTCTTTAGCTACTGTCATCGCCAAGGTGCTGGACAGTCTGCTTGATCGCCAGCTGGGAAAGCACCTCCATCTTCATGACGCACAATTTGGTTTTAGACCTGGCTTGTCAACCGAGAGTGCTATCCTCTGTCTCAAGCAGACTGTTCAGTACTATACGGCCAGAAATACACCTATATATGCATGTTATCTAGACCTGTCAAAAGCATTTGACCTCGTGTCCTACGACAAACTATGGCAAAAATTGTATAGTGAGACAGAGTTACCAAACGAGATTGTATCTATGTTTGAATACTGGTACGCTCATCAGCTGAATAGTGTAAGGTGGGCGGATGCGCATTCGGACGTGTACAGGCTGGAGTGCGGGGTAAGGCAGGGGGGGTTGACCTCGCCTCGACTCTTCAACCTGTACATGAATCAGCTGATCGGAGAGCTCAGCAGCACTAACATAGGCTGCTCGATAGACGGGGTGTGTATAAACAACATAAGTTACGCTGATGATATGGTGCTGCTGAGCCCTTCGATCGGTGCACTGCGGAAGCTCTTGAGCATATGTGAGTCGTATGCGGCGGCCCATGGGCTCAGATACAATGCTACGAAGAGTGAATTGATGATATTTAAAGCAGGTACAAAATGCTACTCGACTGTACCTACAATCACTCTTTGTGGTCTACCATTAGCTAGAGTAAAGCAGTTTAAGTATCTGGGCCACTGGGTCACCGACGACCTTTGCGACAACGTGGATCTAGAGAGGGAACGTAGGGCGCTGTCTGTCCGATGCAATATGTTGGCACGTAGGTTTGCACGCTGTAGTAAACAGGTAAAGATAACTCTGTTTAAAGCTTATTGCCAGTCCTTCTACACGTGCAGCCTATGGGCCAGCTTTACGCAGCGGGCGTACAGCGCTCTGCGCGTCCAATATAACAATGCGTTCCGGATACTGTTGGGGAAACCGCGTTTTTGTAGCGCATCAATGATGTTTGCCGAGGCGCAGACTGATGACTTCTACGCCATCATACGAAAGCGGTGCGCCTCGCTGCTAGCGCGCGTGCGCTCCAGCTCCAACAGTGTCCTGAACGTATTGGCCGAGCGGTGGGACTCCCCTCTACTACAAAGGTGGATGCAGCTGCACGCCTGCGCATCCCCACTTTTGTATGTTTAATGTTACCTGTAAGTAGCTGTGCTGTGTTGTGTTGTCTGTATGTGTGTGTGTATGTATGATATTTTATTATGACATTTTTATATTTTTATTTTATATTTTTACTATGACATTTTTACTAATTTACTATTTTTATTGTTTCAAATTTAAATTTTAATTTAAAAATGATAATGTGTGAATGATTTAAGTAATTTTAATGTATTGAATTTTTATATTATGAATTTTTATATTATGGATTTTATATCTGAAATAAATGATTATTATTATTATTATTATTACAAGTCAATAACTAAATGCGTAAATAAGAATGAAAAAATTAAAAACTTTATAAATATATTATACAAATAATGAATTAAATTATGAAATTATATAGGGACTTATATATAGTTAATATAGTTATTAATTTAATATGTAAGCCCTCTCTGCTTGTATTGCACTGCCCCAACGGGGTGTCACATTGTACAATATTAGATATTTAAGACCCATAAAAACTGTGGCAAGCAATAAAGAAATTGAAATTGAAATTGTAAGTTCAAATATTTTTATTTTCCAAGCGTCGTCGCGTCGGGGGACCGCTAAGTGAGAAAAACAGGTGTAGTCGCAGATTGCAACAAAAGAATTTACTCCGAAAAATTCGCAAAATCGACACAACCGTCAACGACGTCTGCCCTCACGTGTATGCCCGTTCGGGTCGCCGCACTTGGTGACGCCTCCCCCGTGCCGCATACCGCACACCAAGCTCGCCGCGCGCGGCATTACGTAGTGCGTCGACTATGCATGAAATTAAAGATCGCTCGTACCTAAATGTAATTCTTAATAATTAATTAGCTGTTGTTGAAAAAATACTTTATAAACTTTAGCGGTCCCCCGACGCGACGACGCTTGGAAAATAAAAATATTTGAACTTACATAATATATGTGACGATAATAATTATAATAGGTTTAAAATATTATTTGTTAGTTTTTAGAGTTTATTTTTTGTGTCGGGGGGTTTTTAAAATTTTAATTTTACTTTTATTTTTGAAGTCGGTTAAAAAGGCCGCAAAATATATGGAGTTTCCGTATACTTTGCGGTCTTCTTCCTTATGAGGGCAGAACTACGTTGAGCGTAATGTAACTAACTGCATTAAAATACGTACTTTGTTCTTAAACTTATAATTCACCACGCTGAATACGTTAAAAACAACCGACTTCAATCGCAACAACTCCAATTTTGCTATGTTTTTGTTGATTTTCTCAAAAACCGCTGAATCGATTCCGATAAAATTTATATGGGACCACCCTTTCAAACAAAAAAAGAATTTTCGAAATCGGTTTAGGCGTCTTCGAGTAATCGGTGAATATACATAAAAAAAAAATCCGACGAACCTCCTCCTTTTTTTGAAGTCGGTTGAAAATACAAACAATGACATAAGTTATCCATACAATATTAGTGGGTTAGTTAATTTTTTTACTGAAAAGGCGGCCTCATTGCTTTAAAGGTTTCTTCCAGGCAACCTTAGTAAATGAGTAGGATTGTATAGTTATTTTAAAGGGCTATTAACGGGTTTCAAATAGGGTTTCTACTCGTTTCACTGAAAAACTTCCCCTAAGGAATGGTAATTCAGTTTATGAACTTATTTGGCTTTTCTAAAAAGTTGAATTTTTTTAAATAAGTAGTTCTTAATTTTAATCACACTGTGTATACAGAGAAAATGTCACAGTATCAAGATCTTGCGGTTCACCACCAGCAGACACGACACAAGTATCAATTTCACAACGAGATGCCATTACGTGTATCTACGCCATATCTTTGATGTAACTTATTTAAAGTCGACTGGAGTAGATGATCAAAGGTTCAGGTATATTCTATTAGAAATAATTGTTATTACGTAAAGCACAAAATAGACAGAAGGTCCGCTCAATACAAATCACTAAAATCGTAAGCATATACATGCTTATAGAAATATACGGTCGTTCGAGGCAAGGTCACGCGGCAAAGTATCACAACCTTGCCTACAACGACCGTATTTGTCTATAAGCATGTATATGCTTAGGATTTTAGTGAGCGTATTGAGCGGACCTTCTGTATCTGTGTATTTTGTGCGTAAAGACAGTGTCAAAGACATGTGAGGTCATGACCTCGCTGAGGAGGACGTTCAAGATCAGGGCAAAGTGGAGTAGATTAAGTCGGAAAGCGGACCCTGGCTCCAGCCCGGATGGCGCTAGGTGAAGAAGAGGAAGAAGTTAAAGACAGTATCAGGATTCTAAGTACCACATTGTATTGTACTATAGGTTTCTATAGTTTAACTTAGTTACTGCGACCACTAGTAGTGGTCGTGGTCGGCTAGTGAGCGAGATCCCTAAAGTAGATGGAATGGCTGGAGTAAGTTTCTTTTGGAGCTGATGTTTGTTCTCTCTCCGCGAACTTCCCGAAACGTTGGGTATGCGAGTTCCAGTGATAATAACTTTACATTAAGTACAAATACCTACTTCGAATTAATATTGTATTTTCTATTTGATTTGATTCAATTTTATATTTTTGCCTTTAATACTTGCATACGTATATTAAGGTATGCTGGGGTAAATCCGTCGCTACCCTCCAATCATCCAATATAATTTATTTACGCCGGAAACTGTAAAAGGCCGACGACGTTAATAATTCATTGGTAACACTCCTGAAATGTGCCCTTTGAGGCCAAAACAAAAGGGACCGATTCGCACCAAGGGTACAGACCCTTATTAACCCTAAGCCTGACACAGTTTCAAGGTTTGATTATAGGCACCGCAGCAGCGATAAGCGAGGAGTATACAAGGTGTAACAGAAAGGTGTGATAATCAGTGATCGGAGAAGGTAGATTGATTTTTGATACTTGCATCGTGATTTTATAACATGGACAATCCTTTTTTACGGAAAGTTTCGGTATTTCCGGAATACTTTTAAAGTAAATCTGGTTCAATCAATAAATTCTGTAGGAAGCAATATATTTATATGTAGAATAACAGAATGAATATTCGTTTTTGTTTAAAAAAAAATGTTTAACTCTCGGAATCCGCGCGGCATGTTCATATTAACACATAAGTTTGCGGTCATTGACCCTAATTCAATCTACCTACTCCGATCACTGGTGATAATACTTCAAGGTGGGCTTACCCGTACCCATACCCATACCCATCAAACTGAACATCTTTTGTTCTACAACTTTGTTGAAATCGCAAAGAAATTTTCGGACTTTTCATACAAACTTGATAAGCCAGCTGATCGATTTGTATGAAAAGTCCAAAAAAAATTTTGCGATTTGAACAAAGTTGTAAAACAAAAGTTGTTTAGTTGAAGTATTATCACACCTTTCTGTTACACCCTGTATAATTGAACAATGGGAGTACGTTTCATGGGTATGCTTTGAAAGTAACTGTTCGCTCTAACAACAGGATAGCCAAATTGAGCTTACTCCCACTTCAAAGACCGGCACACACATGTGTGTGACTCCTCTGGTGTTGCGGGTGTCTATGGGCGGCGGTAATCGCTTACCGTCAGGTGATCCGTCTGCTCGTTTGCCGCCTATGCCATAAAAAAGTGGTTTTAAAAATCCGAAAATATTAAAATATTATAAATAGATTGTGAAAAAAAAGTTTCATTCAACAGGCGTAAATGAATGAAAACACTTCATTGTATAACATAAATAGGAAAATATTCAATCAATATTTTTCAGCGTGTATGCTTCGCCATGTTATGATATTTTCATGTGTTTTTGCTCACTGTCCAAATGAAATATTCATTTAACAATTATAGGGTTATGCTCAGTATCTACATGAAACATTCCTTGAGAAATTATCGGATTATCCACAGGTAACCCTGTCACAGAAATCGCTACCTTAGATAACAATTTTAGCTCCAACAATACCCTCTGTAAAATAAATATACAGGTAAGGTATTGGAGCGTGACGTAATAATAGATTGAAAATAGATTTTGTTATTTTCCTGTTAACAAAACTTATTATATGTCTATAACCCCGCTACTGGGGCACGTACAGTGTGAAAAAAAAAAAATGTCGGGCAAAAAAATTGCGATAAAAAATGCGAGCCGCACAGGACCGGTCGGTGTGGAAATCCTTGGGGGAGGCCTTTGTCCAGCAGTTAAGGTTGCCAGAAGTCCGGTTTCCGACCAGACAGCCCAGTTTTCCTTATGTGTGTCCGGTCAAGAAAACCTTGCTAAACCGGACAAAAGATTTTAAGTTTTATTGTAATTTGGTAATTTTGTTAAATTAATAAAAAAAAAGCTTGTCCGGTTTTTTTGCACCACACCTGGCAACCCTACCATCAGTGGACGTCTTTCGGCTGATGATGATGATGATTACACACAGTATGGACACTGCCTTCCGCTCCCTGAATGTGACCTCACCCCTCACACCTCCCCCGTGGGTACGATACGAACTGGTGATAGTCTACAGCTATCACTTAGACCGGGAAGTAGTAGGTAAAAAACTCGGACGACTTGTATGGAGTGGTCAGGGTGTCGAATTTAGTATTGGTCTCTTTCTATACCTTGCGGAGGCCAACAGACTAAAAATATCGTAGTCTATGGGGAGGCCGTAATCCACATCTGGTCTGGGGACATAGTATACGAATTGGTGGAGGTTGTGGGGTTAACGGCCAATACCAGTGTCAGATTTTCGAGCCGCCCATGTAAGGACTATACTATCGAAAATCTGACCTATAGCATGGCTTATCAACGGCCATCTAGTGATAACAACCGGAAACAACGCCTTAATGAAAGTTGCGAATCAAGATCAAGGAATCAGTCAAGTCAAGCCCATTCAGGTTGTGACCGTGGCTATAGTCAGTTAACGATCAGTTTTTTTTGATTGATTATTATTTATGAGCGTTTTATGGAGAATAAACAATAAAAACATAACATACACATAATCATTTTCACCTCTCCAGCACGAATTTGGTCCCTAAAAACTCAAAGCAAAAACGGTTTTTGTTGCGAGCGTGAGAAAAAGTGATTCGAATTTCGAACACCATCTTTTGCGCGGCGCTGAAAAAAATATGGGCGATAGTTCCTTCAGAAACTGATTTTGGCCTAACGATTTAACTCATAGGCACAAAATGTTGTCTGTTATTAATTGAAATTTAAGTTTATAAATTTTGCTTTTGCATTTTTAAAGATGTAATATTTAAAATAAATATGTACTAGTAAATATGAATATCGCTTACTTAAAAATATCATGTTTGGTTTTCATCTTGTAAGTAAAGTAAAGTTCAGTTGGGGCAGTAAAGTTCTCGAATGGCGACCGCGCACCGGAAGGCGCAGTGTGGGCAGGCCCCCGACTCGGTGGACCGACGACCTGGTAAAGGTTGCAGGAAGCCGCTGGATGCGAGCCGCACAGGACCGGTCAGTGTGGAAATCCTTGGGGGAGGCCTTTGTCCAGCAGTGGACGTCTTTCGGCTGATAGATAGATTTCATCTTAAGTTTTCATAAAAATGACAAGCAGAGCAGTTTTCGAACGCAACCTCTAAATTAAAAACATTATAATAAAAAACTATATTGTCTCCAAAGAGAATTTAATCAACTACGTTTTAACTTTTCTCGCTGGTCGAGGTGAAAAGTTGTATGTTTAACACGAGAGCAAGTTATTTTTATATCTCGTGCCTTTAAATCACTCACTGTGCTCAGTAGTCTATATAAGAATCACTCGCTATGCTTGTGATTCAATTCTAGACTACTTCGCTAGTTCGTGATTTAAAGTCAGCACTCGTAGCAAAAAATAACCTTGCTCACTAGTTGAACAAATAACAATTTCACCTCTTCAACACGAAAAGGGTGCCTTTGGTCCCTAAAAACTCAAAGCAAAAACGCTTTTTGCTGCGAGCGTGAGAAAAAGTGATTCGAATTTCGAACACCACCATTTGCGCGGCGCTGAAAACAATATGGGCGATAGTATAGATATCATGTTTGGTTTTCATCTTAGGTTTTCATAAAACAGTTTGCGTCTCCCGTGCGCGCATAGCATACATCCTCAGACTAAAAAAGCCGTCTGAATCAGATTTCGAGTCTGTACAAAGATAAAATAGTTCTTTAGGCTATGCGCGCACGGGAGATGCAAACTGCGACGAAACTACGCTGCTTGTCATTTTTATGAAAACCTAAGATAAAAACCAAACATGATATTTTTAAGTACATATTTATTTTAAATATTACATCTTTAAAAATACAATAGCACAATTTATAAACTTAAGTTTCATTAAAAAATAAAGATAAAGATAATTTATTTGTCAAAAAACATGAGTAAGAAAAAATAGATACAGATGTCAGTGTTAAAAATAGTGTTCTACATGTTTGCTTTGCAGCGTACAAATACAAATTATTAGTTACATTCAAATTTATACTTATAATAATAATAATACTTTATTTAACTCAGACCAAAGATCCATAATATTTGTTAGTAACAGAGAAACTTAAAAACTATGTTAGTGGAATACAGGGTGATTATTATTGAGTAAAAGAACTCATGTATCTGCGTAAAGAAAGTTAATTTCTGACGCAGACATACGGGCCCCTTAGGAGACCCACCCAGTGCTTTAGGATAAGCCCATCATACCTATCAGCAATCATTTTCAGAATCCCGTTGGTACTACCCCGCACTCTGACCATCAGGGAGTTTACTTTTTTACGTATTATCGCGAAAAAATCATCTGTGCGCGCGTCAGCAAACATCCCTGAGGCGCTGCAGAAGCGGGGCAGCCCCAACAGGATCCTGAAAATGTTGTTGTACTGTACACGTAGGGCATTGTAGGCACGCTTGGTGTATGAAGTCCACAGGCTGCTCGTGTAAAATGATTGACAGTACGCCTTAAAAAGGGTGATTTTGACTTCATTGGTGCAACGAGCAAACCTGCGAGCCAACATATTACCACGCACCGCCAATGCCCTACGCTCTCGTTCTATATCACAGTCATCATTAAGGCATTCGGTTATACAATGTCCCAGATATTTAAATTCGGTTACTCTGCAGAGGGCAGTCCCGTTTAGATTTATAGAAGGAACATGCTTTGGACTTTTAGAGCCTGATTTAAAGACCATATAAACACTTTTCTTTTGATTATAAATTAATCCATGTTTAGACGCATACCTCTCACACTCTCCTATCAACTTTTTGAGCGCGCTCACCGACGGGGCGAGCAGCACCATGTCGTCGGCATAGCTTAAGTTATTTACGCATACGCCATCAACATAACATCCGACATGCATGCTGCTCAGCCCGTCGATCAGCTCGTTAACATAAAGGCTGAAGAAGTTCGGCGAGGACAGTCCCCCCTGTCTTACCCCGCACTCCAACCTATAGTCCTCAGAAAAAGCGTCCGCCCACTTAACACAGTTGCTTTGATTGCTGTACCAATACTCAAAAACGGATACCAGCTCTCTGGACATGCCAGTTCTTTTAAGTTTATCCCATAAAATATCATAAGACACCATATCGAAGGCCTTGGATAGGTCCAGGAAACACGCGTAAATTGGTGTTTTCCTGTCCGTGTAATACTGGACGGTGTGCTTGAGAGACAATATAGCGCTCTCAGTAGATAGTCCTGCACGAAAGCCGAACTGTGCGTCATTTAGATGTAAATATTTTCTTAATTGTCTATCAAGCAAACCATCCAGCACCTTGGCCATCACTGTGGCCAACGATATGGGCCTATAATTATTCTTATCTGATATATCACCAGTCTTATTTTTGAGTATTGGTACAACCATCGTTCGCATAAAGCTTTGGGGGAGGTACGAGTGGCGCACGCATAGTGTAAAGAACATGCCAAGGACCCGAGGCAGATGCGCCCCCGCATACTGCAGGTGCTCTATGCTGAGGCCATCATGCGTCGGTGATTTGCCCCTGGTCATGCCCCTAATCACTGCATCCACGTCCTTAGCCGAGAAGCGAATCGGATTTTTACACTTATAATAATCAAAATTAATTTAAAGTTAGATTACAATTTGTCATTTAAAAATTCATTTATTGCATAGTAGCATTTTTTCGCCAACAGTTCATTTAGTCTTTTCCTAAATTGATAAGCACTGCAATTTCTTATTTCCACTGGAATTTTGTTGTATATTACTGGCGCCATACCAAACACACTTTTTGCCATTAGTACTGTATTAGACCATTGATGACAATTTTTTGTTAGGTCGGGTGGGCGAAGATGACTGTGATATGCTGAGACCTCTATATTTTTAAATAAGTCAGGATTATGTTTTACGAATGCTGCTATCTCTAATATGTAAATCGATGGAAAAGTTAATATATTATACTTTTGAAAAAATGGCTTACAACTATCGATAGTTTTAAGACCAAACATTGCTCGAATACATCTTTTTTGATTTTTAAAGATAGTTTCTCTCTCCGTACAGTTACCCCAGAAAATTACTCCATATCTCAATATTGAGGCAACAAGTGCATGGTATGCTTTTAAGACAGTAGCAATATCTATTACTTGGGAAAGTTTAAGCAGGGCGTAAGAGGATCCAGACAGTTTTGAGCACAAGGTTTCAGCGTGGTCTTTCCACGTAAGTGACTTATCAATTGTTACTCCTAAAAATTTTATGGACTCTACTTCGTCAATTTTGAAACCTTCATAGTTGATATCTAAAGTTTGAACTGAAACACGTTGCCGAAATTGGATTATTTTTGTTTTTAATAGATTTACTAGCAAATTATTACTTTTCATCCATGAAATTATATTACTTAATGTGCTATTAATTTCGTGTTGATAAGAATCTGTTTTTTTACATTCTATCATCACCGTACTGTCGTCAGCAAATAGTGTCATAGGATACTTAATATCTCTAGGCAAGTCATTTATATAGATTATGAACAACAGTGGCCCCAAGATACTGCCCTGAGGCACCCCAAATCTTACAACTTTTTGACTTGATATTCATTAAATAATAGACAACATTTTGTGCCTATGAGTTAAATCGCTAGGCCAAAATGAGTTTCTGAACGAACTATCGCCCATATTCTTTTCAGCGCCGCGCAAAAGGTGGTGTGAAGCGACGCAACGCAACTTTTTTTGTCTCCGTCGCATCGCCATGCAACTTTTTCTCAGATGCGCGCACGGGAGCGACTGCAACGCAACTTTTTCGTAAAAAAAGTTTTTTTTTGCGGTATTCATCAACATGAATTTCGATCAAAAGGTTGTGTTGTGTGCTCTCGTTATTAGAAAGTGAAGAAGGCAGCGAAAAAGGCAATATTGGGTACATCCATTATGGAGTGAAAGATTAATTTCTGGAAAATTTCACATTTCTTTAATTTCTATCCCAATCGATCTTCTCCATCCTTCACCTCTATTGGTATTGTCATCGGCGAAATCATAGAAACCGTCATTTGTCTCATCGCGTCTCATTGCGTCGTAGATCTCTGCGACAAAAAATGTATTTCAGCTGTCGCGTCGCACCGTGCGCGCATTTCCATACAAGCCCATAGACTTGTTGCTAGAGACGCAACTGTTGGTGAGACTGAAATTGCTAGCTCCCCTGCTCCTAAAACTAACCATAGACACAGCAGAACTGTGTAGCCTGCACTACACACCGACAATATACGCAGGCACGTTAGCATTCAAGCTCACATCACACACATCACAAAGCGCGTCCCGGAATAGCGTACGTTTCAAAATGTTTACACAGTTAATAGCCCGATTGCTACAACATAGTGCTATTTGCAGATTTTAATACACACTGTATTCGCTCTTTTCAGGTATACAAACTTTTTGGTGCGATCGCAGTTGTCATGTCTGTTTGCTTCTGTTTTCTGGGCAGTACTATAAAAGTTTCAAAATTTTTGTGAGTGCAATGCTCAGACTAAAAAAGTCCTTATTTCAGTGCAATGTTAAAGTTGCTCTGTCCGGTATACAAACTTTTTGGGGCGACTGAAGTTGCCTGTTTGTTTCTTTTAATCTTTTTTTTATTGTTATAAAGGAAGGCAAAACGCTGACGGCCCATGATGGAAAGCAGTTACCGCCGCCATAGCCAATGGACATTTGCAACACCGGAACACCAGGGGTGCTATCAATACTTTGCCAAACCTTCAAAAACCTTATCAATCCCTCCTTGAAGAGTCCCAAAATATTTTTAAAGTTCCAAAAATTTGTATATGCTTTTTGAACTTTTAACTTTGTGGACGCAAAGCTAAAGTAATAACCATACCAATCTCATCGACGTTAAACTACTTGTACGGTAATTTTTATGTTCCTTATAACCTAAAATTTGCTGGTTTTTTTTTTATTATCGTACTTCCATACCAATCGATCGTCGAATTGACAACTTTTTTATAAAGAGATTTAAAATGTTTGTCGTTTATTTAAAAAGCAGTAAACAACACATCACATTTGACATGAATGAAAGCCTGAATTAATGTTCACATCCGCTATTAAAAAAAAACACTTGTATAAAACTGCATTATTTTTCCATCAACTGCAACGAATAAACCAACGCAACGACAGACGGCCAGAGCCAATGAAAATTAATTCCAAATTCAAAATGAACTTTGCATCAAACAATGTACGGTGACCGCTTTCCGAAACAGTGTGGTTAATTTTACCAAACTGTTTACACTGCGTTTCCGGACGGAAGCTGCGTCATTTCGATAGGGCTGGTACACACTGAGAAATAATTATAAGGCTATTTATACAACATATAGAAATTAATTAATTAAAAACTTTTTCAATACTGTAATGTTCCTACCTTTAAGTCTATAAGTACCTGCTCATAAATCCATTAGCGGACACCTTTATTGGTCTGATATAATGCAATCAAACTGTAATAAAATATAATATGTATTATGTTGTTGACTGTTGATGGCCCAAATAAAAATTTATTTATTTATCTGGCTTTTCTCTATTGGTGCTTAATTTTATCTACCATCTAGTCATAGCGAGTTCCCCATTGCGTCGGGGAATCTTGGTGAGTCCGCTTCCATCTTCGGCATTATCTCTGACTCGGTGACTCGACTAACTCGGTGGCTAAGTGGTTAGCGATCCTGACCTCTGATCCGAGAGTCGTGGGTTCGATCCCCACACAGGGCAAACTTTTCTGTGATGAGCAGAATTATTTGCTCTGAGTCTGGGTGTATAATATGTATATATGTATGTATTTAAAAGTATATGTGTATGTATATCAGTCTCTGGTTCCCAAGATACAGGGAATCCTAGTTTGGGGCCAGATGACCGTGTGTGATTTGTAGATAGATATTATTATTATCTTCACTTACCATCAGTTGAGATAATATCAAGGGCTTACCAAAAATTAAAAACACTTCATTCAGAGATATGCGCATACACCTCTACAGTTCATTAAAAAAAGCAAAAGTTAAACAAACTTAGTAGGCAACTGACGTTGACACGTGTCAGTTCCATTGTAAGTTTGTTTACCTTTTGCTTTTTCTTGATTGGAACAAGGTATTGGTTCTGGCAGAATACCAGTGTTGTGGCTTCTTGTATTTCACAACAAATCTGAACAAGGGCTTTATCGTTGAGTCTACACAGCTCATCTTGTCTCGCATTAAGTGCGATATTACTATTCAGAATAAGTTCTGTAATCTTTTCTTATCTTACTAATATTATAAGTGCTAAAGTATGGATGTTTGTTTGTTCCATTTTTACGCCGAAACTACTAAACGGATTTGGGTCTTTGGTAGGTAGATAGATAAAGCACTGGGATACTTTTTATTCCGGAAAACTCGAGGGTTCCCGGAGAAATTGCTAAAAACCGAAATTTTAACTTTGTCACTATATAAGATGCTACTTTATTAGTGCCCGATATTTTAGTCAGTGCTTCTACTCCTGATTCTGATCAACTTTCCCCAAGGAACCCATAGTCAAATCGTAAAAAAATTTTTGGACTCTTCATACTAATCGATCAGCCGAGCGGCCAAATTAGTATGAAGAGTCCAAAAATTTTTTTACGATTTGACTATGGGTTTCTTGGGGAAAGTTGATCAGAATCAGGAGCAGAAGCACTGACTAAAATATCGGGCACTAATAAAGTAGCACCTTATAATTATATGTAGATGGCGCTGCCATAACATTTTAATTCTCTTTGGACCCAATTCTGAAGTCTACGTAGACGAAGTCGCGGGCGGAAGTCAATTATAAAGGGTGATAAAAAAATACGCCAAAACACAACTCAGAAACATAGATTGTTTCATTTTTGAAGTAAAAAGCGGACCAGACACTATCAGTAATAATGACAGTATTTTTACATCAGTATATTGACATTCCATCGTTTAGTATGCGTCAGACCATCATTCCAACCACTACACTGTCAGTATAATGTCAGTATATTGTCATTACTTGAAAATACTGTCATTATTACTGATAGTGTCTGGTTCGCTATTCAGTGTACTGTATAGCGGACTGCACATAATAGAAGTAAAATTGAATGATAATACAGGTGATAAAAAATGTCTGGCGATATTTTAACAGTGGCTTCTATTCATCAAACTGAACAACTTTTTCCATGAAACTCATACTCAAAAAGCAAAAAAAAATTTGGACTCTTTATACAAATCCATCAACTGGTTGAACTTTGTATGGGAAGTCCAATTTTTTTTGACCACGAGTTTCATGGGAAAGTTGTTCAGTTTAATGAGTAAAGCCACTGTTAAAATATTGCCAGACATTTTTTATCATTCTGTATTATCATTCAATTTTACTTTTATTATGCATGTACTGTACTGTAATTACTTCAAAAATGAAACAATCTGTGTGTCTGAGTTGTGTTTTGGCTTCGTGAATAAAGTTATTTCTATTCTATTCTATCTGTGGTACAAATGGTACTATAGGATACTTATGTATTAGTTATCTCAAAAAAAAAGGGGGTTGGTTTCCCTGATATCGCCAAGATGAAAAAAATTGATAAGTTATTAAATCTTAAAAGAGCAAGAATCTGAATCTTATGTAGATAAATAAAATAGGCAGGGTGCAAAAAGATCTCTCAGGAAACTTAAACGATGAGTACCCTTATAAAACTTGACTTTTCCGAGGGAACCCATACAGAATTATCCGAAAAAATTTCGACTATCCATAAAAAATTGGCTGATTGGCCGAAATTTAACAGATTAGAATAAAAATGGTCAACTACCACAAGACTAACTAGGGCGAAGTACCTACATCTAAAGTCTGAGTAGTACAAAATGCCAGTTAATTAAAAACGTGTACAAAGGTTGTTTTGCTGACGAAAATTAATAGCGCGTTCCCTGGAGACGGCTCGTTATTCTTTTTGTTTGGACTAGAGTGACCATTTGATAGAGCTCATAGTCGAGTCGAGAAGTATGTTTCCTTAGGGACAGTTGTTCATGCATTTTTTTATTAAACCTTATATGTATATTCCAGTTTTGTTACTGTTGGAGTCTTTAATAAAAGCTTTTTAATAAAAAAAACCACCGAAAAAACTGATAAGCAAAAAATAATAAACCATTTTTATTTAACCTTAATAACTAAGTTCTTAAACTAATGTAATTATACCTAAGTATTTTTTGTTAAAAAGCTTTTATTTTATAATTTTTGGTGACTATAAATCTACTAATTACTACAAGCTTAATTTTTCATTACTTTTAAAATAGCTACCTACCTTATATCACCCCTATTTTCCCACCCTTAAGGTAGGTTTTTTTTCTAAATTTAAATAAGACCAACTTCGAGGTATACCCTATCTAATAAAAAAAGAATTATCAAAATCGGACTACTCTGTAAAAAGTTATGCGTGGTCATACATTTCAATCAGTGAGTGAACAATCAATCATGCCCTGTTTTCCTTCCCTTAGGGTTATAATTTTTTTCCAAATTTCTATGGGACTATCTTCTTCTTCTTCTTCCCTATCCAATAAAAAAAGAATTATCAAAATCAGAGTACTCTGTAAAAAGTTATACGTGGTCATTCATAAAAAAAATATATACGCGTTAACTTGAGAACCTCCTCCATTTTTTCGTCGGTTAAAAATATGTATAATGTCAAAAAAATTATGGGACATCAAAAATTTTTCGAATCAACTATCGGTTTCCTGGCGTAATTTGTTTACAGTAATGGGTAGAGGCTTCATTTAAATATACAGGCTGTTCAAAAAAGTGTGTTTGAGATTTAAAGGGGTTAGTTACTCAGAATCAAGTGTAGAATACAGGAAAAATATTGTAAAAATCCGATGAACAACTGTTTTTCAGTTTTTTTCATGAATCTGAAAATAAATTTGAAGAGCGGATTTTATCAATATTTTTCCTGTATTCTATGCCTGATTCTGAGTAACCCCTTAAAATGTCAAACGCACTTTTTTAACAGCCTGTATAGTTTCAGTAAATTACGTTGGACCTTATACGTGAAGCAAAGAGAACAAAAAAGCCATTAAAAAATGACAAACTTTTCTGTGATGAGCAGAATTGTTTGCTCGAGTCTGGGTGTATAATATCTATATACTTTTGTATGTATTTAAATGTATATGTGTATGTATATCAGTCTCTGGTTCCCAAGATACAGGGAATCCCAGTTTGGCGTCAGATGACCGTGTGTGATTTGTCCCGGATATTTATTTATATATTTATTAGACTCATGGCCACCCTACAACCCTACTCACTAACGGTCGAGTCCCGCAAAAATGCCGTCGGCACAATTACGGGAATTACTCCACTCGGGGTGAAATGTTGGCAGGCTTTGGTGAATTCCACGGGGGTTTGGCTCGAACGATTATGGGGACTTATGGCTACTGCGTACCCTCTTTGGGCGAGAGTATTGTCGAAGACATTTACTAGAAGACTGATAATCCGTTTATCACAGTATACAAGGTGACATTTAAATGACTATAATAATAATAATAATAAAAAGACTAAGCAGTACTTACCAGGCAACACGAACGAGACATTTTGAAAAAATCAATAGATGGCAAATGTAGACTCTGCTCTGAAAAAGACGAAACCATACAACATATAACATCAGGATGCGAACAACTAGCTGGAACATATTACACAAAACGACATAACAACATAGTACAGTACATATATTGGGCACTAGCAAAAAAACACAGTTTTGAAGTAGATCAGCTCTGGTGGAAAGAAACACTAATGCAACCCAAAGTAATAGAAAACGATACAGCCAAAATAATGTGGGAAATGCCAGTACAAACAGGTAACACAGTCGTTCACAATAGACCAGACATAATCTACATTGACAAATCACACAACAAAACATATCTAATAGACAATCACGATACCATCCGACTACAATATAGGAGTAAAAGAAATAGAAAAACTATCTAAATACCACCTACTCAAAAGAGAAATAACCAGACTTTGGAAAACACACACGGAAATAATACCAATTGTAATAGGAGCAACCGGAGTAGTAGCCAAATCCATCCATAGATACTGTGACAAGCTAGACGCTAAAATAGACAAACACATTTTGCAAAAACAGGCTGCCATCCATACCTCTACAATAGTTCCAAAAGTACTTGGGGATACCGTATATTGTAATGGGGAATCTGAACCTCCTTCTCCCTGAGAGTTTCGGGGCGGGAGGTCAGAAAACACCAACCTCGAAGGTTGAGAAAAGAAACAATACAATAATAATAATAATAATAATAATAATAATGGCCCTGCACAAGTACCTAATGAGGATATTGAGACAGAAACGATTTCCCAGGAATTAGAGCAAATCAGGAGCTCACTTGAAGAGGTGATTCAGGAATTCCGCACTCTACCTCATGAGGAGAGGCCGCGGCTTCCACGATTGCCCCTTAGCGTCCGAAATCGGGATGTCATTGAGGCCGTAAATCGCATGCTGCCAGATTATTTGGCGAGTAGCAGCGACCTTGGTGATACGAACTCAATCCTTTTTGGCGCTGCAATGGCGGTCTGCCGATTTGTTGGTGCCAAAATGCCAGAACCGGCTCGCATCTCCGCTCTGCGGGGAAAGCCGGCTTGGCAGAAAAGGATTGAGCATCGTATCGCTAAGGCAAGGGTCCTCATTGGCAAACTGATTGCTTTTAGGTCGGGCAACACCAGGCCCCGAGTGATGCGCTTTGTCAGGCTCGCATTTGCAGAATCAGACTTTGATCCTGCGGGACACCATGCGATGCGATTAGTTGCAGAGCGCATTGATGACCTAAAGCAAAGGATAGCTGCATGGGCAAATCGTATTCGGCGATACTCGGAGCGAGTAGACCGATTTCGTCAGAATCGCCTCTTCATGAGTGATCAAAAGAAGTTCTACAGATCTTTGGACCGACCTGCTGTGTTGAACAGTGGTGAAAGCCCGGATCACGAGGGATTGGTGGCCTTTTGGCGTAACCTGTGGTCTAGGCCCGTTCAACACAACGAGGAGCAGTGGATGGCTGAGTTGGAGGAGGCAGGTGATGGCATCGAGCCTATGAACCCCGTGACCATTAGTACTGATGATGTGTCGCAAGCGGTCCGTAAAGCTCCGAACTGGAAAACTCCAGGAAGCGACGGACTGCACCACTATTGGCTCAAGGGGTTCTATGCTAGTCACGAGACCTTAGCCAGCCAATTCCAGCAAGCACTCGAGCAGTGTCAGGTTCCGAACTTCTTGACTACTGGGATCACTCATTTAGCTCCTAAGTCGAGCAATACCGCTGACCCTAGCCAGTACCGCCCCATTACGTGTCTTTCTACAACATATAAGACACTAACATCCATTCTGAAGGCCAAGATAGACGCCTTCATAGAGGCGAATAACATCATGGCGGTAACTCAGAATGGTTGTAGGGGCGGAAGTCGTGGTACGAAGGAGCTGCTCCTGATTGACGCGGTCGTAGGCAAATTGGTGAATCGCAATCGACGCAATTTCTCCGCTGCCTGGATTGATTATAAGAAGGCTTTTGACTCGGTTCCCCATTCATGGTTAAAGAGAGTTCTCGAGCTGTACAGGATTGATAGTACAGTTAGAGACTTCCTCGGTACATGTATGGGGCAATGGAGTACGATCCTTAGTCTCCATGGTCAGCGACTGTCGAATGCGGAAGACCGGATTTGGATAAAGAGGGGAATATTCCAGGGCGACTGTCTGAGTCCACTTTGGTTTTGCCTGTCTCTGAATCCACTCAGCTTTCTGCTCGAGAAATCAGGGACGGGGTTTCAGTTTCAGAGAGGGGGCTTACGCATGACCCACCTTCTGTACATGGATGATCTCAAGCTGTTCGCTCCAAATGCAACACGGTTGGAGGAGCTGTTGAGAATTACTTGCAATTTCAGCAGCTCCATCAACATGGAGCTAGGAGTGGATAAGTGTGCGATCCTTCATGTAGAGAGAGGTAGGGTGGTGCATTCGAATGGAGTCAACAGTGACTCCATGAACATTCGTACCCTCTCTGAGACTGAGACATACCGGTATCTGGGTATGTTGCAGAGCATTGGTGTGAACGAGACGGAGGTGAAACAGGCGGTTTGTGGCGTGTTTTGGGAGCGCCTGACAAAAGTTTTTGATAGCTATTTGTCGGGCGTTAACAAAGTACGTGCATTCAATGCTTGGGTCATCCCCGTTCTTCTGTACACCTTCGGCATACTCAGATGGACACAGACTGAATTGGATGCCCTGGATCGGAAGGTCCGCACTACTATGACACTCCACAGGATGCATCATCCGAGGTCGTCAGTGATGAGGCTGTATATTCCGCGGAAGAATGGCGGTCGTGGCCTTCTATGTGCAAAACAAATGCACAACCGTGAAATATGCAGCCTCCGATGCTATTTCCTGGCAAAAGTCGACAGTGATTTGCATAGAGTTGTCATAGCATGTGATAAAGGACTAACCCCTTTGTCCATGGCCCAAGAGAACTGGCAAGCGCCGGCTGTACTTAGCAAGGTTCGGAACCGGTTAACAAATACCGGTTAATTTCGTTCGAATTTCGGTTAACGATTCCGTTCAGGTTAAAACCGGTTTCCAGCTTAACCGGTAAATTTGAATAAAATATCGGTTAATCAGGAAGCGGTTTTCTAACCGAAGTAAGAACTAAATTAACCGGTTAAAACCAAACTTAGTCAAGTTCAGGCGCGTCGCGCGGGTGCCACTGCCCGAGTCTTCTGCTCACTTTCTCGCACGCTTTCAATTGATTGCACGCGGCAAACATGCCTACAAAGTCGCATATTCTTCAAATTAACCGGTTAATTCCGTTCGAACGAAATAATATCGGTTTTGGTTAAACCGGTTAAATATACCGGTAACCGAAACCTGAACGAAACCTTAACCGAAATTATTTCGATATAGGGGTCAATGACCGAAACCGGTATTTTCAAAAAACCGGTTTCCGAACCCTGGTACTTAGCACTGTTGAGCGGGAAGCCATTTGGAAGGAGAAAGAGCTGCACGGAAGGTTCTTGAAGGCTCTTTACAGATCCTTCGTAGATCAGAAGGCTTCCGTGCACTGGCTGCGCTTCGGAGACCTCTTTGCAGAGACCGAAGGTTTTGTCTGTGCAATACAGGATCAGGTTATAAAGACGAACAACTATAGGAGGTTCATAATGAAAGACGGTACCTTGGACATTTGTCGGTTGTGCCGTGAGCCAGGTGAAACCCTGCGCCATATAACCTCCGGTTGTTCGATTCTTTGTAACACTGAGTATCTGCACAGACATAACCAAGCAGCCAGGATCCTACATCAAGAGATCGCTCTAAAGTATGGCTTCATAGCTCGCCGGTTGCCATATTACAAGTACACGCCGGAGTCGGTTCTCGAAAACGACCGCGCCAAGCTCTACTGGGACCGAGACATCATCACGGACAGGTCTATTGATCATAATAGGCCTGATATCGTGTTGATGGATCGGGCGCAGTCAAGGGTGTTTTTGGTGGATATCACTATTCCACACGACGAAAACCTCGTGCAAGCAGATGCCGACAAGAGGTTGCGGTACCTGAACCTGGCGCACGAGGTTACGGATGTGTGGCAAGTGCAATCCACTGAAATCATTCCTGTAGTCCTGTCCGTGAATGGTTTGATTCCAGCTGACCTGGATCGTAACCTTAGGCAGCTGGGACTTTGAGGCAGACCGATAATAGCGGCTATGCAAAAGGCAGTCCTCCTCGACAATGCCCGGATTGTCCGACGCTTTCTCTCCTCGTCGCACTGACCTCCAGCCGACTGTGCTTCTGCTGGAGTAGCTCCTGCCACTTCGCCTAGCGCGAAGTGGTCAGAGTAGCCCAAATTCATGTTTCAAAATAATAATAATATATAGTATCTGGGTATGTTGCAGAGTATTAGTGTGAACGAGACGGAGGTGAAGCAGGCGGTATGTGACGTGTTTTGGGAGCGCCTGACAAAAGTTTTGGAAAGCTCTTTGTCCGGCGTTAACAAGATACGAGCATTCAATGCTTGGGTCATCCCCGTTCTTCTGTACACCTTCGGCATACTCAGATGGACACAGACTGAATTAGACGCCCTGGATCGGAAAGTCCGCACTACTATGACACTCCACAGAATGCATCATCCGAGGTCGTCAGTGATGAGGCTGTATATTCCGCGGAAGAGTGGCGGTCGTGGCCTTCTTAGTGCGAAACAAATGCACAACCGTGAAATATGTAGCCTCCGATGCTATTTCCTAGCGAAAGTCGATAGTGATTTGCATAGAATTGTCATAGCATGTGATAAAGGACTAACCCCTTTGTCCATGGCCCAAGAGAACTGGCAAGCGCCGGCTGTACTTAGCACTGTTGAGCGGGAAGCCATTTGGAAAGAAAAAGATCTGCACGGAAGGTTCTTTAAGGCTTTCTACAGATTCTTCGTAGATCAGAAGGCTTCCGTGCACTGGTTGCGCTTTGGAGACCTCTTTGCGGAGACCGAGGGTTTTGTCTGTGCAATACAGGATCAGGTTGTAAGGACGAACAACTACAGAAGGTTCATAATGAAAGACGGTACCTTGGACGTATGTCGGTTGTGCCGTCAACCAGGTGAGACCCTACGCCATATAACCTCCGGTAACACTCTTTGTAACACAGAGTATCTGCACAGACATAACCAAGCAGCCAGGATCCTGCATCAAGAGATCGCTCTAAAGTATGGCTTCATAGCTCGGCGGTTGCCGTATTACAAGTACACGCCGGAGTCGGTTCTCGAAAATGACCGCGCCAAGCTCTACTGGGACCGAGACATCATCACGGACAGGTCTATTGATCATAATAGACCTGATATCATGTTGATGGATCGGACGCAGTCAAGGGTGTTTTTGGTGGATATCACTATTCCACACGATGAAAATCTCGTGCAAGCCGATGCCGACAAAAGGTTACGGTACCTTAACCTGGCGCACGAGGTTACGGATGTGTGGCAAGTGCAATCCACTGAAATCATTCCTGTAGTCCTGTCCGTTAATGTTTTGATCCCCGCTGACCTGGATCGTAACCTTAGGCGGTTGGGACTTCGAGGCAGACCGATAATAGCGGCTATGCAAAAGGCAGTCCTCCTCGACAATGCCCGGATTATCCGACGCTTTCTCTCCTCGTCGCACTGACCTCCAGCCGACTGTGCTTCTGCTGGAGTAGCTCCTGCCACTTCGCCGAGCGCGAAGTGGTCAGAGTAGCCCAAATTCATATTTCAAAATAATAATAATAAAATTGTAACTTTGGTTTCTACTCATAAAACGGAACTTTCTCTAAGAAACCAATTCTACAGAGCAAAAAAATATTGGACTCTTCATTTTTTTTTTGTGATAGGTGGCAAACGAGCAGACGGATCACCTGATGGTAAGCGATTACCGCCGCCCATAGACACCCGCAACACCAGAGGAGTCACAAGTTGCCGACTTTTGAAATGGGATGGGGGGAATGGGGTGGGGGAGGGGGGGGGGGGTGATTGGGCCTCCGGTACCCTCACTTACTCGGCGAAACACAACGCAAGCGTTGCTTCACGCCGGTTTTCTGTGAGGTCGTGGTATTACTCCGGTCGAGCCGGCCTATTCGTGCCGAAGCATGGCTCTCCCATACAAATCCATGAGCTAAGTGGCCAATGGGGAATGTCGAGTGTTTTTTTTTCTCCGCTTGAGTTGGTTCCTTAGAGAAAGTTTTTCAGTGTCATTACTGAAAGCCACAGTTAAAACTTGGTCCGCGAGTCCAATTTCACCATTACTGTTAAAGCCTGTAAGTATCTTAGTAAATCTTAGGTCACAGTATAAGGACATTAGCTCTTTCCGTAAAAAAATAAAATTGTCTTTGGTTATTAAACTGTGCTTTGTTTTGCCAACCTCTTGACAAATGGTCACAAATCGGTCACACAGGTGGTGGTGAGGTGGCCTTCAGAGAGCGGCAGGGAGTGTCCATACTGTATAATGTCCGTATACTGTGGGTTAGGTTATTTTTAATGTTTCTAAAAACACAACCGAGTTCACAAAGTACCGTACACACACAGAAAAGTCGAATAGAAAACCTCCTACTTTCATGTGGAAATCGATTAAAATTTTGCACAATTTTTTTTGTGCAAAAGTCACCTGCCTCGTTATAGTTTCAGCTAACTTTGTTTTTAATTTCAACTCCGCCACAGAGTAAATAAACAGAGAAGTACCGTTAGTAATAGCACGATTACGATTGCACTAAAACTAAATCATAAATTCATAAGTGTTTGGCCTGTTTAGTATCGTTAAATGGAACAGCTGACTTCATGGAGTTCCGTAAACGGTTTTTAATTGGAACAGAGATTTATGTATTCGTTACAATGTTATTATTAATTATTATAAGTATTATATTAATTAATATAAATCCATGGACAGGGATATATCAAATCACATACGGTCATCCGGCCCAAAACTAGGATTCCCTTTATAATAAATTGTGTGTCCCGCATAAACTTATTTTCTCTATTTATTTCTTTCTATTATAATCGGAAGAGACAGACATAATACACATATCGACAGTGGAAAGGTGAAAAAGCTTAAGCCCAATTTCCAAAACTTTACAGGGATGAGGCTTAAAGCTTGGGTTAAAAGTTTTTCTTAAGGAAAAAAAATCGCTTTAAAGTTTTGAAAATGGCGCTAAAGCGTTTTAATCTTTTCACAGTCGATATAAAAAAAAAACATACATACAGAGTCATATTATAGCGCGATACAGAACAACTAACTAATTACCTGAAGTAGAAAATAAAAATGAAGGAGATGCCATTGCAAGTTAAGGCATGGAGGACTATTATACCTATAGAGTCCTTCAAAAATACCTTTGAACAATTTAAAATCTTCAACTTACGAAATTGAACAATTTTCCCCATTGAACCTATACTCACTTCGAAAAAAAATTTTGACATACCATACGAAACCATAAAAAACATCTGTAGGTAAGTACAAGAAAGAAAAACTGATCAAAGGCTTTCCTAAAGAAAACTTTTGCTCATTTCACAAAAAGTTTTCGATACCTATATTACCTAAATTGATCAGATAATTTTCCTTTATCACAGCACATTTAATATGAATTTGATAAAGGGGAGTCGTTAGAGAATCGTTACAGAGAAAGGAAAGAAAATAACTTTCGTTTAAAAACTTTTGCTTGATTCAAAAACAGTTTTTGGGTAATTCTTATTATAAGGGTGAATATAAAAATGTTATTAGTTCGTTTCTGTTAACTGTTGTTTATACTTATGAAACTAAAAATAAAAATCACAGAAATAATGAAAGCGTTAAAAAACCGACTTCAATCGTGTAACATACGGGTCAAACTGAGCACCTCCTTTTTTGAAGTCGGTTAAAAGACTAAAACCTTCTCCTAAATGTAACAAACACTTTTCTGAAAACCGCATTAAATCGGTTCAGTTAAACACGAGATAATCGCGGACAAACATACATACAAACATACATACATACATACATACAGGTCAAACTGAGAACCTCCTTTTTTTTGAAGTCGGTTAATAAAATACAAATCGATTAACTGACTAACATTTTTTTTTAAATTTCCTATTGATTTCTTAGAAAAAGTTATTGAGTACGATCGGAGATGAAGATAGTAGCAAAACATTCGTGGCTGAGTAAGGTTTGCGTAGTCGCATCGATCACACAGGTTAACTGACTACTGAACTGTCATAACCTGGATGGGTTAGACTGTTAGTAGCATTTTATTTTAACCGCTTCCGTGGTTTGAAAGGCACATTAAACCGTGGGTGCCGTTTGCTATTGTATTAGTATGTAGATGACATTCGTTAAAATATGTCGGAGGCTTGAAACTTCTGACTCTGGGGTTGGCCACTAGCCCCACAACTACCACAGAGTTGGCCCCCGTGTACATTTGTACTCAGAGGATCTATGTCTAATTGCTGTTTACTGGTTCCAACAAAAGCTTTTAGTCGCCTCTCGCCTTTTAATGGTCTGGAATTTTATTATTGTAAAACAAGTTGCAAAAGCGAAATAATATCAAATGATAAAGATGTATACACGGTGTTACAAAATTGGTGTGGAACCGTTAACTGGGGATTCTACTCATCGCACTGAACAACTTTTGTTCTACGACTTTGCTCACATCGCAAAAAAAAATTGGACATTTCATACAAATTGATCATCAGTTTTGCCAATTTTGTATGGAGAGTCCAAAAATTTTTTACGATTAGAGCAAAGTCGTAGAGCAAAAGTTGTTCAGTACGATGAGTAGAATCCCCAGTTGACGGGTCCTAGACCAATTTTGTTACACCCTGTATAAAGTCATAGAATATAAGAAGTTTTCAAAAAATGTGTTGGAGGGAGTTTCTTACGAGTTCCGAGTGGTAGGTACCTCGTATAAGGTCATTATTAGGTAGATAAAAGAATGACGTTCGAGAAGTATACACTGCTAAAAAACATTTAATAAACGTAAAGAAAATAAGAATCAAAGTTCTTATCAAACTGTTCTGGTTTGTTTAGTTCTTAACACCGACAGATTGCGTCCACCTATTTCAATAGCACGATGAAAAATTAAATAAAAGAGCCAATTTTACAATGAAAACAAATAAGTATTGGACGCTGGGAGTGAAACATATGTTTGTACAATGTTATCGCTTTAACCTTCGGCAAATAGCGCAAATACACTATTAACGATATCATAATACTTAACAGTTTCAGTAACCGTTTAAATGAGACGACGTTAAAAAATACCTTCTCGGCGTGATTGACAGAAATACAAGGAGTTTGTATAGCATTTGACCTACTGGCTGCTGGACTGGAAAATAGAAAATAATAATTCTAAGAAGTTTTTATAACTACCTGTTGTATTAGGCAGGTAGGTATCTCTTACCTTTTTCAGGATATTCCAATTCCAAATTTAAATCCCGACTATAAACAGTCTTTCACATATATTTTTTTCAACACATCACTTTAAATAATCAAAGGAATTTATTTACAATGGCACACAGAAATAATACCCTATCGGATTGAAATTCCACAATCCTTTCGGTAGGAAATCAACCGATCGACAGATTTAATGTTTTTTATATTACATAAATTATTGAACACTACTATTTTTCTAGCGCTAGATATAAATAGCACTGGAGTTGAACATGATCGGCCCTAAAAGCGCCAAGGGACCATGGCGACCTTTCTTTAAAAAAAACGCATAGGAAATTGCGGAAAATTTACGACGCAGCGGAAAAGCGACGCGACCGCCCTCGTTCAACACGCAGCTGGTACTGAAAGCTGAGCTGAAACCGAGCCCTACCAGCTTTCAGCAAATCTATAAGAGAAAGTACATATTATCCCCATCCTTTTCTATTACAATCGCCGCACATCCTGTTTCTCGCTCTCTTTCGTTATCCTGGCATCATGTAAAAAAACACTGGCAGAAAATTAATGTGGTCTTATTACGCGAATGGTATTATTCGTACTGGCCGGTTAATTTAGTCTCTTTATATTTTTCTGGTGTGACAGCTGACCCGCCTTTCATTTGACATTGATTCGGGCGGGAAAATTATTCAACATGGCGTCTAGTTTCCGATTTACTTTTCCATAGCGAATAGCATAGCTGATAAGAACTCGTTGCGTAGCGTAGCTTAGGTAGTTTTTATCGTAGTATTATATTATTTTATTTACTATCTGATGTTAATGAAGTTTGCGTTTGATAAAACAGTTTTGTTTGTTATTCACGCATAGTTTGTCATAGCTTTTGTTGTTTTTATTTATTACTTCACTTAGTAGTTTCAACCCGACTTTCAGAAAAGAAAAGTAATGGCGTATGTTTAATTTTACCTAAACTCTTGCTTTTTTAGACTGTGAGCTGTGATGAGTAATGAGTGTCCAGGGGTATCATTATCTAGATTAAAATTATAGGTTGAAATTAATGTTATTACTCCACAGGGTGACTTGTTATAAAACTGAACTTTCCCAAAGGAACTAATAAGTACCTACAGTCAGGGCAAAAAATATTTGAGTTTCCATACTAATTAGCAAAACTGATCAGTGAATTTGCGAACTTTGTTTTTTTTATATTTATTTTCCCGCCCGAATCAATGTCAAATGAAAAGCGGGTCAGCTGTCACACCAAAAAAATATAGAAACTAAATTAACCGGCCAGTACGAATAATACTATTCGCGTAATGAGACCACATATTTTTTTCCTAAAAAAAGTTTTTAACATCGACCATTTGTCGCTTGGTCTGCAAAACAAAGTCATGCTATGGATATTTCATTACGTTTCATCACGTTTTGTTAATTCTTAATGTCTATTTCGAACAGCATTTTTGTTACAATAATGGACCTTGGATGTCGGAAAAATAAATGAAATTGAAATAGAATATTTTTATGAGAATTATTGTTTTTGATTACGATTGCCGTGCATATTCATTTACATAATGATCTTACTCTTATTTATAATACATTTGGGTATTTTTACGGTAGCTCACTTTAGTTATTGGGTTACGGATAATTTTTGTTCACCTCAGTATTCCAAACAGGTTGTCCTCTTGATAGAAAGGCACTATTAATTTCATTTATTTAACCATAATTGCCATAAGTAAGTAACCATAAGTAATAACAAGACAATTACAATGATATAATTGATTAATCTTGCATGGCTTTTACAATGAAGGAAATAACCAGTGATCGGAGTTATTAGATTGAATTAGGGTGTATGACCGCAAACGTATATGTTTATATTGACATGCCGCTCGGAATCCGAGAGTTTAAAATTTTTAAGCGAAAAAACGATTATTCTTTCTGTTACTCTCCATATAAATAAATTGCTTCCTTTAGAACCAATTGATTGAACCAGATTTACTTTAGTAATACTCAACTCAATCCGGAAATACCGAAACTTTCCGGAAAAAGGATTGTCCATGTTATAAAATCACGATGCAAGTACCAAAAATCAATCTACCTACTCCGATAACTTTATATAACTAATTGTTCTGCGACTGCAACTCATACTAAGTATAAAAAAATACTTGTGTTACTATACAGGGTGTAAGGGACAGGTTTCCGAAAATTTTAAGAGCTGGCTCAGCAGACGAAACTGAACAACTTTCCACAAGATTTTTTTTCAGGAAACGAAAGAAAAATCAGCTTCTCTATACAAAAATATAAACTTGATGGACAGTTTGTATGGAGAAGCCGATTTTTTTTCGTTTCCTTAAAAAAAATATTGTGGAAAGTTATTCAGTTTCGTCTACTGAGCTAGCCCTTAAAGTTTTCGGAAACCTGTCCCATACACCCTGTATATTAAACCATACCAAGGATAGAAGGTAGCTACATGGTGTTTTAAAGATCACCCACAGTCACTGCCACTCATAAAGGACCAAAAGTTGACTCGGTGGCTAAGTGGTTAGCGATCCTGACCTCTGATCCGAGAGTCGTGGGTTCGATCCCCACACAGAGCCAACTTTTCTCTGAGTCTGGATGTATTATATCTATATATGTATGTATTTAAAAGTACAGATTCCCCAACGCAATGGGGAACTGGCTGTCTTATCTTCATGCCGGAATACATCAGTGCTTTTAACATTGATGTTTGACGGCAAGACTTAGATAAGATGGTGGTAGCTAGCCAGGCGGGCTCAGAAAATGCCCTACCACCAACCAAACAGAGTCATACAAAGTTGGACCCCCGCCGGGAATCGAACCCGCGACCTCCTGATGTGAAGCGAGTGGACTAACCACTAGCCTATTATATCATTCGATCTAGACAGAATATCAGCGCTGTGGTTTGCCACAGCTTATGCTCAGTCGAAGCTTTGTCTATGCTACGTACAGTAACCCTGGTTTCTATATTGTTTTTTTTTTTACTCTGGCTTGTTAGTTTTCTAGCTTTTTATTCAATCTAATGTGTTTTTTCTGATATGTATTTTGGTCATGGCATTGATTAAATAATTTAGGTAATCTATCTATCTATGCTGGAAGAAATTTCTATTAGAAATAAACTTGACCCTTGTCTGTTTTCTTTTAAGTTGTATTTTGTAAGTGTCTGCTGTGTGCAAATTGTAAAAGAAAATAAAAATGTCTATCTATTAGCCAGGAATTGAACCCAAGACCTCTAGTTAGGAGTTTGAACTCTACCGTGGAGGCAACGAAGTTTCCAATCTGCCACAGGCACGAAGCGTTTATAAGGTCTAACAAAATTAACTGAAATAACTTATTTTAATTGGGTGAGTTTTAATTCAATTGCAATAAATTAATTATTTTGCTTTATGATGGGCATCTGATTGGATCTGGTCATCTCACTAATATTATAAATGCGAAAGTATGTGTAGCATACTGGAAATTATATGAACGTTACTGCGGTTGACACTTGCCATCGAGCTGTCACCGGGTGCGGTTGTCCAAGCAAACTTGTGTTTCATTTATTATAGTTTGTGCATCTGTGAACTGTACAAGTGGCGACCCAGCCAGGATTAACCAATTCTGACGCAAGTACAAACTAAATAAACACAACAGAGGTAATATCGAGATATATATCTGAAAAAATCAAGACAAGAAAATGTTTGAAAAATACAGCTAAAATATCTCCATACTGTTACTAAATGGTTGAATAATGTGAACTTATGTAATTTGGTACATAAACGTAGGAAAATAACGTAAATAAGAACACTGTTACAGTGATTTTTAATGATTTGTTGTAAAATTCACAAAACAGAAAATTTCTTGTCACGGACTTTTAAAGTATGGACGAGTCCATTCAAATGTTAAATGAAAAAGGGTAGCGTGCACCGCATTCATAACTCCGACAGAATATTTGTCTTATTTACAGAAAAAGTTTATAGCATGCTCGTATTTATTAGTTTTATATAATAAACTGTAAATAATAAAATAAAAGTTTAATGGCATCACCTAAATTTAAAATACTCATTTGCCTCGTCTTTAGAAAATAATGTCATGCCATGCGATGTTTGTAATTACTTTTTTTCTCTGACGACTAATGTCAAGTCAGTAAATAAAAAGATTTTATGCGTTATGCGGTGCATCGCCGAGATTTCATTATGAACAAAAAGTTTTCAATAAACAACAAAGTTTAAAGAAAGGAGTTTCTATACTATGATATGTATAAAGTATGAACGTAAATAGTCTTCATGCACAACCGAAGTTGGTTTGAAACTGAATGAAATATTTCTTGTTTGTTAGAAAATTAGATTTACAATATTTATAAAAATAGTTGAATCTTTAAAAAATATTACTTAAATGAAAGAAATAAGATTGCTGAACAGGAAATCCAGTTCAGACGGGTCTCAGTAGCTAAACATAAAAATCATAAATGTCGAATAAATATATAATATTATAATTGTGCGATGATGATTATTGGTAGTGGTTTAGGCAGATAGCTCTTCTTAGGGGCTTCTTTACGTAACCGAATACAACACAAAAAGATGCGTGAAATAGCTTAATCATAATCACTGACATAGTTCAAAGGAATAAGAAAGTTGTCCTGGGGGGTAATAGCGTATATAGAGATGGTGAATATATTTCTAAAAAAAATAAAGTTTTGAGGACGCGTAAGCTGGAACTGACTGAGCAAAATGTCGAAACTAAACAATGTAGAAAGGATTAATTGGAAAATTCGATTCTGTCTTTGGCTGGATTTTGGCTAAATGAGGGAGGAAACAAAGGACGATGTGGTAGTTTAGCAATCGCTGAACGGTATCAAATACAAGTGGTAGTTTAGCAAATGTTGAACGGTACCAAGTACGAGTGGTAGTTTAGCAAATGCTGAACGGTACCAAACCAAGTACAATACAATATGGTACTTTAGCAAATGCTGAACTTTACCAATAAATTCATGTTTTGGCAATGGTTGCACGGTGTACATACAAACGGCAAAGTAAAATACAAAGTGTTGGTTTAGCGAATGCTGGGCGGTGTTCCTAAAACTGGTACATATACGTAGTTTGAAAAATAATTAACTTTGCATAAAAAGTGGTAGCTTTGTAAAATCAAGTAATACGTGATGTAATAAATATAACATAATAAATTGACTTTTTAGCTGTGTTAAATCCAATGAGATTTAAACTGCAATTGAGTCTTAGTCGGCTTGTACTTGACAGTCTATGGTAGTGAGAGATGGTATATAAACAAAAGTAA
The DNA here is from genome assembly GCA_958295455.1 of Coleophora deauratella. Taxonomy (NCBI): domain Eukaryota; kingdom Metazoa; phylum Arthropoda; class Insecta; order Lepidoptera; family Coleophoridae; genus Coleophora; species Coleophora deauratella. Next base: position 3,056,056 of record OY282416.1, on the reverse strand, counting down.
ATGTTACATTGTATCTGTCGACGATAGTTGTACCTGTTAGACAATATGCGGGCCGGGCAGAAGGAAGTTTTAAGTCAGAGGTTTAGAACAAGTTTGGCTTTTGAGGGAAACAAGGACCGGTATTGCAAGTCCTGCAATGTTTCACATGATTCCGTTCGATTTCATATAATATGTACCATGAAAAATATATAAATTGAGTGAGCACAGTTTTGAAACTACGCATACTATTGGTAAGATTAGATGCATTTCGTTCACATTATCAATTTCAAATTACAATAATAGCTTATCAAAAATGTGCAAAATATAATGTGATCGTCAAAATAATTAAAATTTGAATACAAATAGTCATTTATGTAAAATATTTGTACTGTTTCACAAGTAAAATATTTTTACGAAATAAATTGAATTGAATTCAGAATGTCAATGTAAAAAGTATATCAATCATAATTACTCAATGAGACATTAAAATAATAAATAAATTTAAAAATAATAAAGGCTAAAAGCCGAATATCTCCTACCTAAAAGCTGAATATCACCTACCTACAGGTTGTTGTCAAATATATGGGTATAGCGCCTTAGTGCAAAAAAGCAAAGTTGCTAATAGCGATGCTTGATTTGGCTGAAACTTAAAATACTGAATAGCCCCGAGATAGTTGCTGCCAGCGCGACGATGGTTGATTTGGTCAAAAGACTAAATAACACCTACAATTATTTGGTCAGAAGACTGAATAGCATCTACAATTATTTGGTCAGAAGACTGAATAGTATCTACAATTATTTGGTCAGAAGACTGAATAGTATCTACAATTATTTGGTCAGAAGACTGAATAGCACCTACAATTATGCTTGTTCCTTCAAAGGAAAGCAAATATGACACACTGATCCCATTTAGCCAAATAGCCTATAAGAGGTAGATGTCTTAAATGATATCTAAATTTTTGGGTAAAATCTAAATTATCTGATATAAGAATTTACTTAATATTCTATTGCTAACTATTTGGAAATGGTCATCTCGTTTTCGACGTAGATAGCACGTATTCGTTACCATTGATATGGCTCGTGGCCCCCAGGACATAAAAGTATGAAAAGTTTGAATTCTAGTTTAGCGTACCTAGTACCTAGAAGGAATTGAGATAATTGTAGATTGCAATGTTATTGTGATTTCGAACTGTAATTGAAGAACTATGATAAACAATGGCAAAGGCATAATATTTATATTTAAAATAATGTATAATAGAATAATGCCAGAGTAATACGCCAAAATAATAAAGAGTTTTTATAAGCCTCGGGAGTAGGTTGAATTAAGTCATTTTAAAAGAGGATTTGTGACTCGATTAAAAGTGTAAGCTATATTCGTTAGAGCAAGCTAATTGCATGGAGCATATTCTATCAAATATGTACATAAGTAAAATGCTGTATTACATATTTAATTTTAAATAAGTACAAACCACCAACAGTAAGTTATCGGAAAAAGGTAAAAAAATAAAGTATAAATGTATTTATGGTATTCACAATAAATAACAGGATTGCTACTGATTGTGAGTAAATACATAAATGGACTAAAATGTATCGTCTAGCGAAATGTACATAATTTAATAGTAATATGCATATAAGTAATCAAGTAATGAGTAAAACAGTTTCTCTTCTAATTTAGAAGACTTATAACTGAGGATCTGAAGAGTTTGAAAGATAAAGTAACTTGACCAATAAATATTTCCTGTTAGATATTTCACTGAAGCGTGTGATCACAAAATGATCCAGAAACGCAGAATGGAGAAGCTAAATAGAAAGAAAAGGAATAATGGCTGTGGTGCAGTATGAGGTTGCGGACAAACTGTTACCTTTGAGAAGAATCAATCTAAGAAAAGGGAAGTTTCACTAGGAACATGAGATGTTTGTATAAGTGAAAGAAAGTAAAACACGCCTACTCAAATTAACGTAATCCAAATTCTGGTAATTTGAATTTCAAGAAGCGTTATTGCTCAAAATCGAGATGAATCATAACGAGTGTGACTTAACTTTGAACGAATATTATATTAAGTGTGTACATGCAAATAATTAATTCTGTACTAGATACGTATATATAATCTGATTTAGTTTTATTAAACTTGTATAGGTACCAGCAATAAGTTTGCAGTTTATGTCTGTATATAAAAACTGGTATATATTTTCTAAAAATAATGGAAAATATTACTGTAAATAATTTCAATAAGAGAAAACTTATAGTGGATTGATGAAATTCATTTGAATATTACTTACATTATTTGTTTCTAAAAACTGGTATATAATAATTACCAAGTATAATTTGACTGTAAAGAATGTCAATAAAACTTTACTATATATGTGTATAAAAGTGGACTGACTAAATTCATTTAGATATTTTATGGCACTACTTATGAAATTGTTTAACATATAATATATTATGTGTTACTTATTTTTGACCAAATTATAAAAATAAAATTTGAAAATGTATTGTATTTGTGCTAAAATATTGGTATTGTAACAAATATAGCAAAAGTTAATACCAAATAGTTATTGCCAGAACTATGATAACCACAAATAACTTGTAACCTGTGCAACCATAAAAAGAGATACTTAGTTATCTTACGAGAAACAATAATAATTTAAATGCATAGATGTATTTTAAAAACGTGTGTTGAGGTGAGTTTCTTTCAGGCCCGATGTTTCTTCTCACCTCGCTAACACTTTCCGAAACATCTGGGTATACAAGTTCCAAGTGGTAGGAACTTTGTATTAGGTAGCATAAAAGAATCATGGATTAAAAAAAAAATGAGTAACGGAGTAAATGTTAAAATGAAATATATAGTTTTAAAAATACTTATAACAATAAATTGAATAACTCAATGTTATAAGTAAATATTGAAATGAAATATATTTTTAAATATAACAAACAATTAATCTTATAATATTTATATTTCTAGAATATAAAATTAATTAACAATTAATTGAATAACTCTATAATACAAGTAAATGTTGAAATGAAATATATTTTTGAATGTATCAATTAATTCAATAACTCGCTGTTACAAGATCTTAAATAATCTAATTTTTAAATGAAGTAAACAAGTAGGTACTTAACTTTTAAGGATAAAAATATTTAAATAAACCTTTTAAATAAACACAATATTTAAATAAACCAATTTAAAATAAAATGTTTTTTGTAAAAGGTAGATGTAGCATACTGGAAATTATATGAACGTTACTGCGGTTGACACTTGCCATCGAGCTGTCACCGGGTGCGGTTGTCCAAGCAAACTTGTGTTTCATTTATTATAGTTTGTGCATCTGTGAACTGTACAGTATGGATGTTTGTTTGTTTGTTTGTTCCATTTTCACGTCGAAACTACTGAACGGATTTGGATGAAATTTGTTAAGTAGATAGATAAAGTACATGGCTAACACATAGGATACACGCACTTTTATCCCGGAAACCTAGAGGGGTCCCGGAGGAATGGCTAAAAACTTAATTTTTTACTTTGTCACTAGATAGCGCTGCCTTAATATTTTATTTTATCTGTGGACCCAATTCTGAAGTCCACGCAGACAAAGTCGCGGGCGGAAGCTAGTTTACCGTATTTGTCAGTTCTCGGCAAATGCAATGCGATGTTCACATATCTACGTTACATAGCGAGTAATAAACACTCCCAGAAAGTAACGGGGGGTTCTAATCATGAAACTGAGCCACTTTTGCTATGGAACCTATACTGAAACCTATAAAAAAAGGACTTTTCATACAAATTGTCCTCTAAGCAGCCAATTTTATAGTATAGAGAGTAAAATTTTTTTTGGAGAATTAATAAAGTAGGGTTTACTTGGGATTTTTTTTCAGTATCGTTCATAAAATTCAACATTAAAATGGTAAAGATTTGTTCAATTCAACCACTTTTCAAATAGGTAAACGCAAAAATATTAGACTCTCAATACATCATCATAATCAGCTGAAAGACGTCCACTGCTGGACAAGGCGGTCCTGTGCTGCCCGCTCCAGCAGCTTCCCGCAGTCTTCACCGTCATCGGTCCACGGTCCACTGAGTGGGAGGCCTGCACTGTCACCACTCGAGAACTTTAATACCCCAATCTGTTCTACGAGCCTACATGTCCCGCCCACTGCCTTCACTTCAGTTTAGCGATTCTGTGAGCTATGTTGGTTACCTTATTTCTCCTACGTATAAATGCATCAGCCAAATTCTCGATCTTTTGACATAGTTACCAACCGAATGATTATCGATCCCTAAAAATTTTTGTGCAAAATTCTCTGAGCGCTTGGTCACCGTTCGGCCTAGTCCAAAGTAGGTACGAAGGCATATAAAATGCCTAGCCATACAGTCATAATGATGGGTTTACGACTACGATTGTCTAAGCAACGGTTTTATGCCTGTGAGCCTGAAAGAGCTTATTAAAACGGTCTTTTTTATTTACATCGCGTTATTTGAATGGAAAGGAGATTTTATAGCTCAGACCGTTTTCGTTGGCTGTCAGCTTTTTAATCTTCGGTGAAACAAAAGGCATTGCGATTTGTTTACTCTACTTTTTACTAAAAATGCCGTAGTGTTGTAATTTTTTTATAGTGATTAAAATATATAGTAAGTTATTTAAAATACGCAAGTAAGTACCTAGTTAAACGTAGGTAAGTATTTTTTTCGACTTGATTCGTTGGCTCATTGGTTAGCGCTCCAGACTACTGTTCCGAGGGTCATGGGTTCAATTCTCATCCAGGGCAATCATTTCTGTGATGGTCGAGCAGATTTGTTTGCTCTGTGTCTGGATGTATATCTGTCCATATACAGGGCGTAAAAAACTTCTCGAAAAGTTGTTCAGCCGTCGTTATTCGGTTTGGTTAGTGTTAAAGCATTTTCTGAGCCTACCTAGTTACTACCATCTTATCTAACTCTTGCCGCCAAACATCATTAGAAAAGATAGCCCATTCCCCAAAAACATAAAACTGAAACTGTTCTGTATACATATAAATACGTATATCTTATGTCAATATGGGGTAGGTCACCCAAAGGTGATAGAGCGTTCTATAACTTTTACTGCAGATTACAGAGGGGGAACTTGCATGAATTTTAGATTTAAATAAAAGTAAATAAATATTATAATAGATACTTAAACGTCGAAAGAAAAATACGCTATTATGCTCAATAGATCGAGACGGTATTTCACTGCGGCCCATCGCCTGCAACTTTATAAGTAACAGGTTCGGCCTCACATGGAATACTGTTCTCATCTCTGGGCAGGGGCACCCCAGTACCAGCTTCTCCCTCTGGACCGCATTCAACGGAGAGCAACTCGAATCGTCGGCTGCCAGGATATTTCAGATCGGCTTGACTCCTTGACGCTGCGTAGACATGTAGCCTCGCTCTGCATTCTCTATCGCTTGTACAATGGGGAGTGCTCCGAGGAATTATTCGGATTGATCCCTGCCGCCTCTTTTCGCCATCGTTCTACGCGACAATATATTCATCCCCATCACATAGATGGTTGGCAGTCCACAACTGTGCGTTTCACTAGAAACTTTCTGCCTCGCACACCAAACTGTGGAATGAATTGTCGCCTGCGGTATTTCCGGACCGATACGACATTCAAACCTTCAAGAAAAGAGCGTACTCCCATATCAAAGACCGGCAACGCACTTGTGACTCCTCTGGTGTTGCGGGTGTCTACGGGCGGCGGTAATCGCTTACCATCAGGTGATCCGTCTGCTCGTTTGCCACCTCTGCCATAAATATATATATAAATATATATACCATTTACCATTTTTTATTAGGGTTCAAAAGTGTAAAACCAAAATGCTGCAAAGTTAAAATAAAATCTATTTTTATTGTAGAAGCTCCGTAATATTTGTATAATGTTCTTCTAGGACAGCATATATCTGCGTAAAACATAAAACACTAATTGAAGAGTTAATTATTCTTGTTCATCGCGCTATACACATTTGACAACGAAAAACCAAACAAAAACCTATGCAGCGATGTCACTGCATATCTAAGGGCGCGTTTTCGCGTTGCGCTCATTTTTTTATTTTATTTTAGATTTATGAAACTCCAGTTTCGAGCCCTGACAGATATTTTAAAAGCACCTTTATACATCGGCTGTTACAAAATAAAACACTAAATACGCCATTTCGATAATTTTACATAAGCGAAGTTTTAAAGAAAGTCTGTAGCTTTAAAACTTTAAAAATATTACTTACTTTATAATTTGCCTTTTTCGGTAGCTCAGGATCCTGGTTATTTTACAAGCTATCGAAAAAAAAACTCCACGAAGGTAATATTGTATACAGTAAATTCAAATGTAAGAGTCCTTTTTTCTAAAATTGGCATATTCAATGTTTTATTTTGGAACAGCCGACATGCACTGGAAAAAGGAATCTTAGACAATCCGGGAGTTGACTGCATGAAAATTTAATTGAGAAATATTATTGACTAAATAGCTCTTTAATTGAAATTATTGAAAAACTTATTCACTTTAATTTTCATTGCATTTTCAATTTTTAATTTATAAAAAATACCTAATAAGTATGCAAACTACAATTTTGAACAATGACGTCATTGTACAAAATTTCAAACATTTTTAGAACAAAATGCCGTTTTTGACATTTGATAAAAAGTAACTCAAATGACTAGCAGTCAACTACCGGATTAAAATTAATGTCATTCGCGATAAGTGCGTAAAAATCAGCAAAGTGCGAGTAAAACTTGGGCAATGAGAGTTCCGTACGTCCGCAAAATAATATTTTGTACTATAAAAACAACAGTGGCGTAGCAAGATGTAATCTAGGCGTGGGCGAAATCGCACAGCGAGGCCCCCTATCTTTCAGAAATTTTTACATAGGTATGATAAGATGGTCAGTCATTTCACGGTTTTATTTCCAGTGCTAAAAAACTGAAATGTGTGTCGAATAATTTTATGGGTATCATTTAAACGGTTAGCAAAATATTCGTAATTTTGTAAGCAAAAAAATATATTCGGTCAGACAAAATAACTAGTTTGTCAGCAACTTATGACCAGCAAACATTTCAGATTCGATCAGCAGTTAATGTCATACTGGACTACTCGAAATTTTTTTGGACAACCAATTACATATTTTGGCTGCATTGGGTGAACCACATTTAATCAAATGGTAAGCACTCAGACTGTTAGCAGAAATTCATTAAATAAATAAACTTTACTCGTCAAGCACAAAATGGGCGCCACTATATTTTTTTTTTCAGTACGTACGTACCGCTCGTGTCACGCGTCAGCATTTTGCTCCGCCCACTTTAACGAAAAATCCAGCTTTTTTTTTTCAATACAAACGCAACCTAATTATTCATATAAGTTACTGTTTGTAAAATATGCGTACCTATCAGATAAACTGCCTATATACGATATATTTTTATTTTATGTACATGTTTTATCTACTGACCAATTATAAAATCTTTCTAACCGAGTAATTATTTAATATCGCGATTTTTTATTGAGCAGACACATAATATTACAAGCTGTCTGCATACTAGTTAAATTGCTGACAATATTAAGATTTTTTGCAGCAAGATTTTTATTTGTTGCAGACAAAATATTTGTTTGCTGTCTCAATGATTAATTAGCAGATTTTTGTTGCTAACCAAATTAAATAACGGCAAACCATTTAATTACTTCTCTAATTTATTACGCAAAAAAATATTTTTTCACTTCGTACCTAATTCATCAAGCCCGATGCTGAGTATTACACAAAACAAACTGAATAAAAAACGCACAACAAATTAACTGAGAATAAACAGCAGCTCGGGAAGGAATCTGTGGGAATGCATTGGAAAATATTAATCATTTTACAAAAATAATTGCTCATTCCACAAATTTCTATTCTAATTCTTTCACTATTCGTTCTATCCGACTGTGGAACTCTCTTCCTGAATTTATTCGCCGTTCTCCTTCTCTCAATATCTTCAAGTTGCAAGTGAAAGAGCACTTTTTAACTCTCTAAGTTATTTACGCTGTCACTTATTGTCTTTGGTTGTACATATTTGGTTATTAAGTATCACATTGTAGATTATGTATATGTTAGTATAGTACATGTTATATATAATGTATGTATGTATTTATGTATGTATTTATGTAGTAATAAGTATATATTAGGAGTTTCTTAAGTTCAGTATTTAGTTTTAATTGTTATTTTATGTTTTTTTTTATTGCGCACCACCCCTCAAATATGTTATTATGCAATTTCCTCCACTCAAAGGTTGTCTGGAAGAGATCACTCTTTAGCGATAAGACCGCCTTCATGTATAACTGTCTGCGCTCCCGCGCGGAGACGCGGTGCGATTCGCAGGGTATGCCACACTGACGCCGCTTCTCCGCCCGGAGGCGCGGTTCGCTTGACGGATCCGCGCTCCCGCGTGGTGCTATTCGCAGGGTAAGGCAGAAAACACACTGCTCCGCTCACCGCGGCGAATTGCGGTGGAGCGGATTTAAACTTTGTACTGTAAAATGTTGATTTGTATACAAAAACCGCTGGGTACCACACACTGGCACCGCTTCTCCGCCCGGAGGCGCGATTCGCACGACGGATCCGCGCTCCCGGATGGCGACGCGGTAAGATTCGCTGGGTGCCACACACTGACGCCGCTTCTCCGTCCGGAGGCGCGATTCGCGCGCGATCCGCGCAAAAACGAAACAGAACTACTGCTTCAGAACAAGGTCGGTAGGACAACAAATAGAGTCGTCTCTACTTTTTTTTTGTACTATGAGAACCAGAGACTGACAGAGTGCGTGGTACCTACTATCGCATAATAAATGTTATAATATGTGATTTACTCAATAATGTTATTATTTGTAACGAAATAATGTAATAATGAAATAATAATCCTAAGTAGGTATATGATGTTATATTTATATTATGTTATATACACTGACTTGTAACTTGTGTTATTAAATAAATGCTCGGGGAGCGGGAGGGGGTGAGGCTCGGGGTGCGGGGGATGAGGTAGGGAATTCTAAAATAATAATATACCCTGAAAACGAAAAATATTGTTAATGAACCAGATATGTGAATTGTTAGACTAAGGATTCAATAAAAAAAACGTCTTAGATTTTTTTTTTAATCTTTTGTTCCAACTACCAGACGATCTTACATCAACTCCCTGAGCGAAGCCGGGCCCTCCAGCTAATGAAGATATAGTTCACTTCGATGTTTTTCTAAGAATGTTTGCGGTAGTAAAAAAATATTTTCGTTAAAAAATGAAGTAGAAGCGACTTCACTATCAACTCTGTTCTAATCAAAACGCTGTGACGTGGAATGCCACAGAACACAAAGATAACAGTAAGTAAAGTACTCCTGCTACGCGAAAGTTGTTTAACATGAAAAACGGGCAATTTCCGTTTATAATACTGATAATTTGCAAAGAAATATTAAGAAATTAATATATTTATTAATCAAACCCGTTTCGTTATTCTATAACATACATTTTGTAGCTTCGATTTACTGAGTTTGCTTGCTGTTTTTCCGTGATTGAATCTTTACGCTGTGGTTTTGCATACGCATAGGTCAAGTTAGACTGGACGGAAAACATAGTTATATGAAACCATCGCGACTTACCATTCAAGGTTGACCTCTGTTGACAAAGATGTATACGTATATATAGGATAAAGTACTACCCTGCTTTTTGGAAGGAGTATTGTATGGAATTCAGTTTCTATACCTATTCTTGTTCTGAGCTTGTTACAAACAAAAACAACCCTTGTTACATACATACACGTTCGAATATTAGATAAACGTATGACGAAAATCATCGTGCACCGCAACTTCGGACGAAATTCGGACGGAAACCGCCCGGCGGTGGCGCGGAATCCGCGCCTTCGTCGTGCACTGCAGCTTTCGACAAAATTCCGACGGAAACCGTCCTGTGGAGCGGATCGCTGCCGCATGCGAATTTCGTCGCTCCGCGCTCCCGTCCGAATTCCGCCTCAGTGTGATATCCGCGTAAAGCGTGAGTCTCGCAACATAACGGGGAGCGGGGGGGTTGCCTGACGCGGGGGAGAAGGGTGCGGCGCGCGGGGGTGGCGGTGTTGCAGAGCGCGGGGGGTGCAGAGCGCCGGGGTGGTGGCGCGAGGGGCCTTGCGGGGCGTGGGGGGAGGGTGTTGCGGGGTGCGGGGGGAGGGGCTGTGAAGCGGGGGAGGGGGAGTGCGGCGCGGGGGGAGGGGAATGCTGCGCGGAGCGAGGGGGGAGTGCGGCGCGGAGGGAAGGTGTTGTGAGGCGCGGGGGGAGGGGGGTGCGGCGCGGGCGGCCTTGCGGGGCGCGGGGGGAGTGTTTTGCTGGGCTCGGGTGGAGGGGCTGCGGCGCGGGGGGAGGAGGAGTGCTGCGCGGAGGGAAGGGGGAGTGCGGCGCGGGGAGCCTTTTGGGCGTGGGGGGAGGGTGTTGTGAGGCGCGGGGGAGGGGTTCGGTCGCGGGGGCAGGGGGTGCGGTGTGAGGGGCCTTGCAGGGCGCGGGGGGAGGGGGAGTGCGACACGGAAGGAGGGCGCGGGGTTGGGGGGTGCGTCGCGTGAGGGGTTCACGAAATGATCCTTTTTACAAACAAAAACAATCTTTGTTACATACATACACGTTCGAATATTAAATAAACGCATGACGAAAATCGTCGTGCACCGCGGCTTCGGACGAAATTCGGACGGAAACCGCCCGGTGGCGCGGAATCCGCGCCTTCGTCGTGCACCGCGGCTTCGGGCGAAATTCGGACGGAAACCGTCCGGTGGAGCGGACCGCTGCCGCGCGCGAATTCCGTTACTCCGCGCTCCCGTCCGGATTCCGCCTCAATGTGTTTTCCGCCTAAGAGGGGCCTCGCGTGGAGCCAATTTAACTTTAAAAACATTCCCACTTATTAGCTCGCAGTCTAAGAAACAACTGGATTTCCACGGTTTATCGGTAGTTTTGGTTGAATATATTTCATGTTGTTACAGTATTTTTTTAGCTATGCTTATTTAACTATATTTACACTCAAGGGGGCCTTGCGCGTGATCTTATTTAATATAAAAATATTACAACTTAAGGTTAAACGTCTATCACCCTATTTCATACAAAAACTGGCTAAAAACTACACAAATACACACAATTAAAGTTATAGTCAAATTAACGTCATCTAACAGAGCACTGACGTTTAACTTTAAGGTAAGTCAGCAGTCAGCACCCTAGTAGTGGGCCTCGAGCGAGACCCCACTATGATAGCCATCGCGGTTTTATTCATAGAGTATAGGTTATCACAGTTACTTTTTAGCTATACTTAATAGTCACAGGGGCCTCGCGCGACGCTATTTGTAATGTAAAAATATTATTCCTTTATAAATAAAATGGAACAATTGGATTTCAAATGTTTTTATGGTTATTACTTGATTGTATACAGTTTTGCCATTTTTATTTTTAGCCATACCCACATAAAGCACTGAAGGGGGCCTCGCGCGCGGCCTCTTTAATTACAAGATTTTATGAAATAATGTGACCAATGTGTGTGATTTTATGAAACAATGTGATTTTATGAAATAATGTGACGTTAGTATTTTAGGTAGGGGGCCTCGCGCGAGGCCCCCTTGAGCGCGAGGCCGTGGGCGAGGGCCCACTTCGCCCACGCCTTGCTACGCTACTGAAAAACAACTAGGTATCTTATCTATTATATCACCACGGCGCACGGCGATTCAATGTTCTCTGATACAGCCCAATACGAGACAAGACCGGCGCGGCGGCGGCGGCGACGGCGGCGTCCGCGTCCGTCCGTCCGGCACAGTCGATAGCAGTTGCCGACGGACGGATTAGAAGCTAGGTGTCTATGGTTCCTCCGCTCGGATAGCAGCTTGAACCAGGCCTCATCATACGCCTTGCGTGCGACCATTCGTCCCTGTTCTACGGGGAGCTTTTCCTAGCCACGCAAAATAAAACCAATATAATAACATCAAGTGATAACTACATAAGTGGGTGCCTAGTTATTTTAATTTAACATTTTGTAAGTACCTACTTAGAATTTATATTTCGTTCATATAGGTACTAGATATAACATATCACTGCATATACATACCTAACATTGAAATTTTTAAGTTTCATGAACAAACTTTTAGAGGACTCGACACTATCAGTAATAATGACAGTATTTTTACATCAGTATACTGACATTCCATCGTTTAGTATGCGACAGACAGACCATCATTCCACCACTACACTGTCAGTATAATGTCAGTACCTATATTGTCATTACTTGAAAATACTGTCATTATTACTGATAGTGTGTGGTCCGCTTTTGTTTGTGTACCTGGTGTACCTTATCTAAAAAATTAAGTTTCCTTGCCGGCCGCCAACTTGAGGTTAATTCGATTCCCAGCAGGTGTTCAGTTTCATTTCATTGTTTACATCTTCGATCAAATGTTCAAAACTATATTAGGTACCTTTTCGGAATATCGATATTTATAGAAACTTGGAATTCGCAGTACTAAATCGATCGATTTGGTAACTTGGTCAGCGCATCACTATTTACAGTGTTGTCAGATAATAAGATTCAGATTCCCCAAACAAAATGAAATTCAAAATTCAAAATCATTTAATTTACATTACATTTAAGCGCTTTTGTAAACGTCATAATAATTATTTTTTTGCTGAGACATTATAATTATAATTATAAGTAGATTTATAGTGTAAATATGTCAATGGCTGATTTACGAGAGAACCTACCTACGCGGTTAAAAATACGCTGTTTGCCTGGCTTGGTCTGTGTTCGTCACGGTTTATTTTGGACATGGATGTTTTTATCCACTTATTTTTTATGTGATAGGTGGCAAACGAGCAGACGGATCACCTGATGGTAAGCGATTACCGCCGCCCATAGACACCCGCAACACCAGAGGAGTCACAAGTGCGTTACCGACCTTTGAAATGGGATGGGGGATGGGGAGAATTGAGGGGGATGGAAGGTTGGGCCTCCGGTACCCTAACTCATTCGGCGAAACACAACGCAAGCGTTGCTTCACGCCGGTTTTCTGTGAGGCCGTGGTATCACTCCGGTCGAGCCGGCCCATTCGTGCCGAAGCATGGATACTCCCACGGTTAAAAACAACCCATTAATAAAGTAAAGAACTTCACTTGACAGGAAAATTTGTATTTATACAGTTGTCTTTCGATAAAGTGCACAAAGAGAAGGGGTGAAATTTGTCTGCTTATTATTATCGACCAATAAAAACTCCAGCAATGTCATTAACATTTTAAATAATTACTGTCTTACAGTATTCTGTCGAACTACAGTGTTTTACATGTTTTTTTTTTACATTCTGCTCATAGTTCACACACGTTATTTGGTATGTTATTATAAAAACGTAGACACTGCCCTACAAAATTACTTATTTACTTTACTAAGCCTCGAAATGGAAATGTCAAGATTATTTTCTTTAGCACCTTAGCTTATTTTTTCATAATAGACGTTTCACGTTTCCCCTGAACTTTTTGCTGACGGGATTTGTTTACTATTTCTCAAACAAAAAGCTTCAATTAACCTCTCCGCCCGGATATGAACACATGTGACAGAAATGGCAACATCAATCGGATCGGATAGGCACACTTGTGACAGAAAATGTTATGTATTATACTACTAAGTTTAAAAGTGTGTTCTAATAGATTATTTCATTCATTCCTTATGACATTTTTAGTATTCTATGAAAGTTCGATAAATATCCTAAATTTTGACGTATAATACTAGTCTGTTTTCATAGACAACATTTGTAAATTACGGTTTTGGAAATTGCCATTGTGTTTGCAATGAAGAAGAAGAAGTGTGTTTGCGATTTTTGATTCGCGAATATAAAATACTTTGCTTGAAATTGTATAAAACTGTTGACTGATTTGAGTTTCGTATACACATCTTAGTTTGTTTTCATAATTACAAGCCATAAGTGAACTTAGTTTTTCAAAAAAACATGTTGGAGTGAGCAGAGGTAGTTTTTCCTTGTTGTTTGTTTTTATCTACAAAAATGAAATAGAACAACAGATGTTTGATATTACATCTGTGACAGTTCATAGAGAACAGACTTTCAACTTTTTTTTAATTTTTATTTTATGACTGTAGGTACAAAACTTCTGGAGTTTTATTTTTTTTTGCAAATTAGGTAATTTCGCAAATGGCGCTGCCATGACAGTACGCGAGCGGACTGAAGTATTGACCGCGCGTCCGGCAAGCGGGGGGGTTAAAAAAAAAACACAATTTCCCATTTAAAAATCTCAGAACTGGGGATATTCTCCTAAGGTACAACCCACATTTGAATGTTAATGTCAAATTATGATCAATCAAAAGATCAAAGCACCACGTTTTTGTAAAAACTTTTCGCGGTATTTTATAACAAATAACGTAAAAATTCAACAAAAAATCTTAAAACGGGATATAAATTAAAAACACGTATAATAAAAGTATATGTTTATATTTGCACAGTGAGGTTTTTGAAGAGTCTGCAAGAAATTTGAGAATTTTTCTGTTCACAATTAAAAACTTTGTCATGTCTTCTGTTAAGTTGAATTTAATCGCTGCTGCTTGCGAAAATATGGGAATAGGGAATAATGGTACCCTTCCTTGGCGATTGAAGTAAGTATTTATAACATTTTTAAAGGAAAAATTAAGAAGGTAAAAGGTTTTGATAGAGAAATTGCGAAAATTCATTTTTTTTATCGAATAACTTTTATTTATTACCTACCTTATGTACAGGAACATTCCCTGTTGATATGTCCTCTTATTTCTGTAATATACATAGGAGCCATAATTTATACCCTTTATTTTCTACAGAAAAGAAATGGCATACTTCACAACTATGACAAGCAAAGTGTGCGATGCTAATAAGAAGAACGCAGTCATAATGGGAAGGAGAACTTGGGATTGCATCCCGGATAAATACAGACCGCTTGCCGGCAGATTAAATGTTGTCATGACGCACAATGTTGATGATGTTAGAGCTAAGGTAAATAAATGAGGACTTTTAAATTATATGCAGTTGAAAAGGCTGACAACCGTCATGGACTAACACTGTCTGAGCATTACCCCCAAAAATACAACTCTGATGACTTAGAAACTACTGAATAGATTTTCATCAAACATAGCTCATAACCACCACAATAAAATCAGCTTTCAAATACAATAATATATTTTTTAATAGTAACTAATTGTATAAATGCATCCCATGGCTGAGAATCATGATGAATCTAACAATTCCTTGCACTAAGTAACTAAGAAAACTATTTCGGCTATAGCCTATAGGAGCTAACAGTGAAACATAAATACAACATACATGCAAAAATACATTACCTTCCATTTCGGCAGTTGGGTAAACACACATTCAAACTGATCCGTTTGGAAGCTTCAATATTATGCTAAGCTCTTGTCAGTGGAACAACCGCACATTCTTTCCTCCTCAATGCTTCAAAATCTATTGCATGATTCTTACATCGGGGGTTAAAAATGTACTTAATCCCTTTTTTAAACTTTTAGAGCTCTTAAATATCAGGGTTTAAAAAAGAGATCTCTTATCACTTATCAATTCTCTGTGGTGTGTTTTCCAGGTACCAAAAGGTGTGGTAGTGGTACCGAGCCTAGATGAAGCTATCAAACACATAGAGGGCAGGGAGGATATAGAGTCTACGTGGGTGATAGGTGGATCCTCTATTTATAAGGTATTTTCTGGAGATGATAAGTTTTTGCTCCATTCTTCTTATTGTGTGGCACAATTTAACCGTACTTGCACAAAGTATAGATGGCAGTTGCATGGTGTTGCACTTAGTATCATACACATCTAGTAATCAGATGTGCAGGTTTTCTCACGATGTATTCCTTCAATGATAAAGAATCGGTATGAAAATGCACATAAGTTTAAAAAACTCATTGGTACATTGACCAGGATTTAAACCCAAAACCTCTGGTTGGATAGGAGGTTGAAGTCACTACTATGAACCCACCGACGCTCTTGCTCCATTAAGAATTAAAAGCTTAAGACAAATTGGTCTTGAACTGTAAGGTTTCAGAGATGCTCCTGTGAAATTAGCAGGGGTCGAAACTGGTCAGTAAAATCAGTAAAAGTCAGTTTTTTGTAAACCTGTCAGTAAAAGTCAGTTTTTTGGAAAAAAAAAAGACGATTTAAAAGTATGCGTACAGCATCTACTTAAATAAAAAATATTTTGACTTTGACTTTAAAATGGTCAGTTTTGTCAGTTTTTGTGGGTTTGGCACTCATTTACTTCGGATCCCTATTTATACAGGGTTATTTTTGAACCCCCCACTAAAACTTCACAGTGGCTTTTACTCATGAAACTGAGCAACTTTCCCCATGGAACCAATGCTCAATTTGCAAAAAAATTTTTGGCCCTTACTAATTAGTTACTAATACTAATTGATCGGCCCTTTTAGTATGGAGATGCCCAAAATTGTTTTGCGATTTGACTATTGGTCATTTAGAGAAAGTTACTCAGTTTCATGAGTAGAAGTTACTATGAAGTTTTGGTGGGTTAGTCCCTGAGGGCCCCGATCCCCGAGGCACCCGACCCGGAGGGCTCCGATTTATTTTTTGCAGTTCAGTTCAATAAAAGTCAGTTTAGCTTAGATCGAAAAATAAATTGGGGCCCTTCGGGACGGGTGCCTCGGGGATCGGGGGCTCAGGGACTAACCCGTTTTGGTGGAGGGGTCCAAATAGCCCTATATTTATTACTGAAACATTTGTGATGGCCCGCCTACGCCTCCTATCTTTTTATCTTTTTCTACGTCTTTGCCAACAATGATTTAGAATACTGCTCTGTACACTGACTCAATTTTACTAACGTGTAAACACAAATAGTAAGTATATGCCCAATGATGGTTTGGGGGCAACAATTGATGCTTAATTATGTTGTTATACACAACATAATATTGAAGTACTTATAATTTTTCGAGAAAAAATAGATTAGCTATTTTAATTTTAATACATAACACCTGCATTTTAACTCGTTTAATTTAGTCAGTAAAAGTCAGTATTTTAAGATTTTTGGTCAGTAAAATCAGTATTTTTTGACACTAAACTTGTTTCGACCCCTGAATTAGCTTCCACCCAAGGTTTTTCCTGAGGTCTACAGTATGGGACTCTTCAAGAAGGGATTGAAAAGATTTTTGAAGGTTCAGCAAAGCATTGATAGATAGAACCCCTGGTGATGCAAATGCCCATAGGCGTACTTTCCATCAGGTGGGCCTTCATCAGCGTTTTGCCATCTTTAACAATAAAAAATGAATATTTTTGAAAATATCTAAATAATGTTCCATCACTTCTAGGCTGCAATGGAACACCCTAACTGCGGAAGGATCTACCTTACCGAGATACAGAAGCATTTTGACTGTGATACATTCTTCCCGAATATTGATAAGCAGCATTTCCACTTGGTGGGAGAAGAGGAAGTGCCTGGAGACAGGCAGGTGGAAGGGGACATAGAATACTTCTACCGGGTCTACAGGAAACTGTGAGATGTTATCTTCTTGGTTCCGCTTACATGATATTTGATTTCAAGTCTTTGATATGACGCAGGATTATGATAAAACCAGCGTTTTGATCAAAAACCTAGGTTTTCCGGAAAAACCGGAAATTATCACTTAATATTATCATAAAACTAAGAAAATTCGGTTTTTCGATCAAAAACCTGAACTCATTTCGTAGTATAATTTTAGAACTATTTAGAAAAAAAACGTGTCTCCAAGAAACACCAATATTTCTTAAAATTTTGGAACCATTTAGTTAATAGCTAATCAAAATTGTTCCACCAACAAATACTTATACCTTATTCCAAATTGAGACGACCTAATTTAACAGAAAAATGTTTCTAAAATTTTAAGAAATATTGCTGTTTTCCGGATTTTCTTAGGTTTATCATAATATTAAGTAAGTAATAATTTTGACTTCTTCCGGTTTTTGATCAAAACCTGATTTTATCAAAAACCTACGACAGATAGATCGCAAGGCGACTCATCATTCAGTCTACCCATTTTGGACTTAAAAATACCTAAAATAAGTTTAACGAATTTGTGACTTCCTCTCATGGAACTGAACAACTTTTTCGAAAGTTTTTGGCCCTTAACTAAGCAACCAACAGAGCTGATTCGTAAATCTGTGGGAAGTCAGAATTTCCACATTTATTTCAGGTATTTCAAACCCTACAAGCTCTAACAAAATAAATAACCTAAAACCATTTCAAGTGTAGCTTCCAGTCGTGAAAGTGAATAACTTTTCCCTAGGAACACATATACAGGATGTAACAGAAGTGTGTGACAATACTTCAAGGTTGGCTTTTACCCATCAAACTGAACAACTTTTGTTCTACAACTTTGATGAAATCGCAAAAAAAATTTTGGACTTTTCATACAAACTTGGTTCGCCAGCTGATCGATTTGTATGAAATGTCCAAAAAAAAATTTGCGATTTCAACAAAATTGTAGAACAAAAGTTGTTAAGTTTGATGGGTAAAAGCCAACCTTGAAGTATTGTCACACACTTCTGTTACACCCTGTAGATAAGACGCGAAAAAAATATTGTACTTACTTCCCATACTACAGACCAATCTAAAAATAAAAACAGTATTGACTATGTGGAGTTCAGTTTGGATTCCTTTGGGAAAATTGTTCAGTTTCATTTATTGACCGACATCGACTTCAAAAAAAGAAGAAGGTTGATTCGACTGTTTTTTTTTGTATGTATGTGCGATTACTCCGCCAATTATGATGATTCTTCTTTTGTTTGGTAGATCATACTTCAGAAGTGGTCCTTTATAAATTTTATCGAAACTGATTCAGCGCTTTTTAAAAAATCAACAAAAATTAAAAAAAAAAAACAGCAAAATTGTAGTTACTATTGAAGTCGGTTGTTTTTAACGCGTTGTTATCGTTTGTTCCCCTAGGCTCAACTCCGAGGCTCAACTGGTTGAGCCTTACCAAAAAAAAATCCCCACGGCACAACTGGTTGAGCCATTCGGACTTTTTTTATGATTATTAGCATCTATTAATATTTGATAAGTACCTATCTGTACTTACCAGCTTATTTTTCTGTTACATTTTAAGTAAGTACCCCCAAATCATTCCAACAATGTACTATAATTGTGTAGTTTGTAGTAAAACCTCTCATGAATCAAATTATTACGCTTCTTGTAACTCAAATGTAGTTTTTAATATCGACGGAGAAGTGCTAACAACTCCTAACATACAAAGTTTAAAAAACTTAGTTAGAATATATTTACAGCCAAAATTAATCAGGTTGTGATGGACCTTAATACAGGAGATATTTCCTCGGTGCTTAGCTACATCAATTTTGCGAATTTCAACTTAATTCATATACCAGTAGACGCGCAAATTCATTCTCTATCGAATTGCATTCATAAATCGTTTTCATAAAAAATGTAAGTTAGGAGTTGTTAGCACTTTCCCGTCGATATGTAATTAAGTTAAGTGCATTTATCGTTGTAAAACCGAAGTGTTCCACAAATAGGGATGTGTAAGTCCGACCTAGTTCCAAGTGGAGGAACTTCGTATTAGGTACACAAAAATTTCCTTTGAAGTCTAGACTGCTACCAACTTTAAATTAAATATTTTTGTACTTTTTTTCCAAATTGATCTTTTGTAGAACTGATAATTTTAATTAACTCCAACTGAAAATCATATCTGAATTCTTTAAGTACACAGAACTTGGACAAAGATTTTCGAAACTGGATCCAGATCATCTAATACAATATTTCGGACCTAGCCATCGCTATTTTAATAAACAATTTGTGATTTATACAAGGTGTTTTAATAGTGGATTTGAACTTATAAAGGCTATTAAGACAACTTTCGTTCTTCTACCACTTTATAAATAAACAAACAATTTTTGGACCCTATACAAAATGACAATACGAAGATTGATTTGTATGGAGAGTTTAAAAAGTGGTAGAAAGAATGTTCGCATTTGACCCAAATAATAAGCCTGGCTATGTTTATATCAGCCGTTAAAAACCATAAGGCTATTAAGACAACTTTCGTTCTTCTACCACTTTATAAATAAACAAACAATTTTTGGACCCTATACAAAATGACAATACGAAGATGAATTTGTATGGGGAGTTTAAAAAGTGGTAGAAATAATGTTCGCATTTGACCCAAATAATAAGCCTGGCTATGTTTATATCAGCCGTTAAGACCATGGATATTTAAAAAGAATTTGTGATTTTATATTGCTAGGTGTTGTTCGATATGTACCTAATTTCTACTGCCATAGTTTTAAAGTTTATAAATCTTGTTATAGCTTTCGTAATTTGTCTTTTATTTTTTAACTTACTAGATTCTACTCATAATAATACCATCAAGTGAGATAACGCCAACGGCTTACCAATTGAGGGTAAAAAAAAACAATGTTCGGTATAAACCAAGGTGTTTTTCGAAACTTACGTACGTTTTCATACCGATTGATATAACGGTGAAGAATTGTTACTTTTTCTAATAATATATAAGGTGCTACTTTATTAGTGCCCGATATTTTAATCAGTGCTTCTACTCCTGATTCTGATCAACTTTCCCCAAGGAACCCATAGTCAAATCGCAAAAAAATTTTTGGACTCTTCATACTAATTTAGCCGCTCGGCTGATCGATTTGTATGAAGAGTCCAAAAATTTTTTTTCGATTTGACTATGGGTTTCTTGGGGAAAGTTGATCAGAATCAGGAGTAGGAGCACTGACTAAAATATCGGGCACTATGTATCTTGGGTACCAGAGACTGATATACATACACATATACATTTAAATACATACATATATAGATATAATACACCCAGACTCAGAGCAAACAATTCTGCTCATCACAGAAGTTTGTCCTGTGTGGGGATCGAACCCACGACTCTCGGATAGGATCGCTAACCACTTAGCCACCGAGTCAGTCACTCATGAAGCTTAAAAACGTCCAAAATGTTGATTTCCCATACAAATTGTTCCGCAATGCGCAGTCATACTTAAAAAAACTAGGTTCTTGGTAGAAAGGAAACACAATTTTTCGATAAGTTTTAACTTTTATTCAATAAATCAATATATTTAACTTACAATTACAGCTACAAACAGCGATACCCAAAATTTATTTTTAAAATTATTTTTTTATACAATAACGCAAAGTTGTTTTATAATACTTTGTAGACAAAAGAGGAAAAAATACTGAAAAAAAAATAACGGGCTCGCTGTAAAAAATTAAAAGTAAATTTATTACAAAATTTGACTATTTTTAAAATGAGACCGCAAAACGCAGCGCTGCTTGCGCTTTTAGTTTATTTTAAAAATAGACAAAAAATGAATTTACAGCTATGATTATTGGGAATTTATAATAACGAAACCACTTAAAAACTATTCTTTTTTTTTTTCATAATTATATTCGACAGATACATAGTATTATTTTTATACTGATTATCGTGAACAATCCTTGTCTTCTTATGCACAAATGCATCGAAATAATTTTGCACACAAAAAAGAAAATGGCGTCATCATACATTACTTAGTTGAAAAAAAGGCTGGTAGAAAAAAACCTGTGTTAGTGTAAAGTAAAAGTTTAGTATAACGGCTGTTTTATAGTGGAAAGTTCGAAACATTTTTACAAATTCTTTTTTTTTTATATTTTGTTTTTTTTTTTTTTTTTTTTTTTTTGTGTTTTAACATTACTTTTTGCTCTATCCCGGAGGGGGTGAATAATAGTTGAATACACGACGACATACGATACATTACTCATAATTATCATAATAATAATAATAGTCAAAAGAAATCACACAAAATTTCTACTATGCCAGTTTTGATAAAACAAAATCTATTAGGTGACAAGTATAGAAAAAAAATCTATCGCAACGCGTTATTTTCAAAGCTGAAATCGTAGAAATAAAATGTTTATATTAATTTGATTTCCCAAGACATTTGTAAAACGACAATTTCCTTTTAATGAAAAAATGTTTTAGCGCATACCAGTTCAGTGGTTATCAGTCATGAAGATTACCAACCAAAAAGTACCTATACCTGTCAAAATGGCCGCTTTAAAAACGTCAAGTGGAAATCCTAATACATAACGAATAAGTATGATTTACGTACTAAACATCTAAGACACTACGTTAAGTAATTAATTAATATAATAATAATAATAGACTTGTTGATGCCTTCCCTCTAAGCGAAGCCCAATTTTGGTGACAATATTTTTCTATTTTATTTTGCATAGAAAACGTGCTGTAAATACTGATTCTAGTTTCGACAAGCTACACACTTTAAATACAGGACTTCCATACAACTTTTCGATCATATTATGCCACTAAGTACGCGATCGTGAGACACGAAACATTTAAAAGTTGTATTTTCTCTACTGAAGTCATATCCTGCATAAAATACATATTATTATAAATATGATATTATAAATCGCAAAGCCAAGCAATAAAACCGCCAACCTTGATAAAACGTTAAAGTGAATTTACGCTTTAAAGTTGGGATTTTGTCTTTTTTCATAGAATCACATTAATTTCCAAGTTTACGTACCAAGATTCTCAATATCCCCCACTTTAACCCACAAACCCCTCACCTTAATCCCCAAAACCCCACGTTAACACCCAAACCCCACTTTAACCCCCAAAACCCCACTTTAACCACCAAAATCCCCACTTTAAAGCGCAAACACCGCCTTACTGCATGTTATAGTGCAAAAACATGTAGTCCGGGTGGTTTATCTCGGGCGGCATCAGCGGCGAGTTGGGCGGCAGCAGTTGGAAACCCATGAACATGAACGTGCGCAGAAGGGTCGCACGGTCCGGCCTGGACTTGAGAACGCAGATTATGCAGCTGTGAAAAGATACATAAGTTTTTTAATTATTTAAACTTTATCGTATACAGAATAGAAACAAAACTGAACTTAATAAGGAAAAAACATACAAAAGGTGCTGGTATGTATACCTAATAATTCTCAAGGAACACCAATAGATGGAGCAACATATCTAAAACGTGCCATAAATATTTTTTAACTAGGTAATATTATTTGTTACTGATTTTAGAACAAACATTAAGTGGTCGCAGTTATATGTAGTTAGTTGTCTTGCTATGGATTGCGTGAAGGATGCTATGAGTATAAAAAGAGTGACCATTGAACTGACAGTGAGATGAAGGGAAGAAAAAGAGATGTTGCGCCGACCCCAAATGATTGGGAGCAGGTCAGGAAGATGACGAGTTTTGAAGAAATACCAATAGATGGCGCCATACTATGTAGATAACTAAAATGTACTATCAGTATTTTTTAACACTTCTCTGCTATTGATGGCGTAACAATGAACTGATCACAGTTACGTGTATCTAGTAGTTCTCAAGCAACGACAATAGATGGCGTCACACTAAAACGCGCTATTGATATTTTTTAAAGAAATACCTAAGTAATTATATGTATAAGGTTATTGGCGGCAGTAGCCACTTTCTATCAGGTGGGCAATCAGCCATTAGAATTAGTAATAGATGGCGCCACACTATTTAGACATCTAAAAACCGCTATCGATATTTCAAATTATACATATGCAACTACAGGGCGTCACACACTAGGGCGATTTCATCTTACGATATCAGCCACACTCATGGACGAAATGGGCCGTGAAGTTTGAAGCCTCATGCTTCAATGTCTGTCCATGAGTGTGGTGGATATCGTAAAATGAACTCGCCCTAGTGTATGACGCCCTTAACTTGTAGCAGCCCAGACGCTCCTCTACGAAGTTCCCAAGCAACGCCAATAGATGGCGCCACACTATTTTGAAATCTAAAACGCGTTATCGATATGTATTTTTGAATGTATGTACGATACTGACTTGTGGCAGCCCAGACGCTCCTCTGCAAAGTCCAGAAGCAGCATGAAGCTCTCCTTAGAACCAGACTGCAACACGCCTGGGAGACGCAAGTATATGGTGTTGTTTTGGACCACCTGGAAGGAGATATTATTTAAAGTTATGTATGATACAATAAAAACTCAACATGTTTTTATTTATTGCAAGTAAATGGTACACATACTTATTATAAATAACCTTTTACACCACTTTTGGAAATGTTTGCAAAGCGAGAGGAAACATAGAGTCCAATGGAAATTCGGTTCAACGCATTTAAAAAATATATGTCAATTGCAATTAAAATTCATGTTACTATTACATAACATAAGGAGTTTAGGAGCTGGAGGATCTTTACATTCTAAACATTTTTATCATTCTCATAGTCTAATATTTTATAATATCCACTGTAACCCAGGTTTATATGAGTTTTGACTCTATATACAATAATACAGAAATAATACGATTAAAATATTTCCGATATTGTTTCACTAAGTATAGCCGACTGTATCGGAAGATTCGGAAGCTACGTAGAGGACTTGTATGATAAAAAAAACATGGACAAGCACAAAATTAATTCATAAAAAAATGGATACCTACAAAATACAAATACAGAAATATACATTTCGAAACTGCCTAAATAGAAGCCTAAAACAAAATAAAACATTATATGCGGTAGTCTTCTTAAAATAAGACATAATTTTCATCAACTCCTGTCCTTTCTTTTCTCGTTCTAGCACTATCCAGTTATTTTAGTTAACAAACATTTGAATCATTATTCAATTCGTCAAACACGTATGTATGTTTGCCACTCATTCTGCTCTCTTGAACTATGTAACTCTTATCGGAGTCATTGCACTGGCGACTTACATAACATACTATGTACGTACGTATTATAGGTACACGAGATCATGTACAGCTCGCGACACGTATAGTTCATTCCAATCAAAAAAAAGCAAAAGGTAAACAAACGTAGTATGCAGATGACATTGATATGTGTCAGTTCCATAGTAAGTTTGTTTACGTTTTGCTTTTTTTTGATTGGAATGAAGTATAAAAAGAGCGCTGGCGGGCGTTCCGAGGGCAGAACAGTTCACTCTGACAATAGGATAGCTTAATATAAATCGCGTAAGTGTGAAAGAGAGGGTACTAAACAATTGCTGTCAGAGTGCATCCTCGGAACGCCAGCCAGCGCTCTTTTTACGTGACTCGAACTATACGCACGAGAACTGCGTCAAACTGTAGAGTAAGTAGGTATGAGGCATATTACCTAGTTCTGAAATGGAAAAGTACTAATATCAAGTCTGGATTCGTTTACTCGCTATATGTATAGGGTGCTCTTTAAATATCTGACGGGGCTTTAAATGTATTCCTACACATGAATCTTATGAAGGCTTACGTTACGATTGTTAATTTAATAAAAATAAACAAAAAAATATGATTAATGTCCGAAAATGTCAGATATTCTTCCAATATTTGTTTTATATTTTGCCAAATTATACAAATGTATGTAACCTTAACACAGTATCAAAATTAGGGTTATATTGTTTCATTTCTAAACATTTACGTAGTCATTCATTATGCATACATTTATGTACGGGAAATAGTCTCGAAAATGTACTAAATACATAATACATACATACATACTCCTTGGAAATTTTAACTACCCATCGTCGACCAGTGGAAAAATGTTTATAATTTAATATTTTTACTAACAATACAGACTTGTCGACTGGGAAAGTTTTTTTTTTTCAGTTTATTGTAAAAAGGGCTAACACGTATTTTAAAATTTGCTAAACCCTGTATGTTTAAATCTATTTTAGTCTACGAATTCAGGTCATGCATTCAGTCAATGCACTGTTCACAGCGATAGATATAGAAACTGCAATCGATAACACACACAAATAGTTTATATTAGAAAATGACATGTTATTTTTGCTGTTATCAACGGGTCACGAATTCTGTTTTAGTATCTAGGGCGCATGCAGTCTTCATTTTAATTATGCCACAAGTAAATACCCAATATGGTTTGTGTACAGAATGAATGTAAAAACTTATGATCTGAATGTATGTATGTATTTATATGACCCGCCTATTGCCAATCAACTTGCTATTCTGTGGACTATACAGGTGGAATGTTGTAACCTCATCTGGAGGGAAAGTACTCTAAATACTGGAGATAGCTTTTACTCAAAGGAAACATTCCTTTATTTTTAAAAAGACGCAAAACTACATTTAAATATTTTTGAAAATACCCTTGTCACACCCAGGAATCGAACCGGCTAAAATCCGAAAAAATAACATCTCGTACTTTTATGGCATTAATCGATAGGGTCAATCATAAGGATCAAATCTCTCTAACAAACATGGTAAGTTAAATGAAAGGAAAACCATGAAAACTGAACTTATAAATTCAATGAGACACTTTTACTTAATCACTAAAACACTTTTTACTCAAGGGTTATGTTAAAAATTACTTATTACTTATTATTAAATTAAAATTATTCATGGTTCATACATAACACAAGATTTCGTGGTTTTCCTTTCATTTAAATTACTATGTTTGTTAGAGAGATTCGATCCTTATGATTGACCCTATCGATAAATGCCATAAAAGTACAGGATGTTGTTTTTTCGGATATTAGCCGGTTCGATTCTTGGGTGTGACAAGGGTATTTTCAAAGATCTTTGAATTGTAGATTTGCTTCTTTTTGAAAATAAAGGGATGTTTCTTTTGAGTAAAGTTTACTATCTCCAGTATTTAGAGTACTTTCCCTCCAGGTGAGGTTACAACATTCCATCCTGTATAATATGTACTACTATATGAAATTGCTACTGAGCTTCAAGCGACGATAAAATATAAAGTCTAACAATATTACCTAAACAATTGAAACTAAACAAATTCCCCCCAAAAAAAAATCCTATACTCTATGCGCGAATCCTTTCTTTTACTTTTCTAACAAGTCGATCAGCAGATCGGCCCACTTTATAGTATGGGAAGTCGACATTTTTTTCGCGAATTGACCATGAGTTTCTTGGGGAAAGTTGTTCTGTGTTATGATTAGTAACCCCAGTTCAATAGTTTTAGCTGATTTATTAGACCTTCAAGTAAGACCTAATAAGAACTTCAAGTAAGACCAATAAGGTGCTTTAAAATTTTCTGTTGGCCTTCTTGGCCTTGGCCCATCAGCCGATCGATTTGAATTAAAACTCCATACTCCATTGGCCCGTCAACTAAACGGTTTGTATGAAAAGTTTAAAACCATTTTTGTTTTCTGACATCCATAATGTGAACCCTGAGAAAACATGTTTTTTTTATGGCATAGCTGGCAAACGAGCAGACGGATCACCTGATGGTAAGCGATTACCGCCGCCCATAGACACCCGCAACACCAGAGGAGTCACAAGTGCGCCGGCCTTTGAAATGAGAGTACTTGTTGTCGAAACTTTTTATGCTAAATGTTGCCAATCGCTTTCCGCCGTTTTAATCATGTCATTACTCCATCAATTCCTTGTTACAGTCATCTTGAACAATCTTAACATTCTTCCTATCTTTTTTCGTTGAATTTGAACTCTAAGGATCAGAATGTAAAAGAAGAATGATACTCACAGCTTCCCAGCGAGTGAGAGTGTTCTCGGTGAGATAGATCTTGAACTCAACCTTCACTGGCTGGCGGTCTTTCAGCTCCAGAATCTTGCTGATCACCTGGAATGGAATATTGATCAACATCATAAATGGTGACGCTTCCCCTATTCATCATCATCAAAAGGTCCACTGCGTGACAAAGCCCTCCCCAATGATTTCCACATCGGTCCTACGCCGGCCCCATTCAGCGGCTTCCTGCGACCTTCACCAGGTCACCTGTCCACCGAATGGGAGGCCTGGCTATACCCGAATCAGCATCATTGACCGACTGGAGCCGAGTATACCGGATTCTGTGTCACCGACCGACTGGAGCCGAGTATACCCGATTCAGCGTCACAGACTGACTGGAGCCGAGTATACCCGATTCAGCGTCACTGAACGACTGGAGCCGAGTATACCCGATTCAGCGTCATCGACCGACTGGAGCCGAGTATACCCGATTCAGTGTCACCGACCGACTGGAGCCGAGTATACCCGATTCAGCGTCAAAGACCTATTAGAGCCGAATATACCCGATTCAGCGTCAACGATCCGAGGTTAAGGATACACGCACTCAGCGTCGAGTGAACGCGATTCAGCGTCATCGACCGACTGGAGCCGAGTATACCCGATTCAGCGTCAACGACCCGAGTGCGAGGGTACAGTTTCGTTTAAAAAGTTGTCACGTCAATAAAACTTACATTCTCAAGTCTCTCCGAGCTGACGGAAGCCCGGGTGGGCGACGGAGGCTCGGTGGTAAGGCTCTCCGCGCTGTGTGTCAGCGAGTTGGCGCTCGCCCATAGTAAGGCGCTCAACAAGTCACCTGGGGTACAAAGAGATTATTTTAAATATCAGTGGACACTGAAGTTTTGGTTATTACAGTTGATTTACTGCTGTAATGCTGCTGCTACTTTAGCGCAATGTTTTTGATGACTAATTGAGCTCGATGCGAGCTATATTTTATGTAGGGTAATCTGGGTAATCTTAAATAAGCTGATCAGCCAATTTTAAACTAAAAATGTACCTTAGGGAAAATTGTTCATTTTCATGTGTTAGGAAAAAAAACATCCGTGTTTAGGCACACTCAGTCTTTAGAAACTATGTTAAAAAAGTTTTATTTTATGACTCTTCTTTTTTATTACCGAGATATCTTCCAAAAAAAATTGATGGAATTTCATATTTATAGCGTGTAATTTTAGGTAACAAAGTTACAATATTTTTGATGAACGCCAATTGCCTAGCTATAAAAGCACAAAAACCATATGTAAAATGACAAAGGACAAAAACAATCAATAAACCAAATTGGTAAGCCCTCAACACCTAACAAAAGGACGAAAACGGTACTATTCAAAGGATAAAAAGCAAAATGAATCTTATATTGGTGAGCCCACTTTTACTGTCACGAGTGTTCCCACTACTGATGTGCAATTCCCGGGAATATTATAGGTGTCCTTGCGTACTGTTTGGGTTCTAAGAGCAAAAACAATCAACCAGCACTGGACACTCACGATTATCGTCGTGAGTGGGGATGGAGAGTGAGGCGGCCAAAATCTTGGCGGGCCCACTCGTACTATGATAGGCCCACTCGTACTGTAATAGATGTCCTTACGTACTGTTTGTGTACAAAAAGCAAAAAAAAAAAGAGAACAATCAGCCAGTATTGGACACTCACGATTGTTGTCGTCGTGAGTGGGGGTGGAGGGTGACGCGGGGCTCGAAGCCCCGCTATTCACCCCTCCGGGCGGAGCCGAGTCGTGAGCAGGGACATCAGGACCACCACAGAGGCCCGGCGCCCAGGCACAGCGAGAAGCACTCGGCGTCCGAAGCCGACAGGGCCGAGCGCTTGCTCCCCGCGGCGCTCAAGGTCGCGCCGTCGCCGCTGTTGGTGGAAACAGTCCAGGTTAGTTCATCTTCATCATCGGGGTTGGAACTTCGTAATAGGTAGACTAAAAACTTACGAAGACCATGACCATCGAAAGGTGTACAATGCTACCTACTTCGAGTAAAAATGTATATTTTGATTTGATGTGGAGACCGTACTTTTGGTGCTGATGACGTCATCATAGTGACGCAATTTCACATACAGGCTGCTTGCGACAACTAACAGATTATCAACGATGCAAATTTATGTCATTATTCTAAACGTTGTGACGACAAAATGTACAGATAATCTGAATGACGAAATGACAAGATGAGCAAATTTTACAGTGTACAAATGATAAAACCTCTAATCGGATTAAATGTCCAAAAACATGATGATGAATTACTGAAACACTCCTATGTAGAATGACGTCACCCCTACCATTGACACAAAAGTACAGTCTGATCATCATCAGCTAAAAGACGTTCACTGCTGGACAAAGGCCTCCAAGGATCTCCACACCAACCGGTCTTTCGCTAACTACATCCACCGCGGCTTCCCGCAACCTTTACCAGGTCATCGGTCCACCGAGTGGGAGGCCTGTCTACTCTACGTTTTCCTTGAGCAGTTGCTACTCCAGAACTTCAATGCCCCAAGGTTAGTTATACAGAATGAATTTAAGGTGTTTCAGAAGTACCCTGTCTGTATAGGGGTGGAATGGAACATTTTAATGTGTCACCGTGTTTAAATTATGCCACACGAGAAGATGAAATAGATGTATTTTTTTCTACAAATTAACACTTCCCATTCCATATAAAGATAACTTTAGGATCTAAAAAGACGATTTAAAAGTATGTGCAAAACATCTACTTAAATAAAAAACATTTTGATTTGATTTGGCTGGTATTTTTTTCCACAAATTTCAAAACAAACATAGTTTAAGTAGAAGCCCCCCTAAATAAAAAGTCACTCTCTAAAATTATACGTAATATACGCTAGGTTATTCAAACTTGTATTGAACTCTTGAAAGTGAAAGTTATTAACAAGTAATTTCCAAGAAGCCTCAAAAAGTATATTTACGTACTGCGCAATTTTCAGATCAAAAGGGCCAGACTTTAACTAGAGGGTAGATTCGAAAGTGCTTCATAACTACTTATATAAACGTTTAATATGTAACTTCAAGGGCAAAATTTGCCTGCTATTGTTTTTAAATGCCAGCCAAATTGTACATTATTTGAAAAGAAACTTGATTTAAAAAAACGGTATATTGGCCGCATGCGTTTGCTTCATTAGGATTTTTGGGACTGTAAGAACGCAAAAAAGCCAAGCCTTCATACCACATACAGAGTTTAAGACACGAATGGAGAAAATATATTTAAAAAAGAAAAAAATTAACCTACCTATCTCGAGAAATACATAACACATATTTAAAAATGAAAAAAAATCGTAAGTATATTATTATAAGTTACTTAGCTTAGTATACATAAAACTATCGTATGAGAGGTTTAGTTTCATATACAATTTCTTTACGTAGAAATCGGGCGTAAAAAAAATTGTGGCTAAAGAATAAAATTATAAATACAATACTTCTCTTAACAAAAACATACTGATCGGTCTCAGATAGTGTCATGGACTTTCCAATCATAGACAAAAAAACTAGAACTAGGGTTGGCAGTTTGCCAAAAATTTCCGTTTTCGTCTGCTTGTAAATACATGTAACCTTGAGGAAAGAAAGCCGACAATAAACTCATTATTATTATTTGAAATGTTTTATTATTATTATTATGAATGAATCCAATGATATACAGAATGTTAAAACAAGTGCGATTAAATTTAAAGGGAATATTAAGGGAATATAAATTAATCAATCAATCAATCAATCTCAAATGCCCTTTTTTAACACCCTGTATAAAAAGATAATTAAAAATAAATATTTTGAAAGCTTACCAGTAGATTTGGTAGACCATTTTTACTATAGATTTTGTAAAAAAAAAACTACGACACTAAATTTCTAATTAAATAATTTAAAGAGATTTTTATAAATATGTACTCAAATTATCAACACATGGAATGTACTTATTTCTTTTTTTTTTAAACTACAATAAACTAAACACACTTTAAACAATCAAAACAAACTAATAGTTAGCCAAATTTTTTTAACCGATTTTTCAATGGATCTTTTTTGAAGTAAATCTTTATGCCGTATGACGTATACAGCATATTATTATAAAGATTTTTCGATTCTATTTTTTTATTTTAATTTAATTTAATCTTTTAAAGCGTGCGAATGGTATGGAAAACTAACAACTACTGAGTAGAAAAGCCGGGAATCATTTCAGATAAACAGCATACCGATCCAAATTGAGGCAGTCTTTGCCAAAAAACCAAAATAGCACCGCTTCGTATATTGAGTCACATTTAGACAATCGTTCGGTACAGTTATAAGGAAAATGCGTAATTTAATCATAAGTAAATTTCTAGTTTCTATTGACAGACTCGGTGGCTAAGTGGTTAGCGATCCTGACCTCTGATCCGAGAGTCGTGGGTTCGATCCCCACACAGGGCAAACTTTTCTGTGATGAGCAGAATTGTTTGCTCTGAGTCTGGGTGTATTATATCTATATATGTATGTATGTATTTAAAAGTATATGTGTATGTATATCAGTCTCTGGTTCCCAAGATACAGGTAATCCTAGTTTGGGGCCAGATGATCGTGTGTGATTTGTCCCAGATATTATTATTATTATTAAAAATATCGGGGGCTTTGCGGTAGTGACTTGGACCTCCTAAGCAGAGGTCTCGGGTGAACCCGATTTGAAAATCCAAACTAATGTACCAACCAAATTTTTTTTCAAAACTTACGTATATAGGGTGACCTTAAATTAGTTCTTGATACGAAAGGCTATGCATGTGCTCGTGATAACAAACAACTTTCTCTAAGGAACCCACTGTCAAATCGCAAAAAAAGTTTTGGATCCTCCATACAAATCAGTCAACGGACCGGCCAAATTAGTATGAAGAGTCCAAATTTTTATGGGTTCCTTAGGGAAAGTTGTTTATTATCATGAGCACATGCATATCCTTTGGTATCAAGAACTAATTTAAAGTCACCCTATATATTCATACTAATAGCTTTAACAACAAAGAAAAACATCGTGAGGAAACCTGCACATTTGACTACCAGATTGAGTTTGAGTTATGAAGGTCGCGTCGCACACGTTCGCAGGTGAAAATCTAAATGCCCTACACGTGACCGCAGATCTAAGTGCAACAGGCAGATTGTGTCATCCGAAAAAAGAAACCGAAAAGTTTTATTAATATTCAAAACTTCTTAAGCGCAACACACACAGAGGCAGCTGCGTTTGTAATAATTCACACCAAAACCCGGCGGGCTCTGCGCGGTTTTGGTGTGAAGGGTTTCATAGTAATCCGAACATTACAAAAAAAACCGCTCCCGGAACGCTTTCGCACCGCCCCGCGGCCGCCTCTGTGTGTGGTGCGCTTTATCGAGTGTGTGGACGCCTGGTGTTGTTGTAGCAACAATATACCTTAGGCTGAATGCAATATGCAGATCAGTTGTAAACTTCTTTAAAAAAAAAAGAACTTTCCAACACGTAGGAGCGAGGAGATAACTGAGTGACAAAACTGAACAACTTTCCCCAAAGTAAAAACTGTTATTTATTTTAATTACACAATATTGTTTATTAAAATTTATGTTTTGTGCAATAAAGAGATTACAAACAAACAAACAAACTCCACTTAGTGCAAGGTGATACATCTATTTCTATTATCTAAAATTTTTGGACACCATACAAAAATTTTGATCTGATCAGTTGATCAATTCATATGAGAGGACTCCAAAAATTTTTTTGCGAATTGAGTACAGGTTCCTTACGGAAAGTTGTTCAATTTCATGAGGAAAGCCGTGGTTAATTTTTTTTCAGGTATTTCATGATCGTCACCGGACCGCAAAACGGTGAGGTCGCCTTCCAAGAGACAAGCAATGTCCATACTGTATGTATGTAATTATACTGTGCATGTCTCTAAAGGTATGTAGGTACTATTAATAGCCTTGGCACTTATATCACAAAGTAGAAACATTGTTACTTTGTATCACAATATTCGCAATTCATAAAGTAAGGTGGATCAGGTCAATTAATATGGGACTTTAGATCGCTCACAAACTATGTCGGCAATCTCAATTTCATGTTAGCAATCTATCAAACAGCAAACAGATTTTATAGAAGGGAAATCTACAATTTTGTAGCCTAGCTTTCTACCCGCGTCTTCACTTGCAAACAATGCCATTTAGACCTTCACCCGAGACCTTAAA
Source organism: Coleophora deauratella (assembly GCA_958295455.1). Classification (NCBI taxonomy): domain Eukaryota; kingdom Metazoa; phylum Arthropoda; class Insecta; order Lepidoptera; family Coleophoridae; genus Coleophora; species Coleophora deauratella. Next base: position 3,022,382 of record OY282416.1, on the reverse strand, counting down.
ATAGATGTATCACCTTGCACTAAGTAGAGTATTGGAAGTTGGTGGAAAAGTTTCAATTTGTGAAAGTGCCGATCTTACCAAGAGTTTTGGACGCTTTTGAAAAATATAGCACCCCAAAGTTCCCATATTGTATCCGAAAAAAATCGATTGCCTTGCGCTACCAATTGTGAATTTGGATGTTGGCTATGATGATAATGATGCTTGTTATTAAGACATCCGACGGGAACAGCTTTGGTAATTATCGGGATAAAAAATAACCTATTTTCTTCTCCATGTCACTGGCTAAGTGCAAGCCAAATTACCTACGTCAAGTCTGAATTAGGCTTTGAAGAACAAACGAACAAAAAAGTCATTTATAATATATGGATTACACAAACACAAACAACGCACTAAGTAATCTAAGCAAATTAACAATAATTAAGAATTCCAGTGCAAAAAAGAATTATCCTAGTTATATGTCAATGGATGCTAGGTCGGCGGCCTCCGCGTGTGCGAGCGGGCTGTGATTGGGAGAGAGTTTAATTGCCTTTAGGGGGAATTTAGCTCTCTCCCAGGCACAGACCGCTCGCCTGGTGCATCCGGGCAACAATGGCTAGTGAAGTCCTTTATAAGTCATCACTAGCTATTGGCGAACGGCCGACACCCCTGGGGCTACGGTGGGAGGACGTGCTTAGGGCCCCGCGAGGGGCCGGCACTCGGGCCTGCGCATTCACGCGGGCCTGGGTGTCGGCTCCTCGAGGCAGCAGGGGGAGGATCGGGACGGGGGGCGCTCGTCGGGGGGGGACGGCCCTGTATGGTGGCTGTGTGCTCCTGGTCATGTGGACTTGGGAGAAGCCCTGCCTCCTAGGTGGCGGAGTTGACACCAGGACGCGTGACGGGGAATGCACAGCACGCCATGCAGGCTCACTCGCTCTGGGGGGCGGGCCCCGGCCCGGTCTCAAATGCTGTCGCGAACGACTGGGGGCGAAGGAGTAGCGGTACTTCGCCTCTCAATAACCGCTGCTATCCTCGGTCGGGTACGCCGGGGGTGCTATTTCTCGGTACCCCCCTTTCAAAAATATAAAAATGGAAAACCCTTCTGCAACAGATAAATTGCGCCCTAATAAAACCAAACAAAACAAGGACGGACATCCCGAGGTGCCTAAAAACACTGAAGGAATACCTCCTACAGAAGAAATGAAGAACCTCACGGTAAGAGAGGAAGAAGACTTGCTAAAGTCTCCCACCACCGAACAGCTTAGTTCGGGGGCGGGAAACTCTTTCAAGTACAAGAACAATGCTGAGCGCAAAAAGGCGAGGCGGGAAAGAAGAAAGCTTGCGAAGGCCCAAGTACGGGAAAGCGCGGCTAAAAGTAACCCGGAGGATTCTGAGGCGAGAGCACCTGGGAAGCTTAAACGCCAGGAGACGGACCCCGAAGAAGCCTCGGAGCGGCCTCCGGCAAAGCGTCAGAACCGCGGGCGAGGCGACGACGGAGCGCGCAGCTCTGCGAAGCGGAGCTGTGAGCTCGCCGTAGCCTTCGGTCGTGGGGACGGGGCCTTGGTGGATGCGGCTCTGGGCTCAGTCATCAGGGACAGGATCCTGGCCAACATGGAGAGAGCTATCGAACGAGACGAGGACGACAAGAGGCTAGCCTTTGCAACCTCTGGGCTGGTGTCCGAGGGATTCTTCCTGGTGACACCAGAGACAGAGGAGGCAAGGGACTGGCTACTCTCATGCGACCTTGGCGAGTTTGAAGGCGTCCCCATCGTGGCAAGGAGACTGGACAGGGCACGGGTTATGCTGTGGCTCCCGGGACAGCTGGATAAGATGCCGAAGGACATAATTAGATGGCTTCAATGCCAGAACAAGGGCCGCGTAGAACTTAGACCAAACGAGTGGACTCTCATTACCAAGGAAGCGCTTCCTACGGGAGTGCGCCTTGTGATGGGAGTTCCCTCGGAGGCAGGGGAAGTCTGGGGTGCAAGGTGCAACCCAAATGTTGCACTTCCAACTAACAAAGGTTACTGCTAGATTATTAGGCGGAGCCCCTAAGGCACAAGCCAATAAAGAAGGCGCGGACACACAGGGGCAGTCGGGTGCTGGCGTTTGTCCTAACTGCGGTTGCGCGGGAGGAGCCTCGAAGGGGGCTCAGCCGGCTCGGGCGCAGGGGGGACAGACGGCAGAATACACTGCCCCCACAGTAAACACCAACAATGAGCAGATGCGGGGAGCGGATCGGGCCGCCGAGGACAGTTTTATGGATCTTGGAATCTCCGGGACGGAGATTGTTCACGGGGGTCCGACCTAGTCTCCGTATCTGAGAACACACTACTACAGAAACACATGACCACACGCACACAAGCACATCACACACCTACAACAAAAACACTTAAACAAAAATCATTAAGTATCTGTCAATTAAACCTACACCATTGCAAAGACGCAATGGTTAATCTCTGCAAAACAATAGCGGAGAGGAAAATTGACATAGCACTTTTGCAAGAGCCGTACACGCTTGGCAACCGAGTCGTTGGCTTGGGATGCCTAGGAGGAGAGCTGATTTACCAGCGTACAGGTGAGGCTCCCCCTCGAGCGTGTATATACGTTAGTAATAATATAAAAGCACTCGGTAGCATAAGTGTGGTATGTTCCAGAGACCTAGTTGGGGTCGAGCTTACTATCACGCTAGAAGACGGCAACAGTAAGAAGGTGGCCATTGTCTCCAGCTACACACCAAGCGAGACTGACTACAGGCCGCCCTCCGCTGAGCTGGAAGAACTCGTCAGAAGATACACTGGTAAGCGAACTTCTTTCATTATTGGTAGCGACGCGAACTCACACCACGAGGTGTGGGGTAGCACTGATACGAATCAGAAGGGAGAGTATTACCTAGATTTCTTACTAAAGTACGACCTCGAAATCATGAACATCGGGAGTGACCCAACGTTCATCACGAGAGCTAGGAGAGAAGTGCTGGACATTACATATGCAACCAGGGACCTCTGCAGATACGTCAAGAAGTGGAAAGTGAACATGGATGATTCGTTTTCGGATCACAGAATGATCACTTTCTGCGTTGAAGCAAGTTGGGAGAAAGTCATGGTTAGAAACAAGAGGAAAACTGACTGGGGAAAGTTCGACTCGGAGCTGAGTGACTGGAAACCCACAACTCTGAATTTCACAACTGTGGAAGCCCTAGATAAGGGAGCTGAAGAACTGGAGTGCACGCTTATGGCGGCATTTCACAAGGCATGCCCGTTAAAAGAGATCCGCGACGGTAAGGGACAACCATGGTGGAACAAGGAACTATCCAAGCTAAGGAAGAAATGCAGGAAAAGCTTAAGGATCGCCGTCTCAAGAGACGATGATCTAAGCTGGGAAGCATACAGGGAATTGAGGAGAGAATTCAACCAACTGCGCCAGAAAGAGGAGAGGAACAGCTGGAAAGGATTCTGTGAAGGTATAAACAGCTATGCGGATGCAGCAAGGATGATGAAGACTCTATCCAAAGACAGCACCTGCCAGCTGGGTAGCATCAAAGTCGACGGCAAAGATGTGTCTGACCCTGAGGAGGTGATGGATGCTATGTTGAAGACACACTTCCCAGGATGTGAGGAGTATATAGAAGAGGAGAACCGTCTAGACACCGAAACAGGACACTGGGACATGGCCCAGGAGACTGTTACATTAGAAACGGTGGAATGGGCGATAAGAGCCTTTAATCCCTTGAAGGCAGCGGGGCCTGACGGAATATTCCCAATGCTCCTGCAGAAGTCATGGGAACACATAAAGGAACTACTGTGCAGCCTGCTCATAAGCAGCGTGGCTTTGGGATACATTCCTTCTAGGTGGCGAAAAGTCAAGGCCGTCTTCATCCCAAAGCCAGGGAGAAAGTGCTACCGGGAAGTAAAGTCTTTTCGGTGCATTAGTCTCTCGTCGTTTGTACTGAAGACACTAGAAAAGATAATAGATGGTAGCATACGCTCTAGGATAACGGCAGGCAACCAACCCCTGCATAGCAATCAGCATGCCTACATAGAGGGGAAATCAACCGAGACAGCCTTACACAATCTTACCCTTAGGATTGAACGGGCCATAGACAGGGACAAGGCCTACGCAGTCGGTTGCTTCTTCGACGTGGAAGGAGCTTTTGACAAAGCACACTTCAGTGCGGTTGAGAGCGCCCTAAACAGAGAAGATATCCCATCAGCACTGGCGAGATGGGCCATAACCATGTTAAAGAATCGTATTATTACTACGACTCTAGGTGCGGAGACACGTACAGTTATAGCCAAGAGAGGATTCCCTCAGGGGGGGTGTCTCTCTCCACTCCTGTGGTGCCTTCTCATAGACGGCCTAGTGAGCGCCGTCAATAGACAGCATATATATATGCAAGCCTATTCGGACGATGGAGCTCTCCTCGTCACAGGGAAGGTGCTAAGTACTGTGAGGGCTATCACTATGAAAGGATTGAAGCTGGTCGAGAACTGGTGTCAGGACAAGGGCCTCGGACTAAACCCGGACAAAACAAAGATAGTTCTCTTCACCAGAAAAAGGAAAAACATAAGCCTGGCGCCAATCGCGTTAAGAGGAACCATTCTAGAAATCACAGAAGAGATAAAGTATCTGGGGGTGACACTGGACAAGACCCTGAACTTTAATAGTCACATAAGAAACCAAAGCAAAAAAGCAATAATGGCTCTGATGCAATGTAGAAGAGCCGTTGGTAGGATCTGGGGGCTGAAACCGAAGGTCTGCCAGTGGATATACAAAGCCATAATACTCCCAAGGATTCTCTATGGCTCGATAATATGGTGGCACAGAGCCAACGTCGGGCAGAATCTAAAGGAGCTAAGGAAAATACAAAGGGCTGCAACTCTTATGACCACAGGAGCCATGACCTCCACGCCAACAATGGCGCTAGACATGGCCTTGGGATTGAACCCTATCCAAATAGAAGTCAAAAGAAGAGCAGCAGAGCAATGGTATAGAATGAAAGCATGCAAGGAATGGAAGGCGAAGAACGCAGATGCAGGTCACGCCACCATAGAGGAAGCACTAGGAAGGGATATGTCGTTACTGTTGACAAATAACGACCTAATCAAGAAACAAAGAATATTCAATAAGAAGTATAGAATACATATAGGTGACAGATCAGACTGGGAACTAGGGACAACTGATGCCCAGCTCATCTGTTATACAGACGGATCTAGAATGATAGGAACGGGACAAGCAGGTGCCGGGATTCATATACCCAGTGACCCTAGCGCAGACAAGACTCTTTCCTTGGGGACATACGCAAGCGTATTCCAGGCGGAAGTCTTTGCTATCAAGGAATGCGTAGAAGAAGTGCTGAACAGTACCGAAGGGGAAGTGGACGGTACTATAATCTACTCAGATAGCCAGGCAGCCATAAAAGCACTCGCCAAAGCAGAAACTGTTTCGGAACTAGTCAGGGAGTGCAAGGAAGCACTCAGCAAACTGGCTAATAAAATGGCGGTTACAGTAGCATGGGTACCGGGACACATGGGAACATTAGGCAATGAAAGAGCAGACGCGCTAGCAAGGGAAGGAGCCAGCACTAGGTTCGTCGGACCAGAGCCAGCACTTCCTATTTCTGCAACAGTCACCAAAGGGGTCATCGATGAACTCATGAAACGTGAAACACAGAAAGCCTGGGCTGGGTGCACCGGCTGCAGACAATCGAAGATGTTTCTGAAAGGAATGAATCGCCGAAGAACTAGGACATTACTGTCATTAAGTAGGACAAGTCTAGGAACGGTCTTAGGCATCATCACTGGGCATTGTAGACTTAATCGACATATGTCCCTAATAGACGGTACCACCGACCCCTCCTGCCCTAACTGCGGAGCGCTGGAGACTAGCCAACACTTCTTGGCGGAGTGCGCATTATACAGCAGGCTCAGGTGGGAGATGTTTGGCACCGACAGCATCGACGAAGAAGAACTATGTGACCTGGACATTGGTCGCATAGCGGAGTATTGCAGGAGGAGCGCAAGGTTTATGGGGGGGACGTCAACGGGGACACAGTAACGCTCGCGTACCACCGGGAATAGGGTGTAATGAGTCCACCTGGCGACTTGAACACCCGCCTGTGCCCCGCAGGCGTCCCATCCAGCAATAATAATAATAATATATGTCAATCCCCAGATCAAGATGACTCTTACGAGACCTCGCAACGCAATTCAAAATCCATCAATTAGTTAGTACATTTAAAACACCAAGACGTGACGTCATAGTTCTTCAGCGACATTAATGGAGTCATTTTGTGTCTTCTCATATATTTATTTAAAATTAAAAAGAGACGGGAAACAATACAAATACAGGATTATTTTTGGACCCCCCACCAAAACTTCACAGTGGCTTCTACTCATGAAACTGAGCTACTTTCCCCAAATAACCAATGGTCAATTCGCAAAACAATTTTGGGCATCTCCATACAAAGTAGGCCGATCACGTGATCAAATTAGTATGAAAGGTGGCAGAGAAAAGCTTATACAATTATACATACATACTGCCCTCATAAGACAGAAAGCCGCAAAGCACACGGAAAGTCCATATTAATTGGCGGCCTTCTCTCTTATGAATTATGATGGCACACGGCAGCATACACGATTATTGAGCATCGTTTGAAACCGCCGTTTCTGTATCTCTACATTTACATTTTTCTACTGTCACGCGAGACAGTATCAAAACAACAGATATACCTACTCGTGTTGTACCAGTATGATTAATAGCAGTCGAGTCGTTAAGATACGACGCGGTGAAGTGAGAGAACGGATGTTGATTGTAGGGTTCCCAATGCAATAAATAAACAGTCTTTAGTTAGAGTAAGACTAAGGTATTTCCGATCGAAAGATGAAAACTCGCGAAATAGACAAAAGCTTTTAGACAATTTTGAGCAGCTTCTGGCTGGGTAGGCAAGAATAGCTGGCGCAGATAATTCGAAAAAATGTATTTGGTAATACAAAGTTCACGAAAATACTAAAAACTTATTTGCGAATTGAGCATTTATGAGTAGAATTCACAACCACAGTCATTAGCTTTGTTTCAGTATTTCAATAAGGTTCTATAGGTATTTTTAGGGGTGGTTTAATAGCTATCAAACGAAATGAGGATCCTACTTGCTTAATACAATTTCTTTAGATCTGTCTGAACGGCGCATTTATATTCCAAAAAGTATTTCATTTTATAATCTGCGGAACCCTAAAAATGATAATACATTCATTAAGCAACTATTATTGGAACAACTGATATACTTATGTACTATAACATAACATTTTCAATTACTTCTTATTTACAAGACATACCTACGAAACTTTTACGTCAATGCATTTGGAACTGTGCCATATTTTTGTATGGTAATTGTTGTAATGAATGACTATCGTTACTTTGCGTAGTTCGGTCTCTTACGATCCTAATACTCATCATCACCATCAGTATGTATTAGTCCACTGTTGGACATAATCCTCCCAAAGCATGCCACTTAAACCTATCTTCGGCCATTCGCATCCAGCTGTCACCAGCAACCCTGCGCTAACCATCACTTCACCTCGCCGGGGGGCGTCCCATGCTACGTTTGCCCAAACGCGGTCCCTACTGTAGAACTCTCTTTATCCAGAGGTTATTAGTACTTCAACTGCAGATGTCTGAATTATTGCCACTTTAGTTTAGTATTGGAAGAGTTCGCGTAAGGATGACTCTGTTTTTGTATTTTCTTTTATTTTAGCTTGTTATAATCTCTTTTGTTTGCATTTAAAGAGTTTACAAACAAACTCTATTTTGATTGCAATAAAAAGTTTACAAACAAACAAAACTAGACTAGGGTTCCTTAGAGAAGTTGTTGAAAAGTTACTTGAAAGTTAGTTCTCAGTTAGTTCATGAGATACCTAGTTCACTTTTTTGAAGCGAAGTCTTATTCGACTTTGCTTTTATCACCTTTGCTTTTATCACCTTGTAAAACAATCGTTGGTAAAAATATATTATCTACACTCGCAAAACAGAACGCGTATAATCTCTCTTAGCTTTTAACAACTGTCGTCAAGATACGCAAGATATTTGCAGAGAAACCCAAATAAACAAAAGATCACGTTCACGTGCAAGTGTAAGCCAAATTGGCGCGCAGAATGTTTACATTTCTGTATTTTACCTACAACATACCTAAATACCTACGTATGCTTTTACGAGTTTTCATTTTAAATGGCTACACGGAAAAAAAATTATTTAATACTGTTAACAACTTCATCGCTTAGATCTTCAATACATGTGAAGTTTATGATTCATAAAAACTTATTCAATCAGATGTGCAGGATTCCTTGTTAAGATGTTTTCCTAGCAACCAGTATAATAATAATAATATCTGGGACAAATCACACACGGTCATCTGGCCCCAAACTAGGATTCCCTGTATCTTGGGAACCAGAGACTGGTATACATACACATATACTTTTAAATACATACATATATAGATATAATACACCCAGACTCAGAGCAAACAATTCTGCTCATTACAGAAAAGTTTTCCCTGTGTGGGGATCGAACCCACGACTCTCGGATCAGAGGTCAGGATCGCTAACCACTTAGCCACCGAGTCAGTCGAGTATGAAAATATACCCAAGTTTTGAAGAACTTATTGGTATATTGGCAATTTGGCAAGTATTTGTACCAGAGTCTTTTATTTAGGACGTCCGAGTCACTACTGTGGAACCACAGAGGCTTTTTTGATATTTATTTATTGCATTATATGTATGAGAAGGATACGTAATACGTATAGAAGGGAGGATTTCCCGTTATACAATCTAAATACCTAATAAAATGTAATCCTTTCCTTAAACATCTATAAATCAGAAACGACAATAGGCACAAACAAAGCAATAGACTATCTCAAAATAAATACAATGTAACACTTTATACCTCTCAAAGTAAATATAATATACTTCATATATCTCACAAAGTAAATATGTACAATATAGTTAAAACCTACACAACATTATGAAGAATAAAACCTTATCTAAGTGCTCATAATAGCCTAGGTATAGGGCAATTAAGTACTCGAAATACTGATAAGAAATAACTTTGTGGAATGGAGTACCTATAATCGAGTGTTAGGAACTTTGTCAATGAAATACATAAGTACTTACTAGTTATTTTTATGTATTGGTGTAATGTGACCTCAGCCTCAGTGTATGGTTGAATCGGCAGACTAAAGAGTATTTAATGGATAAATTTTTGAAATGTTATAGGAAGCAGGTTTGAATAGTCACGAGAATTAATGTCATTGTGGCGGATATATAAAAAATGATAAAAAGTAAAAAAATTAAAGAAACCCCTATAAGAATGAAAAAAGGTGCCGTTTTTCTTGCTTTTGCTCTATCGTAAAAATGACCACTAGAAATTGAATACTGCACCAAGCAATATAAAAGAAAAACTTTCATCCTCATCGGCTGAAAAAGGCCTCCCCCAAGGATTTCCACACTGACCAGAAAGAACAAATAAGAAAGAAAAAACTACAGAATAATTTTAAGTAGATAAAAAATAATAATTAACTGAATACTCTTTTTAATCTAATGAGAAATAGTTAAAATGTCTGTTTCTCTTAAATTTGACTCTCTCTCTCTTACGTGTGGCACAATTTGACCATGCTACACAAAGGTTAGGACAGGGGTCATTCTGACTTAGAAGTTGTAAATATTTCACTTGTTTTAAATACTAAAGCTTTTTTTAGCATGTTCCTTTTTTTATTTTAGTTCTCTTTAAATTCAGAAACTCTATGTAAGTAACATCCACAAAAAAAGACTGTCAGTAAGGGAAAGTGCATATTATATAAACAATTCCCAAGTATAGAAAACACTATTAAAGACAGAAACCGTACACATATGCGCAAGCTAATGCAGTAATGCATATCAAGCAAGAAGGTCATATGTCAGTATATCACTGAATTTGTAGTGACATAGGTTTACATAAATAACGTAAAGGAATCGTTGCTAGGCACAAAGTATTGTATTAACATACTATTGTATTAACATACAAAATGCACTGCAACCTATTAACACCGCTGCAGACAGGGAAAAATGGAAATACGTAACTCGGCTCCAATCTACACTTCTCACTGACTTGACCTCATGGTCACAATCCCCATACCCTTGGGTTACCACTTGAAAGAAGCACTGACCCCAAATGATTCTACTAGGAACTAGGCAGGTCAATCATGATACACATAAAAAAACTTTTACCCAATAGTTACAACCTAGAAGTAAAACTGATGTTCTTATTTGTTATTATGATTACTGATCAACACAGCGCGTCCATTTCTTGAAACATTCACAATTGATCAGTCACACTTAGGGTTGCCAGATTTGCTGGTGCCAGAACCAAAACATAAAACAATATTTTATATATTTATATATGTTATCCCATTGCCCTAACCTAGCAGCTACAGAGTAATTATTTGATTACTTTTGTAAAAAAAAAAAAATACAAAACAGTTTAAAATTTATGATCGTTTACAATGAATTCTCAGTGGGGACAATCACAGTGGACCCCAGCCATCAGGCAACCCTGGTCACACTTGTGTTAATTGAAAATGACCTTCATTTGTACTGTCAACTACATGCCAATGTATCGTATCAATGATAGCTAGTTTCACTTTTAACGAAGTTTTCTTTTATTAGTGGTACCATGTGTAAACGTCATCTCTAAAATATTGCGGACTGTAATAGCATGGAATTGTACTGTATAGTCAGTAACATAACTTAAAGACTTTAACAAAAAAATTAAAACAGACTGCAGGAAATGCATTAGTATGTTTATTGGATTTCTGAAATCTTCCAAAAATATATGATTACAATGAAACAACCATACAATACACCTAACAACATAACCCTCTGCCTGGGTAGTCAGGTAAAAATATATTTTTATTGAAACTTTTAAATTCTTAAATAATTAATTAATTTAGTATTAATTTTGGATTATAAGTAATTCTCTGAGATAATTGTATAATTTGCTCTTTGATAGTTAAGTCTTATGACTGCATTTGCATAGTAACAACATTAATTTTAACATATTTTGAATTGTCACACAATTGTCATCAACCAAAATATGTCCACTGCTAAATAAGATTTCCTTGACAACCGATCTTACACTGCCCAAAGAATCAACTTTGACAAACCAAATGCTTTTGCCAATTTTTGATAATAATTATTACTATGACAATGTATATATATTATGACAATGTACTCTATACCAGTAGATTCCAAAAACAAAAAAAATTGTTGCCTGGTACAAGGCTCGTTGGCTGGAAATTTATAAAGTTGACTTATAGACTGCATAAACCGGATCAGAAAAATATTCAACGACCTTGAGCAGCACGTGACCAGTAAATAATAAGAATACCAGAGACAAAATACTAAAGTTCTGTGGCAACTATAGATGGTACTTATTAAAAAAAGATTCGACTACAAAATATGTATACAGGTGTTATAAGCATTAAAATTAAATGATGAAGAGGTTCTGGGTGAATTTAAGGCTGCCAAGTAAACTTGGCATTTTTACAAAAACCAAAAACCATCAGAGAGTATCCTTCAAAAAAGTTAATCACCAGTTTTAAGGTCAAAACACACTAGGCAGCACAGTAATTTCAAACAAAATATATAAGGTGCTACTTTATTAGTGCCCGATATTTTAGTCAGTACTCCTGATTCTGATCAACTTTCCCCAAGGAACCCATAGTCAAATCCCAAAAAAATTTTTGGACTCTTCATACTAATTTGGCCGCTCGGCTGATCGATTTGTATGAAGAGTCCAAAAATTTTTTTAGGATTTGACTATGGGTTCCTTGGGGAAAGTTGATCAGAATCAGGAGTGGAAGCACTGACTAAAATATCGGGCACTAATAAAGTACATAGCACCTTATATATTATTTTTTATTATAGATTTGAGTGAGGTTGGCAACACCTCACCTGATGTTAAGTGACGATGCTGCCGAAGATGTAGCACGCAAGCTCAAATAGTGCCTGTTCACTCGCACCTTGAAGATTCCTAAATTGTACGAATAAGGGAACACAGTAGCAGGTAGAGAATTGGCAGTGCAGCATCACGGTGTACAGTATGGTGTCACGTATTGCGGTCTTACCTTCAGCGGCACACAATATGAACCTATTAAAATATTGTTTAACTGGTTACCTAACATAGGTCAAAGGGTATCCTACACAATGCATTCTTATCAAGTACCAAGTTTCATAATTCAGATTTAACGGTGAGCAAGGTCATATCATAGTAAGAGAAATTGGTCATCAAACATTGTTTTTCAAGAAAACTGTTGATTTTCATCAATCAGCAGACAACTAGAGACTTACATAAGCGCCCTAACCAGTCCCTAACCTAAAAGTTCCCATGTGAATTTATTTTTTTCGCCATATTACGGTGAAGGTAGGTAGGTAAAGAAACAACCAGGCGATATGTATTGTATGATTCGTTGCAATGACGTGACTGCGACAGGGTAGTGACGTAGGCAAAATAAGGAAGATTGGCTTTCTTTCTTTCCTTTAAATATTGCATAATAAATCCATTGTTCCGCAAAAAACATGAATTTTTGTGCTACGTGTCCACAGCAATCCGATAAGAAAATCTTAAAAATAAGATGGGAAACAAAGAGATTTTACTCACGAATAATGCTTCTCCTTCACAGAGGCAGGCTCGATCGACGCAGCTTCATAATGATCATAATAATTACTACTACTAAAATTTAATTGTTGTATTAACTTCGTCATCTTGGCAAATCGTAGTTGGGCCTTGTTAAAACTTTGTAACAAAAAACACGGTCGCAAACCGCAGGAGAACACAAATAAATTGCGCACTTGCACCAAACGGCAAGGTATTTCACAACAGAATTGAAGTGAAATGAATGAAGTTTGAATGGATAATGCAACTCGGTGGATTTATGTTGTCGTCTGATTGCATACAAAGTGCACGTGAACGTTAGACTTCTGAACTTATTCGGACAATACAATTTTTCCATTATGGCTGCCGGAAATGAGTGTGACGTTTCATTTGTAGTGTTGTAGCAGTACCAATAACAATCGATTGTATTTTGTATCGATTTCTTAAATTGGATCTTCATAATTTTAATTATCTTGAATTTGAAAACATACGTTACACTGCCGTAACATGAGTTAAAAAGTAATAATTAGTAAAACATAGTGTTTATCTGAGGATTCGACGAATCGACTGACTCGGTGGCACAGGGGTTAGTGCTCCTGACTACTGATCCGAGAGTCGGGTGGTTCGTTCCTGGGTGGGTTCGATCCCCACCCAGGGTAAACATTTCTGCGATGAGCAGATTTGTTTGTTCTTTATCTGGGTGTATTATGTAAATTTATATATGTATATGTATTTAAACGTATATGTGTATATTATATTCAGTATGGTTAAATATATCAGTCTGGTTCCCATAATACAGGAAATCCTAGTTTGCGGCCAGATGACCGTGTGGGACTTGCCCTGGATGTTTAGTATTTATTTTATCTAGTCTATAAATAAATGCCTAAATGCCTATTTAATTATGTCTATAAATGAACCATACCTACTTTTAGAAGACTGTTAAAAAAGAAGTAAATTATTCGTTTTGAAACTTGTAATTATTCTATTCTTTTATAATGAGTAATTATTAATTATACTTTAATGTATTTTAAACCATTTATAATAAACACCAAGCTTTAAATAAAGAAAATAACATAAAACAACAAATGCTGATTAAAGTTTTAACTTAGGGGTATCTTATAGGTATATAGAAATTTAACTTTAAATCGGTCTACTATTTTATGCTATTTGTTGTAGATACAATAAATAAAACATTATACCTATTTGAAAAGTAGCCTAGTGAAATAAATAGTAGCCTACAAAAACTCCCAACTCAGCATATTATTACATTTGCCATGATTATACCATACCTAATGTCAAATACCTCTAATAAGCCCCGAAACGTTTCATTTGTAATCTGTTTTACATATTTTTTATTTAATTAATTTGTTATTTAAGTTTTCATGAAAATCCAAGTCTTTATTCACTAAGCCTAATTATTTTCATCATATTTTATTGACCATGTCCTAAAATGATTAAGTCTTTATATACCTTTTAAATACTCGTAATATCCACAACAAAACACAATAGATTACATTCTTTATTCAGTAGTCATTACTGTTCGATTTTGATTTTACTGAATTATAGTCTGACTAAGGCACTACCTAAATACATATCTTGAGGTAAACAATCTAAACTCAAGCCTTTCTATCCTAGACTCAAGTCCTAAACTTTCTGACCTAAGTGCTTAAAAAAAATAAAAAATGTCAATTGTATAATATAAAGTTAGAGTGAGACAACATATCGATCGATTCTAGCCACCTGAAAAACAAGTGACGCAGTTGGGTACACATTTTCTTTAAAAATCAATTTATAAACAGTCACTTACCGATTGCGAAAAATTAAAGCAGGCATATTATTACTCGTTGTTGAATCAATATTTTTAAATCTCTGTTTCTGTATCATATAACTGGATGCCGGTAAGGCATATAACGTCATAACTTCACTTTAAATCTTACGCTTCACACAATAATCACAACCACTTAAGGGGCAGTGGGTTTTATCACTTTTACGAACATCTATTGGTATTTCACACTTATGGTAGCTTCTAGAATGGCGTTGTAGCTTAAGAAACGACATTCAGGCTTGGAGGTTCGTTCTCGACTGAGGTGAGGGGTTTTGGTCCGCAGTCGCGACATAACGACAAATTGTATAGTTCTAGTCTCACCCCTCTATTTTTAGGCAGCAAGCAGGTTGTACCACATTGGCTGTATTTTTGGGGTAGGTAGTAGAGTATTACTTAATTTGTAATACTTAAGTAGGTACCTACTTATAACTTACTTGCGTAAAAAGAATGTAAAATCAAATGTAAATTAACAAAAGAAAATATATATTATGTATAATATATACAATACATATTATATAATATAATATATATTATACATAAAATATATATTATGTATAATATATATTATAGTATTTTTCCCAATAAAAAACAATAAATATATCGGCATTAATTAAAAAGGTTATAAATAACTAGTTTGGTCCTTCGAGCCGGATCTGTAGATTCCATAAAAGGGTTTTATATGTATATGATTTTTTTTTATGTGTGTGCGTGCGTACTATAATTTCAAAACTATGAAAATTAAATATAATTATTGGAATGGGAAGATTTTTTGTTACTTAGCAATTAAGATTAGAGCTTTATTGTAGTCAATAAAGAGTGTTTGATTTCATTTGATTTGATTTAAGTTACGTAAACACTAAACAAAATCGCATAGTGTGTATCGTCTTCTTCTGCCATCTTCTATCGCGCATGTGCGATGCCGCCATTTTGGTGACGTCACATTCTGTTTATCCCGCAGTTGCCACTGGCGCACGGTGCGTGGTTCGATTGTTTTGCTTCGTTTCTGTCTGATGTTATGTAAAAATCAGCCTTATGTATCAACTACTTCTACTGAATTATTTATTGAATTGAGTCCATTTAAATCCTTAAAATAACATTCCATTCTACAAATCTGAAGAGACAGTTGGTAGTATTTGAAGGTCAAATAAAAAAAATTGGTACGATTTCATAATCACTGTTAGGCTCACAGAAAAACACACATGAAAAACTAAAAAAAAATGGCAGGTTTGTATAAGAATGTCATTGGAAATGATTTTAGTAGAATTTTTGCAATCGCACCATCGATATTCCAGTTTAAAAGTCTTATAATAATAATAATCTTTATTTCGAGCTAGAGCTCATATAAATATAATGAAATGACGTGCGTTCTTATTCAACTTTAAAAATCAGCTGTTGTTTTAATTTTTGTACTCATTTTAAAAGTGTCAGTATAATTACATTTGAATTTAATACTTCATACATTCATACATAGAATAATCGACAACGCTGAACACGTTAAAAACAACCGACTTCAATCGTAACAGCTACAATTTCGCTATGTTCGTTTTACGTTTTTGTTGTTTTTTTTTAAAAGCGCTGAATCAATTTAGATAAAATTTATATGGGACCACCTCTGAAGTATTATGTACCAAAAAAAAAGAATCATCAAAATCGATACATAATTGGCGGTGTAATCGCGTAACATACATACAAAAAAAAACAACAAAGAGTCGAATTGAGAACCTCCTCCTCTCCTCTCCTTGAAGTCGGTTAAAATAAAGAACATTATTATCTTTTTTTACAATGAAACAAACAATTTATTTATAGAAACTTTATTTTCCCAAATATTTTATACTTTCATTATAAAAGATCAGTAAAAATTCAACATACAAGAAATACTTAGCAACTATATTACTACTATATTATGATAATTTGCCTCTTCATTAGTCAGTGATACACAGACTAAAAAGAAGAAATATTATATTATCATAACCATGATACTCCTAACCAAAAACGCTCCTTTACAAAAACTTCTTACTTGATTGTAGAAGTGTGTAAAGGCACTAATATAGTGTAAGTTTTCTTTTTCAATAAATCACCACATACCTCGTGACGTGTGAAAGTTTCAGGTCTGAAAAGTACAATAGGTTTATTTCTGATAATTGACAGTGTTTTGGGCAATACATCTCCGGATGCAAGATTTTTTGACACAACAAATTGATTTTGCATTTGATGGCCTATGTCTTCACAACAAGGTATTTGATTTTTAGAGTTAAAATTTGCATTTGCAATATTTGAATTTGGGGAGAAAATTCTATTAGGTGTTATTGTATTCAAATTCAATAGTTGCAACTTTTCTTTACACGGCTCTGCTTGTTTAGATATCACAACGTTAAGATTTGTTTTACAAGGTAAATTTGAATTGATTAACATGTTACTATGAGGATTAGCAATTACAGGATCGATCGTACAAAGGTTTGCATTTCGTGAAGGCATCTGATTTTGAGCGTACAGAGGATTACTCTGAGGACACGGTTCTACATTGTAAAGATCAGTTTGCTTATTTATTGTGCCCTGATTTTGATTCAAATTTGTAATCTGCTTCTCTGTTGGATTTCCTGAAACAAATCCCAAATTCGAGTTCAGAAGTGATGGAACAGTTTCTGATCTGATATTAGTAAAAAGTATTTGTTTTTGATTTATAGAATGACAGCCATTTTGACCAGCTGCATTTACATTAAAATTGGCAGTTCTAGTATTTGACGGATCAGCAAATTTTGTTGGAATTGTATTTTGAGTGGATTCTTTTGTAACCAAACTAATTGAATTAGATTTCAAATCACTAAGAGGTTTTAGATACAGCCCTGTGATTACAAAATTGTTATCCTCATTTCCTTTTGGATTCGGGGAGTTTGTACATCCTCCTTTAGGTGCAGTGGGTTTTATTTTAATATTTTTACTAACACTACATTTTTGACTAACAGCCCCGCCATTACGAGGCTTAAAAATTGGTACAAATTCAGGTACTGGCATTGAAATATCATTGCAATCATCATCATCGACATGCGACTTTGACTTTAATATCGCTGTCTCTATTGTTGATAAGATCTTTTCATTTTTGGATTTTTGTTCACTTTTAAAATATTTTTGTGTTCTTTCATTTGACTTCTGATCTATCTCATTCTCTGGTTCAGCAGGTATTTCTGTATTGGTAGGAATATCTGTTTCGGTAAGAATATATATTTCAGAAGGTATACCCGTTTCGGTAGGAATATCTATTTCGGTAGGAATATCTGTTTCAATAGGTTGATCTGTTTCGGTAGGTATATATATTTCGGTAGGAATATCTGTTTCAATAGGTTTATATGTTTCGGTAGGTATATTCATTTCGGTAGGAATATCAGTTTCAATAAGTTTATCTGTTTCGGAAAGTATATCTGTTTCAGTAGGTAAATCTGTTTCAATAGATATATTTTCTTGTGATGTAAAATCTGTATTGAAATCATTGACTTGTATTTCCTCTGCATTCAGTTCTATTTCGCAATCATTGTTATTACATTGTGGTAGTGTCTCTTTGGTATCATCCGGTTCTTCATCAACTGAAAATATATCAATAGTATCATCTTCTTCTGTTTGACTGGTTTCTGGATCAGCGATATCATATTCCGACAGTTCAATACCATCGAATTCTAATGGTAAGGAAAACGTTGATTTCTGCAAAAGAAGATTCAACTGAGACACGTATAGACTAAATAATATTAGAGAACTAGTTTAGTTTTTTTAAATAAAATACAAAAGCTTTAAATTTGTACCAAAGTTCGTAATTTTTAAACATATTAATTAATATTTATATAGGGTGACTTTGAATTAGTTCTTGATACCAAAGGGTGTGCATGTGCTCATGATAACAAACAACTTTTTCCAAGAAACCCATAGTCAAACCGCAAAAAAAATTTTGGGCTCTTCATACTAATTTGGCCACTCACTCAGTTGATCGATTTGTATGGGGAGTCCAAATGTTTTTTTGCGATTTGACTATAGGTTCCTTAGGGAAAGTTGTTTGTTATCATGAGCACATGCATAGCCTTTCGTATCAAGAACTAATTTAAGGTCACCCTATACAGGGTGTAACAGAAAGGTCTGATAATACTTCAAGGTGGGCTTTTACCCATCAAACTGAACAACTTTTGTTCAACAATTTTGTTCAAACCGCAAAATTTTTTTTGGACTTTTCATACAAATCGATCAGCTGGCGAACCAAGTTTGTATGAAAAGTCCGAAAATTTCTTTGCGATTTCAACAAAGTTGTAGAACAAAAGTTGTTCAGTTTGATGGGTAAAAGCCCACCTTGAAGTATTATCACACCTTTCTTTTACACCCTGTATAATTAAATGTATACAATTCAGAGTAATTACGAACTTTCTGACAGAAATAATATATATATATTTTTAATTTCAACATCAAATACCTATCTTAAGGTTATCCTATAATCTTTATCTTTATTATTTATTTATTATTATTTATCATTAGTAGGTATATAATAGTAGGTATAGTATCCTAATTGTATGCCATACCAACTATATTAACTTTTGCAACAAAAGCCCAGCGACCTATTTATAGCACATAAATTGTTGGGTTAACAAATTTACAAGAAATCAACATGATCGAGATAAAAGTTATTGCAGAAGATTGAAATACTTATTAAACTTACTAATGCACTATACATAATTACGCGAAATGCAAAGATTTCAGAAAAAGAAAACGATTTACTGACTATGTCGTCCCGATACAACTATGTCGTCCATCTTTTACGTGAAAAATACAAAATTTTTATTTTGAAACATCAAAATGCGTTGTTGTGACATTAAAATGCGTTCAGTTTAAAAGCTTAATCTATGATTCATTTGGAAATGGCGCCAATATTTAAATCGTAATACGAGTTCGAAAATTATGCCCTAATTTTAGGTCGTTGGGTCTTTATACGATGATTTGAAAAACTTAATTGGGTCTCAACTGCTACTAAATCTATGTCCTAAAAATAGGACGTTGGGCCTTATGAGGTTAAAATATTTGCTAGAAACAAGGGCATAACAAATAATTTAAATAAAAACACTAAAAGATGTGGAGTGTCTAGTAGTCAACCCAGTGTCAGAAGATTCAAAACTGCCTGTAGACTGCCATCTCGTGATAGAATTTGGTATCTGAACATGCTTTGCAAAGCACGGAAATGTTCGAGTTAAATGCCACGAACAGTGCAACCCATTCTGTATATGACTGTGTCTGTATGTATCTAGTAAATTGATGCGTGGCCATCATACCTAACACAGTAAAAAAATATTTTAATTAAAGAACTTGTATAAATTATGTATTGTACGGGAGGTAATTCTAAGTTTATTAATTTTAATAAACAAATCTTAATCTTATTTGACAACATTAAAAAATTTTGACCCCAGTTTTTATGATTGTTTTATTTAAAAAAATGCATATATTTTTTTCATTTTTTTTGTACTTACTTCCATATTTCTCGAGATAATTGCTTTATTTCTCAGTTAGGCTGTATGAGGCTGGTATGAAGTATGAAGTCTTTTCGTCAGATCGAGTTCACAACTTATTTTTAATTCGTTGTTACCCAATTGGCATAGTTTTCCAACAGTCTACAAAATGAAAACGGAGGAAAAAACAAAATCTCTCGAGAAATATGTAACTATTTGACAAAAGGAAAAATATTGTATTTTATCATTGCATTTTCTTCGTGAAGCACATAAAATGTTGTTAATTAGCCGGAAGACTGCTGATCATAGAAATCCCGTTATGGACACCCATTTAGGGTAACAAAGTGATTCACTATTCAGATTTAGAATGGGAACTGAAAAAAATATTGCAGGTCGGCTTTTTAAATATTTTTTCTGTATTCTCTATATTTAATTCGAGTAATCCTCAAAAAAACGCACTTTTTAACAGCCTGTTTAATATATAAAATTGTACGATTTTGAACTTTACTAAATATATAATATAGCTCGTACTCACAGGTAGAGTGAACATCTAGTCAGACTTACAGGATGCCGCTGGCTGCATGTGACTTAGAACTGCCCTAAAAATATAGAAAAATCCAATCTGCACTTTTTTTCACTTTCCCATGCAAATTTTTGATTCACTATTCAGAATTATAATGGAAAGCGAAAGATATCGCAATTTTTTAAAAATATTTTTCCTGTATTCTATACTTGATTTCAGAATCAAATTAACTTTTCTGAGTAACCCCATAAAATTTCAAACGCAGTTTTCTAACAACCTGATATTGGCTTATCCATTGCCAAATAAACAGCTAGTTACAATACTAAATTAAAAATAAAATAATATTTTAGTCCGTAAAAATAAATACTTACAGTGATCATCAAAAAACACACAACTAAATTCCTTAAATACTTTGACATGTTATTTTTTCCATGAATTTAGCACAACACGACTATGTCATTTCACTAGCGATTATCAATAAAAAAATACAATCGCAATTGCATCTCTTATGTATAATCGATTGCGTAATTTTGATAATCACCGATTGTGATCTTGAGATAGACAGTGTACATCACTAGAGATAAAAAGAGGAATCCATACCGGAAACAATAATTTTAAAGTTTTATAAAACTCCGTTTTTCACTAACTAAAAATTAAATGACTCCGTTATTAAAGAAGGATAAATCTTAACAAATTTACAAGCTTGGTTTTTATCACAATACCTATGTGAATTTTTTTATTTAAAAAAAATATGAGTAGGGAAACGACTAGGTATATTAAATTATTACGTTAAAAACATTTTTATAACAAAAACGTTAACAAAATGTAGTTTTTAATGAATTTGATAAAAAGTAACTTTAGAACTAACAAGCCTCAATTACCCAATTCGGTGGGTGGACGACTAAAACCACTGAACCGATTTTTTTTATTGTGTGAAGTGACTTAAATGCTGACGCCCCATCTAATGGAAAGAAGAATCGACCACCGCCTATAAGTTGTAACTTCCTTGTGCCTTATCCCTAAGGCGGAAAACACACTGCTACGCACATCGCAACAAAATGCGATGGTCCGAATTTAAACTTTGTACTGTAAAATGTTGAATTGTATACAAAAATCGTACCACACACTGAAATCGCATCTATGTCCGAAGGTGCTTGTCGCACGACGAAATCACGCTCACGGACGACGATGCGATGCGATTCGCAGGGTATGCCACACATTTCTACGCAGGTACTATTCGGGGATTTAGTGCGATGAACCGTTTTATTTTGGATCCGGCGTTCAAACTTGGCACGGTTGTTCCCGAGGCCGTTCTGAGTGGATTAAGCCCGGGAGCCATCGGGAGCCATCCCCCGTTTGGCAGGGGGAGGGGGGTAAAGTTTGTTTCTGCCGCGCTCCATTTGTGGGCTTATATCTCAAAAACTATTGGTATTAGGGCAAGTAAGGTATCATTTTCGTATGATTCAAGGATAAGGGATTCATTTCTGTAACAAAAAAAATGACTTTCCATATATAAAAAAAAGAAATATTTGATAAAACGTATAAAACACGACTACCTTTTTTCAGCATATGTGTCGATTAATTTTTAATGGTCTAAGATTTTAGCATGAAAAAAAAATATTCTGAAAACCACACTTCCTAGCATTATAAAAATATAAATTTTATTAGAATATCATAACAAATACTTAGTTAAAAAAATAAAATTCAATGCGTGGCAGTGTGGCATAAAACGCGCGGTCCGCGCGGTTCTAAATTTCAGCAGTTATATTTCTCTTTTTTTTCTATGAAACGTATTTTTTTTTGTTGCAGAGATGAATTTGTCATCCTTGAAATATCAGAAAATGATATCGGACTTGCCCTAGTACCTATAGTTATGGAGATATAAGCCCCAAAAGAAGCGCGACTCAACAAGTAAACGATGAAGCGTGGGTGTTTTTTTCAACATATGTGTTGATTAATTTTTAATGGTCTAGGATATTAGCATAAAAAAAATATATTCTGAAAGCCACATTTCCTAGGATTATAAAAATATAAAATTCATTAGAATAGCAAAATAAATACTTCGTGAAAAAAAATAATAATTTGATGCTCGGCAGAGTAGCATAAAACGCGAGGTTTTAGTATCTGTTGTTCGTAAGTAAATAAAATGAATCATCTAGCGCCCAATAATATAAATAGGTACATAATATTATTATTTAAATATTTCTCGCACGCACAAAATATTTGTCACATAGAACAAAAAATATTTTCCTTAAAAAAACGTATATGAGAAAATCCGAAAAATATGACTATTTCTCATACGAATTATGGTGGTTTACTATCTATCAGCTGAAAGATGTCCACTGCTGGACATCTTTCAGCTGTTCGAGAACTATTACTGCACCAACGGCCATCTGTTCTACGACCTATGTGCCCTGCCCACTGCCACTTAAGTCTAGCAATTCTAAGAGCTATGTCGGTAACTTTAGTTTTCCTACGTATCTCCTCATATCTGATTCGATCACGTAGGGAAACACCAAGCATAGCACGCTCCATCGCCCTTTGGGTGACCTTGAGCCTTCTTATGAGGCCTATAGTAAGCTACCATGTCTCGGATCCATATGTCGTCTCATCACTGGCAACACACACTGGTCTAAGACTTTTGTCTTGAGACACTGCGGTATTTTGGACGTTAAGATATTGCGGAGCTTACCGAACGCTGCCCAGCCGAGTTGGATTCGACGATTGATCTCTTTCTCGAAGTTGGACCTACCTAACTGGACTGTTTGTCCAGGTATACATATTCGTCAACAACTTCGAGTGTAGTGTCTCCAACCTTCAGAGGAGTGGGTGTAACACGGACGTTTGACATGATTTTCGTCTTATCCATGTTCATTTTAAGACCCACTTGTTGGGAGACTCTACTGAGTCCATCGAGCATTGCGCCTAGGTCCTCCAAGGTCTCAGCCATGATCACGATATCGTCAACAAATCGAAGGTGAGTGATGTACTCGCCATTGATGTTGATGCCGAGTCCTCTCCAGTCCAGAAGCTTGGAAACGTCTTCCAGTGCGGCGGTGAACAGTTTCGGAGATATAACGTCTCCCTGTCTCACCCCACGCTACAGCCGGATAGGTTTCGAATTCTGATCCTGGAGGTGGACCGACATGGTGGCGTTTTCCTACAAACACTTCAATACTTCGATGTGTATCGATAGTCAATTTGGCACCGTTGGACTGTAACACAGCCCAGGTCTCGATCGAACCAAAAGCTTTCTCATAGTCCACAAACGCCATTATACTCTTCGGTCTTCTGTATAATCTGCCGCAGCGTATGTATGTGGTCTATGGTACAGAAGCCTTTTCGGAAGTCGTCAAACCTGAGTGCGAGACGATTCGTAATGACTCTCGACATGGCTTGTAGACATGGCTCAGGAGTGAGATGGGTCTGTAATTCTTCAGCAGAGTCTTATGACCCTTCTTGAAGAAGAGCACCACTACATTTCTGTGCCATGCTGTAGACGTTTTTCCCTCGAGAATGACGGAAATGAATAGCTTCTCAAGAGCTATAAGTATCGGTTTTCCACCTGCTTTCAGAAACTCAGCAGTAATTCCGTCATCACCCGGTGCCTTCTTGTTCTTAAGCTGTTTGAGAGCCATTCTAATCTCGCACAGGCTGACGTCTGGGATATCTTCGGTATAATATCGGCTCAATCCGGCTCTCGGATCTTAAGCCAGATTACTGACAGGCAAGGATGTAGTCGTGTATAATTGTCCGTAGAACTTCTCAACCTCTTCCAACAGCTCGGGACTTGGATGACACGACTCTGCCATCCTCGATCTTCAGCTTTGCCAGCAGACAGATTCCTTGCCAATACTTTTGACCTTTTATTGCGCTCGATAGCCTCTTAAATACGATTGGTATTAAATTGGCGTATATCACGGGTCAAGGACTTGGAGATCCGTCTGTTTAGTCGCCATATTGACAAGCATCTTTAGAGGATTTCAGAATCAGTCCTCCTCCGTTTTTCCTCCATGAGCTTGCTGGTGGAGTCCGAGATCCGATATGGTTTTTTTAACGTCTTGTTTTGAAGGCCTTATTCCCAGCCGTTTGGACAATTCCCACAAACCTGTCGTTGTATTCGTCCACATTTTCACATTCTCCTAGGCATTCGAAGCGGTTGTGGAACTCGAGCTGAAAGCACATCTCATTGGGTGGTGGCTAAAAATCAGTGTCCCGTCCTTGGGCGGGGTAACAACACTGAGCCGTGGCCCATTTGTGATCGCTGCGGCACACACACTAGGCACATCATAGATATTTAAGTTTGCTTGTTTTTTTCTTTTTTTACTTATTATTTTATTTTTTTGTTTTTCCTTATTTATATTTTGTTAATATGTTATAAGTTTGTATGTTATTATTCTTATTTATTTTTCCTGTGTTTATCATTTTTGTGTTCAAGTTTGTTTTGTGTGTGTGATCACAGCAATTACAAAAATGCTTTATCTATCTATCTATCTTTCGGGGTTTTGGAGTTGTATAGGCGGTGGTCGCAACTTCATCAGTTGTCAAGAAAATAATTTGACGTGCCTTGCGAAGCACGGAAACGGTTACGAGATTAATGCGCCAATGAGAGCCAAACTCATTATGGTTACGTATGACATTTTCTGAAGTCAGTTAACCTGGGTGATCAACATGACCAAGCAAGTAACATAGTAGACCACCATAATACAATGCAAGTTAGATAGTAAACCACCATAATTCGTACGAGAAATAGTCACGTTTTGCGGATTTTCTCAAATACGTTTTTATAAGAGAAATATTTTGTGCGTGCGAGAAATATTTAAATAATAATATTATGTAGGTACCTGTTTATACTTTGTTACTTAACAGTCATTTGGGCGCTAGATGATTCATTTTATTTTCTTACGAATAACAGATACTAAAACTGCGCGTTTTATGCTGCTCTGCCGAGCATCAAATTATATATAATTTTTTTCACTAAGTATTTATTATGCTATTCTAATGAAATTTATATTTTTATAGTCCTAAGAAGTGTGGCTTTCAGAATATATTTTTTTCATGCTCATATCAAAGATGACTAAAATTTAATCGACCCATATGTGGAAAAAAGGTAGCCATCTTTTATACGTTTTATCAAATATTTCTTTTTTTATATATGGAAAGTCATTTTTTTTGTTACAGAAATGAATTCCTTATCCTTTAATCATACGAAAATGATATCTCACTTGCCCTAGTACCAATATTTTTGGAGATATAAGCCCAAAAATGGAGCGCGGCAGAAACAAACTTTCCCCCCCTCCCCCTGCCAAACGACGGATGGCTCCCTGTGGCTTAATCTAGTCAGAACGGCCTAGGGAACAACTATGCCAGGTTTGAGCGCCGGATCCAAATTAAAACGGTTCCCATACTAGACGTTGCACTAAATTCCCCACTATACCGTCCGAATTTTTGTATAGAAAAGCGGCGCGCAGGGGGTGTTGTGGGGTGCATGGTGTGGGGGGATTTACGAAATGACCCTTGTTACAAACAAAAACAAGAAGTATCCGAGTCAAAAAAATACATATGTATATACATACACGTTCGAATATTGAATGAACGCATGACGAAAATCGTTGTGCACCGCAGCTTCGGACAAAATTCGGACGAAAACCGTCCGTTATTGCGGAACGCTGCCGCATGCGAATTTCGTCGCTTCGGACTCCTGTCCGATTTTCGGACCAGTGTGTTTTCCGTCTAAGATAAAAGTTATCTCGCGCCACCTGCCGACACTCAGCTCTCTGCATCACCATCACTTACCACCAGGTGAGATGATACCAAGGGCTTACCAGCTACTAGTACCATCTTATATAAGTTTTGCCGCCAAACATCAATGTTGACAATGTTGTTGGTGTGAAGATCCCCATTGCGTTGGGGAATCTTGGTTTCATCTTCAGTATCTTCATCACTTATTATCAGGTGAGATGATCCGAAAAGCCAAAATCAACCGAAAACACAACCGCCAACGATCGATCCTGTGATTTGTGCGTGCGTCGGGGACGGGTGGTTTTTGCTTACCTACTATTAGTATACTTGGAAATTAAATTATTGTTGACAGTTAATAAAGGTGTCTAAACAAGTATTCTTATCTAATATCCTAAGATACACATTAATCGCTGTGGGTGCTACCCTACGAAATCTTTGGGATTAAACTTTTATTTTGTACTACTTTAGATAAATTATATTTTTTGCGCTCTCTGCTCTCGCATCTTTTTACAATATACCTACATAAGCAGAACCACTTGATCTTCTCTTTCGTAATTACTGAAGACACAAAACGAGGTCGAAAACTGACCAAAAATTTATTAAAGCTCTTGCTACTAGTCTGAGGTCATTTAAAATATTCGCGCTCGCTTCGCTCGCGTTTAACACAAATATCGATTCTACTGTCTGGTAAATAGTATAAAAATACTGTGGGGATAAATAAGGGCGTAGAACTGACTTAAAACTTCTTAAAAGTGAAACTAGTCTGAGGTATTTTTATTGTATTCTTACACTGGAGATAGGTAAACTTAAACTGTTACGCGGTAAAATACTGAGGTGATGTTACGGTGATTAACGTTTGAGATTCAGAATAGACACGAGTCAATGCTCCTGCGCCTGCCAAAAGATATTCGAAATTTGAATATAATGATCGATTATTAAAAAAACAATAAAAAATGACAAGAGAAAGGGTAAGCGACAGAGCAACGATGCATAAAGAGGTAGCATCGTTACAAGCCAGAGTAACGGTGCGTGCGGAAGTTTCGAGAGAAGTGCCGGCCGAGCAAGAGCGAGCCGGACCCTTGGTCCTAGGGATGAGACGCGAGGGGTTGCTGGCGTCCGCTGGTCTTATGCTGAGCGGCGGCTGCAGGGTCTCGGCGGGGCACAGTGGGGCCATTTTCCAAAAAACGTGATCAAAATTATGTTTTCGTTAATTTTGTCTTTAGAGTGATTAATTTATTAAACTATTAATGACAACGCTGAAAACGTTAAAAACAACCGACTACAATCGTAACAGCTACGTACATTTTGCTATGTTTTTTTAGTTTTTGTTGATTTTCTCAAAAAGCGCTGAATCAATTTCGATAAAATTTATATGAGAACACCTCTAAAGTATTACCTACCTAACAAAAAAAGAATCATCAAAATCAAGTCATAATTGGCGGAGTAATCGCGTAACATATATACAAAAAAAATCACTTATGGGTACTGAACTTACCACTAGCAACTTTTGGTAGGTTGCTACTTACCACAACCCTGTACTAATACTGGTTCTTACAACCTACGCTATAAGTAGTTAATGAAGTTAAAAATAAATTAAACAAGGTAATTATAATCAATTGAAAGGAAAAGGCAACCTAACTCATATTTTTCTTCTTAAAAACGAAAGATATGCAAAAATACTATTAGTATATTTAATGTTATGCAACTTATTATTTAGGCAAATTCTCTATTATTCGAATGAATATTATGCTTAATTAACATTATGCAACTTTATAGTTACGGACATTTCTAATTATTCCAAGTAATATTATCCTCATAAATTTTGGGAAAACATAAATATGCGCAAATTTTTTTATGCCAAAATATTTTATGTACAATAATGTCATGCAAAGGCCAAATAGTCATAAAAAAGTTATGCTATATTATAGAGACCCTTTTTTTACATATTCAACAAAGTGAGAATCGAAATTGAAAGTTTTCTGTTCGTAAAGAGAGAAACGCTGTTCTCTCTTTACGAACAGAAAGAACCTACTTTTGTAAATACCTATAGTAGCCCAATCGCTAAACTTAATTTTTTTGTTTACATTCACTATTTTAGTTTTCAATATCTCTTCAATTTCTTTACACATAATTCCGAAAACCTGTCATAGATAATGTTTGTTTCATCTGTATCTAATTGAGATTCTGACAGTTTTTTATTTTTGTACATCTTAATTTCTTTGAGCAGTGGCAGGCCTTGTTTGAATTTTAATAATTTCTCTGGTTTTCAGAAACGGAAACTGTACTAAGTGACCGCTATGACCAGATTTAAGACAATTTATAATACTGCATCGGGTATATTCACAATTTCACAATTACAAAAAACGTTATCAATAAATGTAGCCGATGTTGCTGTTATTCTAGTCGATTCATGAAATATAAACTCTAAATTAAATGATTTAAACAAATTAGCAGTCTCGTGGAAATACTTTTCTTTTCAAGAATGTCTTTGTTAAATTTCCCGCATACAATAATATTACTACTGCTTAACGTGCTTAAGGCATCTTCTAAATTATTTTCAAAATCAGAATAGTTATCATCGCAGGGGGGCACAGCCCGGACACTTCACACAAATTTCGCGTCATTTTTACTACATAGAAATTTGACACTTCTTCATGTCTGTACACGTGTTTATGCATGTGTGAGTGTCTAGGGCTGCCTTACGGGCTGCCTATTGCCTACATTAAGGCTGCTTGGACATACAGCCTTGTCTTGAGGGATTTGTCTTTGGCAGGATTTTACTTTTTGAATCCGGCCGTGTATCCGATAATAAAATAGTTAGTGCCGGATAATTTAGTGGACAGAAATAATAACAAATACCATTGGAAGAAAATGTTAAAGCAAATTAAAGAAAGATTAACTGAATAATAAAAATTTTAAAAACGGTAAATTCTGATGGAAGAAAACCAGTTTTTCTGTCCGATTGGCATCAAGGCGATTCTTTCAGAGTTCTGTACCACAAAAAAGTAAAAGGATCACTCCGTGGGTCTGTCTGTCCGTTCGTCTCGGTCACAGCCAATTTGCTGTGAATCTATCGGATCGAATAAATAAATTGAAACTGAGTACACAACGTATAGATTAACCCAAACACAGATGTGTAACACAAATAAATTCCGAGGGCGGGCGGTTTATCGATCAAAGATTTATGGAAATGAAAGAATTTCATAAACCTTTTTATATGTTTTTTTTTAACTTATCTATGAACATGAACTAATCAACTGATACATTTTGGAAAGTCATATTGCAAATGAATATGTCCTTGAGGAAATTATTCTCAGTTTCACCTGCTACTATTTAGGTATTTTGAAATGTAGGTACAAAATAATCTGTTAAAATCTCCATAATCGTCACGTATTTTGTCAAAATAAAAGAAAACTGTGTAAATATATTCCATATTGATACCGTTGTACCTATGTTTTTTTTTGTATTTTCAATAAGCCATTGATATTGTAAGTAATTTATTGAAAACAAATGTGTGATAAAATATACATTACAAAAATGGCTAATACATTAAATATTAGCAAAATCTTAAAGTCATTGTTTATAAATAAAGGATTGTTTGTTATTTTTATCAAAATATGTGATGATTATGAAGATATTTACAGATTGTTTTGAAATACCATGTTACGCCTTTACTGGTACTGTAGATGTGCTGTTCTTGGAATATTTCCAAAAGACTATAATTATATCGCAGTCTTTTTGACAGACGTGAATATAAAATGACAGACTTTTAGAATATACATTTTAAATGAAGACAAGGCTGTATGTACATAGAAGCCTTTACGTCGTTCCAAGGTTGCACTCTGACAGCAATCGTTTTGTACCTTCTCTTTCACACTTAAGTGATTTATATTATGCTATCATGTTGTCAAAGTGAACGGTTGCGGTTAGACCGTACTCTCGGAACGCACACCACAAATAAATGTCTTTAGTTTGCCAACCAACCGTGTGCCAACCCTTGACTATTAGGTCACACATCGGTCACACAGGGGGGGTGAGGTCGCCTTCAGAGAGCGGCAGGGAGTGTCCATACTGTATAAATATCCTTATACTGTGCAGGGGGGCCTGTATACACATAGTACAATATGATTCTCCAACTCAACACGGGATATTTCATTATTTCTTTCAATCGAAAGTCCGACCGGTTGAAGTACTGCTCGTACAAGTACTGATACAAGTACCGGTTCAATTACTCGTCCAAGTACTCGTACACGTACAAATTGCAAATTATTATCTCCTTGGTCCTATAATAAAGAAAGGAAAAAACTATCAAAGAGAAAAGAGACACATTTAGTAGGTTATTTAGGTATTATAAACTCCTTAAGAGTAAATCCGGGTTTGAGTTTTGTCATTAGTTCGACCACCTATTGATCGAGTTATTCAAATAGAAAATAAAATAAATCACTACCTATATATTCACTTGTTAATATAGAAAAAATACATGAGATAAGCTAACATTGACAACATAAATAACAGGAATTTGATTAGAAATTACATATTTTCGTAATAAATTTACGTTTTTCTAAGTAATAACTGAAATGTTTTGAAGTAGAATGACACAATTAATTGTTAAGAAATTACATAGGTTAGTATATAAATGGCTTAAAATTTAATCGAGTCACACATTTTAACTTTGAAGTTTTGTCAAAGGGAAATTACCAGAAAAGATGAAATACTTCGCTGTCGTCGTTTTCGTTGCGCAGGCGGTTCTACTTCAGGTATTGTCTTTATTATTAATACATATTATACCCTATTACTAATTACTATTATATTATATTATAATAATAAATATTTAAGTATAAATTTCTTTTCCACGGATATAACCGTAGATTCGCCGCGGGCGAAAACTAGTTAATACTTTTAAACGGTATTACTTACAAAATGTACTATCTCGTTAATATCTATTATATGACCTGAACATGTTGACTTGTTGATATTTCTGTTTTACTGGTGTGCAATAAAGAATATTTATCTTTATCCTAACATTTTGGTCTGTAAAAACGTTGTACGTGCATTTTACTAACCTACCAGACGTTGAAAGGTTAATAATTTAATCATCATCATCAAATCAGCTAAATACGTCAACTGCTGAATAAAAGCGTCCTTAAGGACTTCCACGAAGAGAGTTCATGCGCTGCCCGCATCCAGAAGATTCCAACGACCTTCACTAGATCATCGGTCCACTGAATGGGAGGCCCGCTGTATTGTATTTACAAAATTCACAAAAATTTACAAATTAACTAAAAAAAACCTTATGTTCATTAGCCCATAATATTGTCCCATAAAGGCTTCCCCATTTTTTCACCACCGCACCATTCCCTGTCCTCGGTCAATCTCTGCCAACCACTATGGAAGCGATCCAGCTCGATAAGAAGTATTAAAACGATGTTATTATAATAAAATCAAGATGGCCTCCAAAATTCACTAGTATCCATAGAAATATTTATTTCTTTTCTTCTTCTTTTGCAGACCGTCTACAGCAACGTCATCCGATCATACGGACCTATCGCTGGATGCGGCTGCGGATCTAATGTCATCGCTTCAGCTCCCTACGTTGCCTCCGTCGCCCCCACCACCGTAGTTGCCGCACCGTCAGTCGCCAACACTCTTGCTGACACTTTGTCCTTGCTGACAGTCAGCAGCCTTCTCGCTGACACTTTGCCGCTGAACTATAACGTGATTGCCGCGCCATCTTGCGGCTGCGGCAATTTGGGTTTGGGTTGCGGATGTGGATGCGGGGGTCTGAGCTACTACTTGTAAAAGGTTAATTAACCTTGATGGTGTATCAGATTATTGATTTTAATTGTTTACCACCACTCAATCAACTAACAAACTCAAAATATAATTGGATTTTAAAATTCAGACCTAATAACTAACAATATTTTGGAAATTAAAACAAAAATATAATAAATGAATCAGTTATTTGAGAAACCCCACAAGTCACAAGTTGAGCGAAATAGTGTTATATATGGCAATTCATTCATTAGGAGTTAATACACAAGTCAGAGAGAATTCATACAAGTTTAACTTCAAACTTACAAAATATGGCAATTTGATTTTAACGTTTAGTTGAGAAACCCCACATGTCCACAGATATGTGGGGTTTCTATACTACTTGCCCTACTCGGTCGCTGTCTGCTCAGTCTGAGGTTGCGTTTCCACTGACGCGGAGCTGAGCGGTGCGGAGCGGACCGTGAACTGACCAATTACATTGCTCAAAATTTCTGCTCACAGTCAGTGGAAACAGTGTAAGAGGAGCGGAGCGGAGTAAGGCGGAATTTTAAATAAAATATAGGGTGATTTTAAATTAGTTCTTGATACAAAAAGTTATGTAGTTCTAGATACAAAAGCCTTTCGTATCGAGAACTAATTCAAAGTCACCCTATATTTTGTACTCGCTGACGCGGAGCTGGGTGGAGTGTAGAGGAGCGGACCGTTAATTGACCAATCACAGTGCTCGAAATCTCTGCTCAGCTTCGAGTAATTGAGAAACCCCATAATTCCATTGACTTTAATTAGTTTTTTTATGTGTAGCTGTAGTATTTGAGTTTCAATCCTTTATCATATAGTTAAGATTAGTCCCAGTTATACTTTGGTCTAATCAGCTCATTCAGTTTAAATAGAAAAAAAATACACTATAATGTTTTTGTGGCTCCTCTAAAATGAGGTCTCATGGACAATGGACATGTGGGGTTTCTCAAATAACCGATTCAAATACATATAGATTTTTTGAAAGCTCTTTTTTTCGAGCGTCAAAAAGTTCTGGTTGGTTGGTTTGAAGCAGGGATGCACAGACTTTTACTCGAACAGATTATCAGCTAAAGGCGGGCCGCAATCTAAAAATTCAACAAGAATCTCAGATTAACTGCATTTTAAAAAAGATTTATGTAAATTTTACGAGATATTCTGCATGTCCTTTCACTATTGTAATTAAGAAGGTAAAATAATTAAGCACTTATATAAAAAGCCGCAACCGAAGCGAGCGCGAAAATTTGTAATTTATCAAGTTAGCTTCAATTTTCCTGCATTTTTAGGAAGTTTTAGTTTAATTTGTCACATTTTGTTGCACTCCAGTAAATTAAGACGAAGCAGAGTTTTCTGTTCCATTCATTAAAAAAACGCGAGCGAAGCGAGCGCGGAGAATTTAAATTTATCAAATTGGAAATCTCAGTTTAGAGTCATTCGGGTCAAGTGTGCGCACTTTGGTAAATAATGGCTCACCACGCATAAAATAAAAGACTTAGATATATCAAAAAATACTCTTGAGATAAACCATACATTAGCCTCTATATTTAAATAAAAATAAGAATAAAAAACTTAGTCGTTTTATTTCTATAAGCATTTTATTACATAAAATTGAAATGCGTTCACTTGACCCACGTTAAGGGTAACTGTGCGCAACGGTACGGGGTAAGTATACGCATATGAGGTAAGTAAGGCATTATTTGTATCTATTCAAAAAAACCACAGTATTCAAGAACATATGTCATTTATTGTACTTAAGGCTACTTAGAGTTTTTTTTCTTGAAATTATTAATATTTAAATATCAACCTGATGATCACCGGTGCAAGTTCAGGTCTTTTTCTCATATTATTTCGCTGCTTGGCGATGAGATACTGACAAATATTATAAAATAGTGTTAGTAAACCCTACATCCCGTACAACAACGTACAAATGAAATTAACGCCGAAGGGGTAAGTGTAAGCATGCGCACACCTACCCGCGCACACTTTCCCCAGAACTCCAAATTGCGAATGGATGCTCATAAAATAAATTGAAAGCAAATATAACTTCAAACTTTATTGATAAATGAAGCTTAAATATGTACTTCTTCAAAGAAAAAACAACTTACCGTTGTAAATTCAATAACGTTGATGCCTTACTGTTTTCCATTAGACAAAAATCTACGGATTGAAATACCAAATAGAGTATTTTATGAAAAATATATATTCGTCAACCGCACGCTACTGTGACAGGTCGCTACTACGAGGGTTGTTCCGAAAATTGTTAGCCACAGAGTAAATATAGACTCTTTTTTCTTGAAACTATTTTGAACTGACGGTAAATTTCATTACAATTCTCTTTGGTGAAAATCATTGGCCACCTATGCGTAGTTTTTTTTTTTTCTATTTTTAAATGTTATCTGTCACTCTTCTTTTGTTTGCAACGATGGAGGTCTCGCGGGAAGCTTTTCGTGCTATGATTTTCTATGACTATAAACGAGGGTTAACCTTCAAGGAATCTCACGATAATTTACAAGCTGCTTTTGGGGAGTCCGCCCCTGCGTTAGCAACAGTTACATATTGGTTTCGTGAATTTAAACGTGGCCGAGAGAACCTAAACGATGACCCCCGACCAGGCCGACCGCCAACTGCAGTAACTCAAGAGAACGTCATCAGGGTAGAGTGGCTATTGCCGGAGAATAGACACATTACACATCGGGAGATTCAGGCTGAACTGAAGATTGGATCACAGGCTGTTTCCACCATTCTGAATGAACACCTTAAAGTTAGGAAGGTTGCGTCGCGATGGATACCTCATTCTCTCACCGAAGAGCAAAAATCCCGTCGAGTTGATTGGTGCCGATTTATGCTGGAAAAGTTTGAAGGAGGATCTTCGCAAAACGTATCCTACATCCTTACATCTGACAAATCTTGGGTTTATAGCTACGATCCTCTCACGAAACAGCAATCCATGCAATGGGTGTTTGAAGAGGACGAGTTGCCCACAAAAGTTGTTCGCGGTCGGAGCGTGAATAAAAAAATGATAGCGGTTTTTTTTCGACGCACTGGACCAGTAGCAGTAATTCCGCTAGAAGACCATAGAACAGTTACTAGTGAATGGTACTGCGAAGTTTGTCTACCTCAAGCTTTCGGGGAGTTGAATAGCGAGCGCCCAAGGAGCGGCGTCCGTGGCATTCTTTTTCACCAAGATAACGCGCCCGCTCACACAGCTGCTAGAACCATCGACTATTTGACAATTTCGGGAGTACAAATGTTACCCCATCCTCCGTACAGCCCAGATTTAGCTCCATGCGATTTCTTTCTATTTCCAACAGTAAAAAAAATGCTTCGTGGACGAAAATTTAACACCGCAGACGAAGCCGTCGAAGAATTTCGCCGAATATTTTTCGACCTACCGCAAGATACGTTTTTCAAATGTTTTGAAAGCTGGTTCACCCGAATGCATAAGTGCATAGGGGTTGGAGGAGAATATTTTGAAAAACTATAAATAAACTTTTTTCATATTCTAAATATTTTTCATTTCACTAACTATTTTTGGAACAGCCCTCGTACTTGGGCAGTCAAGCACCGCTCTCCCGCCCAAACAAACAACCGCTCCCCTGGCTCTCTTTCAGGAGATACTCGCACTGCGCTCACCCACTGCGCTCAGTTACCCCGAATGACTCTACCTTCAATTTTAAGAAGTTTTATTAATTTTACTCCAACTTTCACAAAATAGAAGAACCTAGGGCCCCTTTTAACCCCTGTGACCTGTATCGGATCGCGCCTGGGTCACTGGCGGGCCGCACGCACATCTACGGCGGGCCGGGCCGCGGTTTGTGCATCCATGGTTTGAAGTCAAACTTTTATGAACGATATGAAAAATGAAAATGGGTTTGGCTGATAGTGGAATTTGTCTTGATCATTTCTGTGCTTCGCAAGACACATTAATTAGTCGCTTCCGGGCGCTATTACGAAATGGTCGTTAGTAGTCGTTTTTAGACATAGGATGACAGAGGCCTTGGTTCAGGCATTGCTATTTATAGCTATATGTTAATTATCTACGGCAGTGTTTTTCAATCTTTTTAGGGTTCCGTAGCCAAATGGCAAAAAAACGGAACCCTTATGGATTCGTCATGTCTGTCTGTCTGTCTGTCTGTCCGTCCGTATGTCACAGCCACTTTTTTCCGAAACTATAAGAACTATACTGTTGAAACTTGGTAAGTAGATGTATTCTGTGAACCACATTAAGATTTTCACACAAAAATAGAAAAAAAACAATAAATTTTGGGGGTTCCCCATACTTAAAACTGAAACTCAAAAATTTTTTTTTCATCATACCCATACGTGTGGGGTATCTATGGATAGGTCTTCAAAAATGATGTTAAGGTTTCTAATATAATTTTTTTCTTAACTGAATAGTTTGCGCGAGAGACACTTTCAAAGTTGTAAAATGTGTGTCCCTGTAACTTCTAAAATAAGAGAATGATAAAACTAAAAAATATATATGATGTACATTACCATGCAAACTTCCACCGAAAATTGGTTTGAACGAGATCTAGTAAGTAGTTTTTTTTTAATACGTTATAAATCGTAAACCGCAATTTACCTACAACGAACTACAAGAACTTTTATATTATGTTACTTGCTGTTACGGAACCCTTCATGGGCGAGTCCGACTCGCACTTGGCCGCTTTTTTAATACCCGACCCCATTACAAGTAAAAAAAATCTTGCGACCCCCCTACATATAAATGTTACATACAAAATGTTAGTTATTTCAAAGACTACATTTCTAATTTTCTTTAATTACAAAACGATTTACCTACTTATAAACGTCTCCAAAACAGAACCACGCTTTGATAAATTGTTAAAAAATAAACAGGACCAGCCTTCTGACTGAAATCGTGTTTTTATTGCGGTGTAGGACCTACAAGCACTTACTTTTTCTTTTCCCGCGACCCCTTTAGAAAGGCTTCACGACCCCCCAGGGGGTCACGACCCACAGGTTGCAAAAAAAAACAGGTCAAACTAATTCGGTTGATTCGGACGCATGCATTATCGGAGTTAAAATACTTTTGTAACGGAACTATCTAATTAAACCATTTTTGAACACCCAGTGAGTGCAGTTTGGTGCTTTTGTCATTCGGCTGACCAGCAACATTTTATTGTGATTTGGAACAATTGGTTAACCAGGTGCAACACCTTCAAACAGCCAGCGCCTGAGCTAAGGGGAAGTGGTGTATAACTATTTTTGGCAATGTCAGAACTGTGTTTAGGATATCTACAACAGCCTTATAGGCGGCTTGAAAACTTCTGAGTTTGGGGTTGGTTTCTAGGACTAGCCCCACAACCTCCACTAGTCCAGACTTGGCTCCCGTATGTGGAATATGGCCTTATCTTTCTGATGTTTGAAAAGAGAGGATATGGGTGGTTATCAATACCTTTCATCATCAGCCGAAAGACTTCCACTGCTGGACAAAGGCCTCCCCCAAGGAATTCCACATCGACCTGTCCTGTGCTGCCCTATCATAAACAATCACTTTAAAAACTACAATTATTAGTATTACTGGCAATATCAAAATCAATGAAACGTGTCTTCTTGTAATTTTTTAATAGAATTACTGTAACACACGATAATTATAAAATTAGTTTGTCAATATAAAGTATGATTTATATCAGATACGATAAGGCACGTACGCTGCCCTCATAAAAAATAAGACCGCAAAGTACCTATACGGAAACTCTCCATATACTAACTCCATATACTGGAAGAGATCGCTCTTTAGCGATATGAAATGAAATGAAATAATATTTATTCAAGTAGGTATCTCTGTACACTTTTCGAACGTCATATTTTTTCTACCTAATACGAAGTTCCTACCACTCGGAACTCGTATACTCAACGTTTCGGGAAGTGTTTGCGGAGAGAGAAGAAACGTCGGGCCCTAAAGGAACTCCCTCCAACACATTTTTTATATATAATTTTATTTATATAAAAAAAATACCTGATATATAAAAATAATATTATATATATTTTAAATTAATTTTATAGATAAGATCGCCTACCTATATAAATTTATTTTTTATGTTTATGTTTTTATTGTCCTGTTTTGTTGTGCAATAAAGTGTTCATTTATTCATTCATACTTTGCGGTCTTCATTCTTATGAGAGAAGTACGATACTTGAGGAGTTTACTTACTAATATTTAATAATAATAATAAAATATCCGGGACAAATCACACACGGTCATCTGGCCCCAAACTAGGATTCCCTGTATCTTGGGAACCAGAGACTGATAAACATAACATATACAATTTAAATACATACATAATTATTATATAGATATAATACACATAGACACAGAGCAACCACATCTGCTCATCACAGAAATGTTTGCCCTGGGTGAGGATCGAACCCACGACTCTCGGATCAGTAGTCTGGAGTGCTAACCACTGAGCCACCGAGTCAGTCAAGTAATATTTGATTTGTAAATCGCTCATTAACGTCGTCATCACCATCAGACTGTATTAGTCCACTGTTGGACATAAGTCTCCCCCAAGGCACACCACTTATGCCGATCTTCGGCCATGCGCATTCAGCTTTCAGCAGAACTATTCACTCCTTTATAAATAACTAGCTTCCGCCCGCGACTTCATCTGCGTGGACTTCAGAATTGGGTCCAGAGAGAAAGTAAGTCTTAAGGTGATGCCATCTAGTGACGAAGTGGAAATTTTGAGTTTTTTAAGCATTCTTCCGGGAACCTTTAGTTTTTCAGGATAAAAGTATGTGTCGGCAACTGCTTTATCTATTAACCAAAATAAACCAAAATAAATACAATCCGTTTAGTAGTTCCGGCGTGAAAGTGGAACAAAAAACAAACATCCAAACTTTCGCTTTTATAATATTAGTGATTAGTGAAGTGAGAAATCCCTCATATCATATTTTGTTCCAAATTGTACCTTAATTACAATTCACATTTTTGAAATTCGTGTTTTTTTAATCCACAATAATTGTAATTTCTTGGCATTATCTCACTCAGGTGAGACAATTTTACAGTGAGACAAATTACAATTATGGTAAGTGATGATGATACCGAAAATGGAAGCAGGCTTACCAAGATTTCCCAATGCAATGGGGATCTGACTATCTTCATGCCTGAATATAGGTACATCAATGTTATTAACATTGATGTCTGTTGACAAGCCTGAGTTAGATCATGGTAGTTAGCTAGACGCCTAGCTTAGCCCTACCCCTACCACTAAGGGGCCGTCCATTAATCACGTGATGTTTTTTAGCAACTTTTTAGACCCCCCTTCCTCCCCCCAGTTTTAGACTAACCCCCCACCCCCTACCCAAAATCACGTGTATTTTTTTGGTACAACATATTATCTTTAAATACAAGTATAATGTAATTTAATTCGTGAAAATTAAGCACCGTGATAAAAATTTCCAGACAGACATTAAGGTTGCAAGTTGTTTCTGACTGCCTGAAGCCGTTTCGAACTTTGGGAAGCGTTAAAACAACATAACAACAACAGTCCGACGTTTCGAAATTACTATAGAAATTGCGCGTTCAACGAAAAATTAAATACACGTGATATCTCAGTACACCCCCTCCCCCTTTGTAATATTTTGTGATTTTTTCTGAACCCCTTCCCCCCCTTTTGAGCCTCACCTGATCAATGGACGACCCTTAATCAAACTGAGTCCTACAAAATTGGATTCCGCCGGGAATCGAACCCGCGACCTACCTCTACCTATGATGCGAACCGAGCGGACACGCCACTAGACCAGATCACGGATGCTGATAAAATCCTGTACTTTCCAGAAAATCGTCTAAAGCAGTGTTTGTCTCAAGCATACTGTTCGATACTACACAGACAGGAAAACACCCGTCTATGCGTGCTTTCTTGATCTTTCAAAGGCCTTCGATCTGGTGTCATATAACAAATCATGGGAAAAGCTGTATCAGGAGACGACCTTACCTGGTGAGCTGTTTGCACTGTTAAAATATTGGTACGGCCACCAGAGTAATCAAGTGAAGTGGGCGGGCTCGCTATCGGAGCCGTACAGGCTGGAGTGCGGGGTGAGACAGGGAGGCCTGACCTCTCCCAAGCTCTTCAGTTTGTATATAAACCGATTGATCGGGGAGCTCAGCAGCGCCATGGTCGGCTGTTCTGTAGATGGCACGTTTGTAAACAACATAGGTTACGCTGATGACATGGTGTTGCTGAGCCCCTCGATCAGCGCCCTTAGAAAACTACTCGGTATTTGCGAAAGATATTTTTTATTTTTTTATTTTATTTCAGTAGGTACAGTTACAGACTACAAACTAAAATTACTTACATTAAGCTTATGTTTTACACCACTTATTAATCTGTAGCCCAGTGAAAACTATACACAGCATGTAATACAAATAGTTTAGGCATAAATTTTAATTATCGTGACAGTAATAATAAATATAAAAGGAAACTTAAAAAGAAAACAACAGTATATTAACATTTATTGAATTTTGGAAGTAAACTATTTTTGAAGGGAATGAAATTTATATTGAATATATCTTGGTGAGAACATATTTCATTGTAAGATTTACACATTCTTGTCAAAAGAGCGTTTGCTGAAACGTTATTATTTGTAAGAGGTAGTGCAAAAAGCTGTGGAACATGCACTGAACGATTTGGTACCTTAATTTGCAACCTTTCCAACAATTCACCACCTAACTGACCGTTAGCGATCTTATGAAGATTGCCCAGATCAATAATATTTCGACGATTCTCTAGATTATCAATATGGAATTTCTGCAACCGGTCATCGTATTCAGGTAATTTACGTCTCATTCCAAATCTTGCAGAAAGTGATCTTAAGAAACGACGTTGGATCGCTTCGATTCTATCTATATGAACACTATACATTGGTGACCATACAGAGGAACAGTACTCGAGAATACTCCTTACTAAAGTAGTATACAATGTAATCCAAGTATTAGTGTTACTGAACGGCCTCGCATTACGAAGTACAAATGAAAGCATTTTGTTAGCTTTATTGCAGACGGTATCGTAATGTGCTCTGAAAGATAGTTGAGAATCAAAGATGACACCGAGGTCTCGAACCTTACGGACACGGGCAACTGAGTACGAATTTATTTTGTAGTCAAATATAATAGGGTTTCTGTTTTTGGTGAAACTTATAATTTGGCATTTTTTTAAATTTAACTTCATAATATTGTCTACACACCAATAATTAATAGTATTAATATCACGTTGAAGAATTACGCAATCACTTATATCGTTAATCATTCTGAAAATTTTAACATCATCAGCATACGCGAGACATTCAATGTCTATTTTGCTAAGCAGATCGTTGATAAATGCTAGAAATAAAAGTGGTCCAAAGTTCGATCCCTGAGGTACACCAGACCATGCAAGAAACGGGATGGATTCATATCCATATAATGCAACTAACTGAGTCCTATTTTGCAGATATGATGTGAACCAACGATGAAGATTGCCATGGATTCCTAAATGGGATAGTTTCGCTAATAGTATCGAGTGATTAACAAGGTCGAAAGCCTTAGAGAAATCCGTATAGATCGAATCTACTTGAGTTTTGTTATTGAAGCAATCGCAAATAAAGGAGGTGTAAATAAGTAAATTTGTGTTAGTTGATCGACCTGTAATAAAACCGTGCTGATAGGGACTCAAAACATGTTTAAGATGATTATATATATATTCGTAAATAATACCCTCAAATATTTTACCAAACCAACTGAGTATACTAATTGGACGGACGAATATGCGGAGACCCATGGACTCAGGTATAACGCAGATAAGAGCGAGTTGCTAGTGTTTAGGGCAGGTGTCAAATACTATCCTTTGATACCGCCGGTCACTATCAGAGGTACTCTTCTCAAAATTGTATCGCAATTCAAATACCTGGGTCACTGGGTCACCGAAACGCTAACTGATGACGTGTACATTGAACGGGAGCGTAGGGCGCTGGCAGTGAGGAGTAACATGTTGATTCGCAGGTTTGCTAAATATACCAAACAAGTTAAACTTACATTATTCAGGGCATACAGTCAGTCTTTTTATACTTGCAGCCTGTGGATCAACTTTACTCAGAAAGCTTACAGCGTCCAACGCGTCCAATACAATAACGCGTTCAGGGCGCTTTTGGGGCTGCCGCGCTACTGCAGCGCCTCAGGGATGTTCGCGGAGGCGCGCGTGGATGACTTTCCGGCCTTGATGCGCTAGCGAGTAGCCTCCCTGTGGCGGCAGGCGCGCGGCAGCGCCAACAGCCTCCTGGCCACTGTGGCGGACCGAGTTGATGGTCCATTTTACTGTCACTGGACCAAAACGCATGTGGCACCGACTAAGCGGGCCGCCAAATAATTGTAACCTTTTATTTTATTTTATATTTCTCTGTCGTGTCTACTACAAAAACCTTTAAAGTTAAATCGCGTACTAACAAATTATGGATTTTAAATTGTCTGAAATAAATGATATATTATTATATTTTTTAATACCCGACCCCTTTACAAGTTAAAAAATTCTTGCGACCCCCTAGCGCCATAAACATACAAAATGTCACTGATTTGAAAGACTACGTTTATAGTTTTCTTTAGTTAGAAAATTATTTAATTTTAAGGTATCCAAAATAGAACCACATTTTTACAAATTGTTAAAAATAATCAGGTCCAGCCTTCGTATTTTTGTGTTGCAGTGCAGGATACTTGCCTCTTTCTTTTACCCGCGACCCCCTGAGAAAGGCTTCGCGACCCCCCTGGGGGTCGCGACCCACAGGTTGAAAAACACTGGTCTAAAGCATCACGTGCTTTTCAGAAACGGGATGACTCGGACGTGCCTTAAAATCACAAATTTGTGCTTAAAACTAAAAAGCTGATTTTAAAATAAGTAGTTTTATTCCTATATTGGGATGGATTTGTCACACTGGATGCCGCCTGCGGTCAAAGCAATCGCATATTGCTTTGACAGGACCGCAGACCGCATCCACTGTGACAAATCCAATCTTTGTCGGTATCAACCATATTATTTATCTCGTACTCCTCGTGCTTGTAAATCCTTAACTTTCGCCTTCTCCCCCGACAAGAGCCTAGCGCCACGGGGTCTCATTTCATACAACGAAAACCTTAGTTCATTGAAATGTCAATAGATGGCACGACAAGTATCGATTTGTAATCGAAGTTCATTCAAAACGAAGAAAAAACCTATTAAATTGCTAAAAATAAGTGTTTTGATTATTGAAATAACCTAAAAGTATGACAAAGGCCTAAAATGCATTTTATTATCAATTTTTACAAATTATCTGATGACGGCGATGCATGGTGACAAAATCAAAACTAGTTTTGTCCTAACTTGCCAGAGTTGAGTAATGACACGTAATGAGTTGAGTAAGAGTTTATAGCGTGAATTGATAGATGGCGCTGATATCACACGATTGAAAAACGTAATAGGTAGGTGGTACCTACCTATTACGTTTTGTTTTTCATATTTCAAATTATGTATTTTTATTTAGTAATATCACAGATAATATAATACTAGTAGGTTATGTGCAAAAAAATCAACAAAAGCAATTGACACGTAAGCAACCAGAATATCTTCATTTATAGCCCGCGCCCTAGATGTCGCTAGTAGCGGTAGTTCTCAATGAGTGAAAAAAATAGCCCGAAGAATAGCCCGAGTTACGGCAGTCGCATTTCGTTGTATGACATGAGGTATCTGTACGTTAG
This sequence comes from Coleophora deauratella, assembly GCA_958295455.1. NCBI lineage: Eukaryota > Metazoa > Arthropoda > Insecta > Lepidoptera > Coleophoridae > Coleophora > Coleophora deauratella. Next base: position 2,978,649 of record OY282416.1, on the reverse strand, counting down.
TATTATCACGGGGTCTCATTGCATACAACGAAAACCTTAGTTCATTTAAATGTCAATAGATGGCACGATAAGTATCGATTTGTAATCGAAGTTCATGCAAAACGAAGAAAAAACCCATTAAGTTGCTAAAAATTAGTGTTTTGATTATTGTAATAACCAAAAAAGTATGACAAAGGCCGATAATGCACTTTATTATCAATTACTACAAATTATCTGATGACGGCGATGCATATCAAAACTACTTTCGTCTTAACTTGTCAGAGTTGAGGAATGACACGTAATAGTTGAGTACCAGTTTATAGCGTGAATTGATAGATGGCGCTGATACAACACGATTGAAAAACGTAATAGGTAGGTGGTTTACGTTTTGTTTTTCATATTTCAAATTATGTATTTTTATTTAGTAATATCACAGATAATATAATACTAGTAGATTATGTGCAAAAAAAAAAACAACAAAAGCAAATGAAGGTACAGGTAAGCAACCAGAATGTCTTCATTTATAGCCTCAGAATAGTTTTTATAGCCCGCGCCCTAGATGTCGCTTGTAGTGGTAGTTCTCAATGAGTGAAAAAAATAGCCCGAAGAATAGCCCGAGTCGGCAGTCGCATTTTGTTGTATTACATGAGGTATCTGTACGTTAGTATTATAAAATCTGTGGTATTATAAAATCTGTGCTAGCGCTAAAGAAGGAAATCGAATAATAGCTACTGTCGATCACGCAGATTAACTGACTCCAGATATGGTCATAATCTAGATGGCTTTGACTGTTAGTAGCATATGTCTCGACCGTTTCTTTTAGTGCCGATCTCTAGATGGCAGTTCTTAAGACACGGCTTGAAAACTTCGGACCGTTTGCCTATATACCCACAACATACATAAAGCGAGACTAGGCCCACGTGAGTGAAGTATACTTGTACTACTGGGTATTCTGTGGTACCTAATTGGTATAATCTTCCCAAAATATGGAAAGAGACCCGTGCCTCATAAATGGAGACGATGTGGGTTGTTAAAGAGAAGTTAACTGACTTTAGGTAAATGACGTTTAAGGGACAGAACGTCAATATATTTTTTCTCTTAAGTTGGTTCTGAAATAACACGCCTTTCCACCTATAAAATTTTAGGAAACAAACAATACATTTTCTTGTCAAATATAAAGAAAATAGAAAATACGTAAACCGTATACATTCATCTTCGCTTCGTTTTTAAAAATCATTAAAAATAACCCATGAAAAGGGGCAACAAAGGTCAATTGAATTGTGTTGAAATCATCCTTGATACTTTTTATTTTCGAAATTCAGCAATCTAACACGCCAAAACGATTCTTACACTCGTAACGTAATTTCAACAAAATTATTATAAATTCAGTATTATGAGTGGAAGCGCCATTTTACGGGTCCTACGCCAATATTATCACACCCTGTAAATATTTTTTTCTAAGTTTGTCGCTAATATATGAAATATTTAGGTTGGTATAAAACAAAACACATAAATAACAATAAAAACAACGATTTAATTCTTAATGCAAAAAAAAACAATACTTAAAACACTTGGGTGACTACATTGTTGCCAGTGTCAATGACGGCAGTGCCAGAGGTTGGCACGCTACCATCGACAGCTATTACACCATAGACAGGGAAACATCCACACACTTTTATCGAACCGCCAACCGGCAGATCACCAGTTACACTAACTTCGCCGAATTTCAAATTTGGGACCACTTCGGTTATTAACGGTGTGCCTGGCACGCCAGTGAGTGAACCAGACAGGCCTGCGTTTGCCAGTAGCGGTGACAAGTTGGTGCTCACGCCATTGGCTTGTAGGAAATTGCCACTAAATGCCAGTGGTGAGATTCCATTGCCAGAACAGCCACAGTTGCCAGCTAAATTGCCGATGGACACTTCGTTGGCGATGTTTGACAGTGGTGAAAAGTTGTTGACATTGCCACTGAATGCCAGTGGGGAATTGTTGATGCCATTTACATTTTGTAGATTCAACAATGACGATCCAAGGTTTCCGTTGTTCAATAAGTTGTTTGAGAAAGAATTTGATTCTGATCCACAGCCTCCTATAGGAGATCCTTTAACTATCTGTCAAGAGGAAAATACAAATTTTAATCTACACAGTTTAATTTAATTTATTTAGGTAAAGGTAATTTAGGTACAACTTTAACTGTTTAAAATATAGAGAGGGTATAAAAATACATAGTAATTTCAGATGTAAATCACGGAAAAGTTGAGGATTCTCGAAGGAATGGCAAAACACTGAAATTATTAAATGCCTCAATACTCAAAAACCATCACGCCCAATTTATTGTTATTCGGCATAATGATACCTTATGTCATGATAAGACTAAATACGTAGTCCTTATGAAATACCTAAAAAAAATACCATGGCTTCTACTCCTGAAACTGATCAACTTTGCCCAAGGAACCTATACTCAATTCGCAAAATAATTGATCAACTGATCCGCAAATTTTGTATAGGAAGTTCAAATACTTTTTTGCGAACTGAGTATAGATTCCTTGGGGAAAGTGTTTTGTTTCATGAGTAAGAAGCCACTGTAAAAAAATTCAGGTATCATAGAAGGACTCTGTATATTTTTTAACCCCGTAAATTGCGGAGTTCCCACAGGAACCAGCTTGTCGTAATAAATAAAATATTACTCACTCCTAAAAATACAGCACATAAAGTTAAAGTAACTTTCAGTAAAGTCATTTTTCAAGCCTATCACACTATTGACTGTTTATGCTAAACAAAATTTCTTTTTATAAGCCGTTTCTATTTTGAAATTCTGTAACGTTTCAATTTAGTAATCAACAGATAAAAATACTGATGTTACTTAAATATAAAATACAATAAAACATATCAATGCCTGTTATAGATAGTAAGTTATCCATATTTAATTATGGATATTTAATGCTTCTCTGTTGATTGAGTCATGTTATCAACCCCTTTTCACTTTTCGGAGGGAAAGCACATTAAAATTTTTATAATGATCGGTCCCCATTGCAGGAGCACGAGTCTCTTTCCATAGCTCGAGAAGGTTAAGCTTAGATTAGAAGGTTAAGTTCCTCATGTTTAGCTTATTCGTTAACAACCCATAAAGTCTCCACTGCAGGGGCACGGGTCTCTTCCCATAATTCGGGAAGGTTATAGGCCATACTCCACACACGGGGGCAAAATCCGGATTGGTGGAGGTTGTGGGGCTAGTGGCCAACCCCAGTCACAGGAGCTTAGCGTTAGCTTAGTAATGTAAGAAAACAAAATTTTAACAGTTTAATAAGGCCTCCGATTGGCATAACGACTGCCATTTAGTGATAGCAGCCGGCACCAACGGCTTAAGAAGCAAGACAAGGCTTGCGAAGCATAGATATGGTCAAGACAAATGGCACTAACAGTCAGACTCATCCAGGTCATGACCGTGTCTGTAGTGAATTAACCTGCATGATCGACGCAACCACGCATGGTGCTCTGAGTCATGACCGCTTCGTATAATAATATTACGACCAAAAAAGGTTTTTTGAAAAACCCGCCAAAAGGCAATAAAAAGAACCATTCAAAAAAGAAAATTTGACCGATGAGACTGACTTTTTCTGAAAAATACTTTTCATTTAAAAAAAATACCAACTTTTTTAAATGAAAAGTATGTTTCAGAAAGCATAAATTCTTTTATTCGAGTACCTATTAGCTTTTAGCTATAGTTAAAAGAGTACTTACTTATATATATATAAAAAAAGGCATTTTCATAAAAATCGACACGTTGAAATATTTTGTTATGTATGGACTAAGGATTCGGTTTGGTTGCTGGTAGGGCATTTTCTGAGACCGCTTTTAAGATAGCCAGATCCCCACTGCGTTGGGGAATCTTGGTAAGCCCGCTTCCATCTTAGGCATCATCATCACTTACCATCAGATGAGAAGATGGCTTACAAATGTAGGCAGAAAAAAGTTTCAAGTGGTGACTTTTTGGAGTTTCTAGAGTGAGTCGAAGCCCTACACGATGGTCCAATCTAACAGCCATGATGCTATACAGACTGCCGTGGACAGGAAAAGATGGCACTACATTGTAATAGAGAAGGTCCTCCGAGGTGGTCACGACCCTCAGTCATCACGAAAACGATGCAAGGAGGAGGAAGACTCTACGAGAAAGTTGTTCACTTTCACGAGTGGAAGCCTCCATTGAAGTTTTTAACCGACTTCAAAAAAAGAATGAGGTTCTCAATTCGTTGGAATCTTTTTTTTTTTTATGTATGTTCACCGATTACTCGAAGATGCCTGAACCGATTTGGAAAATTATTTTTTTGTTTAAACGGATATACTTCACAGGTGGTCCCATATAAATTTTATCGAAATCGATTCAGCGGTTTTTGATAAAATCAACAAAAACATAGCAAAATTGGAGTTGTTGCGATTGAAGTCGGTTGTTTTTAACGTATTCAGCGTGGTCAATTATTATGCGACACGTTTTATTACGCTCAGTAGATATACGATAAAAAATCGACCTGCGAACAATCAAATGTGCTCTAAAGATAGGCATTCTCCTTTGTCTTGGGCTTGATGTTATTCCCTCATAATCATCATCAGCCAAAAGACGTCCACTGCTGGACAAAGACCTCTTACAAGGATTTCAACAACGGTCAACGATCAGTTCTGCGCTGCCCGCATCCAGTAGTTTTCCGCAACCTTCACCTGCACGGGTAGCATGAGGCGTAGACAAAGCTGTTTGTCGCGCCAAACGCGAGAAAACAGCTCGGCTGTCTCTTTCATTAGCTTAGCGTTAGAACGGAATAAATGCTTTTAAAACTCGCGTCGCGCGCGAGATATGTCGCCATGCTACTAGAGCTGGTCATCGGTGCACCGAGTGGGAGGCCTGACTTGCCTACGCTTCGTCTACTGGTAGTTCATATACTTCATTAATTAGGTTCTTTATTATAGTTACAAAGACACCACTTCATTTTTCGTCATTTTACTCATTACGGAGTTGACGTCTGCTGTTTCCCTCATACCATTCAGGTGAATTCTTAAGGTCACCAAACGGGGAATTCCCCTACCCTACCCTATTATATGGAGACGCGGTCTTTAGGGAGTGAGGCTTCCTTAAAGAACTAATAATTTTAATTGCAGTTGTAATTGTAATATTTTATTTTGGCAAAACAGAGGGTCAATCTAGGTGTTACAAAATTAAAATATCCTTCTGTAATTGCATAATCGTCATAAAGAAATTGCTTAAAATGAAAGTTTTCAAATAAAAAATTCAAATTCAAAACAACAAAATTTACAACACAGTTTCAAAATAAAGTTCGTAATTTTCCTTACCGATATGATAACATAATAATTTTATAATCGGGTAAGTCAGTCAATGGTATTTCGTTAATAAACGAAAGGTCACGTAATTAACGATTCCATGTAATAATTACTAAAATCTTCATAATCATTATGTTACACTATTGATTCGATTATAATATAAAAGGCAAAAATGGTTTGAAGATATTCAGTACAAATTATTGAATTGCGTTAAAAACATTAACATAAAAAAAAAAGAAATGGCTGCTAAAGTAGTCCTTGCACTGTGCGCATCAGCGCTAATTGTGAATGTAAGTTATATTTAAACTTTTTTTTAGTATACTAATATCTTTTTTAATATTATTTAGACATAAACACCATGATTGAGTAAAGCAGGAGACACTACAGCACCGCCTTAAGGTAACATAAAGCCGTAAAAGAATGTCGCCTAGATTTTAGCATTAACTGTAAAAAACGTTGTTTTTAATTATTGAATTATTTGTATAACATGATACTTAACCGCTTCCGTAGCCTAGTGGCTTATCCGCTCGCTTCACACCTGGAGATCGCGTGTTCGATACCCGGGGGTCCAACTTTGTAGGACTCGGTTTGGTTGGTGTTAGGGTCTTTTCTGAGCCACTAGCTAGCTATCACCATCTTATCTACGGCCAAACATTAACAGCATTGATGTGTTCCGGCATGAAGATAAGATAGCCAGTTCCCCATTTCGTTGGGGATTCTTGGTTAGCCCGCTTCCATCTTCGGCATCATCCTTACTTACCACCAGGTAAGATGATGCCAAGGGCTAACCAATTGAGGGTAAGAAAAAGGTACTTAGATGTAATATTTTTAAATTCAAAATTATAATTTTCTCTTGTTCATTTTAGGTCATCTCTGGCCAATGCACTGGTAACGGAGTCAATACCGAGACAGCCAACATTGGAATATCTGGCAACGGTCTGTCATCCAACCTCGGCTGGGGAGCAAACGGCCTTGGATTGGGTGCAAACGGCCTTGGATTGAGCGCAAATGGCCTTGGATTGGGTGCAAACGGCCTTGGATTGGGCGCAAACTGTCTCGGATTGGGCGCAAACGGTCTATCCCCTGCCAACCTCGCGTCATCTAGCGGTGGTTCTTTCAAAGTTTCTAGTTCCTCACCTATCGCTCCTAGCGGCCTCTCTGTTGTCTCTGATAACGCTGTAGACGGTCCTGTGTCCGTGTCTGGAGGTCTTCCGTTCTTGACTGCTGTTGATGTGGAAGGCCAAGTACCAGCTTCAGGCGCATCTGATGTGTCCTATAACTGTGGAAATGGAAACGTTGGGATTATAAGCGAGAACGTAGCTCCTGCTGCTAATGCAGGCATTGGTTCTGGTTTTGGAGCTGGTCAGGGAATTGGTCTTGGTGGTTCTAGATTCGGTTTCGGTTCTCCGATAGCTGGTCGTGGTTTTGGTAACAATTTCGGTGCTTTTGGGGCCCGTGGCTGCGGCGCTGGGGCTTATTAAGTAGTGAAACTAATGTCTTTATTATTTTGTTGAATTTTTAGTTTGATAATAAATAATGGTTTTATTTTGTATTTAATTATTTTATTCATCTTTCCTTTTTATTTTGTAAGATATCATTTGGAGCAACTGAGTATGTATCATGAAATTCGTGTGACGTAATTTATGGATGCCATTTTTTTACCCATGTTACTACCAATCTTACTACAAGTAGTAACATGGTAATGTTTTTCCGTTATACTAGCAGCTGCTTAAGTTGTAACATGCCCATATTTAATTGTAAAAGTACCTGCAAAACCTATATGATAAACAAACTTCGTGATAATAAAACATAAAACTAAGCATTAACATTATTGATAAAAGTTCACAACATCACCGCTTGATGGCTCTGCTGGTATATAATAGAACGCGCTATCGTTACGTTATCTCGCAGCGGTATGTCTTCCTAGCAATTTCACGAATTGCTTACCATCAGGTGATAATATCACCGTCATATTTTTGAATGCTCCGACAGAGGTCTCGTGATCTTGCGTCCTAGGGCATTTATTGTGAATAGGGCATGCAAATATTCGAAAAATTTGGTATTCGAATATTCGAATATTTTTGCCTGAGATATTCGAATATTATTCGAAAAGTTATAAAGTCAAATAAAATAGGATTTTACGTGGTAGGACACTATTTTGCAATTAGATAAAATAGACTCATTAAAATTTCTAAAATCAATCATATTTATTTGCGACAACATGATAAAAAATTATTTAATCAAACAACTACCTACTTCAAATAAAAGAAACAAGGTAATTAGTTTTAACTTAATAAACCCCATCTCTTCCCGTGGGTGTCGTAAAAGGCGACTAAGGGATCCATAAACCGGAAGATGGGCAGCAGCGTCTTTTCCGCATACCATCTCGGCTCACGCCACACTGCGATCGCCAACCCGCATGCCAAGCGTGGCGATTACGGAAACACCTCTCATGGATATAAACCCTAAAAAACGGCCCCTAGTCCCCGGCAGCCCCGCTATTCCTGACTCCGGTAGCGGTCACGGTAACGGCGGGGCATGGGGTGCGAAGAATCTCCGGCAGAGGCCAGGCTACCAAAAACTAAGACCTTTGGCCCTGGCAACATACAACACGCGCACACTGCGAACAGACGAGAAACTCGCTGAACTGGAGGAGGAATTGAGCAGGCTACGGTGGGACATTGTAGGATTATGTGAAGTCCGAAGAGAGGGAGAGGACACCATGGTCCTTAAGTCCGGAAACCTGCTCTATTTCCTGGAGGGCGACCATCTGTCCCAGGGTGGTGTCGGGTTTATTGTCCACAAGTCCCTCGTTAACAACGTGGTCCAGGTCGAGAGTGTTTCGACGAGGGTAGCTTACCTTATACTCAGAATCACCAAACGGTATTCGCTGAAGGTCATACAGGTATATGCACCGACCGCGGAACACCCCGACGACGAGGTGGAGGCTATGTATGAGGATATCTCCAGAGCCATACATAGCTCCAGGACCCATTACACCGTTGTGATGGGGGACTTCAACGCGAAACTAGGCAAACGAAGTGACACCGAGCTGAGAGTGGGGAAATTTGGATACGGAGAAAGGAATGCGCGGGGTCAGCTGCTGGCCGGCTTTATGGAGAAGGAGGGCCTCTTTATGATGAAATCTTTCTTTGAAAAGCCAAAACAGGCGAAGTGGACATGGCTGCATCCCAATGGTGTAGTAAAAAATGAGATTGACTTCATCTTGTCGACAAAAAGGCAAATATTCAATGATGTCTCTGTGATCAACTCGCTGAAGACAGGAAGCGATCACCGAATGGTAAGAGGCACATTGAACCTAAAAACAAAGCTGGAAAGATGTCGACTGATGAAGTCCACGCTCCGACCAGCGCCTATCCAACTCCAAAACCCCGAAAGCTTTCAGCTCGAGTTGCACAACCGCTTCGAATGCCTAGGAAAATGCGAAAATGTGGACAATTACAACGACAAGTTCGTTGAAATTGTCCAAACGGCTGAGAATAAAGTTTTCAAAACCAGACGTATCTCAAACCCCACCAGCAAGCTCATGGAGGAAAGATGAAGCCTGATTCTAAAATTCTCTGAAGATGCTTGTCGGTATCGGCGACTAAACAGACAGATCCCCAAGTCCTTGACCCGCGATATACGTCAATTTAATACAAATCGTATTAAAGAGGCTATCGAGCGTAATAAAGGGTCAAAAGTATTCGCAAGCGATCTGTCTGCTGGTCAAAGCCAACTGACAAAGCTGAAGACCGAGGATGGAAGAGTCGTGTCGTCCAAGCCCGAGCTGTTTGAAGAGGTTGAGAAGTCCTACGGACAATTATACACGACTACACGCTTACCTGTCAGTAATCAAGCTGAAGACCCGAGAGCCAGATTGACCCGACACTATACCGAAGATATCCCAGATGTCAGCCTGTGCGAGAAAAGAATGGCTCTCAAACAACTTAAGAACAACAAGGCACCGGGTGATGATGGAATTACAGCTGAGCTTCTGAAAGCAGGTGGAGAACCGGTACTTATAGCTCTTCAGAAGCTATTAAATTCCGTAATGCTCGAGGGACGAACGCCTAGAGCATGGCACAGGAGTGTGGTGGTGCTCTTCTTCAAGAAGGGTGATAAGACTGCTGAACAATTACAGACCCATCTCACTCCTGAACCATGTCTACAAGCTGTTTTCGAGAGTCATTACGAATCGTCTCGCACACAGGTTTGACGACTTCCAGCCTCCCGAACAAGCCGGTTTCCGAAAAGGCTTCAGTACCATAGACTACATACATACGCTGTGGCAGATTATACAGAAGACCGAAGAGTATAATCGGCCACTATGCTTGGCGTTTGTGGACTATGAGAAAGCCTTTGATTCGATCGAGACCTGGGCTGTGTTGCAGTCTCTCCAACGGTGCCAAATTGATTATCGATACATCGAAGTATTGTGTTTGTATGAAAACGCCACCATGTCGGTCCACCTCCAGGATCAGAATTCAAAACCTATCCGGCTGCAGCGTGGGGTGAGACAGGGAGATGTTATATCTCCGAAACTGTTCACCGCTGCACTGGAAGATGTTTTCAAGCTTCTGGACTGGAGAGGACTCGGCATTAACATCAATGGCGAGTACATCACTCCAGTGGCGTAGCGTGGGTTTTCGCCGCCCGGGGCCGATCGAAAATTTGCCGCCCCTTTCTATTTTGATCATTAGTAAAAAAAGTCAACATACTTTAATGCATGCTACAATTACTGGCCAAGAATGAATCGGTGGGACTACGAGTAAACAGTCAATTACTCGTTGACCCACCAGTGGGACAATGCGGTGGGACCACGAGTCGGGAACGAAATAAAACAGCCAAATTCTGTCTTCAATTAAAAATTATGTACTTTTCCTGTTTTTTTTTAAACAAAATCTTTTATACAATCGATGTTATGTCACGTTCGATGGCTAATATAGCTTAATTCGAAATCCGTAACACTAATTTTTTAAGATATCTAAGAATGTTTATGTTAAACTAACAAAAACCCTTTTACTTGCAGCGCTCAGCACCGTTTAGTTAGGGTAGGGTACCCCAACTACCAGGGTGCTTGGCGCCCCCATGAGCTCGACGCCCTGTCATGTGTCTGTGCACGGGTGACGTGACCCAAAGGCCGGTCCTATTTAAAATGTAACTGTGCGCCGCCCGTTGCTGTACGGGCAAGGTTCGGAACCGGTTAACAAATACCGGTTAATTTAGTTCGAATTTCGGTTAACGATTCTGTTCAGGTTAAAACCGGTTTCCAGCTTAACCGGTAAATTTGAATAAAATATCGGTTAATCAGGAAGCGGTTTTCTAACCGAAATAAGAACTAAATTAACCGGTTAAAACCAAACTTAGTCAAGTACAGGCGCGTCGCGCGGGTGTCACTGCCCGAGTCTTCTGCTCACTTTCTCGCACGCTTTCAATTGATTGCACGCGGCAAACATGCCTACAAAGTCGCATATTCTTCAAATTAACCGGTTAATTCCGTTCGAACGAAAAAATATCGGTTTTGGTTAAACCGGTTAAATATACCGGTAACCGAAACCTGAACGAAACCTTAACCGAAATTATTTCGATATAGGGGTCAGTGACCGAAACCGGTATTTTCAAAAAACTGGTTTCCGAACCCTGTGTACGGGTTTCATTCTTCATCTCACTTCTCACTAATCTCATCTCATCTCACTATAAATAATAACTAATATTATAAATGCGAAAGTATGGATGTTTGTTTGTTTGTCAGTTTATTTGTTTGTTTGTTTGTTCCGCTTTCACGCCGAAACTACTAAACGGATTTGGATAACATTTGGTAGGTAGATAGATAAAGCACTCGGCTAACACATAGGATACTTTTTATCTCGGAAAACTTAAGGGTTCCCGTAGGAATGCTTAAAAACTCAAAATGTCCACTTCGTCACTAGATGGCGCTATCTTAACATTTTATTTCTTTCTGGACACAATTCTGAAGCCCACGCGGACGAAGTCGCGGGCGGAAGCTAGTACGATAATATTTGTTTTCATGACGTTTTATCTGGGTCATGTAACTTTGAATATTTTTTTATCATATATTTCGATCGCTCAATTTGCCACCCCCCTGGACGTCTCACTAATATTATAAATGCGAAAGTATGGATGTTTGTTTGTTTGTCAGTTTATTTGTTTGTTTGTTTGTTCCGCTTTCACGCCGAAACTACAAACGGATTTGGATAAAATTTGGTAGGTAGATAGATAAAGCACTCGGCTAACACATAGGATACTTTTTATCTCGGAAAACTTAAGGGTTCCCGTAGGAATGCTTAAAAACTCAAAATGTTCACTTCGTCACTAGATGGCGCTATCTTAACATTTTATTTCTTTCTGGACACAATTCTGAAGCCCACGCGGACGAAGTCGCGGGCGGAAGCTAGTACGATAATATTTGTTTTCATGACGTTTTATCTGGGTCATGTAACTTTGAATATTTTTTATCATATATTTCGATCGCTCAATTTGCCACCCCTCTGGACGTTCCTTGACCTTAGGTAATTTTTTTACCTTCAGTTTAGAGATGCTTCTCTCACAGCTGGCACTGCTAATGGCAGTTGTTAAAAATATTGTTAACATTATGATAATATTTGGTAAACACTCTTCAAGTTTATAATATATTTTAGTAAGCCCAGGTAGCCAGACATAATTATGTATCTCTTTTTTAAAGTCTGGGTCTGTTGCAGCTACAAAATTACGAAGAAGTACACGCTCAAGTTAGAACTCTTCACTATTAGTAATATCTTGAGGAGCTTGATCTAAGTCCAGTTCATCGAGGCCTAATAATACTAGGTAAAAAAATGTGGCGCTCGCCGCCCCTATCCATGTGCCGCTCGCCGCCCCTGTCCATATGCCGCCCGGGGCCATGCCCCCCCCGCCCCCCCCCCCACGCTACGCCACTGCATCACTCACCTTCGATTTCTGACGATATCGTGATCATGGCTGAGACCTTGGAGGACCTAGGCGCGATGCTCGAAGGACTCAGTAAAGCCTCCCAACAAGTGGGTCTTAAAATGAACATGGATAAGACGAAAATCATGTTAAACGTCCGTGTTACACCCACTCCTCTGAAGGTTGGAGACTCTACACTTGAAGTTGTTGACGAGTATGTATACCTGGGACAAACAGTCCAGTTAGGCAGGTCCAACTTCGAGAAAGAGATCAATCGCCGAATCCAACTCGGCTGGGCAGCTTTCGGGAAGCTTCGCAATATCGTCACGTCCAAAATACCGCAGTTTCTCAAGACTAAAGTCTTTGACCAGTGTGTGTTGCCAGTGATGACATATGAATCCGAGACATGGTCGCTTACTATGGGCCTCATAAGAAGGCTCAAAGTCACCCAAAAGGTGGAGCGCGCTATGCTTGGTGTTTCTCTCCGTGATCGAATCAGAAATGAGGAGATACGTAGGAGAACTAAAGTTACCGACATAGCTCTCAGAATCGCTAGACTTAAGTGGCAGTGGGCAGGGCACATAGCTCGTAGAACAGATGGCCGTTGGGGCAGTAAAGTTCTCGAGTGGCAACCGCGCACCGGAAGACGCAGTGTGGGCAGGCCTACGACTCGGTGGACCGACGACCTGGTGAAGGTTGCGGGAAGCCGCTGGATGCGAGCCGCACAGGACCGGTCAGTGTGGAAATCCTTGGGGAAGGCCTTTGTCCAGCAGTGGACGTCTTTCGGCTGATAGATAGATAGATAGATAATAAACCTATCATAAATGAGATCATCAATTATCATTGATTATCTAAAATAAAGTAATGAAAACAAAATTAAACAATTTCTGTTAACTTGGCAGTAACCTAAATAGAAACAATCACTCTCTGAGATCACATGCATAAAAGTAGTCCTTATTGGAAAATATAACAAATGAAAATAATTTAACAAATTTAATCCAGGTAAATTAATATATGGCAGTTTGCCATTCTTCTTTCCGAATAACGGCGAGCGCTCACGCAGGAATCGCAAAACCAGTTGTGCCGTGGGGATTTTTTTTTTGGTAAGGCTCAACCAGTTGAGCCTCGCAGTTGAGCCTCGGGTAATAAACGCCTTCTTTTGGGTGCGTTCCCGCAAGATGCGTTTGATGAAATATGTTAAAAACATTTTTTTAGATTTTTTTAAAAATAATTGTAATACTGTCTTTTAATATTTAAATGATATTTAATGTGATGAAATAAATAAACTCGTTACCACTATGAATCAAATATTGTATAAAATTCGTTTACTAGTCAGTTCAAATGTCTTTAAAAATAATCGAATATTCGAATATTCGTAAACATTATTCGAATATTAAAATGAGGCGAATATTCGAATTATTCGAATATTCGAATATTCGATTGCAGGCCCTAATTGTGAACCATCAGGACCTTAGCCAATTATTGCAATTTATTTATTTGCCAATTATTGAAGAGCGTATAAAAATTGCAATATCAATACGACATGGATGGATGGAAACTCTAGTCTGGCCATCCAAAGCGTGTCCTGGGTTTTTAAATTTGAGAATGAGATGAAATAAAATAATATTATTATTATTATTTTATATACATTTGGGCTACTCTGACCACTTCGCGCTAGGCGAAGTAGCAGGAACTGCTCCAGCAGAAGCATAGTCGTCTGCTCGTCAGTGCGACGAGGAGAGAATGCGTCGTTTATTATTATTATCTGTAGCTGAATGTCGCAAACATTCTTCTTCGCCGCACACGCTTCTATCTCTCTCTCTTATCGTTTCTTTATATTAGGTGATAAAAAAGTGCGCTTGTGAAAGGGTTACTCAGAATCTCAAACTTTTTTTAAAATTTAAACGCACGTTTTTTAACACTTAATATAAAGAAACGATAAGAGAGAGAGAGAAGAAACGATAAATAAAATGTTACCCTCTATTTGTATTTTATATTAATTTAAAAGATAAACTATCATTTAAATAGGATCCTTAAAGATCTAGTGAGGAGAAAAAAATTGGTATAAATAATAAAAGTGGCAGGCGACAGCTAGTGACAATAAATACAATATTTGATAAAACTAAATTCTCGTATTTTATATTCTCGTACTTATTTGTATTCTTTAATGTTTTATAAAAAATTGGCTCGTAATTGTGAAAGTTGGCGTCCCACAGGCCAGCATTTCGATCTGTATAAATAAATCAAATCTTTTTGGAAAGAACCACCACCAAAGTAGCTTTATCTTAATAACAATAACGATTGTGTAAAACCGTTACGGTAACTAGAGTCTAACAAATGAAAGCGTAACCTGAGAAAGCGCGGCAAATTCAAAAAATCTTCATGTGGTATCACCAACCTATAATAGGAAATATATATTTAATACTTGTGTGATAAATCTTTATTAAAATATATTTATACTAGTTGAAATTACAATTAACGATTCGCTTTTTACAATTTTATTAACTCCTTGAACATCTTGTTTATAAATATAAACATAAAAACAGTCTACTTCATTAACTGATTTTGATAATCTGCAGTTTATTTCTGCACTGAAAAATCTGAAATTACCAGAAAATCTATCATTTACGAACGGCCATTACAAATAATATAATTATATCATTTCTTACGCTCAACAATACAATAAATAATAAACATGAATATTCAGCCAACAAGTATCAATAATTGGCAGTCATACTAATATTCAATGACAGCCTCTGACAGCTTCTTTTTGTTGCCATGTAAAAACTTTAAATAAAAGGCCAGGTTACGCTTTCATTTGTTAAACTCTAGTACAGTTTATAGTGATGAAACAATTACAATATTAATTACAATTATTGAAATTTAAATTGGTTTTTATCATATTGAGTGATAGCGTTTTAATAAAAGTTCATGGATTTTTAAAAGACTATCTATTAAAAATTAAAGTACGAGACCTCAAACACGACACAATATGACCCGTCAAAACCTAAAAGCTATATGTTTTATGTCGTTTAACATTAAAAACTCAAAAAAAAACAGCGTTTTTAGGTTTTCTTTAATTTTTCATTTTGTATTAACCGTGCTGTTGAGAAGAGTCTTTCGGAAGTCGGAAAAAAGTGGTAATAGTAATTGTTGAATCATTTCCGTAAACGTAACAATTACAATTAATTGTTAGAATGCCAATAATTGCCAATTACAATTTATTGTAATTGTTTCATCACTAATATTTTATTATACTCTGACTGAATAAATATTTTTATAAGTTTCTGTTAATTTAAAACGGATGTATTTAACTTTACCTCAATTTATTCCCGTTTTCTCCAGCAAATTTTGCCTTTGTTCCGCCAAAAATACTGATTGTGCACCATAATATGCTCACTAAAATATTTCCTTATGAGCACCTATTTAATAACTGTTGCAAATTTGTAAAAATAATAATACACCTTTTTATTAATGAAGCTTTATTATTTTTAGTGTTACTTCAAACAATTTACTGCAAAATATATTTTAATCAAACACTAAATAAATACCAATGTAGTTTTATATATCAAAATTAAGTACAATATAAAATGTAATGTTTACCTTAATGTTTCGTACGCGGATGTGTAGCTGTGCGGTGGAAATGTGTGGGGGTTTCCACCAAACATGTGCGAGGGCGTCAAAAACATTTTCAGTAAAATAAATGTATTTTTAGAAGTAATTTTGCAGGAAAGGCATTATTTGTTAGTCAAAGTCAAAAGTCAAAATATTTTTTATTTAAGTAGATGCTGTACGCATACTTTTAAATCGTCTTTTTTTCTACCTAGTACAGTTCCTACCACGCGGAACTTGTACACTTGTTATTCAATAATAACTATTTGAGTAACATAAAAGTTGTACAGAACCGTTTTAAATGTGGTTCCGGTTCCAGGATGCGTATTAGATATTTTGTGTAACAATTTGGAATATTGGTGCACAATCAGTATTTTTTTGTGAAAGAATAATATAGCTACTGTTAGAATAGAATATTTGCTGCGCAGTAGAATAAAAAAGTGTTATATCTTGGTGATAATTTTGAACTTGTTTGGTGTAACGCATTTTGTTGGCGGAGTAGTTTAATTGTAGCAAAATAATTTAAAGGGTTTAAGAGTAATATTTAAGAAAGACCGTACAAAGGTGTACCCTTAGATTTTTGGTGAACGGTTAAAAATTATCCATTTAAAACCTTTCGAAAGCTTCATTACGCCTATTCACTTTTGCTTTTAAATTATTGCTATTAATAAGGTAATATTATCCACTCGGTTTTACATTACAATTACAAAAATATCGATCTATCATTCATTCATTCAGTGGGGGAATATGATACTACTACTGACAACATTATTCAAGTGTCATTGAAATATTTGAAAACATATCGCCATATTTTTCTTATTTGACGTTTAGTTGTATAGATTCGCTTAGTAGGAGGGAGACAAATATAGTATCACTTTCACATAACTTCTTGTTTCAAAGCCACATCCTAGTTTTTGTTACTTGACTCCACTTTTTCATGGAAGCAGTCTATGTGATTGCGGCTCAAGGTTATAAAACTCTTTGGGTAAATAGGGTTCCTAAATCCGTCAGTCAATCTTCCATTCCCTTTTAACCTAACTCGCTAAATCTGAGAGCAAATCCGTCAAGTTGGAAACTACACAAACAACAGGAACAATTTAGAAGAATTGCCTATCGTTATATATTTCTTTCAACTGAGTTGCCATTATTAAGGTCGTGTTGCAACCTGCTATTTTATATTCTGAAGGTGAGGAGAGAAATTTTGACAAGTTCATTTTGAGTTTTGCTGGTCAGGGTCCGGGGGGCCCTTGAGCTTGAGGGTACCGGGGTGCACAGTACAGCTATGCCCCTGCAATAGGGCAATTAATTAATTAATCCATTATTAGACAAAGGTCTCCTCCAAGGATTTCTACACCGTACGGTCTTACGCTGCTCGCATCCAGCTACTTTCCGCAACTTTCACCAGCTCATAAAACATTTAGCTGTTAGTCTTCCTAAAATAAATAAATTAAAATAAATAAATCGGTCCACTGAGTGGGAGGCCTGCCTATGGTACGTCTTCCGATGCGCGGACGCCACTATAGAACCTTAATACCCAACCGGCCGCGGTCATCTATTCTACAAGCTATGTGCCCCACCTGCTGCCACTTCAGTTAAGCGATTACCACCCATTACCATGTATTAGTGGAGTGTGCCCGAATCCGGTCACAACGACGGCTTCTAGAGATAGACTGAAGCCGATATAAAACCCTACAATGTTGGTTACTTCAATGTTATTTTATCAAACCCTACATCAAAATTAGCTGTCAAAGTATATTTGTTTATGATTAAATTATTTAAGCTTAGGCTGTAAGTTTAATAATATTGTATCAGGGCTGGCATAGTTGGTCAGCGACTTAAGCTCTTTATGCTAATAAAGATAAAAAAAAACCTTAATTCCCCCACCGGCCGCGGTCATCTATTCTACAAGCTATGTGCCCCACTTACTGCCACTTCAGTTAAGCGATTCTGTGAGCTATGTTGGTTAATTTAGTTTCCGACGTATCTTCTATTTTCTGATTCCATCATTAATCTTAATAACTATCTTTATTTGTTAGTTCTATCTCATCTTAATGTAATGCCTTAACGCCTCAACCAATCATGACCAAATTTTGCATACATTTCGCATACATTGAATGTAGAAAGACATAGACTACTACTACTGTCTACTATTACTATTATCTTTTATCGTGATAGCTCAAGTTTTTCCCGTGGAAACCAACAAAAAGTAACAGTAACAAGTAACAGTCTAGCAATTATTAGAAAAAAGGACGTTGAGACAATATAGTTTTCCTCCGCTCCTGTATATGCTTTACACACTCAAAAGCCTATCCTTTCTGAGGTTTTCAGAATGATGAAGATATCCTTACCTCGATGGCTATGCTCACTGTTACAAAGTTAATCTATTGATGGTTTAACTTCAGCATCGAGAACAATTTTTTTCCTCCAGTAACGTAATATTTTGTTTATCTTGAGGAGAAGGAAAACTCCGAAATCAAACCCGGCACGGGGTCTCCGTCAGACACAAGTAAGGTCCAACTCGAAAACGTGGCAGGCTCCTGCAGCCGACCTGACTCCGCACGTAGTGCTTCGCATCTCCTGCGGGTATAGTCAGTTAGGCCGAGAGGGTGGCGCAGGTCTTGGGCAACCTTGCACTTCCTTAATTGCGTCCCAGGCGATGCAGTGTCTGTGAAGAGGAAACTTCACTCGCGTCAGCTCAGCTGCGTGTAAAACAACACGGGGAGTGGCAGTCACCAGTTA
This sequence comes from Coleophora deauratella, assembly GCA_958295455.1. NCBI lineage: Eukaryota > Metazoa > Arthropoda > Insecta > Lepidoptera > Coleophoridae > Coleophora > Coleophora deauratella. The sequence goes on along the minus strand of OY282416.1, from coordinate 2,960,064 downwards.
TAAGTCCGCACAGATAGGCGTAAGTGCGGGCGCTAGGGATCACTTTCGACAGTGGGAGGGTCCATCGTAGGCCCACTGATCAGCTATCGCCCGCTTAAGCTGGGCAGCCCCCGGCCATTAAGGTACTGATCCGCCTCGGTGCTGGTTTGTTCCTTTAGATAGATTTCGATAGATAGATAGATAGACACATTTATTCCAAGACAAAACACAGTTCACATACAAATATCAGAGGTATAGTTTGACAGAATTCTTATAGGAAACGTACAAACTAAAAGATAAGGTGAAAACTAGAAACTAAAATATTGTATAAATATTATGACCTGTGCCAAGCCTAGGAAAAGGTACTGACTCAGCATTTGTTGTAGGTGGTACACATACAACGCTGATATTCTGCCAGCACCTTTGCCTGCCTGCGTACCAAGACGGCTTTACATAAACAAAACAAAAATATACCAATAAACATTAATGAAAACTTAAGGCTAAGAAAAAGACATAACAAAGAGTCAGTTTCCTCCTAAATAAGTCAGGCATAAAACGACAGCATAGTACACAATCAAAAACAAGCGTAATGTTGTATGAAACAGAATGTACCTATATAAAATAACTATTTAAACAACTAGGCAAACCTAAAGGTTATTTGCATTGCTTTACAATAAAGAGTTAACAAACAAACAAATCAAAAACCACAAACAGTACTCAATTCTTCTACTAAATAAGTATTAAAGTAAAATTATATCCGTTTACATAAAAATAAAGGGAAAAGGGTATTGTCCTACAGCTTAGGGTAGTAGCGTAGCTTTAGGGTGTAGGGAACACTAGCCTTCAGCTAGACGATCGGCGCCGTTATGATCCACACCTGTGAATAAGCAGTCCAAAAATAGAACATCAAAACCACTATTATCCATGCGCCTTGCGACATGGAATGTCCTTACGATGAGGACAGGTCTCCCGGACACCTGTGAAGACTCACAATACGCACAAGACCTGCGTAAAACTGCTGTCATTAACTAGGAGTTGAGCAGGCTGAACATCGCTGTCTCAGCCCTCCAAGAAACCAGACTTCCTGACGAAGGTTCCATTCGCGAATCTCACTACACCTTCTACTGGAAGGGCAAGAGCTTGACTGACAAACGCGAGCATGGTGTTGGCTTTGCGGTCCGAAATGATCTCCTGTCATCTATGGAGGCCCCCCGGGGTATTTCGGAACGTCTGATGGTGTTGTGTTTGCGCAGTAAATGCGGCTTCGTTACTATTATCTCCGCCTATGCACCAACACTGCCCTCATCTGAGGAAGCCAAAAACCAGTTTTACCACCAGCTCGCCGAGACGATACGCGGGGTGAACCCTGCCGACCGACTCTACATCTTGGGCGACTTTAACGCTCGTGTCGGACAGAACAAATCTGCGTGGCCCGATTGCATTGACGACCATGGTATTGGGAACTGTAACGAAAACGGCCAGCGTTTACTGGAGCTCTGCTCCAAACACCTGCTGTGCATTACCAATACCTTCTTTAAGGGCAAATTATCACGCAAAGTGTCCTGGAAGCACACCCGCTCCGGTCATTGGCATCAGTTAGACCTTGTCCTTGCCAAGAAGACTGACTTGCGTGAGACTCTCCACACACGGACATACCACAGTGCCGATTGCGACACCGACCACTCCCTCGTGGCGTCACGGGTCGCCATTGTCCCCAAAAAAATCCACTCAACGAAAATCCCCGGTAAGAAGAAATTAAATCTTCCAAAGACTAGGGACAACGAGTCAGTTCAGGTTTTTGCGGACATGGTTAAATGTGCAACCGCCTCTTGGGATGTGGATGCGCCTTTATGTGAGGAATGGGACAACATCAAAAGCCTCCTCACAGAGACAGCTACCAAGGCTTTCGGCCATCAGAAAGCCAAAACCCAGGACTTGTTCGCTGAGAATTTTGAGGAACTCAGACCTTTGCTCGATTCAAAGCGCGAAGCTGCCCTGAAGCACCGTACAAATCCCTGTCCTAAAACGCGACAAGACGTCCAGTCTGCAAAAGCAGCTCTACAGCGTAGCGCGCGTCACTTTGCAAACTTGTACTGGACCGAGTTATGTCACAGTATTCAAGCGTGCGCAGATACGGGTAATTTTAGCGGTGTGTACGCAGGCATCAAGCGGGCCCTTGGACCCGTGCCTAAAAAGACAGCCCCTCTTAAAGAAGCGGATGGCTCCGTTATTACGGACAGTCAACGTCAACTAGAACGATGGGTGGAACACTACACCAGTCTGTAGTCGGTACCAGTCGACATTAGCTCAGAGGCTGCAGAATGCATGCCCAAACTGGGAACTTGTAGCGAGTTAGATGACACCCCCACTGTAGAGGAACTCTCCAAGGCTGTCAAACAGCTTAAGCGCGGCAAAAGTCCTGGAAGTGACGGAACCCATGCCGAAATCATTAAACTTGAGTGCTTGCTACCTATTCTGCACAATCTATACTGGGGAAATGCTAGGAGGCAGGTCAGGTGCCACAGGATATGCACGACGCGAACATTGTCACCCTTTACAAAGGGAAAGGTGACCGCGGTGACTGCAACTGCTACCGCGGAATATCCCTTTTGAGCATTGTAGGCAAGTTATGTGGACGTGCAATCTTAGGAAGGCTCCAAAAACTTGCAGATCGCGTGTATCCCGAATCTCAATGTGGCTTCCGTGCACAGCGCTCAGCAGTAGATATGGTGTTTACACTTCGCCAAATACAGGAGAAGTGTAGAGAGCAGAATACACCTCTGTTTGTCGCGTTCGTAGATCTTAACAAGGCCTTCGACACCGTCAGCAGAGAGGGACTCTACATTGCACTCGAGAGCATAGGGTGTCCGCCAAAACTTCTGAGCCTCGTTAAGTCCTTTCACGAGGATATGAAAGGCGCTGTGGTCTTTGACGGCAATACATCTGAGCCGTTCGATATGCGCAGAGGTGTTCGCCAAGGCTGCGTGTTGGCTCTTACCTTGTTCGGTATCTTTTTCTCGTTGCTTTTAAAAGTAGCTTTCGGCGATGATCAACAAGGTATCCACCTTCACACGAGGACTGATGGGAAGCTCTACAATACCTCGCTTCTCAAATCCAAGCGATTTCGCGAGGATCTTTTCGTAGACAGTCTTCTTTTTGCCGATGACGCAGCCTTTGTGGCTAGTTCCATTCACGAGCTTCAAACCATGATAGACAAATTTGCCCGAGCCTGTGACCTATTTTCCATGTCTATCAATGCCAAAAAGACGGTAGTACTATCGGAAGGAAGTGTGGAGACACCGAATATACAGCTGGGGGGCACTCCTCTTGAAGTGGTCAACAAGTTTTGCTACCTATGTTCAACCGTGTCGAACAATCTCTCGCTTGATGCGGAGATCGATATCCGTATCGGCAAAGCGGCAACCATGTTTGGGAAGCTTAGTACAAGAGTGTGGGATAACAAACATCTCACAATAAAAACTAAGATGATCGTGTATCAACCATGCATCTTGAGCATACTCTTGTACGGAGCTGAAACCTGAACATCGTACGCAAAACAGGAACGTCGACTGAACACCTTTCATATGCGTAGTCTACGTGCCATCTTAGGCATAACATGGGAGGACAAGGTCACTAACAAAAGGGTCCTGGAGGTTGCACAGCTGCCTAGTCTTACCGCCTTGCTTAAACAAAGGCGTTTGCGGTGACTGGGGCACGTGCACCGGATGGAGCCATCTCGTTTACCGCGGCGTGTCCTGCTAGGTGCAGTAGCGAATGCAAAAAGATCAGTTGGCCGGCCGTTGCTACGCTTTAAAGACTGCACCAAGCGCGACATGGACGCATTCAAAATCAAACTAGAGGGCTGGGAGAAGCTCGCTGAAAACAGGAACGAGTGGCGTTAACGTGTGGCGGAAGGGCGCAAAACACACGACGAAACTTGGTTCAGTGTACTGGCTGACCGGAGGGACAAAAGGCATCGAAACAGCAACAATCTACCTGCCGTTCCATATCCCTGCTCCAAATGTGGAAAAGTATGTCACTCCCGTATTGGCCTATACCTATAGTCACCAAAAAAGATGCCTTGCAGCAGACACTGCTTAAACCGTCTGTTACAGACGTATAAGGCCTATGATGATGTTTATCTTATCAAAATTTAATTTAACATCAGTGAACTTGACGGGATAAATATCAGTAGTGACTAGAACCACAACGGCCACCACACTTTCCAGATATGGATGGACAATCTGCTCGCAGCGCTTAGCTGTACCCAGGTCCAACATTTTTACCTTCGACCTTTAAAAAAACAGTTAGATATATAGGTTAATAGTGATTTGAGGAGTGACATATTTCTGAACGGCTACCATTTTAAAATAATTTCATCAAAATACACATTCAATCTGCATCGCATACAAACGTTCAATACATAACATCTGAGTATAGAACATCCTAAAATTTGCAACTTTTCCTAGATTCACCTAGTTTGACTTGAGTGGTTTTTTTATGCAGACAAGGGTGTTTTTTTCACTTGATATTGGATGATTTTTCTCTGATTAAGGACATACTATTTATTCCTTAGATTGTTATATTAATTATTTTATGTATAATTATCTACCTAATTCTGTTTCCAATTATTTGAGGTCGACTCAGGATGTGTTCTCCTGAATATTCATCCATCCCTTTTACCTATCATCTGAGTATTCCCCTCTTTCCTATCATATCATTTCACACAATCTGTCTTCTTCTTCCTTTGCTTTCCTCTTCCCACAAATCATTCAGCACCCTTCTTAGTCACATGACTTCCGTCCCTCCTAACTAATACGCTTGATCCTTATCTTCCTTATTTCGGCTATAAACTATAACTACAGCAAGGGTATTCTGACATGCCCTAAGTGCAGCCGCACATTTCGTGCCAAGATTGGCTAAATCAGTCACATCCGAGCGCATGAGAGGATGGAGCAACGGGACACCTGCACCTGAGCCAGAAATTGCTGTGGTCGCTGTAGCCGAAATAGGCTAGGACCATCATCATCATCATTCCTTAAGACTGACCAGTATAATATTAAGCTTTCATGTATCAGGAAATTCAGTTTCAAAATTGTATGCAGAGGAACAATATAATGTAAGTATAAATGTTGAGGTGAATACTCAACTGAAAATTGCTGCAACTTTAAAACATCTGTACCGCAATCATGTTTTTTTTTTTACCACGCATGCGCTAGGTAACATCTGAATGAATGTTTTGTAATTTTCTTCATGAAGTAACCACAAGCATCCAACTCATTTATTTACATGATGTAATATTTTACTTATTAATCCAATAGGTTACTAAACCAAGGGTAATATTTTTTTTTATTATTACGATATTAGCTGAAAGTCACGTAGTGTTAGACAATTATATGGAATAGCATAAGGAGACATCGATTATAAATACAAAAGCAAGTGATCCTAGAATATTATTCTTGTCTATACCACAACAAACAAAAGTACTTCTAACCATCATGGCCTTCAAAACTTTCTTCGTGATTTGTGCTTCAGCATTACTAGTTCAGGTAAAAATAGAGTATGTTTTTCTTTTAATCGAATCTTATAAAGTCATTGTAATATCTACGAATTTAAAAAGATACGTTGAGTCCAAAAAAAAATTAAAGCGTTCTTAAAAACTACTCAAACAGCAGTGTAAACTGTTAAAAATCTTTTAAGTGTGAGATACAGACTCTTGTCTGATAAATCTTACATTGCTTCTGAAACGAAAACAATATGAAAATATCAGATAGTTTTCAGCTCATTAAAAATATTTTACATGGCAAAAGCTAACCCTCTACCAAATCAAATGTGGCTTTACGCAGTGTACCATCTCGTTCTAAACTCCGAAATACGAGAACCAATTTGTTATCGCCAATTTAAAATCATAAAGTTCTAACCCTAAACCCTTTTATTTACAGAGCATATCAGCACAATGTAATAATGCCAATATTGCAGTTGGTTCTGGATATGCCTTGAACAGCTGCGGATGCGGTGGCCCTGGAGTTAGCACTGCTGGCATAGGCCTTGGAGCAGCTGGACTAGGTCTATCTGGTCTTGGATACAGTGCATCAGGTGGTGCTTTAACTGTCTCCAGCCGTTCACCCATAGCTCCTACCGGTCTCTACGTCGTTTCTGATAATGTGATCAACGGACCCATCACTGTATCAGGGGCGCTGCCATTCTTAACTGCTATAGGGTTGGAAGGTCAGGTGGCATCTGGTGGTTCAGCTGGAACCCAATACGGCTGTGGAAATGGCAATATTGGCATTATCAGCGAGAACGTTGCCCCAGCTGGTAACCTTGGATTGGGAGTAGGTCTTGGATATGGTCAAGGAGTCGGTTATGGTGCAGGTGCTGGATTGCCTGCTGTATATGGACTTGGCGCTCCTCTGGCTGCTGCCCCTGGTGTTTGTGGAAGAGGAATCTACTAAATAAATTCTAAACATTGTTGTTAAGATTATGATGTTTTCTCGTTTAATAAATTTTAAATGTGCCAGTATTAAATTAATATTTTTTTTACTTATTGGATCTTGTCTCTGGTATTGGGTTCCAGTCAGAGACAAGATATATCAAATATATATTCCTGATTATCAATAACAAGAGGTGTGTAACTTTAAAAGAAATTGTGAAATTTCTATCTCCAAGGATGGAATAGTTTCCTTCCGCTTGTAACTACCACATCCCGGGCAAAAGATCACTTCCCAAAAACTTTAACGGTACTGTTACGTAGGCCGCTAGGAAAATTTTGAGATTAAGTACTTTAACCAGAGGTTTTTTCAAAATAATTTCCAGCACTGGCAATACATTTCTCCATACGCCGAAACCAGTAATTAAAAATATGCTCCCATGTTTCGTTTGGGATTTCTGCACAAGCCTTGTTCCAAGCCGCAATTAAGTCCGCGTCGCGTCGCTGGAAAAACGTCGTGCTTTCATAGCCTCCTTCACAATGGGCAGCAAACCAAAGTCACAGGGCGCAAGATCTGGGCTATATAGAAGATGTTCCAGCAGCGTCAGCCCCGATTTCTTTATAAATGCTCGTGTTGTCTCAGCCCGATGTGCCGGTGCATTCTCATGGTGCAGATGCCATGTGTCCAACCGCGAATTCGTACGTAGCTTTTTAAGCTCTACAATTAATTGAGGTAGACAAACTTCTGTGTGCCATTGAGCGGTGACTATCTTCTGCTCATCCAGGGTAATACTTTAAATAACTCCTCTTTTACTAAAAAAATACCACCACCATTTTCTTCTTCACCGATCGTGACTGTTTTACTGTAGTTGGCATTTCTTCATTTTCAAACACCCACAGTTTATTTTAGATTTACTTTTCGTATCGTAGTAGTATAGCCAAGACTCGTCACCTGTTACTATACTATTTACATACTGTGTCTTCCCGTGGCCAAACAATTTTAGCATATTTTTGCACCATTTGATGCGACACTCTCTTTGGCCGTCAGTCAAATTGTGGGGTACCCAAAGCATACACAGCTTCTTTACTTTGAGGTGGTCATGAAGAATACTGCGAATGGCTGGTGCATTAAGGTGCAAGATTTCCTGTATCTGCCTGTAGGTTATATATCTGTCTTCTTTAATTAGTTTCTCTACAGCGGCTATGTTTTCTGGAGTAACCACCTCGCGTGGCCGCCCTGACCGTAGATCATCATATAAGCTAAAGTATTCACGTTCAAATTTTTTGTACCACCGATATACACTGCTACGACTTGGTGCTGTCTCTTGGAATACAGACTGCATTTCACTAATACAATCATCAGCAGTTTAACCGCGCTTGAAATTTTACAAGATTATCACACGTAAGTCGCGACGCGTCAACTCCGACATCTTGGGGTAAACAAAAATTATTTAAAACAAATTTAGAAAACGCACGAGATGTTTCTTGTTACCAATAAGCATGTTAAGACATGCACTATAAAATTACACAGTATGGTGTAGTTCGGCTAACGTGTATGAATACACATAACGTGTACGTACTTATATTTTTATACTTACATTTATATCAAATACTCAAGCCTATAATCCCTTGAAGCTGTGAAAAAATCAACCTTCTATGCCAACGCAATTAAGAAATACGGCCGTTTATGCCGCAAATTTTGACACTTAAGAGTAATAAAGGAAAAGTCCGAAAATCATATTTTTTAACATCACAAAAAATTGTGATAATTTTCTTTACTTGTGCTACAAGACATTGCTTCTTGCCAAATTTCATGATTCTAGGTCAACGGGTAGTACCCTATAGGTTTTGATTCCCATGCGAATGTCCAAATATGCGGCATAAACGGCCATATCTCTTGATTGCGTTGGAATAGAAGTTTGATTTTTTCACAGCTTTAAGGGATTGCAGGTTTGAGTATATTTGATATTTTCAACTTTCTACCTCCTTGCGTTCCTGAGAAAAAGGGCCTTGACAGATAGACAGACCGACGGAGAGACGGACAACAAAATTATTCTAATAAGGGTTCCTTTTTCCTTTTGAGATACGAAATGAAATAAATATAATAAAAGAGCTAAGATCAAATTAAATAAAAGAGCTGGTATTTCTAAGTATGAAAAAAGAAAAAAAAATCACGGAAACAATTTAATTAAAGCTTGATGTCATTAAAATGTATTATCACTGATAATGTAAATGACAGGAGAAACGTTAACGACAAACGTGACGAAAGATTAGAAGGACGAGGGATGAAATGGGGTAGGACATTATAAAGAAAGGATTGTAAATTACGGCAATTAAAAAAGATATGGTCAGTGTATGGTTCCCTCATCGAAGCCACATTTGCAGAGAGAACTCTCACCCTTATTTTTACCAAATGAACGGAAAATTAAATGAAATATTTATTTATGCAAGAAACACGTACTGTGTGGCACAGGGGAGCAAGAGTGTTCGATTTGTGGCAACATCCTATCGCATCGCCACAAACTAAAGCTAGATCGTTATATCGAAAGTTTTTTCGCACTACGCACATATACCTATAACTTTCAACCATCAACGGTTGGACCACGGCCGGTCCCCAGGTATATCACCTTGCCTAGCGGAGGAACCTCCCTTTCTCGCCGAAGAGCAGTCATCACACAGTTCCTTCAGGTGTGACCCCAGACGCTGAAAATCCTTGGCGCAACCTTCGACATCACACTCCTCAACAACCCTGCAGTTGGTAATGCAAGCCGCAGCAGCACAGCAGTCCAGTACATCGAAATTAACCAGGACCAACGCAAGCCGGTAATAGAGCTTCCTGGCCCTGCTATTTCACTCCGAAACCCATCAGGTTCGCAACCCATCGACGCCGTATCGTACACCATGGAACCTGCGAGCTTCACTCTTCAGGCAGCAAGTTGTCGGTAGCCACGCTGAGCATGCGCTCCACGTCGCCTGCTTCACTTGCACCGCCTGAACCTCCTCGTCCCGACTCACCGTGAACTCAAGTAGAATACTGCGGCTGACGTTCTGAACTCACCGCAGACGCTGCATCGTGACGAACATCGTCGTACCGCCGCCGTACGCATGCACACACACTGGACCGCCAACTCAAAACGGATCGACCTCTGATCTTGGAGCCCCCTCCCCAGTGAAGTGGCGACTTTATTTATCATCCTTATTTTGTCTTTTTTTTTACCCTTAATTGGTAAACCCTTGCTATTGGCAATATCACATGTACCTTAGCACCTTCTCAATATAATATTACTTACTACTCTAACAAAATGAATGGCTGTTTCCATGATTTAAACAATACAAATACATATTCCAGAATTACAAGTTACAAGTTATTACAAGTTTAATAAAAAGACAACATTTAATGTTTTACTGAAAATTGGCATGTAGGCAAGCAGTGCTTTAATAAACAATGACAATTAATTTAGCAAAACGAATAAGTATTTCTTATATTGAGGTACCTAACCTTTTAGTCGAAGGAACAATCACTATCCGGCGGATGTTAACCGTTGGGGAGTTAAGTGTTAAGATAAATAATAAACTACAGTCCACTAAATACGTTTATAAAATCACCAAAAATCGTACTCAGATAGATATTTATTACATGTTTAATTTTTAGTTCATACAAATATCGTAATGAGTATCGCAAGGACTGTCTTGTTCATTAATTCAAAAATGTTTAGAACAAATGTAGTTTGGGATTCGATCACATTCTGGTTTGGCCATACAACTTCCATTCTCATCCATACTCATCTATAGTTTATTCATTGTCTACGCTATAACTATCATCTATCCCTTTCTCGCACACACTTAAAATATTTTCATTCGTCATCTGGTCTTCGCTCTCAACGCGCATAAAGCTTATAAAAATAAATACCTAAAAACCATCCACATAACCTCTTAAAATTCGCTAAATTCGCGGCGCTCTTTTCCTTTTCGGCCAAAGTGTTCCTTCGATAGCTACGCCAGGATCATCAGGTGAGTCGGTCACGCACACCATCTACCATACAGTCCACTACATCCACCAAATTCCTTCATTTTTTTCCTTCACGTAATGCAAATGGACTGGATTGAATTCGATTGGAATTTGTAAGTATCTCTCAGTCAATACTCCCATTCAAAGCATAATTTATGTCTGTTCAAGGACGCATTATCCATGCAAAACCCAATAGTAAGATAGTGACAAGTGGTTCTCTAATATGTACGGTCTCGTAGTCCGAAACGTTTACATAATGTAACATAGATAACTGCGCAGATAAAGTACTGCTTTGTAGCCTAGTCACCATCAAACTATCAAGTTTTTAATTCAACTTATTTCACACAAGCTCAATAAAACAACAACTACTTTTTCAATATAAAAAAATTTAATAATTAACCTATATATCTACTAATTATGTACTTAATAGTTTCTAGCATTTTGACACCCACACTGTCCTCTTATTGTCACAGTACCAAAAGCTGGCACATTTCCGCTAAACTGCACCAGACCTAGCGCAGGTACGTGTCCTGTCAATGATGTAGATCCTGACACGGGTAGTTCACCTATCACAACTACTTCACCGTTGCCGTTGCCTCCGTACGCACCAGCTATATTTCCGTATGCACCAGCTACATTTCCATACGCACCAGCTACATTTCCGTACGTACCAGCTACATTTCCGTACGCACCAGCTACATTTCCGTACGCACCAGCCATGTTTCCGTACGAATTAGCTAAGTTTCCATACTTCCCAGCCGCACCAAGTCCTATGTTTCCGTACCCTCCAACCTGTCCAGGGTTACCTTTATTTAAACCAGGACCATAAGGTAAACCACCGCAGCCAAGCCCTGACAAATTATTACCAATAGATCCGGTGCCAGCATTCTGGCCGTATGTAATCTGAAATAAATAACAGAATAAAAAAATATAATACATATAAAAATAGCAAATTGTATTCTAAATAGAAAAACGGATGTAATCGTACCTCAACTAAATAAGCTTGCATGCAAAGAGCAGCAAATAAAACAAAAGACAACATTTTTCAAAAAATATATAAAAATACAACAAGGAGTATCTTATAAAATAATACGCTGATAATGAATAAATATTAATGTTACTTACCTTTTTTATACTAGACTTAAGAAAGTTATGTAATAATTAGATTTTATGGTGATAAAACAGTCAGCAACAACTGATAATTAATACTCAATTCATTACATAATTTTCTGTTTAAATCGATTACATGCTATGTTAACTTATGTTAAGATAATTATGTAATAATTATTATGAATGCATTTTATAATAACAATAAAATAATATCAGTAAATGATTGCATAGATATAGAGTAAAAGGTACCTATAAATTATCGTGTTTATACTATATTGTATTCGTTAATGATTCGTTAGCTTTCGAAGAAGTTGTTTGGAAAAGATGGCGTTCAAAGTAGTAACCATTTGCGCATTGCTGGTTTTTGCTAAGGTGAATTGAATTTACATTATTAATATTATTATTTTCTATTACCATTGCAAGAAGGGTAGTTAACTGCATCAACAATGAATTATGAAATATTTCCGTAAACAGCAATTCCATTGAAACAGTAAAAAAAAAACACTTGGATTACATGTGCAATTTTTTGATGTTAAAAAACGTCATAATGAGTTTGTTTGGAATTTTTGGAAACGAAATATAGAAAATTGCCATAGGTTGCTATTCCAATTATTGGTAAAAAAAAACATTTCTGACATTTGATAAAAAATAACCATGTTACCGAGTGAAATCAATAAGTCATTTCTTGATTTCTGTATTTGAAATATTTACATAATAATATATTTATTAAGATTTTTTGCTTGATTACTATTTAATGACTGTACAAGAAAATAGAACTTTAGGTTTTGGTCGAGTTAGGTAGTAACTTTTTTATACCTTCATACATCACTCAGAAATCGAAAAACTAATTGAAGTAATATAATATTTACTCGAGAAATACTTAGAGGTATTTATTTCAAAAATGGAAAAAGTGTTTTTTTTTTGTTGCCTGTTTTGTACTTGAAACTTTGTTTGTGAAATGATGTCATGAACAAAACTGTTCGTCATATTTTTGAAATATAATCAATCACCAGTCATTTTTATAAAATGTCTTTCTTTTGCGCAGGCTCTCACCGCTCAGTGTATTCGCACAGGTTTGGCCAATATTGGCTTAACTGGCACTGGGTTCGGTGCTTCTGGACTTGGCCTGGGCGTGATTGGCAATGGCTTGGCAGGCAACTGTCTAGCTGGCAGCGGTCTAGTTGGCAACGGTCTAGCTAGCAATGGCGCTGGTCTTATCGTCACCAGTACTTCACCTATCAGTCCGACTGGCTTGGTTGTTCTCGCTGAGAACCTGGAATTAGCTGGACCAGTCAATGTTGGTGGACAGCTACCTCTGCTTGCAGCTGTTGCACTGGAAGGCCAATTACCAGCTGGTGGGCAGGCTAGTTCCAATTACGGCTGTGGTAATGGCAACATTGGAATTTTGAGTGAAAATGTTATAGCACCTAGTCCTGTCGTGCCTTCAGGTTTAGGTTTGGGTGCTGGTCTTAGCAGAAGGTTTGCTGGTCTAGGAGGTTCTGGAGTTGGGGCAGGCATTAGATTGCTAAGACGACCGTGTGGCGCACTTTAAATTGAATGAGTTATTTAAATAAATTGTTTTGTTTAAATTAACTTTTTTATTTCAAGTTTTAGATAGCTAGTTCATAAATCGCGTTAATTTTTAAAAACATTCTTTAAATACTTCACAGCTTCTTCTTCAAATTTAAGAGAGCACAGTACTCTTGTCTGCGGAGCAATCGCCACCTAGATTATCTGTGCTCCTGGTCGTGTTCATACTATTATGTCCCGCTTTCATTCTTATGATGAATTGTTTCCTCTGTGTCGATTCCCGCTACGTCGAGTCCCTCTACTGTAAGACTCTACAGTAAGACTCTCTACAGTACTCACTCGAAAATAAGATGGGGATAAGTTAGAAATATCGAAACAAGGTTTCGGGTAAAAATATTCCCAGGAAAAAACTGCGGGGACACAATGTGGTGAAGTAAAAAGAACTCTGCCAAACAAAACACACAGCAGACGAAAATACGGTGAGCTGGCTTCGGACAAGTAAAATTCGGATTACCTGTGGAAACTCGGGGTTAGGATAGGTTACCATTTCAGAAATCATTACTGGTTCCTTGGGAAAAATATAAAGAAAAATATATCATTAATTATGTAATATGATGTGTAGAAGATTTTGTTTAAGTTTACACAAAATCATTTTTTATACCTTGTGCAATTTATCATTGCAAAAATTCAGATAACTAAAAAATGCTGTGTAAAAATCTGAACAAATTCAATGGATTCCAGTTCCAGCTCATTTGGCCTGGTTCGAAACGAAACGGCTGACGTACTATTCTTACTATGATCTGGTACGAATATTGTGATACCCGCTCCATTTTATAAGAACATTTAGACCCAACTAAATAGCTAGACATGGTTTGACGATGCTAATATGAGGAGATACGTAGTTCCGTAATGTATCCAAGGTTTATTATCTGGACTTACCATAAACAATTCCCTAACAATCCATATTATTGTAACTTTACATGAGGTCATTAAGGATTAGGTAAGTATAAACAGTAAAAACGATTTCTTTCAATTAATTTCATAATATGCACCATGAAATATTTGTTTTAATGGAGAATATTTTAGTTTCGTGGAAACAATGACAAGAATGTCATATTTTTATTGTGAGAGTCGAAACTTGCGTTACAAAAAATGTTATTTCCGCAGTAAGAAACAAATCCAAGACATATAGCGCGGTAATGCCGCCAGTATCATGGGCACTTTTGAGCCAGGTATAAGTCGGGGGGGCCTTATAGACTAAGGCTTTTGGCTGTTTTCTTTTAAATATTACTGTCATGTAGCTATTATGTTTCCGTGCAATAAAGAATAAGATCTACCTGTACCATGTAATTTTATACAGTATGATAATATTATGTTTGGAATAAGTTCTAAATATAATTTAGTCGAATTAATCCAAGACACCAGAATGTCTTGGTGCAAAAAACCATCCATCTCTTTTTTTTTCGTGTAGCTCAGATAAAGGAACGCTAATGAAGTACCACAGACCTGCATTCCGCTCCCCCCCGGAGCGACGATATAAAACTTCTTTGCGAAGTACCTATTGTGTAGTTAACGGAATGATGTCTAGTCTAGATAAAATATAGTTCCTTTTTGTATAAAAAAAGCAAACGCTGACCGGCGTAAGGAGGAGACTGACAATTAAACAGAGGCTTTTAGTTTAGCATTCAATATGTTTTCGATGTCTTTCGAATAACAACTCTCGAAGTTTTGAAATCACAAAGTGTATTGTTCATTTTAGTAGCTTCCGTTACAACTACAAGACCCGGTTACACCGATTCTATACCCGGTACCAAGACACGATTCATAGCCAAGGCCAGCTCCGTAGCCAAGTCTAGCACCGTACCCGAGTTCAGCACGGTAGCTGTTACCAGCAGCAGTGAGGTTCTCGCTCACAATGCCGATGTTGCCGTTTTCGCAGCTGTACTGCACTCCAGCAGAACCAGCAGACGGCACTTTGCCTTGAAGAGAGACAGCGCTCACGAACGGCAACGCGCCTGACTCAACCAAGGTACCACCTAAGTCGTTGTCAGAGACCACACTTAGCCCAGAAGGAAAGAGGGGCGAAGCACTGGAGACCGTAAAGCTCCGCCGTTAGCGGCTGATGAAAGACCGGCAGCTGCTCCCAGTCCGCAGACAGCGTTGTTACCAGCGTTCCAGCCATTGCCGTATCCAAGGCCGTTGCCGCAGCCTGAGTAGCCAATATTTGAGTAGCCAGCATTAGTGATGACGTTGCCAACGCATGCGCTGGAAATAACCTGTAAGATATAAATAGGTAGTTTAGGAAGAAAGTAATAACAGAATTTAAACACTACCAGCAAATATTTGTTAAGTAAATTCTTATTCATCTTGTGCAGCTAAATTATAGCAAGTGAATAAAGCTATTATTCAACTGCACATGAAGTTAATAGGGAACCTACAGCTAGAGCCCTAATACCTAAAGCCCTAACGCCCTAAGTCCCTACGTACCCTAAATCCCTAGCCCTATCATATAAATAAATACTTATATTTAGATAAGTGCGGGATACCTGCTAACACGAGACCTAGATAGCAGGCGGAAGTGGAAGGAAAAAGGTATAGTGGAAACAAATCCTCACTGTCAGTCGGGCAGACTCACCAACGACGACTGATCAGCTGCCTAAACTGACGTTTCAAGGGCAGACACGAAAGAGAACGAGCTTTCTAATCTTCAGTGGGATCTAGGCCATTGAAACAGACCTGGTCAAACCATTGAAAACGACATTCCTGCAGTTTTTTAGGGTTCCGTGCCTCAAAAGGAAAAAAAAGAACCCTTATAGGATCACTTTGTTGTCCGTCCGTCTGTCCGTCTGTCTGTCTGTCAAGACCATTTTTCTCAGGAATGCGTAGACGTATCAAGTTGAAATTTGTATCAAATACTCAAACCTGCAATCCCTTGAATCTGTGAAAAAATCAAACTTCTATACCAACGCAATCAAGAGATACAGGCGTTTATGCCGCATATTTGGACACTCACATGGAAATCAAAACCTATAGAGTACTTCCCGTATACCTAGAATCATGAAATTTGGAAGGAAGCAATGTCTTATAGTACAAGTTAAGGGAAAAGTCCGAAAACCAAAAAAATTTAGTTACATCACAAAAAATATTTGACTTTTCCCTTTACTTGTGCTATAAGACAGTGCTTCCTGTCTGTCTGTCTGTCAAGACCCT
Source organism: Coleophora deauratella (assembly GCA_958295455.1). Lineage (NCBI taxonomy): Eukaryota > Metazoa > Arthropoda > Insecta > Lepidoptera > Coleophoridae > Coleophora > Coleophora deauratella. The sequence goes on along the minus strand of OY282416.1, from coordinate 2,943,796 downwards.
TTTTCTCAGGAACGCCTAGACATATCAAGTTGAAATTTATATCAAATACTCAGGCCTGCAATCCCTTGAAGTTGTGAAAAAATGTAACTTCTATGCCAACGCAATCAAGAGATACGGCCGTTTATATGCCGCATATTTGGACATTTGCATGGGAATGAAAACCTATAGGGTATTTCTCGTATACCTAGAATTATGAAATTTGGCAGGAAGCACTGTCTTATAGCACAAGTAAAGGGAAAAGTCCGAAAACCAAAAAAATTTAGTTAAATTACAAAAAAAATGTGACTTAGGTAGGTAGGTTAGGTATATGGGAAGTACCCTATAGGTTTTGATTCCTATGCGAGTGTCCAATTATGCGGTATTTTAAACGGCCGTATCTGTTAATTGTGTTGGCATAGAAGTTTGGTTTTTCACAGTTTCAAGGGATTGCAGGCCTGAGAATTTGATATAGAGTTCAAAACATGTGTGATTGATTATGAATTTATACGGAACCCTCTGTGCGCGAGTCCGACTCGCACTTGGCCGGATTTTTTTACTAAAAGATGCAAATTAATGTACTTATACCATAGTAAATAATACTACGTAGGTATTCTTATGTATTACCGAGAGCGATTTTGAATAAAATCTAACGGTTTGCAAGTATATACATAATAGAAAAATGGCACATTATATTTTCGTTTAACGCATGTGCTGTGAACTTTTATTGAAAGATCTCAAAGGAGACTTTAATAACAGTATTTAATTGGAATGATCTTATTTTCAGAATGTGTACAACCAGTGCGGGTGTGCAAACAATGCTGCTGTTCCGATAGCTTCGCTCGGTAGAGGCTTAGGTGGTGGTTGCGGCGCTAACTTGGGCGCTGGTTGGGGTGTGGGCTACGGCGCTAACATAGGCGCGGGCAGGGGCGCCGCCGCCGTTGGTTTGGGCGCCGGCCTGCTTTGCGGGTACGGGAACGCAGCTGCTTACGGCGGCATTGGCGAAGGTGAAATTGTCGCTATTGGCGAACTGCCTGTGCAAGGATATACCGTCGTCGGGGGCCAGGTGCCGGCCATCGGCGTCGTGCAGTTTGCAGTTTGCAGCGTGTCCATCGCTGGCAACTGTGGCTGCGGCTGCGGCGCCGGTATTGGTGATGGCTATGGCTACTGAAAACCTTGACCTTGTTTTCAAATAAAGTTTATATTGCTTTCTTTTAAACATACGTTATTGTCTTTCATTTAATTAAAGTTAGTAACTCAGATAAGTTGGATTAGAACCGAATCCGAAATGAGGTTATTCGCCAGAGAACCAAAGTAACCGACATTGCTTAGAGAATTAGGACACTGAAGTGCCAATAGGCCGGACATATATGTCGAAGAACTGACAACCGGTGGACAAACAGAGTGTTTTTTTTATGTGATAGGTGGCAAACGAGCAGACGGATCACCTAATGGTAAGCGATTACCGCCGTCCATAGACACCCGCAACACCAGAGGAGTCACAAGTGCGTTGCCGACCTTTGAAATGGGATGGGCGGATGGGGGGGAATGGGGGGGGGAAGTTGGGCCTCCGGTACCCTCCCTCACTCGGCGAAACACAACGCAAGCGTTGCTTCACGCCGGTGTTACAGTGGAGACCGCGTTTGGGCAAACGTTGCTGGGCAAGGTTGCTGGTAATAGCTGGATGCGCGTGGCCGAAGATAGGTATAAGTGGCGTGCCTTGGGGGAGGCCTATGTCCAACAGTGGACTAATGCAGGCTGATGATGATGATGAGAATAAACTTATAGGTATATTATGTGTAAGCAAAGAATGATTTTAAAATTTCTTAGGAAATTCTATATAATTTTTCATTCATTATTCATAATAGTATTACCATAATGTCGCTATAGTTTAATAAGCACCACAGTTTACGAATTGTAGAAGGTTAGTTTTTAGGTGAGTAACGATTAAAATGAGTAACCATAGTTTTCAATAAAACGTAATTTAGGTAATTTGGTAGATTACGTCAGCAAATGATGCATACATTTTTCGCACTTTCAGTATTTCATTCAGTCGTTTCGTTATTTTTATTCGCACAACAGTTTTCGGAAACTTAGAAAATAAAGCAGTTAAAATCATATTTTGAATAAACTTATTTTTTATTTCCTTCGGGAGCTTTTATTACTAGGTACCCTAAATAATTCAAGCACAGGGATAAGGGACTTATAGTTTTGCCGCTGAGAGAATGAATTCCGACATAACAATGTCGTTTGTAATGCTTATTATGCTAATAATATGCTAACTGACTCGGTGGCTAAGTGGTTAGCGATCCTGACCTCTGATCCGAGAGTCGTGGGTTCGATCCCCACTCAGGGCAAACTTTTCTGTGATGAGCAGAATTGTTTGCTCTGAGTCTGGGTGTATTAAATCTATATATGTATGTATTTAAAAGTATATGTGTATGTATATCAGTCTCTGGTTCCCAAGATACAGGGAATCCTGGTTTGGGGCCAGATGACCGTGTGTGATTTTTCCCAGATATTATATTATTATTATTATTAATAAGCATTTAAAACGACATTGTTATCAACAGACAATCAATTATAACTTTGTGCTAAATTCTGTGTTAAATAACTTAGAATAGAATAGAATAAATCTTTATTTGGCATACAAACAAATTACAAAATTACAAGGCAAAAATTACACAATAAAAAACTAATACCAAAAAGGTGCAAGCTCAGCATATACTGTGGGTTTAAAGCCACAGCGCTGGTATTCTGCTTGAACCTTTAGGAAAAGGGAAGGACCCATGGACGATGCAGATACATTTGAGCAAATATTAAAAAAACAAAAACAAAGTATTACAAATTACACAATTATCGGTACACACTGATACAAAAAGCAAAAGATTTAAACAATATAATATACAAATAAACAATTATACGGTAACATTTGACTTGTTTTTTGTCGGTAACATTTCAACTGATCTTACAATTTTTGAGGACAGTTTCAAATACTGCAGAAGGTGAGCTGTGCGCCCAGCCTTTTGCTCTTCAATGCCATACTTTGCAATGTCACGTTCGAAAGCAAACAGCGTAGCACAATCTCTAATTGGAGGCGGTAAGTTGTTCCATACCTTACTTGCTGCATATTCGAAATTTCCTCTAAATGCTGTAGTTCTGTGTCGCGGTATTAATACACAGTAAGAAAACGCTCTAGTGCGGTACTTATTGTAATCCTTTGACAAAGAAATTTTTCATATAAATACTCCGGTTTCCGACTGTTCACAACGCCAAAGAGAAGAACAGCTAGATGTTTATAACGTCTGGATGCCATGTTAAGTACATTATAATTATCAAGATATGGAGAGATATGACTTCTGCGGGTAGGTAATGTCTAGGCAAAATCTAGTACATGCGTTTTGGACGCGCTGAATCAGCCGCTGTGATATATTTAAAAGACGGAGACCATAAACAGTGTCACCGTAGTTGAGCTTATTGAGTAGAAAACAATATTTATTAAGTCTATACTGCGCTATAAAAAGGTTAGGTTTTTTTAAACTGATTGTATTTTTGAAAAATATTAAACAAATATATATACAGGGTGTAACAGAAGTGTGTGACAATACTTCAAGGTTGGCTTTTACCCATCAAACTGAACAAATTTTGTTCTACAACTTTGTTGAAATCGCAAAATTTTTTTTGGACTTTTCATACAAATCGATCAGCTGGCGAACCAAGTTTGTATGAAAAGTCCAAAAATTTTTTTGCGATTTCAACAAAGTTGTAGAACAAAAGTTGTTCAGTTTGATGGGTAAAAGCCAACCTTGAAGTATTGTCACACACTTCTGTTACACCCTGTATAAATGTAATAAATACGTTTTGTTTTTATTGTGTTGAGTTTATTTTCAATGTAAGGTAAGTGACCCAAATAAGGCCTACCTTATTTTTATCTTGACGTAATTAGTAGGTTTTTAAGAAAAACTCACTCATCTTTCGAAATATTAATCTTTATTGATTAACCTTTAAAATAAATATAGTTGAAACGTTAAAAAAACAAAAATCTGACTTCTGTGAATCAAAATATAAAAAAGTCATTTAGGCCTTATTGGGAGACCCATGCCGCAATAAGGCCTTTCATACTAAAAGAAAGAAAAAACAATCATTAAACTTCAGATACTGAAACATATCAACGTAATATTATTTAAATTTAGTAAGATTCTTTAGTAATCATATTTGGGCGTTATAATCGGTCATAATAATCGTCTCAACATATTATCCTTCCTTTCTTCATTTTCTTCAAGCAATCTCCTGAACACTAATTTTTTTATCATCAGGGGTTAAGCCAACACACAGCTCATGATACCTACCAGATATTACAAGCAAGGCATTGCCACATGTCATCCATTCTATATGATTGGCCTTATTTGAACCTGTCGTATGTGTAAGAAAAAAAAATATTACAGAAAATACATTGAAAAAATGGCGTATAAATGCTTATGTAGGGGTTACTAAACTTTTAAACTAAATAACACACAAAAAAATCTCGGCATGCGTGCAAAAATATCAAAATACTTACATCATTACCTGTAGAAATTTTATAAAACAGGCGTACTCTCCGCGTCCCGACTGTTTTCGACTACATGTTCCGACATACTCGTGGTAAGCGGCGCTTGCTATTCTTGTATGTGTCAGATACATCCTTACGCACACCACTGTAAACTTTCGCGGTTATTTGATATGTCTAAGCGGGAAATTTGAAACCTAGGCCTTATTGGGGCATAGGCTTTATTTGGGTCTCTTACCTTACCTTAAAGGTCGTGTAATGCACGAGATCTGTGAATTTTTTTATTAAATTCACCTACTACTGTCCTATGCATCTAGGTATCATCCTAGGTATTATAAATATTCTAAGGGGCACATATAAACAACAGGTATTTTTATTAGAAGCTGAATATATTATTTTTAACTCTAAGGTGTTTTTCCTCAATTTAGTAGATGCTGCTACAACCGCACGACCCAGAAGCCGCGCCGATACCGTACCCGGAACCAAGACCAGTTCCACAGCCAAACCCAGCACCGTTGCCAATTCCAGCACCGTAGCCAATTCCAGCACCGTAGCCAAGTCCAGCACCGTAGCCAAGTCCAGCACCATAGCCAAGTCCAGCACCGTAACCATTACCAGCAGCAGCGAGGTTCTCACTCACAATGCCAATGTTGCCATTTCCGCAGTTGTACTGCACTCCAGCAGAACCAGCAGACGGGACTTGGGCTTCAAGAGCGACAGCGCTCATGAATGGCAATGCACCCGATACAGCCAAAGTACCACCTAACTCGTTCTCAGAGGCCACAGTGAGTCCAGAAGGAGCGAGTGGTGAAGCACTGGAGACAGTGAAAGCCCCACCGCTAGCGGCGGAAGAAAGACCCGATGTTAATCCCATTCCACAGCCATTGTTATTACCAGCATTCCAGTTGTATCCAAGGCCGTTACCAAAGTCAGAGTAGCCAATGTTTGAGATGCCAGCATTGCCAAGTCCGTTGCCAATGCATGCGCAGGAAATAGCCTGTAAATAACAAAAATATATAGGATCCTTATGAAATACCTGAAAAATGTTTACCACGGATTCTACTCATGAAACTGAACAACTATGCCCAAGGAACCTATACTCAATTTGCAAAAAAAATTGGACTCTTCATACTAATTTGATTAACTAATCCGCAAAAATCCGCCACCACATTCAAAGTCGGTACTTAGGTAATCTCTACAGGGTGTACCAAAGTTGGTGTAGGAGCCGTTAATTAGGGATTCTAATCATCGCACTGAACAACTTTTGTTCTACGACTTTGCTCAGATCACAAAAAAATTTTGACATTTCATACAAGTTGATCATCTGTTTTGCCATTTTTGTATGGAGAGTTGCGATTTGAGCAAAGTCGTAGAACAAAAGTTGTTCAGTACGATGTTTAGAATTACCAGTTTACGGGTCCTATACCGATTTTGTTACACCCTGTATAAATGAAATGTATGTTACCTGAACGAAAAGTGCCGAAGCGCACAGAATCAGGAATATTTTAGCCATTTTCTGTTTCTTCGTGACCTGAATCAAGAATAATTTTCCTGGCTCAATTTTAGCTTTTAAATTAAAACATTTCAGTGTGGCAACAGTGACAAAACAATAATTGGCAATAAGCTTTTATCACTCGTAATTACCTATTATAATATGTAGATACATGCAAAGTGTTTCAATACCTATGTGCTTTATCATTTACCTACTTTCTTGCAAAGCCCTGATATACACAATAGACAACCTATTTACAACCTGTTATCACTTTTTGTACTGTAAATATAAAAGCTACACATTTTCAAATTAAATCACTCAGGGATAATCTGTCCATCGAATACATACAAACATGTACACTTTCGGTTTCTTGTTGCTCTGCATTCAGGCTTGCCTGATCCAGGTATGTTTCTCTATGTTTTTTATTTTTATTTAATACTTCAATGGAAATTACAACTTTCTAACTAAATAAAATATCATCAAATGAGGCTAGTAACATACAAAGTTACATTTAAATTACCCTTATTTACAGAATGTGTACAGCCAATGTGGCTGTGGCAGTACATTGGGTGGTGGTTACGGCGGCGGCGCTAACTTGGGCGCGGGTTGGCGTGCGGGCTACGGCGCTAACATAGGCGCGGGCTGGGGCGCCGCTGGTTTGGGCGCCGGCCTGCCTTGCGGGTACGGAAACGCGGCTGCTTACGGAGGCATCGGCGAAGGTGAAATAGCCGCCATTGGTGATTTAGGAGTGCAAGGATACACCGTGGTCCAGGGCCAGGTGCCGGCCATCGGCGCCGTGCAGTTCATCGGCGAAGTGCCGGCTGCCGGCAGCGTGTCCATCGCTGGCAACTGCGGCTGCGGCTGCAGCGCCGGCGCTGGCTATGGCTACTTTTAAAAATTATGATTCTGGACGTCTCAATAAATAATAATTTAGCAAAAAAAACTTTTCTTTCTTTATTTCATAGGTTACTCTCGTGTCAAAAATGCAATTTCTTAGACTTGATTGATGAGTACAATAATTATATAATAATATCAAATGTATCTAAAAACAAAGATGATACAAATCTTATAATAACTTTTACGCACTCTATAATTTAAGTTGTTACAATTGAAGCTTTTTACAAAAAATCCTAGTACAATAATATTTTAACAGCTAGAAACTTCGAAGTAGAGCTTAAGTGAGTAGTTCTTACACCTTTAGGCATTTATATTTAAATCTCAGCTACTACTGAAGTTAAAGCAATTTAGTCATAAAATATTTAGTTTATTAACGTCTCATGTTTTAGGAAAAATCGGTTTTTTTTTATTTTTTTATGGCAGAGGTGGCAAACGAGCAGACGGATTACCTGATGGTAAGCGATTACCGCCGCCCATAGACACCCGCAACACCAGAGGAGTCACAAGTGCGTTGCCGGCCTTTGATTTGGGAGTACGCTCTTTTTTTGAAGGTTTGAATGTCGTATCGGTCCGCAAATACCGCAGGCGACAGTTCATTCCACAGTTTGGTTGTGCGAGGCAGAAGCAAAGTTTCTAGTGAAACGCACAGTTGTGGACTGCCAACCATCTATGTGATGGGGATGAATATGTTGTCGCGTAGAACGATGGCGGAAAGAGGCGGCAGGGATCAATCCGAACAATTCCTCGGAGCACTCCCCATTGTACATGCGTTAGAGAATGCAGAGCGAGGCTACATCTCTACGCAGCGCCAGGGAGTCAAGCCGATCTGAAATATCCTGGCAGTCGACGATTCGAGTTGCTCTTCGTTGAATGCGGTCCAGAGGGAGAAGCTGGTACTGGGGTGCCCCTGCCCAGAGATGAGAACAGTATTCCATATGAGGCCGAACCTGCGCCTTATAAAGTTGCAGGCGATGCGCCGCAGTGAAATACCGTCTCGATCTATTGAGCACACCAAGCTTCTTCGAGGCTAATTTAGCCTTACCCTCTAGATGGCCACGGAACTGGACTTCACTCGATATGTCGACACCAAGAATTCCGATACTAGCTGAGGCATTTAGGGGAGTGTCCTCAAAACGAGGTGATACGACAAATGGCATTTTCTTGGCAGTGAACGCGCAAACTTGTGTCTTAGTGGGGTTAAATTGGACCAAATTAAGTCGACCCCATTCTGAGACTTTCTTTAAAGAGGCCTCAATTTCCGACACAAGTTTGTTTTGGCTCTCGATGACGTTTTCCCGAGAAATGTTGGCACGGCCGGTATAGAAGGCATCACCTGTGCTGTCATCCGCATAACAATGAGTGCTGCTGATTTGCAGCATATCATTGATATGCAGAAGGAACAGTGTAGGCGAAAGCACACAGCCTTGAGGGACACCAGCATTCACAGACATAGAATCTGAGCATGCACCGTCGACTACGACCTTTATGCTTCTGTCTGCAAGAAAACTAGTGACCCATTTGCATAATTCCTCGGGAAGCCCATAAGAAGGAAGCTTCGCAAGAAGTACTTTGTGCCAGACCCGATCGAAGGCCTTCGCTATGTCCAAACTAACGGCCAAAGCTTCCCCCTTAGTCTCGATCGCCTGTGCCCAACGATGTGTCAGGTAGACAAGAAGATCACCAGCGGACCGGCCCTTACGGGAAACCGTACTGTCGGTCACTAAGCAGCTGGCGGTCCTCTAGGTACCGAAGGAGCTGGCTGTTGATAATGGACTCCATTATCTTTGAGAATAAGGAGGTTATAGCTATCGGCCGGTAGTTGGACGGATTCGAGCGGTCACCTTTTTTAGGGATCGGGTGCACCAAAGCTGTCTTCCATGACTTCGGGACTACGCCAGTGGAGAATGAGAGCCGAAAAAGGCGCGTTAAAACTGGAGCCAACTCTGGAGCACACACCTTCAACACGATAGGAGGGATTCCGTCGGGCCCACTCGACTTATGAATGTCGAGGGAAAAAAGTGCTTTACGCACTGAGCGTTGGTGGAACCGGATATCCGGCATACAGCTCGTGCACCGCGGTATGATCGGCGGCTCGTTTCCCCCGTCATTGCCTAGAAGATCGGCTTTCTCCTTTGCGTCGTGGGCCAATGAATCATTTCCCATGTGCAGTGGTGGAAATGATGGCGTGCAGAAATTCCCCTGGACAGCTTTGGCCAGAGACCAGAACGCACGAGTTCCAGAAGGAAGACGCTCTAGTCTCTCGCCAATTCTGCCTATGTGCGCTGACTTTGCCCTGGCGATGTCTCTTTTGAAGGACCTGGAGGCAAACTTAAACTCCTTTTTTAATACGCTGGTCTTTTCATCCCGTACCTTCGCCGCATTTGCCCAGGCAGGCCAGGCAACATTCCTGCTTTCGGCGAGAAGCCTTTTTGCAGGACCGACCAAACCAAGGCTGGTATTTGCCGCCAATGGGGACCACTGAGGATGGGATAAAAAGCTCCATACCCTGCAGCACCACATCAGCGACAGAATCGGCAGCGAAGTTGGGATCATCCGGCGTGAAGCAAACCTGCCCCCAAGGGTAGAACGCAAAGAAAGACCGCATCCCATCCCAATCTGCTGACTTGTAATGCCACACACGACGGCGACAGGCGACTTGCGGTCGCGGCGGGCACGTGAGTGGCACCGTCCTCCGGATAAGGCAGTGATCCGAGGAGCCGAGTGAGGCGTCAACGGATACTTGGTAGCCGTCCGCATGAGAAGTCAGCAGAAGGTCCAACAGTGAAGGTTCATGATTCTCCACATCTGGGATTCGTGTGGGCGTAGTAACCAGTTGTGTCAAACCATATGCCAGGGCGAAGTCGTGAACAGATCTCCCCGCATGATCGGTCTTGCTAGAACCGAGCCATTCGGCGTGGTGGGCGTTAAAATCGCCGAGTACCACGATCTCAGCGGATGGGATCTGCTGCTGCACAGTATCTGCAGCCATTTGGATGTGCTCAATGAGTCGGTCAGTTTCACCATCGCTGGTATGGGACCTATATAGGCACGAATAGACGCGGGGATGGTCATCGCCGTCTACACGTAGCCATATGGTGGAGAGGTCCCTACCTTCAAGGTTGCTGAGACGGCGAGAACTGATATCGTCTCTAACGTACACGCACACTCCAGCCCTAGGCACGAAGGAGTGTTGCAGTCCATACCCAGGGTAGGAGAGGTATGATGTGTCTGCTGGGGACGATATCTGTGTCTCGGTCAGGAAGAGCAAGGCCGGCTTTGCTGTCTCTAGGTGGTAGTGAACAGCATTAATGTTTGAGTGTAAGCCCCTGATGTTGCAGAAGTCCACGGCCAGCGTGGCAGGGGGTGCCAAGGTGTTTTTGCCCTTCCCTTGTGCAACTGGATGATGGAGCGCTGTTATGCCCCCCCCAGAGTACGACGAGGGGCGGCCTGGACGTCCAGGCTCAGGCACATTGTATCCTGAGCATGGACGTCCAGAGAGGGATTCTCCAGCGCTAGCGCAGCTGGTACCCTCCTGGGGTAACATATTTGGTAACTGCGCTATCATTGGGGGGGGGGGGGGTTGGGCCTCCGGTACCCTCACTCACTCGGCGAAACACAACGCAAGCGTTGCTTCACGCCAGTTTTCTGTGAGGCCGTGGTATCACTCCGGTCGAGCCGGCCCATTCGTGCCGAAGCATGGCTCTCCCACGGTTCAGGAATTTCGAAGATATTCAGCACTTTTAACATTTTTCAGGAGAGTTTGATCATTTTTTCAGTTGGAGGCTAACGGTTTGGACTAATATGCGAGTATTTATTTCGTTTTTATATACGTTCTTACATTATCAAGACGGTCTCATCTGTTTAATATTCCTTGGTTTGATTGTGACCAGGGTTAAGTTTTAATATAGACCTTAGCTATTTTAAAATCTAGTCTTCGCGTTTAAATTTACTTTCACCTTTCACGCCAGGAAGGTGTGATGATGACCAGGCTATTAACGAATTAACAAAACATAAATGTGACTTAAAATAAAAATAGCTGGGAGACCGAGCGTCGCTCGTTCAATCGGAGTTTTTATAAACTAATTGTAAGATAACTTGTTTAGTAGTTAGTACATATAAGATATGTTTTCTATGAAACATTTTGCAGGGTGTTGTTTTAGTCGGTAGTGGCCTTCTAAGGGACGAAAGGACAAGCAATATTTGTTCTGAAAATATCTATAATATTTTTTTTATAATTTGATTCTATTGAAAAAAATACATGCAAATTATCCTTTTACCGAAAAATATTCAATGATACATATTATTAGAAAATTGTTTATCATTTATTATGATATTAGTCGGTAATATAAATCACTTTTGGCGACTTCTTAGAGATTTTCTTATTGCAAATGTTATCAGCGCCATCTACCTAGTTGTGTTTAGAGAAAACCGTGGAAAATTTCCTATTGTCAAACACGGGGCAGGGCGGCACAGTCATCAGGTAATTCACTGATATAGCGAAAGATGGTGCGTGCTATTTGTCTCTAAAATACAAAGAGGTTAAAATATATTTTTTATCACTCTTAAGTCTTTTTATTTATTTACATCAATGACGTAGGAGATAATGGACGTGGCATACCTACAGAAAAAGCGTGCATACCTAAACTTGCTGAGAAACGAAAATGGCCGTTCGGCCTAGTGCATACCCATTATATGAGATATGATTTTATCGATATCACCGGCATGCAGAGAATGAGCGTCTATTTTTTTTTTTGTACTCTACTCGTACATAAATCGCAACTGATGGCGAACTTTCGATTATTTTATTATTATTTGACGGTTATGGCCGAAATTGACATATCCTCCTAAACTAGAGATGGGCAATAACAGATTAACGAAATGAAACAAGAAATTAATTATATTGGTTTTATCAGTTAATTAGTACATAAATGGTCTGTAATCTCCAATATGATTACTATCTACTGTGTCTTTTACACTTAAACAATAAAAGGCAAAAAGCAGGAGACAGAAGATGTCAAACGAATGTAGATGGCTCGTGTCTTGCAGCGCTATAGGTGTAGGTATTCAAAATAAAGACAAATATTCGGAACTGTATTTTAATTTACAGCTTGGCCGTAAAGAGTTGAAAAAAAAATAATGATAGCGCTGTTGGATGCGAGCAGCACAGGACCGGTCGGTATAGAAATCCTTGGGGGAGGCCTTTGTCCAAGCAGTTGACTTCTTTCGGCTGATGATGATAATGGCGCTATCGCTTACATTGCAACATTTAATACTACAATCTAAATGAATTTAATACTTGCAGGTTTTTAATATAAAATGAAATTACTTTTCATCATTGTATTCAATAGTTTGTTTTCTGCATCCCTATAAAAAATGGGAAAATAAACAAGCGTAGGACATTAAAAGAAAATTTATTTAGTTTTATTCAAATAAACATTCTGGTCGAAATAAATATCTTGATGATTTACACCTGACATGGCATCAACATTGACATCTTCAGAATCTGAGCTGCTGTCACTGCTTTCCTTGGTGCCACTGGGTACGAATCCTTTAGCTATTCCAGGACGTACAATAATACAATATTTTCCTCTTAAAACATCATGCTTAATGCTTTACAGATTTTTCTGTAATCAGAATTTAACATTATATTTAGGAAGAATACCGTGCCTGACGAAATTGATCAACATTATGAAGTCGCGCTATGTATATGTATCGCGCTTATCCACTTTTTTTCTATATTATGTAAACAGAACAACGAAGAGCAGCTCGAATCGTCGGCTGCCAGGATATTTCAGATCGGCTTGACTCCTTGGCGCTGCGTAGAGATGTAGCCTCATGTAGGGGTGTCTATGGGCGACGGTAATCGTTTACCATCAGGTGATCCGTCTGCTCGTTTGCCACCTCTGCCATAAAAAAAATGTAAACAGAAATTACTGAGGGATTATATAACTGACTGTAAATTTGTGAATAAAATTCACCACTGACAACACTCTTAATCATTAAGTGCCATAAAAAAATGTAAACAGAAATTACTGAGGGATTATAATATGACTGACTGTAAATTTGTGAATAAAATTCACCACTGACAACACTCTTAATCGTTAAGTACTAACGTGGGTATGGTTCATTCCAATCAAAAAAAAGCAAAACTTAAACAAACTTACTATGGAACTGACACCTGTCAATGTCATCTGCATACTTCGTTTGTTTACCTTTTGCTTTTTTTTGATTGGAATGAAGTATAGATATACTTACCATTAAAAATCTTGATGGTACAGCTTCATCATGCAATGTTGTTTTGTCCAATGTGCGGTAAACATGATTCATGGAAATGAAGCGAACAGATGTTGATGGCTTTTGTTGATGTTTTCTATGCCAATTGCTGCCAGCACTTTTTCTTTTTATATTCACTTCGGGGAAGCCTAAAAAAATTATATGTAAGTAACTTTTTCTAAAATTCATCATCATCCTACATAAACATCAATGTCTAAAAGAGCCCCGAAGAACAACACTAGCCACGTTAGAGCCGAAATATATTTTAATAAAATAAAGTTAAAAGACAGACTGAAATTATATTGAAAAGCTACTTTCGGTTATTTATATCGCTTATCTTCTTCATTAAAACAAATACGTAATTTAGTTTGTGAAAATAAGGTATATTTCAACAAGATAACAATACGTACCGGTGAAGTGTAATGTTCGGCCGATTTCGGCTCATTTTGATGCCACAGCCTGTAACACTACAATTAGGCATCTTAATTACTGTGTTGTTTCACTAAATTTATTATTTTCGGATGCTTTGTTTAACCATATTTAACAATTTTCAAATAAAACACTCGCGAGCGAAGGCATTTTGACAGCTTATGTACCAGTGACACCGAGAAATGAAAATGGCGAATCGGCCGCAAAGAGGTATTTTGCTGACGTCACGAAAACAAAGTTGCCATTTTGTAAAGGACAAAAATATTGTTGTCCTTTTTTTAATGAGAAGAATTACATAAGTTAGAAAGAAATAATATAATAATAATAATAATAATAATAGACAAATATTTCATGTCCTCTAGTTTCTTTGGTCTGAGATTTACATAAGTTCACACAAAATAAAAATAAAAAGACAAAAATCTATAAAGTTTCATGAGTGGGATTCGAATCCGGACCTAAAGCAGCAAAACGTAAGTTGCTCGCACCAAAACCGCTAGTTCACCAAAGTACTTATATTGCAATGGTTAAAAATAAGCATCATATGCGTTCTCCTTTTTTTTCGAAGATAAAACTCGTTTAATAGTATAGGATAACGAATAAAAAACAGGTTAATTCATTATAATTTTATATATTTTATCCGGGGGTCCACTGAATCATAAAAATATATTGTCCACTAAATACATATTTATTGAAGTTGCAGAAAAACTTACCCGGTTGGATTTTCATTACAATATTCTATTCTATATATATTTTGAAAAAAAAAACAACGAGCTGTTTTTTCATGTTTTTTTTTTCAAGATTGTAAAAAATACAGTTTTTTTTAAATCACTCGACAGACATCCTGGTCGTTTACGATTTCAAATAGGTATTCTTTTAACAAAATTTTGTTTTTAGGGTTCCGTAGCCGTAATAAATTTTGGGCGTTCCCCATACTTAGAACTGAAACTCAATTTTTTTTTTCATCAAACCTATACGTGGATAGGTCTTCAAAAATGATATTGAGGTTTCTAATATAATTTTTTTCTAAACCGAATAGTTTGCGCGAGAGACACTTCCAAAGTGGTAAAATGTGTCCCCCCCTGTAACTGAAGAAAAAATATATGATGTATATTTTTGTGAGAAAAAATATATGATGTACATTACCATGCAAACTTCCACCGAAAATTGGTTTGAACGAGATCTAGTAAGTAGTTTTTTTTAATACGTCATAAATCGTAAACCGCAAATTACCTTTCATTCAATCAACTCAAATATAAAAATTATAGAGTTTGGCTGGTTTTTTTACTTATGATAAAAAGCAACTCAAGCTGTCAACTAATAATGATATGTGTTGAAGCCGTTTACTAATGTTAGCAACTATACTCATGGACAAAAAAATCGACTCAAAGTTTCATGCACGACATTTGGAAAATTAACTCAATCTAGCAAAATTAAAAACCAAAAATTCAAAAACTGTGTGTTTACTGTTTATGATTTTAGTTTGATGGTTTTCTAGTTTTTTGCTTTTAGTGTTTAGCAGTTTTGTAGACTGAGTTATTTTTCAAAAGTTGAGCAACAAATCTTGAGTCGATTTTTTAGTCCACCAGTGTAGTTAATACGAATTCTGTAATAGCATATAAGATAGTATATGAATAAAAATGTGTTGGAGGGAATCTCGTTGGGCCTGACATACTTATCTTTCCGCAAACACTTCCCAAAATGTTGGGTATACAAGTACTCGTAATTTCAAGTGGTAGTAGCTTCGTATTAGGTAGACAAAAAAATCCTTTGAAAAGAGTACAGTGCTACCTACTTGGAATAAATATTTTTGATTTGCTTTGATTAAAACATGTGCGCTATATTAACGTTTGATGGATTAAGTATGCAGGTGTGACAGATACTATTTTTGCATACGTAAGTTTTGTTTGTTATGACCGATTAACAGAGATGCGACTTATTTGAATACTTGTATTTAAAATGCAAATACAAAATGCACGATACCTATTTTGTATTTTGCATTTAAATACCTTTTTTAAAAAAGCATTTTGTATTTTATTTGAAATACTTTTCGAGACATATTTTCCATTTTAAAAATGCAAAATACTTTGTGATTTAGCTAAGTCAATATTACCAGTCAAAGTTCACATAAAATGAACGAATAGTGTTCATATTGGCCACTTACCAAGCTCAGCACCAGGTGACAGACTTTTTAACCGACTTCAAAAAAGTCAATTCGTCGGAATGTTTTTTTATTTTTTATGTATGTTTATAATTAATAACTCGAAGACGCCTGAACCGATTTGGAAAATTATTTTTTATTTGAATGGGTCTACTTCCCAGGTGATTCCATATAAAATACAGCCCTTTTTGAAAAATCAATTAAAAAAAATTGTAGTTGTTACGATTGAAGTCGGTTGTTTTTAACGTATTGTTGTCATTTTTCATATGGTGGCATGATTGATAATGCGACCTCATAGAGAAGAAAAACGATTGATAATGTATTTGAACAACTTGTAAGTATTATAAAAGTATAATACATAAAGAGAATTGATTTGAACAAAAAGGTATTTGTAATTAAAGGAAGTATTTTGAAAATAGCTATTTTACATTTAGTATTTAAAATACAAAACACTAAACTATTTGGTATTTTGCATTTCAAATAGTAAATCAAAAAAGTATTTGCATTTTGTATTTAAATACATTTCTTAAACTATTTTCTACATCTCTGCCGATTAAAAAAAGTACATAACGATATATTATCTTCGATTAAAGGATACTTTAATTCTTTAACAAATACAAAATAGGTATCTGCCATTAAAACACAACAAATAAAAATGTTAAAAAGTTTTCAAAAACTCGTTTATAAAATAATTATAATCCATATAAACACATTCATAATTATAGGCAAATATTTTATTTATTTCTTTTTTTTTTTAAATCGATGTATGTCAAAGCCTATTATTATAATGTAGAATTTAAATGTTCATTTATCGCGGGTGCTAAATGTTTACCCTTACTCCTATCCCTCCACCCCTCATCCACACTCCCTCCCCGCACCTCAGCGCCCCCCCCCCCCCACATCCCTCAAACAGAATTGTTTGCCACCCACACACTGCCACTTTCACCCACCGATACCAAACTCTCTTACTTTCGAATAAACACCAAGGGCTATCTATCATCACAATCACGAGTGGTAAGCAGTTATTTGACTGTAGAGAAAAAGCTGGACATACCCACACACACACTAGATTTTTATAATATATATTTATTTCACTTGCTTTTGTGAAGGCTACTCATTTTGTTATGCGATATTGAAAACTAAATGAAAAACAAAGCTTATGTTCGGAAGTAATATTTTGTTTATTTAGAATTGCATTCCAAGGATTTTATTAGTAGAAATAGCCAGCGCCGGCGCCGCAACCGCAGCCGCAGTTGCCAGCGATGGACACGCTGCCGGCAGCCGGCACTTCGCCGATGAACTGCACGGCGCCGATGGCCGGCACCTGGCCCCCGACCACGGTGTATCCTTGCACTCCTAAATCACCAATGGCGGCTATTGTACCTTCGCCGATGCCTCCGTAAGCAGCCGCGTTTCCGTACCCGCAAGGCAGGCCGGCGCCCAAACCAGCGGCGCCCCAGCCCGCGCCTATGTTAGCGCCATAACCCGCACCCCAGCCAACGCCCAAGTTAGCGCCGTAACCGCCACCCAAACCTATGCTGCCACAGCCGCACTGGCTATACACATTCTGAAAATAAATAATTCAAATTTAAAAAAATAAAAAATAACAAATGAGGGCTTCGTGATATACATTTGTTTGAATTAAAAAATAATTATTTATACGTTTTATAATTGTAGTTATGCCTATAGATGACCTACACTTACTACATTTGGTGAGAACCATACCTGAATCAGGCAAGCCTGAATGCAGAGCAATAGGAAACCGAAGGTGTACATTTTTGTCTATATTCGATGGATAGTGGATCCCTGAATGATGATTAATTTGAAAATATTTGGCTTTTATATTTACACACAAAGTGATAACAGGTTGTGAAATGAGAATTTTTAAAGTTATCGTACTGTAACAATAACCCACAATAACATTGAAGAAGTGGCTTCGTAAGAAAGTAGGCAAGTGATAAAGCACATAGGTACTGAAATGTTTTGCATCTATCTACCAATTAGTATTTTGTAATTTTTGACACACAGAAAATATTTTACTATAAAAGTCAAAGATTGCTCCAAGAACATCATTCGTGTATCAGAACTCGAAGAAAGTAAAAATGGCTCAACTTTTCCTGGTTCTGTGCGCTTCGGCACTTTTAGTTCAGGTAAGATACTACCTATTATAAATGCGACAGTTTGGATGTCACACAAATTGGCCACAATTAAGTTTTTAAGCTGGATTAACACATATAATACTTTTGGCTCATAAAATGACAATTCAGAAGTCAGTGCAGACTGCAGACGAAGTCGCGGGCAAAAGCTCAATTATAAAAGAGATGTATGTTCTTATTTTAAATGTGGCGCATTTTGTTTTGCTACATAATTTTTTTTTACTCACAGGCTATTTCCTGCGCATGCATTGGCAATGCTGGCATCCTAAATATTGGCTACTCGGGCTGTGGTAACGACCTTGGATACAGCTGGAATGCTGGAAACAACGCTGGCTGCGGACTGGGAGCAGTTGCCGGTCTATCATCTGCCGCTAGCGGTGGAGCTTTAGCTGTCTCCAGTGCTTCGCCCCTCGCTCCTTCTGGCCTCACTGTGGTCTCTGAGAATCAGTTATGTGGTAAGTTAGCTGTGTCAGGAGCGTTGCCGTTCGTGAGCGCTGTCGCTCTTCAAGGCGAAGTGCCGTCAGCTGGTTCTGCTGGAGTGCAGTACAGCTGCGGAAACGGCAACATCGGCATTGTGAGCGAGAACCTCGCCGCTGCTGGTAATGGCTACGGTGCTGGTCTTGGCTACGGTGCTGGTCTTGGCTACGGTACTGGACTTGGCCTTGGTGCTGGTATTGGCTACGGAGCTGGTCTTGGTGCCGGGTATGGCTATGGCTTAGCTTCTGGGTCGTGTGGTTGCAACGGAAACTACTGATTTGAGGAATAACATCTTAACATTGATAATAATATATTCAGCATAGAAGGAAAATTTCGATGTTTGTATTTGTCCTTTAGAATATTCATTTTTATAATATTTAGATATATTTTTATTGAAAATATACCAATTTGTCGAAATCTTTTACAGTCGGTGACTAATCGACCAAAACAGCCAACTAGTCTAGGCATTGTCTCTTTTTATAAAAAAAAATCACAAGCACCATTTGGCTAATAACTTGGGAAATATAGTTTTATCTTCCATAAGTTATAATATTAGTCAATGTTAACAATCTTGTGCCAAGTTTTTAGGGTTCAATACCTCAAAAGGAAAGAAGGAACCCTTATAGTATCATTCTTCATAACACTGAGTATCTGCACAGACATAACCAAGCAGCCAGGATCCTTCATCCAGAGATCGCTCTAAAATATCTCATATCTCGGGCGCAGTCAAGGGTGTTTTTGGTGGATATCACTATTCCACATGATGAAAACCTTGTGCAAGCTGATGCCGACAAAAGGGCGTGGTACCTTAACCTGGCACATGAGGTTACGGATATGTGGCAAGTGCAATCCACTGAAATCATTCCTGTAGTCCTGTCCGTGGATGGTTTCATTCCCGCAGACCAGGATCATAATCTTAGGCGGCTGGGACTTCGAGGCAGACTGATAATAGCGGCTATGCAAAAGACAGTCCTCCTGGATAATGCCCGGATTGTCCAACGCTTTCTGTCCTCATCGCACTGACCTACAGCCGACTGTGCTTCTTCTGGTGTAGTCCTACCACTTCGCCTAGCGCCAGTTGTGCAGCATAGCGAAAGCTCATATTAGACATAAAATAGTCAAAAAGAAAGGAAGTAAAGTAAAAAATCAGGCAATCACTGAATCCGAAAACTGCTTTATTTTGTAGTCGGTTAACTGACCGCGACCTTCGTATCGTATAAGAATAACAGTTTTCCAACTGCATACTTAAGTCTCTCAATCTTAAGTTTGTACGAAACCCACGACCCGCACTCGGCCGGTTGTTTTTAACTACAGTGCTACAATTATATAATTATTGAGGTTTTACTGTAACAAAATAATCAAAAAAGCAAACTGTAAACAAATCTTATGACGAGAAAATTGACAAAACAAACTAAGCAAAACTAAAGGAGAAAATTAATGAATGTCACTGCCAAATAGTCGGCCGACGGTCGAAGAAAAATAACCCATCACAATTTTTTATATATCGTTTTTTGGATGAGCCTAAATCGGTATATGAAAAATATGTATTCGAGGCCTGCCTCGAATTTACTATAGCAGTATTTTTGCTACCTTCAGCAGTGTAGGTACACTTTTAGAAAATTATTTTTAGTCTATCTAATATGAAACTGATACTTGTACATATTTACCTACTCTTTGAGGAATTATTAGAGAAGGGAAAATTGAGAAAAGTCGGGCTTAACAATACTTTCCTCGTAGCAATTTTCAATTAAAGCCCTAGCAAACCCCGGACAATCCATACAGCCTACTTTCTACCACTGAAATAACACCAGCCTGTCCCCTCAGGTGCATGTATGTATATGTAATAAGTATTTACAATGTAGTCTTTAATTATGCACTCAAAAAAAAATCTTTTCATTCTGACTTACATAATATAGAACAGATTTTGTGATCGATTAAATTTGGAACCTTTAAAAACATTGAGTCGTGGAGATATTTGTTTATAGTATTTATTCTTTAACCAATAAACTTTACTGTTTAAAAACAGTAAAAATAGTATCTGCACAGAAATAAATACAAAATAATATAAATATAAAATATAAAATGTCTCGCAATATTTCAACTGTGGCTCCTACTTATCAAACTGAACAACTTTACTTTCCCCAAGAAACTCATCATGGTCAGAAAGCAAAAAAAAAAATTGACTTCCCATACAAAGTTCATAATCCAGCTGACGGATTTGTATGAAGATTCCAAATATTTTTTTGCTTTTTGAGTATGAGTTTGTTGAGTTAACTTGTTCAGTTTGATGAATAGAAGCCACAGTTAAAAATTTTAGACATTTAATGTTAATATTTAAATACCTATTTAATATTGCCAGACAATTTTTATCACTCTGTATAACATAGAATAGAATAGAATAGAAAATCATTTATTCCAAGCCCACAAAGTCATACAAAGCACATTACAGAACAACTAAAGTAAATAAACATATAAAAATAACGCTAAAAATAATGTACTTATAAATAAAAATAACACCTTAAAATAAAGTGGGCAAAGAAAATGAACTAACTCAGCTTGGGAGCCGCAAGCCTCATGGAGACCGCAGAGCTGATAATTCTGCTAGGCCACTGTTAATAAGTAAATGCGTGCACCAATGTTAACAATGCGAGCCGAGAAATAAAATAATTAGAGGTCAGGCTAATAAGTACTACTGCATCAACAAATAAGTTATATATTAATGTGGAAGGAAAAGCAGCAAAAGAAGAATAAATACTTTTATCTATAATAATAAACAAACAAAGTGTATAAGCAGTCAAGTGTTATCAAAAACTATGCAAGTGTAAAAATCAGTAGGTGTATAAAAGCACTGTTAAAATTTAAAACAGATTAAACTAAATTACGGGTATTTACTTTTTGGTAGCTTGGGATAACGCTTTTTGTTCCTTTAACAGATACTCTCGGTAACATTTTTTAAAAGCAAATTTTGATGTGGGATATCATTCCAACATTTGGAGGAAAGGAAACTAAAGCTACCACGAAACATGCACGTTCTATGCTTTGGTATACAAAAAGCGTTTGAACACATCCGTGCTTCATACCTATGTCCAGCATACCTACAAGCCAATTTCTCATAGAGATACTGGGGACGTTTTGTTTTTATAACTCCAAACAGAAGTGAGGCATAAAGAAGTTTAAGGCGAGCATCCATTCTGAGCATATGTGATGAATTGAGAAAAGGCGTCTATCTAACATCTATCTTTAATTTGATTTGGCTGCTTGGGTCATAATAATATGACCTACAATACAAAATGGGGCAAGTATTTATTAGTTATTTGTAATATTTATATTTTTATTTTACTGAAGGATAGTTATAACTTGTCACATTAGTACTTTTATTTCACTTGCTTTTGTAAAGGCTACTCATTTTGTTATGCGATATTGAAAATTAAATGAAAAACAAAGCTTATGTTCGGAAGTAATATTTTGTTTATTTAGAATTCCATTCCAAGGATTTTATTAGTAGAAATAGCCAGCGCCGGCGCCGCAGCCGCAGCCGCAGTTGCCAGCGATGGACACGCTGCCGGTAGCCGGCACTTCGCCGATGAACTGCACGGCGCCGATGGCCGGCACCTGGCCCCCGACCACGGTGTATCCTTGCACTCCTAAATCACCAATGGCGGCTATTGTACCTTCGCCGATGCCTCCGTAAGCAGCCGCGTTTCCGTACCCGCAAGGCAGGCCGGCGCCCAAACCAGCGGCTCCCCTGCCCGCGCCTATGTTAGCGCCATAACCCGCACCCCAGCCAACGCCCAAGTTAGCGCCGTAACCGCCACCCAAACCTATGCTGCCACAGCCGCACTGGCTGTACACATTCTGAAAATAAATAATTCAAATTTAAAAAAATAAAAAATAACAAATGAGGGCTTCGTGATATACATTTGTTTGAATTAAAAAATAATTATTTATACGTTTTATAATTGTAGTTATGCCTATAGATGACCTACACTTAGTACATTTGGTGAGAACCATACCTGAATCAGGCAAGCCTGAATGCAGAGCAATAGGAAACCGAAGGTGTACATTTTTGTCTATATTCGATGGATAGTGGATCTCTGAATGATGATTAATTTGAAAATATTTGGCTTTTATATTTACACACAAAGTGATAACAGGTTGTGAAATGAGAATTTTTAAAGTTATCGTACTGTAACAATAACCCACAATAACATTGAAGAAGAAGTGGCTTCGTAAGAAAGTTGGCAAGTGATAAAGCACATAGGTACTGAAATGCTTTGCATCTATCTACCAATTAGTATTTTGTAATTTTTGACACACTGAAAATATTTTACTATAAAAGTCAAAGATTGCTCCAAGAACATCATTCGTGTATCAGAACTCGAAGAAAGTAAAAATGGCTCAACTTTTCCTGGTTCTGTGCGCTTCGGCACTTTTAGTTCAGGTAAGATACTACCTATTATAAATGTGACAGTTTGGATGTCACACAAATTGGCCACAATTAAGTTTTTAAGCTGGATTAACACATATAATACTTTTGGCTCATAAAATGACAATTCAGAAGTCAGTGCAGACTGCAGACGAAGTCGCGGGCAAAAGCTCAATTATAAAAGAGATGTATGTTCTTATTTTAAATGTGGCGCATTTTGTTTTGCTACATAATTTTTTTTTACTCACAGGCTATTTCCTGCGCATGCATTGGCAATGCTGGCATCCTAAATATTGGCTACTCGGGCTGTGGTAACGACCTTGGATACAGCTGGAATGCTGGAAACAACGCTGGCTGCGGACTGGGAGCAGTTGCCGGTCTATCATCTGCCGCTAGCGGTGGAGCTTTAGCTGTCTCCAGTGCTTCGCCCCTCGCTCCTTCTGGCCTCACTGTGGTCTCTGAGAATCAGTTATGTGGTAACTTAGCTGTATCAGGAGCGTTGCCGTTCGTGAGCGCTGTCGCTCTTCAAGGCGAAGTGCCGTCAGCCGGTTCTGCTGGAGTGCAGTACAGCTGCGGAAACGGCAACATCGGCATTGTGAGCGAGAACCTCGCTGCTGCTGGTAATGGCTACGGTGCTGGTCTTGGCTACGGTGCTGGTATTGGCTACGGTGCTGGTCTTGGCTACGGTACTGGACTTGGCCTTGGTGCTGGTATTGGCTACGGAGCTGGTCTTGGTGCCGGGTATGGCTATGGCTTAGCTTCTGGGTCGTGTGGTTGCAACGGAAACTACTGATTTGAGGAATAACATCTTAACATTGATAATAATATATTCAGCATAGAAGGAAAATTTCGATGTTTGTATTTGTCCTTTAGAATATTCATTTTTATAATATTTAGATATATTTTTATTGAAAATATACCAATTTGTCGAAATCTTTTACAGTCGGTGACTAATCGACCAAAACAGCCAACTAGTCTAGGCATTGTCTCTTTTTATAAAAAAAAATCACAAGCACCATTTGGCTAATAACTTGGGAAATATAGTTTTATCTTCCATAAGTTATAATATTAGTCAATGTTAACAATCTTGTGCCAAGTTTTTAGGGTTCAATACCTCAAAAGGAAAGAAGGAACCCTTATAGTATCATTCTTCATAACACTGAGTATCTGCACAGACATAACCAAGCAGCCAGGATCCTTCATCCAGAGATCGCTCTAAAATATCTCATATCTCGGGCGCAGTCAAGGGTGTTTTTGGTGGATATCACTATTCCACATGATGAAAACCTTGTGCAAGCTGATGCCGACAAAAGGGCGTGGTACCTTAACCTGGCACATGAGGTTACGGATATGTGGCAAGTGCAATCCACTGAAATCATTCCTGTAGTCCTGTCCGTGGATGGTTTCATTCCCGCAGACCAGGATCATAACCTTAGGCGGCTGGGACTTCGAGGCAGACTGATAATAGCGGCTATGCAAAAGACAGTCCTCCTGGATAATGCCCGGATTGTCCAACGCTTTCTGTCCTCATCGCACTGACCTACAGCCGACTGTGCTTCTTCTGGTGTAGTCCTACCACTTCGCCTAGCGCCAGTTGTGCAGCATAGCGAAAGCTCATATTAGACATAAAATAGTCAAAAAGAAAGGAAGTAAAGTAAAAAATCAGGCAATCACTGAATCCGAAAACTGCTTTATTTTGTAGTCGGTTAACTGACCGCGACCTTCGTATCGTATAAGAATAACAGTTTTCCAACTGCATACTTAAGTCTCTCAATCTTAAGTTTGTACGAAACCCACGACCCGCACTCGGCCGGTTGTTTTTAACTACAGTGCTACAATTATATAATTATTGAGGTTTTACTGTAACAAAATAATCAAAAAAGCAAACTGTAAACAAATCTTATGACGAGAAAATTGACAAAACAAACTAAGCAAAACTAAAGGAGAAAATTAATGAATGTCACTGCCAAATAGTCGGCCGACGGTCGAAGAAAAATAACCCATCACAATTTTTTATATATCGTTTTTTGGATGAGCCTAAATCGGTATATGAAAAATATGTATTCGAGGCCTGCCTCGAATTTACTATAGCAGTATTTTTGCTACCTTCAGCAGTGTAGGTACACTTTTAGAAAATTATTTTTAGTCTATCTAATATGAAACTGATACTTGTACATATTTACCTACTCTTTGAGGAATTATTAGAGAAGGGAAAATTGAGAAAAGTCGGGCTTAACAATACTTTCCTCGTAGCAATTTTCAATTAAAGCCCTAGCAAACCCCGGACAATCCATACAGCCTACTTTCTACCACTGAAATAACACCAGCCTGTCCCCTCAGGTGCATGTATGTATATGTAATAAGTATTTACAATGTAGTCTTTAATTATGCACTCAAAAAAAAATCTTTTCATTCTGACTTACATAATATAGAACAGATTTTGTGATCGATTAAATTTGGAACCTTTAAAAACATTGAGTCGTGGAGATATTTGTTTATAGTATTTATTCTTTAACCAATAAACTTTACTGTTTAAAAACAGTAAAAATAGTATCTGCACAGAAATAAATACAAAATAATATAAATATAAAATATAAAATGTCTCGCAATATTTCAACTGTGGCTCCTACTTATCAAACTGAACAACTTTACTTTCCCCAAGAAACTCATCATGGTCAGAAAGCAAAAAAAAAATTGACTTCCCATACAAAGTTCATAATCCAGCTGACGGATTTGTATGAAGATTCCAAATATTTTTTTGCTTTTTGAGTAGGAGTTTATTGAGTTAACTTGTTCAGTTTGATGAATAGAAGCCACAGTTAAAAATTTTAGACATTTAATGTTAATATTTAAATACCTATTTAATATTGCCAGACAATTTTTATCACTCTGTATAACATAGAATAGAATAGAATAGAAAATCATTTATTCCAAGCCCACAAAGTCATACAAAGCACATTACAGAACAACTAAAGTAAATAAACATATAAAAATAACGCTAAAAATAATGTACTTATAAATAAAAATAACACCTTAAAATAAAGTGGGCAAAGAAAATGAACTAACTCAGCTTGGGAGCCGCAAGCCTCATGGAGACCGCAGAGCTGATAATTCTGCTAGGCCACTGTTAATAAGTAAATGCGTGCACCAATGTTAAAAATGCGAGCCGAGAAATAAAATAATTAGAGGTCAGGCTAATAAGTACTACTGCATCAACAAATAAGTTATATATTAATGTGGAAGGAAAAGCAGCAAAAGAAGAATAAATACTTTTATCTATAATAATAAACAAACAAAGTGTATAAGCAGTCAAGTGTTATCAAAAACTATGCAAGTGTAAAAATCAGTAGGTGTATAAAAGCACTGTCAAAATTTAAAACAGATTAAACTAAATTACGGGTATTTACTTTTTGGTAGCTTGGGATAACGCTTTTTGTTCCTTTAACAGATACTCTCGGTAACATTTTTTAAAAGCAAATTTTGATGTTATGGATCGAATAGGTGGTGGGATATCATTCCAACATTTGGAGGAAAGGAAACTAAAGCTACCACGAAACATGCACGTTCTATGCTTTGGTATACAAAAAGCGTTTGAACACATCCGTGCTTCATATCTATGTCCAGCATACCTACAAGCCAATTTCTCATAGAGATACTGGGGACGTTTTGTTTTTATAACTCCAAACAGAAGTGAGGCATAAAGAAGTTTAAGGCGAGCATCCATTCTGAGCATATGTGATGAATTGAGAAAAGGCGTCTATCTAACATCTATCTTTAATTTGATTTGGCTGCTTGGGTCATAATAATATGACCTAAAATACAAAATGGGGCAAGTATTTATTAGTTATTTGTAATATTTATATTTTTATTTTACTGAAGGATAGTTATAACTTGTCACATTAGTACTTTTATTTCACTTGCTTTTGTAAAGGCTACTCATTTTGTTATGCGATATTGAAAATTAAATGAAAAACAAAGCTTATGTTCGGAAGTAATATTTTGTTTATTTAGAATTCCATTCCAAGGATTTTATTAGTAGAAATAGCCAGCGCCGGCGCCGCAGCCGCAGCCGCAGTTGCCAGCGATGGACACGCTGCCGGTAGCCGGCACTTCGCCGATGAACTGCACGGCGCCGATGGCCGGCACCTGGCCCCCGACCACAGTGTATCCTTGCACTCCTAAATCACCAATGGCGGCTATTGTACCTTCGCCGATGCCTCCGTAAGCAGCCGCGTTTCCGTACCCGCAAGGCAGGCCGGCGCCCAAACCAGCGGCTCCCCTGCCCGCGCCTATGTTAGCGCCATAACCCGCACCCCAGCCAACGCCCAAGTTAGCGCCGTAACCGCCACCCAAACCTATGCTGCCACAGCCGCACTGGCTGTACACATTCTGAAAATAAATAATTCAAATTTAAAAAAATAAAAAATAACAAATGAGGGCTTCGTGATATACATTTGTTTGAATTAAAAAATAATTATTTATACGTTTTATAATTGTAGTTATGCCTATAGATGACCTACACTTAGTACATTTGGTGAGAACCATACCTGAATCAGGCAAGCCTGAATGCAGAGCAATAGGAAACCGAAGGTGTACATTTTTGTCTATATTCGATGGATAGTGGATCTCTGAATGATGATTAATTTGAAAATATTTGGCTTTTATATTTACACACAAAGTGATAACAGGTTGTGAAATGAGAATTTTTAAAGTTATCGTACTGTAACAATAACCCACAATAACATTGAAGAAGAAGTGGCTTCGTAAGAAAGTTGGCAAGTGATAAAGCACATAGGTACTGAAATGCTTTGCATCTATCTACCAATTAGTATTTTGTAATTTTTGACACACTGAAAATATTTTACTATAAAAGTCAAAGATTGCTCCAAGAACATCATTCGTGTATCAGAACTCGAAGAAAGTAAAAATGGCTCAACTTTTCCTGGTTCTGTGCGCTTCGGCACTTTTAGTTCAGGTAAGATACTACCTATTATAAATGTGACAGTTTGGATGTCACACAAATTGGCCACAATTAAGTTTTTAAGCTGGATTAACACATATAATACTTTTGGCTCATAAAATGACAATTCAGAAGTCAGTGCAGACTGCAGACGAAGTCGCGGGCAAAAGCTCAATTATAAAAGAGATGTATGTTCTTATTTTAAATGTGGCGCATTTTGTTTTGCTACATAATTTTTTTTTACTCACAGGCTATTTCCTGCGCATGCATTGGCAATGCTGGCATCCTAAATATTGGCTACTCGGGCTGTGGTAACGACCTTGGATACAGCTGGAATGCTGGAAACAACGCTGGCTGCGGACTGGGAGCAGTTGCCGGTCTATCATCTGCCGCTAGCGGTGGAGCTTTAGCTGTCTCCAGTGCTTCGCCCCTCGCTCCTTCTGGCCTCACTGTGGTCTCTGAGAATCAGTTATGTGGTAACTTAGCTGTATCAGGAGCGTTGCCGTTCGTGAGCGCTGTCGCTCTTCAAGGCGAAGTGCCGTCAGCCGGTTCTGCTGGAGTGCAGTACAGCTGCGGAAACGGCAACATCGGCATTGTGAGCGAGAACCTCGCTGCTGCTGGTAATGGCTACGGTGCTGGTCTTGGCTACGGTGCTGGTATTGGCTACGGTGCTGGTCTTGGCTACGGTACTGGACTTGGCCTTGGTGCTGGTATTGGCTACGGAGCTGGTCTTGGTGCCGGGTATGGCTATGGCTTAGCTTCTGGGTCGTGTGGTTGCAACGGAAACTACTGATTTGAGGAATAACATCTTAACATTGATAATAATATATTCAGCATAGAAGGAAAATTTCGATGTTTGTATTTGTCCTTTAGAATATTCATTTTTATAATATTTAGATATATTTTTATTGAAAATATACCAATTTGTCGAAATCTTTTACAGTCGGTGACTAATCGACCAAAACAGCCAACTAGTCTAGGCATTGTCTCTTTTTATAAAAAAAAAACACAAGCACCATTTGGCTAATAACTTGGGAAATATAGTTTTATCTTCCATAAGTTATAATATTAGTCAATGTTAACAATCTTGTGCCAAGTTTTTAGGGTTCAATACCTCAAAAGGAAAGAAGGAACCCTTATAGTATCATTCTTCATAACACTGAGTATCTGCACAGACATAACCAAGCAGCCAGGATCCTTCATCCAGAGATCGCTCTAAAATATCTCATATCTCGGGCGCAGTCAAGGGTGTTTTTGGTGGATATCACTATTCCACATGATGAAAACCTTGTGCAAGCTGATGCCGACAAAAGGGCGTGGTACCTTAACCTGGCACATGAGGTTACGGATATGTGGCAAGTGCAATCCACTGAAATCATTCCTGTAGTCCTGTCCGTGGATGGTTTCATTCCCGCAGACCAGGATCATAATCTTAGGCGGCTGGGACTTCGAGGCAGACTGATAATAGCGGCTATGCAAAAGACAGTCCTCCTGGATAATGCCCGGATTGTCCAACGCTTTCTGTCCTCTTCGCACTGACCTACAGCCGACTGTGCTTCTTCTGGTGTAGTCCTACCACTTCGCCTAGCGCCAGTTATGCAGCATAGCGAAAGCTCATATTAGACATAAAATAGTCAAAAAGAAAGGAAGTAAAGTAAAAAATCAGGCAATCACTGAATCCGAAAACTGCTTTATTTTGTAGTCGGTTAACTGACCGCGACCTTCGTATCGTATAAGAATAACAGTTTTCCAACTGCATACTTAAGTCTCTCAATCTTAAGTTTGTACGAAACACACGACCCGCACTCGGCCGGTTGTTTTTAACTACAGTGCTACAATTATATAATTATTGAGGTTATACTGTAACAAAATAATCAAAAAAGCAAACTGTAAACAAATCTTATGACGAGAAAATTGACAAAACAAACTAAGCAAAACTAAAGGAGAAAATTAATGAATGTCACTGCCAAATAGTCGGCCGACGGTCGAAGAAAAATAACCCATCACAATTTTTTATATATCGTTTTTTGGATGAGCCTAAATCGGTATATGAAAAATATGTATTCGAGGCCTGCCTCGAATTTACTATAGCAGTATTTTTGCTACCTTCAGCAGTGTAGGTACACTTTTAGAAAATTATTTTTAGTCTATCTAATATGAAACTGATACTTGTACATATTTACCTACTCTTTGAGGAATTATTAGAGAAGGGAAAATTGAGAAAAGTCGGGCTTAACAATACTTTCCTCGTAGCAATTTTCAATTAAAGCCCTAGCAAACCCCGGACAATCCATACAGCCTACTTTCTACCACTGAAATAACACCAGCCTGTCCCCTCAGGTGCATGTATGTATATGTAATAAGTATTTACAATGTAGTCTTTAATTATGCACTCAAAAAAAAAATCTTTTCATTCTGACTTACATAATATAGAACAGATTTTGTGATCGATTAAATTTGGAACCTTTAAAAACATTGAGTCGTGGAGATATTTGTTTATAGTATTTATTCTTTAACCAATAAACTTTACTGTTTAAAAACAGTAAAAATAGTATCTGCACAGAAATAAATACAAAATAATATAAATATAATATATAAAATGTCTCGCAATATTTCAACTGTGGCTCCTACTTATCAAACTGAACAACTTTACTTTCCCCAAGAAACTCATCATGGTCAAAAAGCAAAAAAAAATTGACTTCCCATACAAAGTTCATAATCCAGCTGACGGATTTGTATGAAGATTCCAAATATTTTTTTGCTTTTTGAGTATGAGTTTATTGAGTTAACTTGTTCAGTTTGATGAATAGAAGCCACAGTTAAAAATTTTAGACATTTAATGTTAATATTTAAATACCTATTTAATATTGCCAGACAATTTTTATCACTCTGTATAACATAGAATAGAATAGAATAGAAAATCATTTATTCCAAGCCCACAAAGTCATACAAAGCACATTACAGAACAACTAAAGTAAATAAACATATAAAAATAATGCTAAAAATAATGTACTTATAAATAAAAATAACACCTTAAAATAAAGTGGGCAAAGAAAATGACCTAACTCAGCTTGGGAGCCGCAAGCCTCATGGAGACCGCAGCGCTGATAATTCTGCTAGGCCACTGTTAATAAGTAAATGCGTGCACCAATGTTAACAATGCGAGCCGAGAAATAAAATAATTAGAGGTCAGGCTAATAAGTACTACTGCATCAACAAATAAGTTATATATTAATGTGGAAGGAAAAGCAGCAAAAGAAGAATAAATACTTTTATCTATAATAATAAACAAACAAAGTGTATAAGCAGTCAAGTGTTATCAAAAACTATGCAAGTGTAAAAATCAGTAGGTGTATAAAAGCACTGTTAAAATTTAAAACAGATTAAACTAAATTACGGGTATTTACTTTTTGGTAGCTTGGGATAACGCTTTTTGTTCCTTTAACAGATACTCTCGGTAACATTTTTTAAAAGCAAAGTTTGATGTTATGGATCGAATAGGTGGTGGGATATCATTCCAACATTTGGAGGAAAGGAAACTAAAGCTACCACGAAACATGCACGTTCTATGCTTTGGTATACAAAAAGCGTTTGAACACATCCGTGCTTCATACCTATGTCCAGCATACCTACAAGCCAATTTCTCATAGAGATACTGGGGACGTTTTGTTTTTATAACTCCAAACAGAAGTGAGGCATAAATAAGTTTAAGGCGAGCATCCATTCTGAGCATATGTGATGAATTGAGAAAAGGCGTCTATCTAACATCTATCTTTAATTTGATTTGGCTGCTTGGGTCATAATAATATGACCTACAATACAAAATGGGGCAAGTATTTATTAGTTATTTGTAATATTTATATTTTTATTTTACTGAAGGATAGTTATAACTTGTCACATTAGTACTTTTATTTCACTTGCTTTTGTAAAGGCTACTCATTTTGTTATGCGATATTGAAAATTAAATGAAAAACAAAGCTTATGTTCGGAAGTAATATTTTGTTTATTTAGAATTCCATTCCAAGGATTTTATTAGTAGAAATAGCCAGCGCCGGCGCCGCAGCCGCAGCCGCAGTTGCCAGCGATGGACACGCTGCCGGTAGCCGGCACTTCGCCGATGAACTGCACGGCGCCGATGGCCGGCACCTGGCCCCCGACCACGGTGTATCCTTGCACTCCTAAATCACCAATGGCGGCTATTGTACCTTCGCCGATGCCTCCGTAAGCAGCCGCGTTTCCGTACCCGCAAGGCAGGCCGGCGCCCAAACCAGCGGCGCCCCAGCCCGCGCCTATGTTAGCGCCATAACCCGCACCCCAGCCAACGCCCAAGTTAGCGCCGTAACCGCCACCCAAACCTATGCTGCCACAGCCGCACTGGCTGTACACATTCTGAAAATAAATAATTCAAATTTAAAAAAATAAAAAATAACAAATGAGGGCTTCGTGATATACATTTGTTTGAATTAAAAAATAATTATTTATACGTTTTATAATTGTAGTTATGCCTATAGATGACCTACACTTAGTACATTTGGTGAGAACCATACCTGAATCAGGCAAGCCTGAATGCAGAGCAATAGGAAACCGAAGGTGTACATTTTTGTCTATATTCGATGGATAGTGGATCTCTGAATGATGATTAATTTGAAAATATTTGGCTTTTATATTTACACACAAAGTGATAACAGGTTGTGAAATGAGAATTTTTAAAGTTATCGTACTGTAACAATAACCCACAATAACATTGAAGAAGAAGTAGCTTCGTAAGAAAGTAGGCAAGTGATAAAGCACATAGGTACTGAAATGCTTTGCATCTATCTACCAATTAGTATTTTGTAATTTTTGACACACTGAAAATATTTTACTATAAAAGTCAAAGATTGCTCCAAGAAAATCATTCGTGTATCAGAACTCGAAGAAAGTAAAAATGGCTCAACTTTTCCTGGTTCTTTGCGCTTCGGCACTTTTAGTTCAGGTAAGATACTACCTATTATAAATGCGACAGTTTGGATGTCACACAAATTGGCCACAATTAAGTTTTTAAGCTGGATTAACACATATAATACTTTTGGCTCATAAAATGACAATTCAGAAGTCAGTGCAGACTGCAGACGAAGTCGCGGGCAAAAGCTCAATTATAAAAGAGATGTATGTTCTTATTTTAAATGTGGCGCATTTTGTTTTGATACATATATTTTTTTTACTCACAGGCTATTTCCTGCGCATGCATTGGCAATGGACTTGGCAATGCTGGCATCCTAAATAATGGCTACTCGGGCTGTGGTAACGACCTTGGATACAGCTGGAATGCTGGAAACAACGCTGGCTGCGGACTGGGAGCAGTTGCCGGTCTATCATCTGCCGCTAGCGGTGGAGCTTTAGCTGTCTCCAGTGCTTCGCCCCTCGCTCCTTCTGGCCTCACTGTGGTCTCTGAGAATCAGTTATGTGGTAACTTAGCTGTGTCAGGAGCGTTGCCGTTCGTGAGCGCTGTCGCTCTTCAAGGCGAAGTGCCGTCAGCTGGTTCTGCTGGAGTGCAGTACAGCTGCGGAAACGGCAACATTGGCATTGTGAGCGAGAACCTCGCCGCTGCTGGTAATGGCTACGGTGCTGGTCTTGGCTACGGTACTGGACTTGGCCTTGGTGCTGGTATTGGCTACGGAGCTGGTCTTGGTGCCGGGTATGGCTATGGCTTAGCTTCTGGGTCGTGTGGTTGCAACGGAAACTACTGATTTGAGGAATAACATCTTAACATTGATAATAATATATTCAGCATAGAAGGAAAATTTCGTTGTTTGTATTTGTCCTTTAGAATATTCATTTTTATTATATTTAGATATATTTTTATTGAAAATATACCAATTATTCGAAATCTTTTACAGTTGGTGACTAATCGACCAAAACAGCCAACTAGTCTAGGCATTGTCTCTTTTTATAAAAAAAAATTACAAGCACCATTTTGCTAATAACTTGGGAAATATAGTTTTATCTTCCATAAGTTATAATATTAGTCAATGTTAACAATCTTGTGCCAAGTTTTTAGGGTTCAATACCTCAAAAGGAAAGAAGGAACCCTTATAGTATCATTTTTCATAACACTGAGTATCTGCACAGACATAACCAAGCAGCCAGGATCCTTCATCCAGAGATCGCTCTAAAATATCTCATATCTCGGGCGCAGTCGAGGGTGTTTTTGGTGGATATCACTATTCCACATGATGAAAACCTTGTGCAAGCTGATGCCGACGAAAGGACGTGGTACCTTAACCTGGCACATGAGGTTACGGATATGTGGCAAGTGCAATCCACTGAAATCATTCCTGTAGTCCTGTCCGTCGATGGTTTCATTCCCGCAGACCAGGATCATAACCTTAGGCGGCTGGGACTTGTAATAGCGGCTATGCAAAAGACAGTCCTCCGATATAATGCCCGCATTGTCCAACGCTTTCTGTCCTCATCGCACTGACCTCCAGCCGACGTGCTTCTGCTGGAGTAGTCCTGCCACTTCGCCTAGCGCCAATTGGGCTGCGTAGCGAAAGCTCATATCAGACATAAAAATATTCAAAAAGAAAGGAAGTAAAGGAAAAAATCAGGCAATCACTGAATCCGAAAACTGCTTTATTTTGTAGTCGGTTAACTGACCGCGACCTTCGTATCGTATAAGAATAACAGTTTCCCAACTGCATACTTAAGTTTGTCTCTCAATCTTAAATTTATACGAAACCCACGACCCGCACTTGGCCGGTTGTTTTTAACTACAGTGCTACAATTATAGAATTATTGAGGTTTTACTGTAACAAAATAATCAAAAAAGCACTGTAAACAAATCTTATGACGAAAAAATAGTCAAAACAAACTAAGCAAAACTCTACTCTACTCTAGTTACTCTAGTTATAACAATGTGGACACACGGTAAGTATACGGTTAGCAATCGCACAAATTACTGTAAATTATGTACAGCAGTCAATATGCAAAAAATTAAATCAAGTTTTTAGCTGTGTACAAGTAAGTTTATGAACAATGTTGTGCACAATGCAGTAAATGCTGTGTTAAAAGTACCAAAACTACACCGAACATATATGTTAAAAACCAAAATACTTTAGAGTTTAGTAAAGTTATTGTTTGAAAACAAAACAAACATGCGATAGTTTCGGAATAAAATTGTTCAAAATCTTACCAAAAACAACGTAAAAAATAGCATCATACAACGTCAGGAACTTAAAACTAGCACTTAAGGTTAAACGTTAGTGCTCCCTACTTGAAAAAATCCGTTAGATGGCGTTAATCTGACTATAACTTGGTTTCTCGATTTAAAAATAGTATAAATAACCCTAAACCATACTACGTAAAACAGCGAACAGTTACATGATCAATGTACGTTAATAAACCATAATAATGTTAATTTTAAGGATTTCGATATATTTGTCCCCTTACAATTATAGTTTTGCGTTTATCTCGTATGAATAAGGGCTCAAATTACGCACACATACATAAAATTTTCACGTATATGATGCTTATTTTTGACTTACCTCTATAAGTATTCCATAACGTAGAGGTGTAATCGGCAAATTTTGTACGAACTTTTTACGTTATTGCTTTTAGGTCCGGGTTCGTATCCTACGAGACTGTATTGTTTTTGTCTTTTTATTTTTTTATTTAGTATGAACGTAAGTAAATATGTAAATAACAAGACCCAAGAGCGACAAAAGAAAAGATTTTTTAAAAGAAAAAAATCATTTATTGAATAACAATGTCGCATAGCAATCATTTATAGCATTGACCTGCAAGGAAATATGTATCACGCCTCCCCCACGACTCAGGACACCAGGGGAGACAGCAGCAGCTGGTCGAGGTGACAGATCCACAGGAGTCCCCCATTGGTTCTGACTTCATAGTGTACTCCACCCAGACGTCGGGTTATGTGCCGAATTCAAATTTCCTGGCAAGAGAGGAGTAACTCCTGGCCACCTTGTCTCCAGGAGAGAAATGCCTCCTTGTCCTCTGACTACGTGGCTCCAGTCTAGATTTGGGACTAGCATGGCATGTAGCTTGGTTTTGAACTCTTTTCCAAACATCCAAACATCAGTAGGTAGGGAGTCCCTCTTGGAGTTTCTGTCTGCCTCAAGCGGACTGAGGTCTCTCCTTGAGTGGTGAAGTAATACTTAGTTTTCGTAATGTAGTTTGTACGAAATACGTACATGATTTATTTTATTTCTTTAAAAAGTGCTACTTAGAGCGCACACACATTGAACTTTGTTCTCAACCTAATTTTAAGTGCATTGACTTACGGCAGGCTGCCGTGTTAGTCAATTTTATTTTTATGCAATTTCAGTGTTCAATTAGAAGCCGCTATGACAACTTGTTTGCATTTTCTCACAGTGACAATCTTTGACATTTCCTTGCATTATTGACATTTGCAGTGCACTTAACATTCTTTTTTGGTCCTTCGAAACTAAGGAGACACAATTTTCATATTTTTTTTGACATCGTCGCGATTGACATTACGTATAGTGTGTGTGTTGCGTACAGATTCGGTAAAGTGTGTGTGTGTATACGTTATACAATTGCCATACGCATAAGGCCGAGGAGCAACAATCCAGGGTGACATCCTGCATATACCTGCAATAAAGGAGAGTTCCTGTGCTTCAAGTAAGATCTTTCCATATTTTTTTCTGCTTTGACAATGGAGGCTATGTTCGCGCGCCAGGCTGTAATTTTAGAAGAAATTAAGAGGATTCACACGAATTTTAAAAAGGATTCCGCGAGTCGTAAGACTAAAGAGTATATCAAGAGTAGGTTGCAGTCTCTTGATGACTTGTGGAACGAGTGTAAGACCATCGATGCGGAGCTGCAAAAAGTGGAAGACAAGACCCAGCAATATTTTACTGAAAAAATATTGCAGGTGATAGAAAGTTGGTATGAGGGAGCCCGGAACGAGATAGCTTCCTGGAAGGTGACAATAGGCGAGATTTCTGATGTAAAGTTCGATAGCACTCATTTTCAGCATATACCAGTCGATGACAGGCTAGTAGAGTTACAGCAGATGCAAAGTGCTAATTTTAGAGCATTTAAAAGGTTAATATCAAAGCTTAAAATTGACGATAAATTGGAAAAATGGGAAATTGAAAGTATTTTACGGGATTTAGAGTCGCGTTGGAATGCTATAGATAAATTAAATTTGCAAATTGATGGCATATTGGACGGCGCTATGTCCAGTGACTATTCGCTGGAGTATTCTGATAATGAACTGGCATATGAAAGATTAAAGAGGGAATTAAATATAAAACTTAACACTTTTATTCACCAACAACATGCCATGCCAAAAATCGATATTCCTATCTTTAATGGTAACTTTGCCCAATGGCCTACTTTTATGGATTTATACGTCGAGGCTATTCATAAAAACTCTTCCCTCAGTAAAACGCAAAAAATGCAACATTTGAAAGGTAGGTTGCGCGGGGAACCCGAGAAACTTGTTCAGCACTTACACATTGCCCCTGAAAATTATGAAACTTGTTGGGAATTGCTATGCCATCGATACAATAACAAGTATCTTTTATTTTCAAAAAATATCCAAACTTTCATGCGCCAGCCCTCTATTCAAAAACAATCTGCATTTGAGTTAAAACGATTGTATGACGTAACTAATGAAACCATCCATGCTATCCACAATCTTGGCATTGACACGTCCACCTGGGACCCAATCCTGGTATACATTTTAAGCGAGAAGCTGGATTCAGAAACATTCACTGAGTACATGCAATCGAGAGCAGATCCTCGTTCAATCCCTACATTCGATTACTTTATGGATTTTATTGAAAATAAATTCCTTGCATTAGAGCCATTGCAAAAAAAACGCTCTGAAAATGTTTCCAAATTGCAACCAAAAACGCAGTTCAGTAATGCGTCATTTCCACCTAAAAATCCTAAGCCAGCTTATCAACAACCTACTAAAAGTTCAAATGCCTATTCTCGTAATTTCCATGCATATAATGTTGGTCAGTTTAATAAAGTTACATGCCCACTCTGCAATTTAGATCACGCTCTATTCCAATGCAAAAGGTTCAATGACATGTCAGGTGTGGAAAAGTTAGATATTATTACAAAAAATAAAATTTGCCAAAATTGCTTATTCGTTCACACCAAAGGTTATTGCGGTTCACAAAAACGGTGCAGAGAGTGCAATGAACCGCATAATACATTATTGCACAGCGCGATCGCAGGTTCCGTTCAAATGAACCTTACGACTGCGAAACCCCAAAACGCTGCGCCTAAAAATGCATCATCGGCGTCGGCCAAGTCAGCTATGAATAAAAATATGCAAAACAACTTTGTATCGAATAATGACGATGAAATATTATTAGCGACGGCCTTATTAAAAGTGCAATGCTCTAATGGCGATTTCGTAACTTTACGTGCATTAGTAGACCAAGGCTCCCAAATTACATTGATAACAGAAAATGCAGCCCAAAAACTTGGTCTACACCGACAACAGATGAATGCAAGCAGATCTGGGATCGGTACCTTGTCTAACAGGAGCAGGGGAAAAGTCAATTTAACTTGCAAGTCTTTACATAACGATTTTCAATTTACAACTGAAGCGTTAGTAATGGCACGTGTTGTAAACAATCTGCCTAATATGACATTTGAAAGGAAAAATTGGTCGCACGTGACGAACATAACTCTAGCCGATCCTGATTATAACTTATCGAGACCCATTGACCTACTTTTAGATGCACACGTTTATTCCGAAATTTTAATGAGCGGTCTCATAAAGGGGGAGGGTCACCAACCTATGGCCCAGCAAACCCAGCTAGGATGGATTTTGTCTGGCAACGTAAAAACCTATAACTGCCATGTCGTAACTAATAACGTAGAAGACCTTGCTAAATACTGGGAAATCGAAGATATTAGTTGTGAAAACACCACCATGACCTCCCAAGAACAGTTTTGTGAAGATTATTTCGTTGCAACTACTAAACGTCTAGAAAATGGGAAGTATGAAGTTCGATTGCCCATGAAACAAAACTTCAGACAATTATTAGGAAAATCCAAGCCACGTGCAGTAGCTCAATTTATGCAATTAGAACGGAGATTATGTAAGGATAAACAGCTATCACATAGTTACATTGACTTTATGAGGGAATATCTACAAATGGGCCACATGAAGGAGAGTACATCTGAACAATCACCGGCCTGTTATTTACCCCACCACGGCGTTTTAAAAAGTGACTCATTAACCACCAAATTAAGGGTTGTTTTTAATGCATCGCAGAAAACGGATACCGGCTACAGTTTAAACGACCTAATGGAATGTGGACCCAAATTACATCACGATTTAATGACCTTAATTTTGGGCTGGAGGTTATATAAATATGTTTTCACTGCGGACTGCGAAAAAATGTATCGAATGATCCTATTGCATGAAGAAGATCAACAATTGCAAAAAATTGTCTGGAGAGAAGGCATGGAAGATCCCCTAAAAGAGTATCAACTTTGTACCGTGACATATGGCATGAAGGCTGCGCCTTTCCTTGCACTACGAACATTGAGAAAACTGGCACAAGATGACTGCAAAAAATACCCGTTGGCTGCTGAGGTCATAGCCAACGAAATGTACGTTGATGACGTGCTCAGTGGCAGTGATACCATTGAAAAAGCTCAAGAGCTTCAAAACCAACTAATATCAATTATGCAGGGCGCAGGAATCACGCTAAGAAAATGGACGAGTAATGAGCCATCTTTACTTGAAAATCTTTCATCATCGGAGTTAAACCAAACCACAATGCATTTCAAAATGGAAGGTGCCACAAAAACTCTCGGATTGCAGTGGAGTCCAGAAACTGACAGCTTTTCTTTTATAAATAAAATGAACACAAACTGCACTGACAAACTGACAAAAAGGAAACTACTCTCCGAGATTTCAAAAATATTTGACCCTTTGGGTTGGTTGACTCCATTGACAGTTAAAGCTAAACTAATTTTCCAAAAGGTTTGGTTAACTTCAAGTGACTGGGATGACGTACTGCCGGAAGAAATCTGCAATGAATGGAAATCGTTTACTTGTGACCTACCTAACATATTGCAATTTGAAATACCAAGATGGTTGGGCGACTTGACAAAACCTATACAAATACATGGATTTTGTGACGCATCCGAGAAGGTCTACGCGTGCGCCATCTATCTACGTACCCTTGACAACAACGGCGAGCCTATCATCCGACTTATAGCAGCAAAATCTCGACTAGCACCCGTAAATAAAAAACTCACGTTACCGCGATTAGAGCTATGCGGAGCTGTGTTACTTGCACGCCTTATGCATAATGTTTTAAAGGCGTTTAAATGGGAAAAAGTGGATAAATGTACCTACACCTGGACCGATTCAATGATCGTCTTAGGTTGGCTACATGGTGATGTGACGAAATGGAAGACTTTTGTAAGTAACAGAGTTCAACAAGTGCATAACATCATTCCTAAGGAACACTGGCGCTACGTAAAGTCCGAAGAAAACGCAGCGGACTGTGCTACGAGAGGTACCACCTACTCTCAGTTGATCGAACATCCTTTATGGCATCAAGGACCCGAATGGATGAAAAAATTTGACATAAATTCAGTAAGCGAAATCCCAATCACTAATATTACCTGTGAAACAAAACATAAACAAAAACATATGGTCACGTGTATTGCGCAATCGGAGCCGTCGTCACTCATAATTGAATTAATGGACAAACATAGTAATATGACTCATATTGCAAGAGTCGTAGCGTGGATTTTACGTTACATTACTAATAGTAAATGCAAAACACAAAATAAACTTGCACAATATCTGACATCTGACGAATTAAGAGAAGCTGAAAAACTTATTGTAAAACAAATACAACTGCATGAATTCCAAAATGACATTTCATAATTAAAATCCAACAAAAACATTAGTTCGAAGAGCAAAATCCTGAGTCTGAATCCATTTTTAGATAAGTCTGACATGTTGCGCGTGGGAGGAAGACTGAACAATTCCAATCTATCAGATGCAGCGAAAAATCCTATTCTTCTGCCACATAACAACAAATTAACTGACCTATTGATCCTGCAAGCCCACCATCAAACGTTACATGGAGGTCCAAAATTGACATTAACACATCTGCGACAGAAATATTGGATTCTGGGAGGTCAGCGTGCAGTTAAACGAGTCTTACATACATGTACTACGTGCCGCAGATTCAATGCTAAAACATCAACTCAAATAATGGCAGACTTACCTGAACCTCGCGTGACAATATCGCGCCCCTTCTCTCATACGGGGGTTGATTTTACTGGACATGTCGAAATCAAAGCCAGTAAAGGCCGAGGATTGAAAACACTGTTGGCGTACATAGCTGTGTTTGTCTGCCTTGCAACTAAAGCCATTCATCTCGAGTTGGTGACGGACCTGAGCAGTGCAGCGTTCTTGGCAGCTTTCAAAAGATTTTGTGCACGACGTGGAACCCCTAGCGACATGTATAGTGACAACGGCACAAACTTCGTGGGATGTAATCGCATTTTGCTTAAACAATACAGAGAAATAATTAATAATATTGACAATTACTTTTTGGGAAAAATTGAAGAGATGAATATCAAATGGCATTTTAATGCACCTGTATGGCCAAGTGGAAATGGATTATGTGAAGCCGCCGTCAAGGGTATGAAATACCATCTTAAACGTATAATTGGTGCGCAGCGATTGACATATGAGGAATTTACGACTCTTCTGTGCCAGATCGAAGCATGTTTGAACTCAAGACCTCTATGCTCATTGACAGAAACAACAGATGACATTGACTGCTTAACACCTGGTCATTTTATTACTGGCTCACCTACTATGACAGTGCCAGAAGCTGACAGTGGCAACGTAGACCTCAGGAAAAGATGGCAAATGGTGCAAAAGTTGAGTAGCGACTTCTGGAAAAAGTGGTCATACGAATATTTACAACAACTTCAATCAAGACTTAAATGGAAACAACCTAAAAAAGATCTACAACTTAATGACATCGTGTGCATCAAGGAAGAGAATTTACCTGCAGGAAAATGGGCTCTCGGACGTATCATAGAGACACATTCAGGAAGGGACGGTCATACTAGAGTTGTAACGCTAAGAACAGCAAAAGGAACAGT
The DNA here is from genome assembly GCA_958295455.1 of Coleophora deauratella. Classification (NCBI taxonomy): domain Eukaryota; kingdom Metazoa; phylum Arthropoda; class Insecta; order Lepidoptera; family Coleophoridae; genus Coleophora; species Coleophora deauratella. The sequence continues at coordinate 2,901,861 of OY282416.1, read as the reverse complement.
AAAACGACCAATCATAAAACTGGTACCACTTGTTGAGGCAGACGAAACTAAAAAGACTTGCAATGATAAACCACGAACCGTACGAAACCGTTCCGGCAATTTAAATTTGAAAAACTTCCTATGTTACTCTTTATTATTGATTATGACACTAATTACCCCCTCTGTGCAAATGAAAAATGAAATGACAATTACACCACTGACAGGAAATCAAACACTTTATTTTGACAAAACAGCAGAGATACAAGAAATTAAAGATGAATGGAAATTAATATTTTACTACAATATGACAAATTACTGGCGAAATGTTGATGCATTGCAACAGTACATATCCCATATAAAACAATTCCAAAAAGATGAATGGGCGATGCAATTCCATGTCTTAATAAATCAACTGGAACAAAACGCAAAGGAAATAAATTATTACAATGCACTTTTAAAATCTCAACATCTGACGCAAAACAGATTTAAAAGGGGCTTAATTATTCGGGGTCCTAGATAACAGATTTGCACAAAAGTATGAAAATGACATAAAAATATTACAGCAAAATGAAAATCATTTACTACAATTAATAAAAAACCAAACGAGTGTTTTGGAAACAGAAAATAACATCATACAAAGAAATGAGGCCACAATGACAGCACATTTCAATTTAATTAATAATCACTTTAAATCCCTCGAAAATGCAACTATGCAAGAGAAAATTAACACCCAACAAGCATTTTACGTCATAACATCATCCTTTGCCGCAGAATCCATGATCCAAAATCTGAGGTACATACAACAGACTCTGATAAATACTTTGACAAATATGTACCTTGGACATATTGATATGCATCTTTTATCACCTAATCAATTGCAGAACGAACTCAATAAAATCGCTCGACATTTACCTCGCGATTTGACACTTCCTGACATACAAGAAAATGTGAGAGAGTTATACAGGTTGCTCCGTATCCATGCACGAATTACATCTGAGTTTGTTATAATGGAAGTCAAAGTACCATTATTAAGTGACGAGTTATATGAGTTAGACTACCTGATTAGCATTCCCAAACGCATTAATTCTGACCAAATGTTGACAGTAATCCCAATATCCCGCTTGATTGCAGTAAATTTCCATCGGTACACATTTATACCTTTAGAACAAACAGATATACAAGATTGTATAAAAATAAATGAACAAAAACTTATGTGTAAATTAAATCATCCTATATACAGCACAATCAGTCGCAGTCATTCAATTTGTGACATAAGGCTAGTACATAATACAGAAAAGCATAATACATATTGTCGAACTGAAATAAAGCCTTGCACTGACCAATGGATCAAGTTACACAGACAAAACACGTGATTTTATTATTGTTGTGGATCTTGCTTAGTACACGTCATGTGCTCAGCTGGCATGACGTCAGAGACACTGACCCATAAAGGACTGCTAACTCTAGGGAGAGGTTGTGTATTAAGAGGAGATACATTCATGTTATATGCAAATATGCAATACAGGAGTGAAAGCGCAGTCGATGAACCGTTTCAACTGACAGTTCCCACTATATCACCCATGAATACAATTCTTAATACATCATTGAATGATCTGTCAATGCATGTGGAAACTAACGAAGAAAAGTTTCGAAAAATAGAGAAGGAATTGAACATTATTAAGGAGCAATCAACACTGGATACTCTAAATTCCCATGACATTCACCACTATACAATGATATACGTCATAGTATGCGTTAGCTTTGCACTGCTGGTAACATCTGCCTTGTTTTGGTATAGGGTGTCTTCGAGACAGAGAAAGGAACATCAGGAAGATGTTAAGTATGTAAAAAGAGAAAACAAGATGCATAAGCAGGCAGAGGAAATGGAAATGCATTCACGTGGAAAGTCGGAGAGCAGACAGGATAGCGACAGTGACAATAATGTGGAAGATGGGTACAGCAGGATAAAACGGGATATGAAGAAGCGTAGTGGTGTTAGTGAAATGACAAGGGGGGCCTCCGCAAATGAAGTGAAATTTGACACTCGTAAACATAGTGATGTTTGTTAAGAAGTATTGACTATTTGACTATATTTTTAGTGTGTTATGTGATGTGATGTAGTGTGACATAGTGATTAATGACTTTAAGTGGATGTGGAATTGAAATATTTAAGTTTTATTTAAGATATCATAGATTTTATTTTTTTGTATTTTTTAAACATGTTTTTCTACATTGTCTGACAGTGCCAATATGTACGAAATACGTACATGATTTATTTTATTTCTTTAAAAAGTGCTACTTAGAGCGCACACACATTGAACTTTGTTCTCAACCTAATTTTAAGTGCATTGACTTACGGCAGGCTGCCGTGTTAGTCAATTTTATTTTTATGCAATTTCAGTGTTCAATTAGAAGCCGCTATGACAACTTGTTTGCATTTTATTTAATTTCGCGTTATCCCGGTGGAACACTCACAGTGACAATCTTTGACATTTCCTTGCATTATTGACATTTGCAGTGCACTTAACATAGTTTTCAGTGCTATACACAACTCCTCAAACTCGAATGTGTACGAGGTTTCTTCCTCAAGATGTTTATCTTCGGTTCTATGTATTTCGAAAAATTTCTTTATTGTTTTGTCGTGTGACTCCAAGCGGGTCTATATACTTGGGTCTTGAGTGTCGAGCACATTTTCTGTGCGCGTTAATAAACTGTACTGAGCTTCTTGTACGTTTTAATTGCTTTAAATCCATTGAATTGGCCTCGTCGTCAATATTAAAAACATAAAATATCTGTTCAGTCACATAGTATTTATTGAATAACAACGTTGCCTAGCAATAGCTTGCAAGGAGATACGTATCAAGCAAGGAGATACGAAGTGATGTCGACAATATCTGGAGGCACGGCGCGCCGCGGCGGTGCCTTTGCAAGCCAAGTCTTACGCGATTTGGAGTCACGGAAGTGCAAGCTAAGGAGAGTATCAAACTTCGGAATCACGGTTAGCTTATGTTTTATATATATGTCATAGGGAATGGCCCCCTTATTACTTCCGTGAAGTCATGAAATTCGTTTTCACTGTCGAGAAAAATAGATTCATTTTTATTTTATTTTAATTTATTTTCAATTTATTTTATCCATACAGATAAAAGTTTTTCAATTAATGATCAAGCACATGAAATGATATCAATGACAATAGACACATTTATCAGAAAAGTTGATGTTTTGTTAATTAAAATAACATAATTATCAGTATTAATCATTTAAAGAATAATGAATTACTCCAATATTACAATACACATTTAAATTCAGTCACTCACTCTCACGGTCTCATCAGATTGATTGACAATAACACATTCACTGTGATGATAACCATCATAGTTACTTAGTTAACAACCCAATATCGTGACTGAATTTACATGTGTAATATAATTTTAAAATAATTCATTCTAATATAAATAATGATACTGATAATTTTCTAATTATAATTAATAAAGCATCTAGTTTTTTGTTGTACTGATGATAAAAATTGTGTTTCAAATCTACCATTTGTATCTTCTGTTCTGAAATACATTTAATTTTATTTGAATTTTGGATACACAAGGTTTTCTTTTTAAAAAACAGTAGTCTTATAGGTCATTTTATTTACTTGTAGATTTTGTTGTGAAGTGCGTGCGCTTGTTCGCCAAACCGGTTTCTGGCAGAATAACAGCGTCGCAGGTCACACTGCGGCAAATGCTGAGTCAGTACCGTTTCGGTGCACAGTATTTTCATCTTAATCTTGTATACCATTTTCTTTGTAAGCATGATGTTTTTATTTTTAAGCAATAGTTTGGTAGTAGTAGGTTTAGTTACTATACTGTAATACTGTGTGCTGAATAAAAACTTTTTCTATTCTATTCTATTCTATTCTTTTTTATGGAGGATATGAATATTCCATAATTCATTATTAATTTATTTTCTCTGTACAGGATAAAATACAAAAATACAAGGTACCTAACATGGCACAAATAATTGTTTTGTTTTAAAACTTCTTCCTTCACTGTTGGCACCTGAATAGTGTAAGCTTATATGTATCCGAGGTCAAATTTTATGCTTAAAAAAACCACTTGGCACACGTATATGGTACTAGATGCTATCGTTTAAAAATATGCACTAATGGCATAAACAAAAAATATTGGTAGAAAGCCAAACTAATGCAAAATATAAAAACATAAACACTAACGGCATTTAGTAAATAAAAGCTTCAGAAATAAATTTTGAACGTTGCACGGCGCAAGGCAGTCGTGAGCGTTTTACTGTGCCACGCTTCATTTAAACTTTTATATTGGGCAATTATCTTGAATTTAGTGTATTCAGTTTTCGGATGAACCGAGGACGTAGCCTTCAGTTTTGGATTGATTTTGTACCAAGTCAGACAAAAAAATTAAAATTAACAAAAATCTAACCTGCTATTTTTGATAGCGATAAGACCGCCTTTGCATATCAATGTTTAAATATTTTATGTGTTTTCGTTGTTATTTGTACTCTTTTGGTGTGCAATAAAGTATATTTATCTTATCTTATCTTAACTATATTTGTTAAAAAAAAATATTACTGTCCATTTCCTGTTCCCTCTTAAAATATTTAGCACCGTATCCTAAAGGGCGGGCGATCCCTTTGTCCAGAATCCAGATGTGTAAGTACCTCACTTGCACAACAACTAGTTGGGAATAGGGAAGCTTCTATTTTATTAGGCCAGAAACCCCATGACTAATGAATAACGAGTATACCTTTATTCTAGCTGAGTGCTCATTCCTCCGACATTTGAAAATGTGAACTGCAAAGGCATAATTCGGGGCATTTCATTTGTTTTTTTTTGACAGTTACATCTAAAGCCACAATGTGATTTGAACTGCATTTGCACCGAATTAGCTCTAAACAAGCGGTAGCAGCCACAGCAGTAGTCCATGTCGGTATCTACTGATTATTTGTGGCTATTTCCCACCTTCACTAAGCCGGACGTGAGAGATTTTGAATGGGTACTAATGTCTGATCCCATACGTGGACACCCTGGTATAGTACTCTCAGAAGATGTTGTTGAAAACTTTCGTGCGTTGATGGAATATTCTCTATTTGTCGGTCTCTTTTAGAGAATAATTCTCGCCTGCAATCGGTTAAGCTGGTGCACTAGCTGAATCTTAAACATATTTAAAACAAATCAATTTAAAATAATTTTATACCACAAACAGAGAAATCTATGTACAATACAATTTATTCAAACTGTCTTGTCATAGGTACATGGTTATGATAAATTTTTCGAAAGCTTTTTTGGCGCTTGCAATGTCTCCACAAGCCAGCATTTTGAAACCGAGAGTTGCTGGAGAACAAACAGTCCAGGTTTCGAACGCGGTTTTCTTTCCTCCTCCATTAGAGGCTGGAACGGTGTTACACCCTGTTAGAGCATAGAATAAGGACAACATTATTCCTTTTTTGGTCTTGTAATAGAATTAAATCATGAGTTTCGTATTTACAAAATGTATCTAAAAATAAAATTTTCGTATAGGTAAGTAATTTAAAATAAAACCTTAACATGCTGCGATTTTGTCACAATTTCAAGAACATAAAAAGCAACAATGCTGCCCATACTTCATGCTCTGATAGGGAGTGATAGTGTTTTTTAGCCTTTAATTGAAGAGAAAAGAAAACTGCGTTCGAAGTCTGGAATGCCTGTCTTGTGGAGATATTGAAAGCGCCAAAATACTTTGGAAAAATTTATCATAACCATGTTTTTTTTAAAGTTATTTATTCAAAATAATCACAAATTACATATTACAATACATCTATCATTACACTAAAAACCTATGAAGATTTATCTGTGTAATGGAGTCAATACATAGATATGAGTAGTGAGTGCTGAATATTTAAATTACACAATTATTCCATAACAATGTGGTGCGGATTTTTTAAATAGTACTTTTTGTAAGCGCTTTTGTATTTCGTGGATTCTGAGTACATTTCTTGTAATTCTGTTGGTAGCTCATTCACATAATATGGTATCACATAATATGGTATCAGATAATTTGATATTCGAGTTCCATATAAGTTTGTCACTTTAGGTAAGTGGTATCTATTAACAGGAGTAAGCTGTCTCAAATGCACTGGTCTATTGCAAGCAGATAAGTTTGACAAGTGAGTTTGAATAAAACGAGGTTTTTGTACATAGACGACTACGTTTAGGAATATATTTTGGTGACAAAAATATTGTGTAAGTGAATAACTGTTTATCCTTTTTTGAGAAATAAATTATTCTATAACCTGAAACTTGGTGCTACATGGCGGGAATTCATTACTTTTTACAGTCGAGTCTATAAATATTGACGTGTAAGGGCGAAAACACAACAGAGCGGCGCGGCGCCGCGACGCTGAAATCGGCGGCGCGCGTTGCGCCGCACCGCCGAACGCAGCGTTGCGCGGCACGGGCCGCGCCGCTCGTAGCTGCGGCGCACACCGCTCCTAGCCGCGGCGCGCACCGCTCGTTTCCGCGGCGCGACGCTCGTAGCCGCGGTATGCGCCGCTCATATCCGCGGCGCGCACCGCTCGTATCTGCGGCGCGGCGGCTCATATGATGTCCACAGTTTCTGTAGGTCGCACGCTTGTTTTTAGGGTTCCGTAGCCAAATGGCAAAAACGGAACCCTTATGGATTCGTCATGTCTGTCTGTCTGTCTGTTCGTCCGTATGTCACAGCCACTTTTTTCCGAAACTATAAGAACTATACTGTTGAAACTTGGTAAGTAGATGTATTCTGTGAACCGCATTAAGATTTTCACACAAAAATAGAAAAAAATCAATGAATTTTGGGGGTTCCCCATACTTAGAACTGAAACTCAAAAAATTTTTCTAACATCATTTTTTTCTAAACTGAATAGTTTGCGCGTGAGACACTTCCAAAGTGGGAAATGTGTCCCCCCCCCTGTAACTTATAAAATAAGAGATTGATAAAACAAAAAAAATATATGTGATATACATTACCATGCAAACTTCTACCGAAAATTGGTTTGAACGAGATCTAGTAAGTAGTTTTTTTTAATACGTCATAAATCGTAAACCGCAATTTACCTACAACGAACTACAAGATCTTTTATATTATGTTACTTGCTGCTACGGAACCCTTCATGGGCGAGTCCTAAGTTCTTAATGTTCTAAGTATGGGGAACCCCCAAAATTTATTGGTTTTTTTTTCTATTTTTGTGTGAAAATCTTAATGCGGTTCACAAAATACATCTACTTACCAAGTTTCAACAGTATAGTTCTTATAGTTTCGGAAAAAAGTGGCTGTGACATACGGACGGATAGACAGACAGACACACATACATGACAAATCCATAAGGGTTCCGTTTTTGCCATTTGGCTACGGAACCCTAAAAACAAGCTTCCGACCTACAGAAACTGTGGACATCAAATGAGCCGCCGCGCCGCAGATACAAGCGGTGTGCGCCGCAGATATGAGCGGCGCATGCCGCGGCTACGAGCGTTGCGCGCCGCGGGTACGAGCGTTGCGCGCCGCGGCTAGGAGCGGTGCGCGCCGCGGATACGAGCGGCGCGGCGCGCGTGCCGCGCAACGCTGCGTTCGGCGGTGCGGCGCAACGCGCGCCGCCGATTTCAGCGTTGCGGCGCCGCGCCGCCGCTCTGTTGTGTTTTCGTCCGAAATGACGGGAAAGTGCGTGTGATAGATGTTAAGACTGGTCACGGTCTATTGAGACGACCGGTAGCGAAAGTCATCGTGCTGCCCACCGCCGATATTGTCCTAGGATAATTTTGTATTGTATAAATGTATCCACGTACGGGGGGTGGAATGTTACGGGCAGCCGATTATCTTGGCATTGTACTTATATGTATGTGTATGCAATAAGCAATTGCTAATGACTTGCACTTGATTTTTATTGAAATTGATTAAAATGTGTTAGACTATATCTAACGTTAGAGTGAGACAGTATATATGTCGCCAGTAGTCGCACTCCTCTAATCGTTAGAAAGGGATAAAAGATATCTTGTGTGCTATTACTGCTTTAGCAGGGAAAAATGTTAAATGAATGAATAGCTCTGTAATTACGATAGTGTCATTGATGTAACTTTGTATGTATGTCCAGCTTGTTAGCGCCCTCAGTATTTACATGTTTTTTTGTTTCGGGCGATAGCTAGTTTTGTTGGTATTCACTTTGTTCGTGAATTTGCTTATAGAATTGTTAGTTTTACTGTTTTTAGGGTTCAATGTACAATGAATGTTTGTGTTTGGTATTGTATTATTGTAGAACGTAGGGAATTCTATTAGGTGGAATAAAGTTTGATAGGTAGAAGTTGTTACTTTTGGAAATAATTAGAAATTTGTGTGTAACTTTTACGAAAATATGTCTTTTTTGTATGTATTTGTGAATTTATTTGTATGTTGGCGGTATGTAGCCTAAGTAAGCATTGTTTATACGGATAGAGATTGTTGTCAGCTTATGTTATGCAAAGTTGGACTGTATTGTATCGAGTAGTTTAGGAGATATGAAGAGGAAATGGAAACCTCAACAGGGAACTTTAGGCCGAGGCCAAGTGAGGGCCTGGGGGTCGCCTTTACAGCATTGCCAAGGGGTATAAAATGAAAATTAGGTTTTTTAGATAATTGCTCGAAATGTTATACTACCTTGACGTATATCGTATAGATCGTAAAAATAAGTAATAGTGTTATTCGTAGTAATTCAAATAGAAAGTTCAGCTTCTCCATTGTCTCGATTGTGTTATTATTTCTTCGTGTTTCTTTGAAAGTGTATTGTGTTAGTTAAATTGAAAGTGTTGTTTAGTACATTGGTACTTAACTTGTGTTGTGTTGTTGTGAATTAAGTTGTGTTTATATCTCGTTACTTTAGTGTTTTCGTGGGCTTGCCCGAGTGTCTTCTATCCTTGAACCACCCTATGGTGAATGTTTAACTGTTGTGTACCGTTGTGCTAGGACGTGCGCAACACACCCTTTTCTGCAGCCGGACAGATTTCAAATTTTTGTTTTGAAGGCCGACTGACATTGCGGCGTTCCCGTTCAAGCGCTTTAGCCAGGACTCGATCTAATCAAAAGTTTTCTCATAGTTCTCAAACGCTGAATATAATGGCTGATTATATTCTACGATTTCCTATTTTGACTTCCGCAGCATATGTATGTGTTCTATGGTTCGGATAACTTTTCGAAACCAGGCGTGTTCAGAAAGCTATAAGGCGTCAAACCTGCGTGCGTGACGATTCGTAATCACTCTCGAAAACAGCTTGTATATAAAGATCTGAAGTGGCATACGTCTATAGTTCGTCTTTGCACGATCTTTGTCGTAAAACAGCATCTTAGGTCAGTCAGTTATCTGCGATTGATTGATTGGCTTTCTGACTCATCTGGGTGCATGAGTATGCGCCAGTTACACATTGAAGCACAGTAGTAACATTTCACAAGAAGTGTATACGATGGCTCAATGTGTGTGTCTGTGAGCATGTGCTTGGTTCTGGTTTGCTTGTGTGCGTACGTGTGTACAACTCATCTCCACTGCAAGGGCACGGATCCCTTCCCATATCTCGGGAAGATTAAGTCATACTCCAAATGGAGGTATACAAGTCCAGATTGGTAGAGGTTGCGAGCGAGCGTATCATTTTCAATACTTCGCGACCTTCTATAAACAATTTGCACCATTCATACAAGATGGACTGACTAATATCCTAATCTCCATATTGTTTATGAATCCCTGCAAAAAATTCACATATTCTTTCTTTCCTTAAATCAAAGCTCCTGTCATGTGTAACGTTCTTCAGTTCAAGTTCAACTATAGAAAGAAAAACTCACAAAGTCGCACTTTTGAGTAGCATAGAACATAACAAATTTTCCTTTGTAGTAACTGAAGAACATTATACAAGACAGGACCCATAAGTAATATCTGGTCCTTCGGGCCGGATCGAAAAACACGCACTGGTAGTTTCACACAGTTTATTGAGACAGTTCATAAAGTAAAAAACAAAGTTTTAAAGTCAATCACAAAACAAACACAAATACAGGGTGACTGGTAATGTGTTGTAAGAATTTTAGGAGGTGATAGCTGAGGTCAAAAGCAATCGATTTTGTCATGTAACATTTTTTCCAAAACTCAACGGTTTTCGAGTTATTTGAGTTTTTCTGTTTTTGAGAAAAAGTGCGACTTTGGGCGAAATAAAATTTAATAAAAAAAAACTACGCAATAAAAAAATGATTTTGTTTTGGTTTCTAATAGGTAACATACTGACTATTCATAACAAATAATAAACTTATCAAAAACTAAAAAACATCACAAAATAATCAATCAAATTCAATGAATTTATGATTTTTTTTACAAAAAAATCTGTGAAAACCAGCAAATTGCTGAAAATTTCTTCTTGACACTAAAGGTGCAAAATATGTTGAAAATATCTACGTCTATCTAGCTTTCTAATGAGGTATAAATCTTACAAATAACTTACGTAAACACAGAGATAATTAGCAAATTGTGAATGAAGGTATGAAGTATGAACGTATTGTATGAAGAGTGACTTTTATACTTTTACGCCGATACAATGCGTCAAACACCTGTGCGTTAGGTATGCGGCGATTGGGGAAACGTCGTGCATATTCGAGGCGGGCAGCTGTTGAATTACCATCTCAATATCCGTAAATGAACATTATGTCGGCGTATTCATCGTTTGTGAAAGTTTGGTGATCGCCACGGCGAGGTCCAGGCAGGTCCTCCGCATCTGCCATTTTAGGCATCAAAAACCAAAACGTAACAATAAAACTTAATAACAAAACGTAACAACAAAGCTAAACAGTTCAGAAAAACGTAACAACAAAACTTAATTGTTATTAAGTTTAACGTAACAAAAAAACTTAACAGTTCAGCAAAACGTAACAACAAAACAATACTGGGATATTTGGCAGGCTCGTAAACCACAAACAGTCGATGCGTGTGTGTGTTATTCCAAGTAGTTGAAACTAACTGGAAACTATCGCACCACCGCGCGGCCCGCGTGGAGTGCGCTTACCTCCCCAATCCCCGCGCAGCTCGCCGCTGCGCTGGTTCGTTTGGTCACTCTTCGGAAGTCTTCGCAAAACATCATAAGTGATTGTTAGACGACAACCAAGAACGCGTTTAAGTTGCGCCGATTACCTTTTAGTTTAGATGCATACAACTTCTTGATTTGAGCATACAACTCACTTTTCATAAAATACCTTCATTCACAATTTGCTAATTATCTCTGTGTTTACGTAAGTTATTTGTAAGATTTATACCTCATTAGAAAGCTAAATAGACGTAGATGTTTTCAACATGTTTTGCACATTTAGTGTCAAGAAGAAATTTTGAGCAATTTGCTGGTTTTCACAGATTTTTTTGCAAAAAAATCATAAATTCATTGAATTTCATTGTTTATTTTGTGATGTTTTTTAGTTTTTGATAAGTTTATTATTTGTTATGAATAGTCAGTATGTTACCTATTAGAAACCAAAACAAAATATTTTTTTTATTGCGTAGTTTTTTTTTATTAAAATTTATTTCGCCCAAAGTCGCACTTTTTCTCAAAAACAAAAAAACTCAAATAACTCGAAAACCGTTGAGTTTTGGAAAAAATGTTACATGACAAAATCCATTGCTTTTAACCTCAGCTATCACCTCCTAAAATTGCTACAACACATTACCAGTCACCCTGTATAAGATAACACAGTAATACAGAAAAATAAAATGTGGGCCACGAGATGCGTAGCCGTTGTTGGTTTAGCTCAAACTGAGTGCAGCAGGTCGAGACGCTTTCGTCCCAGCTTTGCGTTTACATAATGGTTATAGCTACTTATGTTCTACTTATAGGTAAGTATATTATAGTTAAAGCTATGTGGAGTCCGTCGCTAACAGGCGCTTTTATTGTCATGCGGATTTTTGGCCGTATGTGGGCCATGCCCGCATGTGTGGCGCCCGCAACCTATCGATTCATTACATGTTTTTAGGGTCCTTTTATTGTTATGCGTGGCACACGCACGCGGGTCGCTTTGGAAACGCCGCACGCATGCGGGCAGAAATCCGCATGACAATGACTTTAACAGAAAAAATAATATTTCGAAGATGGATCCCTAAAATGAAAAATGGTTTTCGCAAACCTACAATATTAAAAAAAACCTATCCAACGACTCCCTAACTAATTTCTGTCTTGTACAATCTTTATTGTAATCTCTTTAGATTACAAACAAACAAACTCCCCACACCATGAGATAGTCGAGAAAAGGGAGGTACCTCCGCCAGGCGAGGTGGTTTGCCTGGGGACCGGCCGTGGTCCAACTGTTGATGGTTGGAAGTCGTATATATGCGTGGTGCGAAGAAACTTTCGATATCGTATACTAGGATTTAGTTGATGGTGGTGCGATAGATGTCGCCACATCACTCCCCCTCCAAGACCGGAGGTCGATCGGTTTTGAGTTGACGGTCCAGTGTTGCGGGTGCATGCGGCAGGGCGACGACGCACTATGGGGCCTTTGTTCGGCATCAGCGATCGAAATAGCATTTTTTAAAATATTGTAATAACTACAATTTTTTTATTAATTTACAATTTTGAGACATCTTCCTATACCATGATAATATTTTTACCCAATTTTATGAACCGAGTTAATATTAACGGCACGTAAATCTTAGCATTTCATCGCAAAAATTGTTTGGAAAATTTCGTTACGTTCAGTAATGATATTTTCTCGTCACCTTGGCAGATAGTGCACTCAAGTTTTAATATTTTCAAAGTAGGTTACTTACAGGGTCTTATGCATATTTTTAACATCATAACACATAATTGATTTGCTGCAGCAGAAAATTTTGATAAGTCAGTACCCACAAGTGTTTTTTTTTTGTATGTATGTTACGCGATTACTCCGCCAATGAGGACTTGATTTTGATGATTATTTTTTTGTTAGGTAGGTTATACTTTAGACGTGTTCCCATATAAATTTCATTAAAATTAATTTAGCTCTTTTTGAAAAAGTCAACAAAAACTAAAAAAAACATAGCAAAATGGTAGTTGTTAGGATTGAAGTCGGTTGTTTTTAACGTGTTCAGCGTTGTTATTAATAGTTTAATCACTCTAAAGACAAAATGAACGAAAATATAATTTTGATCACGTTTTTGGAAAATGGCCCCACTTTGCGACGCGTGCGATTCGCAGGTATACCACTGCACCCCAGTACCGTCCGGATTTTTGTCTACGACGGAATTCGGACGAAAACCGTCCGGTGGGACGGAATCCGAGCCTTCGTCGTGCACCGCAGCTTCGGACGGAAACCGTCCGGTGGAGCGGAACGCAGCCGCATGCGAATTTCATCGCTTCGCGCTCCCGTCCGATTTCTGCCTCAGTGTGATATTCGCGTAACAGTCATCGCAGGGAGGGGGAGGGTGATGGAAGGACCCCATAAAGGGGGTGGTTTTAGGATAGAAATGAGCCATTCGGGAACACTTGTAGGAGCACTTGTCCGAGCACTTGTACGAGCACTTGTCCGAGTACTTGTACGAGCACTTGTCCGAGTACTTGTCCGAGCACTTGTACGAGCACTTGTACACTTGACCGAGCACTCGCCCTAGCACTTGACCGAGCACTCGCCTGAGCACTTGACTGAGCACTCGCCCAAGCACTTGACCGAGCACTCACCCAAGCACTCGCTGAGCACTTGACCGAGCACTTGACCGAGCACTTGACCGAACACTCGCCCGAGCACTTGACCGAGCACTCGCACTTGAACGAGCACTCGACCGAGCACTTGACAGAGCACTCGCCCGAGCACTTGACCGAGCACTCACCCAAGCACTTGACCGAGCACTCGACCGAACACTTGACCGAGCACTCGCCTGTGCACTTGACCGAGCACTTGACCGAACACTCGCCCGAGCACTTGACCGAGCACTCACCCAAGCACTTGACCGAGCACTCGACCGAACACTTGACCGAGCACTCACCTGAGCACTTGACCGAGCACTCGCACTTGACCGAACACTCGCCCGAGCACTTGACCGAGCACTCACCCAAGCACTTTAACGAGCACTCGCCCGAGCACTTGACTGAGCACTCACCCAAGCACTTGACCGAGCACTCGACCAAGCACTCACCCGAGCACTCGACCGAGCACTCGCCCGAGCACTTGACCGAGCACTTGACCGAGCACTTGACCGAACACTCGCCCGAGCACTTGACCGAGCACACGCACTTGAACGAGCACTCGACCGAGCACTTGACAGAGCACTCGCCCGAGCACTTGACCGAGCACTCACCCAAGCACTTGACCGAGCACTCGACCGAACACTTGACCGAGCACTCGCCTGAGCACTTGACCGAGCACTCGCCTGAGCACTTGACCGAGCACTCGCACTTGACCGAGCACTCGACTGAACACTTGACCGAGCACTCGCCTTGACCGAAAACTCGCCCGAGCACTTGACCGAGCACTCACCCAAGCACTTGAACGAGCACTCGCCCGAGCACTTGACCAAGCTTTCACCCAAGCACTTGACCGAGCACTCGACCAAGCACTCACCCGAGCACTCGACCGAGCACTCGCCCGAGCACTTGACCGAGCACTCGACCGAGCAATCGCCCGAGCACTTGACAGAGCACTCGCCCGAGCACTTGACCGAGCACTCGACCGAACACTTGACCGAGCACTCGACCGAGCACTCGCCCGAGCACTTGACCGAGCACTCGACCGAGCACTCACCCGAGCACTTGACAGAGCACTCGCCCGAGCACTCACCCGAGCACTTGACAGAGCACTCGCCCGAGCACTCGCCCGAGCACTTGACAAAGCACTCACCCAAGCACTTGACTGAGCACTCGACTGAACACTTGACCGAGCACTCGCCTGAGCACTTGACCGAACACTCGCCCGAGCACTTGACCGAGCACTCACCCACGCACTTGAACGAGCACTCGCCCGAGCACTTGACCGAGCACTCACCCAAGCACTTGACCGAGCACTCGACCGAGACCGATTCATGAGTAGTTGTTTTAACATACAACTTTTCACCTCTACCAGCTAGAAAACTTTACACAACTTTAGCGCGCAACGCTCGTACCCGTGGCGCGCAACGCTCGTAGCCGCGGCATGCAACGCTCATATCCGTGGCGCACACCGCTCGTATCTGCGGCGCGGCGGCTCATTTGATGTCCACAGTTTCTGTAGGTCGGAAGCTTGTTTTTAGGGTTCCGTAGCCAAATGGCAAAAACGGAATCCTTATGGATTTGTCATGTCTGTCTGTCTATCTGTCTATCCGTCCGTATGTCACAGCCACTTTTTTCCGAAACTATAAGAACTATACTGTTGAAACTTGGTAAGTAGATGTATTTTGTGAATCGCATTAAGATTTTCACACAAAAATAGAAAAAAAGACAATAAATTTTGGGGGTTCCCCATACTTAGAACACTAAGAACTTAGGACTCGCCCATGAAGGGTTCCGTAGCAGCAAGTAACATAATATAAAAGTTCTTGTAGTTCGTTGTAGGTAAATTGCGGTTTACGATTTATGACGTATTAAAAAAATCTACTTACTAGATCTCGATCAAACCAATTTTCAAAAATCAAAAAAAATTTTTGAGTTTCAGTTCTGAGTATGGGGAACCCCCAAAATTCATTGATTTTTTTTCTATTTTTGGGTGAAAATCTTAATGCGGTTCACAGAATACATCTACTTACCAAGTTTCAACAGTATAGTTCTTATAGTTTCGGAAAAAAGTGGCTGTGACATACGGACGGACAGACAGACATGACGAATCCATAAGGGTTCCGTTTTTGCCATTTGGCTACGGAACCCTAAAAACAAGCGTCCGACCTACAGAAACAACTGTGGACATCATATGAGCCGCCGCGCCGCAGATACGAGCGGTGCGCGCCGCGGATATGAGCGGTGCGTGCCGCGGCTACGAGCGTCGCGCCACGGGAACGAGCGTTGCGCGCCGCGGCTAGGAGCGGTGTGCGCCGCAGCTACGAGCGGTGCGGCACGCGCGCCGCGCAACGCTGCGTTCGGCGGTGCGGCGCAACGCGCGCCGCCGATTTCAGCGTCGCGGCGCCGCGCCACTCTGTTGTGTTTTCGCCCTTAAGACGTTTGGATTGCCGTCAAATTCCGGCACGGGGCGTAAAGCCTTATAGACAACGTCGGAGTCTTGTTGCTGTGGTTCTGCCATTATATCTTCTACACTACTATTACTACTACTACTATCTATGCTTAAATTCCTAGTTAAATCTATTTCTATTTGACGGCTAGTCTGTCGATTTGTGACAGCCCTACCCACTTTCTTAAATGCCTTAATTTTGAATCTCTAAAGTTTAAAACTACAGGAAATCTAACACAAGGAAGGAATCAACACAAATGGAAAATTCTGTGCGCACTCACGGTTTCATTTCGACCTCTGATTCAATGTCTGGAATTCTCAGCTGGCAGCCTTCAGGTTCTAGGATACTCGATCTGGAGCTTAAGAGCCCCCGGGCGGCGCGCGGATGCGTAACACGTTCACAAAGTCTTTGAAAGTTCGACACGTTCACAAAGTCCTTGAAATTTCGGCACGTTCACAGTCTTTGAAATTTCGGCACATTCACAAGGTCTTTGATTTTTTTCGGCAAACTATCTTCGCGATCACACGAACCGTCTCGTGAGTATCCTACCGACTGCGCCAATTACGAAGGCTTCAGCCGGAGAATCAAAAAATAAACAAATTTACTAAACGAAATTTATTACACAAAGTAATTGTTACAATTTAAGTTATAATTAGACTTAAAGTAAAAACCAAGTGACAACGCTCGATGCTAGATACGAAGTGCGCGATGCGGCGTTCCCAGGATCCACGGTGCGCCGGGGCACGTTGCGCTTGGTCAGCAGTCACGTTGTGCAAATTCTGCATGCTCGTGTAGCCTAGTTACTGCGGTAAATTTCCATACGATGCTGCAGACTCGGCATTTTACTTAGATTAGGGTACCGTAATTAGTAGATAAGTACATATTTATTTTAAATATTACGTCTTTAAAAATGCAATACAGATTTTATAAACTTAAATTTCATTAAATAACATATAACATTGTGAGCCTATGAGTTAAAACGCTTGCTACTTCAAAATGAGTTTCTGATCGAACCATCGCTCATATTTTTTTCAGCGCCGCGGTAAAAGTGTTGTTCGAAATTCGAATTACTTTTTCTCACGCTCAAAGCAAAAACAACTTTTGCTGCGAGTTTTCAGGGACCAAAGGCACTCTTTTCGTGCTGGACAGATGAAAAACTATTTATTAATCTGTTAACTCAAAGCAGCTTTTTGCTGCGAATGTTAGTTAAAGTGTTCGAATTTCGAACACCAGCTTTTATCACTATCGTGTAAAGTTTTCTAGCTGGTAGAGGTGAAAATTTGTATGTTAAAACAACTACTCATGAATCGGTCTCGGTCGAGTGCTCGGTCAAGTGCTTGGGTGAGTGCTCGGTCAAGTGCTCGGGCGAGTGCTCGTTCAAGTGCGTGGGTGAGTGCTCGGTCAAGTGCTCGGGCGAGTGTTCGGTCAAGTGCTCAGGCGAGTGCTCGGTCAAGTGTTCAGTCGAGTGCTCGGTCAAGTGCTTGGGTGAGTGCTTTGTCAAGTGCTCGGGCGAGTGCTCGTGCGAGTGCTCGGTCAAGTGCTCGGGCGAGTGCTCTGTCAAGTGCTCGACCGAGCACTCGCCTAAGCACTTGACCGAGCACTTGACCGAGCAATCGCCCGAGCACTTGACAGAGCACTCGCCCGAGCACTTGACCGAGCACTCGACCAAACACTTGACCGAGCACTCGACCGAGCACTCGCCCGAGCACTTGACCGAGCACTCGACCGAGCACTCACCCGAGCACTTGACAGAGCACTCGCCCGAGCACTCACCCGAGCACTTGACAGAGCACACGCCCGAGCACTCACCCGAGCACGTGACAAAGCACTCACCCAAGCACTTGACCGAGCACTCGACTGAACACTTGACCGAGCACTCGCCTGAGCACTTGACCGAACACTCGCCCGAGCACTTGACCGAGCACTCACCCACGCACTTGAACGAGCACTCGCCCGAGCACTTGACCGAGCACTCACCCAAGCACTTGACCGAGCACTCGACCGAGACCGATTCATGAGTAGTTGTTTTAACATACAACTTTTCACCTCTACCAGCTAGAAAACTTTACACGATAGTGATAAAAGCTGGTGTTCGAAATTCGAACACTTTAACTAACATTCGCAGCAAAAAGCTGCTTTGAGTTAACAGATTAATAAATAGTTTTTCATCTGTCCAGCACGAAAAGAGTGCCTTTGGTCCCTGAAAACTCGCAGCAAAAGTTGTTTTTGCTTTGAGCGTGAGAAAAAGTAATTCGAATTTCGAACAACACTTTTACCGCGGCGCTGAAAAAAATATGAGCGATGGTTCGATCAGAAACTCATTTTGAAGTAGCAAGCGTTTTAACTCATAGGCTCACAATGTTATATGTTATTTAATGAAATTTAAGTTTATAAAATCTGTATTGCATTTTTAAAGACGTAATATTTAAAATAAATATGTACTTATCTACTAATTACGGTACCCTAATCTAAGTAAAATGCTGAGTCTGCAGCATCGTATGGAAATTTACCGCAGTAACTAGGCTACACGAGCATGCAGAATTTGCACAACGTGACTGCTGACCAAGCGCAACGTGCCCCGGCGCACCGTGGATCCTGGGAACGCCGCATCGCGCACTTCGTATCTAGCATCGAGCGTTGTCACTTGGTTTTTACTTTAAGTCTAATTATAACTTAAATTGTAACAATTACTTTGTGTAATAAATTTCGTTTAGTAAATTTGTTTATTTTTTGATTCTCCGGCTGAAGCCTTCGTAATTGGCGCAGTCGGTAGGATACTCGCGAGAAGGTTCGTGAGATCGCGAAAGACAGTTTGCCGAAAAAAATCAAAGACCTTGTGAATGTGCCGAAATTTCAAAGACTGTGAACGTGCCGAAATTTCAAGGACTTTGTGAACGTGTCGAACTTTCAAAGACTTTGTGAACGTGTTACGCATCCGCGCGCCGCCCGGGGGCTCTTAAGCTCCAGATCGAGTATCCTAGAACCTGAAGGCTGCCAGCTGAGAATTCCAGACATTGAATCAGAGGTCGAAATGAAACCGTGAGTACGCACAGAATTTTCCATTTGTGTTGATTCCTTCCTTGTGTTAGATTTCCTGTAGTTTTAAACTTTAGAGATTCAAAATTAAGGCATTTAAGAAAGTGGGTAGGGCTGTCACAAATCGACAGACTAGCCGTCAAATAGAAATAGATTTAACTAGGAATTTAAGCATAGATAGTAGTAGTAGTAATAGTAGTGTAGAAGATATAATGGCAGAACCACAGCAACAAGACTCCGACGTTGTCTATAAGGCTTTACGCCCCGTGCCGGAATTTGACGGCAATCCAAACGTCTTAAGGGCGAAAACACAACAGAGTGGCGCGGCGCCGCGACGCTGAAATCGGCGGCGCGCGTTGCGCCGCACCGCCGAACGCAGCGTTGCGCGGCGCGCGTGCCGCACCGCTCGTAGCTGCGGCGCACACCGCTCCTAGCCGCGGCGCGCAACGCTCGTTCCCGCGGCGCGACGCTCGTAGCCGCGGCACGCACCGCTCATATCCGCGGCGCGCACCGCTCGTATCTGCGGCGCGGCGGCTCATATGATGTCCACAGTTGTTTCTGTAGGTCGGACGCTTGTTTTTAGGGTTCCGTAGCCAAATGGCAAAAACGGAACCCTTATGGATTCGTCATGTCTGTCTGTCCGTCCGTATGTCACAGCCACTTTTTTCCGAAACTATAAGAACTATACTGTTGAAACTTGGTAAGTAGATGTATTCTGTGAACCGCATTAAGATTTTCACCCAAAAATAGAAAAAAAATCAATGAATTTTGGGGGTTCCCCATACTCAGAACTGAAACTCAAAAATTTTTTTTGATTTTTGAAAATTGGTTTGATCGAGATCTAGTAAGTAGATTTTTTTAATACGTCATAAATCGTAAACCGCAATTTACCTACAACGAACTACAAGAACTTTTATATTATGTTACTTGCTGCTACGGAACCCTTCATGGGCGAGTCCTAAGTTCTTAGTGTTCTAAGTATGGGGAACCCCCAAAATTTATTGTCTTTTTTTCTATTTTTGTGTGAAAATCTTAATGCGATTCACAAAATACATCTACTTACCAAGTTTCAACAGTATAGTTCTTATAGTTTCGGAAAAAAGTGGCTGTGACATACGGACGGATAGACAGATAGACAGACAGACATGACAAATCCATAAGGATTCCGTTTTTGCCATTTGGCTACGGAACCCTAAAAACAAGCTTCCGACCTACAGAAACTGTGGACATCAAATGAGCCACCGCGCCGCAGATACGAGCGGTGTGTGCCGCGGATATGAGCGTTGCATGCCGCGGCTACGAGCGTTGCGCGCCACGGGTACGAGCGTTGCGCGCCGCGGATACTTGGTTTTCATGGTTTCATGGAGCTTCATGGTTTTGCCGACTGCTCGACAAGACAAGACACCACACGACAAGCCACGCCACGACACGACACGACACGACACGAGACGACTCGACACGACACGACACGACACGACTCGATATGACTCGCCACGACTCGACACGAATCGACTCGACACGACACGACACGACACGACACGATACGACACGGCAAGACACGACCCGACACGACAATCCACAACACGCCACGACACGACAAGATAAGACAAGACAAGACATCGACATCGAGTGGTTTTCCCATCTCGCTGCAGCTCGAAGTCACGCAGACTCTGGAAATCCAATTTATGGGATAAGACATGTATTAAAATAATGTCAGACAGATTTTCTAACTTCAAAGATGTGATCGAATTGAAATGTTGTAGAAAATCACTCAGTAACAGCCTTAAATTCTGGCTGTTGCTTCTTGTCAATTTAGTTAAATTGAATATTGCCGCTATGTGGTGATTAGCCATCAAAATCCTGTTATCATATCTCTCTAACAAGGAATTCCAAGCCTTTACATAATTTTCGCCAACACAGTCCAGCGTTGCAATTAGCTGAGCAGCTTCGCCCTTGACACTATATTTCAAATATACAATTTTTGGACATCAGACAAGTCTGTTGTCATGCACAAAACTTTGAAACAAGTCTTTGAAATTTAATCAATTATTGTAATTTCCATCAAAAGAAGGCAACGATACTTTAGGCAAAAGATCAAATGTGTGTCTTACCTTTTTTAGTCGGTTCTGGTCCTTATGTCTGCAATTGTCTTTAGAATTTGTAGATATTTTTTCTCCAGACTCAAATGCTCCGCTCCGTATATCTATCCCCCGATCGATGGTAGATCCAGAACGTGAGACGCTGGAGCTTCATGGTTTTGCCGACTGCTCGACAAGACAAGACACCACACGGCAAGCCACGCCACGACACGACACGACTCGAAACGACAAGACTCGACACGACACGACACGACACGACTCGACACGACACGACACGACAAGACGCGACACTACACGACACGACACTACACGATACGACACGTCAAGACACGACCCAACACGTCAATCCACGACACGCCACGACACGACACGACACGACACTACACGACAAGACACGACTAGACACGACAAGACACGACAAGACACGACAAGACACGACAAGACAAGACAAGACAAGACAAGATAAGACAAGACAAGACATCGACATCGAGTGGTTTTCCCATCTCGCTGCAGCTCGAAGTCACGCAGACTCTGGAAATCCAATTTATGGGATAAGACATGTATTAAAATAATGTCAGACAGATTTTCTAACTTCAAAGATGTGATCGAATTGAAATGTTGTAGAAAATCACTCAGTAACAGCCTTAAATTCTGGCTGTTGCTTCTTGTCAATTTAGTTAAATTGAATATTGCCGCTATGTCAGTCTGCCATTGGCGTTCAAAGAGAACACACACTTGTTTGTCTTTTAAAAGTCTGTGATTTCTAAACTTCCGACGCGATGTTTACGTGTGCTAGTTGTAACACAGACCATACCGACGGTCCTGTCTGCAGTGTATGCAAGTGCCAATACGACTTCCAGTGCTCTGGGATTACTGAAGTTGGCTACCGCAAACTTGGCGACAGAAAGAGTACCTGGCGTTGCCCTAAATGCAGAAACATTCCATCTCCGTCGGTCCAACAATCTCCGTTCCAATTGGACCTAGTGCAAGACCAACTGAGCAAGATTATGGTTCAACTGGCCCCACTTTCATCCCTGGTAGAAGACGTCAGATCAATCAAATCTGACATATCCAACCTTAAGGAATCCCTGGACATGGCTCATGAACTTTTGGGCAATTTCGCCAGTACTGTTAAGGCTCTCGAAACCAGAGTAGCCACTGTCGAGAAATTGTCGTGCGATATACCTTGTCTCCAAGCCGAGGTCTCAAGACTCAACTAAGAGCTTCAAGATAGAGATCAGTGGGCCCGAGCGAATAATGTTGAGATCCGCGGGATCCCTTTGCAAAAAAATGAGAATCTGTATGATATTGCTCAAAAAATTGGCAAAATTGCTAATTTGAACATAAGAAAAGAAGAAATCAACTATATCGCACGGATTCCAACTCGTATTCCTAACGTTGAGAAACCAATAATCATCTCGTTCAATAATCGTTACACAAAGGAGGAGTTCATCTCGGGATCGCGTAGGAGCAAACAACTAAATCTCTGTAATCTGGGATTCTCCAAAGAGGGCTCCTTCTACGTGAATGACCATCTAACTCCGAATAACAAAAATCTACTTGGCAAAGCTAGATCTCTGGCGAAAGAAAATAATTTCCAGTTCATATGGGTCAAGCATTGCAAAATAATGGCACGAAAATCAATCACCTCGCCAATAATTTTTATAAAGAAGGAAAGCGACCTTGCAAAGATTATTTAATAAGTGTTTTTACATTAATTTGCTTATTTATGATAATATTAATAAGTGTGTTATGTAAACTAAATATGCAAAGTTTGAGAGCCGTATGCAGGTGCCGAGTCTTTTGTTCGCTTATCTATTATGCTATTCATCGCCGATCGACGCATATGCTTGACCGGTTTTCGCACGTAATTGCGGAACTAGTTACGGGATTTGCACTCGCCTGTTCATGCATGATACGGATCAAGATTGCTTGTAGAACACGGAAGCTGATAAAATGTTTGCTTGTACCTAACATGGAACTTGTAAGTTTGTTTCAATCCAATTTTTACAAATCTACCTGGCTTACACTTTATGTTTCCTTGAATATTATAAATTATAACTTAAATCTCATTTGTTTTGCACCTGTCTTTTTGGGATTTTACATCTTCTTAAAAACCAGAATTCAAGTAGTTCCTCGTAAAATTATCATATTTATTCTATGTAACATTTGGAATGCCTTTAATACATATGTATTCTGCCTCGATCGCTTGCAGCTTCGCTTCAGTTTTTGTTTTATAAATAAAAATGGCTAATCTAATGAATGTTTACTACCAAAACACTCGTGGACTGCGTACTAAGACTCATGTACTTAGACATAACTTACTCTTAAACTCCTATGACGTCATAGGAATTACTGAAACCTGGTTACTTGATGGCATAAGAAGTGAAGAACTTTTTGATGGCAGATATGTAGTCTGGCGGCGTGACAGAGATTACTCGGCGACGCGACAAAAATATGGAGGAGGAGTTCTTTTAGCCGTTCGCCGGGAGTTAGCCGCGACGGAGCGGCCCGAGTGGCGCTCGTCAGCGGAGGACATTTGGGTAACGGTCACTTTAAAAAACAGTAAAAGCTACAATTTTCGAAAAATACACTTTTGTTCTATTTATCTATGCAGTGAGAATTTAGGTAACTCATTTAATACCCAACTTAATAATTTTACAGATAAATTATCGACATTACTAAATATGTATCCCAATGATATGTTTGTGGTCTTGGGTGATTTTAATATTAGTAACATTGATTGGATTACTGGTCAGGGTAATTTGGCTCAACCGGTAGGTGTCTCCGGAGACAGTCAAATTTATTTTTTTGATACACTTTTACAATGTAATCTTAGTCAATATAATTTATGCAGAAATTTAAACAATACAATTTTGGACTATGTTTTATGTAATTGTGATATTAAAGTTACCTCCTGCGATGACCCTTTAGTACTTGAAGACATTCACCACAAGTCTCTCAATGCATTTATTTCTCTGAGCTGCACTGAGTATTTAAAAAATAATCCTAGAATTAAATATTTCTATGAGTCTGCTGATTATGACAATATTAATTTATCATTATTAAATGTAAACTGGGACATATGTTTAAATAATAATACACTAGATGCTGCTGTTAAATATTTTTATAACACTTTATATGAACTCCGTGACAAATATGTACCTCATAAATTACAAGACAAGACAAGACAAGACAAGACAAGACAAGACAAGACAAGACAAGACAAGACAAGACAAGACAAGACAAGACAAGACAAGACAAGACAAGACAAGACAAGACAAGACAAGACAAGACAAGACAAGACAAGACAAGACAAGACAAGACAAGACAAGACAAGACAAGACAAGACAAGACAAGACAAGACAAGACAAGACAAGACAAGACAAGACAAGACAAGACAAGACAAGACAAGACAAGACAAGACAAGACAAGACAAGACAAGACAAGACAAGACAAGACAAGACAAGACAAGACAAGACAAGACAAGACAAGACAAGACAAGACAAGACAAGACAAGACAAGACAAGACAAGACAAGACAAGACAAGACAAGACAAGACAAGACAAGACAAGACAAGACAAGACAAGACAAGACAAGACAAGACAAGACAAGACAAGACAAGACAAGACAAGACAAGTAGGATAATATTGGGAAGTCTGCCCCACCTACGTTCGTTCGGGTGAATTAAAATTCACCCTCTCTCACGATAGGTGTGACAGACTTCCCAATATTTTTGTTAGTTCAGTTTCCAGTTGTTTTGTAATTATTATGTTGTTTTCCACAGTACTTTATGATAATGAAGGGAGTCGTGTTGCTGATTGAATAGCGTTTACGCCTTCAAAGTAGTAGGTATGATACTATACCTTAATTATGCCTACATTCGTCTCAATAAATGATAATCATCGTTTGGTCATGCATATTTAGGTATGTGTTTATAAGTTGTTAAATCAGCATATTGAGTACGGTCACATAAAACATTAGGTTAGGTACTGTTTATTATAACCAATTTGGTAGGGATGGGTAAGTACTGCAGTATTTACTCATGCCAGAGTAAATACTCAGTAAAAACTATTATAAGTACTCTTTTTTTACTTTTTACTGAGTATTTATGTTTTACTAACAAAAACTTAATAAGCTATTATATTTTATCTAATATTTATCTGTATGACACTTTTTTACGTTTTTCTAAGTTCTTTAAGTTTTCTAAGTTCTAAGTAGTCTGACGATATAACATTATTAACATTTTATTTAGGGGATTCCCCTTAAAATCTCTATCAATAGAGTTGTTATTCGTAGTGTTACCAACTAAAAAAAAACACTTTAGGCTCCGCGTACACGGGAAAATTTTATGTACCACTAATGCGTGTAACTTGTTTTGTTTTAGGTTTCCGTAGCCAAAATGGCAAAAAAGGAACCCGTATAATTTCGCCCTGTCCGTCCGTCTATCATAGCCATTTTACTCGGTGAGTATTGGCACTATGTGGATGGTGTTTTTATGGAATGAAAGTCCACTCCCGCATAATAAATGCACAAGCATATCGCTTCGTGCGAATAGGTGGTATATCAACTACGAAGGGATGAAATGCCTCCCTGCGCCTTTTTTTTTTTTTTTTTTTTTTTATGGCATAGGTGGCAAACGAGCAGACGGATCACCTGATGGTAAGCGATTACCGCCGCCCATAGACACCCGCAACACCAGAGGAGTCACAAGTGCGTTGCCGGCCTTTGATATGGGAGTACGCTCTTTTCTTGAAG
The DNA here is from genome assembly GCA_958295455.1 of Coleophora deauratella. Lineage (NCBI taxonomy): Eukaryota > Metazoa > Arthropoda > Insecta > Lepidoptera > Coleophoridae > Coleophora > Coleophora deauratella. Next base: position 2,875,858 of record OY282416.1, on the reverse strand, counting down.
GTTTGAATGTCGTATCGGTCCGGAAATACCGCAGGCGACAATTCATTCCATAGTTTGATTGTGCGAGGCAGAAAGTTTCTAGTGAAACGCACAGTTGTGGACTGCCAACCATCTATGTGATGGGGATGAATATATTGTCGCGTAGAACGATGGCGAAAAGAGGCGGCAGGGATCAATCCGAACAATTCCTCGGAGCACTCCCCATTGTACATGCGATAGAGAATGCAGAGCGAGGCTACATCTCTACGCAGCGCCAAGGAGTCAAGCCGATCTGAGATATCCTGGCAGCCGACGATTCGAGTTGCTCTCCGTTGAATACGGTCCAGAGGGAGAAGCTGGTACTGGGGTGCCCCTGCCCAGAGATGAGAACAGTATTCCATGTGAGGCCGAACCTGCGCCTTATAAAGTTGCAGGCGATGGGCCGCAGTGAAATACCGTCTCGATCTATTGAGCACACCAAGCTTCTTCGAGGCTAATTTAGCCTTACCCTCTAGATGACCACGGAACTGGACTTCACTCGATATGTCGACACCAAGGATTCCGATACTAGCTGAGGCATTAAGGGGAGTGTCCTCAAAACGAGGTGATACGACAAATGGCATTTTCTTGGCAGTGAACGCGCAAACCTGTGTCTTAGTGGGGTTAAATTGGACCAAGTTAATCCGACCCCATTCTGAGACTTTCTTTAAAGAGTCCTCAATTTCTGACACAAGTTTGTTTCGGCTCTCGATGACGTTTTCCCGAGAAATGTTAGCACGGCCGGTATAAAAGGCATCACCTGTGCTGTCATCCGCATAACAATGAGTGCTGCTGATTTGCAGCATATCATTGATATGCAGAAGGAACAGTGTAGGCGAAAGCACACAGCCTTGAGGGACACCAGCATTCACAGACAAAGAATCTGAGCATGCACCGTCGACTACGACCTTTATGCTTCTGTCTGCAAGAAAACTAGTGACCCATTTGCCTAGTGAACCAAAGGTGGAATGGAGCTAGGGGAATGAGGTCATGAAGTTCTTGAGCACACTCTCTGAAATGAATTCGATAAAAAACGATAAAGAGGCGGCTTTGCGGCGATGCTCAAGGCTTTGGAGCTTATTTAAAATAAACTCGTCATCACCTATTAGTCTCCTGACGCGTCAGTCGATAGCATCCAAGGCTTCAAGCTGGTAGCGGGCTTCCTACATTATATCAGGACTTGTGGTATGGGAAATGTAAGAAGCTGTCCAGGTGTGAAGTACCGTCTCACCTTATATAGGATACGTAGGTCCATTGCAGCTACTTTAGCATTGGACTCTATGTATTGTCCGAAATTCAAGTTAGATGTTATAGTCACGTCTAGGCGCTCAAGGTGGTCAGTTATCGGAATCGTTTCATCTCGGAGAGTAGGAGTCAAGGTGAAAGGACTCCTTTTGGCAGAAAAAAAGACACACCTGTATTTTAGAGACATTGAACCTAACGAGGTTGTTGAAATGAAATGAAAATATTTTATTCGAAGTAGGTAGCAGTGTACACTTTTCGAGCGTCATTGTTTTATCTACCTAATACGAGGTTCCTACCACTCGGAACTCGTATACCCACCGTTTTGGGAAGTGTTTGCGGATTGAGAAGAAACGGCGGGCCCTAAAGGCTTTCCCCCCGCAAACCGCGCCTCACCTCCGCATCACACACCTCCCCCCGCACCCCGCGCCTCCGCCCGCGCCTGCCCCCCCCCCCCCGCACGCCGCATCTCCCCCCGCACCCCGCACCCCCGCACCGCACTCCTCACCGTCCCCCGCACCCCGCTCCTGTCTTTTACAATCCGCGCCTCAACCCCGCACCCGCTCCCCCGCACCCCGCTCCCCCAAACCCCACTCCTCACCGTCCCCCGCACCCCTCTCCTCTCCCCCGCAACCCGAGCCTCAATCCCGCACCCTGCTCCTCCCCCGCGCACCCCGCTCCTCCCCTCACACCCCGATCCCCCCGCTCCCCGCGCCTTCCGCCCGCACCCACCCATCCTCCCCTACACCCCGCGCCTCCCCCGTACCCCTTCCCCCACCACCCGTACCCCGCGTCACCCCCGCAAACCGCGCCATAGCCCCGCAACCCGCGCCTCACCCCCGCACCCCGCTCCTCCTCTCGCACCCCGCAACTCACCCTCCCCCGCACCCCGCTCCTCCCCCACCTGCACCCCGCACCTCCTCCTCCTCCCCCTGAACCCCGCTCATCGCCTTTTTGTTTTGTTTGTTGTATAAATGTTATTATTAGTAAGAATAATTATGAAAATATCGAAATATCGACATCGCGACAGACAGACATCGACAGAGTCACGTCACTACGTTGCCTCAAACCCAGTGACAGTCGTAAACAGTCATCGCTGTCGCTGTCGTTGTTGCTGTTGCCGTCGCTGTCGCTGTCGCTGTCACTGTCGCAGTCACTTGCGTCCAGGCCACGGCCTTATATGAAGCAGGAATAGAGTTGCACAAAGAACCGAACCCTGTGGTACCCCGGCATCGATAGCCAATAGGTCAGACAAGCAGCCATCAACGACTACCTGAATCAACCGTTCCCTCAGGAAATTGGATACTCAGTTGCACAAGCTCACAGGGAGCCCGTAAGATGGAAGCTTGCCAATAAGGCTGGCGTACCAGACCCTATCAAAAGCCTTTGAGATGTCGAGAGACACAGCGAGTGCTTCACCATGTTTCTCAATGGCCTCGCCCAATCATGCGTAGCATACACAGGAAGATCTCCTCGGCGAAACCCGTATTGTCGATCGCTAAGAAGGTCATTGTCTTCGAGATATGCAAGAATGAGGTTGTTCAGTACACGTTCCATAATCTTGGATTGTGGAAGTGATTGCTATGGGGCGGTAGTTGGCAGGATCCACACGGCTACCTTTTCTGGGCACAGGTTGCTCGTTGGCAAGCTTCCTGGACTTTGGGACTACACCTGTCTTAAGAGAGAGACGGTACAGACGTGTCAGAACAGGAGACAACTCAGGAGCGCAGTTCTTGAGAACTATAACTGGTATACTGGCTTTGTTCACGTCTAGGATTGTAAAGTGCATTAAGAACCTTTTGGCGGATACAGATTGGAGTCATTGTAGTACCGCAAGGAGGTAAGTGGGGTGGTGTACTATTCGTAGAATCCAAACGCGAATATTTTCAGCAACAAGTTTGCCTTATCAGTTGCTATGTGAGCCAGTGCTCCATCAGGTTTCATCAGTGGAGGCAGAGACGGCACGACAGAAATTCGCCTCGACCGATTTAGCCAGGGACCAAAAAGCCTTACTCCCAGAGGGATAGGAGGCAAGTTGTGATCCGATGCGGCGTATGTGGTCGAGGCGTGCCCTGTGTAGCGTCTTTTTGTAGGACTTTGCGGCTCTATTAAAGGTTCTTTTCTTATCTTGCGTACCCGGAGCTTTGCGACTGCGAGCATCAGCCCAAGCTTGGTACGCCGAATGTTTTACTGCCTCGGCAGCTGAGTATTCGGCATTGAACCACGGGCGAGCTTGATTCTCAAGAGGAATGTCAGAGAACGGGATGTAATATTCCATTGCCTGACAGATTACCTCTGAGATTGATGCCGCACAGCTAGACGGGTCTCAAGAAGAAAAAAAATTGCCCAGTTAGTGGTTGAAGAATTTAAACATATTCAACCATGAGTGCGCACAAGATGCTTTAAAGCGATATTCAAATATGGAAGGCAAGCGAAAGGTTAAAATAAACTCCAACACGAAGACCCAAAAAAAAAATTCGCATGTTTTTTTTTAATATATATTTTCCTCACATTGCATTGGTCGTGATTTTATTATACAGGGTGACTGGTAAATCAACGGACGCATTTAAGGAGGTGAATAAGAAGCTGATACACATTCCAAATATGTAAAAAAAACATGACCTTAATTTTCATCATTTAAAAAATAATTTTAAAGTTCACCTCTACATTTTACTAAATACTAAGTCACGTGTACGCGGCCTCGGGCAACGACCCCGAGTAGCGGCGGCGCGGACTCGCCACTGCGCAATACTGCGCATGCGCGTGAGCGACTGCTCCCGCGTCTCTGCCCTGCGCCGCGCCGCGCAGGCCCTAGTCAGTCGCCCGCGGGCCGTCGTAGGGGTGGCGTGCGTTCACGCGTCCCGTTCGTCCCGAACATTCTGGTTTTACTTACGTAGCTGTCGCGTGGATTTCGGTGCCTTGATAGTGAGTGATAATGGCTTATCAGTACTCTAATGAGGATACTGGGATATGGTGTGGTGCTATGTAATGTAAGCTAGTGTTGTTAGACGTGAATTAACGTCATATTGCAATGTATCACGAATTACATAAGTTGCCGTCATAGGACTTCTTAGGAGACTTTGCCTTCCTCCAGTTCCTAACCCTGATCAAGGACGAGGAAGGAATCGTTCGTTATCCAGTGAACCCGCACAAAGCAATTTACTTCGATTATTACCCATGTGAAAGTACACGGAATGCAGGAAGGCATTTCCAGGTATCCCAGTGGTTGGGGTAAAGTATCCTACATGAAGACGAACTCCATCCTTTCATTATCAGTGTGTTATCAGCCTGTCCAAGAGATTGGCCTTAGCGACCACGAGCAGCTCGGTGCACGCTGTGGGAAAGTGGTAAGTACCTAGGCATAGAGTTAGAAAACACAAGAATAGTTACGTTTTATAAAAAAATTAGTAACTTGTGTTTTTTGAGTGTATGATTTTTTTGTTTTATATGGTTGAAAAGTATGTAAATTATCCTATCATCTCCTTAAATACGTCCGTCGTTCAACCAGTCACCCTGTATGTATACCATGATTACCATGTCATGCAAAAATAACCGATAAAAAGTTTTTACTGTCTCTAGAGAGTAAATACTCAGTTAATATAGTAAATACTCAGTATTTACTCAAACTCAGTATTTACTCTGACTGAGTTTTTACTCCCTTACCCATCCCTATAACCAATAGGTCTTTGACCTAATACATTATGTTTTCTATTTATATCTAATTTGACATTAGTTTCATAAGGACGTATTTTAGCTGCCAACAAATCTATTAACAATTTTAAAAGAACAATCAGGAAAAAATAATATGAATAATCATACAAGCTGGATTACTTTTACTGTAAAGCGAGATGGAAAATGGTGGTCTTACGTATATGGATTCTGTTATAGTTGTTGTATGTACGTACCAGCAAAGGTGATTCCCTCGAGTATACTTGAGCATCATAATTATCCGCTGTTTTGTGATTACCATGGAAGAAAGGGTATTCACATCAAACCAACTCATCGGACTACAAAATCTCATCATAATGGGGTTCCAAATGTTTTAGATAAAGGATGGAATCACAATGATGACTACTGGAATTTTATACACACAATAAATTAAAATAATAAGCTTGATGTATGAATTTTACTTCTACAAGGAAAATAAACTCTGTTTAATATAAGTAACAGTATTTATTGAATTTACTTAGTTCCTACCTTTTTTCAAAAACCTTGTTATTACTTAAATTATAAATATAATTATTCGTTTTTATTTTAAACATTAATTACACAACTATCGGACAGTTTGTACATTGAAATGAAGTTTATAAAACAACCAAGCTCACTAAATGTTGAAAAAATATGTTCGTATACAGAAACAAAAAATTTACGACACGGTAAACTTTTACCTAATTCAATCCGTTGTTTAATTTGTGGGCCTTCCAATTGTGGCAAGACTAATTTAGTTATTGGGCTTCTTTTACACGAAAATGGGTTACACTTTAGAAATGTATACGTGTACTCTAAAACACTTCATCAACCTAAATACATTTTTCTAGAAAATGTTTTAAAAATGGTGCCAGAAACATCTATAGAAAAATTCCGTGACAATGAAGATGTTCTTAGTCCTCTTAGTGCTAAACCGAATTCTGTTATAATATTTGACGATGTTGCATGTGAAAATCAAAGTAACATGAGAGATTATTTTGCAATGGGTAGACACAGAAACATTGATAGTTTCTATCTGAATCAAACATATTCAAAAATTCCAAAACAGCTTGTTAGAGATAACGCAAATCTTTTGGTTCTTTTTAAACAAGACGAAGTTAATCTAAAACATGTGTATGATGAACACGTAAACACTGATATGTCATGGTTAGAGTTTAGAGAACTATGTTCTAAAATATGGGATGAACCTTATAATTACTTGGTAATAAATAAGGACTGTGCTAAAAACAATGGATGTTATAGAAAAATGTTTGATACATTTGTGATGTTTGAGTAGCATATAAAGGTTTGGTTAAATAAAAAAATCTGTCATTACATTTTGATTCTTGGCTTTGTAATAACTAATAATAATAATACATTGTTTTCAAAAATGAATACATCAACGGAACAATCTTTGAAAAACGAAATAGTTAAAGCTGCCGAAGCAGTTAAAAAAAAGGTTAAAATGATGCGAGAAATCGAAAATGATCAGGAAAAAGTTCTGGAAACCGTTTTCAAACCTATTACAGATCCACTTCATCATATGGTTAGTGTAAATAAAAACATTTCTAATCAAGATTGGGAGAAAACATTGAAAGTTGATTCAGCATTAGGATATGCTAAACAAGAGGAAGATACACTTAACAGTGATGTTGAAGAGTGTGACTCTGAATCTGGTAGCATTTTGACCAACGATTCATCATTTCGATCATCTAAGTCGGAAAACGATTTAGCAAAAAACTCATCATCGTGGTGGAGTACGGAATGATAAAGGTAAACTGATGATGGGTACAAATAACGTTAACTATAATGATAACATTATTTCTATAGCTGATCGGAACTATAAACTAACAGATGGATTAAAAGAGTTATTGTTTAAAACAAACCCAGATTTAACAAATGTAACTGAAGATGATTTAAAAAATTATAAATTAATGCTGACAGACACCAATGCACATCGACGCGATTTTGATCCTAATAAACCAATTAAAAGTAACAAAGGTAGAAAATATTTAAACGTAATTAAACCCCTTTTTAATTTGAAAAAAGGTTCAGGTAACGTAAACATAAATTTATTACAAGGATCTGGTGTATTAACTAAGAAAAAAATACAAAAAAAATGTGATTATGTGTATTGGAATGATCCAAATGAGTTAGTTGAGAGATTAAAATTATTATTGGCTTCTAAAAATGCAGGCAATACAGGTCTAGATAACGAAATAATATCAATCCTTGAAGAGTTACGTGAAAGTGGTATCATAAATTGTTAAATACATTAAACAAAAAATATTTAACTCATTTTAACTTGATACTTCACTGACAACAGCAATGAATATTGATAAATTTGGTCATCACGTACATAAACGATTACGAATATCGAACCCAGTCAGAATGGATAATGTACTTAAACTGATTGATGAGGAATATAATCTAAACAAGATTCGATTAACAGGTTTGAGAGTGCCTTTATCTCCAGATGATGCTGTTAATAAAGAATACATAGATAACTCCATTAAAGAATATTACACTAGAGATCAAATAAATTTAAAGTTAGATAAACTGAAAACGGAAATATTTCAACTAATGGTTAATTACTTAAAAGAAAAATACTATATGAAGTATGATGTGAATTCACTTATAGATTCATTAAAAACAAAACCTTCATAAATATATATAGTATTCAGCTCAAAACAACTTTCAAAGTACGACGCGTGTTTTGTTCAAAATGAGCAAAGAAAAAGTTGTTGACGAATTGCATAAGACAGCTAGAAAGAATTATAATCGTCGATCAGTTATACTTAAGAGAATTGATGATTTATGGCAGGCAGATCTAATTGATTTCAAGAATTTAAGTAAAGACAATAATGGTTTTAAATATATTTTGGTTGTAATAGATTGCTTCTCTAAGTATGCATGGGCTGTACCGGTCAAACGTAAAACAAAAGAAGACGTTACCGATGCTTTTGAAAGTATACTGCGAGAGAATAATCGTAAACCATCAAATTTACAAACAGATATGGGTACTGAATTTTATAATGATTTGTTTGAAAAATGTATGAAATGCAACAATGTAAATCATTACTCATCATTTTCTGTAAAGAAAGCTTCCATAGCAGAAAGACTAATCAAAACATTAAAAACCAAATTATATAAATATTTTAATACACATGGAAGTTACAAGTGGAAAGGTATACCTTTAAAAGAAGTTGTCAGAAAATATAATAATACTATTCACAGTACAACAAAATATAAACCTGTTGATGTTAATATGATAAATCAAAGTAAAGTGTTAAAAAACATAATTGCATCCCAAAAGCTAAGATATAAAATAAGAAAAAGCAAATTTAAAGTTGGTGATTGTGTTCGTATAAGCAAGTACAAAGGTTGTTTTAATAAAGGTTATACTCCCAATTGGTCAACTGAATTATTTACAATAAATCAAGTTAACAAAACTGTTCCCGTTACATATTATATTAAAGATCAACATAACCAGACAATATTAGGTTCGTTTTATGAAGAAGAACTGCAAAAAACGAACTACCCTAATATTTACTTAATTGAAAAAGTAGTTAAAAAGAAAGGCAATAAACTATTTGTGAAATGGTTAGGTCTGAGTAACGATGAAAATAGTTGGATCAGTAATAAATCCTTAGTTACTTAACGTAGTTTATCATTTTACATTGTGAGATGAAAGGAGAAGGACTTGTTAATAACATCATTAATAATCTTCCGTTTGAATTACATTTACCTGGATACAATTACTGTGGTCCAGGAACAAAACTACAAAAGCGGTTAGCACGTGGTGATAAAGGAATAAACAAATTAGACGAAGCTTGCATGAATCACGATATTGCATATTTAGATAGAGATTTAGAAAATAGACATAAAGCCGATTTACATTTGATGAATATGGCCAAACAACGATTAAAGTCTAAAGATGCAGGAAAGCAAGAAAAGCTTGCTTCCTGGTTGGTTAGTAAAGTAATGAAAACTAAATTAAAAACTGGATCCGGTGTAAAATCTTTTAACACGTTAAAGTCAAGAGTGCAAAAACAAATAAAGAAACGAAAACCTAAAGAAAATAGTTCAACAATAAGAATGGCGTTGTCGGCTGCGAAGAAATTAGTTAAAAAACATCATAACATACCAGTTCCTCGAATAATACCACTACCAAAAACAGGTGGTGTTTTACCTTTAATTCCTATATTTGCTGGATTGTCAGCATTAGGATCATTGGCTGGTGGAGCTGCAGGCATTGCAAAAGCAGTAAATGATTATAAAACAGCCCAGAAAGATCTTCAAGAAACAAAGAGGCATAACAAAAGTATGGAATCAATTGCGTTGGGCAAAGGCTTGTTTATTAAACCTTACAAAAAAGGTAACGGTTTGTTTTTGAATTCTTCAAAAAACTAAGTGTGATGCTACCTGATAGAGCTCTTACCAACATTGATATCCTGAAGTATGGTAGTAAGATCCCATATTTTAGAGGTGTTTTTATGAAAGACTCATTACCGAGGAAACCTAAACTCATCGAATGTGGAATTGTTAACTTGGACGTATCTAAAAATCCAGGTACTCATTGGGTGGCATATATAAAAAAAAAAATATTGTGAATATTTTGATAGCTTTGGTGATCTCAAACCCCCTTTAGAATTGTCACGATATTTAAAAAAATGTAATATGTTCTATAATTATAATAGATATCAGGATTTTAATACTGTGAATTGTGGTCATTTATGTTTAGAATTTCTGTTTAATTTTTGGAATAAATATATAAATTAATGTACAGGCGTTTTATTAGCTTCATTATCAAAATGACTTTCACTCTGTCAATAACAGGTAACACATCAGTTTTATCTACGAACTATTCACCAACTTTAGAACTTGAAGGTGATTACGATTGTGCTTTACTATGTTTATCAACATTTAATTCTATACCAAATATTGATAAAAACAATAATCAATTTCATTATGATGACAACAAAATCATAGAAATACCTGAAGGTGCTTATGAACTTCAAGACATTTGCGATTTTTTACAAAATAATATTAAAGGATGTGATCTAAAGTTGACTTGTAATAATAACACATTAAAAATTTAATTGTATTGTTCGAAAGATATTCACTTCGAAAAAGAAAATTCTCTTGGAGATCTCTTAGGATTTGGAAAAATTGTTCTGGAAGCAAATAAAATACATGAATCATGTAACACAGTTAACATTCTATCAACGACGGTGGTGCGAGTAGAATGTGATTTAGTTAGTGGATCATATATAAATGGAATATCCAGTCATATAATACATGAATTTGCACCAAATGTACCTCCTGGTTATCGAATAATAGAAATACCAAAAAATATAATTTATTTTCCAGTAAACCGAAGCAGTATTGATAGTATAAATATACGAATATTAGACATTCGAAATAATTTAGTTAACTTACGAGGAGAGGAGGTTCAACTTTATTTACACCTAAAGAAAAAATGATCGATTACAATAAATACTCTAAGACAGATACAAAAAACATCAGTTCAATCAAAATATTCAAAAGAGGAACAACTTATAGAAAACTGAAATTAACCGCTGAAAACAAACAATTTTTAAAACAAATAGGATTGTTAAAATGAGTATGTTAAACATAATGAGTGCTCCTGCTCATGATAATTCTATCGAAGGCATAGAATATCATTCATATAAACCATACTTAACAAGTTTTAATAGAAATGATGAAATTCGTATTCCGATCAACCAACAAGATCTCTATATTCTCCCGTCAGCTAGCACATTGTACTTGGAAGGTGTCGTGCAAGTTGTTAAACGTGAAACGAAGGAAAAGGTATCTAGTGTTCAATTTACGAATAATCCTCTTCTGTACTTGTTTCGAGATATCCGATACGAGCTGAACGGTATTGAAATAGATAAAATTAAAAACGCAGGCATTACAACTACAATAAAATCTTTAATATCAATGAATGAAACTGAATCTAAAATGTCAAAAGTCTGGGGATGGGATATCAATGGAACTAAAAATGTATACGGAGGAAGCTTTTCAGCATCAATACCTCTGTCAAACATTCTTGGTTTTGCAGAGGATTACAAAAGTATTCTTATGAACTGTAAGCATGAACTTGTACTTTTGCGTAGTAATACTAATTTAAATGCAATTAAATTGAGTACTGGTGAGGTTGTGGATGATATTGAAATACATAAAATTGTTTGGAGAGTTCCACACGTCAAAGTTTCTGACAAAGAAAGAGTGACCTTTCTTAAACTGTTAGAGAAAGACCGACCTATACAGTTATCGTTCAGAAATTGGGACTTATACGAATATCCACTGTTACCAAGAACTACTAAACACACATGGTCTATAAAAACATCATCACAAGTTGAAAAACCTAGGTACGTAATCATAGGATTACAAACCAACAGAAAAAACAATTCGGGTGAAGATATGTCTCAATTCGATCATTGTGATTTACGCGATGTAAAAGTTTTTCTCAATTCTACATACTATCCCTACGAAAACATGAACGTAAATTTTTCTGAAAACAAGATTGCTTTATTATATGAACAGTATGTTAGATTTCAACAGTCTTATTACGGTCGTCGACCAGAACCATTGTTAAGCATAAAATAATTTATAGAAAAGGCTCCTCTGTTTGTCATAGATTGTTCTAGACAAAACGATAACGTAAAAACTGGACCTGTTGTAAACATTCGATTAGAATTAGAGAGCAACACAGAATTTCCTGACTTAACCACGGCATACTGTCTCATTTTAAACGATTGTGTAATTGAATATAAACCATTAAGCAACATTGTGCGAAAATTATAATGAATGTCTTTATTGTGGATCTACAAGGATTTAAAAATAAAAAAAATGAGTTTATTATCAAGGAATTTGCTTTAGCTTTTAATGGATGCACTCAAGTATTTCTTATAAAACCCCCATATCCATATAAAAAATTGACTACTGAAGAAAGAAAATCTGTCGCTTGGATCGAACGTAATAGAGGAATTTACTGGAGTCAGGGTTACATAGATTTTCAAGAATTTAAAAGAATTATTAAACCAATATTATTAAACAAAACTGTATTAGTAAAAGGTATTGAAAAAATTAAATGGATCAAAGAACTGTGTGAAGAATGTGTGCCTTTAGACATTGGAGAGCGAGGTTGTCCTAAGTTAGATCTATTGCATAAAAAATATTGTAAGGATTTTGTTTTGAGTTGTGTATTTCATACAAGACATTGTTTAAAAAATGTTTTATGTATTAGAGAATGGTTTTTAGATAATAACATGTATCAATTTTCTTTGTAATACGAGTAAATAAAAAGATGATTTTTAAATATATGTATAATTTTTATTATGAACCATCACCTAAATATACAAATTAAGCTGATAAAATATCTACTTTATAATACAAAAATATATAAACAAGTTTAATAATTTATCAAGTATACATACAAAATAATAAAAACATAGTTAAACTAAAAGCTATAACTACAAACTTTTTTTGAGATGTTTGTGATGAGAGATTCCGTCTGATCCATCACATCATCTATGCAGTCCTTAACCACATACTGAGCACTTAATAAAACTTTTCCACTATCACATTCACTACTACTACTAGAACTTTCTGAGTCCTGCAAGTCTATTACCTCTATTTTTATTAATTTAAGACCTCTCTTCACTTGGTTGTTCAGGACGAAAGAGGCTAGCGGATGAGGCATTTGGTACTGTTTTTTTTTTTGTGGCACTTGGTTCTTTTCCGTAGTGGGTTTGGATTTCCTTTTTTTCGACTTGGTTGTTAACATTCCTAACTCAGGGCTCCAAGGCTCGTTCAGCCCATAAAGTGGGTCTTGTGGTTTTGTTCCAAAAAATATAAGGATTCATCCATTGTAGTCATTGTTATCTGAAAAGATTATAAAGTTTAATAAGATTTATGTTAACAGAGAATTTATTATACATATAAGATAGATTGATAGTTACAAAACTTAAACTTACCACTTAAAAGTCAATTGCTAATAGCGTTATCCAATCCAAGAACTTCGCAGATGCTAAGAACTGCTTGTTGACAGAAGTAGTCTGCTTGAATGGTAGCGGAATAGTTACTTCACTCATTATTAGTTTATTTTATATGAAATGTTGCGTAAATGTTTTTTGCTGACATGACTTCTATTCACGTTGCATTATCATGTGTGATTACTGATTATATATTTTTAAATGTAAATGTTACAGTTTTTTTCTATGTAAGCAATATAGCATGGTCTTCAAAAAATGCAAGGTAGCAAGTTGATTGGCCTGTAGTAAAACTAAGTTCTTAAGTAACTCTGCCTGTCTGTCTGTTTGTTTTCAGACCAAAACTTTAAGATTTAATATTATACTGACTGTTTATCGCTTTTCAAATTTTATGATAAATCCTTGTCTCTGATAAAACGTAAGGAGATAGAAAGAAAGATATTAATACATCTTGAGGATAGACATCGTTTCTTTTATTTGGAGAAACTGATTTCCTTCTTCTCGAGGTGCCATATCCTAGCGGATGTCGGCGATCATCATCCGGAACTCATAAAACCATTTCCACTGTCATAAAATTATATCCACGCAGGCGGAGCCGGGGCAATAGCAACTACTAAGTTAAATAAAAATGAAATATATATATATATATATATATATATATATATTATTATATTATTTTTATATTATTTGGGACAAATCACACACTGTCATCTGGTCCCAAACTAGGATTCCCTGTATCTTGGGAACCAGAGACTGATATACATACACATATACTTTTAAATACATACATATATAGATATAATACACCCAGACTCAGAGCAAATAATTCTGCTCATCACAGAAAAGTTGTAAGTTGATTGACTTCTGTTAGTGCATCTACTGTAATGAGTATACTATGGCTGGACCGCAGCTACCGTATATCGTGGTGCTGTGTGCGGTCGCCTTGGAGACGTTTTTGGTTGTTATTTTTCTTTTTACATAAAATACGTGAAAATTATAATTCGTTTGATTTGTAATTATAAAACTATGTTTTCGCATAAACATAGCTTTTTGGACCTAACGAGCCGGATCCATACAATTTCAAAATCCAGCGCCCTTTGACTTGGAACCAGAAAAAGGAAACCTACGCGAGGATACCTACCTGGACCAGGATAGCGGCAATTGGGATAAAGAAAACGCAATAAGCATCAGCACGCGGCTGACCTTTGGTGAGGCGATTCAATCAAGTTATTTGGGGGGTTCTTTGGATATAGTGTGAATCCGTACTTTTTTAAAATTACAGCAAACTACTTGTAAATATTCTTCGCGGAAAGCCTGTCCCGCATCGGATGTGGTTGCTGCTGCGTCATCAGCTGGGCTCGTGAGCTTGAGGTACAAACCGTGAGTACTCTTGTCGTTCCTACCAGCTATCAATATGACTAGCGTCGACCCACCGAAAAGTTCACTGGACTTAAAAGATTTAATTAAAAAAAGAGGCAATATTAAGAGGAGGCTAACTTACTTTCAAAAATATATCTGTGCATTTGATGGTAAAACATTGTCTCAAGAAAAAATTGCCGAACTAAAGTTGCGTTTTAAAGGAGCTTCTAATATCTTTAACGATTATAATGAAATTCAGAACAAAATTGAAGAACTAGCTTTGGAAGGGGATTTAGAAAAACATCTTACAGAAAGGGATAATTTTGAAAATGACTATTATAGTATTCTTGCACAAGCACAATGCATGATTGATGCTAATGATGACGTAAAACCTGCTGAGCACAACAAATCAGCTACGAATTCTGGTTGCAATATTTTACAGTCTGTCAAATTGCCAACAATTTCATTGCCTACTTTGGTGGTGGCGCTAGCGTCACAGTTCAGATCAGCTCTATGTTTACATTGTATTTAAAAATATATTAACTTATAATTTTTCGGTGACAACTACATAATTGTGTGCACAGTGTTGAGCATAAACTATGAAAGTGTTTTCTTTGAATAATATGAAGAGTATATGAAAATATCTGAATGACAAGTTACTTAACTTGAAATCATATATTCCCCTTATGAACGGCAAATTCTATGATATTAAAACAAAAGGGCAATCAGCACAGAACACCAAGAAAACAAAAATTGCAATGACAAGTAAGTGATTTAATTCTAAACTCATAAATTCCTTGAATTGGATACCGTTAAAAATTCAAATGTAAATAGACGCTTACTAAATAAACAATACAAGCTAACTAAATAGCTGATGACTCATTGTATGATGGGATCCAGTCTAGAAAGTGCTGACATCTAACGCAAAGGTCTAAAATAAAACGGTTCTTATATGTTGTGCGCCATCTATAATATTGTGTCTGTACTACAGTCATTACTGAGCAGATAAAATTGATCTCATGGTAATCTAAGTCGTGTGAACCCAGACATTTGAAATGAGTACCACAAAGGTGAATGATAAAATTGTGAAAAGCCGACGCCAGATGGCAGCATCAACGATTTGCCATAAATGTAATCGGAAAGCTGACCCAAGAGACACAATACTATGCTCATCGTGTAAATGTCGATATGATTTTGGTTGTTCGGGGATGTCAGAAAAACTATGGAACATGATGGAGCTTCCAAAGAAAGCAAAATGGAAGTGTCAAAAATGTTTACGCAATATGAGTAACGTACAAAAAACAAAAAACAAAACAAACAAGAAAAAAAAGGTGAACGCTCCAGCTATTTCACCAACATCCGATAAAAGTACAATACCAATTACTAACGCGATAAGTACACCTACATCATCAAAAAATAGACAGAGTCCTCCAAGTAGCGTGGATTCATGTAACCTATCAAACACAATTTCAAGCGAATCTTTAGCATACGAAGAGAGGCTAACAAGAAGCGTGGAGTACATATCAGGTGATATAGATACAATAGAGGAGTTAAAAGAACGAATTGAGAACCTGACAGAAAATCTTTCATGCACACAAAATGAACTGGAAACCACAATCTTAGAAAACAATAACCTAAAAAAACAAATGAGCAAACTAATACAAGAAGTTTCTATCCTAAAAACAATATGCTCAACTCCCACACGACTAAAAAGCGAAAAGCGAAAAAGGCACAGACAGTCCCTGAGTGGAAATGGCTCGCTGGGCTTTCTTACACCTCAAGTAATGTCAAATATAGAGACGTGTTTAAACCAAACTGATCACGAAACTGAAGAAATCATTGAGCTTCAACAAGAAATTATGACTCTACAACAGGAGCTAAAAGACGCTAGGGAAGAAATAACAAGATTAGAAGAGGACATTGAAAAATTACAACAAAAGTTACAACATTCACCAGATGTCGCTACTATCAACGAGGTGAGAAACCAATCTTTACCTGGTACTCCTAATAGAGAGTTATCTTTAACTGAAGAACAGATAAAACGTGATAAAAATTACATTAGAAGCAAAGTCTGTATACTGGACACAAACAAAAACAGCAGCATGCTATCACACGCAGAGAGCTACCTAGGAAAGAATTATGATATCTGCCGCTACTTAGTCCCAGGTGCTGGAATCAAATACCTTCTTAATACCATCGAGACAAAACTACAAGACTTCACTATTAATGACTATTGTATAATATTTATAGGTGAAGATGACTTCCTAACGACTAAGGACTATATTAATCTAGTATCTTATATGAGAGAAAAACTCCTAATATTAAGCCATACGAACATAGTCATATGTCTTCCTACCTATAAATTTGGACCCTACACTAATATGTATAACTGGAGAATAGAAACTTTTAATAAATTATTGTACTTAGACATAAATGCATATGAATATGGGTATTTACTTGATAGTAACTTAAACCTCTCCTATGATCATAAAATGTTCTCAAGAACGACTAAGCGTTTGAATAAACACGGCTTGCAAATAATATTTTCAGACTTATGTAAGGAATTGATACAAATAGAGCAATATAATTCTAATTTACAAATAACACCAGAGCAATTTAATTCTAGTTTACAAAAAGCACAACCTATGTCAAATGAACAAAATAATTCACAGTTTTTTCGTGTCTAAGCATATTTATGTCTTACACCAAAATATAGCTGGTTTACTAAGTAAATCTGACGATCTGTCAGTGTGTATAGAAGAACTTAGAGGGAAAAAAATATGTATAGATGCCATCTGTATAACGGAGCATAACATGACTCAAAACTGTAAAGAGAATTTATTTATTCAAAATTATCAATTAGCTGCATCATTCACTAGAAACAAAAAGAAGGGAGGTGCTTGCATTTTGGTTAAAAACGGACTTAAACACAAGGAAATAAAAGAAATTGCTAATATGTCTATATGTGGGATATTTGAATGTTGTGCGGTGGAATTAATTGATCACAATGTTATAATTGTATGTGTTTACAGGATACCAAAGTCTTCGGAGAAAAAAATGCACATCAATTTATTTTTTGAAAGGCTTGAAGCCGTGTTACGTGTAGCTGAAAAATTAAATAAAGTTAAAGTTCTTTGTGGTGACTTTAATATTGACACCTTAAAAAATAATAATATTACACAGGAATTCGGCAACATTTTAAATAGTTTTTATTTAAAATTACAGCTAAGCCAACCGACAAGACTAACCAGTGGTACATGTATTGACAACTTTGCATTTGATATGTCCAGGAAATGTAAGTGTGAAGTAATTGAATTTGCTTTGTCAGATCATACGGCACAAATATTGAAAGTACCTGTTAAAACAGTGTGTCTTATTGACCATTGGAATATTATCAAACGAGACACGTGCAAAGAAAATATAGAAAAGTTTAGGCACTGTATGGAAAAGATAAAATTTCATGACATTTATTTGACTGACGACCCAAATGAGGCTTATAATAGGTTTATAGATACTTTCAAATTATTCTATGATTTGTGCTTTCCAGTAAAAAACATAACTATAAAAGCTATTAAGAAACCAAAATGGATTTCTCGGGGGATTAAAGCTAGTAGTAAAATCAAAAGATCGTTACTGTGGAAGTACAGATTAAATCCGACTGCTGATAATAAATTAAGATTTAAAAATTATGCACATAAATTCAAAAGAATAATTAGGTTTACACAGCGAACTCAGAATATTAATACAATACAAAATTCAGATAATAAATCGAAAACTGCCTGGCAAGTCATAAATAGATCTAAATATAATAAACCCAAAGACTCTATTCTAAAAATTAAAATAAATAACGAGACTATAACGGAGCCACAAAAAATTTCAGAAACATTGAATAACTGCTTTGTAAATAAAGTGACAAGGTTGCCTGATACGGAACACATAAAAAAATTACACACAATACAATCTTGTTCTACTTCGATGTTCATGGCACCAAATATACCCGTTGATTTACAGACCATAATATATAAATTGAATAACAAGAATAGTGTAGGTTACGATGAAGTCTGTACCAAGGTTATCAAATCAGTTGCTGACTGTATTGCACCACACCTAAGCCATATACTCAACTTAAGCATTTTAACCGGGACTTTTCCTGACAAACTGAAAACGACAGTTGTTAAACCAATTTTTAAAAAGGGAGACCTAGAAAATGCAAAGTCTTACAGGCCAATCGCTCTCATATCAATATTTGCTAAAATATTTGAAAAGTACATTCACAGAGAATTATACGCTTACTTGGAAAAGAAACATATACTTACAGAAGAGCAAAAAGGATTTCGTAAAGATAAAACTACTAACAATGCAATATTTGACTTTCTCAAAATAGTTATGACTAATGTAGATAACAGAAAACGAAATTGTGCAATCTATATGGACATGACACAGGCATTTGACTTTGTAGACCATAAAATTCTCTTACACAAACTAAATGCATGTGGAATACGTGGAAATATACTTAAATTATTAGAATCGTATCTAAAAAATAGAGACCAATATGTAGAAATAACCAGAATAGATCTAACACTTAAAAGAGAGATGATCTATAGATCGAATAAACAAATTACCAAGTATGGGGTGCCCCAGGGCAGTGTGCTAGGCCCACTGCTTTTCCTAGTCTACATTAATGATTTACCTAAAGCCACAAAACATCCAATGACTCTTTTCGCTGACGATAGCACGGTTATAATCCAATGTAAAGACGAACACAGTTATGAGAATGAGATAAATAATTCACTAAAAGACATAATAACTTGGCTTGAGAACAACAATTTAACGGTCAACTTAGAAAAAACTAAATTAATGCATTTTAGCCAAAGAAAATCGCCAATGCCAAATTTTAATGTACATTATTGTGGGACGAAAATAAAAGAGGTAGAGTCTACAAAATTTTTAGGAGTGACTATTGACCAGTCGCTTAAGTGGAAAATACACATAGATATATTAAGCTCAAAAGTATCCCAGTCTTCATATGCTCTCTACAAACTGGCTCAAAAAGTAAACACAGAAACAGTCCTGACTGCTTACCATGCATTAGTAGCCTCGGTCCTAAGATATGGTATAATTTTCTGGGGGAATTCAACAGATATAGAAATTCTTTTTAAATGCCAAAAAAGATGTGTAAGAGCGATGTTTGGATTGAAACCAATGGACAGTTGTAGGCTTTATTTTGTTCAACATAAATTATTGACTTTGCCATCTCTCTATATTTATGAATTAGCAATATTTGTTAAATGTAATTCCACGCTATTTCAAAAGGTATCTAGTGTCAACAAATGTAACTTGCGCGATAAAAATAGACTGTGTGCCCAGCCAGCTAGTACTACCATGATGACAAAAAGTGTATTCTGTATGGCACCTAAAATTTATAATAAGATACCTAATGACATAAAGAAATTAAACTTAAATCAATATAAAAAAGAATTGAATAAACTACTAACGCAAAAATGCTATTATGATGTAAGAGATTTTTTTAATGACAGATTAATGTGAATGAATAAATATTAATATTGAGTTATTAAATTATAATATGTAATTCTCCTTTTTATGTTTTTTTAATGAAATAAGTAATATTTTTTTAAATGACTAATAATGATGTAGATTTAATTTAAAATTATTAATTATCATTTATTTATTAAGTATCTACTTAACAATGTTTAAACATTTGTATGCTGTAAGGCAAGACATGAAGGACGGTAAAATAATAATAACATCTGCATGTAATATTTACTCATGTTCTGACAAATAAATTATCTTTATCTTTATCTTTACTTTTGACGGTTCGTATGAGCACTGGTTGGAGTTCCGTGATACATTCAGTTCACTAGTTCACAATTCTTATGAGATAGCCAGAATCCAAAAGTTTCACTACCTAAAGTCGTCGCTCAAAGGCAGTGCAGCTTTGGTAATCGATTCGCTTGAGTTTTCGTCCAGTAACTACACGATCGCATGGGAACTACTCCTTAACAGATATAATAACAGCAGGCTATTAGTCCACAATCATGTAAAATCTTTGTTTTCACTTCCGTACGTAAATAGAGAATCGCCGGCGCTGTTACGTAAAATGATTGATATCATTTTAAAAAATCTACGCGCGCTAAAGGTTCTCGGTGAGCCTACAGACAGCTGGGATACTCTAGTTATGTATATGATCGTGTCGAAGTTAGACCCCGTTTCTGAACGCGAATGGGAACAATATAAGGGCACCTTTTATCAAAACAAGTGTGATAACTCTCCTCAGACTAGCATTAAACTAGATAATTTAATAAAGTTCTTAAGAGACAGGGCTGACATGTTAGAAACGCTAATTGTGACGCATAGCAAACCGAGTTTATATTACGATGGTAAACGGCAATATTTTAATCCGAACCCTCATAATGTTCCCAAGATACACTGCAACTTAGTTACTGATAAAACACAAAAGTTTTTAAAGAGGTCATGTGTGTTGTGTAATGCAAAACACAATTTATATTCATGCCAGACATTCCTTGATTTCAGTTTACAGGATAAGTTGAAATTTATACGCGATAAGAAGTTGTGTGAAAATTGCTTCCGGTTAGGTCATTCTGTTAACGAGTGTAAAAACGGGCCGTGTCGGAAATGTGATAAGAAACACAATTCAATAATTCATCCAGATGATGAGGCTAGCCAGCGTCAGACGCGCAGTCACGCGGCAGCCCTAGTCCCTAGCGATAAGGCGTGCGAATCGCATTCCTCTGCCTATCGTTCTACGTCGAGCGGCAACGACGCCACCGATGTGTATGCCCATAGCTGCATACAGGTGAACAGTGCTCACACGGACGTTCTGGACGCGCAGACGTCACCAGTGGAGCCTGTTCTGCTATCCACCGCGCTGGTGGAGATCGCAGATGATTTAGGTACCTATCAAAAGGCACGCGCGGTGCTTGATAGTGGTAGCGAGCGCTGTTTTATCACAAAATCGCTCTGTGATAAACTTAATGTACCGTTAATACAGTCCACTCAGCAAATAAAAGGTATAGGAGGGAATTCGGTAACTCAGTGTACGCAGTCATGTGATAACGAAATCAAATCCATAATAGGATCCTATACTACACGCTTAAAATGTTTAGTTTTGCCGCAAATAACATCCACTTTGCCTGCAATTAATATGACAGTAAGTCAGTTCCAGATTCCTATGGACATTAGATTGGCTGACACAGGGTTTTGTACAAGTAGATCGGTGGACTTGTTAATAGGCGCGGATCTATTTTGGGATTTGCTTTGCGAAGGTAAAATGCGTTTGCCTTTTAAAAACTCACCTGATGAGATAGGGGAGTCTTTTGCCCAAGCTCAGCGACGTTTTTTTGCGCTAGAAAAACGTCTAGAACGTAATCCTGAATATAAAAAGATGTACTCAGACTTTATACATGAGTACATCAGTTTAGGCCATATGACTAGGGTTGACACATACGGAAATCCACATTACTTTATGCCTCATCATGGCGTGTATCGTCAAAATGCTACTACCACTCGTTTAAGGGTTGTATTCGACGCGAGTGCGGCGTCATCAAATGGTAAATCTCTCAATGATTTGCAGATGGTAGGGCCAGCTATACAGGGCGATTTGATTTCCATACTGTTACGCTTTAGAGAGAACAAATACGTGGCTTGCTCAGATGTCGAAAAAATGTACAGGCAGGTTCTGGTTCACGAATCGCAGCGTGATTTACTGTTGATTTTATGGCGCGATAACCCTACAGATCTCTTGGGATTCTATCAATTAAACACCGTTACATATGGTACGGCATCGGCACCGTTTTTAAGTTGTAGATGTTTAAAACAGCTTGCACAAGAATGTGACAACCCTGACATAGCTAGGACTATAAGTCAAGATTTCTATGTTGATGATGGAATCTTTGGGGCTTCTACTATTCCTAAACTATTGGATATCTGTAATGAAACATCTGATGTATTAAAATCTGGTTGTTTTCCGTTAAGGAAGTGGGTTTATAACTTTAAACGTGAGGAATCTGTCGAACAGGCAAACGTGTCAAAGGATTTTTCGCTTAACGAGACAAGCTCTAGTAAAACCCTAGGATTAGGTTGGTATAATATTACAGATGAGTTGCATTTTCAATCAAGAGTTGTCGACAGCCCTAAAGATAATATTACAAAGCGCATAATATTATCTCATTCATCACAAATATTCGACCCATTGGGTCTGTTGGGACCTGTTGTTAGATTTGCAAAGGTTTTGTTGCAAAAACTTTGGCTGGCTAAAGTAGGTTGGGATGAGCCAATTCAAGACAATATCGCGCAGGTATGGGTTAAGTTTGTTGATAACTTATCTCTTTTAAGAAGCCTACGAGTGCCGCGTTACGTAATGGGCAACAATACTACACGTATCGAATTGCATATATTCACAGACGCATCTCAAATTGCTTACGGCGCGTGCGCGTATATTCGGGCGACTGACAGTGATTCATCTGTAAGGGTCCGTTTACTTTGTTCCAAGGGAAAAGTTGCCCCGATTAAGCCTGTAAGTATACCTAGGCTCGAGTTGTGCGGCGCGGTATTGGGAGCTCGGCTATATACAAAGATAAATGAATCACTGCGTAGTCGACTTGATAATGTGGTATTTTGGACAGATTCTACAATTGTGATAGGTTGGTTACGCATGCCTCCTAACATGCTAAAAACGTTTGTACAAAATAGGACTGCTGAAATTCATGAATTAACTAAAGAAAGGCAATGGCGTCACGTTAGTGGTAAAGAAAATCCAGCTGATTTAATATCGCGTGGGCAAAGTTTGGATTTACTGATTTCCACTGGTCTGTGGTGGGAAGGCCCGCACTTCCTTCAGGATCCAAACTTCAACAGCACTGATAAAAATGTACAATTGGAAATCAATGATTCTCAGCTGCCTGAAATAAAACAAAAAAGTTTACAATGTCTCGCTACTAACGAAAATGTTGAAAGGAGTTTATTTCCATTTTCAAACTTTTCGCAATACAATCGCATGCAGCGTGCCTGTGCCTATGTACTAGCAGCGTGCCTGTGCCTATGTACTACGATTTATACATAACGCGCGCAATAAAGGTGACAGGCACACGGGCTTACTCAGCATCGATGAGTTAAATAAATCTGTGTTAACACTCGCTAGGTTATCGCAGCTGGAGACGTTTCTTGATGTTAGGCAAGAACTAGAAAACAAAAAACCGATAAAAAATAGTGGTTTACGCAAACTTAACCTGTTTATAGATGAGGATAATGCGATTAGAGTTGGTGGCCGTCTTCTGAACTCTATCGAATATGATTTTAATAAAAAACACCCCATCCTTATCAGTAATAAACACACTTTTACAACTCTGCTATTTCGATATGAGCATAAACAATTGTTGCACGCTGGACCTCAGCTGCTTTTGTTTACATTGAGGGATATGTGGTGGCCGGTCGGAGGCAGGAGTCTAGCAAAAAAGATAGTACATGATTGTGTAACTTGTACACGTGTAACCCCTATCATGGGAAACTTGCCTCAAGCTCGGTTAGACCCGGGATTCCCATTCTTAAGATGCGGTGTGGACTATGCTGGTCCAGTGCTCACATTAAATCGCAAAGGCAGAGGTGCTAAGACAATAAAATCATATATTTGTTTATTTATATGTTTCGTAACACGCGCAGTGCATTTAGAATTGGTCAGTGATCTTTCTTCAGATGCTTATCTGTTGGCGCTCAAAAGGTTTATCTCGCGCAGGGGAAAACCAATAGAAATATATAGTGATAATGGGAAAAATTTCGTGGGCTTAATGAATGAGTTTGCAAAATTTTTAACAAATATTTCAGAAGAAATTAAAGAGTATGCAGTCTCTCAACAGATAAAATTTAAAATGAGTCCTCCTTATGCTAGTCATTTTGGTGGTTTGTGGGAGGCAGGAGTAAAGAGCTGCAAGCATCACTTGCGACGCGTGATAGGTAACGCGCATTTGACGTTTGAGGAGTTTAGTACCGTCCTGACCCAGGTCGAGGCTGTGCTCAACTCTCGACCGCTATCACCTTTGTCCACGGATCCACATGACTATCTTCCACTGAGCCCCGCTCATTTCCTGATTGGTCGTCCGCTGACTTCTCCCGTGTCTGTTGACCTGAACTGTGTGCCCGAGAACAGGCTCACGCGTTATCAACGAGTTGAACAGATTCGTCAGCACTTCTGGCGCCGCTGGTCCAAAGAATATGTATCTGAGCTGCAGGCGAGGAGCAAATGGTCGGAGCACAAGGGTGATCTGCAGGAGAACACGCTGGTTCTAATCAAGCAAGATAACCTACCGCCGCTGAAATGGAGTTTAGGCCGAATAATTCGAACCTTTCCAGGAAAGGATGGCGTCTCAAGGGTAGCTGATATTCAGACATCAACTGGAGTTCTGTAATGAGTATACTATGGCTGGACCGCCGCTACCGTATATCGTGGTGCTGTGTGCGGTCGCCTTGGAGACGTTTTTGGTTGTTATTTTTCTTTTTACATAAAATACGTGAAAATTATAATTCGTTTGATTTGTAATTATAAAACTATGTTTTCGCATAAACAACTTCATTTATTGATATTTCTATAGTTGAAAATGCAACGCAGCAAATCAGTAACCTAAATAATGCAAATATGTACGGCTAGTATGGATAATATGTTGAGGTTGAATAACCTCCGTTACTGCGCTCTAGGCCTACGAGCCTCATGTAGTCAGTATGTGGCGTGTAACCGGATGTTGCGTAGTAGGTACACTTTAAGTTATTAATGAAAAGGAAATGATTTTATTATATTATATTTTTATTTTGTAAAGTTGTACTCTACATATCTAGTACATAAAATTAAATTTAAATTTAAATAAATATATACAGCAGTTAGGTCTTAGTTATACTTATGATTACTTATTATAAAATCTATGACGCATATTACATAAAACAGGTTTATTAACTTATGATTAAACAATTTAAATAATTAATTTACTACCCCAGGCAATAGTACTTATGTTATCAGAGGTAACGTATCTTTTATCGTCGTTGCTTGATAGTGCAATTTTATTAACACTTTTCGTAAATATTTCGTGTTTAATTGATCTAAATAAAATATTTTTTTTACGTATTACACTTTTGTTGTGAAGTACGTTTTCATAGTCTGAAACATTTAAGTCACGTACTACACACGATTTAATCCCTTTAGCTTTTTTGATAACTTTATTTTGTGTTTTAATACAATATAGTTTTGATCTCAAGCCCACAAACTCTGTTATAATCTGTCCTCCCATTTCGTCCTTGAAAAGTCCTGGAACCTTTTTGTTTATCAGAGGCAAATTGTATTCTTCAGGATTGTAATTACTTGTATCAAAATAACATAAGAGGTGATATTTGAGATCTTTATAAAAATCATTGGTATTTATTATGTAAACAAAACTGTCAGTGTCCGTATAACATAACTGAACACGATTTTGATAAAACGGTTTAATTATGTTATAGTGAAAGTTATACATATGAGTTTTGGAGAGTTCCAATACTGAAAACCCTATGTAAATTGGTTTATCCAAAATAATTTCTTCTTGTTTCAGTTGAATCGCTACTAAATTTTCACTAAATACAGAGACGCTGTGGAAATGTGGACTAGCAATCAATCTGTCTGCACTTGTTCGTTTTTTTGTTTTGTTATTATTATCATTCCATTGATTAACCAAGTGTATATTTACTCTCGATTCATTATTTTCAAGTGTTTTTCCGAAAACAGAATTATTTAACAATTTAAAAAAATCCTGTTCAAACGCAGTCGTTGATTTTTGTCGAAGCTGCGTATTCAAATCGATATACTTTTTTAAATAGGCACTTTGTTTGAATGTAATTGCTTTATGAATTCTGCTTAATAATAAACCATGTTCCAAACATTTTTTCAAATGGACATAATGAATAACATAGTTATATTTGTTATAAAGGTTAGCAACTAGTTTTTCATTTTTACCTCGAGGTGGAATACACTTCTCAGGACAGAATGGAAAGTCATTATGCTCGCCATGTAAACGTTCAGGGTATATTAAATCAACTTCAAGTATGTAGCCATGATCCGCATCGTCAGGCACTTGTGTTATTTTTAACTCATTGATTTCGCGTTCATCCAAATACCTAAACTTTGAGTGTGGTAAGAATTGACAAAGGCTAAAACCATAGAGGTTGTTGCAGTCAAAATATTGAACGAATACATTTTCCTGTGTTGGATCATAATCAGCGATGTATTTATGGTTAGCTTTTGCAAATCTATGAGAACAAGCGCAAAGTCCTCCTCTTATCCCACGTTGAATCATTCTAATAATGGACAAGTCATCGAGCAGCTCAAGTTGAACTCCGGTTTTTAATAACATTGCATCAAACGATAAACCCGGAGCCGTTAAATAAAATGCTGGGTCAAGACCATAGTGTCGTTTACACGTTTTTCGAAAATTTTGGAATATATCAGTTAGTAGCAAAACATCGGTTTTCAGATACAGGTCAGTATATTCGCCTAAGTCTTTTATGTGAAACTGAGACCAAACCAACTGTGCATGTTTGTAATCATCATCACTAATATTTTCATTAGTTAACGCGTTATAAAAGTGCTTTTTCGATGGTAATTTATTTTCTGAATATGTTTTCCAGCTGGTCATGTAATCGTAAGGATATACACCTTTACGTGTTAGTAAATTAAACTCATTATCATCAGGAAACCAAGAGCGCAAATTTACAAAATCGTTCTTTGACATTGATTTAGCGAGATTTTCTAAACTGGTACCTAAAAATTTGAATGAATCCGTAAAACGTAACTGAACATATTCTTCATTTGAAATCGGTAAAAATTTTGAAAAAGAAATATAGTTCTCTTTAGTTTTAGGTATAATTTTTATTTTGCCAGGCAACTCTCCTAACTCTTTTATGAAAAGATGACAATCATATCCAGAAAGATTGTGAAAGAACACACGACACGACAAGACAAGACACGACAAGACACGACAAGACAAGACATGACACGACACGACACGACACGACACCACACGACACGACACGACACGACACGTCACGACACGTCACGTCACGACACGACACGACACGACACGACACGACACGACACGACACGACACGACACGACACGACACGACACGACACGACACGACACGACACGACACGACACGACACGACACGACACGACACGACACGACACGACACGACACGACACGACACGACACGACACGACACGACACGACACGACACGACACGACACGACACGACACGACACGACACGACACGACACGACACGACACGACACGACACGACACGACACGACACGACACGACACGACACGACACGACACGACACGACACGACACGACACGACACGACACGACACGACACGACACGACACGACACGACACGACACGACACGACACGACACGACACGACACGACACGACACGACACGACACGACACGACAGGACAGGACAGGACACGACACGACACGACACGACACGACACGACACGACACGACACGACACGACACGACACGACACGACAGGACAGGACAGGACAGGACAGGACAGGACAGGACAGGACAGGACAGGACAGGACAGGACAGGACAGGACAGGACAGGACAGGACAGGACAGGACAGGACAGGACAGGACAGGACAGGACAGGACAGGACAGGACAGGACAGGACAGGACAGGACAGGACAGGACAGGACAGGACAGGACAGGACAGGACAGGACAGGACAGGACAGGACAGGACAGGACAGGACAGGACAGGACAGGACAGGACAGGACAGGACAGGACAGGACAGGACAGGACAGGACAGGACAGGACAGGACAGGACAGGACAGGACAGGACAGGACAGGACAGGACAGGACAGGACAGGACAGGACAGGACAGGACAGGACAGGACAGGACAGGACAGGACAGGACAGGACAGGACAGGACAGGACAGGACAGGACAGGACAGGACAGGACAGGACAGGACAGGACAGGACAGGACAGGACAGGACAGGACAGGACAGGACAGGACAGGACAGGACAGGACAGGAAATTTACAAAATCGTTCTTTGACATTGATTTAGCGAGATTTTCTAAACTGGTACCTAAAAATTTGAATGAATCCGTAAAACGTAACTGAACATATTCTTCATTTGAAATCGGTAAAAATTTTGAAAAAGAAATATAGTTCTCTTTAGTTTTAGGTATAATTTTTATTTTGCCAGGCAACTCTCCTAACTCTTTTATGAAAAGATGACAATCATATCCAGAAAGATTGTGAAAGAACACACGACACGACAAGACAAGACACGACAAGACACGACAAGACAAGACATGACATGACACGACACGACACGACACGACACCACACGACACGACACGACACGACACGTCACGACACGTCACGTCACGACACGACACGACACGACACGACACGACACGACACGACACGACACGACACGACACGACACGACACGACACGACACGACACGACACGACAGGACACGACACGACACGACACGACACGACACGACACGACACGACACGACACGACACGACACGACACGACACGACACGACACGACACGACACGACACGACACGACACGACACGACACGACACGACACGACACGACACGACACGACACGACACGACACGACACGACACGACACGACACGACACGACACGACACGACACGACACGACACGACACGACACGACACGACACGACACGACACGACACGACACGACACGACACGACACGACACGACACGACACGACACGACACGACACGACACGACACGACACGACACGACACGACACGACACGACACGACACGACACGACACGACACGACACGACACGACACGACACGACACGACACGACACGACACGACACGACACGACACGACAGGACAGGACAGGACAGGACAGGACAGGACAGGACAGGACAGGACAGGACAGGACAGGACAGGACAGGACAGGACAGGACAGGACAGGACAGGACAGGACAGGACAGGACAGGACAGGACAGGACAGGACAGGACAGGACAGGACAGGACAGGACAGGACAGGACAGGACAGGACAGGACAGGACAGGACAGGACAGGACAGGACAGGACAGGACAGGACAGGACAGGACAGGACAGGACAGGACAGGACAGGACAGGACAGGACAGGACAGGAAATTTACAAAATCGTTCTTTGACATTGATTTAGCGAGATTTTCTAAACTGGTACCTAAAAATTTGAATGAATCCGTAAAACGTAACTGAACATATTCTTCATTTGAAATCGGTAAAAATTTTGAAAAAGAAATATAGTTCTCTTTAGTTTTAGGTATAATTTTTATTTTGCCAGGCAACTCTCCTAACTCTTTTATGAAAAGATGACAATCATATCCAGAAAGATTGTGAAAGAACACACGACACGACAAGACAAGACACGACAAGACACGACAAGACAAGACATGACACGACACGACACGACACGACACGACACGACACGACACGACACGACACGACACGACACGACACGACACGACACGACACGACACGACACGACACGACACGACACGACACGACACGACACGACACGACAGGACAGGACAGGACAGGACAGGACAGGACAGGACAGGACAGGACAGGACAGGACAGGACAGGACAGGACAGGACAGGACAGGACAGGACAGGACAGGACAGGACAGGACAGGACAGGACAGGACAGGACAGGACAGGACAGGACAGGACAGGACAGGACAGGACAGGACAGGACAGGACAGGACAGGACAGGACAGGACAGGACAGGACAGGACAGGACAGGACAGGACAGGACAGGACAGGACAGGACAGGACAGGACAGGACAGGACAGGACAGGACAGGACAGGACAGGACAGGACAGGACAGGACAGGACAGGACAGGACAGGACAGGACAGGACAG
Organism: Coleophora deauratella; assembly: GCA_958295455.1. Taxonomy (NCBI): domain Eukaryota; kingdom Metazoa; phylum Arthropoda; class Insecta; order Lepidoptera; family Coleophoridae; genus Coleophora; species Coleophora deauratella. The sequence continues at coordinate 2,845,550 of OY282416.1, read as the reverse complement.
GACAGGACAGGACAGGACAGGACAGGACAGGACAGGACAGGACAGGACAGGACAGGACAGGACAGGACAGGACAGGACAGGACAGGACAGGACAGGACAGGACAGGACAGGACAGGACAGGACAGGACAGGACAGGACAGGACAGGACAGGACAGGACAGGACAGGACAGGACAGGACAGGACAGGACAGGACAGGACAGGACAGGACAGGACAGGAAATTTACAAAATCGTTCTTTGACATTGATTTAGCGAGATTTTCTAAACTGGTACCTAAAAATTTGAATGAATCCGTAAAACGTAACTGAACATATTCTTCATTTGAAATCGGTAAAAATTTTGAAAAAGAAATATAGTTCTCTTTAGTTTTAGGTATAATTTTTATTTTGCCAGGCAACTCTCCTAACTCTTTTATGAAAAGATGACAATCATATCCAGAAAGATTGTGAAAGAACACACGACACGACAAGACAAGACACGACAAGACACGACAAGACAAGACATGACACGACACGACACGACACGACACGACACGACACGACACGACACGACACGACACGACACGACACGACACGACACGACACGACACGACACGACACGACACGACACGACACGACACGACACGACAGGACAGGACAGGACAGGACAGGACAGGACAGGACAGGACAGGACAGGACAGGACAGGACAGGACAGGACAGGACAGGACAGGACAGGACAGGACAGGACAGGACAGGACAGGACAGGACAGGACAGGACAGGACAGGACAGGACAGGACAGGACAGGACAGGACAGGACAGGACAGGACAGGACAGGACAGGACAGGACAGGACAGGACAGGACAGGACAGGACAGGACAGGACAGGACAGGACAGGACACGACACGACACGACACGACACGACACGACACGACACGACACGACACGACACGACACGACACGACACGACACGACACGACACGACACGACACGACACGACACGACACGACACGACACGACACGACACGACACGACACGACACGACACGACACGACACGACACGACACGACACGACACGACACGACACGACACGACACGACACGACACGACACGACACGACACGACACGACACGACACGACACGACACGACACGACACGACACGACACGACACGACACGACACGACACGACACGACACGACACGACACGACACGACACGACACGACACGACACGACACGACACGACACGACACGACACGACACGACACGACACGACACGACACGACACGACACGACACGACACGACACGACAGGACAGGACAGGACAGGACAGGACAGGACAGGACAGGACAGGACAGGACAGGACAGGACAGGACAGGACAGGACAGGACAGGACAGGACAGGACAGGACAGGACAGGACAGGACAGGACAGGACAGGACAGGACAGGACAGGACAGGACAGGACAGGACAGGACAGGACAGGACAGGACAGGACAGGACAGGACAGGACAGGACAGGACAGGACAGGACAGGACAGGACAGGACAGGACAGGACAGGACAGGACAGGAAATTTACAAAATCGTTCTTTGACATTGATTTAGCGAGATTTTCTAAACTGGTACCTAAAAATTTGAATGAATCCGTAAAACGTAACTGAACATATTCTTCATTTGAAATCGGTAAAAATTTTGAAAAAGAAATATAGTTCTCTTTAGTTTTAGGTATAATTTTTATTTTGCCAGGCAACTCTCCTAACTCTTTTATGAAAAGATGACAATCATATCCAGAAAGATTGTGAAAGAACACACGACACGACAAGACAAGACACGACAAGACACGACAAGACAAGACATGACACGACACGACACGACACGACACGACACGACACGACACGACACGACACGACACGACACGACAGGACAGGACAGGACAGGACAGGACAGGACAGGACAGGACAGGACAGGACAGGACAGGACAGGACAGGACAGGACAGGACAGGACAGGACAGGACAGGACAGGACAGGACAGGACAGGACAGGACAGGACAGGACAGGACAGGACAGGACAGGACAGGACAGGACAGGACAGGACAGGACAGGACAGGACAGGACAGGACAGGACAGGACAGGACAGGACAGGACAGGACAGGACAGGACAGGACAGGACAGGACAGGACAGGACAGGACAGGACAGGACAGGACAGGACAGGACAGGACAGGACAGGACAGGACAGGACAGGACAGGACAGGACAGGACAGGACAGGACAGGACAGGACAGGACAGGACAGGACAGGACAGGACAGGACAGGACAGGACAGGACAGGACAGGACAGGACAGGACAGGACAAGACAATGTCCACGATGTCGTTTCTCTGCACGACTTGGCCGCATGGCCATAGGGCGAAAACACAACAGAACGGCGCGGCGCCGCTCGTTGCTGCGGCGCACACCGCTCCTAGCCGCGGCGCGCACCGCTCGTTTCCGCGGCGCGACGCTCGTAGCCGCGGCACGCACCGCTCATATCCGCGGCGCGGCGGCTCATATGATGTCCACAGTTTCTGTAGGTCGCACGCTTGTTTTTAGGGTTCCGTAGCCAAATGGCAAAAACGGAACCCTTATGGATTCGTCATGTCATGACACGACACGACACGACACGACACGACACGACACGACACGATTCGACACGACACGACACGACACGACACGACACGACACGACACGACACGACACGACCCGACACGACACGACACGACGCGACACAACACGTCACGACACGACAAGACACGACACGACACGAAACGACACGACACGACACGACACGACACGACACGACACGACACGACACGACACGACACGACACGACACAACACGACACGACAAGACTAGACAAGACTAGACAAGACTAGACAAGACAAGACAAGCTCGGCAATCGAGTGACCTAGTTCGCCACAATGTCCACACGTCGATGTCGTTTCTCTGCACGACTTGACCGCATGGCCATAGGGCGAAAACAACAGAGCGGCGCGGCGCCGCGCCGCTCGTTGCTGCGGCGCACACCGCTCCTAGCCGCGGCGCGCACCGCTCGTTTCCGCGGCGCGACGCCCGTAGCCGCGGTACGCACCGTTTTTGCCATTTGGCTACGGAACCCTAAAAACAAGCTTCCGACCTATAGAAACATCAAATGAGCCGCCGCGCCGCAGATACGAGCGGAGCGCGCCGCGGACATGAGCGGCGCATGCCGCGGCTACGAGCGTTGCGCGCCGCGGGTACGAGCGTTGCGCGCCGCGGCTAGGAGCGGTGCGTGCCGCCGATTTCAGCGTTGCGGCGCCGCGCCGCTCTGTTGTGTTTTCGTCCTAAGACTTTTTACTTGATATGATGTTTTTGTCGGGATTTTATTTTCCGTGTATGAAAATCTACATATCTAAGGTTCGGGTTGTATCACGTGGTTGCTGGTAACTACTGTAACGTAGCTATTCGCTGTTTTATGACTTGTATCCCAAGCCTATAAATTAAAAAATATTCTGATCATATGTTGTCAGAATGATGTTGTCATTTCACGGAGTGTAGTTTTTGCTTTACTCGTCAACTAGGTCTTATGTTATTTTGAATTCTTAAAAACCACCTATGGTTATTATTAGTTTCGATTACTTTCGAGTATGTTTTTTATTTTACTACGTCTGTCTTGAAAACTTAAGAAACATTTATTTTGTGGAAAGAAGTGCCATAATTTGTTCTACATGCTATCCTGGTTCTACACATTTTGTAACAAAATCTTTTGTTGGTCACCCTAAATTCGGACTTCGTCGCTGTCATACAATGACGTTTCTTTCTTGTTTTGAGCTCGCACGAGCGTGCGCTCGTGAAATATTTTATTTCAAATATTTAAAGATTTTTATTTTTTGGTAAGTTTCTTGTGTTTGGAGTGTATTTCCTTCAACGCGGGAGCGATTGTGCAGATTGCTTATTCATCTGTCCTTCCAGATATTTGTTTCCGTCGATCGCGTTTTACACGTGTCGACGTGGTCTCCGGCCGGCTTATTTAGCAGCCTCCGGAGTTGACATCGCTTTGTAGCAACTATACGCAGGAGCGTTTTCCTCCAAAAGGTATTGTTTTGATTATTTTCGCTTATTTTTATAGAAATATTCTGATTTTACATTGTCATGTTTTGAGGTTATGTCTACCTACACCTTTATCTAAAGGTGATGACCTGTTAGCACTGAACAGCCTATTTACAGCCTCACAAAGTCACATCCATTGTTATGCTGCTTTGCAAGGAACCATATTATTGTTTTTACTGCAGTGCGTCCCCGCTGTATTGCCTTTACATCCCATGACTCCATAAACTTCATGCATAATGCTGTGCAGTTATTCACATCGCCTGTTCGCTTTCAGGAGGTCCGTGGTACGGGTTAAAGACTCCTCGGTACGGGCTAAGACCCGGACGTTAATATATGAAAATCATCGACTGTGTTTTGCCGTTCTCCGACTTCATCGGGACACTTTCTCCGGACTGACTTTTCTCACAAGTAGGATCTTTCTTTTTTATTTATCATCGGTCCAGTGTATTTTCGAGACGCTGGTGGCGCCCTTTATCTACCATAAAAAATTAATTAATATTAACTTTAAAATGATTTTTTTTATAGAAACAAGTGCATTCCTATCGTGACCTAGCCCATATTTAAATGCTCTTTACTGAGTCTAGCTGGCATAAATTTTTAAATATAAAAAGTGTTGTAAAAATCAGTTTCATTAAATTAAGAATGAGTTTCATAAAAATGTTTGTTCTTGAAAAATCAAATTAAGTGATAAGTGTTCTTTGCATTATTTATAAATAAACCCAGTTGTCCAAAATTTGGTGTATTATTTAATTTTTTTATATAACCTAAAAAAAATATGTAACAATTGGCGCCTAACGTGGGGCCAAAACTTTAGGAAATCATTGTGTCGTCTTAGCTACAGTGAAGCACTTGTTTCTAGGCTGTGTATTAAAAAAAAAAGTAGGGAAATAGTTTTATTTAAAAATTTTTTTTTAAGTGAATAGTTCTGTAACTAATACTTAGTTTAAGTCTGTAAACATATTATTTTTAAGTTTTTATCTGTGAAGTGCCAAATAGACTCAGTGTTTTTTTTATGGTGCACAATATTTTAATTATGGAACGAATTACTGATGATTGCTCTGTTTCGGTTTGTTCCCAACCCATGACTGTTGTTCAGTGTGGTTGCAGCCCTGGAGAAGTGGTTGCCAGATTGAACCACAAGTATGATGGTCGCACCTGTGTGCGTATGTACCTCTTGCGTTTACAAGAGCTTTGTGAGACTCGCGGTATTACTGAGGAACGATTGTTTCAGGGTTCCGCTGAATTATTTACTGAGGATGCGTTGACTTGGTTCCGCAGTGTGAAACCTTGTTTGTCTGATTGGTGTTCCCTCAAAAATTTATTGTTGGAGGAATTTTTACCGATCGATTACGATGATCGTCTCCTCCGTGAAATCCGTGAGCGTACTCAGGGAGCTCATGAATCAGTTTCCCTGTACCTTGCTAAAATGCAAAATTACTTTAACTTACTAACAAAACCAGTACCAGAATGTGAGAAAATCAAGATTGTTCGCTTCAATTTGAAACCGAATTTTGTAACAGCTTTGGCCCTGGAGGAGTTTGAAACGTTTTCAGACCTGAAACGTAAATGCAAGGTCCTGGAATATAGTTTTATCCGCGCTTCCGAGTATAAGGAGCCTCCCAGGCCTACCAAGTCAACATTGGCTGTGGACCTCGCATATAAGGGCAAATCTGTACCAAAGGTGGATGTCGTAGAGACCTCAAAAGTCTTTTGTATGCGGTGTCGTGTTTCTGGCCACTCCCTTAACCAGTGTGAGTCTAAGGAGTTGGTATGTTTCTCATGTGGCAACAAGGGTTTCACGCGGGTTACTTGCCCTAACTGTAAGAAATCGGTGTCTCCACCTACTAAACCAGTCTCGGAAAAAAACATTGAAGCGAACTGTGGCAATTCCAACCATCCAAATTTTGATAAAGATGATTGGAATAACCATTTAAAACATTTACACGAGTTCTTCTCTCATAATATCGTTACGGTTCGGTTTTCAAATTTTGGCTGTGACATTCGTCCTCATCTTGTTGTGAGTATTTACAATGAAAAATTCCAGGGTCTTTTAGATTCGGGGTCCAGCATCTCTATTTTGGGTGGCACTGCAGGGGATCTATTTCTCGAATCTGGAATTCGGCTGCATGCGTCTGAGGAACTCCCTTATGTTTCTGCTGCGAATGGTACACAGTCTCAAGTTCGTGGGTTTGTGTTTCTGCCTGTAAAATTAAAGGCTGAAACACGCACTATAAAATTTTACATCATCCCCGACGTCACTTCGCTTATGATATTTGGTGTTGATTTCTGGAAGTCTTTTAATTTGGCTCCCAGCGTTTTCAAAGATCTCCCTTTTGTGGATAAGTCTTTGATTCAGCTTGATGTGGTGTCTGAGATAAGGACTTTAGAGCCTTTCGACAATTTGTCGGCATTTCAGAGACAAACGGCTGAAGAAAAACGCCAAATCCAATCCGGTTTGGGTCGTACGAGTCTCCTCACATGTAAAATAGATACGGGGGACACTCCACCAGTTGAACTACGTTCATACTGTATGCCACCTGATTGTTTGTGGGGTCTCTATCGTCAGATTGACGACAAGTTGGTAATGAGGGTTGCTTGGAATAGTCGGTTTCCTTTTTTGTTACCCTTGGTGTTGTGGCTGGTTTTGTGTTTTAGTTATGAGCTGGAGGACCAGCTCGAATTTTCCTGTATTTCCTCGGAAAATTCTTTTGAGTGGGGGGGTATTGTAACGTAGCTATTCGCTGTTTTATGACTTGTATCCCAAGCCTATAAATTAAAAAATATTCTGATCATATGTTGTCAGAATGATGTTGTCATTTCACGGAGTGTAGTTTTTGCTTTACTCGTCAACTAGGTCTTATGTTATTTTGAATTCTTAAAAACCACCTATGGTTATTATTAGTTTCGATTACTTTCGAGTATGTTTTTTATTTTACTACGTCTGTCTTGAAAACTTAAGAAACATTTATTTTGTGGAAAGAAGTGCCATAATTTGTTCTACATGCTATCCTGGTTCTACACATTTTGTAACAAAATCTTTTGTTGGTCACCCTAAATTCGGACTTCGTCGCTGTCATACAATGACGTTTCTTTCTTTTTTTGAGCTCGCACGAGCGTGCGCTCGTGAAATATTTTATTTCAAATCAGGGTTCGGAAACCGGTTTTTTGAAAATACCGGTTTCGGTCATTGACCCCTATATCGAAATAATTTCGGTTAAGGTTTCGTTCAGGTTTCGGTTACCGGTATATTTAACCGGTTTAACCAAAACCGATATTTTTTCGTTCGAACGGAATTAACCGGTTAATTTGAAGAATATGCGACTTTGTAGGCATGTTTGCCGCGTGCAATCAATTGAAAGCGTGCGAGAAAGTGAGCAGAAGCCTCGGGCAGTGGCACCCGCGCGACGCGCCTGTACTTGACTAAGTTTGGTTTTAACCGGTTAATTTAGTTCTTATTTCGGTTAGAAAACCGCTTCCTGATTAACCGATATTTTATTCAAATTTACCGGTTAAGCTGGAAACCGGTTTTAACCTGAACGGAATCGTTAACCGAAATTCGAACGAAATTAACCGGTATTTGTTAACCGGTTCCGAACCTTGTTTCAAATATTTAAAGATTTTTATTTTTTGGTAAGTTTCTTGTGTTTGGAGTGTATTTCCTTCAACGCGGGAGCGATTGTGCAGATTGCTTATTCATCTGTCCTTCCAGATATTTGTTTCCGTCGATCGCGTTTTACACGTGTCGACGTGGTCTCCGGCCGGCTTATTTAGCAGCCTCCGGAGGTGACATCGCTTTGTAGCAACTATACGCAGGAGCTTTTTCCTCCAAAAGGTATTGTTTTGATTATTTTCGCTTATTTTTATAGAAATATTCTGATTTTACATTGTCATGTTTTGAGGTTATGTCTACCTACACCTTTATCTAATGGTGATGACCTGTTAGCACTGAACAGCCTATTTACAGCCTCACAAAGTCACATCCATTGTTATGCTGCTTTGCAAGGAACCATATTATTGTTTTTACTGCAGTGCGTCCCCGCTGTATTGCCTTTTCATCCCATGACTCCATAAACTTCATGCATAATGCTGTGCAGTTATTCACATCGCCTGTTCGCTTTCAGGAGGTCCGTGGTACGGGTTAAAGACTCCTCCAATTGTTACATATTTTTTTTAGGTTATATAAAAAAATTAAATAATACACCAAATTTTGGACAACTGGGTTTATTTATAAATAATGCAAAGAACACTTATCACTTAATTTGATTTTTCAAGAACAAACATTTTTATGAAACTCATTCTTAATTTAATGAAACTGATTTTTACAACACTTTTTATATTTAAAAATTTATGCCAGCTAGACTCAGTAAAGAGCATTTAAATATGGGCTAGGTCACGATAGGAATGCACTTGTTTCTATAAAAAAAATAATTTTAAAGTTAATATTAATTATTTTTTTATGGTAGATAAAGGGCGCCACCAGCGTCTCGAAAATACACTGGACCGATGATAAATAAAAAAGAAAGATCCTACTTGTGAGAAAAGTCAGTCCGGAGAAAGTGTCCCGATGAAGTCGGAGAACGGCAAAACACAGTCGATGATTTTCATATATTAACGTCCGGGTCTTAGCCCGTACCGAGGAGTCTTTAACCCGTACCACGGACCTCCTGAAAGCGAACAGGCGATGTGAATAACTGCACAGCATTATGCATGAAGTTTATGGAGTCATGGGATGAAAAGGCAATACAGCGGGGACGCACTGCAGTAAAAACAATAATATGGTTCCTTGCAAAGCAGCATAACAATGGATGTGACTTTGTGAGGCTGTAAATAGGCTGTTCAGTGCTAACAGGTCATCACCTTTAGATAAAGGTGTAGGTAGACATAACCTCAAAACATGACAATGTAAAATCAGAATATTTCTATAAAAATAAGCGAAAATAATCAAAACAATACCTTTTGGAGGAAAACGCTCCTGCGTATAGTTGCTACAAAGCGATGTCAACTCCGGAGGCTGCTAAATAAGCCGGCCGGAGACCACGTCGACACGTGTAAAATGCGATCGACGGAAACAAATATCTGGAAGGACAGATGAATAAGCAATCTGCACAATCGCTCCCGCGTTGAAGGAAATACACTCCAAACACAAGAAACTTACCAAAAAATAAAAATCTTTAAATATTTGAAATAAAATATTTCACGAGCGCACGCTCGTGCGAGCTCAAAACAAGAAAGAAACGTCATTGTATGACAGCGACGAAGTCCGAATTTAGGGTGACCAACAAGAGATTTTGTTACAAAATGTGTAGAACCAGGATAGCATGTAGAACAAATTATGGCACTTCTTTCCACAAAATAAATGTTTCTTAAGTTTTCAAGACAGACGTAGTAAAATAAAAAACATACTCGAAAGTAATCGAAACTAATAATAACCATAGGTGGTTTTTAAGAATTCTAAATAACATAAGACCTAGTTGACGAGTAAAGCTACTTATTTTTTGTCAAACGAGACAATAATAATACTCCCCGAAACCCGCCACCGTTGTCTAGTCGCTCGCTTCACATCAGAAGGTTGCGGGTTCGATTCCCGGCGGAGTCTAACTATAATATGTAAGATTCCGTTTGGTCGGTGGTAGAGCATTCTCGGAGCCTGCCTGGTTAGCTATCACCTTTTTTTTACCCTCAATTGGTAAGCCCTTGGCATCATCTCACCTGATGGTAAGTGACGATGATGCCGAATACGAAAGCGGGCTTACTAGATCGGGAGCCAGCAAGGTGTATGGGCCTGAACATATAAGAACGCTGGAAGCAGTCTATCTTGAAACAACTTTTTGTTTTCAATCGTTTGGCTCGAGTCTTACAGTCCAGATCGGTCACTGAAGTTTTTTATGACGTTCAGAAAAACTTAAAAAAGTCGTATTTGGGCCTAAACATATAAGACTCAAAATGAAATTTGGATATGAAAGTAAGTACATTGGACAACCCCATAACATTTTTTTTTTCGCTGAAATCGGTCACCGTCCCAAATCAGACAGGGGTCAGAAATCGTAAAAAATCGGTTTTGGAACTAAACATATAAGATGTCTGCAACCAATGTAAATCGATAAAACACATTTCACCTTATACAAAAAGTTCAGTCTTACAACGCGAATCGGTCACAGTTCCAAAATCTGACTACTTTTATAGCTTAGGTTTTTTCGCTGACGATGGGCGATAACTCGATAATAGGGATGGGTAAGGGAGTAAAAACTCAGTCAGAGTAAATACTGAGTTTGAGTAAATACTGAGTATTTACTATATTAACTGAGTATTTACTCTCTAGAGACAGTAAAAACTTTTTATCGGATATTTTTGCATGACATGGTAATCATGGTATACATTTAATAAAATCAAGACCAGTGCAATGTGAGGAAACATATTTATTAAAAAAACATGCGAAATTCATTTTTTGGGTCTTCGTGTTGGAGTTTATGTTAACCTTTCGCTTGACATCAATATTTGAATATCGCTTCAAAGCATCTTGTGCGCATTCATGGTTGGATATGTATAAATTCTTCAACCATTAACTGGGCATTTTTATATACTACTTAGTGCCGGATAATTTAGTGGACAGAAATAATAATAAATACCATTGGAAGAAAATGTTTAAGCAAATTAAAGAAAGATTAAATAATTAAAATTTTAAAAACTGTAAATACTGATGCAAGAAAACCAGTTTTTCTGTCCGATCAAGGCGACTCTTTTAGAGTTCTGTACCACAAAAGAGAAAAAGGATCACTTCACTCGTGGGTCTGTCTGTCCATCCGTCTCTGTCACAGCCAATTTGCTGTGAATCTATTGGTTTGATTAAATAAATTGAAACTTAGTACACAATATATAGATTAACCCCAACACGGATGTGTAACATAAATAAATTCCGAGGGCGGACAGTTTATCGATCAAAGATTTATGAAAGTGAAAGAACTTCATAAACCTTATAAAATGATTTTTTTTAACTTATCCAACAACATGAAGTAATCAGCTAATACATTTTGGAAAGTCATATTGCAAATAAATATATCCTTGAGGAAATTATTCTCAGTTTCACCTGCTACTTACCACTATATAGGTATTTCGAAATGTAGGTACAAAATAATCTGTTAAAATCTCCATAATCGTCACGTATTTTGTCAAAATAAAAAAGAAACCGTGTAAATATATTCCATATTGATATCGTTGTCCCTATATTTTTTTGTTAGTATGTTGATGTTGTAAGTAATTTATTGAAAATAAATGTGTGATAAAATATACATTACAAAAATGGCTCATACATTAAATATTAGCAAAATCTTAAAGTCATTGTTTATAAATAAAGGATTATTTGTGGTTTTGATCAATTTATGTGATGATTATGAAGATATTTACAGATTGTTTTGAAATTCCGTATTATTTATTTAGTTGAAATCTAATTATCTAGTTTTTAATATGTCCTTGAGGAAATTATTATCAGTTTCACCTGCTACTTACCCATATTTAGGTATTTCGAAATATAGGTACAAAAAAGTCTGTTAAAATATCCATAATCGTCACGTGTTTTGTCAAAATTAAAAAAAACCGTGTAAATTTATTACATATTGATATCGTTGTACCTATAATTTTTTTTTTCAGTAAGCCATTGATATTGTAAGTAATTTATTGAAAACAAATGTGTGATAAAATATACATTACAAAAATGGCTAATACATTAAATATTAGCAAAATCTTAAAGTCATTGTTTATAAATAACGGATTGTTTGTTATTTTTATCATTATATGTGATAATTATGAAGATGTTTACAGATTGTTTTGAAATGCCATTTTATTTATTTAATTACGCCTTCACTGGTACTGCAGATGTACTGTTCTTGGAATATTTCCGAAAGACTATAATTATGTCGCAGTCTTTTTAAAGACAGACGTGAATATAAAATGACAGACTTTTACAATATACATTTTCAATGAAGACAAGGCTGTATGGACATAGAAGCCTTTACGTCACTCCAAGGGTGCACTCTGACAGCAACCGTTTTGTACCTTCTCTTTCACACTTAAGTTATATTATGCTATCCTGTTGTCAAAGTGAACGGTTGCTGTCAGATCGTACCCTCGGAACGCACACCACAAATATATATCTTTAATTTGTCAACCCTTGACTATTAGGTCACACATCGGTCACACAGGGGGGGTGAGGTCGCCTTCGGAGAGCGGAAGGGAGTGTCCATACTGTATAATATCCATATACTGTGATACCACCTATTCGCACGAAGCGATATGATTCTGCATTTATTATGCGAACTGCGCGGGATTGGAACCCCTTACCTGCGTCTGTGTTTCCCGAATTCTACAATCTGGGAGTCTTCAAAGCATTATTTGAGTTTGCGTGTACCATATCCTCGACTAAGTCGTCACTTTCCATTCCATAAAAAATATATATCCACATTGTGCCAATACTCACCGAGTAAAATGGCTATGATGGACGGACGGACAGGGCGAAATTATACGGGTCCCTTTTTTGCCATTTTGGCTACGGAACCCTAAAAACAAAACAAGTTACACGCATTAGTGGTACATAAAAGTTTCCCGTGTGCGCGGAGCCTAAAGTGATTTTTTAGTTGGTAACACTACTAATAACAACTCTATTGATAAAGATCCGGGGAATCCCCTAAATAAAATGTTAATAATGTTATATCGTCAGACTACTAAGAACTTAGAAAACTTAAAGAACGTAGAAAAACGTAAAAAAGTGTCATACAGATAAATATTAGATAAAATATAATAACTTATTAATTTTTTGTTAGTAAAACATAAATACTCAGTAAAAAGTAAAAAAAGAGTACTTATAATAGTTTTTACTGAGTATTTACTCTGGCATGAGTAAATACTGCAGTACTTACCCATTCCTACTCGATAACCATTTAGGTTAGAGGTATAGTTACTTCAGCAAAAATTAAGTACATAAAATTTCCAACAAAAAAGGTTATATTCATTTTTATTGTGGGATTAATAGATAATGAGCAAATTGTAAAATTGTTTCTCATAAACATCCTTTTCGTCTATTTCTCCATAACGTTTAAGATTACAGGTATAGTTACTATAGTAAAAATAAGGTACATAAAATAAACATAAAAGGTCATATTCATTTTCACTGTATAATTAATAGAAAAAGAGTAAATTGAAAAAAATATTTTTATATTTGATATTTTCATCTATTTGTTGATAAATTAAAGATTAGAGGTATCGCGGCTTTAAAAGAAACAAAGTTTAAAATATTTTCAACAAAAAAGGTTCTATTCATTTTTATTATGGGATTAATAGATAAAGAGTAAATTGTAAAATTGTTTCTCATAAATAAAGTTTTTGCCCATTTCTCCATAACTTTTAAGATTAGAGGCATAGCATGAATATGGTAAAAATAAAGTGCATAAAATTTTCAACACAAAAAGGTCAAAGCAAACATTACAGAAGAGATGTCCATGCAATATCACGGTCTCTTTTTCGAAGAATCTTCGAAAATTTTTGTGCTCGTTTAGAAGAATGTCGAAATCGAGATGACGGTCATTTAGATGAGATTATTTAATAAAACCCGTCATATTAAATTTAAAAGTAAACTAATTCAGTTGGCACCTGTAGTTTAACTATTAGTCATACTTTTCTACTTCAACAGATTTTTCTTTGTTTTGTTTAGAAATTTATTTTAAGTAACAGCTCTTTTTCAAATTATTATATTAAAATCGACAATATGTAAGTAATTATGAAAAATAATTTATCATTAGGCCCCAGGAATGTGAATAACTTACTTTTCTAAAATAGCATTTAAAAATTAAAACAATACTACTCGTATGAACAAAATTTATAAGATAAAATCAAAAACAAACAAAATCAACATTTCAATACAATTTTACTATAAACCATGTCATCATCATCATGAGCTGAAGGACCTCCACTGCTGAACAAAGGCCTCCCCCAAGGATTTCCACATCGACCAGTCCTGCGCTGCCCGCATCCGGCGGCTTCCTGCAACCTTTACCAGGTCATCGGTCCACCGAGTGGGAGGCCTGCCTACACTGCGTTTTCCGGTGCGCTGTCGCCACTCGAGAACTTTACTGCCCCAACAGCCATCTGTTCTACGATCTATGTGCCCCGCCCACTGCCACTTTAGTTTAGCGATTCTGTGAGCTATGTCGGTGACTTTGGTTCTCCTCATTTCTGATTCGATCACGTAGGGAAACTCCAAGCATGGCACGTTCCATCGCCTTTTGGGTGATCTTGAGCCTTCTTATGAGGCCCATAGTAAGCGACTATGTTTCGGTTCCATATGTCATCACTGGCAACACACACAGGTCAAAGACCTTAGTCTTGAGACACTGCGGTATTTTGGACGCGAAGATATTGCGGAGCTTCCCGAACGCTGCCCAGCCAAGTTGGATTCGATGATTGATCTCTTTCTCGAAGTTGGACCTGGGTCTCTATAATATAGCATAACTTTTTTATGACTATTTGGCCTTTGCATAACATTATTTGGCATAAAATATTTTGGCATAAAAAATTTTGCGCATATTTACGTTTTCCTAAAATTTATGAGCATAATATTACTTGGAATAATTAGTAATGTCCCTAACTATAAAGTTGCATAATGTTAAATTTCCTAATAATATTATAGCATATCAAACTTAAGCATAATATTCATTCGAATAATAGAAAATTTGCCTAAATAATAAGTTGCATAACATTAAATATACTAATAGTATTTTTGCATATCTTTCGTTTCTAAGAAGAAAAATATACCTAAATAAATATAACCTACCTAGCTGGACTGTTTATCCCAGGGGTACATATTTGTCAACAACTTCAAGTGTAGAGTCTCCAACCTTCAGAGGAGTGGGTGTGACACGCACATTTGGCATGATTTTCGTCTTGTCCATGTTCATTTTAAGACCCACTTGTTGGGAGGCTCTACTGAGTCCATCGAGCATTGTGCTTAGGTCTTCCAGGGTCTCAGCCATGACTACGATATCATCAGCGAATCGAAGCTGAGAGATGTACTCGCCGTTGATGTTAATGCCGAGTCCTCTCCAGTCCAGAAGCTTGAAAACGTCTTCCAGACAGCGGTGAACAGTTCCGGAGATATGCCGTCTCCCTGTCTCACCCCACGCTGCAACCGGATAGGTTTCGAATTCTGATCCTGGAGGTGGACCGACATGGTGGCGTTGTCATACAAACACTTCAGCACTTCGATATATCGATAGTCAATTTGGCACCGTTGGAGAGACTGTAGCACAGCCCAGGTCTCAACCGAATCAGGCTTTCTCATAGTCCACAAACGCCAAGCACAGTGACCGATTATACTCTTCAGTCTTCTGTATAATCTGCTGGAGCGTATGTATGTGATCTATGGCACTAAAGCCTTTTCGGAAACCGGCTTGTTCGGGAGGCAGGAAGTCATCAAACCTGCTTGCGAGACAATTTGTAATGACTCTCGAAAACAGCGATAAACCATGCAAACACTAACAATTTTAACTTCAAGACTTACACATATGTAAGTACATAATTTTCTATACTTAAAAATTCAAGGTACAAAAAAGTAATTTATTCACATACCTGGAGCCTAATAATAATATGAAATGGTGATGTAAATATGTTTTTTCATTATAAGTAAGTGTTTAATATTATGAATGTGAAAGTATGGATGTTTGTTTGTTTGTTCCACTTGCACGCTGAAAATAATGAATGGATTTGGATGAAATTTGGTAGGTAGATAGATGAAGCACTCGGCTAACACGTAGGATACTTTTTATCCCAGAATCCTCGAAGGCTCACGGAGAAGTGGCTAAAAACTGTTATAGATGGCGCTGCCTTAACATTTTATCTCCCTGGACCCAATTCTGAAGTTTACGCAGACGAAGTTGCGGACGGAAGCTACATATTATTTGACAGGACTAAACTAAATTTAAGCGTCCTTTCCTTGTCTTTTCGATATAAAAGGAAAAAGACAGAACACTTAAACAAGGTTTAATCTTGTCAGATAAGTTTAATCATGAAAACCGAATCGACACCTACTTGTCTCTTCCATAGTAGTGTTAAGTTCTGATAAATTCTTCAACGGTATGTCTTTTGCAATTTAAAAAAAACGTGTTTTTTTTTATTCGGTTACCCTTGGTTTTTTTGGAGCTCCTTCATTTGATCTTTTAATTATTAGATTCGATTTTTTAAAGAGATCATGGTAGAGGATCATTGTTCAATTTTTTTTTATGTTTGACTTTAAAACATCAGTAGTATTCAAAACATGGTGCCAAAAAATATTTTGCTGTCGTAGAATTACGGGAACAAATTTAGGAACTGATCGCATGGTTTCTTTTTTAACTTGTAAATGTTTATTAAAAAAAATATGGGTGCTTGATTTAGAAAGTTCAAAGGTTGCATAAATTAATTCGACCCTCATACAACGATCACTTAGAACAATTTGTTCCACAGGAGCATTGTTTTCCGATATGGTTGAATCGCCCAGACCACGGAAGAAAGAGGTAGGGGGAAATGGTAAGTAGGCGGATCTCGCGTGTCATAAATTAGCGCTGCAGTACAGGACGCACTCATTCTCAATCGCGTACTATGCGGCACCGGACGGCTGATGTTCTCGGATAAATAAAATAAAAAAACACGTAAACATGCGATACTGTGCTGTTTTAGAGTGCAGAAATAGAAGCACAGACAAAATATCATATAATGAAGGCATTACATTTCACCGGTAAATGTTGTATTTTATATTTCGATTTAAAATTGAATTGAATTTAATTCAAAGCTTTATCCCGAACGAATTAGATAATTTTAAACTTTATGTGAGAGTAATAAAAGTCATACGTCAGTAGCATAAGTCGGCCTGGTCCACCAACATTCTCGTGTATTCTAAATAGTGATGTGCAATCATTTATCTTTGACAATATATTATCGATATCGATAAAAAGAGAAGTTGATTTTATTATCCTTCCAGTTGTTTGTAATGTGTATATTTTAGATACATTTTATTGGCAAATGTCAAACCTTTGTTCATTCCCTACTACCGAAGGATTTTGTAGGTATGTATGTAAATAATTCTTTGGTACGCTCTACAGCCTAAAGGGCGTCACATACGAGCGCTATACTGTGCTATTTCATCGTAATATCAAATATAGCTCGCCACACTACAAATAAAGGGCGTCACACACAGGCGCTATACTGTGGGTGCGAGTTTAAAGCTGTAATTACTCGCATACTAAGAATGACGCCATGAGTGTATCAGTAGATAAGTAAAGCTGAATCTTGTTTTTTTTTATAATTTGTCTACGTTACGTTATTATATACTCTACCTTTTCAAAAATCACACGGACGCTATACTATGCTATTTCATCTTACGATATCTGCTGCTGTCGTGTGTGACTGTAGCAAGCTATCACACATGGCGGCAACACTATCGTATAAAGGGGTAGGGACATTTGTGGCCTATGACCTGTCGAATTTTCACGAAAGTTGTGTCGCAGTTTGAAACCTACTTAAATCGATAGAGGATAGCTAAATGATGAAACATGTAATAGGTCTTTTTTTCGTAACATCACCGGTTGCAGAGATATAAATGATTTTTATTGTCCTATATATGGTAGGGCCATCTTTGTCACGAAATATGTCCGAAACTGGTGGAAACACTAAACGACTTATCATATTTTTTCACCATCTACGTATAAATGTTCACTAGCGATTTATAAAGGATTCAAGGGTATTCAACTTTGAAAAAAACGTCGGCCATAGGCCACCTTCCATAGTAAAATCTTACATCGCCTTTCATTACCCTCAGGCGTCGTGGCGCTCATATTTTTAACCACGGAAGAAAGAGGTAGGGGGAAGGGCCTCAAAGACGCGTTTGTACCAGAACCGATGTCGCCGAAATCACACATCAACACTTAGTATATTTACGCACTACTAATGCAAGAAGGCCTTTGATTGGACCATAAATATAGCACGTAAAAATATAAAAAAATTAGCAACATTGAAATCTATTACTTCGTCCATAAAGCTCATACAAAATGAGCAAATAGAGGCGTATTTGATAGTGACATCTAGTGCTGAGTAGCAGAAACTCCAGATGACGGAAAACTCCAAAAGCGCTTCATAAACGTCCTAGCGAAATTAAACTTTCACTGCATATTAATAAAGCACAACTTTATTTACCTATAACTAGTACACGTCATTATTACGTCATTTCCGTTCGCTACTCGATTAGGGATGTAAGTAATCTTCTATCACTGAAATATCGATATCCGGAAATGTTTCCCTTGAAACACCCGATGTTTCTGGAAAGGGGTCGTCCATTAATCACGTGATGTTTTTAGCAATTTTTTAGACCCCTCCTCCCCCTGATGATATGTGGTGAGGTTTTAGACTACATCGCCACAACCCCCTACCCAAAATCACATGTATTTTTTGGTACAAAATATTACCTTTAAATACAGGTACAATGTAATTTAATTCTTGAAAATTTAAGCACCGCGATAAAAATGACCAGACAGACATTTGTTTCTGACTGTCTGACGCCGTTTCGAACTTTGGGATGAGTTAAAAATATGAGCGCCACGACGCCCGAGGGTAATGAAAGGCGATGTAAGATTTTACTATGGAAGGTGGCCTATGGCCGACGTTTTTTTCAAAGTTGAATACCCTTGAATCCTTTATAAATCGCTAGTGAACATTTAGATGGTGAAAAAATATGATAAGTCGTTTAGTGTTTCCACCAGTTTCGGACATATTTCGTAACAAAGATGGCCCTACCATATATAGGACAATAAAAATCATTTATATCTCTGCAACCGGTGATGTTACGAAAAAAAGACCTATTACATGTTTCATCATTTAGCTATCCTCTATCGATTTAAGTAGGTTTCAAACTGCGACACAACTTTCGTGAAAATTCGACAGGTCATAGGCCACAAATGTCCCTACCCCTTTATACGATAGTGTTGCCGCCATATGTGATAGCTTGCTACAGTCACACACGACAGCAGCAGATATCGTAAGATGAAATAGCACAGTATAGCGTCCGTGTGATTTTTGAAAAGGTAGAGTATATAATAACGTAACGTAGACAAATTATAAAAAAAACAAGATTCAGCTTTACTTATCTACTGATACACTCATGGCGTCATTCTTAGTATGCGAGTAATAACAGCTTTTAACTCGCACTACAGTATAGCGCCTGTGTGTGACGCCCTTTATTTGTAGTGTGGCGAGCTATATTTGATATTACGATGAAATAGCACAGTATAGCGCTCGTATGTGACGCCCTTTAGGCTGTAGAGCGTACCAAAGAATTATTTAAAAGAATTATTTACATACATACCTACAAAATCCTTCGGTAGTAGGGAATGAACAAAGGTTTGACATTTGCCAATAAAATGTATCTAAAATATACACATTATAAACAACTGGAAGGATAATAAAATCAACTTCTCTTTTTATCGATATCGATAATATATTGTCAAAGATAAATGATTGCACATCACTATTTAGAACACACGAGAATGTTGGTGGACCAGGCCAACTTATGCTACTGACGTATGACTTTTATTACTCTCACATAAAGTTTAAAATTATCTAATTCGTTCGGGATAAAGCTTTGAATTAAATTAAATTCAATTTTAAATCGAAATATAAAATACAACATTTACCGGTGAAATGTAATGCCTTCATTATATGATATTTTGTCTGTGCTTCTATTTCTGCACTCTAAAACAGCACAGTATCGCATGTTTACGTGTTTTTTTATTTTATTTATCCAAGAACATCAGCCGTCCGGTGCCGCATAGTACGCGATTGAGAATGAGTGCGTCCTGTACTGCAGCGCTAATTTATGACACGCGAGATCCGCCTACTTACCATTTCCCCCTACCTCTTTCTTCCGTGTTTTTAACTCATCCCAAAGTTCGAAACGGCGTCAGACAGTCAGAAACAAATGTCTGTCTGGTCATTTTTATCACGGTGCTTAAATTTTCAAGAATTAAATTACATTATAAATAAAAATAAATAAATAAAATAAAATTCATTTATTTCAGATTACAGAGATCCATAATACAAGTGTCCAGAATGTCCTTATAACAATTAATAATTTATTAATTATTTATCAGTTTAATACAGCAAACTTATTGAATAATAAGTTAGTCCAGTGTTGAAAAATATTATTTTTACAATAATTACAACAATAGTTACAAATCGTTTGGATAAGAGTATTCTGCGATCCAAAGACGGCGTTTCTGAATTTCGAAACTCGATGGCGTATCAGAGCGTCGAGGCCCTTAATACCCGCCTCGGCAAACATCAAAGAGGCACTGCAATACCTTGGCAATCTGAACAGAACTCTAAACGCGTCATTGTACTGCACCTTCAGTTGACGATATTCTTCCTTGGTATAGTGCATCCACAGTTGTGGAGTGTAAAGAGGCTGACAGTATGCAGCAAATAACGCTAATTTAGAGCTCTGCGAGCATTTACAAAAACGGCGAGCAATCATGTTCGCGCGTACCGAAAGTGCGCGGCGCTCGCGGTCCAGGTCGGGCCCGTCGCGCAGGTCGCGGCTCACCACGTGACCCAGGTATCTAAACGACTGTACCCACTCTAACCTCGAGCCCGCCAGGAAAACAGGTACGGCTGGCGTTAGCGTTTTTCCGTAATGAAAAAGCATACAAACAGATTTCTTAGCATTGTAAGTAAGATTATGCACACCTGCATAATTTTCACAAATACGCAACAACGCGCGAAGAGCAGCTATCGAGGGGCTCAGGAGCACCATGTCGTCTGCATAACTGAGGTTGTTAAGGCACTGCAAACCTATGTGACAGCCCAACCTGGTGCCGCTGAGATCCTCGATCAGCTGATTTACGTATAAGTTAAACAAGAGTGGCGAGGTAAGTCCCCCCTGTCTCACCCCACAGCTTAGTTTGAATTCGGAGGAATAGCTATCGCGCCATTTAACTATGTTGGTTTGCGTGTTATACCATGTAATGAGTAGATTAATACAGGCAGTTGGCACCCCTACGTCTTTCAGTTTTTGCCATAATAGGTCATAAGAAACCCGATCAAAAGCGCGACTTAAATCAAGGAAGCAGGCGTATATGTTCGTTTTACGTTGTAAATAGTACTGAACTGTTTGTTTTAATGTAAAAATCGCACCGTCTGTGGAACTACCTGCTTGGAACCCAAACTGAGCGTCGCTAATATCAACATGCTTATTCAGTATTTCTAACAAGATTG
This sequence comes from Coleophora deauratella, assembly GCA_958295455.1. Classification (NCBI taxonomy): domain Eukaryota; kingdom Metazoa; phylum Arthropoda; class Insecta; order Lepidoptera; family Coleophoridae; genus Coleophora; species Coleophora deauratella. The sequence continues at coordinate 2,824,172 of OY282416.1, read as the reverse complement.
AATCATACAGCTTAGCACAAGTAGTAGCGAGTGAAATCGGTCTATAGTTGGTACATTGTACCTGTATTTAAAGATAATATTTTGTACCAAAAAATACATGGCGATGATGTAGTCTAAAACCTCACCACATATCATCAGGGGGAGGAGGGGTCTAAAAAATTGCTAAAAACATCACGTGATTAATGGACGACCCCTTTCCAGAAACATCGGGTGTTTCAAGGGAAACATTTCCGGATATCGATATTTCAGTGATTGAAGATTACTTACGTACATCCCTAATCGAGTAGCGAACGGAAATGACGTAGTAATGACGTGTACTAGTTATAGGTAAATAAAGTTGTGCTTTATTAATATGCAGTGAAAGTTTAATTTCGCTAGGACGTTTATGAAGCGCTTTTGGAGTTTTCCGTTATCTGGAGTTTCTGCTACTCAGCACTAGATGTCACTATCAAATACGCCTCTATTTGCTCATTTTGTATGAGCTTTATGGACGAAGTAATAGATTTCAATGTTGCTAATTTTTTTATATTTTTACGTGCTATATTTATGGTCCAATCAAAGGCCTTCTTGCATTAGTAGTGCGTAAATATACTAGGTGTTGATGTGTGATTTCGGCGACATCGGTTCTGGTACAAACGCGTCTTTAAGGCCCTTCCCCCTACCTCTTTCTTCCGTGGCCCAGACTATCCAGTGCTCTTCATGTTTAAAAAAATCACACCCGTAACGAAATTTGTAATCTACTTCTTTATACCTGAATAAGAAGGTAAAGCCTCCCCGTACACATAGCAATATTAACTATTCTTAAATTCTTTTGACTTTCACCTTATTTTGATAAAACAACTCGACTGCATGATATTCGATTTATGATACGGCTGACCTATTAGAGTTTTACTTGTACAGTAAATAAATAAAAAACTTACTGATCTCGTTGATTGCATCAGTGACTATTATCCGACTTACACTATCCAGAAATATAGCTTAAATCATCGCTATACAACTCTAAATATGTCAGGCTGGGAACTTTTGGCGCTGTCTACATTAAACTAGAAAACAATATTTAATTGTCTACATTTAGAAATTTAAGTTCTATGCTTTAATATTTGTATACTTCACAGGGTATTGTTATAATATTAATATTGAGTATACGTATAAAAGTATAAATAAATGCTGGTATTGATGAAAATAACAATGTTACTCACTTTTTTGTTGTACCGATTATTCTATAAAAACAGTTTGATTACAACTTAGTTTTTCAATTAACTTTTATCTATTAATCCTACAGAAAAAATGCAACAGTTTTGTTACATATTTTATGTATAAAAATTTGTCTTATGTCACAATACATCAAATTTTTAATTTATTAACAAATAGATGAAAATTTGTAAAATAAAAAAGTGTTTTCAATTTACTTTTTATCTATTAATTATACAGTGAAAATGAATATAACCTTTTTTGTTGAAAATTTTATGCACTTTGTTTTTACCGTAGTAGTTATGCCTCTAATCTCAAAGGTTATGGAGAAATGGGCAAAAGCTTTATTTATGAGAAACAATTTTACAATTTACTCTTTATCAATTAATCCCACAATAAAAATGAATAGAACCTTTTTTATTAAAAATTTTATAAACTATTTCTTTAAAGCCGCAATACCTCTAATCTTTAATTTATCAACAAATAGGTGAAAATTTCAAATATAAACATTATTTTTTCAATTTACTCTTTTTCTGTTAATTATACAGTGAAAATGAATATGACCTTTTATGTTGCAAATTTTATGTACTTTATTTTTACCGTAGTAACTATACCTGTAATCTTAAAGGTTATGGAGAAATAGACGAAAACGATGTTCATGAGAGACAGTTTTGCAATTAGCTCATTATCTATTAATCCCACAATAAAAATGAATATTACCTTTTTTGTTGGAAATTTTATGCACTTCATTTTTGCCGAAGTAACTATACCTCTAACCTTAATGGTTATCGAGTTATCGCCCATCGTCAGCGAAAAAACCTAAGCTATAAAAGTAGTCAGATTTTGGAACTGTGACCGATTCACGTTGTAAGATTGAACTTTTTGTATAAGGTGAAGTGTGTTTTATCGATTTACATTGGTTGCAGACATCTTATATGTTTAGTTCCAAAACCGATTTTTTACGATTTCTGACCCCTGTCTGATTTGGGACGGTGACCGATTTCAGCGAAAAAAAAAATGTTATGGGGTTGTCCAATGTACTTACTTTCATATCCAAATTTCATTTTGAGTCTTATATGTTTAGGCCCAAATACGACTTTTTAAAGTTTTTCTGAACGTCATAAAAAACTTCAGTGACCGATCTGGACTGTAAGACTCGAGCTAAACGATTGAAAACAAAAAGTTCTTTCGAGATAGACTGCTTCCAGCGTTCTTATATGTTCAGGCCCATATACCTTGCTAGCTCCAGTACTATACCAAGATTCCCCAACGCAGTGGGGAACTGTTTATCTTACCTTCATGCCGGAACACATCAATGCTGTTAACGTTGATGTTTGGCGGCAAGACTTAGATAAGATGGTGGCATATGCCAGGCGGGCTCAGAAAATGCCCTACCACCAACCAAACCGAATCCAGAAAGTTATATCCCGCCGGGAATCGAACCCGCGACCTCCTGATGTGAAGCGAGCGGACATAGTGGCTTGTCCGCTATGTCCGCTCCGCTACGGAGGGGGTTAAAATTTTAAATGGGGCATGGTATGAGTCTAAAAATTTTTGAATGCACCTTATACAGGGTGTAACTTCCGGAAACTTTAACAGGCTGTTCTATTTATGAAACCGTAAAGCTTATCTTAAGGAACCCATACAAAATTCGCATAAAAATGAAGTTTTCATATAATATGGTCACCTAAGCGGCCAATTTTGTATGGTGTATCCAAAAATTTTCTTAAGTAGGTATTCAGCATTCTTAAGGTTCATTCGGAAAAGTTGTTCAGTTTCATTAGTGGATCCCATAATAAAAAATTCCAGGAGTGATCTTTTTACATCCCCTGTATAAGTAAAAATATCAGCCTGTGTATCACAAATATCGAGCTGAAACTCACAACTTGACCTTGTTGGGTAAACAATATTTTCGTCTGTCAGATACCCTGACGTGAGAATGACAGCACCTTTTTTTTCTGAACATAAAAAAGTTTGCCAGCATAAATTACTCAGACTAAAAAGTCTTTATAATAAATTTGCTACTTTGGTAATGCTCAAGTAAAATGCAAGATGGCGCTAAAAACGAAATCCTCAGCTAAACAAAGCTGATCAGACTAGTTGAGATTGTAGTTACTGTCATTTCAGAAAGGTGGTGCTGAATTATACACCACTACATGCGTAAAATTTATGGTATTTTACGGCAGTTTTTAATGATATTACAGAAATAAATAATATAATTATATACATTTGGCGAAAATAAAACGTTGTAAAGTTTACGTTGGACAGATAAAATCAAAAATAATATTGTGTGTATTTGTATAGTTTTGACCGATGTAAATTTGTATGAAATAGGGTGACTGACGTTTAACCTTAATACGTATCTACCCAGAACGATCTATTGTGGGGAAGCATATTCTCAAAATCACCGTGAGATGGAGCGAAAGTGTAATAAATGTTCTGAATTAATTTCTACAAGACAATTTATGTCCTGCAAGTTTTGTAAAAGGACTCTTCATTTGAATTGCGCCAATGTGACTGAAGGCAGGTTTATTTTGATGAGCACTACTCGTAAAATAAATTGGAAGTGTAACTACTGTTATGAAAAGAAACATAGAAACAAAAATAATATCCCTGTGCAGGTCTCACATAATAATTCACTTCAGGCAGTACCACATACTCCGTCTAGAAAAAACGTCACTCTTCGTAACAAGTGTATTGTAAACGTACCTACGAAAAACTTATTCGACTCACTGTCTGACGAAGACTGTGAGGATCGCCTGGAACTGAACAGGAGCTGTCCTGAAATAAGTATGCAACGAATTGAAACAGTAGAAGATATGAGGATTCAAGTAAAGAACTTACAGGAGAAATTAGATATTGCTAAAAACGAAATTCAAATAATGTTAAAAGAAAATTTTGACCTAAAAAAAGAAATCTCAGACTGAAAAATACAAATTGATAAGCTAACCAGAATCTGTAAAACCACTACAAATAATTCCACTACAAAATGCACCACGAGTACAAAAAAACGAACCAAAAAAAGCTTGCGAAAAAGTACAATTAGACTTTTCTGCATTAGAAGATCCTGGACATCATTCCAAACGGACGACGTCCCCTTCTTCTGATAACAATGAGGTCGCCGAAAATTCCCAGCCCCAATCTCCTGAGACACCGCCGAACCCGCCGACCGCTGTCACTGTCACAGAATTGGTTCAACAACTTACCGATAACGTACACAAAAATCCTACAGAGGTCACCACTGTTCCTCCGATTGTGACCAAGCAGACAACATCAGGATTAAATGGAAAATCACCTCGATGTTCTCAAGACCAAGGACTGTGTCACACAGAGCATGGTTCAAAGGCTTCTGAGTTCTCCACTTCTTCCAGAGAGGGCGATGGCGATCTTCACGCGCCATCTATGATCATTAGCGAAAACAAAGACGATTCACCCGATACGCTACAAGACCAAGGACAGCGCAAATCATTCAGCCAAACCAACTTCGCCACCTCGTCCACAGAGGGCGCTAGCACCCTAAAAATGAGAACCATTCACCTAATAGGCGACGAACAACTGCTTGGTCTCTCAGCGGCCATAAACAAATCTAGATTAGGGAAATGGAATGATGTGTACAGTTCATTCGGTTATATATTGAGCAGCGCGCAATTTTGCTTATAACTTTTGTGATAACGACATTGTTATATTAAGTGTAGGGTGCCATGATCGTAATCCAGAAATATTACACTATAATTTATGCGTTTTACTTGATTTATTGAAAAGAGCCACTGTTTATATTCTACCAATAAGAAATAATCCTTACCTGAATGAGAGAACTTTAAACAATCATATAAAATTGTGGACTCAACATATAAATGGTTGTACATTCATTGACATGAAATATGATTATTTTAATAGATACGATTACTTACAAAAGATATGTAATAAAATTAATATCACTATCGACTCGGCCGATTACAAACAAAAGTTCTTAAACTTCAAAAAGTTCTGTTTGGCACCCAAAAATCGTCTGAATCAAATTAAGTCCTTAGATATTCAGAAGGGGGCTAAAAGAGGAACGATTCCTTTTTACTTTCCCATAGTCACGAAATCAAATATAACTCCCAAACAAAATGCAACATCATCAACTATACTTACCGAGAAGAATAAATCTGGCTCTAATAAAGAGTTTTTTCGTCCCTAAAGTAGTAAATAACTTTAGTATATTTCACCAGAATATTCAAGGTCTTGCATCGAAAAAGGAATTAATCGAAGTCACCTTGTCTAATATTGGCTCTGATTTAAGTCCAGACATACTGTGTTTTAGCGAAACTTTTATTAGATCTGGTGAAGAGAAAAACATCCATATTCATAATTATGAACTAGCATCGGCCTATTCACGTAATAAAAAAAGGGGAGGTACTTGTATTTTAGTTAGAAAAGGTTTAGCGTGGAAAAAAGTAGACTTTCTTGATGATCTTGCCACAAGATTCCATTTTGAGTGCTGTGCAGCGCTAATTCCATCGAGTAACGTTCTGATTGTCTGTCTGTACAGAACTCCATCGACCACAAAGAGACATAGTTTTTTTGAGCAACTCGATAAATTACTGTACAGCCTGACAAAAAAATATTGTAAGAAGAAAGTTGTGGTAGTGGGCGATATAAACATAAATATTTTGGAAAATAATACTTCTACTACCCGCTTAACTGATATCGTAAACTCATTCAACTTTAATATACATATTAGGCAACCGACCAGGGGAAAATCATGTCTCGACCAAATAATAAGTAACATAAATGATGCGACGGCAAATACTCTTTCACTATGGCTTTCTGACCACGATACGGCCCAAGCACTACAGTTTCCGGTCTGTTCTAAAAAAATAACACCACAGACTTATTATATCTTCAAAAGGTGTTATTCTCAAGAAAATATAAAAAAGTTTGTAGAATGTTGTAAAAGTATTTCTTTTTCCGACGTGTACTTGACATCAGACTTAAACACTGCTTTCGATACATTCCATGATCTGTTTTGCTTATTTTATAATCTCTGTTTTCCCATACAAAAAGTCAAAACATCGAGCAAACCCTTTTTAGGTTGGATCTCAAAAGGTTTAAAAAAAAGCTGTATTACAAAAAAAGCTCTTCGTTATACGTACTACTCGAATAAAATGGATCACAACAGAAATACTTACCTAAATTATACAAATCTTTATAAGAAATTTTATATTATTTAATTTTTTAGCCTTTTGTATACCAAAAGGCTAAAAAATTAAATAATATAAAATATATAACGAAGAGTAAAAACATTGTAAAAGCAACATGGGATGTAATCAAAAGTGAAACAGGTGAAAATGACATGAATAAATATATTGACATAATTAAACTTAATGATACAATTATTAGCGAACCATATGACATAGCAAATACTTTTAATGACTACTTTATAGATATGACAAACATTAAAAACAAGGTCTCAAAAAATGCTCTGACTAACTGTAAACGTAACTTATATAACTCAATCTACTTGACACCTGTAACGGATAATTGTATTGAAAAAACTATAATCTCTTTGAGTAACACAAACTCAGTTGGTTATGACGATATTTGTAGTAAAGTTTTGAAGGCATGCAGTAAGGTAGTAAGGTACTTGCATTTTTAGTTAACCTCTCGATGGAATCTGGAACGTTTCCCGATAAACTGAAACTATCCATCGTTAAACCTCTCTATAAAAAAGGAGACAAAGATTTGCTAGACAATTATCGTCCCATAACTCTTATACCTGTACTGTCAAAAGTTTTTGAAATGATTATCCATGAAAAACTAATGTGTTTTTTTAATAAACATATCATAATTAAGGAAAACCAATATGGCTTCCAAAAAGGCAAATCAACCACTCTTGCGACATTTACTTTAGTAAAAGAAATTTTGTAGAGTCTAAATAATAAATCGTACACTACAGTATTATACTTTGATATGTCCAAAGCCTTCGACTTCGTGTCGCATGATCTACTTCTATCAAAACTAGAATATAATGGTATAAGAGGCCCTGCTTTAGATTGGCTCAGGTCCTACTTGTATAATAGATCACAATGTGTTGAAATACAGAAGTTGAAAAAAAAGAGTGAAACTCTCTCATTTCGCTCAGAGTTTAGAAAAAACAGTGTTGGCGTCCCTCAGGGGAGCATACTAGGCCCCCTTTTGTTTTTAATTTATATTAATGATCTACCAGAAGTAACGAATCATAAGAGCATTCTGTTCGCAGATGATATTTCGGTAGTTGTGGCTTTAAATAAAAATATGACATTGAATCAACATATAGATGACATAAATAATGCCTTGAATTCTATAATTTTATGGTTACGTAATAATAAACTGACAATTAACATTAATAAATCTAAATTCATTAATTTCAATACGTATAATAACATTATTAAAATATTTTATGACAATGAAGCTATCGAGAGTGTTAACAATGTAAAATTTTTTGGCATTACCATGGACCAAAAACTGAACTGGAAAGACCAAATTGACATATGTACCAAATTAAACAGATTTATCTTTCCTTTATATAAATTAACAAAAGTGGCTTCAAGAAATACGGCTATGGTTGCCTACTATGCGTACATAGAGTCTGTACTTAGGTATGGTCTTATAGTATGGGGGAATAGCACAGACGTAGGAAAAGTTTTTGTGGCACAAAAAAGTGCATACGTGCAATATGTGGTGTTGCCCCTGACGTGTCGTGCAAACCACTTTTTAGAGATTTATGTATTCTCCCTCTACCATGCTTATACATCCTCGAAGCAGCCAAATTTGTTAAACTGCACCAGGCCAATTATTACGTTGAAGCGAAAGACTCAGTCACTAGGAGTAGAAGGTACCCGGAAAGATTAGTCCATGAAGAAGTTCCCAAGAGCACAAGGTATCAAAAAAACTGTTTCTGGATGTGCAAGATTATTTATAATCAGATTCCACAATTTATTAAGGAACTGCCATTTAATAGATTTAAAGTAGAACTAAACAGATGGCTTCTGCGAAATACATTCTACTCAGTTAAGGAATTTCTGGACTACAAATGCACAACATAGATATCTTCAATATGATTTTTTTGATGTTTTACTTTAATTTTTAATTGTAATTTGAAATGTTTTGCATGCTATAATATCATAGCTGAGCTTGGCGATTCTTCTAAAATGTTTTATGACCAGTATTATGTACTCTCCCAGCTCAATGGCAAATAAATATATTCTGATATTCTGATTCTGATATTCTGTAAGTGACCATGTTGCCGAATACGAAATCGGGCTTACCTAGATTCCCTAACGCAGTGGGGAACTGGCTATCTTATCTTCATGCCGGAACACATCAATGCTGTTAACGTTGATGTTTGGCGGCAAGACTTAGATAAGATGGTGGCATATGCCAGGCGGGCTCAGAAAATGCTCTATCACCAACCACACCGGATCCACAAAGTTACACCCCGCCGGGAATTGAACCCGCGACCTCCTAATGTGAAGCGGGCGGACAAGCCACTACGCTACGGAGGCGGTTAAAATTTTAAATGGGGCATGGTATAAGAGGAGTCTAAAAATTTGTGAATGCACCTTATGCAGGGTCTAACTTCCGGAAACTTTAACAGGCTGTTCTATTTATGAAACTGTAAAGCTTATCTTAAGGAACCCATACAAAATTCGCATAAAAATGAAGTTTTCATATAATATGGTCACCTAACCGGCCAATTTTGTATAGTGTGTCCAAAAATAGTCTTAAGTATTCAGCATTCTTAAGGTTCATTCGGAAAAGTTGTTCAGTTTCATTAGTGGATACCATAATAAAAATTTCCAGGAGTGATCTTTTTACATCCCCTGTATAAGTAAAAATATCAGCCTGTGTATCACAAATATCGAGCTGAAACTTACAACTTGGGTAAACGATATTTTCGTCTGTCAGATGTCCTTGACGTGAGAATGACAGCGCCTTTTTTTTCTGAATATAAAAAAGTTTGCCAGCATAAATTACTCAGACTAAAAAGTCTTTATAATAAATTTGCTACTTTGGTAATGCTCAAGAAAAATGCAAGATGGCGCTAAAAACGAAATCCTCAGCTAAACAAAGCTTATCAGACTAGTTGAGATTGTAGTTACTGTCATTTCAGAAAGGTGGTGCTGAATTATACACCACTACATGCGTAAAATTTATGGTATTTTACGGCAGTTTTTAATGATATTACAGAAATAAATAATATAATTATATACATTTGGCGAAAATATAACGTTGTAAAGTTTACGTTGGACAGATAAAATCAAAAATATTGTGTGTATTTGTATAGTTTTGACCGATGTAAATTTAATAATAATAATAATAATAATTTAATAATAATTTTTATTTAACAAAAATATATCATTACAGTTCACAGTTTTAACTTTGACTCCACACTAGGCTAGGCCTGTCTCGTGGAAGTCTATAGATGATTAACAAAATTATGTTTAACGGCTGTTTACATAGGAAATATAATTAAACATTAAACATGGAAAGACAAACAAATACAAAACATGCAAGAAAAAGATCTATAAAATCTAAACAATCAAAGGAACAAAAAATTAAAGAAACATCTAAATATTTAAACAATCTAAATATCTAAATAATTAAACAATCAAACGAACAAAGAATCAAAGGAACATCTAAATATTTTAACAATCAAAGGAGCAAGAAATTAAGTAAATTTATTAATTAACGTGTGTATGTGTATGTGTACGTGTGTGTACGTGTGTGTGTGTGTGTGTGTGTGTGTGTGTGTGTGTGTGTGTTTGTTTGTTACCGTAAAATCTTAAAAAGATTTTCCACCTCATCATAATCCATATTATTCAGTAAATACTTGTAGGGACACCTACATATTTTTAATTATTCAACTACCTGTAAATATGTGATTTTGTGTTCTCGTAGTTTAATTCTTCACCAATTGTGATACTCAAATATTATATATTAGTCAGGCAGACAAAACCAATAAATGTTCAAAAAGTTCAAAATCTTGGATACTGTACCACGGTACAATTCGAACGAAGAAATCTCTTTTATTTCACCACTCCACCGATCGCATATGATCTATATTGGATCAACACACCCATCCAATAACTGGTGACCCCGAAGCTGAATACAAACAGCGCACCTTCAGCCAACCGGCAGAGCAAGTCTGATCAAAGTCATGTCTGAAGAGACGAAAACCAATGTCGCCGCTCCATTTCCAGTAGCGTGCCAAACCGATGCAGTCTCCGTACACTCGCGTCTTCTACCGTTCTGGCGCGAACTACCCAGCATATGGTTCATACAATTTGAATCTGTGATTGACCCACTGAAGACATCTGATGACCAAAAATTCAGATACCTACTTCAACAGTTGCAGTCGCAAGATCTTCGACATATCACTGATATTCTCCGATCACCACCGAGTTCGAACAAATATGAAACAGTCAAACAACGCCTCATATCTGTCTATGAGCAATCATCTGTCCAGAACTTTCAAAGTCTAGTCAGTGGTCTTGAGCTTGGTGACCAGAAACCGTCCCAGCTCCTGCGACAGATGCGTGATCTAGGCGCTGACATGATCACTGAAGAAGGTCTCAAAGTAGAATGGTTAAAACAAATGCCTTCTAACGTTCGAGCCGTTTTAGCTGTAAACTCCGAATCGTCACTGGACACCCTTTCTACTATGGCTGACAAAATGCTCGAGTTTACGCCTACCACACATCTTGCACCCGTCACGACGTCTCAGCACTCATCTAAAGACAGTGCAATCAGTATCTTGACCAAGCAGATGGCAGAACTCACATACAAGATCGAAGAATTAGACAGAAGACATCGCTCACGCTCTCACACCTGTTCACAGAGCTACCGCCGAGCAAGTTCACATTCTCGTTCACGATCAAGTCATAACTATCATAACAGACACAATCAGAACCGCCAATTCAAATCACCTGACAACGGGATATGCTACTACCACAACAAATTCGGCAAAAACGCAAATCGTTGCAAAACGCCTTGTAACTGGAAGCCGTCGGAAAACTAGATACTACACCGGTTACGGCGGGTATCGGTGTTAGTATGGGAAACCGCCTTTGTGTCATTGACAGGCTAACCGAAGAAAGGTACCTGATAGACACTGGCGCTGAAATTTCAGTACTGGCTGCTCGAGGAAAAAGAACACTCGACAATTCAAATGGCTACAAACTTTACGCCGCTAATAGCACGCCTATTAACACATATGGAGAAAAGTCAACAGTACTCAACCTTGGACTGCGACGCAGTTTTAGATGGTCATTCGTCATTGCTGATGTCAAGATGTCCATCTTAGGAGCCGATTTTCTCAACCACTACAAATTCTTAGTCGACGTTCACAACAAGAAGCTGATCGACCGTTCAACAAGCCTCTCCATAAACACACTCTCAATCACAACTGACCAGCAGTCGCTTTACACTCTAGCTAAGGAACATCCTTACTATGATATACTGAAAGACTTCCCAAATGTACTTAGACCCTTGTCATTTAAGGAGCCATCCAAACACAACGTTGTCCACCACATTGAAACCACAGGCCAGCCACTATTTTCGAAAGCAAGACCTCTAGCGCCTGACAAATATAAAGCTGCTAAAGAAGAGTTTAGCAAACTAGTAGAACTGGGAATCTGTCAACCTTCTAAGAGCCCATGGGCAAACCCACTCCATATCGTGAAGAAAAAAGACGGTAGCATGCGAATATGTGGAGACTATCGACGCCTCAATTCGGTAACACTACCAGATCGTTACCCCATCCCTCGCATTCAAGACTTCACTTACAAACTTCATGGAATGAGGGTATTTTCAAAACTCGACTTGAAAAGTGCATACTACTGGATACCTGTAGAAAATCCAGAGAAAACAGCGATTATAACCCCATTCGGACTATTCGAATTCCGCTGCATGCCCTTTGGCCTAAGAAACGCTAGTCAAACTTTCCAGCGTTTCATGCACGAAGTTTTAAGAGATATCGAAGGATGTTTTTCTTATGTTGATGACATTCTTTTGTTCTCGAAAGATGAAGAATCCCACAAACAAGTACTCAAGCAGGTACTAGAACGCTTAAACAAGTACGGCTTAGCTGTAAACATCAGCAAATGCGAGTTTGCCCAAACTGAGATAGAATTCCTCGGTTACAAAGTAACCTCTGAAGGCATATCTCCTACTAAAGAGCGCATAGAAATCATCTCAAACTACAAAAAGCCAGAAAACATACAAGAGCTTCGTCGCTTTTTAGGAATGCTGAACTTCTACAGAGATTGTTTGCCACATCAAGCACAGTTACAGAACGAACTGAACAAATATCTTCACAACACTAAAAAGAATGACAAAACAGTCATCACATGGACTTCAGAAGCAGAAAAAGCATTCGAAAATTGCCGCCAAAGCATTTTACAAGCAACTACTCTGTCTCACCCGATGCTTAGTGCAACGCTCTGTATAATGACTGACGCTTCAGATCATAGCGTTGGTGGAGTTTTACATCAGAAGGTTAAAAACAAATTGATGCCACTGGCATTCTTTTCAAAAGCAATGAGCGAAACACAAAGACGTTACAGTACGTATGATCGCGAATTATTAGCGATATACTTATCTGTCAAACATTTCAGACGACTTATTGAGGGTAATGACAACGTCATTGTATATACTGATCATAAACCCTTAACTCATGCCTTAACCAAGGTACCAAGTGACAGCGACACCTTTCGTCGTGAGCGACAGCTCAGCTTCATCAGTCAGTTTTGCACAAAAATCGAGTATCTACAAGGCCAGAAAAACGCCGTAGCTGATTGGCTCTCCAGAATAGAAGAAATCAATTGCCCAACTACAATTGACTTCCAACAACTAGGAAATCACCAAAATGAAGACAGAGAATTGAAACAATTAAGAAGCAAACCAAATTTGAAGTTCGGTCAAATCACACTACCTGATATCTCTATACCAATAACATGCGAGATGTCTACCCGCAATCCTCGACCATATTTACCAAAAACATATCGTTACGCAGTATTCAAGGCTCAACACGATATTTGTCATGCGGGTACTCGAACAACAAGAAAACAAATCGCTTCAAAATACTTTTGGCCAGGTATGAACAAAGATGTGGGAACATGGACCAAGAATTGCATCGCATGTCAAAAAGCAAAAGTACATCGACATACAATACCACCTGCAGGAACCTTTCCAGACTCAACTCGATTCGAACATATTCACATCGATATAATTGGCCCATTACCAATTTCTAACGGTTACCGATACTGTGTCACAATAGTCGATCGTTTCACAAAATGGCCTGAAGCAGTTCCTGTATGCGAAATCAGTGCAGAAACAGTAGCAAGAGCTCTTTACGAAAGCTGGATAGTACGTTTCGGATGCCCAATACGTATAACTACCGATCAAGGCAGACAGTTTGAATCAAACTTGTTTAACTGCCTACTTAAAAAGTTTGGTATACAAAGAATACGAACAACTGCATATCACCCACAATCAAACGGAAAAGTAGAACGTTTTCACCGAACACTTAAAGCAGCTTTAATGGCCAGAGACTCAAAACACAGCTGGTCCGAAGAATTACCGACAGTACTTTTTGGTCTCCGAACAACACTTCGCAAAGAAAACAACCTGAGTCCTTGTTTATTAACATATGGAACACAGTTACGCATACCTTCCGATTTTTTTGTACCTACAAAGTTGAAAATCGAAGATGCTGAATTCGTTAAAAATCTTGTAAACACAATGAGCTCTCTAATACCCACACAAAGGAAAGACTCAGAAAAGGAAATTTTCATAAACAAAGATTTGAAAACATGCACACACGTATTCGTGCGAACAGATCTTGTCAGAAAACCCCTCACTCCTCCGTACGAAGGACCGTATGAAGTTCTTCAGAAGTCAGAAAAATTCTACCAAGTTCAACTACCAAACCGAACAGCATTCATATCTCTGGATAGATTGAAACCAGCCTACATACTTAACGAAGATGATATCGCAACTACTAATATCTCAAACAAAGATAATAATATCACAACAAAATCTGGCAGAGTTAGTAAACGAACAGTTCGATATCAAGGTGAGACTTGAGGATACCAAACACAAAAAAAAATGAGGGTAGATAGAAAAAAACGAAAAAAAAATCGACGTGACGTGCCTGGGAATCTGATATTTTTTGCAAACAAACTACCTACCTCATGCATTAATGCAATCACAAGCATCATGCCAAGCACCCAAGGCAACCATCAAGCATTCATGCAACCTCCACCTCATCATCCAACTAACTACATGCAAAAATAATACGACTGCTTATCCATGCACAAGTCGTATTTGGGAAAATTAAAACAACAAGGGATCAAATTTATTTACATAATGAAAACAACTGAAAATCAACTTTATTTGCGCAGTCGAACTGATCGTTTAGAAACTGAAGAATAAACGACAATAGTCGTTAGAAACCAGTGATCGACGAATCGTCGCATAGAAACTAGTAAGGCACGGCGATAGAAACTTCCAATCCATATCTTCAGTCTTCACTACACGAAGTATGCCTCGAGTCGAGATCAACCGGCCTCCTCGATGCCTCCGCTTCTGATGCGATGACGTCCTCGGCGAAACAGAACGCGATCCCGCATGCTGCGCCGTATATATGCAGCGACCGGTCGGCCCGATGACGCGCAATGCACGCTGCACCGCGCGCCGCCCGCCCGCCGCCGCGCCGCTTGCTGCTCCCTCCCCGCTCAGCGAACCCGCTGCTGCCACCGCGCCGACACACTGCGTCGAGCACTTACAGCGCACTGCTAATATGCTGCCAGCAACTATTTACTAGCGCACCGCGCGCGTTAAACTCTTTTATACTGTTGTAATCATTTTTTAACTATGTTCATTTCTTAGTTGTAAAACCTTTTGATACTTTAAGTTGTTCATTAGAGGGGGGAGTACTGTAGGGACACCTACATATTTTTAATTATTCAACTACCTGTAAATATGTGATTTTGTGTTCTCGTAGTTTAATTCTTCACCAATTGTGATACTCAAATATTATATATTAGTCAGGCAGACAAAACCAATAAATGTTCAAAAAGTTCAAAATCTTGGATACTGTACCACGGTACAATTCGAACGAAGAAATCTCTTTTATTTCACCACTCCACCGATCGCATATGATCTATATTGGATCAACACACTCATCCAATATACTCTTTAACTTTCTTTTTACTTTCTGCAACCGACAATTCCTTAATACCACATAAATTAACTATTTTATTATATATGTACGGGAACAGGAATGGTTTAAACCGCTGTGCAAACCTACTTTGAACTATAGCCTTGTCAGCCTTAAATACTCTTTTAGATAGTTGATAATTATAATTCGGTGATTGTATAACTTCCCAATGCGTATGCAACGTTGCCCTGAGTACGAAAAGTTTTCTAACGGTAAGAACCTGTGCTTCGTTATAGAGTAAAATAGTTGGAAAGCGCCGGCTTTTCTTCAATGCTATCTTTAGAACTGCTCTCTGGGCCCTTTCCAAATTAATAAGAACTGTTTTACACGCCCCTCCCCAAGCCAACATGCAATAATTTATTTGGCTTTGACACAGAGTAAGGAAAACAGTTTTTAATAGTTTTCCATCTAAGATTTCTCGTAGTGTTTTCATGACATACATTTGCTTTTTAACCCTGGAAGCCATAGACAAAACCTGATTTTTAAATGTTAATTTATCATCCAATAAAATTCCTAAATATTTAATAACATTTGTTCTTTCAATGTAATTACAGTTACACGTACGATGGGTCCGTAAGCAATTTAAACTATGGACTTTTATTTTGTCTATATCAGTTGCCGCGGTGGCGGCTGATTTATGAAAAAGCAGAAACTTTGTTTTGGTCAGATTCAGCGTCAACAAATTATAATTTAGCCATTTCATAATCTTACTCATTCCTTCCTCCACCTTGTGTATAAGGTGCAGTTTAGAAGAATCGCTGAAAATAATTGCAGTGTCATCCGCATAGCATATTACCTCGGCAGTAGAAGACAAGGTACTAGCAATATCATTAATATATATCAAAAATAGGGTAGGCCCAAGAATCGAGCCCTGAGGTACTCCGAAAGTTACTGACACCGGACTACTGAGGTATTTTCCAATTTTGAGACACTGCTTACGATCTGTTAGATAACTGGTAAACCATTTCAAGGCGACTCCACGAATACCAAAACCCTCCATCTTTTTCAAGAGCAGGGGAATCGATACCGTATCGAAGGCCTTGGCAAGGTCTAAGAATACACCTATACAATGCTTACCTACGTCGAGATTGTTTGAAACTAATTCTGTTAAGTGGACTACGGCTTGTTCTGTGCTCTTACCACGACGAAAGCCATATTGATGAACAGAGAGTAAATTGTGCATTTCTAGGTAATCAATTAATCGTTTGCTGACAACACGTTCCAAAAGTTTCGAGAAAGCACATAAAAGGGATATGGGACGATAGTTACCAGGGATATCTTTGTTGCCGCTTTTATGTATGGGAACAACTACTGCTGTTTTCCATTGGTCTGGGAAAGTACCTGTGGAAATGCTTAGGTTGAAAATGTCGGCCAAAGGCGCTGCAATGACCTCATCTATAGCCTTAAGAAGTCTATAATCAACGTTATCCAAACCAGGTGCACTATCGGGTTTTAGGTTCCTAATGAGCAGCTGTATTTCGTGAGGATCCGTTGGAGTAACAAAAAATGAATTTCTGGAATGATTAAATGTAACAAACTTAGCGGATAGCGAGTCTTGAGATTCATGTAATTGACTTAAAATACTATTGGCAAGTGTTTCGCCTACTGTAGAAAAGTAATTGTTAACGTTATCAATAGATTCCTTTTGCGAGCTTTTAGTTTCAAGCAATTCAGTGGCGGAATTAACTTTAATATGACTATGAGTAAAATTTTTAATTGACTTCCATAATGTTTTTGGAGAGTGGATATTCTTCTGTATCTCGTTTTTTTCATATTCGAGTTTCAGTTTTCGCAACAAATCTATATAAAAATTTCTGTACCTTGTATATACTAGTCTTTTGACCTCATCTTTCGGATTTTTGCGAACCTCTTGGTGAAGTTTATCCCGATGTCGAGAGCATCTTAACAGACCTGGAGTCATCCAGGGCTGAATAGTGTATTTGGAACGACTAATCTTCACTTGCTTTGAATGGCGCGATATAATATCAGAGATAATATTCGTAAAAAGTGAGACGGCGTCAGGAAGAGAATTACTTTTTTTAATAGGCAACCAGTCTACCTCAAGAAGGTCCTCCTTTATTGCCTGGTAATCAACTTTTTGACGCAATCTGTCAGTAGATTTAGGTTTCAAAACGGCATGTGAAAAACCTACCATAACTAGATCATGGTCAGTCAAGTCGGTATTGCAGATAACTGATTCGGCATCTACCTTTGTCGGTATAAATATAGGATCTATACAAGTTTTGTTGTGAGTAGGCTTATCCACACTAGAGACAAGACCATTTTCTGCCATTATAAAGAGCAGTTCTGTGGCTCTTTCTGGTTCTTGTGATGTATCAATAATGTCGATATTAATATCACCTGCCACAAGCAGACACTGACTACGTTGAACGCGGGGTAATGTTGACTCCAGGGAGTTCAGGAATGGTTCAAGATTTCTAAAGGAAGGTGAACGATATATTCCAATTATAGAAAAACTATTTGGAATTTCTACAAGAAGAGAATTAGCTTCAATAATAGGCAATTCTGTGGCAGTTGCAGACCACTTGTTATTAACATATATTACAACTCCTCCTGCCCTATTAATATATTTAGTAGTATGGAACGAATTATAACCGTCAATTTGCTTAATGATAGAGCTTTCATCAATCCAGCACTCACTCATGACTATAGCGTCAAACTCCATTCCAAGTCTAGAGTAGGTTACAAGAAAATTATCGAAGTTCTTCTGAAGGCTTCTGATATTAACGTTTAAAATTTTGAGTTTATACTTAGAAATAACCTTTCGGCAAAGTTCCGGTACCTCTATAGTATGGCAATTAACACTTAGGGTTTTATCAATGTCTTGAGTAATATCTAAAGAACCCATGGAGGTAATTTAAAAACTTGTGTGAGGTTAGTGTAAAGACCAAATAGTGCCATACTAGTAAGAACTACATGTGTAAATGAGAAGTTGCCTACATGTTTATTGATCGCATCAAGAGGTAAGAGTGATGTAGCTTCACTATGCTAATTTCGTAAGGGTTGACCACGTTAGTTAGTACTGATGCATGAATGACGTATAAGTGTATGTGTGAGCGTAAATCTTTGTTGTGTGTGCTGTGTGTTATAAATGAGTGAGTGAGAAATGTGTGTAATGTTATGATGTAAGTATACGAGTTAACATTATTTTCATTTGCAAATGAATTAGTGAAATACGCGATTAATGTTATGTAGTGTGTGTGCAAGTTGACAAGCGTAACGACTTCAATAACATTTTGATCACATAAAAATCTAATTACTTCTCTACAATTTTTCCTCTCGAAGCTGGCGACGTTCCACCAGTTCTCTGAGGCTTTCCTCTGAAGCAATGCGAATGGGCGGGCTCCCCTCTCTCCCCTCTCCTTTTCTGATAAATATGGAACCATTTCTAACCCAGCAGTACTTGTAACCGAGTTCACTGGCGTAAGTTCTTGCATCTCGAAATAATCGGCGATTGACCGGCGTTAGGCGCTCATTTACATACACCTTTGTGTGCGGGCTCTCGTCTATTATTTGACTGCTATCAAGGTCACGTCGCACTCTTGCTTGCTTGAGAAACTCATCTCTCTTCGTTTTTCTCGTAAAACGCACCACAAGAGGGCGTGTTAGCTGTTTTAGCACACCATGGTCATAGCTATTTCCTTTAGGGTGAGGTCCAGTTCGAGTAGCGTAATCAATGTCTTGATCTGTGAGCTGTACTCCAATTTTTTGAGCTGTAGTGAGAACAAGGTGGCAAGGGTTCTCATTTTTATTTTCAAGTAATCTAATAATTTCCACCTCATTACTTAGACTCATTTGTGATGCTTTGTTTACCTGGTCTTGTAGTGATTGAATTTCAGCTTTGAGGGTCATGTTTTCTTTTTTGAAATCTTCAAGGGACTGAAGCCTAGAGTCAAAATCCGATAGCTTGTTTGTAATGATATCTAATCGCTCATAAATTGCTGCTTGCATCTTTGCCATGTCTTCCCTCATGAGTCTAATTTCTGTTACGAGGCCCTGTGCGTTCGAATCAGTTGCTGCTGGTTGTATCGAGTTGGTGGATGCAAGACAACAAGGATTAGTTTTTTGGGCAGTAGAATCATCAGTTTTGGGAGACTGTACTATTGGTGTAGTTACTCCTGACAGTGGTGAGCTATTAATTACGGCAGAACGGGAGTTTGTCTTTCGAAGAGTTATGTTGTCGTTTGGGCCAGTTTTAGTGACTTTGCCACGACAAGTTTTACAAGTCCATCGTTCCTTTTGGTCTGGAGTTAGCTTTTCAGTTTTCGTGCAGGAGACATGAAACGCCTTGTTGCACTTTACATTTTTACAAGTGATAAATCCGCCCTCTTCCTTACAAATAGCGCGTAAGCACAGTGCGCAATCCATCACCGCTACCAAGCTCCTGAGCGACCGCAAAGCGATACTTAATGTGGGTTATTGCAATTGAGCGCGTATTGTGGTACCGGGTGTCGGGTGTCGGCTGTCGGTGGCGGCGATCGCAGCAAAGCGGCGGCGGCGGCGGCGGCGGCGGCGGCGGCGGCGGCGGGGAGCGTGACCTTGTACGTGCAATGCACAAGCACTGAGACACTAGAAACTGTTCATGTTAATTTGACGGTTTAGATAATTATTTCGTTCACTGTCTGAAAACCTGATCACTGCTGTTGGTATCAGTTACACACACTGGAGTTCATCAGAGTGGCTTTCTATTGGTATAGGATTTTACTTAAACTGTACGGAATTTACACACTTTTAAGCCGAAAATAACGGAGCGATTTATTGTACGTCTTGATTGGTAAACAGCCGCGCGGAGACTTGTATGAAATAGGGTGACTGACGTTTCAATAGCATGTATCTAAATAAACTTACTAAAATACTAACGAAAGTCGTAAAAACACAATAGAAATGTTGACGAATGTTTACGAAGAACGTTCCGATCACAGTTTTGACTTTGACAGGTCGAAGAGAACGGCCGGCAGTTACTGGTTTGCTACTACAGTCGTGCTACAGTCACTTGATTCGGGTCGCGCACTACAAAACCGGAAATATATGTCACATAGTTCCGCTACTGGATACTAGAGCGCGTCACTGTCGCGACGCAATGAAATAATGTTTATCTTTACAGAAAAAAAATACTGGAATCACAATGATTTGATGTTTCTAGCACTGAATTAGCACAGAAAAACGATATGCGGAGCATCCGTCTTGAGGTTCCTTCACTGCGAGGATACGACCGATGTTGATGTCGCGGCGCGTCGCCGGCGCAGACCGGTTTTTACAGGTCGAAAATGGTAAAAAATTAACTAAATTAACAAAAAATTTAAAGTAAAAAATTAAAAATTACATTGTAAATACTTATTACATATGTATGTATATGTAATAAGTATTTACAATGTAATTTTTAATTTTTCACTCAAAAAAAATATCTTTTCATTCTGACTTACATAATATGGAACAGATTTTGTGATCGATTCAATTTGGAACCTTTATGAACATTGTTGTCGTGGACATATTTTTTTATAATACTTATTCTTTAACCAATAAACTTTACTGTTTATATAATTTATAAGATCACGCCTCTTTCCCGGAGGGGTAGGCAGAGAACACATTCTTCCACTTACTACGATCTTGACATACTTCTCTTGCTTCCTTTACATTCATCAATCTTTTCATACAAGCTCGTCGGTTTTCTGTACTCTTGACCTTACATTTTTTCAAAACGTCTTCGACTTGGTCGCGATACGTTCGTCTAGCTCTACCCCTTCCAGTATTACCATTCACACTCGCCTTGTAAATCTACCTCGTTAATCTTCTATCATTCATTCTTTCTACATGACCGAACCATCTGAGCATACCTTTCTCAATAACTGTCACTACATCTTCTTTCACACCACACCGTTCCCTTATCACACTATTCTTGATCTTATCAATTAGTTTCACACCGATCACACTTATCAACGCTCTCATTTCAACTGCATTTACTCTACTCTTAAGCTTCTTCTGCCATACCCAACTTTCACTTCCGTAAACCAAACTAGGAACGAGAACTCCTCTGTGCACAGCCAGACGGGCCTTTTTGGAAACTTTTTGGCTACTCATAAAGGCGTGCAGTGCACCATTTACCATATTTCCAGCAGTCACTCTCCTTTCAATATCACTCTCACACAGTCCATGCCTTGTGAACATTGATCCCAGGTACACAAACTCTTTCACTTGCTCCACTTTTTCTCCTCCAATCATCATATCACACTTGGTCATTTGTTCATCTCTTTCCAAAACCATGACTTTCGTCTTACTTACATTCACTTTCATTCCTTTTCTCTCCAACGCTTTGTACATAACTGTTACCATCTCCTGTAACTCTTTAGCCGACGACGCAACAATCACCTGGTCGTCAAATGCCATAAGACATTATACTTTAAAAGTAACTGAACTATACTAATCTAACAGGTGTTACATCCGTCAATTGCCTTATTTTCTTGACGGCGTAGGCAGCCGAGCTAAGCCTCCCCACTAGAGTTGCAATATGTGGGCCCCACTGTAACGTGCTATCTATAGTTATGCCGAGAAAAACTGTTCTTGAAACAAAATCTAATTCGTTACCATTTAATATTACTTTATTATGAGTCTGTTTAACATTTGGCAAAGAAAACTTGATGCATTTTGTTTTTTTCGCATTTAATAATAGATATTTATTAGAAGTAAACCAGTCTAGTAACTTAGAGAGAGTGTTGTTGAAGAAATTGAGAAAAGTCGGGCTTAACAATACTTTCCTCGTAGCAATTTTCAAATTATAGCCCTAACAAACCCCGGACACTCCATACAGCCTACTATCTACCACTGCAGAAACAACAGCCTGTACCCTCAGGTGCATGTATGTATATGTAATAAGTATTTACAATGTAATCTTTAAATTTTCGCTAAAAAAAAATTTCTTTTCATTCTGACTTACATAATATGGAACAGATTTTGTGATCGATTAAACTTGGAACCTTTAAGAACATTGATGTCGTGGAAATATTTTTTTTTTGTATTTATTCTTTAACCAATAAACTTTACTATTTAAAAACAGTAAAAATAGTATCTGCACAGAAATAAATACAGTGATAAAAAAATGTCTCGCAATATTTCAACTGTGGCTCCTACTCATCAAACTGAACAACTTTACTTTCCCCAAGAAACTCATGGTCAAAAAGCAAAAAAAATATTGACTTCCCATACAAAGTTCATAATACACCTGATGGATTTGTATGAAGAGTCCAAATATTTTTTTTGCTTTTTGAGTATAAGTTTCTTGAGGAAACTTGTTCAGTTTGATGAATAGAAGCCACAGTTAAAAATTTAGATATTTAATATAAATATTTAAATACCTATTTAATATTGTCAGACAATTTTTATCACTCTGTATAACATCTATCTTCAATTTAATTTGGCTGCTTGGGTCATAATAATATGACATACAATACAAAAGTGGGCAAGTATTTATTTGTTATTTGTAATATTTTTATTTTTATTTTACTGAAGGATAGTTACAACTTGTCACATTAGTACTTTTATTTCACTTGCTTTTGTAAAGGCTACTCATTTTGTTGTGCGATATTTTAAATTAAATGAAGCATGAAGAATTTTTTGCCACCCACACACTGCCACTTTCACCCACCGATACCAAACTCTCTTACTTTCGAATGCACACCAAGGGCTATCTATCACGAGTGGTAAGCAGTTATTTGATTGTAGAGAAAAAGCTGGACATACCATACTAGATTTTTATAATATATATTGATTTCACTTGCTTTTGTGAAGGCTACTCATTTTGATAATATAAATAAAATTGAAATTAAATGAAAATCAAACCTTATATTCGGAAGTCATATTTTGTTTATTTAGAATTCCATTCCAAGGATTTTATTAGTAGAAATAGCCAGCGCCGGCGCCGCAGCCGCAGCCGCAGTTGCCAGCGATGGACACGCTGCCGGCAGCCGGTACTTCGCCGATGAACTGCACGGCGCCGATGGCCGGCACCTGGCCCCCGACCACGGTGTATCCTTGCACTCCTAAATCACCAATGGTGGCTATTGTACCTTCACCGATGCCTCCGTAAGCAGCCGCGTTTCCGTACCCGCAAGGCAGGCCGGCGCCCAAACTAGCGGCTCCCCAGCCCGCGCCTATGTTAGCGCCATAACCCGCACCCCAGCCAACGCCCAAGTTAGCGCCGTAACCGCCACCCAAACCTATGCTGCCACAGCCGCACTGGCTGTACACATTCTGAAAATAAATAATTCAAATTTAAAAAAATAAAAAAATACAAATGAGGGTTTCGTGATATACATTTGTTTGAATTAAAAAATAATTATTTATACGTTTTATAATTGAAGTTATGCCTATAGATGACCTACACTTAGTACATTTGGTGAGAAACATACCTGGATCAGGCAAGCCTGAATGCAGAGCAATAGGAAACCGAAGGTGTACATTTTTGTCTATATTCGATGGATAAAGGATCCCTGAATAATGATTAATTAGAAAATATTTGGCTTTTATATTTACACACAAAGTGATAACAGGTTGTGAAATGAGAATTTTTAAAGTTATCGTACTGTAACAATAACCCACAATAACATTGAAGAAGAAGAGGCTTCGTAAGAAAGTAGGCAAGTGATAAAGCACATAGGTACTGAAATGCTTTGCATCTATCTACCAATTAGTATTTTGTAATTTTTGATACACTGAAAATATTTTACTATAAAAGTCAAAGATTGCTCCAAGAACATCATTCGTGTATCAGAACTCGAAGAAAGTAAAAATGACTCAACTTTTCCTGGCTCTGTGCGCTTCGGCACTTTTAGTTCAGGTAAGATACTACCTATTATAAATGCGACAGTTTGGATGTCACACAAATTGGCCACAATTAAGTTTTTAAGCTGGATTAACACATATAATACTTTTGGCTCATAAAATGACACTTCATAAGTCAGTGTAGACTGCAGACAGTCGCGGGCAAAAGCTCAATTATAAAAGAGATGTATGTTCTTATTTTAAATGTGGCGGATTTTGTTTTGCTACATAATTTTTTTTTACTCACAGGCTATTTCCTGCGCATGCATTGGCAATGGACTTGGCAATGCTGGCATCCTAAATATTGGCTACTCGGGCTGTGGTAACGGCCTTGGATACAGCTTGAATGCTGGAAACAACGCTGGCTGCGGACTGGGAGCAGCTGCTGGTCTATCATCTGCCGCTAGCGGTGGAGCTTTAGCTGTCTCCAGTGCTTCGCCCCTCGCTCCTTCTGGCCTCACTGTGGTCTCTGAGAATCAGTTATGTGGTAACTTAGCTGTGTCAGGAGCGTTGCCGTTCGTGAGCGCTGTCG
Source organism: Coleophora deauratella (assembly GCA_958295455.1). NCBI lineage: Eukaryota > Metazoa > Arthropoda > Insecta > Lepidoptera > Coleophoridae > Coleophora > Coleophora deauratella. The sequence continues at coordinate 2,799,366 of OY282416.1, read as the reverse complement.
CTCTTCAAGGCGAAGTGCCGTCAGCTGGTTCTGCTGAAGTGCAGTACAGCTGCGGAAACGGCAACATCGGCATTGTGAGCGAGAACCTCGCTGCTGCTGGTAACGGCTACGGTGCTGGTATTGGCTACGGTGCTGGTCTTGGCTACGGTACTGGACTTGGCCTTGGTGCTGGTATTGGCTACGGAGCTGGTCTTGGTGCCGGGTATGGCTATGGCTTAGCTTCTGGGTCGTGTGGATGCAACGGATACTACTGATTTGAGGAATAACATCTTAAGATTGATAATAATATATTCAGCATAGAAGGAAAATTTCATTGTTTTTATTTGTCCTTTAGAATATTCATTTTTATTATATTTAGATATATTTTTATTGAAAATATACCAATTTATCGAAATCTTTTACAGTCAGTGACTAATCGACCAAAACAGCCAACTAGTCTAGGCATTGTCTCTTTTATAAAAAAAAAAAATCACAAGCACCATCCGCGTCGCCACACCACCCCCCCAGGGAGAAATTTAATTTAATCAAAAATTTTAAATTTAACTCGACGACCAGAGCGAGTCGTGTATGGTAATTTGGTTGGTTGGGTAGAAGTCGGCGGCACCACATCTGTAGCAGGCTGTGGAGTAACAGGAGTGGCAGACACTGGAGTTTCTAGTGGATGGGAAACAACCGGTGGAGCTGAGCTAAAAGCGGGTACATCGGTGGACTCGATGTAAGCAGGCTTAAGTCTGTCCACACTTACCACTACTGCTTTACCATTGATAGTGATGGTAAGAGTCTTGCCATCGGCAGAACGTTGAATTACGGGATGAGGTCCCGTATATGGTGGCTGCAAAGGACGTCGAACTGCATCGTCTCTCAAAAAGACATGGGACGAAGTTGCAAGATCTTTAAAGATAAAGACCGCTGGTTTCGAATGACGCGAAGCTGGCTTTGGGAGGATGGCGGACATACGACGTCGCAAATTCACAACAAAATCTGCTGGATCCTGAAAATAGCTGGGATCACTCACAGTGACGAGTAGCTCGCTGGGGAGACGCAGAGTTTCGCCATAGACGAGCTCGGCAACTGTAGCCTTTAAATCGTCTTTATAAGCTGAGCGCATACCCGAAAGAACAAAAGGAAGAGCCTTTGTCCATTGGTCGCCATGACACATAAGTGATGCTTTAAGTTGGCGATGGATTCGCTCAATCATACCGTTATCACTGGGATAATAAGCTGTGGTACGAATGCGTTTAGTGGCGAAACGGAGCATAAGTTGGCGAAATAGGTCCGACTCAAATTGGGCGCCTCGATCGGTAGATATGAGGGAAGGAGTTCCAAAGCGTGGCACCCACTCCCTTGTGAAAGTGTCAGCGACTTCTTCCGCAGTAATTCCTCGCATAGGCCAAACCTCCGGCCATCTGGTCGCTCTGTCGATCACCGTAAGACAATAACGGAAATCAGAGCTAACAGGCAACGGGCCAATAATATCCATATTATTATTATAATAGGAGGAGATTTTAATGTAAATATTTTAGATAACAGTATCTTAAGCACTTCCCTTATAAATCTATTGAAGAGTTATAATTTCCATCAACATATATATGAGCCCACTAGAATTACTAGTACTACTTCCTCTTGCTTAGATTTAATATTTTCAAACTTCCATAACAATATGTTCCAGTTGTCTGTTAATGAGTACGGGTTTTCAGATCATAAAGGAATATTACTTACCTTACCTACCAAATCCATAGAAGATAACAGAAATTGGTTTGTAGAAAAAAGAATCTTCAATGATAAAAACATAAGTCGCTTTAGAGCTGAATTAGGCAAAATAGATTGGAATAAAATATTAAGTAACTGCCAAAATATTAACTCAAACTATAATTTTTTTCTTACTACTCTCATTGAACTTCTAGATAAAAATATTCCCAAACAAAAGATAAAAAGGAAACATACTAAAAAGAAAACCTGGTTAACGAAAGGCCTGAAAAAATCTTGTAGACACAAAAGACTTTTGAAAATATTATTGTCTCAAACTGAAGATCCTACCTTGTATAAGCATTACAAACAATACGAAAAATTACTTAAAAGGGCTGTGATGGTATCAAAAAGATTGAGCTACATAAAAAAAATTAACAATTCTGACAATGTAACAAAAACAACATGGCACATAATCAAAGAACGAACAAATAAACTTTGTAAAAAAGATAAAATAAACTTAAAGTTAAATATAAATGGTAATCTTACAGATGATCCCTACATAATAGCAAATTCGTTCAATGAAACTTTTTCCGATTTAAGTAGTGAAACTCATACTCAAGCAAGAGCACCGCCAGCCGGACGTCCAGTAGTAGCACCTACAGACAATTCAATTTACATTAGTCCTGTTGACCCCCGAGAAGTTGAAATCATAATATCAAATTTAAAAAATAAGATAAGTTTTGGATTCGATGAAATCCCACCGACGCTAGTTAAAATATGTAAAGAAGAACTTATCCTTCCTTTAACATGGCTCATTAACCAATCTTTTGCAGAAGGTACATTCCCTGATGTACTGAAAACATCAATTATTAAACCTATCCACAAAAAAGGTAATAAAACAGACAAAAACAACTACCGTCCTATAGCCTTGTTATCAACGTTCTCCAAAATATTTGAAACTGCAATGTCTTCCAGACTATATTCTTTCTGCGAAAAATTTAATATTCTAAGTGAAAGTCAAAACGGCTTCAGAAAAAATAGATCCACATCTCTAGCCGTCTTCAAATATATTAATGAAATTTTGAGTATTATAAATAATAAAGAATATGCTGTTGGCATCCTACTTGACCTATCCAAAGCTTACGAAAGGGTATCATTTGAGATACTTCTTAACAAACTATATGGTATAGGAGTTAGAGGAATTGCATACGAGTGGTTTGCTTCATTTTTAAATAATCGTATACAGTATGTCGATATTGTATACTATGACTTTGAAAATATGATTATATCCAACATCAGGTCAAAAAAAAGTTCTGTCAATAAATCTATCCCCCAGGGGAGTGTGCTGGGTTGCTTATTATTCTTAATTTATATAAATGATCTACCTAAAGTATTAAACTCACCTTGTATCCTCTTCGCAGATGACATATCTGTTGCTATCCCATGTCCCAATGAATTACAGCTAAACAACAATCTAGACAATATTTTCTCAAACATAGTTAACTGGCTAGAAGATCATAACTTGGAAGCCAACCTCAGCAAAACTAAATTAATGCAGTTCAGACCCTATCAAAAACGCCCCATGACTATAAACTTCACTCATAATAATGTACATTTAGATTGCGTAAGCACCTTTTCTCTTTTAGGTTTATATATTGACTCCCACTTAAATTGGAAAGCCCATATACAAGCAATATCCACTAAATTGGCACGATTTTCATATGCATTATCAGAAATAAAAAAAGCTACAGATCAAAAAACCGCCATCCTTGCTTACTATTCCTATGCACATTCATGGCTCCAATATGGAATCATAATGTGGGGTAACAGCACTGATGCTGCTGATTTATTTATACTGCAAAAGAAATGCATTAGAATAATTTGTAACATAGACCAGATGGAATCTTGCCGATTACATTTTATCAAACATAAAATACTCACTCTAACTTCGCTGTATATTTTAGAACTCTGTAAATTTATTAGAAAACAAAAACATCTTTTTCCCCTGTCCAGTAATCATCACACTAAATCACATAATTTACGCCATAAAAATAATCTATCTGTGCCTATCTCCAATCTCAAAATGTATAGCTCAGGTCCTCAAGCAATGGCCGTTAAAATATATAATAATATTCCTAAAGATATACAAAACGAAGAACAGTTCAACAAATTCAAAAATAAACTTAATGAATACCTAATAAATAATTGTTTTTACTCTTTGCAAGAATTTTATGAGAAAAAATACGAAAAACATTTCATTTATAAATAGTTTAGAAATATTTCATGTAACTTACTTAAGTACATTAATTTGTCAATTTTGATTCGTGTTTTTTATTTTATTTTTATGTTATATTAATTTGTCAATTTTATTCTTGTTTTCGTTGTAATAACTATTATTTTAGTTCGAAATGTTGATAATATGTGGTAAACTTAGTTATAAGATCTTATTTGCTGTGCCCTTGCAGGGTCATGATGTGTATTGTACTTTTAAACTTTAACTAACACCTTTACTACCACTCATGAAGGCAATAAAGAATTTTGAATTTTTTTGAATTTTGAATTTGGATATGGGAGAAACGACCAGAAGGAAAAATTGCCTAACGGTGCAGATACATGTCTTGTGACTTTGCATCGCTGACAGGCCTCACAAGTACGAGTCCATTTAGGGCAATCTTTATTTATTCCGGGCCACACAAATCTCTCCGATACAAGACGAGTGATGGCTCTACAACCAGGATGGCTCAGATTATGGAGCTTATTGAAAACCTTGCGACGGAATTCTTGCGTGGACGTGTCACAGACTAAGCTAAGGTCTGTGCCCGGGATAGGAACTGAAGTCAGCTGTAAGCTAGTAGAATTATTTGCTAGCAGGTCAGCAAGCTCCTTATCCTTTTGTTGGGAATCAGCCAATAACTCGTAGTCTTGGTCAAGAGATATAGCGTCAATGCGAGACATCGCATCTGCTACGACGTTATCTTCCCCTTTAATGTACCTTATGTCAGTTGTGAACTGACTAATAAAGGACAGTTGGTTTAACTGTGAAGGCGGGAGTTTCTCACGACGTTGTACGAAAGCGTACAACAATGGCTTGTGGTCTGTAAAAATAGTTACATGCTGAACCTCGAGTATATGGCGGAAGTATTGTACACTTTCGTACACCGCCAGGAGCTCTCGGTAATAAGCGGGCCATTCAAGTTGCTTATCCGTTAGTTTCTTGCTGAAGAATGCAAGTGGATACCAAGAACCATCAACTTCTTGCTGGAGGTACGAGCCAATGTGTACGCTAGAAGCATCCGTAAAAAGTCCTAAGCGTGCATTAGGCACAGGATGGTGCAAAAGTGTAGCTTCGGATAGGCTGTGCTTGCAAGAGTCAAATAGTTGATGAAGCTCAGGCGTCCAGGGAAAAGGCTTAGGGCGAAAACACAACAGAGCGGCGCGGCGCCGCGACGCTGAAATCGGCGGCGCGCGTTGCGCGGCGCGCGTGCCGCGCCGCTCGTAGCTGCGGCGCACACCACTCCTAGCCGCGGCGCGCACCGCTCGTTTCCGCGGCGCGACGCTCGTAGCCGCGGCATGCGCCGCTCATATCCGCGGCGCGCACCGCTCGTATCTGCGGCGCGGCGGCTCATATGATGTCCACAGTTTCTGTAGGTCGCACGCTTGTTTTTAGGGTTCCGTAGCCAAATGGCTACGAGCGTCGCGCCGCGGAAACGAGCGGTGCGCGCCGCGGCTAGGAGCGGTGTGCGCCGCAGCTACGAGTGGCGCGGCACGCGCGCCGCGCAACGCTGCGTTCGGCGGTGCGGCGCAACGCGCGCCGCCGATTTCAGCGTCGCGGCGCCGCGCCGCTCTGTTGTGTTTTCGCCCTTAGCGCCCTTGCTATTAGTGGAAATCACTTCATCAATAAGAGGTGCCTGAAACTTAGCAGCGTGAGGAATAAAGCGGCGATAGTAGTTTAACATCCCTAAAAATCGCCTCATTCCTTGCACAGTTTTAGGTGGAGGATAGTCTGGAAGGGCTTGGACTCTGCTCTGAGGAGGACGTGTGCCCTCAGCAGTAATAAGATGTCCGAGGAAAATAACCTCGCTAGCACAAAGTACACATGTCGGGAATCGAAGTTGGGATTCAATGAATACGCCGGTTTTAGCTTCTGGTACTGATTTTGTATTGAAAAAATAGATTTAAAATATATCAAAAATATTGTATGGCGCACGTTCGTTGCGCATCGATGTAGTGAGACCGAATGCCGGGGAGCGCGGTCCGCGGGCCGCCGCCGCTGTAGCCACAGCCTCGTCGTCGTAGTGTGCTGTCTGTGTGAGCTCACACACACATAGGTAGAACGCGCTGGATGCGCGTTAACATGCTGCCCCCCTTGGAACATCCTGTTCCAACGCTGGTGTTGGGATCGGAAGAGGACAGAGTCGATTGAATGCTCTTCTTATCGTGCCCGAAATTGTGTGGACATCAGCGACGCGGTTGACGCCGTCGGTTCCTGGGTAGACTGCCGTGACTCGTCCGAGCAGCCATCTGTTCGGGGGAAGGCGGTCGTCCTTCACTGTATTTAACTGACTTGACGGACCCTTCTGATAACCCATTGAAGTGGGGGCTATAAGCTGGAGTAAATTTAAAACTAATATCATTTTTAGCTGTTTCAGAGGTAATGTTCTCATAGTTTTCTTTGAAAAATTTAGACAACTCATTTGACGCGCCTACAAAATTAGTGCCATTATCGGAATGTACCACAGCAGGCTTTCCTCTGCGGGCAACAAATCTATTTAAAGCAGCTAGAAAAGCTTGCGAAGTAAGCTCAGTGACAAGCTCCATGTGTACTGCCCGCACTGCCAAACAAACAAATATACATATATAGGCCTTTTTAGTTTTGCAACCTCTACCCTTTCTGTCCGCTATCAGGATCAGGCCGGCATAGTCCACAGCTGTATTTGAGAGTGGGAAGTCTGCATGCAGCCTTTGTTCAGGCAGATTGCCCATTATAGGTTGATAAGTTTTACCTGAAAATCTACAACAAGTTAAACACTGGCGTGTTACCTTTCTAGTTAAGTTGCGACCGTTAATTATCCAATAGTTATGCCGCAATGTGGATAACAACAGCTGTGGTCCTGCATGTAATAATATTTTGTGATAGTGTTCTACTAACAGTTTTGTGACGTTGTGTGATGCATGAAGCAATATAGGGTGTTTTATGTTATAATCATAGTTGGAGTTTGACAACCTTCCTCCAACTCGAATAAGATCCGTGTCGTCAATAAATGGAGTTAGGCTTAACAACTTGTCTTTAGGTGGCAGTGGGCGTTTGTTCGTGAGTAGCGTGTATTGTTTACAGAACATATCTCTTTGTACTATCTTGCATAGTGTTTTATTAGCCGAATCAAGCTCCAATATCGTCGGATGTCCGGTGATTTTATTAGTTGGATTTCTGCAATTATGTAAAAATCTTTTTATGTATACAATGACACGTTGTAATTTGCTGAAACTTGAAAATCTATTTGTAAAATCTGTTTCATGAGGCTCGCTCGTTGAAAAGTTACATTGGAACTTGATTTCAGGTAAGTTTTCTATGTTTTTATTTTGGGGTTGCGTGGGCCAGTGGATTTCAGTTTGGTGTAAGAAGTGTGGTCCTCCCCACCACAAAATTGATTCTTTGAGTAACATGGCATTAAGGCCCCTTGACCCTATGTCAGCGGGGTTCATGTCTGTGGGAACGTAGTTCCATGATGATATTTCAGAGTTGTTTTTTATTTCTTTGATACGGTTGAAAACAAATTGTTTTAAATTCTGTTGTTTACATGTTTTTATCCATCCTAGCACTATTGTTGAGTCACACCAAAAAAAATGTGAATCAATTTTTAGTCTTAATGACTTAGTGACCTTTTAGCCAACTGTGTCGCTAGAAGAGCGCCACACAGTTCTAGTCTCGGCATAGTGACCTTTTGTTTCAGAGGGGCCACCCTACTTTTAGCTAGTAGCAGATGGATTGTCACCTTAGGCGGAAAACACACTGCTCCGCTCACCGCGGCGAATGGCGGTGGCGCGGATTTAAACTTTGTACTGTAAAATGTTGATTTGTATGGAAAAACCGCCGGGTACCACACACTGACACCGCTTCTCCGTCCGGAGGCGCGATTCGCCGACGAATCCGCGCTCCCGCGCGGAGACGCGGTGCGATTCGCAGGGTATGCCACACTGACGCCGCTTCTCCGCCCGGAGGCGCGGTTCGCTTGACGGATCCGCGCTTCCGCGTGGTGCTATTCGCAGGGTAAAGCGTGAATCTCGCAACATGACGGGGAGAAGGGTGCGGCGCGCGGGGGTGGCGGTGTTGCAGAGCGGGGGAGGGTGTTGCGGGGTGCGGGGGGAGGGGCTGTGACGCGGGGGAGGGGGAGTGCGGCGCGGGGGGAGGGGGAATGCTGCGTGGAGCGAGGGGGGAGTGCGGCGCGGAGGGAGGGTGTTGTGAGGCGCGGGGGGAGGGTGTTGCTGGGCTCGGGTGGAGGGGCTGCGGCGCGGGGGGAGGAGGAGTGCTGTGCGGAGGGAAGGGGGAGTGCGGCGGGGGGGGCCTTTTGGGCGTGGGGGGAGGGTGTTGTGAGGCGCGGGGGAGGGGTTGCGTCGCGGGGGGAGGGGGTGCGGTGTGAGGGGCCTTGCAGGGCGCGGGGGGGGGGCTGCAGCGCGGGGGGAGGGGGAGTGCGACACGGGGGGAGGGCGCGGAGTTGGGGGTGCGTCGCGTGAGGGGTTCACGAAATGATCCTTGTTACAAACAAAAACAATCTTTGTTACATACATACACGTTCGAATATTAAATAAACGCATGACGAAAATCGTCGTGCACCGCGGCTTCGGACGAAATTCGGACGGAAACCGCCCGGTGGCGCGGAATCCGCGCCTTCGTCGTGCACCGCGGCTTCGGGCGAAATTCGGACGGAAACCGTCCGGTGGAGCGGACCGCTGCCGCGCGCGAATTCCGTTACTCCGCGCTCCCGTCCGGATTCCGCCTCAATGTGTTTTCCGCCTCACCATCGTTGGACACCGAACGTAAGTATATGCATGCTGAATATGCTTTTATAGACGCATCGCTGAAGGCGTGCAACTCGATTTTTATTGGGAAATCGCATAAAACTCGTCGCGGTATTTCAATGGTAGCCAACTCAGGTAAGTATTGTACAAAATTATGCCATTGTGATTCGATCTCAGTGGGTATTTGATCATCCCATGAAATATTTTTTGCCCAAAGAGTTTGTAAAATTAATTTTGCTTGTAACATACAAGGATTGATCAAACCCAGTGGGTCGAATACTTGTGCTATAGTGGACAAAATTGTGCGTTTGTTTGTATTGTGTTTTTGTGTAAGTTTGTCTGTTTTTGTGATTGGTGAGAATAGTATTATGTCTCTTTTGCATGCCCATAATAAGCCTAGTGTTTTTACATGATCGTACTTGTTTAATGTTAACATTTCATCATTGCTATTTTCACCAACTAATTTAGTTAGTAGTGATGGGTTATTAGAGCGCCATTTCCTTAGATGGAAATGAGCACCTTCTAGCTGTTGAATGACGCCCTTGCATGTTTCTAACAATGTAGGTTCGTCGTCATTGCCTGTAATTAAATCGTCTACATAGAAATCATGTAAGATTGTTTCACTTACATTTTTGTTAGTGCACTCTAGGCCCAATTGCACGATACACCTGGTAGCTAGGTATGGTGCAGAGGCTGTTCCGTAAGTTACTGTGTTTAAATTGTATATTTGAATCGTCTGGTCAGGCTCCGACCGCCACAGAATCTGTTGTAATGATCGTTGATTTTGTGTTACTAATATTTGTCGATACATTTTTTCAATATCTGAAGTTACAACAGTTCTGTGCTGCCGGAACCTAATCAGGATACTCAGCAGGTCATCTTGTACAGTAGGCCCTACATACTGGATATCATTGAACGACTTTCCTGAAGTAGTCACCGCTGAGGCATCAAACACAGTTCGTAATTTTGTAGTTAAGCTATCCTCACGTAATACCCCATGGTGAGGAAGAAAATTGTTAATTTCATCTGATTCTGAATTTTTTTTTAATGACATGTGACCTAATGATAAATATTCATTCATGAAGTCAGTGTATTTCTGTTTGAATGTTGGATTGCGTTTGAATTTGCGTTCTAGTGATTGAAATCTTGTTAATGCTTGTTGTTTTGATTCACCTAAACACTCAGGTGGTTCTTTTAATGGTATGGTAACAACAAATCTGCCGTCTGGTTGGCGGATAGTTGTCTGTGTAAATATGGTCTCACAGTCACTCTCACCTTTAGTGCGGACTTGTTCAGTGACAGGAGCTGTTTCTAGTTCAACAAATTGATTGAGTTTTTTCTCGAGCTCAATATTGTTTATGAAATGGCAGTGGACTGTATTGTATGTATGATTGTTAGTATACAGGGTGGCCAGAAGATTGACGTCAAAAAAAAAAATTTGGTCCCTCGTATCGTGGGGTATCTGAATCACCCCCATGTATGTTCCGCGATTTTTCACGGTTCTCGAGTTATGATTTTTTTTCTGAATTTTCAAAATTTTCGACCTGACCAACTTTAAAAATTTCTAAACAAAAAAGTAGAACCCTTTTCGATAAGTTTTTTTTGGAAACTTAATCCTCATAAATTGTACTTTTAAGCATAAAATAATCAGCTACGTAACTTTCATGAATATTAAGTAAATTTTGGTCACAAGAGAAAAAAATACGTTTAGTGAATTATGACTTAGATTTTCAAATTTAAATCAATCTAAACAGATGACTTAGTGGTTCCTGAGTAGGCTTAAAAACTGCACCATTCTCTTAGTTTTCGTAATCATTAAAAAAAAGTAGTACTTAATGAGCTAGTTTTGTTAATATCGGCCTTGAAAGATAGGGAGGTCATAAATTTTTAAAATTAGCTATCTGATGAAAAAAAAAGTTTGGTCATTTTATCTTTCCTTAGGTTAAATTAGTCTGTTAATTAACCAAAAATTACTGCAGAAAAACATTTTGAGGTTTCATTTATTCACTTTTCGATCAATTCTGGTGGATAACGGGTTGTAAAAGTACTTTTAGGCGCAATTCAAAGAATAAACCCGCAATAACAATAGGCGGCGATGATAAGAGATAGAATTATTGCCATCTCTCTCACTCTAGGTAGTGAAAGGGGCCGCCACTCTAGCCAGCCCGAAACAAATACCTGCCTCAGTCGTACTCACTTTGTGTTTACTGCTACACGCGTCGCCGCCATTTTAGTTGAATACATTCGCTCGCCTTACTTGTTGACTACTTTGCTCTGTTCCTCGACTGTTTTGCATTCTGATTCGGACTTTGTTTACTGTGAAAGTGTAAGTGATGAGTTACACATTAAGCGAATATGCAGAAATGCATTATTTTTATGGAGTTGCACAAGGAAACGGCCTTGAAGCAGCACGATTGTATCGCGAACAACTTCTACGACGTGGTGGGCCGCAACCTGAGAATTATCCCGACCATCGTGTTTTTACTAACACGCACAATACCCTAATGTCAGGCCGCATTCCTGGACAACGCGGTAATCGTGAAGGCATCCCTAGAACTGATCCAGATCGCAGAGAAATGGTGCTCGAAGAAGTTCAGCGAAATCCGTCTACGAGTACGAGAAAAATGGCTCGTGCTCTGGATATCCCAAGAAGTTCTATCCAGGCCATACTTCGCGATGAAGGATACCACGCATTCCATATCCAACGTGTCCAAGCTTTGCTGCCTACAGACCACCAATTGCGCGTGGAATTTTGCCAAACTATGCTACGAAAAGAGCAAGAAGATCCTGGATATTTTAATAAAGTCTTATGGACAGATGAGTCACGGTTTGAGCGATGTGGTATATTCAATATCCATAATTATCACACCTGGGCGATTGAAAATCCACACGAAGCGAGAGATTCAACGTTTCAACATCGTTTTAGTGTTAACATGTGGTCTGGTATCCTCAACGGTGAACTGATTGGTCCATTTGAATTGCCATCTAGACTTGATGGAGCAACATACAGAAACTTTTTAGAAAATGATCTTCCAATATTGCTGGAAGATGTGAGTCTTCAGCTTCGACGAACCATGGTTTTTCAAAATGACGGCGCTCCGTGTCACTATGCGACGCAAGTCCGAAATCACTTAAATGAGACATACCCCAACAGATGGATCGGACGCAGTGGACCAATTAGGTGGCCACCACGCTCACCTGACCTTAACCCCATTGACTTTTTCATTTGGGGTTATTACAAGGAAATAGCATACGCTCGAGAATGTTCGAGTGAACAAGAATTAAGGCAAAAGATTGCAGAAGCCGGACGTGTTGTGACAGAGAACAGGGAAGCCTTTAGACGATTAAAAGACAATTTTTTACGTAGGTGTAGAATGTGTATTGCTGTTGGAGGTGGCCACTTTGAAAACCTGTTGTAAATGTTAAAAATAAATATTGTTTTTACTTTATCATCTTTGATTTATTGACAAAACCACTTTTTACTTAAAACATTTTTTAACCAACTTCTACGGCATTTTTCATGTTAGTTTCTAGCATTCTCTATCTTTAAATAACCTAAGGAATGATTCTCTATCTTTAAATAACCTTAGGAATGATAAAATGACCAAACTTTTTTTTTCATCAGATAGCTAATTTTAAAAATTTATGACCTCCCTATCTTTCAAGGCCGATATTAACAAAACTAGCTTATTAAGTACTACTTTTTTTTAATGATTACGAAAACTAAGAGAATGGTGCAGTTTTTAAGCCTACTCAGGAACCACTAAGTCATCTGTTTAGATTTTTGATTTAAATTTGAAAATCTAAGTCATAATTCACTAAACGTATTTTTTTCTCTTGTGACCAAAATTTACTTAATATTCATGAAAGTTACGTAGCTGATTATTTTATGCTTAAAAGTACAATTTATGAGGATTAAGTTTCAAAAAAAAACTTATCGAAAAGGGTTCTACTTTTTTGTTTAGAAATTTTTAAAGTTGGTCAGGTCGAAAATGTTGAAATTTCAGAAAAAAAATCATAACTCGAGAACCGTGAAAAATCGCGGAACATACATGGGGGTGATTCGGATACCCCACGATACGAGGGACCTAATTTTTTTTTTTTGACGTCAATCTTCTGGCCACCCTGTATGGAACTTGTATGGAACCAGAGACTAACCACCCTAGTTTTGTTTCAACTAAGGTTGGTTTTGTTTTGCCTAAGGTTATCTGATTGTTTGATAGGACCTCCCAAAAAAGGTCAGCACCTAACAACATTTGTACCTCGGAGGGTATAGAAAATGTTGGATCTGCTAAGTGGATTTGAGGAGGAATACTGATTGTTTCACAGTTTATCCTAGTGGTAGGTATGAATTGAGTAATTTGTGGCACAACGAAACAATTGACGTCTGCGGTGTAACCACTGTCCGAGAGTGACGATATAGTGACGTCACATCGCTTTGTTATTTTTGAGGATTGCTTGTTTAGTCCTTGGACTGATATAGAAGTGGAATAGCTTGGAATCTGTAATTGTTTTTATAATTTCTCTGTAATAAAGCTGGACGTGCTGCCGTTATCTAGCAGGGCACGTATTTTATGTAATTGTCCATCACAGTCGGCAATATTGATTATAGCAGTAGATAGTAGTACCTGACTGTGATGTGTTGTGGACAATGTGATATTATTTTGTTGAGATGTGTGTGTACCTACTGGTGATTCGGTCTCTGTTTGAATATTTTGTAAAGTTGGTAACACTACACACTCACTTGATGTGCTAGGTTTGTTTGGTTCTGACTGTACTGGTTTTGGTTTGTAGTTAATATGTATCATACTGTTATGTCTGTTTGAACACAGTTTACAAGGACCTAACTTGCACTGACCTTCATTGTGACCCTGACGTAAATAATTTTTGCAAAGATTTAATTGTTTGACTTTCTCAATTCGCGCCTCAATGGGCATAGTTTTAAATTTTTGGCAATTATAAATAGAATGGTTATTTTTACATACAGGGCACAAAAATGCTCTTGGAAGGGTGATAAATGTTTTTGGTCGGACCTGTGTTGTGTCGCTGTGTCGGCGTTTAATTTGTGTTTCCATAGTCTCAAGCAAATCAGCGCGATTTTTCAAAAAATCTATGAAATCTTTTAGCGCTGGAATTTCCTTCAAATTGTTTCGATGACATTCCCATTCACGGAGTGTCATCGAATCTAATTTGCTGGAGACCATGTGTATGATAAGTACATCCCAATGTTCCGTAGGCAGCCTTAATGCATTCAATGCCCTCAGATTTTTATTTATCGTATCTACTATGTTTCTCAAAGACCTTGAGGATTCTCTGACTAGTGGCTCAATGTTAAATAAAGCCTGAACATGGTTGTTGATGAGAAGTCTATTGTTATGATAGCGTTCACATAACGCTTGCCAAGCAATATCATAATTTTCAGCTGTAAAATCGAGGGATTGAATGATCTCAGCTGGTGTGTCCTTGAGTGAAGCTCGCAGATAGTGGAACTTGTGTATTTTGGGAATGCCTGTGTTTTTGTGTATGAGTGACTTGTATGTATCGTGAAACTCTAGCCAATCCTGATAGCGACCGGAAAACGTAGGTAAATGAATAGTAGGTAATCTAATGTTTGGTCCGTGTGAGTGTCCAATAACAGTATTAGAACCTGTCACCGAGTTGTAGTCGTGCGCCGCAGAGGAAGTCCCCGCTTGCGGAGAGCCTCGTTCCAGCAACTCCTGCGCAGCTGCGATGGCGCTGAAGTAGCTGTTCTCGAAACTTTCCCTTTCTCCGTACTCTTCACCTGGAATTTCGGATAAATTTTCTATTTCAGTCTGAGTTGTATCAAAATCATTGTAAAGATCCTGTATTTTATTGAAGCGAGTATTAAGCTCAATGATTTGTAACTTAGTTAATTCTTTGCTGTCTAAAATTGGTTCTAAATATTTTTTAAATATTGTGAGCCTTTGTTTTATTGAGCCTCTGGTTTTGTTTAAATCTTTGAGACTCATTATGACGTAAGCTGCAAAAACACACAACCGAAAATGAAATCAGCTTTAAACAAATAAAAAAGGCAAGATGAGGTAACAAAATTGAAACTATACTTAAATTTTTAATAAAATGAGTAGAATGCGAAGCAGAAGGTAGTCAAGCCAAGCAGTGCTGAGCGAAAGCGCGGTGCGAAAACCGGTCGCGCAAGTCGATCGGCCGATCGCCGGCTGCAGCGAGCGCCGCAAGCGCTTCGAGTCACGTAGGCCTGCTGTGACGTCAGCGAGTTCGACGACCCGCGTTACCGCGGACTGCTCTGGAATGTTCGAGAATACAAGGTACGTATTAGGTAGGTATCGTGAACGAATACTAGATTTACTAGTATCAGCACAGATAGAAGCAAACTCAAACCTCTGAAGTATGAAAATGTAAAAATATTTAGCCCTTTTGATGCTATTAGCGAATGCAAATAAGTACATAGGTGGGTGGTATTGTAGTAATTATCAGATGCAAAGAAATGGTTTGGAAATCGGAAATTATAGCTATTGAAACTCGAGACTGATTTGAAATGAAATATTGCAATGAAAATTAGCACTGATAGTATTTATGATTGAGAATTGATGTTTGAGTGACGAGAATGGGAACAATATTTGAAATAATTATGAAATGAATTGGCAATTTGCGCAAATAAAACGGTGATTGGAACGAACTCACAAATTATGCACTTCAAACCCTTTCCTTTCCTCTCGGATTGTTTCTTCAATTGCACTTTGAATCTGGAAATTTCCGTTGACCTTGGCTGCTGACCGCTTGTACATTTGTCCTTTATTCGTCCCCAACTATAAACCGCCTTTTTATCGGCTTATCCGGCTCGAATCTTGTCGGGAATCGAAGTTGGGATTCAATGAATACGCCGGTTTTAGCTTCTGGTACTGATTTTGTATTGAAAAAATAGATTTAAAATATATCAAAAATATTGTATGGCGCACGTTCGTTGCGCATCGATGTAGTGAGACCGAATGCCGGGGAGCGCGGTCCGCGGGCCGCCGCCGCTGTAGCCACAGCCTCCACGATTCACGACCACCCCGTAATCTTTGAAACGCTGAAATAGGACACGCAGACGTTCGCGGTGAGTAGCCTCGTCAGGGGAGAAAACAAGTACATCGTCGATATATGGAAAACAGAAATCAAGACCCCGTGTGACCTCATCAATAAATCTTTGAAAGGTTTGTCCTTTTTCCAAGTATACTCAAAGAGGCCAAACGGAGTAGCGATGGCTGTCTTCGGTATGTCGCCTTCGAACACGGGAATCTGATGATATGCTTTAATTAAATCAAGCGTACTAAATACTTTGGCTCCAGCGAGGCTATTTGTAAAATCATTTATATGACGAACCGGATATCGGTCAGGCACCGTCCTGGCGTTCAGGCTACGATAGTCGCCTGTGGGTCGCCATGTATTATCCTTTTTGGGCACCATATGAAGTGGGGATGCCCAGGGGCTTTTAGATGGTCGAATAATCCCACACTTGAGCATGTCCTCAAATTCTTGTTTGGCAGCGGCAAGCTTCTGAGGTGCCAAACGGCGAGGGCGACATGAAATGGGAGGACCATCAGTAGTTTTGATATAATGGACGGTGTTATGTTTCACTGTTCTAGGCAGACCAGGAGGGCGCGTGACATCAGGAAATTCCGCAAGAACCTGTGCGAATGTCGATTCAGTACAAGCCACGGCTTTGACACTCTCCTGTGATGTTTTTCCCATAGAAACAGAAGTGAAGAGGTTGGTATTACTATCAATAAGACGCTTGTGGCGACAGTCTGGTAATATATTGTAAAATGCGAGGAAGTCAGATCCAATAATTGGAGTACTGACATCAGCAATTACGAAATTCCAGTGAAAATCCCGACGCAGTCCGAGATTGAGATGAAGTGAAACGGTCCCATAAGTTTTTATGGAACTGCTATTCGCAGCGCTAAGAGTATAGTCACTGGGCGTATAGTGGTCCTTCAGAAGACGCCGGGGAAAACAACACAAATCAGAGCCAGTATCTATCAAATACTGGTATTTAGATGTCTGATCTGTAACAAAGAGTCGGCGGCCAGGAGGGGTACAATCAGTCGCCGCCGCTACTGATTGTTGCTGGAGTTTTGCGATTGCGGTGTCCATGTGCAAGGCTTAATACACTTTGTGGCGTTCGCAGCAAACTTTCTATGATACCAACAAAGTTTAGAATTTGCCGGAGTAGAGCTACGGGAGCGGGTGTTGCCAGGACGATTATGACGGCTGTGTGAACGGCTGCGTCGTTCTTCAGCAGATAGTAATGCCACCTGTTTACTAAGTTGATCCACTTTCTGAATCAATGAATCCAAAACAGAGTTGGAGGGTGATGAAGGGGCAACGGAAAAAACTTTACTCGGACCCACAAGCTCCATAAGTTTATCCGCGAGATCTGCCAATTTGTCCAGTGAAAGGTCAGGCTGAGAAACAAGTAGAGCCTGAACTTGCTGAGGGAGGCGGCGAGTCCATAACTGACGCAAAATATTTTCACCAGTAAGCGCAGAGCCGGCTAATGAACGGAGATGCCTAAGAAATTGGGACGGCCTACGATCACCCAATTCTTCTTCACTGATAAGCTGACGCACTCTCTGCTCTTCAGACATAGAAAGACGCCTGATCCACTCCTCTTTCAGCCTTATATATTGTTGTCCTTTGACCGGTGGTTTGGTTATGATGTCCTCAACTTCCCCTGCTAACCGTTGGTCCAGTTGGGAGCTGACATAATTGAACATTGTGTTGTCAACTGTAATACCTGCAATTTGGAATTGAGCCTCCACCTGGGTAAACCACAAAGCTGGCCTATCAGGCCAAAATGGGGGTAATTTTACTGAAACTTTAGCTATTTCCGCCTTTGTCTCAGAGTCTTGAAGGCGTTGCTGCAGAGTAGCATTATCAGCCAAAAGGCGAGCAATTCGTTGCTCTAATCATAATCATAATAATCATAATCATAATATTTTATTGGTAAAAAATAAATTTACATGTCAATTTAGTAATTTTTGGTTTTCAATAATGTGATGTCAAATACAATTTATATAAAAGAAAGTCAGATAAAATTACTACAAAAAATAGCAATAAAGAAATTAAAATAAATAAATAAATTAATTAAATAAAACATTGAATCGAACATTAAATCAAATTCAATTCAATTCAATTCAATCAACTAATTCTTCAGCCATTATGAATAGCAATAATGAAAACCAAAACCAACCACACAAATGAAAGAAAACCGAACTTAACAAGTTAGGGGTTAAGGTGTTATGGCAGCTCGGACACACAATTACATGCACAAGTAAATTATAGATTAATAATTATTATAACAATGTGGACACACGGTAAGTATACGGTTAGCAATCGCACAAATAACTGTAAATTATGTACAGCAGTCAATATGCAAAAATTTAAATCAAGTTTTTAGCTGTGTACAAGTAAGTTTATGAACAATGTTGTGCACAATGCAGTAAATGCTGCGTTAAAAGTACCAAAACTACACCGAACATATATGTTAAAAACCAAAATACTTTAGAGTTTAGTAAAGTTATTGTTTGAAAACAAAACAAACATGCGATAGTTTCGGAATAAAATTGTTCAAAAACTTACCAAAAACAACGTAAAAAATAACAGCATACAACGTCAGGAACTTAAAACTAGCACTTAAATAGCATGTATCTAAAAAAACTTACTAAAATACTAACGAAAGTCGTAAAAACACAATAGAAATGTTGACGAATGTTTATGAAGAACGTTCCGATCACAGTTTTGACTTTGACAGGTCGAAGAGAACGGCCGGCAGTTACTGGTTTGCTACTACAGTCGTGCTACAGTCACTTGATTCGGGTCGCGCACTACAAAAATAGTTCCGCTACTGGATACTAGAGCGCATCACTGTCGCGACGCAATGAAATAATGTTTATCTTTACAGAAAAAAAATACTGGAATCACAACGATTTGATGTTTCTAGCACTGAATTAGCACAGAAAAACGATATGCGGAGCATCCGTCTTGAGGTTCCTTCACTGAGGGGACACGACCGATGTTGATGTCGCAGCGCGTCGCCGGCGCAGACCGGTTTTTACAGGTTGAAAATGGCGCGGCGGTAAAACAACAAGCCACGACCTCGATGCCCCAAACTCGGTGAAATGCACGGGAACCTGGATTAGCTGTGCCAGACCGGCACAGCAGACGGCAGTGCAGCAGCAGAGCATTTTGCGATGCGATGATAGGTAGCGTGCTGTACTGTCCGAAGTCGCTGGTCACTGCGACCGTCGCGGGTCACCAATGTGGCCGAATGAGGTGTAGAGGACGGATGAAAACTCTCTCATCAGCTACTTTAAATAGTTTATTGTTATCACTCAACACATATCGTATTGTTACACACAAATCATATTTATAACGTAAAACAGTAAACGAGAAGTTATCGTTACTAGAAAGAATAGTCTCCAGTGAATAAGCAACATCAATAGAAAGAGACAGCTAGTCTGTGTTGCCAATGTAAAATATTCCAACACATTGTGGCGCGAGATTCAAATATTATGTTGTGCGACCGCGTCGCCACAGACTTCCTCGAATTTACTATAGCAGTATTTTTGCTACCTTTAACAGTGTAGGTACACTTTTAGAAAAATATTTTTAGTCTTTCTAATATGAAGCTGATACTTGTACATATTTACCTACTCTTTGACGAAATATTACAGAAGGGAGAATTGAGAGAAGTCGGGCTTAAAAATACTTTCCTCGTAGCAATTTTCAAATTAAAGCCCTAGAAAACTCCGGACACTCCATACAGCCTACTACCTACCACTGCAGAAACACCAGCCTGTCTCCTCAGGTGCATGTATGTATATGTAATAAGTATTTACAATGTAATTTTTAATTTTTCACTCAAAAAAAAATCTTTTCATTCTGACTTACATAATATGGAACAGATTTTGTGATCGATTTAATTTGGAACCTTTAAGAACATTGTTGTCGTGGACATATTTTTTTATACTATTTATTCTTTAACCAATAAACTTTACTGTTTATATAATTTATAAGATCACGCCTCTTTCCCGGAGGGGTAGGCAGAGAACACATTCTTCCACTTACTACGATCTTGACATACTTCTCTTGCTTCCTTTACATTCATCAATCTTTTCATACAAGCTCGTCGGTTTTGTGTACTCTTGACCTGACATTTTTTCAAAACGTCTTCGACTTGGTCGCGATACGTTTGTCTAGGTCTACCCCTTCCAGTATTACCATTCACACTCGCCTTGTAAATCTACCTCGTTAATCTTCTATCATTCATTCTTTCTACATGACCGAACCATCTCGTCGTATCCTACGAATAAAGCCACAATGGCTATTGTGGCTTTTTATTTTTATTGCATAATTAAAATCTGCTACCCATTTTACATCATATTCAATCAGAAAATCACAGAAAATCGATCTCTATCGACTAGAAAATAAGCGTTAAAAAAATGCCACTATTGCTTTCTCCTGAAATACCCGCCGAAAATAGCCACAACAGCCACAGTGGCTACTTTCTTTCCCGCGGGGCGGCGCACAAGCGCCACTCAGCACTTTTTCCGCGGACAGTTTTGAACAGTTTTAGTTCACATCCTCGTAGAAAAAAGACACTATGGCATTTGTGGCTATATTTCACGAATTTTTTTCTTGGTGTCGGTATGAATAATTGGTGGCCTAATAGCATTTGTGTCTTTATTCTACGATCAAATTTTATTTAGTAAGTTTTTCGCGTGTTTTACAAATTGTATCAATAAAATTATCAGTTTTATTGATTTCCATTTCATTAACGATTCAAAAAATTTAATAAAATACAGAAAAATACACATTTTACGACTTTTTTAACAGAGTTGTAAAAGGCCCTTGTGGCGGTTGTGGTTTTTTTATATTATTTTATACGAGTTCCGAATGGTAGGAAACAAAAATAATAACCTTCGAAAAGTATATACAATACAGCTATCTACCAACTTCTTATAAAATAATTATTATTTTTTAATGTTCCTCAATAATCAGGCACAATATTTTCTAATAATTTACTTTCATATCTAGGTCACAGATTCGATTCCCGGCGGGGCCCTACTTTGTAGGACTCAGTTTGGTTGGTAGTAGGGCATTTTCTGAGTCCGCCTGGCTAGTTACCACCATTTTAGTGTGTACAAGTTCCGAGTGGTAGGAACTTTGTACTAGGCAGAAAAATATGACGATTTAAAAGTATGTGTAAAGCATCTACTTAAATAAAAAATATTTTTGATTTTAATTGATTTTTGATTTTATCTAAGTCTTGCCGCCAAACATCAATGTTATCAGCATTGATGTGTTCCGGCATGAGGATAAGATAGGCAGTTCCCCATTGCGTTGGGGAATCTTGGTAAGCCCGCTTCCATCTTCGGCATCATCATCACTTACCATCAGGTGAGATGATGCCAAGGGCTTACCAATTGGTCGGCATCGTACTTGTGACTCCTCTGGAGTAGCGGTGTCTATGGGCGGCGGTAATCGCTTACCATCAGGTGATCCGTCTGCTCGTTTGCCACCTATGACATAAAAAAAAAGGAAAGGAACTCAGGAATTCTGCTCTGCTCCCCTGCTCCATGTTCTTCAAAATTCATGGAAATTTTGAGCGTTGGCTTACAGTGGATAGACCTACCACAATGCCGTATTGATATTGAGAGACTTGGTCTTCCTGATTGTAGTTGTACTTTCCATGCATTAAGAGCCTCTTCTCAGTCTTGTCGATTTGAAGAAGATATTACTATATATCATCGGCGTATAAATATGAAGGTCTATGATGCTTTTTTTCTGAGCTTTTTTTATTAGTGACTCCAATCTTTTTCTTCCTCGGTCCCTCAATGCTAAGGATCGCGACCGCGAACAAGGTCTCTCCATTGGCTGCGGTTGTCGGTGATATGGACTGCCCTTTGACAGTTTCCTCCCACAGGTTTCTACACCTCATCGATCCTTCGGGAAGATGCTCTACCCCTGACTCGTTTGCCATACATCTGACCCAGAATTATGTGCTTCTCCAAATTATGCCTAGGAGAACGCATAATATGTCTGAAGAAGTAGAGGTGGCATATTGCTGAGAGCCTCTTTGTGTAGCTCCTGGAGTATGGATTCATTAGTTCTCATGGCGGTTCGTGGAATTCGGAGAAGCTTTCTCCAACACCACATTTCAAAAGCGTCGATCTTCTTGCTGTCACTGCTCTTGCACCAGGTTTTCGCCCCATAGGTACAAAAAAATTGAAAATACTAAGGCACATACAAGTCGTGCCTTAGTAATCTGGCGAATACCACAGTTTCTCCAAATCTTATCTAGATTCCCTATTACACTTTTGGCCATCCCGGCTCTTCGGCGTATTTCGACTGTGCTGTTGATTGACGTTTTCATAATCATCGAGTGCATCGGTTAGCGGAAGTTAATTCGCTCGGTTCACAATAATTATTATGATCTTCGAATGGTTGAGCTTAAGACTGAGATTGGCGCTCTCAACTTCTATTTATTCCAGCAAGAGGGCCAGCCATCTCTATCTCGCTGGATGCAACAATCGTTGATATCATCGGCGTACCTAATGTTAGTAAGTTTAAGGCCTCCCACTGTTACACCTCCGCCCAGTCCTCAAGCCCTTTCCTCATTATATATTCGCCATAGTGACTCCAATACCAATACTAAATTAAAAGGTAATTGACTCAACATTGATGGAGCCCTTCTGTGAGTGGGATAGATTTATACGCAGCCTGTCTTACGCTTATTATTATAAAGGACCTGACAAACTTGTATATGTAAGCGATAATGTACAAATTCCTTGGAAATATTTGCTTTGCTGAAAGTCCAGGTACTTCAAAGCACACTAACAAACGCAAAACTACTCCCATGTCTAAGAGGAAAGGCAATGAAGTGGTCCAATTTTAATCTATGTTCTTCAGAAATCATGGCGATTGTGAAATTGGCCTACAATTACAGACTTACCACAAACTCGGGTATCTGGAGAGCGAACATTCCCTGCTAGGTCGACTACAAATATCTATGACTCGATCGTCCTACTTCATTGTTTGATAGATCACCTTGATACCTCTATAGTTTTATATACTTACTCGTATCGGCTGTATTCACGAAGTTTGCAGTAATCATCATCATCAGGTGAAAAACGTCCACTGCTGGACAAATATTTCCACACTGACCGGTTCTATGCGGCTCGCATACGGCGGCTTTCCTCAACCTTCACCAGGACGACGGTCCACCGAGTTGGGAGGCCTGCCTACACTGCGTCTTCCGGTGCACGGTCGCCACTCGATTTGCAGTTGCGCGTTTGCAATAATATCCTAACTTAATTGTTGATCAGGATCCTGATTGAGTTTAATTGTGTACATAACATAATATACCTGTAGAGGTGCAGGAATTACAAGAGCATTTATTACGAGTGAATTGTTTTATCATACATAATCGTAAGGAGCCCAATTCACGATGTTTTTTATTTATTATTTAAGTTAAAATTCATGTTACCCTTGGTAAAAACATTAATACGTCTATTATTATCATTTAAAACACTTCTTGTTTTTTTCCATTTCTTAAGATTATTTACAGATGAAAACGATAAAAAGCCCTAAACGCCATTACGACCTGATATATGCCGAAGAAAAAGGGCGTAATGTCGCTTATGTCTAATAGAATAACATATTACTCCAGCGAATAAAGAAATAAGTGACATATTTAATAGAAATATTTAATAAAATCGCTTTTTTGTTATTTAATAACATCCCTAGAATAGTTATGCAATGTTTTGAATGTTAATACTTCAAAAATGACACTTTCTGTTGAAAATATAATGTTTAAACCTCCTCCTGAAAAGTTGCCATTTTGCAATTACGCCCTTATTCGTAGGATACGACGATCTGAGCATACCTTTCTCAATAACTGTCACTACATCTTCTTTCACACCACACCGTTCCCTTATCACACTATTCTTGATCTTATCAATTAGTTTCACACCGATCATACTTCTCAACGCTCTCATTTCAACTGCATTTACTCTACTCTTAAGCTTCTTCTGCCATACCCAACTTTCACTTCCGTAAACCAAACTAGGAACGAGAACTCCTCTGTGCACAGCCAGACGGGCCTTTTTGGAAACTTTTTGGCTACTCATAAAGGCGTGCAGTGCACCATTTACCATATTTCCAGCAGTCACTCTCCTTTCAATATCACTCTCACACAGTCCATCCCTTGTGAACATTGATCCCAGGTACACAAGCTCTTTCACTTGCTCCACTTTTTCTCCTCCAATTATCATATCACACTTGGTCATTTGTTCATCTCTTTCCAAAACCATGACTTTCGTCTTACTTACATTCACTTTCATTCCTTTTCTCTCCAACGCTTTGCACATAACTGTTACCATCTCCTGTAACTCTTTAGCCGACGACGCAACAATCACCTGGTCGTCAGCATATAGAAGACACTTGACGAGTAACTCACTCATTCTCAGCCCACATTCCTTATCTTTCAAATCTGTCAAGCAACTATCCATGAATAGGTTGGACAGCCACGGTGACGCAACACATCCCTGCCTGACACCTTTATTGATATCAAACCATTCAGTGTACGCCCCGTTGATCCTGACACAAGCCCTGGAATCCTTATATAGGGATTTCAGGGCTCTGTTTAAATACAGTAAAAATAGTATCTGCACAGAAATAAAAGAAAATTATTTATATTCTATCTAATATGAAGCTGATACTTGTACATATTAACCTACTCTTTGACGAAATATTAGAGAAGGGAAAATTCAAAACAATTCAAAATCATTTATTTCTTTACACAGGTATATTAAGCACTCTTCTAAACGTCTTATAAACGTCATACCATTTTGCTGGAGGAATATTCCAAATGTCATTATCATTAAAATAATCTACAGTCTTATAGTATCCTCTTGAACAAATACAGCGTTTTATATGTTTCTTAAATTTACATTCTGGTAGTTCACACACGAAATTCAGAATTTTGTTATAAAAGCGTACCTACACACTGCCCCACAAATGATTTTTTCACCATACTAAGCCTCGAGAAAGCTATGTCAAAATTATTTTTACTTCTCAAATTACGGTTACGTCTTTCACTATTTTTGAAGAACAAGTTTAGACTTTTACGAACGTACATGATATTTTCGTAAATTAACTGACCGGCAACTGTTAGAATATTTATTTCCTTAAATCTATCTCGAAGTGATTCTCGGGATCGTAGTTGGTATGTGTATAACTCGGACTGCCTTTTTTGTAAAATGAAAATGGTTTCAATGTCTGCTTTGTGGCCCACAGTAAAATGCCATAAAATGCGTAACATTATACTTTGAAAGTAACTGAAGTATACTAATCTAACAGTTGTTACATCCGTCAATTGCCTTATTTTCTTGACGGCGTAGGCAGCCGAGCTAAGCCTCCCCACTAGAGTTGCAATATGTGGGCCCCACTGTAACGTGCTATCTATAGTTATGCCGAGAAAAACTGTTCTTGAAACAAAATCTAATTCGTTACCATTTAATATTACTTTATTATGAGTCTGTTTAACATT
Organism: Coleophora deauratella; assembly: GCA_958295455.1. Classification (NCBI taxonomy): domain Eukaryota; kingdom Metazoa; phylum Arthropoda; class Insecta; order Lepidoptera; family Coleophoridae; genus Coleophora; species Coleophora deauratella. The sequence continues at coordinate 2,774,063 of OY282416.1, read as the reverse complement.
TGGCAAAGAAAACTTGATGCATTTTGTTTTTTTCGCATTTAATAATAGATAATTATTAGAAGTAAACCAGTCTAGTAACTTAGAGAGAGTGTTGTTGAAGAAATTGAGAAAAGTCGGGCTTAACAATACTTTCCTCGTAGCAATTTTCAAATTATAGCCCTAACAAACCCCGGACACTCCATACAGCCTACTATCTACCACTGCAGAAACAACAGCCTGTACCCTCAGGTGCATGTATGTATATGTAATAAGTATTTACAATGTAATCTTTAAATTTTCACTAAAAATAAAATTCTTTTCATTCTGACTTACATAATATGGAACAGATTTTGTGATCGATTAAACTTGGAACCTTTAAGAACATTGATGTCGTGGATTTTTTTTTTTTGTATTTATTCTTTAACCAATAAACTTTACTATTTAAAAACAGTAAAAATAGAATCTGCACAGAAATAAATACAGTGATAAAAAATGTCTCGCAATATTTCAACTGTGGCTCCTACTCATCAAACTGAACAACTTTACTTTCCCCAAGAAACTCATGGTCAAAAAGCAAAAAAAATATTGACTTCCCATACAAAGTTCATAATACACCTGATGGATTTGTATGAAGAGTCCAAATATTTTTTTTGCTTTTTGAGTATAAGTTTCTTGAGGAAACTTGTTCAGTTTGATGAATAGAAGCCACAGTTAAAAATTTAGATATTTAATATTAATATTTAAATACCTATTTAATATTGCCAGACAATTTTTATCACTCTGTATAACATCTATCTTCAATTTAATTTGGCTGCTTGGGTCATAATAATATGACATACAATACAAAAGTGGGCAAGTATTTATTTGTTATTTGTAATATTTTTATTTTTATTTTACTGAAGGATAGTTACAACTTGTCACATTAGTACTTTTATTTCACTTGCTTTTGTAAAGGCTACTCATTTTTTGCCACCCACACACTGCCACTTTCACCCACCGATACCAAACTCTCTTACTTTCGAATGCACACCAAGGGCTATCTATCACGAGTGGTAAGCAGTTATTTGATTGTAGAGAAAAAGCTGGACATACCATACTAGATTTTTATAATATATATTGATTTCACTTGCTTTTGTGAAGGCTACTCATTTTGATAATATAAATAAAATTGAAATTAAATGAAAATTAAAGCTTATATTCGGAAGTCATATTTTGTTTATTTAGAATTCCATTCCAAGGATTTTATTAGTAGAAATAGCCAGCGCCGGCGCCGCAGCCGCAGCCGCAGTTGCCAGCGATGGACACGCTGCCGGCAGCCGGCACTGCGCCGATGAACTGCACGGCGCCGATGGCCGGCACCTGGCCCCCGACCACGGTGTATCCTTGCACTCCTAAATCACCAATGGCGGCTATTGTACCTTCGCCGATGCCCCCGTAAGCAGCCGCGTTTCCGTACCCGCAAGGCAGGCCGGCGACCAAACCAGCGGCTCCCCAGCCCGCGCCTATGTTAGCGCCATAACCCGCACCTCAGCCAACGCCCAAGTTAGCGCCGTAACCGCCACCCAAACCTATGCTGCCACAGCCGCACTGGCTGTACACATTCTGAAAATAAATAATTCAAATTTAAAAAAATCAAAAATAACAAATGAGGGTTTCGTGATATACATTTGTTTGAATTAAAAAATAATTATTTATACGTTTTATAATTGTAGTTATGCCTATAGATGACCTACACTTAGTACATTTGGTGAGAAACATACCTGGATCAGGCAAGCCTGAATGCAGAGCAATAGGAAACCGAAGGTGTACATTTTTGTCTATATTCGATGGGTGTCCATTATTCCAGCGGAATGTTGTAGCTAAGAAGAATGTGAGTATAATAGGGAATTAGAGCATCATTAGGACTAATTGTGCGCCAGCAGCGGAATTTGTGCGTCTTATAATTTCGGAGATATTCATTAAAAACCGATTCCGCCAGGGTCACGTTCCCCCAGCGGCATGATTTGGAAAAAGACGGTCTAGCTCATAACAAAGTACATGACTGAGTAGCTTTCGTCGTGTTATAAATGTGCGCAAATAGCGGAATTTGTGCATCTTACGGTTTTCGAATTATTCAAGATTCCGCTGCAGTAACGTTTTTGGGTTTTCTGTATCTCGAAAACGGCTGATAGAAGAAATTTCGAAAAAAAACCACTAGTACACCTTAATTTGTGCGTAATTTGAGCAATGTTAGTTTTTTGAAAATTATGATATTTTTTTAGTAATTAATTTGTTTAGAAAATCAGGAAATTCTGATTTACAAGGAAACGAGTGAAGTTGCAATCGAATAAAGAGCACTCAAATATTCCTCTAGTAGACCCTAACAATATCTGCAATTGTCAATTGTATTATCCAGTCAATTAGTGAGATATACCATTTAATTACGAAATAAAGTTAGCGAAATTTTAAAGATTGAATTTAGTGCTCCCATAAGACTATAAAACATGAAATTCTACAAAAAATTAGAGCGTCCTGCTAGCAAGCTTTCCTGTAAGTTTCAGCTTTGAATAACGTTGATTTAAAAAGATTTACCCAAAAGAAGAAAGAACGAACATTTTCCCTATAACCCGACCAAATTAGAATGTATACGAGAAAGCGGCCGCGCCATACAAAAGGATAACCTTCCTAAATTGGTAGCATACAACCAGAACTAATTGGACAATTAAGCAGAAAATTTTTTGATATTATGTTAATATATGTTTTATTATTTGGCGTCGTATTTAAATTAACTAAAATCGGGTAACATCGACAATTTGAACAACAAACTTTTTGATGTATCGGCATAAAACTCAAAATGTTTAAGTAGATGCTTTGCACATGCTTTTAAATCGTCAATATTTTTTTTCTACCTAGTACCATAGAACAAATACCATACCATAGAATAGCATAGAAGTAATTAGTACTTTATTACCTCTATGTGTTGAGGTATATTTCTCGCAAAGCAGATATAATCAAATCAATGCTTTGTTAATTTCTGATCAAAGTGTTTATCTTATCGCTTTGAACTGAGCTGCGCTTCTCACACAGGTAGCCCCCGGGGCACGGGTACAGGTAATGAGCTCCCCCCGTCGCGCGAGTTCCCGTGTTTTGGAAACCCGTCCAGATGTGCAACCGTCCATGTGGCAGATTTCTGCCATTTGGGCAGATTTGGCTACTAAATTTTAACTCAGGCAGAATAAGCTGACGATTTAAAAAAGTTTTTGGCAGTTTTCAAGGAAATACTTTTTTTAAATAGCAATAGAAAAGTTATATATATTTTTTATGACTTGCTAACTAGAAAATAATTTTAATTAGGTTCTGAGCTAGCAACTTTTGTTTCATGCAAAGTAGTACGGGAATTTCCCGTTTATTAATTTAATGTAGGTGAACCATATACATAATTATCCATAATATCAGGGTTCCACATAGTGTGGCAGATTTTAGCAGATCTCTTCTTTCTTCTCTCAGAACTCTTCATTGTTTCATTCTTCTTTTTAATTTTTATTTTAATCTTCTCGAACTATTAATCAGTATGCTACAAATTAAACACTACCTAATGTTGATTTTTTTTAATCCTCTGTTTTTAGCCCTTGGCATCATCTCACCTGAGTAATGATGACGCCGATGATGGAAGCGGGCTTACCAAAGAATCCCCAACGCAATGGGGAACTGGCTATCTTCATGCCGGAACACATCCGTGCTGTTAACATTTATGTTTGGCGGCAAGACTTAGATAAGATACTTACTATCTAGAAATCTTATTACAAGTATCTTTTATAATAACTTCGTCCCGGCCGCTATACGAGCACGTAGGTACTAAGAAAACAATCGTCAATAAAACATTTGCACGCAACTGTACTTACAAAGCTTCCTTCAATATACCTTTCATTTAAGAAGGTTATCCTTTTGTATGGCGCGGCCGCTTTCGCGTATACATTATAATTTGGTCGGGTTATAGGGAAAATGTTCGTTCTTTCTTCTTTTGGGTAAATCTTTTTAAATCAACGTTATTCAAAGCTGAAACTTACAGGAAAGCTTGCTAGCAGGACGCTCTAATTTTATGTAAAATTTCATGTTTCATAGTCTTATAGAAGCACTGAATTCAATCTTTAAAATTTCGCTAAATTAATTTCGTAATTAAATGGTATATCTCACTAATTGACTGGATAATACAATCCACAATTGCAGATATTATTAGGGTCTACTAGAGGAATATTTGAATGCTCTTTATTCGATTGCAACTTCACTCGTTTCCTTGTAAATTAGAATTTCCTGATTTTTCTAAACAAATTAATTACTAAAAAAATATCATAATTTTCAAAAAACTAACATTGCTCAAATTACGCACAAATTAAGGTGTACTAGTGGTTTTTTTTTGAAATTTCTTCTATCAGCCGTTTTCGAGATACAGAAAATCCAAAAACGTTACTGCAGCGGAATCTTGAATAATTCGAAAACCGTAAGATGCACAAATTCCGCTATTTGCGCACATTTATAACACGACGAAAGCTACTCAGTCATGTACTTTGTTATGAGCTAGACCGTCTTTTTCCAAATCATGCCGCTGGGGGAACGTGACCCTGGCGGAATCAGTTTTTAATAAATATCTCCGAAATTATAAGACGCACAAATTCCGCTGCTGGCGCACAATTAGTCCTAATGATGCTCTAATTCCCTATTATACTCACATTCTTCTTAGCTACAACATTCCGCTGGAATAATGGACACAACAAGGTGTGAAATAAGAATTTTTAAAGTTATCGTACTGTAACAATAACCTACAATAACATGGAAAAAGAAGTGGCTTCGTAAGAAAATAGGCAAGTGATAAAGCACATAGGTACTGAAATGCTTTGCATCTATCTACCAATTAGTATTTTGTTATTTTTGACACACCGAAAATATTTTAATATAAAAGTCAAAGATTGCTCCAAGAACATCATTCGTGTATCAGAACTCGAAGAAAGTAAAAATGACTCAACTTTTCCTGGTTCTGTGCGCTTCGGCACTTTTAGTTCAGGTAAGATACTACCTATTATAAATGCGACAGTTTGGATGTCACACAAATTGGCCACAATTAAGTTTTTAAGCTGGATTAACACATATAATACTTTTGGATCATAAAATGACAATTCATAAGTCAGTGCAGACTGCAGACGAAGTCGCGGGCAAAAGCTCAATTATAAAAGAGATGTATGTTCTTATTTTAAATGTGGCGGATTTTGTTTTGCTACATAATTTTTTTTACTCACAGGCTATTTCCTGCGCATGCATTGGCAATGGACTTGGCAATGCTGGCATCCTAAATATTGGCTACTCGGGCTGTGGTAACGGCCTTGGATACAGCTTGAATGCTGGAAACAACGCTGGCTGCGGACTGGGAGCAGCTGCTGGTCTATCATCTGCCGCTAGCGGTGGAGCTTTAGCTGTCTCCAGTGCTTCGCCCCTCGCTCCTTCTGGCCTCACTGTGGTCTCTGAGAATCAGTTATGTGGTAACTTAGCTGTGTCAGGAGCGTTGCCGTTCGTGAGCGCTGTCGCTCTTCAAGGCGAAGTCCCGTCAGCTGGTTCTGCTGAAGTGCAGTACAGCTGCGGAAATGGCAACATCGGCATTGTGAGCGAGAACCTCGCTGCTGCTGGTAACGGCTACGGTGCTGGTCTTGGCTACGGTACTGGACTTGGCCTTGGTGCTGGTATTGGTTACGGAGCTGGTCTTGGTGCCGGGTATGGCTATGGCTTAGCTTCTGGGTCGTGTGGTTGCAACGGAAACTACTAATTTGAGGAATAATATCTTAAGATTGATAATAATATATTCAGCATAGAAGGAAAATTTCGTTGTTTGTATTTGTCCTTTAGAATATTCATTTTATTATATTTAGATATATATTTATTGAAAATATACCAATTTGTCGAAATCTTTTACAGTTGGTGACTAATCGACCAAAACAGCCAACTAAACTAGGCATTGTCTCTTTTATAAAAAAAAACACAAGCACCATTTGGCTAATAACTTGGGAAATATAGTTTTATCTTCCATAAGTTATAATATTAATCAATGTTAACAATCTTGTGCCAAGTTTTTAGGGTTCAATACCTCAAAAGGAAAGAAGGAACCCTTATAGTATCATTCTTCATAATACTGAGTATCTGCACAGACATAACCAAGCAGCCAGGATCCTTCATCCAGAGATCGCTCTAAAATTTCTCATATCTCGGGCGCAGTCAAGGGTGTTTTTGGTGGATATCACTATTCCACATGATGAAAACCTTGTGCAAGCTGATGCCGACGAAAGGACGTGGTACCTTAACCTGGCACATTAAGTTACGGATATGTGGCAAGTGCAGTCCACTGAAATCATTCCTGTAGTCCTGTCCGTCGATGGTTTCATTCCCGCAGACCAGGATCATAACCTTAGGCGGCTGGGACTTCGAGACAGACTGATAATAGCGGCTATGCAAAAAACAGTCCTCCTGGATAATGCCCGGATTGTCCAACGCTTTCTGTCCTCATCGCACTGATCTCCAGCCGACTGTGCTTCTGCTGGAGTAGTCCTGCCACTTCGCCTAGCGCCAATTGGGCTGCGTAGCGAAAGCTCATATTAGACATAAAAATAGTCAAAAAGAAAGGAAGTAAAGGAAAAAATCACGCAATCACTGAATCCGAAAACTGCTTTATTTTGTAGTCGGTTAACTGACCGCGACCTTCGTATTGTATAAGAATAACAGTTTTCCAACTGCATACTTAAGTTTGTCTCTCAAACTTAAGTTTGTACGAAACCCACGACCCACACTTGGCCGGTTGTTTTTAACTACAGTGCTACAATTATAGACTTATTGAGGTTTAACTGTAACAAAATAATCAAAAAAGCAAACTGTAAACAAATCTTATGGCGAAAAAATTGTCAAAACAAACTAAGCAAAACTAATGGAGAAAATTAATGAATGTCACTGCCAAATAGTCGGCCGACGGTCGAAGAAAAATAAATAACCCATCACAATTTTTTATATATCGTATTTTGGTTGAGCCTAAATCGGTATATGAAAATTATGTATTCGAGGACTACCTCGAATTTACTATAGCAGTATTTTTGCTACCTTTAGCAGTGTAGGTACACTTTTACAAAATTATTTTTAGTCTTTCTAATATGAAGCTGATACTTATACATATTCACCTACTCTTTGACGAAATATTACAGAAGGGAGAATTGAGAAAAGTCGGGCTTAAAAATACTTTCCTCGTAGCAATTTTCAAATTAAAGCCCTAGAAAACTCCGGACACTCCATACGGCCTACTACCTACCACTGCAGAAACACCAGCCTGTCTCCTCAGGTACATGTATGTATATGTAATTAGTATTTACAATGTAATTTTTAATTTTTCACTCCAAAAAAATATTTTCATTCTGACTTACATAATATGGAACAGATTTTGTGATCGATTCAATTTGGAACCTTTAAGAACATTGTTGTCGTGGACATATATTTTTACAATATTTATTCTTTAACCAATAAACTTTACTGTTTTTATAATATATAAGATCACGTCTCTTTCCCGCAGGGGTAGGCGGAGGACACGTTCTTCCACTTACTACGATCTTGACTTACTTCTCTTGCTTCCTTTACATTCATCAATCTTTTCATGCAAGCTCGTCGGTTTTGTGTACTCTTGACCTGACATTTTTTCAAAACATCTACGACTTGGTCGCGATACGTTCTTCTAGGTCTACCACTTCCAGTATTACCATTCACACTCGCCTTGTAAATCTACCTCGTTAATCTTCTATCATTCATTCTTTCTACATGACCGAACCATCTGAGCATACCTTTCTCAATAACTGTCACTACATCTTTTTTCACACCACACCGTTCCCTTATCACACTATTCTTGATCTTATCAATTAGTTTCACACAGATCATACTTCTCAACGCTCTCATTTCAACTGCATTTACTCTACTCTTAAGCTTCAAATCAAATCAAATACTCTTAATCAATAGCTTCTTCTGCCATACCCAACTTTCACTTCCGTAAACCAAACTAGGAACGAGAACTCCTCTGTGCACAGCCAGACGGCCCTTTTTGGAAACTTTTTGGCTACTCATAAAGGCGTGCAGTGCACCATTTACCATATTTCCAGCATTCACTCTCCTTTCAATATCACTCTCACACAGTCCATCCCTTGTTAACATTGATCCCAGGTACACAAACTCTTTCACTTGCTCCACTTTTTCTCCTCCAATCATCATAAATCACATTTGGTCATTTGTTCATCTCTTTCCAAAACCATGACTTTCGTCTTACTTACATTCACTTTCATTCCTTTTCTCTCCAACGCTTTGTACATAACTGTTACCATCTCCTGTAACTCTTTATCCGACGACGCAACAATCACCTGGTCGTCAGCATATAGAAGACACTTGGCGAGTAACTCATTCATTCTCAGCCCACATTCCTTATCTTTCAAATCTGTCAAGCAACTATCCATGAATAGGTTGAACACCCACGGTGACGCAACACATCCCTGCCTGACACCTTTATTGATATCAAACCATTCAGTGTACGCCCCGTTGATCCTGACACAAGCCCTGGAATCCTTATATAGGGATTTCAGGGCTCTGTTTACACAGGGTGACTGGTTGAACGACGGACGTATTTAAGGAGATGATAGGATAATTTACATACTTTTCAATCATATAAAACAAAAAAATCATACACTCAAAAAACACAAGTTACATATTTTTTTATAAGACGTAACTATTCTTGTGTTTTCTAACTCTATGCCTAGGTACTTACCACTTTCCCACAGCGTGCACCGAGCTGCTCGTGGTCGCTAAGGCCAATCTCTTGGACAGGCTGATAACACACTGATAATGAAAGGATGGAGTTCGTCTTCATGTAGGATACTTTACCCCAACCACTGAGATACCTGGAAATGCCTTCCTGCATTCCGCGTACTTTCACATGGTAATAATCGAAATAAATTGCTTTGTGCGGGTTCACTGGATAAGGAACGATTCCTTCCTCGTCCTTGATCAGGGTTAGGAACTGGAGGAAGGCCAAGTCTCCTAAGAAGTCCTATGACGGCAACTTATGTAATTCGTGATACATTGCAATATGACGTTAATTCACGTCTAACAACACTAGCTTACATTACATAGCACCACACCATATCCCAGTATCCTCATTAGAGTACTGATAAGCCATTATCACTCACTATCAAGGCACCGAAATCCACGCGACAGCTACGTAAGTAAAACCAGAATGTTCGGGACGAACGGGACGCGTGAACGCACGCCACCCCTACGACGGCCCGCGAGCGACTGACTAGGGCCGGCGCGGCGCGGCGCAGGGCAGAGACGCGGGAGCAGTCGCTCACGCGCATGCGCAGTATTGCGCAGTGGCGAGTCCGCGCCGCCGTTACTCGGGGTCGTTGCCCGAGGCCGCGTACACGTGACTTAGTATTTAGTAAAATGCAGGGTTCGAAAATATCCGATATTTATAATAAATATCAAAATATCAGATATTTTTGATATATATCCGATATTTTCGATATCTTTGATATTTTTGATATTTATCAAAATTACATACTAATTTCAATTTCTTACTTTAATACATGATTTTCGAAATAGCTTAATTTAAAATGTAGGTATATGTTTGATAATATGAAGATTTTTATTAAAATAACATTCAAATTTTATACTCTGATATGTTTTTTCGAAATAACTGAATCTAAAATGTATATTTTATTTTTGCAAATTTGAAGATAGTTAATTAAACTAAACTCATTTATTTATAATTGTGATAACAATCATCTTTATTCTTTGCATTTGGCACATTCATTCGTAAGAAGCAGCTCTTAGAAGCTAGGAAAATATAAATATCAATATTGATATAAAGCTTATGACTATATAAATGAAAAGTATATTGCCGTAGGTATATTGCTCGACCTCTCAAAAGCATATGACAGGGTTTCTTACCCCAACCTATTACATAAAATGTACGCAATAGGGATCCGTGGCATTGTTCACGAATGGTTCAAATCATACCTACGAGAACGAACTCAGTGCGTACAACTCGAACACTTTGATGAATCATCGCGAGAAGTAAGAACAGTCCGTTCCCAAAACATATCAATGAAAGGTTCCATTCCACAGGGTTCCGTAATCGGATGTCTCTTATTTTTAATTTACATCAATGAATTACCAAGATACCTAAAAGACATCCACTGTGTATTATACGCAGACGATGTGTCCCTTTTATTTAAATTTAATAAGCAAGATGACTACCATAAAATTATAAACAATGTAATAAATTTAATCGAAACTTGGATGAAAGACAATAACTTGATAATTAACTTAGATAAAACAAAACTTATTCAATTCCACCCGCGACAAAAACAGCCACTACCTTTGCAACAAAAAATTGGTAACATACCTATTGAGGAAGTCCCGCACTTATCACTGTTAGGAATCACTGTAGACAGTAATTTAAATTGGAAACACCACATTGACACAATAAAAACAAAACTATCCAGATTCATGTATGCTCTCGGCGCGATCAGAAGGGTAACTGATTTTAAAACTGCACTATCTGCATATTATGCGTACGCCGAGAGCTGGCTTCGCTATGGGATAATATTATGGGGAAACAGTACCGATGCAAACGATCTGTTTGTTATGCAAAAAAAATGCTTACGGGTGCTAGTAGGTCTTTCAAATCGCGACACCTGCAAACCACATTTTATCAAGAACAAAATGTTAACGTTACCCTCCCTTTACATTCTTTTAATAGCAATATTTGTCCGTCAAAATATACATTTATTCACACAAAAATCGACATATTTACGAAAAATGACTAGATCTAGAAATGACTTGGCACTGCCTAAATCGACTATGACAATCTACCATAACAGCACATATTGCATAGCTATAAAAATTTACAACAAAATACCCTGGGACATAAAAAATGAAACTAAGATAGATACATTTATAAATAAATTGAAATTATTGTTAATAGAGAAATGTTATTATAATTTAGATGACTTTTTGACTGGAAAATAATAGTTGTACAAGTAAGTTCCTAAAATTGACATATATTATTGTAATTTAATGTAATATATTATTTATTTTCATAATTATATTGTAATACTGACATAACTATCGTAAAATTGTAATAAGTACTAACAAAATTGACTTTGGAAATTATTATTATTGTATTGACGTTGATATTTAACAATACCAGGCGACTATATTGCTGTGCCTATGAAGGTATCACAATGGGACTGTATTTCATAAATGTAACAACAATTTGTACTTGTGATTGCAATAAATAATTATGAATTATGAATTATGAATTATATATCAAGCATAAATATCAATTGATATATATCATGATATATATCCGATATATATCAATTGATATATATCATGCGAACCCTGGTAAAATGTAGAGGTGAACTTTAAAATTATTTTTTAAATGATGAAAATTAAGGTCATGTTTTTTTACATATTTGGAATGTGTATCAGCTTCTTATTCACCTCCTTAAATGCGTCCGTTGATTTACCAGTCACTCTGTATACAGTAAAATAGTATCTGCACAGAAATAAAAGAAAATTATTTTTATTCTATCTACCTACTCTATCTTATTTACCTACTCTTTGACGAAATATTAGAGAAGGGAAAATTCAAAAAAATTCAAAATCATTTATTTCTTTACACAGGTATATTAAGCACTCTTCTAAACGTCTTATAAACGTCATACCATTTTGCTGGAGGAATATTCCAAATGTCATTATCATTAAAATAATCTACAGTCTTATAGTATCCTCTTGAACAAATACAGCGTTTTATATGTTTCTTAAATTTACATTCTGGTAGTTCACACACGAAATTCGGAATTTTGTTATAAAAGCGTACACACTGCCCCACAAATGATTTTTTCACCATACTAAGCCTCGAGAAAGCTATGTCAAAATTATTTTTACTTCTCAAATTACGGTTACGTATGTCACTATTTTTGAAGAACAAGTTTAGACTTTTACGAACGTACATGATATTTTCGTAAATTAACTGACCGGCAACTGTTAAAATATTTATTTCCTTAAATCTATCTCGAAGTGATTCTCGGGATCGTAGTTGGTATATGTGTATAACTTGGACTGCCCTTTTTTGTAGAATGAAAATGGTTTCAATGTCTACTTTGTGGCCCACAGTAAAATGCCATAAGACATTATACTTTGAAAGTAACTGTTGTTACATCCGTCAATTGCCTTATTTTCTTGACGGCGTAGGCAGCCGAGCTATACCTCCCCACTAGAGTTGCAATATGTGGGCCCCACTATAACGTGCTATCTATAGTTATGCCGAGAAAAACTGTTCTTGAAACAAAATCTAATTCTTACCATTTAATATTAATTTATTATGAGTCTGTTTAACATTTGGCAAAGAAAACTTGATGCATTTTGTTTTTTTCGCATTTAACAATAGATAATTATTAGAAGTTAACCAGTCTAGTAACTTAGAGAGAGTGTTGTTGAAGAAATTGAGAAAAGTCGGGCTTAACAATACTTTCCTCGTAGCAATTTTCAAATTAAAGCCCTAACAAACCCCGGACACTCCATACAGCGTACTATTTACCACTGCAGAAACAACAGCCTGCACCCTCAGGTGCATGTATGTATGGTTCATTCCAATAAAAAAAAAACAAAAGGTAAACAAACATAGTATGCAGATGACATTGACATGTGTCAGTTCCATAGTAAGTTTGTTTACGTTTTGCTTTTTTTTGATTGGAATGAATTATATACAATGTAATCTTTAAATTTTCACTCAAAAAAAATTTCTTTTCATTCTGACTTACATAATATGGAACAGATTTTGTGATCGATTAAATTTGGAACCTTTAAGAACATTGATGTCGTGGAAATATTTTTTTTTTGAATTTATTATTTAACCAATAAACTTTACTATTTAAAAACAGCAAAAATAGTATCTGCACAGAAATAAACACAGAGTGATAAAAAAATGTCTCGCAATATTTCAACTGTGGCTCCTACTCATAAAACTGAACAACTTTACTTTCTCTAAGAAAGTCATGGTCAAAAAGAAAAAAAAATTATTGACTTCCCATACAAAGTTCATAATACAGCTGACGGATTTGTATGAAGAGTCCAAATATTTTTTTTTCTGGTAAAATGTAGAGGTGAACTTTAAAATTATTTTTTAAATGATGAAAATTAAGGTCATGTTTTTTTACATATTTGGAATGTGTATCAGCTTCTTATTCACCTCCTTAAATGCGTCCGTTGATTTACCAGTCACTCTGTATACAGTAAAAATAGTATCTGCACAGAAATAAAAGAAAATTATTTTTATTCTATCTACCTACTCTATCTTATTTACCTACTCTTTGACGAAATATTAGAGAAGGGAAAATTCAAAAAAATTCAAAATCATTTATTTCTTTACACAGGTATATTAAGCACTCTTCTAAACGTCTTATAAACGTCATACCATTTTGCTGGAGGAATATTCCAAATGTCATTATCATTAAAATAATCTACAGTCTTATAGTATCCTCTTGAACAAATACAGCGTTTTATATGTTTCTTAAATTTACATTCTGGTAGTTCACACACGAAATTCGGAATTTTGTTATAAAAGCGTACACACTGCCCCACAAATGATTTTTTCACCATACTAAGCCTCGAGAAAGCTATGTCAAAATTATTTTTACTTCTCAAATTACGGTTACGTATGTCACTATTTTTGAAGAACAAGTTTAGACTTTTACGAACGTACATGATATTTTCGTAAATTAACTGACCGGCAACTGTTAAAATATTTATTTCCTTAAATCTATCTCGAAGTGATTCTCGGGATCGTAGTTGGTATATGTGTATAACTTGGACTGCCCTTTTTTGTAGAATGAAAATGGTTTCAATGTCTACTTTGTGGCCCACAGTAAAATGCCATAAGACACTATACTTTGAAAGTAACTGTTGTTACATCCGTCAATTGCCTTATTTTCTTGACGGCGTAGGCAGCCGAGCTATACCTCCCCACTAGAGTTGCAATATGTGGGCCCCACTATAACGTGCTATCTATAGTTATGCCGAGAAAAACTGTTCTTGAAACAAAATCTAATTCTTACCATTTAATATTAATTTATTATGAGTCTGTTTAACATTTGGCAAAGAAAACTTGATGCATTTTGTTTTTTTCGCATTTAACAATAGATAATTATTAGAAGTTAACCAGTCTAGTAACTTAGAGAGAGTGTTGTTGAAGAAATTGAGAAAAGTCGGGCTTAACAATACTTTCCTCGTAGCAATTTTCAAATTAAAGCCCTAACAAACCCCGGACACTCCATACAGCCTACTATTTACCACTGCAGAAACAACAGCCTGCACCCTCAGGTGCATGTATGTATGGTTCATTCCAATAAAAAAAAAACAAAAGGTAAACAAACATAGTATGCAGATGACATTGACATGTGTCAGTTCCATAGTAAGTTTGTTTACGTTTTGCTTTTTTTTGATTGGAATGAATTATATACAATGTAATCTTTAAATTTTCACTCAAAAAAAATTTCTTTTCATTCTGACTTACATAATATGGAACAGATTTTGTGATCGATTAAATTTGGAACCTTTAAGAACATTGATGTCGTGGAAATATTTTTTTTTTGAATTTATTATTTAACCAATAAACTTTACTATTTAAAAACAGCAAAAATAGTATCTGCACAGAAATAAATACAGAGTGATAAAAAAATGTCTCGCAATGTCTTAATTTAAAATATCGCACAAAAAAATGAGTAGCTTTACAAAAGCAAGTGAAATAAAAGTACTTATGTGACAAATTAAATGGAGCATGAAGAATTTTTTGCCACCCACACACTGCCACTTTCACCCACCGATACCAAACTCTTTTACTTTTGAATGCACACCAAGGGCTATCTACAACACAATCACGAGTGGTAAGCAGTTATTTGATTGTAGAGAAAAAGCTGGACATACCCACACACACTAGATTTTTATACATAATATATATTGATTTCACTTGCTTTTGTGAAGGCTACTCATTTTGTTATACGATATTGAAAATTAAATGAAAAACAAAGCTTATGTTCGGAAGTAATATTTTGTTTATTTAGAATTCCATTCCAACGATTTTATCAGTAGAAATAGCCAGCGCCAGCGCCGCAGCCGCAGCCGCAGTTGCCAGCGATGGACACGCTGCCGGCAGCCGGTACTTCGCCGATGAACTGCACGGCGCCGATGGCCGGCACCTGGCCCCCGACCACGGTGTATCCTTGCACTCCTAAATCACCAATGGCGGCTATTGTACCTTCGCCGATGCCCCCGTAAGCAGCCGCGTTTCCGTACCCGCAAGGCAGGCCGGCGCCCAAACCAGCGGCTCCCCAGCCCGCGCCTATGTTAGCGCCATAACCCGCACCCCAGCCAACGCCCAAGTTAGCGCCGTAACCGCCACCCAAACCTATGCTGCCACAGCCGCACTGGCTGTACACATTCTGAAAATAAATAATTCATATTTAAAAAAATAAAAAATAACAAACGAGGGTTTCGTGATATTCATTTGTTTGAATTAAAAAATAATTATTTATACGTTTTATAATTGTAGTTATGCCTATAGATGACCTACACTTAGTACGTTTGGTGAGTACTATACCTGGATCAGGCAAGCCTGAATGCAGAGCAATAAGAAACCGAAGGTGTACATTTTTGTCTATATTCGATGGATAGTGGATCCCTGAATGATGATTAATTTGAAAATATTTGGCTTTTATATTTACACACCAAGTGATAACAGGTTGTGAAATAAGAATTTTTAAAGTTATCGTACTGTAACAATAACCTACAATAACATGGAAAAAGAAGTGGCTTCGTAAGAAAATACGCAAGTGATAAAGCACATAGGTACTGAAATGCTTTGCATCTATCTACCAATTAGTATTTTGTAAATTTTGACACACCGAAAATATTTTTATATAAAAGTCAAAGATTGCTCCAAGAACATCATTCGTGTATCAGAACTCGAAGAAAGTAAAAATGGCTCAACTTTTCCTGGGTCTGTGCGCTTCGGCACTTTTAGTTCAGGTAAGATAATACCTATTATAAATGCGACAGTTTGGATGTCACACAAATTGGCCACAATTAAGTTTTTAAGCTGGATTAACACATATAATACTTTTGGCTCATAAAATGACAATTCATAAGTCAGTGCACACTGCAGACGAAGTCGCGGGCAAAAGCTCAATTATAAAAGAGATGTATGTTCTTATTTTAAATGTGGCGGATTTTGTTTTGCTACATAATTTTTTTTTACTTACAGGCTATTTCCTGCGCATGCATTGGCAATGGACTTGGCAATGATGGCATCCTAAATATTGGCTACTCGGGCTGTGGTAACGGCCTTGGATACAGCTGGAATGCTGGAAACAACGCTGGCTGCGGACTGGGAGCAGCTGCCGGTCTATCATCTGCCGCTAGCGGTGGAGCTTTAGCTGTCTCCAGTGCTTCGCCCCTCGCTCCTTCTGGCCTCACTGTGGTCTCTGAGAATCAGTTATGTGGTAACTTAGCTGTGTCAGGAGCGTTGCCGTTCGTGAGCGCTGTCGCTCTTCAAGGCGAAGTGCCGTCAGCTGGTTCTGCTGGAGTGCAGTACAGCTGCGGAAACGGCAACATCGGCATTGTGAGCGAGAACCTCGCTGCTGCTGGTAACGGCTACGGTGCTGGTATTGGCTACGGTGCTGGTCTTGGCTACGGTACTGGACTTGGCCTTGGTGCTGGTATTGGCTACGGAGCTGGTCTTGGTGCCGGGTATGGCTATGGCTTATCTTCGGGGTCGTGTAGTTGCAACGGAAACTACTGATTTGAGGAATAACATCTTAACATTGATAATAATATATTCAGCATAGAAGGAAAATTTCGTTGTTTGTATTTGTCCATTAGAATATTCATTTTTATTATATTTAGATATATTTTTTTTGAAAATATACCAATTTGTCGAAATCTTTTACAGTCGGTGACTAATCGACCAAAACAGCCAACTAGTCTAGGCATTGTCTCTTTTTATAAAAAAAAAAACCACAAGCACCATTTGGCTAATAACTAGGGAAATATACTTTTATCTTCCATAAGTTATAATATTAGTTAATGTTAACAAACTTGTACCAAGTGTTTAGGGTTCAATATAGGGTTTCTGCTCGAGCTTTCTCGAACTCGAGAAAACTCGAGAAATTTGGCTTCATTCGAGACGAGAAAAAAATGACCGGAGCTCGAGAATTCTCGAGTTCCGAATGTGAATTGCGCCAAGCGCGTCGTGCGTCTTTTTTTGTCGCGTAAACGCACAGTTGTCGACTGCCAACCATTTAAGTGATGGAGATGAAAATATTGTCGTGTAGAACGATGGCCAAAAGAAGCGGCACGATTCCTCGAAGCACTCTCCGTACTATATGCGATAGAGAATGCAGAGCGAGGCTACATCTCTACGCAGTGCCAAGGGGCCAAGCCGATCTGAAAAATGCTGGCAGCTTACAATTCGGGTTGCTCTCTATTGAATGCGATCTAGAGGGAGAAGCTGCTACTGGGGTGCCCCTGCCCAGAGATGAGAAAAGTCTATATTCCATATGAGGCCGAACCTGCGCCTTATAAAGTTGCAGGCGATGGGCCGTGGTGAAATACCATCTCGATCTATTGAGCACACCACACCAAGCTTCAAGGCTAATTTAGCCTTACCCTCTAGATAACCACGGAACTGGACTTCACTCTAAATGTCGACACCAAGGGTTCCGATAATAACTGAGGCATTTAGGGGAGTGTCCTCAAAAGGAGTTGATACGATAAATGGCATTTTCTTGGCGGTGAACGCGGAAACCTGTGTCTTGGTGGGGTTAAATTGGATCAAATTATGTCGACCCCATTCCGAAACTTTGTTTAAAGAAGCCTCAATTTCAGACACAAGATTGTTTCGAGTCTCAATGACATTTTCCCGAGAAATGTTGGCACGGCCGGTATAGACGACATCACCTGTGCTGTCATCCGCATAACAGTGAGTGCTGCTGATTTGTAGCATATCATTGATATGCAGAAGGAACAGTGTAGGCGAAAACACACAGCCTTAAGGGACACCAGCATTCACAGACATAGAATCTGAGCATTGTGCCAGACCCGATCGAAGGCCTTCGCTATGTCCAAACTAACCGCCAATGTTTCTCGATCGCCTGTGCCCAACGATGTGTCAGGTAGACAAGAAGATCACCACCGGACCGGCCCCTATGGAAACCGTACTGTCGGTCACTAAGCAGCTGGTGGTCCTCTGGGTACCGAAGGAGCTGGCTGTTGATAATAAACTCCATTATCTTTGAGAATAAGGAGGTTATGGCTATCAGCCTGTAGTTGGACGGATTCGAGCGATCACCTTTTTTAGGGATCGGGTGCACCAAAGCTGTCTTCCATGAGTTCGGGACTACGCCAGAAGAGTAGGAAAACCGAAAAAAGCGTGTTAAAACTGGAGCCAGCTCTGGAGCACACACCTTCAACACGATAGGAGGGATTCCATCGGGCCCACTCGACTATTAGTTTAGTGCTAAGTTTTGATTTTAGTTGTTTTGTTTAGAGTTTATCTATGTATCTGTTTTAGTATGTAAGAAGATTTTAATTTTTATTCCTTTCCTTTCTTAAATAAGAGGTACCAAATACTACAAAATTATCAGATAAAAAATTTTGATTTTCTAAATTAATTTTAATATATTCCAATGTTTTATATAAAAAGACTCGAGACCCGAGAAAACTCGAGAAATTGGGCTCGAGAATTCTCGAGAACTCGAGAAATAAAAAAGGTCGAGGTCGCGAAAAACCCTAGTTCAAAAGGAAAGAAGGAACCCTTATAGTATCATTCTTCATAACACTGAGTATCTGCACAGACATAACCAAGCAGCCAGGATCCTTCATCCAGAGATCGCTCAAAAATATCTCATATCTCGGGCGCAGTCAAGGGTGTTTTTGGTGGATGTCACTATTGCACATGATGAAAACCTTGTGCAAGCTAATGCCGACAAAAGGACGTGGTACCTTAACCTGGCACATGAGGTTACGGATATGTGGCAAGTGCAATCCACTGAAATCATTCCTGTAGTCCTGTCCGTCGATGGTTTCATTCCCGCAGACCAGGATCATAACCTTAGGCGGCTGGGACTTCGAGGCAGACTGATAATAGCGGCTATGCAAAAGACACTCCTCCTGGATAATGCCCGGATTGTCCAACGCTTTCTGTCCTCATCGCACTGACCTCCAGCCGACTGCGCTTCTGCTGGTGTAGACCTGCCACTTCGCCTAGCGCCAATTGGTCAGCGTAGCGAAAGCTCATATTAGACATAAAAATAGTCAAAAAGAAAGGAAGTAAAGGAAAAAATCACGCAATCACTGAATCCGAAAACTGCTTTATTTTGTAGTTGGTTAACTAACCGCGACCTTCGTATCGTATAAGAATAACAGTTTTCCAACTGCATACTTAAGTTTGTCTCTCAATCTTAAGTTTGTACGAAACCCACGACCCGCACTTGGCCGGTTGTTTTTAACTACAGTGCTACAATTATAGAATTATTGAGGTTTTACTGTAACAAAATAATCAAAAAAGCAAACTGTAAACAAATCTTATGACGAAAAAATTGTCAAAACAAACTAAGCAAAACTAATGGAGAAAATTAATGAATGTCACTGCCAAATAGTCGGCCGACGGTCGAAGAAAAATAAATAACCCATCACAATTTTTTATATATCGTATTTTGGTTGAGCCTAAATCGGTATATGAAAATTATGTATTCGAGGACTGCCTCGAAATTACTATAGCAGTATTTTTGCTACCTTTAGCAGTGTAGGTACACTTTTACAAAATTATTTTTAGTCTTTCTAATATGAAGCTGATACTTGTACATATTCACCTACTCTTTGACGAAATATTACAGAAGGGAGAATTGAGAAAAGTCGGGCTTAAAAATACTTTACTCGTAGCAATTTTCAAATTAAAGCCCTAGAAAACTCCGGACACTCCATATAGCCTACTACCTACCACTGCAGAAACACCAGCCTGTCCCCTCAGGTGCATGTATGTATATGTAATAAGTATTTACAATGTAATTTTTAATTTTTCACTCAAAAAAATCTTTTCATTCTGACTTACATAATATGGAACAGATTATGTGGTCGATTCAATTTGGAACTTTTAAGAACATTGTTTTCGTAGAGATATTTTTTTAATATTTATTCTTTAACCAATAAACTTTGCTGTTTAAATACGGTAAAAATAGTATCTGCACAGAAATAAAAGAAAATTTAGAGAAGGGAACATTCAAAAAAAAATCAAAATCATTTATTTCTTTGCGTAGACACATTACGCACTCTTCTAAACGTCTTATAAACGTCATATCATTTTGCTGGAGGAATATTCCAAATTTCATTATCATTAAAATAATCTACAGCTTAGTATCCTCTTGAACAAATACAGCGTTTTATATGTTTCTTAAATTTACATTCTGGTAGTTCACACACGAATTCGGAATTTTGTTATAAAAACGTACACATTGCCCCAAAAATGATTTTTTCACCATACTAAGCCTCCAGAAAGCTATGTCAAAATTATTTTTACTTCTCAAATTACGGTTATGTCTGTCACATTTTTGAAGAACAAGTTTAGATTTTTACGAACGTACATGATATGTACAATGATGATCGCATGTACAATGGGGAGTGCTCCGAGGAATTGTTCGGATTGATCCCTGCCGCCTCTTTTCGCCATCGTTCTACGCGACAATATATTCATCCCCATCACATAGATGGTTGGCAGTCCACAACTGTGCGTTTCACTAGAAACTTTCTGCCTCGCACAACCAAACTATGGAATGAATTGTCGCCTGCGGTATTTCCGGACCGATACGACATTCAAACCTTCAAGAAAAGAGCGTACTCCCATATCAAAGGCCGGCAACGCACTTGTGACTCCTCTGGTGTTGCGGGTGTCTATGGGCGGCGGTAATCGCTTACCATCAGGTGATCCGTCTGCTCGTTTGCCACCTATGCCATAAAAAAAAAAAAAAAAAAAAAAAAAATATTTTCGTATTAACTGACCGGCAACTGTTAGAATATTTATTTCTTTCTCGAAGTGATTCTCGGGATCGTAGTTGGTATTTATGTGTATAACTCGGACTGCCCTTTTTTGTAGAATGAAAATGGTTTCAATGTCTGCTTTGTGTCCCCACAGTAAAATTCCACAAGACATTATACTTTGAAAGCAACTGAAGTATACTAATCTAACAGTTGTTACATCCGTCAATTGCCTTATTTTCTTGACGGCGTAGGCAGCCGAGCTAAGCCTCCCCGCTAGAGTTGCAATACTCGTATGTGGGCCCCACTGAAACGAGCTATCTATTGTTATGCCGAGAAAAACTGTACTTGGAACCAAATCTAATTCGTTACCATTTGATATTACTTTATTATGAGTCTGTTTAACATTTGGCAAAGAAAACTTGATGCATTTTGTTTTTTTCGCATTTAATAATAGATAATTACTAGAAGTAAACCAGTCTAGTAACTTAGAGAGAGTGTTGTTAAAAAAATTGAGAAATTGAGAAAAGTCGGGCTTAACAATACTTTCCTCGTAGCAATTTTCAAATTAAAGCCCTAACAAACCCCGGACACTCCATACAGCCTACTATCTACCACTGCAGAAGCCTGTACCCTCAGGTGCATGTATGTAATATGTAATAAGTATTTACAATGTAATCTTTAAATTTTCACTCAAAAAAATTCTTTTCATTCTGACTTACATAATATGGAACAGATTTTGTGATCGATTAAACTTGGAACCTTTAAGAACATTGATGTCGTGGAATTTTTTTTTTGTATTTATTATTTAACCAATAAACTTTACTATTTAAAAACAGTAAAAATAGTATCTGCACAGAAATAAATACAGAGTGATAAAAAATGTCTCGCAATATTTCAACTGTGGCTCCTACTCATCAAACTGAACAACTTTACTTTCCCCAAGAAACTCATGGTCAAAAAGCAAAAAAATATTGACTTCCCATACAAAGTTCATAATCCAGCTGACGGATTTGCATAAAGAGTCCAAATATTTTTTTTGCTTTTTGAGTATAAGTTACTTGAGGAAACTTGTTCAGTTTGATAAATAGAAGCCACAGTTAAAAATTTAGATATTTCATATTAATATTTAAATACCTATTTAATATTGCCAGAAAATTTTTATCACTCTGTATAACATCTATCTTCAATTTAATTTGGCTGCTTGAGTCATAATAATATGACATACAATACAAAAGTGGGCAAGTGTTAATTTCTTATTTGTAATATTTTTATTTTTATTTTACTGAAGGATAGTTATAACTTGTCACATAAGTACTTTTCTTTCACATGCTTTTGTAAAGGCTACTTATTTTGTTGTGCGACATTTTAAATTAAATGAAGCATAAAGAATTTTTTGCCACCCACACACTGCCACTTTCACCCACCGATACCAAACTCTCTTACTTTCGAATGCACACCAAGGGCTATCTATTACGAGTGGTAAGCAGTTATTTGATTGTAGAGAAAAAGCTGGACATACCCACACATACTAGATTTTTATAATATATATTGATTTCACTTGCTTTTGTGAAGGCTACTCATTTTGATATGCGATATTGAAAATTAAATGAAAATCAAAGCTTATATTCGGAAGTCATATTTTGTTTATTTAGAATTCCATTCCGAGGATTTTATTAGTAGAAATAGCCAGCGCCGGCGCCGCAGCCGCAGCCGCAGTTGCCAGCGATGGACACGCTGCCGGCAGCCGGCACTTCGCCGATGAACTGCACGGCGCCGATGGCCGGCACCTGGCCCCCGACCACGGTGTATCCTTGCACTCCTAAATCACCAATGGCGGCTATTGTACCTTCGCCGATGCCTCCGTAAGCAGCCGCGTTTCCGTACCCGCAAGGCAGGCCGGTGCCCAAACCAGCGGCTCCCCAGCCCGCGCCTATGTTAGCGCCATAACCCGCACCCCAGCCAACGCCCAAGTTAGCACCGTAACCGCCACCCAAACCTATGCTGCCACAGCCGCACTGGCTGTACACATTCTGAAAATAAATTAATTCAAATTTAAAATATTTTAAAAAATTCAAATGAGGTTCTCGTAATATTCATTTGTTTGAATTAAAAAATAATTATTAATACGTCTCATAATTGTAATTATGTCTCTAGATAACCTACACTTAGTACGTTTGGTGAGTACTATACCTGGATCAGGCAAGCCTGAATGCAGAGCAATAGGAAACCGAA
Source organism: Coleophora deauratella (assembly GCA_958295455.1). Lineage (NCBI taxonomy): Eukaryota > Metazoa > Arthropoda > Insecta > Lepidoptera > Coleophoridae > Coleophora > Coleophora deauratella. The sequence goes on along the minus strand of OY282416.1, from coordinate 2,750,714 downwards.
GGTGTACATTTTTGTCTGTTTGTTTTGTTTGTTATATTCGATGGATAGTGGATCCCTGAATGATGATGAATTTGAAAATATTTGGCTTTTATATTTACACACAAAGTGATAACAGGTTGTGAAATAAGAATTTTTAAAGTTATCGTACTGTAACAATAACCTACAATAACATGGAAAAAGAAATGGCCTCGTAAGTAAATAGGCAAGTGATAAAGCACATAGGTACTGAAATGCTTTGCATCTATCTACCAATTAGTATTTTGTAAATTTTGACACTCCGAAAATATTTTAATATAAAAGTCAAATATTGCTCCAAGAAAATCATTCGTGTATCAGAACTCGAAGAAAGTAAAAATGGCTCAACTTTTCCTGGTTCTGTGCGCTTCGGCACTTTTAGTTCAGGTAAGATACTACCTATTATAAATTCGACAGTTTAGATGTCACACAAATTGGCCAAAAATAAAGTTTTTAAGCTGGATTAACACAGAATACATTTGGCTCATAAAATGACAATTGAAAAGTCAGTGCAGCCTGCAGACGAAGTCACGGGCAAAAGCTAAATTATAAAAGAGATGTATGTTCTTATTTTAAATGTGGCGTATTTTGTTTTGCTACCTAATATTTTTGTTACTCACAGGCTATTTCCTGCGCGTGCATTGGCAACGGACTTGGCAATGCTGGCATCTCCAATATTGGCTACTCGGGCTGTGGTAACGGACTTGGATACAGCTGGAATGCTGGAAATAACGCTGGCTGCGGACTGGGAGCAGCTGCCGGTCTATCATCTGCTGCTAGCGGTGGAGCTTTAGCTGTCTCCAGTGCTTCGCCCCTCGCTCCTTCTGGCCTCACTGTGGTCTCTGAGAACCAGTTATGTGGAAATTTAGCTGTATCAGGAGCGATGCCCTTCGTAAGCGCTGTCGCTCTTCAAGGCGAAGTGCCATCTGCTGGTTCTGCTGGAGTGCAGTACAGCTGCGGAAACGGCAACATCGGCATTGTGAGCGAGAACCTCGCTGCTGCTGGTAACGGCTACGGAGCTGGTCTTGGCTACGGTGCTGGTCTTGGCTACGAAACTGGACTTGGCCTTGGTGCTGGTATTGGCTACGGAGCTGGTCTTGGTGCTGGGTATGGCTATGGCTTAGCTTCTGTGTCGTGTGGTTGCAACGGAAACTACTGATTTGAGGAATAACATCTTAAAATTGATAATAATATATTCTGCATCGAAGGAAAATTTTGTTTTTTGTATTTGTCCTTTACAATATTCATTTTTATTATAATTAGATATATTTTTATTGAAAATGTACCAATTTATCGGAATTTTTTACAGTCGGCGACTAATCGACCAATACAGCCTACTATTCTAGGCATTGTCTCTTTTTATAAATTAAAAAAAAACACAAGCGCCATCGACATTTGGTTAATAACTTGGGAAATATAGTTTTATATTTTCTAAGTTATAATATTAGTAAATGTTAACAATCTTGAGCCAAGTTTTTAAGGTTCCATACCTCAAAAGGAAAGAAGGAACCCTTATAGTACCACTCATAATAATCCAGTTTTATATTCCGAAATAATAATAAAAAAACGGACAACTACGGGAATTTCAAAATGAAACACGGTAGGACGTATGTCGGTTGTGCCGTGAGCCAGGTGAAACAATGCGCCATATAATCTCCGTTTGTTCGATTCTTCGTAACACTGAGTATCTGCACAGACATACCTAATCAAGCAGTCAGGATCCTTCATCCAGAGATCGCTCAAAAATATCTCATATCTCGGGCGTCACAATTTTTTATATCTCGTATTTTGGTTGAGCCTAAATCGGTATATGAAAACTATGTATTAAAAGCCTGCCTCGAATTTACTATTGCAGTATTTTTGCTACCTTTAGCAGTGTAGGTACACTTTTACAAAATTATTTTTAGTCTATCTAATATGAAGCTGATACTTGTACATATTTACCTACTCTTTGAGGAAATATTAGAGACGGGAAAATTGAGAAAAATCGGGCTTAACAATACTTTCCTCGTAGCAATTTTCAAATTAAACCCCTAGCAAACCCCGGACACTCCATACAGCCTACTACCTACCACTGAAGAAACACCAGCCTTTCCCCTCAGGTACATGTATGTATTTGTAATAAGTATTTACAATGTTATCTTTAATTTTGCACTCAAAAAAAAAAATATTTTCATTCTGACTTACATAATATAGAACAGATTTTGTGATCGATTAAATTTGGAACCTTTAAGAACATTGATGTCGTGGAGATATTTTTTTATAGTATTGTATTTATTCTTTAACCAATAAACTTTACTGTTTAAAAACAGTAAAAATAGTATCTGCACAGAAATAAATACAGCGTGATAAAAAAATGTCTCGCAATATTTCAACTGTGGCTCCTACTTATCAAACTGAACAACTTTACTTTCCCCAAGAGACTCATCGTGGTCAAAAAGCAAAAAAAAAAAATTTACTTCCCATACAAAGTTCATAATCCAGCTGACGGATTTGTATGAAGAGTTCAAATATTTTTTTGCTTTTTGAGTATGAGTTTCTTGAGTTAACTTGTTCAGTTTGATGAATAGAAGCCACAGTTAAAAAAATTAGATATTTAAATACTGTAACACCCCGCACTTAGTTCCGCTACTCCACAATAGATGGCGCTGCTTCGAATTAGAACGCGCTAATGAAAGGATCTCATTGAAAATGTATACTCCTCGGATATTTTATGTTTAGCTAGCTAGGTTCGCTAAAGGGTGCATGCATCTGACCTCTTCGTCTTCTCGGGACTTGAGTGTTGGAACTTGTACCTTAACCCGCGTACTTACGTTGTTGACTGCATCGGCTGCTCGCGTCTTCGGAACGAGTTTGCTGGACTTTCTTCAGCGCTAAGCCGCTTTAAGTTACTATCATATCATTGTAAAGTTATCTTTAAAGCAAGTAATATAATATACTGCACTCCGGTAAACCCACTGAACTCTGCAGTTTCATTTTGTCGCCTAACTCGACTAGTACCTCTTACATTCTGGCGACCAACGGGCAGCCCAACGAACCCAAATTCCTCGTAACGAAGTCAGGTCGAGTTACGACATACGTTAAAAAACGTCGACAATCAAAGATGGCAGTATCTCAATCGTCGGTTAACCTATCGAATGAGCAGTTTCAGTTGCTGCTGGCGCGGATTGAGATGACTAAGAGTGGCTCATTCGCTAACTGCAACGCTTCGTTTGATGGATCGAAGAACAGTGAAGCCGTGGAGACCTTCTTGTCTGCGGCCAGTACCTATAAGAAGATAGAGAGAATATCCGATCAAGACGCATTGGATGGTTTACCATTGCTATTGAAGGCCGATGCTGCTAAATGGTGGCAAGGACTGAAGCAAAATGGCAACACCTGGAGCGAGTTTGAAGAACGGTTGCGTCATGCATTTGCTCCGAAGAAGCCTGCTTACCTCATATATAATGAAATTATGACAACAAAACAAGAACCTCTTACACCAACAGAGAGCTTCATCGCCAATAAACGTATGTTGTTCAGTCAACTACCAGGTCCTGAACATAGCGAGGTCCAACAGCTGGATATGATATTTTCGTTGTTAAGCATTGATATCAGAGAGAGGATTCCTCGCTCGGCGGTCGAAAACTTTGATCAGTTGCTAGAAGCAGCTCGTGGAGTAGAACAAATCATAAAAGACAAAAGTAACTTAGCTCCTGCACCTTCACATGCCGCTACTCCTGCAACATCTGAACGACGTGTCACTAAAATCAAAGCAAAGTGCAAATTTTGTCATTTTATTGGACACACAGCTGAAGACTGCAGGAAACTGAAGAAAAAGATAAGCGAGACAGATCTACCTTCAGCCCCTGCTCAGATGGGTCCCAGTCATTCTCAAGCTACCCAAGCACCTTCGCCTTCAACTCCTAAATTTTCCTGTTATGGATGTGGCGCACCCGGTGTTGTGAGATCAAACTGCTTAACATGTTCAGGTCAGAAGAAACCTGTGCCTCAAACTAAGGATGTTGGATTCTGCTCCATCAACGTTCACACTGACGCTAGAGCCAGACCAGTTGTGTACATTGAAGTTGATGACATTATGGGTGTAGCTTACGTGGATACATGCGCAAAGTCAAGTATAGCATCATACACCTTGTACAAGCAGTTATTAAAGAAAGGCTACACATTTCGACCTGAAATAGTGTCGATGACCCTTGCCGATGGAATCACAAAGAGGCAGCGAGTTTTAACTACTGTAGCCGCTGTAAAACTCTGCGGACGTTCTATTATCACAAATTTTGTCGTGTTGCCTGACTCTAAGGAAAACCGCACACTCCTTGGCATAGGATTTATTCAAGACGCTAAGATGATCCTGAATCTCCCACAATTTACGTGGAAATTCCTAGATCATGATGAAGAGTATGAGCTATTTGATGAAGATTTTGCCACGTTTCGCGATGATGACAATGACGTCAATATGGACATTGCAGCTGCAAGTGCGAATTCTACTACAATACCAATGGTAACTGAAAGAGCTAAGACAATGTACTCACACAGCTTGTCAAGGGAACCTTCTATAGCAAGTCTACCAGGTGAACATCTACAAACTGTAGATACGGCTGAAAGCAGTCAATCTGAATCACAGGGACCTGCAAAAAGAAACAAGATCATATTCGATGGATACTCACCTCGACATGTGGATTTCATTATGCACGATGCTAAGAAAATGATTCGTGAAACTGAAGTTTCACTCTCACCACACTCGAAAAAGCTTTTCCCAGATGTGCGCATCAATTCCGTCGATATAACTATCGAAAAGTTTACCATAGAAGAACAACAGGAACTGGACGCTTTGCTAGAAGACTACAGGGATATATTTGAGAATCATGGAAGGCCTACTCAGTTAACAGAACATCGCATCAATACAAAAGACCATGAACCGATTTCTGTGCCGCCTTATAGATTATCCCCTAATCGAAAGGAAATATTGAGAAAGGAAATAGAAAAGATGCTACAAGATGGTATCATTGAACCCTGTATGTCTCCATGGGCAGCTCCTGTGGTCCTCGTGCCGAAGCCGAATGGTGATTTTAGGGTATGTATAGATTATCGGCGGCTTAACGCGATAACTACCCCCGACACATACCCGATACCACGAATCGATGATCTATTGCATGCTGCAAAGCCCACACCCTTTATGAGCACCCTTGATTTGAAAGCTGGCTATTGGCAAATTATGGTTCAAGAAGATGATCAAGACAAGACAAGCTTCATAACGCCGTTCGGAATCTATAAATTCAAGAGGATGCCTTTTGGCCTGAGAAATGCTCCAGCAACATTCCAAAGGATGATAGATAGAGTTCGAGTCAACTTAGAACATGTGAAGCTCCTTGCATACCTGGATGACTTGATAATATTCTCGACATCCTTTGAAAGCCATATCTCCAATCTGAAAGATGTCTTTGAGAAACTAAGAGAGTACAACCTCATTGTAAACCGTGATAAATGTCGCTTCTGTTGCCAGACTATCAAATATCTGGGACACTTGATAACTCCAAACGGACTGCAGACTGATCCAGAAAAAACAAAGGCTATAACAGAACTACCTACGCCTAAAAACCTGAAACACCTTGTATCTTTCTTACAGATGTGTTCGTGGTATCGGCGCTTTATCGAAAATTTTGCCAAAATTGCTGAACCACTAACTCGTTTAACTAAAAAGAATGCTGTTTGGGTCTGGTGTGAAGAACAAGATTCAGCCTACAAAGAGTTAAAGCAACGGTTAACCACGGCACCTATCCTACGTCAAGCCAATGACAGAGAACCATATAAGCTAAGAACAGATGCAAGCAATTATGCCTTGGGAGCTGTTTTACTGCAGGGGGAGGGGAAAGATGAACATCCTATCGAGTATGCCAGTCGTCTCCTTATTGCAGCTGAGCGAAACTACTCGACAACTGAAAGAGAGGCTCTAGCTGTGGTATGGTCTCTCGGAAAGTTTCGAGGGTACGTTGAAGGACTTCCTGTCACTGTCATCACAGATCACCAAGCCCTCAAATGGCTTATGAGTCTTAAATCACCCACTGGACGATTGGCCAGGTGGGCCTTACAGTTACAGGCCAGCGACATAACCATATGTTACATGCCAGGCAAAACAAATGTGATAGCTGATGCCCTATCAAGGCCTTCCTGCAATGAAGAATCTACCGTACACTGTAATATCTGCATGGTAACCACAGATATGCCTGTTAAGAGTCCTGCTGATATAAGGAAAGAGCAAATGAAAGACAAGTACATAAAACAGATAGTTGAGTGCCTAGAAGAGGCTAGAAAGACTGAAGATGCTGTATATTGGAGTGGTAAAGGATATCTGATGAACAATGGTTTATTGTACAGACATATACAGGATGCAGATACAGATGAAGCTCAACTCGTAGTCCCAGAACAAGAATGGGCAAATGTGCTAGATGCTTACCACAACGATCCCTTAGCTGGACATTATGGCGCTGATAAAACCTATAAAAGAATTGCAAAGCGCTACCACTGGAAGGGAATGCGTAAATACATCGAGAGTTATGTACGCAGCTGTTTGGAATGCCAACGCTACAAGCCATCTAATACAAAACCTACTGGCTTAGTTCAAACGACGCCAATGAACCAAAGATTTGAGACTATTGCATTCGACTTATTTGGACCGCTTCCTAAAACACCTGAAGGTTACTGTTGGATCTTCATAGTAGAAGACGTTGCATCTCGCTGGGTTGAACTGTTTGCATTGCAGAGTGCTACAGCTAAGAATTGTGCTAAAACCCTTATAGATGAAGTATTTCTTCGATATGGTGTACCAAGACGAGTTATAAGTGATAACGGTACTCAATTTGTCAGTGCCATCATGCAGCAAGTTATGTACTGTCTAAAGATAAAGCACAGCTTCATACCGGTCTACCATCCGGAGTCGAACCCAGTCGAACGTCGAAACAGAGATATGAAGACTCAGTTGGCAATTCATGTCCAAAATAAGCCACATGAAGGATGGGCAGAACAACTTTCAGCGATAAGATTTGCAATGAACACTGCTCCATGTTCATCGACTGACTTCACACCTGCGTATCTGACTTTTGGAAGAGAATTACGAAGACCGTTCGATAATGAAGTAGATTTTAGACAGATTATTATATCAGATAATTTCATACCTGAGATTACACCAAAGCTGATACAGTTAGTAGATAGCCTGATATTGGCTAAAGAAACACAGGAGATGAAGGAAGAAAAGCGGAAGGAAATAGTCGACAAACACAGGCAAAGGTGTCCATCTTATGCACCAGGGGACCTGGTTCTAATCACATCGCATCCTCTGAGTAGAGCTGAACAAGGTATAAGTGCAAAGTTAGCACCGCGCAGAGATGGACCTTATCTGGTTATAGAGCAGTATGGGCCAGCTTCGTTTAAAGTCGCAAATCCCTCCACACCAGCAAACATTATGGGCGTTTACCACAGTTCTGCGATGGTGCCCTACCGAGGAAAAGGTGAACTTCCTGTTCCTGTACAACCACTGCGAAGAAGAGGACGTCCAAAGAAACAGAATCCAGTGAATGTAAATTTGGAGGAGAAACCTGTGAAAAGAGGTCGTGGGAGGCCCAAAAAGATCAAAGGAACAAAGCAAATTGCTGTCTCTCTCATCGGGACGATCTCGGAGACAGAGGGGGAGCATGTAACACCCCGCACTTAGTTCCGCTACTCCACAATAGATGGCGCTGCTTCGAATTAGAACGCGCTAATGAAAGGATCTCATTGAAAATGTATACTCCTCGGATATTTTATGTTTAGCTAACTAGGTTCGCTAAAGGGTGCATGCATCTGACCTCTTCGTCTTCTCGGGACTTGAGTGTTGGAACTTGTACCTTAACCCGCGTACTTACGTTGTTGACTGCATCGGCTGCTCGCGTCTTCGGAACGAGTTTGCTGGACTTTCTTCAGCGCTAAGCCGCTTTAAGTTACTATCATATCATTGTAAAGTTATCTTTAAAGCAAGTAATATAATATACTGCACTCCGGTAAACCCACTGAACTCTGCAGTTTCATTTTGTCGCCTAACTCGACTAGTACCTCTTACAATACCTATTTAATATTGCCAGACAATTTTTATCACTTTGTATAAAATCTATCTTTAATTTGATTTGGCTGCTTGGGTCATAATAATATGACCTAAAATACAAAAGGGAGCAAGTATTTATTTGTTATTTGTAATATTTATATTTTTATTTTACTGAAGGATAGTTATAATTTGTCACATTAGTACTTTTATTTAACTTGCTTTTGTACTCATTTTGTTGTGCAATATTTTAAATTAAATGAAAAACAAAGCTTATATTCGGAAGTAATATTTTGTTTATTTAGAATTCCATTCCAAGGATTTTATTAGTAGACGTAGCCAGCGCCGGCGCCGCAGCCGCAGCGCAGTTGCCAGCGATGGACACGCTGCCGGCAGCCGGCACTTCGCCGATGAACTGCACGGCGCCGATGGCCGGCACCTGGCCCCCGACCACGGTGTATCCTTGCACTCCTAAATCGCCAATGGCGGCTATTGTACCTTCGCCGATGCCTCCGTAAGCAGCCGCATTTCCGTACCCGCAAGGCAGGCCGGTGCCCAAACCAGCGGCGCCCCAGCCCGCGCCTATGTTAGCACCGTAACCCGCAAGTAAGCCAGCGCCCAGGTTAGCGCCGTAAACGCCACTCAAACCTGTGCTGCCACAGCCACACTGGCTGTACACATTCTGGAAATAAATTAATTCAAATTTAAAAAATAAAAAAATAACGAACGAGGGTTTCGTGATATTCATTTGTTTGAATAAAAAAATATTATTTATACGTTTTATAATTATAATTATGCCTCTAGATGACCTATACTTAGTACATTTGGTGAGTACCATACCTGGATCAGGCATGCCTGAATGCAGAGCAGTAGGAAACCGAAGGTGTACATTTTTGCCTATATTCGATGAATAGTGGATCTCTGAATGATGATTAATTTGAAAATATTTGGCTTTTATATTTACACACAAAGTGATAACAGGTTGTGAAATAAGAATTTTTAAAGTTGTACTGAAATGCTTTGCATCTATCTACCAATTAGTATTTTGTAATTTTTGACACACTGAAAATATTTTACTATAAAAGTCAAAGATTGCTCCAAGAACATCATTCGTGTATCAGAACTCGAAGAAAGTAAAAATGGCTCAACTTTACCTGGTTCTGTGCGCTTCGGCACTTTTAGTTCTGGTAAGATACTACCTATTATAAATGCGACAGTTTGGATTTCACACAAATTGGCCACAAACATCGACGTAGAAACAAATCGATGGTGGAAATGTCAAAGGGCTTAAGGGACATTTTCTCGAAAATCACTTTTTAATTTAGTTCTTATCTATTTTTCAAGCTCTATCGATTGGTATATTTAAATTTTCTCTGTGCCAAAAATTTAGCTAGATATCGAATTTTGAAAATGTGTTTCTTTTTTCATTTTTGGTATTATGAGCCACGTACGAGACTAAAAATTGACGTAACGTCAAAAGCCTTTATGTATAATGCTTAAAGGTAATTTCGAAACTAACATGGTAGTTACAATCTATATTCACATATTTCGGAGTCGTACTCATTGGGCTTATTGGACACGTAGTTAGTTACATGGGACATACTACTTACGTGTTTTAATTTATTTTTAGACACATCCCTTACTGTTAGCGACCGACCTATACATTTGTAAATATAATTTGTAAGCTCTAAATTTTATGAGTTTTTTATTTTAATACGAGGTTAGACCTCACATATTGTTTGTTTGCTATTATTGTATCGTTTTAATGTTTTGTTTCTATTTTCTAATGTTTACCGTGTTGTTTCTATGTTATAAAATGTGTAATATGTTGTCTCTGTTCAATAAAGTACCGCCCGTCAGTAGGTTACCCACCAATTGCGAGCCTAAAAACTTACATATAAAAACGGCCCTCAGCCATGCTCGCTCTCTGCGATCTCAGCGATTGTCTCTCACTGTGGCGGCGGCATTAACTTCAAATCTGGGAGTTTTATTTCTACAGTCCATCACAGTGTCTGGTCCATCGAGTGCCGGATATGAAGAAAGAAGAACCAGTTACGAAGAAAGAAGATTCATTATCGAAGAAAAGAAGCCTCATTAGCGAAGAAAGAAGTCAATTATAGAAGAGAGAAGATTCATTATCGAAGAAAAGAAGCTTCATTATCGAAAGAAGGTCGAAGATCCTTATAGAAGAAAGAAGCTACTTATAGAAGATTCTCAAGTAAGAAAAAAGAAGATAGCTGACTTCAAGATCGCAAAGGAGGCGCCGTCGTCCAGAGCTGAGCATCATTGTCGGTTCTACACCGTCGCCGAGAGGTCAACTCCGTGGGGAAGAAGAGGACATCCGATTCGTCTCAATTCGTCTTACCCAGTTTCTAACAATCTTAGTTTCAACCTGGTTGGTACTTAGGCTCTTGAGCGAGCCACCTAACGGTGCCAACCCGGTCGCTGCGAGAGTGACTCCCATAGTCTTTTTCGAGGCTTAGTACGTGGTGGGCAGCCTTTCTCAAGGCTGTTTCTTCATCGCACCGCGCCGTGCAGAAGAGCCGGTCCGGTTGCAGAGAGATGAAGACGAGGTCGCAAAGGGGAGAAAGCGAGGAAACTGAAGAGTCGGGTAGAGGGAACGTAGCGAGCGGAACGGAAACGAGCACCGAAACTGGCACTGATACGGGCACGGAAACTGGTACGGAGACCAGCTCCGAGGCCACTCTTTCGGGCACAGATTCAACCGCCACTGAGAAGTCGACCGCGACGAACAAAACAACGATGAGCAAGACGAGCAAAAGCGGCGCCAAGGCACAGCCACCGAGAGAGGGAGACGCACCTATACGAGAGAAAGAGACAGGTGCGAAAGATGCGGAAGCAACTAGGAAGCTCACTTCAGTGAAGCCACCAAGCAAGTCGAGAGGGGCCAAGTCACAAGCGGGGCGCCGCAGGGCCGAACTACAAGCCCAACTGGAGCTAGAAAAGCTCAATTTGGAGAAGGCGCGCGCCACTGCCGACTGCGCTCGACTGCGTTTGGAGCTGCTGCAGATCGATGACACCGACGCCGAGAGCAGTGACGAAGAGGTTATCGTCACTGAGCGCGTACACCAGTGGGTCGGACAGCATGCAGCTATTGCTACTAAGGTGGAGGCAACATAGCCGCGGCCGGCGGCATGGGAGAAGCATAAGGAGAGCGCGCCCCAACCGGTCGAGAACGAATCAAATGGATAGCATTCCGCGCCACTTACCGGGACACGGAGACGTACTTCAGCGCCGTGGAGAACGTGGTGAGACTGCGGCGCGCGGTTCAAGGCAGAGCAAGGGACGCCGTCAAAGCGATGCTCTACACAGCCAGCAACCCAGATGAGATCCTCACCGCGCTAGAAAGAAGATTTGGCCGCCCTTCCTACATGATAAAGAACGAGATGGCAAACATCGAGCGACTACGACCGATGACTGAAGATGCGAGAGACATCGGTTCGCTGGTGTAGTGGCCAACACGGTAGCCACGGTCGTACAGATGCAGATACCAAACTTCCTGCACTCGAGCAATTTATCGGAGAAAATCATCGAGAAAATGAGCGCCATCATTTGCTTCAGGTGGTTTGACTACAGGGCCGCGAACGAAGACCAGCCGATAACATTTTTGATCAAAATCGCCGACCAATTCGAAGCTTACGATACGACGCGCGTAAAACGAGAGTCGAATGGTAGCGAAACTAGGAAGACACGCCGGGTAAACGCAACGGCAGAGATGATAGCAAGTTGCGATTCCGACGATGATAGCGGTACTACGAGCGACGAAGACGAAGCATGTGAGAAAGAGATGCAACATGTCATCGCTATGCATCGTCAGAAAGAGACGGAAGATGACGTCTGCCCCGCGTGCGAAAAAGACCACCAACTGAAGAGCTGCGCGATATTCTCTAACGCTGATGTGGAAAAGAGATGGGAGATCGTTAGAAAAACTCGCGTATGCTTTCGCTGTTTACGAAATGCAAGGCACAGAAGTTTCAATTGTAAGGCCAAACCTTGTGCCAAATGTAAGCGTGGGCATCACGTGTTACTGCGTGGCGAAACGGCAACTGGGAAACAGGAAAAAGAACCTGAAAACAAAGAAAAGAATATAGCTTCGATCAACACATTGGTAGCCACGACAGCCTACCTGAAGATCGCCCCAGTAGAAATATCTGGACCAAAGGGAACAAAGAAACTCCTCGCTCTACTCGACGAGGGCTCCACCGTTACGCTTATTGAGAAGAGCGTAGCCGATGACATCGGTGCGAGAGGCCCTAGAGAGGTATTGGATATCGAGGGAGTAGGAGGCCATCTAATGAAGGATGCATCTTCCCGACGGCTCGAGTTGAAGATAAGAGGACTCTACTGCCGCGAGTATGAAGACATGACCGCGTCCACCATAGAAAAACTGAATCTGGCACCACAAATCGTCATACAGAAGGACTTAGAAGACTGTCCGCACCTAGAAGACGTGCCATACGAACTCACGTACGAATCTGCGAAGCCGTCACTGCTGATAGAGCAAAACAACTGGCACCTGATCGTGTCCCGAGACGTACGCAGCGGAAGCGTGTCTCGACCTGTCGCCTCTCTAACGAGCCTGGGATGGGTGCTACACGGATGCCGATCCAACATATCGAAGCCAGTACAGCCGGTGCACGTGATCAACCACCTCACTTTTGTTCCGGATATTATTATTATTTAAAAACCTAATAACATTTACACATACACCCGAAAAATATTATCTTCCGTTCGGCAGTATGGCTTTTACACTTAAAAATTTAAACAAAAGCGACTCCACTCTTTTGTTTTATGACTATGTTCTTGTCGCGTACTGACCCATGTCTCTTGCTGGCGCACGTGAAAGAAAAGAATAGGAATACTCCTTAATAATTTACGTAATTTATTGAAATTTCAGTGCTTTTCTACTCTTTTATGCACATTTTCGCGTGTTATCTTTTATAAATAAAATCAACTTACCGGTGGTAGGTCACACCATCTTTTTTTAGGGTCGTTCGAGTGTTATTTCGACATTTTTTCACGACACACTTCGGCATCCTTACTGCTTTACGCTCAAAACACGACTAAGGTAAAAAGTGTGCGCACATCGTATTTGAGCACACTTTTGCTGTGCCGTTTACAGCGCGCTGATGCAAAGTCCATGTGTACAAAATGTCGTTGTAAAAAACATTGTTTTATAAATCATTAAAATACCCTGAATCCCCAAATCCACCTAATAAACAAAATATAGTCACAGGTGCTAGCCCTGTCACCAAAAATAATTGGAACATTCAAACCCATTTACGGCGTAAAGGATACATTTCTGTATTTAGAATGAAGTTGTCGTCCTTTAAGCCCTATCGATAAGTATATTGCAGTCTTTTAAGTCCTAGTTACTTTTTCACTTCTTTTCTTTTTTCGTTTTAAGGGACAACATCATGAAAATACAGTTTCTTAAAGGACACTATCTCGCAAATTATGCTAGTTAGGTTAAATTAAATACTTGGATACAGTTCAGCTCCAAAAAATAAATATTTATGTCCTTTAAACCAAGTCGATAGCTTTAAAAGTATAAAAGTTATGTAATTTTTTCTATAAAAATTTTGTTTTTCCCCGCCTATAAAATGAGGATTTGTCCCTTAAGCCCTTTGACATTTCCACCATCGAAATGGACTTCGGGTAAGCGCTCAAAAGTGTCCGAACCAAAAGAGTAGTAAAACGCAAAAAGAGTTGTAATTTCGCGCCAATCTTCATTTGGTCGGCCGGCTGACTGCACGTCCAAAATGGCGTATTGCGTCGTGAAAAGTTGTAAAAACCTTTCAAGTAAAGTGAAAAACCAGGATGGAGTATCATATTTCCGGTAAGTAAACTCTTGCTTTATCATTTTAAAGTATTGTTTTGCTAAGAAACACAGTAGTTTATTTTAATTTGAATTACGCATTTAGTTTGATTTCCATGAGCGAACAATCGAACATCACAACTTTGGATCAAAAATTTTATAGAGTCGCTTTTAAGTATAAAGTTTTTTATTAAAATATTTTGTTACTTTTTTCTATTGTTTTTATTACATGAAATATTTTATTTATTATAGCTTTCCCCAAGATCCCATACGTTGTGCACAATGGAAAAACATTATAGCTGAATCGAGACGAGAGGAATACTTTGTTCCGAAAAAAATCCACTTTGTTTGCTCGAATCATTTTAACCGTGTATAATTCATATTTATTCGTGTTTCTGTGTTTGTTATAAAAAAATAAACAAGATTCTGCAAAAATAAAAATAATTATAAAACAGCCAACCAAAAAAACATTATAAGTGAAAGCTTCTCCATTACTTCTCCGTCTTCACTGAGCAGCTGCGTAAGGTGAAGTACATTCTAGTCGAAGCTTCGTATGGTGATAAATTGTTGCAAACAAAAATCAATCGTAATGCAATGACACACGATATAAATTCAAATGTGTTGTTTCTATGCATATAACTACGTGTGTATAGGTTAACTGCGGACGGTTTTTTCGTGAATTATGTACTAGACTCGTCGTCCATTTGTTTCTACGTCGATGGCCACAAATAAGTTTTTAAGCTGGATTAACACATATAATACTTTTGGCTCATAAAATGACAATTCAGAAGTCAATGCAGACTTCAGACGAAGTCGCGGGCAAAAGCTCAATTATAAAATTGATGTATGCTCATATTGTAAATTTGGCGGATTTTGTTTTGCTACATAATATTTTTGTTACTCACAGGCTATTTCCTGCGCATGCATTGGCAATGAACTTAGCAATGCTGGCATCCTAAATATTGGCTACTCGGACTATGGTAACGGCCTTGGATACAGCTGGAATGCTGGAAACAACGCTGGCTGCGGACTGGGAGCAACTGCCGGTCTATGTTCTGCCGCTAGCGGTGGAGCTTTAGCTGTCTCCAGTGCTTCGCCCCTCGCTCCTTCTGGCCTCACTGTGGTCTCTGAGAACCAGTTATGTGGTAATTTAGCTGTGTCAGGAGCGTTGCCGTTCGTGAGCGCTGTGGCTCTTCAAGGCGAAGTGCCGTCAGCTGGTTCTGCTGGAGTGCAGTACAGCTGCGGAAACGGCAACATCGGCATTGTCAGCGAGAACCTCGCTGCTGCTGGTAACGGCTACGGTGCTGGTCTTGGCTACGGTGCTGGTCTTGGCTACAGTACTGGACTTGGCCTTGGTGTTGGTATTGGCTACGGAGCTGGTCTTGGTGCCGGGTATGGCTATGGCTTAGCTTCTGGGTCGTGTGGTTGCAACGGAAACTACTGATTTGAGGAATAACGTCTTAAGATTGATAATAATATATTCAGCATAGAAGGAAAATTTCGTTGTTTGTATTTGTCCTTTAGAATATACATTTTTATTATATTTAGGTAGGTATATTTTTATTGAAAATGTACCAATTTGTCGAAATCTTTTACAGTTGGTGACTAATCAACCAAAACAGCCGACTAGTCTAGGCATTCTCTTTTTATAAAAAAAAAATCACAAGCACCATTTGGCTAATAACTTGGGAAATATAGTTTTATCTTTCCTAAGTTATAATATTAGTCAATGTTAACAATCTTGTGCCAAGTTTTTTAGGCTCAATACCTCAAAAGGAAAGAAGAAACCCTTATAGGATCACTCATAATAATTCAGTTTTATATACCGAAATAATAATAAAAAAACAAACAACTACGCGAGGTTCATACTGACATACGGTAGGACGTATGTCGGTTTTGCCGTGAGGTAGGTGAAACAATGCGCCATATAACCTCCGGTTGTTCGATTATTCGTAACACTGAGTACCTGCACAGACATAATCAAGCAGCCAGGATCCTCATCCAGAGATCGCTCTAAAATATCTCATATCTCGGGCGCAGTCAAGGGTGTTTTTGGTGGATATCACTATTCCACACGATGAAAACCTTGTGCAAGCTGATGCCGACAAAAGGACGTGGTACTTTAACCTGGCACATGAGGTTACGGATATGAGGCAAGTGCAATCCACTGAAATCATTCCTATAGTCCTGTCCGTCGATGGTTTCATTCCCGCAGACCAGGATCATAACCTTAGATGGCTGGGACTTCGAGGCAGACTGATAATAGCGGCTATGCAAAAAACAGTCCTCCTGGATATTCCCCAGAATATCCAACGCTTTCCTCTCCTCATCGCACGACTGCGCTTCTTCTGGTGTAGTCCTACCACTTCGCCTAGCGCCAATTGTGTAGCGTAGCGAAAGCTCATATTAGACATAAAATAGTCAAAAAGAAAGGAAGTAAAGTAAAAAATCAGGCAATCACTGAATCCGAAAACTGCTTTATTTTGTAGTTGGTTAACTAACCGCGGCCTTCGTATCATATAAGAATAACAGTTTTCCAACTGCATACTTAAGTTTGTCTCTCAATCTTAAGTTTGTACGAAACCCATGACCCGCACTTGGCCGGTTGTTTTTACTACAGTGCTACAATTATAGAATTATTGAGGTTTTACTGTAACAAAATAATCAAAAAAGCAAACTGTAAACAAATCTTATGACGAGAAAATTGTCAAAACAAACTAAGCAAAACTAAAGGAGAAAATTAATGAATGTCACTGCCAAATAGTCACTGAAAAATAACCCATCACAATTTTTTATATATCGTTTTTTGGATGAGCCTAAATCGGTATATGAAAAATATGTATTCGACGCCTGTCTCGAATTTACTATAGCAGTATTTTTGCTACCTTCAGTAGTGTAGGTACACTTTTAGAAAATTATTTTTAGTCTATCTAATATGAAGCTGATACTTGTACATATTTACCTACTCTTTGAGGAAATATTAGAGAAGGGAAAATTGAGAAAAGTCGGGATTAACAATACTTTCCTCGTAGCAATTTTCAAATTAAAGCCCTAGCAAACCCCGGACACTCCATACAGCCTACTTTCTACCACTGAAGAAACACCAGCCTGTCCCCTCAGGTGCATGTATGTATATGTAATAAGTATTTACATTGTAATCTTTAATTTTGCACTCAAAAAAAAAACTTTTCATTTTGGCTTACATAATATAGAACAGATTTTATGATCGATTAAATTTGGAACCTTTAAGAACATTGATGTCGTGGAGATATTTTTTTATAGTATTTATTCTTTAACCATTAAACTTTACTGTTTAAAAACAGTAAAAATAGTTGAGTTAACTTGTTCAGTTTGATGAATAGAAGCCACAGTTAAAAATTTTAGACATTTAATGTTAATATTTAAATACCTATTTAATATTGCACGACAATTTTTATCATTCTGTATAACATCTATCTTTAATTTGATTTGGCTGCTTGGGTCATAATAATATGACCTACAATACAAAATGGGGCAAGTATTTATTAGTTATTTGTAATATTTATATTTTTATTTTACTGAAGGATAGTTATAACTTGTCACATTAGTACTTTTATTTCACTTGATTTTGTAAAGGCTACTCATTTTGTTGTGCGATATTTTAAATTAAATGAAAAACAAAGCTTATATTCGGAAGTAATATTTTGTTTATTTAGAATTCAATTCCAAGGATTTTATTAGTAGACATAGCCAGCACCGGCTCCGCAACCGCATCCGCAGTTGCCAGCGATGGACACGCTGCCGGCAGCCGGCACTTCGCCAATGAACTGCACGGCACCTATGGCCGGCACCTGGCCCCCGACCACGGTGTATCCTTGCACGCCTAAATCACCAATGGCGGCTATTGTACCTTCGCCGATGCCTCCGTAAGCAGCCGCGTTTCCGTACCCGCAAGGCAGGGCAGAGCCCAAACCAGCGGCGCCCCAGCCCGCGCCTATGTTAGCGCCGTAGCCCGCACGCCAACCCGCGCCCAAGTTAGCGCCGTAACCGCCACCCAAACCTATGCTGCCACAGCCGCACTGGCTGTACACATTCTGAAAATAAATTAATTCAAATTTAAAATATTGTTTGGGATTCAGATGAGGTTTTCGTAATATCCATTTGTTGGAAGAAAGAAATAATTAAATTATCCGTATATAGTAGAGAGGCCAATTGGAAAAACGGCAATTTTCGTAGGACCGAGCAGTATTATAGCGACAACTGGTACGGTTGAAATCAGCGTGGTCTACTGATTATCAAACCACTTGTTGTCGCTTTCTAAAGTGGTGGAGTGAGTATCTATGACGTAATCAAGATGGCGGCTGAACGGGTTGGTTTTTCAATATTTTCTCGAGAACCACTTAGTTTTATCCTATGTGTGTGGTATCATTTGAAAGCTATTGAAAAGACCTACAAATAACATGCATACACAATAAGTGTATGCATGTTATTTGTAGGTCTTTTCAATAGCTTTCAAATGAGTCTTAAATATTCAATTTACGGAGCTACATTGAAAAAACTGACTTTTTTCGATAAGACTGTGTGTTAATTCTTAATATAAGTCGAAAAGTAAGGGGTTTATCAAAAATTTGGTTTTTATCTTTTTTGTAGAACGGTTCCTAAGAAATTTAAAAATGTACATTTTAAAGTTATACAATAAGTATTTTTGAACCAAGAGCCAATAACAAGACGGAAGTCGTAAAAACAAAATACGAAGTTGGCAAGCTTTGTTTAGCTATAACTATACTATGTCTGTGGTATCACTTAAAAGCTACTAAAACCTTCTGGTTTAGTACGGATTGCATGGTCACACCGATCAAGTAGGTTAACTGACCATATTCAAGGTCATAGCCTGCAAAATTCAATATTTTTTTCAAAATTCAAAATGTTTTTTATTTAAGTAGATGTTTTGCACATACTTTGCATGGGTTTGTAGCATAGTAGTGGCATTTATCTCGGGCGTTTCCGTGAATCGCAAAGCACGTTTGGGCGTTTATCACAAAATTTTAACTATTCTATTCTATTTTACCACTGTCGGATTTTATTGATTATTGAAAAAAAATATATCCAGTTACTACAAACAAGCCGTCAATTACTGTATTATACGGGTATACTTTGTTAAAAAAGGCAGATTTGTATTTATACATTAAGAAAAACTATCAGTTATTTTTTTAATTTCTAACACTGAACAAACGGGATGTTCCGCTGTCTTGCATTTACAAGAAATTAATTCAAAATTTTTAAGAGTGATAGGCTCTTGCAACTATGTAATCGGACGTAGTTGCCTATCTTATAACTTCCAGCCATTATCAGTGGGTTTAGGTAAATTCTGGATTGGCAAATCAGCGGTATGCAACAAAATGCTTGGTAATTTGCCCTTTTAAGGTGTAGCTCCAGAACATGTTTCGATGGTAACAGTTTCTCAAGCGCTTTAACTTGCTGGAACATAGATGCCCTCAAATTATCTATGTTGTCTAATGTATTGAAAGTATACGTCTATGAGCATGGATTGCTTAGGATTTTAGTGGCTTGTATTGGGCGCCCTTTGGCCTGTGGTGTGGTCTTAGAATAGCACCACTCCATCTCTTCCCGTGGGTATCGTAAAAGCCGACTAAGGGATCCCACACCACACTGCGATCGCCAACCCGCATGCCAAGTGTGGCGATTATGGCAACTACCCCCCAAACATGATTAGGAACCCGAAACAACGGCCCCTAGTCCCCGGCAGCCCCGCTATTCCTGACTCCGGTAGCGGCCACGGTAACGGCGGGGCATGGGGTGCGAAGAATCTCCAGCAGAATCCAGGCTACCAAAAACAAAAACCTTTGGCCCTGGCAACCTATAACACGCGCACACTGCGGATGGACGAAAGACTCGCTGAACTGAAGGAGGAATTGAGCAGGTTACAATGGGACATTGTGGAATTATGTGACGTCCGAAGAGAGGGTGAGGACACCACGATCCTTAAGTCTGGAAACCTACTCTATTTCCGGGGGGGCGACCAACTGTCCCAGGGTGGTGTCGGTTTTATTGTCTACAAGTCCCTAGTCAACAAGTGGTCCAGGTCGAGAGTGTTTCGATGAGGGTAGCGTACCTTATACTCAGAAGTGGAGGCTATGTATGAGGATATCTCCAGTGCCATACATAGCTCCAGGACCCATTTCACCGTTGTGATGGGGGACTTCAACGCAAAACTAGGCAAACGAAGGGACAACGAGCTGAGAGTGGGGAAATTTGGATACAGAGAGAGGAATGCGCGGGGTCAGCTGCTGGCCAGCTTTATGGAGAAGGAGGGCCTCTTCATGATGAACTCCTTCTTCAAAAAACCAAAACAGCGCAAGTGGACATGGCTGCATCCCACTGGCGTAGTAAAAAATGAGATTGACTTCATCTTGTCGACAAAAAGGCAAATATTCAATGATGTCTCTGTGATCAACTCGCTGAAGACAGGAAGCGATCACCGAATGATAAGAGGCACATTGAATCTAAAAACAAAGCTAGAAAGATGTCGACTGATGAAGTCCACGCTCCAACCAGCGCCTATCCAACTCAAAAACCCCGAAAGCTTTCAACAAATTCTGAAATCCTCTGAAGATGCTTGTCAGTATCGGCGACTAAACAGACAGATCTCCAAGTCCTTGACCCGCGATATACGCCAATTTAATACCAATCGTATTAAAGAGGCTATCGAGAGCAATAAAAGGTCAAAAGTATTCGCAAGGGATGTGTCTGCTGGTCAAAGCCAACTGACAAAGCTGAAAACCGAGGATGGCAGAGTCGTGTCGTCCAAGCCCGAGCTGTTGGAAGAGGTTGAGAAGTTCTACGGACAATTATACACGACTACACGCTTACCTGTCAGCAATCTGGCTGAAGACCTGAGAGCCGAATTGACCCGACACTATACCGAAGATATCCCAGACGTCAGCCTGTGCGAGATTAGAATGGCTCTCAAACAGCTTAAGAACAACAAGGCACAGAGTGATGATGGAATTACGGCTGAGCTTCTGAAAGCAGGTGGGTGCAGGTGGAGAACCGGTACTTATAGCTCTTCAGAGGCTATTCAATTCCGTCATGATCGAGGGACGAACGCCTGCAACATGGCACAGGAGGGTGGTGGTGCTCTTCTTCAAGAAGGGTGATAAGACTTTGCTGAAGAATTACAGACCCATCTCACTCCTGAGCCATGTCTACAAGCTGTTTTCGAGAGTCATTACGAATCGTCTCGCACGCAGGTTTGACGAGTTCCAGCCTCCCGAACAAGCCGGTTTCCGAAAAGTCTTCAGTACCATAAACCACATACATACGCTGCGGCAGATTATACAGAAGACCGAAGAGTATATTCGGCCACTATGCTTGGCGTTTGTGGACTATGAAAAAGCCTTTGATTCGATCGAGACCTGGGCTGTGTTGCAGTCTCTCCAACGGTGCCAAATTGATTATCGATACATCGAAGTGTTGAAGTGTTTGTATGAAAACGCCACTATGTCGGTCCACCTCCAGGATCAGAATTCGAAACCTATCCGGCTGCAGCGTGGGGTGAGACAGGGAGTCGTTATATCTCCGAAACTGTTCACCGCTGCACTGGAACACGTTTTCAAGCTTCTAGACTGGAAAGGACTCGGCATTAACATCAATGGCGAGTACACCACTCTCCTTCGATTTGCTGACGATATCGTGATCATGGCTGAGACCTTGGAAGACCTAGGCGCAATGCTCGAAGGACTCAGTAGAGTCTCCCAAGTGGGTCTTAAAATGAACATGGATAAGACGAAAATCATGTCAGACGTCCGTGTTACACCCACTCCTCTGAAGGTTGGAGACTCTACACTCGAAGTTGTTGACGAATATGTATATCTGGGACAAACAGTCTAGTTAGGTAGGTCCAACTTCGAGAAAGAGATCAATCGTCGAATCCAACTCGGCTGGGCAGCGTTCGGGAAGCTTCGTAATATCTTTACGTCCAAAATACCGCAGTCTCTCAAGACTAAAGTCTTTGACCAGTGTGTGTTGCCAGTGATGACATATGGATCCGAGACATGGTCGCTTACTATGGGCCTCATAAGAAGGCTCAAAGTCACCCAAAGGGCGATGGAGCGTGCCATGCTTGGTGTTTCCCTACGTGATCGAATCAGCAATGAGGAGATACGTAGGAGAACTAAAGTTACCGACATAGCTCTCAGAATCGCTAGACTTAAGTGGCAGTGGGCAGGGCACATAGCTTGTAGAACAGATGGCCGTTGGGGCAGTAAAGTTCTCGAATGGCGACCGCGCACCGGTAGGCGCAGTGTGGGCAGGCCTCCGACTCGGTGGACCGATGACCTGGTAAAGGTTGCAGGAAGCCGCTGGATGCGAGCCGCACAGGACCGGTCGGTGTGGAAATCCTTGGGGGAGGCCTTTGTCCAGCAGTGGACGTCTTTCGGTTTCGATAGATAGATAGTATTGAGCGGACACTCTGTTATGTATACTTTGTGGTGTGGCGATGTAGCCAGTAAAGTGCGTTGACCTCGGTGCGGCGGCGTGAAGTGCGGTTTCGTATACCTACTTCTAAAGTTTTTTTGCAGTAATTTGAATAAATAAACCACTGTTATTTTAATATTGTGTCTTTTGTTGTTTTATATATTATTATTTTTGTGTGTGTACAATAAAGAGTATATCAATCTATCAATCAATAAACTAGGTATATGTTATTTTTGCATTCAGTGGAACAAATAAACTCAATGATATTTTTGCAGTAATTTGAAAGGATAAAGAAGGAACTAATCCTTAAATTGTAGGTTTTTCACTTTAACAATGTATATCATGTACACTACAGAAGCACGGGTTCCGTCTCGTAGCACGGGAAGGCATGGTTAGGCTATACTTCACAGAATGGTTCAGGTCGAAACTGGTGGATGTCGTGGGCCAGTGGCCAGCCCCAGTGTCAGAAGTTTCCAAACCGCCCCCACAAGGCCTCTGACACAACTAAACAACTACCATCTAGTGATAAAAGTCGGCATCAACGCTCAAACGCACTTTAAAAATTAAGGAAACACTCGGGATAAGTGCTAATAATAGTCAAACCCATCAAGGTTATGACCGCGAATGTGGTCAGTTTACCTGCGTGATCGACGCGACCACGCAATTCACATTAAACCAGAAGGTTTTTAATAGCTTTTAAATGATACCACAGACATAGTATAGTTATAGCTAAACAAAGCTTGCCGATTTCGTATTTTGTTTTTACGACTTGCGTGTTGTTATTGGCTCTTGGTTCAAAAATACTTATTGTATAACTTTGACATATATATTTTTGAATTTCTTAGAAACCGCTCTACAAAAAAGATAATAACCAAATTTTTGATAAACCCCTTACCTACTTTTCGACTTATATTAAGAATTAACACAGTCTTTTCGAAAAAAGTCAGTTTTTTCAATATAGCTCCGTAAATTAAATATTTACGACAGTAAGCGTCTGCATGTTATTTATAGGTCTGTTCAATAGCTTTCAAATGATACCACAGACATAGGATAAAACTTAGTGGTTCTCGAGAAAATATTGAAAAACCAAACCGTTCAGCCGCCATCTTTATTACGTCATAGATACTCACTCCACCACTTTAGAAAGCGACAACAAGTGGTTTGATAATCAGTAGACCACGCTGATTCCAACGGTACCAGTTGTCGCTATAATACTGCTCGGTCCTAGGAACTTCGTAAATAAAGCACTTTCGACGAATCGGCCTCTCTACTAATATGTGTTTCTAGAAGATCTACACTCTGAACATAATTGTAATCATATCATACTATTATCTTTATTGTTTGGCTGTGCAATAAAGTATATAGTTACGTATTTATCTTATCTTAACTTATTATTGGGTAAGTAACATACCTGGATCAGGCAAGCCTGAATGCAAAGCAACAGGAAACCGAAGGTGTACATTTTTGTAAGTATTCGATGGATAGTTGATCCCTGAATGACTGATTAATGTAAAAAATTATGGCTTTTATATTAACACACAAGGAGATAACAGGTTGTGAAATGAGATTTTTCAATGTTATCGTACTGTAACAATAACCTACAATGCAACTGAATAAGAAGTGGCTCCGAAAGAAAGTAGGCGAGTGATAAAGCACATATGTATTGAAATACTTTGCTTCTATCTACCAATTAGTATTTTGTAATTTTTGACACACACTAATTGTTTTACTATAAAAGCCGAGGATTACGCTAAGAACATCATTCGTGTATCAGAACTCGAAGAAACCCAAAATGGCTCAAGTTTTTCTGGTTCTGTGCGCTTCGGCACTTTTCGTTCAGGTAAAATACTACCTACTAATATTATAAACGCAAGAGTTTGGATGTCACACAAGTTGGGCATAAATAAAGATTATAAGGGGATCAGATACTATCAGTAATAATGACGGTATTTCCAAGTAATGACAATATACTGACATTATACTGACAGTGTAGTGGTTGGAATGATGATCTGACGCATACTAAACGATGGAATGTCAATATTCTGATGTAAAAATATGTAATTATTACTGATAGTGTCTGGTCCGCTATAAGCTGGATTAACTTATAGAATACTTTTAAGCTCATAAAATGACAAATCAAAGTCGATGCAGACGATGTCGCGGGATAAAGCTAAATTATAAAAGAGATATTTGTACTTATTTAAAATGTGGGGGATTATTTTACTACATAATATTTTTATTACTAACAGGCTATTTCCTGCGCGTGCATTGGCAACGGATTTAGCAATACTGGCATCTCAAGTATTGGCTACTCGGGCTGTGGTAACGGCCTTGGATACAACTGGAATGCTGGAAACAACGCTGGCTGCGGACTGGGAGCAGCTGCTGGTCTATCTTCTGCCGCTAGCGGTGGAGCTTTAGCTGTCTCCAGTGCTTCGCCCCTCGCTCCTTCTGGCCTCACTGTGGTCTCTGAGAACCAGTTATGTGGTAATTTAGCTGTGTCAGGCGCGTTGCCGTTCATGAGCGCTGTCGCTCTTCAAGGCGAAGTGCCGTCTGCTGGTTCTGCTGGAGTGCAGTACAGCTGCGGAAACGGCAACATCGGCATTGTGAGCGAGAACCTCGCTGCTGCTGGTAACGGCTACGTTGCTGGTCTTGGCTACGGTACTGGACTTGGTGTTGGTGCTGGTATTGGCTACGGAGCTGGTCTTGGTGCCGGGTATGGCTATGGTTTGGCTTCTGGATCATGTGGTTGCAACGGAAACTACTGATTTGAGGAATCTTAAGATTCATAAAAATATATTCAGCATCGAAAGAAAATTTATTTGTTTGTATTTGTCCCTTAGAATAATGATTATTATTTTATTTATATATATTTATATTAATTATGAAAGATGTACCAACTACTCAGTATTTTTTTATTCGGTGACTAATTAGCAAAAACATTTTCTATTTTTATTAAAAACATAACACAAGCACCAATTATCTTTCCGAATTTATAGGTGTTATTACATTAGTCAATGTAAATAATACTGTGCTGAGTTTTTAGGTTTCCGTTTATCAAAAGTGTAAAAGAAAATATTTTTTGATTATTTGCCAAAACGAAACATTTACAAATATTAAACAAAAAAGGAAGTTCTTAATAATAACTATTAGGGTAAGTGCACCAATGAATGAACGGTTAAGGAACGTTGACAAGTTTTAATAATTATTTACGACTGTAAATCACTTCATGAGCAGGACCAAATTAGTTCACATATCTCCGAAATTTATTTAAGTTTATAATTTTAACTAATTTTGCTACAATAATGTTGACAATATTGAAGATATGTGCAAATAAAGGTAAGAAAGCGGCATTTCCCCTTGGAATGAACGGCAATTTTTAGTGAATAAACAGACAGAACCCAATAAATGAACAGCTGCTAATTATTAAAGAAAAACAATGTGTTTATATATGCTTTTTATTGTAATATTGTTGTCTGTGACATTCTGGAATTACTCAATCACTTTAAATATAAGTTGAAGTTCTCAACGAAACGAGGCGGATAATTAAAAAACCTGACAAGTGCGAGTCTGACTCGTACACCACCAAATAATATTGAGAATTTTACTATCTTATTTTACAACCATAGACTTTTAATAACTTTTCCTGTAATCTATAACTTCTTTTTTATCTTGAAATTATTAATCCCGCTTGGTAGTGGGGTCTGCCTATCTTGACAACTTCCTCCGCTTCCTCCTCTATCCTGGACATCGTCCCTCAAAAAGCTCGCAGCTTTGAAGGTCCTTTTTGAGTAAGTACGTCCAGCCAACGGAGTTCAGGTCTTCCTACTTTACGCCGGCCTGGTAATTTAAATTCCTGCGCTACATTGCCAACCAACGTACTCTGGTGGTCTTCTTTTTATGTGGCTAAAGTATCTAACTCGCCGTTCTTGCAGTTTATCTGCTACGTCACGGATTCCAAGGCTACCTCGCACTTAGTCGTTACGAATTCTATCGTGCCTCGTTACTCCGCACATCCAACGCAACATCTTCATTTCGGCGACTTGAATAATGTAATCCTGTAATTTATAACTAAAGAGCTGTTTTCTGTCTTTTTTTAAATTTCAGGATCAGTAGTATCTGAGATAACTGGTGTGGGAATGGTCAATTTTCATATATTTCCTATAAAAAATTAACTATTAATTTTAAAATTGTAAATATAAGATATTTAAAACCCTTACAACAAACCTTTTTATTTCATATGTCACACGGTACAGACTGCATTTATTTTGTGATTTGCCCCCCCAAATGAACACTACAAAAGAAGTTCATTCATCAGATCGAAATATCCAATGAATGAACCTGGCTTAAAACCGAAGTTCAGTGATTAGAATTAATGAAAACATAAGTTCCAACACTGGACTCGTGGTAGTATAAAGAATATTAAACATATTGTTGAAGACAAAATCTTATTTCAAGAACTATAAACTAAAATATTACAAAAACTTGTTTTGTACTTGTCCCCTTGGAATGAACGGGGTGTTCCTTCACCAGATTTTAACATTTTTTATTACCCAGTACTGGAACGCCCTAAAATATTCATAAAATGAAATAAAGTCGTTACAAAAAACTTACAAATAGCACTATCAATCTTTTTTTCATCCAACAATTGCCAGTACCATATCCATTAATTACAGTAAACTCCAAATAATTATATTAATTGGGCACGTTCGAACGTGCCCAATTAATATAAAGGTGGGAACGCGTTCCCACCTGAACCATTAATATACTCCCATACAATTCAAAATGAACTCAACTGCAGTCTACTTTAAACATTTGCCATTTTGTGACTGACGCTCTACAAGTCTAACCAATATTTCCATAAGCCGTATGGTGTGGACGACAATCGACAAAAAAAAACTTGTTTGGTAGAATTAAGTAGGATTCTTGTAACGTGGCGATCTTCGGGCCGGCTAGCCTGACCACCACGTTGACATTGAAATAGGGTAGTGCCTGTGCATTGACTCTATTTCCTTCGGGAAACCTAGCCAGGAGGAGCAATGAAACATTAATTAAAGTTATAACTGACACGACTGTCTTTATTTAGCTTTCAAAACCCTGGTCTATCTTCTGCCGCTAGCGGTGGAGCTTTAGCTGTCTCCAGTGCTTCGCCCCTCGCTCCTTCTGGCCTCACTGTGGTTTCTGAGAACCAGTTATGTGGTAATTTAGCTGTGTCAGGCGCGTTGCCGTTCATGAGCGCTGTCGCTCTTCAAGGCGAAGTGCCGTCTGCTGGTTCTGCTGGAGTGCAGTACAGCTGCGAAAAAGGCAACATCGGCATTGTGAGCGAGAACCTCGCTGCTGCTGGTAACGGCTACGTTGCTGGTCTTGGCTACGGTACTGGACTTGGTGTTGGTGCTGGTATTGGCTACGGAGCTGGTCTTGGTGCCGGGTATGGCTATGGCTTGGCTTCTGGATCATGTGGTTGCAACGGAAACTACTGATTTGAGGAATTTTAAGATTCATAAAAATATATTCAGCATCGAAAGAAAATTTCTTTGTTTGTATTTGTCCCTTAGAATATTAATTATTATTTTATTTATATATATTTATATTAATTATGAAAGATGTACCAACTACTCAGTATTTTTTTATTCGGTGACTAATTAGCAAAAACATTTTCTATTTTTATTAAAAACATAACACAAGCACCAATTATCTTTCCGAATTTATAGGTGTTATTACATTAGTCAATGTAAATAATACTGTGCTGAGTTTTTAGGTTTCCGTTTATCAAAAGTGTAAAAGAAAATATTTTTTGATTATTTGCCAAAACGAAACATTTACAAATATTAAACAGAAAAGGAAGTTCTTAATAATAACTATTAGGGTAAGTGCACCAATGAATGAACGGTTAAGGAACGTTGACAAGTTTTAATAATTATTTACGACTGTAAATCACTTCATGAGCAGGACCAAATTAGTTCACATATCTCCGAAATTTATTTAAGTTTATAATTTTAACTAATTTTGCTACAATAATGTTGACAATATTGAAGATATGTGCAAATAAAGGTAAGAAAGCGGCATTTCCCCTTGGAATGAACGGCAATTTTTAGTGAATAAACAGACAGAACCCAATAAATGAACAGCTGCTAATTATTAAAGAAAAACAATGTGTTTTTATATGCTTTTTATTGTAATATTGTTGTCTGTGACATTCTGGTATTACTCAATCACTTTAAATATAATTTGAAGTTCTCAACGAAACGAGGCGGATAATTAAAAAACCTGACAAGTGCGAGTCTGACTCGTACACCACCAAATAATATTGAGAATTTTACTATCTTATTTTACAACCATAGACTTCTAATAACTTTTCCTGTAATCTATAACTTCTTTTTTATCTTGAAATTATTAATCCCGCTTGATAGTGGGGTCTGCCTATCTTGACAACTTCCTCCGCTTCCTCCTCTATCCTGGACATCGTCCCTCAAAAAGCTCGCAGCTTTGAAGGTCCTTTTTGAGTACGTCCAGCCAACGGAGTTCAGGTCTTCCTACTTTACGCCAGCCTGGTAATTTAAATTCCAGCGCTACATTGCCAACCAACGTACTCTGGTGGTCTTCTTTTTATGTGGCTAAAGTATCTAACTCGCCGTTCTTGCAGTTTATCTGCTACGTCACGGATTCCAAGGCTACCTCGCACTTAGTCGTTACGAATTCTATCGTGCCTCGTTACTCCGCACATCCAACGCAACATCTTCATTTCGGCGACTTGAATAATGTAATCCTGTAATTTATAACTAAAGAGCTGTTTTCTGTATTTTTTTAAATTTCAGGATCAGTAGTTTCTGAGATAACTGGTGTGGGAATGGTCAATTTTCATATATTTCCTATAAAAAATTAACTATTAATTTTAAAATTGTAAATATAAGATATTTAAAACCCTTACAACAAACTTTTTTATTTCATATGTCACACGGTACAGACTGCATTTATTTTGTGATTTGCCCCCCCAAATGAACACTACAAAAGAAGTTCATTCATCAGATCGAAATATCCAATGAATGAACCTGGCTTAAAACCGAAGTTCAGTGATTAGAATTAATGAAAACATAAGTTCCAACACTGGACTCGTTGTAGGATAAAGAATATTAAACATATTGTTGAAGACAAAATCTTATTTCAAGAACTATAAACTAAAATATTACAAAAACTTGTTTCGTACTTGTCCCCTTGGAATGAACGGGGTGTTCCTTCACCAGATTTTAACATTTTTTATTACCCAGTACTGGAACGCCCTAAAATATTCATAAAATGAAATAAAGTCGTTACAAAAAACTTACAAATAGCACTATCAATCTTTTTTTCATCCAACAATTGCCAGTACCATATCCATTAATTACAGTAAACTCCAAATAATTATATTAATTGGGTACGTTCCCATCTGAACCATTAATATACTCCCATACAATTCAAAATGAACTCAACTGCAGTCTACTTTAAACATTTGCCATTTTGTGACTGACGCTCTACAAGTCTAACCAATATTTTCATAAGCCGTATGGTGTGGACGACAATCGACAAAAAAAAAACTTGTTTGGTAGAATTAAGTAGGATTCTTGTAACGTGGCGATCTTCGGGCCGGCTAGCCTGACCACCACGTTGACATTGAAATAGGGTAGTGCCTGTGCATTGACTCTATTTCCTTCGGGAAACCTAGCCAGGAGGAGCAATGAAACATTAATTAAAGTTATAACTGACACGACTGTCTTTATTTAGCTTTCAAAACCCTTATAACTAGTCACTCATCCTATGCTATACGATTCGGTGGTTATTCACCACACGCGGGAAGAACCCTAGGCTAAACGGCCTACCCGGGAGTTGGCTGACGGCGGTGCCAGAAACCTAGGAGACGTCCCTACAGCACTAGCTGAACGGATCCTACCCGAATCCTCTGGGGATGCCGCCTTAAGTCGGCGACTGGCTAGTGAAGCTAGCCTGGAACGGCACGCGGCTTAGAAGCGGGTGTAACTCGGTGACCCCGAGCAGTCCTGGTCCCAAGATCTATCACTCTAAGCGAAGTTAAACCTGGAGAGGTTGCTCGACTTCCGCATCGAGCCACTCTTTGCCAGATGCAGCAGAGCAAGGAACGCGGCGGGTGCGGCACTTGTCTGTCCACCCCTTCAGCCAAAGTATCAGCGTGAGAGCTTCTAGAGAAGTGCCGCCCGAGCAAGAACAAGGTGCGCTTATACATATAAGGTGCTTCCAAAATATATGCCACGGCTGAAATGGGAGTAAGAGTCATGTATACATATAGATTACAATAGTAAAAACAAATCGTACCCCGGAGTCTTTAAATTGATTTGGGAGATGAAACAAATTTTGTTTACCTTGATTTAATTTTGCATAACACGGTCCGTCAAGTACGTACGCTCCACCATGAAATCATGAATGAACTCGATGTCATTTCGCTAAATGAGAGCAACGCACGCCCGTTTCTCTTTAGACAAGTTATTTTAGTGATCAGTATACTAAAATTTATAATAGTTAATCTTATTAAACTAAATTTAAGTTACTGGTAATAGCTTTTGGCAACCTAACTTATATTTTTCTTCTTAGGAACGAAATTTGATATGCAAAAATACTATTAGTATATTTAATGTTATGCATTTTTATAATTTAGGCAAATTTTCTATTATTCGAATGAATATTATGCTTAAGTTTGATATGCTATAATATTATTAGGAAATTTAACATTATACAACTTTATAGTTAGGGACATTTCTAATTATTCCAAGTAATATTATGCTCATATATTTTAGGAAAACATAAATATGCGAAAATTTTTTTATGCCAAAATATTTTATGCACAATAATGTTATGCATAGGCCAAATAGTCATAAAAAAGTTATGCTA
This sequence comes from Coleophora deauratella, assembly GCA_958295455.1. Taxonomy (NCBI): domain Eukaryota; kingdom Metazoa; phylum Arthropoda; class Insecta; order Lepidoptera; family Coleophoridae; genus Coleophora; species Coleophora deauratella. The sequence goes on along the minus strand of OY282416.1, from coordinate 2,719,419 downwards.
TATTATAAAGACCCATACATATCGGCGCATCATAATACAAGACTTTCCTTCGTAAACATCGGACGACAATGCACGTGTTCCAAACGGCGTAAACAAGTGACGTCATCGCCCCACCTGGACTGGGCTATAAAAAAGCCGGCTGCCGCGGTCAGAGCGCATTCACTCTTCGGCGCCCGAAGCGAACGCACCTAATTGATAAAGTTTGTTAAATTATATTTTTAAATACTGTTAATAAACAGTTACGATGAGCAACGAAGGTGGTTTTAATAACCGAGATCCCACTCCTCTTACATCAGAAGTGGGATGAATCGACGCCAAAATCAAACGGCCAGTACGAGCACCTCATCTATGGCACTTTTAGCTAATACTTTCAGGGACACAATGTGTGAAATAATGAGTCAGATGTCTCAGGATAACCAGGCTGCTCTTGTCGAGATGATGAAAATGTTCCGACCCGAAGAGACTCCTTCGGTTCGTATTTCAGATATTTATTTTCCCAGTTTTTGATCCCGATAAAGGAACCGATGTGAGAGAATGGGTTGAACTTATAACAAGAACTCAAGAAGAATACAAATTAAGGTTAAACGTCAGTCACCCTATTTCATACAAATTTACCTGGCTATTAACTACACAAATAACCACTATATTTTCGATTTTATCTGTCCAACGTAAACTTTGCAACCTTTTATTTTCTCCAAATGTATATAATTATATTATTTATTTCTGTAATATCATTAAAAACTGCAGTAAAATATCATAAATTTTACGCATGTAGTGGTGTATAATTCAGCACCACCTTTCTGATATTACAGTAACTACAATCTCAACTAGTCTGTTAAGCTTTGTTTAGCCCAGGATTTCGTTTTTAGCGCCATCTTGCATTTTTCTTGAGCATTACCAAAGTAGCAAATTTATTATAAAGACTTTTTAGTCTGAGTAATTTATGCTGGCAAACTTTTTTTTATATTCAGAAAAAAAGACGCTGTCAGTCTCACGTCAGGGACATCTGAAAGACGAAAATATAGTTCACCCAACAAGGTCTAGTTGTGAGTTTCAGCTCGATATTTGTGATATACAGGCTGATATTTTTACTTATACAGGATGTAAAAAGATCACTCCTGGAAATTTAAATTATGGGATCCACTCATGAAACTGAACAACTTTTCCGAATGAACCTTAAGAATGCTGAATACTTAAGACAATTTTTGGACACACCATACAAAATTGGTCGGTTAGCTTACCATATTACTTATATAAGGTGCTACTTTATTAGTGCCCGATATTTTAGTCAGTACTCCTACTCCTGATTCTGATCAACTTTCCCCAAGGGACCCATAGTCAAATGGCAAAAAATTTTTTGGGCTCTTCATACTAATTTGGCCGCTCGGCTGATCGATTTGTATGAAGAGTCCAAAAATTTTTTTTCGATTTGACTATGAGTTTCTTGGGGAAAGTTGATCAGAATCAGGAGTAGGAGCACTGACTGAAATATTGGGCACTAATAAAGTAGCACCTATTATGAAAACTTCATTTTTATGCGAATTTTGTATGGGTTGGTATGTTAAAGTTTCCGGAAGTTACAGCCTGTATAAGGTGCATTCAAAAATTTTTAGACTCATACCATGCCCCATTTCAAATTTTAACCGCCTCCGCTTGTCCGCTCGCTTCACATCAGGAGGTCGCGGGTTCGATTCCCGGCGGGGTGTAACTTTCTGGATTCGGTTTGGTTGGTGGTAGGGCATTTTCTGAGCCCGCCTGGCATATGCCACCATCTTATCTAAATCTTGCCGCCAAACATCAACGTTAACAGCATTGATGTGTTCCGGCATGAAGGTAAGATAACCAGTTCCCCACTGCGTTGGGGAATCTTGGTAAGCCCGCTTTCGTATTCGGCATCATCGTCACTTACCATCAGGTGAGATGATGCCAAGGGCTTACCAATTGAGGGTAAAAAAAGATGATAGCTAACCAGGCAGGCGCCGAGAATGCTCTACCACCGACCAAACGGAGTCTTACATATTATAGTTAGACTCTGCCGGGAATCGAACCCGCAACCTCCTGATGTGAAGCGAGCGACTAGACAACGGAGGCGGTTTTCCGGGAGTATTATTATTGTCTCGTTTGACAAAAAGTAAGTAGTTACCAGCAACCACGTGATAAAACCCGAACCTTAGACATGTAGATTTTCATACACGGAAAGTAAAATCCCGACAAAAACATTCACATATCAAGTAAAAAGTCTTACACGTCAATTTTTATAGACTCGACTGTAAAAAGTAATGAATTCCCGCCATGTAGCACCAAGTTTCAAGTTATAGAATAATTTATTTCTCACAAAAGGATAAACAGTTATTCACTTACACAATATTTTTTGTCACCAATATATATTCCTAAACATAGTCGTCTATGTACAAAAACCTCGTTTTATTTAAACTCACTTGTTAAACATGGTTATGATAATTTTTTCCAAAGTATTTTGGCGCTTTCATTGTCTCCACAAGACAGGCATTCCAGGTTTCGAACGCGGTTTTCTTTTCTCTTCAATTAAAGGCTAAAAAACAGTATCACTCCCTATCAGAGCATGAAGTATGGGCAGCATTGTTGCTTTTTATGTTGTTGAAATTGTGTCAAAATCGCAGCATGTTAAGGTTTTATTTTTTAATTACTTACCTGTACGAAAATTTTATTTTTAGATACATTTTGTAAATACAAAACTCCTGATTTAATTCTATTACAAGACCAAAAAAGGAACAATGTTGTCCTTATTCTATGCTCTAACAGGGTGTAACACCGTTCCAGCCTCTAATGGAGGAGGAAAGAAAACCGCGTTCGAAACCTGGACTGTTTGTTCTCCAGCAACTCTCGGTTTCAAAACGCTGGCTTGTGGAGACATTGCAAGCGCCAAAAAAGCTTTCGAAAAATTTATCATAACCATGTACTTATGACAAGACAGTTTGAATAAAACGATATTTTTGTATTGTACATAGATTTCTCTGTTTGTGGTATAAAATTATTTTAAATTTAATCATAAAATTTGACCTCGGATACATATAAGCTTACATTATTCAGGTGCCAACAGTGAAGGAAGAATTTTTAAAACAAAAGAATTATTTGTGCTATGTTAGGTACCTTGTATTTTTGTATTTTATCCTGTACAGAGAAAATAAATTAATTATGAATTATGGAATATTCATATCCGCCATTAAAAAAATTACCTTGTGTATCCAGAATTCAAATAAAATTAAATGTATTTCAGAACAGAAGTTACAAATGACACATTTAAAACACATTTTTTATCATCAGTACAACAAAAAAACCGGCCAAGTGCGAGTCGGACTCGCGTACCGAGGGTTCCGTATAAATTCATAATCACACATGTCTTGAACTCTATATTTTTTATATTTGAGTTGATTGAATGAAAGGTAATTTTCGGTTTACGATTTATGACGTATTTAATTAAAAAAAAACTACTTACTAAAGCTCGTTCAAACCAATTTTCGGTGGAAGTTTGCATGGTAATGTACATCATATAACTTTTCTACTTTTATCATTCTCTTATTTTAGAAGTTAAAGGGGGGGGACACACATTTTACCACTTTGGAAGTGTCTCTCGTGCAAACTATTCGGTTTGGAAAAAAATGATATTAGAAACCTCAATATCATTTTTGAAGACCTATCCATACCATACACGTATATCTTTGATGAAAAAAAAAATTTGAGTTTCAGTTCTAAGTATGGGCAACCCCCAAAATTTATTGTTATTTTTTTTCTATTTTTGTGTGAAAATCTTAATGCGGTTCACAGAATACATCTACTTATAAGTTTCAACAGTATAGTTCTTACAGTTTCGGAAAAAAGTGGCTGTGACATACGGACGGACAGACAGACAGACATGACGAATCCATATGGGTTCCGCTTTTTGCCATTTGGCTACGGAACCCTAAAAAACTAGATGCTTTCTCCTATACTATTAAACGAGTTAAGTGTCCCGACGATTTCGAAAACGGCTTGAAACCTTTTGATGAAAATCTAGGATTAGGGGTTAAAAATCACCATAAATCCAGATCTACAGTCCCGGACATTTAAAAAGAACCACTGATGTTTACTTAAATTTGGTAAATTTTCAAATGAGTATATTATAACCTTTTCAGTTTTGATTACTTCGCTACATGTACTGTTTAAATGTCAAACAAATGCACATATTCTGTTCATTATTTTAGAAGGAGGGTATGGATTTACACGAAGTTTCGGTTTTGCTCGGTCACATGAATAGAACCACTAGTTAAATTTTGAAATAAAACAAGGTTGAAAGTCTGGAAACTGTATTAATATTTAGTGTTTTTACCATTATTTCTTATAACTTCAAACAAACGGTTAGGTATGGAATCATAAAGTGATTTAATGTAATGTTGAGGTATCGCAGACCATTCCCTTATCAAAGCTTCTTGCAGTGCTTTCCTGTTATCAAATTGACGTCCACCTGCATATAATCTCCTGACTAACCATCCCCATACATTTTCTATAATATTTATATCCGGTGATGCAGAAGGCCACTTAAGATTTTCAATATTATTGTTCTTGAGCCATTTTTGGACAAGAGACGATGCAAAGATGGGTGCATTATCATGCTGAATTATAAACTGACGGCCTTTAAATTTTGATTTTATAAATTTTAATTGTCCTTCAAACAGTTTAACGTACTTTTCTGCATTTTGTTTTCCTTCAAGCACTACTAAATTTAAAACACCTTCAATACAAATAGCACCCCACACCATAACACAACCCAAAGCGCTATGTCTTCGCGACAAATAGACTTCTTCTTTCCTGATATCATGAAAATAATATGCATAGCCATCGGGACCATCTAAATTAATCTTTTTTTCATCCGTAAAAATGACATTATACCATTCTAACTTCCATGTCATATGCTGTCGTGCGAACTCCAGGCGAAGGGATTGATTTCTTTGGTTTAAAGCAGGCCGTTTTTTCAGTTTTAAGCGTTTTAATGTCCGACACTTGTTTATAATGCGTCGTACTGTACGTACAGATGCTCGCGTTCCAACCTTCAGTGCAATTTGACTAGCGGACAGAGTAGAATTTGATGCTTCACGAAGTATACGTCGCCGTTCTCGCTCCGTTGTGGCTTTTTTCGTCCTGCCTTTGTATCTCTTTCCGTAGTTTTCAGGATCTTTCAGATATTTTATGATCACATGATGTGATCTGCCCAATCGTCGAGCTATTTCACGCACTGAGTAATGTTCTTCTTTTAATATTTTAATTTTAGTTATTTCCTCTAGGTTTAGTTTCTTTCCACGACCCATTTCAATAAAATTACTTAGAAATTTCTAACAGAAAATATATATCAATCTGCCAAGAATAGAATAGGACGCAGATTTAAAAAAAACACGCCCGTACGCTTCGAACGCTCAACATAAACTGATTGGTACTATTCAAGTGACCACCCGTTCAGCCGCTGGTATCGTAAATTCTAGAAAAATCTTTTGAACACGCGCATATACAATGCTAATAACGTTTGGTATAATATGTTCTATAAAAGTTGAATTAACATATATATGTAGGATTCCGAATGTTTTTAAATTTCAGCTAAATACAATATCTTTCTATTGGTTCTAATTAAGTGACCCTGACTGTATGAGGGAATTATCTTCGAAAAGATTCATTTAAGGGAGAATTCATTTAATGATCGAAATAACATATAAGGAGAATGCATATGATGCTTAAATTTAACCATCGCTTATGGTACATTGGGAGACTAGCGGTTTTGGTGCGAGCCACTTACGTTTTGCTGCTTTTAGGTCCGGATTCGAATACCACCCATGAGACTTTATAGTTCTTTGTTTTTTTTTTATTTTTTATTTTGAGTGTACTTATGTAAATATTATGAAAATAAATAAAAAGACTTAAGAGTGATAAAAAAATATATTTTAACCTCTTTGTATTTTAGAGACAAATAGCGCCATCTTTGGCCATATAAGTTAATTACATACCTGGTGATTGTGCCGTTCTGTCCCGTGTTTGAAAATAGGAAATTTTCCACGGTTTTCTCTAAACTCAACCAGATGGCGCTGATAACATTTGCAATAAGAAAATCTCTAAAAAGTCGCCAAAACTGATTGATATTACTGACTTATAAATGATGAACAACTTTCTAATATTACGTATCATTGAATATTTTTCTATTTTTTTTATCAAAAAAAAGGATGATTTGCATGTATTTTTTTCAATAGAATCAAATTATAAAAAAATATTATAGATATTTTCAGAACAAATATGCTTGTCCTTTCGTCCCTTAGAAGGCCACTACCGACTAAAACAACACCCTGCAAAATGTTTCATAGAAAATATATCTTATATGTACTACTAAACAAGTTATCTTAGTTTATAAAAACTCCGATTGAACGAGCGACGCTCGGTCTCCCAGCTAGTTCAATATAATAAGAAAATGATCAGTATCATTATTTATATTAGAATGAATTATTTTAAAATTATAATACCCATTTAAATTCAGTCACTGGGACGATATTGGGTTGTTAACTAAGTAACTATGATGGTTATCATCCCAGCGAATGTGTTATTGTCAATCAATCTGATGAGACCGTGAGAGTGAGTGACTGAATTTAAATGTATATTGGAGTAATTTATTATTCTTTAAATGATTATACTGATAATTATGTTATTTTAATTAACAAAACATCAACTTTTCTTAATCAATTTTATCAATTGAAAAACTTTCATCTGTATGGATAAAATAAATTGAAAAAATTAACAAAAAAATTAATCTTTTTTTCTCGACAATGAAAACGAATTTCATGCTGCCACTACACGGAAGTAATAAGGGGGCCATTCCCTATGACATATACATAAAAATTATAGTAATCTGTGATTCCTAAGTTTGATACTCTCCTTAGCTTGCGGAGGAGCTACCGTGACTCCAAATAGCGTAAGACTTGGCTTGCAAAGGCTTGCAAGGCCGTGCCTCCACAAATTTTCGACATCACTTCGTTTCTCCTTGCATGATACGTATCTCCTTGCAGGCTATTGCTAGGCAACGTTGTTATTCAATAAATGTTATGTGACTGAACAGATATTTTATGTTTTTAATATTGGCGACAAGGCCAATTCAATGGATTTAAAGAAATTAAAACGTACAAGAAGCTCAGTACAGTTTATTAAGTACAGAAAATGTGCTCGACGCTCGAAGACCCAAGTAAGTATATAGCCCCGCTTGGAGTCACTCGACAAAACAATAAAGAAATTTCACGAAATACAGAACAACATAGAACTAGAAACCGAAGATGAACATCTTGAGGAAGAAACCTTCTACAGATTCGAGTTTGAGGAGTTGTGTATAGAACTGAAAACTACATTACGAAAACTAAGTATTACTTCACCACTCAAGGGGAAACCTCAGCCCGCTTGAGGCAGACATAAACTCCAAGAGGGACTCCCTACCTACTGATGTTTGGAAAATAGTTTAGAACTAAGCTACATGCCATGCTAGTCCCATACCTAGACCAGAGCCACGTAGTCAGAGGGCAAGGAGGCATTTCCCTCCTGGAGACAAGGTGGCCAGGAGTTACTCCTCTCTTGCCCAGAAGTGTGAATTCGGCACAATAACCCGAAGTCTGGGTGGAGTACATTATGAAGTCAGAACCAATGGGGTTTCCTGTGGATCCGTCACCTCGACCAGCTGCTGCTGTCTCCCCTGGTGTCCTGATTCGCGGGGGAGACGTGATACATATCTCCTTGCAGACCAATGCTATGAATGATTGCTATGCGACATTGTTATTCAATAAATGTTTTTTTTCTTTTAAAAAATATTTTCTTTTATCGCTCTTGGGTCTTGTTATTTACATATTTACTTATGTTCATACTAAATAAAAAAATAAAAAGACAAAAACAATAAAGTCTCTTAGGTTACGAACCCGGACCTAAAAGCAATAACGTAAAAAGTTCGTACAAAATTTGCCGCTCACACCTCTGGGTTATGGACTACTTATAGAAGTAAGTCAAAAATAAGCATCATATACGTAAAAGTTGTATGTATGTGTGCGTAATTTGAGCCCTTATTCATACGAGATAAACGCAAAACTATAATTGTAAGGGGACAAATATATCGAAATCCTTATTTAATTAACATTATTATGGTTTATTAGCGTACATTGATCTTGTAACTGCTCGCTGTTTTACGTAATATGGTTTAGGGTTATTTATACTATTTTTAAATCGAAAAACCAAGTTATAGTCAGATTAACGCCATCTATCGGATTTTTTCAACCAGGGAGCACTAACGTTTAACCTTAAAGGATCATGAAGTTCGGCTTAAGGCAGCGGGTGTAGTCAAGGGCAGAGCACAGTTATGGGCTGACGACTGTTTGCTTAGAACAACGACATGGGCTGAAATGAAAGAGGATATGATACAAACCTTCGAACCAGAATCCAGGTACTTCTCGCATGTTCTTAAGTTTCGACGGTACAATATCGATGATGCTGCTAATATTCCAGAGTACATCTCTAATTTCTGGAAGATGTTCAAGAAAATAGTTAAATCGGACCCCACTGAACAAGATGCTGTAGAATTCGTGATTGGGAGTATTGAAGATGATACACTTCGAACTGAACTTTTAAACAGTAAATCCAACACGGTTCCAGAATTAATTGCAATTGCGAAAACGCAAGACTACGACTCCTCGAGACTATGTTCCCAACAAAAAGATCAGAATCGAAAGTAATAGGCCAAGTATGGACTGTTTTGTGTGTGGCCAGCCGGGTCATAAAGCCCAGTGGTGCAAACAAAACGCAGTAACATTAAAGAAACAAGCATTAAACGAGGTGACACAGAAAAACGACAAAAAAAAGGAATGCTCATACTGCTGTATTCCCGGACATACTTACGAAACTTGTTTCAAGAGGATCTACGCTGAAAAACGGAACTCTGAAAAGAATATCAACTTGTGCCAAAAGGGTATGAATATTTCTAATATTATTTCTGTTACCATTAATAACAAAATTTTTCAAGCAATGATTGACAGTGGTGCAGATTGTTCTCTTATAAAAGAATCGATAGCTTTGTCCCTTCCTGGAACAAGAACAACCGAAACGACTCACCTGAAAGGGATTGGCCCAACACCTACTATTTCCTTAAGTCAGATAACTACAATCTGTACCATAAATGAAATGAACTTTGAACTCGATTTTTGTGTGGTGCTGGATCATGAGTTACCTACTGATATTTTGATTGGAAAAGATGTATTGAGCATTCCAGGAACCGAAGTGAGATTTACAGCTCATGGTGTTACAATTAGCAGGAGTGATCAAGAGAAGGAAGCAGAGATATATCAATTAACTTCTACTACCATTGACACGGATATAACTAATAAAGCAGAATTTGAGAAACTAATGGATTTGCTGGACAAATACAACAATTCATTTTCAGAAGGTATAACAAAATCCAGGGTAACCACAGGTGAACTAACAATCCGTTTGAAAAATCCAGGTAAGATAGTTCAACGCCGGCCTTACAGACTCGCACCAATCGAACGTGAGAAAGTTCAGGATAAGATTAAAGAACTGCTTGACAAAAAAATCATCCGGGAAAGCAATTCGCTTTTTGCTAGTCCAATTATCATGGTAAAGAAGAAAAACGGCGAAGACAGTTTGTGTGTCGATTACAGAGATTTAAACTCTAATACTGTTCGAGATAATTATCCTCTACCACTGATTTCTGAGCAGCTGGATCAATTAGCAGAGGCAAAATATTTCACATGTTTGGATATGGCTTCAGGATTTCATCAAATCCCCATTTCTCCCGAATCTGTAGAAAAGACGGCATTCATCACTCCAGACGGACAATATGAGTATCTGACAATGCCGTTTGGATTAACAAATGCTCCATCTGTTTACCAAAGAGCCATAAACAAGGCTTTGGGAGATTTAAGAGGCAAGGAAGCTCTTGTTTACATGGATGACGTGCTCATACCTAGCAAAACAATTTCTGAAGGACTCTCGAACCTAGAGAAAGTTTTAGAAGCTCTCACTAAAGCAGGATTTACTATTAATATTAAAAAATGCTCCTTCATGAAGACTTCAATTGAATATCTCGGATTTATAGTAAGCGATGGAAAGGTGAGACCTAGTCCATCTAAGGTTGAAGCTTTGGCCAGAACCCCTCCACCAACAAATGTCAAGCAACTTAGACAATTTAATGGTCTAGCTGGCTACTTTCGCCGCTTCATACCGAATTTCTCAACATTGATGATACCGTTATACAATCTGACTAAATCCGATGCCAAATGGGAATGGACTACAGAACACGAAGCCGTACGTTCCAAGATTATTAATTTCCTAACGTCAGCACCTTTAATCACAATATTCCAAGAAGGGCTTCCAACAGAACTACACACTGATGCTAGTGCGATAGGACTTGGCGCAGTACTAATACAAAAAAGAGGAAAAACTTCTCACGTTATTGGCTACTTTAGTATGAGAACGACTTCAGCTGAATCAAAGTACCATAGCTATGAGCTCGAAACCTTAGCTATAGTACGAGCTATCAAACACTTTCGTCATTTCCTGTATGGCAGAAAGTTTACTATTGTCACGGACTATAATGCAGTTAAAGCATCTCGGTATAAGCAAGAATTACTTCCCAGAATTCACAGGTGGTGGGCATTTCTGCAACACTTCGACTTCGAAGTAGAGTACAGAAAAGGGGAAAAACTCCAACATGCAGATTTTTTCAGCCGAAACCCACTGAAGGTAGTTATGGCACTATCAACAAAAGACGACTGGCTTACTGTAGAACAACACCGCGACAAAGAGCTATCCAAGATTATTGATGAACTCCACACAAATTCACAACTTCATCCAGAATACGAACTAAAGGATAATATCTTGCACCACAAGATTGTTTTGAATGGTAAGACAAAATTAACGAAAGTTGTTCCACAGTCCTACCAGTGGAGCCTTATCAACACCTACCACGAAGCACTCAAACATATGGGATGGGAAAAGACTTTAGCCAAACTTAAGGAAAACTTCTGGTTCCCCAAAATGTCATCTCCAGTTAGATATTTTGTAGAACATTGTGTAATATGCAAAACTATGAAGGGACCCTCTGGAGCTACCCAAAGCCAACAACACCCAATCGAGAAAGTTCCAGAACCATTCCACACTGTCCATATTGACATTTCAGGCAAGCTTAGTGGGCCTGCCACTCAAAAGGAATACGTTTTCGTAGCGATTGATGCCTTCACGAAGTTTGTCATTTTACAACATGCCAATAGTAAAACTCAAGCTAGTGCATTGAAACATTTGCAAGAAGTTGTATTTCTGTTTGGTGCTCCAAAACGCATTATTGTTGATGGGGATGGCGCATTTGTTTCCCACTACGAGGCATACTGTGATCAATATGGAATCGAGTTGCATCAATGCGCTGGATATATTAGCAGAGGTAATGGCCAAGTTGAACGAATTATGAGGATAATCAAAAATGGTTTGACAGTAATTAAACACACACAAAAAACTCATTGGAATAAGTCACTTGGAACTCTTCAGTTGGCAATCAATTGCACTATTTCAAAAGCTACTCAACATTCACCAATAGAGTTATTGACTGGTAAAAGAGGCTGCGTACCCCCAGAATTAATTAACATAATAGATGAAGACAATGAGCGAGTCGATCCAGAGTCACTAAAGGAAGCTGTGATGGGAAGGATGACCGAGAAGGCTGAGAAAGACAAAACAAGATATGATAAAGGAAAAGCTAAGGTGAACAGATTCGAAAAAGGAGAATACGTACTACTTAGAGAACCACCACGACTGGGCACAAAATTAAGTATAAAGTATGATGGGCCATTTGAAATTAAAAAAGTATTACCTTATGACAGATATGAGATACGTCGAATAAATGGTCGAGGTAGATTCAGGAAGGTCTGCCACGAACATTTGAGAAGTGCTCCCAAATTTGGAGTTCAGAGTAACATGGCAGTATCGGCAATGAATAGAGAACAATCTGTTGGAAATCATTAGCTATTTTGACAAACAAGTTGAGTATAAAAAAAAAAAAAAAGATATATTTTATTTTTTAATGTGTGATAGCAATAAGAGATTTGAGGCTCTTAAGGTATAATTTTGTGTGATGTGATGAACCAATATTAGCGCTGAGGCTATGAGGTCTTACAATTTGGGGCTCAGCAAATATAAGCACAATATTTTGAGAAATGTCAAAATAACAGTGGAGTCTGCTTAGGCAAAATCACAACTTTTGTTATATTTACTTGTACTCATGGTTACCTTCTTTTCTTCCAGATAACACTTCTAAAAAGTAGGCGCAGGGACGCGCCTATGTGCAGAATGGCCGTATCGGCGCATCATAATACAAGACTTTCCTTCGTAAACATCGGACGACAATGCACGTGTTCCAAACGGCGTAAACAAGTGACGTCATCGCCCCACCTGGACTGGGCTATAAAATAGCCGGCTGCCGCGGTCAGAGCACATTCACTCTTCGGCGCCCGAAGCGAACGCACCTAATTAGTGGTTATGCTGATTGTTGATTTTGTGGTTTTCTTAATTATTTATAATTAATTGATTTGTGTATTGATAAAGTTTGTTAAATTATATTTTTAAATACTGTTAATAAACAGTTACGATGAGCAACGAAGGTGGTTTTAATAACCGAGATCCCCCTCCTCTTACATACATACACATATAATTTTAAATACATACATAATATAGATATGATACACCCAGACTCAGAGCAAACATTCATAGTATTTTTTATATTCATGGTATTTTTGTATTTTTTTCCTAACATAAACGTGATTTGTAATTTATGTAGTTCATTAGAACTTCCTCAGCTAACAGGTAATAGTAATTATTAAGAACTTCCTTTTTCTGTTTAATATTTGTTTATTTTTCGTTTTGGCAAATAAACAATAATTTCCATTTTTTTCTTTTGAGTAACGGAAACCTAAAATCAGCACAGGATTATTTACATTTACTAATATTATAACACTTATAAGTTCGGGAAGATAATTGGTGCTTGTGTTATGTTTTTAATAAAAAGTGACAATGCCGACTAGTCGGCTGTTTTTGCCTATTAGTCGCCAACTAAAAAACCGGCCAAGTGCGAGTCGGACTCGCCCATGAAGGGTTTCGTAGCAGCAAGTAACATAATATAAAATTTCTTGTAGTTCGTTGTGGGTAAATTGCGGTTTACGATTTTGACGTATTAAAAAAAACTACCAACTAGATCTCGTTCAAACTAATTTTCGGTGGAAGTTTGCATGGTAATGTACATCATAATTTTTTTTTTGTTTTATCATTCTCTTATTTTAGTAGTTACAGGGGAGGGGACACACATTTTACCACTTTGGAAGTGTCTCTCGTGCAAACAATTCAGTTTAGAAAAAATATATATTAGAAACCTCAATATCATTTTTGAAGTCCTATCCATAAATACCCCACGCGTATTGATGGAATACGAGGGTTTGATGAAAAAAAAATTGAGTTTCAGTTTTTCAAACCCCCAAAATTTTTTGTTTTTTATTTTTGTGTGAAAATCTTAATGCGGTTCACAGAATACATCTACTTACCAAGTTTCAACAGTATAGTTCTAATAGTTTCAGAAAAAGTGGCTGTGACATACGGACGGACAGACAGACAGACATGACGAATCCATAAGGGTTCCGTTTTTTGCCATTTGGCTACGGAACCCTAAAAAGATACTGAGTAGTTGGTACATCTTTCATAATTATTAAAAGAAAAACTTAATAAAATAATAATATCATCATCAGGTGAGATGATGCCAAGGGCTTACCAATTGAAGGTAACATAAAACTAATATTATAAGGGACAAATACAAACAAAGAAATTTTCTTTCGATGATGAATATAATTTTACGAATCTTAAGATTCCTCAAATCAGTAGTTTCCGTTGCAACCACATGATCCAGAAGCCAAGCCATAGCCATACCCGGCACCAAGACCAGCTCCGTAGCCAATACCAGCACCAAGGCCAAGTCCAGTACCGTAGCCAAGACCAGCACCGTAGCCAATACCAGCACCGTAGCCAAGACCAGCAGCGTAGCCGTTACCGGCAGCAGCGTTGTTCTCGCTCACAATGCCGATGTTGCCGTTCCCGCAGCTGTACTGCACTCCAGCAGAACCAGCGGATGGCACTTCGCCTTGAAGAGCGACAGCGCTCACGAACGGCAACGCTCCTGACACAGCTAAATTACCACATAACTGGTTCTCAGAGACCACAGTGAGGCCAGAAGGAGCGACGGGCGAAGCACTGGAGACAGCTAAAGCTCCACCGCTAGCGGCAGATGATAGACCGGCTGCTGCTCCCAGTCCGCAGCCACCGTTATTTCCAGCATTCCAGCTGTATCCAAGTCCGTTACCACAGCCCGAGTAGCCAATATTGGAGATGCCAGCATTGCCAAGTCCGTTGCCAATGCACGCGCAGGAAATAGCCTGTTAGTAACAAAAATATTATGTAGTAAAATAATCCCCCAAATTTTAAATAAGTACAAATATCTCTTTTATAATTTAGCTTTAGCCCGTGACATCGTCTGCATCGACTTCTGATTTGTCATTTTATGAGCTTAAAAGTATTCTATAAGTTTATCCAGCTTATAGCGGACCAGACACTATCAGTAATAATGACATATTTTTACATCAGAATATTGACATTCCATCGTTTAGTATGCGTCAGATCATCATTCCAACCACTACACTGTCAGTATAATGTCAGTATATTGTCATTACTTGGAAATACCGTCATTATTACTGATAGTATCTGATCCCCTTATAATCTTTATTTGTGCCCAACTTGTGTGACATCCAAACTCTCGCGTTTATAATATTAGTAGGTAGTATTTTACCTGAACGAAAAGTGCCGAAGCGCACAGAACCAGAAAAACTTGAGCCATTTTGGGTTTCTTCGAGTTCTGATACACGAATGATGTTCTTAGCGTAATCCTCGGCTTTTATAGTAAAACAATTAGTGTGTGTCAAAAATTACAAAATACTAATTGGTAGATAGAAGCAAAGTATTTCAATACATATGTGCTTTATCACTCGCCTACTTTCTTTCGGAGCCACTTCTTATTCAGTTGCATTGTAGGTTATTGTTACAGTACGATAACATTGAAAAATCTCATTTCACAACCTGTTATCTCCTTGTGTGTTAATATAAAAGCCATATTTTTTTAAATTTATCAGTCATTCAGGGATCAACTATCCATCGAATACTTACAAAAATGTACACCTTCGGTTTCCTGTTGCTTTGCATTCAGGCTTGCCTGATCCAGGTATGTCACTTACCAAATAATCTCATCTCACTAATGTTATAAATGCGAAATTATGGATGTTTATTTGTTTGTCAGTTTGTTTGTTTGTTTGTTCCTAATTTCACGCCGAAACTACTGAACGGATTTAGATAAAATTTGGTAGGTAGATAGATAAAGCACTCGGCTAACACATAGGATACTTTTATCCCGGAAAACTTAAGGGTTCCCGTAGGAATGCTTAAAAACTCAAAATTTTCACGTCGTCACTAAGAAGCGCTATATTAACATTTTTTTCTTTGGACACAATTCTGAAGTCCACGCGGACGAAGTCGCGGCGGAAGCTAGTATTAACTAAGTTTAGGTCATCCCCCTGGATATACGTACACACATACGTATATTTAATTTTTTTTTTTTTCAGAATGTGTACAGCCAGTGCGGCTGTGGCAGCATAGGTTTGGGTGGCGGTTACGGCGCTAACATGGGCGCGGGTTGGCGTGCGGGCTACGGCGCTAACATAGGCGCGGGCTGGGGCGCCGCTGGTTTGGGCGCCGGCCTGCCTTGCGGGTACGGAAACGCGGCTGCTTACGGAGGCATCGGCGAAGGTACAATAGCCGCCATTGGTGATTTAGGAGTGCAAGGATACACCGTGGTCGGGGGCCAGGTGCCGGCCATCGGCGCCGTGCAGTTCATCGGCGAAGTACCGGCTGCCGGCAGCGTGTCCATCGCTGGCAACTGCGGCTGCGGCTGCGGCGCCGGCGCTGGCTATGTATACTAATAAAATCCTTGGAATGGAATTCTAAATAAACAAAATATTACTTCTGAATATAAGCCTTGTTTTTGATTTAATTTAAAATATCGCACAACAAAACGAGTAGCCTTTACAAAAGCAAGTGAAATAAAAGTACTAATGTGACAAGTTATAACTATCCTTCAGTAAAATAAAAATATAAATATTACAAATAACAAATAAATACTTGCCCCCTTTTTAACCCCCGACGCAAAAAGAGGGGTGTTATAAGTTTAACGTGTCTGTGTATCTGTGTATCTGTCTGTGGTATCGTAGCTCCCAAACGGATGAACCGATTTTCGTTTTGTTTTCTTTGTGTCATAGATAATTTTATCCCGAGTGTTCTTAGCCATGTTTCATGAAAATCTGTTCAGCCGTTTGAAGATCATCAGCTCTTTTCTAGTTGATGAGGGGATCTGACTAACTTCCTTATGTCCGATCGATTCGAAATTTGGTACCGTGTTACTTCAACGATATTTAAAGAACATGGTAAGGCAAGCATGAGCTGGTCAGCCGTTTGAAGATCATCAGTTCTTTAATAGTTGATGAGGGGATCTGACTACCTTCCACATGTCCTATCGATTCGAAATTTGGTACCGTGTTACTTCAATGATATTGAAAGTATATGGTAAGGTAACCATGACCTGATCAGCTGTTTGAAGATCATCAGCTCTTTAATAGTTGATGAGGGGATCTGACTACCTTCCATATGTCCTATCGATTCGAAATTTGGTACCATGTTACTTCAATGATATTGAAAGTATATGGTAAGGTAACCATGACCTGATCAGCCGTTTGAAGATCATCAGCTCTTTAATAGTTGGTGAGGGGATCTGACTACCTTCCATATGTCCTATCGATTCAAAATTTGGTACCGTATTACTTTAATGATAGCTCAACTAACTAATCATTATAAATACCTTCCTAATATTTATACCTACTTTAAAAAGGACAAAATAAAAGTAAAATTAAAATTTAAAAAACCCCCCGACACAAAAAATATACTCTAAAAACTAACAAATAATATTTTAAACCTATTATAATTATTATCGTCAATTATATTATGTAAGTTCAAATATTTTTATTTTCCAAGCGTCGTCACGTCGGGGGACCTCTAAGTGAGAAAAACAGGTGCAACAAAAGAATTTACTCCGAAAAATTCGCTAAATCGACCAGGGACGTGACAACCCCTTCCGCGATTAAGCGCTTAAAATAAAAACCCCTTCGATAGCATATCCCAAATGTATAGGTTACCCAATCGAATGGGGAACCGTTTCATTTGGGTAACCCTTTTGAAAGGGTAACCCGTTCATTAGGCTTATGAAAACTGGGTTTATAAGGGTATTTTTTCAAACGAGGTTCGGGCGGGGCGCGTGTCAAGGTCGTACAATGAGACATACATAATGCTTTATCTATGTCTCATTCTCATGTATTTAGAAGCGGTCGTGCCTCAGTGCGGCTTGCGTGGTCACATTGATCACGCATGTTAAGTGACTACAGACACGGTCATAACCTGGATAGGTTTGACTTGTTAGTGGCATTTATCTTGACTGTTTCCGTGCTTCGCAAGTCACGTTAGGCCGTTGGTGCCGGGTGCTATCGCTAGCAGTCGTTAAGCCATGTCAGAGGCCTTATAGAAAAAAGAGGCTTGAAAACTTCTGACATTGGGGTTGGCCACTAGCCCCACAACCTCCACCAATCCGGACTTGGCCCCCGTGTGTGGAGTATGGCCTAAAACCTTCCCGAGTCATGGGAAGAGACCCGTGCCCCTGCAGTAGGGACGTAATGGGTTGTTAACACAATGCTTTATTTATGCAAACGAGAGGTGGAAGAAAGATTGTAGGTGAAGAGTCACGCGGAATTCACTCTAGTTTAGCGCCACCGCGGTCTGTGAAGCAGGAAGTGAAGTGAAAAAAAATTTGGATTACAATTAAAATAAAAGATTGTTGTGATGGGGAAGTACGGTAATCCCGCCAGTTTTCGACCAATTAGTGGAGTTGTCAAGTTTGGAAAGCAAAAAACATATGTTGGTGTAGCAATTATGTTGTTAAATTAGCTCTCCATATATGGTACATACACTTAATTTCAATAAAACAAACAAAAACTGTTATTTACTCTTACTGTTGTTGAATAAATCGGTAAAAATACGCAAAATGCCGATTTTACCAGTTTTTGACCAGATGTTCCAGTTTTCGACCAGCTTTGTCCAGTTTTCGACCAGAGACTGAAGCAAAGTATTTATGTAAAAAAAAAATTTAAAATTAAAATTTAAACTGTTTATTTCACTTCACTTCAGTTTTTTTTTTTACTTAAGACTAACGCAGAAATCTTAGAATATGAAGATTATATTGCGATGTTAGCAGTTACCGCTCGAGGGCTAGTTAATTTATTTGTCTGGGAGTCCATCGCGATGTACTTGTCCTGTGTAAAAAAACGTTTTAACGCGTTTTTTAGTTTGTTAGTCTTATTAAAGTCTATTTTTTCTACAAGATCTTTAGGCAAATTATTTAAAACGTAGGGCAGGATGCACCTCCAGACTCTTTTTCCATAATCATTATTAAAATTAGGCATGCAGAACAATGGAGTACATGACAAATTACGCATATTATTAGGTCTAACCCTTTTTTTTAATTGAGTTACATTACTATTATACTGAGTTACAATTGCAAGTTTTACCTTATCGTACACGTTTATGACCTTACAGTGTTTAAATAAGTAATCATAATTGTCTTTATATTTATATTTAATTTTAAGTGGAACTATAGTTTTCAATATTCTTAGTTGTAGATCATATATATTTTGTAGGTAGGTTTTATATGTCCTACCGTAGCTAGATATGTCGTAGCTTATTACAGAATCTGCCATTGACATATAGAGTAATCTTAAGGTTTTATATGGAAGTTTGTATTTAAGAATGGTTAGTTTTGCTAGAATAGCTCTTAATTTACAGCACACATGTTCAACATGGGGACCCCAATTAAATTTAGTATTGGTGTTACGTAGAAAAAAGTTTCAAAACAGAGTTTTAACAGTTTATATGTTGCAGGGATATGTTAAAATCAGTAATTTGATCAAATCCCAGGATATGTTAAAATAATAAAACCATTTTATCATATCCCTAAACTTTGGATTCCCCTAAGGATTTCCACACCAACCACTCCTGGGTTGCCTGCGTCCAGTGACTTCCCGTAACTTTCACTAGACCATCGGTCCACCAAGTGAGGGGCTTGCCTAAGTTACGTCTTCCGCGATACTCCAGAACTTTAATGCCTTGGGGCAGCTATGTGTTTTACGAACTATGTGCCCCGCCCATTGCCACTTCAGTTTAGCGATTCTGTGAGCTTTGTTGGTTGCTTTAGTTCTCCTGCGTATAATAATACCTTTACAATGTTTAAGGGGCAATCTCGCATCTGTAGGCCTCTGGAATCTTTGCGAATGCACGTGCGTATGCTTTTGTCATTCTTATTCGTATACAATGTGCATTCTTACTGCTCAGAGTGCGGCCCTCTAAGAAATTCATAGCATATGAGTATGACGCTCTGTCAGGCTAAGCTGAATATAGAGGATGACAGAATTGTATCGTCCTAGTCTGAGCTGTTGGAAGAGATTAAGAAAATCTACGGGCAATAATACGCAACCACAGGTTTATTTTAGTAAATAGTATTTTAGTAATTTGGCTACAGATCTGAGAGCCAGATCGAAGCGATATAATGCTGAAGATATCTCTGATTTCCGCCTGTACGAAGTTAACTCTAAAACATCTTAACACTTTGGCGCGCGGTAGCGGGAACACCCGTTTATCAGCTTCCATAAAGTTTGACAGTGCGGGGAACCCCGTTTGTGCGTGACATTCGTCGAACATTAGATTAGGGGCCTTAAGGTTGACACTATAACTAAATCTGAGCTACTCATAATGACAGTATTCTTGCTCTTTATATGGCGCTCATTCATTTTGCACGGGGCTTACCGTAGTAATGATAAGAATCATTTAAATACAAACGGGGTTCCCCGCACTGTCAAACTTTATGGAAGCTGATAAACGGGTGATCCCGCTACCGTGCGCCAAAGTGTTAATAACAACAAGGCACTGGAAGATAAGTGATGATAGAATTACGAAAGAACTTCTGAAAACAGATGGAAAACCGGTACTGCAAGCTATCAGAAGCTGTTTAATTACATTGTAATCAATATATGAACAGGTAAGGGATTGCATGTGGTGGTACTCTTCTTCAAAAATGGTGATAGGACCCTGCTGAAGAACTATAGACCCAAATATAGAACGTAATTTAACTATAGCATTTAATTCTGTCTAGACCAAGGCTGTGCTATAGTCACTCCAGCAGTGACTATCAATATATCAAAGTGTTGATGTGCTTGTACGAAAACGCTACCATGTTATTCCGCCTCCAGGATTAAAATTGGAAAATTATCCCGCTGCAGCATAGGGTAAGGCAAGGATACATTATATCTCCGAAGGTACTCAACACTGCCCTGGAAGTTGTTTTCAAGCTTCTGGACTGGAGAGGATTCAACTTAATTATCGACGGCGAGTACATAGCTTTCTTAGATTCGCTGACGATATCATGGCCTTAGCTAAGACCTTGGAAAACTAAGGTACAATGCTCGATAGACTCAGTAGAGCCTCTCATCAACATGTGGGTCTTAAAATGAACATAAGCTAGACAAAAATATATCATCATATCCTCTGAAGATTGGAGACTTATGACACTTGGAGTTGTTGACGGATACGTAGCCTGGGACAATTAGTCCAGCTGGATAGTTCCAACTCCTAGAAATATATCGATTGTTGAATCCAATTCTGCTGGGCAGTATCCGGAAAGCTCCGCAATATAGGGTTACTTAAAATTTGTTCTTGATACCTAAGGGTGTGCATGTTCGCATGATAACAAACAACTTTCCCTTAGGAACCCATGGTCAAATCGCAAAAAAAGCATACTAATTTGGCCAGTTAGTTGACCTGTTTCTATGGTATCCAAAACTTTTTTCGATTTGACTATGGGTTTCTTAAGGAAAGTTGTTTGTTATCATGAGCACATGCATAGCCTTTCTTATCAAGAACTAATTTAAAGTCACCCTTTATATTTACGTCCAAAATATAGCAATGTCTCAATACTAAGGTACTTGAGCAGAACGTGTTACTAGTGGTAACATAAGCCACTGAGACATATTAACATACTATGAGCCTCATAAAAAGTATTAAAGCTGTTCAAAGATAGAAAGATAGATAAAACGTTTAATTTAAAGAGCTATGGAGCGTGCTATGCTTGTAGTTTCTCTTAGTGATCGAACTCAAAAAGAGATACTGACTTGGTGGCTAAGTGGTTAGCGATTCTGACCTCTGATCCGAGAGTCGTGGGTTCGATCCCCACACAGGGCAAACTTTTCTGTGATGAGCAGAATTGTTTGCTCTGAGTCTGGGTGTATTATATCTATATATGTATGTAGTTAAAGTATATGTGTATATATATCTGTATCTGGTTCCCAAGATACAGGGAATCCTAGTTTGGGGCCAGATGACCGTGTGTGATTTGTCCCAGATATTAATATTATTATGATATTTTACTCGATGAGCTCTTAACATCTTCTGCTGTTTTAAGAGGCAACAGGCAACCATACAAGTTTTTAGGCTAAAGAAGTAGCCAAATTTTTATTAGCAGTTTAGAAAGTTATCATTCTGTTATGAAGTAATTAAGAAAAGTTGGCGATTATGAAATTATCATGCTGGGATGTGGACGTTTTTCAAATGGTGCATAAATTAAATGATCCGCCGACGTTTGCTAGCCATATATAAATTTCAACTTTTTAAATAAACTCGAGCGTCTTCAAAATCTCACTGATCTTGCTATCAGATTTATCTTTTATCTCCGTAAATATTATCACGTGTCCCCGTATCGAAGAGATTGGAATGGCTTCCAATTAGTTACCGTCGTGACCTTCACACCCTGTTACATCTTTATTTTCAAAATCCCCAATTTATCTTAAAGAACGTTTCAACTTTATCTTCTACTCACAGTCGTCCTCTTCGTTCCTCCGATAACCTCCGTCTCCATATTCTTCCTCACTCTACCAATTTCTAATCTCACTTCTTTACCTCATCAAGCTATCCACCTCTAGAGTCCCCTTCTTGTACCCATCAAACAAGCCCAATCATTGCACTCTTTAAAAAAGGATAAAAAACAAGCATATCTTCTTGACGTCTAAAGAGCTCATCACTTCTCCAATCATACTTTGGAAATAATTATATGTATACGGGATGTAAATATGGTCGTGCGTCAAATTTTAATCAGTGCTTCTATTCCTGTTTCTGATCAATTTTCCCCAAGGAGCACATAAATCAAATCAAATCGTAAAAAATTAACTCCTCAATACTAATTTGGCCACTCGGCTGATCGATTTTTATAAAGAATCCAAAAGTTCACTGCTACTATCGAACATTATATACATTTATCTATTTTTCATATCACAAAAGACAACATGCATTTTTTTCCAGTAACTACTACCTTAGTTTTGCTTGTTAGAATAAAACGGTCGAAAACAGGAGCATTGTTACTCTCTTTCCTGATTTCGAACACTTCACATTTTTGACATTGCTAGTTTTAAGTAATTTTAAATATGGTGGACGAAAACTGGCAGTATCAACCAAAAAGTATCCGACGCTCGGCAGATCGATTTTTATGAAGAATCCAAAAATTTACTGCTACTACCGAACATTAAATAAAAATTGTCTATTTGTCATATCACAAAAGACAACACATGCATTTTTTCCAGTAACTACTACCTTAGTTTTGCTTGTTAGAATAAAATGGTCGAAAACAGGAGCATTGTTACTCTCTTTCCTGATTTCGAACACGTCACATTTTTGACATTGCTAGTTTTAAGTACATTTTAAATATGGTGGACGAAAACTGGCAGTATCAACCTAAAACTATCCGACGCTCGGCAGATCGATTTTTATAAAGAATCCAAAAATTTACTGCTAGTATCGAACATTAAATATAAATTGTCTATTTTTCATATCACAAAAGACAACACATGCATTTTTTCCAGTGACTACTACCTTAGTTTTACTTGTTAGAATAAAACGGTCGAAAACAGGAGCATAATTTCGACCACGTCATATTTTTGAGATTGCTAGTTTTAAGTAATTTTAAATATGGTGGACTAAAACTAACAGTATCAACCAAGAAGTATCCGACGCTCGGCAGATCGATTTTTTAAAGATTCCAAAAATTTTCTGCTACTATCGAACATTAAATATAAATTGTCTATTTTTCATATCATAAAAGACAACACATGCTTTTTTTTCTAGTAACTACTACCTTAGTTTTGCTTGTTAGAACAAAACGGTCGAAAACAGGAGCATTGTTATTCTCTTTCCTAATTTCGACCACGTCATATTTTTGAGTTTGCTAGTTTTAAGTACATTTTAAATATGGTGGACGAAAACTGTGAGTATCAACCAAGAAGTATCCGATTATTCATTTTCCTTAATGGTGATACCTAATGGTCTTAAAATTCGCAACACAAGAAGATTTTTTTTTTCCACTTTCTATCCATATTATTTCCATATTCTATAAATAGCAGGACACACAGAGGCGGCCGCGGGGCAGTAGCGTTCCGAAGGCGGACCTGCGGAAAGCGAACTTAGAGCGGACCCCTTCAGACAGAAATTGCGGCGTCGCGGTAGCGTCGCGGGGGCGGTATGTCTGAAGGCAAAAGCGTTCGGGACCACTTTTTTCGGGAATTTCGTGAAATAGGTATTTTATTATAACTGTTGCGATACTCTCTGTACGAAAAGATTTAAAAACTGGTCAAGCTCACACTAACACAATACTTTCTATCTGTAAAACTTATAAAACACAAGAAAAACACTCAAAAATCTGTAATTTAATACAACTCGCAAGCACGCCCCCGCACCGCGCCGCAAACGCGCCGCTGTGTGGGGGGTTTCATATATTTCAATGGAATACAACTGGTCCCGCGCCGCGGCCGCTTTCCCGCTACCGCGCCGCCGCGCCGCCACCGCGCGGGATTCGCCAGTCTGTAGGCCCGACCTTCCCGCTTTCGCCCCCGCGCTGGTACCGCATCGGGCGAATCCCGCCCGGTTTTGGTGTAAAGGGTTTCATAGTAATCCGAACATTACAAAAAATCCCGCTCCCGGTACCGCCCCGCGGCCGCCTCTGTGTGTGCTGCGCTTAAACGAATGACAGTGAGTAGGTAAAAAAACAATCACGCATCAACTTCATTCAAATCAATGCCTACAGTCGCCCGGACCGACTGCATCGCATATTCCATTCTATAATGGTCCGTATGGTTGTAACGTAAGGATCATATTTGTCTAAAAGCTGAAAGGGTTACCCTTTCATTATGGTAAGTGGTTCCAAAGTGTTTAGTTAATCTTTAAAAATACCGCTTAAAAAACCCAAATGAAAGGGTTTTGACGCCTACTGGGTTTGGTAAGCAAACCCCTTGCAGAAACCCATTCAAAAACCCCTGAAGGGCTTACCAGTCCAGTCCCTGAAATCGACACAACCGTCAATGACGTCTGCCCTCACGTGTATGCCCGTTCGGGTCGCCGCACTTGGTGACGCCTCCCCCGCGCCGCATACCGCAGTACCGCACACCGGGCTCGCCGCGCGCGGCATTACGTAGTGCGTAGACTATGCATGAAATTAAAGATCGCTCGTACCTAAATGTAATTCTTAATAATTAATTAGCTGTTGTTGAAAAAATACTTTATAAACTTTAGCGGTCCCCGACGCGACGACGCTTGGAAAATAAAAATATTTGAACTTACATAATATAATTGACGATAATAATTATAATAGGTTTAAAATATTATTTGTTAGTTTTTAGAGTATATTTTTTGTGTCGGGGGGTTTTTGTATTGTTGGTCATATGACCCAAGCAGCCAAATTAAATTAAAGATAGATGTTATACAGAGTGATAAAAATTGTCTGGCAATATTAAATAGGTACTTATTTAAATATTAATATTAAATATCAAAAATTTTTAACAGTGAATTCTATTCATCAAACTGAACAAGTTTCCTCAAGGAACTCATACTCAAAAAGCAAAAAAATATTTGGACTCTTCATACAAATCCGCCAGCCAGCTGGATTATGAACTTTGTATGTGAAGTCAATTTTTTTTTGCTTTTTGACCATGCGTTTCTTGGGGAAAATAAAGTTGTTCAGTTTGATGAGTAGGAGCCACAGTTAAAATATTGCAAGATTTTTTTTTATCACCCTGTATTTATTTAGACTGACTCGGTGGCTAAGTGGTTAGCGATCCTGACCTCTGATCCGAGAGTCGTGGGTTCGATCCCCACACAGGGCAAACTTTTCTGTGATGAGCAGAATTGTTTACTCCGAGTCTGATAGTATTATATCTATATACATATGTATGTATTTAAAAGTATATGTATATGTATATCAGTCTCTGGTTTCCAAGATACAGGGAATCCTAGTTTGTGGCCAGATGACCGTGTGTGATTCGTCCGAGATATTATTATTATTATTATTTGTAAATATACATTTGGGCTACTCTGACCACTTCGCGCTAGGCGAAGTGGCAGGAGCTACTCCAGCAGAAGCACAGTTGGCTGGAGGTCAGTGCGACGAGGAGAGAAAGCGTCGGACAATCCGGGCATTGTCGAGGAGGACTGCCTTTTGCATAGCCGCTATTATCGGTCTGCCTCGAAGTCCCAGCTGCCTAAGGTTACGATCCAGGTCAGCTGGGATCAAACCATTTACGGACAGGACTACAGGAATTATTTCAGTGGATTGCACTTGCCACACATCCGTTACCTCGTGCGCCAGGTTCAGGTACCGCAACCTCTTGTCGGCTTCTGCTTGCACGAGGTTTTCGTCGTGTGGAATAGTGATATCCACCAAAAACACCTTTGACTGCGCTCAATCCATCAACACGATATCAGGCCTATTATGATCAATAGCCCTGTCCGTGATGATGTCTCGGTCCCAGTAGAGCTTGGCGCGGTCGTTTTCGAGAACCGACTCCAGCGTGTACTTGTAATATGGCAACCGGCGAGCTATGAAGCCATACTTTAGAGCGATCTCTTGATGTAGGATCCTGGCTGCTTGGTTATGTCTGTGCAGATACTCATCGAACAAACAAAGTTACAAAGAATCGAATAACCGGAGGTTATATGGCGCAGCGTTTCACCTGGCTCACGGCACAACCGACATATGTCCAAGGCACCATCTTTCATTATTAACCTCCTATAGTTGTTCGTCTTTATAACCTGATCCTGTATTGCACAGACAAAACTCTCGGTCTCTGCAAAGAGGTCTCCAAAGCGCAGCCAGTGCACGGAAGCCTTCTGATCTACGAAGGATCTGTAAAGAGCTTTAAAGAACCTTTCTCCTTCCAAATGGCTTTCCGCTCAACAGTACTAAGTACAGCCGGCGCTTGCCAGTTTTCTTGGGTCATGGACAAAGGGATTAGTCTTTTATCACATGCTATGACAACTCTATGCAAATCACTGTCGACTTTTGCCAGGAAATAGCATCGGAGGCTGCATATTTCACGGTTGTGCATTTGTTTTGCACATAGTTTTGCATCCTGTGAAGTGTCATAGTAGTGCGGACCTTCCGATCCAGGGCATCCAATTCAGTCTGTGTCCACCTGAGTATGCCGAAGGTTTACAGAAGAACGGGGATGACCCAAGCATTGAATGCACGTACCTTGTTAACGCCCGACAAATAGCTATCAAAAACTTTTGTCAGGCGCTCCCAAAACACGCCACAAACGCCTGTTTCACCTCCGTCTCGTTCACAACAATGCTCTGCAACATACCCAGATACCGGTATGTCTCAGTCTCAGAGAGGGTACGAATGTTCATGGAGTCACTGTTGACTCCATTCGAATGCACCACCCTACCTCTCGCTTCATGAAGGATCGCACACTTATCCACTCCTAGCTCCATGTTGTTGGAGCTGCTGAAATTGCAAGTAATTCTCAACAGTCCTCCAACCATGTTGCATTTGGAGCGAACCGCTTGAGATCATCCATGTACAGAATGTGGGTCATGCGTAAGCCCCCTCTCTGAAACTGAAACCTCGTCCCTGATTTTTCGAGCAGAAAGCTGAGTGGATTCAAAGACAGGCAAAACCAAAGTGGACTCAGACAGTCGCCCTGGAATATTCCCCTCTTTATCCAAATCCGGTCTTCCGCATTCGACAGTCGCTGACCATAGAGACTAAGGATCGTACTCCATTGCCCCATACATGTACCGAGGAAGTCTCTAACTGTACTATCAATCCTGTACAGCTCGAGAACTCTCTTTAACCATAAATGGGGAACCGAGTCAAAAGCCTTCTTATAATCAATCCAGGCAGCGGAGAAATTGCGTCGATTGCGATTCACCAATTTGCCCACGACCGCGTCAATCAGGAGCAGCTCCTTCGTACCGCGACTTCCGCCCCTACAACCATTCTGAGTTACCGCCATGATGTTATCATCCATCCTCAACCGATTTCGGCCATGGCGACTGCTTACTACTCCTAGGCCGGGTTATGGCGTTCATGCGCCCTAATATGGCTAAAATAGCCGATCTTAACGGCAAACTCGCGTGAACAGAGAGGGCATGTGAGAACACCGTTAACAAAGTTGTAATTTATAGCCGCTGGTGGTCGGGCTTTAATTTCGTCGCGTTTCGTGTCTAGATCTAGCCTGCGACGCTCTTCATAAGAATTGGTTTTAGTCTTCACCAAGTGTCGCCATTCAGGACGCAGTGCTGCCAGTGCCTCCCATTGCGAAGGTTCAATATCGCATCTTTTCAGATGCCTTTTCAGGACATCTTTATATCTGAGTAGCTGGCCGCCCTGCTTACGCTTGCCCTCCTGCATCTCAGAGTAAAATATGCGTTTTGCTAATCGCTCGTCCGCCATTCGTGATACATGCCCGCACCACCGAAGCTGTCGCCGCATCAAGTAAGACTCAATGCCACCAACATTGGCTCGTCGCAGCACCTCGGTGTTTCGCACACGGTCAGACCATCGGATGTTCATTATGTTGCGCACGCATCTAAGGTGGAATCGGTCTAACGTCCGAATATGGTGACGATACAAACACCACGTCTCAGAGGAATTGAGAAGATTTGGCAGCACTATCGCCATGTAGACGGATATCTTTGTGGCTAGTTTCAGATCATGTGAGCAGAAGACCTTAGGACTGAGCTTGCAACATGCTGCGGCAGCTGCAGCAATTCTGCTATTGATTTCAGCGTCAAGGTCGTACTTAGCTGAAAGTGTGCTCCCCAGATAACGGAATTTGTCCACCTGTTTCAACACGTCCTCACCAATCCGTATGGTCAGTGTCTCATGACCTTGAATGTCCAGTGACATTACTTCAGTCTTTTTGACACTGATCTTCAGGCCAAAACTGCAGCATGACTGGTGAAAAACGGACATCAAATGTTGCAGGCCGTCTGGGGATTCTGCCACAAAGCATAAGTCGTCCGCATACATGATCTCAGTGATCAAGGCGTACAAGACTTTGGTGCGGGCCTTGAATCTAGCCAGGTTAAAGAGTTTGCCGTCAGTGCGGAAACGAATGCGGACTCCTTCAGTAGAGTTCCGTAGGACCTCCCGAACCACTACAGCAAAATATAGGGCGAACAGTGTAGGCGCAATTACACATCCTTGTTCGCCTCTATGAAGGCGTCTATCTTGGCCTTCAGAATGGATGTTAGTGTCTTATAAGTTGTAGAAAATACAATACAATTACAATTCATTTATTTTGCATAAAATGTGGTAAAAAAGAAATTACAAAAAGTGGAAAAATACTATGGAACGCACACTTTACCAGAAGCTGGCATGCAAAAATAATATAGGCACATATAAATATAAAAATAAGATTAAAATTGTCAAAAGTATTTGGGTAGCAACTAGTCATTAAAATATTCCTCCACCGAATAGAAGCATTTCTGTATCAACCAGTGTTTAAGATCCTTTTTAAAAACCTTTAGAGTCAGAGATTTCTTGCCATCACTCAGCTTATTAAAAATCTTAATTGCCATTAGAAGACTATTCCTGCTGTACAGAGTTGTTGATCTAGAAGGAACTGCTAGTCTGTGAGGTAATCTGTTTGCAAAATTACATGTGTCACTACGCTTTTTAAAGAGTTCCGGTTTCGTTTTTATAAATACGCACAGTTCATAAATATACAAACATGGGACGGTGAGCATCAACATTGCAAATTGCTCTGACACATTGCTTTTGAGCTATAAACGCCCGGCTTACTTCACATGAGTTACCCCAGAGAATAATTGCATATCGCAGCAGAGAGCCAACATAGCCGTGATATGCCTGAATAGCAACTTTTTTACTACTAATCTGTGATAATCGCCAAAGAGCATAGGCGAAAGAGTTAATTTTCCCACAAATCTTATTTATATGCTCTGACCATGAACATTTATCGTCTATAGTAATACCTAAGAAATTTGTCTGGCGAGATTCAGTAATAGTTTGATTGTCAAAAGTAATATTTAAGTGTCGTTTATTGGAATTTTTATTAATAAATTGTATGTAAGTGGTTTTATTTAAATTAACATTAAGATTATTGCAGTGTAGCCAATATATTATGTTATTTATAGTTCTAATTATATCGTTATTATATGTGTTTACATCGGTGCATGGGATCACAACAGATACGTCGTCAGCAAAAAGTGTACAGTCATATTCTGTGATATCCGGGAGGTCATTTATATATATCAAGAATAATAAAGGGCCTAAGATACTGCCTTGCGGCACTCCTAATTTATTCAATTCAGAATTGGATTTATAAATATGTAATTCGTTTCTTAAGTTCAGTTTTGTAATCTCGACATGTTGACTTCTATTACTTAAGTAACTCTTAAGCCACTGATTAGCTATACCTCTAATCCCGTAAGAATGGCATTTATTAAGCAGAATTTCATGTGAGACGTGATCAAACGCCTTACTCGTGTCAAAAAACACCGCCGTGACTGCTTTTCGTTTATCCATGTAAGACAATACTTTATTTGTGAGACAAAAAGCTGCTAATGATGTGCATTTACCTTTCTGAAAACCGTTCTGTTCTTGACGAATTATTTTAAATCGGTCTAAAAATGAACTTAAGCGAATATGCATTGCTTTTTCAAATAATTTGGCTAATACGGATACCAGTGCTATTGGCCTATAGTTATCGACGTTTTCCCGACTACCCTTTTTGTAAAGTGGCTTAACAATAGATATTTTTAACGAGGATGGAAAGGTACCGGATGTTAATGACAAATTTATTAGATAGCTCAGTACGGGTGCGATGTGTAATTTGCTAGCTTTCAAGATTTTTGTTTGTAATTCGTCATAACCTGTAGAATTTGTTGACTTCAGAGAGTCAATAAGTTTTATTACTTCGTAAGTATCTGTTGGTGTCAAAAATAAACTAGCGCAGTTAGTATTAATACTTTTAAAGTCACTTACCTTATTATTTTTATTGTTACTACTACTTAAGTCCAAAAAATGTCTGTTAAATGTATTTGCAATGTCAGTGGGGTTAGTAATTTCGTCGTTATTAATTAATATGCTATCTATACCAGAAGTCAAAAGTGAGTTAGTAGTCTTATTTTTTATTACATCCCATGTCGCTTTGCAAATGTTTTTAGACTGAATTACAAATTTGGAATTAGCTATCTTCTGAGCATTGTTAATGCAACGCCTAAGAAGCTTAGAATAATTAATATATTGGGACTTGTTAGAATTATTTGGGTTTTTGTAATACGTAAAACGTAAGTGTCTTTTAGTAACCGTCGATTTTTTAATACCCTTTGTGAACCAGTTTGAAGTTCTTATAAAATATGTGATCTAACCTTTACTCTTTTCATCGGAAAGCATAAGACATAAAATAATTTAAAAGTAAGACACGTAATGGGGCGGTACTGGCTAGGGTCAGCGGTATTGCTCGACTTAGGAGCTAAATGAGTGATCCCAGTAGTCAAGAAGTTCGGAACCTGACACTGCTCGAGTGCTTGCTGGAATTGGCTGGCTAGGGTCTCGTGACTAGCATAGAACCCCTTGAGCCAATAGTGGTGCAGTCCGTCGCTTCCTGGAGTTTTCCAGTTTGGAGCTTTACGGACCGCTTGCGACACATCATCGGTACTAATGTTCACGGGGTTCATAGGCTCGATGCCATCACAGGCCTCCTCCAACTCAGCCATCCACCGCTCCTCGTTGTGTTGAACGGGCCTAGACCATAGGTTACGCCAAAAGGCCACCAATCCCTCGTGATCCGGGCTTTCACCACTGTTCAATACAGCAGGTCGGTCCAAAGATCTGTAGAACTTCTTTTGATCACTCATGAAGAGGCGATTCTGACGAAACCGGTCTACTCGTTCCGAGTATCACCGAATACGATTTGCCCACGCAGCTATCCTTTGCTTCAGGTCATCAATGCGCTCTGCAACTAATCGCATTGCATGATGTCCCCTAGGATCAAAGTCTGATCCTGCAAAAGCGAGCCTGACAAAGCGCATCACTCGGGGCCTGGTGTTGCCCGACCTAAAAGCAATCAGTTTGCCAATGAGGACCCTTGCCTTAGTGATACAACGCTCAATCCTTTTCTGCCAAGCCGGCTTTCCCCGCGGAGCGGAGATGCGAGCCGGTTCTGGCATTTTGGCACCAACAAATCAGCAGACCGCCATTGCAGCGCCTAAAAGGATTGAGTTTGTATCACCAAGGTCGCTGCTACTTTCCAAATAATCTGGCAGCATGCGATTTACGGCCTCAATGACATCCCGATTCTGGATGCTAAGGGGCAATCCTGGAAGCTGCGGCCTCTCCTCATGGGGTAGAGTGCGGAATTCCTGAATCGCCTCTTCAAGTGAGCACCTGATTTGCTCTAATTCCTGGGAAATCGTTTCTGTCTCAATATCCTCATTAGGTACTTGTGCAGGGCCAGTGGGCGGTTCATGCATTTGCGGTATATGCGCCGATAAGCGTCGCGACCCATTTAATGAGGATCTTGATACCGGAACGATTTCGCGTCGAAGTCCTTCGAGTTCGGCCGCGCTAAAGATGTTCGAGCGCAATATGTACCGAACTCGGTCCGACAGGTTTTGCTCCGAGACAGACAAAGCGGGCTCCAAGCGCAAAAACTCTTGGTGTATCCTCACTCGGTACCCCGTCCGACGAGTTTCTCCCCCCGTCGCACCGTAGTACGCTCGCATGAGGTTCTCGTTTTGTGACCTAGTCCATCTCATGCGGCGTACTCCACCAGCGGCGGACGCCGCTTGCTGGGCCTGCGAAGACCCTGCCGACGCCAAGCGCACTGGTGGCGATGATGGAAGGGACCGGCCAGGTGTTCGGGCCGGTCGTGATGCGCCAACTCGCATGCTGCCGCGCCTGGCATTAGCGCGACAAGACGCGCCCCGGCGGCCCCCGGGCAGCGACCCTATGCGATTATCATTATTGTCACTTTCCATCATCTTTATACGAAAGACCGTTATGAACCCCTATATTTTAGTACCCGGGGTCAACTAGGAGCTCAGCACGGTCAACACCGAGCCCAAGGGGTACTGACTAATTACACTGACGAAGAGGCTGTGCTGTCACAACCGCCTCTTCCTCAGTGGCGATGAGGTCGTCACATCCCTACGCTTTTATTATTATTATTTTGAAACATGAATCTAGGCTACTCTGACCACTTCGCGCTAGGCGAAGTGGCAGGTGCTACTCCAGCAGAAGCACAGTCGGCTGGAGATCAGTGGTATTATTATTACTGTGCAGATACTATTTTTACTGTTTTTAAACAGTAAAGTTTATTGGTTAAATAATAAATACTTTAAAAAAATATCTCCACGACAACAATGCCAAATCCGTCAGCCAGCTGGATTATGAACTTTGTATGGGAAGTCAATTTTTTTTGCTTTTTGACCATGAGTTTCTTGAGGAAAGTAAAGTTGTTCAGTTTGATGTGTAGGAGCCACAGTTAAAATATTGCAAGACATTTTTTTATCATATAGTTTTTAAACAGTAAAGTTTATTGGTTAAATAATAAATAGGTACTATAAAAAAATATCTCCACGACAACAATGATCCAAATTGAATCTATCACAAAATCTGTTTCATATTATGTAAGTCAGAATGAAAAGAATTTTTTTTCGAGTGCTAAATTAAAGATTACATTGTAAATACTTATTATTACATATACATACATGCACCTGAGGGTACAGGCTGGTGTTTCTGCAGTGGTAGGTAGTAGGCTGCATGGAGTGTCCGGGGTTTGCTAGGGCTTTAATTTGAAAATTGCTACGAGGATAGTATTGTTAAGTCCGACTTTTCTCAATTTTCCCTTCTCTAATATTTCGTCAAAGAGTAGGTAAATATGTACAAGTATCAGCTTCATATTAGATAGACTAAAACTAATTTTCTAAAAGTGTACCTACAATACATATTTTTCATATACCGATTTAGGCTCAACCAAAATACGATATATAAAAAATTGTGACGCCCGAGATATGAGATATTTTAGAGCGATCTCTGGATGAAGGATCCTGACTGCTTGATTATGTCTGTGCAGATACTCAGTGTTACGAAGAATCGAACAACCGGAGATTATATGGCGCATTGTTTCACCTGGCTCACGGCACAACCGACATACGTCCTACCGTGTTTCATTTTGAACTTCCCGTAGTTGTTCGTTTTTTTATTATTATTTCGGAATATAATACTGGATTATTATGAGTGGTACTATAAGGGTTCCTTCTTTCCTTTTGAGGTATGGAACCTTAAAAACTTGGCTCAAGATTTTTAACATTGACTAATATTATAACTTAGAAAATATAAAACTATATTTCCCAAGTTATTAGCCAAATGGCGCTTGTGTTTTTTTTATTTTATAAAAAGAGACAATGTCGGCTGTATTGGTCGGCTGTATTGGTCGATAAGTCGCCGACTGTAAAAAATTCCAATAAATTGGTACATTTTCAATAATAATATATCTAAATATAATAAAAATGAATATTGTAAAGGACAAATACAAACAACGAAATTTTCCTTCGATGCAGAATATATTATTATCAATTTTAAGATGTTATTCCTCAAATCAGTAGTTTCCGTTGCAACCACACGACCCAGAAGCTAAGCCATAGCCATACCCGGCACCAAGACCAGCTCCGTAGCCAATACCAGCACCAAGGCCAAGTCCAGTACCGTAGCCAAGACCAGCACCGTAGCCAAGACCAGCACCGTAGCCGTTACCAGCAGCAGCGAGGTTCTCGCTCACAATGCCGATGTTGCCGTTTCCGCAGCTGTACTGCACTCCAGCAGAACCAGCAGATGGCACTTCGCCTTGAAGAGCGACAGCGCTCACGAACGGCATCGCTCCTGACACAGCTAAATTACCACATAACTGGTTCTCAGAGACCACAGTGAGGCCAGAAGGAGCGAGGGGCGAAGCACTGGATACAGCTAAAGCTCCACCGCTAGCGGCAGATGATAGACCGGCAGCTGCTCCCGGTCCGCAGCCAGCGTTATTTCCAGCATTCCAGCTGTATCCAAGTCCGTTACCACAGCCCGAGTAGCCAATATTGGAGATGCCAGCATTGCCAAGTCCGTTGCCAATGCACGCGCAGGAAATAGCCTGTGAGTAACAAAAATATTAGGTAGCAAAACAAAATCCGCCACATTTAAAATAAGAACATACATCTCTTTTATAATTTAGCTTTAGCCCGCGACTTCGTCTGCAGGCTGCACTGACTTCTCAATTGTCATTTTATGAGCCATATGTATTCTATGTGTTAATCCAGCTTAAAAACTTTATTTGTGGCCAACTTGTGTGACATCTAAACTGTCGCATTTATAATAGGTAGTATCTTACCTGAACTAAAAGTGCCGAAGCGCACAGAACCAGGAAAAGTTGAGCCATTTTTACTTTCTTCGAGTTCTGATACATGAATGATGTTCTTGGAGCAATCTTTGACTTTTATATTAAAATATTTTCGGTGTGTCAAAAATTACAAAATACTAATTGGTAGATAGATGCAAAGCATTTCAGTACCTATGTGCTTTATCACTTGCCTCTTTTCTTACGAAGCCACTTCTTTTCCATGTTATTGTACGTTATTGTTACAGTACGATAACTTTAAAAATTCTTATGTCACAACCTGTTATCACTTTGTGTGTAAATATAAAAGCCAAATATTTTCAAATTAATCATCATTCAGGGATCCACTATCCATCGAATATAGACAAAAATGTACACCTTCGGTTTCCTATTGCTCTGCATTCAGGCTTGCCTGATCCAGGTATAGTACTCACCAAACGTACTAAGTGTAGGTTATCTAGAGACATAATTACAATTAAAAGACGTATAAATAATTATTTTTTAATTCAAACAAATGAATATTACGAGAACCTCATTTGATTTTTTTTTAATATTTTAAATTAGAATTAATTTATTTTCAGAATGTGTACAGCCAGTGCGGCTGTGGCAGCATAGGTTTGGGTGGCGGTTACGGCGCTAACTTGGGCGCTGGCTGGGGTGCGGGTTATGGCGCTAACATAGGCGCGGGCTGGGGAGCCGCTAGTTTGGGCGCCGGCCTGCCTTGCGGGTACGGAAACGCGGCTGCTTACGGAGGCATCGGCGAAGGTACAATAGCCGCCATTGGTGATTTAGGAGTGCAAGGATACACCGTGGTCGGGGGCCAGGTGCCGGCCATCGGCGCCGTGCAGTTCATCGGCGAAGTGCCGGCTGCCGGCAGCGTGTCCATCGCTGGCAACTGCGGCTGCGGCTGCGGCGCCGGCGCTGGCTTTGTCTACTAATAAAATCCTCGGAATGGAATTATAAATAAACAAAATGTGACTTCCGAATATAAGCTTTGATTTTCATTTAATTTTCAATATCGCATAACAAAATGAGTAGCCTTCACAAAAGCAAGTGAAATCAATATATATTATAAAAATCTAGTGTGTGTGGGTATGTCCAGCTTTTTCTCTACAATCAAATAACTGCTTACCACTCGTGATAGATAGCCCTTGGTGTGCATTCGAAAGTAAGAGAGTTTGGTATCGGTGGGTGAAAGTGGCAGTGTGTGGGTGGCAAAAAATTCTTCATGCTTCATTTAATTTAAAATATCGCACAACAAAATGAGTAGCCTTTATAAAAGCAAGTGAAATAAAAGTACTAATGTGAAAAGTTATAACTATCCTTCAGTAAAATAAAAATATTACAATAAATACTTGCCCACTTTTGTATTTAATGTCATAATTATGACCCAAGCAGCCAAATTAAATTGAAGATAGATGTTATACAGGGTGATAAAAATTGTCTGGCAATATTAAATAGGTATTTAAATATTAATATTAAATGTCTAAATTTTTAACTGTGGCTTCTATTCATCAAACTGAACAAGTTTCCTCAAGTAACTTATACTCAAAAAGCAAAAAAATATTTGAACTCTTCATACAAATCCGTCAGCTGGATTATTGAACTTTGTATGGGAAGTCAATATTTTTTTTGCTTTTTGACCATGAGTTTCTTGGGGAAAGTAAAGTTGTTCAGTTTGATGAGTAGGAGCCACAGTTGAAATATTGCGAGACATTTTTTATCATTCTGTATTTATTTCTGTGCAGATACTACTTTTACTGTTTTTAAATAGTAAAGTTTATTATAGATGAATAGAATTCATCAAACTGAATTGCAAAAGCAATTGAAATAAAAGTACTAATGTGACAAGTTATAACTATCCTTCAGTAAAATAAAAATAAAAATATTACAAATAACAAATAAATATTTGCCCACTTTTGTATTTAATGTCATAATTATGACCCAAGCAGCCAAATTAAATTGAAGATAGATGTTATACAGAGTGATAAAAATTGTCTGGCAATATTAAATAGGTATTTAAATATTAATATTAAATATCTAAATTTTTAACTGTGGCTTCTATTCATCAAACTGAACAAGTTTCCTCAAGTAACTTATAGGTACTCAAAAAGCAAAAAAAATATTTAAACTCTTCATACAAATCCGTCAGCTGGATTATTAACTTTGTATGGGAAATCAATAATTTTTTTGCTTTTTGACCATGAGTTTCTTGGGGAAAGTAAAGTTGTTCAGTTTGATGAGTAGGAGCCACAGTTGAAATATTGCGAGACATTTTTTATCACTCTGTATTTATTTCTGTGCAGATACTACTTTAACTGTTTTTAAATAGTAAAGTTTATTGGTTAAATAATAAATACAATAAAAAAATATATCCACGACATCAATGTTCTTAAAGGTTCCAAGTTTAATCGATCACAAAATCTGTTCCATATTATGTAAGTCAGAATGAAAAGAAATTTCTTTAAATACTTATTACATATACATACATGCACCTGAGGGTACAGGCTGTTGTTTCTGCAGTGGTAGATAGTAGGCTGTATGGAGTGTCCGGGGTTTGTTAGGGCTTGAATTTGAAAATTGCTACGAGGAAAGTATTGTTAAGCCCAACTTGTCTCAATTTCTTAATTTCTTCAACAACACTCTCTCTAAGTTTCTACACTGGTTTATTTCTTAGAATTATCTATTATTAAATGCGACAAAAACAAAATGCATCAAGTTTTCTTTGCCAAATGTTAAACAGACTCATAATAAAGTAATATTAAAGATAAGATAAAGATAAATACTCTTTATTGCACACAAAATACAATTTCATTATAAAAACAAATATAAAGATATGTAGTGGTGCAACCTGGGCGGTCTTATCGCTGAAAGCGATTTCTTAAATGGTAACGAATTAGATTTTGTTCCAAGTACAGTTTTTCTCGGCATAACTATAGATAGCACGTTACAGTGGGGCCCACCTATTGCAACTCTAGCGGGGAGGCTTAGCTTGGCTGCCTACGCCGTCAAGAAAATAAGGCAATTGACGAATGTAACAACTGTTAGATTAGTATACTTCAGTTACTTTCAAAGTATAAATGTCTTATGGCATTTTATACTGTGGGGACACAAAGCAGACATTGAATCCATTTTCATTCTACAAAAAAGGGCAGTCCGATTTATACACATATACCAACAACGATCCCGAGAATCACTTCGAGATAGATTTAAGGAAATAAATATTCTAACAGTTGCCGGTCAGTTAATACGAAAATATCATGTACGTTCGTAAAAATCTAAACTTGTTCTTCAAAAATAGTGACAGACATAACCGTAATTTGAGAAGTAAAAATAATTTTGACATAGCTTTCTCGAGGCTTAGTATGGTGAAAAAATCATTTGTGGGGCAGTGTGTACGCTTTTATAACAAAATTCCGAATTTCGTGTGTGAACTACCAGAATGTAAATTTAATAAACATATAAAACGCTGTATTTGTTCAAGAGGATACTATAAGACAGTAGATTATTTTAATGATAATGAAATTTGGAATATTCCTTCAGTAAAATGATATGACGTTTATAAGACGTTTAGAAGAGTGCTTAATGTACCTGCGTAAAGAAATAAATGATTTTGATTTGTTTTGAATTATCCCTTCTCTAATATTTCGTCAAAGAGTAGGTAAATATGTACAAGTATCAGCTTAATATTAGATATAATAAAAATAATTTTCTTTTATTTCTGTGCAGATACTTTTTTTACTGTATTTAAACAGTAAAATTGGTTAACGAATAAATATTATAAAAAAATATCTCCACGACAACAATGTTCTTAAAGGTTCCAAATCTGTTCCATATTATGTAAGTCAGAATGAAAAGATTTTATTTGAGTGAAAAATTAAAAATTACATTGTAAATACTTATTACATATACATACATGCACCTGACGGGACAGGCTGGTGTTTCTGTTTTGGTAGGTAGTAGGCTGTATGGAGTGTCCGGAGTTTTCTAGGGCTTTAATTTGAAAATTGCTACGAGCAAAGTATTTTTAAGCCCGACTTTTCTCAATTCTCCCTTCTGTAATACTTCGTCAAAGAGTAGATAAATATGTACAAGTATCAGCTTCATATTAGAAAGACTAAAAATAATTTACTAAAAGTGTACCTACACTGCTATAGGTAGCAAAAATACTGCTATAGTAAATTCGAGGCAGTCCTCGAATATATATTTTTCATATACCGATTTAGGCTCAACCAAAATACGATATATAAAAAATTGTGATGGGTTATTTTTCTTCGACTGTCGGCCGACTATTTGGCTGTGACATTCATTAATTTTCTCCTTTAGTTTTGCTTAGTTTGTTTTAAAAATTTTTTCGTCATAAGATATGTTTTCAGTTTGCTTTTTTGATTATTTTGATACAGTAAAACCTCAATAATTCTATAATTGTAGCACTGTCGTTAAAAACAACCGGCCAAGTGCGGGTCGTGGGTTTCGTACAAACTTTAGATTGAGAGACAAACTTAAGTATGCAGATGGAAAACTGTTATTCTTATACGACACGAAGGTCGCGGTCAGTTAACCAACTACAAAATAAAGCAGTTTTCGGATTCAGTGATTGCGTGATTTTTTCCTTTACTTTCTTTCTTTTTTACTATTTTTATGTCTAACATGAGCTTTCGCTACGCTGCCCAATTGGCGCTAGGCGAAGTGGCAGGACTACTCCAGCAGAAGCGCAGTCGGCTGGAGGTCAGTGCGATGAGGACAGAAAGCGTTGGACAATCCGGGCATTATCCAGGAGGACTGTCTTTTGCATAGCCGC
Organism: Coleophora deauratella; assembly: GCA_958295455.1. Lineage (NCBI taxonomy): Eukaryota > Metazoa > Arthropoda > Insecta > Lepidoptera > Coleophoridae > Coleophora > Coleophora deauratella. The sequence goes on along the minus strand of OY282416.1, from coordinate 2,679,624 downwards.
TATTATCAGTCTGCCTCAAAGTCCCAGCCGCCTAAGGTTATGATCCTGGTCTGCGGGAATGAAACTATCGACGGACAGGACTACAGGAATGATTTCAGTGGATGGCACTTGCCACATATCCGTAACCTCATGTGCCAGGTTAAGGTACCACGTCCTTTTGTCGGCATTAGCTTGCACAAGGTTTTCATCATGTGGAATAGTGATATCCACCAAAAACACCCTTGACTGCGTCCGAGATATGAGATATTTTAGAGCGATCTCTGGATGAAGGATCCTGGCTGCTTAGTTATGTCTGTGCAGATACTCAGTATTATGAAGAATGATACTATAAGGGTTCCTTCTTTCCTTTTGAGGTATTGAACCCTAAAAACTTGGTACAAGATTGTTAACATTGACTTATATTATAACTTATGGAAGATAAAACTATATTTCCCAAGTTATTAGCCAAATGGTGCTTGTGATTATTTTTTTTATAAAAAGAGACAATGCCTGGACTAGTTGGCTGTTTTGGTCGATTAGTCACCGACTTTAAAAGATTTCGACAATTTGGTATATTTTCAATAAAAATATATCTAAATATAATAAAAATGAATATTCTAAGGGACAAATAACGAAATTTTCCTTCTATGCTGAATATATTATTATCAATGTTAAGATATTATTCCTCAAATCAGTAGTTTCCGTTGCAACCACAAGACCCAGAAGCTAAGCCATAGCCATACCCGGCACCAAGACCAGCTCCGTAGCCAATACCAGCACCAAGGCCAAGTCCAGTACCGTAGCCAAGACCAGCACCGTAGCCAATACCAGCACCGTAGCCATTACCAGCAGCAGCGAGGTTCTCGCTCACAATGCCAATGTTGCCGTTTCCGCAGCTGTACTGCACTCCAGCAGAACCAGCAGACGGCACTTCGCCTTGAAGAGCGACAGCGCTCACGAACGGCAACGCTCCTGACACAGCTAAGTTACCACATAACTGATTCTCAGAGACCACAGTGAGGCCAGAAGGAGCGAGGGGCGAAGCACTGGAGACAGCTAAAGCTCCACCGCTAGCGGCAGATGATAGACCGGCAGCTGCTCCCAGTCCGCAGCCAGCGTTATTTCCAGCATTCCAGCTGTATCCAAGTCCGTTACCACAGCCCGAGTAGCCAATATTGGAGATGCCAGCATTGCCAAGTCCGTTGCCAATGCACGCGCAGGAAATAGCCTGTGAGTAACAAAAATATTAGGTAGCAAAACAAAATCCGCCACATTTAAAATAAGAACCTACATTTCTTTTATAATTTAGCTTTTGCCCGCCTTCGTCTGCAGTCTGCACTGACTTCTGAATTGTCATTTTATGAGCCAAAAGTATTATATGTGTTAATCCAGCTTAAAACTTAATTGTGGCCAATTTGTGTGACATCCAAACTGTCGCATTTATAATAGGTAGTATCTTACCTGAACTAAAAGTGCCGAAGCGCAAAGAACCAGGAAAAGTTGAGCCATTTTTACTTTCTTCGAGTTCTGATACACGAATGATTTTCTTGGAGCAATCTTTGACTTTTATAGTAAAATATTTTCAGTGTGTCAAAAATTACAAAATACTAATTGGTAGATAGATGCTAAGCATTTCAGTACCTATGTGCTTTATCACTTGCCTACTTTCTTACGAAGCCACTTCTTCTTCAATGTTATTGTGGGTTATTGTTACAGTACGATAACTTTAAAATTTCTTATTTCACAACCTGTTATCACTTTGTGTGTAAATATAAAAGCCAAATATTTTCAAATTAATCATCATTCAGGGATCCACTATCCATCGAATATAGACAAAAATGTACACCTTCGGTTTCCTATTGCTCTGCATTCAGGCTTGCCTGATCCAGGTATAGTACTCACCAAACATACTAAGTGTAGGTTATCTAGAGACATAATTACAATTATAAGACGTATAAATAATTATTTTTTAATTCAAACAAATGAACATTACGAGAACCTCATTTGATTTTTTTTTTATATTTTAAATTAGAATTAATTTATTTTCAGAATGTGTACAGCCAGTGCGGCTGTGGCAGCGTAGGTTTGGGTGGCGGTTACGGCGCTAACTTGGGCGCTGGCTGGGGTGCGGGTTATGGCGCTAACATAGGCGCGGGCTGGGGAGCCGCTAGTTTGGGCGCCGGCCTGCCTTGCGGGTACGGAAACGCGGCTGCTTACGGAGGCATCGGCGAAGGTAAAATAGCCGCCATTGGTGATTTAGGAGTGCAAGGATACACCGTGGTCGGGGGCCAGGTGCCGGCCATCGGCGCCGTGCAGTTCATCGGCGAAGTGCCGGCTGCCGGCAGCGTGTCCATCGCTGGCAACTGCGGCTGCGGCTGCGGCGCCGGCGCTGGCTATGTCTACTAATAAAATCCTCGGAATGGAATTATAAATAAACAAAATGTGACTTCCGAATATAAGCTTTGATTTTCATTTAGTTTTCAATATCGCATAACAAAATGAGTAGCCTTCACAAAAGCAAGTGAAATCAATATACAGGGTGACTGGTTGAACGACGGACGTATTTAAGGAGATGATAGGATAATTTACATACTTTTCAACCATAGAAAACAAAAAAATCATACACTCAAAAAACAAAAGTTACATATTTTTTTATAAAACGTAACTATTCTTGTGTTTTCTAACTCTATGCCTAGGTACTTACCACTTTCCCACAGCGTGCACCGAGCTGCTCGTGGTCGCTAAGGCCAATCTCTTGGACAGGCTGATAACACACTGATAATGAAAGGATGGAGTTCGTCTTCATGTAGGATACTTTACCCCAACCACTGGGATACCTGGAAATGCCTTACTGCATTCCGCGTACTTTCACATGGGTAATAATCGAAGTAAATTGCTTTGTGCGGGTTCACTGGATAACGAACGATTCCTTCCTCGTCCTTCATCAGGGTTAGGAACTGGAGGAAGGCCAAGTCTCCTAAGAAGTCCTATGACGGCAACTTATGTAATTCATGATATATTGCAATATGAAATTCATTCTAACAACACTAGCTTACATTACATAGCACCACACCATATCCCAGTATCCTCATTAGAGTACTGATAAGCCATTATCACTCACTATCAAGGCACCGAAATCCACGCGACAGCTACGTAAGTAAAACCAGAATGTTCGGGACGAACGGGACGCGTGAACGCACGCCACCCCTACGACGGCCCGCGGGCGACTGACTAGGGCCGGCGCGGCGCGGCGCAGGGCAGAGACGCGGGAGCAGTCACTCACGCGCATGTGCAGTATTGCGCAGTGGCGAGTCCGCGCCGCTACTCGGGGTCGTTGCCCGAGGCCGCGTACACGTGACTTAGTATTTAGTAAAATGTAGAGGTGAACTTTAAAATTATTTTTTAAATGATGAAAATTAAGGTCATGTTTTTTTTACATATTTGGAATGTGTATCAGCTTCTTATTCACCTCCTTAAATGCGTCCGTTGATTTACCAGTCACCCTGTATAGGGTGACCCTAAATTAGTTCTTGATACGAAAGTCTATGAATGTGCTCATGATAACAAACAACTTTCCCTAAGAAACCCATAGTCAAATCGCAAAAAAAAATTTTGAGTCTCCATACAAATCGATGAACTGACCGGCCAAATTAGTATGAAGAGTTCAAATTTTTTTTGCGATTTGACTATGGGTTCTTTAGGGAAAGTTGTTCGTTATCATGAGCACATGCATAGCCTTTCGTATCAAGAACTAATTTAGGGTCACCCTATATATTATAAAAATCTAGTGTGTGTGGGTATGTCCAGTTTTTTCTCTACAATCAAATAACTGCTTACCACTCGTGATAGATAGCCCTTGGTGTGCATTCGAAAGTAAGAGAGTTTGGTATCGGTGGGTGAAAGTGGCAGTGTGTGGGTGGCAAAAAATTCTTCATGCTTCATTTAATTTAAAATATCGCACAACAAAATGAGTAGCCTTTATAAAAGCAAGTGAAATAAAAGTACTAATGTGAAAAGTTATAACTATCCTTCAGTAAAATAAAAATATTACAATAAATACTTGCCCACTTTTGTATTTAATGTCATAATTATGACCCAAGCAGCCAAATTAAATTGAAGATAGATGTTATACAGGGTGATAAAAATTGTCTGGCAATATTAAATAGGTATTTAAATATTAATATTAAATATCTAAATTTTTAACTGTGGCTTCTATTCATCAAACTGAACAAGTTTCCTCAAGTAACTTATACTCAAAAAGCAAAAAAATATTTGAACTCTTCATACAAATCCGTCAGCTGGATTATTGAACTTTGTATGGGAAGTCAATATTTTTTTTGCTTTTTGACCATGAGTTTCTTGGGGAAAGTAAAGTTGTTCAGTTTGATGAGTAGGAGCCACAGTTGAAATATTGCGAGACATTTTTTATCATTCTGTATTTATTTCTGTGCAGATACTACTTTTACTGTTTTTAAATAGTAAAGTTTATTATAGATGAATAGAATTCATCAAACTGAACAAGTTTCCTCAAGTAACTTAGACTCAAAAAGCAAAAAAAATATTTGAACTCTTCATACAAATCCGTCAGCTGGATTATGAACTTTGTAGGGGAAGTCAATAATTTTTTTGCTTTTTGACCATGAGTTTCTTGGGGAAAGTAAAGTTGTTCAGTTTGATGAGTAGGAGCCACAGTTGAAATATTGCGAGACATTTTTTATCACTCTGTATTTATTTCTGTGCAGATACTACTTTTACTGTTTTTAAATAGTAAAGTTTATTGGTTAAATAATAAATACAATAAAAAAATATATCCACGACATCAATGTTCTTAAAGGTTCCAAGTTTAATCGATCACAAAATCTGTTCCATATTATGTAAGTCAGTCAGATTTTTTGAGTGAAAATTTAAAGATTACATTTTAAATACTTATTACATATACATACATGCACCTGAGGGTACAGGCTGTTGTTTCTGCAGTGGTAGATTAGGCTGTATGGAGTGTCCGGGGTTTGTTAGGGCTTGAATTTGAAAATTGCTACGAGGAAAGTATTGTTAAGCCCAACTTGTCTCAATTTCTTAATTTCTTCAACAACACTCTCTCTAAGTTTCTAGACTGGTTACTTCTTATAATTATCTATTATTAAATGCGACAAAAACAAAATGCATCAAGTTTTCTTTGCCAAATGTTAAACAGACTCATAATAAAGTAATATTAAATGGTAACGAATTAGATTTTGTTCCAAGTACAGTTTTTCTCGGCATAACTATAGATAGCACGTTACAGTGGGGTTCACATATTGCAACTCTAGCGGGGAGGCTTAGCTCGGCTGCCTACGCCGTCAAGAAAATAAGGCAATTGACGGATGTAACAACTGTTAGATTAGTATACTTCAGTTACTTTCAAAGTATAAATGTCTTATGGCATTTTATACTGTGGGGACACAAAGCAGACATTGAAACCATTTTCGTTCTACAAAAAAGGGCAGTCCGAGTTATACACATATACCAACAACGATCCCGAGAATCACTTCGAGATAGATTTAAGAAAATAAATATTCTAACAGTTGCCGGTCAGTTAATACGAAAATATCATGTACGTTCGTAAAACTTGTTCTTCAAAAAAAGTGACAGACATAACCGTAATTTGAGAAGTAAAAATAATTTTGACATAGCTTTCACGAGGCTTAGTATGGTGAAAAAATCATTTGTGGGGCAGTGTGTACGCTTTTATAACAAAATTCCGAATTTCGTGTGTGAACTTCCAGAATGTAAATTTAAGAAACATATAAAACGCTGTATTTGTTCAAGAGGATACTATAAGACAGTAGATTATTTTAATGATACTGAAATTTGGAATATTCCTTCAGTAAAATGATATGACGTTTATAAGACGTTTAGAAGAGTGCTTAATGTACCTGCGTAAAGAAATAAATGATTTTGATTTGTTTTGAATTATCCCTTCTCTAATATTTCGTCAAAGAGTAGGTAAATATGTACAAGTGTCAGCTTAATATTAGATATAATAAAAATAATTTTCTTTTATTTCTGTGCAGATACTTTTTTTACTGTATTTAAACAGTAAAATTGGTTAACGAATAAATATTATAAAAAAATATCTCCACGACAACAATGTTCTTAAAGGTTCCAAATCTGTTCCATATTATGTAAGTCAGAATGAAAAGATTTTATTTGAGTGAAAAATTAAAAATTACATTGTAAATACTTATTACATATACATACATGCACCTGACGGGACAGGCTGGTGTTTCTATAGTGGTAGGTAGTAGGCTGTATGGAGTGTCCGGAGTTTTCTAGGGCTTTAATTTGAAAATTGCTACGAGCAAAGTATTTTTAAGCCCGACTTTTCTCAATTCTCCCTTCTGTAATACTTCGTCAAAGAGTAGATAAATATGTACAAGTATCAGCTTCATATTAGAAAGATTAAAAATAATTTACTAAAAGTGTACCTACACTGCTATAGGTAGCAAAAATACTGCTATAGTAAATTCGAGGCAGTCCTCGAATACATATTTTTCATATACCGATTTAGGCTCAACCAAAATACGATATATAAAAAATTGTGATGGGTTATTTTTCTTCGACTGTCGGCCGACTATTTGGCTGTGACATTCATTAATTTTCTCCTTTAGTTTTGCTTAGTTTATTTTGAAAATTTTTTCGTCATAAGATTTGTTTTCAGTTTGCTTTTTTGATTATTTTGTTACAGTAAAACCTCAATAATTCTATAATTGTAGCACTGTAGTTAAAAACAACCGGCCAAGTGCGGGTCGTGGGTTTCGTACAAACTTAAGATTGAGAGACAAACTTAAGTATGCAGTTGGAAAACTGTTATTCTTATACGATACGAAGGTCGCGGTCAGTTAACCAACTACAAAATAAAGCAGTTTTCGGATTCAGTGATTGCGTGATTTTTTCCTTTACTTCCTTTCTTTTTTACTATTTTTATGTCTAATATGAGCTTTCGCTACGCTGCCCAATTGGCGCTAGGCGAAGTGGCAGGACTACTCCAGCAGAAGCGCAGTCGGCTGGAGGTCAGTGCGATGAGGACAGAAAGCGTTGGACAATCCGGGCATTATCCAGGAGGACTGTCTTTTGCATAGCCGCTATTATCAGTCTGCCTCAAAGTCCCAGCCGCCTAAGGTTATGATCCTGGTCTGCGGGAATGAAACCATCGACGGACAGGACTACAGGAATGATTTCAGTGGATTGCACTTGCCACATATCCGTAACCTCATGTGCCAGGTTAAGGTACCACGTCCTTTTGTCGGCATTAGCTTGCACAAGGTTTTCATCATGTGGAATAGTGATATCCACCAAAAACACCCTTGACTGCGTCCGAGATATGAGATATTTTAGAGCGATCTCTGGATGAAGGACCCTGGCTGCTTAGTTATGTCTGTGCAGATACTCAGTGTTATGAAGAATGATACTATAAGGGTTCCTTCTTTCCTTTTGAGGTATTGAACCCTAAAAACTTGGTACAAGATTGTAAACATTGACTAATATTATAACTTATGGAAGATAAAACTATATTTCCCAAGTTATTAGCCAAATGGTGCTTGTGATTATTTTTTTTATAAAAAGAGACAATGCCTAGACTAGTTGGCTGTTTTGGTCGATTAGTCACCGACTGTAAAAGATTTCGACAAATTGGTATATTTTCAATAAAATATATCTAAATATAATAAAAATGAATATTCTAAGGGACAAATACAAACAACGAAATTTTCCTTCTATACTGAATATATTATTATCAATGTTAAGATGTTATTCCTCAAATCAGTAGTTTCCGTTGCAACCACACGACCCAGAAGCTAAGCCATAGCCATACGCGGCACCAAGACCAGCTCCGTAGCCAATACCAGCACCAAGGCCAAGACCAGCACCGTAGCCGTTACCAGCAGCAGCGAGGTTCTCGCTCACAATGCCAATGTTGCCGTTTCCGCAGCTGTACTGCACTCCAGCAGAACCAGCAGACGGCACTTCGCCTTGAAGAGCGACAGCGCTCACGAACGGCAACGCTCCTGACACAGCTAAGTTACCACATAACTGATTCTCAGAGACCACAGTGAGGCCAGAAGGAGCGAGGGGCGAAGCACTGGAGACAGCTAAAGCTCCACCGCTAGCGGCAGATGATAGACCGGCAGCTGCTCCCAGTCCGCAACCAGCGTTGTTTCCAGAATTCCAGCTGTATCCAAGGCCGTTACCACAGCCCGAGTAGCCAATATTTAGGATGCCAGCATTGCCAAGTCCATTGCCAATGCATGCGCAGGAAATAGCCTGTAAGTAAAAAAAAATTTAGGTAGCAAAACAAAATCCGCCACATTTAAAATAAGAACATACATCTCTTTTATAATTGAGCTTTTGCCCGCGACTTTGTCTGCAGTCTGCACTGACATCTGAATTGTCATTTTATGAGCCAAAAGTATTATATGTGTTAATCCAGCTTAAAAACTTAATTGTGGCCAATTTGTGTGACATCCAAACTGTCGCATTTATAATAGGTAGTATCTTACCTGAACTAAAAGTGCCGAAGCGCACAGAACCAGGAAAAGTTGAGCCATTTTTACTTTCTTCGAGTTCTGATACACGAATGATGTTCTTGGAGCAATCTTTGACTTTTATAGTAAAATATTTTCAGTGTGTCAAAAATTACAAAATACTAATTGGTAGATAGATGCAAAGCATTTCAGTACCTATGTGCTTTATCACTTGCCTACTTTCTTACGAAGCCTCTTCTTCTTCAATGTTATTGTGGGTTATTGTTACAGAACGATAACTTTAAAATTCTCATTTCACAACCTGTTATCACTTTGTGTGTAAATATAAAAGCCAAATATTTTCAAATTAATCATCATTCAGAGATCCACTATTCATCGAATATAGACAAAAATGTACACCTTCGGTTTCCTATTGCTCTGCATTCAGGCTTGCCTGATCCAGGTATAGTACTCACCAAACGTACTAAGTGTAGGTTATCTAGAGACAATTACAATTATAAGACGTATAAATAATTATTTTTTAATTCAAACTAATGAATATTACGAGAACCTCATTTGAATTTTTTAAAATATTTTAAATTTGAATTAATTTATTTTCAGAATGTGTACAGCCAGTGCGGCTGTGGCAGCATAGGTTTGGGTGGCGGTTACGGCGCTAACTTGGGCGTTGGCTGGGGTGCGGGTTATGGCGCTAACATAGGCGCGGGCTGGGGCACCGCTGGTTTGGGCACCGGCCTGCCTTGCGGGTACGGAAACGCGGCTGCTTACGGAGGCATCGGCGAAGGTACAATAGCCGCCATTGGTGATTTAGGAGTGCAAGGATACACCGTGGTCGGGGGCCAGGTGCCGGCCATCGGCGCCGTGCAGTTCATCGGCGAAGTGCCGGCTGCCGGCAGCGTGTCCATCGCTGGCAACTGCGGCTGCGGCTGCGGCGCCGGCGCTGGCTATGTCTTCTAATAAAATCCTCGGAATGGAATTATAAATAAACAAACTATAACTTCCGAATATAAGCTTTGATTTTCATTTAATTTTCAATATCGCATAACAAAATGAGTAGCCTTCACAAAAGCAAGTGAAATAGAATAGAATAGAATAGAAAACGTTTATTCAGGGAAACACACACAGGAAACATAGAATAAAAAACAATAAAAACACATACAAAGCACATAAACACAAGAAAAAAGCAATTAAAAACCAAAAAAATAAAGCAACGATTGCTTTAAAAAATAAGTATCTACGAGCAATAATAAAGTGAACAACACAAGTCCGTGCGTGATTCACTGAATCGGCCCCGACTCAGCATAATGCTGCAGGCAGGGGTGCCAACCTACAGCGCTGTTATTCTGTCTGTACTGTAGTCATGGAATCTCTACAGCCGCGCGGCGCCGGCGCTGGCTATGCCTTCTAATAAAATCCTCGGAATGGAATTATAAATAAACAAACTATAACTTCCGAATATAAGCTTTGATTTTCATTTAATTTTCAATATCGCATAACAAAATGAGTAGCCTTCACAAAAGCAAGTGAAATAGAATAGAATAGAAAACGTTTATTCAGGGAAACACACACAGGAAACATAGAATAAAAAAACAATAAAAACACATACAAAGCACATAAACACAAGAAAAAAGCAAATAAAAACCAAAAAAATAAAACAACGATTGCTTTAAAAAATAAGTACCTACGAGCAATAATAAAGTGAACAACACAATTCCGTGCGTGATTCACTGAATCGGCCCCGACTCAGCATAATGCTGCAGGCAGGGGTGCCAACCTACAGCGCTGTTATTCTGTCTGTACTGTAGTGATGGAATATTCCATTATTTTTAGTGTCAAACATTTTATTTATTATTGTGGTTTACATTTGTTTATTTTATGTATCTTATATTTATAATTAATGATGGAAAACTTACTAAACAATAAATTCGATGGCATACACGGAAGCACACACGATTTCTTGCAAAAATTTGACAAGGTTGCAGAGATCGAGGGATGGGATGAAGAAGCAAAATTATTGGTGTTACCTGCATTTTTCGAAGGCTCAGCCTTAACTTTTTTTGTAAATGTACCGTATCTTCGTGCAAAACTTATGCGGAAGTAGCAGCTGAACTGATCGAAGGATTCGCTATTTCGCAAGCCCCACACAATACAAAGGTTAATGCTCTTCCAATTTCAAGGAACTCTGCTACTCCGATGGCCCGTGAGGAAGTTGGAACAAAAACTGAAGCTGATACCGCAAGAGACTGCATGTCAACGGAGATGACTACAATCTCCACACTGTTTGATGAACCATTAGACGCAGAACTCATGGAACAGACAACACAAGACACACAAATTCAGGATCTGTCCATTCCATTTATTGAAGTATATATTAATAGTTTTCCAGGTAGAGCTTACATAGATACAGGTCTAGATGTATCATACATCTCAGAGATATTGGCAGACGAACTCCAGTTGCCTTACGAAAATTCTTATTGGCTCGATCCATTACCTGAAGGCGGTCAATTCGAATGTGTTGGCTACACCCAGTGCTACGTACAAATCGGTTTAGTGGTTTTTGGTATAAATGTTGTGATAGTTAGAAATATTGAACTGGATCTCATTATTGGTTGTGATTTTCTGACTCAACATAACGCCGTAATGGATTACAGCCGAAATATGATAAAATTTAATAATTGTGAAGTTCCGTTCTTTCATGAGATATAAAATTGCATGTCAGATATCTCTTCAAATTACGGTCGATCGATCCAGGAAGAGAAAGATGATTGTGTGACAGATAGCTCCGCAGATTCGGATTCGTCAATCGAGGGAAAAGTTGACGATTATGTTTCAGACGAGCAGATAAATGCCGAACTTATAACCAAAAATGTTGAACTGATTACTGCCACAAGTAAAGAGTTTCCTTGGAATGTTAAACCCCCCACAGAAATCGCGATCGATGACATAGTATGTAGTAATAATGAGACAGACATGTTATGTTTTGGAGACGAGGCAAATGTAGTTGAATGTCGTGATGATATTGTTGAGTGTAAGTCTACTGATAAAATAATTGACATAAAAGTCGATAGTATAGGAATCGTAGTACATGAAACTACTAATGGCTTAACGGTAGCCCAACAAGATGGAAGTGAATGTATGTCTACGATGGAGATAAAGGAATTGGAACCTTGTGAGAGTCCAATCAACTCTGATGATTATAATAATAATAATAATAACCAAGCAGCCAGGATTCTGCATCAAGAGATCGCTCTAAAATATGGCTTCGTAGCTCGCCGGTTGCCGTATTACAAGTACACGCCGGAGTCGGTTCTCGAAAACGACCGCGCCAAGCTCTACTGGGACCGAGACATCGTCACGGACAGGTCTATTGATCATAATAGACCTGATATTGTGTTGATGGATCGGGCGCAGTCAAGGGTGTTTTTGGTGGATATCACTATTCCACACGATGAAAGCCGATGCCGACAAGAGGTTACGGTACCTTAACCTGGTGCACGAGGTTACGGATGTGTGGCAAGTGCAATCCACTGAAATCATTCCTGTAGTCCTGTCCGTTAATGGTTTGATCCCTGCTGACCTGGATCGTAACCTTAGACGGTTGGGACTTCGAGGCAGACCGATAATAGCGGCTATGCAAAAGGCAGTCCTCCTCGACAATGCCCGGATTGTCCGACGCTTTCTCTCCTCGTCGCACTGACCTCCAGCCGACTGTGCTTCTGCTGGAGTAGCTCCTGTCGCTTCGCCTAGCGCGAAGTGGTCAGAGTAGCCCAAATTTATATTTCTGCATAATAATAATAATAATAATTAAGAATTGTATTTTGTAGAGATACCACCGCTAATGCTAATCATTATTATAATTCATTTGCTAATATATTACTATACTATACTGTATTGTTATTCAGTTTTATCAACAAAATTTATTTGCACGAAACTTGCGACAAAGATTTGGACAGCAATAGAAAGAAGATTAAAGATATCAGGAATAGAGAGTTCAATTCAAAACACAGTTAATTTTCTACGCTCTCCGATTTTTACACCCATTCTTTGAGAAAATTAGGGTTACCTAAAGTCAAAATTAAAAATGTTGTACGAATATTTTGTTAAGGCCGTGTATATAGGAATTAGTATTGTAATAGCTTAGGTATAGTGTAGGTATATAATTAATTTTGTTTTATCACTCTTTAATCCACACTTTTGTTTACATGTGCCGAGGCAACCTCATCATTTTGTTGCGCCTTATTCGACCGGCCAAGGACCGCATCTACAAAGAGGGAGGGAGAGATGGCTCTCCACTCTTCACTTTGTCTGTTCCTGGCTATATTATTGAAGATTTATATTTATTCCAGTGTGATGGCCCAACTATTTGGTATCCTTACAGATGTCTAGTTGATGCCAGGACAGGCAAGGTGTAGGTTAGGAACTTGAAATTGATGGTGCTCTTAAATCGTTAATCGCATTTTTATTCTCTTTTAAAGCGTATTTTACTTGTGCTCATTAACAGTCTTATTCGCGATCTTTCCGTAAAAGTAATTTGTTTATGCCCGGTCGATTGCAAAAACTCTTTCGGCGCAGTATTTTCGAAAAAGTTCCTATTTATCATTTTGGCACTTATTATCTTTTTCAATTATTTGTTTTGGGAAGTTGCCTCGACAATGCTTTCTGATTTTTGTTTTGTCATTGTCATCTAATAGTTTACGCGCGAATATTGCAAAGTCGAAAGTATTTGAAAGACCTTTCAGAAACTTCTTATCACTGATATTTGTTGTGCATTAGATAAGCTTTTAATTGTATTTTATAACTTAGTAGGTTGGATAGGTTAATGATTTTGTTTTATATAACAATGGTTGATAGGTAGGTTAGTTATTCATAGAAGCCGAATGTTTTAGTTTTGCTTTGTATAATGAGTTAGAATAAGGACTCTAGCTTAGTATTCTTAAGCTTGAGGCGCAGTGTGACTTTTTGTGGTTTTACCACGCTGAAGCGTTTGGGACATTGTTGTTTTTCCGATTTGATGGTTGATATTTGTTGATAGCTGACACTTTAAAACTTTTTATTCATTTTCCAGTTTGACTTTTCCAAACACTAGGCTATTAGTAAAGTCCGACCTCACTTCGACTTCCACCTCAGGTAGGGTGTGAGTTTAGGTTAGTAGGTAGGAGTTTGATTATAAGTTAGGTAAATCATTGAGAAAAACTTCGCTTCACGGAGTTTTCCTCAATTAAGCGGTGGGTGGTTGTAGTGATGGAATCTCTACAGCCGCGCATTGTGATCTTTACGGCGTTGGAACGTTTATATTAAAATAATAAGGATTTGAATCGTTCGCTGTCTGATTTTGATAGTTTGGAACCAAGATTCTCTAAGGGTTCGTCATGATGTAAACATGTAAATATTTTAATAAGTTTTATTAGAAATAAACGAAAATAGTTAAATGTATCAGTATCTTTTATTAAAGAACGCAATAGTACCGTAAAGAAATGTCGCTCGCACAGTCGCAGAGCAATAGGAAATTTATTAAAACAGATCTTTAATATTTGTTCGAAAGAGTATATATAGGGAAATATCATTATCAGGGAATTATATTAAAAATAAATTAATAGTATAATATGAGTAAAAGTACAATATAAGTAAAAATGAATACTGTAGTTAAGTAATATAATAATATATACATATATGTGAGCTGTGAGAAAAACCATTAATAAAAAAAATGTTGTTAACAGAGTTGTGACAACATTAAGAATTTTAAATTATAAATATCCTTATTTACGAGAACATTTTCGCTGGTCTGTCATAATAAGGGAGATTAGGTGCGAAGCACAATCCAACTGATTTTTGACTATTTAGAAGATACTCACGATACTTTAATTTGAAAGAAAATCTGGATGTGAGATTGCGTATATGGCAGAAGATCGTTCCAGCATTTGGACGCTAAAACTACCCCTAAATGCAGTGGTTCTGTGCTGTGGCAGAACAACTTGCAAAGAAATCATTCTTGGGGAATATCTATGACTAGAATAACGCTAAGTAAGTTTATTGTACAAATAAACAGGTTTCTTAGATTTAATAATATCAAACAATAAACAAGAATAATACAATTGCAACCGTCCCTCCATTTTCAGAAAATTTGATTCATTTAAATATGGCGTCACATGCGTTCGGGGTGGGATATTGAAACAGTAGCGAGCGCATGCGTTTTGTACCCGCTGCACTTCACGAAGTGAACTTTTAAGTAAGCAGGGACCGTAGACGGATAAACCATAGCTAAGTTTAGAAAGGACAAGACTCTTCACTAGTGTAATACGCAGTTCATTACTAATAAAAGGTCTTATTCGGTAGAGGATCTTGAGACGATACAAACAATTACGAAGAAGCTCAGTGACGTGGTCTTTGACCTGAAGACGGCTGTCCATACGTAGACCAAGATTTCGGGCACTTTCTACTTGGGGTATCTGCTCACCAGCCATCATGATGGTGGGGTTCAGTGTGTTTATCTTACTTATTTGTTTTTCCGTGCCCATTATCATTATTTTAGACTTTGATGCATTTAAACAGAGAGTATTAGAGCAAGCCCACCTGTGGATGCAATCTAAGTCTTCATTAATTAGTTGGATAGCAGTAGTATCATCTCGTGGATTGAAAGAAATATAAATTTGTAAATCATCTGCATACAGATGAAATCAATACATATTATAAAAATCTAGTGTTTGTGGGTATGTCCAGCTTTTTCTCTACAATCAAATAACTGCTTACCACTCGTGATAGATAGCCCTTGGTGTGCATTCGAAAGTAAGAGAGTTTGGTATCGGTGGGTGAAAGTGGCAGTGTGTGGGTGGCAAAAAATTCTTCATGCTTCATTTAATTTAAAATATCGCACAACAAAATGAGTAGCCTTTACAAAAGCAAGTGAAATAAAACTACTAATGTGACAAGTTATAACTATCTTTCAGTAAAATAAAAATATAAATATTACAAATAACAAATAATAGTAGAGAGGCCGATTCGTCGAAAGTGCTTTATTTACGAAGTTCGTAGGACCGAACAGTATTATAGCGACAACTGGTACCGTTGCAATCAGCGTGGTTTACTGATTGTCAAACCACTTGTTTTCGCTTTCTAAAATGGTGGAGTGAGTATCTATGACGTAATCAAAGTGGCGGCCGAATGGTTTGATTTTTCAATATTTTCTCTAGAACCACTAAGTCTTATCCTATGTATGTAGTATCATTTGATAGCTATTAAAAAGACCTATATCTATATAGCCGCCTTCCGAGCAGAATATCGGCTATAATATTCATACTACGAGGAAAGTCATGGGGAAGAAAGTTGTGGAGCAGTTATGTACCTTTTATTAAAGCACAAGAGGAACTTTTTAGGACAAATAGTTCCCTTGTAATCTGGAAAAAGCGAAAAATTTATGAAATATAATTTTCCAAAAAAGGGAGCCTGACAAATTGCAGGACTTCTGTAAAGGATAAGAAAGACGTTAAATTATTTATATTGATATTATAACTCTTATTTTATATCACTTAGTGATGGCGGGACCTCAGCTAACAACTGCGACAGAAATATACAACAAAATGTCAATTTATATTTATTATATGTAATTAATTACAATGAAGGACCTTTTTATTATTGTAGATTTGAGTGCGTTTGGCAACACCTCACCTGATGATAAAAGAACACGACTGTTTCATCTCTAAGTGCGTAAGGTACATCTTAAGGTACATACAGGTATGTAACTCAAGATGGAGCACTTCAAACGTTCCCTAAAAATACATACAGGTATGTAATAATAGGATTACCTTTACGCATTTCCAGGTTTGTATGATAGCTCTTCCTGTGGCTCTGGAGACTGCTCTGTTGCTTGTGGTAAAGGGGGCGGGGGGGTCGTCGAAGTCACCCTCTTTATCCGACTCAGTCTAGGGGTTAAGGACGGAGTATTGAGGCAGGTCTTCCCCTGACAAACTTTGCAGAGAGTATAACATTTCAGCCCTGTTCTCTGGCAGAAGCATTTTCCTATTCCGCAGCATTTCTTGCACCTGCATAACAAGAATTTCATAAATACATGTTACAAATAGTTTCATAAATACACGGCCCCAGGACAGACCTACGAATCGATTACCTACCTTATTTGCATGAGAGGAATTTCAGCAGGGTTTCCGCAGCTGGTTTCTTCATTGAAGTCACTGGTGTCGGTCCCTGGTGGCTCTTGAGGTGTTGTCGCAACCACTAAATTCGTAAAAGAACAACTGTATTCCAGGGGGGGAGGGGTGAGAGCTCTTCTTGAATGAATGATGTTGATGAGAACTGCTCGCAACTGGCACTTTCCTGGAAAATACACTCATCAACATTTGCATTCAAGAAGAGCTCTCATCCCCCCCCTGGAATACAGTTGTTCTTTCACGCATTTAGTGGTTGCGCCAACACCTCAAGGAGCTTCCAGGTATTGAAACCAATGAAGAAACCAGCGACGGAAACTCTGCTAAAATTCCTGTCATGCAGGTAAGGTAATCCATTTGTAGGTCTGTCCTTGAACAGTTTATTTATGAAAATATTTGTAACATGTATTTATGAAATTCCTGTCATGAAGGTGCAAGAAATGCTGCAGAATAGTTAAATAACTGCTCTAAAACTTCCTTCCCCATCACTTTTCTAGTATACTCTCTGTATTATAGCCGATATTCTGCTCGAAAGGGGGCTATAATTACAATTTCGAAATTTTAGGGAAAATTTCCAAAGTTTAAGTGCTGTGTCTTAGGTTCTATTGGATCTACAGAGCTGCAATTATACTCAAATTATAGAAACAAATTTGAGCACCACGTAGTTAGCACAGGTCTTTCGAAGCTGCAAATTAGTTTTAAACTACTGGCACTACTGGTATGTGCTAAAAACAAGAACTGTTGCAATTATTGCCACCTAACACGGTTTTTATATCTACTGGCGTAAAAGTTTACCCGTATAATACAGTATTTGACGGATTGTTTGTAGAAACTGGATATTTTTAACTTAGAAAAGATAAAACTATATTTCCCAAGTTATTAGCCAAATGGCGCTTGTGTTTTTGTTTATTTTATAAAAAGAGACAATGCCTAGAATAGTCGGCTGTATTGGTCGATTAGTCGCCGACTGTAAAAAATTCAGATAAATTGGTACATTTTCAATAAAAATATATCGAAATATAATAAAAATGAATATTGTAAAGGACAAATACAAACAACGAAATTTTCCTCAAATCAGTAGTTTCCGTTGCAACCACACGACCCAGAAGCTAAGCCATAGCCATACCCGGCACCAAGGCCAGCTCCGTAGCCAATACCAGCACCAAGGCCAAGTCCAGTACCATAGCCAAGACCAGCACCGTAGCCGTTACCAGCAGCAGCGAGGTTCTCGCTCACAATGCCGATGTTGCCGTTTCCGCAGCTGTACTGCACTCCAGCAGAACCAGCAGATGGCACTTCGCCTTGAAGAGCGACAGCGCTCACGAACGGCATCGCTCCTGACACAGCTAAATTACCACATAACTGGTTCTCAGAGACCACAGTGAGGCCAGAAGGACCGAGGGGCGAAGCACTGGATACAGCTAAAGCTCCACCGCTAGCGGCAGATGATAGACCGGCAGCTGCTCCCGGTCCGCAGCCAGCGTTATTTCCAGCATTCCAGCTGTATCCAAGTCCGTTACCACAGCCCGAGTAGCCAATATTGGAGATGCCAGCATTGCCAAGTCCGTTGCCAATGCACGCGCAGGAAATAGCCTGTGAGTAACAAAAATATTAGGTAGCAAAACAAAATCCGCCACATTTAAAATAAGAACATACATCTCTTTTATAATTTAGCTTTTGCCCGCGACTTCGTCTGCAGGCTGCACTGACTTCTCAATTGTCATTTTATGAGCCATATGTATTATATGTGTTAATCCAGCTTAAAAACTTTATTTGTGGCCAATTTGTGTGACATCTAAACTGTCGCATTTATAATAGGTAGTATCTTACCTGAACTAAAAGTGCCGAAGCGCACAGAACCAGGAAAAGTTGAGCCATTTTTACTTTCTTCGAGTTCTGATACACGAATGATGTTCTTGGAGCAATCTTTGACTTTTATAGTAAAATATTTTCAGTGTGTCAAAAATTACAAAATACTAATTGGTAGATAGATGCAAAGCATTTCAGTACCTATGTGCTTTATCACTTGCCTACTTTCTTACGAAGCCTCTTCTTCTTCAATGTTATTGTGGGTTATTGTTACAGAACGATAACTTTAAAAATTCTTATGTCACAACCTGTTATCACTTTGTGTGTAAATATAAAAGCCAAATATTTTCAAATTAATCATCATTCAGAGATCCACTATTCATCGAATATAGACAAAAATGTACACCTTCGGTTTCCTATTGCTCTGCATTCAGGCTTGCCTGATCCAGGTATAGTACTCACCAAACATACTAAGTGTAGGTTATCTAGAGACATAATTACAATTATAAGACGTATAAATAATTATTTCATAATTCAAACAAATGAATATTACGAGAACCTCATTTAATTTTTTTTAAATATTTTAAATTTGAATTAATTTATTTTCAGAATGTGTACAGCCAGTGCGGCTGTGGCAGCGTAGGTTTGGGTGGCGGTTACGGCGCTAACTTGGGCGTTGGCTGGGGTGCGGGTTATGGCGCTAATATAGGCGCGGGCTGGGGAGCCGCTGGTTTGGGCGCCGGCCTGCCTTGCGGGTACGGAAACGCGGCTGCTTACGGAGGCATCGGCGAAGGTACAATAGCCGCCATTGGTGATTTAGGAGTGCAAGGATACACCGTGGTCGGGGGCCAGGTGCCGGCCATCGGCGCCGTGCAGTTCATCGGCGAAGTGCCGGCTGCCGGCAGCGTGTCCATCGCTGGCAACTGCGGCTGCGGCTGCGGCGCCGGCGCTGGCTATGTCTACTAATAAAATCCTCGGAATGGAATTATAAATAAACAAAATGTGACTTCCGAATATAAGCTTTGATTTTCATTTAATTTTCAATATCACATACAAAATGAGTAGCCTTCACAAAAGCAAGTGAAATCAATATATATTATAAAAATCTAGTGTGTGTGGGTATGTCCAGCTTTTTCTCTACAATCAAATAACTGCTTACCACTCGTGATAGATCGCCTCTTTTCTTACGCGTCTATTCTAAATTATTATCTTTGCTTTCAATTCAATGTTTTTCAATGTCTTCTCTATCATATCGTTACCGCATCGCATCGCGAATAATAAATTATTTCTAAAAACCTTTTAAAGTGAAAAGTGAACCGCATCATCCATTTCGCCACACACAGATTTACTCATACAGAGAAACTGTCCACACAATCATCACTCCACATTCCATATTATCATCATTCATAAACATACACCTCATACTTCGGCTCCATATCCGTAAGTTTCATTTTCTCTTACAAACTTATTAATCTTTAAATCTTCCGCCTGGTTTGGCACTCAACGGCCAGCGGGTGAAGCCGCTGCCCGGCCCAACTTTGGTGCCTCCTGTGAGGAATTATTTGCGAATCGCGAATTTTCCTTTTTTTCAAATTTTGATTTGGCCATTACGTAACCATGGCCGCCGGAGTAAAGAAATTAAAACGGGATCTCACAATCTTTACGGGATTTCGGGATTTGTATATAAACCGCATGCAAACGATTTATGAAAGATCACTTAATATTAAGGATCCTATGTCCAAGGATATGTTCATCTCGTCTGCCGAGTCAATTGATGAAATCCGCGCCCAGTTTATGGAAAACATAGAGAAAATAAATTCTATAGAAATGCAGTTAGATTCGAGTTTTGAACCATCTTTCAAGGAATGGGAGACCATGGAAGATCTCTACTGTAAAGTCCGCCGCGTTAAGAACGAATTGCTGTCTCCTAAGCCTCTCGAACATTCAGTTAAGCAAGAATGTCTTACTAAATCTCATCTTCCTAAGTTACCTCCGATTGAAATACCAGATTTCCATGGTCAACCCAGTTAATGGAGTGTGTTCTATGAGACCTTTCGAACAGCCGTTCACAATAATCCGCAACTTTCCGATTCAGAAAGGCTTTATTATTTACTCGGGAAACTGAAAGGCAAGGCTCAACTCGTGTACGCAGGTATATCGCCGTCTAGTGAGAACTACGACTCGATTTGGGACGCACTTGTTCAGAAATATGAGGACAAAAGATACCTCGCATCGGTCTTCCTAGACCAAATTCTCGAAACTAAACCGATTCCGAGCCCTGTAACTGCGAATCAGTTAGAAAACTTTATTAATAAGTACGCAGCGTCTGTTGCAGCTCTTAAAGATTTGCAAATTCCTAACTTGTCCGATTACATTTTTGTGCATTTGGCTCTGAAACGTTTAGACAAGGACACTTCCACCGCGTTTGAAATGTCCTCTCGACACGTTGAGATTCCGGTGTACGACGATTTCGTGAAATTCGTAAAAGGTCAAGGTAAAATACTTCAACGTGTAAACTCTGCCCAAATTCATAGTCCGGCTTCTCAGAGTCAAAATAAAATTGACAATGACATAAGGAAACCTGAACTACCTAAGATAACACACGCTTTTCTAACTTCTGACATGCAATATAAAAAACCTACATTTACATGTCCGCTATGTAAAAATTTGCATGAACAAATATACGACTGTAAGGAGTTCCTGTCTTTTTCATCCGATGAACGCTTCAAGTTTGTAAAACAGAATGATCTCTGTACAAATTGTCTTAGTTCGCGACACAAATGGAGTGCATGTAAAAGTACAAAAATGTGTTTTTGTGGTTATAGACATCACAGTCTTATTCACATGCATAAAAATAAAATTTCACAGGACTCGTCTATAGATACAGGTCATTGTTTACAACATACTTCTATAACTCCGTTTCAGATAGCAATAGACATAAGAAGGACGAAGAAGCAGAGGTAGTAAACATTCGGCCACAGATTTCAAATGTCGCTATACTGATGAAAATGTATTTCTTTGTGCCACACATATTCTACAAGTAATGGTACTACAGAGAGGAACATTATATGCAAGTTCTGCAGAGCAACAATCTTCGTGCGGCGGTGGCGACGGCATGGGCCATATTAAAAATCGGTCGCAGCCGCAGTTCAGTCTGCTGAGTTAATGTTTTAATTATTTCCGTTTTAGAGTAGTCTCAACGTTATTTTTGTGATGGGGAAATAGCTATGATTCCGATTCACTGATAAGCGGTCATAAGAAGAGCCAACAGCTAAAACCAGCCCAAAGGTCACTCTCACTCACTAATATTGAATCACTATCACAAGGATCCGCGCAGAGAGCTATCGAAAACCTTTTTTCAATCCACTTGACGTTTGATGACATGCGATAAAAAATGATTTAAAATCACTTGTTGGGCCGCGTTTAGAACCTGCCCTCTGACAGCAACCGTTTCGGACCCTCTCTTTCACACTTACGCGATTTATATTATGCTATCCTGTTGTTAGAGTGAACGGTTGCTGTCAGAGTGCAGATTCTGAACGCGGCCTTGTATGTAAGCTTTTTACTGTAGGAATGGCGGTTTCTATGATTTCGCCAATGACAATACCAATAGATATAGAGCGTTTCAACAAATAAAGGAAAATATTCCAAGAAAAAGAAAAAAACTGAAAGTTTATTTGGATATATAATATTATTCAAATTACGTGCCGTGTTACGCATACCTCTGCTTCTTTAGGTCTTTTATAGGTGATACTTTTTTGACATCGAATTAAATTATACTTTTAAAATTGTTTTATTTATGTCTTACTGTAATGTAAGATGTCTTGCATAATAAATAGTTGTTTTTGAATTGTTTTAATATTTTTCAATATGTTTTTAATTAGGTAACATCATTAACTCAGTGACATGTCCAAAAACGTAAATGATTTGTAAAAGTGAGCACCTTAAAAACCTTTTTTTCGTTCTGTCTATTCCTATTTGAAACGGAGATCTGTCACTATGGCTCATGTCAGTACTGACTCGCCATCTTCGACAACGACACCGAATAATGTCTCTTCCGAGTCTACGCCTCAAGGAGAACTCAAACGCGTTCTAGCGACATCTGGTGGAATCTCTTTAGTTTCTGCTGATAAAAATGTAAAAGTTTTTAAACTCTCAAAGTACATCTTCTTCGTCATGCCGCGATGTCTTGTTAGGAACTGCAACTATAAATGTTTTGTTTTAAACCGCGAAGGTAAAATGCAATCTTGTCGTTGCATTATAGACCCGGGGTCTCAAAATCATTTTATTACGATGGATTGTTGTCGCAAATTAGGTCTGAATATAGACCAGTTAAACAGTAAAACTGTTGTCAAGGGTCTGGGGGATTACGCTTGCTCCACTAAAGGGAAAGCTCGATTCACGTTCTCGTCACATATTAATCCAAATAATTCATATGACATAGAATCTCTTGTCCTAAACAACATAACCGGAAAGATATCGACAGCTCTCGTTGATATCAAATCATTGGATTATTTAAGGGGTATACCTCTCGCCGATGAAGCATTTGATAGACCGGGATCCATAGACATATTAAATAGGCGCGAAACTGTTTGTCGATTTACTTTTGCCTGGCAAACTTACGGGTCCTCTAAACCAACCATCCGCCTTTTCGACAACGCTAGGTTATGTGGTGATGGGAGAAGTTGACGTCGTTACGGAACCCAAGGATTCTGTATCTTATTGTGTAACGTCAATAACCACTAACAGGGTAAATGATGATTTGTGTGTGAGTGTTGGAGAAGATATCGCACAAGTCAGGGGTGGATCCCCTTTTATGGTAATGGGAGATAGGTATAATCACAGACGTTCATCCCGGTCAAGATGGAAATATTAGGGTAGTTACCGTAAAAACAAAGACGTACAACAGGGTACGTCTTGCACCGCTGCCTTTGCAGTAATATAGTTTAGAAGATCTTTCATATTTAAGTTTGGCCTGCGTTTTGGGTCTTAGAATATTATTTTATTTGAAGCCACGGTAGTGTACACCGCCAAGTTCGAGCCCCTTTCTTTTTCATAAGATTAACTTTATTTAATTTGTGTTTTTGAGAGCTTTTGAAAGCTTAACCTTTCAAGGCGGGGGGCTATGGTTGCGCCAATGCGCCTCTTTTCTTACGCGTCTATTCTAAATTATTATCTTTGCTTTCAATTCAATGTTTTTCAATGTCTTCTCTATCATATCGTTACCGCATTGCATCGCGAATAATAAATTATTTCTAAAAACCTTTTAAAGTGAAAAGTGAACCGCATCATCCATTTCGCCACACACAGATTTACTCATACAGAGAAACTGTCCACACAATCATCACTCCACATTCCATATTATCATCATTCATAAACATACACCTCATACTTCGGCTCCATATTCGTAAGTTTCATTTTCTCTTACAAACTTATTAATCTTTAAATCTCCCGCCTGGTTTGGCACTCAACGGCCAGCGGGTGAAGCCGCTGCCCGGCCCAACCATTATGCTTGAACCACGCAACCCTGCTTCTAATATTTTTTTCTCATTATTTTGCCTAGAAAGCTTATATTTTTCTATATTTTTCGTACTACGTACATGTCCAGGCACAAAATGAGACGTGTCCTTTATTGGTTAACGAATAAATATAATAAAAAATATCTCCACGACAACAATGTTCTTAAAGGTTCCAAATTGAATCGATCACAAAATCTGTTCCATATTATGTAAGTCAGAATGAAAAGATTTTATTTGAGTGAAAAATTAAAAATTACATTGTAAATACTTATTACATATACATACATGCACCTGACGGGACAGGCTGGTGTTTCTGTAGTGGTAGGTAGTAGGCTGTATGGAGTGTCCGGAGTTTTCTAGGGCTTTAATTTGAAAATTGCTACGAGGAAAGTATTTTTAAGCCAGACTTTTCTTAATTCTCCCTTCTGTGATACTTCGTCAAAGAGTAGATAAATATGTACAAGTATCAGCTTCATATTAGAAAGACTAAAAATAATTTACTAAAAGTGTACCTACATTGCTATAGGTAGCAAAAATACTGCTATAGAAAATTCGAGGCAGTCCTCGAATACATATTTTTCATATACCGATTTAGGCTCAACCAAAATACGATATATAAAAAATTGTGATGGGTTATTTAACTTCGACTGTCGGCCGACTATTTGGCTGTGACATTCATTAATTTTCTCCTTAAGTTTTGCTTAGTTTGTTTTGAAAATTTTTTCGTCATAAGATTTGTTTTCAGTTTGCTTTTTTGATTATTTTGTTACAATAAAACCTCAATAATTCTATAATTGTAGCACTGTAGTTAAAAACAACCGGCCAAGTGCGGGTCGTGGGTTTCGTACAAACTTAAGATTGAGAGACAAACTTAAGTAAGCAGTTGGAAAACTGTTATTCTTATACGATACGAAGGTCGCGGTCAGTTAACCAACTACAAAATAAAGCAGTTTTCGGATTCAGTGATTGCGAGATTTTTTCCTTTACTTCCTTTATTTTTGACTATTTTTATATCTAATATGAGCTTTCGCTACGCTGCCCAATTGGCGCTAGGCGAAGTGGCAGGACTACTCCAGCAGAAGCGCAGTCGGCTGGAGGTCAGTGCGATGAGGACAGAAAGCGTTGGACAATCCGGGCATTATCCAGGAGGACTGTCTTTTGCATAGCCGCTATTATCAGTCTGCCTCAAAGTCCCAGCCGCCTAAGGTTATGATCCTGGTCTGCGGGAATGAAACCATCGACGGACAGGACTACAGGAATGATTTCAGTGGATTGCACTTGCCACATATCCGTAACCTCATGTGCCAGGTTAAGGTACCACGTCCTTTTGTCGGCATTAGCCTGCACAAGGTTTTCATCGTGTGGAATAGTGATATCCACCAAAAACACCCTTGACTGCGTCCGAGATATGAGATATTTTAGAGCGATCTCTGGATGAAGGATCCTGGCTGCTTGGTTATGTCTGTGCAGATACTCAGTGTTATTAAGAATGATACTATAAGGGTTCCTTCTTTCCTTATGAGGTATTGAACCCTAAAAACTTGGTACAAGATTGTTAACATTGACTAATATTATAACTTATGGAAGATAAACCTATATTTCCCAAGCCAAACGGTGATTGTGTTTTTTTGCCAATGCCAAAAATTTTTAATGCCAAGAGACAATGCCTAGACTAGTTGGCTGTTTTGGTCGATTAGTCACCGACTGTAAAAGATTTCGACAAATTGGTATATTTTCAATAAAAATATATCTAAATATAATAAAAATGAATATTCTAAGGGACAAATAACGAAATTTTCCTTCTATGCTGAATATATTATTATCAATGTTAAGATGTTATTCCTCAAATCAGTAGTTTCCGTTGCAACCACACGACCCAGAAGCTAAGCCATAGCCATACCCGGCACCAAGACCAGCTCCGTAGCCAATACCAGCACCAAGGTTAAGTCCAGCACCGTAGCCAATACCAGCACCGTAGCCAAGACCAGCACCGTAGCTGTTACCAGCAGCAGCGAGGTTCTCGCTCACAATGCCAATGTTGCCGTTTCCGCAGCTGTACTGCACTCCAGCAGAACCAGCAGACGGCACTTCGCCTTGAAGAGCGACAGCGCTCACGAACGGCAACGCTCCTGACACAGCTAAGTTACCACATAACTGATTCTCAGAGACCACAGTGAGGCCAGAAGGAGCGAGGGGCGAAGCACTGGAGACAGCTAAAGCTCCACCGCTAGCGGCAGATGATAGACCGGCAGCTGCTCCCAGTCCGCAGCCAGCGTTGTTTCCAGCATTCCAGCTGTATCCAAGGCCGTTACCACAGCCCGAGTAGCCAATATTTAGGATGCCAGCATTGCCAAGTCCATTGCCAATGCATGCGCAGGAAATAGCCTGTGAGTAAAAAAAAATTAGGTAGCAAAACAAAATCCGCCACATTTAAAATAAGAACATACATCTCTTTTATAATTGAGCTTTTGCCCGCGACTTCGTCTGCAGTCTGCACTGACTTCTGAATTGTCATTTTATGAGCCAAAAGTATTATATGTGTTAATCCAGTTTAAAAACTTAATTGTGGCCAATTTGTGTGACATCTAAACTGTCGCATTTATAATAGATAGTATCTTACCTGAACTAAAAGTGCCGAAGCGCACAGAACCAGGAAAAGTTGAGCCATTTTTACTTTCTTCGAGTTCTGATACACGAATGATGTTCTTGGAGCAATCTTTGACTTTTATAGTAAAATATTTTCAGTGTGTCAAAAATTACAAAATACTAATTGGTAGATAGATGCAAAGCATTTCAGTACCTATGTGCTTTATCACTTGCCTACTTTCTTACGAAGCCACTTCTTCTTCAATGTTATTGTGGGTTATTGTTACAGTACGATAACTTTAAAAATTCTCATTTCACAACCTGTTATCACTTTGTGTGTAAATATAAAAGCCAAATATTTTCAAATTAATCATCATTCAGGGATCCACTATCCATCGAATATAGACAAAAATGTACACCTTCGGTTTCCTATTGCTCTGCATTCATGCTTGCCTGATCCAGGTATGGTACTCACCAAATGTACTAAGTGTAATTTTTTAATTCAAACAAATGAATATAACGAAACCCTCATTTGTTATCTTTTTAAATTTGAATTATTTATTTTCAGAATGTGTACAGCCAGTGCGGCTGTGGCAGCATAGGTTTGGGTGGCGGTTACGGCGCTAACTTGGGCGTTGGCTGGGGTGCGGGTTATGGCGCTAACATAGGCGCGGGCTGGGGAGCCGCTGGTTTGGGCGCCGGCCTGCCTTGCGGGTACGGAAACGCGGCTGCTTACGGAGGCATCGGCGAAGGTACAATAGCCGCCATTGGTGATTTGGGAGTGCAAGGATACACCGTGGTCGGGGGCCAGGTGCCGGCCATCGGCACCGTGCAGTTCATCGGCGAAGTGCCGGCTGCCGGCAGCGTGTACATCGCTGGCAACTGCGGCTGCGGCTGCGGTTGCGGCGCCGGCGGCGGCGCTGGCTATTTCTACTAATAAAATCCTTGGAATGTAATTCTAAATAAACAGAATATTACTTCCGAATATAAGCTTTGTTTTTCATTTAATTTTCAATATCGCATAACAAAATGAGTAGCCTTCACAAAAACAAGTGAAATCAATATACAGGGTGTAACAGAAGTGTGTGACAATACTTTAAGGTTGGCTTTTACCCATCAAACTGCAATGGCAAAAAATTTTTTGAACTTTTCATACAAACTAGGTTCGCCAGCTGATCGATTTGTACGAAAAGTCCAAAAAAAAATTTGCGATTTCAACAAAGTTGTAGACTCACTAATAAAATCCTTGGAATGTAACTCTAAATAAACAAAATATTACTTCCGAATATAAGCTTTGTTTTTCATTTAATTTTCAATATCGCATAACAAAATGAGTAGCCTTCACAAAAACAAGTGAAATCAATATACAGGGTGTAACAGAAGTGTGTGATAATACTTTAAGGTTGGCTTTTACCCATCAAACTGAACAACTTTTGTTCTACAACTTTGTTGAAATCGCAAATTTTTTTTTGGACTTTTCATACAAATCGATCAGCTGGCGAACCCAGTTTGTATGAAAAGTTCAAAAAATTTTTTGCCATTGCAGTTTGATGGGTAAAAGCCAACCTTGAAGTATTGTCACACACTTCTGTTACACCCTGTATATTGTAAAAATCTAGTGTGTGTGGGTATGTCCAGCTTTTTTCTACAATCAAATAACTGCTTAGCACTCGTGATAGATAGCCATTGGTGTGCATTCGAAAGTAAGAGAGTTTGGTATCGGTGGGTGAAAGTGGCAGTGTGTGTAAGTATGTCGGGCCCAACGAGATTCCCTCCAACACGTTTTTATTCATATAATATCTTATATGCTATTACAGAATTCGTGTTAACTACACTGGTTAAACGCTCTTGTAAATATTTACCTTTGTTAGTTTTATTCATGTATTCCTTTTATTTCTTTATATGCGTAGGTTCTTAAATTAGCGTTTCTTATTATCTTTATCTCGAAATTCTTGTATTTACTCAAATATTGTTTGCTTTCGGTTTAACTTCAATTCAATGTAAAATAAAAATCATTGACATCTTCTATATTTTATACTTAAGGAGTTTGCATCAGTTTAATATTATTAAGGGAGAAATTAAGAACTACGGACTTTTTGGTTTAACACCTATTTTTTCCTGGCGAGTGAGAATTGATGACGAAGAATGTCAAATTTGAAATTAAAATAAATAATATCATTCTCGATAAATTTCTTTAAGGGGGCAGCGGGCGGATACAGGAGTCTATCGCCGGACTTCGACGAATGAAGACCAAACGGAAGCCCGGGACCTCTCTCCTTCAAGTGTTCTTTCTTAGTCCAGGGCCCTCGTGCTGCCGTCTCACCGGACTTAAAGGTCTGGCTGCTGCTGCTCCAGCCGCCCTATCTGTCGCCGTCGGGGCGCGCCGCTCCAGCCGGCCCGACGTGCCGAGCCTTCTTGGAGTGCTGCGTGCCGCTCTACCGGCCGCCGTCGGAGCGAGCCCCTCCAGCAGCCCGACGTATCGAGCCGCCCGCCGCCGCCTTACGTGACATTTTTCTTTTCCCTCTTTACTTAAAAATAGTGCAGTGCTACTTTTTAGTGATCACAGAACTGTGGACTCGGGGTAGAATTTAGAACGATAAGTTGTATATAGGTTCCTTTTTATTTTATTATTTTATTAAATATTGTAATCCCCCATAACCCCCTCTTTCCTTTTGTAACATAAAACAACACAATATCATTATTAGTTGACGGCGTTTCGTCGTTCATTTTCGTCTATAAAAGATAGTCTGTATGCAAGCCGGAAGAATTTTTTGAAATCTGATCAGTTAAACTTTAAATCACTTGAAGAAGTTGTAGTCCCCGAAGGCTTAGGAAAAAATTTTCTTATTTGTGCAGATGGAGAAAATGAGAAAATTTTATTTTTTTGTACTAAAACGTCATGAAAACTATTGAAAAGAACGATTAACAACTTAATTTTTTTTGGAGATGGAACATTTCGTTGCGTTCCTTGTCAATTCTATCAACTATACACATTACATGTGGATTTATTGTCTATGTAGCAATCAACGTCACCGTACCACAAACCCAGCCGAGGGATGGCACAAACGTTTGAACGCAAGGATACCCCGAAAACCCAAGTTCATAGCATTTGTGGCCTATTTAAGAAAGGAAGCGAAGCATAACGACTTTAAAATAAAAAGAAGTTTATTTTCAGTATTGAAAAATAATCGAAAGATGCGTGACATCAAATTTGATAAAGATCTGGAATCATTATTACTGGAATTACGACAGGAAAAAATCACCTGTAAACAATTCTTAAAAACAGTTATACATATATCTGAGGCTACGTTTTTAATGAGAGAGAAGAAAGAAATAGTAAAAAATAGACTCTTAAAGAATGTTAAGTTAAATCAGTTAATTTGTAGAAGACATTTAATTTGATGTTAAGTTTAATTAAAAGATAAATATAACATTTTAATCGGATGTTTTATTATAACCCTTTATCATTTTAGTATTGAACACCGTGTTTGAGGTAGTCAAATACAGAAGTGGTCAAAAGCAGAAATGGACCTCGTAAGAACTGGTCTTAATAAGAAGTGGTCAAATCCAGAACAGGTCATATCTAGAAAAAGACAAAAGCAGAAGTGGTCACTAAACGACGAAACGGTTGACGGCTTGAGTTGCTTTTTATCATAAGAGAAAACAAAATTTTGTTAAAAGAATATTTGAAATTGTAAACGACGAGGATGTCTAGTGATTTAAAAACAAAAAAAAACTGTATTTTTTACAATCTTGAAAAAAAAACATGAAAAAACAGCATCGTTGATTTTTCTTTTTTTTTTCAAAATATAGAATAGAATATTGTAATGAAAATCCAACCGGGTAAGTTTATCTGCAACTTCAATAAATATGTATTTAGTGGACAATATTTTATGGTGCAGTGGACCCCCGGATAAAATATATAAAATTATAATAAATTAATAAATTAAAGGATAACGAATAAAAAACAGGTTATAATAATAAATAATAATATAAGTTTATTTCTCAGAAAAGAAAGTTTCCGTAACTTTTTTTGAAATATATTAGCCACTAGCTGGTTGACCGAGCTTCGCACGTTCAATCGGAGCGTTTATAAACTAATTCACTTAATACAAAAAAAACTGGAGATATGAATAATGGCAGAAAAATACACGAAAATATCAGTGCATGTTGTCATTCCTGAGCTCATTCTTTCAAGAACTGCACGCCATCTGTTGTCGAGTAGCGCGGAACGTGCTTTAAAAGTCAATGTTAGCAACAAAGGGCTCCAAGTTATGTAATTCACTGGTAATTCACCTACTCGACAAAAAATGGCGCCATTAGTGAAATACATTAGTGTGTACAAAAATTACGTAGGTACTATCAAAATAAATTCCTCTTTTTTCTAAAATAAGTTTAGGTTTAGACTCTCACAGATTTATTGTAGATCTAAAGCAACTAACCATAGATCGATAGAATTATTATTGTTAGAATCGTTTTCGACAAAGATATAAAAAAACAAATGTAATGCACAGTAAATTCGATGTCTTTTATATGAAAACTTGCTAATGCAGCTCGCGTTGAAATCTTTTATATGACACGTATAATTTTATTGTAATTTGCGTTCATGTATATAAATTACTGCAAATTTCAACAGATCCGAGTCAGAGTCTTTGAATAAGGTAGAAGCTCAGTCACTGCATTTCAAACTTTACTTGGGTGAAATCAAAACTATACAAATTCACTCAATAAACTTTTTGATTTTATCTGTCCAATCTAAAAGATAAAACCTTTATATTTTCTGTAATTTCATTCAAAAAACTGAAATATATATAATGAAATAAATACATACAGCGCCACCTTTAGTAAATAACAGTTAATACAATGTCAACTTCTTTGATAGTTTTGTTTAGCCGTGGATTTTCATTCAAATTCTACTTCATCTATGGTCTCGTTTGACAAAATCACAGATTTTATAATACTAACGTACAGATACCTCATGTCATATAACGAAATGCGACTGCCGTAACTCGGGCTATTCTTCGGGCTATTTTTTTCACTTATTGAGAACTACCGCTACTAGCGACATCTAGGGCGCGGGCTATTAATGAAGACATTCTGGTTGCTTACCTGTAGCTTCATTTGCTTTTGTTGATTTTTTTTTGCACTTAACCTACTAGTATTATATTATCTGTGATATTACTAAATAAAGATACATAATTTGAAATATGAAAAACAAAACGTAAACCACCCATTACGTTTTTCAATTGTATTGTATCAGCGCCATCTATCAATTCAAGATATAAACTGGTACTCAACTAGTACGTGTAATTCCTCAACTCTGACAAGTTAAGACGAAAGTAGTTTAGATATGCATCGCCGTGATCAGATAATTTGTAGTAATTGATAATAAAGTGCATTATCGGCCTTTGTCATACTTTTTGGTTATTACAATAGTCAAAACACTAATTTTTAGCAACTTTATGGGTTTTTTCTTCGTTTTGCATGAACTTCGATTACAAATCGATACTTGTCGTGCCATCTATTGACATTTGAATGAACTAAGGTTTTCGTTGTATGCAATGAGACCCCGTGGCATAGGTATAAGTACTTTGGTGAACTAGCGGTTTTGGTGCGAGCCACTTACGTTTTGCTGCTTTTAGGTCCGGATTCGAATCCCACCCATGAGACTTTATAAATTTTTGTCTTTTTATTTTTATTTTGTGTGAACTTATGTAAATAAATAAAAAAGACTTAAGAGTGATAAAAAATATATTTTAACCTCTTTGTATTTTAGAGACAAATAGTGCCATCTTTCTCTATATAACTGAATTACATACCTGATGATTGTGCCCTGCCGCCCTGCCCCGTGTTTGACAATTAGTACGGGCAATTTAATGTTTAGGGTCAAAAAAAAAAACCTAAAGCTGATTTTTTGCACAGTCGTTCCTTGGGACCATAGAAGTATACCCTGAAAAGTCCCAACTCCTAGGGTGCCGGCGTCCCCCTTTCCCCCCCCTCAAAAGGTCCCGATTTTCAATATTTTTCATTTTACTCAAAACCAGTAGGAGTTAGATGAAAATTGTCAAAGAGGCAATTAATCCTTATTAAATTACCTATCAAACGGCACTACTTTCATATCAATAAGAGTTTTAGTTATTGAGATATGCTTGTCTATATATGACAAAAAAAATTGAAAATACCCAATTTTGTACCGATTTCTTGATTTTCTGAGAAAACTGTAAAAGTATTTATAAAACATTGTTAGTAAAAATTATTCCTTTCATGTTTAGCAACAAAACGAAACTACATTAATAAAAATTTACAAATAATTAATTAAGTTGTAGTTCATTACATCTCAGCTGATAAATATGATTAATTTTCTACATATAAATTTCAACTCTAAAGCATCGTGACTCGTGATTGACAACTTGTAGTTATTATCTATGTATAAAACTGTCACATGGATACAAAGAAGCCTTAAAATAGAAATAAAATAAAACATACGATTCTTTAATATTTACGAATTACTATATTTATTCGCCCTTTTGATCATCGATATCTATGTTATCTTATTATTTACGAGATGAACCACGGTGTCGACCAATAGTGCCTGCTACATTTTGTTAAATAGTGCTATGTACATTAAGTATGAATAATCCCTGTTGCTCTCTGAAGGCGACCACACCCCCACCACCCCTAAGGTCCGGAGACAGTCCATACAGTCGCCAGTCACACTCGTCACGCACTTCTCGATCGCGTCTACATTTTAGGTAGGGAAATATCAGTAGGTAAATAACTCAAATGATTAGTATGGAGTGTCCAGGATGTGAATCTGCAACTGGTTCAGTGTAAATGGAAGCTTGGTAGCCACAGGTATAAGACTTTACCCCAAAATGTTCCACTCCAAACCTGAGGATTCAATTATTATTGATGTCCATCCAAACTATTCTTGTTCTTCTGGTACACGTGCAGTGAATATTGCGCATACGCATCAGAGGTAGGTGGCAAGGATACCAGTCGCAATGAAGCATTTACTTGCATGTTTGGATTTTGCGCAGATATTTATGCCGTAGAATACGGTTGGGGTCATGCAATGGCACAATTAAAAAGAAAGACGAGAAAAGCGATGTTCGTATACCTACAACAAGTGCCTTTTCAAAAAAGGAAACAATCAAACATGAAAAAAATACAGTATATTCCATGGTTTATTAAGTTGACCGATTTTTTTTTTACTATGCTTATACAAAACACATAGGTAATCGCTATTGGAGAAAATACCATGACTCTCTATCAAGTTCGTGCGGCTTTCAAATGCTCTACGAGATCTCTCATCTCATAAATATCTGTGCAAAATCCACACAACGAGTATATTCTTCAGTTTAACTGGCATCCTTGCTACCGCTTTTCATGTGAGTGCGTAATATTTATTGTACGTGTGTGTACCTGCAGGTGCATTCATAGTTTGGATGGAGGTCAATTGAATCCTTAGGATTGGAGTGGAAAATTTTGGGGTAAAGCGTTATACCTGTGACTACCAAGCTTCCATTTGCACTAAACCAGTTGCAGATTCACATCCTGGACACTCCATACTCCATACATTGAGTTATTTACCTACTAAAATTTCCCTATCTAAAATGTAGACGCGAGCGAAAAGTTCGTCACGAGTGTCGACTGGCGACTGTATGGACTGTCACCGGACCTTAGGGGTGGTGGGGTCGCCTTCAGAGAGCAACAGGGATTATTCATACTTAATGTAAATAGTACTATTTAATATAATGTGGCACTATGGGTCGACACCGTGGTTCATCTCGTAAATAATAAGATAACATAGATATCGATGATCAAAAGGGCGAATAAATATAGTAATTCGTAAATATTAAAGAATCGTATGTTTTATTTTATTTCTATTTTAAGGTTTTTTTTGTATCCATGTGACAATTTTATACATAGATAATAACTACAAGTGGTCAGTCACGATGCTTTAGAGTTGAAATTTATATATAGAAAATTAATCATATTTATCAGCCGAGATGTAATGAACTACAACTTAATTAATTATTTGTAATTTTTTATTAATGTAGTCTCGTTTTGTTGCTAAACATGGAAGGAATAATTTTTACTAACAATGTTTTGTAAATACTTTTACAATTTCCTCAGAAAATCAAGAAATTGGTACAAAATTGGGTATTTTCAATTTTTTGTCATATATAGACAAGCATATCTCAATAACTAAAACTCTTATTGATATGAAAGTAGTACCGTTTGATAGGTAATTTAATAAGGATTAATTGCCTTTTTGACAGGTTTCATCTAACTCCTACTGGTTTTGAGTAAAATGAAAATTACTGAAAATCGGGACCTTTCGAGGGGGGGGAGAGGGGGACGCCGGCACCCTAGGAGTTGGGACTTTTCAGGGTATACTTCTATGGTCCCAAGGAACGACTGTGCAAAAAATCAGCTTTAGGTTTTTTTTTTCGACCTCGCCATACTAGCTTCACCTAACTTGCCCGTACTAAATGGGGAAGAAAACGCAAAGCTATTTGCAGATGGCGCTACGAACACTTGACTCATAACAACTTTCAATTTGTTCCGCGTTTTTTTAATATCGAGGTGTAATAAAATAGTTTTTTTTCTGTAAAATTGTTAAATGGAAAATGTATGCGACTTGGACTGCTCCTTTATTAAAGGCGAAGTTCAAAAATACATGATTGAAAACGTAAGTTTCCCCACATCTTCTTCATCCGAGAATCTTTAGGAAATTAATGATTTTCATTATTATTGCAACCAATCGCCACACAACGCGGCATTTTTTTAAATAAATCTTATGTTTAGTTCACGTAAACAGTTTTTCTATACGTTTTGACAGTTAGTGATGATTGTTATGAGTCAAGCGATATCAGCGCCTCTATCGGCGAGTTCTGTCAGTTTTCTTCCCCATAGGAAATTTTCCACGGTTTTCTCTAAACACAACTAGGAAGATGGCGCTGATAACATTTGCAATAAGAAAATCTCTAAGAAGTCGCCAAAAGTGATTTATATTACTGACTACCTATATATATATATTTATATTACTGACTAAATGATAAACAACTTTCTAATATTATGTATCATTGAATATTTTTCGTTTTTTTTTATAAAAAAAAGGATAATTTGCATGTATTTTTTTCAATAGAATCAAATTATAAAAAATATTATAGATATTTTCAGAACAAATATTGCTTGTCCTTTCGTCCCTTAGAAGGCCACTACTGACTAAAACAACACCCTGCAAAATGTTTCATAGAAAATATATCTTATATGTACTAAGTACTAAACAAGTTATCTTACAATTAGTTTATAAAAACTCCGATTGAACGAGCGACGCTCGGTCTCCCAGCTAGTTTTATTTTAAGTCACATTTATGTTTTGTTAACGTTAATAGCCTGGTCATCATCAAACCTTCCTGGCGTGAAAGGTGAAAGTAAATTCAAATGCGAAGACTAGGATTTAAAGTACATAGCTAAGGTCTATATTAAAACTTAACCCTGGTCACAATCAAACCAAGGAATATTAAACATACGAGACTGTCTTGATAATGTGAGAACGTATGTAAAAACTAAATAAATACTCGCATATTAGTCCAAACCCCTAGCTACAGCTGAAAAAATGATCAAACTCTGCTGGAAAATGTTAAAAGTGCTGAATATCTTCGAAATTCCTGAACCGATTTTCACAAAACATGAGACGTTAATAAACTAAATATTTTATCACTAAATTGCTTTAACTTCGGTAGTAGCTGAGATTTAAATATAAAAGCCTAGAGGTGTAAGAACTACTCACTTAAGCTCTACTTCGAAGTTTCTAGCCGTCAAAATATTATTGTATTAGGATTTTTTGTAAAAAGCTTCAATTGTATCAACTTAAATTATAGAGTGCGTAAAAGTTGGTATAATATTTGTATCATCTTTGTTTTTAGATACATTTGATATTATTATATAATTATTTTACTCATCAATCGAGTCTAAGAAATTGCATTTTTGACACGAGAGTAACCTATGAAATAAAGAAAGAATAAATATGTCTAAATATAATAAAAATGAATATGCTAAGGGACAAATACAAACAACGAAATTTGCCTTCTATGCTGAATATATTATTATCAATGTTAAGATGTTATTCCTCAAATCAGTAGTTTCCGTTGCAACCACACGACCCAGAAGCTAAGCCATAGCCATACCCGGCACCAAGACCAGCTCCGTAGCCAATACCAGTACCAAGGCCAAGTCCAGCACCGTAGCCAATACCAGCACCGTAGCCAAGACCAGCACCGTAGCCGTTACCAGCAGCAGCGAGGTTCTCGCTCACAATGCCAATGTTGCCGTTTCCGCAGCTGTACTGCACTCCAGCAGAACCAGCAGACGGCACTTCGCCTTGAAGAGCGACAGCGCTCACGAACGGCAACGCTCCTGACACAGCTAAGTTACCACATAACTGATTCTCAGAGACCACAGTGAGGCCAGAAGGAGCGAGGGGCGAAGCACTGGAGACAGCTAAAGCTCCACCGCTAGCGGCAGATGATAGACCGGCAGCTGCTCCCAGTCCGCAGCCAGCGTTGTTTCCAGCATTCCAGCTGTATCCAAGGCCGTTACCACAGCCCGAGTAGCCAATATTTAGGATGCCAGCATTGCCAAGTCCATTGCCAATGCATGCGCAGGAAATAGCCTGTGAGTAAAAAAGAAATAAGTTAGCAAAATAAAATCTGTCACATTTAAACAAGAACATACATCTCTTTTATAATTGAGCTTTTGCCCGCGACTTCGTCTGCAGTCTGCACTGACTTCTGAAATGTCATTTTATGAGCCAAAAGTATTATATGTGTTAATCCAGCTTAAAAATTTAACTGTGGCCAATTTGTGTGACATCTAAACTGTCGCATTTATAATAGGTAGTATCTTACCTGAACTAAAAGTGCCGAAGCGCACAGAACCAGGAAAAGTTGAGCCATTTTTCTTTCTTCGAGTTCTGATACACGAATGATATTCTTGGAGCAATCTTTGACTTTTATAGTAAAATATTTTCAGTGTGTGAAAATTACAAAATACTAATTGGTACATAGATGCAAAGCATTTCAGTACCTATGTGCTTTATCACTTGCCTACTTTCTTACGAAGCTACTTCTTCTTCAATGTTATTGTGGGTTATTGTTACAGTACGATAACTTTAAAAATTCTCATTTCACAACCTGTTATCAGTTTGTGTGTAAATATAAAAGCCAAATATTTTCAAATTAATCATCATTCAGGGATCCACTATCCATCGAATATAGACAAAAATGTACACCTTCGGTTTCCTCTTGCTCTGCATTCAGGCTTGCCTGATCCAGGTATGGTACTCACCAAATGTACTAAGTGTTATTTTTTTATTCAAGCAAATGAATATCACGAAACCCTCATTTGTTATTTTTTATTTTTTTAAATTTGAATTATTTATTTTCAGAATGTGTACAGCCAGTGCGGCTGTGGCAGCATAGGTTTGGGTGGCGGTTACGGCGCTAACTTGGGCGTTGGCTGGGGTGCGGGTTATGGCGCTAACATAGGCGCGGGCTGGGGAGCCGCTGGTTTGGGCGCCGGCCTGCCTTGCGGGTACGGAAACGCGGCTGCTTACGGAGGCATCGGCGAAGGTACAATAGCCGCCATTGGTGATTTAGGAGTGCAAGGATACACCGTGGTCGGGGGCCAGGTGCCGGCCATCGGCGCCGTGCAGTTCATCGGCGAAGTGCCGGCTGCCGGCAGCGTGTCCATCGCTGGCAACTGCGGCTGCGGCTGCGGCGCCCGTTTTGGCAATTTCTACTAATAAAATCCTTGGAATGTAATTCTAAATAAACAAAATATTACTTCCGAACATAAGCTTTGTTTTTCATTTAATTTTCAATATCGCATAACAAAACGAGTAGCCTTCACAAAAGCAAGTGAAATCAATATACAGGGTGTAACAGAAGTGTGTGACAATACTTTAAGGTTGGCTTTTACCCATCAAACTGAACAACTTTTGTTCTACAACTTTATTGAAGTCGCAAATTTGTCACACACTTCTGTTACACCCTGTATATTGTAAAAATCTAGTGTGTGTGGGTATGTCCAGCTTTTTCTCTACAATCAAATAACTGCTTACCACTCGTGATAGATAGCCATTGGTGTGCATTCGAAAGTAAGAGAGTTTGGTATCGGTGGGTGAAAGTGGCAGTGTGTGTAAGTATGTCGGGCCCAACGAGATTCCCTCCAACACGTTTTTAATCATATAATATCTTATTTGCTATTACAGAATTCGTTTTAACTACACTGGTGGACTAAAAAATCGACTCAAGATTTGTTGCTCAACTTTTGAAAAAATTACTCAGTCTACAAAACTGCTAAACACTAAAAGCAAAAAACTAGAAAACCATCAAACTAAAATCATAAACAGTAAACACACAGTTTTTGAATTTTTGGTTTAGTTTTATTTTGCTAGATTGAGTTAATTTTCCACAAGTCGTGCATGAAACTTTGAGTCGATTTTTTTGTCCATGAGTATAGTTGCCAACATTAGTAAACGGCATCAACTATAGGGTTTTTTATCGCTCTTGTAAATATTTACCTTTGTTAGTTTTATTCATGTATTCCTTTTATTTCTTTATATGCGTAGGTTCTTAAATTAGCGTTTCTTATTATCTTTATCTCGAAATTCTTGTATTTACTCAAATATTGTTTGCTTTCGGTTCAACTTCAATTCAATGTAAAATAAAAATCTTTGACATCTTCTATATTTTATACTTAAGGAGTTTGCATCAGTTTAATATTATTAAGGGAGAAATTAAGAACTACGGACTTTTTGGTTTAACACCTATTTTTTCCTGGCGAGTGAGAATTGATGACGAAGAATGTCAAATTTGAAATTAAAATAAATAATATCATTCTCGATAAATTTCTTTAAGGGGGCAGCGGGCGGATACAGGAGTCTATCGCCGGACTTCGACGAATGAAGACCAAACGGAAGCCCGGGACCTCTCTCCTTCAAGTGTTCTTTCTTAGTCCAGGGCCCTCGTGCTGCCGTCTCACGGGACTTAAAGGTCTGGCTGCTGCTGCTCCAGCCGCCCTATCTGTCGCCGTTGGGGCGCGCCGCTCCAGCCGGCCCGACGTGCCGAGCCTTCTTGGAGTGCTGCGTGCCGCTCTACCGGCCGCCGTCGGAGCGAGCCCCTCCAGCAGCCCGACGTATCGAGCCGCCCGCCGCCGCCTTACGTGACGTTTTTCTTTTCCCTCTTTACTTATAAATAGTGCAGTGCTACTTTTTAGTGATCACAGAACTGTGGACTCGGGGTAGAATTTAGAACGATAAGTTGTATATAGGTTCCTTTTTATTTTATTATTTTATTAAATATTGTAATCCCCCATAACCCCCTCTTTCCTTTTGTAACATAAAACAACACAATATCATTATTAGTTGACGGCGTTTCGTCGTTCATTTTCGTCTATAAAAGATAGTCTGTATGCAAGCCGGAAGAATTTTTTGAAATCTGATCAGTTAAACTTTAAATCACTTGAAGAAGTTGTAGTCCCCGAAGGCTTAGGAAAAAAATTTCTTATTTGTGCAGATGGAGAAAATGAGAAAATTTTAATTTTTTGTACTAAAACGTCATGAAAACTATTGAAAAGAACGATTAACAACTTAATTTTTTTTGGAGATGGAACATTTCGTTGCGTTCCGTGTCAATTCTATCAACTATACACATTACATGTGGATTTATTGTCTATGTAGCAATCAACGTCACCGTACCACAAACCCAGCCGAGGGATGGCACAAACGTTTGAACGCAAGGATACCCCGAAAACCCAAGTTCATAGCATTTGTGGCCTATTTAAGAAAGGAAGCGAAGCATAACGACTTTAAAATAAAAATAAGTTTATTTTCAGTATTGAAAAATAATCGAAAGATGCGTGACATCAAATTTGATAAAGATCTGGAATCATTATTA
Source organism: Coleophora deauratella (assembly GCA_958295455.1). NCBI lineage: Eukaryota > Metazoa > Arthropoda > Insecta > Lepidoptera > Coleophoridae > Coleophora > Coleophora deauratella. The sequence goes on along the minus strand of OY282416.1, from coordinate 2,639,084 downwards.
CTGGAATTACGACAGGAAAAAATCACCTGTAAACAATTCTTAAAAACAGTTATATATCTGAGGCTACGTTTTTAATGAGAGAGAAGAAAGAAATAGTAAAAAATAGACTCTTAAAGAATGTTAAGTTAAATCAGTTAATTTGTAGAAGACATTTAATTTGATGTTAAGTTTAATTAAAAGATAAATATAACATTTTAATCGGATGTTTTATTATAACCCTTTATCGTTTTAGTATTGAACACCGTGTTTGAGGTAGTCAAATACAGAAGTGGTCAAAAGCAGAAATGGACCTCGTAAGAACTGGTCTTAATAAGAAGTGGTCAAATCCAGAACAGGTCATATCTAGAAAAAGACAAAAGCAGAAGTGGTCACTAAACGACGAAACGGTTGACGGCTTGAGTTGCTTTTTATCATAAGAGAAAACAAAATTTTGTTAAAAGAATATTTGAAATTGTAAACGACGAGGATGTCTAGTGATTTAAAAACAAAAAAAAACTGTATTTTTTACAATCTTGAAAAAAAAACATGAAAAAACAGCATCGTTGATTTTTCTTTTTTTTTTTTTAAATATAGAATAGAATATTGTAATGAAAATCCAACCGGGTAAGTTTATCTGCAACTTCAATAAATATGTATTTATAGTCGGGGATTTAGTGCGATGAACCGTTTTATTTTGGATCCGGCGTTCAAACTTGGCACAGTTGTTCCCTAGGCCGTTCTAAGTGGATTAAGCCCGGGAGCCATCGGGAGCCATCCCCCGTTTGGCAGGGGGAGGGGGGTAAAGTTTGTTTCTGCCGCGCTCCATTTGTGGGCTTATATCTCCAAAACTATTGATATTAGGGCAAATAAGGTATCATTTTCGTATGATTCAAGGATAAGGGATTCATTTCTGTAACAAAAAAAATGACTTTCCATATATAAAAAAAAGAAATATTTGATAAAACGTATAAAACACGACGACCTTTTTTCCGCATATGTGTCGATTAATTTTTAATGGTCTAAGATATTAGTATGAAAAAAATATATTCTGAAAGCCACACTTCCTAGCATTATAAAAATATAAATTTCATTAGAATATCATAACAAATACTTAGTGAAAAAAATAAAATTCAATGCGTGGCAGTGTGGCATAAAACGCGCGGTCCGCGCGGTTCTAAATTTCAGCAGTTATATTTCTTTTTTTTTCTATGAAACGTATTTTTTTTGTTGCAGAGATGAATTTGTCATCCTTGAAATATCAGAAAATGATATCGGACTTGCCCTAGTACCTATAGGTATGGAGATATAAGCCCCAAAAGAAGCGCGACTCAACAAGTGAAAGATGAAGCGTGGGTGTTTTTTTTTCCACATTATGTGTTGATTAATTTTTAATGGTCTAGGATATTAGCATGAAAAAAATATATTCTGAAAGCCCCATTTCCTAGGATAATAAAAATATGAAATTCATTAGAATAGCAAAATAAATACTTCGTGAAACTTTACTGCACCAACGACTGTTCTACGACCTATGTGCCCTGCCCACTGCCACTTAAGTCTAGCAATTCTAAGAGCTATGTCGGTAACTTTAGTTCTCCTACGTATCTCCCCATTTCTGATTCGATCACGTAGGAAAACACCAAGCATAGCACGCTCCATCGCCCTTTCGGTGACCTTGAACCTTCTTATGAGGCCTATAGTAAGCGACCATGTCTCGGATCCATATGTCGTCTCATCACTGGCAACACACACTGGTCAAAGACTTTTGTCTTGAGACACTGCGGTATTTTGGACGTTAAGATATTGCGGAGCTTACCGAACGTTGCCCAGCCGAGTTGGATTCGACGATTGATCTCTTTCTCGAAGTTGGACCTACCTAATTGGACTGTTTGTCCCAGGTATACATATTCGTCAACAACTTCGAGTGTAGAGTCTCCAACCTTCAGAGGAGTGGGTGTAACACGGACGTTTGACATGATTTTCGTCTTATCCATGTTCATTTTAAGACCCACTTGTTGGGAGACTCTACTGAGTCCATCGAACATTGCGCCTAGGTCCTCCAAGGTCTCAGCCATGATCACGATATCGTCAACAAATCGAAGGTGAGTGATGTACTCGCCATTGATGTTGATGCCCAGTCCTCTCCAGTCCAGAAGCTTAGAAACGTCTTCCAGTGCGGCGGTGAACAGTTTCGGAGATATAACGTCTCCCTGTCTCACCCCACGCTATAGCCGGATAGGTTTTGAATTCTGATCCTGGAGGTGGACCGACATGGTGGCGTTTTCCTACAAACACTTCAATATTTCGATGTGTATCGATAGTCAATTTGGCACCGTTGGACTGTAACACAGCCCAGGTCTCGATCGAACCAAAAGCTTTCTCATAGTCCACAAACGCCATTATACTCTTCGGTCTTCTGTATAATCTGCCGCAGCGTATGTATGTGGTCTATGGTACAGAAGCCTTTTCGGAAACCAGCTTGTTCGGGAGGCTGGAAGTCGTCAATCCTGAGTGCGAGACGATTCGTAATGACTCTCGACATGGCTTGTAGACATGGCTCAGGAGTGAGATGGGTCTGTAATTCTTCAGCAGAGTCTTATCACCCTTCTTGAAGAAGAGCACCACTACATTTCTGTGCCATTCTGTAGACGTTTTTCCCTTGAGAATGACGGAAATGAATAGCTTCTGAAGAGCTATAAGTATCGGTTTTCCACCTGCTTTCAGAAGCTCAGCAGTAATTCCGTCATTACCCGGTGCCTTCTTGTTCTTAAGCTATTTGAGAGCCATTCTAATCTCGCACAGGCTGACGTCTGTGATATCTTCGGTGTAATGTCGGCTCAATCCGGCTCTCGGATCCTAAGTCAGATTACTGACAGGCAAGGATGTAGTCGTGTATAATTGTCCGTAGAACTTCTCAACCTCTTCCAACAGCTCGGACTTGGACGACACGACTCTGCCATCCTCGATCTTCAGCTTTGCCAGCAGACAGATTCCTTGCCAATACTTTTGACCTTTTATTGCGCTCGATAGCCTCTTAAATACGATTGGTATTAATTTGGCGTATATCACGGGTCAAGGACTTGGAGATCCGTCTGTTTAGTCGCCATATTGACAAGCATCTTTAGAGGATTTCAGAATCAGTCCTCCTCAATTTTTCCTCATGAGCTTGCTGGTGGAGTCTGAGATCCGATATGTTTTTTTTTAACGTCTTGTTTTGAAGGCCTTATTCCCAGCAGTTTGGACAATTCCCACAAACCTGTCGTTGTATTCGTCCACATTTTCACATTCTCCTAGGCATTCGAAGCGGTTGTGCAACTCGAGCTGAAAGCACATCTCATTGGGTGGTGGCTGAAAATCAGTGTCCCGTCCTTGGGCGGGGTAACAACACTGAGCCGTGGCCCATTTGTGATCGCTGCGGCACACACACTAGGCACATCATAGATATTTAAGTTTGCTTGTTTTTTTCTTTTTTTACTTATTATTTTATTTTTTTCTTTTTCCTTATTTATATTTTGTTAATATGTTATAAGTTTGTATGTTATTATTCTTATTTATTTTTCCTGTGTTTATCATTTTTAGGGTTCCGTAGCCAAATGGAAAAAAACGGAACCCTTATGGATTCGTCATGTCTGTCTGTCTGTCTGTCTGTCTGTCTGTCCGTATGTCACAGCCACTTTTTTTCCGAAACTATAAGAACTATATTGTTGAAACTTGGTAAGTAGATGTATTTTGTGAACCGCATTAAGATTTTCACACAAAAATAGAAAAAAAACAATAAATTTTGGGGGCTCCCCATACTTAGAACTGAAACTCAAAAGTTTTTTTTTTATCAAATCCATACGTGTGGGGTATCTATGGATAGGTCTTCAAAAATGATATTGAGGTTTCTAATATCATTTTCTTCTAAACTGAATAGTTTGCGCGAGAGACACTTCCAAAGTTGTAAAATGTGTGTCCCCCCCCCCCCCCGTAACTTCTAAAATAAGAGAATGATAAAACTAAAAAAAATATATGATGTACATTACCATGCAAACTTCCACCGAAAATTGGTTTGAACGATATCTAGTAAGTAGTTTTTTTTAATACGTCATAAATCGTAAGCCGCAATTTACCTTTCATTCAAGTTACAACGAACTACAAAAACTTTTATATTATGTTACTTGCTGCTACGGAACCCTTCATGGGCGAGTCCGACTCGCACTTGGCCGCTTTTTTGTTCAAGTTTGTTTTGTGTGTGTGATCACAGCAATTACAATAAATGCTTTATCTATCTATCTATCTTTCGGGGTTTTGGAGTTGTATAGGCGGTGGTCGTAGCTTCATCAGTTGTCAAGAAAATAATTTGATGTGCCTTGCGAAGCACGGAAACGGTTACGAGATTAATGCGCCAATGAGAGCCAAACTCATTATGGTTATGTATGACCTTTTCTGAAGTCAGTTAACCTGGGTGATCAACATGACCACGCAAGTTACATAGTAGACCACCATAATACAATGCAAGTTAGATAGTAAACCACCATAATTCGTACGAGAAATAGTCACGTTTTGCGGATTTTCTAAAATTCGTTTTTATAAGAAAAAAAAATTGTGCGTGCGAGAAATATTTAAATAATAATATTATGTAGGTACCTGTTTATACTTTGTTACTTAACAGTCATTTGGGCGCTAGATGATTCATTTTATTTACTTACGAATAACAGATAATAAAACCGCGCGTTTTATGCTACTCTGCCGAGCATCAAATTATATATTTTTTCACTAAGTATTTATTATGCTATTATAATAAAATTTATATTTTTATAATCCTAAAAAGTGTGGCTTTCAGAATAATTTTTTTTCATGCTAATATCAAAGACGATTAAAAATTAATCGACCCATATGTGGAAAAAAGGTAGCCATCTTTTATACGTTTTATCAAATATTTCTTTTTTTATATATGGAAAGTCATTTTTTTTGTAACAGAAATGAATTTCTTATCCTTTAATCATACGAAAATGATATCTCACTTGCCCTAGTACCAATATTTTTGGAGATATAAGCCCCAAAATGGAGCGCGGCAGAAACAAACTTTCCCCCCCTCCCCCTGCCAAACGAGAGATGGCTCCCAGTGGCTCCCGGGCTTAATCTACTCAGAACGGCCTAGGGAACAACTATGCCAAGTTTGAGCGCCGGATCCAAATTAAAACGGTTCCCATACAAGACGTTGCACTAAATTCCCCACTATTAGTGGACAATATTTTATGGTGCAGTGGATCCCCGGATAAAATATATAAAATTATAATAAATTAATCAATTAAAGGATAACGAATAAAAAACAGGTTAGAATAATAAATAATAATAAAAGTTTATTTCTCAGAAAAGAAAGATTCCGTAACTTTTTTTTAAATATATTAGCCACTAGCTGGTTGACCGACCTTCGCACGTTCAATCGGAGCGTTTATAAACTAATTCACTTAATACAAAAAAAATTGGAGACATGAATAATGGCAGAAAAATACACGAAAATATCAGTGCATGTTGTCATTCCTGAGCTCATTCTTTCAAGAACTGCACGCCATCTGTTGTCGAGTAGCGCGGAACGTGCTTTAAAAGTCAATGTTAGCAACAAAGGGCTCCAAGTTATGTAATTCACTGGTAATTCACCTACTCGACAAAAAATGGCGCCATTAGTGAAATACATTAGTGTGTACAAAAATTACGTAGGTACTATCAAAATAAATTCCTCTTTTTTCTAAAATAAGTTTAGGTTTAGACTCTCACAGATTTATTGTAGATCTAAAGCAACTAACCATAGATCGATAGAATTATTATTGTTAGAATCGTTTTCGACAAAGATATAAAAAAAAAAACAAATGTAATGCACAGTAAATTCGATGTCTTTTATATGAAAACTTGCTAATGCAGCTCGCGTTGAAATCTTTTATATGACACGTATAATTTTATTGTAATTTGCGTTCATGTATACCGGGTGTTAGGTAAAATACTGCAGATATTTAAATGGCACGTAGGGGCTGCAGAACCTATCACAAATAAAAAAGAGCGAAGTCTATATTCCCCTTAGTTTACGAGATATAAGGGTGTAAAGTTGCCCTATTTTTTCTCAAATTTCCGCTTTGCACCCACTTTTTCAGGTCGAGTCAGACATGCTGAACGCTCACAATTAACCCCAGATTTTTTAAATTTAATTTTCCCCACAAAACTTCAATTACAATTTATTTTTTTAACTGCTCCCGTGTATGGCCGCCCTTATTTGTTCCATCTCTTTCTCGCACGTACAATCAGTATCGCTGTCTTACTCAATGACGTCATGCAATAGGTACGCACGCAAACACACAAACACACGGGGTGACGACGTGCGGACGCTGCGGGCGGCGCGGGGATAACCGCCTGCATAGCAACAATCGGGAGTCCATAGGGCAACAGTAATCACAAAAACGATATCCACCCAGGCGAAGCCGTGGGCGATAGCTAGTTAGAAAATATCAAAAAAATAAAAAAAAACCACCTATCCCCCAATATTTTTATGAAGTCGGCGCTTCTGGACACGGTTTCGAATACTACCAGGGTTCAACTTCAAAAAGTCTCGGTTTGATTGGTGGTAGGGCGTTTAATAAGTCGCCTAAGTAATTAGATCTCTTTCAAAAATTGCTAGCAACTACCAAAGTCTTGCCGCCAAACATAAATGTCGGGAATCGAACCCGCAACCTTTCCTTATGAAGCGAGCGCCACACTGCTGAGCCACGGAGGCGATCAGGTGAGATCATTAGCAAATTAAAAAATATTGGTAGACAAGCCAGATACTAGTAGGGAAATCCAAATTAAACAATAAAGTTGTTATTTTTACCCCCAATATTTTTATGAAGTCGGCGCCCCTGGACACGGGAGGCCGCGGCTTCCAATCCTACCGGGGTTCAACTTCGAAAAGACTCGGGTTGGTTGGTGGTAGGGCGTTTAACAAGTCGCCTAAGTAATTAGATCTCTTTCAAAAATAGCTAGCAACTACCAAAGTCTTGCCTCTAAACATCAGTGTCGGGAATCGAACCCGCAACCTTTCCTTATGAAGCGAGCGCCACACTGCTGAGCCACGGAGGCGATCAGGTGAGATCATTAGCAATTTAAAAAAATATTGGTAGACAAGCCAGATACTAGTAGGGAAATCAAAATTAAACAATGTAAGTTGTTATTTTGATAAATAGTTTAATTGTAGAGATAGGTAGATAAACAAATTCTTAGTAGATATTAGAGATTGTTCGAAATGCCCACCGTTTACACGTACACAGAGTCTAGCACGTTTCCGCACAGGTCTATGCAAGGAGCCAATGACCTGAGGGTCCATTTGAATAATATCAAAGGCCATGTCGATTTTGATTCGCATTTCCATTTCACTCTCACTTTCACAAGTCTTTCACGTGGTTCAACACATAAAAATCCAATGAGGTAAGGTCGAGTGACCGTGGCGGCTAAGCCACTGATCCTCCTCGTCCTAGCCAGCGGTCTCCAAACTGCTCAACTGCTGCTCAAACTTCCTGCAACGCACGAGGACCACTGATGAAGTTACGGCCTTCTCTCCGAAGCGCTTGAACGATCCCGTCTATGGTGTTCACACTGGATATCGGGCGATTTGGGTTACAGTTTTCTGATGCACTTTTCTCCTCCTCCTTAGTCGGTCCCTCAGTACTGAGGATCGTGACCCCCTTCAATTACTATTTTCCTGGATAGTGTAATGCTAAGCCTCGCGGTTCATCGCTAGATTCGATGCCTCGTGAATCGACATCTTCAGCGTCTTCGTGACGAGATCGGCACATCGAGTTGGTCTGCGGCTCCACGGTCTGTTCCCTTCCACTTTTCCATAAATAATGGATCGTTCCAAACTTGTAGGCTCTCTCCGCACAACGTGACCGAAATAGCAGTGTTCTTCGGATTACTGTAGACAAAAGTATCTCACTGTTTTTGATCTTCGACTCCTACAGTATGGACTCACTTGTACGGTGACTTTTACGAGTACTACGCGATACAATACAATGCGCGATAAAATTCTCATAGGTGCGCGAAACGCGAACGCACTTAGCAACGTAAGTTTCGCTACTGACTACTGCGTCACAGTTTTCTATTGTGGCTGCGCTTTGCGTCGACCCGTGCCCGGGTGCGCGCTGCTATTGGTTGGTTATCGCGCGCTACCGCGCATGCGTCCCACGCTACGAGCACCGCTCAGTCCACGTGGACTAGGTACGTATGTTTGTATCTGCGAATAGTACGTAGGTCGTAGGTATAGTTTTTATAATTTAGGTAAAAACAGTACGAGTAATATGTCAACTGATAGTAATCTAATGAACTGAACTTTATTATTACCGTCAAACAAGTCTTATCTTACTTCAATCAGGCGTACGACTAAACTTATGTGGTCCATCCTTTTTAATGAAATCATTTTTTTTATTTTTCTATTAAAATTTAGTTTTTTAGGACTTTCATTTAGGACCTTTTAACCACCTCCGTAGCCTAGTGGTCGCGGGTTCGATTCCCGGCGGGGTCCAACTTTGTAGAACTCTGTTTGGTTGGTGGTAGTTTTTTAGGACTTTCATTTAGGACCTTTCAACCACCTCCGTAGCCTAGTGGTCGCGGGTTCGATTCCCGGCGGGGCCCAACTTTGTAGAACTGTTTGGTTGGTGGTAGGGCAATGTTAACAGCATTGATGTTTTCCGGCATGAAAATAAGGTAGCCAGTTCCCCATTGCGTTGGGAAGTCTTGGTAAGCTCGCCTCCACCTTCATCACTTACGAATTACCATCAGGTAAGATGATGCCAAGGGCTTACCAACTGAGGGCTAAACCAAACCTACAACCACTATCGTATTCTTTTACCCGTGTGACGCTCAACCAGTAGGTCATAGCTATTCAAAGTGGCAACGTCGTCGTCACCCGCGAACCGCGCCGCGCCACGCCGCCCAGCGAGAATTTAATACCTACACTGTTGGTCTTGCTTTTAAAAGATGATTTTAAAAGATGATTTGCAACATCCTTTCAAGGTAAAGACTGTTCAGCACCTGATAGAGCCAGACTTTGGAAATCGCGTGTCATACTGTCAGTGGTTGCTACGGAAAACCGAGGAGGAAACAGATTTAGTTCAGAATGTATTATGGTCAGATAAGAGCACATTCACGCGATGTGGAATGTTTAATCGCCGCAACACGCATGTATGAGCGCATGTAGGTCCGTTCTTTCTACCAAACAGGTTAACTGCTGAGGCATACAGCAGCTTCTTAGAAGAAAATGAGGTACCGATACTAGATGACCAGCCACTGTCTGAAAGACGACGTGTTTGGTACCAGCATGATGGCGCTCTTTCCAGCTCTGCAAGGACCGTGGGGAACGTACTTCGACGCGAATTCGACGAGAACTGGATCGGTCGACACGGTCCCGTCGCTTGGCCAGCGCGCCCCTCAGACTTGACACCGATGGACTTCTTTTTGTGGGGCTACATCAAGGACAAAGTGTCAGTTAAAGAGGTCGAAAAAGCGGATGAAATGCGTGCGCGACTAAACAGTGCATTCGAGAATTTGCGAGCGCGTTTGTGTGTGTGCGCGCGCTCGTTTTTGTGTGTGCGTGAGCCTGTCACTCGCTCTGCGCACGCGTGCATGTGTGCGTGATCTGTGCGGGCTATGACGTTATTTAAGGGCCGCCACTCACGGAAACAAAACCTTCGATTTTCTCAGTTATTAAAGCTAATATAAATTTGTAAATAGCATAAATGTACTGCATCTAGGGTACCCTTCTAGCCCTTAAAAGATCTGCACTATTTTACCTAACACCCTGTATAAATTACTGCAAATTTCAACAGATCCGAGTCAGAGTCTTTGAATAAGGTAGAAGCTCAGTCACTGCATTTCAAACTTTACTTGGGTCAAATCAAAACTATACAAATTCACTCATAAACTTTTTGATTTTATCTGTCCAATCTAAAAGATAAAACCTTTATATTTTCTGTAATTTCATTCAAAAAACTGAAATATATATAATGAAATAAATACATACAGCGCCACCTTTAGTAAATAACAGTTAATACAATGTCAACTTCTTTGATAGTTTTGTTTAGCCGTGGATTTTCATTCAAATTCTACTTCATCTATGGTCTCGTTTGACAAAATGTAAGTACCTAGGTTGTACCAGCTATGGCAACTACGCGATACAACCTGTAAATATTATAATTAAAACCTTAAAATGTAGAATGGTAGAATAAATAAATCATATGTACGCGTTAAGTAAAATTGCTGAATAAAACTTACACTATTTTCGACACACTTCGTATCCCGCGTGCATGGTATATTTTTTTATTGCTCTTAAGTTTTTTATTTACATAATAAAAAAATAAAAATTACCCAAAAAAAAAGATAAAAAATCAATGAAGTCTCGTGAGATTCGAACCCAGACCTACATAAAACGAAGCTAGCACCGGACCATTATGCCAGTTCGCGCTTGGATATAGTGTTAAAAATAAGCATCATATGCGTTCTGTGTTTATGTAATTTCGTTCATATCTCCCTTAAATGAAATTTTTCGAAGATAATTCCTTCATAAATCGATTTCTGGTAATTTTTAACCCCTAATCCTAGATTTTCGTCAAAAGGTTTCAAGCCGTTTTCGAAATCGTCGGGACACTTAACTCGTTTAATAGTATAGGATTTATGTAAGCCAACCTGTAAAATATTTTTCTGAGAAATAAACTTTTATTATTATTTATTATTATAACCTGTTTTTTATTCGTTATCCTATACTATTAAACGAGTTAAGTGTTGAAACCTTTTTTACGAAAATCTAGGATAAGGAGTTAAAAATCACCAGAAATCGATCTATGAGGGAATTATCTTCGAAAAAATTCATTTAAGGGAGATATGAGCGAAATTAGATAAAAGGAGAACGCATATGATGCTTATTTTTTAAGCGTTGCATAGGTATAAGTACTTTGGTGAACTAGCGGTTTTGGTGCGAGCCACTTACGTTTTGCTGCTTTTAGGTCCGGATTCGAATCCCACCCATGAGACTTTATAAATTTTTGTCTTTTTATTTTTATTTTGTGTGAACTTATGTAAATAAATAAAAAGACTTAAGAGTGATAAAAAATATATTTTAACCTCTTTGTATTTTAGAGACAAATAGCGCCATCTTTCGCTATATAAGTGAATTACATACCTGATGATTGTACCGGACTGCCCCGTGTTTGACAATGGGAAATTTTCCACGGTTTTCTCTAAACACAACTAGGTAGATGGCGCTGATAACATTTGCAATAAGAAAATCTCTAAGAAGTCGCCAAAAGTGATTTATATTACTGACTACCTAATATCATAATAAATGATAAACAACTTTCTAATATTATGTATCATTGAATATTTTTCGTTTTTTTTTTTTATAAAAAAAGGATAATTTGCATGTATTTTTTTCAATAGAATCAAATTATAAAAAAATATTATAGATATTTTCAGAACAAATATTGCTTGTCCTTTCGTCCCTTAGAAGGCCACTACCGACTAAAACAACACCCTGTAAAATGTTTTATAGAAAATAGATCTTATATGTACTAAGAACTAAACAAGTTATCTTACAATTAGTTTATAAAAACTCCGATTGAACGAGCGACGCTCAATCAGAGTTTTATTTCGCTGTCGCTAGTTTTATTTTAAGTCACATTTATGTTTTGTTAACGTTAATAATAATAATAATAATAATAATAATAATAGCGTAGGGATGTGACGACCCCATCGCCACTGATGTAGAGGCTGCAGTGACAGCGCAGCCTCTTCATCAGTGTAATTAGTCAGTACCCCCTGGATTCGGTGTTGACCGTGCCGAATTCCAATTTGACCCCGGGTACAAAAATAAAGGGGTCCATAACGGTCAAGCGTAAAAAGATGATGGAAAGTTCAATTGAGGAAAGACGCATAGGGTCGCTGCCCGGGGGCCGCCGGGGCGCGTCTGGTCACGCTAATGCCAGGCGCGGCAGCATGCGAGTTGGCGCATCACGACCGGCCCGAACACCTGGCCGGTCACTTCCATCATCGCCACCAGTGGGCTTGGCGTCGGCAGGGTCTTCACAGGCCCAGCAAGCGGCGCCCGCCGCTGGTGGAGTACGCCGCATGAGATGGTCTAGGTTGCAAAATGAGAACCTCATGCGAGCGTACTACGGTGCGACGGGGGGAGAAACTCGTCGGACGGGGTATCAAGTGAGGATGCATCAAGAGTTTTTGCGCTTGGAGCCCGCATTGTCTGTCTCGGAGCAAAACCTCTCGGACCGAGTTCGGTATATATTGCGCTCGAACATATTTAGCGCGGCCGAACTCGAAGGACTGCGACGCGAAGTCGTTCCGGTCTCAAGGTCCTCATTAAATGGGTCGCGGCGTTTATCGGCGCATGTGCCGCAAGTGGTTGAACCACCTAATAACCCCTCACAAGTACCAGGTGAGGATGTTGAGACTGAAACGATTTCCCAGGAATTAGAGCAAATCAGGAGCACACTTGAGGAGGCGATTCAGGAAGTCCGCACTTTGCCTCTTGAGGAGAGGCCGCGGCTTCCGCGATTGCCCCTTAGCGTCCGGAATCGGGATGTCATTGAGGCCGTAAATCGCATGCTGCCAGAATATTTGGCGTGTAGCAGCGACCTTGGTGATACAAACTCAATCCTTTTTGGCGCTGCAATGGCGGTCTGTGACATGAGACTTTAATAAACTAAATATTTTATGACTAAATTGCTTTAACTTCGGTAGTAGCTGAGATTTAAATATAAAAGCCTAGAGGTGTAAGAACTACTCACTTAAGCTCTACTTCGAAGTTTCTAGCCGTTAAAATATTATTGTATTAGGATTTTTGTAAAAAGTTTCAATTGTAACAACTTAAATTATAGAGTGCGTAAAAGTTGGTATAATATTTGTATCATCTTTGTTTTTAGATACATTTGATATTATTATATAATTATTTTACTCATCAATCGAGTCTAAGAAATTGCATTTTTGACACGAGAGTAACCTATGAAATAAAGAAAGAAAAGTTTTTTTTGCTAAATTATTATTTATTGAGACGACCAGAATCATAATTTTTAAAAGTATCCAAAGCCAGAACGGGCGCCGCAGCCGCAGCCGCAGTTGCCAGCGATGGACACGCTGCCGGCAGCCGGCACTTCGCCGATGAACTGCACGGCGCCGATGGCCGGCACCTGGCCCCCGACCACGGTGTATCCTTGCACTCCTAAATCGCCAATGGCGGCTACTGTACCTTCGCCGATGCCTCCGTAAGCAGCCGCGTTTCCGTACCCGCAAGGCAGGCCGGCGCCCAAACCAGCGGCTTCCCAGCCCGCGCCTATGTTAGCGCCATAACCCGCACCCCAGCCAACGCCCAAGTTAGGGCCGTAACCGCCACCCAAGCCTATGCTACCACAGCCGCACTGGCTGTACACATTCTGAAAATAAATTAATTCAAATTAACATTTTTTGGATTCAATCGAGGTTTTCGTAATATTGATTTGTTTGAAAAAAAAAACCTTGGTATATGTGCTTCTTAAAATGAATTGAAATTGAAAATTGATCTACACTCGGAACATAACATATAACATACTATTGGGTAAGTAACATACCTGGATCAGGCAAGCCTGAATACAAAGCAACAGGAAACCGAAGGTGTACATTTTTATATGTATTCGATGGATAGTTGATCCCTGAATGACATATTAATTTGAAAATTTTTGGCTTTTATATTTACACAAAAAGTGATAACAGGTTGTGAAATAAGATTTTTCGAAGTTATCGTAGTGTAACAATAACCTACAATAATATCGAATAAGAAGTGGCTTCGTAAGAAATCAGGCAAGTGATAAAGCACATAGGTATTGAAATGCTTTGCATCTAAATATCTACCAATTAGTATTTTGTCATTGTTGACACACTTAAATGGTTTACTATATAAGCCAAATATTGCGCCAAGAACATCATTTGTGTAACAGAACTCGAAGAAACTGAAAATGGCTCAACTTTTCCTGGTTCTGTGCGCTTCGGCACTTTTCGTTCAGGTAAGATGATACTACTATTAAAGCGACAGTTTGGATGTCATACACATTGGGCACAAATAAAGTTTATAAGCTGGATTAACACAAAGAATAATTTTTGGCTCATTAAATGACAATTCAGAAGTCGATGCAGACGAAGTCTCGGACAAAAGCCAGCAAATTATAACAGACATATTTGTACCTATTTTAAATGTGGTGGATGTTTAATACTACATAATATTTTTGTTACTCACAGGCTATTTCCTGCGCCTGCATTGGCAACGGACTTGGCAATGCTGGCATCTCCAGTATTGGCTACTCGGGCTGTGGTAACGGCCTTGGATACAACTGGAATGCTGGAAACAACGCTGGCTGCGGACTGGGAGCAGCTGCTGGTCTATCTTCTGCCGCTAGCGGTGGAGCTTTAACCGTCTCCAGTGCTTCGCCCCTCGCTCCTTCTGGCCTCAGTGTGGTCTCTGAGAACCAGTTAGGTGGTTCTTTAGCTGTGTCAGGAGCGATGCCGTTCGTGAGTGCTGTCGCTCTTGAAGGCGAAGTGCCGTCTGCTGGTTCTGCTGGAGTGCAGTACAGCTGCGGAAACGGCAACATCGGCATTGTGAGTGAGAACATCGCTGCTGCTGGTAACGGCTACGGTGCTGGACTTGGCTACGGTACTGGACTTGGTCTTGGTGCTGGACTTGGTTACGGAGCTGGTCTTGGTGCTAGATACGCCTTCGGTGGTGCCTCTGGGTGCGGTTTCAATGGTGGCTACTGATCTGAATAATTGTATGAGGGTTTTGTAATGAAATAAACCTCTGTAGCAAAGTGCATGTTTTATTTTAAATGATATCTATTGTAGCATACTGGAAATTATATGAACGTTACTACGGTTGACACTTGCCATCGAGCTGTCACCGGGTGCGGTTGTCCAAGCAAACCTGTGTTTCATTTATTGTAGTTTGTGCATCTGCGAACTGTACAAGTGGCAACCCAGCCAGGATTAATCAATTCTGACGCAAGTACAAACTAAATAAACACAACAGAGGTAATATCGAGATATATACTTGAAAAAAAATCAAGACAAGAAAATGTTTGAAAAAATATAAGTAAAATATCTCCATACTGTTACTAAATGGTTGAATAATGTGAACTCATGTAATTTGGTACATAAACGTAGGAAAATAACGTAAATAAGAACACTGTTACAGTGATTAGTTGTAAAATTCACAGAATACAAAATTTCTTGTCACGGACTTTTAAAGTATGGACGAGTCCATTCAAATGTTAAATGAAAAAGGGTAGTGTGCACCGCATTCATAAGTCCGACGAAATATTTGTCTTATTTACAGAAAAAGTTTATATAAGTAACATGCTTGTATTTGTTATTTTTGTATAATAAACTGTAAGTAATAAAATAAACGTATAATGGCATGACCTAAATTTAAAATACTCATTTGCCTCGTCTTTAGAAAATAATGTCATGTCATGCGTTGTTTTTAATTACTTCTTTTTCTCTGACGACTAATGTCAAGTCAGTAAATAAAAAGGTTTTATGCGTTATGCGGTGCATCGCCGAGATTTCATTACGAACAAAAAGTTTTTAAGAAATAACAAAGTGTAAAGAAAGGAGTTTCTATACTATGATATGTATAAAGTATGGACATATATAGTCTTCATGCACAACCGAAGTTGGTTTGAAACTGAATGAAATATTTCTTGTTTGTTAATTAGCGTTTGTTCCCCTGGGCTCAACTGCGAGGCTCAACTGGTTGAGCCTTACCAAAAAAAAATTCCCCACGGCACAACTGGTTGAGCCGTTCGTACATTTTTTTCTCATAGGCTCAACTAGTTGTGCACATAAGAAAAAATATATTGACGGCTCAACTCTGGTTAGTAGTATGTAACACATAAATTACTGATGACTGAAATGAAGATGTATCAGACCTATCTTATGTGTGGTAAGTTTGTTTTTTAACTAAGAAATCTTCAGGATTTTCAGCCGAAACCGAACCTTCGGCCTATGTCTCAGTTTCAGCCGTTTTCAAAGTTTTCAGTAGCAACAGTCTGGTTGCCTGTGATACTTCGTGTTCAAAAGTACCAGGAGAGCATAACCGAACAGAAGGTAGATATAGTGCCGGATTACTCTTTGAAAGCCAGTGGTCGGCAACATTTTAGCAGGCAAGGGCCACATCATAGAGATCTTAAGGCCACATAGTAATAAAATGAAATGAAGGCGGGCCGCACTTATTTCATTATATCACTATGTGGCCCTTGTTTGAATAATGTATGTCAATGTTAATTATAAATATTAAAAAATATAAATATATGTATTTATACTTCATTCCAATCAAAAAAAAGCAAAAGGTAATTTCAATTTCAATTTCAATTCTTTATTTGCCAAGTAACAATGTAACATTACTTTTAGCTCGTCCAATACAAAACATCAGTATATAATAATAATTAGCATTAAAATTAAAAATATTTTCCTTATTTGAGGCTGAGCATGTCCTTAGGCGCTTCAAAATACTCATCTAAACTATAAAATGCATTGCCTTCCAAGAAGTTCTTTACAGTTTTTCTAAAGGCGGGTAATTCCAGTTCAGTTACGTTATGGGGCAGTGCGTTGTACATTTTAATTCTAATTGCTACGCCTTGCTTGGATGTTTTAACAATTCTAGTCCTTGGTGCAATTAATTTATTTTTATTTCTAGTGTTATACTTATGTACATCTTTAAATCTTAAAAAAGTAGATTTTTCGGTATGAACTTCTATTAACGAACGGTAAATATACAAAGAAATCAGTGTCATTATCCTATTATCAACAAATATATTTCGCGCCGATGTTCGCCTATGTTTTCTGTTTATTATTCGCAGTGAACGTTGTTGTAGCCTTAGTAATTTTTGAATTTCTGACCCATTACCCCAAACTATGATTGCGTAATTTAGCAGTGATTGCACGTATGCATAGTAAATATTTATTAATGTCTGTTTGTTAACAAGAGATTTTAGTTTAAGCAATGCGTAATTAGCACTAGAAATCTTGTTACATAATTTACTAATATGTACATTATGAGTTAGAGTATAGTCTATGTAGTATCCTAAAAATTTTGTTTCCTGTGCATTTTTTACTGAAGTTGTCTTTTTTGTTTCATAAGTCATTAAAGTGGTTTTGTCTACATTTAAAACTATTCCATTCGCCTCAAACCATTTTTTTAAGATGGTTGTGATATTTTTTACATTAATTTCCATAGATGTTTTATCTTTTTCTTTGATACCTACGTGCGTATCATCTGCGAATAAGGTAACTGAGGCCCAGGAAGGTAAGCAATTTGGCAAGTCATTTATGTAGATAAGGAATAATACCGGACCTAAAATAGAGCCTTGAGGTACACCAATGTCTGTCGTTACTTTAGTGGAATATGTATCATTAACTTGTAATATCTGATTTCTATTACTCAAATATGATTGCATAAAATTTAGTTCATGACCCGATATTCCATAATAATTTAGTTTATGTAGCAAGATATCGTGTCGCAAGCAATCAAAAGCCTTGGAAAGATCACAAAAGAGGCTTGAACATTTAGAAGACTCGTCCATAGCCTCCAAAACAAAGCTAATAACGTTCTTTATCGCCAGTGTAGTGGACTTATTTTTTCTGAATCCAAACTGTTTCTCAGTGAAAAGACCGTTAGATTCGAAATATTCAACTAGTTTATCTTTTATAAAATATTCTAAGATTTTTGAAATGGCTGGAAGTACACATACTGGTCTATAGTTATTAGGGTCATCTTTTTCTCCCTTTTTGTAAAGTGGAATAAGTCTACCATACTTGAGAACCGCCGGAAAAATCCCCTCTGAAATACATTGATTTAGTATATCTAGCAACATTTTAGCAAAATAGTCATTATCGTTAATCATCGTTTTTATTGTTTTGGCATCAAGGTTATAAACATCTTTTGTAGGTTTGCTTTTTAATTTAGAAACAATAGCTCTTAGATGTTTTAAATTCATTTGTGTGAGTTGAAATTTAGTTTTTGGTTTGTCAACTATGTTAGATATATATCACATGTCACACTTGCTATTGTGGCGAAAAAACTATTTAAATATTCAGCGATATCTTTTTTATCTGTTAAAATTTTACCGTCACCATTTTTGATTTTATTTGAGTCTGGTTTTGTTTGAGTTTTCGTATTTGTTTGTTCCCTAATGATTTTCCATGTTTCTTTTATCTTATTGTCTGCTTTGTGGATTCGTTGTGAGTACTGAATTTTTTTTTGCCTTATACATTACTTTCTTTAGAACTTTTTTATATTTAACTATCCTTTTTTTTCTTAGCTCACATGGACAAATTTCTTGTAGGCACTGCATTTTTTCTAAGTTTAATTTTGATGTCTCAATACCTTTAGTGTACCATTTTCTATTTTTAATTTTATTCTATTGTTTTCTTAATGGAAACGCTATTTCATAGTAATGTAAGAGTGCGCCCAAAAATATACTCATTTTTTCCTCTGCATTATTTGCCTCAAATATATCACGTTGTAGAGATTCATCTGAGTTAAATAAAAAGTGAAAGTAATTAAAGTTATCCTTTGACATATTTCTCATTAATTTTGGTACATTTTTGTTTTGAATATTAACATTTACATTGCATTTTAATTGTATGACATTATGGTCTGATAATTTACACTCTAACACTGCAGTATCACAGTAATCTTTTTCAAAATTTACTACAAAATTATCTAAACAAGTAGCACTTGTCTTTTCCGTGCGAGTTGGTTCATTTATCAAATAACTACAATTATAATTTAAAAGCGTTCTATTAAATCTTTTGACTTTGTTATTTTGTTCCAGTTTCAACACATCTAGATTAAAATCACCTGCAATTATTAACCGTTTCCCTTCCTTACTTAATTTATTTAGTATTATATTTAACACATCATTGAAAATATCAAAATCATAGTCAGGTCGGTATAGACATACTATTACTAATTTAGATGTCTTAAGCTCTACTGCAGCTACTTCACAATTCATTTCAAAGCTCAGTTTAGTAATGTCTTTTCTTTCCCTGCATTCAATTCCTTCTCTAACATAGATTGCAACACCACCGTGAATAAACATAATTCTATTATAATAAGCTGCTAAACTAAAATTTTCAAGGTTCATTGTACTGACTTGAGCATCTGTAGCCCATGTCTCCGTCAAACACAGTACATCACAATTTGTTTTGCTTGTCAAAAAATCTAACTCTAAATATTTATTACTAATGCTTCTTATATTTGAGTGCACTATGTTTAGCCGCTTTGTATTAGCGCTGTCCCCTTTCGAAAATTTGTTTCTTCTATTGTAGCCTTCTCTCGGTTGCACTTTACAAAGTGAAGACAGGTGATCCAGAGAAATTTTCGATTTGGTTTACTATTGAGTTTGCTATCTCATGCTGCCGTTTCTTCATTGTTAGTTTATCTATAAATATGTTATTATTGAGGTCGATAAATCTTACATTCTCATTAGTTTTGGCAGTATGTAGAATATTCTGGTTTATTTCATAGATATGCTGATCATTATAACCGTCATACATTAAACCAGAAAGGATAATATTGCAGCGTCGTTTATCGGACAGTACGATATTTTGTAGTAGTTTATTATAGTATGAGCCATACCAGTGATGAGGTTTTTGATATTTAGCTATTAGTACTACTAATGTATCTGGTTTAGCCAATGTTTTGTACGCACCGCAGTAGCACATAGTTCCTTTTCCTGTCTCCTTTTGTTCTATATATTTTTCCATTTCCCTCTATCCCTTTCACATTCACGCTGTGTAAAGCAACATCGTTGCGCCAACCAATGAGAGGTCGGCGCTTGCTTCGGGAATACCCGAACGCATCCGAGGAGCTTCGGCTTCGGCGTCTGCGATCCGCGGCCGCCGCGCCGCCTCGGCTCGACAGTGCGCTTTTCGACGTCGCGCTCGCAATACGCTTTGTTTTTGACCCGCTCGCTACTGTCTCGGACCACGCTCCGCCGCTCACATTCTGAACTAACCGCTTTATTTGTGTTGTGTATAACCCATTGGTGTCTGTGTACTAACTAAATAGCAGAGACTTGGTGAAGTGAAGTTCTACACCTGCCTACTAACCCTCGCTATACATCATTTGGATGCTCGGCTTGGTTGCTTGCGTGTGTGGTGAGTCTACATCCTTTACCTTGCCCTACCTACTTGTGTTATTGCGGTTGCATTAGATTCCTCATGATAGGTGCCAGCCAGCCCGAACTATACAGTCCACTTATTCGCGCCAACATTTTTTGGTCCTCTCACCGAATAGTTTTTTCATTGTAGTGAAAACAAGATGGCGTCTAGCAAACAGGAATCGGCTACTGCCGACGCTACCGCTAAATTTGATAGGAATCTTCAGATGGCTGAAGCCAAGGCCGCTCTAGGTTTCCAAAGAATCCAAATGCTCTTCGACTCTATGTCTAAAGTATCCGATAGTGTTGAAAATAAAAATAATTTCATTTGTAGTTGTGCAATGTTAGAGGATGTACGCACTGAGTATATTGCCGCAATCGAAGATAAAAACCGCATTCTAGCGGAAAGTAGCGCTACTTTCCAACCGAATTACTATCCCATAATTTCGTTTGACGAATTGTTCGCTAAAATCAAAGTCAAGTTGGCTAGTTTGACCGCATCTGCATCCGCACCCGCGCCCGCTCCCGCTATGATTGTTTCGCCTAAAGTAGAGGCTCCCGCATCCGCATCCGCATCCGCATCGCATAACATAAAGTTGCCCCGTTTAGAATTGTGTTCATTTGATGGTAACATACAAAACTGGCCAATCTTTTATGAAAACTTCCGCACAATGGTGCACGAAAATCGCTCGCTATCTGATTCAGAAAGAGTTCAGTATTTGATAGGCAGATTGACAGGTGACGCTCTATCCGTTTGTAGAGGTTTGATACCTACGGGTGATAATTACTCCATTCTATGGACCGCTCTGTGTAAAAAATATAATGATAAACGTGTTCTAGCCGCGTCCTATTTAGACCAGTTATTGAAAATAAAACCGGTTAAATCCGCCTCGCCCGCAGCCCTAGAGAATTTCGTAGATAAATTCTCTTCAATAATATCCGCACTCAAACAGTTAAAATTAGATGACTTATCTGAGTTCATGTTCGTACATTTAGGATTAAAATGCCTAGACGTGGAGACTGTGAGGTGTTTCGAGATGTCAATTCGCGACAGTAAAGGGTTCCTGTCTAGCTTAGAATTGATAGACTTTGTTCGCGATCACCACCGCATATTAAACCGCGCTAATCTATTTAATCACGACAATAGTAAACAAAACCGATCGGAACAACCATCCGCTTCTCACTCAAAATACCTAAAATCGCACGATAATAAAACTAGATCGACAAATACCTACACATTTTTGAATGTACAGAATGATAGGCATATCTGTTATTGTTGCCAAGTAGAAGAACATCAACTGTATTCTTGCCCGCAGTTTAACGCGCTCCCGCCCTACGAAAGGTTCCGTTTAGTAAAAAACAGTAGATTATGTTTTAACTGCCTCAGTGATAAGCATATGATAAACGAATGCAAATCGCTACAAGGTTGTAAGCTTTGTTCCCGCAGTCATCATTCGCTTATTCATTTAAATAATGAAAACTCCGCACGATCGAATGAGTTCGCGCGCCATCCGTCGACGCCACTCGTGCCTGCCGCCGCGCCCCGCGGGCCTCCGCCAGCGCAGCCCCAGGGCTCCGCGCTTGCCTCGCGCGCGCAAGTCGTCGTCGCGCCGCCGCTGCGACGTGCTCCCGCGCCTCGCTATAGTTGTCCCGCTCCCACGCATGATGGTCGCGATCTCCCGCCGAACACTCGCTCTCCCGCGTCTGTCTCTGTCTCGCGCACCCCGCTCGTTCGCCAAGGCCACACTAGCCCCGCTCCAGCTTCGCACCGCGTTTCTCTCGCTAATAATAATAAAACTATGTTGTTGAATGAAACCGCTCCCGCGCATTTGTATAATTATAATCGGGAGGATTATAATTATGAGTTATCCGCTAATAACGATTTTGATTCGAATGTCGCTTTCGCATCGCTCGCACCCGCTCAAGATGTTTCGTTATGTATAAACGAAAATAATTGTAATTTCTCGCCAAATAGTGATTCCGCTCCGCGTACCGTGTTGTTAGGCACCGCTACGTGTCTCGCTCAAGCATCCGACTCTACGCAGTTAATACCTATTCGCTTTTTAGTTGATTGTGGATCGATGCGTGATATAATTACGACAAATTGTTGTAAACGCTTAGGTATACCTATTCGTCCCTCGCAAAATGCACACGTCTCCGGACTCGGTGACGTAGTAAATAAAGCTGAAGGTGTAACCAATTTAGTGGTCCATTCTCGAATCGATCGAAATGTATCGTTCGCTATCGAACCGTACCTCGTAGATCGCATATCCAGTGAGTTACCGACATCGCGCGTAAACACTGAAGCGCTGCCATACCTACAGGGGTTGCCGCTCGCTGACGATACTTACCACTCGCCCGGGGTCATTGACCTTATACTAGGTTGCGATGTTTTCACGCGAATTTTGTTGCGGAAAAAAGTATCTCACGCGCCCGGCGAACCAGTCGCAGTAGAAACGTTGTTAGGGTACTTAGTTATGGGTAGTGCCCCCACTGGAATAGAAATCGACGTATTGCGCTCGTTTTGTGCGTTCGACACTCCTTGCGTGTCACGCTTTTTTGAAATAGAAGACTTGCCAAAAAAGGGTGAGCTTCTAACGCCTGAGGAACAGGAGTGTGAGAATATTTTTGTAGATACGACCACTCGGGACGAACTAGGCCGCTATGTAGTCGCGCTGCCCATGCGCAGCGACCCCGCGTTGTTAGGAGAATCGAAGCATCTCGCTGAACGTCGCTTCTTTTCGCTCGAACGCCGCTTGCTCGCTAATCCAGAAGTAAAATCCGAGTATGACAAAATAACAGGGTTCGGAAACCGGTTATTTGAAAATACCGGTTTCGGTCATTGACCCCTATATCGAAATAATTTCGGTTAAGGTTTCGTTCAGGTTTCGGTTACCGGTATATTTAACCGGTTTAACCAAAACCGATATATTTTCGTTCGACCGGAATTAACCGGTTAATTTGAAGAATATGCGACTTTGTAGGCATGTTTGCCGCGTGCAATCAATTGAAAGCGTGCGAGAAAGTGAGCAGAAGACTCGGGCAGTGGCACCCGCGCGACGCGCCTGTACTTGACTAAGTTTGGTTTTAACCGGTTAATTTAGTTCTTATTTCGGTTAGAAAACCGCTTCCTGATTAACCGATATTTTATTCAAATTTACCGGTTAAGCTGGAAACCGGTTTTAACCTGAACGGAATCGTTAACCGAAATTCGAACGAAATTAACCGGTATTTGTTAACCGGTTCCGAACCTTGCAAAATAATATTAGATTATTTAGAGAAAGATTATCTGTCTCCAGTAGAAGAGACGGACATCACCGCATCTCCGCAATATGTGATACCGCATCACGCTGTAGTTCGCAAGGACAAATTGACAACTAAGACTCGCTTAGTTCTAAACGCTAGTATGCCTACGGATTTGGGCGTATCACTGAATGATATTTTGCACACTGGGCAAAATCTACAGTCTGATTTATTTCGCATAATATTGAATTTCCGCATGTATAAAATCGCAGTAAGCGCAGATATCCGTCAAATGTATTTGAGAGTGATTGTAGACACCGCGTTTCGCCGCTTTCAGAGAATCTTCTATAGATTCAGCCCAGAGGAACCGTTACAGTTGTATGAGTTCAATAGAGTCACGTTTGGAATGACTTGTAGCCCGTTCTTGGCCATGCGCACTATTCGACAGCTGGTAATGGACGAACGTGAGAAATATCCGATCGCAGCCGCTGTATTAGAAAAGGACATCCTGTATATGGACGATTTGGCTGTCAGTTGTGTAGATGCCCGCGAAGCTACCCAGCTGTCATCGCAGCTTATTCAGCTGTTCTCCGCTGGTGGATTCGAACTTGTTAAGTTTGCGAGTAACTCACCTGATTTTCTTGCTTCGATTCCCGCCGACCGCCGTGTAACAGACCTGATCGACTTCAGTTCCGACGATATGAAGGTCCTAGGTCTTCATTGGGTTCCGTCCGCTGATCAGTTTGCATTTTCCGTGACGAATGAGGAACGCAACTGTACAAAGAGAAACATTCTCTCGACTATCGCTCGCCTATGGGACCTTATGGGATTTGTAGCCCCCGTAACTTTGTTCGCGAAGCTTATAGTTAAATCGCTTTGGGAAAATAGTATTGACTGGGACGACGTTCCCCCGCAAAATGTGGTGAACGCTTGGACACAGTTCATCAATGAACTGCCGCAATTGAAAAATGTAAAAATCCCGCGTTATTTAGGAATTGAACCGCGTATTGTATTGACGCTTCTCGGCTTTGCCGACGCTAGTGAACGCGCATACGGTGGCGTCGTTTACCTTCATGTCTACTGCCCGGACACTAACGAAAGTTGCGTTAGTCTTTTGTGCGCGAAGTCTAGAGTTGCTCCCGCTAAGACCGTAGTCACCCTCGCGCGCCTAGAGTTGTGCGGCGCGCTCATTCTTGCGCAACTCATGAACACGGTGGTAGATACGTACTCATCGCGTTGTCAGATAAATAACACGCTTGCTTTTTCAGACAGTAAAGTCGCTCTGGCGTGGATACACTCCACTCCAGCCCGCTGGCAAACATTCGTAGCCAACCGCGTCGCTAGAATTCAAAAGAATATTGATCCGCGTAACTTCCATCACATTAAAGGTACCGACAATCCCGCTGATTGTCTTTCGCGTGGTCTCACTCCCGCTCAGCTGGTTGACCACCCGTTGTGGTTCAACGGCCCCGCATTCGCTCAGTTGCCGTATAATGAATGGCCTATTCAAGATTTCGATCCCAGGAGTATAGAAAATCCGCCGGAAGCTAAAACAAAGGTTTTAGTAACCAACATCTCGAATGATAAGACAGCGACTCCCGTTCTCTATGAACTCGCTTTACGCGTATCATCATGGTCAAAACTGCTTCGCATCGTCGTATACGTATTACGTTTTATTCGTAAACTTCCGCGTAAATTCGAATCTTCGCACCTTGACATAGCTGAGTCAGCAGTTATTCGCGCTGTCCGACAGGTACACTTTAGTAATGAGATTAAATGCATCCAAACCAATAAGTCGCTACCTCCAACCTTGTCGAAACTTAACGCTTTTCTACAAGACGATACACTTCGCGTAGGAGGTAGACTGACGAACTCTGACTTAGACTTTGATAGCAAACACCCCATTTTGCTTCCCGCTCGCGATCACGTGTTAGATTTGATAGTCGATCACTACCACAGAGTAAATCTGCATACTGGCCCTGGTTTGCTATTCTCGTTGCTTCGCCAGAAGTATTGGATCTTGTCCGCTAGGAATTTAGTTAGAAAACGCGTGCATATGTGCAACGTCTGTTTTAGGAACAAACCGCGTCCCGAGTTCCCCTTCATGGGAGAACTAACCGCCTGTCGCGTGAAAGAGACACCGAAGGCATTTCTACATACGGGTGTGGATTACGCCGGCCCGATACAAACTATTCCGTACAGACGTCGTGGAGTTCGCTCGCAAAAATCTTACATTTGTTTGTTCATATGTATGGTTACTCATGCCGTTCATATTGAACTCGCATCTGACTTGTCCACCGAAGTGTTTTTGAATGCTTTCAAACGCTTCCTATCGCGTCGCGGCCCGGTCCGTTTCGTACACTCTGACCGCGGCACAAATTTTGTAGGTTGTAAATCTCACCTAAAAGCGTTGTATACCCTAGTAGACTCACCCGGTTACAATGAAGCTTTCGCCGCCGCGTTCCGAGAAAATAGAATTGAATGGAAGATGAACCCGCCGCTCTCTCCGCATCACGGTGGTATGTGGGAAGGCAATATAAAGTGTGTGAAATCGCATCTAAATAAGATCGTTGGCAACCAATTGCTTACTTTTGAGGAGATGCAGACAGTGCTCACTCAGATCGAAGCACTGCTGAATTCGCGTCCGCTTTCGGTGCTCAGCGCAGACCCATCTGAGCCTTTGCCTTTGACCCCCGCTCATTTTTTGACTCTCACCCCGCTGAAGTCAATACCCGCCCCCGATTTGGCAGAAGAACGCACAAATTTATTACAGCGTAAAAATTTGGTAGATCGCTTAGTGCAATCTTTTTGGAACAGATGGCGGATTGAATATCTGAACACTTTACAGTCTCGTCAGAAATGGCATGCGCGTTCAGAATCGGTTAAAGAAGGAACTGTAGTCCTTATTAAATCGGATAATTCGCCTCCGCTTCAATGACCTATGGGTATCATAGTTAAGGTTTTCCCTGGGGCTGATGGCGTGGTAAGAGTGGCAGATGTTAAAACTAAGTCTGGTATTTATCGTCGACCAGTCGTTAAGCTGTGCCCTCTTCCAACTCAGGAATAACTTATACCTCATTCCAATCAAAAAAAAGCAAAAGGTAAACAAACGAAACATCCACCGATTTCGTCAAATTCCTCAAGAATCACACATTTTCTGCTAACACTGATACATACTAATCGTAGGTCGTAACAATTATTGCCTTTTCTAATAGATTTCACTAAATTATGATACGAAACTGGCATGAAAATACAATATTTCCAGTCTAACCTCAGATTGTTAGGTTATGTTTCAGTGACAAGACGTTACTGTTATCTGTAGAAAATAGTGATGAGGTTGTGTCAATACTTTGAACGAACTAGTGAATGAATGAGTGAATGAGTGTTACGTGATAAGTGTCTGACGGTTGTGTGTGGCCTGTTTTTTATATTTTGGGCTATCATTGGTGGTGGTATAACTTTTTAGGCGTTCAGTAACGTTTTCTTGTTCTGTATTTTAAATGTATTTAATTTAAATATCCGTAACTTTTTAAATCCAAGATACATACTATATACATACATACATGCTATATTGTACTAGCAACACTGAATTTAAAAATTTCGCATGGTAGGACCTTTACATAACGTAAAAAAAATAAGAACGTAGAAAAAAAATCTGCATGCAATACATTTGTATTACACTCATGCTCCGTGTGAGATGTCGACAACGATATCGATATTTTTAGATATTAATCAACATTTAGTTCCAGTTCCTACCACTATGTTCACATTGTTTGCCGTTAGAAACTGCAAATAATATCCGTTAGTACGTTCGTCATTAGTCATTAGACAATGAACTGGTAACACTGAATTTCGTTCGTTCGTACCGGTACGCTCATTTCTTGCTTCGACTCTGTCAGGCACTGGTAACACTGAATTTCGTTCGACATACCGGTCTGCTCATTCGTTGCTTCGATTCCTTGTCATGCGTACGAGTGTTCTTCTGTGTTTGGATATTAACGACTTGGCTTTTGATATAAGTACACTGTTGACTTTGCGATTTGGATTGTGATTTTTCTTGGAACTGACGATTAACCGCTGCGCAATAAGGACTTTGATATTGCTCACGATTGGATTTGTGTTAACTACGTGCGACTCCTCATTGGGTAAGTTTTTAAAATCCTTATTTGATTCTAACAGAATCAACTGACTACATGACTTAAGTTATTTTTATTAATTTACAGTGGTTCGAAATGAGTGATTCATCTAGTGATCTCGATCCCGGGTCTTAATAAGCTTTTCCTAGTTAGCATCACGAAAATCGTCAAAAATGACACCCATAACAATATTTTTCTATAAGTGCATATCCGCCATTTTGTAACCGAAAATTGTGAAATTGTGTTGTTTTATATCTATTTGATCTCATTGGTGGTTCCGAACTCTGAAAACATAGTATCAAATAACTAAATTTTATTTAAACTCCTCGTTCGTTCATCCATTCATTCACTCATTCATATGTAAACTTGCACAACTCTAATGTAGTGTCATGGCCGATCACAAGTGTCAGTGTCAAACGATTGTTTACATTTTGCATTTTTTTGATTGGAATGAACTATAGTTTTGATGTGTTATATGCCTTTGAGCATTGTAAATTAGTTTTAGTTTAGGTTATTTTGATTTTGCGCTCATTATGAAAGAGCAGTCTCTCTTAACTTGTCATTAATTTGTAGCCAAGTTTGTATTCTTATGTTTTTTTTTTTCACAACTTTAATGGACAGTCTCTGTTAAGTTGTCACTTATTGTTTTGATTTGGTGAAAGTGGATTACTTCATCCCCTTTCAGGTGGGGGAGAAATGGTTTAGCCAATGTTTTGTACGCACCGCAGTAGCACATAGTTCCTTTTCCTGTCTCCTTTTGTTCTATATATTTTTCCATTTCCCTCTATCCCTTTCACATTCACGCTGTGTAAAGCAACATCGTTGCGCCAACCAATGAGAGGTCGGCGCTTGCTTCGGGAATACCCGAACGCATCCGAGGAGCTTCGGCTTCGGCGTCTGCGATCCGCGGCCGCCGCTTCGGTTCGACAGTGCGCTTTTCGACGTCGCGCTCGCAATACGCTTTGTTTTTGACCCGCTCGCTACTGTCTCGGACCACGCTCCGCCGCTCACATTCTGAACTAACCGCTTTATTTGTGTTGTGTATAACCCATTGGTGTCTGTGTATTAACTAAATAGCAGAGACTTGGTGAAGTGAAGTTCTACACCTGCCTACTAACCCTCGCTATACATCATTTGGATGCTCGGCTTGGTTGCTTGCGTGTGTGGTGAGTCTACATCCTTTACCTTGCCCTACCTACTTGTGTTATTGCGGTTGCATTAGATTCCTCATGGTAGGTGCCAGCCAGCCCGAACTATACAGTCCACTTATTCGCGCCAACAGTATCTGTCTCCTCTAATGATTGTATGTATGTATGCACATCTTTTAGGATTTCATTAAAACTAGCATTCGGTTTACAATAATTTGTGACAGTAATATCACTAGCTTCATTCATTTTTTGCCCCATGTTTATGCCCATTTCATCAGAGACAACAACAATTTTCTTTTTCTTACATTGGTCAGTTTTATTTGTTATTAGAACATTCAGATTTTCATTTTGTTTTGGAATACTTCGTTCAGTACTAGTACTAGTACTAGTAAACAAACGTAGTATGCAGATGACATTGACATGTGTCAGTTCCATAGTAAGTTTGTTTACGTTTTGCTTTTTTAGGGTTCCGTAGCCAAATAGCAAAAAACGGAACCCTTATGGATTCGTCATGTCTGTCTGTCTGTCTGTCTGTCCGTATGTCACAGTCACTTTTTTCCGAAACTATAAGAACTATACTGTTGAAACTTGGTAAGTAGATGTGTTTTGTGAACCGCATTAAGATTTTCACACAAAAATAGAAAAAAAAACAATAAATTTTGGGGTCTCCCCATACTTAGAACTGAAATTCAAAAATTTTTTTTCATCAAACCCATACGTGTGGGGTATCTATGGATAGGTCTTCAAAAATGATATTGAGGTTTCTAATATCATTTTCTTCTAAACTGAATAGTTTGCGCGAGAGACACTTCCAAAGTTGTAAAATGTGTCCCCCCCCGTAACTTCTAAAATAAGAGAATGATAAAACTAAAAAAAATATATGATACAACTTCCACCGAAAATTGGTTTGAACGATATCTAGTAAGTAGTTTTTTTTAATACGTCATAAATCGTAAACCGCAATTTACCTTTCATTCAAGTTACAACGAACTACAAAAACTTTTATATTATGTTACTTGCTGCTACGGAACTCTTCATGGGCGAGTCCGACTCGCACTTGGCCGCTTTTTTTGATTGGAATGAACCATATAATAACATTTTATTCATCATCAGTTTATTGGCAGTAAAAAGTCCCAGGGTTGATTGATTTAAATAATAATTTAAATCAAGTGATTTTTTATTTAAATCAATGATTTAAATCAAAGTTGTATTTAAAAAAAAAAGTTATAAAAGGAAAGAAAATACTTGTGAGAATTATAAAGTGTATTTTAATTCAAATAAAAAAATCGATTATATTTATATAATCTAAATAAAATGAGAAAAAATATTTTATTTTGATTTAAAATAACATTTTGTTCACAAAAATCGTACGTAGGTAGCGCTGTCTTATTTACTACCCTAGCTAATGACGTCACGACCGAAACATCATGGCGGCTAGCGACAAATAACAAAAAAATTGTGATGTAACAAGAAATTTTTGATTTTCGGACTTTTCCCTTTACTTGTGCTATAAGATATTGCTTCCTGCCAAATTTCATGATTCTAGGTATACGGGAAGTACTCTTTAGGTTTTGATTCCCATGCGAGTGTCCAAATATGCGGCATAAACGGCCGTATCTCTTGATTGCGTTGGCATAGAAGTTTGATTTTTCGCTTTAAGGGATTGCTGGCCTGATTATTTGATATAAATTTCAACTTGATACGTCAACGCGTTCCTGAGAAAAAGGGAAAAAGGACTTTTTTTTAATTTAAGGCCTTAAATTAAATTGAAATATCGGTTGTGTGTGTGTGTGTATGTGTGTCTGTTTAAAAATGGCTTACGATTTTGATGAAACCTTGTACAATACTTATAAGGTCTTCCAATATGCCTTAACGACTGCCATCTAGGGATAGCAGCCAGCACCAGCAGATATTACAAATATTATTATTATGACGGTGTCTGTAGTCAGTGAACCTGTATGATCAACGCGACCACGCAAGCCCACTGAGTCACGGCCAACGTACCTTCCGAAGTACGAAAACGGTAAAAATAAATTCTTCTAACGGTCAAACTCATCCAAGTTATGACCGTGTCTATAGTCAGTTAACCTGCATTATC
This sequence comes from Coleophora deauratella, assembly GCA_958295455.1. Taxonomy (NCBI): domain Eukaryota; kingdom Metazoa; phylum Arthropoda; class Insecta; order Lepidoptera; family Coleophoridae; genus Coleophora; species Coleophora deauratella. The sequence continues at coordinate 2,608,282 of OY282416.1, read as the reverse complement.
GACGCGACCATGCATGACCACTGAGTCACGACCAACGGCTTAACTACCTTGCGAAGCACGGAAATGGTCGCTATAAATGCTACTAACAGTCAAACCCATCCTGGTCATGAACGTGTCTATAGTCAATTAACCTGCATGATCGATGCAACCACGCAAACACACAGAAAGTAGAGACCTTTCTTATATTTACAGCAAACACACAGTCAAGATATGATGATATTTAGATCCCTAACTTAAGAAATTATTGGTACCCCATACAAACTTTCATTCCCTATTTCACCCCCTTCAAGTAAATTTTTTGCAACGAACGTATACTTCATTCCAATCAAAAAAAAGCAAAACGTAAACAAACTTACTATGGAACTGACACATGTCAATGTCATCTGCATACTATGTTTGTTTACCTTTTGCTTTTTTTTGATTGGAATGAACCATACCCTATATCCTTCTCTTATTTACCAAAATTCATCAAAATCGGTTCAGCGGTTTAGGCGTGAAAACGTAACAGTCAGACAGTTACTTTCGCATTTATAATATTAATTATAGTATATAGTAGGGATTCTTAAGCGGTTGAGCCTAAGGGAATTGGTTGTGCCGTGGGGAATTTTTTTTTGGTAAGGCTCAACCAGTTGAGCCTCGCAGTTGAGCCTCGGGTAATAAACGGTTAATTAGATGTACAATATTTATAAAAATAGTTGAATCTTTAAAAAAAATACTTAAGTGAAAGAAATAAGATTGTTGAAAAGGAAATCCAGTTCAGACGGGTCTCAGTGCCTAAACATAAAAATCATAAATGTCTAATAAACACATAATACATATAATTGTGCGATGATGATTATTGGTACTGGTTTAGGCAGATAACTCTCTTCTTAGGGGCTTCTTAACGTAACCGAATATAACACAAAGAGATGCGAGAAATAGCTTAATCATAATCACTGACATAGTTCAAAGGAATAAGAAAGTTGTCCTGGCTGGTAATAGCGTATATAGAGATGGTGAATATATTTCAAAAAATATATAGTTTTGAGGACGCGTAAGCGGAAACTGACTGAGCAAAATGTCGAAACTAAACAATGTAGAAAGGATTAATTGGAAAATTCGATTCTGTCTTAGGCTGGATTTTGGCTAAATGAGGGAGGAAACAAAGGACGATGTGGTAGTTTAGCAATCGTTGAACGGTACCAAATACAAGTGGTAGTTTAGCAAATGTTGAACAGTACCAAGTACGAGTGGTAGTTTAGCAAATGCTGAACGGTACCAAACCAAGTATATCTGGGACAATATATCTGGGACAAATCACACACGGTCATCTGGCCCCAAACTAGAATTCCCTGTATCTTGGGAACCAGAGACTGATATACATACACATATACCTTTAAATACATACATATATAGATATAATACACCCAGACTCAGAGCAAACAATTCTGCTCATCACAGAAAAGTTTGCCCTGTGTGGGGATCGAACCCACGACTCTCGGATCAGAGGTCAGTATCGCTAACCACTTAGCCACCGAGTCAGTCAGTCATAGTACAATATAATATGGTACTTTAGCAAATGCTGAACGTTACCAATAAAGTCATGTTTTGGCAATGGTTGCACGGTGCATCTACAAACGACAAAGTAAAATACAAAGTGTTGGTTTAGCGAATGCTGGGCGGTGTTACTAAAACTGGTACATAGTTTGAAAAAATAATTAATTTTGCATAAAAACTGGTAGCTTTGTAAAATCAAGTGATACGTGATATAATAAATATAACTTAATAAATTGACTTTTTAGCTGTGTTAAATCCAATGAGATTTAAACTGCAATTGAGTCTTAGTCGGCTTGTACTTGACAGTCTTAGTCAATGGTAGTGAGAGATGGTATATAAACAAAACTAAATACGGAGGAAGTATAAAAACTTCATACGGTCCTTCGTACGGAGGAGTGAGGGGTTTTCTGACAAGATCTGTTCGCACGAATACGTGTGTGCATGTTTTCAAATCTTTGTTTATGAATATTTCCTTTTCTGAGTCTTTCCTTTGTGTGGGTATTAGAGAGCTCATTGTGTTTGCAAGATTTTTTACGAATTCAGCATCTTCGATTTTAGACTTAGTAGGTACAAAAAATTCGGAAGGTATGCGTAACTGTGTTCCATATGTTAATAAACAAGGACTCAGGTTGTTTTCTTTGCGAAGTGTTGTTCGGAGACCAAAAAGTACTGTCGGTAATTCTTCAGACCAGCTGTGTTTTGAGTCTCTGGCCATTAAAGCTGCTTTAAGTTTTCGTTGAAAACGTTCTACTTTTCCGTTTGATTGTGGGTGATATGCAGTTGTTCGTATTCTTTGTATACCAAACTTTTTGAGTAGGCAGTTAAACAAGTTTGATTCAAACTGTCTGCCTTGATCGGTAGTTATACGTATTGGGCATCCGAAACGTACTATTCAGCTTTTGTAAAGAGCTCTTGCTACTGTTTCTGCAGTGATTTCGCATACAGGAACTGCTTCGGGCCATTTTGTGAAACGGTCGACTATTGTGACACAGTATCGATAACCGTTAGAAATTGGTAATGGGCCAATTATATCGATGTGAATATGTTCGAATCGAGTTGAGTCTGGAAAGGTTCCTGCAGGTGGTATTGTATGTCGATGTACTTTTGCTTTTTGACATGCGATGCAATTCTTGGTCCATGTTCCCACATCTTTGTTCATACCTGGCCAAAAGTATTTTGAAGCGATTTGTTTTCTTGTTGTTCGAGTACCCGCATGACAAATATCGTGTTGAGCCTTGAATACTGCGTAACGATATGTTTTTGGTAAATATGGTCGAGGATTGTGGGTAGACATCTCGCATGTTATTGGTATAGAGATATCAGGTAGTGTGATTTAACCGAACTTCAAATTTGGTTTGCTTCTTAATTGTTTCAATTCTCTGTCTTCATTTTGGTGATTTCCTAGTTGTTGGAAGTCAATTGTAGTTGGGCAATTGATTTCTTCTATTCTGGAGAGCCAATCAGCTACGGCGTTTTTCTGGCCTTGTAAATACTCGATTTTTGTGCAAAACTGACTGATGAAGCTGAGCTGTCGCTCACGACGAAAGGTGTCGCTGTCACTTGGTACCTTGGTTAAGGTGTGAGTTAAGGGTTTATGATCAGTATATACAATGTCGTTGTCATTACCCTCAATAAGTCGTCTGAAATGTTTGACAGATAAGTATATCGCTAATAATTCGCGATCATACGTACTGTAACGTCTTTGTGTTTCGCTCATTGCTTTTGAAAAGAATGCCAGTGGCATCAATTTGTTTTTAACCTTTTGGTGTAAAACACCAGTAACGCTATGATCTGAAGCGTCAGTCATTATACAGAGCGTTGCACTGAGCATCGGGTGAGACAGAGTAGTTGCTTGTAAAATGCTTTGGCGGCAATTTTCAAATGCTTTTTCTGCTTCTGGAGTCCATGAGATGACTGTTTTGTCATTCTTTTAGTGTTGTGAAGATATTTGTTCAGTTCGTTCTGTAACTGTGCTTGATGTGGCAAACAATCTCTGTAGAAGTTGAGCATTCCGAAAAAGCGACGAAGCTCTTGTATGTTTTCTGGCTCTTTGTAGTTTGAGATGATTTCTATGCGCTCTTTAGTTGGAGATATGCCTTCAGAGGTCACTTTGTAACCGAGGAATTCTATCTCAGTTTGGGCAAACTCGCATTTGCTGATGTTTACAGCTAAGCCGTATTTGTTTAAGCGTTCTAGTACCTGCTTGAGTACTTGTTTGTGGGATTCTTCATCTTTCGAGAACAAAAGAATGTCATCAACATAAGAAAAACATCCTTCGATATCTCTTAAAACTTCGTGCATGAAACGCTGGAAAGTTTGACTAGCGTTTCTTAGGCCAAAGGGCATGCAGCGGAATTAGAATAGTCCGAATGGGGTTATAATCGCTGTTTTCTCTGGATTTTCTACAGGTATCCAGTAGTATGCACTTTTCAAGTCGAGTTTTGAAAACACCCTCATTCCATGAAGTTTGTAAGTGAAGTCTTGAATGCGAGGTATGGGGTAACGATCTGGCAGTGTTACCGAATTGAGGCGTCGGTAGTCTCCACATATTCTCATGCTTCCGTGTTTTTTCTTCACGATATGGAGTGGATTTTCCCATGGGCTCTTAGAAGGTTGACAGATTCCCAGTTCCACTAGTTTGCTAAACTCTTCTTTAGCAGCCTTATATTTGTCAGGCGCTAGAGGTCTTGCTCTCGAAAATAGTGGTTGACCTGTGGTTTCAATGTGGTGGACAACGTTGTGTTTGGATGGCTCCTTAAATGACAAGGGTCTAAGTACATTTGGGAAGTCTTTCAGTATATCATAGTAAGGATGTTCCTTAGCTAGAGTGTAAAGTGACTGCTGGTCAGTTGTGACTGAGAGTGTGTTTACGGAGAGGCTTGTTGTACGGTCGATCAGCTTCTTGTTGTGAACGTCGACTAACAATTTGTAGTGGTTGAGAAAATCGGCTCCTAAGATGGACATCTTGACATCAGCAATGACGAATGACCATCTAAAACTGCGTCGTAATCCAAGGTTGAGTACTGTTGACTTTTCTCCATATGTGTTAATAGGCGTGCTATTAGCGGCGTAAAGTTTGTAGCTATTTGAATTAAATTAAAAAAAAAATTAAAAAAAAATCTATCAGGTACCTTTCTTCGGTTAGCCTGTCAATGACACAAAGGCGGTTTCCCATACTAACACCGATATCCGCCGTAACCGGTGTAGTATCTAGTTTTCCGACGGCTTCCAGTTACAAGGCGTTTTGCAACGATTTGCGTTTTTGCCGAATTTGTTGTGGTAGTAGCATATCCCGTTGTCAGGTGATTTGAATTGGCGGTTATGATTGCGTCTGTTATGATAGTTATGATTTAAACGAGAATGTGAACTTGCTCGGCGGTAGCTCTGTGAACGGGTATGAGGGCGTGAGCGATGTCTTCTGTCTAATTCTTCGATCTTGTATGTGAGTTCTGCCATCTGCTTGGTTAAGATACTGATTGCACTGTCTTCAGATGAGTGCTGAGACGTCGTAACGGGTGCAAGATGTGAGGTAGGCGTAAACTCGAGCATTTTGTCAGCCATAGTAGAAAGGGTGTCCAGTGACGATTCGGAGTTTACAGCTAAAACGACTCGAACGTTAGAAGGCATTTGTTTTAACCATTCTACTTTGAGACCTTTTTCAGTGATCATGTCAGCGCCTAGATCACGCATCTGTCGAAGGAGCTGGGACGGTTTCTGGTCACCAAGCTCAAGACCACTGACTAGACGTTGAAAGTTCTGGACAGAGGATTGCTCATAGACAGATATGAGGCGTTGTTTGACTGTTTCATATTTGTTCGAACTCGGTGGTGATCGGAGAATATCAGTGATATGTCTAAGATCTTGCGACTGCAACTGTTGAAGTAGGTATCTGAATTTTTGGTCATCAGATGTCTTCAGTGGGTTAATCACAGATTCAAACTGTATGAACCATATGCTGGGTAGTTCGCGCTAGAACGGTAGAAGACGCGAGTGTATGGAGACGGCATCAGTATGGCACGCTGCCGGAGATGGAGCGGCGACATTGGTCTTCGTCTCTTCAAACATGACTTCGATCAGACTTGATCTGCCGGTTGGCTGAAGGTGCGCTGTTTGTATTCAGCTTCGGGGTCACCAGTTATTGGATGGGTGTGTCGATCCAATATAGATCATATACGATCGGTGGAGAGGTGAAATGAAAGAAGGTTCCTTCTAGTGTTAGTACCGAGGTACAGTATCCAAGATTTTGAACATTTATTGGTTTTGCCTGCCTGACTAATATATAATATTTGAGTATTACAATTGGTGAAGTATTAAACTACGAGAACACAAAATCACATATTTGCAGGCAGTTGAATAATTAAAAATATGTAGGTGTCCCTACAGTTCTTATAGTTTCGGAAAAAAGTGGCTGTGCCCATACGGACGGACAGACAGACAGACAGACAGACATGACGAATCCATAAGGGTTCCGTTTCTTGCCATTTGGCTACGGAACCCTAAAAATCGGTATTGAGAGGGTTCACAGTGTAATAAAGAAAAAACTGTTTGCATACATAAATATTTATTTAAAAATCAAGGGTCATTATTTTCATTAGTAGCCATAGCCAGTGCCGGCGCCGCAGCCGCAGCCGCAGTTGCCAGCGATGGACACGCTGCCGGCAGCCGGCACTTCGCCGATGAACTGCACGGCGCCGATGGCCGGCACCTGGCCCCCGACCACGGTGTATCCTTGCACTCCTAAATCACCAATGGCAGCTATTGTACCTTCGCCGATGCCTCCGTAAGCAGCCGCGTTTCCGTACCCGCAAGGCAGACCTGCGCCCAAACCAGCGGCGCCCCAGCCCGCGCCTATATTAGCGCCGCCGTAGCCCGCACCCCAGCCAGCGCCCAAGTTAGCGCCGTAACCGACACCCAAACCTATGCTGCCACAACCGTACTGGCTTGTCACATCCTTGAAATAAGGTTATTTCGATAAATAAAAATTGCTTTTGTAACCCTCCTTTGAAGGTATGCTGGAGTAATTCTCATAATAAGAAAGTAATAATAATAAGAATATTGATAGTAATAGGAGAAATTTAAGCACATTGAATTAAATTCTCAATAATTGAAGTATTAAAAATAATTAAGATGTGCTTGGGGATGTGCTAGAACTATTATTTTGATGAACATACCTGGATCAGGCAAGCCTGAATACAGAGCAACAGGAAAGCGAAGGCGTACATGTCTGTATGTGTTTAATGGACTGTTGAGTCCTGAATAATTTAATAAAAAAATGACTTTTATATTTACACAGAAAGTGATAACAGTTTATGGAATAATATTTTTTTAGTTATTGTAGCCATAACCTAAATAATTAGACAATTTAGATAGAGGCTTTGTCAAAAGAAAGCAAGTGATAAAGCACATATTATTATATTAAAATAGCGCAACAAAGGGCAGGCAATTTTGCATGATCAATCACTGTCTGTTTTATCATTGTTAACACACTGTTTTACTATAAAAAACCTAGGATTGAGCCAGGGACATCATTCTTCTGCCAGAACTCGAAGAAAAACAAAATGGCTAAACTTTTCCTGGTTCTGTGCGCTTCGGCACTTTTCGTTCAGGTATCATATTTTACTAAAAGTAATCTCTAAACATTAACCTGAAAGCTTATTTGACTTATGGTAGACACATTGATGATGTATATTAGGTATCAGTATTTTCTAATTCTGTCTATTGCTTAATTACATCCTATCCACAGGCGATTTCCTGCGCTTGTGTTGGCAATGCTGGTATTTCAAACATTGGCTACTCAAGCTATCGCAACGGCCTTGGCAATGCTGGCATCTCAAACATTGGTTACTCTGGCCTTGGATACGGCAATGGCTGGAATGCTGGAAACAACGCTGGCTGCGGACTGGGAGCAGCTGCTGGCCTCTCTTCTGCCGCCAGCGGTGGAGCTTTAACCGTTTCCAGTGCTTCGCCCCTCGCTCCTTCTGGCCTCACTGTGGTCTCTGAGAATGAGTTATGTGGTACTTTGGATGTGTCAGGCGCGGTGCCGTTCGTTAGCGCTGTCGCTCTTGAAGGCGAAATGCCGTCTGCTGGTTCTGCTGGAGTGCAGTACAGCTGCGGAAACGGCAACATCGGTATTGTGAGCGAGAACATCGCTGCTGCCGGTAACGGCTTCGGTGCTGGACTTGGCTACGGTTCTGGACTTGGTCTTGGTGCTGGACTTGGTTACGGAGCTGGTCTTGGTGCCGGATACGCCTTCGGTGGTGCCTCTGGGTGCGGTTGCAATGGTCACTACTAATTTGTAGAATTTTGAAAGGGTTTTGTAATGAAATAAATGTCTATGGCAAAGTGTATTTGTTTATATTTTTCCTTCACTCTAATTTCTTTGTATTTCTGTTCGCCTAATTCCTATTTTCCCATTGCATTGACTGAGCCACGAACTTCATTTCTGGTCAGATCTCGAAGAAAAACAAAACGGCTAAACTTTCCTTTGTTTTCAATCGTGTAAAATATAGGGTGACTTTAAATTAATTCTTGATACGATAGGCTATGCATGTGCTCATGATAACAAACAACTTTCCCTAAGGAGCCCATAGTCAAATCGCAAAACAGCCTTTCGTATCAAGAACTAATTTAAAGTCACCCTATATTTTTTACAGCTATGGTGAATTCTTTGTTATAATCTTTATCAGCCAAAAAACTATAAGGATTTAACTTGTGTGTTTAATTGAAATGTTTTTTTTTTATCGCAAATGACCTAAACGTTCCTAGTAATGTTACTGAATAGACTTACATATATCTATAATAGATTTATAAAAATTACTTGTATGGAGATGCTTCCTAATAGTGATGTAAATAGAAAAAAAGCGGCCAAGTGCGAGTCGGACTTGCCCATAAAGGGTTCCGTAGCAGCAAGTAACATAATATAAAAGTTTTTGTAGTTCGTTGTAACTTGAATGAAAGGTAAATTGCGGTTTACGATTTATGACGTATTAAAAAAAAAACTACTTACTAGATATTATTCAAACCAATTTTCGGTGGAAGTTTGCATGGTAATGTACATCATATATTTTTTTTAGTTTTATCATTCTCTTATTTTAGAAGTTACGGGGGGGGGACACACATTTTACAACTTTGGAAGTGTCTCTCGCGCAAACTATTCAGTTTAGAAGAAAATTATATTAGAAACCTCAATATCATTTTTGAAGACCTATCCATAGATACCCCACACGTATAGGTTTGATGAAAAAAAATTTTTGAGTTTCAGTTCTAAGTATGGGGAGCCCCCAAAATTTATTGTTTTTTTTTCTATTTTTGTATGAAAATCTTAATGCGGTTCACAAAATACATCTACTTACCAAGTTTCAACAGTATAGTTCTTATAGTTTCGGGAAAAAAGTGGCTGTGACATACGGACAGACAGACAGACAGACAGACAGACAGACAGACATGACGAATCCATAAGGGTTCCGTTTTTTGCCATTTGGCTACGGAACCCTAAAAAACGAAAAGTTTTTCACAATCTTGAAAAAAACCGGCCAAGTGCGAGTCGAACTCGCGCACCGAGGGTTCCGTATAAATTCATAATCACACAATATGTTTTGAACTCTATATAAAATTCTCAGACCTGCAATTCTTTGAAGCTGTGAAAGAATCAAACTTCTATGCTAACGCAATCAAGAGATACGGCCGTTTATGCCGCATATTTGGACACTCGCATGGGAATAAAAACCTATAGGGTACTTCCCGTATACTTAGAATCATGAAATTTGGCAACAAGCAATGCTTATAACAGAAGAAAGAAAAAGTCCGAAAACCAAAAAAAAAAATAGTTACATCACACAAAAATTGTGATTATTAGATAATTAGTTACGTGTGATAATTAATTACATCACACAAAAATTGTGATGTAACTAAAAGGTTTTGACTGGGATTGCAGGCCTGAGTATTTGATATAGAGTTTAAGACATGTGTGATGATGAATTTATACGGAACTCTCGGTGCGCGATTCCGACTCGCACTTGGCCGATTTTTTTCCCTTTTGTTCTTTTTTTTTCAGAGAATGGAAAACACAACTGAAATTGAATAAAACACCATAATTGTTTGTTTTACTCTAATTTTTAGTTTATGTTTTGGTATAGATTTTCTGTAAATGTTGAATTTAATTGATAAGATATTTAAGATGGCTTGAGTGAAAAAATATCCGCAAAATTAACGTTGTACGAAATGCGAACCAAGCCTTTAGCACCCTAAAGTTTTGACCAAAATTTACACATACAACACTCACATACATTTCGAAATCTTGACGTGAAACTATGATACACTACTGAAAAGCTCAGTCTATTTTAGCAAAAAATGCCACCAGCCAGCGATTTAACACTTTTTTATGTTGCGATTTTACTACTCAGGCGCTCTTGTACCAAAATGTCGTAACTTATGACGTAAAACTATAGAAATAACACTGTGTTACGTTGCGACTTTACTACTCAAGCGCTCTTATACCAAAATGATTAACAGAGATGTGACATTTTAAAAATAACAGTATTTGAAATGCAAAATACAAAATACCTATTTCCATTTTGTATTGAAATACTTTTTTTAGAAAAGCATTTTATATTTTATTTGAAATACCTTTTAGGACATATTTTGTATTTGCGAAATACAAAATACTTTACGCAAAGTTTTGGAAACATCAAAGAATTAATAATTAATGTGATGAAAAATTGAACTTTTTTTCTCACTATGGCAACACTGAATTGAACTGCTTTCTTTATCGTTTTCTGCTCAGAAACATTTGGAATAGCTCAGCAGTTTTCGACTTTGCTCTGAGCAGACAGAGCAGCTAAGCCGAAAACGACATTAGGTTGCCAAATGCGTTGAACAAAACGAACTAGTGCTTTGCACTGGAGATAAATTTCAACTCCGGGTTTTTTCGAGCAGGTTTTATGAAAAAACCGGAGAATCTCCGGAAAAATGTCGATAATTTGTTTTATTTTTTATTTTTGTTTTATTAGTTATGCAAATAAAAACATAAATAATCGAAAAATGTTTATTTAACTTCTATACTTAATAACCTAAAACCTATACCTCTTAAATTTTTAATCAAGCAACCCTTTGATTATTTACTGTCTAGATAGTGCGCTGGTGGCGCAGATGCGTCCAAAAAATTATCAGCCAACTGTTGGCCTATAAGCCGCTTCCCGCTCCTTAGTGTCCAGTTTGACGTCAAAGGATGCACACGCCCGCTCGAGTCACGAATTAAAAAAAAAGGTGGTTAAAATGACGAAATGTGCAATAAAAGTGTGCAGAAATTACAAAGAACGTTTAACGCAAGTGAACGCAGGTGACTTTATTTGTTGAAAACAACAAATAAAGTCACCTGCCATCGCTAAGCTATTCAGATTCATCGTATTTTGATAGAAAATAATTCGTTTTTCAGCCAATTTTTAAGGACTCGCACTTGGCATTTTGTTAGTGTTGCCAGTTTTTCAATGCAAAATTTTCTCCAAATTTGAGTTAAAATAATAATTCTGGTACCAAATTAAAACAAATTGGATGCTCGAAAATGTATGTCAATGACAATAAGTACATTATCTCTAACTTACTTTATGTCAGTTGGATCGTTATGGCATAACTACGGCCAATTAATTGTTTAGATACCAATTAATTGTAATTGTTTCATCACTACTAAAAACACTATCATGCGTTCGAAATTTTAAGGGGTTACTCAGAATCAAGTCAAGAATACAAAAATAAATGATAAATTCGTTCAATTTTTCATTACAGTTTGCCATACCAAATATAAATAGTGAATCATGAATTTGTAGTGGAAACTAAAAAAAAATAGATCTGTTTTTTTCAATACTTTTCCTGTATTCTAGACCTGATCTAAAGAAACCCTTTAAAATTTTAAACGCACTTTTTTAACACCCTCTCTATGTAATGTAATATGTTATATTTCAATTTTAAAAAAATCTGCCAACAACACTTTCTCAACATTCTATATAGTAAGTACATTCAGACATACTGATGACCAAATTATTTAAAAAATACAAATTTAATCTAACCCTAATAATCTATTTAAAGTTCTTTAGTTACTTATTTTGGGGGAAAATATGGCATTACCTATTATCCCCATGCACGCACACATAGGCAAATTGAACGACATGACGCGAGCGTAAGACAAAGCTGTCACGTGACTATCACATGGTTGTTACACACACAAGCTTGAAAAAGTTGGACGGTTTTGTCGTAGTGATTACAGGGCGACGCTCTATCTAGACAGTAAATAATCAAAGAAGCAACCATTGATTTTGGTTGAGAAAGCATATCATTTGACCAATCATTAAATAAATACCCTACAGTAAAGGAGTTATTCTTGAAATATTGTTTTGGCTATTTTAGAAATAGAAATCGTGGATACCTAAGATTCACAAAGCCTGGGGGCTAGGGCCTACCAACACCACTCTCCAGGTTCCCCAACTCATACAGACAGAACAAGAAGCACTCACTTACTTGGATTGCTGCTTATAAGCGGTTTCCCAGCACCCGGTGATCAGACTCCACACCCAAGTCCATGCTTGTTTCACACAGGGTCTTATAACAAGGTTGATAGTTTATTAGTAGGCACACACAAAGCGTTTATCACTTAGTTGCAGGGGTTAGTAAATTCTAAATCCCGTGAAATTTAACCTAAAACACCACCAAACACATGCGACGACAAAGTCCAACAAATTTCTTAGCCTAGGTAGAAATATGGCCGCAGCAGCGCGCGGGCCCGGAGTGGTTACGACGCAGAGCGACAACGTACGTCCGTAGCAGCGAGCATTGGGCGACTGACTTGACCGCGCAGACAGAGTAGAGAGAGTAGGTGATCTGCTCGCCGGTAGTAGACTATAATACTTATGTATATGGTGTTGTTGACCAAACACGCAGGGTTGTGCCTCACTGTATAAGTGTATGTACTTACCTATACCGGGTGATAAAAAATGACCGACAAAGTTTTAACTGTGGCTTCTAATCATGAATTTAGAGAAATTTCCCTATAAAACACCTATAAATAGCAAAAAATTACTTACCACACAAAATTCGTTAATCAGCTTACCAATTTTTATGAGATGGTAATTTTTTTTGGGATTTGACTATGAGCTTATTATCGGGCAAAGTTTTAGAAGTAGAATACCTGCATAAAGTGCTACTTTATTAATGCCCAATATTTTAGCGAGACTCAAAATCAGAAGTAAAAGTGCTTACTAAAATATCGGCCACTAATAAAGTTAGTACCTTAGATCTATTAATAATTACGTAATTTCATTTAAAAAAACCTGACTGACTCAATGGTTAGCGCTCTGTTGATCCTAGGGTCGTAGGTTCGATTCCCACCTTGGAACACATGTGTTTGCCCTGTGTCTGGGTGCGGACGGACAGCGTGCGGTACGGCCGGCAGATATTCATGTGACTGAGCTAAGCGGCGGCGCGGCGTTGCAGCAGCTCTCGGTCGGCGCACGGCGCATGCGCGGCGCGGCCCGCGGCCGTCTGCGTGATTCTAGATGCGTCATGTAGACCGGGAGCTTACTGCATTTTATCAGTCTCATCATTGCGTATTTGTATTTTGTATGGTACTAACCATTATAATAATTAACTGATTGTTAAACAGCAGATACATACAAATACATAAAGATATAGGTCATTTCAATCAAAAGGTACCTAAATAAACTTAGTAGGCAACTGAAGTTGACATGTGTCAGTTCCATAGTAAGTTTGATTTTTACCTTTTGCTTTTTCTTGATTGGAACAAGGTATATCCAGGCTATTTATTAGTCGGGTCTTACGTCACAACTTTTGTTGTAACACTTTTTAAATAAATGACACAAAAATTGACTTGCAGGTCAAATCAGAAAAAAGAAACGTGGTAGGTAACCCAAAAACAGCGAATCCGAGAATAATGAGCGGTACCACCGCATGAAGGAAAGGAACGACAGCCTTAGAAAAAGTTTGTGAAAATAATCAGAATAAGAGCGGTTTAATTAAAAGGAGCTAGTATTTAAATTATATTATTTTTATTGCGCAGTGACGATTTGATAGCAATAAAAAAATCTTAAGTTCAGACTGTATTTATATTAAATGAAAAATTAAAGCCCTCTGGCTCCTGGTCTATAATCATTGTAAAATTACCTACCTCGATAAAACCCAAACACAGTGATGAATTGATAATAGTGATCAAAAATATACAGGATGACTGTCACATACCCAAATGCTAACCTCTTAACTGGTGATTTTACTTATGAACTGAACAACTTTTGTTCTAGAACTTTGCTTAAATTGCATAATCTTTTGGACTTCTCATTATGAACTACGCTCAATAAGCTGATCGATTTGTATGAAAAGCATAGAAAAAAATGTGATTTGTCCAAAGTTAAATAGAACAAGTTTTTCAGTTTCAAGAGTGGAATCACCAGTTAAGAGATGTGCAGGTATTACTAATCACTTGTAGGTATAATGTAAATGTTCCTCCGTCAGTTACCAAAGAATGGAATAAGTGGCTTTAATATTTTGTTTGTTCAATATCATATTCTTACCTTTCGAGATCAGTCGGTATCTTGAATAACGACAATTCTGGATTTGAATTCCAGAAACACAACAATATTTTCGTTTTGTAGATGCAGTAATTTTTTTTTACACGTGATGGCGTCGATGTCGTGTCGTGTCAAGAGACGGCAAGTGATTAACACGCCGAGTGAGGCCGCGGTGCAGCCCCAAAAGTTTCACCTCGGTCACCTCGGCATTTTGTGCTTTTGTGTGCGTAGACGGCGGTACCTACTTGCGCGCACACATACAAGCCGCGCGATGTACCATTGTATGAAGATAACCTACTATTTATACTATGGCGCAGACGCGGCGTGCGTTTGCGCTGGGGGTTTTCGCGCGGGGCGCGGGGAGGGAATACAGCGTGGTTCATTAAGAACACTCGCGGTCGCTGCTATCCTTTCAGTGAGCACTAAAGCCCATCCATATAAAAAGAGAAAATCCTTAAGAGTGTGTGAACTGGCGCAAACATCACCCCCGGCTTGAAAGGCTTCGCCTTTCAATCTTAGGCAATCCAGAAATCAAATTAATGAGAAAAAATTCCGGAAATTGACGGAACTACATGAACATATTATAAAAACAATTTAAAAGTTTACAATTTTGTATTGAAATTAAACACTAATAAATAAAAACTACACCTTCTAATATTATCACAAATAAAGAAACGAAAAGAAAGTAAGGAAAGTTTATTGAGTTGGTAATGGACAAAGTTTAACCACGGGACGCATCAGTATACCAGTCTTTGTTTTAATTCGTACTACTCGTGTCCTACGATCTGACCCAGTATACGTCTCCATAACAATACCTAAAGGCCAATGCAGAGGAGGAGAATTGTTCTGCATTATTAAAACCACTGTGCCTTTCTCTATTGGTTTTGTATCGTACAACCATTTTTCTCGTTCCTGAAGAGTGTGCAAGTACTCCACACTCCAGCGGCGCCAATAAGACTGAACTAGCTTATCCAGTAGTAGAAATCGCGAAAGAAGGTGATCTCTCATCTGCAATCGGTGCAGCTGGAAGGGACTGTAACGGTACAGCGTGAAGGAAGTGACCCGGGGTTAAAGCTACCGGTTCCGACGGATCTGGACTAAGTGTGCGACCTAGCGGTCGAGAATTAAGCACAGCTTCGATCTGACATAGTACCGTCAATAATTCTTCGTATGTGAGGATCTGTGCTCCTATAACACGAGTCAGATGAGTTTTGAAAGATTTGACAGTGGCTTCCCAACCCCCACCGAAATGAGGCGCGTTTGGAGGAATCATTTCCCACTGTATACGTTGATTAGCAAGCTCACAATTCCAATGTTCCATAAAGGACTGGGAAAGCAGAAATGAATGTAACTCGTCTAAATAAGAACGAGCACCGATAAAGTTCGTTCCATTGTCGGAAAACAACTTTTCTATTGCCCCTCTACGAGAGATAAATCGTTTTAAAGCATTCAAAAACGCATCAGTGCTCAAATCTGGAGCTACCTCGACATGGACCGCTCTAGTTGTGAGACAAATGAATATACAAATATAAGCCTTCTGACTTCTAATGCCACATTTGCGAGTTAATGTAATGTTGATCGGCCCGCAATAATCCAAACCGGTATGCGCAAAAGGTTTAGATATCTGAAACCTACACTGCGAAAGATCAGCCATTACCGGTGTCATAACAGTTTTTGGGCGTGCCCGGAAACAGACATTACAGGAATGCACTCGTGATCGAGCGATATTTCTACCAGACAATATCCAGAAACGCTGCCTCAGGAGGGATAAAAGCAAATTTGGGCCTGTGTGGCAATTGATACGATGCGTCTCATCGACTATAAGATTCACAATATGATCTCTCTTGGGCAGCAACATGGGATGCTTCTGGTCAAAAGACAAGTCCGCCTTCTCTAATCTGCCTCCCACTCGCAAAACGCCATCAACCAAAATAGGTCGGAGCTTCTGTATAGACCGGCGAGATGGTTTATTAGTAGTCACATCCTTAAGTATATCAGCAAAGTATACTACTTGCAATGAGCGAATGACTGCTAGTTCAGCTTCCTTCAAGTCTGTTCCAGTAGGAATCCCACGAGACTTCAATTTTCCAATAAACCTTAAGACATACGTTACTATTCGAAGTAATTTTGGCCAAGACGATATTTTATGAGCCAGTGTGTAAATAATCGGCTTTTGGGATTCTACCGTGGGTAAAGACACCACCTTGACTTCAGGAATCTCCACATCGCTAGTTGGCTTAAATGGCTGAATAGGCCATTGCGAAATTTCTTTTGTAGTCCATGAAGGACCTTCGAACCACAACGGATGATCGATTAATTGAGTCGGAGTAAGACCACGCGATAAACAATCCGCGGGGTTTTCCTTTCCTGACACGTGATGAAAGTGAGTAGCACCAAGGTTTTCGTGAATTTTAGTAATGCGATTGGCTACAAACGCTTTCCATCGGTGTGGACTAGAATGGATCCAGTGCAAAGCGACTGTAGAGTCCGAAAAAGCTAAGACCCGATCAATATCGCAACGCGAGTGGTAAGTGTTCAGAACGATGCGCACTAGTTTGGACAACAAAAGCGCTGCACACAACTCTAGCCGGGCTAAAGACACAGTCTTAAGCGGTGCCACTCTTGATTTGGCGCATACCAATCGGACAGTCACGTCATTAGCTGTCTGTCCCGTAGGTATATTACAGCACCATACGCCTTTTCACTGGCGTCTGCGAACGCTAACAACGTGGTCCCGCAATTATCAACAACACCTAAGTGTCTAGGTATATTCAGACGCGACAAGCACGGTAACTCGTTTTTGAATGTCGTCCATTTATCAATGATAAGCTGAGGTGGACACTCATCCCAGTCTATTTTTTGATCCCAAAGATCTTTGATTAGCAATTTAGCATACAGAATAACGGGTGCCGCAAAACCTAGTACATCCCATAATCTGGCAACCGTTGATAAAATTGATCTTTTCGTACATTTATCTTCGCACGGAGATATCTCAAACGAAAACTGATCAGCCCGTGACTCCCATTTTACGCCTAAAATCTTTTGACTGATATCATCGCCAAACTTAACCGCATGGGGATGAAGATGAGTTTCAGGTAGATTGGATAGAAAGTCTAATGAATTGCTAGACCATTTTAACAGGTCGAAACCTCCTGCCTTAAACATACCTATCAATTGAAGAGCCATCTCAGACGCCACTAAAACTGATCGCTCACTCGACACCACATCGTCCATATACAAATCCCTACGGACTATATCAGACGCTAATGGAAAGTTTTTGTACTCATCTTTTGCGAGTTGTTTCACTGTACGTAGAGCTAAGAAAGGGCTGACCGACAGACCAAAACAGACCCTCTTGAACTCAAATAATTGTAGTTCGTCATTTGGGTCGAACCGATACAGCATACTTAAGTACTTGCGAAATGGCGGATGAACTAAGATTTGTAAATACATTTGCTTTACGTCCGCGCAAAAAGCTACCGCGAATAGCCGAAAATTCAGTAGAATCTGGAATATATCACTTTGCAAATTAGGTCCAGCATGCAGTAGCTGATTTAATGATAATCCTTTATCTGTTTGTGCACTCGCGTCCAGTACCATTCTTAATTTCGTAGTGATTTTGTCATTTCTAATTACTCCATGGTGCGGAATAATATAATCATTGTCCCTATTATCTTGATCTTGCACTGGGCTCAAGTAATAATTTTCCAAATACTCAGTGACCACCTTATCGTAGGCTTGACGAAGGGTCTGATAAGCTTGAAGCTTACCTTCCAATGAAAAGAAACGCTTCTCCGCAGTCTTTTCAGAACTCCCTAAAGTTGCTGGGTCCATTTTAAATGGTAATGAAACCGAATATCTACCTGTACAATCTCGAGTCGTAGTGGATTGGTAAAACAATTCGCACTCTTGTTCATCAGGACTGAAACGAGGCTCGTCAGAATTTGAGACCTCTTCAAGTTCCCAAAATTTATTAACGATTTCGTTCATAGGGCGCTCGGTGATAGCGCAAAATGCTACTGATCGATTTTTATGATTTGAAGCCTGAGCTGGTACCTGACCCATTATAACAAAGCCAAGAGTTGTTTGCAATGCGTCAGGTGCATGTGGAGGACCGTGAATTCGACCGGAAAGAAGCAATTTTGCAAACAGTTGTGCGCCGAGTAATAGTTCTATTTCTCCTGGAACATTATAAGTGTCATCAGCGAGAGGGACACTCGTCAGATACGACAACAGTGATGTGTCTACTGAAGCCGTTGGTAAATGACCTGTAATATGGTCAACCACTACAAAATTAACGTATGACATGTTATTATCGAAACGAGACGAGAATTCCAATTCTGTAACTCCCTGTACTTGGTTGGAACCACCGCCAAACCCGTGAACAGAAACCGCTGAAACAGGACGCGGCGTCAATGATAACCTTTTACAACACCTCGCAGTTATAAAATGATTTTGCGACCCGTTATCAATTAGGCAGCGCACTAGATGGGACTCACCTTGTGAATTTACGACTCGAACGCGCGCCGTAGCCAATAAAACTGTAGACGGAACAGAACTACACAAAGAGCCGTGCTTCTCAGAGTTCTCAGACTTCTGCATTGAACACAATGAAACTCCTGCTCCTAATATCTCTCCATCCTCAGCATGGCCATCGAATGCAACGTCAGCGCAGCATTCTTCACTTGGTCCCTCAACCACCACGTGATCAGTCGAAACCGGTAATGACGTACTGGCTTGACGATCAACAAAATGAAGCAAGGAATGATGCGTTTTGGATTGACATACACCGCAACTGCCTTTACGATTACATGCAGGTGTGCTATGACTAACGCTCAAGCACAAAACGCACCCATGATGTTGCTTTACAATGTTATAACGCTCCCTTGCCGCAAGTTTCAAAAACACTGTACATTTGGAGTAACTATTATGCCCAGTGGTACCACACAATGGACACTGACTTTCCTCTGCGGCGGTATTATCACTTGTGGCGGTGACAAATGACTTGGTATTTCTTCCAGATACAGGCTTAGGCCTGGGCACCCCTGGACCTATAACTTTATTCAATGATTGCGACGTTTTGTTACTTACACTGGCAATTGCACCAGTACGCTCCAAAATCTTTGCTTGTTCTTTTACAAACTGACACAAACTAGCGTATTTCGGGATTTTAATTCCACGCACTGAATTCTCGAACAACTGAGCCGTTTCACAATCTAACTTGTTAAGTGCCAGATGAAGAAACACAAAATCTAGTTTTTCGGTGATTCGGACATTTTTTTCTATACGTTTTGACAGTTAGGGTGAGTCAAGCGATATCAGCGCCTCTATCGGCGAGCTTTGTCAGTTTTCTTCCCCATTAGCCCTCGTGTGTGGAGTATAGCCTAACCTTCCTAGGGGTATCGACCCGTGCCCCTGCAATGGGGACGATAGGGGTTATTCTACTACTACTAAAAAAGGAATGACGATTTCTATGATTTCGCCAATGACAAAAATTACAGGTGCACGATATATTGGATTGTTTCAAAAGTCTTTTCAGTGAAAAAAAAATTGTATCCTTTGTTCCAGGTAAGTATCAAAGACAAATGGTAGTGTAACGAATAGCACATACATTTAACGTTTAAACTGTGATAACTTAAAATATATCTATATGTTAAACATGTCCAATGAAAAATCAATAAAGCAGATAAGTGACAGTGAACAAAGAATTTTTGTTAAATTTGGTTCTCTTCTAAACTGGGATGGAGGAACCCTCTTTTGGTACCTACGACAAGCTGTGCCATCTAGAGTTCCAACAGAGTGCACCGTGTATAACTGGCTAGGATGCCTCAATGACACTTCTTTGTTTTATTATATAAAACTTAAAAAAATATGAATTGTTTGTTTTTACTATTTTGTGTATGTTTGTTTGTTTGTTTGTTTGTTTGTAAACTCTTTATTGTGAAAGAACAAAATTCAATACATAAAACAAGGACAAGACATACAAGGGCGGACTTATCCCTTATGTTGTGTTTTTTATCCGTTATTTTTTGTTCAAAATTATGTTTCTTTTCTTTTTCTTTGTTTGTGTAATTATAATGTAACTATTTTGTTTCTTGTTATTGTATGTGTCGTGAAATGGAATAAATGTATTATCTATCTATTTAATGAAGGGAAATTAAACTCAGAACCAGATTCACGACCTTAACATCCGCGGACTTCTCGCTCCGAATGGAATATACAGAAGGTTAAAGAAGTTGTACAAGGAGGTGAAGTGAGGTCTGTTCGACAATAATGCGCCACAGGCCACAACTGAACTTGATCCTTCAACTATATACCGAATTTTGATTCAAGATTTAGGTAAGGTCAAAAACTTGGGTGACTGGTTGCCATATGTTCTTATAAAAAGAAACGAGCGAAAACATAGCGTATACTAATCTATGTCTTTATAGGACACGAAAAAACATGTCATCAAAGATCCTCGCTATAGGTGAAACTTGGGTTGGATTATACCGAGCGGTCTCCAGAGGTCAATGTGGAGCTTGGGTTAATGCAAACAAGTTAATGCTTTTTCCAGTACTGGATCATTCAGGGACAGCTTTTTAAAAGCTTTTACATGAAGAAGTTACTGTCAACCAATATGTCTACGCTGATTTCTTGGAAGAGTTTCAACCTGAGTGGGCTAGGTGAAACAATGTATCAGCTCCTTACATACTCCATGAGAATTCAAGACCCCACAGAAGTGCTAAAGTTCGGGAATTATTCGGTCTTAACGGTTGGCGATAGGTAGCATACCCTCCTTATTCACCAGATACGAACCTTCTAGAATACAACTGCTTTCGCCATATGAAAGAAAACTAAGCAGTGTACGTTACCATGACTTTAACACCCATGAATCTGTAGTCAAAAAGCTCTTGTGCCCAGAAGCTTCCAGAAGTTTGAAACTCTGCTGTGTTAAAGAGAGGAAACAATTAATTAATTACATCTATTAGTTAACATTTTTCCATACATGGCTTAACTTTAATAAATATATTTTCCACTGAAAATATTTTGAAACAATCCAATATTTTTTTGTATTTCGACAATAGGCGTTGAAATAATAAAAAAGGTTTCTATGACAGTAAAGGGAGTCACACACTAGCGCTATACTGTGCTATAAAATCCGCCATACTCATGGACGGATGTCGAGTCGAGTGGTGTGACCGTGATGTTAGAAACCTCATGCTTGAATATCCGTCCGTGAGTGTGGCGGATTTTATAGCATAGTGTCTGACGCCCTCAAGGACACTACGCCATTAGTTTAAACTCTTTCAAACAGAAAAAAAAACAAATTAATCTAAATCGTCAATAATTCACATGTCGTATGTGGGTGGGAGTTGCATTCAGTACTACGTAAATCAATGCGCAGTAAAACCTCACCTTAAACAGATCAAAATTTAGGTTGTTAGATAACTAGATTTATACAGATACTCTACCAATTCGGATTTGGCCCCAGCGCAGCGGCGGGAGGAGTAAAGACTTGCAGAGACATGAGTAGAAACCCGTGAACCATCTATGGGATATATTGCGAATGTTAATGAAAAGTTACAAAATAAATATAACTTGATTGTAAATACAAACAAATTTTTTATTTGATTTTCTCAGATACAGAATTTAGAAAGTGTTACAAAAATGGATTTTAAGACAAATAAGTTAAAATGATTTGGTGCTAAAAAAAATACAGCATAAGATCATATGCACTGTTGAGATCAAAATTATAAAATGGCCTATTTATTTATAACAACAAACGAAAAAGAAGAAAATAAAATATCAACAAATCACTTAAATAAAACTATTTGCTCTCATTAATCCCACTATAAAGGAACCTTTGAGACTTTTCATGCGTAACTTAAAACATTTGTGCCTTTTTTCAAACAATACGTTGAATCAAGGGATTTGAGTATACTATGGACACAAAACCCCATTTATCCACGGTTATTGCATGCACCAAGCACACCAGGTCTTATCCCTGCACCGAAACCTAAACTTGCTCCTAAACCTAATCTAGTAGCCCCAAGGCCTCTAGATAGTCTAGATGTACCAACACCTAGAGCTGGACCAAAACTTAGTCCGTTAGTTCCTCGGATAGGTCTTGCAGCCCCTAATTCCAAACTACCACCGGCATCTAAGGCTGGATCAGGTCTGTTATTTCTAATAATTACTCCCCCATCACCGCAAGCGTATGATGTTCCAACTTGTTCAACAGTTGGTACATATCCTTCTAAGTCTTGTCTGATAAACAAATCTCTTACTAACAATGGTTCTTCATTTACAAATTCTGGTGCAGCTTGCAATCTATCATTGTTTAACGTGACAGGAACAACCAGTCTATCAGAATCACTGTTGGAAAAACCACTTGCATCAACATTATTAGTCACGTCAAACCCGTTTCCTGCTAAACTGGCGGCTAAATCTATTTCATTAGCTGTCGCGCTAGGGCCGTAGTCCCCTAAACTAGGCCCAAAGTTAGTCAGACTGTGTCCAAAAATGCTTAGGCTGGGCTCATTTCCAGAAAAACTGGGGCCGGCTAGAGAAGCATTGGCAGTTGCAGCGTTGACTGAGTTTGAAATGTGTTGTCCAGAAATGACCTGGAAGAAAGTCATATGTATGTATCTCATTATTCGTGATTTAAAAATTGCATAATTTCATAAGGGGAAAATCCATAAAACCTTTTAGGACTACAGGCTATACTACATAATATACAATATTACCTGCCTTGTGTAAAAATCTGTTTTTTTTTACGACCTATACGATACTTTTCTGGGACACAGGTCTCTTCCCTATCCAGGTTTTAGCCGTGTCTGCAGTCAGTCAAACTACATGATCAACGTGACTACGCTAGCCGCATTTCTCCATGTTGTTTTGTAAAGAATCGGGTAAAAAGAAGATGCAGAAACATACCTGAACAAAGAAAGCTTGAGAAAAAAGCATCACGTAAGCTTTAAAAGCCATATTTGAAATTGTGTTAGAAATGTTTAGTAGCAAAATAATGCGATAATAAAAATTGTTATCCGTCATGAAATATTATTGCAGAACTATTTTGTAAATAAACGACTAGGTAAGCCCCTATTATTGTTATCACATTGTCTTTATCAAAGATTTATGAATGTGTTACAAACATAGTTAATATACATATTTTTTTATTGTGACGTTATTTCTTTTATGAAATTTTGTAATTTGTTGATATATTATCCATTTCTGTAGAGAAAATTTTAAGGAAATTGCGTCAAAAATGACAGAATTATTGAATCATGTCACTCGATAGCATATTGTATAATGAAATAGTTGTAATTGTTACGCAAAAAGGTTAAATATAAGCGCATTTTTTTTTATTGTAACTCATTCAGAGTTTCAAGTTTTACTTCGAACTACCTATAAACTGAAAAATAATGGCTTACAAATGTCTCCTCTTTTTCATCATCCAGTCACTGTTAGTCCAAGTTATTTTCGGCCAGTGTGGAAACTCTATTGACAATGGAAATTCAGGACTTTCAAACTCTGGCTTTGGCAGTTATGGATCAGCTGGATTAGCTAACTATGGATCAAACCTTGCGAACACTGCAGGCTGCCAATCCAACTTAGCTGGATTGGGTTTTGCCAATGGTCTGGGTTTCAACAACGCTCTTAACGGATTAGCAGCAAATACGAACGGCGGTAGCATGACTGTGACAAGTACTTCACCCATTGCTCCTACTGGTATAACCGTCGCATCCGACAATACTATTGAAGGACCCGTAGCAGTGACTGCTGAGATGCCTTTCTTGAGCGCAGTAGCAGTTGAAGGCCAAGTACAGTCGGGTGGACAAGCTGCTACATCATACTCCTGTGGTGATGGTGACTTTGGAATTGTCGAGAATACAGAATCAAACCAAAATGGTATAAACGGTGTTGCAGTTGGGTCAACACTGAACATTGATTCAGGTATTCGTAATGGTCTAGGATCGTCGAACGTTGGTTTTGGAGCTAGAGGTGTTGGTGCTTCAGGACTTGGTGTTAAAAACCAAGGTTGTGGATTGGGATTGGGAGCTTCAAGATTTGGACTTGGTACAAGACAAGGATTTGGTCCAGGATTGGGTTTTGGAGCTGGTTTGAATCAGGGAGCTCTTAGGAACCGTGTTTATTAATTAATATGTTTTTGATAGTGAATTAAGTGGTCAATTTATGAGAAATAGATAACACTGTTACTACAAAATAAATAAATGTTGTATGTTTAAAACGCTTTATATGTTATTGTTTTTCCTTTTTTTATTGTACATAAATACATTGGAAGTGGCAAAAGGCAGACCGCCCGTCTAACTAAAGATGATGCATAATCGGGACAAAATGGGACAAAAAATTCAAATAGTCATCCCGGAGAGGGTGAGGTGGAAGGACCACATAAAGGGGGTGGTTAAAAGGTGGAAATAAAATGTCGCTAGTTCCATCTGAGACACACTGTATAAAGTTGCATACCATTATAAGAGAATATAAAGGATCGACAAAATACATAGTGTTGTAGTCGTCTGGACGAAGGCCTCCGCCAAGGATTTCCTCACCGACCGGTCCTGTGCGGCTCGCATCCAGCGGCTTACTGCAACCTTTACCAGGTCGTCGGTCCACCGAGTCGGAGGCCTACCCACACTGCGTCTACTCCGGTCCGCGGTCGCCATTCGAGAACTTTACTGCCCCAACGGCCATGCCCTGCCCTCTGCCACTTAAGTCTATCGATTCTGAGAGCTATGTCGGTAACTTTAGTTCTCCTACGTATCTCCTCATTTCTGATTCGATCACGTAGGGAAACACCAAGCATAGCGCGCTCCATCGCCCTTTGGGTGACTTTGAGCCTTCTTATGAGGCCCATAGTAAGCGACCATGTCTCGGATCCATATTTGGGGGGTAGTTCGTCATTCATATCTTTGTAATAACTTACTAATAGTCCATTTTATTTTACGATTTAGTTTAATAATTCAATAATTGTCCAGTAATTTTATTTCACAATAATTTATTTGAAGTCATGAGTAGAGACAATCGTTTGATAATTCGACTTCCGTATCATAACGTCACGTAGATCCCCACCACGAGGTAATAAAATGGCTGAACAGACTTGCGGAGCACATTCTCCGATTTGAACTAGAAGAGCTAAGTTGTAAATGCTATGTGTCAAGCAGTATTTCTTGAGTAAAGGAAATAAATACAAATGATTTAAACCTGGAAGTCATGGTTTTACTACAACACGTACATGTGTGACTAGGCAATGAACTGTTTAATGACTAAACAAATGCCAATAACAAGAATAGGCCAGTTCATACGGGGGTTGTTCTTCTTTTCTGTCGACAATGAGTTGTCCCCAGTAATGTTTGGACTTAAAATGATATAGCAAAATTAAAAGTACTATCAAAATATTCCTTATCTACCATATAATGACAAATGAATTATATTGTCATCTCGTAGGTGCTTCACTTCATAATAATCATAATTTAACTTACTTAACTTACACATTATTTAACTTACGAAAAAAGTTACAAAGCGTGACGGAGGTGTGAGTAGTACTATTTTGGGAGACCGTGACGGAGGTGTACATTTTGATCAAAAAGTTTTGCTAATAAACTAAATTTTATATGGTACGGTAGTCCATCTGTAAAATGGTGCCTTACCCAACATATAGGACATAAACTCAAAACTCAAACTCAAAATGTATTTTTTAATTTAAGTAGATGTTTTACACATGCTTTTAAATCGTCATTTTTTTTATATTCATATCATAAATTATCAGTAACTAACTGGGTGACCGAGCTTCGCACGTTCAATCGGAACTTTTATAAACGAATTCACTTAATAAAAAATAAAAAACTGGAGACGACATATCCAGATGAACCACGCCAAAAATGGCAGAAAAATATTGTAACGGGTACAATGATTGGCCCTTTAAGCAAACTTTTTACTTTGAACCCCAATAACTCTGAATATTGGCTAACAGTTGACTGCTGAATTGTATGTTACCATTCTCTAAGGGCCTAAGAAGTAAATTAATATGATTTGAACCCTAAATAATTGCGTTAAAATAGATATTTATGGAATTTTAGTAAAAACCACCCAAAAGTAGTATTATTGGCCCCCTTGAGCACAGTGATTGTCCTAGCGAATTGATAGTGAATGACCGGGCCAATCACTGTATACGTGGTGTGCCAATGAATGTAGCAAAACGAGCAATAGTCATGTGAAACAAAGAATCAAATAAAATAAAATATGTTTAAATCTTTTATTTTATTTTCTTATTATCTCAGTAGAAAATTACAAAATAATAAAACAGTCGGTCCTTGTTGCAGATTCGCTTATTTGAAGTACTTATTTATTTACCTTATTACTTATCACAAATATTATGATACTTTTCAGAGTTATTCCAGGTAGGAACTTAAGTAGCTAAGCTAGATATCACAAAAAATAATTTTATGCAGTTTTATTCTAAGTAGAAACATATGTAGCTTAGCTAGATATCACAAATAAGAAGTCTACGCAATTTATTAAAAGTAGGAACTTATACAGAATGCAATGTTGTAACCTCACCTTCAAAGGAAATATTTCTTTATTTTTAAAAAACATTCAAAGATTTAGAAAATATAAAATGATTTTCATTTTCACTGTATCTCTACTTCTTTAAAGTAAGTAAATTAAGAGAATAGGCATTATTTTTTTAGGTTTTTGTATATCTAGCTAAGTAGATAAAATAAATTTGTTAAAATATAATAAAATGCGCACATCACTATCGTGTTCTTTGAGAAACGGTATATTGATTGGCCCTAACAAAATACAATGATTGGCATTGCCAATCCCATCAAAAACACAGTGATTGGCCCGGCCAGTTTTTGTTTAGATAAGGGCTATGATGGTTTAAGCATGAATTTAATAAATAACTCCGTTAACACAGCGCAAATAAAGTTCAAAATCTTATTGTATTTTATAAAACCGTCTTTTAGTGATTGGCCGCCATGCCATTCAATTGGACTTCCATATAAGGCCTAAGTACAGTGATTGGCCCCCTAATATTTCTGAATTATACGTTAGAAATTAGTTACTTTTGCGTTATTTAACATCAAATCGACCTAATAAATGAAATAAATAACTCTTACGATGTAATAAATCACGATACAATAAGAAACAAAGCAATAAACCTACCTAGTCTTAACAAATTTTGATAAAAATCTGCAGTACATTGAAACGACTGCGACACACGGACAAAAATACTTTAGTTTTCAGTGTTGCTGGATTCGAAATCAAAAAAACTATTATAAACTATACAAAGCATAAAATGCTTATTTTTACAAAAATATAAGACGATATTTTTAGTAGCGGTAACCCTTAATATTGTGCTATAAAGTTCAAAAGGCCATTCACTGGAGGGGGGCCAACGATACTACTGGTTACCCTACTTGAACATAAAGCGGACCAAACACTATCAGTAGCAATGACAGTATTTTCGAGTAATGTCAATATACTGACATTATACTGACAGTGTAGTGGTTAGAATGATGGTCTGACGCATATACCTCATTCCAATCAAAAAAAAGCAAAAGGTAAACAAACGAAACATCCACCGATTTCGTCAAATTCCTCAAGAATCACACATTTTCTGCTAACACTGACACATACTAATCGTAGGTCGTAACAATTATTGCCTTTTCTAATAGATTTCACTAAATTATGATACGAAACTGGCATGAAAATACAATATTTCCAGTCTAACCTCAGATTGTTAGGTTATGTTTCAGTGACAAGACGTTACTGTTATCTGTAGAAAATAGTGATGAGGTTGTGTCAATACTTTGAACGAACTAGTGAATGAATGAGTGAATGAGTGTTACGTGATAAGTGTCTGACGGTTGTGTGTGGCCTGTTTTTTATATTTTGGGCTATCATTGGTAGTGGTATAACTTTTTAGGCGTTCAGTAACGTTTTCTTGTTCTGTATTTTAAATGTATTTAATTTAAATATCCGTAACTTTTTAAATCCAAGATACATACTATATACATACATACATGCTATATTGTACTAGCAACACTGAATTTAAAAATTTCGCATGGTAGGACCTTCACATAACGTAAAAAAAAATAAGAACGTAGAAAAAAATCTGCATGCAATACATTTGTATTTCACTCATGCTCCGTGTGAGATGTCGACAACGATATCGATATTTTTAGATATTAATCAACATTTAGTTCCAGTTCCTACCAATATGTTCACATTGTTTGCCGTTAGAAACTGCAAATAATATCCGTTAGTACGTTCGTCATTAGTCATTAGACAATGAACTGGTAACACTGAATTTCGTTCGTTCGTACCGGTACGCTCATTTCTTGCTTCGACTCTGTCAGGCACTGGCAACACTGAATTTCGTTCGACATACCGGTCTGCTCATTCGTTGCTTCGATTCCTTGTCATGCGTACGTGTGTTCTTCTGTGTTTAGATATTAACGACTTGGCTTTTGATATAAGTACACTGTTAACTTTGCGATTTGGATTGTGATTTTTCTTGGAACTGACGATTAACCGCTGCGCATTAAGGACTTTGATATTGCTCACGATTGGATTTGTGTTGACTACGTGCGACTCCTCATTGGATAAGTTTTTAAAATCCTTATTTGATTCTAACAGAATCAACTGACTACATGACTGAAGTTATTTTTATTAATTTACAGTGGTTCGAAATAAGTGATTCATCTAGTGATCTCGATCCCGGGTCTTAATAAGCTTTTCCTAGTTAGCATCACGAAAATCGTCAAAAATGACACCCATAACAATATTTTTCTATAAGTGCATATCCGCCATTTTGTAACCGAAAATTGTGAAATTTATTTTATATCTATTTGATCTCATTGGTGGTTCCGAACTCTGAAAACATAGTATCAAATAACTAAATTTTATTTAAACTCCTCGTTCGTTCATCCATTCATTCACTCATTCATATGTAAACTTGCACATCTCTAATGTAGTGTCATGGCCGATCACAAGTGTCAGTGTCAAACGATTGTTTACATTTTGCTTTTTTTTGATTGGAATGAACTATAGGTACTAAACGATGGAATGTCATTATACTGATGTAAAAATATTGTCATTATTACTGATAGTGTCTGGTCCGCTTATCAGTGTATGTTGTCATTCCTGTGTTCATTCCTTCAAGAACTGCACGCCATCTGTTGTCGAGTAGCGCGGACCGTGCTTTAAAAGTCAATGTTAGCAGCAAAGGGCTCCAAGTAATGTAATTCAGTGCTAATTCACCTACTCGACAAAAGATGGCGCCATTAGTGAAATATATTAGTACAAAACAAAATACCTAGGTACTAATATCAAAATAAATTCCTTTTGATTGTGGACCAAACACAACTAACCATAGATCGAGAGAATTATTATTGTTAGAATCGTTTTCTACAAAGATTTAAAAAAAAAATGCACAGTAAATTCGCAACATAAACATTGTAGCACTCGTTGGTGTCTTTTATATGAAAACTTGATAATGCAGCGCGCGTCGATTTTTTTTAAGAATACCTACTTCGATAAAGTAGGTTTTTGAAAACTAACAAAACACATATCTAAAGTATTGTATGCCTGGATAAGTGTTTCAGGATAATACATAATAGAAAAAAAAGTGTTATAAGTAAATGATAGTTATTTGTTTATTGAGACTTTTTCAATTTTGTAAATTCGAACAAATGTTGTAGAGAATTCAGTAGTAGTTGCCAAAGCCATAGCCAGCACCGGCGCCACAGCCGCAGCCGCAGTTGCCAGCGATGGACACGCTGCCGGCAGCCGGCACTTCGCCGATGAACTGCACGGCGCCGATGGCCGGCACCTGGCCCCCGACGACGGTGCGTCCTTGCACTCCCATCTCGCCAATGGCGGCAATTGCACCTTCGCCAACGCCTCCGTATCGGGCGCCTCCGTACGGTCCTGCTAATCCGCACGGGCCAACTCCGCCCCAACCGGCGCCATATTCGGCAGCAAGACCGTTGAAACCATTAGCGTATCCTAGAGAGCCGACGCAAGCGCTGTAGGCACTCTGGAAAATGAAAGTTCATCTTTATTACACATTTTCTAGTTTGGCTTCATATGTATTCCAATACAGTCATCTTCAGATTCACAGAAGTCAGTGATCTTATCACCACATAGGTCTCATAGGTGGCTTGAAACATTTTGACACTAGGGCTGCCCACAACCCCTCCAACCTCACACAAACCACATACCCCAGTATAGAGTACAAATCTGAGCTATGTCCACCTTGGAGCCGCTGCTTCCTCGTGCTCTTACTAAATTCTCCTACGGTAGGAGCACAAGGACATACATGCTTTGGTAACCACGTGCTCTGGGGATGAGATGAGTTGTTAAATGAAATTTCAAATATAAACTGAAATAGTCTTACGTGGATCAGACAGGCCTGGATGCATAGGACGAAGAAGGCAAAGATAGACATTTTGTTTGTATTTTCAACGAAACGCTGAATACAGAATGACATTTTGTGACCCACTAACACCTTTTATACGACACAGAAAACAAAGAAAATTTTGTAACAATTCGAACTTGGTACCTACAGTTTTAATGTTTTCTAAGAATGTATCATGTAAATAGATAAACACACACTTGTTACAATCAAACATACGAGT
The DNA here is from genome assembly GCA_958295455.1 of Coleophora deauratella. Taxonomy (NCBI): domain Eukaryota; kingdom Metazoa; phylum Arthropoda; class Insecta; order Lepidoptera; family Coleophoridae; genus Coleophora; species Coleophora deauratella. The sequence goes on along the minus strand of OY282416.1, from coordinate 2,577,528 downwards.
AATATTAAAATAGCACTGATTAATCACGTTTTATGTATGTATTTGAGTAGAAAGCAATAATGCCTTTCCTAACCGAATATTTAGTATAAATACTCGACTAATAAATCAAGTTATTCATTGTTAAGTGTTAACTACAATAAGTAAAATGTCGACAAAAGCTCTTCTAGTATTCTGCGCTTCAGCGCTTTTCCTTCAAGTAAGTTTCTTCCTTTTCGTGTATTCTATGTTGGTCTGCAATAGTTAAAGTTCTAACAAGTTACCAACTTGATAGTTTGTTACTGTGTTTGTGGAATAGTGTTGTGAATGTGCTGAATCTCCTGAATCATATCTCCTAAAATTTTTGCTCCTATTCGATTTTCTCAGACAAAGGACACGTTTCATTTTGTGCCAGGACATGTACGTAGTACGAAAAATATAGAAAAATATAGGCTTTCTAGGAAAAATAATGAAAAATATATTAGAAGCAAACTTGCGTGGTTCAAGCATAATGTTTTGTCAGCACTTTTTACAATATAAATGGTAACACTGAAGCTTGCAATAGTAGGTCACGTTCAGAAATTACGGCTTCGTCCACATATTCCTCAAATGCTTTCTCTGACTGACTAAATACCCTTCTGTTCTGTTCTGACTTCTGAGTCTGACATCGGTGTACGATTTTTTAAATCTGCGGATATGCCTTACCTCTTTTATAGGCATAACAGCTGGTTTTCGAATTACTTGTCGGACAACGAAATTATTAATTTCAATGGTATGTACAAAATCTAGTTTCTGAACGTAAAATGCTCAAAATTGCGCTCGCTTCGCCATGTTGGGTGATTTATGTGTTGCGATTGTTAAATCTGAGAAACTAGATGAACCTCGTAACGAAGGTAAATCGAAGGAAATGTACAATTAGAAAAGACTATGTTTCTAATTACTTATTTATGATGTGTAGTCCAAGCTCCATAGTCCCGTAAAGTCTCCTTTGTATCCTTTTGTAACTAAACAACGAGCTCCAATAATTCAATAGCACTTTGATTATCTTTCAGAATTCCTTAAAACATTTATTAAGTTAAAAGTGTGAAGAAATTCTATTGGTACCTTGGGGAAAGTTATTCAGTTTCATGATTAGAATTATTTTAATGGTTAATTAGAAAGAGTTTAATAGTTTCTGCTAATTTCATCAGATCTCATTGCATAGCCTTAATGACTCATTAAATTGAGATTCGATTCGCAACAAAAGATACATACTTAATACTACTGATGACATTTTTTTGTGTAGTTCTCTACCGGAGTATGGTTCCCTTTTGGACTCTTCAAGGCGAGAGCGATATGACATTATTTAATTTTGAGCTGATGCATGCTCAACGTAATTCATCCTTGACAGCATCATCACTTACCATAATTATGGGGTGCTGTCGAATGCGCACAAATTTTTCTGATTCGTGAAATTGTGTATAGGAAGTCCCATATTTTTCATATATTCCACAAGGGTTCTATATTTTATTATTTAGGTACCTATACCTCGCCTTCCTAATCCTACAAACCTTTAAGGCTACAGGAATACAATGGCCGAAATATATCAATATTGGTAACACTAGTACTTTATATTTACAGACCATCTCCGGCCAGTGCATTGGTAATGGATTGAACTCTGGCTACCTCAACAATGGCTGTGGCAATGGACTCGTCGGCTCTGCTTATGGTTCGGGCCTCGGTTCTGGCTTAGGCTGCGGTCTTGGCTATGGTAACAGGCTTGGAAATATCGCAGCTAGCGGTGGAGCTCTTGGCGTATCCAGCGCTTCTCCAATCTACCCGTCAGGTCTTGCTGTGCAGTCTGAGAACGCAATCTGCGGACCTGTAGAAGTGAGTGGTGTACTACCTTTCCTGACTGCGGTCGCTCTTGAAGGTGAGCTGCCAAGTGCTGGAGCTGCTTCTGTTCAGTACAGCTGTGGCAATGGAAACATTGGTATTGAAAGCGTGGGACCAGCTGGTTTTAGTTACGGTCCTGGCATTGGCTCCGGCCTTGGTTTTGGCGCTGGTTTCGGCTCTGGTATCAATGGTATCGGATTTGGAAACGGTCTGATTGGTAACCGCAACGCGTGCGGTTGTGGTAACTACTAATTTGAATCTCCGCAATTCATTTTATGTAATGAAAAATGGAAAAAATAAATAAATACTTGTTTTGAGCCACTCACTGAATTGTTATTTCTTAATGAATTACCTATCCTAATAAGTTTTCTCGCCTCAGATTTGTTAAAGGAGTGTAATTACAATAAATCAGAATGTTATGAATGTATGTTAGAAAAATAAACTTTTATTTCAGACCATAGATCCATTTTTGTTAGTAACAGAAACTTAGCCTATATTAGCAAGCACTCATACAACAAAAAATAGTTAAAAATTAAATTACAATAAATGGATATATATCTGCGTTAGAAATGAATTAGCTCTCCTTGAATAAACAGATTTGTTTTCAATGATTACTAAGGGAATTCCTGATTCCGCAGAAAAAATGCATATTGTCATAAAAAACCGGCCAAGTGTGAGTCGGACTCGCGCACCGAGAGTTCCGGTTCCGTATAAATTCATAATCACACACGTCTTGAACTCTATATCAAATTCTCAGGCCTGCAATCGCTTGAAGCTGTGAAAAAAATCAAACTTCTACGCCAACGCAATCAAGAGATACGTCCGTTTATGCCGCATATTTGGACACTCGCATGGGAATCAAAACTTCTAGAGTATTTCCCGTTGACCTATGAAATTGAGCAACGAGCAATCCTTATAGCAAAAGTAAATAGGGACTCGACAGACATAAAAAGAGCATTCTTGACACAGAAACGTTGTATCAGACTAAGTGGGGTAGGTCCTTTATAATCATTCAGACCTATATTTAAAAAACACAATCTGCTTACGCTGACCGGTGTGTACATTTATGAGTAAGCAAAGTTTGTTAGAAATAATCCCGATTTTTCCCAAAGCCGATCCAATATCCACGGTTACGTGTCAGAGATTTATATCGTGTTAGACTACCTCTGTGCCATACCACGCTATATAATAAAAATTGATACATGATGTCTGTTCAAGTTTATAATAAAATTCCAGTAGAACTGAGAGCATTGACAGGGAAACTTTTCACCACCAAACTACAGAACTGGTTAAAAGATAACTGCTTTTATACAATTAATGAATTCTTTGAATCTTGAAGATTGTAATATGCGATGTGGTTGTGGTGAATGAACTTTATAATATTTTTTTTAGGTTGACATATATTCGTAATTCTTACTCTTTGACATTTAATAATATTTACTCTTTGACATTGAATAATATTTTTTGACATATCATTTTATAGTTACATTGGAAATATTTATTTACATTAATAATCATTAATGACATTTATTTTTTAAATCGCATGGTATTATTTAAAAAAATGTAGTTTTCTTTTTTTAGGAATGCAATATTTCTGTTTATGCTTTCTCTTTGAATTTTTATGTAATATTTAATGCAAAGAAGTTTTATATCGTCGCTCCGCTGGGGGGAGCGGGATGCATGTCTGTGATTTAATGTTTACATGCCATTACTGTGGCAAATCATGTCTTTGCGATGTATATTGTTATTTTTACATCTTTTTTACCATGATTTTTGGAAATAAACAATTTCATTTCATTTCAAATAAAAAAGTCCGAATACCATAAATAAGCATTGCTCGTTGCTAAATTTCATGGTTTTAGGTCAACGGGAAGTAACCCTATAGGTTTTGATTCCTATGCGAGTGTCCAAATATGCGGCTTAAATGGCCATATCTCTTGATTGCGTTGGCATAGAAGTTTGATTTTTTTTCACAGCTTCAAGCGATTGCAGGCCTGAGAATTTGATATAGAGTTCAAGACATGTGTGATTATAAATTTATTCGGAACCGGAACCCTCGGTGTGCTAGTCCGACTCGCATTGTTAAGGTTGGGTTTGGTCAGTCCGGTTTTCGATTTTAGATGGAGTATTCTTGGTCGCGCAGAATGGCACTCCTCTGACGATAAGATGGCGGAGAAGAATCGCAGGCAACACAGGCGTCAGGTCAAGGACGACGAGCTCGATATAGTAGAATCGCCCGAAGTATCAGATCGAAGATTATTTAATCGTAGTTCTTGATCCTGGAATTAACCAAGCCGCGTATTAAGGCGCGGTAGATTTCCATAGGTACGAAGAAGGCCGCCCGCCAAAACGGTTAAGTACGAAGGTCAAGAGGGAATGTTAAATATTGAGTGTGGCGGTAATCAATTAAATCAGAGGCGGAGAAAGAAATAAGCTAAACAGTTTTTACTATTAAATGAAAGAAAACAATGGTATGCAAGAATGTAAATGATTTAACAAAAGGATGATGTAATGAATGACGTAAAGCGTCCTTTTTTAAAAAGTAACGGATACCATAGTTTTTACAAAATGCTAAGTTATATAAATAGTTATAGCTATATTAGCTTACAGGTAAAGATTGGCAAGCAAAAACAAGGAAGGTAAGTACAGCGGTAATACCGAAGTATTAAAAGGCTACAAGGCACAGCCATATTAAAGTACTTATTTATCATTTAAGCTACGAGATTAACAAAAATTAAATGTCCACACTTACCCAAAAGAGGGGATCACAACTAAAATAGAACTGATTTGCAGTAAAGAGAAAATCTTAGATTTTTAATAATTTTAATACGGTTTTAGAGCGACGACGCGAGACGAATAGAAATAGTATTCTCGGCGATCGACCGTTGTGCAAAATGACTCGCAAGTCGCAAAATTTGAGGAATGAACGATCTGACGACCAGTGTGAACATAGTAACGCTTAAGAAATAGAGATGAGGATGTGTCGATAAGAACACGTTCTTTCGTAACAGTTACCGAAAAATAACGCTACAGCATTTCGCCGGTTTTTTATGACAATATGCATTTTTTCTGCGGAATCGGGAATTTCCTTAGTAATCATTGAAAACAAATCTGTTTATTCAAGGAAACATAATTCATTTCTAATGCAGATATATATCCATTTATTGTAATTTAATTTTCAAACATGTTTTTTGTTGTATGAGTGCTTGCTACTAATATAGGCTAAGTTTCTGTTACTAACAGAAATGGATCTATGGTCTGTAATAAAAGTTTATTGACTTCCTAAGGGAATTCCGTGTTTGACCTTGGTTCATTTTCATGTTCAGAATTTTTTCAAGTGACTTTTTTTTATTTTGAAAATGAAATTGAAAATGAAAATGAAAATATTTTATTCGAAGTAGGTAGCAGTGTACACTTTTCGAACGTCATTCTTTTATCTACCTAATACGAGGTTCCTACCACTCGGAACTCGTATACCCACCGTTTCGGGAAGTGTTTGCGGAGTGAGAAGAAATGGCGGGCCCGAAAGAAACTCCTTCCAACACATTTTTTTTTATAAAGTCTTATATTCTATTACATCTTAATGCTAGATCAATAAATGAATTATACAGTGTCATGTCTGTAAATAAAATATACAAAAATAAGAATAAAGAAAGAAAGGATTCAAAAGAGATAAAAATAAAAATTATTTGTGGCTAATGACTAACAATTCCAAAAAATTCCAAATTCCAAAAAATTACAAGAGCAGGCCAATTCACACGGACAGCACCCGATCACGAGTATATCGCGAGAGTCAGTCATCGCTCCCCTCAACCATATTTGAGGGAAGGGAACGACCCGGCTCCCGATACGCCACCATTTTATTCATGCTGTTATAATATTTTCGTTACAAATAAATATCAGTATAATAAACTGTGGCACAATTACAATAACTGCAGTTCATTGAGTGAGGGGTAGACATTTGTAGATGGGATATATTTGTTATTAATAAAAACGTCGGCGGATGTTTCTTAGGTCAAAACTAGGCTAAAGAGAAAAAAATATATTTTCTACTTTATCAAATCTTTGACAAAACTTTACATAACATTCTAATTCATTGTAATTACAATCCTTTAACAAATCTGAGGCGAGAAAAAGACTAAACTTATTAGGATAGGTAATTCATTAATAAATAACAATTCAGTGAGTTGCTCAAAACAAGTATTTATTTATGTTTCCTTTTTTCATTACATAAAATGAATTGCGGGAGATTCAAATTAGTAGTTACCACAACCGCACGCGTTGCGGTTACCAATCAGACCGTTTCCAAATCCCATACCTTTGATACCAGAGCCGAAACCGGCACCAAAACCAAGGCCGGAGCCAATGCCAGGACCGTAGCTTAAACCAGCTGGTCCCACGCTTTCAATACCAATGTTTCCGTTGCCACAGCTGTACTGAACAGCAGCAGCTCCAGCACTTGGTAGCTCGCCTTCAAGAGCGACCGCAGTCAGGAAAGGAAGTACACCACTCACTTCTACAGGTCCGCCGATTGCGTTCTCAGACTGCACAACAAGACCTGATGGGTAGATTGGAGAAGCGCTGGATACGCCAAGAGCTCCACCGCTAGCTGCGATATTTCCAAGCCTGTTACCGTAGCCAAGACCGCAGCCTAAGCCAGAACCGAGGCCCGAACCATAAGCAGAGCCGACGAGTCCATTGCCACAGCCATTGTTGAGGTAGCCAGAGTTCAATCCATTACCAATACACTGGCCGGAGATGGTCTGTAAATTAAAGTACTAGTGTTAACAGTATTTCGGTCATTGTATTCCTGTAGCCTTAAAGGTTTGTGGGATTAGGAAGGCGGGTATAGGCACCTAAAGAAAAAAATAAAGAACCCTTTTGGAATATGAAAAAACGGTGAGCTGTGTTATCTTCTAGTACTACGAAATTTTGAGAAAAATTGGACTTCATATACACAATTTCACGAATCAGCTAAATTTGAGTGCATTCGACAGCACCCCATAATTATGGTAAGTGATGATGCTGTCGAGGATGAATCACGCTGAGCATTGATCAGCTCAAAATTAAATAATGTTTTGTCGCTCTCGCCTGGAAGAGTCCAAAAGGGTACAAAAAGGAACCATACTCTCCTGTTTAAGGGTTAATTTCATGATTAGAAGGCATTTAATAGTTTATGCTATATATAGCATAAACTATTAAAACCGGGCAATCTATAAAAACTTCTAATCATGAAATTAACCCTTAAACCCTACCCAGGGTGCTAGTACTAGTGCAAAATGCCTGTGGGGAGCATCAAATTAAAATTTGTGCTAAATGTTTAAATTAGATACAAAGCTAAGTTTTATGCGTTTTTCATATTATAAATAAAACTAAAATTATAAATAAAATGTTTAAGCTGCCTTAAGACTTTTATTTCTAAGGATATCACAAATTTAGAGACAGGGTGCTCTCGCACCCAGGGTAAGAAAAGTACACCCCAATTATGGATAGGAATCTAGGGTTAATTACTTTCCCCAATGTTCTTATAGGATTTCTTCACATTTTTAACTCGATAGATGTTAAAGAAAACCTGGAAGATAATAAAAGTGCTTATGAATCATTCGAGCTCGTTGTTTAGTTACAGAAGGTTACAAATTTGCCTGGAGAAATCGAATAGGAGCAAAAATGGAGATATGATTCAAGAGATCCTGCACATTCACAACACTATTCTACAAATTTTACAGAAACAAAATAGAGTTAATATTTTGATAGAACTTATAACTATTGCAGACCAACATAACTGCCTACCTGTAAAACTTATTTTTCTTGTAAATTGTATAAATTTTCCTGTTTATTTTGTGCAATAAAATGTTTTCATTCATTCATAAAATACACAAAAAGGAAGAAACTTACTTGAAGCAAAAGTGCTGAAGCGCAGAATACAAGAAGAGCTTTTGTCGACATTTTACTTGTTGTAGTTAACACTTAACAATGATTAACCTGATTTATTAGTCGAGTATTTATACTAAATATTCTATTAGGACAGGTTTTATAAGAAAACTGATATAAGACAGTCGTTATTACTTTTCTACTCAAATACATACATAAAACGTGATTAATCACTGTTTTAGTAATATAATGTTTGATTTTAACAAGTGTGTGTTTATCTATTTACATGAAATATTCTAAGAAAACAACATTATCATGTATATATGTATATTTTTTTTAAAAATCATTGTTTTCTGTTCCGTATAAAAGGTGTTAGTGTGTCACAAAATGTCATTCTGTATTCAGCGTTTCGTTGAAAATACAAACAACATGTCTATCTTTGCCTTCTTCGTCCTATGCATCCAGGCCTGTCTGATCCACGTAAGAATATTTCAGTTTATATTTAGAATTTTATTTAACAACTCATTTCATCCCCAGAGCACGTGGTTACCAAAGGCCATGTATGTCCTTGTGCTCCTACCAGTAGGAGAATTTAGTAGGAGCACGAGGAAGCAGCGGCTCCAAGGTGGACCTAGTTCAGATTGGTACTCTATACTGGGGTATTGGGTTTGTATGAGATTGGAGGGGTTGTGGGCAGCCGTAGTGTCAAAATGTTTCAAGCCACCTATGAGACCTATGTGGTGATGAGATCATCGTGATGACTGTATTGAAATACATATGAAGCCAAACTTGAAAACGACTAATAAAGATGAATTTTCATTTTCCAGAATGCCTACAGCGCTTGCGTCGGCTCTCTAGGATACGCTAATGGTCTCAACGGTTTTGCTGCCGAATATGGCGCCGGTTGGGGCGGAGTTGGCCCATGCGGATTGGCAGGACCGTACGGAGGCGCCCGATACGGAGGCGTTGGTGAAGGCACAATTGCCGCCATTGGCGAGATGGGAGTGCAAGGACGCACCGTTGTCGGGGGCCAGGTGCCGGTCGTCGGCATCGTGCAGTTCAACGGCGAAGTGCCGGCTGCCGGCAGCGTGTCCATCGCTGGCAACTGCGGCTGCGGCTGCGGCGCCGGTGCTGGCTATGGCTACTATTAATAAAACAGTTTTCAAAAATTTTAATTTGGTAAATCCGATGCGTTGAATTATAGAAAACATTTCTTCAATAAAAACATCATGAAGTCCTACGATTTTCTTTTAATTATTATTTCTCTTTATAGCGTTAAGATTTTAAATAACATGATTTTCCAAGAAAACGGTTCTAAGTTTCAGGGAGGACTTTATATTTTCAAATCAAATCAAATACTCTTTATTGACTACAAAAAAAAAACAAAAAAGTACATACAAAAACAAATAAAAAGAAACAAGTCGTACAATCTGGGTGGTCTTATCCCTAAAAGCGATTTCTTCCAGACATCCCGAGTTCGGAAAAAAGGCAAGGAATAGAGGTAGAATGCGAGCAACATTAAAAAGTAATTATTAATTTACGTACAAACAAAATAACTCTAAAAACATTAAAATTTATTTATTCGTTCAAACAATATTTACAAATTTTAGGTTTGAGAACTATGTGTTAGGAGATCTCGCTCCTCTATTACATAAATTGTCACATACAAGTATACTTAATAAATTTTAAAATAGAAATATTAACAATTTATATTCTAAATTAAAATTTTAAAGAGTTACAACAAACAAGAGAAAAAGAAAAAGAGTATCTAAAATTGTAATTGTAAGTGTGTGTGTGTGTGTGTGTGTGTGTGTGTGTGTGTGTGTGTGTGTGTGTGTGTGTGTGTGTGTTCCGGTTCCGTATGAATTCATAATCACACATGTCTTGAACTCTATATCAAATTCTCAGGCCTGCAATCGCTTGAAGCTGTGAAAAAAATCAAACTTCTATGCCAACGCAATCAAGAGATATTCAAGGAATTGCAGGCCTGAGAATTTGATATAAATTTCAACTTGATACGTCTACGTGTTCCTGAGAAAAAGGGTATTGACAGACAGATAAACAGACGGACAGACAGACGGATGGACAACGAATTGATCCTATAAGGCTTATAGGATAGGAAATCATTATAGTATAGTATAAGGGTGCCTTTTTTCCTTTTGAGGTACGGAACCCTAAAAAAGTAAATTACGTGATACCACGGTAACAAGGACACAGCAGAGAAGATATTGAAAGATGAATATAGTAGTATTACGCAAAAAAATGGGGGTGCGTCGGTAATCTTCGTTCGCGCAGACAAGAATAAGCGGAAACACCCAACTTCAACTCCTATTTTCAACCGACTTCAAAAAAAGGAGGAGGTTCTCAATTTGTCGGAATCTTTTTTTTTTTATGTAAGTATGTTCACCGATTCCTCGAAGACGCCTGAACCGATTTGGAAAGTTATTTTTTTGTTTAAAAAAACTTCACAGGTGGTCCCATATAAATTTTATCGAAATCGATTCAGCGGTTTTTGAGAAAATCAACAAAAACATAGCAAAATTGGAGTTGTTGCGATTGAAGTCGGTTGTTTTTAAAGTATTCAGCGTGGTCAATTATCATAAGTGCCTTTGATGTTTTTTTTATTAAAAATCTTAATGCGTTTGACTTCATCTCAATTCTCAACTGATGGAAAGTGACGATATTGTCGAGGGTGATACATTCAAGCTCAGATAATCCTTTTTTACTCTCGCCTTAAACATCCCCAGATTAAACGATTTCTGGCGTTTTCTAAAGCTTCAAAAATCCATGTCCAACTAGAAGAATACCCATTCAATCAGACCTTTCATGACTCCAACTTTTTATGATAAGACTTGATTTGGTTGGTGTTAGGGTATTTTCTGATTCCGCCTGGTTTCTATTACTATCTTATCTAAAATCTTGTACTATCTTATATTTACCATTAACGTTAAAGCATTGATGTATTCCAACATGGACATAAGATAGCCAGATCCTCATTGCGTTAGGGAATCCAAGATATTGGTAAACCTTCTTCAATGCCAAGGGATTAACAATCATGGATAAAAACTATCTTACTTGGATCATGCAAGCCTGAATGCACAGAAGAAGAAATGCAAAAGTAAACATGTTCCGTTGAATGTTAGACAGACAAATCCTGAATGTCATGCAAAAACTTACAGTTTCAATGAATATGATTCTCTTTATTTCACATCAAAACTAGCAATAATTTACTAGGAAAACGTGTTTATATGCGAAAATGGAAAGTATTGAAATAGAAATGGCAATTTTACAATCATTGAGTGTCGTTTCAAAAGGAAAGATTAACAAACAGACGTCCAGATTTTTTGAATCTATTATAATAGAGATATAATAACTGCAAAATAACTAGCCATATGATTATAAGGTAACGTATAGAATGATACCTAAAATATACCTATAAATATTACCTCTAAGATTTGGCTGGAACTGGTCTGTATGGCTCCTCGTTGGCTGGATTTAGTGCTGTCGCTCCGATATAAGCTACACCCATTTTAACTGCTCCATCTATTGCTGTTTCATATGGCTGCGGTGCTGGTTACTAATTAGAACTATTGTCGAAACCTTGTTCAACTGAAATAAAATGAAAATAAATGTCGGAAGAAAATGTTTCTTGTTTAATCCCAATCTTTCCCAACCCCTATTTGTTCGTTCGAGTTGATAACAGGTTGCTGAAGCTATATACTTCAACCCGCCTATAAGGCCTCCGACATGACTTTACAACCGAATGCCATCTAGTGATATGATAGCAGCTGGCACCGACATCGACAGCTTAAGATGCCTTGCGATACAAGGAAACGGTCGAGATATACCTACAGTCAAACTCATCCGTGTCTGTAGTCAGTTAACCTGCGTGATCGGCGCGACCACGGAAGCTGTACTGAGCCACGCGACCACTACGGGGTCATTACTCATTAGAACAATAAATAAAGTTTAAACCTTGTATAAGTACATATTCCTCGAGGAAAGTTGTTCTTTCACTTTTAATTTCCACATTTTGAACCCTGATAGATATTTTAGAGCAATATACTCATTGTCAGTGTATTTTGGCTGATAATAGTAATGACTCAACAGTCGAGTTTTAATTAATTAATTTCGGTTATTTCATTTCAGAGGCCAATCAATTGGCCATAGTACTACGGCCAATTAAGGATATAAAAAAATCAAAATCGATGAAACTTATTTCATTTAAGCTGACGATAAAACATCAAAGATAAGTCATGTTTCTATGTTAAGTCATCGATGAAGTAACGGTTAAAATTACCTCATACATCATAGATATCGTGATTGTTAGCAAATTTGGTTTAAGTAATAGCGTAAGTAAGGGGTATAAAATATAGAAACAGTTTGATAAAACATCATACCACAACTGTTTCTTTAACAGATCAAAACAACCAAATATGGCAGCCAAGGCTTTGTTTGTGTTTTGTGCATCTGCTCTTTTCATTCAGGTAAGTTTGATAAAGTAATACATTTTCAGTGTTACCTTATGTAGCGACTTTAGTTTGGTTAACAACCCATATCGTCGCCACTGCAGGGACATGGGTCTCTTCCCATACTTTGAGAAGGTTAACCCATTCTCAATACGCGGGGACCAAGTCCGATTTGATGGAAGTTGTGGAGCTAGTGGCAAATCTCGGTGTGTCATGTTTTCAAGCCGCCTATTTAGCCTCCGATGTGGCTTAGCGACTGTCATCCAGTGATAGCAGCCATTAATAACAGCTCAACGTGCCTTACAAAGCACGAAAACGGTTAAGATAAATGCCGCTAACTAAATTTCGTTTCATTACTACAGCTTTAATTCCAGACTGCTTAAAATACAGAATGTACAAAAGGGAGTAGTAGGTAATACTTTAAAGTGGACTTCTACACATAAAATGAACAACTTTTGTTTTACGTCTTGGTTGGATAAAATTTGACTTTTCGTACGAATTTTGACCAATCAGTCAATTCATTTGTATGAAAAGTCAAAATACATTGTTGAACAACAAAACTGTTTAGTTTCGTAAAGTTGGTACTTCTTTCTACATCTTTCAGTAGCATCATGTACTCGTAATAAAAAAATGTAACTCCATTTTTCAGATGATCACAGCCCAATGCTCCGGCAATACTGTTAACGCTGAATTGAATAACATTGCTATTGCCAATGGGCTTGGCAATGGCTTAGCTGCCAACTACGGTTCTGGCCTCGGTCTGGCCAACTTGGGTAGCAATGGCATTGCCATCAATGGCTTAAGTAACGGTTACGGCTTTAACAACGGTTGGATGCCAAGCAGTGGTGGTGCCTTCACCGTCACTAGTTACTCTCCCATCGCTCCTACTGGCATCTCTGTAGTATCTGAGAATGCACTTGATGGCTCTCTGGCTGTTTCTGGATCTTTACCGTTTTTGACTGCTATCGGTCTGGAAGGCCAGGTTCCGGCTAACGGTGCTGCAGGTTTGTTAATATTTTTTTATCCAGAACTTTTTCCTTTGGCGAGATTTGGCTAGTAACATCTTTGTTTAAAGCCGTTCTGTCTTTATATAGCTGGTTTATAGCTAATTTCTCTATCACTCTTGTTTCTTTTTGAATAAATTCGTGGCGTGGCCAATAAGGCATTATGATACTAACTAGAAAATGTATACACTAACCAGCTACCCAAGTTACATTTACTGTTCTTATTTATGAATTGTAGTTGTATGAAAACGGGTTCCTAGTTATCCTTAAAATTCCTTCGATCCTCTTTGGCCATGTTGATACTATTATTATAATAGTATGTGTTTGTTTGTAAACTCTTTGTTAACTACATAAGACTAATAAAAACAAACTATATAAAACGAAATATAGCAAAGATTAACTTATCCCTTTCTGGATCTGTTGCAATAGTAGTAGTCCAATAGTATTTTTACGGTCATGAATATAATAATCAATTATTTTTATCCTCCTAGGTGTCCAATATGGCTGTGGAAACGGTAACGTCGGCATTGTGAGTGAGACCACCGCTCCTGCTGGTTACAATGGCTTGGCTGGCCCTGGCTTAGCCGGTCCTGGTTTTGCTGGTGCTGGTTTGGCCGGTCCTGGCTTGGTCAGTTCTTTGGCGGGACTGGGCTACGGCTCCCCTTTGGGTAACTCAGGCCTTGCCGGCCCAGCATTAAATGGCCCCATTGCTCGTGGTGCAAATGGAGGTCTTTACTAGATAATATTGTGTTGTTATTTATGATTTAAATAAATATTGTTGCTTTTAATACCTATATTATTTCATTGTGTTTGTCAATTTGAGATCAAGACACACGGCCAGTGTGCCAAAGAACTAAGTTCGCGACATACCGGCCTGGGGTAATTTACACGAAACATTTCGGGCCAGTTTCTTCTTTTATTAACAAATCTAAAATTTTACTGAAAAAAAAACTCTTACGGTTTACAAGATAGAAACGTCCAAAATAACTATTTTTATCACTGACTCACTCACTCATCAAAAGTATTTACTACTTCCAGGTAACCTAGGAAGTTGAAAATTGGTATGGAGGTAGCTTACCTATTAGACGCATTATAAAGGAAATAATCTGAAATCATCACATTTGTGGTTAGTATAGAAAACAAAGTTATTATAGCGGCTGCTTGCCAACATTATGTATGGAGCTGGTGAATAAGATAACTTTGTACTGTTATTATTTAATTTTACGTTTTCTTTAGATTACACTGTTATTCATAATGAAAAATTAAAAATAAACTTGACTAAATATAATGATATCCCATCAAAAACACAAACGTCCAAAAAAAACCTAGTTCGTAAAAATCTTGCAAGAGTAGCTCTGATGATGGTTTCACTACCAAACTATGATATCTAATTGGATACCAATTTCTTTCTTTCCTTAAATGAAAGCTCCTGTTATGTATAATGTTCTTCAATAACTATAAAGGTTGTTCTTTGCTACTCAACTTGAACTGCGACTTGGCAAGTTTTTATTTCTCTAATTGAATTTATTTTGATGGGAAGTGTTTTATCTGGTTTAAATGGGCTTGGCTAGTAGTGTTAGGTAGACTGAATAAAGATACAAGTAATTGTCTTATTTTACAGTGAAAAAAGTTCATTACAATGAAATGTACTGAAATAGGGACCTCACACATTAGATGGCATCGATCAAGACCAAAATTTTTTTTTTTACATTTAAGGCTCAGTACTTTCGGACATAGGTACCTACGTTAGGTATGGAAAATTTTCATCTAATTTCTTAACTCATGTTTAAAATAATTATTTTTAAGGTAATACAATAAATATTTTTGAGATCGTTATAGCGAGTCCTTTCGTTTGATGTGAAACGTGGCAATTTTTTTTTTTTTTTTAAATTCTTATTACTGCCCCAGAAGTGCACACACTCAAAGTTAATTTATTTAGGTAACACGTCTCGTGTTTGGGTCACAAACTTTTCAGTCCAGTTGATTAAGAGCAAATTTGCTGTGACAGATGGACAGACAAACACACGAGTGATCCTATAAGATTTCCTTTTTTCTTCCTCTTCAGACTACCACTTAGCACTGATTGAAATATTCGATCTCGAGACTTGTCACAAAAACGATTGCTGTTCGAACTGATCCCGAATGAAGTAGACTTGGGAAATATATGTATTAGTGTAAGGCAGCCGGAGAAATTGTAAAAATGTGTGTTCTCGCCAAGCGCCTTTATATCTACAATTACACGGTCGGCGCGCGATATACAGAAACGTAATGTAAGCAAGTAAAATAAGGTAAAAATGATGTAGAGCGAGCCAAATTGTTTTTGGGTTAAATATTTTATTTGTTAGATGATATACACTCGGCTTCGAAAAAATCGCACGTCCGTAAAAATAGGCTTCAAGCACTGTTAATCCTTAAGACAAGCAGTTATTCGTAGCAATATTGGTATCATTTGAGAGCCCTATAAAAACTCTTTAAAAAAATATCCATTTCATTTAATTAAAGAAAAAGCTTGACACTTTAAGTCACTGTGAATGACAATGGAACTGATTCTCCTCTTCAAATTTTGTTTGTATTGTTTTGTTTTTTGGGTATAAAAGGGTCGATACAGCTTATCGGGGGATAAATTTGCTACCAACAGTCGAAGAAGACACAGAAGAATATCTTTCATCAGAAAAACGTCCTTGAAGATGGACACTACTGCTGCTGAAGCCGCCAAAGTTATCGCACTACTGCAATCAGGACTACGTCAGTGTGATGTTGCTCGGCAATTGCACTTGAGTCGCTTTTCTGTTCGAAGAGTGTACCAGCGGTTCCTGCAGACCGGTGGCTTTGTCCGAAGGCGTGGGTCTGGTAGAAATCGCTGCACTTCTGCGAGAGATGACCGATTCGTCGTATCGAAGTCTTTGAGAAATCGGTTCTCTAATGCTGTTGAGTTGCAACAGCAGCTTCAAGCAGTTCGTAGAAGGGCCGTGAGTGTCTCTACAGTTAGAAGAAGACTAAAGGAGAGAAATATTGTGGCTAGAAGACCTGCCACGGGTCCAAAATTAACCGCAGCGCATCGGCGAGCACGCCTGCAATTTGCTCGCGCCCACGTCAATTGGACCCTGGACCAATGGAGAGCTGTTCTCTTCTCAGACGAAACGAGAGTGTGCCTTTTCTGCAACGATAGACGCAAAAGAGTATACAGAAGATAATGGGAACGTTTTGCCCAAGCCTGCATCCAAGAGACGGTAGAATACGCGGTTCCTGCATGTTCTGGGGCGGCATATCTGCCGACGGCAAAACTGAACTTTCTTGCGTCTCTCGGACCGGCGGTGCTCGCGGGCAAGGGTCGATGACTGCTCACCGGTACATCACAGAGATCCTGGAAGAACATGTGGTCCCCTATGCTGGATTTATTGGCGACGGGTTCACATTAATGCACGATAACGCTCGCGCGCACACTGCTGGAATTGTGCAGGGCTACCTTCAAGAGGTTGGGATCCCTGTCATGCAGTGGCCAGCGAGAAGTCCAGATCTGAACCCGATAGAGCACCTCTGGGACCAGCTGAAACGCAAGGTTAGATCCCGTGATCCCGCTCCCGCGACTCTTCAGGAGCTCCAAGACGCCGTTATTGAGGAATGGGACAGAATCCCTCAAGAAGATGTCCTAAAGTTGGTGCGATCCATGAGGGAGCGCATGGAAGACGTCATTAGGGCTAGGGGGGGTAACACTAGGTTTTAGGTTAGTTTTAAGCAACTTTGTTTTGAAAAATTAATCAGATTTCATTTGGGTTTTTAAGGATTTTTATTGTTTTGTAAATTTTTCTCAGTTCCAATAAAAAACATTGAATGAATTATTGTTTTTGCATTCTCTGTTTCCTTACCTTTCAAATGATACCGAACATTACCAATATTTCATAATACAAATATGATTGAAAGATGTTTAAAATAGATTTCTTAAAAGGTGCGATTTTTTTGAAGCCGAGTGTAGTTGCAGTTCCACGTAATGTGTTAGTGTTATAAATAGTAAAGTTAGTGGATTTTGTGTTAGACAAACTGTTATAGCTAGACTTTTCAGAACTTTATAGGGACACCTACATATTTCAATTATTCAATTATTTTATTTTATTATTATTCGGGAGTCTTACAGCAAAATAATTTACAATATCTTATCAAATTAATAGGTCTATGCTAATTACAAGTCTCCACCTATGTGATTGTGATTAGAATAACCTTCAGAAATGTGATTTTATGTTATCATAATTTAATACTCCACCAATTGTGATGCGCAAATATTATATAAGGTGCTACTTTATTAGTGCCCGATATTTTAGTCAGTGCTTCTACTTCTGATTCTGATCAACTTTCCCCAAGGAACCCATAGTCAAATCGTAAAAAATTTTTTGGACTCTTCATACAAATCGATCAGCCGAGCGGTACTAATTTAGTATGAAGAGTCCAAAAATTTTTTTGGGATTTGACTATGGGTTCCTTGGGGAAAGTTGATCAGAATCAGGAGTGGAAGCACTGACTAAAATATCGGGCACTAATAAAGTAGCACCTTATATATCAGTCTGGCAGGCTAAATTAATAAATGTTCAAAACGTTGGATACTGTACCACGATACTATACGAAGAACAACCCTCTTTTATTTCTCCGCTCGCTCCACCGATAGCTCTTGATCTATATTGGATCGACCCACACATCCAATAACTTCAATTTTTTTTGCATTAGTATCTGTAGTCACCGTCTTTGTTGTGTTTTTGTTTTATGATGTTCCATAGTCTGAAAGAGATTGCTCTTAATACTTTATGCGATAAAACCGCCTACCGATATAACTTTCTTTTTACGTATACTGTTTATATTTTCCTGTTTTATGTTTTATACAATATTTTAATTCATTTATAGTTTTCTCATAATTATTACTTTTATAATCTTCTAAACCGTAACTCTGTATTCTATATTTGATTTGCGTCTTCTGTCTCTTGAAGATAGGTAGCTTACTTAATTTTGTCACACAAAAAAATATAAAGAATTAAACAAAAATAAAAATGTTTTTCATAGGTACTGTAACTTGTGAATATCAAATGAAAGGGATTTTTGTAAGGATCTCAAGTATTTTTATAATAATTTGAGAAAAATAGACGAATAAAGAGTATTCCCCTGCCCTTATCTCTGAAACTACTGAGCCTAAAATACTGAAACAACTAAAAAAAAAGTTCTTTACTTATAGATTACAGGAAAAGCTATTAGAAGACTATGCTCTTAAAAGATAGTAAAATTCCCAATATTGTTTATTTGTACGGACCCCTCGGTGCGCGAATTACTTCGCTCTTGTCCGATTTTTTTATTTACATTTATAAGCCTTTGGCATCATCTTACCTTTTTGTTCGAAGGGATTTTTAAAGGTTTTGTATGTAAATATGATCACAACAGCGAACTTCAATTTCTTTGCTTCCATTTCCTGCTGCACTTGCATTTCTTCCTTCTTCCCACCCTCCCGATTGGACGGTAATGTTTTTCATGTGTAAGTATACAATTCATTATGTATGAATGTGTCCATATATTCATATATTCAGTTCAATATTACTCCCTGTATCCAAAACGATTTAATAGAGGTCGCAATGCGAGGTGTTTTTATGTTTACCCCAAAAAGGCATTGCATTGTTAACTTTTTATGTAACTGTATTGTTTGTTAAAAAGGTAATGTTAATTTGTTATTTTATAATTTAATAATAGAGCTATACCAAGTTTTTAAAGTCACAAAGTTAATCTTAGTGACGCATCTATTCAAATAAAAGCGCCGGTGGCTCTGCGGTTAGTGACTCCGTCCTCCTAACCAGAGGTCTCGGGTTCAAATCCTGGCCAGTGCACCAATGAGTTTTTCGAAACTTACGTGCATTTTCATACCGACTGCTTTAACGGTGAAGGAAAACATCGTGAGGAAACCTGCACATCTGATTTCTAGTTGTGTATGATGGTCGCGTTGCACACGTCCGTAGGTGTAAATCTTAAATGCCCTACACGTGACCAAGGGTTATGATAAGTGCAACACCAGGCAACCGCCGCCTATACATTGCGGATAGGACGGTTAAATTGTGCCACACGATAAGAAGAAGATCTATTCAAATGTAACAAAATGGCGCAGGACCTCTTAAGTTCTCTACTCATAATACTAAAGAATTTTTGTTAAATGAATTTGATCAAATCGAAAAAAACGGACTATTCATACAAAATTTGTCAAACAGCTGAGCAATTCTATTTTGTTACACCTGTATAAGTCATAAGAATTAAGCACATGTTGTGTGTTTATAGTAGGAACATTTTTTAGGGTTCCGTACCTCAAAAGGAAAAAAGGAACCCTTATAGGATCACTTTGTTGTCCGTCCGTCTGTCCGTCTATCCATCTATCTGTCTGTCAAGACCCTTTTTCTCAGGAACGCGTAGACGTATCAAGTTGAAATTCATATCAAATACTCAGGCTTAAAATTCCTTGAAGGTTTGAAATAATCAAAACCTTTATTTCCCTTTACTTGTTCTTTAAGACATTGCTTCTTGCTAAATTTCATGATTCTAGGTCAATGGGAAGTACCCTATAGGTTTTGATTCCCATGCAGGTTTCAAATATGCGGCATAAACGGCCGTATCTCTTGATTGCGTTGGCATAGAAGTTTGATTTTTTCACAGCTTCAAGGGATTACAGGCCTGAGTATTTGATATAGAGTTCAAGACATGACTGTGTGATTATAAAATACGGAACTCTCGGTGCGCGAGTCTGAGTCGCACTAGGCCGGTTTTTTTGTGGGAGATGGCAATATATACGTTTACAAATATTTCAAAAACCAGAGTTAATTTACATTCAACTTATCATTTATTATTCACATTTATGAAACCAATGCAAATCCATTCAGTAGCCATAGCCATAGCCAGCGCCGGCGCCGCAGCCGCAGCCGCAGTTGCCAGCGATGGACACGCTGCCGGCAGCTGGCACTCCACCGTTGAACTGCACGGCGCCGATGGCTGGCACCTGGCCCCCGACGACAGTGTATCCTTGCACTCCTAAGTCACCAATAGCGACAATTTCACCTTGGCCGATGCCTCCGTAAGCGGCGTTTCCGCAGGCACCCAGGTTACCGTAACCGCCAGCCAGACCAGCGCCGTAACCCACTCCCCAACCAGCACCAAGGTTGGAACCGCAACCGCAACCTCCGCCTATACCAACACCAATGCCGTTAGGAAGGCCATAACCAATTGGCCCTGCACACTGGCTGAATGCAATCTGGAAATAGAATGAAAGATGTAATTATAAAAACAATCAACCATTTTATTATAGCTTTTTTATATAATTTTTTTAAACTAAGAAAGAATTATTACTGAAAACATTAGACCCTTTTATTAATACCTACTTAAGAAAAATTTACTGAATTTGAAGCATGTAAGTAGGTATAACAACGTTTTTCCAAAGTTCCGAAATGTTTTTCAAAGCTTACATTAATATAATATTATATATATAATATTCTGTTACTATCTAACTCATGGAAACCTCTACCCTTTTTAAGGTAGTAGTAATAGTGGTAGTAGAAACATGTAGGTAGGAGCAAGCGGGATAATCAAGAGACGAAGAAATTGAATTAAGGAAAGCGTTCCAGATTACATTTGTGAGAGCAGTTAATACTCTGATAGATAACAGAATAGCCTATTGGAAAGCCTTTAAGTGTGTTAGGGGCAGAGTATTATCAGATATATTACTATTCTGGAACGGGAATTAACTGCCACTGAAAGTACGTCTGAGAAAAATACAACAATCAAAGTAGATACTCACTTGGAACAGGCAAGCCTGGATGCAAACCAACAAGAAGGCGAAGCGAGACATGATTTTTTGTTTATTCAACGGAAGATGATTCCAGAATGAATTTTTAAGTTCACTATACCCTTATATACCAAAATATTGCTGCATTATTTAGCAATCAATTGTCGGTATCAAATGTTACTTACTTTTGTTGGAATGTATGAACGGTATTGCTTGAAAATTATGAAACACTAACATATATTTTTTCCTACTGATAACAACGGAAAAAGTTTCCTTTTTTTTTCAAATAAAAGTAGTTTTAAAAAGGAATTCAAATCCTTCTTCTCTTATCTTATTATTTAAAATACAAACTTTCAATTGCAATCTGTGATATAACGAATAACTTGGAAAAGTTTGTGATTATTAAATCTAGAGGGCAAAATTAGCAAAATTTCTAAAACTTCATGCAGAGAGACACAAATTTCCTTAGAATTTACACTTCAATTTATAAAAAAGTACTGTATTGGTGGAGTTATAACACTGATAGGTGGGTAAATACAGAAAAAATTCGCAAAATTCTTTATGGAATATTTATATATTTTTTTTGTATATTAAAAGTTTGGTTATTTTAAACATAATTTCTATGATAGTTTCACAAGTTACAACCATTCAAAATGACGGTCAAGATCATGCTAGATTTTGCTTCAGGTCATTTGGTCGAGGCAAAAGGCCTTCCCTTTCATTACAATAAAATCCATAGATCAAACTACGGACATTTTTTATGATTAGTGCATTTTTTATGAATAGTTCACTAAGTAAAGTTAAGAAGTCACTTATGGGGCAGTGTGTAAAATTCTATAACAAAATACCCGAAAATGTGATTAGTTTACCGAAGATAATATAGCCAGTTCCCTTTGAATTTATCTTTCAATTTAAAGTCACCCTATATTTCTCAATCAATAAGTGTCTGCTGAACATAACTAAACTGAATACGATAGCAAAAGGTTTCTCGTTTACATAAAACGTTCTCTCTTGTATTTACGTATGACGGCCGTACCAATTTGGGACCATTAAACCAAAAGAGGCCAGATTGCATTGGAGAATCTTGGTAAGCCCGCTTTCATCTTCGTCATCATCATCATTTCCAGCAGTTGAGATAATAACAGGGGTTAAACAATTGTGTATAAAGAGAAAACTGACGCCTACTAAGATAATTTATTGGAAATGAAATAAATTAGCCTTATCTTAACTTTTATCACATTTTAATACTATCAATGCAATTGCATGATCATTATTTCTAAAAGCTATTATTATCAAATATTTATCTAACAATTGCATTATCACAATATCTCTATAAAATACAAAACACTTCTTTTGAATTGCATTATTATCATAAGAATCGTGAAAAGGTTTTAGCGTAGTTGTATTTTCAACAATGACTTTAAAAATTGTGTTTTTATGCGCTCTAACTTTTGCTGTGCAGGTAACTCCTACTTAAATGTATTTGTTTCATATCTAACACAGTAGTTTTAAGTTTACTAACAACGATGAGTCTCTTTTACTTGAAATATTGTTTAAATAAAATAAATATCATTTTTAGCCAGTGGAATATCACAGCAAAGTGAAGACCATTTGGGTGCTTCGGTTACTCAGTGCAAATTATTTCAGCTATTTTTTTAATTTAAATACTGTTGCAATTAATTTAATATGAAATTATTTGATAAAGTAGCTGTTATTTAATAAACAACCCAATGTACACCATATTTTTCAGAATGTCTGCTGCAACGTGATTGGAGCTGGTAACAACGGATACGGCCTCAATGGTTTCAACACTGCAAATAACGCCTTTGGTGGAAACATTGCTAATGCCGTGAACTCTGCTAACATTGCCAACGCAGTAAACTCTGCCAACATTGCCAATGCAGTAAACTCTGCTAACTCTGCCAATAACAACATCTTCAATAACAACATTGCCAATAATGGCTTTGGTGGTAACATTGCTAACGCCAACGCAATCAACTCTGCTATCGCTGCCAACAACAACATATTCAGTAACAATATTGCCAATAATGGTTTTGGTAGCAGTAATATTGCCAATGCTGCCAACTTTGTAAACATCGGTAGTACCAACGCTGCCAACTGTCTAAATTTGGCAGGTGCTGCCTCTAATGGCGTTTCCCAATCTGGGTTTGGTGAAATCTTTCTGAACGGAGAGATGCCAGTCGGTGGCAACACAGCTGTCACTGGTAACCTGCCAGTCGTTGGCTATGTTATGTTTGAGGGCCATTTACCAGCCAACGGTTTAGTTTCTGTAACTAACACAGGCAACACAGGTTGTGGCAATATTAATTAGTTTATTTAAATAAATTGTTTGTTGTTGTTAAAATTTAAGCTTGTGTTTTGGTTTTTATTTGTCCCTCTCTGATATATATTACTTATATTCTTTAAAACACATTAGATTCATTCTATCCATAGTTTCATATTAATAAACTTAATATTAAAGCTTGTATAATCAAAGATAGTACTCAATCAAATCAAATCAAAATCGTTTTTATTCACTCGGAACTGTACACTTAACGTTTTGTAAAACGTTAGTGGAGCGAGCGGGAAGAAACGTCAAATCCAAAAAAACTGCCTAAACCTTTAAGTTATGTCAGACGACTTATAAACAGCTTGAAAACTTCTGAAACCGGTCTAGTCAAACAAGCTCCTCCGATCCAGACTTGGCCCGAATGTGTGGAGGGAGTATGGCCTAACCTTCACGGCGGGCGCTATGGATTTTTAACGTAGCATCAATGAAGTTTACTTGTTTCTGATCTAAGTATCAATCAATGCCATCTTCATCTATGACAGACAACTCACTGCAGTGTCAACAGGTTTTTTATCAACCGTAGCACCGAGAAATCGAATGCAGGGTTTGAATACCTACACGTCCCATCTAAGATTTGCGAATGCTTGGGCAACGCGGTAGGCAGGATAAAGTTACTCATATAATAAGTAACAGATTATGTCACACACGTCTATTATCGATACAGGAGATCATCACGTAGAAAACTGCTATTTCTGCCACAGTTTTCGGCCTTAGCAGCAAGGAGATACGTGAAGTAGGAAACGTTTAAGTATATTTTCATCTCTCCAGCACGAAAAGGGTGCTTTTGGCGCCTAAAAACTCTTTTTAACTCGAAAAACGCTTTTTGCTGCGAGTGTGAGAAAAAGTGATTCGAATTTCGAACACCACCTTTTGCTTGACGCTGAAAAAAATATGGACGATGGTTCGTTCAGAAACTCATTTTGGCCTAGCGATTTAACTCATGGGCACAAAATTTTGTATGTTATTTATTGAAATTTAAGTTCATTAATTTTGCTATTGCCTTTTTAAAGACGTAATATTTAAAAAAATATGTATTAGTAAACATTAATATCGCTTACTTAAAAATATCATGTTTGGTTTTCATCTCAGATTTTCGTAAAAATGACAAGTTTCCGAACGCAACATCTAAACAAAAACATTTTTAAATAATTGTTTCCAAAGATAATTTAATCACCTACGTTTTTTTTACCTATAACCTATAAAACTTCTCGCTGGTAGAGGTGAAAAGTTGTATGTTTCTCACGAGAGCAAGTTATTTTTATGTCTCGTGCCTTTAAATCACTCACTGTGTTCAGTATTCTATATTAGAATCACTCGCTGCGTTCGTGATTCAATTCTGGACTACTTCGCTAGTTCGTGATTTAAGGTCAGTACTCGTAGCAAAAAAAAACTTTGCTCACTTGTTGAACAAATAACTATTCTCAGTCTATAAGTTTCTATTAAATAAAAAATATCATACATGATTTGTTCGTTTTATTTCATGAACGTTTTTTCTACAAGTTTGAAAAGTTCACGAAAAATGAACGAATAAAAATTTTGAATTTTCGATATATTTGTAAACTGAACAGATAGCAAAAAAGGTTTCTCGTTTACATGATACGTTTTGTCGTGTACTTACCACAGTGGTACCGATTATGGACCATTCATTAAAGCAAAAGAGGCTGAACCCACTTTCGACATATTGTACACTGGTGGACTAAAAAATCGACTCAAAATCTGTTGACCGACTTTTGAAAAAAGAACCCAGTCTACAAAACTACTAAATAGAAAAAACAAAAAACTAGAAAATCACCAAACTAAAATCATAAAGAGTAAACACGCAGATTTTGAACTTTTGATTTAGTGTATTTTGCTAGATAGAGTTATTTTTCCAAAAGTAGTGCAACAAACCTTGAGTCGACATTTTTGTCCATGAGTATAGTTTCGGGGTGTACTGAATGTTGGATTGCAGCAGCATAAAGACAGCCAAAATATTTCGCAGCTTAGGGCACGAAAATACAGTTGTCTACTCCTCATGCTGCACCTCATGCTACCATGTCTATCTAATATAGCATAGCAAAAAGTCAGTACGATTTCTAAAGACTCTTTATAATTAATTACATATCATCAATCCGTTCATTGTAACTACTTAAATTAAAAACGTTTTGTTTTTTATTTTTCCCTTTTTTAATGCCTAAAACCAATACTCAAACAACACAGTTTTTGATATGTATACCTACGGTCGGCAACTTCATGTATGGTTCATTCCAATCAAAAAAAAGCAAAAGGTAAACAAACATAGTATGCAGATGACATTGACATGTGTCAGTTCCATAGTAAGTTTGTTTACGTTTTGCTTTTTTTTGATTGGAATGAAGTATAGGTTATTTTATTAGTAATTAGTGTACACAATCGTAAGCAATACCAAAACGCTTCAGCAAATATGTTAACATAATGCAATAACATGATTCGCTGTGTGAAATCGTGCTAACTGATGAGAATTAAATAAATAATTGTCCAATATTAAATACGGCAAATCATTAATAAAACAGTCAAAATAGGATTCTAATAAAGATCTTATGAAGGAAAGGATACGGCAAGCAGGAAAATACAGCAAGAAATTAAAATAACTGTAAATTAAACTTTTATAACATATTTAATTTTCAACAATAAATAATTTAGTCGAACATCAACTAATTTGTTTCGACATCACCACATGCATAACTGACAGAAGCTCTGCCTTCTGTTGGCAAACTACCACTTAGTTCTATAGCGCCGGATAGTGGCATCTTTCCAGTAACTGCTACTAGTCCAGCAACTTCCAAAGCATCACCTACAAGTCTCAGTCCAAGACCTGGAAAATTCGGGGAACGACTGGCCACTACCAAAGGACTATTGTAAGCATTTCTACCAAAATTTGCTAATGAAGTGGCATCATTTCCAATAAAATTATTGCTCCACGCTGTATTCGTTGCGAGGTTTTGTGACAATCCACTCCTTGAAGTTTCAATTTCACGATTTTCTGTCAGTGCTGCATTCTGTGCTAAAGCCAGATTTCTCTGAGTATTGACTTCATTTGCTATATTGCTTTGAGTGTTTTGTTGATTGGCTGCCAGAACTGTATTTGGTGTTGCGAAATTATTCTGTAAAATTCCAAAATTGTTTTGAGATCCAAGTAGATTGTTTGATGATAAACTTGCTAGATTGTTATTCTGTGAAAAACCCAAATTGTTAAGGCCAATTTGTGACAATCCTATATTGTTTACTTTATTTTGTGTCAAACCTACATTATTTAGACCACTTTGTGCTAAGCCGAATCTAGAAAATCTATCTCCTGTAAATCCTACGTTATTTGATGCCCAATTATTATTATTTTGTGATCCCAAACCGTTCTGTGCATTGAGAGTTCTAAAATTGGGGGACTGCAAATT
Source organism: Coleophora deauratella (assembly GCA_958295455.1). Classification (NCBI taxonomy): domain Eukaryota; kingdom Metazoa; phylum Arthropoda; class Insecta; order Lepidoptera; family Coleophoridae; genus Coleophora; species Coleophora deauratella. Next base: position 2,550,781 of record OY282416.1, on the reverse strand, counting down.
GTTCCCAATATTTAATGGCGGAAGGTTATTTTTAACACCGTTGGATATTATTGATGCTGATATTAACTGAAACAAATAAATATAGTTAGCACACTATTTACACTAAACAGCAAAACAAATAATAAAAGGAGACCACTTTATGTTCCTGATTGACGAAAACGGTTCATTAAAGAATTTCGAAGATTTTGGGGTAGTAAGAGCTATTCATGCTGGGGTACGAGTCTGTTTCCTTTCTTCGAAAAGGTTATGATATACTCCTTAGGCCAAGCCCGGAATGGTAGAGGTTGCGGCATTAATAGCCAACCTATAACGCCTCTGGCATGACGTAATGACTGCCATCTAGTGCGATAGCAATCGACACTAACGAATTATTTCTTGAGAAGAATGGAAACGGGGGTTGGTTGCCGGGACTTGTACCGAGCACACGTCTGCTGAGTTAATTTTTTAATTATTTCCGTTTCAGAGTAGTCTCAATGTTATTTTTGTGATGGGAAAATAGTTGTGATTCCAATTCAGTGATAATCGGTCATAAGAAGAGGATTAACTCGGGAGACAGCTCCAATTTCCGAGTTCCAGCAGCAAACCACCACGTGGAGCGGCTTTAAGTGCCCATCACCCTTAGAGCCGCGTCTTTCACTTGACATTGGCGTTTCGCCATTTTTTTTATTGAAGATTCTCCCATTTTTCACTTGACATTGGCAAAATCACGCTCGTTATGAGATGTGGAATGCCAAATAGAAAAATAGAATAGAAGAATGGAAACAATCGAAAGAATAAAATGCATAAGTCAAACCTATTCAAATTATGACCGTGTCTGTTGTCAGTTAATTTGTGTAATCGACGTACTGACGCACTGTTGTGGACAGATCAAGGTAGAAAGGATATCAATATCAAAGATTTAATTCTCACCTGCGTAAAAATAAGAAAAGTAAGTGAAATTATAATTTTCATAACTAATGTTTTTCGTTTTAGGTATGCACTATGAATTGAAATTCAAAGAATAAAGTTACAACCTTTATACTCCTGTTATCTTAGTTACATATCACTGATAATAAATATTAAGAAAATATTTATGCAATATGCAATTTATGTAATTTTTATCATAATATTAAGTTATTGTTATGAAAAAGATGATAAGATAGAAGAGTTAACATTGCCTAGCAAATTTTTTGTTTTTTGTTCATCACGAGGAGTAAGTCTGTTCAAATATGATATGTATAAAAGTCATACAAAAATTAACGTAGCGTTTACTTTTAAACATGAAGATGCAATCAAAAAAGCTTTTTAATGCAACCTGAATACGGCAAAGTTAAAACTATAATTTTGCTGGCGATATGGCATTTTCTCAGGCAGCTTGTTTACTCGTATAATATTCTTGCCGACAAACCTCAATGTTAACAGCATCGGATGTGTTCCAGCCAGTTCTGCGGGTAATCTTGATAAGCCGCTTCCATCTTCGTGATCATCATTTACGACCAGGTGATGCCAAAGGTGTGGCAATGTGGATCAAATATACTAAAAATATATTGTTACTACTACTACTACTAAACAGATTTTTTTAAATTTTGGAGCCTTACATTGTTTTATGAAGACCGCCTACCTGGTGTAACTTTTTTTTTAATATTTATGTTTTTATTTTCCTGTTTTGTTGTGCAAAAAGTGTTTTCATTCATTCATTCAAATTATCTTCCAAATTCAGTAAGTCTTAGACCAAAGGTAATTTAGTAAGATGTTTGAAACCCCAGTTAACTGCTCCTTTAGATATTTAGTCTTCTTCTTCTTGTCGTGACGTGGCACATTTAGCCGTGCTCATCACAAGGGATGACAGCAGTTGCCTGGTGTTGCATTAAGCATCAGCCGCGGTCACGTGTAGGGCATTTAGATTTACACCTACGGACGCGTGCAACACGGCCAACATACACAGTCTATTAATCAGTTGTGCAGGTTTCCTTACGATGTTTTTCTTCACCGTTAAATCAATCGCTATGAAAATACACGTAAGTTTCGAAAATCTCATTGGTGTAGTGGGTAGGATTCGAACCAGTGACCTCTGGTTAGGAGATCGAAGTCACTACCGTGAATCCACCGGAATATTATTATTGTCATAACTAAATATAAAACGTCAAGCGTGGACGCGGTCACAACTCGGTGTAAACTAACCCTGGGAGTGGAGAAGGTGCTCGGTATGAATTTACCAATATGGGGTGCTTATTGTTTTGCAAAATAAAAATCAGTTTATTACACTGCAATATTTATTTCGGTTTGTCATTAAGTCTTACCACTTCGAATACATCTTTAGGTCCAAAAATACAGTTTGTACCCAAACACTGTTAAATTCGGGAGAGGTCTTTTGACAACCTTTTTACCTAGTTTTAGAATATTTTTACATTTAGTTTTTATTTCATCTGTGGTTCCCATCAAAGCTATTGAAAAATATCGAAGAGTTATTAATGTTAAAAATTTGCGGCAATAGTAACTCCTCCTAAAGCGTTTACTATTAAGGCGGGTGCTGCCTTGGGTTCAGGATAATTGTTATAATAGTCAGGATTTACTGTGGGACTAACCATTTCGTTTTCTCTCACTGCTTGGTAAGGATAAGGGCTGAAACAAAAGAATTGCGATCATTATGTTTTCGTTTTCTTTTTGTATTAAAGACTTTGTCACACTGGATGCGTTCTGCGGTCTGCGGTGAGGTCAAAGCGATCGCAACTTGCATCATGTATGAACAATATTTTTGTACAGATGCGATCTGACCGGACGATCACGTGAAAGAAACCTCCACTGCGTCTTCCGGTGTGCGGTCGCCACTCCCGAACTTGAATGACTCAACGGCCATCTGTTCTACGAGTTATGTGCCCCGCCTACTGCCATTTCAGTGTAGCGATATGACCGTTTCCGCAGTTATTTAACCGACGTGATTGGCGCGGCCACGCAAGCCGCTCTGAAGCGCGACCGCTTCATCTTAAGGTTAAACGTTAGTGCTCCCTGGTTGAAAAAATCCGATAGATGGCGTTAATCTGACTATAACTTGGTTTTTCGATTTAAAAATAGTATAAATAACCCTAAACCATATTACAAGACAACTTACTTAGGACCACAGCACCCAAAATTAGCTACAATCCTCACTCTTCCAAAAACTGGAGCTGAATGTTCATGACTATCAACCATATCATCCATATAAACATTTGGATACGAATTATCAGGGTATTCTATAGGAATTGGATATAGAGGATACCAGTTCATGTAAGGATACATGGATGGATACATGAGTTCCGTGTATGGTACTTGTATGGGACCGTAAGCCGATGGTATGAACGTGTATGGTGGGTATGGGGTTTCATTAGGAAGGTATGGTGTTTCCATATTAGGGTATAGTGCTCCCATAGGAGGGTATGGTGCTTCCATTTGAGGGTATGGTGGGAACCACTGTTGGAAGCCATTGTCTTCTGAAAAAAAAAAATATGAGGGAATAAATGAACATACATATGTCGCAGATGGATTACAGAATCCGCTGTTTTACAAAACCTCTAGTGAATTTACAAAACAGCGCCGTTTTGTAAAATAGCTGAATGACCTTTAGCAGTTTTTTATAATAACTGGGCTATAACTATAATACGCAGAATTGCATAAACGTTTTGCGTTCATCAATGCAGCGGGTCAACGATTAGAGGTTTTGTAAAACAGCGTGAGATAAAACGTCATATTGCAGATTTTAGTTCTAAACTTTGTCACTCATGGCTCTGTGTGTCACAACAACAATAATGGCGTCCGAAACAGAAAGTCGTTTCCCGAAATTAATAAATAAATCGAGTAATATGAGTGAAAATGATCTTTACTCAAGATAAAACAGTGATTTTAGTAACAGTTTTAATAAAAAAATGCAGACTTTTATGAAAAATATATAACTGAAATAATTTTTTTAAAAAACTCTTTTCTTTTATCATAAGCTGTTGATTTATCAAGATGGGGGTCGTCTACTAATCACGTGAGGCTCAAAAGGGGGCGGGAGGAGGTTCTGAAAAATTCACGAAATATCACAAGGGGGGAGGGTAGGTGTACTGAGATATCACGAGTATTAATTTTTTGTTGAACGCGCGATTTCTAGAGTAATTTCCAAACGTTCAAACGTTGATGTTATGTTGTTTTTAACTCTTCCCAAGGTTTGAAACGGCTTTAGGCAGTCAGAAACAACCTGCAACCTTAATGTCTGTCAGAAAATGTTTATCACGGTGCTTAATTTTCCAGAATTAAATTATATTTAAATATAATATTTTGTACCAAAAAATACACGTGATTTTGGGTAGGGGTGGGGGGATTTCTAAAACCTCACCACGTATCACCAGGGGGGAGGGGGGTCTAAAAAGTTGCTAAAAAACATCACTTGATTAATGGACGGCCCCATGGTTAAAATGTTATAGTTTAATTTTATTAAGTATAAGTATTTATTTATATTTATTTTATTTAAATTAAACATACAAACAGATTACAGTCATTCAGAGTATTCACTTAATTATAACATAGAGATTGGTCAGACTGTAGTCCAGCAAAAGTATGCAAGTGGAAAACATTAAGGTACTACAAACGAGATTACAGATTTAGTTTGCGAGAACAATGCAATACAAATGTTGGTAATTAACACTGAACAAAGGTGGCTACAAGGTATAAAAATAATTTGTATAAATATAAATACCAAACCAAATACAATAAAGATATTTAAATAAATGAAGAAATGAGACATCATCTAAGAAATTAAGAGGTTAAGCTGTTGACGAAAAACATAGAGTCTGCTATCAAAAACGTCAATGACATCGTTGGTAGCAGACAGCTCATTGCATTGACGGCACATTCGAGTAAGGGGATTAAAGGACGTATTATTAAGATACACACGAAGCTGAAAAGTTTTAGGGTGTCTGCACCGATAATAGGTATTTAAATTAACTACAGAAAGAAGCGTAGGAGAGTCAATGTTGTAATGAATAATCTTATGTAAAGTAATTAGGTCAAAAAAATTACGTCTGTCTTCCAAAGTACTGAGCTTAAGCTTCGCCAATAAATCGGAATAAGAATTACAAACTCGATTAAAATTATAACGGGATGACGATAATTTTAAACAACGTTATTGAATGCCTTTAAGACGGCTTATATGAACTTTATAAAAAGGTGACCATATCACAGAATTATAATCAAGAATACTACGTATTAATGAACAGTACAGATGAATTAAGCTGGTAGGCTTTTTGAATTTTTTTGTGATTCTGGTTACAAAACCAAGTAAGCGAGAAGACTTATCAATTATGTCATCAAAGTGTTCTCTGAACGTCAGCTTTTCATCTAAATAGATGCTTAGTCCTTCACTACGGATTTACGATCTAAAATATGGCTGCCCACAGAATAATTAAAATTTACTTTATTTATTTTTCTGGTGAAGGTAATAACACAACATTTATTAACATTAAGAGACATACAATTTGCGGAGCACCATTCCACTATTGAATCTAAATCTTTTTGAAGATTAATAGCATCACTTAGACAACTTATTGTGGAATATACCTTTAAATCATCTGCATATAGAAGACAAGGACAGGATAACCGTGCAGCAAGGTCATTAATGAACACTATGAAGAAAAGCGGACCGAGATGAGACCCCTGCGGTACCCCAGATGTAACCTTGACAGGAGTAGAAAGATCACCTTTTAGAGTAACAAGCTGACTTCTGTTGGATAGGTAAGAAATGATCCAACGTAAGAGGCTTCCGTGTATCCCATAGGCACCAAGCTTGAGACAGAGAAGCGAATGATTCACTTTATCGAAAGCTTTCGAAAAATCGGTGTAAATAGAATCAACTTGTGTATTTTTTGTAAAAGCATTACATAAGTAACTTTTGTATTCAAGAAGATTGCTAGTGGTAGATATTAGCTTGACGAACCCATGTTGATAAGGAGAAATAAAAGACTTTAGATGGTGGTATAGTGAGTTAAAAACAATGGACTCAATCAATTTAGAAAAACAAGACAAAAGGCTTATTGGACGATAATTCTTACAGCGAGAGTATGTTTGTAAGTAGCCATTCTACAATACGTCTAAACGTGGTTAGCAGTTTTGTTAAACGTAGCGCAATGGCAATCCATGTGACGTTGTTCAGCTGTTTGCAAAACGGCGCTGTTTTGTAAAATCACTAGCGGTTTTGTAAAACAGCGGATTATACAATCCATCTGCGACACATACATAGCCTGCTATTAAGGTTCTAGCAGGCTTTTTGGTTTTATCGTAGTAACACTTTTGATAACAAGTGACAAGACTGGAAAAAGATTTTTCGAACTGTAATGACGTCATGAGGTGACAGAATACAAGTTATACAGAATAACTAGTAAACTATATAACTGGAATTAAAAAAACACTTTTTATTGATATTTCTAACAATCATAATGAAATCAAAATAAGAAAACAAAAAAAGTACAACAATAATACCAATATTAAATGCGTGTTAATTAATTGCGTACGAGTATATAAAATAAAAAATACTTACGAGAGTACCCAGGACTCTGCCCAACAATAGATACGGTTCCAAAAGCCGGTACATTCCCTGCGAACGCCACTACTCCTTCTGCAGACTCAGTAACAATCTCTTCTACAATTTCTGGTGCGATTTCGAAGAAATATGTCACTTTATCTTCAAAGCTTGCATCTTTTTCGCAGAAAGCCGATGGCAATGGCAGAACAACCTAGAAATTCAAAATTTTGACAACGAAAATATCCATTTCAACAAGTTTAACCACCTCCTTGCTTAGGCTAATCCGCTTGCTTCACATCAGGAGCATTTTCTGAGCCCACCTGGCCTGCCCCCACTATATAAGTCTTGCCGCCAAATATTAATGTTGATAGCAATGATGTATTCCGGCAAGAAAATTAAGATAGCCGATTTCCCATTACGTTGGAGAATCTAGCTAAGCCTGCTTCCATCCTCGGCATCATCGTCACTTACCATCAGGTGAGATAATGCTGGGGTTGGCCACTAGCCCCGCAACCTCCATTAATCCGGAGGACCTGGCCTCCGTGTGTGTAGTATTGTAAAACCTAACGTTCCTGAGGTTTGGGACGAAACCCGCGCTCCTGTAGTGGGATCGATATGGATTGTTAACGTATATTGTTAACGTAGTGTAGCACAACAGAGAAAAACAAAGTAAATCGTAGTATAGCATAGCACAGCACAGCGCAGCGCAACCCAGCACAGCATAGCGCAACACAGCACAGCACCGTTTAGATGTGAGTATAGTAAGAATTTACTCACATTTAAAACTGAAAATCCCAGGAACAAAATTACTAAATTGCAGGCAATCATTTTGAAATACCATTTACAATTGGCAACTGTCCGAGACGTGACCCAGTTTTTATTAAACATAGTCAAGCATTATCTTTAATCCAGTTTATTTTTAATTTGAAATCCTTTGTTGTGGTTCTCAGAAATGTAAACTTAGCGTTTCCTTAGGCTCCGTCTTTCAGTTTTGAACAATTGTTGCATAGTGCTACACTTAGCACAACAGTCACATGTAGGGCATTTTAGGTTTACATCTACGGACGTGTGTTCATATACAACTAGCAACGTTTAAGGTAGAGGTTGTCTGGAAGAAATTGCTCTTTACCTACAAAACCTCCCACGGCTCTAGGTTGGTTTATCATAATCATCATCAGCCTGTATAAGTTCACTGTTGAACATAGGCCTTCCCAAGTCACGCCACTTATACCTTATCTTCGCATCCGCCGCATGCGCTGTTACCAGCAACCCAAATCATTGCTCCACCTAACCGAGAGGCGTCGCACTCTACGTTTGCCCAAACGCGGTCTCCAACTCTCAACGCGGTGGGTGTATAATAAGAATTTGTTAAGCAATTCCACTGGACGCGCCGTTGATTGTCTTTCTAGACGTGACAGATCTTGTTTTCCTTATCTCTGGTGTTAGTTAAGCAAGTGTCTTTCTTGTTGTTCATCACGTCACGTAGTATAATACAATGTTAATTGGAGAATTACTTTCTACATGTGTTTACCCGACTACATAAGCGGAGGGTTAAGATTTGACAACTCAAGATACTATACTCGTATAAATTAGATAGAAGAGACATGTACAAATGAAGTCAAATCACAAGTGACAAAGTATACTCTTTATCTAGGGATGGGAAAAACGTTTTGACATTATTAAAAAATTATAAAACGCTAAGTACAACATAGTAGAAGTAGAGCATAGTTTAATAGTGATCTGGAAAAATCATTTCCGTGCTTTTGTCAAGAAAAGTCACAAATACAGTATCCACGCAAGGGTGCCGCGAGCAACAGCTAGTTTTAAATAAAACAAATAAAATTTGAAATTGCTTTTATATTTATTTGAAAAATATTTTAAGATCTCGAATCACTTTTTATTAATGTTAACTTATGACTTTTCAGACTTCTGCTGACTCTTGTTGACATCAGCCATGAGTTTCATGAACCCTGATAAGGTCTTCCACGTGCAGGGGTCGCTGGCCATGGTCATGAAATCAGTGAAGGCAGCCTGGTTTCCAGCAAGGTTGGGCAGACCTAATTGAAAAATATGAAGTATAATAGAAGATAAGAAAATTAATGGTCATACGAAAGCATATGTAAAATAAGGTACCTGCATAATTTTATTAACTAAAAATTGAAAACTTCTCTTATTCCACTCGTATTTTTATGATAACTGATGTTTCTACTCAAACAACTTTCAACTTTCCGATAGATACCTAGAGCCATATCCCACATTTCATTAGAAATATTCAATATGATATAATTATAATATAATCATCCACTTCCGCACTTAAGTATATTATATACAAAAAATCAAAGACACGTGAATTACCGGGAGTACCACTACCACTAGACGATTCGCCACTACCAGAGGAACCAATGAAGTTCTTGATGGGGTTGAAGTTACCGATGGCTGTCAACCCTGATGAACCCGCGTCTCCACCGGACTTCTCAGCGACGATGTTGAAGAGCTGGAATTAAAGTTTAGACTTATAGATGATATGACGCCACGTTGCCACAAAATAAAAATTCGCAAATGAAAATAAATTAGGGTGTAAATTAGGGTGAGTGGGGGGAAGATCGAATGGGTAACGTAAGAGGTAAGAAAGCAACAGTTTAATTTTGTATTCTGTCTATTACATTATGTTAATGCTGTCCCAATTTGCAATAAAAGATCATATAAAATACTTTTATCATAAAAATGAATCAGGGGGAAGATGACAGGGTGACGGGTTAAGTTTAAAATAGTTTCTTGTATCTAAGATAATCAAAGTTATATGAGACGGGGTAACATTAAAAATCGACCACTTAATATGAGAAAAACCACCTGATACAAATTAATTCGTAACACACATCCACGCACTCCTAGTGGTAACTGTCAACTGAGTGGCCAGATGTAACAAAATTGCGGCCTGAACAATGTTGCCAGTACTAAAATTACCATCATGAATTAGGCGATAGGGGAGACTTTTTGTCTTACCCCGTTTTTCATCGTCCCCCCACTCACCCTATAAATAAGAAGAATTCAAAATATATAGATTATGATGCCAAAGGTCAAAACAACTGTGAATAAAAAGAAATAAGAGCCAATTCACAATGTAGGATATCTATAAAGTCTTCAGAATTAATAATATTTTTATAATTTTTAACTCTATAGTTCATTCCAATCAAAAAAAAGCAAAAGGTAAACAAACGTCGTATGCAGATGACATTGACATGTGTCAGTTCCATAGTAAGTATGTTTACGTTTTGCTTTTTTTTGATTGGAATGAAGTATACAGGCTGTAACGAAATAGCTGTAGTAACCGTTAACTGGGGCTTGTACACATTATTCATAAAAATTAGTTATTTGGGAAATCTTGGAATGACCCCTTTCATTCCAAGACTTCCCAAACAATTTCCCGTTCAGTTTTTTTAAATTTGTGATTGCATTAAAATCGTAGAAAAAGTCACATCAACATCTATTTTGTTACATTCTGTAGTGATAGTGTTGATGTTGCAGTAGTTCGAGCTACCTGTCATTCTCGAGATACCTATTTGAAGAAAGATTCGTCTTTTTACTTAGCTCCGGATAAAATTTTTGTTAGATTGTGTAACTTTTGGCATCAGTATTTGAAATTGACATTTTCGAGATACTTTTTGTTTCCCGGCTCTTCTAAGGATTCTAAACTCAGATTTTGTACCTACGTCACTTTCGAACGCAAATTTTTCCAACTGGACTTTTGACAGCGCATTAATGAGAAGAATTCTGCATGAATCAATAGCGATCGTCCCTACCTGTCGTTTTTTCATGCCGATGTCACCAGTCAAGAGCTTTTCTTCTGCATGAAGCTTGCATTTGCATGACTTCTTCTTCATGCCACCGACTGTGGCTGTCTATGTCCAACACCGATTGGTTGTGAATATAAAACAATAGGGAAATTAAATTTTATCGGCTAGTAAAAGACAAAGCTACGTTAGTTGCTTTATGCTGTCAGTATTGAGTTTTTGATGCTGACTGTATTGTATGTTCTGTACCGTTGGTTATAGTAAAAATAAGTCAGAGGGGAGTGGACATTTTCATTTTTTTATCATATAATGACAATATAGGTACTAGTACATTATAAAGGATGATTCGTAACTGTAAAACTCTTAACTGGTGAGTCTATTTATAAAATTAAGCAGCTGTGATAAAACCTCGAAAAAATAATACCTTAAAAAACCTACATTCGAGAACATGGATTTACATACCTTCAAGTTGAAAACTATGACGTTTAAAATTCTTTTCCTAGAGAGACTCGAACGATTTTTGAAGCCTCATTAAATAGATATTTTTAGGGTTGACATAATATGGTATTTGTTCAAAAAAATGCTTAACAAACAAATACTTACCAACGCACTTAAGCAGACGATGAAAACTGCAATTTTGATATTCATTTTTAAGACTAAACGTTTTTTACACTGAACGTTCTATTGCTATCTTATTTGAAAATAACTTGTGTTTTCAGTTAAAATTCGCACAATTTTATACTAAAGCTTATCACCTAGTTAAGTTTTTTGGAGGAAACTAATTTACATTTAAATAGATAAAACACACTGTAATGTTTAGATATGTCTTTATTCTTTCCCTTTTATTAGAGGTTTGTAAGTAGCTATGCGTATGCGCATAGTTAATTAGGTTTTTCAGTTAATTAAGATTAGGAATAGAGACTAACTTGTATTAACAGTTATTGCATAAGGTTAACCATAGAATAAGGAATAGTTACTGTGCATCTGAATAGTTCGACTACGGATTTCTCACAATAAGTATTATATATTCATGAATTTATTTTCATATTCTTTTGCAATAAATTCATATCATCCATGTAGGCAGTTAACTCTTCTATTGTCAAGTGTTCTGACAATTCTTCTATGACATTTAATAACGTATCCAGGTCTACATTGGTTAAAAATGATATTTCTGGTATTTTAGGTGCGGTTTTTGAATCTTTGACATGTAAGCTAGGAACTTCTTGGCTGGATTTGGCTTTTTCTGCTAAGTGTAGTAGACCCGCGTTGCTTTTCTTTGCGCTTGTTGTAACAATCTGTAAAAGTGTAAGGATTTTAAGCCTTTAATCTAAATTGTAAGTATTTGCAGTTTTTTTTTGCGATCTCATCGAAGTCATAGAACAAAAGTTGTTTAATATAATGAGTTAAAGCTGTAACGTACTGCATCAGATCTATTTATTTCGTCCTATACAGGTTGTAAAAAGATCACGCCCGAAAACTTTAACCTTCTCGTGAAACTGAACAAGTTTTCCTTGTTCTTATGAAACTTATACTGATTATGCAAAATCTTTTTTGGACTATTCGTATAAATTCATCAGCTAATCAGACAAAAGAACTTTTTTTGAGAATTCTGTATGGGTTCCTTGAGAAAAGTTGTTTAGCTTAGAGAGCGTTACCCACCGTCAGTTTCCGGGAGTGTATGATTATACAGGATGTATAATAGCACTCCCGGAAATTTTGAATTATGACATTATAAAAAAATGAATTGTTAATTTATTATATAGCATAAATATAATGGTACTTACTAATATGAAACATAATAGCAGCAACATTTTAAACATTTTGAATACGACTGAAATGAATGAATGCAATGAAATCGAAATAAAAACATCCCTTTTACAAACATTCATATTTATACAAAACTATTTTAAGTTTATCTATATGTAAGCTCACGTTTTTGCTCACGTTCAAAAAACGTATACCATATTAATGATAAAAAAGTGATGAAATAATAAAAAAAAATATTGTCACGTTAAATAAAACTCATTAATTATCGCTTCTTATATTTTTATTACAAAGTAAAAACAAAGTAAAAATAGAAGACAGACTTTTTCAATTATTTAACACTTACAAAATCCAATTAACTTTTAAATACATCTTGAAGGTACTTAAGTACCTAAGTACCTCCAATATGTATTATGTAAGGTCTCTGCAAATTAAACAATAGACAATTGGCGTCAGAAAATATGAGTAAACCAAACAAATCTTCAAAATTATGTCACATTTATGAGCAGTAATAATGTGACTCCACAAACATTTCATGGTTTTGGCTTTTAAATATGTGAAAGTTATAGCAATAGTAACAAATATTCCATTACGGTAATATTTGTCATTTCTTATTAATTTTATGTTTTTTAATATAACTGATAAATATCATCATGACCCTTTCATGACTTATAATTGGTTTCTTTAAGAAAATAAAAATATTATATTTATTATTAGTTTTAGGCTAATAAGTCTTTAATATATATATTATATATCTCTTAAGGTGCATAATAAGTGCTATCTAAAACTGGACTTAATTTGTATACTGTTTCAGTAACTTTTATTACTGGCATGCCATCCAGTTTTGGCAAGTTAACAATACTTTCTAAAGGTACTACTGGTATTGGAATTCCGTTATTGCTGTTCCTAACATCTTGGCTACTGCAACTTGAAACACTTGACAGAGATGCCAGATTGTTTGCCAAACCACTTGAAATCAATGGTGCCAAATCTTTTGATGGAACTGTGCAACCACTGAAACATGCCAAATTATTTGGCTTGATTGTCAAACGTTGACCACTCGTTTGTTCATTTCCAGTTATTGGCACATTGCTAATCACTTTATCATTTATTGGCAAATTTGTCAATTGCAGGTTATTGTTTGCGAAACAATTACTAAATTGATTATTTCTGATTGGCAAGTTATTACTTTGAATTCCATTCACAGAAGCTACATTATTTCTTTTGCATTCATATTCAACATAAGTTGTACTTATTCCTTTATTGATTTGTGAATTAGCAGTGTTTGTCATTGGTATTGCGTTATTATTGAGTGGTATTCCTTTATATGTCAGTGGTTTTCCAATATTCCTCAGTGGTACTTCATTATTTGCCAGTGATATTCCATTATTTGTCAGTGATATCCCATTATTTGCTAGATGTATTCCATTACGTCTCAGTGGTATACCACTATTTGCCAGTGGTACTCCAGTATTCTGAAACGGTATTCCATTACTTGCCAGTGGTGTCCCAATATTCGTTATTGTTATTTCATGATTTGACAATGGCGCTTTAATATTTTCAAGTGGTATTCCATTACTTGCTAGTAGTTTTCCAATATTCCACAGTGGTATTGCAGTATTTTCTTGTGATATTTCATTTGGTGCCAGTGACATTTCATTATTTGCTAGTGATAAACCAGTGTTTTGTACGAACATTCTTTTATTATTATTCATCGTTAGTTTATTACAAGATAACGGAGTGTAAGAAGTATCTTCAGTTGGTGAGCCATTACAGATATTTGGAACAAATGCATTGTTATTATTTTGAACATTATAAGAATTTTGAGGTCCATAATACTGTGCTGTTATACCATTTAGAGCAAACGGATTATTTGCTATGTTGTTGTTGTCTATCATAACTCCGTTATTTTTCATCAGTAATTCATTGGCCTGTAATAAACCATTATTTGTCATCGCTAAACCGTTGCTTGCGGTCCTTAATTCATTTATTGAAAATGATAAATCATTGTTTGTCAGTGGTAAACCATTGTTTACCATTGATATTCCATTTGCTGTAAGTGGTAAGCCATTATTTCCCATCGGTAATTCATTAATTGTTAGCGGCAATCCACTGCACGTCACTGGTAAGGCTTTGTTTTCCACTGGTAATCCATTAACTATTGATGATATTACATTATTGGTCATTGTATAAACTGTACTAGTAATTGGTTTACCACTTTTTGTCAATCGCAGCACATCCTGTATAAGCGGTAAATCGTTTATGGTCAGTGGCATAGCACTATTTGACGGATTAAAAGGATTATTCGTCACTTGTATATTGCTCCTTCCAAATAAAGTAGGATTTTGTATGTTTGATGGTACTATTTGTATGTTTTGTACTGGGACATACTGGCAGGATATTTCCTAGAAATTAAATACACCAAGATTAGGATTAATTTAGAGGCAGTGAGAAAAAACTTCGAAAAGAAAAACTTGCCTAGTTAGCTAGCCCTACAACTTCCACCAATCCGGATATGGGTGGGAAGATCTCTTCCTGGGGCTTCCTTCTTGCTGGGGCAAGGATCTCCTTGCCCCAGCAATAGGGCCGATGTGGGTTCTTAAAGAATTTTAATTACCCAATAATATATTACCTATTAGGTAATACCTAGGCATCCAGTAAAAATAAAAACATAATACTGAAAATCTAATTAGACACTTCAAAAGCAACTAACCTAAACTGATTTACCTTTGCCAATACAAAATTCACTAAAACTACAAAAATACACGTTTCCATTTTGGAAAAAATATATCAAATGGTACGAAACTGCGTTGAGATGTATTTTATAACTTTTGATTTGTCAATAATTTAATTATTACTATCTTTATTATAATCTTGATCACTGATACTGATAACATCTTGAAACTGTACATCTTTACGTGCTTCTTATGAATTTTGTTACAGTCAGATACATTATCACTACCATCAACGAAAAATACAATTTTTAGCGATATCTGAGAAAACAAGTTGGTACATAGGTACCTCATATACCTACTGTATTTATTCATTTATTAGGGTTCTGTGCCTCAAAAGACTGCAACTGACTCGGTGGCTCTGTGGTTAGTGCTCCTGGCTACTGACCCGAGAGTCGATCCCTACCCAGGAAAAACGTTTGTCTTTGATCAGTTAGTTGGTTAAATTTGTTAATTTTATAATAATATTGTAAATGGATATTTTACGTATTGAAAGTGCAGAAAAACTTACGTGTCCATTTGGAATTTCATTAACCGTGGTACAATTTTTAATTCCGTTAATACTCTGGCGACTATTGAATCATGACATCAGAGCTAATTTTAAAAGTAGCTCAGATGCTTTCTGGATTATCTGCTATCTCCCAGGCTCACTTTATCATAGAAACTTGTCTCTGACACTTGTGTCTGACTTCATACATTTTCTTCATACGTTTGTTCTTCGTACATTGATTACTTTATTCATTTATTACATTTCCATCTAGCTGCAAAATACATAAACAGGACGTTACAAGGACATCTGCAAGGATTTTCGCCAAGGATTGTTCGAGAGACCTCGACCTCACAAGGCCGCGACACTGGAACGACCCTGGAGCTGGAGGGATTTTGAAGCGCACAGCCTTGAGGTCAAGGATAAATCCCTAGGTTCTAAATCTCTAGGTTAAGGGAGCGCTGAACGTAGTGTTTCGATATTTTTTTAAATACCTTATACGAGCAATTTCGAATTTTATTTATCATCAGGCCTTTTACATCTTGACAGTTTTATTCAAAATAGACTATATTATACAGGGTTACAGGAAAAGTCGTACTGAATATTAAAGGACGTTATTATTCAGGTGATTTCTGATGGATTTGATTTTATGATATAGTGTCCGAAACTAAACCGTTATGGAGATATTGAAAATTAAAGATTTTTAAAAAAATCCTCAATTTTTTGGCTTTTTTGTCGATTTTTTTGGGATTAGTGCTTCTGGGGTACGTTTTTTTGATGTAACTAGTTAGAAAGCATGTCAATTAATAAAAGTGATTAACCAAAACTGAACCTACTACTAACAGCTTAAAAATACTGCTTGACAACGGTTAGAATTAAATAATTTTCAATGAGAGTTTTAAAATTTGAAGCCCTCTGTTTTAAAAAAATGTATGGAACTTATTCTGCAAATAGTTTTAAAAACTTCTACGTCTCTTTAGCTATTCAAACGAATGTCTTACTTTAAGGTGTTGTGTTTTTACATTAAATAAAGAGTTTCTATTTTCTATTTTTTAAAAAGGTATAACACTTACTTAAAAAGACAAAAAATTGAGGATTTTTTTTTAAATCTTTAAAGTTCAATATCTCCATAACGGTTAAGTTTCGGACACCATATCATAGAATCAAATCCATCAGAAATGACCTGAATAATAACGTCCTTTAATATTCAGTACGACTTATCCTGTAACCCTGTTTAATATAACCGATGTTGGTACCGCAAGGGATTTTTAAAGCGAGATTTATCATATGGAACGAACTCGAGTATAATGAATAACTGATTTTAGTGAAAATTTGGTAAGCCCGCTTCTATCTTCGGCATCATCATCACTTACCATCAGGTGAGATGATGCCAACGGCTTACCAATTGAGGGTAAAAAAAACCTACTAAAACTATCTTTCTACTAGCTTTTAATCAATCGATTTCAGGTCAGTTTTTTTTTTAAATACTCGGTTCTGTCATAGATACAATATACCTACTTAAGATTACAGATTGAAAATAACTTCGCTCTGTCAGTGCAGATTTATTACATAGGGTAATTGACTGCATCAGTGATTAATTATGAAATGTTTTTCTCTAAAATTATTTAACTGAAACAGTAAAAATACGTATTCGCTTGTTCTTCTTCTACTTAACGTTATCCCGGCTGGAGCCAGGGTCCGCTTTCCTACTCAGTCTACTCCACTTTGCCCGATCTTCAACATCCTCTTTAGTGAGGTAATTTTCTCTCACGTATTCGCTTGTTATTTCATTTAATTTCTTGCGTCTGCGTTTCCCGATTCCTACAATCTGGGGATCTTCAAGGCCAGATTGAATAGGCATTATTTGAGTTTGCGTGTACCATCCTCAACTACATCGTCACTTTCCATAAGGTGAGTGAGATGTGGTCAAACACACTCGAATGTTAAAAAATAAAAAAATGAGCATTTTTTTATAATTATAAAAATTTTATGATGAGTATATTATGAAAACGTCTATACGAATTTATGACGTCATAGTTAGCTATTTCAAACATTTTTAACCTTCACTTAAAAAAAAGAGGTTCTCAGTTTGACCTGTATGTATGTTTGTCCGCGATTATCTCGCGTTTGGCTGAACTGATTTTAATGCGGTTTTCAGAAAAGTATTTGTTACATTTAGGAGAAGGTTTTAGTATTTTAACCGACATCAAAATAAAGGAGGTTCTCAGTTTGACCCCTATGTTACGCGATTGAAGTCGGTTTTTTGACGCTTCGAGCGTTGTCGATTATTAGAAAAAAAATTCATTTTGGACATTTGATTATAAGTAACTCAGATGACTAGCGGTCAACTACACTATTGCGATTAAACTGTGAAAAAGCTGACGGTCCACCTGATTGAAAGGGGCATCCGCCGCCAATGAGCATCTATAACTGACTCGGTGGCTAAGTGGTTAGCGATCCTGACCTCTGATCCGAGAGTCGTCGTGGGTTCGAATCTAACAACACCTCTCAAGCTAAAATCTATCAAGCTGTTTAGGCTACAAAGGGTTTCAAAGAAATACACATACTTACATACCTACATGCACTCGAAAAACATAACCCTCCTGGTGCAGTCGGGTAAAAACTGAACGGCAAACGAAAAAATACTAATACCATGAGTATATGAGTTCTCCTTGTACATCAGGGCGCTTTTAAGTTTAATTTAGTAAATGTTGTTTTATATTTTTTTTTAATTAAATTAAATACACATACTTACATACCTTAACTGACTCGGTGGCTAAGTGGTTAGCGATCCTGACCTCTGATCCGAGAGTCGTGGGTTCGATCCCCACACAGGGAAAACTTTTCTGTAATAAGCAGAATCGTTTGCTGAGTCTGGGTGTATTATATCTAGAATTCTAAATATGTATGTATTTAAAAGTATATGTGTATGTGTATCAGTCTTTGGTTCCTAAGATACAGGGAATCCTAGTTTGAGGCCAGATGACCGTGTGTGATTTGTGCCGGATATTATTATACACCTAGAAAGGTTATCTTGCTTATACTTGAAGGCTGCTAAGATGAAATACCTCTTATGCAGGTAATTATGCGAATTTAGTAGACTATTCTTATTATTTTTATCAAAATTAGCTCCATTTCTTAGGATAGTATCGGTCGGTTGGTTTATAAAAAAAAAACTATTTCTGTACAGTACTTACATTATTTATTTTTATTATAATAAAAACATATATATAACACAACATTTACTAAATTAAACTTAAAAGCGCCCTAATGTACAACGAGAACTCATATAGTCATGGTATTAGTATTTTTTTCGTTTGCCGTTCAGTTTTTACCCGACTACACCAGGAGAGTTATGTTTTTCGAGTGTATGTAAGTATGTGTATTTCTTTGAAACGCTCTGTAGCCTAAACGGCTTGATAGATTTAAGCTTGAGAGGTATGGTTAGATTCGTCTTGATCCCCAAATTGAGATAGTATACATTTCAATGCAGTCTGTTTTTTTAATATGGTTAGGGTATTAACTTATAATAAATAAATTAATAAAATCATAATTATACAACAATTTTAAAAAGTACAGGACGCCCTTAACATCTAAGAATTGGTCCGTTTAAATAATTTTTATGTAACCCTTTCTTAACTCTCCGAAATCCATATTTTTTAACGGCATGGTTTTTGTGACTGAAAAGACTAAAGGGTTCTCTTTACAACTATTCGCGGCTTTCATCAAATTCCCAATAGCAGACTGTTTGAAAACTTCTGCCAAATAATGACCTTTATTTTTCTTCGGTTCGTTTTTCGTAGGTGATTTTTGTAGGACGTAAGCTATGGAGCTGATTTTGTCAAGTATTGGCGCTTCGATTTGTGATTCGACGAATGTTGATGGTAAAGAATTAACTTTTATTGGTGTTTGCTTGATGGGCGAGTAGAGTTGTGTTTGTGGCGTGTATTTTATTGGAACTTGGGAGACACTGGCTTCGGTTATGGTCTGTAATAAAAGAAAAAGTTTAAGTGCAAAAAATGCGTAAAAAATACTGTTCTTATCTTAATCTTTAGGAAATTATTACATTTTCCAAAATAAATTATAAAAGGGTTAATCGGACAAGTTTGTATAAAAAATATTTAAAAAGTCTAACTTTTATCCTCAATTGGTTAACCCTTGGCATCATCTCACCTGATGGTAAGTGATGATGATGCCGAAGATGGAAGCGGGCTTACCAAGATTCCCCAACGCAATATGGAAATCACTTAACATACCGGAACACATCAATGCTCTTATGTTAACACTGATGTTTGGCGGCAAGATTTAGATGGTGGTAACTAGCCAGGCAGGCTCATTAATTTATCATTGATTAATTATTAAAAAAGAAATTGAATATATTGTACTCACATTAAGTATAACAATTATTAAAACACCTGATAATAACTTAAACATATTGACTTCTTGTTAGGTCTTAAGTATGAAAATATACTTATGTAAGTTACTTTTATTATGTGATTACTTTTATATTAGATTTTTATCGTAAAAATCTGATAGCATGTTGTGTAAAACGAGTAAGCAAGACGGTTGTTAGCTGTTAGAAGAGACAGCTCTTATCTATATAATTTCCAAACCTTAGAAATTACCTATCTATATTAGTAATTCATCATATTCATATTTATCTACAACTTTAAAAATTACGTATTTTTACACACATGTATAATAATATTAATCTTTACATGCACTGAAAAAAGTTGGAAATTATATTGCGCAAAGAGATTCTGATGTCTTGGATTTATTTCTTACTGAAGAAATAATATTTTTTTATAACGAAAGTTTCGACTCTCACAATAAACCAGGCTATAGAAGATGTCATTACTTGGATGGAACAAAACAATTTGAACATAAATATAAATAAGACCAAAACCATTCAATTCCAGTCATACAACACAAAGCTTTCACCAATACTAGTTCTCTATAATGATGCTATTATAGAACAGGTATCATCCACGAAATTTTTAGGGCTAATTATTGACAAACATTTGAACTGGAAGAACCACGTAGAGACAATTTGCCAGAAACTTGATAGATTCGTGTACGCGTTAAAAATATTAAAACAAACTGTTTCCACTGAAGCCGCATTGACTGCTTATCATGGCTATGTTGGCTCAGTACTTAACTACGGACTGCTTTTGTGGGGAAATTCAGTAAAGATGGAGAGAGCCTTCAAAGTGCAGAAAAAGTGTATCCGCGTGATAGATAGAGCTTGGTTCCTGGACAGCTGCAAACCGATGTTCAAAAAATACAAAATACTACCCTTACCTTGCATGTATATCAAAGAGGTTTGCATATTTGTTAAAACACACTTGCATTTCTTCAAAAAACGTAGTCAAGTAACAGAACGACAGCTAAGAACTAAATACTTAAACCTACTATATCAACCTCTTTGTCGCGCAGATATATAAGGTAAAAATATTTTTAACATGTGTATTGTGATTTATAATAATCTACCAAACGAAATTAAATTACGTGACATCAAATATTTTAAAAATCGGTTGACGAAATGGCTCTTGGATAATTGTTTCTATTCATTACATGATTATATTAGTTTTAAGAAAAATGTCGCATGATTTTGAATATTAATTTTTATTTCTTTATTGTTCTTTTATGTATTTATTCATTTTCTTTTTGATTGACATGTTTATTTAAAATGAATTGAATATTAATTTTAATTTTGTATTATTAGTTTTTTTCTCTTTTTTTGTTTGACATGTTTATTTAAAAAAATAAAATTTCATCATGTGAAATTAATTATAAAAAAAAAATATTCTAATATTTGCACACCTGCTTGCAGGTTGAATACGTGGACAAAATATATGTGTATTAAGATCTTTTTAACAGTGTTCTTGCAAATAAAGGCTTTGACTTTGACTTTGACTTTAAAAATATGAGTTCTTGAGGGCCGATTCAAGAAACTCATACTCTCCGTTAAAAACTTACGCACTTTTTTAAAACCCTGTTTGTAGTCATGATCATATAAATAGACAAAGTTTTTTGTGTAACTTTAATAGTAGTAGTAACAAAAGTCATGATCATTTTTCAATCATCAACTGATCATTAAAAAACATATAAAACACTTTTAATTAAAAAAAATCCGGGAATGACTGCATATTTTTTTAAAACTAAATAGCTCTTTTATTTAAACTGAAAAACTCACTCGCTTGGATTTTTAGATTATACAAATTTCGTAATAACTTGGTATGCAAACTAACTAACGAACATCGTTCCCGAAATCAAATATTTTTTACGATACAGTGCCATACAAATTCCTTGTCTCTACCAGAAGTACATGGTTTCAGATACACAAATAACTTTATAAAGTTGTACTTGAATATTAGTGTTGCCAACACTTTATATGAACGGAGGTGGAATCTTCTTGGTCAGTACAATTTCCGGTCCGCAAGGTGGGCAGATGACCAGAGGTGGGCTTGACGGGAGAGCCGGTGCCGGGAGGTAGGCAGCCTTCACCAGGGATGGAAGGTAGCACGGAGACTGAGCAAGGCTGCATTGAGTCACTACATACTGTAAACAAAAAGAGTATCAAAAATAATTTGGGAATAAATATAATGACAATACACCAATTAATTGAGACCCTAAGCTCTTTTACCAAAAAAATGCACTCAACAAAAAAAACGAAACGTGTACCAAAACAAGAAAGTCTAACATTATAATGGTTCTAGCTGTTTTAATCATGGCTGCACTTTAAATTGTTATACCAAATTTAGTAAATGATCACCAAATCTGAGCAGCAATAAGTTGAATATTTAAATTCTCTCAAGAAAAATGTACCTGGGTCATTCTTTTCTTTTGCGACAATGGGCAAGACTTACAAATCAATATTTAACATTTACATAACGTATTACTGATGATTTGCAATATATCCTATATGTTGTGTGAGGTACCCTTTTTCAGATGTAGACCTTAACATGTAAAATTTAAATTATAAGTAAAACTTTTTGATCAAAATGTACAATTCCATCACGGTCCCCAAAAATAGTACTACTGAGAACTCCGTCACGCTTTGTAACTTTTTTCGCAAGTTAAATAATGAAGTGAAGTACCTACGAGATGACAATATATTTGTAGTACTTATATTTTTGCTATTAGCAATTTTAGCACAACGTTACAGTTATCTCAACCATGGGCGGCGATTATCGCTTACCATCAGGTGATCCGTCTGCTCGTTTGCCACCTATGACATAAAAAAAAACTGCAAATTACATAATTAATTATCGTATGCCCTAGGTGGAGTACCTACCTATTACGAGTAGTATTATTACCTATAAACGGGTGCTTGTCCGGAAATATAAAAGGATTGGAAGAAAGATTACCGTTACATGTTTCTCAATCCCTCCCTTGACCGATATTAAACTTTTACCCTCTTTCTCTACTTTTTTTCTAGTTAGGACCTTGAATAGCTTACCTGTACGAAGAAAATGTGGAAAACAGCTATGAAGAGTGTGGAAACCTTCATTTTCTATTCTTCGAATTCAATTTGTAGCAGTAGTAAGGTATAGACACAGTTTCTTAATTAAAGCAAACAAAATATTGACTAATTGTTTAATATTTACGACTTTTTATATGAAATTGTTGCAATAGAATTTAATAAAGCAATAGAAAAATATGCATACAATACCTATATAAGTTAGGTAGATGACGCATCAAAAATATTTTCGATTTCTTTGTAAAATATTGTTTAGTATAATTTAATTGGAATCTCAGAAAGACTAGCTTGGAAAATCTAAGCTTGGAATAAATTACATGTACATTTTTAACCGACTTCAATAAAAAGGAGGAGGTTCTCAATTCGTCGGAATCTTTTTTTTTATGTATGTTCACCGATTACTCAAAGACGCCTGAACCGATTCGGAAAATTAAAATTCTTTTTTTTTGTTTAAAAGGGTATACTTCACAGGTGGTCCCATATAAATTTTATCGAAATCGATTCAGCGGTTTTTGAGAAAATCAACAAAAACATAGCAAAATTGGAGTTGTTGCGATTGAAGTCGTATGTTTTTAACGAATTCAGCGTGGTCAATTATAATTTATAAATGTTCCATAATGAGTATGGAAACGACTAGGGCACATTATGACGTCAGCTCACTTTTTCCAACATTCTTTTAATACATTATTTTTTATAATAAAATTTTTTAAGCACTCAAATCGACCGTTATTAGGTTCTTTTTGATTTCACAATTTTTTTGTGTTGTTTCGAAATCTTAAAGTTACGAAACTTTATGTTATTTTCGTACAAGAGATACGTGCTATCATTCTGTACCAATAACTTCGTAGCATATGATTATTGTCTTCACGACACACTGTGGTATTTACATATTTCCCAATAAAATACATTTATGAAATGAGTAATAGACATATTGTCTATACTTAGAAAAATACTAGAAACGAATTTTTTTAAATATAATAGAAAAGATATAAACAGAACCTGCTTACGCTGTTCTAAGGGCAGGCGGTAGGGTGGGTGCAAATATAAATTAATAAAAATATTAATGTTAAAATAACGTTTTTATTATTATTTGTATATAATACAATTAAACCTAATATACCATAATCAAACGCAAAATATTATTTAACAAACACATTTTTAACATCGACAACCAAAGCAACTTTTTCATCATAAATTACCACCAATTTTTAAGAGTGTTAATGGAGAATAGATAATAAATACACACCCACATCATTCGGGGCTGCATGAAAGTAAATTCCTATGCCAAAATCGGTGATAGGTAGGTAATATATTTTACAAAAGAGTTGTGAACTCGAGCAACGCAAGAAAAGGCTCTGTAGCCTTATACAGCCTTTAAACTACTAACGGAGAAATTACTGAATATCTGGAGAAATATTTAATTATTAAAAAACATGGTTTTAAATTGTTAACAAAATGTCAAATAATGTATTTTTTTTAACAAATTCTACATAAAACACACATTAAAATTGGCAGTAATAAATTGAAATATTTTCAATTAAAAAACAATTTAAATACAAGGTGGTGGCACAGGAATCTTCCTCAAATAAGTGCCTCTACTACACGGGCATGCCGGGGGCAAAAGGTTCGTCACAGGTGAAACTAAGCCTGATACAGGCGAAGCAGCTGGCAAGAAGGGGTTGACTAAGCCTGCTGGCAACATCGGATAGGGTGAACATCCGCAAGGATCGGGTGCGGGTACATATCCACAGCTTGGATATGGTGCCCCACATCCACACGGTGGGGGGGCTAGATATGTTGCGGGTACAGTGATAGGGCAGGGTGGTGCGCACTGTTGTGTTGATAGCTGAAATCAATTACATTTTTGTAAGGTGTTGGGTAATCTGGAATAGGGATCTTCGTGGTATGAAGTTCTATCTGGTTAAGGGGATCCTGGAGTTCGTGAAAGCTATTCTTTGATTTTTTTTATAAAAGTAACCAGCTGAACTGAATGAAATCTAATAATAGCTAGCAGAAGGAAATTTCCATTATTTTACACTAAAACTAGTTAACCAAGTGCGTTATGTATTGCATTGCACACTGCACAGTTATTAACTTCGCTGCGAAAAATAACTCATGCGGTACCGATTGGTTATACCTGCATATATTTAGTCAACTTTCAACAACAGCAAAGAAAATTTAAATTTGCTTGTATATTTAGAAAATATTGTATCAACGAATCAGTTTTTTAATTCAGCACATATTTAAATCACTACATAGTATAAAACAAAGTCGCTTCCCGTTGTCTGTCTGTCCCTATGTATGCTTAGATCTTTAAAACTACGCAACGGGTTTTGATGCGGTTTTTTTTAATAGACAGAGTGATTTAAGAGGTAGGTTTATATGTATGTATTTAATACATGCATAATGCATAATATAGTTTAGTATCAGCATTGCACCCGTGCGAAGTCAGGGCGGGTCGCTAGTGTAATAATAAAATCTAACTCTGATGCCTCATTAAATAATTATTAACTAGAAAATATTAGAGTTTACTTACACAAACAGCAGCAGCAAGAACTATTAGAATTTTAATCGCCATTTTAATTATAACTGACTTATTGAAATGATTTCTTTCTTGATAATGTTAATAGAATGATCCTAATAAACCAGTTAACGCTTTAAATACAATATTTTTATCTATTTCAAAATATTTTACCCAATTTAAGCAATTTAGGTTATAATTTGTTACTTAACTGGGATAGAAAAGAAATATCAACAATTAGATACCTATAGATAGGAAAACTCACGGAATAAAAGTTCAAAACTAAATAAACATAACTTTATTTAATGATCTAATCATCATTATACACAACAAAATAAAATTAAAAAAACGTTTGTAAATCTACAGTGTTGGTGGAGGTATAGGAATCTTCCTCAAAAAGTTACATCTACACTGATTCAAGTCAGCTGGAGGTAAAATGTTGGATGTAGGAGGCGCTATAGCAGACACAGGTGAAGCCGCAGGCAAGAACGGGTTTACCAAAGCCTGGGGTACAACCCCTGTACATGAATAAGGGTTTTCCACGCATGATACAGGCATATTCGGCGTTGGTACAAAATAGTTTGACGCGGGAACAACGATATTCTGAACAGGAGCTGGCACGTTTTGACACGGTAAATTAATCTTTTGTAGAGGTACATTAACGTTTTGTACAGGTAAATTAATAGGTCCAGAATAGCCAGGGTTCACGATTAATTGTTGTGGTACATCAACGTATGTTTTCACAGGTTCCAGACAAGGTTGTGCTTGTTTCAAACACGGTTGAGCTACTAAATTCAAGTTGTTTCTTAGTTGTGGGTTTTGAAGAAGAGAAGCAAGAAAATTGGCGGGTAACACTACATCTTCATTTCGACATGGTCCTCCACTGTCACCCAGCAGACCCTTTAGTAATGGTCCCAAAGGGTTATTTCTGACACGTCGTCTTTGGCAGTCTCCCATGTCACAAGTTACGGCAAAAATAACAAGGGAAATGACTGCTGTGTTAAAGAATCCCATCGTATCTGAAAGTTGAAAATTAAGCGTTTAGTTTTCCTATAATATCTTTATGTAAAAATTCACAAAGTCATTCTCAATAGACTTTTGTTTTACAAAATGTGGGACAAGAGTAATGGGTCTAATCGCAAATCTATAGTTTCCTTTATATCCGGGTTTTGGGTGCATATCCACATGAAGTGGGAAAGGGTGCACATCCACAGTTAGAGGTGGGATATTGCGCCCGCATTCTAAGTCAAATATAGAGTGTGCTTCGTAGACTTCTTTATCATTCATAATTAGCTTATAAACAATCAGCAAAATCACGTTAATTAATTCCACAAATAAATGAGCTCCTTTCTTTCCTAACAATTCTGGAAAAAGTTTCGTGTCAATGTTATGGAATAATAAATAATAAAAATATTTTATTGTAACAAAGAAAGATACAAAACCTCGACCTTAACTCCTAAACTAGGTAAAAACCTGTATTTCAGGAGTTAACGATTCCCCTGTATTTATTAATTAATGAATAACTACTGTGCGTCTATCAGAAGAACTATTTAGTATTACCTATCTAAATATTTTACAGTTGCTAAAAATGCTAATAAATAAAATACAAATAAAGCCATAAGCAATCGACAAAAATGGATCAAGTTACCTATCCGCTTTTTGCTCTTTACACTGATGGGACTCTTGAGAAAGTTATAATAACCACAGTTTGAAGGTCTAGTAACCCGTCTTTAATATTAATGATATCAGCCTTATCCTTTTATAAAATAATATATCGTAACACTAGGTTACTATCGCCAATTATTTGTAAAAGATATTTATCGATAACTTAGTAGTGTTGTGTCATTTTTATCGATTCCCAGATTTGAGGTTGACAAAAATAACGTAATCACTTAAACGAATATTGTATAATCAACATATCTATACATAGATACTAATATTATAATCAAGACTTATTCCCATTCTCAGAGAGAAATGACGGACCACCATTCGTTCCTGTTCTGACATACCACTCTTGCTTCTTCCACAGCCATAACTTACTTCTAACTTGGCCTTTTATTTCTTCAAAATTTGGTTAATTCATTTGGTTAATACTTTGCCTTGGATATTCTCGACCGACGTGCCCTTTTACTTCAGTTCTGCATATTTCTTACGTATAATTTTCTCTTTTCGATTCTTGTTACTTCTTCTTTCATACCACATCGCTCTCTACTAATCACGCTGTTCTTAATCTTATCAATTAGTTTAACAGCACACATGCTTTCCATAGCATTTATTATATAAAAGAGGAAAAAGAAACCTGACGGACTCGGTGGCTCAGTGGTTAGTGCTCCTGACTACTGTTCCGAGAGCCGTGGGTTCGATCCCCATTCGATTTGTTTCCTCTGTGTCTGGGTGTATTATATTATATACTTTTTTACCCTTAACTGGTAAACCATCATCTCACCTGATGGTAAGTGATGATGATGCCGAAGATGGAAGCGGCTACTTTATTAGTGCCCGATATTTTAGTCAGTACTTCCACTCCTGATTCTGATCAACTTTCCCCAAGGAACCCATAGTCAAATCCCAAAAAAATTTTTGGACTCTTGATACTAATTTGGCCGCTCGGCTGACCGATTTGTATGAAGAGTCCAAAAATTTTTTTACGATTTGACTATCGGTTCCTTGGGGAAAGTTGATCAGAATCAAAAGTAGAAGCACTGACTAAAATATCGGGCACTAATAAAGTAGCACCTTATATAAAAGAGGAAAAAGAAACCTGACGGACTCGGTGGCTCAGTGGTTAGTGCTCCTGACTACTGTTCCGAGAGCCGTGGGTTCGATCCCCATTCGATTTGTTTGCTCTGTGTCTGGGTGTATTATATTATTATTGTTTTTTACCCTCAACTGGTAAACCCTTGGCATCATTTCACCTGATGGTAAGTGATGATAATGCCGAAGATGCAAGCGGGCTTACCAACATTCCCCAACGCAATGGGGAACTGGCTATCTTATCTTCATGCCGGAACACATCAGTGCTGTTAACATTGATGTTTGGCGGCAAGAGTTAGATAAGATGGTGGTAGCTAGTCAGGCGGGCTCAGAAAATGCCCTACCACCAACCAAACCGAGTCCTACAAGTTGGACCTCGCCGGGAATCGAACCCACGACCTCCTGATATGAAGCGAGCGGATAAGTCGCAAGGCTACGGAGGTGGTGAAGTATATCTAATAATATGTACGTATTTAAACGTATACATACGAGTATATGTATGTATGTATATCAGTCTTATTCCCATAACATAGGGAATGCTTATATGTACCAAATGAGCATGTGTGATTTGTCCCAGATATTTATTTATTTTTAGAGCATTTCCGGACGTGATGCTTCATTTTTTTTCTAGCGATAGTTGCTAAGCTTATTATGAAGCGGTTGTGGTTAATGGATTACAGACATGCCTGTAAGTAGCTTTTATCTACGATTGCCGCCGGCTGCAGGTGGCTCACTCAGCTATGCCTATTGATGTTTTGAGTACCTAACTACGTATTTTTGTGATTGAAGATCGAAAAGGTTTTTTTTTCCTTTCGTTGTTATTTATCTGTACTGTTATTGCCCGCTTTCTCAGTTAGTTAAGTTTTTTAAGAAATGTACGATCTTTAGACGACTGTTTTCGTTAATGTAGATAAGTAATCTATACTTCATTCCAATCAAAAAAAAGCAAAACGTAAACAAACTTACTATGGAACTGACACATGTCAATGTCATCTGCATACTATGTTTGTTTACCTTTTGCTTTTTTTTATTGGGATGAACCATAGATTAATGCGTGTACGACGAGTGACTACTGCACGGATAAATCTGTTAAGGTTTTTGTTGTACAAGGCTAGGCGTTTTGCCATTTTTCATACGCATAACCGCTTTATTAAATTCCTCAAAGGTCGGGGGATCATCTAATTCGGCTAGGAGGGGCAAGTTTTCAAGCGAACTTATGTAGGCAAGATCTGCGGCTTGATTTAATGGGTTCAGCACCTCAGTGAAATGTTCAGCCCATCGAGATAAAACTTCTTTTGGGTCTGTTAGCCGGTCTGAACGCTCCCGCGTGTATATTGGCGAAACAAGGTTGCGTTTTGGGCCGAAGACAGTCCCAAGACACTCAAAGAAGGCACCTATTTGGTGGGTATCAGCAAGATGTTGTAGCTCAAGTGACTTAAGTATCCACCACCGGTTCTTTAGTTCACGGGTTTTTGCCTTTAGGTCCTGTTGAATCCGCCTGCGTTTTTCTACATCATCTGTATTTCTCAAGGAACGTCTGGCAGCTTCAAAGAATTGTCTTATTTCCACATCATTCGCATCAAACCAGTCTTGGTTTTTCTTCAATGGTTCAACGCCTGGCTCAGATAGTCTACCTGCAGAAATTTTCAAGTATGGTGGCCCAAATATTAAGAGCAGGCTGTTTGAGCTGATAACACGAGTATGGGAGACAGAAATTATACCTCAGGACTGGAAGGATGCCTCAATATGCAAGCTGTACAAAGGCAAAGGCGATCGATCCGATTGTGGCTCGTACAGAGGCATATCACTACTTTCTGCAGCCGGAAAAATCCTGTCGCACATAATTAACAGACGCCTTAACTCCCTCGCAGAAAAAATCTTACCAGAGAGCCAGTGTGGATTTCGTCCCAACAGAGGCACGGTTGATGCGATATTTGTAGTAAAACAACTTCAAGAAAAAAGTATTGAGCAGTACCGTGACCTGTTCTTGTGCTTTGTGGACTTAGAGAAGGCCTTTGACCGAGTGCCCAGAGAAGCTCTGTGGATTATTCTCGAGAAATCTGGTTGTCCTGCAAAGTTTGTAAATTTGGTGCGCCAATTTCACGACGGCATGTTTGCTCGTGTGCAGCACGAAAATAACTTTACAGACCAATTTCCAGTCACAAGTGGCGTCAAACAGGGATGTGTCATGGCTCCCACACTCTTTGCATTATATT
Source organism: Coleophora deauratella (assembly GCA_958295455.1). Taxonomy (NCBI): domain Eukaryota; kingdom Metazoa; phylum Arthropoda; class Insecta; order Lepidoptera; family Coleophoridae; genus Coleophora; species Coleophora deauratella. The sequence goes on along the minus strand of OY282416.1, from coordinate 2,520,522 downwards.
TTGCCGCCGTCATGAAAGAAGCTCTTCAAAATTGCAGTGATCTGATAACTCTGAAGGTCAGGTCGGACAGGGGCGTGTATGATCTCTCCCGCTTTAAGGCGAAACGCAAGGTCCGTTTAGTACCTGTTCTGGAGATCCTTTATGCCGATGATGTTTGTCTTATGGCCGATAATATGGAAAGTCTACAGCAGTATCTCGACCAACTTGACCTGGCGTGTCGAAGATTCGGCTTGGTGATTAGTACCTCTAAAACACAAGTACTGAAGCAGCCTGCAAAAGGAGTATCTGGTTGTACTGATCCCCTAATGCTAGCCGGAAATCCACTGGAAGAAGTGACTTCGTTTCGTTACTTGGGAACATTGGTCCGTAGTGATAACCGATTGGAGACTGAAATTTCTACGCGTATTGCTAAAGCTGCTGCTGCTTTCGGTAAACTAAACCAAAGAGTTTGGACTTCTCACGACCTCCAGCTGAAGACAAAGATAGCTGTCTATAGAGCAATAATCCTGCCCATTTTACTCTACGCGTCAGAGTCTTGGTGTCTATACAAAGGAGACATAAAGCGCCTGGATGTTTTTCATATGAAATGCCTACGGGCGATATTACGCATTTCATGGCGGGACAAGATACCAAACTCAGAAGTTCTCCGTAGATCGGACATGTATGGTATGGAATCCATACTTATTAAGGGTCAGCTCAGATGGTGTGGACACTTAGTGCGAATGGATGGCACCAGACTTCCTAAAATCCTTTTTTACTCAGAACTCGAGTGCGGTAAACGCAAGGCTGGTGGACAGTACCTACGCTACAAGGACGTCCTAAAGCGCCACCTATCGGCATGCGGCATGTCTGTAACTGATTGGGAAGAGCAAGCAACACAAAGGCCGAAGTGGCGAAAGAAAATCAAAACCGGAATTAAAATGTTTGAAAGTAAGCGCCTACAAGACCTTGACGCTAAGCGCCAATTACGAAAAACCCGGCCAAAGCAAACGTACCAATACACATACAATGACAGCGGGCAATTGCACTGCGGGCCCTGTAATAAAATATTTAAGACCAAGTTTGGTTTTGCCAGCCACCTTCGTGCGCACGCCAGGAGGTAGAGCCGTGGTGTCGCCGTCGACGGATACGTCGTGGAGGACATCATCTGTACAAGGCTAAACAAGTATCTGTTAATGAGTGAAAAATTGTTATGTACCTATGTATAATAATAAAAAGGCACGGTGAGGCGTTGGTTTCGGCTGCTATCACAAGATCGTTAAGCCATGTCGAAGCCTTATAGGCGGGTTGGAAACCTCTGACACTGTTGTTGACCACTAGCTTATAAACTCCACCAGTTCGGACTTGGACCACAAAACCCTGACAGCTAGGGTATAGGTCCAAGACACAGGGTCCAAGCACAAAATAAATAGACACAGAAGGTCCGCTCAATACAAACCACTAAAATCGTAAGCATATACATGCTTATACAAATATACGGTCGTTCGAGTCAAGGTCACGATCGCACAGTATCGTGACCTTGCTTACAACGACCGTATACGTCTATGCTTAGGATTTTAGTGAGCGTATTGAGCGGACCTTCTGTATCTATTTTGTGCTTGGACCCTGTGTCTCGGACCTATGCCCTAGCTGTCAGCGTGGCATGGGTTGTTAACGTAAAGTGCAAATATTGAGGAAACCTTTTAAATACAATACAAACCAACTTGCATTAAAAAATCATTACTTTTCGCCTACGTGAAGTTATGTTATTTGTCATTATATTGATTTAATCGCTCGGTGCAATAACTATCATGCATAATGTACGCAACTATTGCTATGTTTAGCGATTAATTAAAATTTATTGACACAATGATAGTATTCTCTAGTACGATAATTTTTTTCATGTTATGTCCTGTGTATTATTACTTTTTATCTTATGTTCTGTATGTTACCTTTACGTTAGCAACCCATATCATCCCCACTGCAGGGGTGCGGGTCTATCGATTCCCATACCATGGAAAAGGCCATACTCCACACACGGGGGGGCGAGTCCGGATTGTTGGAGGTTGTGGGGCTATAATATAAGAGTAGAACGGTTCTAAAGTACTTCGAATGAATAAAAACACAGTCAGATCAAACTAACTTGCTGTAACACCAATGTTTGCCAATACCATTGGTTTGATTTCTACCAATTGGGTAGAAATCAAACCAATTTTTGACCGCCTCCGTAGCCCAGTGGTTTATACGCTCGCTTCACATCAGGAGGTCGCGGGTCGATTCCCGGCGGGGTCTAACTTTGTAGGACTCGGTTTGGTTTTTTCTGAGCCCGCCTGGCCAGCTACCACCATATTATCTAAATCTTGCCGCCAAATATCAATGTTAACAGCATTGATGTGTTCCGGCATGAAGGATAAGATAGCCAGTTCCCCACTGCGTTGGGGAATCTTGGTGGCCCGCTTCCATCTTCAGCATCATCATCACTTACCATCAGGTGAGATGATGCCAAGGGTTTAACAATTGAGGGTAAAAAAAAAACTATTCTCGGTGCAAACTGGAGAACTAACTTCAACCACATAATTGTTTTAAACTTTAATAGATTTTTAAACAATTAATTGACTTCATAATTGCTGAACTTTATAAGATTTTAAAGATATATTATTTTAATTCACAATTTGCAGAACCTTAGTTATCTCACCCAATGGTAAGTGAAGTGATAATGATGCCGAAAGATAGAAGCGGGCTTATAAAGATTCCCCAACGTAATGGGAAACTGTCTTCCTAATAATAATAAGGACGGGCTGGTTTCCGCAACCAGGCGACAGGTGCGCCCATTTTGCGTGATTAGGCTGTCCTCTGCCAGTCCAGCTCCTCCAGGAAGCCCAGTAGTCCCGCAGGTTGCCGACGATTTCCGGGAGTATCCTTGGGTCATTGAGGTGTTTGATCCTGTATGATGCTACCTCCTTGCATTCCAAAAGAATGTGAGCAAATGTCTCTTCGGTCTCCATGCAGGCTCGACATAGGGGACTGTCGGTGATACCTAAAGTGAAGAGGTGTTTGTTAAAGTAACCGTGGCCAGTGACTGCTGTTACCTTCCGGAGCTGGAGTCTCCCCGAGCTCAGGAGTTTTCTAAACAGGCTAGGGTAAGCCTAATCTCCATACCGAAATACATGAATACTATTAACATTGATGTTTGACGGCAAGACTTAGTTCATATTATGGTGGTACCTAGCCAGGTGGGCTCGGAAAATGCCCTGCTTCAGTTTTGACACCGCCGGCAATTGAACCTGTAACCTCGTGAGCGAAGCTAAACGACTAGCAACTAAACTACTCGGAGAACTCAATTAAAGTTACAAATTAAATACTTATAAATGATACCAACATAAACGTTATAACGTAGTAACTACCACGTAGAATCAAACAAAGATCTTTTATAGGAAATTCTGTATTTATTCATTTGAGTAATATAAGACTTACTTCTTCTGTCTAAGGAATTAATAAAACAAAACAAAACATATTTAAAACTTTACAAAAACGGGGGCTGAACACAGACTTGTCTTAGGTACTGTCCACAACATCCCACCGCTGGGGCAAATGGGGGGAGGGTTGGGACCCCACATACGCAAGTTGGGGCACCACATCCGCAAGAAGATACACCGCATCCGCAAGAAGATACACCACATCCACAAGAGGCAGCGGATACAGGCGTGACACACGATAAATCGATGACAGGGTAGCTGCATCCGCAAGCCGTCACGGGGTCTACAAATCCACCAGCAAGAAATTTCCCGTAACAACCGCACGTTGGGACTGTCACCTCACATCCACAGGGGTTGCATCCACAACCGCATCCAGAATCGATGAAACCTCCGAGGTTCTTGTTGAAACAACCACAAGGTGACACTTCAATTACGGTGTCACATCCGCAGTTAGAAACGCCACATCCGCAGTTGGAAACGCCACATCCGCAGTTGGATACGCCACATCCGTAGTTAGATACGCCACATCCGCAGTTAGATACGCCACATCCGCAGTTAGATACGCCACATCCGCAGTTAGATATGCCACATCCGCAGTTGGATATACCACATCCGCAGTTGGATACACCACATCCGCAGTTAGATACGCCACATCCGCAACCAGATACAGACACTGGTACGTTGGCGCACACTGGAACGGTGGTAGCGACGGGTATCTCGGCTATTATGGGTACATTTGCGACTAAGTTTGAGGCGCATCCACGGCCGCATCCACACCCTCCTAGGGATGGGACTATAACTGCTGCGTTGGCCTGCAAATAAATAAAAAAATACTAAAATAAAGGATCTAGTCGTTTTCTGTAGTGGCGCATTTCTTTTTATCCACAATTGGTAAGCCCTTGGCACTCTCTCACCAGGTGGTAAGTGGTAATGATGCCGAAGATGGAAGAAGTCTTACCAAGACTCCCCAACGCAATGGGGAACTGACTATCTTATCTTCGTGCCGGACCACATCAGTGCATTCATGTTTAGTGGCAAGACTTAGATAAGATGGTGGTAGCTAGCCAGGCGGGCTGAAAATGCCCTACAACCATCCAAACAAAGTCCTATAAAATTGGACTGCCGGGAATCGAAGCCGCGCCCTGCTAATGTGAAGCAACCAGACTAGCAACTAGACCACGGAGGCGGTTAATGTATTTAATATGATTTAATTTAATATACTGTGGTACAGTCATAGAAATCTTAAATAAGGTACGCTACGCTCAAGCCATAATAAATAAGCTATAAGTAAGTATATCGATACTTCTGGGTTCAAAGAGCGTATACGCCTAAGTTCTACTTAGCGTTTACGCCCGTTGAGCCCAGAATATATTAAAAACTATACTTACAAAAGCCAAACAAAACGCGAAGACGGCAACACGCGAGTACATGATTGAAACCTGTATCTTGACCTACTTACTTACTTTAAAAATGATTTGCTTTTATATGTTAATTAAAGGGACGATAAAGCGTTGTTGTAAACAGTAATTCCTAGTTACAGTAGGTATATCTTACCTAAGTTGTTTGTAAATCCAATAGATATATTTGCAGGCACTTACACAATATCTTAACTAACAATAAAACAAAACTAACTAACTGAACTTTCACAATGATGCATATCAAAACTTGCCCTTCGTTCTTATAAGATATAAACAGTAACAACACGTGACTTTGTAATGTACGTTATTACACAACTAAAGTTAGGAAAATCTTTCCATACAACGTTGGTCGATCAGCTTATCGATTCGATTTGTATGAAAAGATAAAATCATTTTTGCGAAATAATAATAATATCAATAATAATAATATCTGGGACAAATCACACACGGTCATCTGGCCCCAAACTAGGATTCCCTGTATCTTGGGAACCAGAGACTGATATACATACACATATACTTTTTTTAAATACATACATATATAGATATAATACACCCAGACTCAAAACAAACAATTCTGCTCATCACAGAAAAGTTTGCCCTGTGTGGGGATCGAACCCACGACTCTCGGATCAGAGGTCAGGATCGCTAACCACTTAGACACCGAGTCAGTCAAAAATGACTGTAATGTACTTACTGTTTGTTTCTAGGCTAAAGTTCCAACTACATTTTCAAACGTTTTAAGCCCTCTTATTCTTCCATTCGAGAAGAAGAATACATCGAGACAGTATTTCACTGCAGCCCATCGCCTGCAACTTTATAAGGCGCAGGTTCGGCCTCATATGGAATACTGTTCTCATCTCTGGGCAGGTTCACCCCAGTACCAGCTTCTCCCTCTGGACCGCATTCAACGGAGAGCAACTCGAATCGTCGGCTGCCAGGATTCCAGGATATTTCAGATCGTCTTGACTCCTTGGCGCTGCGTAGAGATGTAGACTCGCTCTGCATTCTCTATCGCATGTACTATGGGGAGTGCTCCGAGGAATTGTTCGGATTGATCCCTGCCGCCTCTTTTCGCCATCGCTCTACGAGACAACATTTTCATCCCCATCACTTATGTAGATGGTTGGCAGTTCACAACTGTGAGTTTCACTAGAAACTTTCTGCCTCGCACAACCAAACTGTGGAATGAATTGTCGCCTGCGGTATTTCCGGACCGATACGATATTCAAACCTTTAAGAAAAGAGCGTACCTACTCCCATATCAAAGGCCGGCAACGCACTTGTGACTCCTCTGGTGTTGCGGGTGTCTATAGGCGGCGGTAATCGCTTACCATCAGATGATCCGCCTGCTCGTTTGCCGCCTATCACATAAAAAAAACCGACCAAGTGCGAGTCGGACTCGCGCACCGAGGGTTCCGTATAAATTCATGTTCACACATGTCTTGAAATCTGAATCAAATTCTCAGGCCTGCAATCTCTTGAAGCTGTGAAAAAATCAAACTTCTATGCCAACGCAATCAAGAGATACGGCCGTTTATGCCGCATATTTGGACACTCGCATGGGAATCAAAACCTATAGGGTACTTCCCTTATGTCTAAGATCATGAAACAAGCAATGTCTTATAGCAAGTAAAGGGAAAAGACCAAAAACCAATTTTTTTTTGTTAAATCACAATTATTTGTGAAAAGTAAAGAATAAGCCCTCTAAGCCCTGGGAGATATTTTATATAAAAGCACCTGTACACAGAGTGTTGGTACCTATATGTTGATAAATAAATAAATGTATTTTTCTTCCAATAAATGGATATCTATCTACCTCACCAATATTACAAATGCGAGAGTGTATATTTATGTTTATTCGTTCTACTTTCACGTCATTAACCGACTTCAAAAAAGGAGGAGGTTCTCAATTTGTCGGAATCTTTTTTTATGTATGTTCACCGATTACTCGAAAACGCATGAACCGATTTGGAAAATTCTTCTTTTGTTTAAAAGGGTATACTTCACAGGTGGTCCCATATAAATTTTATCGAAATCGATTCAGCGGTTTTTGAGAAAATTAACAAAAACATAACAAAATTGGAGTTGTTGCGATTGAAGTCGGTTGTTTTTAACGTATTCAGCGTAGTCAATTATTTTAATAGGTAGATATAATGTAGATCAACTATTGGATAATGAGAACTCAAGTCAAGGCAAACTTTTATCCCGGAAAAATACATGGTTCCTGTAGGATAGCTGTTAGTGACATGATTTTTTGCACAAGTGATATACTTAGTACTTTTTATCCCGGAACAATAAATGTTTCTCGAGGGATCGGAAAAAACGTTCTGACCCTGTTTTATACTGAGACTAGTCATTAAATAGGTATGTTACTGTGATTCGGCACACAGCTAAAGCAGCCTGGGAAAAAACAGCATAAAAGAATTTAAAAAACCGGACAAGAGTGTCTGACTTGCGCACCGAGTTCCGTACAAACAAACAATATTGAGAATTTTTCTATAAGACCATAGACTTCTTGTAGGATTTCCTGTTACCTGTATGTCAAGAACCATTTAATTTTTTCATAATTTTTGCGCAGTAGTTTCGGAGATAAGGGGGGAATAGTTAATTTTCATCTATTATCTTAAATATTTTTTAAGATAAACTACTAGATTTTCATTTTAAAATTACGAAAATATTTTTAAAATTCTTACAAGCCCCAACCTGTGTTTCGGTCACAGAAATCTAATTGTGTACTAAGTTTCAGCTTAATCGGTCCAGTAGATTCGGAATAAACTGGCTGTGACAGACGGACAGACACACGAGTTATCCTATAAGGTTCAGTTTTTCCTTACGAGGTATGGAACCCTAAAAACGTGCTCAAGGATAGTCATAAAAGGATTTATGCGAGCGGAGCTGAGGGCAAAAGCTAGTTGTTTTATCAGATAAAAATAAAATAAGAAACTGTATACAGACTAGTGTTTTTAATATATATTTCTAAAATTTGTATAACAATATGTATTATGATAGTAGAAATAAAATACAGCGTAACAATTTGTACACTAAGTAAGTACTTAGTAGATATATATTTTGTTAACTTTCTTGACAATTCAATAGTAATTCTTAAGCCAAGCAGTTAATGCCTTTAAGCTATTGTAACTATACAGAAGCCAACAAAATTATTGTAGGCTCTCTGGACACTCTACCACACCGGACACTCCAACCAGATGTCACATAATAATTACCTACCTATCAAATTTTTGTTACAATTTTAAATGCAAAAATAGGGCTATGTTAATATTTATAAACTTAGGCTTAATTTGTGTGTAATATTTTTATTAATTCACCGCATTTATCTGAAAGGAACTTCGAAATTCAGCACAGTGCTATCAGACCGGGGACTGAATTATTAGGAGCCTAAACGCTTTGAGTTAAAGACTAATTTTCAGTGATGAAAAAAAAATTATTTCCCTTCCACAGACAGCATTTGGAAACAGACTATAAAATACACTGTACATAGAGTCGGTGGCTTTCCGCTGGCCAGCACTACATTCAATTATTTGCCTAAATGCGTTGAGTTAAAGACCAATTTTCTACAGTGAAAAAAGAAAAAAGTAACAACAACCAAATTCAGTCCCTTCCACAGACCGCATTCGAAAACAGACTATAAACTACACTGTAAATAGAGTCCATATTGCACTGATCATTATTCCTTGACTGGTGGTGGCTTCCCGCTGGCAAGCACCGATTTCATTGTCTTCATCATCGAGGGTATCAGCCCCATGTGCTTGTCAACACATTTCACTGCACACTTCTCGAAGTCTATCGTGCATTTGTCTACCTGAGAAAACAAAAATTTTAAAGTAAGGAATGTACAAAATAATGTAACACCATGTAGAACGGTGACAAAATTAGGGGGAATGATGGTAAGTACATTTACGCATGTACAATTGTACAGTCTCGTGCAACTAAAAGTATACAGCCAAGTAGTGCAAGTAGTACTAGATGGCACGGCTACCCTGCATAATTTTTGGTGCATGGGACTGTACAAACAACATACTTTTATGTAGTTGTAATAGGCATTTACTACGGGACAGTTTATTGGAGTGTCAATAAGTGTCATTAGTACCATTAATTTCAATAAATCAATACTTTCTGTTAAATATATTAAATACAGGAGCGAGGAATAAAACGACGGCGGCCATTTACACACTGATGTAATAAGTCGGTAGGTGAACATCATAAATGTATACATACCCACACAACATATATAACACATTCTCCCCCCTTTAAAAATAGGTGACAAGAGAAAAAACAAAAATACAATTTTAAAAAACAAGAAAAAAAAAGTAAATAACAGTAACAACCTTCACCTTAGTTTTTCATATAATTGAAAATATTTATTACTTAACCAATAATAAAAACTATAAGTATAAAATAAGTTTTATACCTTATACACTAAAAAAAATTCCTATAATTTACTTTTGGAATATTTCGACGAGATCTTTCTGGCGCTGGTAATTGTTCGTTTATTATCGGAGGAACAACGTTTGTTTCTGGGCCAGTTGACGACGGACTGTCCTCTTGTCCAACTTCTCTGGACAACGAAGGAGTTCCTTCTGTTTGATCAGGAACAATCACAGAGGATCTGGCGGGTTCTGACACATAAGGACTATGATCAGAAGAAGCCGCCCCTTCATCTATGGCTGGAGGTTGTTCAGTTGTAATTTCGGCTTCATTTGAAGAAATAACCATCGGAGACGGAAAGAAATCGTCAGAATAATCATATGAACTACTTTTGTTCGATGCATACGGCTCCTTGTTAACATCCGATTTACATCGGTAAAGTTGATTCACGTGTCGTACAATTTTTTCATTCGAATTGTTTTCAAACAGTAATATTTCGTACATTACTTGTCCGATCCTTCTAACTATCTGACCTTTCGACCACAGAAACTTCCCATTGTTTACAAATCGTTTGAACCATATTATCTCACCAGATTTAAAACTTCTTGTTTTACCGCCATAATATTTAGCCTGTAAGGACTGATTTTTCGACACATGTTCAGAGAGTGGAGATAGCGGAGGCGATTCTGAGTGGACCACGAAATCTAATCTAGAACGAAGTTTCCGACCGAAAACTAACTCTGCCGGTGACAAATCGGTGGTACTGTTTTTGGAATTACGATAGTCGAAAAGAAACTTATTTAAACGATTTTGCATATCCAAATCGGAACACTTATTTAACAAAATGCATTTAAGCCCTCTCTTAACTATCTTCACAAAACTCTCGGCTTGTCCGTTGCTCATAGGATGATAAACCGGAGAAAAATAGTGTGCTATATTATTCAGCAGACAAAAATCCTTGAACTCATTTGAGGCAAAAGCTGTTCCATTGTCACTGACAATAATTTTAGGAATACCAAACCTGGACATAAAATCGCATAACTTAACTATGACAGCTTTTGAAGTCGTATTTGAATTCATGCAATAGCATTCCACCCACTTTGAATAGGCATCTACAATCACAAGATATGACTTATTATTTATTGGTCCGAAAAAATCTATATGAATTCTTTGGAATGCGTATGGCGGGTGTGGCCACGAAGCTAACGCGGCGCGCGGCGGGGTAGGTTTCAACTGAATACACACACTACATGAGTTAAAGGCTTTTTCTATAGCTGCGTCGATACGGGGGAACCAAAATCGCTCCCGTGCTTGTGACTTCATCTTTACTATGCCAAAATGTGAACTATGTAGTTCACTTATAACCTTGTCGCGTAACTTTTCGGGTATTATGACCTTATGACCTCGCAATAAAATTCCTTTTTCTAATGCTATTTCTGACCGACATAAAAAATATGGCTTTAAGCTGACATCCGACATTTTTCGTGGCCATCCATTATTAGTAAAGTAACTAACGCGCTTCAAAACCGGATCAATGGCTGTCTCGTACTGCAGGTGTTTAGTCGTCAGCGGCAGGCTCCCCTCCACTGCGAAGTTCACGTACGCGGCCTCCTCCCGCGCCTCTTCCGTCTCGTTATCACTGCACTTCGGAAACGGTACCGCCCGCGACAGAAAATCTGAACAGTTGGACGCGCTAGCTATATATTCTATACAATAGTTATACGCGCTTAAAAAAATTGCATAACGCTGTAGACGATTTGCTGAGATCTCAGGAATGCCGCGATGACTACCGAAAATTATTGTTAAAGGTTTGTGGTCTGTGCGAAGTACAAACGGCTGTGATCGACCGTATAGATATTGGTGGTATTTTTTAACACCAAATATAATTGCAGTTGCTTCTTTTTGAATTTGTGAATATTTTATTTCCGACTTCGATAATGATCGCGAGGCATAAGAGACGGGTCGCTCAACTCCATCTTCCCCTACTTGCGATAAAATCGCTCCTAGACCGACCGGCGAAGCATCTACGGTTAAAATAATTTTCGCATTGCTATCAAAATGAGCGAGCACATCGTCGGAAGCCAATATTGTTTTAATGCTATTAAATGCATTATCCTGCTCTTTACCCCACTGCCATTTAACTCCTTTTTGCAACAGTACATGAAGTGGACTTAACAACGAAGAAGCATTAGGAACAAAACTTCTGTAATAGTTTAGCATCCCCAAAAACGATTGTAACTCATTAACATTTTTTGGTACTACAGCCTCTAAAATTGCCATAACTTTTTCTGGATTCTTCCTAATACCATTTTTATCTATAACGTGACCCAGATAGGTCACCTCATTTTGGAAGAATGCACATTTTTCCTTTTGAAGTGTCAACCCTGCATCTTGCAACCGACGTAAAACTTCATGTAAGCGACTTAAATGTTGTTCCTTTGTATTTCCTGTAATCAGGATATCATCAAGGAAAAGGGTAACCCCTTCTATATTGCCAATCACCGACTCAATTGCCCTTTGAAAAATGGCGGGTGCACTAGACAACCCAAAAATTAGTCTAGTATAATTGAAAAGCCCTCGATGAGTATTAATGCAAGTCAAGTTTTGTGATTCTTCGTCAATTAAAAATTGGTTATAGGCCATAGATAAATCGAGTTTTGAAAACTGTTTACCACCGTGCAGTTTCGTAAACAACTCCTGTACAGTCGGCAGCGGGTATTTATCGACAACTAGTTGCTTATTTATCGAAACCGAATAATCTGCACATATACGTAAACTGCCATCGCGCTTGAGTACAGGGACGATTGGTGAGGCATAATCGGAGTGGGTCACTGGTTTTAATATCCCTAATGATACTAATTGCTGTAATTCAGAATCAACTTTATCCTTTAATGCGAACGGAACTGTACGATATTTGAAAAATATAGGAGTTGCTTCCGGTTTAAGGTGTAATTTGATTTTGTACTTATTAAAACTACCCAACTTGCCAGAAAAAACCTCCGGATATTTTTTAATAAAATCGTTCAGTAATTCAACGTTCGAGTTACAGTAGTACATTTGAGTTAAATGTAATTCAAATCTATGAATAAAGTCACGGCCTAGTAGGGGTGGACCGCCATTACGTACCACATAAACTTGCAAGGTAGAAATCTTATTACAATATTCAACTGTCAAGTTAATTAACCCTTTTGTTTCAATCCGACCACCCGTATGGTTTATTAAATTTTTATCAGCTTGTGACAATGGAACGTTTGAAAACCGATTTAAATAAGTTTCTTCCGAAATTACCGTTACCGCGGAACCACTGTCGATTTCGCATAACATCTCTTGGCCCTGCATAATTACGGTTTCGGTCATCGGCTTGCCATCAATGCAACGAATGCTATAAAAACACTCACCATCGTCGCCTTCGCTGTCTCCACTACTCTCTTGACCTACAAAATGCATTTTTTTCTTCTGGCACACCCTACGAAGGTGACCTTTCTCACCACAGCGCTTACACTTATATTTTGCGAATCTACACTTTGTGGATTCGTGATTAAAACGACCACACACTAGACACTTAACACCAGATTGACGAGAACTGACATCCTTCTTGATCTTCAAAACGCCGCAGTCTTGACCGGAGAATCCCGGTGCAGCCGCAGGCGCAGACGCCGCGGCGCCGGCGCGCGCGCAGCGCACGCTCTCCGCCATGTCAACCGCCGTAGCAAGTGTCAAGCCAGCGATATCTTGTGCAAACAATTTATCGCGCTCGTGGCCTGGTAGCATACCCATCACGAACTTGTCCAACAAAGCGTCTTCCAAGCTTTTGAAGGCACAATTAGCGGCGAGACCTCTCAACCGCGCTGCCACTGTTAAATATATTAAATACAGGAGCGAGGAATAAAACGACGGCGGCCATTTACACACTGATGTAATAAGTCGGTAGGTGAACATCATAAATGTATACATACCCACACAACATATATAACACTTTCATATTTTTATTAAGAAAGATAGTCAAATATGAAGGGATAACTTACAGTTTCTTGACTAGGGTTGGCTCCCAGCCTATCCCGTGCTGAATCGTTGCAATCCATCACACACCTCTGCAGTCTGTTTTGAAAATGGTTTATTTCACCCTGCAAAAGTTAAAAAAAAATATTAAAGAAACTGTACCAGAAAACCATAGACAATCACAGAGTAGATAGCGTAAACAGAGTTTCTTTACCATCCTAACGAATGCCACCCGGTTTACCCAAGCCTGCACACTGCAAACTGCACATACTTTTACACATGGCATTGCTCATTCGCCTCCCCACTCGCCTCGCGTTGACGCGAGACACTCGCGCGCGCTGTTCCAAACTCCCCAAGTGTTCACACATTGCCGACCTGTTCACTTTCGAGTTGGCATGCCACAATGACGGACGTCGAATTTGGGGAGCATCTGCATTGTGTTTCCTATGTTTTTCTATTTATTTTAATAATTAATTAATAAATTATGGTTTCAGGCTCCACATAACTAGTAAACCATGAAATAACTCAATGAATTCCAGCAATTCTCGGTGATTTACGTCCATTTCAGAGCATCATACCTGGTCGAGAGCTAGTCTTCGACTGAAGCTAGAGGCAATGTGTGAACACTCGCCGCGCCTCGCCATTCGCGCCTTTGATCTTTTGCTAGAATACCGATACCGGCGCAATCGCCACGAGTGAGACGAGGCGAGTGGCGAGGCGAGTTGGCAACGCCGCCTCGCCTCGCCATTCGCCTCGCCAATCGCGCGAATGTGTGAATGTACCATGACAGGTTTACCAAAGATTATGCAAATAAATAAATTGATTTGATTCGATGGCGCTGGAGAAATACAAATCTATCACCACACTCCACATGACATTATATGGAGTTAGGGTTAGGCTGAAAACCAGCACTGACAGTTCAGTTGCATTGGCTGCCAGCTTTATCTATCTATCTATCAGCCGAAAGACGTCCACTGCTGGACAAAGGCCTCCCCCAAGGATTTCCACACCGACCGGTCCTGTGCGGCTCGCATCCAGCGGCTTCCTGCAACCTTTACCAGGTCGTCGGTCCACCGAGTCGGGGGCCTGCCCACACTGCGCCTTCCGGTGCGCGGTCGCCATTCGAGAACTTTACTGCCCCAACGGCCATCTGTTCTACGAGCTATGTGCCCTGCCCACTGCCACTTAAGTCTAGCGATTCTGAGATCTATGTCAGTAACTTTAGTTCTCCTACGTATCTCCTCATTTCTGATTCGATCACGTAGGGAAACACCAAGCATAGCACGCTCCATCGCCCTTTGGGTGACTTTAATATAGCCTTTTGTATAGCCTTCTTATAAGGCCCATAGTAAGCGACCATGTCTCGGATCCATATGTCATCACTGGCAACACACACTGCCAGCTTTACCTGAGCCAAATCCTTTTGCCAAAAGAAATCTGTCTTGTTTTCTTGTTTTCTTATTTTTTTGTTTTGTTTTTTAATTGTCCATTTTTTAATTACTTTTTGTGAATTGTTAGTATATGCGTTTTATATGTTGGCAATAATTAATTTTTTTCTTATTAGTATTAATTTTAACTTTAAACTGTTTCAATACAAACCTGCACATAATTGTTGGCCTGATTCAGTGGTGCTGTGCAGTTGTCGATGCACCCGTGAACACGCTCCAGGGACGTGTCCTTTTCGTCACAACACTTGGCTGCACATCTGTGCATGTCCCCCTGAAAATAATTATTAATAAATTAAATATTAAAATAATATTTTAAATTAAATATTAAATTAATATTTAATTATACATTTAATGTTTTTTTCCTTAATGTTCCATAGTCATGATCCTTTATGGGTTCTTTTATTGGTGCGCTCTAATATCTGCCGAGCTCAAACTGGTGTTATTACCCGAAAAGATATCTAATTACCTACATAATCAATTTACAAAAAAAATGTAGTTGGTAAAAGCCAGTTTTAGCTCTAGAAACTTGGAATCAATAGTGTAAGGCCCATATGAACCTTCAATTAAATTTATATGCTTTTGATCTTATTTGAAAATCTGTTGGAGCACAAAACTATAAAATGCAACACCAGGTTTTTTTGGGAGATTATGAGAAAGCGCCTGGACCATGTTATCAGCGCATTGCATAAGATTTAGTTAGATATATGATAGCAAAAGATAACCTTAAAACTTACTTGCATTTTCCTCAAATAACTTCTGTCCAACTCATTCACCAGGTTGGTCATCTCCTGTTCGATACGATATTTTTGTGCTTCAACCATTTTGATAGTTTTTTTAATAAAATTCTAAAGAAAATTGAATAAAAACTAATAAAATGTAAGAACACGGCAAAGTATTCTCATGCGACTTTTGCGAGCTGGTCGTTTCAGTTGTATAATTTTTGGTAATAGCGATAGAGTAGAACGAAATAGTCTCTATCCTCACGCATCTCAGGTCTCTATGGAAAATTCGTGCAAAATTATTGCGGCTTGTCTCTTTTGCTTATTACAAACTTTGTTACTTTTGTCGCACAAAACCGCATTTATTTGACAGCACGTTTTGTTAATTTATTTGCAAAAAAAAGTATAAAATATAATATATTGAAATAACGTAATCGCATTACCATACCATTACCATAGATTTTACAAGCCTTAGCGAAAATATTTAAAAAGTATATTCAATTATTAGCAAATCAATCCAGCAATACATTTTTGACATTTTAAAAGGTAAATAAAACGCATTTTTGACAAGTACATTACATGCATTTATAATCTGTGGTAAAAATACATGGCATGCCAGCTGGCATTTTGAGGTTATTGCGAAATATTTATCGATTCTCATTATTTCGCTAATATTAAAACTCAATAAAAATGAAGATTTATTCAAACGAAAATAATACTTCCACTTTAAAATTATTGATAGCTGCACAATTGGCCGGTAAAAAGGTCGAATTGAAGAATGCTTCATATACAGGTATTTTGTTGTTTTTCTGCGTATTTTATCATATTTGCTGTATAAAAAGTTAATATTTATACATTCTATCATGATCTTAATCTTATAGTCTAGAGATTTGGTACATATTTTTTATGGTTTATTGAATTATATGTGCATTTACTTGAGGTTAGATTGTCCTGGTAGATTGCATCAGAAATGCTGTGTATGCATATTTATAATTAATTTAGAGCATGAAAATGAAAGTTCTAATAATTTCTTTGTTATTTTTTCTTTTTTGTGTTATTCCTGTGCCTAATTAATGTTTACATTTTCTGATAAGAGTGTGTATGATCTTTAGAAATTAGGAAGGAATTTTAATTAAATCTTTATTCATTATTAATTTATAAATTCATGCAGTATTTTGGAAGTGAAATATTTTTCAAAACCAACTAAAAACATACTAAAAAAAGTGGCAAAACATTTTGACACTACGCTGACACTAATTAACTGTAAATCGGCATGTAGCCAAAGTAACGGTGCGAAACAACATAATAGAACAGTTTAAGAGGGATATTAGGATCTAGGGGCCAAAGCTACGCAAAAAAACTTCTACTGACATATGGATGTAGTGGTTATCTAAATATTTGCATGCAATACAATGCTGGAATATACGAGCACTGTTATAATAAATAAGCATAATATCTGCAAATAACGTATCTTTTTTGCAAATAGAAAATATTCTATTCTATAGTATTCACAAAATTTTAAACAAGTCTGCTGTATTAGCATGCAACTAACCAAGGTGATGGTTGTACGGTAAAACTGAGAGTCGCGTCTGGCATTGCAGACGGACTGTTTGCAGGCCCACGCTGCCTGCCGCTGCTGGAGGTGGACGAGCAGCTGACGTTCTTCTCGAGCAACGCGGCCGCACAGTATCTTTTCCCCGTGCTGGACTTGTCCGAGAATGGACAGTGGTAAGTCACCTTTGAGTTGGTTAAACTTGGATTTAGAACAGTGTGGTTTTTGACAATTAAAAATTAAGTATCTAAATTATGGAAAACTACTGCAAATTATTGATTCATGAATTCTTATGTACTATAAGATTCTTGATGGAAACTCTTGTGTTTTTTAACTATTATCATTTATTCCCTATTAAACTTATTAAAATATTTACATAGATGTTTACATCATGACGAACCCTTCGAGAATCTTCGGTTCCAAACCATCAACACCCGACAGCGAACAATTTAAATCCTTATTATTTTTAATATAAACGTTCCAACGCTGAAAAGATCACAATGCGCGGCTGTAGAGATTCCATCACTACAGTACCATCTGTAAAATACCGAATTTAGGCGTGATAAATATTATATCATTTGGGTATCTACCGAAGTTCGGATTAGTAGCTAAAATTCGGCAATGCCAAATGTAAATCAAAACATCCGCCCATCCTTACTAGTGACTATTATTAACCTATTTTCTATACCTACCTTTCCCCAGTTAACGGGTCCTATACCAATTTTGTTACACTCTGTATACTTACCATTTGTCTATTTTCCCGAGTAACAAACCGCCCTGCACATGAAAACAAAAGTTTTAAATTTGACGGTAACGTTTGCAGCCAACAAATGCAAGAGTGGGAAGCCACACGATTACAGCCGGCAGTGTCAGCAGTAGTGACAAGCAAGACTGTGGCGTCGGATCTGAAGCAGCTGCTGACCGCTCTGTTGCATACAATTGATGAGTTGCTGCAGAAACACAAGTATATTTTGGGGGTGAGTTTTAAATATGTCTTTTTTTATACACAATGGTGAAGAAAACGCAAAGCTATTTGCAGATGGCGCTACGGACGCTTGACTCATAACAACTTTCAATTAGTTCCGGATTTTTATTATCGAGGTGTTATAAATTAGTTTATTTTTCTGTAAAATTGTTAAATGGAAAATGTATGTGACTTGGACTGTTCCTCAATTAAAGGCGAAGTTGAAAAGTACATAATTGAAAACGTAAATTTTCCCACGCCTTTTTCATCCGAGAATCTTTAGGAAATTAATGATTTCCATTATTATTGCAATCAATCCCCAATGAAATAGTTCGTGAATAGTCCTTGAAGTTATGGGTAGCTAAGTCGTTGAAATCACAAACACAAGTTGTTCTTTTGATGTCCAGTTTATTACTGACTGATCGCCGTAATTATGCTGATGTCGTTTTACTTTACAAAATTATTAATAATATGGTCGATGCCCCCGCACTACTGCACAACATTTCTTTTAAAGTACCTCGTGGACGTGAAAGAACCTGTCGTAAAAAACAATTATTTATGATCAAAAGAAGTAATACTTGTTTTGCAGATAATTCCTTTATTAAACGTGCTTGTCGTTTTTATAATGACACAGCTAATGAAGTTGATTTATTCTCTGTTTCCCTAAATTGCTTCAAAAAGAAGCTTTTGTTAACCTAAACAAAAGATATATTTGCTTATTTTGTGATGTGACTTGCTTCGGTTTAAGGTTTTCATAACAATTCTAATAAAAAAAAAAAAAAAAAAAAAAAAAAAAAAAAAAAAAATACTTTTTCAAACTCAACTTTCAAAATTTTATTCAACATTTAGAGATTAAATTCACATTTTTTAAAGGATTTTTTTTTTTTTTTTTTTTTTTTTTTTTTTTTTTTTTTTTTTTTTTTTTCCGAAGCAGGACGCAAATTTCTTTTTATAACTTAAATATAACAATTTGTTTTGCTGTTTTATCACTGTATAAATACAATATGTTCCTATTGTATAAGAAAAATTATGGAACTATAGGTCTATAAGTACTGAATAGTTTTAGCAACATATGTAAAAGACTGTTTGTTTCCTAAATAAAATAAATAAATAAATAAATTATTAACCAACCAAAATCAGCGAGTACATAAAATGCTTACACATAGTCGAATTCCGAAACAAACAATGCATTACGAAATACAGTATGATGTCTCACCTCCCCCGAAAAAGAAAGGGGTAGGTACACTACACACCCCATCACAAAGAAAAAAAATACACATTACAGTACAAAATCTTAATTCTTAGATTACAAGTTTATAAGACATAACACACATAAAATATATTCTTATCTAAGATCTTATTCACTATTTTTAATTTCGGAATAATTTTGTGTTATTTTTGTGAACAATTATTTCCTTATTATTTTTTAAAACTTTTACATTTGGTGCTAAATCTGCGATAACTTTATAAGGACCATTATAAATGCTGTCTAATTTTCCGCCTGATTCATTTTTTAATAAAACATAATCTCCTGGTCTATACTTTATACTATGCATATTTTTATCATACATTATTTTTCTTAATTCCTTACTTTTTAACAAATTTGTTTTAGCATCAGTATTCGCCTTCTGTAATCTATATTTAAGTTCTATTACATAATCATCAAAATTATACATTGGTTCTATTTCTTTTGTCAGATTACTCGGTAGGTTACATAATTTTCCAAAGACGAGCTCATAAGGTGTATATTTCGTTTCAGTATGAACGGAGGTGTTATAGGCAAAACACCAAAACGGCAACCATTCGCTCCAATCTGAATTATTATTTTCACATTGGATCCTGAGATAAGCACCTAAATGTTTGTGCATGTTTTCTATAGATCCTAGAGTTTCGTGATGGTATGGTGTTGAAAAGATTTTTTCGATGCCTAATAACTTGCAAACTTCCAACATTATGGAGGAAGTGAATTCAGTACCTTTATCCGAAAGTATCTTTTTAGGAATACCATATCTTAAGATAAATTTATTTACTAAGGTTCTAGCAACTGTTTCGGCGTCTTTGCGCTGAAGTGGATATGCTTCTACGAATTTACTTAAATTACACTGTAAGGTTAAAATATATTTATGATTATAGTTATCTATATCTATTGGGCCCTCTATATCTAAACTAATTACCTCGAATGCTGAGCTAGCTGTAGAGGTTATAGTAAGAGGTTCTTTAATATTCCTATTCGAATATTTTTGTATTTGACAGCTTTTGCATCTTGTCACGTAATCTTTAACGTCGCAACTCATTCCTGGCCAGAAATAGTACTTTTTTATATTATTTAGCATTCGATTAATTCCTGCATGCCCACTTGTCGGCAAGAGGTGAAAATCGTTTAAAACGACCTTTATCTCATCGTTATCAGTGAGTTTAATCACGTCCTTTGTAATCAGGAATCTTAATAATGAACTTTGTATATCTTTCATACTGCGCAGTAAACTTTTAATATTTTTTGCATTATTTTTATTTTTAATTATGAGTAACTCATTTATATTTAATTGTTTACACATTTTGTCTAAGTCCCTCGCTAACACCTCGCAGGTAGGTAACGATCGGGAGTTTAGAACAATCGCTGATTGCGATGGTACGTACGTACAATAACCTTTCTCAGAAATAATGTTTCCAGTCCGTGTTAAATATTTTTCTTTAGCCTTATCATAGAATATTAGTTCTATAACGTCCTTAGGTCTCTTGAGAATTTCCACAGCAGCGGGTTGATCAGGCCCGGATGTTGTAGAGTTCTCAGAAGTCGGTCTGTTACTGTCATTTTGTAAATTGTCGTATTTTTTTCTTTGAGCTCTTGTTAAAACAGACACGAGGTTTCCTTGCATATTTTTTAGATCAGTGGACGTCACTGAGATTCGGCTTAATGCGTCTGCAGCTGCATTATTCCGACCAGGGACGTACTCGACCTCGAAATCGTACTCCTCTAAATACAAACGGAATTTGGTGAGCCTACTCGACGGGTCAGTTAAACCAAATAAATAAACTAGCGGTCTATGGTCTGTATATATTTTAAATTTTCGCCCATATAAGTAGGGCCTGAAGTGTTTAACTGCCCAAACGATCGCTAAAAGTTCTAGGTCTATAACTGGGTACCTACTTTCTGCTGTGTTCAAAGATCTACTAGCATAAGCTATGACTTTGTTATTTCCGTTTGACAAGACTGCTCCTAACCCAATTTTGGAAGCATCTGTTTGTAATTTAAATGTATTGTTTTCCGAGAAATCTGGGTAGTCCAACACAGGTGGATTAGTCAGAGCCGATTTTAATTCTTGAAAAGCTATTTCGCAATCTTGAGTCCAGTGGAACTTTACATTCTTTTTAGATAATTTATTTAGTGGGTATACTATATTTGCGAAATCTTTTATAAACCGACGATAATAGTTTGCGAAAGCCACAAATCTTTTCGCTTCGTCAGCATTTGTTGGTCTAGGATAGTTTTGTAATGTTTCAATTTTGCTCGGATCGGGAAATATTCCCTCAGAAGTTATTTTATGTCCTAAATAAACTATCTCTTGTCTTAAAAATTCGCATTTAATTGGATTTAATTTGAGATTTACCTCTCTAAGCCGATTGAGTACACTGATAAGGTTTGAGTTGTGTGTTTTCATAGAATTTCCTATTACTACGCAATCATCCAAATATATGAAACATTTATCATAGTTTAATCCAGACATGGCTATTGTCATTAACCTTGAGAACACGCTTGCGCTAGTTTTAAGCCCCATAGGGCAGCGTTTCATCTGGTATTGTTTGCCCGCTGTAAATGCTGTACATTTACGTGAATCTTGGTCCAAAGAAAGCTGATACATTTTATTCAGACTGAAGGAGGTATATTTTCTAGATTCTGGGCTTAATGAGAGTTGATAATAGGATTGGGAGAGATCTAATTTTGAAAAATAAATACTTCCAGATAGTGAATCTAGTATTTCAGTGATATTCGGTAATGGAAACTTATCATCCTGAATTTTATTATTTAATTGTCTGTAATCTATGACGAGCCTCCACTTTTTCTCGTTGGATTTATCAGCTTTTTTTGGAACCAACAGTACCGGACTAGACCACTCGGACACCGTTTCTTCGATGATGTCGTTATCTAACATTTCTTGAACTTGGCGTTCAACTTCCTTTTTTTTCCTTCCTTCTTTTTTTGAATGTATTTTATTATTTCACATCGCGGTGGTATAGTATATTTAAATTTATTATAGTTATTTATTTTTATATAAACAGTTTCTCCTGACTGTTTCAATTCTAAAATCATTTTCTCATAGTTTATCACAGCGTTATATCGCTTGAAAAAATTTTCTCCTAATATTCCATCTCCTGAACATGAAATATCCTTAAAGACATAAAATCTTTGTGTGAAAACTATTCCCTCATAATTTAAATCTAAGTAAATATATCCTTCTGAAATTAATTTCCCACTAACTCCTTTAATAGTAATCTTATCGTTATACAGTTTGTCTAACATATTTTTCTTAACTAGCCATTCGTATTTTAAAACACATAGGCTTGCGCCACTGTCTACTAACAATCTAACTTTATCTTCTAAACTGATGTCGAAAGTAACTAAACTACTCATATTATAATTCAATATGAAATGTTCATTCACGGTAGGGACGAAAAAACTCGCTACTTGGAGCTGATGTTTTCTCAGAACTGCATTGGTTAACCGTATTGTTTTCATTTTCGCTTTGTTCTGCAAAGAACACTTGCGAGTGGCGTGGTGCAGTTCTGAAAATCGGACGAGTACCTCCTCGTTGCAAGCCATGCCGATTGCCTCCCCGTCCACGGCCGCGGTTACGGCCACGTGTGTTGTAATACATCTGAGTCACTGGTCTCGATGTACCCCGCGAATTCCCGTAATTATGTACACTGTTATACGAGTACCTACTGCCTTGATTACCAAATCCCCTGTAATTTTGTTTGTTATAGTTTTGGTAACCATTGTTATCTCTGAAGCTTTTAATTTTCATGATAGGTTGATCGCTATCTACGGAAAGAGACTGCTCATCTACGGCTGCTCTAATTGCTTCGGGAAGAGACTCAAAGTTTCGGGATGCTATTATGGTACTTAAACGAGTGTTAGATAAGCCGTCTGAGAAACGCTTGATTGCTATTTTCTCGTTTAGCGGACGCAATATTTGGTACTTACTGTCATCCCCATCAGCTTGTGCTATTGTAAGGTTGACGAAAAGTTCCTCTAATTCGGAACCAAATTTTTCTACGGACCTACGTCCCTGTTGTGTCTTTAAAAGTTGTGTTTGAATAGCAACTGCCGATTTTTTCTGTATCAAAAATGTACGCATATCTGATAGCAATGATTCTATGGTAGAGTAGGTTGATTTAAGGCGAAGTTTAGCACTCGGAGACAAACGCGTTTTTAAAACGAAATCTATGAGTTGTTTTTTGCTAATACTATCAGTTAACATACTACTGTAGAGTTGTATTCCATCTATTAGTTGATTTGTTATTTGTTCCTGTCCATTCATTATTGGAAGAAGAGAAATAGCAGTTTTTAAGTCAAAGCTTTCGGATGCCATTGCTACTTTATTTTCTGATGGTTTTTCTAAAATTAGACTTAATATTTTATTGTATATTTCGTGAATATTTTTTATTAAAACGTTGATAGAGGGAACTATTTCGGTGCTTATCTCAGATTTTTCAATTTTCTCTTGAATATTTGATGTTGCAAGTTGTAAACGCGCATACACACCATGAGCCTCGGATATCTTGTTTTGAGCTGTCTCAGAAGTAAGTCTACGAGCAGGACCGATCTTAACCAAATATTCCCTAATTTCTTTTAATTTATTTTCAATAGATGTAAGCTCGCTTATAGGCATTACAAATTAATATTAATATTACTTCATTTAATTAGGGATTTTGTTAATTAATTTATTACATTGATTAATTAATTATTTAACTTAGAAATTATGCAATTTTAGGAAATAGTTGACAAATTACATTATAACTTACTTGATATAGGAATACTTCTATAACTTTATTGTCTCGGATTTGAGTTGGTTGTCTCACGGCTCTGGAGTTGTTGGCTTTGTAGATCTTCTCAGACAGATGTGGTGGCCAGGTCGGGTCTGGAGATAGCGCTGATGGTCATCGTGTTGAGCTCGCGCCTCAGAGTCTTCACAGCTTGTTGTCTGCACTTTTTCATCAGGAAGTATGCTGCAGTGGCAGTGGCATAGACGACAACTACTATCAACAGGATCTGGTTGATGCTGACTCCATTGGAACCTTCAGATTGACTCGTGTTGGCTGATGCAGCTCCGTTTGCGTTTTGTGCAATGATAACATCTTCATGTTTTGATCCTTGTTTTCCCATTTTTAGCACTTTTTAACTATTTTTTATGAGTCACTGAGTGTTTTTTTGAAATCACCAATTTACGTAGTTTTGTAGGAAATTATATCTTCTTTATTTATTTATAGTTTGCAGCACTGGCTAGGGTCGCCATGAAATAGTTCGTGAATAGTCCTTGAAGTTATGGGTAGCTAAGTCGTTGAAATCACAAACACAAGTTGTTCTTTTGATGTCCAGTTTATTATTAACCAACCAAAATCAGCGAGTACATAAAATGCTTACACATAGTCGAATTCCGAAACAAACAATGCATTACGAAATACAGTATGATGTCTCACCAAACAACGCGGCATTCTTTTAATAATCTTATGTTTAGTTCACGTAAACAATTTTTTCTATACGTTTTGACAGTTAGTATGAGTCAAGCGATATCAGCGCCTCTATCGGCGAGCTTTGTCAGTTTTCTTCCCCATTAGTAAGCCCTTGGCATTATCTCACCTGGTGGTAAGTGATGGTGATGCCGAAGATGGAAGCGGGCTTACCAAGATGCCCCAATGCAATAGGGAACTGCCTATCTTATCTCTGGAACACATCAATGCTATTAACATTAATGTTTGGCGACAATAAAATAAGATGGTGGTAGCTGGTAGTGGAGCCAGGCGGACTCAGAAATGCCCTACCGCCAGCCAAACTAATCTCGCAAAGTTGGACCCCGTCGAGAATCAAACCCGCGACCTCCTGATGTGCAAGCAACCTAGCCACTAGACCACGGAGGCTTATTCATTGACGAAACGTCTTTAGTCGGAGAGTAAGCCTTAGGACTTTATTCCATTTACATATCTGCTCGGGTCTTTTGTCTTTTCATCTGTAATAGTCAATTCAGATATTATCGAGGATTCTTCTGTCACAAGTATTATTCCTGATACATGTATTAATATGTAAATTGAGATAATGCAATAAAACATTTATTTATTATTATTATAATGGATAATGAATATTTGAAATTATGAATGCATGAATATTGGACTATGTATAAAAGACCGGTACAGTCGAAAGATTGTGTCAAGTCAGAATTTTACATGTTGGACCAGATGACTGTATTTTGTGTGCGTGTGATTAGTGATTATTTTTTTCTCATAAACAAAAATTTTTAGGTTCATACAAAGATATAATTGAAAAGCAAAAATATACAGGGTGTAACAGAAGTGTGTGACAATACTTCAAGGTTGGCTTTTACCCATCAAACTGAACAACTTTTGTTCTACAACTTTGTTGAAATCGCAAAATTTTTTTTGGACTTTTCATACAAATCGATCAGCTGGCGAACCAAGTTTGTATGAAAAGTCCAAAAATTTTTTTGCGATTTCAACAAAGTTGTAGAACAAAAGTTGTTCAGTTTGATGGGTAAAAGCCAACCTTGAAGTATTGTCACACACTTCTGTTACACCTTGTATATTAAAATTCCATACAGTAACGTCAATGTAAATAAACAACATTGTTATTGTTCGTTGGAGATAACAGAAATTATCATTTGCTTTTGTTTTTTACGCTGTTGTTAAGTGCAAAACTTGATACGGACTTATAACATTGGTAAAAGAGAATAAGGTCAGCAACGCACTTGTGACTCCTCCGGTGTTGCGGGTGTCTATGGGCGGCGGTAATCGCTTACCATCAGGTGATCCGTCTGCTCGTTTGCCACCTATCACATAAAAAAAAAAATAAGGCTTCTTAATCATAATCATTTTACTGGTAAATTATTATTATTATTTTTTTGTAAGAAGAAGGATGGCCATCTGTCAACTACAGGAAATCTACTGTTACTCCATGTGGGGCCTAATTCCGGATTGCTGGAGGTTGTGGGTCTAATGGCTTAACGTATCCAGCGAAGCACAGAAATGGTCGTGATGTCATCTCATCAGTCAACCTGCGTGAATGATGCGATCAATTAAACCGCATTTAATTACAATAACTTTAGCCTATTTTTCTTTAGATGTCGCTACTAGCAAACAAACGAATGTGTCAACGTTATGACCTGATAGTTGACTACCTTTTTCTATTATTATCCCCGCAAATTGCTAATGCGCCTGGCCGCCATTTTGGTGACGTAATCTCGTGACACTGAACACTCAGTACCGTTAGCTACACCGGCCGCGAGTACGCGTATCGAGTTGTGAATTGTGACCGCGTGGCTTTTTTATTTTTGTTTTTCTTAATTGTTACCAAGTGTTTTGTTTGCTGCTATTGTTGTTAAGTTTGGTAATGTTAGAGTTAAAATGAGTAGGAAAATACTTCACAGTCGTGCTCGTGAAATTGTTATTAAAGTGGACGATTATTTTGAAAAAGAGAAGGAGGAATCTAAGGCACTACTTCAAAATATAACTCGATCCCTCAAAAATGCATCTGACGCTAGTGATGACGTAGTTATTCCGAAGTCAATTCTAGTTGAAATTTCAAAACATTTACAACATACAACCAAGGTCACACAGCGTGTATTGAGCGCTACAGGGATAGCAAAAAATACAGTGGCAAAATTAAGGCGCGAAAAAAAATAGCTACGGCTAGCGGCAGTAAAATTAAAACGCCAATTAAAAAAAAAGGGGCAAAAAAGATTTTTTGGATGGATTTGCGCTATCAGCATTGAGAAATATTATTACTTCAATGTACACAGTCCGCAAAGAAATACCCACTATGCGCAAAATTATGGCTGCTGCTAGACAAGATTTAGATTATAAAGGAAGTGAGACTACATTACGTCAAATAATGAAACACAGTCTAGGATATCGTTTTAAAAAATGTAGCCAAAAGAGATCAGTTTTGATTGAAAAACCGGATATTCAAGCTTGGAGGGCTAAGTATTTACGCCGCATGAAAGAGAATGATTCACTTGGCGCTGACAAAAAACAAGTATTTTATTTAGATGAGACCTGGATCCACGCCCACTATACGGTCAAAAGCTGTTGGCAGTCTGCTACGGATGTTGGAGTGAGAAAGAATGATAGCCCTGGTCGCCGTTGGATAATCGTTCACGCTGGGAGTGAGTCAGGATTTGTGGATAACGCGCTTTTAATGTTTAAAGCAAATACAAAAACCGGTGATTATCACGATCAAATGAATGATGAAAATTTCTCAAAATGGGTACAAGAAAAACTAATTCCCAACATACCCCCTAACAGTATTATTGTGATGGACAATGCCCCCTATCACAGTAAAGAGGACGATAGAACTCCCAACATGAGTGCAAGAAAACAAGTGATGGTTGAGTGGCTCCAAGCACGTAATATTGAGTTTCCCGGACACTACACGAAACCGGAATTGTATTTGTTAATAAAAAACAACAAGCCGCCGAAAAAATATATGATAGATAGAATAATTGCTGAACATGGCCACGAAATAGTAAGATTGCCACCATACAACTGCGACCTCAATCCCATTGAGTATATCTGGAACCTCGTAAAACAAAGAGTTTCTGACAAGAATGTAGAACAGTTGGAGAGTAAGGTAGAACAATTAACTTTGGAGGCTTTGCAGTCAATTACTCCTGATGATTGGAAAAAGGAGATAAATCACGTGAAGAGGCTTGAAGCTGAATACTGGCGTAAAGATAGATTAATAGACGAATTATTCATCATCAACACAGGAGACCATAGTGACTCAGAGACAACAGACTCAGACACTGATTCTGAATCTGATTTAGATTATATGAGTGGAGTTGAAGAGTTAGGTTAGGCTAGATTTTAAAAATGTGCCAATAAACGTTGAACATAATAGAACATTTGGTTTTATTTTGAAAAGTTCCATACAATTATTATAATTATAAAGGGTGTCTCAGTAAGAGTGAACTTTTTAACGTAGGTAGGTACCGGTCAGACTGTTCGTTTGCGAACGGTTTATGTTTATAATGAGTTTTCACAATCGTAACGCATTTTTTTCCAAAAACGTTCCATTTTTAATAATCGGAATAAAAGTTGCCACCAAGTTACCAGGAAAAAAATCCTAATTTGAAAAGTGCACTCTTACTGAAACAGCCTTTTTTGTTAGCTGTACTTGTTGCGATAAAAGTTGCCACCAAGTTACCAGGAAAAAAATCCTAATTTGAAAAGTGCACTCTTACTGAGACAGCCTTTTTTGTTAGCTGTACTTGTTGCGGGTGACGTCACGTGGGTGTTAATTAAACAAGATTCCAGCGCATTAGCAACTTGCGGGGTTAATACTGTCTTTCATTTTAAGCCCTGCCATAATGATCCCATTTTAGAACCAAGTTACCACCGAATACATTATGGAACGTTAATAAAGTATCAAGCATCTCCAATCAGACAATCTCAATCAGTCTTCTTCAATTCAGTCTCCTTTTTTTCCAGGACAAACTGTCAGCGGCAGACATATCAATATGGAGCACACTGTACCCACTGAACTACAACAATGATCTCAAGAATCAGTATATGAGCGAACACAGGAGTATAGCGAGGTGGAGTGAGGAACTGGCCGGAGCTAAGGCAGTCCAGGTACGAGGATATTATTTAATAATAATAAATAATGATAACCAGGACAAATCACACACGGTTATATTCTGGCCCCAAACTAGGATTCCCTGTATCTTGGGAACCAGAGACTGATATACATACACATATACATTTAAATATATACATATTATAGATATTATACACCCAGGCTCAGAGCAAACAATTCTGCTCATCACAGAAAGTTTTCCCTGTGTGGGGACCCGAACCCACGACTCGGTTCAGAGGTCAGGATCGCTAACCACTTAGCCACCGAGTCAGTCAAATTTGTTCAATTTGTTTGCTAACACTTCCCAAAACGTTGAGTGTACAAGTTCCGAGTGGTAGGAACTTTGTACTAGGTAGAAAAAAAAGACGATTTAAAAGTATGTGTAAGTACAACGTCTATTTAAATAAAAAACATTTTGTCTTTGAGTGTAATTATCTTTTAAGTTCTTTAAAAACACTATAAATAAAAAAGTGCTATGCTTGGTGTTTCCCTACGTGATCGAATCAGAAATGAGGAGATACGTAGGAGAACTAAAGTTACCGACATAGCTCTCAGAATCGCTAGACTTAAGTGGCAGTGGGCAGGGCACATAGCTCGTAGAACAGATGGCCGTTGGGGCAGTAAAGTTCTCGAATGGCGACCGCGCACCGGAAGGCGCAGTGTGGGCAGGCCCCCGACTCGGTGGACCGACGACCTGGTAAAGGTTGCAGGAAGCCGCTGGATGCGAGCCGCACAGGACCGGTCGGTGTGGAAATCCTTGGGGGAGGCCTTTGTCCAGCAGTGGACGTCTTTCGGCTGATAGATAGAGATAGATAGAAATAAAAAAGATACTTGCAGGTTAGCTTACAGTGCTTTAATATAGACTTCCATTCAAGGCATGTTTATTGGTATGTAATGTGTAAACAAGTCTTGTATACTGGCATGTAAAGTGCCATACTGGCATTTGAAGCACCATTTTAAACCTATATATTTAAAATTTCAGGTCCTACTATTAAGCTATGTATATCTACAGACAGCCACAAAGATATCTGTACCTCTCCTTAATACACCATGTATCACGAATAGGTTTAGTAGGGGTTCAGATATCTCTGTGGGCCAGTGTACAGTAAAGTACCACTTTCAAGCCACTTTTACTGGCATTTAAAGTACCACTTTCAAGCCATGTGTACTGACATAAAAAGTGCCACTTTTAAGCCATTTCTACTGGCATGTGAAGTGCCACTTTCAAGCCATGCTTATACTTATGTAAACTACCAGTTATTGAGAAATATGTTATTGTACTTTGCCAGGAAGCAGTGAAGCAATGGGGCGGATCTGCAAATGGTCCTTTCGGCGTTTCGTCCGCGTTGGGGATACCACAGGTCGCCTCTTTGGTGTTGCCAGCTGGGTAAGGTTTAGAACGTCGAATGCCGACTTTTTATTGCTGAAAAACAGTAGACCCTAAACATAATACATTTTGCTCTTCCCTACTTTTTGGGTAGGTCACCAGACGAGGGCAGCGAAGAGGCAGTAGTCACGGCCGAAGAGTTGGAGCAGGCTAAAGAGAACTGGAGCAATGGACTGAAGAACCTACAGCCTTTGCTGAAACAGGAGAAAGTTATGTGAGTATTAACAGATGACTAATCACAGATAAACTCCTGTTATAGATGACTCAAATCACAGGTGATTTCTATGTAAGATGACTCCAATCATAATTATATGACTTCTATCACAGTTGACCCCTGTCATAGTTGACTCCTATCAAATATGACTTCTATCACAATTAACTTCTGTCAGAGATGACTTCTGTCATAGTTGACTCCTATCAAACTTGATTTCTATCAAAGTTGACAGGAGTCAGAGATGACCTCTATTATAGTTGACTCCTATCGGAGATGACTCCAATCACAGTTGACTCTTATCACAGATGACTCCAATCACATGACTCCAATTGAGTAGATGACTCCTAGTCATCGAAGTAAATTTTTATCAAATGTGAATAACGGTGATATCATAATTTAGATTTGTCGTTTCCATACCTGTAATTTTTATAAATGCAAATCTGCACGTTTTTTTTTACCTCTAATGTAACTTTTTGTTAGTGACCTAACCTTCTCGATGTGGGAAGAGACCCGTGCCCCTACAGTGGGGACGATATGAGTTGTAAACACATTATTTTTTTCGTTGAATCACTTAGATTAATTTCAGTTTTCTTCCAGCCTTCCAGTGAAAGGTCGTAAGAACATTCTGATCACATCGGCGCTTCCTTACGTGAATAATGTACCTCATTTGGGCAATATCATCGGATGTGTGCTATCCGCCGATATATTTGCTAGGTAAGAAACAAACCCTATATCTCACTAATATATTCTCATCCCATTAATATTATAAATCACCAACCAGCAGCAATTCTACACTACAGTTCGAGTATCGCCCATCGCACTCGCATACTCGCTTATAGCCCAGCGACAAAACTATCGGAACTACAGACTCGCTTCTCGCCGACTCGTATCTCGCTCATCGCTCTACTCTTGACTTAATGTCCTAAGTCCCCTAGGTGGGGCAGAGGGCGCCACAGTGCTTCGCCATTGCGTTCTGTCTCGGGCTACGCGCTTCACTTCGGGCCATGATAACCCGATCTTCTTTATATCAGCTGCCACTGAGCGCCGCCAGGATTGTTTGGGACGGCCACGTTTTCTCTTCCCTTGTGGGGTCCACTCTAGCGCCAGTCTAGGTATATGGGTGGGGTCCCTTCTGAGAGTGTGGCCAATCCAGGTCCACTTGCGACGAGCGATCTGCTGACCGATCGGTGTTTCACGACACATTTCCCAGAGTTGCTCGTTGGAAATTTTCTCGGGCCAGAAGATTCCGAGTATTTGTCGGAGACACCGGTTGACGAAGACTTGGATCCGCTGCGTGATATTTTTGGTGGGTTACCAAAAATATCCACGTCTCGCACCCGTATAGCAGAACGGTTTTGACGCTCTACTCTCTACTCGCTCTATACCTCATTCCAATCAAAAAAAAGCAAAAGGTAAACAAACGAAACATCCACCGATTTCGTCAAATTCTTCAAGAATCACACATTTTCTGCTAACACTGACACATACTAATCGTAGGTCGTAACAATTATTGCCTTTTCTAATAGATTTCACTAAATTATGATACGAAACTGGCATGAAAATACAATATTTCCAGTCTAACCTCAGATTGTTAGGTTATGTTTCAGTGACAAGACGTTACTGTTATCTGTAGAAAATAGTGATGAGGTTGTGTCAATACTTTGAACGAACTAGTGAATGAATGAGTGAATGAGTGTTACGTGATAAGTGTCTGACGGTTGTGTGTGGCCTGTTTTTTATATTTTGGGCTATCATTGGTAGTGGTATAACTTTTTAGGCGTTCAGTAACGTTTTCTTGTTCTGTATTTTAAATGTATTTAATTTAAATATCCGTAACTTTTTAAATCCAAGATACATACTATATACATACATACATGCTATATTGTACTAGCAACACTGAATTTAAAAATTTCGCATGGTAGGACCTTTACATAACGTAAAAAAAAATAAGAACGTAGAAAAAAAATCTGCATGCAATACATTTGTATTTCACTCATGCTCCGTGTGAGATGTCGACAACGATATCGATATTTTTAGATATTAATCAACATTTAGTTCCAGTTCCTACCACTATGTTCACATTGTTTGCCGTTAGAAACTGCAAATAATATCCGTTAGTACGTTCGTCATTAGTCATTAGACAATGAACTGGTAACACTGAATTTCGTTCGTTCGTACCGGTACGCTCATTTCTTGCTTCGACTCTGTCAGGCACTGGCAACACTGAATTTCGTTCGACATACCGGTCTGCTCATTCGTTGCTTCGATTCCTTGTCATGCGTACGTGTGTTCTTCTGTGTTTGGATATTAACGACTTGGCTTTTGATATAAGTACACTGTTAACTTTGCGATTTGGATTGTGATTTTTCTTGGAACTGACGATTAACCGCTGCGCATTAAGGACTTTGATATTGCTCACGATTGGATTTGTGTTGACTACGTGCGACTCCTCATTGGATAAGTTTTTAAAATCCTTATTTGATTCTAACAGAATCAACTGACTACATGACTGAAGTTATTTTTATTAATTTACAGTGGTTCGAAATGAATGATTCATCTAGTGATCTCGATCCCGGGTCTTAATAAGCTTTTCATAGTTAGCATCACGAAAATCGTCAAAAATGACACCCATAACAATATTTTTCTATAAGTGCATATCCGCCATTTTATAACCGAAAATTGTGAAATTTATTTTATATCTATTTGATCTCATTGGTGGTTCCGAACTCTGAAAACATAGTATCAAATAACTAAATTTTATTTAAACTCCTCGTTCGTTCATCCATTCATTCACTCATTCATATGTAAACTTGCACATCTCTAATGTAGTGTCATGGCCGATCACAAGTGTCAGTGTCAAACGATTGTTTACATTTTGCTTTTTTTTGATTGGAATGAACTATACTCACTCTACTCGCTCTTCTCGCTCTACTCGCTACTCGTTAATCGCCGGCTGTCGGACAAGTGCCTAATAGCATACCACCAACATCCTTTACTTCTTGCCACTATAATTTGCCCTATCTTCGCAGGTACTGTCGAATATGTGACTACAATACGCTTTTCATATGTGGAACAGATGAATACGGCACTGCCACGGAGACTAAAGTAAGTTTTTTGTATGCACTGTCAAAAATTAAACTTTTTATTGGATTTGACAGTATCATAATATCTGGGACAAATCACACACGGTCATCTGGCCCCAAACTAGGATTCCCTGTATTTTGGGAACCAGAGACTGACATACACCCAGACTTAGAGCAAACAATTCTGCTCATCACAGAAAAGTTTGCCCTGTGTGGGGATCGAACCCACGACTCTCGGATCAGAGGTTAGGATCGCTAACCACTTAGCCATCGAATCAGTCAATCAAACAGTATCAAAATTAAATTGGAAACGAATAACCAATCTAAAGCTGCTTTTCCACCGGCGAGGCGAGGCGAGGAGTGGCGTGAAGGAAGTTGAAATCTCTAAGAAGAAGACTATTTCCACCGAAGATGTACGAGAATAGAATTTATTTTGTCCCATACAATTTAAAACTCTGTTCCCTCCTCGCCTCACCGGTGGATAAGCATCTTAGAATAACGAAAAAGATTACTACATTGTAGATTGATATTTTGGATCATTTAAAATTTTATATTTATGAGAATCACCATAAAGTTCGTCAAAGACTATGACGTCACACGCCAGTAACACGAAAATTTGCAGAACAAAATGTTGTTTTTGGCAGTAAATAAAAAGTCTATCAAATGACTAGTAGTTTTGAGTAGTCTATCTATTTTTGACTAGTAGTCAAATACCGTATTTTTAGTTGAAAAAAGTGGTTTTCTTTAAGTTATTACTACACTGGTGGACTAAAAAATCGACTCAAGATTTGTTGCTCGACTTTTGAAAAAATAACTCAGTCTACAAAACTGATAAACACTAAAAACAAAAAACTAGAAAACCACCAAACTAAAATCATAAACAGTAAACTGACAGTTTTTGAACTTTTTTTTTTTTTTTTTCTAGATTGAGTTAATTTACCAAAAGTCGTGCAACACACCTTGATTCGAATTTTTGTCTATGAGTATATTTAAAAGGATGGTGTACTTTTTTATTGTAAATATTACAATGTAAAGGAATACGGCCCACCTGATGGAAAGTGTTTACCGCCGCCTATGGGCATTTGCAACACCAGGGGTGCTATCAGTGCTTTGCCGAACCTTCAGAAACCTTCCTATACTATTCTATGATTACTTGAGTCAATTTAAATAAAAAGACCTTAAGTTATATAAGAGAAATAAACGATTAAATGCAAGGAACTGTATAAACACGTTTGCATTTTGTTTCGTAGGCATTAGAAGAAGGTCTCACGCCAAAACAGATCTGCGACAAATATTTTGAGATACACAACGCAGTGTACCGATGGTTCAATATAGGGTTCGATTATTTTGGACGGACCAGCACCAAGGAGCAGACTGAGTGAGTATAAACAATATACTGATTGAGTATAGACAGTATACTGATTGAGTATAGACAGTATTCAGATTGAGTATAGGCAGTATTCGGATTGAGTATAGACAATAAATATGTACTGATTTAGTATAGACCGTATACTGATTGAGTATAGACAGTATTGGGATTGATTATAGACAATAAATATGTACTGATTTAGTATAGACCGTATACTGATTGAGTATAAACAGTATACTGATTGAGTATAGACAGTATACTGATTGAGTATAGACAGTATTCAGATTGAGTATAGACAGTATTCGGATTGAGTATAGACAATAAATATGTACTGATTTAGTATAGACCGTATACTGATTGAGTATAGACAGTATTCGGATTGATTATAGACAATAAATATGTACTGATTTAGTATAGACCTTATACTGATTGAATATAAACAGTATACTGATTGAGTATAGACAGTATACTGATTGAGTATAGACAATATACATATACAGGATGAAGTGGCCTCAAACTAGGATTCCTTGTGTTGGTTAGTATACATACATAAAATTTACCTGGACACAGAACAAACAAATCTGCTCATCACAGAAATGTTTTTCCTCGTTGGGATTCAAACCCACGACCCTTATGTAATCAGGAATGCTGACCACTGAGCCACCGAGTACCAGTTTTGGCTGTAATAAATTTGGCCACTAAACATGTCCTTTTACTTACAGAATATCGCAAAAGCTATTCTTAAAACTTTACGAGAATGGTTTCGTCAGCAAACAGTCGGTCGACCAGTTACTGTGCGAGAAATGTGATCGATTTTTAGCTGACAGGTGAGTTAAATAATATATTTCAATCATTACTCAATCATTTTATGGGTGTTTATTTCATTCCATGATTTTTTATATGTTGTTAAAATACTTTTTCAACACACTTGCTAATAAAGTGGCTCTATGGTCACCGCAATTACGCACAGAATGACACCCATAATCAAACTGTGACTTTTTCATTGCCATAACTCACTAGTGAGTTATAGATTTTTTAAAAATTTTATTGGTTGAGTTGCTTTGTTCTTAAAAAAGTTTTTATTCAAAAAAAAAAGATCGTGTTCAATAGAACAAATAAATTAATGTTCCTATTGCTTGCTCATTTCACGCAACTTCTTATTTAAATATATAATTTTAACTCGTACGTGTTTAATAAATAAAACTCACTCAAATATAACTTTTGTTTTCTCTGTAATAAAAGAAAACTTTAAATTCCCCATTTTGTACGTGGCAGAATAGGCACAAATCCTATGCGCCAAAAAAAAAAAAATAACCTCATCCCTTTAGTCTGTGGCCGATCGCAATGCGCGCGCATAGGAAAACTGATTAATTTTTCCCGCCATAGCGAAACATTTTTCACAACTCGTTTTCACTGTTGAAATGAGTTTTTATTGTTATTTTATTCACAAGTGTGTTGAAAAACGTTGTATGATACTCGTGTGTATTGATGATTACCGTCCTTGGCTCTCTTAAGACCCTCGCCTACGGCTCGGGTCTCAATGGCGCCTCGACGGTAATCACCAATGTTACACACTAGTACCATAATGTACTATAAGAGTACGCAAGGCCTAGAATAGATGGACTCACAAGAAGGATCTAGGTCCGAGACAAAAAAATCACTTAATCCATAGGAGGCAAGTCGCGAGAAAAATCTTGAGCGGATACGAACACTTCCCGAAACGTTGGGTATACGACTTCCAAGTGGTAGGAACTTCGTATTAGGTAGACTATAAAAGGACTTCCGAAAAGTATAACAACGCTACCTACTTCGAACAAACATTATTATGATTTGATTTGGTTTGGAAGCTAGCAAATAATATTGTCTTCTTATTTAACACCTGTAACACCTACTGTTTTGTACAATAAAAAAGATTACAAACAAACAAACAAACGGGTGCACAGATAGTGCCGAGACTATTTTTAACCGACTTCAAAAAAAGAATTCAAGAAACTTTTTTTTATGTATGTTCACCGATTACTCGAAGACGCCTCAACCGATTTGGAAAATTCTTTTTTTGTTTAATTCACAGGTGTGTCCCATATAAAGGACACGTTTCATTTTGTGCCTGGACATGTACGTAGTACGAAAAATATAGAAAAATATAGGCTTTCTGGGAAAAATAAAGAAAAAAATATTAGAAGCAGGGTTGCGTGGTTGAAGTATAATGTTTTGTCAGCACTTTTTACAATATAAATGGTAACACTGAAGCTTGCAATAGTAGGTCACGTTCAGAAATTACGGCTTCGTCCACATATTCCTCAGATGCTTTCTCTGACTCTGATTGACTGAACACTCTTCTGTTCTGACTTCTGACATTGGTGTACGATTTTTAAAATCTGCGGATATGCCTTGCCTCTTTTACAGGCATAACATCTGATGGTTTTCGAGTTACTTGTCGGACAACTAAATTATTAATTTCAATGGTATGTACAAAATCTAGTTTCTGAACGTAGAATGCTCAAAATTGCGCTCACTTAGATAGATAGATAGATAGATAAAATCTTTATTGCAACTTACAGGGCATCACTGATATTATAAAAGCAAAAGTACAAACATAAAACTTAAAGGTAACAATACAGAACAAAAAATAATACAAAAACACGAATACAAGCATAAAACTTAAAGGTAATAATACAGAACAAAAAATAATACATGGAACATATCAGTGCCACCAAGAAATTGCAAATGGTCCAGGCTCAGCATGGATGTTACGAGTCACAAAGTACTCATAACGCTGTTTTTCAGCCAAAACCAAAAACGCACTCACACCACAATGGTCAACCATATCCGTAAGCGTAATGCCTCAGAACACTGATTAACAACAAGTTATCACAACATAAAAACAAGAAAAAAGGGAAAAGCCAGTGCAGCCGTAACATTTGAAGGTTTACTCAGCATCATAAATGATGTGTGCTCGTATACAATGGAAGTTAAATAATAAAATATGTGTAATAATATAATGTAAGTAATAATAACTAATAATATAATATCGTCCCTCGCACCACTAAGTCACGTATCTCAGTTTTTTGATGATTTGAGTTAGGACTGCCGCTGACTTCCTTGTGTCGTTCTCTATGTTTTCCTTTAACTTACGCTTCTGTATAAATAGTGGTTCTCATGATATTGGTATTTACATAGTTAACGTATCTCATAAAAATCCAGGAAAAAATTCAACTAAGTGACGTAACTCACTTAGGGTTTTTATTCAAAACCTGTTTTAAGACTTTGATAAAATATTATATCCTATATCATATAGGATTTTTAGTGAAATGTTATTTACATAGGTAATGAGATACGATACGATATTATTATACTGGTCTTTCATTTGGCGGGAGATAGACAGTTAATATGCTGTTAGGCCGCGGGTGCACTTATCTGATCCGGTCAGATCCGACAGCTAAGCCCCGCCCACCTGTCGGTCCTCTTAAAACTGTCGGATGTACGCGGGTGCACTGGTCCGGTAAATTGTCGGACGGAAACAGTCATGCCACCTTTTTAACCATAAAGTAAGCGTCGTCGCGTCGTTGTTATTGAATAGTGTTGTGCGCAGTACATGTGTGCCCGGCTTTTAGCCAACACCAATTAGTGACGTTATTGTTATTAATACAGTGTAGAAGTATAAGCATACCTATGCTTGATTTATGATGTATTAAAACACTTGGTTTTAGGTGAGTTTACCTAGGTAGGTAACCAAGTGTTTAATACATCTAAAATTGTGGTTATATCATACAACGTTTCATATTAAAAATACCATATCATTATATGAAACTGCATATTCTAAAAGTGTATGTTAATTTCTATAGGTCCAAAAATAAAAACGAACCTTGTATTTTTTTACCAAAAACACATTACATTAAAACAAGAAGACGCTTGGGTGGCTACAGTACAGAACCTAAATATGTAAATATTATTGAAAATCAAAGTATTTTTTATCTAAGGAGATGCTTTGCACATTTTCTTAAACCGTATTTTTTTTCTATTAATGCTAAAATACCATAATATACATACACACATATGCATTTGAATATTCCATAAATTTATATTGATTTCTGCAGGTACCTATAAAACATTATCATATTAATATATATGTAAATCGATAACTAAACTCTACATGTCGATGAATGAAGAATACTACCAATTTTTGTTTTTTATCTTGAAATATACTCTATTAAAAATAAAAAAATATGGTGAAAAAATTGTTTTGATACGTTTGATAGTTTCCGAGATACTGAATTATTTAGGTAGGCAAGTGTCGCGGGGTCGCCGCACGCTGCTATGACGTCACTACGCAACGGTCGCTCAGTGCGCGCACCGTTCCCTACCTGTATGTATGAAGTTTGCGTTGAAAATATTAAAAATGACGAATCGAAAAACTAGAAAATCGTGCTCGTGTCAAAGTGCCTAAATACAACTACTAATATACCCGAAAAGTTATTTTTTACTGTTATATTTTCGAACCTTAAAGTCAAAAGAAATGGATGAAAAGTATGATCCACCCAGACCCAAAGCCAAAAGTTGTGTCTATCACCTTCTCCTTATCTTATAACTTTTGCATAAACAGTAACGTCGTCGCCGTAGCTATTTCTAGCCAATCTAAAATAAAATAAATATGAGTTAACCGATACACATAAAAAATAAAAACCAGTAAAGTGCGAGTCTGACTCTCGCGCAGAGGGCTTTGTCCACACCTACAAACAAACAATATTTTAAATTTTATCAACTTATTTTAAGATTTATAGATAACTTCTTAGAGATTTTCCTGTAATTTATAAGCGAAGATCTATTTTCTGTATATATATTTGTTTAAGTTTTATGCCCAGTTTTCGGAAATAAGGAGTGAGGGGCATGGTAAAGGTGATGGTGTCAAAATCACTTATGTCATCAACTGTAATATAATGACACAATAACGACACTGAAGCGGTCATGGCTCAGCGCTGCTTATGTGGTCGCGTCGATCACACAAGTTAACTGACTACAGACACGGTCACAACTTGGATGGGCTTAAATATCAGTAACTATCACTAGATGGCAGTCGTCAAGCTATGTCGGAGGCGTTATAGGCAGCTTGGATGGACTGCTAGTCAAGTCCATCCAAGCTGTGACCGTGTCTGTAGTCAGTTAACTTGTGTGATCGACGCGAAAATAAGTACTTTTGCATTTTTAATCATTGTGTCTCGGCGGCCGCGGTAAAGAAATCGGAGTTATTTGAGAAATAGTAGCTTAACTCGTCTATTTAAGGAATCATTAGATTTTTCAATCAACTTTTAAAACTGTCATCGATTATACTTGTAACACTACTGTAACACCGATTCACATAAAAAAAACTCCAGTTAGAAATGTTATTGTGGGCGAACGTAGGGACCATCCGATAGCAATGTATGAAGAACACAGTACGGTGAGAGCGGCGAGTTGCGGTATGACGTCACGCGCGCTTGGCGCGCCCCAACGAAGTATTTGAAAAAGGCGGAAACTAAAATTATCGTAACTTCAAAACTACTCGCTTGATTTAAATGAAACAAAAACAAGTGTATTTCTAGACATTTAGGCTACACGGTCATAAAGTTTCAAGTGATTTAACGGACCCATTAACATTCTTCATTACGCACAACACTTCATCTCGTCCTGTAAGGATGTCAGTGTCCGACTGTGTCGGATGAGTGCAGCACGTTCATAGAAAATGAAAAAATTTCGTGGAATATAGCCACAAAGGCAATTGTTGGCGACTGCAGCCTCTTTTGTATATATTTTACTTTTTATAATGATTTATGTCCTGTTGACTTTTCTCTTTGCACTTACCAATAATAAACGCTCCCGTTCGGACCATATTTTCTATTTAATTTATTCAATACCAACATACAGTCCACTTTTATCGCC
Source organism: Coleophora deauratella (assembly GCA_958295455.1). Classification (NCBI taxonomy): domain Eukaryota; kingdom Metazoa; phylum Arthropoda; class Insecta; order Lepidoptera; family Coleophoridae; genus Coleophora; species Coleophora deauratella. Next base: position 2,479,745 of record OY282416.1, on the reverse strand, counting down.
AACATTTTGGTCCTTTCGATCCAAGTTTAAAAAACTCAAAATTTACTACCTAAGTTACGTTTCAAAATTACTTATGGTTCGAACGAGGCAGCAGGGTAAGCAAATGGATCCCTCTACTGGCGTAGGTGATAGAGTACCACCACCTCCGCGACCGCCCACGCCCCCTTTGCAGGATCCGCCTTCCCCGCGGTCTCAATCGCAGGCGGTGTCCTCAAACCCGTCCTCATCATCGAGGACAACGGCTAAAAGATTGGTGCTACAAGCGGAGCATGCCAGACGTATGGTGAACCTGGAGAAGGCAGCAGCAGAGCTGGAGCTCCAGGCTAAACTCGCCGACTTAGTAGAGAGCGGTGGCAGCCGACGCGCTAGCCATGTCAGCCAATGCAGAACGGATGCGGCAGTGCGAAAATGGTTGGATCAAACCAAAGTGCTGGCGATAAAAGTGGACTGTATGTTGAGTTTGTAGACTTCGACATAAAGGGCAAGTATGCAAACGAAACTCATAGAGTTCGAAATGCTCGTTCAATAACAGACTTAAATTTAAATCGTTCCCTTCCTGTTCCCACTAGCGAAATCAAGTCGTATTCTCATCTTGCAGATATAAGCGATCTGATTTGCTCCGAAGGGGCAACGCCAATGTTACTTATTGGCATCGACAACTGGCCATTAATTATGTCTAAGGAGACGCGACATGGTACGCGCTCACAACCCGTGGCTTGTCGCACTGCGCTGGGCTGGGTACTATATGGGTTCACTAGTAGTAGAACTCAACCAACAGATCTTATTAATCATTGTCAGAAAAATCGGAAAAGGAACATTCCCCTGAACAGAGAACCAAAATGATGCAGTGGTTCGATGACGTTTCAAAGGTCCTTACTTTAAAAATTCCCCGATGGTATCTAACCAAATCATCGCCACCGAGACGTGAGCTCCACACCTTTGGTGATACCAGGTGTAGTTACTCAATTTTCCCCGGAAAGGATGGCTCGGTACGATTAGCTGAAGTTGAAGCTTCTTCACCTTCTTCAGGAATCCTTAAGAGATATGCTAGAAAGCTAGCGGAACTGTCTCCGGTCAAATAAGGATATGTAGATATTTTTATGTTTAATTTTAATTTCTTTAGATCTTATTTGAATTTCATTTATTTGATTTTTTATATTTTATTCAAAGTACGTAGCACTGCACACTGTTGAAGTGCTTTTAAGTCTACTTTAATAAGGTTTCTTTGTTTTACGCAAATGTTATTCTTTTGTTTCCTTTTCAATAATGTTTAACTCCTAACTTGTTATTAATTTTCATTTGTTGATATCATGTTGATAACTGACTTGATTTTTGGTCTTTGTAGCGCTAATATCATTCCCCTGGGTTCAGTTTCTGCACGAGGGGGGAGGATGTTGGCGACTGCAGCCTCTTTTGTATATATTTTACTTTTTATAATGATTTATGTCCTGTTGACTTTTCTCTTTGCACTTACCAATAATAAACGCTCCCGTTCGGACCATATTTTCTATTTAATTTATTCAATACCAACATACAGTCCACTTTTATCGCCAACAGCAATAGTGTCTTTTTTCTACGAGGATGTGAACTATAACTGTTTAAAACTGTCCGCGGAAAAGGGCTGAGTGGCGCTTGTGCCCCGCCCCGCCCCCGCGCAGCAGGGAAGAAAATAGCCACTGTGGCTGTTGTGGCTGTTTTCGGCGGGTATTTCAGGAAATTTTTTAAATGCTTATTTTCTAGTCGATGGAGATCGCTTTTCTGTGATTTTTTGATTGAATATGATGTAAAATGGGTAACAGATTTTAATTATGCAATAAAAATAAAAAGCCACAACAGCCATTGTGGCTTTATTCGTAGGATACCACGATCTGTCGGATCTGATCGGATTGGATGAGTGCGCCCGCGCCTTTAGGATGTTTGCGGGGGTGAACGGCGGTGGCGCAGGGAAGTTCTGAAGTTCTTTAATGATTAGTTATATTTTATTACATATAGGTTGAAAACAATACTGTTGCTCCTACCACATAAGGTTTGATGATGCGTACAAACAAAGTACAAACTAATATTATGTAACAAATCTTTTATGTGGGAAATTTTCATATTTTCATAATAAAACTATGATCAGTTTGGAGTGTTTATTTTCATAAACTAGTGTAACTGTAGGATCGTAAGTGAAAAATGATTCGGATATTGAAAAACAAAGTTATCACAAAGTCACGTATCTGTTTTCAAAAATAAAAAAAAATATTACTAATACAATTAAGTGAGTAGGTAATATATCAAATGAAAGCAGAAACTTTCCTCTATATATAGGTATATTAGTTTTATTTCAGCATGTCTTTGGAATTAAAATATAATTAAAGTTTTAAATTCCCTAACTGAAAAACGGTTGTTTTGAAGAACTTGCAAAAATGAGATACGTGAGTTAGTGGTGCGAGGGACGATATGTGTAATAATATGAATGTATGGAGTTAGTGTGTATATGTAGATTTGTTAGTTTCATTCCGCTGTATCTTCCGCTACTCACCTCTTTGTTCAGCTAAGAGATGTCCACGTAACCTTTTTTTAAACGAGTGTAATGAGGGAAGTATTCTTAGTGGTGAAGGGAGATCATTCCAACACTTTGAGGCAAAGAAACGGAAGCTACCACGGAATATGGTGGTTCTATGTTTAGGAATGACAAAGACAGACGAACAGATCCTGCCAAGTTTCCGTTGATAAGCGTTGCGCCATTCTAATTTCTTATACAAGTAGTCCGGTCGTTGGTACTTTATTACTCCAAACAAAAGTGACGCATAGTACAGTTTTTGTCGTGCTTGCATCCTCAGGATATTTGTCGAGTTAAAATAAGGGGTGACATGGGTACGTGGCGGAATCCTAAAACAAAAACGGGCACATGCGTTTTGTACCCTTTGTATAAGACGCTGTGACTTTTGGTACAAACAAGGGCCATAGACTGTGATACAATAATTTAATTTTGACAATATAATAGACTCGCATAGATTCACTCTTAGCTCTGTACTGATGTACGGTCGAATTTTATATAAAACCTTGAGCCTAAATAAACAGTTGCGAACTAAATCAACGATATGTTTTTCAAAACGTAAAGAAGAATCAAAGAGAACACCAAGGTTACGAGCTTCGTCAACTAAATCGATTATTTTATCATGAATTCGAACAACAGGTTTAGAGCGAACTATTAAGTCGACTTGTTTCTTAGTTCCTAACGCCATGCATTTAGATTTAGAAGGATTCAATAAAAGAGAATTATTTAGTGACCATTGATAAATTCGGTGGAGATCGTTGTTTATGTTTTCAATAGCTATATTTATGTCATTTAAATTCACACACTTCGCCATGTTGGGTGATTTATGTGTTGCGATTGTTAAATCTGAGAAACTAGATGAACCTCGTAACGAAGGAAAATCGAAGGAAATGTACAATTAGAAAAGACTATGTTTCTAATGACTTATTTATGATTTTTAGTACACAGACCAGGTCCAAGCTCCATAGTCCCGTGAAACGTCTCCTTTTATCGAAATCGATTCAGCGGTTTTTGAGAAAATAAAAAAAAACCTAGCAAAATTGGAGTTGTTGCGATTGAAGTCAGTTGTTTTTAACGTATTCAGCGTGGTCAATTATATTTTTCCACTCGAATCTGTTCTAAGCTACAACACAGTCATAAACACTGTATCCATACGAAGCAAACCACCAGAAAAGCCAGAAAATATTATAGAAAATGATATAAATTGCCAGTACTCCCCTCTCCCCACAGATTCGTAGAAGGCACGTGTCCTCATCCCGGGTGTTTATACGAGAGCGCGCGCGGCGACCAATGCGACAAATGCGGGAAACTGATCAATGCCACAGAACTGATAAACGCGCGGTGTAAAGTGTGCGGCACTAGCCCCGTGATACGGCCTAGTGAGCAGCTGTTTATAGAGCTTGCACAGGTAAGTGACACTGATTGATTAATATGATTGGTACTGATTGTGACAGTGATTGACTAATTGTGACACTGATTGACTAAATGTGATAAACGTTGACATTGACACAGATTTTATAATACTAACGTACAGATACCTCATGTCATACAACGAAATGCGACTGCCGTAACTCGGGCTATTCTTCGGGCTATTTTTTTCACTCATTGAGAACTTTTTTTTTTTTTATTTTTTATTTTTTATTCTCAATTGGTAAGCCCTACTAGCAACATCTAGGGCGCGGGCTATAAATGAAGACATTCTGGTTGCTTACCTGTAACTTCATTTGCTTTTGTTGTTTTTTTTTGCACATAACCTACTAGTATTTTATTATCTGTGAAATTACTAAATAAAAATACATAATTTGAAATATGAAAAACAAAACGTAAACCACCCATTACGTTTTTCAATTTTATTGTATCAGCGCCATCTATTAATTCACGCTGTAAACTGGTACTCAACTTCTACGTGTCATTCCTCAACTCTGACAAGTTAAGACGAAAGTAGTTTTGATATGCATCGCCGTGATCAGATAATTTGTAGTAATTGATAATAAAGTGCATTATCGGCCTTTGTCATACTTTTTCGTTATTACAATAATCAAAACACTTATTTTTAGCAACTTTATGGGTTTTTTCTTCGTTTTGCTTGAACTTCGATTACAAATCGAATAATCGATACTTGTCGTGCCATCTATTGACATTTTAATGAACTAAGGTTTTCGTTGTATGCAATGAGACCCCGTGACACTGATTAATGACACAGAATAAAATATGCCATAGTTTAGTAAACGTCATAATCTAGTTGGTAGGTATTATGTACAAATACTACTTGTGACAATAATATGAGTGACTAAATGTAGCTATATCTGTCAAAAATTTTGATAACATGAGTTGATACCGCTAAATACAAAGTGTTTGGCAGCAATTCCATAATCATCAATTTGACAACTGTAGCAAACTGATCAATGCCACAGAACTGATAAACGCGCGATGTAAAGTGTGCGGCACTAGTCCCGTGATACGATCTAGTGAGCAGCTGTTTATAGAGCTGGCACAGGTAAGTGACAGGAAATGTGACACTGATTGATGATTGTGATTGAAAAATGTGACACTGATTGATAAACGTGATAGTGATTGGTAAATGTAACGGATACTGATTGATTGATAAGTGTGACAGTAATTGTGATCCTTATTGTGATTGATAAATGTCAAATGTCAGAGAAAGTTGTTCAGTTTATGAGCAGAAACTACAGTTAAAATTTTATCCGCGATTTCAATTTTATCCTGTATATTTAAATATTGTAGACATTTTCAATATATCATCTTATGTAACAAGTATCCTTGGGTGGAGGTCTTTGTCCAGCAGTGGACGTCTTTCGGCTGATGAGGATTATGAACAAGTATCCACTTTAAGTAACATGACCCCCCCCCCCCCCCTCCTCCCAGTTGGAGCCGGCGATCCGCGCATGGATCAGGCTTTGAAGTGATATTAGTGTGTGGAACAGTGTGACCATTTGTGGCAGATCTCTGCTATCTGGGCAGTAATTTACAAAGTTGCAGATTTCGGCAGATTTCCTGGATATCTACCGAATTCTGCTACTTTTTAAAATGGTCAGCTTATTTTGCCAGTGTAAATTACTGCCCAGATAGCAGAGATCTGCCAAAAATGGTCACAGTGGTGTGGAATTATATTGTAAAATGACATTAACGTAATATATGTATGGAAAAACTCTGTGGTTCATTAAATAATCTTTAATTTCATCACGTATAAATATTGTAAAAACACTTTTAACGTGGCATTTATCTCGACCATTTCCATGCTTTTGCAAGATACGTTAAGCCGTTGGTGCCGGCTATCACTAGATGGTAGTCGTTAAGCCACGTCGGAGGCCTTATAGGCAGCTTGAAAATTTCTGCCATTGGGCTTGGCCACTAGCCTCACAACCTCAACCAATCCGGACTAGGCCCCCGGGTGTGGAGTATGGCATAACCTTTCCGAAGTATGGGAAGAGACCCGTGCCTGCAGTGGGCACGTAATGGGTTGTAACAACAACAACAAAGATTACATGTGGCCTTTATCCAGCAGTGGAGGTCTTTTGATTATGACTCAATCTCCCTTCTCTCCCAGCTGGAGCCCTCAATCCGCTCAATCGCTCATTGATAAACGCTCGTTGGGGCGGCTGGTCGGCGCCGGCGCGCGCTGAAATATTATAAATGCGAAAGTATTGGATATTTGTTTGTTTGTTCCACTTTCACAGCGATGTTACTGAACAGATTTTGATGAAATTTGATAGGTAGATAGATAAAGCACTCTACTAAAGCACAGGATACTATTTATCTCGGAAACTCGAGGCTGGAGCCAGCTTAAATATCTTGAAAATTATTTTGATCATTTCGAACGCTGATAAATATTGTAAAACTTTTCTTTCTATCGAGTCGATAGCAATCTAAACGTAACATGACATCCCCCCTTCCCCTATAGCTGGAGCCGGCAATCCGCACATGGATAAGCGCGCGCTGGGGCGGCTGGTCAACTTCAGCCTGACTGACTAAATGATAATTTCGAACCCTGATAAATATTGAAAAACACTTTTAACGTAAAGGCGATGTTATGTTCAATTTCCATTCAATATTGCTTTCAATGTAATTGCTTCAATGGCATTGAAACGTCTAAACATAGTTCAATGCGATTGCGACATGTCATTGAAAGCTTAAATTTTTCGCTAGCTTTCAATGCGATTGATTCAATATTGATCATCGGATCATCGGTCAATGCGATTGAACCGTGTAAACACGAAAATTGAACGATGAATGAATTGAATGACTCTTCTGTGCGTGGAAGCCTCCTACTACACCTATGTTGTATCTTCGACGTTCTAGCTGAAATAAGTCATTTCATTGATTTACCGTGTAACTAGGTAAAGACGTTCAATGTTCAATGTGCAATGCCTTTCAATGAAATTGCTTCAATTTGATTGACTCGTGTAACATCGCCTTAACATTAATATGAAACCCCCCCCCCCCTTCTTTCCCAGTTGGAGCCGTCAATCCGCTCATGGATAAACGCTCGCTGGGGCGGCTGGTCGGCGCCGGCGCGCGCCGTCAGCCGCGCCTGGCTGCGGGAGCCGCTGCGCGCGCGCGCCGTCAGCCGCGACCTGCGCTGGGGCGTGCCCGTGCCTCTACCTGCGTTTTCCGACAAGGTAAGACCTCCTCGTTAGCGCTGGTGTCCTGGTACTTTTTGCGGGAACAACTTCCTTTTTTCAAGAATCCCTGCTTTCAAGGTAGGTCGCACCTCCTAGGTAGCATTGGTGTCTTACTTTTTGCTGGGTGAGTAGCACCTCCGGCCTAGTTCTTGTGTCCTGGTACTTTTGCAGGACGTCCTTTTTGCAAAAAGCCCTGCTTGCGCCGACAAGGTGGATCGCGCGTTCTGAGTAGTTTTAGTATCCTGGTATTTTGTGAAGGATGCCGGACTCGCACCTCTTAGCTAGCGCTGGTATCCTAGTACTTTTTGCTGTAGGCCTTCGCCTAGAATGTGAATAGTACCTTCTTAGTAGTCCTATTATCCAGGTACTTTTTGTAGGAACCCTTCGTTTCTGCAACATGGTACGTCGCACTTGCTAGCGTGTCCTAGTATCCTGGTACATTTTGCAAAAAGCCGGGACTGAAAGGTATCATACTTCCTATAAGGTAGGCGCGTCTATGTCAGCCGCGCCTGCCTGCGGGAGCCACTGCGCGCGCGCGCCGTCAGCCGCGACCTGCGCTGGGGCGTGCCCGTGCCGCTACCCGCGTTTGCTGACAAGGTGGGTGGCAGCTCCTGAGTAGTCCTACCACCTCTTACATAGTCATAGTAGCCTGGTACTTTTGCAGGAAGATGGGGATCGCAACTCCTAGCTAGCGCTGGTATCCTAGTACTTTTTGTTGAAGGCCTTTGCTTAGATTGTGAGTAGCACCTTCTGGGTAGTCGTAGTGTCCTGGTAATTTGGGAAGGAAACCGGGGCTCGCACCTCTTAGCTAGCACTGGTGGCCTAGTACTTTTTGCTGAAGGCCTTCGCCTAGAATATGAGTAGCAACCTTCTGAGTAGTCGTAGTGTCCTGGTACTTTTTGCCGATACGGTGGGTATAGCATACCTCCTGCCTTGCGCTTGTATCCTGGTACTTTTTGCAGGAAGGTGGGTATAACAGCATCCCCTAGCTACGTCTAGTATCCTAGTACTTTTCGCAGGATCCTCCGAAAATGTGAGTAGGACCTCCTAAGTAATGCTGGTATCCTGGTATATTTAGCAGGATGGAAAAAGTGAGTCGCACTTCCTAGGCTGTAGGCTGTCCTCATAATAAAGAAGGTCGCAAAGGTCCATATAGTTTGCGGCCGTCTTTCTTATGAGAGCAGTAGGTAGCGCTGCGACCGCGACCTACGCTGAGACGTGCCCGTGCCGCTACCCGCGTTTGCTGACAAGGATGGTGGCAACTCCTGAGTAGTCATAGTGTCCTGGTACTTTGGGAAAGAAGCCTGGGCCCGACAAGGTGACTCGCAACTTCTACCTTTTCCTAGTGTCCTGGTACTTTTGGCTGGAAGCCTAAGGTCGCACCTCCTATCTAGCCCTGGTGTCCTAGTACTTTTTGCTGGAAGCCTTCGCCAACAATGTGAGTAGCACCTCCTGCCTAGTTAGTTCTAGTCTCCTGGTACTTTTGTAAGGAAGCCGGAGGTCGCACCTCCTAGCTAGCGCTAGTGTCATGGTACTTTGAGCAAAAAGCCGCGACTGACAAGGTATATGTGGGTATAGCACTTCCTGCCTAGCGCTAGTCTCCTGAGCAGATATCCGCGCGCCGTCAGCCGCGATCTGCGCTGGGGCGTGCCCGTGACACTGCCTGCATTCGCCGACAAGGTGGGTCGTGCCTTCTAGCATTTCCTAGTGTCCTGGTTCTGCATTTGCCGATACGGTGAGTATAGCATACCTCCTGCCTAGCGCTGTCGCTAGTCTCCTGGTACTTTTTTGCAAGAAGGGGAGGTCGCACCTCCTAGCTAGTGCTGCTTTCCTGGTACTTTTTGCAGAAACCCGGGACTGACGAGGAGGGTATAGCACCTCCTAGCTTGTCCTAGTCTCCTGGTACTTTTTGCAGGAAGACCCGCCTTTGCCGACAAGATGAGTGCGATACCCTGCCTAGCGGAGCATAACAGTGGGGACACGAATCCTAAAGGCGCTGGTCTCCTGGTAAATTTGCCGACAAATTTGGCATCATAATTTACTCTTCAGTCTCACTTGTTCATCGATGGAACGTTCATTTCTCTGACTTCCGGAGGTTGGCGTTAATAACTACTAGAATACAAAGTCTTGGACTTATACAGGGTGTAACAGAAGTGTGTGACAATACTTCAAGGTTGGCTTTTACCCATCAAACTGAACAACTTTTGTTCTACAACTTTGTTGAAATCGCAAAATTTTTTTTGGACTTTTCATACAAATCGATCAGCTGGCGAACCAAGTTTGTATGAAAAGTCCAAAAAATTTTTTGCGATTTCAACAAAGTTGTAGAACAAAAGTTGTTCAGTTTGATGGCTAAAAGCCAACCTTGAAGTATTGTCACACACTTCTGTTACACCCTGTATATTCGACTATATCGTACACATTAATATTGTTCTCGTTATATGTATAAATACATCAATTTACAATATAATTTAATTTTGGTCGCCAGGTGTTTTACGTATGGTTCGATGCGCCCATCGGGTACCTAAGCATCACGCAATGCGCCACAAAGCAATACGAGAGCTGGTGGAAACCGGACAAGGAATGCAATGTAAGTATTTTTATTGTTATTTCATTTAGGATAACATTGAGATGGATGACAATAATGCCAATAACAGTTATCTACTGGATGGTGGCGTAGTGGTACAGTTAGATAGATGACAATAATGCCAATAACAGTTATCTACTGGATGGTGGCGTAGTGGTACAGTTAGTTACAGTATGAAGGCACTCCACTCTCTACAGGCGATATTCTCAGGTGTTTAATTCCATTTCAACCCCCCCGCGAGTAAGATACTTAGTGTAAGGTACGCAACACACATATTTACGTATGTACAAACATCATTTTTATCCATATAATCGTTAAACCATGTCGGAGGCCTTATACCCGGTTTGAAAACTTGAAAACTTCAGACACTAGCCCCACAACCTCCACCAATCCGGACTTAGCACCCGTGTGTAGAGTAAGGCGTAATGATATGGGTTCTTAAAAACCATATCTTGGACCCCGGCGGGAATTTAAAACCGCGATGTCCTGATGTAAAGCGAGAGAACTAGCTACTAAGCTACGACGGCGGTTAAGACTGTATGACCACTTTAAAATATACTCATGGACAAAAAAAATGTTGCACGTCTTTTGGAAAATTTTCTCAATCTAGCAAAAAAAGACTAAACCAAAAGTTCAAAAACTGTGTGTTTACTGTTTATGATTTTAGTTTGGTGGTTTTCTAGTTTTTTGTTTTGTGTTTGGCAGTTTTGTGGATTGAGTTAATTTTTCAAAAGTCGAGCAAGCGATCATGAGTCGATTTTTTTGTCCACAGTGTAATATTATCTTCTTCTTTGACGTATTCTCATGTCTGAGGGACGTGACCATCATGGGTCGCACATGCCACCACAGCTCTCCAGGCCGCTCGATCTTGAGCACTGTGAATGTTGGCCTGCAGTGTCCTCCCAGTGTCTTCTTTGACCGCGTCAGCCTATCGCATAGGCATTTATGGATATTCCAATACAATATTATTATAGTTATTTATCAAATATTTGATTATATACAGGGTGTAACAGAAAGGTGGACTTTTACCCATAAAACTGAACAACTTTTGTTCTACAACTTTGTTCAAATCGCAATTTTTTTTGGACTTCATTGGTTCGCTAGCTGATCGATTTGTATGAAAAGTCCAAAAAAAATTTGCGATTTGGACAAAGTTGTAGAACAAAAGTTGTTCAGTTTGATGGGTAAAAGCTCACCTTGAAGTATTATCACACTTTTCTGTTACACCCTATACATCCCTCCCAGGTGAAGTTGTACCAATTCATGGCGAAAGACAACGTTCCGTTCCACGTGATAATGTTCCCGGCTACCATCATTGGCATCAACGAGGGACATATACTAGTAGACCACATTTATGCCACTGGTAAGTTTTATTGCTACAGTAGTTGTATTTCTATCCCTTTCTAGCAGTGTTCTTGCTATATATTTTATCCTAGTCGCACAGAAAAGTTTAGAATTTTCCTGTGTAAACAAGACAGAATTATCATATTATGTACTTGCTTTATCTAACAGTTTCAGTGATATAAAAGGACAATAATATTATAGTTTTTGTATAATACTTTTGTTTTTTACTTTTCTTCCAGAATATTTAAATTATGAAGAGGGAAAATTCTCAAAGTCAAGAGGTGTCGGCGTTTTTGGCACTGATGCTCAGGTAAACATTAGGTACAATGTCTTTAAAAATCTAACTAATCTCATATAGAAGCAGTCGGTTTTTTTTAATATGGTTAGATTAAATTAAATTTAATTTAAATTCTTAGATTTTAATTCTGAGTTGGACATTATGGGTGGAAGTTATGTCGTTCCTGACGGAAGTGGAATCTATACGATGTTTTTAACCGACTTCAAAAAAAGGAGGAGGTCCTCAATTCGTCGGAATCTTTTTTTTTATGTATGTTCACCGATTACTGGAAGACGCCTCAACCGATTTGGAAAGTACTTTTTTTGTTTAAAAGGGTGTTCACAGGTGGTCCCGAAAATTTTTTTCGAAATCGATTCAGCTGTTTTTGAGAAAATCAACAAAAACATAGCAAAATTGGAGTTATTGCGATTGAAGTCGGTTGTTTTTAACGTACTCGTATTCAGCGTGGTCATACAGAAAGTTTTTTTTGCAGGATACAGGCATACCCTCGGACGTGTGGCGTTTCTACTTGGCCAGCATCAGGCCTGAGACTTCGGACTCCAGTTTTAGCTGGTCTGAACTGGGCACTAGGTAAACCTTGTTCGGTCAGATAGTTTCACTCGCTTTTTGTGTTTTTTTGAAATCCACAAAATAGGGTTTTTCACCATTTTTTGAAAAGTATCTCAAATTGATCATTAGGTGAGAAAAAGTAAAAAATATTTTTTTAAAACTTTTTTGAAACCTATAAGTACCCCAAAAATACATTTTAAATTACCATTTCCAATTAGCGCGCGAAAACGATAGCCGCCATGATTCTTAGGTCGTGACGTCATTTCAGGAGTAAACAAAACAGCTCTGTACTAAAATTTTGACACATATCGCGAACAAAATGTCATTGTTTACCACTATTGTGACGTCACCTGACAACCAGCATGGCGGCTGTCGTTTCAGACATTTGAATAACAGATTAAAAAACTTGATTTTAGTAAATCAAAAATAAAATGTTTTTTCTCATTTTATTGTATAGAAATCATATTAAATCGATTACGTATTACAAATACCACAGTAAATAAGCAGTTTTAGTTTTTTTCTTGTATAGAGTAAAATACCCTATTGGTAAGCCCTTGGCATCATCTCACATGGTGGTAAGTGATGATGATGCCGAAGATGGAAGCGGGCTTACCAAGATTCCCCAACGCAATGGAGAACTGGCTATCTTATCTTCATGCCGGAACACGTCAATGCTGTTAATAAAAAGCGAGCGGAATCACAAACAAATGTCCCAGAAAATTATAAATTATTATTTTATTTATTATAAATTAGTAAGTACATGATATATCACATTGATTAACTATTTAAATTATATGCTTATGTAAAATGACTATCAGATAAAAACTCATTGTAAAGAAAATCGAAAATCTGGTTTACTTATCGACTCTTATGCCGGAGGAAGTGACTAGGGATACAAAAGATCCCCAACCCCTATCAACAAGTTAATAATGATAATATCGACCGTTATACATATGCATGGTCACGTCGATCACGCAGGTTAACTGACTGCAAGCACGGTCATAACCCGGATGGGTTTGACTGTTAGTGGAATTTATCTCGACCGTTTCCGTGCTTCGCAAGGCACGTTAAGCCGTTGCTACCGGCTCAAAAACTTCTGACACTAGGGTTGGCCGCTAGCCCCACAACCTCCACCAATCTGGACTTGTGTGTGGAGTATGGCCTAACCTTCCCGAGTTATGGAAAGAGACCCGTGCCCCTGCAGTGGGGACGATATGGGTCGTTAATGTATACTTCCTCCTCCTCGGTGCGTCGTATTCCTCAGTGATGAGGGTCGTGACCTCCCTTTGGCAACACCCCTTGGTGATGATCTCCCGCCATTTCGTTACGTCTTCAGCAATGTGCAGAGCATCGTGGAGGTTAACCGTATATACAGGGTGTAACAGAAAGGTGTGATAATACTTCAAGGTTGGCTTTTACCCATCAAACTGAACAACTTTGTTGAAATCGCAAAGAAATTTTCGGACTTTTCATACAAACCTGGTTCGCCAGCTGATCGATTTGTATATAAAGTCCAAAAAATAATTTGCGATTTGAACAAAGTTGTAGAACAAAAGTTGTTCAGTTTGATGGGTAAAAGCCAACCTTGGAGTATTATCACACCTTTCTGTTACACCCTGTATACAGGGTGTTGTTTTGGTCGACAACGAGCTTTTCAGGGGTGATAGTATACATGATACTGATGCCAAAAAAAAATATAAAAATGGCACCTTAAATTTTCATAAGTAAATCTTAGAAAATAATTAATTATGGTATCCTTGTTTCCGTGCGTAACGTATTTTAACCATGAATGGTTGCCTAGCAACGAGGCGAGGTGTGCGGGGGTGCGCGAGGGGCCCCGACTGCGGCGCGGGCAGTCTGCTGCATGCCTCCGCGCCGAACCCGCGTTCCTTTTTCCCAGCGAGAGCAAGCGCCTCTGCGCGTGAACTTACGCAACGGCTATGATCAGGGACAAGTCTTTATTCAATAGTCGTGAACTGAGCGATGTAGTTGTTAATACATCGCTCAGTTCACGACTATCGAAATGTTTTTCGTGTGGTGTAAATCAAGTCGAGTGTGTGAGATTTGGAGTTATTTGTAGTGACGTCGCGCCGCCGTAATGTGTTACGCAATAAAAACATTATTTACAAACTCCGCAAATCGTATTCTACCGAAAAAACATCCCATGCTCGAGATAGAGCCCAAAGTAGACAAGAGTTCAAGGAAGAAGCTATCTTGGAATACTTCTCCCGACAGGTTCATGTAAGTGTCATTGACCTTTTTGTAGAAAAATTCGTGAATGAGCCGGCCGTCATTGACTGACTGCGCGAACATGCGTTTTGATAATTTTAGTAAAATTTCTAGGTCATTTTTTCAGTAGAATCAATTTATAAAAAAGAATATATTATAGGTATTTTCAGAACAAGTATTTTTTATACTTTCATCCCTTAGAAGGCCGTTGTCGACCTAAACAACACCCTGTATATGAATTTAAACTATTGGTATTTCGTCAAACAGGAACAACTCGGAGCTTCTCAATAACCTGGGCAATTTCTGCCATCGCTCGCTGAGTTTCTGCGCCAACTCTTTCAAGGGGCGAGTGCCGGATTTGACTCTGTCCCGGGCTGATTACGAGCTGATTGCGTTGGTGAATCGACATGTTGTTTGTAAGTGCTTTTGTTATTAATTTTTAGTGATCGGAAATTCGGATGCAATTATACCTAAAATTGGGGAGCTAGCATAATATGGACATGCCGTTTTGAATACAATTGGAAACTATTGGCCATACATATGTAGTGTAAATTTTTCACATTTTAGCCCCCCTATCACCTCCTACTAGGATTACCGGTAACCCTGTGTATATAAAATAAATTGTGGATATAAATACATAATAACATACATAAAATTTTCAATAACATCAACATTCACTACAATCAGATCATTACAATTAATAATCCCAATGCTTTTTACGATACCGGTATCCCAGGAATTTTTTCTATGAAAATCTATAAATTTATTGGGAAGGGCATATCCATACTATTCTTTCTAAAAACGAAATTGCATCCGAATTTCCGATCACTATTAATTTTACATATACCTATAGTTTCTTTATTTCATATGTTCCTTTGTAAGATATATAAAAAGTGCAACTTTATGTGTGTTTCTGTTCCTCTGGGAGTCATGTCAAAGAAATATGTACTTCTTTTTTACAATAAATTGAAATTGAAGATAAGAATACCCAGATTGCACTGTACCACCTCGTATTGTTAATTTGTGTGTGTTTGTGTGTGTGCGTGTGTGTGCGTGCGTGCGTGCGTGCGTGCGTGCGTGCGTACGTGCGTGTGTGTGTTCGTTTCCGTGAACTTCAGAACTAGGTCCAGAGTAGAGCAAGTTAAGACAGCGCCATCTGGTGGTGAAGTAAAAAAATTTTTTAGACATTCCTGAGGGAACTGTTTAATTTTACGGGATAAATGTACCCTATGTGTTAATATAGTGACCGATCTACCTACCTACCAAATTTCATCCAAATCCGTTCAGAAGTTTCGTCTATAAAGCGGAACAAACAAACAAACAAACATCCATACTTTCGCATTTATAATATTTTTAAGAACTAAGAAGTAACAGATTTAATTTGATATTTTATGTAACTCAGTTATTTTTTTGTCTCCACCAGCCTACGTCCAGCACATGGAGAAGGGTCGTCTCCGCGAAGCCCTGAGGCATGTACTATCCATCTCAAAGCTGGGGAACCAGCATATGCAATCCGAACAACCCTGGGTGCTGCTGAAGGGATCTGATGATGACAAGTGAGTAAAACATATGATATGATCATCATATGGCATCCGAAGTTCGGACACATATATATCGTCCCTCGCATGACTAACACTCCTATCTCATTTTTGTAAGTTCTTTAAAACACAACCGTTTTTCAATTAGGAAAAGTCCAAATGATTTTAATCATCAAAAATCTGAGACAGGAGAATCAGTCGCGTGAGAGACGATATGACACTACAGTCATGTCACGCATACAGGGTTATTTTTTCCCTACTCAGGAGTAGAGCTAAGGAGCTTGAAAGTGAATGCTACAGTCTGTATATAAAACGCACTGAAGATGCAATTTTAAAGAACCCAAATTTGTTTTGGTCCTTCGTCAAAATATCTAGTAAGGCGTCCAGCTCTCTACCTTCAACCATGTTATACGACGGGCGGACACCGGTGAAGGGGTCTCTAATCTCTTTGCGAACTATTTTTAGTCCACATTTCTTTCCTCGTCCTCCAATCAAAACAGTTTACCATATGATCACACCAATTGTGCTAGTTGTTTAGGTGATATAGAAATAAACCCTGAAGAAGTCCATCGATTACTTATGTCTCTAGACCTGAAAAAGGGGGCTGGGCCTGATGATATAGTACCAATATTTGTCGTTGAATGTGCTGATTGCCTGACAACTCCATTAACTATATTGTTCAGACGATCTATAAATGAAGGTTTGGTTCCGTTGGAAATCAGCGTTTATAACGCCCATCCATAAAAGCGGAAATAAGAATGACGTTAAAAACTATAGGCCAATTTCTAAGTTGTGTCTATTCGCTAAAATTTTTGAAAAAATAATTTATTTACAAGTTTATTCTTTCTCCGCTAGCTTTATCCCTGAACAACATGGGTTCCTAAAGAAAAAATCAACCACGTCAAACTTGCTTTCGTTCATAGACTGTACATCCTCGTCCATGGTTTTGGGTGGTCAAGTGGATGCCATATTTACAGACTATAGCAAGGCGTTTGATCGTATTGATCACAAAATACTCCTGCAAAAGTTACTGTTCGCAGGTATACATGGAAACTTATTCAGATGGTTCACGTCGTATATTGAGAATCGATCCCAAGCCGTTGTAATTAATGGTTTCACATCTTCCTGGCTACAAGTTCCCTCCGGCGTTCCTCAGGGATCACTGTTGGGACCATTACTTTTTATTATATTCATTAATGACATTAGTTCATGTTTCAAGCATTCAAAGTTTTTATTATATGCCGACGATATGAAAGTTTTCAAACAAATTAATAACATTAACGATTGCTACCTCCTTCAGGAAGACCTAGGCAGATTTGAACGGTACTGTAACATGAATCTCCTAGACCTTAACGTATCTAAATGTAACTCAATAACGTTTACGCGCAAACCGCAATGTGTAAAATTTGATTATATACTTAAAGGACTTCTTATAAATAGGGTAGATAGTATTGGAGACCTAGGTGTTATTCATGATAGCAAATTATTATACGACAAACACATAGACTATATTGCTAAAAAAGCCAATAAGGCAATGGGGTTCATTATGAGAATTGGTTCTCAGTTCACGAGTGTTAAGGTGATAAAAATTCTTTATTGCTCTTTTGTACGTAGTATTCTTGAATACTGTTCTGAAGTATGGAATCCTCAATATGATAAATATATAAATAGACTAGAGTTAATACAGAAACGTTTCATGAGGTTCTTACAATATAAATCCAAAAAATATGATAATTTCTACGAAGCGAGATGTAAGAGGCACCACATTTTACCGTTGCAGTTAAGACGTACAGCTCGCGTCACGTAAAAAGAACGCTGGCGGGCGTTCCGAGGTCACATCAAGTTTACTCTGACAACAGGATAGCATAATATAAATCGCGTAAGTGTGAAAGAGAGGGAACTACACAGTTGCTGTCAGAGTGCATCCTCGGAACGCCAGCCAGCGCTCTTTTTACGTGACGCGAACTATAAAATAGTTGACATAGTATCTCTGGTTAAAATAGCTCAAAATAAAATTGATTCTCCGCAGCTTCTTTCACTTATAAACTTAAAAGTTCCATCAAGAACTTCCATTCGGCATCCTATTTATTTATCCGTTCCGCAAACCTTCACAAAGTATAGGCATAACACATTTTTTATTCGTGCTCCTACTGAATTTAACAGGCTTGTGGAATTCCCTGAACTAGACCTTTTCAACACGAACGTAATTACTTTTAAGACTGTAATTTCCAATAACTGGTTTGATATGGTTCCCTAATTTAATTTTTTCTTTGTTTCTTTACTATGTCTTACCTATTGTTGTTAGATTTTGTTATTTCCATAAGACAAGCAAGTCTTTAGCTTCCTATATGCGAAAACATTTAAGTGGTTAATTTATACTATAATTAGCATTATTTAAAACCGTTTGTTTTCCGAATAAATAAAATAAAAATAAATAAAATAACGTGATCGGCCTATTTTGTATGGAGATGCCCAAAATTTTTTGCGAATTGACCATTGGTTAAACTCGGGGAAAGTTGATCAATTTCCTCAGTAGAAGCCACTGTGAAGTTTTGGTGGAGAGTCCAAAAATAACCCTGTATAATTTTAATTACTCTTGTGACAAACTGGGAATTATAGATCTGTCATAATTCTGTAAACGTTTGTTTTGTAATATATTTTTAAGATTACTGTTTATTTTTGGTAAAACAAAAAAATATTACACTCCAGTCTCACTTATAACACTTCAGTCTCACTTATGATAGTGTTCATTAAAATATGTTTATGCAGTAACGCAATAATGTTTTTTGTGCCAATCTATAAGATACTATTTAGTAATTTAATACAAATTATATTAGAGAACTACTAACCCTAATTAAGCTAATCTAAGCAAAATTTCTCCAGGTCGCTGTTATTAACCACAATTTTTGCAATTTTGATGTTGACATAGTTAACACAGTGAATTGTTATTACATAATATATTTTTAGACTATTCACAACTAATAATAGTCATTTAGATAATTTTGTATTATGCCGTAAGTATAACATGTAAGAATTTTGTTGCCTGAGATACAGGTTTATCCTAGTTCAGGCACCCATTAATTTGAACTTTGTTTAATTTTTAGAAACCTATGTAAATTATCTACCTTTTACAAATAAATAAAATATTATTATTATTATTACTTATAAGTTGTGACCGCTTATGATATCCCAGTCACATTTATGACACTTCAGTCTCACTTATGACAGTCCAGTTTAACTTATGAGGTGTTATGAGTAATGACTCTTCAGTCACGTTATGACATCCCAGTTACACTTATGATGATTATGACTCATGACTAGTGATCGGATTTTTGATACTTGCATCGTGATTTTATAACATGGACATTCCTTTTTTCAAGAAAGTTTCGGTATTTCCGGATTGATTTGAGTATTATTAAAGTAAATCTGATTCAATCAATTAATTCTGAAGGAAGCAATATATTTATATGTAGAATAACAGAATAAATATTTGTCTTTGTCTTTAAAAATATGTTAAACTCTCGGAATCCGTGCGGCATGTCCATATTTAACATAAACGTTTGCGGTCATTGACCCTAAATCAATCTACCTACTCCGATCACTGCTCATGACACTCCAGTCTCACTTTCATAAGTGAGACCAGTCTCACTTAGTGATACTCTCATGGAGTGTCATTAGTGTATCACTCCACAGATATTCAAAAGTAAACAGTAATGGTATTTTCTTCTTTCTTATCACAGAGCGCGTGGATCCACAGCCATCGGTCTGTGCTGTCAACTGGTCGCATTGTTATGTGCGCTGCTATCTCCCTTCATGCCCGATACGGCTCGCGCTTTGAGGGAACAGCTTAAGGCAAACGCGGAAATGTTGAGGATAAATCCCGAGTAAGTTTAATAGATTATAAGAAAGTATAGTTCATTCCAATCAAAAAAAAGGAAAAGGTAAACAAACTTACTATGGAACTGAAACATGTCAATGTCATCTGCATACTACCTTTGTTTACCTTTCGTTTTTTTTTTTGATTGGAATGAACTATAGATTTAAGTATATTGCTTTAGTTTTTATAACATTTATGCCGCATAGCTATCTTTAGTTAAGTCTACAATTGCTGTTCATATGTAGAAGCTTTATTAGGCACATTGTCATATAAATTATTATTTATTCAACTTGTAAACGTAGCTGTAAGCCAGCCAGTAAAAAAGGTCAACATCGCAAACGCGCATGTATCTATGATTTTTTAATAGGTATGTTGTTAGGTACCTTATGAGTAGTTAATTCCCAAGTTTGCAACACTGAAAACCCTGCTACTTACATGGTACTCGAAAAACTGAGAAATGTCATTTTTTATTTATCGTGTCCTCAGAAACCCCTCATTCATCCGATACCTGCCCGAGGGTCACGTAATCGGGAAACCAGCGCCGCTGTTCGCCAAGTTGGAGCCGGAAAGACTTGAGGAACTGAGGAAGAAGTATGCGGGCACCCAGAGCGAGAGGGCGCAGGTATATTGACAAATTCTTATAATAATTGATTACATGACTTCATCAAACATATATAGGGTGACTTTAAATTAGTTCTTGATAAGAATGGCTATGAATGTGCTCATGATAACAAACAACTTTCCCTAAGGAACCCATAGTCAAATCGCAAAAAAAAATGTGGTCCCTCCATACAAATTGATCAACTGACCAGCCAAATTAGTATGAGGAGTCCAAAATTTTTTTTGCGATTTGACTATGGGTTCCTTAGGGAAAGTTGTTTGTTATCATGAGCACATTCATAGCCTTTCGTATCAAGAACTAATTTAAAGTCACCCTATATATATGTATATATATATATGTATATATATTTTTTACCCTCAATTTTTATCTTAATAACCGTGGGAGAGCCATGCTTCGGCACGAATGGGCGGGCCGGCTCGACCGGAGTGATACCACCGAGTGAGTGATGATACCGAAGGCCCAACCCCTGCCCCCCCCCCCCCAATTCCCCCCATACCATTTCAAAGGCAACGCAATTGTGACTCCTGTGGTGTTGCGGGTTTCTATGGGCGGCGGTAATCGCTTACCATCAGGTGATCCGTCTGCTTATTTGCCAGCTATCACATAAAAAAAAGAAATAATTGACCACGCTGAATACGTTAAAAACAACCGACTTCAATCGCAACAACTCCAATTTTGCTATGTTTTTGTTGATTTTCTCAAAAACCGCTGAATCGATTTCGATAAAATTTATATGGGACCACCTGTGAAGTATACCCTTTCAAACAAAAAAAGAATTTTCGAAATCGGTTTAGGCGTCTTCGAGTAATCGGTGAACATACATAAAAACAAATATTTAAAAAAAATGATTCCGATGAATTGAGAACCTCCTCCTTTTTTTGAAGTCGGTTGAAAAATTGGTAAGCCCTTGGCATCATCTCACCTGATGGTAATAATAAGCTCAATTATAAACTATTCTTCACTAAATCATATTTGTTTTGTTCTCAATCGTATCTTAAATTTTTCATTAATAAAAAAATCACAAAATGAGTCCATTAATGGCCCTGAAAATCTATGACGTCACGTCTTTGTATTTATAACATTTTTAGAACAAAAAGTTGTTTTTGACAGATGATAAAAAGTAGCTCAAATGACTAGCTAACTGAGGTGTTGCCAAACGCGCTCAAATCTATATTAAATAATAAATAAGTAAAACATTACTGGACTGCAAGTCTCTCCACTTACTTCGGGAAGAATAGGCCATACTCCACAGACGGGGGCTAAGTCCGGATTGGTGGAGGTTGTGGAGCTAATGGCCAGCCCCAGTCTCAGTTTTCAAGCCACCTATAAGGTCTCGATTAACTATTGCAGTTTAGTGATAGCAGCCCTTGCGTGTCTTGTGACGCATGGAAACGGTCAAGATCACACCCCGGACACTTCATACAAATTTCGCGCCATTGTTTACTACATAGACATTCATGTTTGTACACATGTAAATCTGTGCGTGATGTACTAGGGTTGAATCGAGGTTCAATGAGCCCTCATTGTTCTTTATTGTTAGCTAGACTTTTACAAATAAAGTGAAGGCTGTATACACCAGACAAGGCTGTATAGCCTTAGAAGCCTTTATGTCTTTCCTTAAAAAATAAAACTGTCTTTGGTTATTAAACTGTGCTTTTGTTTCTGCTAACCTCATGACAAATTGTCACACATCGGTCACACAGGGGGGGTGAGGTGAGGTTGCCTTCAGAGAGCGGCAGGGAGTGTCCATACTGTATAATATCCTTATACTGTGGGTCAAGATAAATGCGAATCAGTCAAACCCATTCACAGTGTCTATAGTTAACTAACTACAAGCACGGTCACAATTTGGATGGACAATGGTTAGTTGAAGAGATGAAACTTCAAGCCAAAAAAGAAAAATTATTTAAACACATTTGAAAATGTATTTTATTTTATATTTCAGCAAAATGGCGAAGCTCCGGTTGGCGGGAATACTGTAGCGGAATTGGAAGCGGCAATCGCAGCGCAGGTATTTTTTTTAAATATACAGGTTGTTAAAAAACTGCATTTGAGTTTTTATGGTGTTACTCAGAATCAAGTGTAGAATACAGGAAAAATATTGAAAAAATCCGCTCTGCATTTTTCTCTCTAAATCTGAATAGTGAATCAAGGATTTGTATGGAAAACTAAAAAAAATTGCAGAGCGGATTTCTTCAATATTTTTCCTGTATTCTACACTTGCAAATACAAATACAAAATACATTTTTTTTAATCGGCGGATTTGGACTACAAATAAAAATAACAACTTCTAGAAACAACCAGTTCTGGAAATGACCACTTCTAATAATGAGCCTGTATACTTGAGTCTGAGTAACCCCTTAAAATTTCAAGCGCACTTTTCTTAACACCTGTATTTTTTTTTTTACTATTTTCACAGGGCGACAAAGTTCGCCAACTAAAATCATCAACAAAAGACAAGGCCGTATGGCAACCGGAAGTGAACAAGCTACTCGAGCTGAAGAAACAACTGGCGGCCGCGCAGGCGCAGGTGACGTCACAGCCCGCTTCCGGTGCGCAGGCGACCGGTGACAGTGTTGCCAGCTTGGAGAAGGCTGTGGCTGAACAGGTAAGTTTGGATCACAATTGTCAATTTTTGAGCTTCAGTTTTTTTGTGTTTGAAGAAGGAAATGCAATAATAAAACTCCCAGAAAAAAAAATTCTCCGCTAAGGTATCTATGCCATCGTAGCTTTTAAACAGGTGGACCGATTTTATTGTAGTTTGACCACTTAAAAGCTGGTTTTATCGCGGTGGTTCTAAGCTAAATTTGGTGAAAATCGATACAGTGGTTTTCGAGTAATTCGACTTTTGCTGTCGGGGATGTTTTTTTTAATTTAACGTTGTTTTGAAATGTTCTATAAATGTAACTGACATAAGAAGTCATATTCTTTGATGATCTTTTTGAGATAATTTTGTCACACGATAAGAGAGAGATACATATATGTACGGACTGTAGATAGCTCGTAGCATAGATGGCCGTTGGGGCATTAAAGTTCTCGAGTGGCGACCGCGCATCGGAAGACGCAGTGTAGGCAGGCCTCCCACTCGGTGGACCGGTGATCTGGTGAAGGTTGCGGGAAATCGCTTGTTGCGGGCAACGCAGGACCGGTCGGTGTGGAAATCCTTGGGGGGGGGGGGGGGGCTTTGTCCAGCAGTGGACGTCTTTTAACTTGATGATGATAACTGTAGATAGACTATAGTGCAAAAACTACAAAATAAAATGTTTGCGTCATTTACAGGGCGACAAAGTCCGCCAACTGAAAGCGTCGACGAAAGACAAGGCTGTATGGCAACCGGAAGTGAACAAGCTACTCGAGCTGAAGAAACAGTTGACGGCCGCGCAGGCGCAGGTGACGTCACAGCCCGCTTCCGGTGCGCAGGCGACCGGCGACAGTGTGGAGAGCTTGGAGAAGGCTATAGCTGAACAGGTAATGTTTTTTTCTACAGTAGGAATAATAATAATATCCGGTACAAATCACACACGGTCATCTGGCCCCAAACTAGGATTCCCTGTATCTTGGGAACCAGAGACTGATATACATTCACATATAAGAAGATAAATAAATAAATAAATACTTTTTTAAATACATACATATATAGATATAATACACCCAGACTCAGAGCAAGCAATTCTGCTCATCACAGAAAAGTTTGCCCTGTGTGGGGATCGAACCCACGGCTCTCGGATCAGAGGTCAGGATCGCTAACCACTTGGCCACCGAGTCAGTCAGGAATACCTATATATTTTTTTAAAATTAAAACTTTGAGTGCGTTTGACTACATCTCACCCGATGGAAAGTGACGATGCAGTCGAGGATGGTACTAGCAAACTCAAATAATGCCTATTCACTCTCGCCTTGATGATCCCCTCTTTGGTTTTTCGAGAACAGGCGAGGAAATACAATATGTATGATGGGACACCTGATAAGACACGAGAGCTCTCTAAAAACCATAACATGTAGAAGGAAAGATAGAGGGAAGAAGGGGAAGAGGTAGACCAAGACACAGATTTTATAATACTAACGTACAGATACCTCATGTCATACAACGAAATGCGACTGCCGTAACTCGGGCTATTCTTCGGGCTATTTTTTTCACTCATTGAGAACTACCGCTACTAGCGACATCTAGGGCGCGGGCTATAAATGAAGACATTCTGGTTGCTTACCTGTAACTTCATTTGCTTTTGTTGATTTTTTTTTGCACATAACCTACTAGTATTATATTATCTGTGATATTACTAAATAAAAATACATAATTTGAAATATGAAAAACGAAACGTAAACCACCTATTACGTTTTTCAATCGTATTGTATCAGCGCCATCTATTAATTCACGCTATTAACTGGTACTCAACTAGTACGTGTCATTCCTCAACTCTGACAAGTTAAGACGAAAGTAGTTTTGATATGCATCGCCGTCATCAGATAATTTGTAATAATTGATAATAAAGTGCATTATCGGCCTTTGTCATACTTTTTGGTTATTACAATAATCAAAACACTTACAGGGTGTCCACTTTCTGGAAAAGTCAGGGAAGTCAGGGAAAAGTCAGGGAAGCTTTTGGTGGTCAGGGAAAGTCAGGGAAATGACCTGGTGACCTGGAAAAGTCAGGGATATTTGAGTTTGTCCAATAATCGTTAGTGAGGGAAACTTCCATGCTCTAATTTGATATCTCCTTGTCTTTGCTGACATTTATATTATTTGTATTTTTTAGTACAATTAAGTATATCGAATTGGAGAGACCTTGTTTGTGGTCGCGATGTTCAGCATTGAGGGACCGAGGAAGAAGAGGTCAAAACCGATTTCAAAGGTTGGCAACGCACTTGTGACTCCTCTGCTGTTGCGGGTGTCTATGAGCGGCGGTAATCGCTTACCATCAGGTGATCCGTCTGCTCGTTTGCCACCTATCACATAAAAAAAAGAGAAGATATCGAATTGCATTTAATCCAGACTTATGGACCTTTTTTTTAAGTTATCAGTGATCTACATCATGACTTCGTATTCCATAGCTTGAGGGTTCTAGGTAAGAAGCACCTCTGAAACCTTTCTCTTAGAGATCAATTTGGCTTTAGCTGGTGGGGATGAATTCCACTTGGATAGCGAGCATTGCGGTAATAAAACTGTGCCATAGGCATCGTATCGAACAGTTTCTCAGAACACAAGCCGTTGTATAATCGGTATAACACACAGAGAGGGCGGAAGTTTCCGAAAGCTAAAGGGGTTTTAGACCGCTTGTGAGCTCTGGGTCGTCGACAATTCTGATCACGCGTGGCTGGGTGGAGCCGAAGGGGTTCAGTTGCACCCAGCTCCTGCCAGAGATATGAGTAGTTCTCCATATGCGGCCTCACTTGAGCTTTGTCTGAAGTACCGCTTTGCTTTATTGAGCACTCTTCCAGGTTTTTTCGCTGCAAGGGTAACCTTGCCTTCGAGGTTTTTTTGAAGTTGGACGTTGCTGGAAACGTCGGCGCATAGGATCCCGATGCTCGTAGCAACAGCAAGCGTTGTCCCTCGGAACTGAGGCGCTAGAGTAAGACAGTTTGGCGGTGAACGCGCAGACTTGCGACCTCGTGGGGTTAAACAGACTAAGTTAAGTCTACTTCCATTCGGAGACTGGCGACAGAGTGTCTTCGACTTGAGACACAATCCTGGCGCGACTCTCCTCCACCTGGGATCTTGCTCGGCCTGTGTACTGCGCGTCACCCGTACTGTCATCCGCATAGCAATGAATACCGCGTATTTGCAGGAGATCATTGATATGCAGGAGGAATAGAGTTGGCAAGAGTACAGAACCTTGCGGGTCACCAGCATTAATGTATTTTAGTGCCACAGGACCAGTTGTCGCAAAGGATTTCAATGTTCCTTTCACACAGAAAAGTGGCTCTCCAATTGCACAATCCCACGGTTTCGCCGTATTCTGGTAATTTCAATAGAAGTGCCTTATTCCAGACCGTGTCGAACGCCTTAGCCATATCAAGGCTAGCTACCAACGCCTCCCCTCGTCTTTCAATGGCTTCGGCCCAGTGGTGTGTTAGGCATATTAGAAGATTACCAGCTGACCGGCCATGACGAAACCCATATCGCCGGTCATTGATAAGGTCATGATCTTCTAGATAATATGCTAGGCGCTGTGTATTAATTATACGTTCCACCTCCTTTAAAAGGAGGCAGATAAGTATATGATCTATAAAAATCTGTGTACATACAAGATATTCAAAGACAGTCCAGCACATTGATCTCTACACTGCTATTACTGGAGGCTCTTCATTTCCACAGCACAAAAATTAACCTCAGTAAGATCGTTGGTAAATGACCCTTGTCTTGAAAGAGCAAAATTTTTTGGTTATTTCATAGAAAACCACAGTCAAAACATTTAAAGAGATTCAATAAAAATAACTTTGTTAAAAGCATGTTTAGCTGCTGTGAAATCAGTTATGGCCTATAGCAGATTGCGAACCATTTTTGCATCGTCTCCAGATAAAGATCGAAAGCAAACCAGCAATTGAACAAAATCCTCTAAAAACGGTTCTAAAATGGATTATAAGGGTCAGGGAAATTTTACAAAATGGTCAGGGAAAGTCAGGGAAAAGTCAGGGAAGTATTTTGGGAATTTTGAGTGGACACCCTGACTTATTTTTATCAACTTTATGGGTTTTTTCTTCGTTTTGCATTAACTTCGATTACAAATCGATACTTGTCATGCCATCTATTGACATTTTAATGAACTAAGGTTTTCGTTGTATGCAATGCATCGATATAAGAGAACAATTAGATGTGGCTAATACTCCACGACAGCGTAGTCGCTGATAGTGGTTTGCTCCTCTATGTTGAGTAGCGCCACCTTTTCGCGCACTATTCGCAATTTGTCAAGCGACGAGTACACATCTCCGTTTTAAAATTTAAAAAATGTCATACTGTGCTATGAAATGGTGCAAAAACAATAAAAAACTAAAGAACAAAACTTACAGCAACGTTTCCTATCACAGGGTAGCCTTTATTTCTTGTTATTTTATGATAATTTTGTAATTTATAATTTTCGCTTTGTTATTGTAAATAGAGATGTTTTTTTTTATCGAAAAAGTGTTTGTCGATGATAAATTATTCAATCTAAAAAAGTAATTATCTTTACAATTATTTTAAATTGCACCTGCAAATTGAGTTATTTAACTTTATCTCGTGGAATTCTTACCCGTCACATAAAACCTGTTGCCCTTAAACAAAGGATTTCCGAGTTTTAAAATTTGTATTCTAACAAATCGATCGATTTAGTCATGACTTAGTTCACCTCTACTTCACAAATTAATGTCATTAATGTCACAAATAAATGTCATTAGGTTTTACTACTCAACAATAGATGTCGCTCTTTTATTTTATTTTTTCCAATATGAACTCTATTCTAAAGAACGAAAAAAAAATCATTCACGCCATCTATCATTTGCTGTAAGATCTAAAAAGAAAATGAAACCGTTAGCCACCTACCGTTGAATAGTTAAACTAAATTACATACCGACTGACATTTAGTGACGATTTGTTTATCGATTATGATTATGATATATCGATAGTCATACTTAAAATATTCGAAATGCGAAAGTAACTCTCTCTGTCTGTCTGTTACGTTTTTATGCTTAAATCGCTGAACTAATTTGATGAATTTTGATATAGAGATAGATGGGACCTTAAACAGTCTACTTTTGTCACGAAAAAAAACTTGATGGGGTGGTGGGTATAATTTTAACAGATTATTTTATACCTACATTTCAAAACACCTAAATGGTGGTTAGTCATAGGTGAAACTGAATTTCTTCAAGGACATTACATTCAATAATAGATAATTAGATTTCATCTAGATAAATAAAATAGTATTTCAAAACAATCTGTAAACATCTTCAATATCACCATATTTTGATAAAAACAACAAACAATCCTTTGTTTATAAAACCACAGCTATATGAATTTGCAAATATTTTATGTATTTGCCATTTTTGTAATGTACATTTTTATTACACATTTGTTTTCAATAAATTACTCACAATATTAATGGCTTATTGAAGATTAAAAAAATATAGGGACAACGATCATCATTCATCATATCAGCCGAAAGATGTCCGCTGCTGGATAAAGGCCTACCAAGGATTTCCACAACGACCGACCGGTACTGTGCGGCTCGCATCCAGCGGCTTCCCGCAACCTTCACGTCGGTCCACCCAGTTGGAGGCCTGTGCCCACACTGCGTCTTCCGGTGCGGGGTCGCCACTCGATAGGGACAACGATATCAATATCGAATATATCTACACGGATTTTTTTATTTTGACAAAATACGTGATGATTATTATGGAGATATAAACAGATTATGTTTGTACCTACATTTCAAGATACCTAAATGGTGGTTAGTAGCAGATGAAACTGAGAACAATTTCCTCAAAGACATATTGAATACTAGATTACTTAATTAGATTTTAACTGGATAGATAAAATGGCATTTCAAAACAATCTGTAAACATCTTCGAAATCATCACATATTTTGATAAAAACAACAAATAATCCCTTATTTATAAACCATAACTATATGTTTTTGCTAATATTTAATATATTAGCCATTTTTGTAACGTAAATTTTTATCACACATTTGATTTTTACAATAAATTACTTACAATATCAATCGCCCCGCTATAAGTCGTGGATCCCACGATTGAACTAAGTACCTTTGTTTCCACCGCGCGTGTCTCCGCTCAGAGTGATGTCCGGGCAGAGATTGAATTGAGCAAAAAAGAAAATCTCGAGTGTACTAAAATTTTGTGGAATATTCTCAATTATTCTGTAATTCTTAAATTTTCGAACACATACAGATAGCGTAAGTACATAAGCTCCTGTTAACAAAATGACCCCTATTACAAACTAAAACATAGACATTTCCACGTCAAAATTCAAAGTAATTATTTTGCAAAATAAGCATTTTTGCTACATTATGGCGGATATCACACTGCACCGGAGTCCGCTCCGGTGTGCGGTGCTGCGGTTTTTTCCTTTGACAATGTCAAGTAAAAAGTCGTAACACCGCACACTGGAGCGGAGTCCGATACAGTGTGAAATCTGCGTAATCCGTCCGTGTTCGATTTCCGAATTGAGTTTTTTTATCATCTATGAATACAGTTTTTCTTTTCACTAAAATAGATGACATTATTCCTAAGGACAGTTCTTCTTATGTCTTATAGTTTCGGACTTTCCCATACTGACCGATCTAAATGGCCCACCCTGTATAATATAATGTCATCAGTAAACATTTTGTGATCCCCATTACATATAATGAACCAAATATTGTTTATCGATACACAAAACTTTTTAAATCTATAATCGAGCCCTATCCCCACACTAATTTCTTGATGTTTTTGGGTGAAATTTTAGCGATGCTACTCATCGCTAGATGTCGCTAATAGATAATATTAAATACATCAACCTTATGCTTATCACACAAAGTTGATATTTGTTTAAATACACGCCTTCCCCTTCACCCCGCATCAGCCCCCGCAAGACGAAAACGCTGGTTCAGGAACAAAAAAAGCGGCTAACCTTATCTAATTGTTCTCTTATATCGATGATGCAATGAGACCCCGTGACCAAGACTAAATCATATAGAACAGATACAGGTCGCTGTCGTGTCATATCGAAAGGTCAAGTTGGTGGCAAGGACAGGAAAACTTGGAGAAAGAGATTTCTCCACCAACAAGAGCTTTGCTCTTAAATATAAGAAGGAGAAAGAAGGATAAACTTTATATCTTACGGGGCGTCATTACTTGAATCCGATCAAGTACATTCGATCAAAGAAATAGGGAAGATTTCGTGAAATGTACTTGCATCTTTAGCAGTTTTAAATCTTATTGTGTTTTGTTTTATTTCACAGGGCGACAAAGTGAGAAAATTAAAAGCATCGACAAAAGACAAGGCGGTTTGGACACCCGAAGTGAATGTACTGCTAGATCTGAAGAAACGGTTAGCGGCTTTGCAAGTAAAGTGAAAATGTTTAATTTTAAATGAAAAAATAAATAATTTAATTTATTTCTTTGGTTAAGGATTACGAAAGTTTATTTATTTTTCCGTCCCCTGTCTTGAAATGTTTATTTTATTTTGTTTTGAGTAAACACTGTGATATAATCAACCTACCCATTTTCGAAATTTTTAATTTTCTCTATTTAAAGTAAGCGCGGCGAATAGGGTAGTTCCCTGCGTCAGCAAATAATTATAAGATA
This sequence comes from Coleophora deauratella, assembly GCA_958295455.1. Lineage (NCBI taxonomy): Eukaryota > Metazoa > Arthropoda > Insecta > Lepidoptera > Coleophoridae > Coleophora > Coleophora deauratella. The sequence continues at coordinate 2,449,232 of OY282416.1, read as the reverse complement.
TTTTTTTACTATATAAGGTGCTACTTTATTAGTGCCCGATATTTTATTCAGTGCTTCTACTCCTGATTCTGATCAACTTTCCCCAAGAAACCCATAGTCAAATAGAAAAAAATTTTTGGACTCTTCATACAAATCAATCAGCCGAGCGGCCAAATTAGTATGAGTTCAATTTTTTTTTGCGATTTAACTATGGGTTCCTTAGGGAAAGTTGTTTGTTACCATGAGCACATGCATAGCCTTTCGTATCAAATAATTTAAAGTCACCTATATAAACAAAAATTTCGTAATGAGTACGGAAACGACTACACTAAATTGTGACGTCATTTTACTCAATTTCAAACATTTTTACACCAACAATTGTCATTTTCCATATATGAGATACCTTTATGTATAAAGAAACTCAGATGACTAACAGTCAACTACCCTAATGTGCGAAAGAGTGCGGTAGTTTTTTTGTCGCCCTTGAGTGCGCTCCAAAGAGAATATGTTTCATACATTTTTATACTATGAAGTTTCCAGAGGCTGGGTACGCTATGAAAGGTTATTTTCCTGTTTGTCCCCACGAGCCTGTCCCCGAATGGGGACAAACAGAACTTTTAGTTTTATTGTCCCCGAATCTTTATGAGGGGACAAACAGGAATTTGTCACCGAAAATTATTTTTATCAAGAATTCAACGCTTTGAACATTTCTTATTCTAAATAATATTAAAACTGTCATTAAATAATTATCATGAACATTTATGTTCAAACTGAACTCAAAATGAACAAACAAAATAGTTCTGTTTATCCCCATTCGGGGACTGGCTCGTGGGGACAAACAGGAAAAACCCGCTATGAAGCTTACACTGCGTTGTCCATTCCCTGCAAATCTCAGTATTGTACCTAGCGTAGTTATGGATATAAATGGGAATGGAATTTTATGCGTGGCCTTTTGTACAGTCGAAATCGGGTAGGTTGAAAAAGAGAAAGAGTATTGTGTTGATTCAAAACTATAGTGTTTTCTTTAATGTCAACTTTTTAAAAGTTTACGATATTATTAATGATAAATATTTTTTTAATCAATTTCCTAAGTTATGTACAAGGTTTTGGCCAAAGTCACTTAAAACAGAAACGTTTCAATTTTATTCGGAAAAATGTGTCAAAATTGTATGCGTGACTTGTGTTAATTTATAAACAAATTGTAATTTGTGTATATTAAGAAGCGTGTATGAAAATGTTGAGGAAGGAATTATAAATAAAAACTTTTAAAATTAGTATATTGGTTTAATTTTATTTATAATAAAAGTCGTGACGAGCATATACAATCTATACGTGATAGCCTGTTTCCGAGACGTAGCTGACAAATTGCAGGAAAGTCGTCTCCGATGGTTTGGTCACGTAAGCCGCAGACCGTCAGAGTACGTCGGTAAAAGATGCCTTGACTCAGTGGCGTAGCGTGGGGGGGGCCGGGGGGGCCATGGCCCCGGGCGGCACATGGATAGGGGCGGCGGGCGGCACATGGATAGGGGCGGCGAGCGCTGTATTTTTTTTACCTAGTGTTATTTGGCTTCGATGAACTGTAATTAGATAGATCACGCTCCTCAAGATATTAATAGAGAAGATTTCAAACTTGAGCGTGTACGTATTCGTACTTTTGTAGCTGCAACAGATCCAGACTTTAAAAAAGAGTTACATAATTATGTCTGGCTCACGGCGCTTAATAAAATATATTATAAACTTGAAAAGGATTTACCAAATATTTTCATAATGAATATTTTTAACAGCTGCCATTAGCAATGCCACTTTTGAAAGAAGCTTCTCTATACTGAAGTCAATTAAAAATTACCTAAGATCGAGGCACGTCCTAAAAGGTCATGAAAACAAACGTTATCGTATAAAGAATGAAACCCGTACAGCATGTCAGCGACAGCGCATAGTTACTATTTTACACAGGACCGGAATTTTGATCGTGCCAGCCGTGCACAGACAGGACGTCAAGCTTATAGGGGCGCCAAGCACTCTGGTAGGTGGGGTACCTACTCTAACTAAGACGGCGTTAGGCGCTCCAAGTAAAAGGGTTTCTGCTGGTTTAACCAGAGGCTTAACATAAATATTCTCAGATATCTTAAAAATTTTCGCGCTCGCTTCGCTCGCGCTTTTCTTTTATAAATTGCATATGTTGGTGACCGTTCGCCCGCGGAAATAAACATAAATATAATGCGCTCGCTTCACATCAAGAGGTTTTAAGTTCGATGTCCGGCGGAGTTTAGTTAGTATTACGGATTTCCAATTTAGCTATATTAGCAATCGAACATGATATACACATCGATAATATAAAAAATTTTGTTTAAAAATCACGAAGAGTACATTTTTTATTGATTATAGAATTTGGCTGCATTATTCGACTTTTTTTACTAATGATGAAAATAGAAAGGGGCGGCGAAAAGCCACGCTACGCCACTGCCTTGACTGACTCGGTGGCTAAGTGGTTAGCGATCCTGACCTCTGATCCTAGTCGTGGGTTCGATCCCCACACAGGGCAAACTTTTCTTTGATAAGCAGAATTGTTTGCTCTGAGTCTGTGTGTATTATATCTATACAGGGTGTAACAGAAGTGTATGACAATACTTCAAGGTTGGCTTTTACCCATCAAACTGAACAACTTTTGTTCTACAAATTTGTTGAAATCGCAAAAAAAAATTTTGGACTTTTCATACAAACTTGGTTCGCCAGCTGATCGATTTGTATGAAAAGTCCAAAAAAAATTTTGCGATTTCAACAAATTTGTAGAACAAAAGTTGTTCAGTTTGATGGGTAAAAGCCAACCTTGAAATATTGTCTCGGTAGCGATTGTCACACACTTCTGTTACACCCTGTATATGTATGTATTTAAAAGTATATGTGTATGTATATCAGTCTCTGGTTACCAAGATACAGGGAATCCTAGTTTGGGGCCAGATGACCGGGTGTGATTTGTCCCAGATATTATTATTATAGAAGGCCCAGGAAGCGCTGGCTTTACGTATAGTGATAGCGGACATGAGGAGCAAATGACGTTTCTGAGGAGGATGTTGAAGATCGGGCAAAGTGGAGTAGATTTAAGTCGGAAAGCGGACCCTGGCTCCAGCCGGGATAACACGCTCAAAGTCAACCGAAAATCAAAAGTACTCCCCACCTCCACACCAGTGTGACCATTTGTAGCAGATTGCAATTTGCAACTCCTTTAACACTGGCAGAATAAGCTAAAGATTTAAAAAAGTTGCAGAATTCGGCAGATTTGCAGGAAATCTGCCGAATTCTGCTACTTTTTTAAAACGTCACGTCAGCTTATTCTGCCAGTGTTAAAGTCTGCCTATAGATGTGAAGCCGGTTGCTACCGTAGTCAGCCAGCCGGTAACCAGCCGCTGTTTTCGCTGACTACGCTGAATAAGACCTTTTGGTATTGAGTCGGATAAGCAGTCGCTATTTATAGGCTGCTTTGTATAACTACCCGATAACAACCGCTGTTTTAAAACTATAAGCACAAAATACATAGATACAGAAGGTCCGCTCAATACGCTCACTAAAATCCTAAGCATATACATGCTTATAGACATTAGGCCACGATAGAAGGTCACGATACTGTGCGATCGTGACCTTGCCTCGAATGACCGTATATTTCTATAAGCATGTATATGCTTACGATTTTATTGGTTTGTATTGAGCGGACCTTCTGTGTCTATTTTGTGCTATTTATTAGAACTCTGCTATTTGGGCAGACTAATAAGTCTGCCCAAATAGCAGAGTTCTGCCACAAATGGTCATACTGCTCCACACCTACTGATATTTACTCATATGAGCCGCTAGATGGCGCTACGGTGAAATAACAAGTATTTAATGTGGGTAATATATTCGCTCACACATGCACGTACCATACCTATTTAATTTTTTTTTCTTCCAAGAGCATAAGGACTAGATCCGATCAGTTTTATTTAGGAAGAAAATGGACACAGGTCCGTAATTTATTTTGCTATTCGATGACAAAGGAGGGTGGTGTCTGATCATGTAAATATGTAAAATAAAAGATATTCATTCAAATTTATAATTACTTTTTATTACAGTAAACTCATAATTAATTCTAAAAACAAATCTACACGGTGCACTAAATCTTATAACTATTACAATACAATAATATCAATTTTGGAATACCAATAGACTTGGTTAATTCATAATTTACAAAAACAAAAATGCATCATTTATTTTTGATATTCTTTCTTTTCCTTCAGGTACTTTATGCAACATCTTTTATTCTAGTTTTTAATTAATTATATCAATTAAAAAAAGACTTCAAAATTGTCAAAATTAGTTACCCCTATACGTGAAGTTAAAAAAAGTTTACCATACAAAAGTAACAATACGAATGAGTGATTGATTGTACTAAAAGATTAACAATATGTTATCTCTTTTCTTCAGTCATACAAAATGCATTGTTTATTTTTTTTTAATTGTCAACCATCCATACAAAACAGTATTTTTTTACAACTTACAGATTTTGATCAATGTCACAATACATGATACGTGTAAGATGTTAAGCATAAAGTTGTTTTGCTATAGAACTCCTTCAGTTTCTACCATACTTGAACCAGTATTAAAGACCCCATACAAAATCGTTGTATGAGGTCTTAAAGATATACCTCTGGTAGAATTATAAAATTAAGTGAACAACCTATTTATATTGATATGAATCACGGAAAAGTAAAAGAAAAAACCTTTCCGTGGAAATAAAAAAAAATGCCTTACATCTTAAAATTTAATTTGGCAATTATAACAAAATTTCAACATAAATCCTACAAACATACAAAACGGATACTTTTTGTATGGTCCAAATTTTATACAATTTTGATAAATATCAGTCCATCTTTCGGCAGCCCGTACCACTTCAACCCATTACGATAAACCTAAAGAAATGTAACCATTTTATATACTTATTTGTTTAGACAAAATATTATTCACCTTCGATCAAAACCTAAAACATATATTCTTACCCTAAGCCGAGTATCACATGTTTATATATAGGAATTTTGAAAACTAAAGCATATCCTATGATAAGTTTTTTTTTAAAAACTGATGTAATTTATAACGGGTTTGACCCCAAATCCAAAAAAATAACATACTTATATTCCTGTCTATAAAGTCTCAACGAGACTATCAGGACTCAAATGATACTATGACGTCTCAACTAGTGACACTATCAGGTCTCAACTGTGACTACGAGGTCTCAACTGACACTATCCGGTCTCAACTGAGACTATCAGATCTCAAATGAGACTATCACCGCTCGCACAAGCATGTGCCAAGCAGTCTCAATTTAGCGGTACAGCTCTTTCTTGAGACCTGCATCTTTTTATTATCATTTGGACAGATATGTTATACATACATAGGTACAACATTTTTATTATGTATCTACTAATAAAATGTATATTTTCTCTCCCTTTCGTTCTCAAAGAACTCGAGAGAGACGCCTGTATCTACCAATTGTATACAGTTGCGTACAATGTACATACAGTATAAGCATTCATATCTCTATCTCGCTCACACATTCTGGTCCTATAGCCTAAGTGAAAGGGTCAGATATATCTTTATAAATGTGTCTTCAAAACTATTCCTTATGGCCTCCGCTACTTTTAGCGGAACCCATTAACCTGGCGGCGGCGCTAAGACTATTTAAAAACTTTTTCATATCAATTCTCTATAAAACATAATGTTATTTCATAAGCACTGGTTTTATAACCGACTACTGGGCCACAGAACTACGTAGGGGCGTTAGGGCTCTTACAGACGAGCGACAGTGTGTCAGCGACAGCGGTCGCCGACGGTTGGCGATAGTCAGCGACTCGTAAATAAAGACAGTCGGCGACAGTCGGGGATTGACGCCGATAATCGTCAATCGTCGCGCGATCGTCACCGACGTGTCGCAACATCGACCGCTGTCGCGAACTGCCGCTGACACACTGTCGCTCGTCTGTAAGAGCCCTTACACATGGGCGCTATACTGTGCTATATCATATTACGATATCTGCAGATATCATAGCAAGCTATTACACACGGCGGCGATACGATACTTTGTATTTCAACACCCCCGCACGTCGTGAACGAGTAAACATCGCTCATATCAAGGTCACATCTACGCTATGATTTCCGTATCGCACGGTGTCAAGTGATATCTTAAAAGGCGTCATACACTAGCACTATACTGTGCTATAAAATCCGCCACTATCACGGATCGAATGGGGTGACCGTAAAGTTAGAAGCTAGTATTGTCGTCTATGAGTGTGACGGATTTTATAGCACAGTATAGCGCTAGTGTGTGACGCCCTTCAAATAAAGCAGGGCTCAGTTTTAGAATATGCAACACCACAGATTGGGTTGATATTTTTTTGTAGATATACCTGATTCTGAGTAACCCCTTAAAACCTGAAACGCACTTTTTTAACACCCTGTATAGCTTCGTCGAAGCGAGACAGGCCTGCTATAACGTAGTATTCACTCTAATGGGTCATATACCTTCTTTTCAAAGCGGACCAGACACTATCAGTAATAATGACAGTATTTTTACATCAGTATATTGTCATTCCATCGTTTAGTATCCGTCAGACCATCATTCCAACCACTACACTGTCAGTATAATGTCAGTATATTGTCATTACTCGAAAATACTGTCATTATTACTGATAGTGTCTGGTCCGCTTGACTTGTTCTTCTTGTGACTAAACTGACAATTGTGAAGTTTCATATTCGATTTGGGTTTCACGATTAAACATATTTGACAGAACTAAACTTGATTTTAGTGTTTTGTCTTTTTCTCTCTGTATCGAAAATACAAGGATAGGACGCTTAAATTAAGTTTAGTCCTGTCAAATAATTTTAATCGTAAACACCGAATCAACACCATTATCATTAGATTAACTGAACCTGTCAGTTAAAAGTAAACATCTGTCTGTCGCCCGCTTTTTAAACCAGTATAACGAGTTTTTCCTTCAGCTAAGATACAAAAATTGTTCTATAACCACTCACACACATTCATACTTCGAGGTATAGTTCATTCCAATAAAAAAAAAGCAAAAGGTAAACAAACATAGTATGCAGATGACATTGACATGTGTCAGTTCCATAGTAAGTTTACTTTTTTTTTATTGGAATGAACTATATAGGCTAGCTATACGCATCTTTCTCTATCTCTACTCAATAGTACACAAGAAAGAGCGAGACAAAAAACATCACCTCGCCTAAACTTCAAGGAGATTGTTATTCATCTACATAAAGATATAGGGAGCGCGCTCTAAAAGATCCAATAGAAAAAAATATGTTATATTTTGCATCTCTTTTTAACATGTATATGAATACTGCGTTAAAAGGGGACAGAAATACTATAAGTATGCTGTAACTTTTATACAAGGATCAAATCCACTTATAATTTTGAGAAGACATCTCTTGGAAAATATGTATGTCCCTTTCTAACGTGTTCAAAGCCACTCTGTTAGAAAGAGATAGAAGCCTTACAAGTGTACGTAAACAATCGCGTATAAAATAAAATCTTCTTGATGATAATCTTAGCGCCACGTCCCGCGTATAAAATCTTTTTCCTTAAACTATTTAAACATCGTGCGAGCGAGTCCAACTCACTCACACTCCTCGTCCTATACGCTGGAGCTGTGCGAAAGGGACGGCTTGCTCTTGTCTCTCACTCTATTCTTGCTGGAAGCGGCAGTGTTGATGGAGCCCGACCAATCGGATAAGTTCGACACTGGTCGGTAAAACTTCGACGTCGTTCGGTTGAAAACTGGGAGGAGTTCGTTCGCCTCGTTTGATAGGGCCTGTTGGAGAAACAAAAAAGATTATATGTAAAAAAATTGAATAGGAAAAAAACATTGATCATGGCATTTTGTCCATAGAGATGACAACACCAATGAGGACTTTACAAAAAGAATTTAAAAAAACGAGCTTTTTATTCTGTAACTACATCTAGTTACAGAATAAAAAGCTGTTTTTTTTTATTCTTTTTGCCATCGCGCTGCACAAAAGGCACCACAACATCACTAACCTAAAAAACATTACTATAAGCAAAGAAGTTTTATATCGTCGCTCCGCTCCTATATAGAACGCTAATACGTCAGTTTCAATATGAAACCGCGTGGGCGAAGTTGAGGGGAAAATCTGAGGTGCGGGAGGGGGAAGCTTCATAACTGTTCGAATTTTTGAATCTAAGAATGTCATATGTTTGAATTACGACCAATCACCGCAAGATGTCAACTGTCTAAGGATTTAAATCGAGCAATAGAGTATTTGAAAATGACAAAACTCAAAATACGACAGAAAGATCTAGTGATGGAGGTAATAGAAAGGATCACAAATATCGAAAATTCTTACGATAATTTGTAAAATGAGGATAACAAAATAAATTAAGCATATTGTTCCTTGTTAAATCTTAATACATAAACAATACTAATAGAAATTCACAAATATAATACAGTAAAAATACATATTAAAACAAAAAATATATATTTTAAAACTAAAAATCAAACCGAATCATAACTTCCAAAACATATCTATAGCCAAGCTGGGCGGAAATGTTAGGAGAAAATTTTCCAGCTGTCGTGTCTGCTCATAGTCTTAATTCTCGTTTAATTTTTATTTGGGTTCCTTTGGAAACTGAAAATAATTAGAAGAAAAAATAAGTCAAATACATTTCATGTCTACTTTGGATAAAACTATGTAAATATGCAGTCGGATATTTTTTGTTGCAAAACTTTTTGCTATGCCTATCGAAAAGTCGATGAAGTGTTACATCACTACCATATGTTTTGCAACGAAGTTATTTAAATAAAAATTAGTCAATATATGGCTTACTTCTGGACCTGTCGTCCTGTATGGATCGGAATGTTGGGCCACTAAGGGAAAGGATGAAAGACGATTGCATGCTGCGGAGATGCGAATGTTGAGATGGATGTGTGGAGTAACAAGAATGGACAAGATTAGGAATGAGTATATAAGAGGAAGTTTGAAAGTTGCGCCAGTGATAGAAAAATTGAGAGGAAATCGTTTGTCGTGGTATGGGCATGTAATGCGGAGGAATGAAAGACATGTTACAAGGAGAGTGTTACAGATGAGTGTCGATGGATATAAGGGGAGAGGGAGACCAAAAAAGAGATGGATGGATTGTGTGAAGGATGATATGTGTCGAAAGGGTGTGAGTTCGGAGATGACAGCTGAAAGGGATGTATGGAAGAAGAAAACATTTTGCGCCGACCCCAAATGATTGGGATAAGGGCAGGAGAATGATGATGATGATGGCTTACTTCTGGTATGAAACCCCGCACATTTGATTTATTGAGATGCCCAGTGCGGTTTCCGCATCAGACAACGATGCAACTTGGCATTTTTACGATAAATTTACACATATTTTGTCCGATGTTACCTCGACCATTGACAGAAATAGACTGAAAGATGAAAATTGAACGAAAATGACATTTCAATTTAACTTGGCCATCTGCCCACCTTGCGGCGAGCGGCCGATGCCCAGTATTGCTAGTCTATAGGGGGGGAGCGGGATGCATGTCTGTGACTATAAGTTATTATTTATATCACTGACAAGCTTCCGCCCGCAACTTCGTCTGCGTGGACTTTAGAATTGGATCCAGGGAGAAAGAAAATGTTAAGGTGGCGCCATCTAGTGACGTCCAGTTCGTCTTTGACTTTTAAGCATTCCTCCGGGAATCCTTAAGTGCTTTATCTATCTAACTAGCAAATTTCATCCAAATCCGTCCAGTGGTCTCGGCGTGAAAGTGGAACAAAGAAACGAACTCGCAAAAAAAAAACAAACATTCATACTTTCGCATTTATAATATTAGAGATGATGAAATTATAAATAAAAACACCTCCTGTTCGTAAGGTTAAGTTTAACGCTGCCTATAAAGTATGCTGGGCTGGGATGCGAAATACCGAGTGATTATAAAATGTCTGGCAGGCAATATTTTAACTGTGGCTTCTACTCATCAAAGTGAACAACTTTCCCCAAGAAAGTCATGGTCACAAAGCAAAAAAAAAATTGGATTTCCCATACAAAGTTCATCGACCAGCTGACGGATTTGTATGGAGACCAAATTTTTTTTTGGTTTTTGAGAACGAGTTTCATGGGGAAAGTTGTTCACTTTGATGAGTAGAAGCCACAGTTAAAATATTGCCCGACATTATTTTATATTGTATTGTCTGATATTATGTCCCTTGACTCACAATGGTTCAACTTCGATTCATTCAGCTGAATCAAAAAATGCATATAAACGAAATAAACTAGATAAATCCGGTTATAGACCAGTTAAACAATACAATACATAAATTATACCTGATAATAACATATTTACTCAGGTGCTAGTGAGTATATCAAGCGCATAAATAACGTAATGCAACAACAGACATTTTTTTTTTCAAACTAATAAGTTTATCTACTGTTTGAATAGAATAGCTATTTATTAAAAAACAAAAACATAATTGCTGATGCAGCATCAACTGCTTACGATGAGAGCAGTAAGTATATTTTTAAAAGCAGTAACTTCACCCATTTCGTCATTTAATCATGTGAGAACAAATCAATAAGACAGATAAATGATAAGTGATAACGCAGTATAAAAATACCGAATCTGAGCTACACATTTCAAAAATTGTATTTAAAATAATCTAAGGAAACAATTCGGAAAATGCAAAAATTATAAAGAAAACTCGAAAGTGTTTCTCAGACTTACTGCTCTTATCATAAGCAAGGCAGTGCTGTCAACTATTGACAAGTTGTTAACATATTAAATTCATGGGTTGTTAAAAGCATTGAGACCCAACCTCCCCCCCCCCCCCCAATTCCCCCATCCCACTTCAAAGGTCGACAACGCACTTATGACTCCTCTGGTGTTGCGGGTGTCTATGGGCGGCGGTAATCGCTTACCATCAGGTGATCCGTCTGCTCGTTTGCCACCTCTACCATAAAAAAACAAAAAAGAATGATGTGTTCCGGCATGGAGATAAGATAGCCAGTTCCCCATTGTGTTGGGGAATCTCAGTAAGCCCGCTTCCATCTTCGGCATCATCATCACTTACCACCAGGTGAGATGATGCCAAGGGCTTACCAATTGAGGGTAAAAAAAGAATAATAATATAATAAACGCTGTAAAACACATATTATGGTTTTTTTTTCAGATTCTTGATCAGAAAAAATATCTGCGTCGAATGGTCCTAGTTTCGCAGCTCTACGATTAATAGAAAATTTTGTACAGCGATGAAAGTGTATTTTTTTCAGAAATCACAAAAAGTTTTCGGCTGTGACGTAAAGTTTGCAGTTAGTGTGTTACAGTGTTTATATCGAGGGTTCACGGGAGACTTGTATTAAGCGACATTTTTGGAAACACAGGTAACCTCTACTTTAAAAATTTATTTCTTACAAAATACCTCACAAAAAATAACTTCTGAATAATATTTAAAATATTAAGAATATCGAGAATCTATATAATACTAAGAAGTTAAGTTTTAATGATTATTTTTCTAAGAAATATTTTTTTTAAATCAGTCTCCTGAACATTTCTAAAAATGTCGCTTAATACAAGTCGCCCGTGAACCCTCGATATGCTTTTTTGCGTCAATATACAGGGTGTAAATCTAGTCGCGCGTCATATTTGAGTCAGTGCTTCTACTCCTGATTCTGATCAACTTTTCCCAAGGAACCCATAGTCAAATCGCAGAGAAATTTTGGATTCTTCATACTAATTTGGCTGATGTTTTTGTTAACAACCCATTACGTCCCTACTGCAGGAGCACGGATCTCTTCCTATAACTCGGGATGGTTTAGGCCATACTCACACGCGGGGGCCAAGTCCGGATTGGTGGAGGTTGTGGGGCTAGTGGCCAACCCCAGTGTCACAAGTTTTCAAGCCGCCTATAAGGCCTTTGACATGGCTTAACGACTGCTAGCGATAGCAGCCGACACCAACGGCTTAACGTGCCTTGCGAAACACGGAAACGGCCGAGATTAATGCCACTAACAGTCAAACCCATCCAGGTTATGACCGTGTCTGTAGTCGGTAAGTAAACCTGCGTGATTGATGCGACCACGCAATCAATCGCCGCACTGAGCCAAGACCGATTTGTATGAAGAGTCCAAAATATTTTTTTTTTGCGATTTGACTACGGGTTCCTTGGGGGAAGTTGATCAGAATCAGGAGTAGAAGCACTGATTAAAATTTGACGCACGTAGATAGATACACGTTACAAAAATAACAAAAGACATAAAAACTTCAGATACAAGAGACAAAAATAAAGTAACTTAAAATTACACTAATAAATATACAACAAAAAACAATACAATACAACAGGGCCATAGCTCAGTGCAATAAATATACAACAAAAAACAATACAACAGGGCCATAGCTCAGTGCAATAAATATACAACAAAAAACAATACAACAGGGCCATAGCTCAGTGCAATAAATATATAACAAAAAACAATACAACAGGGCCATAGCTCAGTGCAATAAATATACAACAAAAAACAATACAACAGGGCCAATATATAACAAAAAACAATACAACAGGGCCATAGCTCAGTGTAATAAATATACAACAAAAAACAATACAATACAGCAGGACCATAGCTCAGTGTAATCGTCTAGATTTACACCCTGTATGAAGTAAGCTTATGATTTTACCTTCAAGTAAATGATAGCGTCCGTCCCGTAGCCCTCGCAGGAAGTCAGCACGAGGTCGCCGTGGAAATAGCGCGCATATAGCCGCGATAGCGGCAGGCCGTAACCGTAACCTGGAACAAAATTGTGTTCAGTTTAGCGTTTCATAATTCATTATTCATTTATTTACGCTTTCATGGTGTAAGATAAACAGGTGTAACAAATATAAAAAGGAGCACACATGAAATCCTATAAGGGCACTGCGGAATTGACACTTAACTATATTAAAATAGAGAACATAAGATAAAAAAATATTACATTATAGAACATAAAACATAAACATAAAACTTTCTGTATTATCATTTTTTTATAAGTTGAATGGTGACTGTTTGTTACAGTTAAAATTGAAATATTTTATTTTGCCAGAACATAGTGTGCATTCAGGTGTTACAAAATTACAATATCCTTATGTTCTACCACATAATGAGGCATGCAAAATTATTAATTACATTGCTTATTAGATTATTATTATTATTAATTAATATTTATTATTTAGAAACTCCTTGGTCGAATAAAAACATTTTTGTAATAGCCATTTAGATATATTTGCTTTAAATTGTCTCATTAGTAAATCTTTGATGTGTTGTGGTAAATTGTTATACATTTTAATTGCCATGTGATATGCGTTTCTTGTCCTTAGATTTAGCTTAGTGAGAGGAAAATGTAATCTATCTCTATAGCGAGTCGATCGAGAGTACGCATTACTGTGTTTATCAAAAAGTTAAAAATCTATAAGGTGCTACTTTATTAGTGCCCGATATTTTAGTCAGTGCTTCTACTCCTGATTCTGATCAACTTTCCCCAAGGAACCCATAGTCAAATCGCAAAAAAATTTTTGACTCTTCATACTAATTTGGCCGCTCGGCTGATCGATTTTTATGAAGATTCCAAAAATTTTTTTGCGATTTGACTAAGGGTTCCTTGGGGAAAGTTGATCAGAATCAGGAGTAGAAGCACTGACTAAAATATCGGGCACTAATAAAGTAGCACCTTATATATTTAAAAAAAAATCCAAACGAAAGCCAAATGTTTCACGTCTCTGCCTCTTGAGATATTTTATGGTCATTAGGCGTGAAAACATAACAGACAGACAGTTACTTTTGAATGTATAATATGAATTTGGATTAAAACCTTATTTTTTTTATTTTGATGACTGACTCGGTTGCTCAGTGGTTAGTCCTCCTAACTACTGTTCCGAGAGTCGTGGGTTCGATCCCCCCCACCCAGAGTAAACATTTCTGTGATGAGCAAATTTAGATATAGACATAGACAACGTATCACCTCGTTTTGAGGACACTCCCCTAAATGCCTCAGCTAGTATCGGAATCCTTGGTGTCGACATATCGAGTGAAGTCCAGTTCCGTGGTCATCTAGAGGGTAAGGCTAAATTAGCCTCGAAGAAGCTTGGTGTGCTCAATAGATCGAGACGGTATTTCACTGCGGCCCATCGCCTGCAACTTTATAAGGCGCAGGTTCGGCCTCATATGGAATACTGTTCTCATCTCTGGGCAGGGGCACCTCAGTACCAGCTTCTCCCTCTGGACCGCATTCAACGGAGAGCGGCTCGAATCGTCGGCTGCCAGGATATTTCAGATCGGCTTGACTGCTTGGCACTGCGTAGAGATGTAGCCTCACTCTGCATTCTCTATCGCATTTACAATGGGGAGTGCTCCGAGGAATTGTTCGGATTGATCCCTACCGCCTCCTTTCGCCATCGTTCTACGCGACAACAATTTCATCCCCATCATTTAGATGGTTGGCAGTCCAAAACTGTGCGTTTCACTAGAAACTTTTTGCCTCGCACAACCAAACTGTGGAATGAATTGTCGCCTGCGGTATTTCCGGACCAATACGACATTCAAACCTTCAAGAAAAGAGCGTACTCCCACATCAAAGGCCGGCAACGCACTTGTGACTCCTCTGGTGTTGCGGGTGTCTATGGGCGGCGGTAATCGCTTACCATCAGGTGATCCGTCTGCTCGTTTGCCACCTCTGAGATTAAAAAAAAAAAAAAAATATTTTTCTTCATTGAGGGAAAGTCCTTTCTTCTACCGTCATCATCATCATCAGCTGAAAGACAGTCCGACTATCGTCTTGTAGAGGAAAATACATCTTTAAATTATTACTATATTTCATAATTTATATTTTATTACTGTAATGCAATTTATTATTTTATCATTTACATTTTTACTAATTTATATTTTATTATTTCTTTTACTACTTTTTAACATGTGACATCTATATTAAATTAATTGTGACATATTTTAAGTGTAAGATACTGAATTTTTTTAATTAAACAAAAGAAAAACTGATGCTTGTCAAAAATGTGAGATACTTTACAATAACAAGATCTGTACTTACCACATGTAAAGCAATAAAGATTTATCATTTATCAAAACAATAGTTTGGGTAGTTACCGGCTAAAGGCACGGTGTGCGCATCACTCTTGGACGGCTGCGGCGCCGTGCTGTACATGTATTTGAAGAGCAGGTCCGAAACGCTGCGGGGAATGCCGCCGCCGCGGTCCGACATCTGGGTAATTAACACATATGTCAGTAAAGCTACATTACAATAATACCAATAGTAGAACCTTATTATGCAAGGTCCGACTGGGTGGGTGCCACTGCTCGCTCTACACCTGCCGCCAGCAGCGCGCTGTGTGAGATAAAATGAGAGGCATTCCATCTTCCGCTAATGACGGCGGTACAAATTTTGAACCGAGTGGCTGTTGAAGCAGACGTGTTTCATTGTTCGTTGACAGAACTCGAAAGGGTAATAATGAAAAGTCTATGTAATTCTAGCTAAAATTGTGTTGTGAATACTAGTCATGTAAGTAATTATATTTGAAATTGTAAAGTTAAAATTGCAAATGTACATAATATTATATTATCGATTTGGGGTTATAGCCTGTAACGATAATGTTATAGGTATAAGTAGCTAATAAGCAAATAAATAAATAAATATCTTAGGCCTCAAGATCGGCAAGGCACTGATAACCCTTCTGGGATTATAGATACTCATAGGCGGCGGATGCCCCTTTCCATCAGGTGGGTCGTCAGCCTTTAGCCATCTCAAAAAATAAAAAATAAACCTACTACCCGCCTTCTATAACTCAAACTTAAAATGATTTTATTTGAGTAGATGCTTAACACATTACTTAAAATCGTATTATTTTGCCTCCTTCCAGTTTCATCAGATGCCCTACCCTGCCTTCTAGCTTCGCATACCTTTAACGGCCTATCACTCTCATCAGATGCCATACCCTGCCTTCTAGCGCCACATACCTTTAGCGGCCTATCACTCATCACATGCCATACCTTCCTCTATACCTCCACATACCTTCAACGCGATGTCCTCCTTCCCCTCGACGACGTTGACCTCTATCGGCGGCGGGTTGCCGTCATGGTGCTCCATTACAGCTCGCATCGCGTTCTTGAATAGCTCGAATAGCATGTGGTAGAGGTGGGAGGGAACGTAGACTATAGGCATCGGTCTGTCGCTTGGCACTGTGGAAGAGTTATCATATCTTCATTATTTGGGGCTAAAGGGGTATAGGACTAAAGGATCTACTAAAGAATCTATCGAAGGAGGATAGACTAAAGGAGCCCTATTGGATCACTGCGACCTGGGTAGATTTATTGTGATCTACAATATCTTTATACAAATCGATCGGCTGCTTAATCATCACAAAAAAAACTTGAAAATGTACTTTCTTGTAAAATTGTAGAACAAGTTGTTCTGTATAACGATTAGAGCGGCTAGTTCCAAAATGGAACACTGAATACGCCATTTCGATAATTTTACATGAGCAAGGTTTTATAGAAAGTCTGTCGCCTTACTCATACTTATTTCAATACAGGGTGTAACAAAATTTGTGTAGGACCCCTTAACTGGGGATTCTACTCATCGTACTGAATAAGTTTTGTTCTACAACTTTGCTGAAATCGCAAAAAAAATTTTTGGACTCTTTATACAAAAATGGCAAAACAGATGATAAATTTTTATAAAGTCCAAAAATTTATTTGCGATTTGAGCAAAGTCGTAGAACAAAAGTTGTTCAGTACGATGAGTAGAATCCCCAGTTAACGGGTCCTACACCTATTCTGTTGCGGTCTGAAGCGGTCGTGGCTCAGTGCGGCTTGCGTGGTCGCATCGATCACGCAGGTTAACTGACTACAGACACGGTCATAACCTGGATGGGTTTAACTGTTAGTGGCATTTATCTCGACCGTTTCCGTGCTTCGCAAGGCACGTTAAGCCGTTGGTGCCGGCTGCTATCGCTAGCAGTCGTTAAGCCACGTCAGAGGCCTTATAGGCGGCTTGAAAACTTCTGACACTGGGGTTGGCTACTAACCCCACAACCTCCACCAATCCGGACTTGGCCCCCGTGTGTGGAGTATGGCCTAAACCTTCCCGAGTTATGGGAAGAGACCCGTGCCCCTGCAGTGGGGACGTAATGGGTTGTTAACACACCTATTCTGTTACACCCTGTATACTTTATTATTCGCCGTGTTCCCGCAACTAAGTATCTCGATTATTTTAGAAGCTATGGAAAAAGTCTCCATTAAGGTAGGATTAAAATTAAACGCGGTAAATTAAAATGCGAGAAAGATTTTTTTTTCGAAAATTCTAAAGGTCTAAGGTCTAAAGGCTCCTGGATGGCTACACAATGGGCCATCAGAGGCCAGCTAGAGAGACAAAACAATATGAAAGTGGAGTGAAGATGTAACTGCGTCCTTGTCTAACCTATAGTTCTGTCCCTCTTGCTTGCCCATGATGGCCAATTGTGAAGAGGAGCCTTCACATGCTGAATCGGAATCTGTAGGGGGTGATCTGTGGTCTTGGGTGTAGGGTTACCAGATGAAAAAATTAAAAGACCGGAGAAAAGGCCTGATTTCTATGGAAAAGTCCTGAGATTTTATTTTATATTTTTTTCTATTATGGGAGCTTAATGGTCGAAAGAAAGAAACCGACTAAACGTGTCTTCAGTTCGAGCTATACTTTTAGTTCAATATAATTTGAAGAGTTTAACTTGTGAGGAATTTAATAAATCAATAATCAAAGATAAAAACTTACTTAAAAAAGTTTCTTCAAATATTAAATACGATAAAACTGATTAAGTAGATAAATAAGTATAGATTTTAACTGCAACTGTTACCAAAAGAAGATTATTTTTAGTATGTTTTACTTGGATAAATAAGTATTGATTTGAACTGTTCAATTGTTAGCAAAAGAAGATTATTTTTAGTTTGTTTTACTTGGATAAATAAGTATAGATTTTAACTGCAATTGTTACCAAAAGAACATTATTTTTAGTTGGTTTAACTTTTAATCAAAGAGATCCTTAAAATGTAACCTGTGTTTTATTGAAAATCCTGAGATATCACGACATTTGCGAAATCCGGCCGCAATCCTGAGAAAAGTCGAAAAATCCTGAAATCTCAGGACAAATCCTGAAATATGGTAACCCTACTTGGGTGTGACAAAGACCTACCTCCACCCTGCAACAGCTGCAGCTCAGGCGACGCCAAGTAATATCTGTCGCAGAGGAACCTCGCGTTCTCGTACGCGTCTCGAACAACGTCAACTACGTCGCACGCCGGGTCTATGGAGCCGATGTGTCGCCCGCCATTGCCTATGCCCGATACCGAAGCCTGTCTCGGGCCCAGTTGCTCGCCGAAGAGTAAAGCTGGAACAATTACAAACTACATTAGAACAGGTTACCTATCATTTAGACGAAAGTTGATATGAGAACCACAGAAAGGAGCCCCTTAGCCTCTGTCTGCATGCACGCTTGCCAGTTTGCTTGTATGACTGTTTGCATGCTTGTATACACGTTTGCTTGCATGCTTGCTTTCAAGATTTTATATGTGACCATGAATTTGGTATTTAATATTATATTAAAAAAATATTAAAGAACATTTTGCTATTTGAAGAAACCTATGTAGCCTGTTCTTCAATACGAGCATACTCACTGTGCTGATTGATGAGCATCCGTATCGATATCCGGCTCATGTAGAACCGGTCAAGGAAGTACTGTATCGAGTTCTCGATGCCCGCGTCCACCTCGTGCGACTCCTTCAGCTCGAGTACCCCCTGCGCCATGGTTTGTACCACGTCCGCGTGACGGTTCCGTATGTGGACGAGACGCTCGCAGAATCTGTGGGGAAAACGGTTGTTCATCATCTTCCTGCACTGTTCCCAATCATTTGGGATCGGCGCAACATGTATAAATGAATGAATGAATGAAAACACTTTATTGCACAACATAAACAGAAAAATACAAACAATATACATGATAAAAATGTTATAACTGGTAGGTCGCTAAAGAGCGATCTCCTCCAGACAACCTTTGGGTGAAGGAATTCGTGTAAAACATATTTAGGGTTTAGGGTAGTGCGCAATTTAAAAAACATAAGGTAGATACTGATATTGTGTGTAGTGTGTAAGTGCCCGGCCCCAATGCTCAGTGACCACCATCGGCTGTCCTGTATGGGGAATCTATAGGGGCAATATCTTTGCAATACCGGCTGCCCTGTATGGGGAATCTATAGGGGCGATCTGTGCAACGACCCGAGCTTGACAGTTCAGTTTCGTTCACAGCTCAGCAAAGTGCGCCTAATGGAGATTTCACTGCAAAAGACCAAGCCCACCTGATTAAGGGCATATCATCACCATCACTCACTGGGTCAGCACCGGCGGCTCCGGTGCCATCTTCTCAAACTCGATGATCTCCTCGAACGAGCGCTCGTACCACTGGCTGACCATGCCAACGGAGGGCATACGAAGCAGCGTCTCGGGTAGTAGCGCTATCTCTTTCATTATGTTCGCTAACCTGCAAGTAGAGAGGGATATGATTATATGATGTGCTATTAATAATTATCTATTAGAGTAAATCTCAATCTGAAAATTTGGACTCCACACAAAATCAACCGAACAGCCGATCTATAGGGTGACTTTAAATTAGTTCTTGATACGAAAGGCTATGCATGTACTCATGATAACAAACAACTTTCCCTAAGGAACCCATAGTCAAATCTATTTTAAACTCACCCTATGTTTGAATGGGGTTGTTGACTACAGCAACACCTTGTATGTCTTCTTTTTTTTATATCAACAGTTAGACAATAAACCAAGAGGTTCTGGTGGAGACTTGGTCTAGTCAGGCTTGCAGGAAGCCGCTGGAAGTATGTGGCTCAGCCGTGCTAAGAGGAAGTCTTTAAGAGAGGCCTGTGTTCAGCCGTAGACTTCTTCAGACCGATATGATGAGTACCAGCAATCAATGTGAAAGATTTTCTACAGCTTAGCTTATTCAATAATCTTGGGGGATTTAAAAGTGTAACACTGGCCATGACAGCCGGACTTGTGTGCGTCATTCTGAAACTGGCCTTACGTAGGCCAAGGTGTATGTACCGAGTGCGGTCAAAATCTCTCTCTTAAGACAGGTGTAGTCCCAAAGTCCTGGAAGTTTGCCAACGTGCAACCTGTGCCCAAAAAAGGCAGCCGTGCGGACCCTGCCAACTACCGCCCCATAACAATCACTTCCATAATCTGCAAGATTATGGAACGTGTATTGAACAAGCGCATGCTTGCATACCTCGAAGACAATGACCTCCTTAGCGATCGACAATACGGGTTTCGCCGAGGTCGATCCACAGGAGATCTTCTTGTGTATGCAACACACGTTTGGGGCGAGGCCATTGAGAAGCATGGCGAAGCACTTGCCGTGTCTCTCGACATCTCAAAGGCTTTTGATAGGGTCTGGCACGCCAGCCTTATTGGCAAGCTTCCTTCTTACGGGCTCCCTGTCTGCTTGTGCAACTGGGTATCCGATTTCCTGAGGGAACGGTCGATTCGGGTAGTGGTTGATGGCTGTTCGTCAGACCTATTGGCTATAGATGCCGGGGTACCTCAGGGTTCGGTTCTTTCTGCAACTCTATTTCTGCTACATATAAATGACCTGCTTAAACCCGGCATCATTGGGTATGCAGATGATAGCACAGTTGTAGAAAGATATCTATCTAGTGCACAAACCACCAGTGCTGAGACACAGTCCCTTAGAGAGGCGATGATAGAGCGCATGAACCTATCACTTCAGGCTGTGTCTGATTGGGGTGATAACAACCTCGTTAGGTTCAATGCCTCTAAGACACAGGCGTGTCTTTTTTCTGCCAAAAGGAGTCCATTCACCTTGACTCCCACTCTCCGAAATGAATCGATTCCGATAACTGACCACCTCGAACTCCTTGGTGTGACTTTAACATCAAACCTGAATTTCGGTCGATACATTGAGTCTAAGGCTAAAGTAGCTGCAATGAAGCTTGGTATCCTCTCTAAGGTGCGACGGTACTTCACACCTGGACAGCTTCTTACACTTTATCAAGAACAGGTCCGATCATGTGTGGAGTGGAGTACTGTTCGCACCTGTGGGATGGTTCGGCCCGCTACCAGCTTGAAGCCTTGGATGCTATCGACCGACGCGCCAGGAGACTAATAGGTGACGATGAGCTTGTTTTAAATAAGCTCCAAAGCCTGGAGCATCGCCGCAAAGTAGCCTCCTTATCGGTTTTTTATCGAATTCATTTCGGAGATTGCACTCAAGAACTACACGACCTCATTCCCCCAGCTCCATTCCACCTTCGGTCAACCAGGCGCAGGGAGGCTTTTCATCCCTTTGTAGTTGACATTCCAATCCTACGCACGAAGCGGTATGCTTCCTCATTTATCATGCGAACTGCGAAGGAGTGGAACTCTTTACCTGCGTCAGTGTTTCCGGACTCCTACAATTTGGGGATCTTCAAGGCGAGAGTGAATAGGCATTATTTGAGTTTGCGTGTACCATCCTCGACTACATCATCACTTTCCATCAGGTGAGATGTAGTCAAACGCACTCAAATTTTTAAGAAATATATATATATATATATATATATATATATATATATATATATATATATATATATATATTATTAATATAATAAAAAAAAATACGGTTTGTCATTTCTTCTGGTAATCATTTACATAATCTACTCAATTTAAAGAGATTTTCGATATCCTTGTTATTGGATTTTCGACCTAGCATTGTCCCGTCTCACTTTCAAAATAATCTACCTACTCCATTTTACCAGACTTTCGATGTCACTCTTTTTGGGGTCGTTCTAATAAAATAAAATCATCAATATACCTAAAGCTTAAAACTGTTTTAAAAACAACAATAAATATATCACATACTGAAGTAAATGTATGATTTCAGTTGTTTAGTTTAACTTTTAACGTCGTAAGTAAAAAGGGTTGCCACATAATATTTTGAAAAAGAAAATAAATTCTTTAGGTCTCAGACTTTGCTTTGATTTTGAATCTCCGTTGAAATTCTGTATGAGCTGCGCCTACATTCTACCATGTCATAATAATCATAAGTTTTTTTTTAAGTAAACGATGTATATTATAGACAACTAGAAAGACGTCAAAAACAGGTGACTTCATTCATAGCAACTTTTTTTTAATAGTCTAACCCGATTTTAATATATGTAATTTATTTGGGATCACAGCAAAAGACCGTTTAACAAGCAGTAGATAAGGAAAGACGGGAGGGGGAGGGGGCAAACTGTAGAAAAAATGAAATATCCTGCTTTAGGAACGCAACCCTAAAACATAATAGACGGAAAATGTGTACTTTGGACAAGCACAACAACAATACACTGAGCAATTATAACGCGCATGACTTACTCAAACAAGAGTTACTCATTATTCAAAAATAACTTTAATTGCTACATAAAATGACAGCGTTTTACAAAACATAAAACGCTTATTAAATAACTTACCATACATATTCGAAACCTAAATAATTTATGAGAGTGGCAACACTGTCTTCACCCTGATTGGTCGGCGGTATGTATACCTGTCCCTTTCCAACTCTATCTTGCTCCCTCCCTCTCCACCAGGCAGGCGCTCACTCAAAGATGAGCGCTCGCTCGTTTGTTCATTGAGATCCATAAATTAGAATATTATTAATGGGTTTCTAGCTATCCACTTATTTTATTTTAGGAAACTTAGGTAAATGAAGTGCATACTTTAACAAGTTACCTTAAGAATGGTACTGGCTACATATATTGTAGTAATCTATGTGTTATGTGTTTGTGTTTCGAGGTTATGTACTACCTATATTAGGGAAAAACTCGGGTAAAAATAAAATAAGAGGTTTCCGTAAGTTAGATTTTCATGAGTGATGTTTGCAGTTAACCAAAACAAATAGCTAGATACCCAAAACACCAGGCAGGTGAGAAAACTTTAGGTTTCGAATATGTATGGTAAGTTATTTAATAAGCGTTTTATGTTTTGTAAAACGCTGTCATTAAAGAACTGTACCGCTACATATTCGAAACCTAAATAATTTATGGGAGCCTGTCTATTATCGCCTGGTGGATCAACGCCAATGTGAGCTCATTGTTTCTATTTTGATAGTGAGTGCATATGAAAATAGAAAAATGCTATAAATTTAAGTGACTTATTCATTTATATAGTAATCTTAGTCTGTAAAATAACAGGTAGGTGATGAAATTGTGTTTTTATAGCAAAATAAACAAATTTTATAACTGAAAATAACTTTGTTTTATTATTGAAATACCTATGTAATTATTCTAGGTTTAGGCTAGGTTCATTCTAGGTTACTATAATTATTGGTTATAATTATATCTTATTATAATTAATTAGCTGTAAACTAACAAACAGTGGAAGAACATAATAGTAATTAGGTATAAACATCATTACACTGGCCGAAAAAGTCTTGAAATTACAGGAATTGCCTTATTCTGTTTAATTTCACGGTTGTAAAATCTACAAAAGGTGTTTGCAGACCTCCAGTTTCCTTTAGCGAGGATATCGTCGAGTGGGAAATTGAGCATCCAATTTTTGGAAGCGACGGCTGGCCTGCAGCTTCCAGCAGTAGCATTTATGCCAGCACTTTGTAGGAGGGATTTTATCCAGTTCGCAATGACGGTGCGGGATGCAGCTTTGGGTTTGCCGCGAACCGTTAGGAACAAGTTTGGTGTTTTACATATGTCTCGTCTGTCTTTGGTTAGCCTGATCAGCAACTTGATCCAGAAAATAGGGTTGAGCGCATCATTTTCCGGGTTGTGAGTGAGTTTCCAGCCTGACTGTCTATAATTATGACAGTCAGTTTTAGATCCAAATAAGGGCCAGAATGTGGCTTCATTGTCTGAAATAGAAAAGTGATCTGGGTCAATAGATAATAAAGTGAGGTCGTGCACTCTACGACCTGAGCATAGTAATAATATGCAGGCTGTTCTTCGGGAGCATTCAAATAGGCTTATCTCTCTAGAAAAGCTATTACACAGCCAGGAAGATAATTCATCAATATCCCAAATAGGAGGTTGGGGTGCTTTGCATTTACTTAGAGAAATAGCTTTAAGGATTCGAGCTACAAGTGGGTTCTGACTTAGAGTTTGTTTATTGGGGTCACAAAGGGTTGAGACAACTGATCTATGAAATAGGATGGTATTATAAGAGAAATCATTTACCTGGTGCAAGTCAGATAAAAATCTGCCTAGATCAGATCCCGAGGGGGCATTTGGTTGTACTTCATGTTCGGTGGCCCATAGGAGCCATCTCCGCCAGGCTGACCTGTATGATTTTTTGGTAGAATCACGCCAGCTGCATTCCAGAAGGTTGAGTTGATCGGGCGTCCAGTTTGTTAGGACCTTATCCCACCCCCACATTTCCAGATTTCCAGGGTGAGTTCGTGAACTTTCTGGGGTGGTTGATTGGTTGTCGTGTCGATCATCACTTTGTGGAGGTTCCGAATTGTAAACGGGGCCGCCATCGCTCTTTTCTTGAGGTCGGGACGCCAGAAGGCTTTTTCCCATCGAGGGGTGATTAGTAGAAATGTGCCCTTGGCTTGGTTCAGGTGGGTTAAGACTTTTGGGATAAGAAAAGGGGGTGGGAACACCCACGCTAAATTGTATTCCCATGTCTGGGAGAAAGCGTCTATGAACACAGCTTGTTTGTCTGTCGCGTCTAGGGATGCGTAGTGATGTACTACATGGGCTCGATGCGACGCAAATAGGTCGATTAGGGGTGTACCCCATTTCCGGAAAACTGTCTCCGTTAGTGTTGGAAGGAGGTGCCATTCTGGAAGAGAGGATCGCCTGGACAGGCGATCCGCCTCGATGTTGTATTTGCCGGGTATATGGTGCAAGTTCAGGCGAATGTTGTATAACTGCAGTAGGTGGAATATTTGATAGGTTAGGTTCATGAGCAGTTCCGATTTCGTTCCCCCTTGCTTTTTGAGATAGGACAGGACTGTTGTGTTGTCTGACTGAACAGAGATTGTGGAGTTTGCTAGTTGTGGGCCCTGTGTTTTGAGCACATTTAGGATAGCAAGCATTTCCTTTTGGTTTGAGTGCAAATTCTTTTCCATTTCTTTCCATGATCCACTCAGTTGTGTGTTGTTCAGTTGCCTATATTCCCGTTGTGTCACACCAGTTTCAGTCACACTGTTACACAACGGTAAAAAAATTCCCGGTGAGTCACACGTGTGACTCAACGGTAATTTTTTTTTCCCGTTGAGTATCAGTGTTACTCAACGGGCCGAAAATTCCCGTTGAGTCACACGTGTTAATATAGTAGTCTTACCGAATAGTCCTGGTACCAGTTGAATTAGACAGACTTACTACAAAACCAGTAGGAATTTTCTTGCCAATGGTCTTATCAGTAAAACTAATCAAATCATTATAAAAGAGCCTGTAATACTTCGTGTTCCAAAGTACCAGGAGAGCATAACCAAACAGAAGGTAGAAAGAGCCGTATTACGATTTGATGCCCTAGTATGGGCCTTCTAGAATAGAAAATGTTGTCGGTACTTTATACCTTTAAGGTTTAAACTAATAGTAGGGGATTGGGGCTTCTTCTGTGACATTGATGGAATAGCCTCAGTGGCCTAGTGGCTGTCCGCTTATCTTGACCGTTTCCGTGCTTTGCAATGCAGTTTAACCATTTGTCATGACTCAGTGGGCTTGCGTTGATCATACAGGTTAACTGACTAAAGACACGGTCGAGACCTGGATGAGTTTCAGTGTTAGTGGTACTTATCTTGAACGTTTTCGTACTCCGCAAGGTAGTTAAGCCGTTGCTCGTGACTTAATGTGCTTCCGTGGGTTATGATCATTTGGATCATGACGGCACCATAAACGATGTCAACGCGAGCAAAGCCGCGGGCGGAAAGCTAGTGACATAATATAAACATTATGCTGGTGTCCAAATATTACATTATTCAAAAGTACTTACACTCTTCAGGTAAAAATGGGAAACTTCTCACTAATATTACAAATGCGAAAGTATTGATATTTGTTTGTTTGTTCCACTATCACGCCGATACCACTGAACGGTTGGTAGATAGATAAAGCACTCTGCTAACACAGAATACTTTTATCCCGGAGATCTTGAGGATTGCTGGCTGCTTTACATTTTATTTCTCTCTGGACCTAATTCTGAAGTCCCGTCGACGAAGTCGCGGCCGAAAGCTAGTTATTTAAAAAATACAGGGTGTTAAAAAAAGTGCGTTTTAAATTTTATGGGGTTACTCAGAATCAAGTACAGAACCCAGGAAAAAATCCGCTCTTCAATTTTTTTTTTAGATTCTCATACTAAATCTAAATAGTGAATCGAGAATTTGTATGAAAAACTGCAAAAAAAAATTGAAGAGCGAATTTTTTCAATATTTTTCCTGGATTCTATACTTGATTCTGAGTAACCCCTTAAAATTTCAAACGCACTTTTTTTAACACCCTGTATACATACATTGATTAAAAAAGTGGTAGGGTAGACCGAGGCGAATCGGATCACAGTACGAATCGAATCAAAATTAAAAATAAATAAATATTTAAAATACCGCGCTAGATTGACCGTTGTCATAGCAACACATCACTTCGTCCCTCCCCTCCGCATCTGTTGTTATATTAAGTATTTTGATACCTCTCGTATTTTAGTGACTATAGCTCTCGCCCTTGATGCAGAAGTGACGCTACGGCAGTTTTTGCGCCTTTTGTAAAATACGTAATAATGATTACTTGTTATTTTATACCAAGACTTTCTTTTATAGTTAAAATAATTAAATAGTTTGATTAAGTATGGACTTTATTTTGAAAATAAAATAGCTTTTTAATAACTATATGAATGGTATTCTGATAAAAAAAATTTTACGACCTTAAATATGGGGCGAATCGGATCACGTCCTGCGGGGTGAATTGAATCTGTACTTAAAATCAATGTATATATTTTTTTTTATGGTTTTTAATAATTCTGATATTTGTTAAAAAATAACCAAGTTCAATATTTTTAATAAGATGTGAGGAAAATAGAAAATCAAGCCATCTGTAAACAATAGATTGAGGACATGCAGCAATTGTAGCAACGGACTTGTTCGAAAACGTTGGATAATGATTCACTTGACAATAACTTCATAAAATAAGTTATTTTCTCTTCATTAGGGTTTAACAATAACTTGTGATAATGCGAATCACCTCATAAAGTAAGAACAATCTTCATAAAAATAGGCTAACAAACGAGATGTTACTGAATAAATATTGAAAAGGTTTATGAAACTATGAAGGTTAAAAATAAGACTAATGCTTCATATGAAGTAGAACTTGGTCAAGATTATGGCACTATGTACATTTTCCGTTGAGATTAAATTTAATACCCACCATCGGAGGACTGAATTCAGCTTTGAGTGTTGAATTCTGTCATTTATAGGATGGTGCCACATAAATGACTATTTATCTGGATTTTCGTGCCAATTACTATATGCCTAATTCATTAATTAATATGTATTTTTTTTTGTTTCATTAAAAACCATTTATTATAAGAGTTCCCTATGTAATTACTGTATATAGGGTGACTTTAAATTAGTTCTTGATACGAAAGGCTATGCATGTGCTCATGATAATAAACAACTTTCCCCGAGGAACCCATAGACAAATCGCAAAAAAACAATTGGTCTTTCCATACAAATCTAGCAACTGAGCGGCCAAATTAGTATGAAGATTCCAAATTTTTTTTTGTGATTTGACTATCGGTTCCTTAAGGAAAGTTGTTTGTTATCATGAGCACATGCATAGCCTTTCGTATCAAGAACTCATTTAAAGTCACCCTATATATTATGATCCTATATATTATGATATTTCCCAAGGTTCAGTTTTTCGTTCACAGAAATTCGATTTCAGTACTATTCAAATTTATGATTATGAATTTTAAACTAGAATAAATACTGATTAAAGCTAAAATTATAAATAAAAAAATCTTCCAACGGAAGTTATTTTTATTTAACCTCAAAGTAAAGTTGATCTGATTCGCCCCGGTGTACCCTAGTAGGGTATGGATTTCGTGCTCGCGTCGATCACACTCATTTGAAGTGACTCCAGACACGATCATAATCTGGATACAAGTGTGTACAATTTCCGACTTTGTACTAGGTAGAAAAAATATGACGATTTAAAATTATGTGTAAAGCATCTACTTAAATAAAAAAAGATTTTTGATTTTGATGGGGTGAATGCTTAATCTCAACCGTTTTCGTACATCGCAAACCATGTTTTAGTGTTGGAACCGGTGCTACCAGGCAGATTTCAGTAAAGCCATGTCAGAAGCCTTAAACTGACTCGGTGGCTCAGTGGTTAGCGCTTCTGACTAATGCTTGGAGAGTCATGGGTTCGATCCCCACCCAATGCAAACATTTCTGTGATGAGGAGATTGGTTTGCTCAGTGTCTGGATGTATTATATCTTTATATGTATGTATTTAAATTAATATTATTATGTATGTTTAGTATATTATAGTCCTACTACAACAATATATTTTATAGTATTAACAATATAATGGTGTAACCGATAGGGCATCAAATAGTAGTCCAGCACTAACTACCTTCTGTTCGGTCATGCTATCCTGGTACTTTGAACACCAAGTATCACAGGCAAAACCTTGTTCCAATTGCTATTAAGATTGCTTTGTAAATATACAATTTTCAATTAATAATCATACTACACTGCTACTTAAGTCTAGAAGCCCGAAGAAAGTCTAGAATTCTATTAAATATATTCGCGGATTCAATGTGGCACGGGTGATAAACATACGAATAGACGATAATAAAAATAACTAAATGATTACACTGTTACTGAAAGGGAATAATAATTCCCGTTGAGTCACAGTGTAACCCAGTGGTAAAAAAACAGTTTCACTGAGTCACAGTGTAACTTATCGGTAATTTTTTTACCGTTGAGTAACAGTGTGACACATAATGGTGTGACACAACGGGAATATACGTTCAGTTGGGCCCCCCAGCCTAGGCCTGAGGCGTCCGTCGACAGGTGGTGGGATACTGACGGGACATGCAGTGGTGAGTGGGCTACGTGAAAAACCAGCCACCAGTTTAGGTCCATAATCACATCTGCCGGCACCATGAACCGACTGTGCGGGGCCTCGCGAAGTAGGCTGTTCGTGAAGGAGAGCAACCTTCGAAAGTGCAGGCGACCGTACGGGACTACAAAACTGGAGAAGTTGAGTATGCCTGTAAGGCTCTGTGCCTCTCTTAGGTTCAAAGTACCTTTTGAGATAGTTTGATGTAGCCGCTGCTGGATATTCAGGAGTTTCTCTGTTGGTAGATATTTTATGTTTTGTGATGGGTCCCAGACTATTCCGAGAAACTGGATTTTTGTTTGTGGAGTAAGGACCGATTTTTTGAGGTTTATTTGCCAACCTAGTGATTCTAATAGTTTTACTATCTCCGATATTTGAGTCTGTAGGGCATGTTTGTTCTGGTTCGCGACGAGAAAATCGTCGAGGTAGATTAGTATGCGTATGCCTTTGTCCCTGAGGATCTGGCCTATCCAATTGGTTATGCTCGCAAAGACTTTCGGCGCTGTGGCCAGGCCGAAAGGTAGGCAGGTCATCTGGAGCAATTCTCCTTTGAAAAATAGTCGTAGGAAACGACGATGGCCGGGAAACACTGGGACGTGGAAATACGCGTTGGACAAATCTATTTTGGCAAGCCAGTCGTTGGGCTGCAGAAACGAGGGAACTTTCTGTTGGTTTATTAATTTGAATTTGCTTACGTAGACAAATTCGTTTAGTCGACGTAGATTGAAGACTGGTCGAAAGGAGCCGTCGTTTTTGGGCCTGAGAAACAAGCTTGAGAGGAAGCTTGGGGAGATTTGTGCCCTCTCTAATACCTGCATTTTCTTTAGGGCTAGGACGTGAGATTCCATTTCTGTAGAGAAAGGTACGACTATGGCTTTGTTGAATAGGTGAGGCACCCTCAGAGGGGGTTTCGCTAGGAACGGTATTCGGTATCCGTATTTTATGATTTTCAAAATCGGGGTTGGTGCACCCAGGGCTTCCCAAGTATTGTAATACAAATGGAGACGACCCGCTTGAAATGGCGGTGAGTCAGAACTTACGCCTTGCTCGTCCCCTGCTGGGAGCGGCACCCCTGGCTTGTCTGGGGTTATCGTTAGATTTTGGTCCCCGGGAACGAAACGGCAGAACCTGCGCGGGTGCGCGTGGGTTGAAATTAGGCATGGGCACCACTGGTGGGCCATAGACAGGTAAAGCTCCTTGCGCAGGAGTGAGACCAAATGGGTACATAGGCATGCCATGCGCTGGCAGCATTGGTCGAGGTATATTTTGCCCCGGACTAGATGTGAACTGCGTAAATTCGATGCCTTGCGCAGGCTGTCGATTATATGCTGACTGGCCAGCTGTAAACTGCTTAGATTTTGTGCTGGTTTGTGTCTTCAGAGGCCAAAATACTTTACTCATGCCCCCGTTTTTTTCAATGGAGGCAGTAAATTCTGCCGGGTTAAACAAGAACTCACATGACGGGGTAATTTTGCGAAGGCTGGCTTTAGTGAACCTATCTTTTACGGAACATAGAATAGCGTCACGACGCTGTTGGATCAAGTCGGCACGGTGGCCGCAAGCCATTTGTAATAGGTCATTAGAGATTGTCTGGAAATTACCCGTAAATATTTCCTTAATTTTATTTTCGAGACAGTTTAATTCAATCGCATCGCGTGATTTTAACCAAGATAGTAAGTCACGAAAGCCAGATTCAACGGCTTCTTGTTGTTTTAGAACCCCTTGAGTTATTGCAGCAAAACCTCGCTCGGTAAGCGCTAGGTGGTTAAATTTATCGTAGGGTTTTATTTCGTCATTACAATCCAGATTGGTAAATCCAGGTGTTGAGCAAAAACGTTTTTGGGCCTCTGAATAACGAACCTCTGACCAGTTTTGAGAGTCGAAATGTTGGACTGATTTCAAGCGATCTAGATATGCTGTTTCGGTTTTTGCAATAGAAGGTTCTTTGAGGGTAGTATTAACGCAAAAATCAAAACTGACCTGATTTGGGATCACGTTTTCGGTTACGGTTTGTTGAGGGGTAGAATCGTCTCTTCCCTCTTCTTCGTAAATTTCGCCACTGACATCTAGAGATACTGCTTCCTCCTCAGCCTCATCGTTGACGATGGGGCCATACGCATGGTCATTTTCAGAGGGCAGATTTTGTGGCATTGTACCGGTATGATACGAAAGACCTTGTAAAAAATTTTGAATTTGACATATCTGTTGAGCCAAATTATCAATCACGTCAGTATCATGTGTACGAGGATGCTTATTAACTACACTTTCATCGGGCGGTGGAGCCTTTCGCTTCACTGCCGGCGAGGGTCTTTGTTGTACCGGTACATTGCCAGCCTCGTCCATTTTCCAAAATGTACCTTTTTAAAATGTAGCAAAAAATAAAACTAAGTTAAAAACTTTTCACAAAAAGGGACAGGTTTTCAGAAGAAAATATAAGATTTTAACGAACGGTAAAAACCGTTAAATTTTAAATATAGAGCAGAAATAATCGTAATGTATAAAGCTGCTTACCACGACCGCTCAGTTCGAAGAACAAAACGCCAATGAACAAACGAGCGAGCGCTCATCTTTGAGTGAGCGCCTGCCTGGTGGAGAGGGAGGGAGCAAGATAGAGTTGGAAAGGGACAGGTATACATACCGCCGACCAATCAGGGTGAAGACAGTGTTGCCACTCTCATAAATTATTTAGGTTTCGAATATGTAGCGGTACAGTTCTTTAATAGCGTTTAAAATCGTTTAACGCTAGTCCGCTTAACACCGGATAAGCTTCGTTAACAATACCAGCTGCAAGGTAATTTAAACTTTATTAAAATGGAGATAAAGTTAAAATCGTGACGTGCAATGTGTTTGTTTTTAATAGTTCTTGTTCACAAGACCACCAGTGCGGTTACCCAATTATAATATCGTTATCATAGGTATAAATAACCACTTTATAAAATAGTACCATTTAATTTGCTGCTGCTGGTGCATGGGTCCCTTCTCTTCCCATAACTCGGGAAGGTTAGGCCATATTCCACGCATAGAGGCCAAGTCCGGATTGGCGGAGGTTGTGGAGCCCCAGTGTTAAACTCAAACTCAAACTCAAAATGTTTTTTTATTTAAGTAGATGCTTTACACATGCTTTTAAATCGTCAATATTTTTTTTCTACCTAGTACAAAGTCCCTACCACGCGGGACTTGTACACTCAACGTTTCGGGAAGTGTTTGCGAAGCGAGAAGAAACGTCGAGCCCAAAAGAAACTCGCTTCAACACATTTTTTAAATAAAATCTTAAATTCTATTACAATTCATGTCAACAATAAAATTGTGAGCTGGAGGTCTATACATGTCCATATATCATTGTCATTTACATAATCTAGTATTTTGTAATACCCTCTAGAGCATAAACAATTTTTCACATGCATTTGAATTTGTTTTCTGGCAAACTAGTCACATTTTCGGGTATTTTGTTATACAATTTTACACACTGCCCCATAAATGACTTCTAAACTTTACTCAGTCTCGAATAGGCAACATCTATGTTATTAATATTTCTTAGACTAAAATTGTGTCTGTCACTGTTTTTATGAAACAAGTGCAAATTTTTACGTACATACATGATATTTTCGTATATGAATTGACTAGCAACAGTAAGAATATTAATTTCTTTAAACATATTCCTCAACGACTCGCGGGATCGCATCTGGTAGATTGCGCGAATTGCCCTTTTAATTCATTAAGTTTTTAAAGGCCTAAAACCCTCTAACATGGCTTTACGACTGGTATTTATTTAGTGAAATTTTGTACCCTGGCAAAATTAAGAACACCTTTCATCATTTTAAAAACGAAAGAACTTTTCAAAACATCATCAACAGAGCGAGCGAAGCAATGAAATCGATTTTCACAATTCGACACACATTACATGTACGACGCACGTATCGATAAATTATTCAACCTTCAGCGATAAAGCTATTATTGCAACAAATTAAAGGACAAATCGCACACGGTTTCAAAACAAACTATCACTATGAGTTCTGCCTTATAGGGGCGGCTTGAAAACTTCTGACACTGGGGTTGGCCACTAGCCCCACGACCTCACCAATCCGCACTTAGCCCCCATGTGTGGAGTATGGCCTAACCTTCCCGATGTATGGGAAGAGACCCGTGCCCCTGCAGTGGGACAATATGGGTTATTAACGACGATGGGTGGGTTCTTCTTACAGAGTATCCTCTTTCCATAGGTACTCCCAGATCCTGTATACAAATGTATAGTTATTATAATCTACTACTTTTACATGAAAATATTATGTTTGTGTACGTATAGTTCATTGCAATCAAAAAAAAGCAAAAGGTAAACAAACTTACTATGGAACTGACACATGTCAATGTCATCTGCATACAACCTTTGTTTACCTTTTGCTTTTTTTTGATTGGAATGAAGTATATCGATGACTCGGTGGCTAAGTGGTTAGCGATTCTGACCTCTGATCCGAGAGTCGTGGGTTCGATCCCCACACAGGGCAAACTTTTCTGTGATGAGCAGAATTGTTTGCTCTGAGTCTGGGTGTATAATATCTATATATGTATGTATTTAAATGTATATGTGTATGTATATCAGTCTCTGGTTCCCATAGTACAGGGAATCCTTAGTTTGGGCCAGATGACCCTGTGTGATTTGTCCCGGATATTATTATTATTATATTATATGTTTGTGTTGCTTGGCTTACGCTCATTAAACGTCACCGAATCTTAAATCCGCAAGAGGAAAGGGGTGAATGCCCTCAAGAGGTAGTGACCATGCTGTAGGCAGTACTTCTGTATATGTATAATGTACCCTTAAAAGGAGAACCAAGGAAAATACCCTTACAATGGGAATTAAAGAACCCTTTTTGAGATAGAGACTTCTCACACCTTCAAGCTGTAGGTTCATTCTACAGCTTGAAGGTGTGAGAAGTCTCTTGGAAAATGTATGCGACTTGGAATGTTCCTCAATTAAAGGCAAAGTTGAAAAGTACATAATTGAAAACGTAACTTTTCCCACGTCTTCTTTATCCGAGAATCTTTAGGAAATTAATGATTTCCAATATTATTGCAACCAATCGCCACACAACGCGGCATTTTTTTAAATAATCTTATGTTTAATTCACGTAAACAATTTTTTCTATACGTTTTGACAGTTAGTATGAGTCAAGCGATATCAGCGCCTCTATCGGCGAGCTTTGTCAGTTTTCTTCCCCATTGTCTGTGGCTATATCTACAGAACTTGCCATAAACCTATCGAAATTTCTTCGGACACACGCATATTATATGATATACGACTTCTAACCATCAACGGTTGGACCACGGCCGGTCCCCAGGCATACCACCTCACCTGGCGGAGGTACCTCCCTTTTCCTCAGAAGAGTGGAAACCATGTGAAAACATACAATTCCTACATGTCAATAGCTACGACACGACAGTCAAATTGAAATTTTAAATACGCTCATTTGGTGCAACAACGACTTAATTACAGTTTTTGTCAAAATTGACTTGAGTATGCCATATGAGGTTTGTAACGTTTGGAGAATAATTGACCACGCTGAATACGTTAAAAACAACCGACTTCAATCGCAACAACTCCAATTTTGCTATGGTTTTGTTGATTTTCTCAAAAACCGCTGAATCGATTTCGATAAAATTTATATGGGACCACCTGTGAAGTTATACCCTTTTAAACAAAAAAAAGAATTTTTCAAATCGGTTCAGGCGTCTTCGAGTAATCGGTGAGCATACATAAAGATTCCGACGAATTGAGAACCTCCTCCTTTTTTTGAAGACGGTTAAAAATCTACGAAAATGTTTTGCCATAAACATGAGCTAGATGGCGTCACCATCACACAAGTGCGTTGATTTTGTTTGTTTGTTTGTAAACTCTTTATTGCACTAATATGACAAAAATACATAAGCATAAGTAACAAAACATGTACAAAGGCGGACTTATCCCATAAAGGGATCTCTTCCAGCCAACCATTGATCAATCGAAAGGAGAATAAGCAAAGAAAGCACGTCTGTACAAAGAAGAATTTGTGGCATAACTAAACTACTACTTACAAACCATTACTATAACAAGATAACAATACTATTTATTAACTTATCTAAAAAGCTATCTTATGACTGAATAAACACACCTATATAAAAATATAAAAAATAATACATACATAATATATATATATATGCAATTAAAAAAAAAATACATAATACTAATATATATATAACTCAATGTGGCAGGAACTAACAGTCAAGTCGTCTTATTAAGACAGTCCTTGAAAGCGGAGATGGATGGACACATTCTTATGTCTACTGGTAGTGCGTTCCACAGACGGGCAGCGTGAATCGTGAACGATCTGGTGTATGTTTCCGTACTGTGTGTTGGGATCACAAGAGCCAGGTTTTTACTAGAGCGCAACCGGTTGTCCAGTGCTGTGCGAAATTGGAACCTTTCTCTGAGATACTGTGGGGC
Source organism: Coleophora deauratella (assembly GCA_958295455.1). Taxonomy (NCBI): domain Eukaryota; kingdom Metazoa; phylum Arthropoda; class Insecta; order Lepidoptera; family Coleophoridae; genus Coleophora; species Coleophora deauratella. Next base: position 2,413,593 of record OY282416.1, on the reverse strand, counting down.
GAAGGGGTTAAAAAGAACATTATAAAGAAGGCATAATATATGGTTATTCCTCCGCTGGGGAATACGTGGCCAACCTAGCTGAGAGCGGAACTCTGAGATATGATCATATTTCCGGAGACCGACAATATACCTAATACACTGATTCTGGAGTCTGTCCAACTTATCCAGTAGTTCAGCGGTTGGGTCAAGATAAGCTACATCACCATAGTCCAGTAAAGGGAGCAGAAGAGAGCGAATAAGGAGAAGTTTAGTTTCAGTGGGTAAGAAATTTTGTAGGCGCTTCAAAGAGTGCAGCGAAGCAAACACCTTGCGGCTGACTTCGTTAATCTGTGCAGACCAGGAGAGGGTTTGGTCCATAATGATGCCCAGGTTCTTAACGGTGGAGGAAAGAGGTAATATAGTTTTATTAAAAACCAGGTTAGGCATCACCATGTCTCGGTATTTTGCAGTAAAATGAGGGCTGCCTATTACGATTGCTTGGGACTTGGCAGCATTAACAGAGAGCCCATGCAATTTAGACCACTCAGCAATTGTGGCGAGATCCTCATTGATTGTTTCAATAGCCTGCTGAAAATTTGATAGAGGTGCAGAGGAGTATATCTGCAGGTCATCGGCATATAAATGAAAGGAAGATAAAAGTGAGGAGGTTATGCTGTTAATAAAAATTGAAAAAAGGACTGGGGAGAGGATACCACCTTGTGGAACGCCGACAGTAAGAGGACAGGAGTCAGAGCACCTATCATCAACCTTCGGATTTTTCTCCGAATGTAAGCAACAAACCTTGATACATGGTTTGGAATACTCAAGTCAATGTTGACAAAAAGTGTAATTACGTCGTTGTTGTACCAAAGAGCGAATAGGTGTATTAGAAATATTGATTCCTACATGTCCTATACGGTTTCCTTCTTATGTAATTGAATACCAGACCCGGCGCTCGGCTAGACAAACATATCAGATTGATTTTCGGTTCTGTACTTGCCTAACAAAAACAAATGTAATTGACTTTTCAAGCAAAACCGAACGTTTTTTTTTCCTTTATCTATCATCGTAATACAAGAACGAGTTCCTACACTTAGAAGAACTAACGTAGAAGAAGTCAAAGAGACAGCTCTTAGAAAAAGCAAGTTAAAAGTGACATTGGCGGGCCATGTAGCTCGCAGAACTGAGCAATAGCTCACAGAACAGACAGATAACCAATGGACGTTCTCGAGTGGCGATCGCGGGCCGGAAGACGACGTAGTGTTGCACGGCCCCCACCAGGTGGACTGATGATCTAGTCAAGTTTTTTTTTATGGTAGAGGTGGCAAACGAGAAAACGGATCACCTGATGGTAAGCGATTACCGCCGCCCATAGACACCCGCAACACCAGAGGAGTCACAAGTGCGTTGCCGACCTTTGAAATGGGATGGGCGGATGAGAGGAATTTTGGGGGGTGGGGGGGGGGGGAGTTGGGCCTCCGGTACCCTCACTCACTCGGCGAAACACAACACAAGCGTTGCTTCACGCCGGTTTTCTGTGAGACCGTGGTATCACTCAGGTCGAGCCGGCCCATTTGTGCCGAAGCATGGCTCTCCCACGGTCAAAAAGGTCTCCTACGGTCCAAAGACTTATTTTTTCTTCTTTCATTTCGAGCCTTTTTAGTCGGTTTAAACATCGTATTTGTCCTTCAATTCAACAAAAGATGACCGCCAAAAGACCTCGATTAGTACCCACAAAAAAAACAATTCACATGCATTATGTGTATTCATTTTACAATCATTGTTATTGAGCTCATTATATGCGATAGTACTTATTATTTTGATGATTACAATACACAATTCGATCTACAGTTATCAGAGTGTTAACAATTGTATACAGCGTCGTAAAGTCAATAAAATGTTTGATTATACCTAACTCTTATTACCCGACTGCGGCAGAAGGAGGGTTATGTTTATCGAATGTATTTATGTGCATGTATATCTCTTTGGCACGCTCTGTAGCCTAAATGGCTTGATGGATTTTAGCTTGAGAGGCGTCGTTAGATTCCTTGATCACGATCACGATATTGATATAGGATACATTTTATGCAGTCAGTTTTTTTATACGGTTAGGTTATTTCTATGATATACGTAGATTTTGTCTATGCACTTGTAAACTGACATCATTCATACATAATAGGGTTTTTCACCATTTTTTGAAAAGTATCTCAAATTGATCATTAGGTGGGAAAAAGTCAAAAATATTATTTTAATTTTTTTTTGAAACCTATAAGTACCCCAAAAATACATTTTAAATTACCATTCCCAATTAGCGCGCGAAAACGACAGCCGCCATGATGCTTAGGTCGTGACATCATTCCAGGAGTAAACAAAACAGCTCTGTACTAAAATTTTGACACATATCGCGAACAAAATGTCATTGTTTACCACTATTGTGACGTCACCTGACAACCAGCATGGCGGATGTCGTTTCAGATATTTGAATAACAGATGAAAAACTTGATTTTTGTAAATCCAAAATAAAATGTTTTTTTCTCATTTTATTGTATAGAAATCATATTAAATCGATTACGTATTACAAATACCACAGTAAATAAGCAGTTTTAGATTTTTTCTTGTATAGAGTAAAATACCCTATTGTGCTTTGTGAATAGGAAACTTAAACCGCAGACAGCCTGCCAGTAGAAGTCTTTGCCTGCCAGAGCGTATCGGTAATAACATTAGTAATAATATTAGTAACTAGCTTCCGCCCGCCACTTCGTCTGCGTGGACTTTAAAATTGGATCCAGATAGAAAGAAAATGTTAAGGTGGCGCCATCTGGTGACGAAGTGGAAATTTTAAGTTTTTAAGCATTCCTCCAGCAACCCTTAAGTTTTCCGGGATAAAAAGTATCCTTTGTGTTAGCCGAGTGCTTTATCTATCCACCTAACAAATTTCATCCAAATCCGCTCAGTAGTTTCGGCGTGAAAGCGGAACCAACAAACAAACAAATAAACAAACATCCATACTATCGCATTTATAATATTAGTGCGATGATATTAATAATACCTAAGCTTAACCCCATCCCAGAAGGCCCTAGAACCCGCAGCAGAGCCAGGAACACCCAGGACGCTTCATACAAACGCGCAATTGTTTACTACATAAAAATGTTGACGTTTGTACACGCGTAAATGTGCGTGCAAAGTATCAAGGGCTGCATAAGGCAGAAGTCCTTGATCTGACATAAACAGCCTTACATTTTAGACATCTATGTATAGACTTTAGTTACGTAAGAAAAGTTATAAAAAATTGCAATTGCGGCGCGTGGCTTGTTTACGCAGTGATTATATTCTCTTTGGTCTGCACTTCCTTGAAGACCACCATAGGATCCTACCCACAGGGTATGTGAGGTGCTTTCTCAGAAGAGGGGCAGGGAGTGTCCACAGTCCACACTGACCCAGGTAAAGCCATCGAAATAATATGATGGTATTGAGAAAGAAGATCTCACAAAGAAAAACACAGAAGATGAAGCAAATCGAACCAAATTAAGATTGACCAATTGACCACGCTGAATACGTTAAAAACAACTGACTTCAATCGCAACAACTCCAATTTTGCTATGTTTTTGTTGATTTTCTCAAAAACCGCTGAATCGATTTCGATAAAATTTATATGGGGCCACCTGTGAAGTATACCCTTTCAAACAAAAAAAGAATTTTCAAAATCGGTTCAGGCGTCTTCGAGTAATCGGTGAACATACATAAAACCAAAAAAAAAGATTCCGACGAATTGAGAACCTCCTCCTTTTTTTGAAGTCGGTTGACAAATAGAGGTACCTATTTTAGTTTTAATACTGTACTTACCTCACTGGTAGCTCCTTTCTTAGGAAGAGGAATGATTTCTTTTCGCACGCATTCAAGCCTGAAACAAACACATAAAACATTATTTTTTACCCACGATGGAACGAAGAAAGTATGACTGAATATGCGTTTGGCCTAAAAGGTGTGCGTCTGTCTGTCTGACAGACATGTCCTTAGCATTTATTTATCACATCTCACATCACACAATCCCTTAGCTTTTATAGGAGTCGAAGTGGTCGCTATGACCGAAATCGGTCGGATCATAGAGATCTCTCGGTCGGATGCATGGTTCATTTTATTAACCGACTTCAAAAGCGGAGGAGATTCTTAATTGGACTGTATGTTGTTTTTTTTTGTATGTATGTTACGCGATTACTCCGCCAATTATGAATAGATTTTGATGATTCTTTTTTTGTTTCGTAGGTGATACTTCAGAGGTGGACCCATATAAATTTTATCTAAATTGATTCAGCACTTTTTGAAAAAATCAACAAAAACAAAAAAAGAACATTGCAAAATTGTAGTTGTTACGATTGACGTCGGTTTTTAACATGTTCAGAGTTGTTGATTATTTTATTTCAAGTTTTCATAAATCTCATGATTAGATTTAGTGAGGACCGCAGTGATACTGTGTCTGTACGTCCGTCTGTCTGTCTGTAGTCTGGACAATCGCAGCGCCAAAGTTGCTTATTTGAATGTGTTGTTACACAGCTGCGCACCAGAAAAGAAAGGGTTATGTTTTTTAAAGGTTTCGTTGCGGCTATTTATTACAAACTTTTTGAAAAAGAGCGATAACGAAAATAACGACCTTTCGGTTTTTTTATTTATTTATTATTTACTACAAGAACAACCCCAGATGTTCTTGTGTATAATAAAGTTTTTTTACATACATATCGTCGTTCCCACGAAATTAGTTATTATCCAAGACAAGAGGCAATAATCAAGTTCTTGTCTAGGAACAAGTACCTAACAGACACTATACATATAAGTTGCTACTTTATTAGATCAGCCGAGCCGCCAAATTAGTATAAATAGAGTCCAACAATTTTTTTGCGATTTGACTATGGGTTCCTTGGGGAAAGTTGATAAGAATCAGGAGTAGAAGCACTGACTAAAATATCGGGCACTAATAAAGTAGCACCTTATATAATATGTAGTTCTAATCTAGGAACAAGTAACACTATAATGTGTATAAATAACAAGTCAAAGTCGTTGGATCTTATAATTTATACTGTACAATTCTAGAACATGTTTCAAGGAAAACTGGTATGCCTTGATAGAACCGTAGGTAAACATAAATAACAGAAAGTATACAGGTTGATGTAAAAAAAAGGTTTATGTAAAAAAAAGGTTTATTATATTAAAGCTATACTTGAGGATGGGCCTTACATGGCAACGGGTACATATAAACTTTATTTTTAAAACTGAACTACCTTTGTTCTATAATAAAAAAATTCTAAAATCGCAAAAAAATATTTTTCATACAAACTTGGCTCACAAGCTGATCGATTTGTGTGACAAGTAAAAAAAAACTATTTCAAACAAAGGTAGTTCTAGGTAGAGCAAAAAAGGCGACTTAAAACTAACTTTTAAGTTTTACGTTTAAGTAAAACAGAAACCAAAATCAAATTATTTTTGGTACGCCCTGTACATAGTACGTATAAAGTAGTGAACTAATTGTATAGGAAGGAAGAACTGGTACAAGTGATAGACAGACAGATACCCGACTAGAATTATTTCCGCTACTCAATGCAATCATGTGCATAGTATGTAAGTACGATGCGAGGACAACGCTAAGGGCGCTTTTATTGTCATGCGGATTTGTGCCCGCACGCCGTGCCCGCATGCGTGCCGCCCGCAAACAATCGTTTCATTACGTCACGTTTTAGGGCCCTTTTATTGTCATGCGGGGCCACGCACGCGGAACACTTTGGAAACGCAACACGCATTCGGACCTGCCTGGCACAAATCCGCATGACAACAAAAGCGCCCTAAATGACAGATTCCTTATAAAACCCTATACCATCAAAGCAAAAATAGAATACAATAGTCTTTATTCATGGCATGAAAAAAAAGAAGCAGATGATTTGCAAAATTATATTTGAAAATATTTTTGTCCGATCTCAACATAAAAGATTGGACATTAGTTTTACGCCATTAGGGGAGTTCTGCCCTCATAAGCAAGGATGGAGTTCCTCATATGGAGTTTTAAAATTAAAATGAAAATATTTTATTCGAAGTAGGTAGCAGTGTACACTTTTCGAACGTCATTCTTTTATCTACCTTAACGAGGTTCCTACCACTCGGAACTCGTATACCCGCCGTTTCGGGATGTGTTTGCGGAATGAGAAGAAACGGCGGGCCCTAAAGAAACTCCCCCCAACACATTTTTTGAACCTATCCGTATACTTTGCGGTTTTATAACTACCACTTGCCGCTGTTCAACGAAAAAAACTCACACTGTAAGTACTTTATAATAATTAGTCGCGTTAATTATTTACAATTAAATTGGTTACTATGGTGTAACTAATTCCTACCTAAATATTATGCTACAATTCAGAAGTGTAACATAATGTACAGTTTTATTAATGTTAAAATTATTATTAAAAATAATAAAAATAAAACAAAATTATTATATTATTTACAAAGTAGTGATAAGATAACCCCTTGATAGATATGATAGCCTAACTATAATGGCAACGACATAACCAAACATCATTTGTTATGGTTTTTTTTTCACAAAATTAATTTAAAAACAAAACATTAAAATCCCATAACTACAAAAAGTATAATATCTATGACAGGTTATAACACTGAGGATCAAGGCGATAGATATAAATACTTCCCGAAACGTTGAGTGTACAAGTCCCGTGTGGTAGGGACTTTGTACTAGGTAGAAAAAAAATGACGATTTAAAAGCATGTGTAAAGCATCTACTTAAATAAAAAACATTTTGAGTTTGACTTTGACTTTTTTTGTCTAAAATCAAGGCGAAACTCTGACAGACACATAACACTTCAAAACCCTGAGAATTGACTCCAAGGGTTCCTTGGGCAAAGTTGTTCAGTTTCTCGAGTAGAAGACCCAGTTTAAATAGGTAGTTTAAGCTGATTTTGTTAGAATCCCCTATAATATACTAGAAAATATCGCGGAAAGAAGGAAAACACGTTCTGAGTAGGCCATTTGAATCGGTGATTTTTAAAACCCCACATGTTGCTAATAATTATTATAGAACATGTGGGGTTTTAAAAATCACCGATTCATTTAATTTCTAACCTCAAGCTTTTGAAATGAAATGAAATGAAAATTCATTTTCATTCGTTTTTTTTTTATGTCATAGGTGACAAACGAGCAGGTCACCTGATGGTAAGCGATTACCGCCGCCCATAGACACCCGCAACACCAGAGGAGTCACAAGTGCGTTGCCGACCTTTGAAATGGGATGGGGGATTGGGGGATGGGCTAATTGGAGGGGGGGGGGGTTAGGTTGGGCCTCCGGTACCCTTAACTCACTCGGCGAACACATGTTAAAACATAAAAATACAATTTAAAAATATTAAGAAAAAAACTTAACTATTAACTCAAAATAATAAACTCTTTGTTATAAACGGACGGAACCCAAATAGAGACGAATCGAACTTGGCCGGCTACATTTTCTGTCCTTAAAATAACTCGAACCCGAACTTTGGACTGCAAAAAGTTAATTTTATTTTTACATACAAATAAACGTAAACAACAGCGACCTTCGCGGATAAACTAAAATACTAAACTGACACATTAGATTTTCCAACGGCCAAAGTCCAGGCTAAAACTTGAAACACTAGCCAAGTTTACGTCACGACGTCCGTCAGTTACAACACAAATATACAGGATGTTACATACAAATATACAATTAAAAAAGAATCAAGTATAGAATTCAGGAAAAATATTGAAAATATTCACTCTTCAATTATTATTTTTTGAGTTTTCCATACTAATTCTTGATTCATTATTCAGATTTAGTATGGGAATCTGAAAAAAAAAAGAACAGCGGATTTTTTCAATATTTTTCCTGTATTCTAATACTTGATTCTGAGTAACCGCTTAAAATTTCAAACGCACTTTTTTAACAGCCTGTATAGTAAAAAGCCACTTTATAACAAGCGACCGAAACTGTTTTGGCAAAGACATGACAAAGACGATAATTATTTTATTTATTTGTAGGAGGTGTATTTTTTACAACGGTAGAAGTCCAAGTAAAGTGTCACTCACCTTCGGCCAAAACAACATACTGTATTTCAAATAATTGACCACACTGAATACGTTAAAAACAACCGACTTCAATCGCAACAACTCCAATTTTGCTATGTTTTTGTTGATTTTCTCAAAAACCGCTGAATCGATTTCGATAAAATTTATATGGGACCTGTGAAGTATAACCCTTTTAAACAAAAAAAGAATTTTCCAAATCGGTTCAGGCGTCTTCGAGTAATCGGTGAACATAAATAAATAAATAAAACCGACGAATTGAGAACCTCCTCCTTTTTTGAAGTCGGTTAAAAACAATCTGAAAGTGAAATATTACTAATTTGCATAGGTACAGGGCTGCAAATAACCTTTGACCGCCACAGTCAGCTAGGGCCAACAACAACGGTTTTTCGTGCCACCTACGCCAGGATTTGAGAGTTCCCTACATTTTCGTCGCACGATTTCTCATACCGTAGCGTGGCGGAAATGCAAATAGAAGTACCTAACTCGGCCCAATCTACAGTTCTCACTGACTTCACCTCATGATGGTCACGATCCTCAATCGCTGTGACGATCAATGGGTTAATTTTAAACGAATTGGATGATTTTTGTTCCCCTGTCTTTATTAAAAATGCGTAGGTATGTGTTTTTTTTTGCCAAATATCATTCCATTGACCAATAACTATTTAACATTATTTGTGTGTAACATTTATATATTTATACACAAATTGTTACCATATCAAAATACATTATAATTTATAACACAAAACTTTAAAGGCGGTCAAACACTGAACCACACATTACAGATAACAAAGATGGATAACATTTACAATTCTGGCACTTTCTTGTACTAATCAGCTAATTTATTTATATGAGATGGACGCGACAAACAAAGACGTTACATGTACAGCTTATAGTGACGAGGCCTAAACGAAAACCTACTTTACCAATTTAATTAGGAAAAAAAACCCATCTGATTAAATTAAAATAATCCCGTGACACTGACGAAACTAACGATGCTTTCTCTTATTTTTTTTAAAACATCAATACATGTCAGCCACAAACAAAGTAACATAAAAATGAAAGTACCTAAGTATCTACATATGTTTTTATTTTACAATTTTTACTTACAAATTTATTTAAGACACCTGTAATAAATTATTATTCACTTATTTTTAATGAGTTATCTATCTAAAAAGTAAAGGTAAAATTCCCTACATTGGTAAGTTTAGGTTTTACTAATAAATCTAAGGATTACCAACATGAGCTGATAAATGTAGAAGGTAAGGTTAGGTCGTAAACATTACCTCTTATGTACAGATATTTGACGCTCAATGGTTTGAAGCCCCGGTCCATAATTCTAGATCTTTTATTCAAATATTAAAAAAGATTCTGTGCGTTCCCGAAACTGCAAATGTTTCTTTACTTCCGAGACAAATTCCTACTTTAATCAAATAAAAATACTAAAATAAATAGACATTTAATTGAAGTATTTGGCTCTGGTTCAATGATTCAACACCGACGACGTCAATATTTATTATTTAATTTATTATGAAGTCTGTTTCTAAGCGCAATTTTATTTATACAGATAACCCAGGGTATACGTTTTAAATGGCGATTGTACTCTTAGAGCAAGGTTACGCGATCAGTCTGGCATCAGTCTGGTCCATCAGTCTTGACTGACGCCAGAATGATGGATGATTTTCACGGTACACGGTTAATCTAGACTGACGGCAGACAGTGGGTTACACGATCATTCTACGATCATTCTGACGGACCAGACTGACGCCAGACTGATCGCGTAACCTTGCTCTAAGAGTACAAAACTGAATAACTTTTGGCGTACAACTTTGCTAAAGACTAAAACCGTAATAAAATCTTGGTCATTTCACAAAAATCTGATTGCTAGCCAACTTTGTTTGTACAAATGCTAAATTCCAAACCTTCTTTACGAGTTCTCAGAAGTCTCAGAACATTAAGTTGTTCAGTTTCACAAGTCGAAGTGCATTTTAAGTGTGGGTTGTCTGGAGGAAATCGCTTTCAGCTATAAAACCGCTCAGATTATATTACTTTGTAGTTTTATTCTTGTTATTGTGTGTATAGTTCTTTTATAATAATAGCTAGCGAGTTGACGAATAAGTCGGTATCACAAAAAGAGTATTTGATTTCACTTGAAGTACATATTAATAATATTGCTTTAAAGTATTGCTTTATACTGTTTTGATTTTGTTAAATGCTGTAAACGACATGATATGAGATAATCACGTTTCTTGGCCGATGTTTGTTGACTATCAGTTATGTAATTCGAACCTTATTTACGTCATATGAATCGACGAGTCATGTGAAGTTCGATAATTACTGGTTGCGTGTTGATTATACGTTGGTCCTCTACAGCAGCGGTTCCCAAATGGTGGTCCGCGGAACCCTAGGGTTCCGTGGGAGGGTCGCAGGGGTTCCGAGAGTTAGGCCTTATTGTCAGTTCAGTATAATTTGGTACCGATCTGTGCAACACATAGTGCATTCCTACTGTTTCGCGCATACGGTACAAACATAGCGCGCACAATAATTTCAATCATTGAATAAGTTTTGGATGGGACTTAAAGATGAATATTCTCTTTGGCGAGGTAGGGTTCCTCCGAAAATTTGTAGGTCACTTAGGGTTCCACAGCAAAAAAAATTGGGAACCACTGCTTTACAGTACTGTTTTTCAACGACCCCTAAACAAAAAATTCTGGCGACCCCGTAGGGCCATAAACAAACAACAAAATGTTAGTGATTTGAAAGACTAATTGTAAATTTTGTGTCTTATTTATGGTATCTATTTTAATTAAAAACTCAATTACACTCTGATAAGGAAGTCGATAAGTAGTAGGTAAGTGACGTTGCCCTATACGCCAGTCATCGTAGACATAAAAATCGCGTTAGGTCGCATTGGTTGCAACAGTTCTGATTTTTTGGTATGTTGTTAGGGTTGATAACAGTAGTGTAAAACTAATTTTTCAGCTTCGAAAGACTTGTGCTAACTGCGTGGTGCTCCAAAAACATCGAAATTTTCGGACTTTTTTCAGATTTTGGCTTATATCTTCTAAAAGGTACATCTTACGGAAAAAGTTATTATACACACTTATAAGAAGACACAATTTCCTATAATTTAAGGGCAGGTGCAGCTCTGTAGGTCTAATAGAACCCAAGATACAGCGCTTCAAACATTGGCAATTTTCGCTAAAAAGTTGGAAATTGTAGTTTTGCCGCCTTCCGAACAGAATATCGGCTATAATACTCATTCTACGAGGAAAGTTATTGAAAAGAAAGTTATAGATAAATTATTTACCTTTAATTTAAGCGCAAACTGAAGTTTGTGAGACCGATAGTTCCCTTGTAATCTGGACAAAGCGAAAAATTAAGGAAATCAGATTTTTCAAAAAAGCGGCCGAGTGCGAGTCGGACTCGCCCATGAAGGGTTCCGTAGCAGCAAGTAACATAATATAAAATTTTTTGTAGTTCGTTGTAACTTGAATGAAAGGTAAATTGCGGTTTACGATTTATGACGTATTAAAAAAAAAACTACTTACTAGATATCGTTCAAACCAATTTTTGGTGGAAGTTTGCATGGTAATGTACATCATATATATTTTTTAGTTTTATCATTCTCTTATTTTAGAAGTTACGGGGGGGGGACACACATTTTACAACTTTAGAAGTGTCTCTCGCGCAAACTATTCAGTTTAGAAGAAAATGATATTAGAAACCTCAATATCATATTTGAAGACCTATCCATAGATACCCCACACGTATGGGTTTGATGAAAAAAATTTATTTGAGTTTCAGTTCTAAGTATGGGGAGCCCCCAAAATTTATTGTTTTTTTTTTCTATTTTTGTGTGAAAATCTTAATGCGGTTCACAAAATACATCTACTTACCAAGTTTCAACAGTATAGTTCTTATAGTTTCGGAAAAAAAGTGGCTGTGACATACGGACAGACAGACAGACAGACAGACAGACAGACAGACAGACAGACAGACAGACAGACATGACGAATCCATAAGGGTTCCGTTTTTTGCCATTTGGCTACGGAACCCTAAAAAGGGAGCCTGACAAATTGCAGAACTTCTGTAAAGGATAAGAAAGACATAAATCGGTGTAAAATTATTTATACTGATATTATAAAACTTAAATTATATCACTTAGTGATGGCGGGACCTCAGTTGATACTTGCGACAGAAATATACATGAAATATAGAACAAAATGTCAATTCATATTTATTATAATGAATTACAACGAAGGGGTAGGTATGTAATATTAGGTTTACCTTTAAGTGCTTAGCGACGAAACAATCGTATTCTTTTGAAAGGTCTAGGTTCATCTGACAGTTCTTCCTGGGGCTTCGGAGACTGCTCTGTTGCTTGTTGTAAAGGGCAGGTCGTCGAAGTCGTCCTCTTCATTCAACTCAGTCAAGGACGGAGTGTTGAGGCAGGCAGGTCTTCCCCTGACAAACTTTGCAGAAAATTTCAGCCCTGTTGTCTTACAGGACCATCTTGCTTTTCCACGCCCATTCTTACACCTGCATGACAGGAATTTGATAGAACTTGTAACAAATAGTTTAAATACACAGCCCAGGATAGACCTACGAATGGATTACCTTACTTGCATGACAGGAATTCAATTTCAATTTATTTATTGCATACCATGTGTTCACACCATGTGTGTACCATACCAATTCCGACGTTGGTTTCTTCATTGAGTCACTAGTGGCAGTCCCTACTGGCTCCTAGAGGTGTTTTCACAACCACTAAATGCGTAAAAGAACAACTGTATTCAAGAGGGGTAAGAAAGCTCTTCTTGAATGAATGATGTCGTTGAGAACTTCTCGCAACTGGCACTTTGCTGGAAAAAACATTTTATATGTTGGAGCCCAATCTATCAGTCTATGCTGGTAAAGAGCATCAGAGGTCGAAATCCTCTACTTAACAAATTAGGCTCTAACGTAAAAAAAGTTTTCTACAGGAAAGTGCCAATTGCGAGAAGTTCTCATCAACATTATTCATTCAAGAAGAGCTTTCATCCCCCCCTGGAGTACAGTTATCATTCATGCATTCAGTAATTGCAACAACACCTCAAGGAGCCAGTCGGGTCTGACACTAGTGACATCAACGAAGAAATCAGCGTCGAAAACCCTGCTGAAATTACGTTATGCAAGTAAGGTAATCCATTCGTAGGTCTATCCTAGGCTGTGTATTTAAACTATTTGTAACAAGTTTTTATGAAATTCCTGTCATGCAGGTGTAAGAATGGGTGCGGAAAAAGAAGATGGTCATGCAAGACAACAGGGCTGAAATTTTCTGCAAAGTTTGTCAGGGGAAGACCTGCCTGCCTCAACACTCCGTCCATAGCCTTGACTGAGTTGAATGAAGAGGACGACTTCGACAACTTCCCCTTTACAACAAGCAACAGAGCAGTCTCCGGGACCCCAGGAAGAGCTTTCAGATGCACCTAGACCTTCCAAAAGAACACGATTGTTTCGTCGCTAAGTGCTTAAAGGTAAACCTAATAATACATACCTACCCCTTCGTTGTTATTCATTATAATAAATATGAATTGACATTTTGTTCTATATTTCATGTATATTTCTGTCGCAGGTATCAACTGAGGTCCCGCCATCACTAAGTGATATAATTTAAGTTTTATAATATCAGTATAAATAATTTTACACCGAATTATGTCTTTCTTATCCTTTTCATAAGTCCTGCAATTGTCAGGCTCCCTTTTTTGAAAAATCTGATTTCCTTAATTTTTCGCTTTGTCCAGATTACAAGAGAACTATTAGTCTTACAAACTGCTCGGAAGGCCACAAAACTACAATTATGAACTTTTTAGCGAAAATTGCCAATGTTTGAAGTGCTGTATCTTGGGTTCTATTAGACCTGCAGAGCTGCAACTACACTTAAATTATAGGAAATTGTGTCTTCTTATAAGTGTGTCTAATGATCTATTCCGTAAGATGCACCTTTTAGAAGTTATAAGCCAAAATCTGAAAAAAGTCCGAAAATTTCGATGTTTTTGGAGCACCACGCAGTTAGCACAAGTCTTTCGAAGCTGAAAAATTAGTTTTACATTACTGTTATCTACCCTAACAACATACCAAAAAATCAGAACTGTTGCAACCAATGCGACCTCCGATGTCTTGTACGACTGGCCTACTATGGCGGCAGAAATGCAGATGGTGAGATACCCGCAGGCGGGGTGAGGCCGCCTTCAGGGAGAGGCAGGGAGTGTTCATTCTGTCTGTATGTAATACTCTATTTAATAACTGTGTTGCAGGTAAAATCTGACCTCATTTGCTTAGCGCAAGCTAAGCTAACACTTTACGCGTATACAAACGTCATATTTTCATGTAGTAGTACTCGTAATATGCTATTAATAATAATAATATCCGGGACAAATCTCACACGGTCATCTAGCCCCAAACTAGGATTCCCTGTACTATGGGAACCAGAGACTGATATACATACACATACATATACAATTTAAGTACATACATATATAGATATAATACACCCAGACACAGAGCAAACAAATCGGCTTATCACAGAAATGTATGCCCTGGGTGGCGATCGAACCCACGACTCTCGGATTATAACATTACTTCAGTAAGAGTCGTTCCCATAAAAAAAAGTTTGTGGTTCTAAATAAAATTGATACTCACCGCTAGTCAGAGATGAAGCATCAATAAACCAAGAAACATTGTAGCACAATATTATAATCGTATTTAATTTGCAAATAAGATAACCCTTCTCGGGGTTACAGATACGCCTTAGCCATGGACCATTAGCTTTTTGCCACTTACAGAAAATAGTTAATGACACATCAAAACTCGTCAAGCCAGAAAATAATAACTACCCCACTCAAGCATTCAATCTTCCAGAAGATTCTCAACCAACGCAATTCCATCACAAATTGTTCAGTGGTTCACGTGATAGGATGACGATTGAGGCGTGAAATTATTTCACAGCTTGTTAGCTTTCAATGAATGGTGGAATATATTGCTTATTGAGTGCCCGAGTTCAATAGAAAAGCTGCATTAATAAAATATATACCTATATGAAATGGCAGCTGGGTCTCCGAGCCGGCTGAACAAACAAATGAAACACTTTTATTGATAATGGAAAGCCATCAGCTAATAAGCTAACCTAGTGTTGGATGAACAATTTGTTTGCGAAACGAGAACTGAATGCATTTTTTTTTATGGCATATGTGGCAAACGAGCAGACGGTTCACCTGATGGTAAGCGATTACCGCCGCCTATATAGACACCCGCAACACTAGAGGAGTCACAAGTGCGTTGCCAGCCTTTGAAATGGGAGTAAGCTCTTTTCTTGAAGGTTTAATTTGAATGACGTATCGGTCCGGAAATACCGCAGGCAGGCGACAATTCATTCCACAGTTTGGTTGTGCGAGGCAGAAAGTTTCTAGTGAAACGCACAGTTGTGGACTGCCAACCATCTAAGTGAAAATTATTAAAAATAAATGCCACTTTTCTTTAGCAGGTTTCTAAAAGTATACAGACTAGTAGGTAAAAGTGAACACCTGCAAACCTGTAACTGTTTAATAAACTTATGAAATTAAATCTTTCCTGCCCTTATACAGGGTGTAACAGAAGTGTGTGACAATACTTCAAGGTTGGCTTTTACCCATCAAACTGAACAACTTTTGTTCTACAACTTTGTTGAAATCGCAAAATTTTTTTTGGACTTTTCATACAAATCGATCACCTGGCGAACCAAGTTTGTATGAAAAGTCCAAAAAATTTTTTGCGATTTCAACAAAGTTGTAGAACAAAAGTTTTTCAGTTTGATGGGTAAAAGCCAACCTTAAAGTATTGTCACACACTTCTGTTACACCCTGTATAAGAAAGAAAGCGGCTAAGTATATTTAGATTCCTTAGGGAAAGGCGGCTATGTATAATTATCAGTGATCGGAATAGGTAGACTGTATTTACCTAAACTTCGAGGAACAGATTGGAGACTACCTTACGACAATCTTTTTTCCGCGACAATTGTCCCGGGGTTTCGGAACATCACGTAAGTGCATTATGAATTAATGTTATTTAAAACTAGCTTTCCACCTGCAACTTCGTCTGCGTGGAATTCTATTATATTGCGTTTTCATAAAATAAAAATATTTATTTATAAAAATAAAAATCTCGTCGCTAAGTTATAGTTGAAGATATATTCTACCTATTCCAAATAACATTAATTCTTAATTTACTTAAGTGATCTCACGAAACCCGGGTCAATTTGTCCCGGAAAAAATGTTGTAAGGAAGTCTCCGAAAGACGTCTCTGTTCTCTGACGAAGTTTAGGTAATGCAGTCCAGAACCTAATCCGATCACTAATGATAATTATATGTATATAGCCGCCTTTTTATGGGGGCAGTTTTGTTATACAACTGTGGCGGAAGCAACATTTTTCTTACAAGATTGCCTCGCAAGCTGATCGTTTTGTATGAAAACCTACCCTGTAATACTTTAAGTAGAGTTTCTAGTTGTACCTACACTACATAGACTAGTCGCGTGGCACACGTCCATAGGTGTGAATTGAAATGCCCTACACGTGACTGCGGGTGATGCTAAGTGCAATACCAGACAACGGCCGTCAATCCATAATTTACATTGCAACACGATAAGAATATTACTAGAATCGGCAGCGGTCACTTGCATAGTCGCGTCGTAGATAAGGCAGGTTAACCGAGTACAGATTGGTCATACATAACCAGGACAGGTTAGAACATTTTTCTCGACTGTTTCCGTGCTTCGCAAGCCTCGCTGAGCAGTCGTTTAAGTCATGTTATCAGAGCCTTTATAGGCGGCTTGAAAACTTCTGACACCGACCCACTATCCCCGCAACCTCCACTAATCCGGACTTGAAATATAGTAGCGATTACACAATACTGAATTTAGGAAGCTTAATTAGGAAATCAGTAAAGATATCTGAAAAAAAAAAATGAAACATAACTTTTCTAAATCCGATTCACGGTCCGATTACACCTTCATAGTGTATCACTACTTATGGCCTAAAAACAACCGACTTCAATCGCAACAACTCCAATTTTGCTATGTTTTTGTTGATTTTCTCAAAAACCGCTGAATCGATTTCGATAAAATTTATATGGGACCACCTGTGAAGTATACACTTTTAAACAAAAGAATAATTTTCCAAATCGGTTCAGGCGTCTGCGAGTAATCGGTGAACATACATAAAAAAAAAAGATTCCGACGAATTGAGAACCTCCTCCTTTTTTTAAAGTCGGTTAAAAAAGTGACATTTCACATTATTTCAGCACGCCCCAGTTGGGACGGAACGGAACTTATGGAACTCGAAAGAATGTAAATAAACACTCACGATATCAACAAAACGTGTGTCACAGACAGACGCTGACATAATGCCAAACAGTAGCCAATTGCCAAGTACACATAGTGTTTGTAATGCTCTTTGTACTTCGCACCTTTCGGCTCGTAATTGATGGTGACAATGTCACCAGTCTGTCTCGCTCAAACTCAAAAATTTTATTTTTGTTTCTATTTAAGTATATACAGAGTGTAAGGGACAGGTTTCCGAAAACCTTAAGGGCTTGCTCAGTAGACGAAACTGACCAACTTTCCACAAGATTTTTTTTCAGGAAACAAAAAAAAAATTGGCTTCTCCATACAAACTGTCCAATCAAGTTTATAATTTTGTATGGAGAAGCTAATTTTTTATTCGTTTCCTGAAAAAAATTCTTGTTGAAAGTTGTTCAGTTTCGTCTTCAGTGCAAGGCCTTAAAAGTTTTCGGAAACCTGTCCCTTACACCCTATATATTTTACGCATTCTTTTAAATCGCATTTTTTTTCTAGTATGTACATAGGCTTCCCCTTCACCTCATCCTAGAGGGATCAGAACTCAATTCAATATGCTTAGTTAGTTTCATCCAGGGAAAGCCTCTACTAATGTATTCGCTACTGTGCTATAAGTACATATAAATATTTGATTACCACAGTTGAATAACGTCGTTCATATTAAACCTTTTTTGGAACGTAATTGTATCACCTTTGTCGTCCTGTATGGATCGGAATGTTGGGCCACTAAGGGAAAGGATGAAAGACGATTGCATGCTGCGGAGATGCGAATGTTGAGATGGATGTGTGGAGTAACAAGAATGGACAAGATTAGGAATGAGTATATAAGAGGAAGTTTGAAAGTTGCGCCAGTGATAGAAAAATTGAGAGGAAATCGTTTGTCGTGGTATGGGCATGTAATGCGGAGGAATGAAAGACATGTTACAAGGAGAGTGTTACAGATGAGTGTCGATGGATATAAGGGGAGAGGGAGACCAAAAAAGAGATGGATGGATTGTGTGAAGGATGATATGTGTCGAAAGGGTGTGAGTACGGAGATGACAGCTGAAAGGGATGTATGGAAGAAGAAAACATTTTGCGCCGACCCCAAATGATTGGGATAAGGGCAGGAGAATGATGAATTGTATCACCTTTTTCTTTTTTGATAACACCAATAAAAAATAGAACTAAGCAGTTTAATCATCATGTGTAAGGTTCCACTGAAAAATTACTTATTAGCCCCACAACCCCCACCAATCCGGACTTGGACCCCGTGTGTGGCCTATATTACATCATCAAATTAATGGTATGTGATGACGAATTCATAAATCTATTTGTCCGGTCTTAATCTTATCAGTTTGCTACCTACTTGTTTGGAGTGTGATAAAAATGGAAGATTCTCACAAAATAATCTCGCCGTTCTTGTTGACAATAATTATTTATTTACATTTACACTTTTAAGTATACAAACGCAAGCTGTGCTTAACTTGTTTTGCAGAAATGTGTTAATTTTACTAATATTATAAATAAATGCCAAAGCAAGTCCCCTGTTTATCCGAAACGTTGAGTGTACAAGTTCCGAGTGGTGTAGGAACTTTGTACATAAAGGTAGAAAAAAAGACGATTTAAAAGTACGGTTGTTTTACACAGAATTTAGCTCAGGGGTATTAGGCTAAATTTGATCAAAAACATAAAATGTTTCAGGACTAGCTGAAATTTTGTATACTGACTCTGTAAGTGGTAGTAAATAATTACTCAAAACTCCCCATTCCTCCTCCGCTTGCGTCCTGAGATATACAGGGTGTTTGGGTTCTATATAAAAATAAAGTTTTAAATATTTTTTTTTACACCGCAAACTTTATTAAAGGAACTTCAGACGGTAAAATAAGACTAAACGAGCTCTGAAAATGTAAAAATTAAATACTTCCTCTACTTGCGTCTTGAGATATAAAGGGTGTTGGGGTCATATAAAATATATATTTTTTTAAATATTTTTGTGACCGATATCTTTATTAAAGAAACTTCAAACAGTAAAAGAAGACTAAAACAACACTGATTTGTAATTAAAAAAAATATATTATCAATCATAGTCATGTATAACAATAACATGACAATTTTCACATGATTAGCCAAGATAATGGCGACAAATTTAACTCAGGATTATAAGTCTAAATTTGATGAAAAACACCAAATGGACTATAACTAGCTGAAATCTGGTATAATGAATGAATGTAAGTGGACAAAAAATATTATTCAAAACTATATACCGCACTTATATACACCAGCTCCATTTTGATCATAAGTACGGAATGCTCGCTTAAATGTTCGTGCGGATGGTGGCGTATCGGGAGCCGGGTCGTTCCCTTCCCTCAAATATGGTTGAGGGGAGCGATGGCTGACTCCCGCGTTATACTCGTGATCGGGTGCTGTCCGTGTGAACTGGCCTGCTCTTGTCATTGGTGTTTGGTCACAATAATTACCTGTTTGCACATTGTACTTGTATGTTTTTGTTGATCCTTTCACATTCGTTTGTAATAGTATGCAACTAAGCTAACCATATCTTTGTTGTTTACCTGAATTATGTAATAGCATATAAGAATTTTATTTTAAAAAATGTGTTGGAGGGAGTTTCTTTAGGGCCCGACGTTTCTTCTCTCTCCGCAAACACTTCCCGAAACGTTGGGTATACGAGTTCCGAGTGGTAGGAATTTCGTATTAGGTAGAAAAATATGACGTTCGAAAAGTGTACAGAGATACCTACTTCGAATAAATATTATTTCATTTCATTTCATGATAATCACAAGTTTTCAGCAGCTCTTCGTATAAAGCTTGGGATCTTTCGTGTAGAAAAGGTGCAATACCAGACAACGGCCGTCAATCCATAATTTACATTGCAACACGATAAGAATATTACTAGAATCGGCAGCGGTCACTTGCATAGTCGCGTCGTAGATAAGGCAGGTTAACCGAGTACAGATTGGTCATACATAACCAGGACAGGTTAGAACATTTTTCTCGACTGTTTCCGTGCTTCGCAAGCCTCGCTGAGCAGTCGTTTAAGTCATGTTATCAGAGCCTTTATAGGCGGCTTGAAAACTTCTGACACCGACCCACTATCCCCGCAACCTCCACTAATCCGGACTTGAAATATAGTAGCGATTACACAATACTGAATTTAGGAAGCTTAATTAGGAAATCAGTAAAGATATCTGAAAAAAAAAAATGAAACATAACTTTTCTAAATCCGATTCACGGTCCGATTACACCTTCATAGTGTATCACTACTTATGGCCTAAAAACAACCGACTTCAATCGCAACAACTCCAATTTTGCTATGTTTTTGTTGATTTTCTCAAAAACCGCTGAATCGATTTCGATAAAATTTATATGGGACCACCTGTGAAGTATACACTTTTAAACAAAAGAATAATTTTCCAAATCGGTTCAGGCGTCTGCGAGTAATCGGTGAACATACATAAAAAAAAAAGATTCCGACGAATTGAGAACCTCCTCCTTTTTTTAAAGTCGGTTAAAAAAGTGACATTTCACATTATTTCAGCACGCCCCAGTTGGGACGGAACGGAACTTATGGAACTCGAAAGAATGTAAATAAACACTCACGATATCAACAAAACGTGTGTCACAGACAGACGCTGACATAATGCCAAACAGTAGCCAATTGCCAAGTACACATAGTGTTTGTAATGCTCTTTGTACTTCGCACCTTTCGGCTCGTAATTGATGGTGACAATGTCACCAGTCTGTCTCGCTCAAACTCAAAAATTTTATTTTTGTTTCTATTTAAGTATATACAGAGTGTAAGGGACAGGTTTCCGAAAACCTTAAGGGCTTGCTCAGTAGACGAAACTGACCAACTTTCCACAAGATTTTTTTTCAGGAAACAAAAAAAAAATTGGCTTCTCCATACAAACTGTCCAATCAAGTTTATAATTTTGTATGGAGAAGCTAATTTTTTATTCGTTTCCTGAAAAAAATTCTTGTTGAAAGTTGTTCAGTTTCGTCTTCAGTGCAAGGCCTTAAAAGTTTTCGGAAACCTGTCCCTTACACCCTATATATTTTACGCATTCTTTTAAATCGCATTTTTTTTCTAGTATGTACATAGGCTTCCCCTTCACCTCATCCTAGAGGGATCAGAACTCAATTCAATATGCTTAGTTAGTTTCATCCAGGGAAAGCCTCTACTAATGTATTCGCTACTGTGCTATAAGTACATATAAATATTTGATTACCACAGTTGAATAACGTCGTTCATATTAAACCTTTTTTGGAACGTAATTGTATCACCTTTGTCGTCCTGTATGGATCGGAATGTTGGGCCACTAAGGGAAAGGATGAAAGACGATTGCATGCTGCGGAGATGCGAATGTTGAGATGGATGTGTGGAGTAACAAGAATGGACAAGATTAGGAATGAGTATATAAGAGGAAGTTTGAAAGTTGCGCCAGTGATAGAAAAATTGAGAGGAAATCGTTTGTCGTGGTATGGGCATGTAATGCGGAGGAATGAAAGACATGTTACAAGGAGAGTGTTACAGATGAGTGTCGATGGATATAAGGGGAGAGGGAGACCAAAAAAGAGATGGATGGATTGTGTGAAGGATGATATGTGTCGAAAGGGTGTGAGTACGGAGATGACAGCTGAAAGGGATGTATGGAAGAAGAAAACATTTTGCGCCGACCCCAAATGATTGGGATAAGGGCAGGAGAATGATGAATTGTATCACCTTTTTCTTTTTTGATAACACCAATAAAAAATAGAACTAAGCAGTTTAATCATCATGTGTAAGGTTCCACTGAAAAATTACTTATTAGCCCCACAACCCCCACCAATCCGGACTTGGACCCCGTGTGTGGCCTATATTACATCATCAAATTAATGGTATGTGATGACGAATTCATAAATCTATTTGTCCGGTCTTAATCTTATCAGTTTGCTACCTACTTGTTTGGAGTGTGATAAAAATGGAAGATTCTCACAAAATAATCTCGCCGTTCTTGTTGACAATAATTATTTATTTACATTTACACTTTTAAGTATACAAACGCAAGCTGTGCTTAACTTGTTTTGCAGAAATGTGTTAATTTTACTAATATTATAAATAAATGCCAAAGCAAGTCCCCTGTTTATCCGAAACGTTGAGTGTACAAGTTCCGAGTGGTGTAGGAACTTTGTACATAAAGGTAGAAAAAAAGACGATTTAAAAGTACGGTTGTTTTACACAGAATTTAGCTCAGGGGTATTAGGCTAAATTTGATCAAAAACATAAAATGTTTCAGGACTAGCTGAAATTTTGTATACTGACTCTGTAAGTGGTAGTAAATAATTACTCAAAACTCCCCATTCCTCCTCCGCTTGCGTCCTGAGATATACAGGGTGTTTGGGTTCTATATAAAAATAAAGTTTTAAATATTTTTTTTTACACCGCAAACTTTATTAAAGGAACTTCAGACGGTAAAATAAGACTAAACGAGCTCTGAAAATGTAAAAATTAAATACTTCCTCTACTTGCGTCTTGAGATATAAAGGGTGTTGGGGTCATATAAAATATATATTTTTTTAAATATTTTTGTGACCGATATCTTTATTAAAGAAACTTCAAACAGTAAAAGAAGACTAAAACAACACTGATTTGTAATTAAAAAAAATATATTATCAATCATAGTCATGTATAACAATAACATGACAATTTTCACATGATTAGCCAAGATAATGGCGACAAATTTAACTCAGGATTATAAGTCTAAATTTGATGAAAAACACCAAATGGACTATAACTAGCTGAAATCTGGTATAATGAATGAATGTAAGTGGACAAAAAATATTATTCAAAACTATATACCGCACTTATATACACCAGCTCCATTTTGATCATAAGTACGGAATGCTCGCTTAAATGTTCGTGCGGATGGTGGCGTATCGGGAGCCGGGTCGTTCCCTTCCCTCAAATATGGTTGAGGGGAGCGATGGCTGACTCCCGCGTTATACTCGTGATCGGGTGCTGTCCGTGTGAACTGGCCTGCTCTTGTCATTGGTGTTTGGTCACAATAATTACCTGTTTGCACATTGTACTTGTATGTTTTTGTTGATCCTTTCACATTCGTTTGTAATAGTATGCAACTAAGCTAACCATATCTTTGTTGTTTACCTGAATTATGTAATAGCATATAAGAATTTTATTTTAAAAAATGTGTTGGAGGGAGTTTCTTTAGGGCCCGACGTTTCTTCTCTCTCCGCAAACACTTCCCGAAACGTTGGGTATACGAGTTCCGAGTGGTAGGAACTTCGTATTAGGTAGAAAAATATGACGTTCGAAAAGTGTACAGAGATACCTACTTCGAATAAATATTATTTCATTTCATTTCATGATAATCACAAGTTTTCAGCAGCTCTTCGTATAAAGCTTGGGATCTTTCGTGTAGAAAAGGTGAGTCATATGCAGGCCTCTAAAACTAAAATCCCTTCCCAGATGATTTCCAGATGGTTTTGCCTATCCCAGGGATAGGCAAAACCAAAGTGGACTCAGATAATCGCCTAGGGTTTAACATGTCTTTATCCATATCCGGTCTGCCGCATTCGATAACTGCTGATCATAGAGACTAAGGATCGAACTCCTTTGCCTCATACGTGCATCGAGGAAGTGTCTAACTGTACTGTCAATGTTGTACAGTTCTTTAACTCTATTAAACCATTTTAACCATTAATGGGGAACCGAGACGAAAGTCTTCTTGAACAATCCAGGCAGCGGGGAAATTGCGTCGCTTGCAGTTTACCAATTTGCCCTCGACAACCGTCGTTTTTGTCAATACAAATTGATATAAATTACTGACACATCAATGTAACAACAATACTACTAGAACTATATAACCTATAGTATACTGACATTGTAAAAAAATAATTTGTCGAGAAATAAGCGATTAAAGTTAAACTATGCGTTTTATGTCTCGCATTTAATTGTATTTCTTTTTTTGCTCAGTATTTAGCACAGAATTGTTAAATTAATTTTTTTTCAGATCCCAGTAAGTGTAGCTTTCATATAATGTATGCAATATATAATGTATATCTCTAGTGGTTAAAAAGTAACCGATCATTATGTGAATAAATCTTGTTCCTGTTGTGCGAATTTTACTAAATTACAAATTTTGATTTAATAAATATATGGAAAGATTTTGTTCCAATAATAATTAAACATTCCCCACAGAAAAAAAATAATTACCTAGGTACCAGAAAATAAATTTATTTACGAATAAATATGTGATAAAAGTTAGAACAACACATTTTATGCTACGCTGCCGCGCACTGAATATTTTTTTTGCCAACATTTACTATGTTCCTCCCTCAAATAAAATTATATATCAATAACCCTAGTAAGTGTGGCTTTCACATATATTTTTTCGTGCTGATATCTTTCGTTGTAAAAGAAATATTGACGTTTGTATGAGAAAAAAGAAATCACGTGTTTCGGATTTTATTAAATAGTAAAATTTCTGTCCAGCGAAAGTATTTTTTTAAAATCTATAAATGAATCCGTAATCTTTGAATTATCCGAAAATTATATTACACTTGCCCTAGTACCTATAACTCTGAAAATATAAGCCTCAAAGGGGAGCGCGACAGAATCAAACTTTCCCCGCCTCCCCTCGCCACCCCCATGGTGCCTCCCGATGCCTCTCGGTCTGAATGCACTCAAGACCACCTAAGGAACCACTGAGCCAAGTTTGAGAGCTTTATTCAAAATAAAACGCATCCTATACAAAATTCCTTAGACTAATAACGGGGTAGGGGGTGAGGGGGCTATATCTCAAAACGCAAGCGGAGGAGAGGCGGGGAGTTTTAGCACGTTATTCTGGTCAGTATTCTGAGTACGTATGCAAAAAATCAGCTAGTCATAAAAGATTTTATGTTTAAAACCTAATAGTCCTGAGCTAGGTTGTTTTACACTGAATTGGTAAGCCCTTGACATCATCTCACCTGGTGGTAAGTGATGATGATGCCGAAGATGGACGCGGGCTTACCAAGATTCCCCAACGCAATGACGAAGTTCCCCAAGTTTCTAGAAACTGCTCTCAAAATGTAATTAATGGAAAGATCAATATTCAATTAAGAATCAATTTCGTTTGTTTGGAGCGCGCTAGCAAAACAGTCCTCTTTAAATTCAGAAATACACTTTGTTTATTGTTTAACTTATTATTCACGGCATTGTTTTAATTTTTGTGTGTTCATGTAATCTCATTCATTCTCTTCTTCACGCTCGCATGCTTTTTGCAAACAATTCACATTTAGAAACGTTTGTGAACAAACAAATGTTGTTTTTCCTATCAATTTAAACTGTAAAGCAAAAAATTATAACAATTATTTTGTTATTCAAGTGTTGCAATAAATCCTCACGATGTTTTCCCTTACAAAAGAGAGGTAGTTTCCGGTAGAAATTGAATCATAAAAAATTCAAGTCACAATGAAGAAGAGTTGGATAGGGTGAAAGATAACATAAACATCATAGAAACTATTAGGAAAGAAGAAAAAATATGATTGAACATTTGTTACGGCACGATGACGTCATAATGAACATCATAGAGAAGTAGGGGGTTTAGTGGCCATATCAAGGAGATTATAACTCATCTACCTTTGGGCCTACCTAAAATCATTTGCCTGCCTTTTTATCAACTGTCAAAAACGAAACTTGTTTTGAAATTCGTTACTTACCAGTTATAAACGTCAGTCTTTAAAAAGTCCTTTCGTTATTCTACGATAATTATTTTTTGATGCTGTCAAATAAATTCGTTACTTGTTATGGACGTCATAGTCTTTGAAAAGTCCTTTTTTGATGCTGTCAAATACTCTATTTGAGCTTGACATTGACAAATTACGGGCAAACAGAGCTAGTCAACATTAGTGACATAATCGAGGAGGACCATAACGACTGCGTCATTAGTTTAAACTGCTCACTTAGGCGTTAGATTCATTTCGCCAACGAAGTAATTTTCCAGCTCATAAAATAAAACTCGGCCGGGTTGTTGTCACTTTTTTTATGAGACCAATATTTTCAATTTCTACCGGAGATGTACTTACAATGCATTGCTCTTTTTTGTAAGAAATTTTGCGGTAGAATAATCCGGTAGTTGGCTGCCTAGTCATTTGATTTACTTTTTATCAAATGTCAAAAACGGGATTTCGTTCTAAAAATGTTAGAAATTTGGTACGATGACGTCATTGTTCGAAATAGTAGTTTGCATACTTATTCGGTAATTTTTATAAATAAGAAATTGAAAATGCAATGAAAATTAAAGTGATTAAGTTTTTCAATAATTTCAATTAAGAGCTATTTAGTAGGGATGCATCCGATACCGATACCGATACCGATATATCGGCGATACTTCGGAGTTGCCGATATATCGGCATCGGCGATATTTTCACTCCCGATACACCGATACTTTTCAAATTTCGCGCTTCAAAAAAGGAATGTAAACGCGCGTGTTGTTTCGTCTAACTCGCTGCAAACGAGGCACGAATTGAGTTCGGGGAATCCCCCCGCGCATCTTGTTTCAGTGTGTTGTCTCGGCCGCTTTGGCCTTGCGTATCGTATCTCATTTCTTCAGATACTTTTGTTGGTTTGTGACTGTTGTTGCGCGATTTTCCATACTAAATAAAATACAGAATAACGGACCATATTGTTTGTGTATATCATATAAAATAAGTTGATTGAATAAAATAAACAGTAAAATCATGTCAACTTCAAGACACAAAAGTGCTATATGGAATCATTATGAAATTTCGAAATTTGATAATTCCAAAGCAATATGTTTGTATTGTAAAGAAAACGTGTCCCGTGGCATCAATTCTAAAACTTACAACACATCAAACTTGTGGATCCACTTGAAGAGGCACCATCCAAGTGAAATGGACACCACTTCAGCGTCGCAAACAAGTATCCAGAAAACAAAGAATGACGATGACAACTGCCCAGAACCTAAGAGACAAGCAACTCTGGTGGAGATAATCGATAAGAAATCAGTTTATAGCGACGACGATATTCGGGCAAAAGATATAACTCGTACTATTGCTGAGGAAATATGTGTTGACATGGAGCCGTTTGATTTAGTGAACAAAATAGGCTTCCAAAGATTATTAAAAAAGCTAAGCCCAAATTATAAAATTGTTTCGCGGTTCCACATCACTGACAAAGTCATACCAGAAATTTATCAGCGAGTGAGAGCTAAAGTGTTAGAGCTGTTAAAAGAGCTACCGCATATAGTGATAACCACCGACATATGGACAAGTGACTCTTCTTCGCAATCTAATGATTTTATAAGCTTGACAGCTCACGGAATCAACGCAAAATTTGAATACAAAAATTACTGCCTTGAGGTTATGCCATTCGATGGAGCTCAGCATTCAGGTATCAACATAGCAAATAATCTTAACAAGGCTTTTCAAGACTGGAGTATACAAGGCAAAGTTCGAGCAATAGTTGTTGACAACGCTGCGAACATGGGTGTCGCTATTAAAGAGATCCAAGAAACATATGATGTTGTACCTGTCAAATGTTTGGCTCATTCTTTGCAACTGGTAATAAAATCTAGCCTTTTTAAAGATGACAAAGTGAATGAAATGATTACCAAAGCAAGGTCTATTATTGGACATTTTAGTCATTCTATGAGCAGTAATAAGATTCTTAAAGAAATGCAAGATACACATAATATTCCAAACCATGTCCTTATACAGGATATATCCACACGCTGGGACTCGACACTACAGGCATTAAAACGTTTGCTAGAACAACGAGTTGCAATACAAGCTTGTCTTCCTCGTGTAAATTGCAAAGTAGAACTTACAACTGAAGAATGGATAATGATGGAAGAGGTGGTTAACATTCTGCGTTACTTCGAAGAGGCTACAAAGTCAATAAGCAAAGCCACTGCTACATTATCTGATGCCATTCCTTTAATAAACAGTCTTCGAAAATTGTTAGAAAACATGAGAAGTCCGTCGACAGAAAGGGAGAATGTATCGCAATCGCAAAAATTAGCGGCTGACTTGTTATTGGCTCTTAATGAAAGATTTGATGGTTTGGAAAATGAAGAAACATATTGTTTAGCCACAGTGCTTGATCCTCGTTACAAAGCACGAATATTTCAATTACAGTCTACTACTTCTACGGCAAAAAAGCGTCTTGTTGAGTTACTTAACTCTAATGTAGCCCTGCATTCCGGAACTATTTCAAATACGGTCACACTTACACCTGGTGTAAGCTCCGAGATACCTGTACCTACCAGTGGTGGGCTTTGGAGCGTTTGTGAAAATATTATTAAAGAGTCCGAGGAAGACGAGCCCCTGTCCACTATGACCTGTAATTCTCTCAAAGAGGAAGTCGAGAGATACCTAAGGTCTCCTAATATATCGAGAGAAGCTGATCCACTTATATTCTGGCGCAATGACTTCCTATACCCAAACCTAAAAAAAATGGCGCAGAAATACTTCAGTTACCAAATGAGTTCAGTTGCGTCCGAGAGACTCTTTTCCACCGCAGGTCTTATTCAAACAGACCTGCGTAATCGCATGTCTCCACAAAACCTCAGAATACTTTGTTTTTTAAACAAAAACCTACTAAATGTGAATTTTAATTACTAATACATAGTATTAACCTAAATTATATTTTTTTATGTAATTTAATTTTATTAATTTCAGTATTAATAGATAATCTAATTCTTAATCTGTAATTTTTTATATTAATAAAAAAATAACTCGGCTTATGTTTTGTTTATTTAACCTATATTTAAATTCACCAATCGTATCGGTATCGGTATCGGTATCGGCGATATTTTTATAAGAGTATCGGTATCGGTATCGTATCGGCAAAAAGGCGTATCGATGCATCCCTACTATTTAGTCAATAATATTTTGTGATTTATTTTTGATGCAGTCGACTCCCGGATTGCACAAAATGTAATTAGTACGTAAAAATCTGTAGCAAAAAAGGTGTATTTTATAGAAGGGTTAAATTAATTAAAGCTTATTACGTGTCTGTGATATCTGAGCTTGGCTCACAATAGAGTATTTTTGTGTTTTAATTATCTCCGTGGCCTAGTGGCTTACCCGCCTGCTTCACATCAGGAGGTCACGGGTTCGATTCATTTGATAGCATTAGTTTGTTCCGACATGAACATGGTCAGTTCGTCACTGCGTTGAGGTACCTTGGTAAGCCATTGGGTGGGATAATGCGAAAGCTTTTCCAATTGTGGTAAAGAAAGATCGGCTTCGGTTGTCATTAGGTATGTTTAAGATTGGTTTGAGGAAAGGGAAACAAAATGCTATTAAAGCGGACCAGACACCATCAGTAATAATGACAGTATTTTTAAATCAGTATAATGACATTCCATCGTTTAGTATGCGTCAGACCATCATTCTAACCACTACACTGTCAGTATATTGTCATTACTTGAAAATACTGTCATTATTACTGATAGTGTCTGGTCCGCTTTAAAAGTTACGACAAGTTTGCTTCATCTATTTCAACGTTTATGACACCCTAGTTATCGGAAGAAAATGTTATAGGTATTCATCCATTTCTACGATATATTTAGCGTTTCAACGTAATCGCTACGTCACAGCTGCCTACGTGCCTAACGTTTACCGTATCGCTTGCAATTGTTTGTTGTCATCTGTGGTTGTCACCTGCATCTCAAAATAGACAGAAGGTCCGCTCAATACAAACCACTAAAATCGTAAGCATATACATGCTTATAGAAATATACGGTCGTTTGAGGCAAGGTCGCGATCGCGCAGTACGTGATCTTGTCTACAACGACCGTATACGTCTATAAGCATGTATATGCATGTAGCTTAGGATTTTTGTGAGCGTACTGAGCGGACCTTCTGTATCTATGTGTTTTGTGCCTGCATACATATGTACACACATATGCACGCATAACTCATTACTGTCAAGTCAATAAACGGCAAAATTGATTGCAATTTCGTCTCTTTTTTCTACCTAGAACAAAGTTCCTACCACGCGGAACTTGTACACTCAACTAATTTTTTTCACAGCGCATGCCGCTAACCTAAGTTTCATGCAGTCATGCTATATTTATTTTATTTGCACTGTGCGAGTGCAAAGTCCGAAAAACATTGCTGCTTATTTAAATACACATTATCAGTGTAAATGGTTCATAAAAAATACTTTAGTTTTAATTATTTTTTTTTACCCTCAATTGGTAAGCCCTTGGCATCATGTCACCTGATGCAGAGTGATGATGATGCCGAAGATGGAAGCTGGCTTACCAAGATTCCCCAACGCAATGGGGAACTGGCTATCTTATCTTCATGCCGGAACACATCAATGCTGTTAACATTGATGTTTGGCGGCAATACTTAGATAAGATGGTGGTAGCTAGCCAGGCGGGCTCAGAAAATGCCCTACCACCAACCAAACCAAGTCCACAAAGTTGGACCCCGCCGGGAATCGAACCCGCGACCTCCTGATATGAAGCGAGCGGCAAGCCACTACGCAACGGAGGCGTTAAATGAAATGAAAATAGTACAGATGGAGTGTTGTTTCCACTCGATTCTCTTTGATACGAGTATTGTTTACCTATTCAGTATTCACTTTCAATAAGATTACAGTTTGTTTTACTAAAGACGTAGGTATGCGTTTGATATTTCATCCGAAATAAAATGACTATGCATGTGACGCGATTACAACCTGAAAAAATGCTTATTTACTCTTCAATTAATCCATGAACGCCACCCATCAGCAACGTCTGTATGAAAATCTTAAATCCTGGCATGTATGGCACGAAAAACCGTTGCGGGCCCGCCCATCTGTGGCGATCAAAAGTTTAACATTATAAAACTAAGGATTTAAAGGATTTTAAAGGATTTTTGGCCCCTATGTGTTGAGTTTGGCCTAGCCTTCCCGAGATATGGGCAAAGAATCATGCCTCAGCAGTGGCGACGATATGGATGGGTTAACTTAATCGTCAATCACAGAAAATCAGCTTAACCAACCATGACGTAAGTAACCTATCTCTTTTTATCTATACCTATATGGGTACTCAATAATATTTTTTGATGTTTTTAAACAGCTATCTACTTATCAACAAGGTCACTATTTTGATAAGACTTAATAACGACATTTTGCATAACTAATGCATTTTTATTTACCCAACTGTTTGAGCCATACCTAAACTGTGCCACACAATGGACACTTCATACAAATCGACCGAGTTAATTACCTACTACGACCTCCCTTTCTAACAGGTAGGAGCGAGCGAGATGACTGACGACTGTATGGACCGTCACCGGATCGTACCTGCAGGGCTGAGGTCGCCTTCAGAGAGCGACAGGGAGTGTCCAAAGTGTCATCATCATCATCAAACTCAAACTCAAAATGTTTTTTATTTAAGTAGATGCTTTACACAAGCTTTTAAATCGTCAATTTTTTTTTCTACCTAGTACAAAGTCCCTACCACGCGGGACTTGTACACTCAACGTTTCGGGAAGTGTTTGCGAAGCGAGAAGAAACGTCGAGCCCAAAAGAAACTCGCTTCAACACATTTTTTAAATAAAATCTTAAATTCTATTACAATTCATGTCAACAATAAAATTGTGAGCTGGAGGATCTATACATGTCCATATATCATTGTCATTTACATAATCTAGTATTTTGTAATACCCTTTAGAGCATAAACAATTTTTCACATGCAATTTGAATTTGTTTTCTGGCAAACTAGTCACATTTTCGGGTATTTTGTTATAGAATTTTACACACTACCCCATAAATGACTTCTTAAATTTACTGTCTTGAATAGGCAACATCTATGTTATTAATATTTCTTAGATTAAAATTGTGAAAGTTCATCAGTCGAAAGACGTCCACTGCTGGACAAAGGCCTTCCCCAAGGATTTCCACACCGAGCGGTCTTGCACTGCCCGCATCCAGCGGCTTCCCGAACCTTCACCAGGTCATCGGCTCTCGGTCCACCGAGTGGGAGGCCTGCCTACACTGCGTCTTCCGATGCGCGGTCGCCATTCGAGAACTTTAATGCCCCAACGGCCATCTATTCTACGAGCTATGTGCCCCGCCCACTGCCACTTCAGTTAAGCAGTTCTGTGAGCTATGTCGGTTACCTTGGTTCTCCTACGTATCTCCTCCTCATTTCTGATTCGATTACGTAGGGAAACTCCAAGCATAGCACGCTCCGTAGTGTATGTAATACAGTTAATAATTAAAGCTATTTAAAATATACTGTGCTATAGTCTGTGCTTTTTTTATCCTTAATTGGTGAGCCCTTGGCATCATCTCATCTGATGGTAAGTGTTGGTAGGGGGTCGTCCATTAATCACGTGAGGGTCAAAAGAGGGCGGGGTTCAAAAAAAATCACGAAATATCACAAGGAGGGAGGGGTGGTGTACTAAGATATCACGTGTATTTATTTTTTCGTTGAACGCGCGATTTCTAGAATAATTTCCAAACGTCGGACTATTGTTATGTTGTTTTTAACTCTTCCCAAGGTTCGAAACTGCTTCAGGCAGTCAGAAACAATTTATCACGGTGCTTAATTTTCCGGAAATTAATTCCATTATACATGTATTTAAAGATAATATTTTGTACCAAAAAATACACGTGATTTTGGGTAGGGGTCGGGGGGGTTGTCTTAAACCTCACCACGTATCACCAGGGGGGGGGTCTAAAAAGTTGCTAAAAAACATCACGCGATTAATGGACGGCCCCTAGGTGGTAATGATAAATACCTAGATCTAATCTAAAGTTCAAGTACTTGTTTACACTGTATCCTTTCAAATTATCTTAAGTGTTCTTGTTTATACACTTTCAAGAAATAAATAAAAAAATGTGTGTCACTGAATTTTATCTGTAATTTTTTTACAAATTCAAGGTAAGCTCCGATAAGCAGTTCCATGTACTTGATAATGTTAAGTTACTATCTCCTGCTTACCTACAGACATTGACGTAGTCGTTTTATCAGGTTCAAGTTTTACTCAAGGAAAATAGTCAAAAAACATTCTGTTGGCAATACTTTTTTTATCTACAACTAGTTTATGCCCGCGACTTCGTCTGCGTGGACTTTAGAATTGGATCCAGAGAGAAAGAAAATGTTGAGGTGGCGCCATCTAGTGACGAAGTGGAAATTTTAAGTTTTTAAGCATTCCTCCGGGAACCCTTATGTTTTCCGGGATAAAAAGTATCCTATGTGTTAGCTGGGTACTTTACCTATCTACCCACCAAATTTCATCCAGATCCGTTCAGTAGTTTCGGCGTGAAAGCGGAACAAACAAATAAACAAACAAACATCCATACTTTCGCATTTATAATATATTAAATTAAATTAAATTAAAGTGAGATGAGATTCTTTAGCCTTTGACACAGTCTGGACACTCCGTTCAAATGTCACGTTATTATACCTACTACTCATCATCATCATCAGGCAAAAGACGTCCACTGCTGGACAAAGGTGTCCCCCAAGGAGTTCCACGCCGACCGGTCTTGCGTTGCCCATACTCCGTATCCTGTTTATTCCATATCTACCTAAAACATATTACTACTTTATACGAAGCGGTCGTGGCTCAGTGCGGCTTGCGTGGTCGCATCGATCACGCAGGTTAACTGACTACACACACGGTCATAACCCGGATGGGTTTGACTGTTAGTGGCATTAATCTCGACCGTTGCCTTCGCTATGATCACTAGCCCCACAACCTCCACCAATCCGGAACTTGGCCCCCGTGTGTGGAGTACGGCCTAACCTTCCCAAGTTATGGGAAGAGACCTGTGCCCCAGCAGTGGGGACGACATGGGTTGTTAACGAATACAAATCCTACAAAATTCTGCAATAAAGACCGCGTTTAGGCAAGCTTTGTGAATGTATTGAAATAAAGAACGTCTATTTATATTGTTTTATGTTCTATCATTTCAGATTTCAATTATTTAAATAAATGTCTACGATTTACTTTTTGGCTATAAATAACGCTAAGCCTAATCTGCTATCATAAGAAAGAAGGCCGCAAACTATACGGAAATTCCATTTACTTTGCGGCTTTCTCTCTTAGGGTGCATTTACATTGGAGCGGAGCGGAGACGTGCAAAAGTGACCAATGAGATTAGTCAAAATCTCCACTCCACTTCAATTCGAGCAATATGATTGGTCAATTCGGCACGTCTCCGCTCCGCTCCAGTGAAAACGCACCCTTATGAGGGCAGGGCAGTAATCCGGTCTCTATATCGTAGCGTTTGACGCGATGATTTGCGCAATCGACAACTGGGAGTGCCAATATCCAGCTGTTGCGTAATAAGACAAAGTATTTTATATGTGTTATCGGATTATCACTTATTGCATATGTTGCTACATTGTAACTTATTTTTAATTAAAACTAAATCCAGCAGAAACAAACTTAACAGAAAGGTAACTCCAAAAGGTTTTGGCGGCCCCAAAGTTTCGAATTTTTTGTAATGTTATTGTCATTGCGGGACGAGGTTATCAAACTTTATACATATAATGTATAAATAAACTTACTGATTACGATTAATGATTATATTATTTAAACAAAGCTTCACTTATTTCATACTCGTTAAATTTAGCACGTACGCCTCAGTGAAAATATTTTTTACACATTCAAAAAATATATTGTACTTAAGTAAAATATGTCAAACTAATTAAGTAAATTAAATAATTACTATTAACAATGATGTTTGGCAGCAAGACTCAGACAAGATGTTGGTAGTCGTAGACCAAACCGAGTCTTAAAAATTTAACCTCGCTGGGAATCGAAACCGCGACCTCCTGACGTCAAGCCAGCGGTCTAGCCACTAGTCCACGGAGGCAGGTACCTACCTATGACATTGGCCAAACGATAGATGGACGCACTAAAGGGCGTCACACACTAGGGCGATTTTATCTTACGATATCCACCACACTTATTCAGATATTCAAGCATGAGGCTTAAAACTTGACGGTCTCCCCACCTCGTGAGTGTGGCGGATATCGTAAGATGAAATCGCCCTAGTGTGTGACGCCCTTTACACTTGAATATTGCAGTCAATACTACTTTAATACGTTTTAGTTGCCTACGTGCAGTATCTATATTTAGAAACATCCTGCATTTGAGATTATAGTGCCGAGTGGCGATGCATGCGCTCAGTGGGTCGTATAGAATAGAGGGAGTGTGTTAACTTCATGCATACTACAGGCTGTTTTTTTTGCTGCACCGAATGTTCAAAAAAAAGTTATACACAGTAATACAGTTTCACCACAGATTAGATAATAGGTTTCACCTAGTTTTCGGGTGTATGATAAAGGTTCGCTTTATTGTAACTATATATTTTTATCGAAAACTCCTTAACTGTTTTTTCGTCTTGATCTCCAGATTGACACAGGATAAATTTAATTCAATCAGGTGGTAACTTTATTAATAAATTAGTTAGCTATGGATGTTTTTTTGTTTGACGAACAACACTGTCTTGCGTTGGCCGTCCCGGTCTCCCCTTACTAAGTTGGCCGATAACCAGATAGATTTATTAAGAAAATCGATAATATTTTTCGCGCATTAACTTACTATGGGTTCATTACGGAAAGTTGTTGAGTGTCAGGTTTTGTTAGTGCTCGTACTTCATACAATTACTAACAACAGAAATGTTGTAGCCAGATCGTAGAAGAAGCCAGATTATGAAATGAATAGAATAGATAGAATAGAATAGAAAAAGTGACTAGCCATATTGTGGACAAGCTCCAATAAAATAGTCAATGGAGGCTCCTTTATACGGTAACAACCGTAACTTAACTAAATGTTTTATTCGACGCTCCTCAACAATATGGCTGGTCATTTTATGATTATTATTTATTTTATGATTTGGCTACAACAGATATAGGAGTTACGTATTGCCACTGCCAGGTAAAAACCACCGACCCAGTATAGAGATGTGATGGCAAATTGCCAACCTTTGTAATTGGGAAATAAAGCCAAATGCCAAGCTTTGTTAAACTTAATAATAACACCCTATATTAAATACATACAGTATGGACACTCCCTGCCGCTCTCTGGAGGCGACCTCACCCCCCTCTGGGTCCATACATACCTACGTGTTTTAGAAAGCTCGCTCCTCTCTCTCGCTCGCTCGTACGTGTTATAGAAAGGGAGGGAGAAAGGCAGCTAGTTAAATAACTCGGGCAATTTGTATGGAGTGTCCAGGGCAGGGAATGTTCATAAGAATGAAGGCCGCAAAGCAGGGTTCGCAATTATCAAGATAATTAATTTCTTTTTTTTTTACATAAATATGCAGGTTTAAATTTTCTTTGCTTTTATTTAAAATTGACTGTACAACGGATGTGTTCACTGCAGGGATATTTTCCAAAGCGTTTATCATACGGAACAAACTCGATGAACATGACTTGTTTTAGGATATAATACTAAAAAAGTAATTCTACTAGTTATTAAACAAATCAAATATTCTTTACAGCACAAAACATAAAATTCATATACAATAGTTATTGAGTTTAGGTATTGTTTTCAAAATGTAATAGGATTGAATATGATATGGACAAGGGATATAACTGTATCATTTTAAAATCTGCTGGTTATTGGTTTCTTAAACTTCAGGGCCCCCATAACACCTTTTAATACTCAATGTTAGTAAGTAATAAATAAAACAGTTACCCTTTATAATGAAATGCAGAGATGCATTGTATTATACAGAACGAGGTCAACAAGGCTTGGACTGTTTGTATGTATATATGTATGAATGTAAAACAATGCTTGATTACAAGCGTCGTAACATGACACTTCATTGTTGGTTTCCATTTCAGACAGAACTAGATGGTTCTGTCAATTAACAACACACTACATAGATAAGATAATACCTAACTAGACAATTTATGAGCATCCTGTAGTTTATAAACACATATTTTTTTATCCTCAATTGGTAACCCCTTGGCATCATATCACCTGATGGTAAGTGATGATGATGACGCAATGGGGAACTGACTATCTTATTTTTATGCCTGAACACATCAATAAACATTGAACAACAAACTAAATAAATAAAAAATAAAAATGTCTGAAATAAATTATTATAATTATTTTTGTTTAAACTTTTACAATATTAGGAACAAAAAAAATTATTTCCTGTATGAATAGGCCAAACTCCAGACAAGTCCAGACAGTACCATCGAGCTTTTGTTCCCACGGTAGAGGGAATCCTAATTAGAGGCAAATGTGTATCCCAATTTTTTGTACTTTATTAATTTTTGAAACTTGAGAAAATAAGCCTGATTACATAATTTAAAAAATATATTTCAACTCTGAACACAGAAAACAATACAGATAGGTACTCACTTTCAAATAAAATACTTTTGGTTGGGGTGCTCTTTTGAGGACTGTCTATGGCAGTGTTATTCAACCTTTTTTAATACCCGACCCCTTTACAAGTTAAAAAATTCTTGCGACCCCCCCTAGCGCCATAAACATACAAAATGTTAGTGATTTGAGAAACTATGTTTATAATTAACGTCTCCAAAATGGAGCCACGTTTTGACAAATTGTCAAAAAATATGTAAACAGACCCAGCCTTCGCACTGAAATCGTATTTTTTCATTGCATTGTAGGACCTACATTCTTTTCCTGTGACCCCTTGAGAAAAGCTTCGCGACCCCCCGGGGGGTCGCGACCCACAGGTTGAAAAACACTGGTCTATGGGATCAGACTTAAACAGCATTTTCACAAAAATTTTACCTGGTATTCGATCAACTTATAAAATAAAAACAATGCCTACTTATGTATAGAAAATCGACAATGCTGAACCATTAAAAACCCGACTTCAATCGTAACAACTATAATTATGCTGTTTTTTATTTTTGTTGATTTTTTCAAAAAGCGCTGAATTAATTTAGATAAAATTTATATGGGACAACCTCTGAAGTATTACCTACCAAATAAAAAAAGAATCATCAAAATCGATTCATAATTGGCGGAGAATTAGCGTAACATACCTACATACAAAAAAAAACAACGTACAGTCAAATTGAGAACCTCCTCCTTTTTGAAGTCGGTTAACAAGATATATGGTTGTGTATACAGGACATTATAAAGTAGGTACTAGGTAGAACAATCTGGCTGCAAACTAAAGTAAAAAAACATCCATTTATTTACAAATCCATTCATGAACATAAACATCGAATTGTTGACCTTCAAAGACGATGAATCGTATGACGTACCGCGATAAAAAACCTTGAACTAATTTAAATAAGAATAATAAAAAACAATAACACTTACCGAAATCTATAAACTGCTTTATTGATAACGGCGAAGGGTTAAATTGTGAATAAAAGTCCAACATTTTGGTAACATTTGTAAAAATCGCTCCGGCTAGCCTCATTTTGATTTTTGAGTTTGTCACAAATATTACAAAAAATCAAGAAGAATTTTAATGTTTTTTTCACAAAACACTAAAGAAAAATAGAATACATTGTAAATGTAATATTTTGAGCTTATTCACATAAATAATGTAACAAAACTTCTCACTTCGAGATAGATATTTCTATATTTCACTATTTTCACTCAAACGACGAAACGAAAAATTACTGACGTCCGATCCGAAGGCGACAGCAGCGCGATGTAATGATAGAAAGAGATGAAAAATCGCTAGGGACGTTTTAGAACGAGAAACTAATATGAATGTTGCTAGATTTATAATTTTCCCTATATTAGTAAAAAATACTCACGCTTTTTATACTCTGCTGAGCTGACTCTGATCTGCACATTTTGTTATGCGTACTTGTGTGGGTGGATTATAGATGGGCAATCTACCCAATGTGCCGGGTAGATTGGGAATATTCCCAATATCTACCCATAAATACCTTCCCAGTGGGTATTTATCAGGATATATAAACTTATGAGAATTATATTTTTTTGTTTTAAATCTCACTTCAGAACTCTTAGTATAATAATTAGATTAAGTGAATGTTATGTAATTCAGTAACTTATTTAAATAACAACCTAAAAATACATAATATTTTTCAGTTTCCCATACTAAATCTGAATAGTGATTTTTTTTCACACTTGTATATATTTCAACGTTGTAACTTGTAATTATAAGTCTTGAATATAATATTTTAAATTACCGAGTTGGATGAATTTATTTTCTAGTTGAAAAAATGACATCTATTATGAAATCCAACATGGCGGCCATGCAGTTTTCGAAAAATATCGATATGGGTGTCATTTTCTTAGTTTTTTGGGGTGATAATTGGCCGTAGCTATGCTATAACGATCCAACTGACTTCAAAGTAACTAAGGGATAATGTACTTTTTGTCAGTGGTATGAAGTACATTATCCCTTACTTACTTTAAAGTCAGTTGGATCGTTATGGCATAACTATGCCCAATTTTAAAAAAAAACGAGGTTTTAAAGGCGCGGCGTTCAGGGAGTGAGGTGCGGTGTATGGTACGGGGTGGGGGGGGGGGGTGAAGAATACGGGTGAAGGCGAGGGATGCAAGGGGTGAGGAGCAATGTCCGGGGGACGGGCGCGAGGTGCGTGGTGCGGGGAGAGGAGCGGGATGCGGGGGAAGTGAGGAGCGGAGTGCGGGCGGGTGAGGCGCCCGATGCGGAGGTGCGGAGCGGGGTGCGAAGGGGTAGGCGCGGGGTGCCGGGGGGTGAGGCGCGGGGTGCGGGGGGGTGAGGCACCGGGTGCCGGGGGGTGAGGCACAGGGTGCGGGGGTGAGGTGCGGGGTGCGGGAGCTTGAGGCGCGGGGTGCCGGGGGGGTGAGGCACGGGGTGTGGGGGTGAGGCACCGAGTGCCGCGGGGGTGAGGCGCAGGGTGCGGGGGGGGGGCAATCTGCAGGGTGCAGGGGTGAGGCGCGGGTAGGAGCGCGGGGAGCTTCCTGCTTTTCTCACGGTACAACGATACAGAATGGAATTTTGTAACCTCACCTGGAGGGAAAGTACTTTAAATACTGGAGATCTTACTTAAAGGAAACATTCCTTCATTTTTTTAAAGAAGCAAAACTATATTCGAAGGTTTTTGAAAATACACTTGACACACCCAGGAATCGAACCGGCTGCTATCTTGGATTAAAAAAATGATGTCATTTTTCATAATCAGAAGTACATGTCTGCTTTTTTGGATGGAGTGGATGACATTTTCCTACTCAGCACCCCAAAAACCCTCATTTACAACACCCATAGGGGTAGTCCATTAATCACGTTATGCTCAAAAGGGGTGAGGGGGTTCAGAAAAAAATACGAAATATCACAAGGGGGGAGGGGGGTGTACTGAGATATCACGTGTATTTATTTTTTCGTTGAACGCGCGATTTCTAGAGTAAGTTCCAAACGTCGGACTGGTGTTGTTAAGTTTTTTTTAACTCATCCCAAGGTTCGAAACGGCTTCAGGCAGTAAAAACAACCTGCAATCTTAATGTCTGTCTGGACTTTTTATCACGGTGCTTAATTTTCAGGAATTACATTACATTATACCTGTATTTAAAGATAATATTTTGTACCAAAAAATACACGTGATTTTGAGTAGGGGGTGGGGGGTAGCCTAAAACCTCACTACGTATCAACAGGGGAGAGGGGGGGGCTAAAAAGTTTCTAAAAAACATCACGTGAAAAAAAAAACAAAGTTAGCCAATATATTTTATTCGACTGACTCAAGTCATACAAAGTCACGTGACTCAGTCATCGTCATGTCGAGTCGAAGTACTATTGAGATGAATCGACCTATAGAGTATGATAAATGCGGTAAATCAAAGATCGATGGTTGGCAACACACTAATAGAGATGAGTAGGTGGGACCAAGTTGTCATTTAATCGATCGATTCAGGTTGCGTTCCAATACCAAAAGATTTCACTCGGGGTGATGCGAATTTTACCCTAAATCGTTCCAAAACCGAGCCGAGTGAAACCGAGGGTAACCGAATGATCGCCTGACAGTTCTCCGTCGGGATTTTGGAACGCTTTCGTGAATGCGTATTTCACTCTTGACAAGTGCGATTTACGCTGTTTGATTACCGTTAAAATTCGCCTGACAGTTTATTCGGCGGGAAGTTCATAGTCAATGTCAAACAGAATAAGACAAACAAACAATTTATCTTCAGAATTGTTTTGAAATACTGTTGCTTGTATCTGCTAAGGTATTAAAGCCATAATTAAGACAAAACACTACCGAAAAAAGCAAGAAACCTTTCTGAATTATTTTCGATGACGTTTGTTACCCTTTCACTCTGGAATTACTCGCGAGCGTTCCAAAATCATATTTCTTTCTGTTTCTCAAAATATCTACATCTCTTTCATTTCTCCGAGTTAAATTCTACCTTACCCTATCTTGGTTTTGGAACGACTTCTTAGCAGGTCATACAAAACAAAACTCAGATTGCGTTTCAATACCAAAGATTTCACTCCAGGTGATACGAATTTTACCCTAAATCGTTCCAAAACCGAGCCGAGTGAAACCGAGCGTAACCGAATGATCGCCTGACAGTTCTCCGTCGGGATTTTGGAACGCTTTCGTGAATGCGATTTTCGCACCAATACTGCGTGGCATTGCCCTTTCCCTCGCCTCGCGTTGACGCGAGACACTCCCGCACGCTGCTATTCCAAACTCCCCAAGTGTTCACACATTGCCGGCTCGTTCACTTTGACTGGGCATCCGACAATGACGTCCATTTCAGAACATCATAGGTACCTGGTCGAGAGCTAGTCTACGACTCGCCTCGCCATTCGCGCCTTTGATCTTTTGTTAAAATACCGACACCGGCGCGATCGCCGCGAGTGACGAGGCGAATGGCGAGGCGAGTGGGCAACGTGAATTCGCACTCTCGCGTTGCCGCCTCGCCATTCGACTCACCATCGCGCGAATGTGTGAACGTATACTTCATTCCAACCAAAAAAAAAGCAAAAGGTAAACAAACATAGTATGCAGATGACATTGACATATGAAGCTGTCATAAAATAGCTTCGTCTCTTTCATTTTTCCGAGTTAAATCCTACCTTGGTTTTGGAACGACTTCTGAGAGTCGGGCCGTGTTCAGAATCTTTACTCTGACAGCAACCGTTTCGGACCCTCTCTTTCACACTTACCTGCACAGTATAAGGAAATTATACAGTATGGACACTCCTTGCCGCTCTCTGAAGGCTACCTCACCCCCCCTGTGTGACCGATCTGTGACCATTTGTCAAGAGGTTGGCACAGTTCCAAAGCACAGTATTATAACCAAAGACAATTTTATTTTTTAAGGAAAGAGCTAAGCCTTCTAAGGGTATACAGCCTTATCTGGTGTATACAGCCTTTATTAATAAATGTCTAGCTAATAATAAAGAACAATGAGGGCTAATTGAATCTAGATTCAACCCTAGTACATCACGCACACATTTACATGTGTACAAACATGAATGTCTTTGTAGTAAACAATGGCGCGAAAGTATGAAGTATACTATATTGGACTACAGTCTGATCATACACTTATCTTATTTAATATTTAAGCCCTTTGACTGTAATCTGTTGGTGTGTTAAATTCTAATAAAAAAAATAAGTGTCCGGGGTGTGGCTATCCTGTTGTCAGAGTGAACGGTTGCTGTCAGAGTGCAGGTTCTGAACGCGGCCTTGCTAGCAAAAAAAATATATGATAGACTTTTTGGCGGGAACTCGTAGCAAGTATTTGTCAGTTTTGTTTTATTATCCAAAAAAATAGATATCGTGGTTTTTAATGCATAATATTGATAGTGTATTGTTCAATAAAGTGCCATTTAAGTGTCTAATATGTAGGATAATGAAATAAAAGTGTGTAGACTGAGTTTCAAGTGCTCTCAAGAAGTCCATGAAATCTTCATCAAAAGTGCTATCATTTTGCTGAAGAATAGGGTAGTTGACTAACAAAGAGTAAGAATTTGAAAATAAAATGAAGAAAATAATACTGAAGAAGTAAACTTTAAAACTAAAAAGAAAAAACATAACTAAAGACGAGGCGGTATGGCCATGGAGCCTTAGCCTGCCCAACAAGGGCGAAAAAAAAAAAAAAAAAATATGACATCTACCACGACATTGACATAACGTTTACAAACGAAAAGTTTTCAGTGCGATTTTTACCTGACATTGGCAGAATTATTGCAAGCACTGAGCATATAATCACTACGTTTTAAGAGACGGAAGTTACATACTAAAAAAAATTAAGGAAATTTGTATGAAATTCATTCCCACCCAATAACCAACTTGAGAAAAATGAAAAACAACAGTGACAGCTTCTGTCAATAGTGATGTATGGACATGTATCGAAGTGACCCTATAATAGTGATGTGAAATGTCGATAATTAAACTGGTCGATATCGAAATCAGCCCCGTTGTTTTTTCATAATTTATTTATTAGTGAAGCACGACTATTTTAAATTCGCGCTTAATAACATTGTAAAATAAAAACACAACTTTAAGCAAAGTATCTTTATTAAAAATTACAATAAAACCTTATTTTTATTTATGGAATTTATAGCAATGATATTTTAAAATAATAGATCCCACCTTACATGCTTAGCTTTAATCCACTCGCTTCAAATCAGAAGCTCGCGGGATCGATTCTTGGCGGGTCCATCTGTGTAGGACTCGGTTTGGTTAGTAGTAGTGCATTTTCTGAGTCATTGCCACCATGCAGCATTATTATCACTTACCATCAGCTGGGATAATGCCTTAGTAAGGTGCTCTTAAAATACCTCCCAGGGTTTAAACTGGGGTTTCTTTTCACTCTGAATTAATTACAAAGGAATCCAAGTAAATTCGCAAAATTGTATAATATTTTTTTGTGAATTGATTGTAAGGGAAAGTTGCTCAGATTTATGAGTAAAAACCCCAGTTTAAGACGTGGTAGATATTTTAAGAACACCTCACAAATTAAACTTTTATTTGTAGTTATTTGCAATAATTTTAAAGTACATTTAAATATTTTAATG
The DNA here is from genome assembly GCA_958295455.1 of Coleophora deauratella. Lineage (NCBI taxonomy): Eukaryota > Metazoa > Arthropoda > Insecta > Lepidoptera > Coleophoridae > Coleophora > Coleophora deauratella. Next base: position 2,369,213 of record OY282416.1, on the reverse strand, counting down.
TACGTAGACTGCTCCATAATTCTTGTAAAACAAAAGTATTTATTAACATTTTTCAAAATACATTCTATCAGAATTTATACACTTTTGCGTATACACAAACTAGCCACTAAACATCACCTCCCTTTTCTTTTTTCTGAGTCGTGAACTTGTACCCATTTAACTGACTTTTTATGACAGGGTGAAGTCCAAAATCACAAGGCGCGTAGTCCGAGCTATAAGGTGGATGATCCAATAGGTAATGCGAGGCCCAACTAGGACAAAAAATCCAGAGTTAGGCTGCCCGATGTGATAGAGCGTTTTCTTGATGGAAGGGCCAAGACGAGATTTCGGTCTTAATTCTTATAGCTTATTTATTACTTGATGCAGACAAATCTCTGTGTACCAGGCAGAGGAGACCGTTTTCTGTGAATGCAAGAGTTGCAAGACTATTATTTTTGTAATACCTCTTTTAGCAAAGAAAACTGCAATAATTATTTTGTTAACAGATCTCTGTTGCTTAACCATGGTCGATGCTAGCTCATCTTCAAACACCCACAGTTTTGATTTAGATTTACTGAGAATGTCGAAATAATGCAACCAAGTTTCGTCTCCTGTAACGATTAAATTTACATACTTTGAACGGCCCCAGTCATACTTTTTAAACATTATTCTACACCAATTTACACGCGCTGCTCTCCGACTTTCATTGAGGGAGTAAGGAATACACAAATAAATTATATTTTTTACCTTCAAATCTTCATGCAATATTAAATTTAATGTTGATGCGCCGATGCCTAGAGTTTCTTGGATTTGTCTGTATATGATTCGCCGATAAACTATGATTACGTTTTTACTGCAGTAATTTTTCTTGAGTCTTACTCGTTAATGCTTGATCTGACCTTTCGTCGTCTTCTAAATTAAAACTACAATTATGAAACTAATTTTAACAACGAAAAACAGTACTCGTGTACTCGTCACCCAAGGTTATTCATGGTACTCTTTCATCTAACATTTCTTCATGGTACTCTTGATATGACAATTCACGCTTCAAGTTGTAATAAAATATCACTCTGAGTCACGGTGACTAAGGCAAGCCACAACTTTTCACGAACACTGAATCGAAAGTACTGAGTACAGGACTAAGCTGTGTGCATGTATAAACTTGTAGGTTTTGCCAGTAGTAAACCCACTCAATCAAACTGGCATAAACTTCTTAGATTTCCTACTTTGTACGACTTATGGAGCAGCCTACGTATATCCCATAATAGATTATCTAAGAAATCATCCAGTTTTGTCCAAATAATTTACATAAAAATGATTGATTACAGGTCGATACACAAACTCCTGGGATGAATGTCTAGAAATTACAGTTCTAATTTTCTCTACTATAGTTAATTTAATCAATGACGTTGTTAATTTTACACAGTTTAATTAAAATTGTATTTGGTGAATTACCTACAAATTGGAAAAATATTTCTAGGTACAACCGATGTTGGATTTTACATGTTGCATGACTTTCTGTTCAACCTGTGATTGTTCGGTGTTAAAATAGTTTTAAAGATGTGCTATTATAGCAAAACATGGAGGGGATCGATTTTTTTGCACTAATCAACTATAAAATAAAAATCTTGTATGGCTATGGGCGTGTATGTGTCTCAAATAAATTATTAACTAAACCCTTTTGAAAAAAAACGGGCACTTTAGATGTTTTCTCTATATCAATGAATATTACAAGAAAGAGGCTTTATTAATTTAACGATGTATTGGCATGTTATTTGAAGCATCCTGTACGGAATCAACGTTCCAAATTTAATTTTTTAAATTAACAAAAGAAAAATAATGATTATTGTAAAATTGCTAGGCTTTGCGGAATCGTAAGGCGTCAAGTGTGGATCTAAAGAAAAGCCTAGAAGAAGTAAGAGGAGTAGAAGTTAACTCGTGAACGGTCAGAAGGCGCCTTTTGACTACCAATATCAGCAGTTACCGACGGGCCCGGGGCCCTAAATTACTTCGTGAGCACCGTGTTGCTCGACTTCAGTTTGCTAAAAACTGTGCTTCATGGAATCTGGAGTACTGGAACAAGATATTGTTTTCTGATGAAGCCAGAATCTCTTTGTGTGGAGAGGATCGACGCTGGCGAGTGCTGCGAAGACCAGGGGAACGCTATGCGGATACAGTTAAATTCGATGTAATTAACTGAAATCGACCTTAGAACGTAAATTTCCTTAGGTGCTCGTTTTTTTGTTAAGCAGTGTATTATTATTCAAACGTACAGAGAGCGAAAGCAAGAATTTTTATAAGTGATTGACAAACTATTTTTATTTTTTATAAGACGGTGGGGGCATGATTTGTCAAAGAGTAGGGAAGCCGTCAATGGGTTAATATTATTTAGAGTAACAAATTTTTAAAGAGCTGAATTGTTGATAAAAATAATCACACAAACAACACTACAACTGATTTTTGGTCGCATTAAGTACGATTTCCTTTAGCACTGGCGAGTCTATTTTTTCTATAAGTATTGCACTTTTTCTGAGTGATTTTAATGTGCATTTTGTTTTCTTCAGTTGGTCTATAAGTTTCTTTTTTCTTGGCGTATAATCTGAAAAAAAAAAGAATTATATAAAAAACATACCGAAATACGAACCATATCAAAAATCCATAAATGTAGCTTCTTTTACAACATTCACGATTACTATTTTACGAAGTGGAATATTGGAGTTAAATGTAATCCAATCATATAAATTTAAAAAACCGGCCAAGTGCGAGTCGGACTCGCGCACCGAGGGTTCCGTATAAATTAATTATCACACGTGTCTTGCGTTGGCATAGAAGTTTGATTTTTTCATAGTTTCAAGGGATTGCAGGCCTGAGTATTTGATATAAATTTCAACTTGATACGTCTACACGTTCCTGAGAAAAAGGGGTCTTGACAGACAGACAGACGGATGGACAGACGGACAGACAGACGGACGGACAACATAGTGATCCTATAAGGAGTTCTTTTTTCCTTTTGAGGTACGGAACCCTAAAATCCCTTGGAATGAACTTTAATAACCCTACTGAAGTCGCAACCCCTAAATCAATCGGAGCTGTGGGGCTGAGAAATTATTATTTATAGGTCGGGGAGAAATTCTTTTCCATATTTTTTTTTATTTATACAGTTTGTATCTGGCTGATTTTAATACCAAGGTTCGGAACCGGTTAACAAATACTGGTTAATTTCGTTCGAATTTCGGTTAACGATTCCGTTCAGGTTAAAACCGGTTTCCAGCTTAACCGGTAAATTTGAATAAAATATCGGTTAATCAGGAAGCGGTTTTCTAACCGAAATAAGAACTAAATTAACCGGTTAAAACCAAACTTAGTCAAGTACAGGCACGTCGCGCGGGTGCCACTGCCCGAGTCTTCTGCTCACTTTCTCGCACGCTTTCAATTGATTGCACGCGGCAAACATGCCTACAAAGTCGCATATTCTTCAAATTAACCGGTTAATTCCGTTCGAACGAAAAAATATCGGTTTTGGTTAAACCGGTTAAATATACCGGTAACCGAAACCTGAACGAAACCTTAACCGAAATTATTTCGATATAGGGGTCAATGACCGAAACCGGTATTTTCAAAAAACCGGTTTCCGAACCCTGTTTAATACCATTATTGGGCTGATACTTTTAAAGAAGAAAAAAGTCATTGTTTTTCCGGTATTTTTTTCTATTGTTTTGGGGTTTAATTTGGGGTTTACGACTTATGTAGGATAATAGTTAATGCATTGTGTTAATGCATTTTGGTTCATATATTGTGGACATTCTACTTTGGTACGGAGATACCTTGAACCCTTAAAAGGACAAGCTATTTAATGGTGAAGAAAAACCTTTACCAAGTATGTTAATAAACAGGAAATCTTTAAAATCAATTAACTTACCACCAGTACTCGACTGCTCAGTAATCTTACTTGTAGAACCTCCTATGGTTGGTTTGTCTTCTGTAGGAACTGAAACCACAAAAAATATTTTTATTTTGTATATGTATCTGATGAATTTCTATTAGGTGATTACTAATGATGGACCGACTATTCGGGAGTACTGGTCATTACTGCCCTCATATAAAAAAAAAACCGGCCAAGCACAAGTCGGATTCGGGCAATGAAGGTTGGTTGAAGGCAAATTTGGAGTAGAGGGGCAAACTTTGCCTTTGTAACTTAGACCCTACCTAACATAAGTCGCGGTCAGTTTACCAATTCCAAAAGTTTACAAACTCCAACTCCAAAAGATACCTTGCAGCAGACACTACTCAATTGTCTGTAATAGACGTATAAGGCCTACAATGATGGGAGACATTTTCGCTAGAGATTTTCTGGTCAGGGCCGGAGGGCCCCCCTGGGTTTGAGAGCCCTGCACCACCTAGCCCTTTGATTGTGATGACTTGATTTTTTCACAGCTTCAAGGAATTTCAAACCTGAGTATTTGATATTAATTATTAATTTCAACTTGATATATCCACGCGTTACTGAGAAAAAGGGTCTTGACAAACAGATGGGAAACGAAGTGATCCTCCTAGGGTTTCCGTTTTCCTTTGAGATACGGAACACGAATATACAGGGTGTTCGGTGGATGGTGGATGGAAATAAGAGACAGGTGGAGACATTTGGGACATATTTGTTCTAGAAACTGGTAGAGTTTTTGTAAATGAATTTTTAATCTTTTTTTTTTTTTTTTAAATCACAAAATTTCACTTTTTTTACTTAATAATTTTTATTTTGCTCTCTTTCTTTAGTTTACTTTAGGTTTTCTTCATTCTGTAATGTTCTCCTGATCTGAAAATAATACATTATGTCGCAAAGAACATCAAATAAAAAAGTTATGAGCTTTTAAAATTATGAATTCATGTAGAAAAAAACAAATATCTTATTTTTCATCAGTTGGGATGTTCAAATTCTTTTCATTTTTTCAAAACTGCTCCATTTAATGCTGTTTACAATGATAATCACATGTCGCACAATGCTTTAATTTTTTCTAAAAAGATTGTCGAAAAAGTGTCACAAAGGCGTTATGACGCTATGGAGGCGAGGCAAAGAGCTTGTTTATCAAAATGAAATCAAGATCACCAAGGAGTAAGGTTACTATACTAAACTTTTCATCAGGTGAGATCCAGTCAAACGTAAAATATTTTTTAACCCTTTGACCGCCACAGTCGGCTAACGGTTTTTCGTGCCACACACACAAGGATTTGAGGATTCATGCATTTTCATCGCATAATTTCTTATAGCGTAGCGTGGCGGAAATGAAAATAGATATACCTAACTCCGCCTTAATCTACAGTTCTTTCTGACTTGACCTTATTTTTAATACATAACTTCGGAATTTTAAAAGCTCATACATTTTTTATTTGATGTTCTTTGCGACCTAAAGTATTATTTTTAGATCAAGAAAACATCATAGATTTAAGAAAACCTAAAACAGACTAAATATAGTGAGCAAAGTAAAAGTTATTAAGTAAAAAATCGAAAAAAAAAACGGTAAGGTAAGGTAAGGTTTAGGCTACCCGTTTCTAGAGCAAATACGTTCCAAATGTCCCCACCTGTCCCCAATTTCCATTTGTTATTGTATATTTTTTAACTAAAACCCTACTACGGAAAAGCCACGCCCTGAAAAGTATGAAACTAGAAAATATTCTTGTCTGACATTTTTATCTACAAACTACTCAATACTACCTGATGCCAGCGATAACAAAATATGATGTTTTATATATCCATAACTTAAGAAATGATTGGTTTCCCATACGACCTTTCATTCCCTATTTAATGCCCCCTCAAAATTTATTTTCGCAATAAAATATAGCCTATCTCCTTTTCCAAAGTCACATCTATCTCAGTACCAAAATTCACAAAAGTAGGTTCTGCTGCTTAGGTGCGAAAACGTAACAGACAGCAGACAGAGTTGCTTTCGCATTTATCATATTAGTTTGGATTTATCATCTTCTAAGTAGACAATTTTAATTTAATAAAAAGACAGTGACGTTCAGACGATAACCGTGGGCGTATGCCAACTTTCCCTTTGGATCTCTTACTTCTATTATATTATGATACAGTAAAATATATTGCAAACTCACATCTGACACAATTATCGGGCGAATACAAGCAAATCAGCGTGAAACAGCTAGAAATATATATAACATAACATGATTTTGTCCCATGATTACTGAAATATATGTGCGGCTGGACCCAGAAGCCCCAAGAGTGGGCGCAGTGAAATGTGTCCTATACAAACGTTGTTGCCTATTGTTTCTCTCAATAGAGTCCAACAATCAGAACAGTGGGTTAACATGATAACGCAATTAATGAAAAATAATGGTATCCCAAAAAAGATGCTGCACCCCCTAAAGAAAACAAGTATCCCAGCAGTAGGGAGCATATGCATATGGAAGCGGTCGTGGCTTAGTGTGGCTTGCGTGGTCGCATCGATCACGCAGGTTAACTGACTACAGACACGGTCATAACCTAGATGGATTTGACTATTAGTGGCATTTATCTCGACCGTTTTCGTGCTTCGCAAGGCACGTTAAGCCGTTGGTGCCGGCTGATATCGCTAGATGGCAGTCGTTAAGCCGTTGGTGTCGGCTGCTATCGCAAGTAGGCAGTCGTTAAGCCATGTCGGAGGCCTTATAGGCGGCTTGAAAACTTCTGACACTGAGGTTGGCCACTAGCCTCACAACCTCCACCAATCCGGACTTGGCCCCTGTGTGTGAAGTATGGCCTGACCTTCCCGAGTTAGGGGAAGAGACCCGTGCTCCTGCAGTGGGGACGTAATGGGTTGTTAACAAGGGAGCATATACGTCAAACTCAAACTTAAAAACTCTAAGTACATAATAAAAATATTCAAAAGTTATAAAGCTTACGGGAGAAATCTACTGAACATACCTAAGGTGTCTTGTAATTTTATCTTTTTTCCAGCACATTCAGGTTCATTACTGTCAGGTTTTCGCTGCCTTTTGAGGGACTTGGATATTTCTGAAAAACAGACACAATTTATGAATATTACTTGCGATAAATGAACAGACGTATCAAGTATCACAGCCATCCTCTCGTTCACAGCATATATTCTTCATTTCTTTTTGTTCTACTTATTGTACGCGGTCGTGACTCAGTGCGGTTTGCGTGGTCGCATCGATCACGCCGGTTAACTGACTACAGACACGATCATAACCTGGATGGGTTTGACTATTAGTGGCATTTATCTCGACCGTTTCTATGCTTCGCAAGGCACGTTAAGCCGTTGGTGCCGGCTGCTATCGTTAGATGGCAGTCGTTAAGCCATGTCGGAGGCCTTATAGGCAGCTTGAAAACTTCTGACACTGAGGTTGGCCACTAGCCTCACAACCTCCGCCAATCCGGACTTGGCCCCCGTGTGTGGAGTATGGCCTGACCTTCCCAAGTTATGGGAAGAGACCCGTGCCCCTGCAGTGGGGACGTAATGGGTTGTAACTACTTATGGTGCAAAAACACATTCTTTAGGAGCACTTATGATTTTTATAGGTCCTCTAGGTGTAATAATAATTGTAGATTTTTCTAATTTATTAATTTTAGTTTTTGAATGGTGTATGATAAATTCGTACATTCCATTTTTGAATTTCACGCGTTCATCCATTCACCACAGAGACTACGTTGCGAACCCTTTAGATTTTTAAACTGCATACCACGGTGCATATCGCGCTCCGGTTAAATAAATCATTTTTTCGTGTAAATACCATTTGAAGAGTCTTGTGAGCCTCCCCAGTGAATCCAGATTAGTCCATACTGTGTGCTTGCAAGAAGGGAGCTCCTAGTAAGAAGCACCAAGGACTAGGACCATCTGGATATGAGGTATGTCGAAGGGCTCTTCAACTGTGCGTGTTCGTTTCTTTAAATACAGTCCACTAGCTATCAAATTACCATACAAATGGCAAAGATAAGCTTGGCAGAACCATGAGCACTGCAGGTCCTTTAAAGGCCCGCAGTAGTGAAGCTAAGTCACGTCAAAGGTTTTTAAGCCCTTACAATAAATAATTTCACTTACTGTTATGCTTTTTTGATTTGCTTTTGAATGCATATATCAATCTATCTTGGCTACATTTTAGAATAACCCTCAGATTAACACTGAACTAGAACATAACTTGAGGCACTTACCCGTTACAAATTGTTCAGCTTGTTTGCTTGTAGATGGCTCTGCTCTAAGGTTCTCTGCTGTAAATATAAAATTTAATTTGTGAATAACATAAGAATAAGAATATTTATTTGCCAAAAAGGTCATTTTACAAAGTTATACAGTTTTACACAATGACTCCACACTAGGCATAGCCTGTAGTACATTTTTATCTACATATAAAGTTATTCGCAATTTATTCTTGAACTTTCCGTAATTCTCACTAACTACGATATTTATTTGTGTAGATTAAGAGGAAAGCATCACAAACCTTTAGACTTTTAAATAGACTTTGGAATCTAGTTTAAGTGTAAATAAGGCTTAATTAATTAAGTAGAACAAGATTTGTTCAATTTCATAACAAGTTTGCCGTCTATCCCTTGTGATAGCACGGTGAAATAGACCACACGATACGAAGATGAGATTACCACCTTTCTGAATGTTACAGATAGCTTGGCGGAAACATAAGCGCTGCAGGTGACTTAAAGGCCAGCAGCAGTGAAGCTAAGTCACGTCAAAGGTTTAATCCGCCCTTACAATACTTTAATACTTCACGCATTGTTTTGCTCGTTTTCTTTTTATTTGCTTTATGGGCTTCGAATTCGAGCAAACATACACACTTTTTTAACAGCCTGTACCTCTATCTATGTTAGCTACATTTTAAAATAACCCTGTATAGCGACATGACACTAGGACATAACTTGAGAGGCACTTACCCGTTACAGATTGTTCAGCTTGCTTGCTTGTCGATGGCCCTGCGCTAAGGTTCTCTGCTGTAAATAAAAAAAAAAAAATTGTGAATAACATTTTAATCTACATACAGGGTGTTCCAGAATGGGTGAATCAAATTGCTATCATAGATACCTTGTCTGATGACCCGCCAGATAGACTAAAGCTAATTAAAAAAAAACAACTTAGTTTTTAATAAATGATGTTTTTCCGAAAATATGGAAAAAGTCGGACTTTGCTTAAAATTTCGGCTCTAACTGTCATGTTTAGAGTTAATTTGTATTTTTTTAAATAGTGTTAATGATAAATGACTGCTTCACCTAATTGTTGACTTAATTTTGAGTTCGCAGCACTTTCTTTAAAAAAAATGTACACTAAATATCTTCTTGTAAGTTTAACATGTTTTTAGGGCCCTTTTATTGTCATGCGTAGAATACGCACGCAGGTCCCTTTGGACGGCCCGCATGCGTGCAGAAATCCGCATAAGTCAAATCAGTCAGGATAGAAATTACAACCTTTTAAAGCATCTTTGAAGAAGAAAGCATTTAGGTGGACTTAGCCTGTAACCCTGTATATTTGTATAACATGACTTTGTCCTATACTTACTGAAATTATGTGCGGCTGGACCCAGAAGCCCAATAAGTGGGCGCAGCGAAATGTGTACTATACAAACGTTATTGCCTATGGTTCTCTCTATAGAGTCCCATGGTGTCCCAAAACTGTAACTAGCCCCTGTAACTACACCCCAAAGGAAACAAGTACCTACCCCAGCAGTAGGGATGATATGGGACAAACTCAAAGTATATAAAAATATATTATAAAGCTTATGCGAGAAATCTACTGAACATACCTAAGGTGTCTTGTAATTTTATCTTTTTTCCAGCACATTCAGGTTCATTACTGTCAGGTTTTCGCTGCCTTTTGAGGGACTTGGATATTTCTGAAAAACAGACACAATTTATGAACATTACTTGCGGATAAATGAACAGACGTATCAAGTATCACAGCCATTCTCTCGTTCACAGCATATATTCTTAATTTCTTTCTGTTCTACTTATTGTGCAAAAACACATTCTTTAGGAGCACCTATGATTTTTATAATCCTCTAGGTCTAATTGTAGATATTTCTAATTTATTTATTTTAGTTTTTGGATGATAGAGATAGCTTGGCAGAACCATGAGCACTGCAGGTCCTTTAAAGGCCCGCAGTAGTGAAGCTAAGTCACGTCAAAGGTTTTTAAGCCCTTACTAATATAATATTATTATTTGGGACAAATCACATACGGTCATCTGGCCCCAAACTAGGATTCCCTGTACTATGGAAACCAGAGACTGATATATATTTTAATTAAATACATACATATATATAATACACCCAGACACAGAGCAAACAAATCTCATCATCACAGAAATGTTTGCCCTGGGTGGGGATCGAACCCACGACTCTCGGATCAGTAGTCAGGACCGCTAAAAACTGAGCTACAGAGTCAGTCTAATACTTAATACAATAGTTTAATACTTCACGCATTGTTTTGCTTGTTTTCTTTTTATTTGCTTTAAAGGGATTCGAACGAATGCATTATAAAGGATGTAAAAAAGTGCATTTGTAATTTTACGGTATTACTTAAAATATAGTATAGAATATAGGAAAAATATAACATAAATCTGAACTACATTTTCAGGTGCACTTTTTTAAAAACCCTTAAATCTATCTTTGTTAGCTTCTTTTAAAATGTACAACATAGGGACAACATACATGTATTCATACATGCATGCATGTATGTTTTTAGTGACATGGCACTAGGACATAACTTGAGAGGCACTTACCCGTTACAGATTGCTCAGCTTGACTGCTTGTCGATGGCTCTGCGCTACGGTTCTCTACTGTAAAAATAAAATTTAATTTGTTAATAACATTTTTAAATGTATGAAAAAGTTCATCTACATTGAAAGTTATTCGTAATTTATTCTTGAACTTTATGTCGTTAACAACCCATAATATCCCCACTGCAGGGACACGGGTCTCTTCCCAGAAGGTTAGGCCATACTCCACACACGGGGGCCAAGTCCGGATTGGTGGAGGCTGTGGGGCTAGTGGCCAACCCCAGGTGTCAGAAGTTTTCAAGCCGCCTGAAAGGCCTCCGAATTTATTTTACTCATTAATTTCTCATTAATTACAATATTTATTTGTGTAGCAGATCAAGGAGAAAGCGTCACAAACCAATCGACTTTATAAAAATGCATATTAAATTGGAATCTAGTGCAAACAGTGAAGTTTTCAGTGTAAAAAAGGGGTAATTAATTAAGTAGAACAAAATCGTTCAACTACAAGAGAATAACCAAGATTATTACTTTATTATGAGCACTAAGTCAGTTCAAAGATTTATAAGCCTTTATAATAAGTTATTAATATTTCATGCAGTTTAGTTGTTTTGTTTTTATTTGCCTATTGTGGGCTTTGAATGAAATTGTTTACCTATCTGCCATAGCTATATCTGACATAGCTTGACAGGCACTTACCAGTAACAGATTGTTCGGCTTGCTTGCTTGTAGATGGCTCTGTGCTCAGGTTCTCTACTGAAAGAAACAAATACCTATTAAATGTATGAAAGTTATCACTAAATTTCTCTTGAAGTTTCTGTAATAAATCAATTAATCAAAATCTTTTTTATTTAAGTTAAATTACATTCATTTAAATATTCTTTTTTTCTACCCATTACTTTAACTGCAATGTGTTTCTTTTGGATATTTATTTGGTGTAGTAGATTAGGCAGAAACCATCAAAAACAAATCCACTTTGTAAAATTGCATATTAAAGGTAGCATAGCATTTAACCGCCAGCATTGCTTGTTACTCGTAGATGTAAAACACTTACCATTTCTGTTTTTCCACATGCGTTGAGGGAAATCAATCAACTGAGCATCAGTGAGAGGGCTTGCAGTCAAATTCAACATAGGAATTGCTCGTTTTTTAAACGATTTCCTTTTTTATTGAAATCTTTTCTTTGGAAATGAATTCCACATACATGTCGTAGTTGGTGCAATTTTTCTATTGGTAGTTGGACTAGCTCCTCGTTGCCAACAGCTCTTAGCCATGCTTTACAACTAAAAATGCAAAGAAAAATATCATTATACATATTAACAAAATGTTTTTCATACTTAGAATTTAAAAAAAATATAAGACCTCTTAAGTGCACTCCAACCCAAAATACTTAAATAGTTTACCAAATCATAATTATCTCAATTTTGACACCTAATTTGGATCAGATCGATTGCTATGCGCGAATGCGTATTGTACCTGAATATTTTGTAATAGCGAGTGGGGGTGCAGGCAGCCCCTAAAGAACTTAGCATTTTCACGATATTTATTGTAGATTTAGTCGAAGGTTATCCTTATATTTGTTTTACTCACCGGCTTTCATCCATGGGGAATTGTGAAAACAACAGAGATTCACTTGTTTTTCGCTCTTTAGAAGTCGTTCCAAAACCAAGGTAGGGTGAGGTAGAATTTAACTCGGAGAAATGAAAGAGACGTAGCTATTTTGAGAAAGAGAAAAAAATATGATTTTGGAACGCTTGCGAGTGATTCCAGAGTGACAGGGTAACAAACGTCATCGAAAATAATTCAGAAAGGTTTCTAGCTTTTTTGGGTAGTATTCTGTCTTATTTATGGCTTTAACACCTTCGCAGATACAGGCAATCGTATTTCAAAACAATTCCGAAGATAAAATGTTTGTATGTCTTAGTCTGTTTGACATTGACTACGAACTTCCCGCCGAATAAACTGTCAGGCGAATCTTAACGGTAATCAAACAGCGTTAAAAATCGCACTTGTCAGAGTGAAAATCACATTCACGAAGGCGTTCCAAAATCCCGACGGAGAACTGTCAGGCGATCATTCGGTTACCCTCGGTTTCACTCGGCTCGGTTTTGGAACGATTTAGGGTAAAATTCGCATCACCCCGAGTGAAATCTTTGGTATTGGAACGCAACCTTAGTACCACAAATTGCACATGTTCTGTGGCTGCCTTTGCCACCTTTGCCCCCCATTTCCAGTGTATTACAGGCTGGGTGGTTATGCACAGAGTCACTCTTTCAAATATAAATAGTCAATAATCTTAAATACACCAAACAAATAGTTTATAGAAAAAAGAGTCAATATCTCACACATCACATATTTAAGTAAGTACAAAACAGGGAATTTCGTCAGCAATCGGAGGAGCAGACGCTCAACTCGACAATACACAGAGAATATCACTATTTTGTTGCGAATGAAATAAAATTCAATGAAACGCAATTTCGAATTCCGATTACCAGAAAACAAATCGACATTTTGTTTTTCGGAAACATTTTCAGTGTTGTCATTACGTGATGGCTATTTCCAACCGTAGATTTGTTGAGTATAACTAGGTAAAGACATATAGTTATTTGCGGTATTGTTTTCAATCAAATTATTGTAAGTCACTTCTAAAACACTGTTTCGAAGTTCATAAGAACATTGACAAAATGTTATTTTCTAAAATACATAATGTACCATGGCTATTATCACTAACACAAATGGCAACTTTTCGTTTACGCTTCAATGTTGTCGCGAGGGGGGAAGGAATTTCATACAGAATTTTCGTCTTTGAAGTTTCTGCTCTTTTTTTTTTGCTCTGTGATTGCAAGGCAGTAGTTGCCATTATAAAAAAAATTGAATTGAATTGAATTGAATCAGTGCGATTTTATGTATTTAGTTATTTATTTATTAGTTTGTCGTTAGCCGTAATTTGGTCTACAAATACATGAATTTAATAATTTTAAAGCTTTCTCATCAACTCAGTAAAAGTCCCCTTCTCCACGTTATCAGAACTGTAAGTAGCTGTGACAGTAATTTTTTTTCATTATTTTACATACTTTTCTGTGCTCAGGAAACTTATCTTGCTATCAAGAAAATCAGTTTATTTTCATAAAATTACAATATTAGTAATGTTAAGTGATGAACTGACGACAACTGTACCGTTCCCACCCAACGTAATGGGGAACTATGAATTAGTGAAATACTAGAATCCTTTTTTGATAAATTTATGTAATAAATGCTTCTCTTATTCGAAGATAAGGTTAAGGAGTAAAGTAGCAGCTAGAAAGAAGAATATAAAATTTGTAGAAAAAACTTTGAATGAAACCTTTTTTTTTTTGTTCTTACCTGAAACGTGACAATTACAGTTCAAATGACTTTAAAATTTACTAACATTGATAATATTTTATCCTTTAATATGCAATAAACAAATCTAATTTATTGCTGTTATTTTCTGCAGATGACCCACAAAGTGTTTGTCTATGGCACGTTGAAACGCAACGAACCAAACCACAGCTGGCTCTTAAACATTCAAAAAGGGTCTAGCAAGTACATCTGTGATGGGGTTACAAAATCAAAATACCCGTTGATAATAGCTACTAAATACAACATTCCATTTATACTGTACAAGCCGGGAGACGGTCTTCATGTACACGGTAAGTTCCAGGAATTTTTAAAATTTATATACATATAACCAGAGCTACAAATATTCCTTTAGGATTCGTGTCCCCACTGCTATGCTCCACTAGTGGGGCCAGCAGGACTTTCAAGTGCTTGTGTCCCCACTGTGCTCCACTAGTGGTCCCAGTAGGACTTTCAAGTGCTTATATCCCCACTACCATAAGTCAGTGGGACCACCGGAACGTATCAATACTTGTCTCCACTGGTATTGAAAAAATATGGTACGGTACCTATATTATTATCTGCCTTGTACTTTTGGGTAGGTGTAAGAGAGAATGGCAGTTGTTCCACCAACTAGAGCCTAAAGAAAAAGAAGCTTATGGGGATGTACTTATTTAGAATAGGGGTATACTTATTTCGATTGACAGAAACCTTCATGAAATTAATATTCAGGATTCATGTTTTTGTTTAACTTTATTTAGTTTAACTGGATTATTTTCCAGGTGAAATCTACGAAGTTGATGATGATATGCTAGCACACTTGGACGTTTTGGAAGACCATCCCAACTATTATGTAAGAGAAATTGATGAAGTTCTGTGCAAAAGAGTGTGAGTGTGAATTGTGTTAGTTCTGTTTACGATTATATTGATATGGCTATGAATTTTAATGGTTCTTTTTTGAACAGAATTTTTCTAAGTATTTGGCAACCCTAAATATACAAAGTGGTTTTTTTGTGGTGGATATGAACATATGCAGTTCACATGTAATTTTTTCTTGAGTCACCTGAATCTCACTAATATTATAAAAAGATGTTTGTTTATTTGTTTGTTCCACTTTCACGCCGAAACTACTGAACGGATTTGGATGAAAGGTAGGTAGATAGATAAAGTACTCGGCTAACACATAGGATACGTTTATCCTGGAAAACCGGAGCAATGGCTAAAAACGGAAATTTTTACTTTGTTAGTAGATGGCGTTGCCTCAACATTTTATTTCTCTCTGAACGCAAACGAAGTCGTGGGCGGAAGCTACTATTTAAATAAGGTCCTATCACTATCTTCGCTAAACTTTAAATATGTTTTTTTTCAGAGGCGTAAAGGATGAGATAGTCAAATGCTGGATATATTTTCTGAAAACGTTTAAACCGCAGCTCCTGAGTTATCCTTTTCTGGACAACTATTCCAGTCAGGGAAGCCACGGGAAGCCTTATATGGAAAGGTCTAAAAGAGAGCCATTACAAGACTATAATCCCAAAGATGATGTCAAATTTTAATGTTTTCTTACCTACTTTTAAAAGAAAAGTTAGAAAAATATATAGAAGTTGAAGTTTCAAATAACGTTTATGGAGCATTCCACTAAAAATAGTAATTTCGCCCCAAAAATACAAATAGCGATCTGAAAAATTATTAATGTACTAGAACATTTCTACTATTTATTTTGTGGAAGGCTCCTTAAGGCTCTTATAAATCATGAGTATGGATCGCCATCTACCCCACGGGCTTTAGAGAAAGCGTAGTGGATTTTTTTATTTTAATAAATTATTTTTTCTTAAATTTTTACAGTAACAATGAATCTACAATAGAAGACATCGACGAGGATGAGCTAAATTCAGTGCATCCACGGTGAAGTCATAGGTAGCTGTAACAGTTATTGTTATTAGTTAATATTAATTATAGATAAATTTCTAAATGAATTCAGTTTTTTATAAAATATATTTTTATAGAAAACAAACCGGTTTCTTTTTATGTTCATCCTTTTTGCCCAGCTTTATGATAGCAAAAATCGGGTTATGTTTTCGGATTCAAATTTTTTTACACTTCAAATTCAAATTAGCCATATACTCATACATATTAATATCCTTTTTAACGTATCGATCAGTATAAATCCCTTCGGCCGCGTACGTAAATGAATAGCAAAAGAACTAAAGCACTAGACAAAGTTTAAAAACTATAAATTATGCCGCCTTAGTAAATCTGATTTTTGTTGATATCGATATATAAAACAAATCAGTACTATTCAATACACCCACATGAACATTGACTAGCCCTGGTCCAAAAAAACTTGAGTCTTGGTCATGTAAGGAGAGAAAAATAAACATGCAAGTACGTATATTTATATGTACTTATAAAAATTTATTTTCTGTATAAAATAAAATGTTATACATAACATCATTTCTTTCCTCCTCCATCTATCATCCTTTTCTTTTTCCTATGTTTCTTTTCTTTACATTAAGTTCATAATCTTCATCCATATTATCACTACTAAACATCCTCATTTCCTCACTAACCTCACTATTTTTATTCTTTTCCTTCTTGTTCTTCTTACACTGAACAGTAGAAATACCTTCTTCACTTGTAACTTCAGCAGCTTTTCTCTTAGATTTCTTTAGTTTTTTATTTTCATTTAGAATTTCATTATTATCATTTTCTAAATTATCATTGAGAACTACACTTGTTTCGTTCATACTTTCTGTAGAATTGTCCTCTTTTTTCTTAGATTTCTTTAATTTTTTATTTCCATTTAGAATTTCATCATTGTTATCATTTTCAAAATTATCTTTGACAGTTGTACTATTTTCTCTCACACTTTCTGTTGAATTGTTCTCTTTTTTCAAAAGATCTTCACTTGTTACATCAACAGCTTTTCTCTTTGATTTCTTTAGTTTCTTATACATGGTGTCTTCAGTTTGAATTTCATTATTATCATTATGTGTTACAACAATCTCTTTAACATGTGGTTCATAACATTCTTCTGAAGTGTTAACATCCTCTATTGAATTATTCTCGTTTCTTAAACAATGCTTGCGTTTCTTTTTCTTCTTTTTAATTTCACTATGATCTGTATCACTGTTTAGGCTTACGTCTTCTATAACCAAGTCGTTAACGGTCAAATTTTTATTTTTCTTGGAGTGGGAATAGCCATTGTACTGCGGTTGTGATAACAACATTTTTTCTTGTCTTTCTATTCTAGCTAGTTTTCCTGTAGCTTTTAGGCCATGGCGGGCACCCCTGGAAAACAGATTGGAATTTCATTAAAACATGTATAAACTTACATAATAGACTTTTATGGTAATATCTTCACCTTTTGATATCTGATAGATATTATATTCTAAACCAATCTAGCGATAATACTGAAGGGATGTAGTGTTATCAACATCAAACTATCAATATAGTAAGCTACCTAAGGTGTTGGAGCTTATTGACAATTATTTTTTCACTCCAAAATTCTCTTTACATTTAACAAAAGACTCAGTCTTAAGAACCACGTCAATAACTAAGCTCCAAGTCTGCCAGCCAAAAATTAAAAATTGGAAATATTGCTAAAACATTTCTTTATATCTATGATTCCTTGCTAAGTTACTTATTAATGTGTATGGGTGGACATTACAATCTTTCTGCTTAGAACTCCATTTTGGCCCCATCCAGTGAAGGTTTTTAATACTAATGGAAAAGTGTACAGTTTAGTGCCAGTAGGTCCAAATACACCATAATATGCATGTTACAATGTATCAATCAGGTTATAAGATGGGACTTAAAGTTAACTACTTACTTATGAGCAGTCCTGCCCCCGCAAGCGGCAAACAACTCTTCATCTGTCATTTTTGTAACATCTTTTGTCTCTTTCACTTCTTCCTCTGAGTCACCATCATCATTGACATTCTCAGTTTTACTGCCACCGCTCAGTAATACTGCTTTTCTGACAAAGTATTCCGAATATTCATCCTGTTCGTCCGAATCTTTAGATTTCTTATTCAGTTTCCATGTGCTGTTTGTTATTTTGAATTCATCGTTTTTTGTTTTTATCTTTTTCGTTTTGCCATTCTTCTCTTCAACCTGTAAGTTTGTATGTGTGACGTAAATAAGTTACCGTAGCTGTAGTTTATTAACCATAACCCCCCTAATAGAAAGTTAAAATTTATATTTATATCTGTAGATAAGATCTGAGAGTTTACTGAAAAACTGAGGTATTGTGAGAGACTGTTGTAGGATATTTGTATTTCTAAACCAATGGCTCTTATGCTAGCTCAGAAAAGCAAAGTTGCTTACAGTAAAGCATAAAACGCTTCAAAAATAAATAAATATCCAGGACCATAACACACACACACACACACACACATACTAAGCTAATATTCCTGTTTTAATAGACCCGTCTATATCTTGTGGGGATAGAACGGTTAAATGTGCCTCACAATAAGAAGAATAGACCCGAGTTATGGAAAGAGACCCATGTCCCAGCAGTGGGGATGTAAAGATGGCTAACATAACATATGAGACCCGGAGACCGATAAACATACACATATAATACTCATAGAAAGAGCAAATAGGTGTGCTTAAAACTTATACCCATCACTTCGACTTGCTTGAATTTTGACTTTTAACACTAATAAAATATAAGTAATTTTACATTCTTGGTTAGACAAGACAGACAATAAGTAGATCTTATTATTATTTATTTAGACAATTTTAGTCCATTTTGTTAGTAAACTTACTTAGAAACTAATATTAAAACTTAAAAGGCTAAATAAAGAAAACATGAAAAGCATATAGCAGTATATCAATAAATATATATGTGTATATCATTTATGTGTAATGGTATTTATTATTATTATTTTTTTGTATATTTTTCTTATAGATTTATCTTTTTGCTGGTTTATTAGAACGATTATAGGTATTTTATATTTTCAATGCTCTGTCAGATCTCTTATTTTATTTCACACACGCCTTTACCCGTTTATATCCCATTCTCTCATACTTACTGGTTTGTTGGCAGAAAACTCTACAGAGTTAAGCATACCATTTGTAATTACGTTTACAATCCTTGTATTTATCATGTATCAGTGTACAATAAACAATAAAATAAATAATAAATAAAGCTTTCACACTCCACGCATACACTAGTTGCAGGAGGCATGCCTGACCAGCTTTACGAGTGTTTTTTCTATATATGTATTAACTTTTTAGTACACAACCATTACCTGAACATTTCCAGCGGCTTTATTATACAACGTAGTCCACCAGTGCTCTGTGAAATCGGCAGCAGCGTCGTGCCCTATACCAGCCACGCTGCGCTTTAGTTTTGGCTTGAGAGCCTCCGAAATACCATTTTCATGTTTGCCAAGTCCTTTACCTGAAATGTAGCAGATATATAGATTCCGGTATTATTTATTAATGTTTATTACATAGATTTCGTTTATACCGAGAAATATTACGCGAATTAAGAGGTTAAAAGTAAGATGTGATCTCATACCATCGGTCCAGCCGTATTTCTCAAGTTGTTTTCTAGCAAAATCCATTATAGAATCACACAGGTGTCGATTAATTGTTTTCCATCATAAATATATTGAAAAAAATAATTTATTCACTAATTTTTAGTTTTTGCTTAGCCACATGTAAATCACAATATAACCTCAAAACTAAAACAAACGGCAATGTCAAACAGATGATACGTTCAATGCAGGGTGACCATCTCAAAACTGGAGAATCTGCCCGACACTGGCAAAAAATCTGCCAAACTCAACTCCGAAAATGCCAAAAATATGCCATCATATTATTGCCTCCATGGGGATGGAAATGAATAAATAAAATACAGTAAAAAGAAAACTTAAAAAACATTACTTATGTTCAATAGAAAAACTATGTATTATATTTTGTTCGAATTCACTGACTGCAAATAAACCAATCATCTGGTTTCGAAGTCTTTAGTAATTTAAGAATATGAAACTCTGCGATATGGAACTTTAAAAAATAAAATAAAAATAAAGTATTCAAAATAATTTCTTTATTTAACCTAAAATATTTTTATTATAATAGGTATTTTTTCACTTAACATGTAGGTACTGTACTGTTACTACGTGTCAATATTTGCTTCAAATTCATGATTTTGCTCATTTTCATTATACACTGATTTTAACGTCATCTTTTTTAATCATTTCTTTAATTAGTTTAAAGGAAATACAGTCTTCTTTTGTTGTGATTAATGCTCATACATGTTTTTTAGAAACCTGTTCCTTATTTTTGTTTTATTCAGGGTTCGGAAACCGGTTTTTTGAAAATACCGGTTTCGGTCATTGACCCCTATATCGAAATAATTTCGGTTAAGGTTTCGTTCAGGTTACGGTTACCGGTATATTTAACCGGTTTAACCAAAACCGATATTTTTTCGTTCGAACGGAATTAACCGGTTAAATTAAAGAATCCCTCTCCCCCCGAACAGCTGATAAGATCAGTCGTGTTTTCTGTATTCTTTATTTTTTAAATTTAATTACAATTTCAATTCTTAAAAATCGTGCAACTAAAATAGGAGAACATAAACGCACAAGATGTTCTACATTCCGGTAGCCGGCTAGCACCGCACGCACACAAGCACCTCCGCCGCCGTCCGTGAGTGATTCATACCATTGTAAATACGCACGGGTCAAGTTGTACTGGACGGAAAGCCGTTTTGTATGAAATCATCGCGACCAACCATTAAAGACTGACCTCTCCGTAATCACCGCCTTGAGATTCTTTGTCCTGCTGCAGTCCTAGTACTTAAGGCCATCTTACCCCGAGCTACTGCGCATCCATCTGCGCAGTACTAAATGCAAGTCCCACCCGCACGCGCCACACGAATTATTTACGTTTTTATTTTGGTTTTTTTTCTGAATGAAAGTGTTCAAACTAATGGCGTAGTTTCCTTCATATCGTCGAAAGCAATATTGTCATATAATTTTCAATTTTATTCTTTTAATATACAGGCATCTGTTTTAAGTTTTAAGTAACGATAGACCCATTTTTGTTTTTTTTTTCTATTCGAGCCGAAATTGTTGAATCGTGTTTCGGATGGCGTATGATCTTAGGAAATATAGTCAAAAATAAGTATAATTTTTCAGACTTGAAACTTCTACAGTTTTCCGTCAAAACTGTTCAAAAAACGTAATTTTGGGGTAAGATGGCCTTAATGGGTCGCTGATCGACAGAACACCTCCGACTTCACCGGCACAAAGCCCGCGACGCTTACAGCCACCGCGCACTATCCACTTTTTGGTCCATCGATAGTTTAGTCGATCTTGCATTCAGTATGGAGCTATATGTGAGTGCGCGCACTCTCGACTAAACAATTGATCGACCAAACTATCAAAAACCACTGAACGATCGCTACTACAACAACTAAACAGTTGAGTCGATCGGTGACTTTGTATGGCGCAGTACGCAAGTGCGCGCACTAGACTCAACTAAACAGTTGAGCGACTGTCGGCCGATAGTTGACTTTGAATGGCGCAGTACGTGAGTCCGCGCACTATCGACAAAACAGTTGAATCGATTGTCATAGTGAGGAAGCCGGCATCCACATTATATTTGTTTTTGTATATATTGTTTTAGTTATTACAGTAAAGTATATGAATTGAATATACAGGGTGTAACAAAAAGGTGTGGTAATACTTCAAGATGGGCTTCTACTCATCAAACTGAACAACTTTTGTTCTACAACTTTGTTGAAATAGCAAAAAAAAATTTGGACTTTTCATACAAACTTGGCTCACCAGCTGATCGATTTGTATGAAAAGCCCAAAAAAATTTTTGCGTTTTCAGCATAGTTGTAGAACAAAAGTTGTTCAGTTTGATGAGTAGAAGCCCACCTTGAAGTATTACAGTAGTACACAAAAAATAAGGGCCCATTCAAATTTTTTTCCAGAAATCGCACATTTTGAGCTCGTAATTTTCTACTTTCGGAAAGAGTTATACATTAAAAAAAATATGTGTTCAGAAGATTCGTGTTTCTTATTGTAAGTTAATGTTTCAGATTTTAAAACATTTGTTCCATTATTTTATATAAAAAATAACACGCAGTCATGTTTTCGCAAAAAAGGTTCGCACGGTCATTTTCAAGCCCCTAATTCTCTAACTAGAAAATATTTATTATACCAGAAAAAAATATCTACAAATCACTTAAATAAATTTATTGTAAGTTAATGTTCTCGTTTTTCGATTAAATGTCACAATCTCTAGTAAAAAAAAATATTTCTAACATCAATTTCAGCGAAATACGTCTATATTAAACCGCGACTTTTTATGATAAAACCAAAATATTTTTGATTGAAACTGACATCAAAATAAACAGTGTTATTTTAGCAATAAAAATGAATAAATATATCTGCATTAATTAAAAAAGTTTCAAAAATACAATAAATTAAATTGTACCAGAAATCTACGATATATTTCATTGCCTCCGCGTGGATTGATCAGTACGGGGCGTGAGCGCCCGTCAAGGAAGGACCTGTATCAGTTTTGCCGCGCTTCGATAGTACTAATTATACGCTGCCCCACAACGTTTTGATCATTGTGAATATACATGTTTTTTAAATTGATATTCTGAGTGACATCTACTTTAAGCATAAAAATGTTAAACATATAGGTACTTTGAATATTATATTTACATAAAAATACCATTATCATTTTTCCATATTTTCTGGGGTGGTCGCTCTTATTAGATAATATGAAAAAAATTCATTGTCGTTTTCATATGAATATACAAAGTACATACATGCTTGTAATTTTTTTGTCCTTGAAGTACATGTCAGCCCGTATATTTAACACGGAAGAAAAAGGAAGAAGGTGTATCTTTCGTGTTATAAATTAGCACTACAATGCTTACTCGCTTTGATTATCAGTAGCTTGCTATACCTGACTTTCTCGACACAAGAAATAAAAAAGTATGCGAATATGTAGTGTTCTAGGGCGAAAAAAGATGTATGTTTTTACCCTGCTTCGAATGTATGTATTTATGCACCAAAGGGTACGCTGTACAACCTTAACCGTTTGATGGATTTCCACACATGAAATTTAATTAGATTCTTCTTAGATTGTGGGAGTGATATAGGATATATTAAAATAATAAAAATTAACAAGTTTGCTTTATGGTACCTGTTTACAAAGCGGCTAGCCCGTTTCTTAATAGACTAATAATGCAATAAGGCTACTTTACGTACATGTCAAAAACCTTTTAATTTACGAAGCTCGCTCCAAGACAGGGTTATTTTTTTTGGTGAAATCTACTCCTCCGTTTTTTTTTTGCCAAAAATGCAAATATCTCAGAAACGGTAAAAGATATCAGAAATCGGACAGAAATTTTGAAAAACTTAACTAAAAGAATGTAATACTTACATGAGACGCATATTGGCTATAAAAAAAATAACCAAACTCAATTTTTTTTCAGTTTCCTATACAAATTCCTTACTCACTATTCAGATATCTCGGAAACGGTAAAAGATATCGGAAATCCGACAGAAATTTTGAAAAACTTAATCAAAAGCATATAATACAGAGACGCATATTGACTATAAAAAAACCGGCCAAGTGCGAGTCGGACTCGCGCACCGAGGGTTCCGTATAAACTCATAATCACACATGTCTTGAAATCTATATTTTTTATATTTGAGTTGATTGAATGAAAGTTAATTTGCGGTTTACGATTTAAAAAACGTATTAAAAAAACTACTTACTAGATCTCGTTCAAACTAATTTTCGGTGGAAGTTTGCATGGTAATGTACATCATATATTTTTTCTAGTTTTATCATTCTCTTATTTTAGAAGTTACAGGGGGGGGACACACATTTTACCACTTTGGAAGTGTCTCTCGGGCAAACTATTCGGTTTAGAAAAAAATTAGAAACCTCAATATCATTTTTGAAGACCTATCCATAGATACCCCACAGTCCACACGTATAGGATTGATGAAAAAAAAATTTTGAGTTTCAGTTCTAAGTATGGGAAACCTCCAAAATTTATTTATTTTTTCTATTTTTGTGTGAAAATCTTAATGCGGTTCATAGAATACATCTACTTACCAAGTTTCAAGAGTATAGTTTTTATAGTTTCTGAAAAAAGTGGCTGTGACATACGGACGGACAGACAGACATGACGAATCTATAAGGGTTCCGTTTTTTGCCATTTGGCTACGGAACCCTAAAAAATAGCCACACTCAATTTTTTTTTCAGTTTCCCATACAAGCTCTTTACTCACTTTTCACATTTAGTATGTAGTCCAGTAAATAAAAGATTTGAGGTGGCATTAAAGACACCTGACTAAAATGGTTTGGAAATAAAAGTATTGGTGTTTTACTAAGCATTCGTGGTATTTGTTTGATTTTAAGGGCGTTCAACCCTTAGAAATACCTAAAGACGCCTTTTAACTTGTATACGCCAAACAATAAATGCACTTTTGGTGAAAACTAACTATAGTTACCTTATAAATATGGTACTTAAGTTGTCTCTAGCTTAAAGCAATAAATTCTTAACATTACGATATTTTTTATGTTATTGCGTCAAAAATAATACTTACAAAATGGAGCCTTCGGATATTTTTATGTTTTTTAAATCTAATTATAAGGCTTGAACATGTGTTAAGTTTTCACCTAGGTGACTATTTCAGAACCCAGTTAAAAATGATTTTTTTAATATTTCTGTATTACACATTAAAGAGACTTCAATTATTTTCTTGGCTGTGCCGTAACACTAATGTTATCTATTGTAAATCATCATCGTCCCTTGTACAAACAAAGAAGTTTCTTCTAAAAACGCATTTTACCTAAAATGTATTAGACATTAATTAGGTATATTTCAAACGCCGAGAAGATGCGTGAACTGCCACGTACGCATAGCCAGTGTGCGACAGAGACGGAGCTATTGGGTGCGAAAAAGACGAGTGCGCGGATAGCTAGATGGATAGTACGAAACGCAAATGTGATAAAAAACACAATTAATATGTAGGTATTCAATAATTGTCATACTGATTGGATTGTGGGCATCCAAACGTGTTCATAGTACCTACCTACTGATTTACCATATAGATTTACCTACTGTAAATTAATTCGGGAGACAGCTCCGTTTTCCGAGTTCCGACAACAAAGCACCACGTGGAGCGTTCACTTGACATTGGCGTTTCGCAATAGCGAAAATAAAAAAAATAAAAAATATTTTATTGAAGATTCTCCCATTTTTCACTCGACATAGGCAAAATTACGCCGGTTTGAGATGTGGAATGCCAAATAGAAAAGTATAATAGAACAGAATATTTCTAATACAACATGTTGCAGCAAATCACCAGCTAAGCTAGAAGTACCTAAGAACGTGCGGGCGCCGCGCATGCCGCATTCCCCCGCCCGCGCGCCCCGCTCGCCAGCTCGCGAATTATAATTTGTATTAGATTATTACAGAAAATGTGCAACAGATTGATCGGGGATTTTCTTGTCTTAGTTTAAAAAATATTACTATTAGATTTCATAAAAATATTCCTAGTGTATTTAGTGTGCAAGGGTTAAAATCGAATAAAACTTAATAAAAAAAAAAACGAAGTCACTTTGGAGATAATTCTCATGGTTATTGACAGTGGCTATGTATGTACCCCTAAGGCAAAATATCACTCATTTTTTTAAATATATTATATTAAATATCTACTCAATGTTTTGATCTTGATCGGGGACGATTATATATATAAATAAAACGTCTTATAAGAAGCCCTCGTATAAAAAATCACCAGTTTTCTATTTTTTGTTCACACTTAAATTTAATTTTGTTTCTTTAGGGGCTAACTACCGAAAAATTATTAAATGCTCATAAGAGATTTTCATGAATTTTCATTTTGCAAATATTTAAGTGACATATTCTAAGTTTTCACCCAAAGTCATGTCATGTTTCATTAAAATCCAAAAGGTGCAAATTGTTAAAAAAAATTGTTAAATTAAGTATCACCTTACGACTACTGTGTTCAACGCTTTTAAATTGTAATACTTTTTAAATTTTTCAATATTGGGTATGAACAGTTTATAAAAAAATGAGATAATAGGTTCTGAGTAATAATTAAAACGAAAGTCATAAAAAATAATTAGTCATCATCACTATTTTTATAAATTATAACGTGATCGCTGTTTATCGAAATAAATTGTAGAAAAAGTTCAATAAGCGCCAAGACCACTGGACGGATTTGAATGAAATTTGGATTAGGGCAATATTTAATATCTCTAGCCATTTTAATTTTTTTTAAATAACGCCATATTTTAGGTTTTCCACCATGGTAAAAATACTTATAATTTTTTTGCTCAAAAATGGCTTTAAAGATTTTGATGAAACTTTGTACAATACCATATTTTTATATTACCTATGATATTAAATAGGTCCATAGGAAAAATCTGCTTCTGATACCTGCCATACAAAAAATAGATTTTCGTTTTTTTTGTTTTTCAAAAATAGCTGTAACGATTTAAATGAAACTGTGTACTTTTTAATAACTTTATACGACCTACTATACTAGGTCATGAATTGTTACGGGCCAAGCCAGAATAAGGTACCTCCCATACAAAACAACACTGATAATTTTTAGGCTATCACTTGCTAGTTATTATTAATTTTTATTGCTGATTTATGTTAAGCTATTGCAATCTTGTGTATGCCAAATGATATATATAAGGGATTTCCAAGAAAGTGTGTACAGCGTGGCTGTTCAATTTATTTCGATAAATAGAGATCACGTTATAATTTACAAAAATAGTGATGATAATTAATAAAAGTTATTCTTTTATGAATTTAGTTTTAATTGTTATTCAGAACAAATTATTTCATTTTTAGGGTTCCGTAGCCAAATGGCAAAAAACGGAACCCTTATAGATTCGTCATGTCTGTCTGTCTGACTGTCCGTCCGTATGTCACAGCCACTTTTTTCAGAAACTATAAGAACTATACTCTTGAAACTTGGTAAGTAGATGTATTCTATGAACCGCATTAAGATTTTCACACAAAAATAGAAAAAAAATAATAAATTTTGTGGGTTCCCCATACTTAGAACTGAAACTCAAAAATTTTTTTTTCATCAAACCTATACGTGTGGGTTGTTCTATATAAATATTTGCGTGTAGTAACATTAGTTCTAAGGAAGTTTTTGGGAATTACAGCTGGCAACACAGAGAAATAAAAGATGTCATACAGAAAACATTTTGTTCGTATTATTTATTATAATTGAATATTAAACATGGTGTCAGGTGTAAAAACCCACAAATATATTGTTAAATAGAAAAGATTGAGAGTGACCTGCGCTGAAAAAATTGAATTCCTTAGTGGAAAAATCCTTAGTGGAAATATAAACAAGTGTTTAACAAGAACAAAGAACAAGATGGAGGGCGTGCATCCGCCAAGAGGGCTTGCGCTAACTGGAGAGTTATGCAATTGGATTATTGGAGAAAATTTAAACAGATGTTTGAAATTTATCTGCAAGCAGCAGGGCTATCGAATGCTTCGGAAAGCAGAAAAATTGCCATATTTTTAAACTGCGCTGGAGAGGAAGCCCTCGAGGTTTATAACACCATTAGTGAAGTGAAAACGCTAAAGGAATTAATCGCTGAGTTTGACAAATATGTCGAGCCTCGGAAAAACTTACTCATTAACACATACCAGTTTCTATGCATGCGTCAGGAAGAGCAGGAAACCGTCGAGCATTTTATTACCAAAATAAAAACCGCAGGAAAAAATTGTGAGTTTGATTGTTTAGAGGAAAGAATGGTTTCGATGATGATAATTGTGGGGTTGAGAGACCCCGTTCTGAAAGAATGCCTGTTGAGAGAAGACAAGATAGATTTAGAAAAGATAACAAATACATGTAGGGCTATGGAAGAAGGAAAACGACAAGTGAAAAAACTGAATAATAGAGAAGAGACGGTAAATGTTATAAAGAAGCAAGATGATAAGAAATATGAAAGAAGAGAAGACCAGTTGGTGAATTGTTACAAGTGTGGAAAAACTCATCCGAGAACCAATTGCCCAGCCTATGGAAAGAAGTGTGCAAAATGTCTGAATTTCAATCACTTTGCATCACAGTGTAGGAGCAGGGTGCAACAGCAGGATACGAGACAGCAGCAGAGGACAGGGCTAAGGCCAGGGCTCAAACCACAGCAACAGGGATATAGACCGAGGAACAGAGTGGACGTTGTTGAAGAGGACAGTGAACCCGAGTTTGAGCTGGACAGTATTTCTAAGACGCAGTGGAGAGAGGACATAAATGTAGAAGGTAAAAATATTAATTTTAAGTTAGATACTGGAGCAGACTGTAACACATTGCCGTTTACATTGTTTCAAAAAATAAATAGTAAAAAAAACTTAAAACTGTGTGAATGTCAAACGGTATTAGTAGTTTATAATGGAGAAAAAATAAAGCCTGAGGGTTGTGTGGATATAAACTGTATAGTGAGAGGAAATGAACAAAAAATTAATTTTACTGTAATAAATCTACCAGTTCAACCGGTATTAGGGCTGGCTGATTGTGTGAGGTTTAACTTAATTAAAAGAATAGATAAGATAAGTAGTTGCATGGACAAAGAATTATTTATAGAGAAAAATAAGGACATATTTACAGGGTTAGGTGAGATAGGAACTTATAAAATACAGTTAAAAGAAAATGCACAACCAGTCATTAAACCAATTAGGAGAGTACCTCTTGCAATTAAAGATAGACTTAAGGAAACTTTAGATAGTTATGAGAAAAGAGGGGTTATAGAAAAAGTTGAAGGTCCTACCAAGTGGTGTAACAACTTAGTTATAGTGGAAAAACCAGATAAGTCATTAAGGTTATGTTTAGATCCAAAAGAATTGAACAATAATATAATGAGAGAAAATTTTCAAATCCCCTCTCCTGATGAGATATATAATAATTTAGCTGGTAAGGCAGTTTTCACAGTACTAGATTTAAAAGATGGTTTTTTTCAGATATTACTCGAGGATAATGAGAAATTATGTACGTTTGGCACACCCTTTGGCAGGTATAAGTTTAATAGAATGCCTTTTGGGATTTCATCAGCTCCAGAAATTATGCAAAGAATTAATATGAACATTTTTAGTGACATTCAAGGTGTGGAGCTATACTATGATGACATAATTATTGCAGGCAAAGATAAAGGTGAGCATGACATGATATTAAATAAAGTAGTAGAAAGAGCCAGACAGTATAAAGTAAAGTTTAATAGCAAGAAGTTGCAATATAAGAAAGATAGTGTAAAATATGTAGGCTTGATTATATCAAAAGAGGGTATTAAAGTGGACCCAGATCATGTCAAAGCTGTGTTAGAGTTAGATGAACCAAAAAATGTGAAGCAGTTACAAAAGTTCTTAGGAATGTGTAATTATTTAAGTAAATTTATTCCAAGTTATGCGAAATCTACTGAACCATTGAGGGATTTACTTAAAAAAGATGTAGAATGGGTTTGGGGTGTGAATCAATCCAATGCATTTAAAGAACTGAAAAATAAATTAAGTTGCACGCCAACCTTAGCTATATTAAGTAATGAAGGAACTTTAATTTTGCAAACAGACAGTTCTAAAAGTGGCATGGGGGCTTGCTTGTTACAAAAGGGCAGACCCATTTCTTTTTATTCAAGATCTTATACAGATTGTCAGACTAGGTGGGCTCCCATAGAAAAAGAACTCTTTGCAATTTGTGCTGCTATGGAAAAGTATCACCAGTTTGTTTATGGTCGTAAGATAATAGTAGAGACCGACCATAAACCGCTTGTGGCTATAATGTCAAAAGATATAAACAAAATATCTGCAAGGCTACAGCGTATGGTTCTTAAACTTCTAAAATATGAGTTTGAAATTAGATATGTGCCAGGTAGTAAGATGTATATAGCTGACTATTTGTCAAGAAACTATATCTTAAATAATGCAAAAGTGGATCATGCTTTAAGAGAGCTTGTACATTCTGTAGAAACTGAATGTGTATTTGGCCTAGAAATAGACTTGTCAATATCAGATAGATTGTTACAAGAGTTACAGATTGAAACTAAGCAGGATGTTAATTTACAAAAAATAATACAGTTTTACAGTGTGGGATGGCCTAGTAATGATAAAAAATTTAATAACAAAGAGCTGAAAATATTTTACAAATTAAGAAATCACATACATGTAATAAATAATATTGTATACTATAGAAACAGGATTGTAATACCTAAAAACAAAAGGAATGACATATTAATTGGCTTACATACAGGTCATGCAGGTGTAGTAAAATGTAAGAAACGAGATAGAAAAATAATATACTGGCCAGGCATGTCATGCGAGATTGAAGCGTTTGTTTTAAAATGCCAAGCATGTGAAAAATATAGAGTTTCCAACACTAAACAACCTTTGATATCGCATGAGGTACCTGATTTACCGTTTATAAAAGTGGGAACAGATATTTGCACACTCGGTAAAAGAGATTATATTGTACTTGTAGATTATTATTCTAAGTGGATAGAAGTGAAAAAATTAAAAAATAAAACCGCTGAATGTACCATAAAAAACTTAGAAAAAATATTCTGTACACATGGCATTCCTAAATATATAGTTTGTGATAATATGCCATTTAACAGTTATGCCTTTAAAAAGTTTGCTGAAAGATTGGATATTACATTAATTCATTCAAGCCCAAATTATGCACAATCGAATGGGATGGTTGAAAAAGCAGTAGGAATAGTTAAAAAAATAATGAGAAAATGTTATGAAACTAATAGTAGCTTTAGTATGGCAATGTTA
Source organism: Coleophora deauratella (assembly GCA_958295455.1). Taxonomy (NCBI): domain Eukaryota; kingdom Metazoa; phylum Arthropoda; class Insecta; order Lepidoptera; family Coleophoridae; genus Coleophora; species Coleophora deauratella. The sequence goes on along the minus strand of OY282416.1, from coordinate 2,338,337 downwards.
CACTACAAAACCACACCACTGTCAGGGTTAGAGTATAGTCCCTCAGAGTTATTGATGTCTAGATTGTTAAGAACAAACTTACCTTGTACTGTCGAAGGGCTTAAACCTAAAATACCTGTCGATGTAAAAGAAAAAATGTTGTATAACCAGGAAAAATCTAGGAACAACTATAACAAAACGGCCAAGTCTAAAAAATCTTTGGAGCTGGGGAAGGATGTGGTTATTCAAAATTATCCGGATAGAATCTGGAGACCTGGGAAAATTGTTGATGTTGTTGGTCCTAGATCTTTTATGGTAAAAAATGAAAAAGGAAATTTGGTTAGAAGAAATGAAAAACATATCAGACCAAGTAGAAATAAGTTTGTTGAAAAGCCGGAACTGTATTGGGAAGGAAATAGGAATGAAAATGTTTATGTGAGGAGGAGAAGTTTGGCAGATAGTTCGAGAGAATGTGGTTTGAGTAGGGAAGGTGTGATAGAACAGAATAGAAGAGAAGTAACTGTTACAAGGTCGGGTAGAAGAGTTCTGCCTCCGTCATATTTAAAAGATTATGTAGTAGGCTAAGGAGTAGTAAGGAGAATTTTTATTATTGTACTTTTTAGTTGTAGGGTGAAAAGGGGGGATGTTCTATATAAATATTTGCGTGTAGTAACATTAGTTCTAAGGAAGTTTTTGGGAATTACAGCTGGCAACACAGAGAAATAAAAGATGTCATACAGAAAACATTTTGTTCGTATTATTTATTATAATTGAATATTAAACATGGGTTATCTATGGATAGGTCTTCAAAAATTATATTGAGGTTTCTAATATCATTTTTTCCTAAACCGAATAGTTTGCGTGCGCGAGAGACACTTCCAAAGTGGTAAAATGTGTGTCCCTGTAACTTTAAAATAAGAGAATGATAAAACTATAAAAAATATATGATGTACATTACCATGCAAACTTTCACCGAAAATTGGTTTGAACGAGATCTAATAAGTAGTTTTTTTTAATACGTTTTTTTTAAATCGTAAACCGCAAATTACCTTTCATTCAATCAACTTAAATATAAAAAATATAGATTTCAAGACATGTGTGATTATGAATTTATACGGAACCCTCGGTGCGCGAGTCCGACTCGCACTTGGCCGGTTTTTTTATAGACTGTTCATGTCCAATATTGAAAAAATATAAAATGTATTACAATTTAAAAGCGTTCAACGTAGTGGTCGTAAAGTGGACCACCCACTTATTTAACTTTTTTTTTGACAGTTTGCACCTTTTGGATTTTAATGAAACTTGGCATGCTGTTAGGCAAGGTATAGACAATTATTATATTTTTTTTTCAAAGTGGTATTTTATAAGATCTGATAGAAATCAATTTTTAAATATTTTGTTTGCATTTTTTTTATATTTTTATTAGGGCTTGGCTCATAGAAAATTTCTATAAAATAAACTATAAAGTGTACCATAAACACTGGAATTGGTTTTATTTTCCTAACTTTAAAAATAATAAAAATATATCATTTTGAAAAAACGTCGTCTCCAGACACTTTTTTTCAAATAGCTCCTCAATTAAGGAAGATATGGAGCTAGTATCTACTCCATCAACTTCTATTAGCATCCTCTACAATATAGCATAGGTTACGATATAAGTTCCTATTGGGGGCAGTTTTGCTATGGAAGTTCGGCTAGGCCCTTTGAAAAGAAAACTTTTTTTTTAATTAAAAATGCAAAAATCTCTGAAATGGTAAGAGATATCGAAAATCTAACAGAAATGTTGAAAAGCTTACACAAAAACAAATAATACATGAGACGCATGTTGACTATGAGAGAAATGGCCTCACTCATTTTTTTTCGGATTTCCCATACTAAATGTGAGTAAGGCATTTGTATGGGATTTTTTTTTTAGTTTCCCATACAAATTCTTTACTCACATTAAGTATGGGAAATCCGAAAAAAAAAAAAAGAGTTAGGCCATTTCTCTCATAGTCAACATGCGTCTCATGTATTATTTGCTTTTGTCTAAGCTTTTCAAAATTTCTGTTAAATTTTCGATATCTCTTACCGTTTCAGAGATATTTACATTTTTTATAAAAATAAAATAAATATAAAAAATGTGAGTAAGGAATTTGTATGGGTTTTTTTTTAGTTTCCCATACAAATTCTTTACTCACTATTCAGATATCTTGACCACGGTTTTTTTGCAAAAATTGCAAATATCTCGGAAACGGTAAAAGATATCGGAAATCTGACAGAAATTTTGAAAAACTGAAGTAAAAGCATATGATACATGAGACGCATGTTGACTATAAAAAAATAGCGAAACTCATTTTTTTTTCAGTTTCCCATACAAATTCTTAACTCACTGTTCACATTTAGTATGGGAAATCTGATAAAAAATGAGTTAGACCATTTTTCTCATAGACAACATGCATCTCATGTATTATATGCCTTTAGTTAAGCTTTTCAAAATTTCTGTTAGATTTTCGATATCTCTTACCGTTTCAGAGATATTTGCATTTTTTACAAAAAAAAACGGTGGTCGAGGTATCTGAATAGTGAATCAAGAACTTGTATGTAAAATTGAAAAAAAAAAATAGTTTTGCCATTTTTTTCATATTCAATGTGCGTATCATGTAATGCACGCCTTTCGTTAACTTATTCAAATTTTCTGTCAGATTTTTGATATATTTGACCTTTTCCCAGACATTTGCTGTTTTTGCAAAAAGTAACAGAGGTCGAGAGGAAGAGATGAGAGAAATGGCCTAACTCTTTTTTTTTTCGGATTTCCCATACTAAATGTGAGTAAAGAATTTGTATGGGAAACTAAAAAAAATTCCCATACAAATTCCTTACTCACATTTAGTATGGGAAATCCGAAAAAAATGAGTTAGGCCATTTCTCTCATAGTCAACATGCGTCCCATGTATTATTTGCTTTGGTCTAAGCTTTTCAAAATTTCTGTTAGATTTTCGATATCTCTTACCGTTTCAGAGATATTTACATTTTTTATAAAAATAAAATAAATATAAAAAATGTGAGTAAGGAATTTGTATGGTTTTTTTTTAGTTTCCCATACAAATTCTTTACTCACTATTCAGATATCTTGACCACGGTTTTTTTTTTTGCAAAAATTGCAAATATCTTGGAAACGGTAAAAGATATCGGAAATCTGACAGAAATTTTGAAAAACTGTAGTAAAAGCATATGATACATGAGACGCATGTTGACTATAAAAAAATAGCCAAACTCAATTTTTTTTCAGTTTCCCATACAAATTCTTAACTCACTGTTCACATTTAGTATGGGAAATCTGATAAAAAATGAGTTAGACCATTTTTCTCATAGTCAACATGCATCTCATGTATTATATGCCTTTAGTTAAGCTTTTCAAAATTTCTGTTAGATTTTCGATATCTCTTACCGTTTCAGAGATATTTGCATTTTTTACAAAAAAAAGCGGTGGTCGAGGTATCTTAATAATGAATCAAGAACTTGTATGTAAAATCGAAAAGAAATTAGTTTTGCGATTTTTTTTCATAGTCAATGTGCGTATCATGTAATGCACGCCTTTCGTTTACCTTTTAAAATTTTCTGTCAGATTTTTGATATATTTTACCTTTTCCCAGATATTTGCAGTTTTTGCAAAAAGTAACGGAGGTCGAGATCAAATGTAGATCGGTTTTTCAATATTTTTCCTAGAGAGTGCCAACTATTTCGAGCTATTTAATTACTATAAATAACAAATACGTTCGTTTCAAATGTTAAAAATTAATAAACAAAACAATGATACACTTATTTAACGATAACTACCTGAATAGTGAATCAAGAACTTGTATGTAAAATTGAAAAAAAAAATAGTTTTGCCATTTTTTTCATATTCAATGTGCGTATCATGTAATGCACGCCTTTCGTTAACCTTTTCAAATTTTCTGTCAGATTTTTGATATATTTGACCTTTTCCCAGACATTTGCTGTTTTTGCAAAAAGTAACAGAGGTCGAGAGGAAGAGATGAGAGAAATGGCCTAACTCTTTTTTTTTCGGATTTCCCATACTAAATGTGAGTAAAGAATTTGTATGGGAAACTAAAAAAAAATTCCCATACAAATTCCTTACTCACATTTAGTATGGGAAATCCGAAAAAAATGAGTTGGGCCATTTCTCTCATAGTCAACATGCGTCCCATGTATTATTTGCTTTGGTCTAAGCTTTTCAAAATTTCTGTTAGATTTTCGATATCTCTTACCGTTTCAGAGATATTTACATTTTTTATAAAAATAAAATAAATATAAAAAATGTGAGTAAGGAATTTGTATGTTTTTTTTTTTTAGTTTCCCATACAAATTCTTTACTCACTATTCAGATATCTTGACCACGGTTTTTTTTTTGCAAAAATTGCAAATATCTTGGAAACGGTAAAAGATATCGGAAATCTGACAGAAATTTTGAAAAACTGTAGTAAAAGCATATGATACATGAGACGCATGTTGACTATAAAAAAATAGCCAAACTCAATTTTTTTTCAGTTTCCCATACAAATTCGTAACTCACTGTTCACATTTAGTATGGGAAATCTGATAAAAAATGAGTTAGACCATTTTTCTCATAGTCAACATGCATCTCATGTATTATATGCCTTTAGTTAAGCTTTTCAAAATTTCTGTTAGATTTTCGATATCTCTTACCGTTTCAGAGATATTTGCATTTTTTACAAAAAAAAGCGGTGGTCGAGGTATCTGAATAATGAATCAAGAACTTGTATGTAAAATCGAAAAGAAATTAGATTTGCGATTTTTTTTCATAGTCAATGTGCGTATCATGTAATGCACGCCTTTCGTTTACCTTTTAAAATTTTCTGTCAGATTTTTGATATATTTTACCTTTTCCCAGATATTTGCAGTTTTTGCAAAAAGTAACGGAGGTCGAGATCAAATGTAGATCGGTTTTTTCAATATTTTTCCTAGAGAGTGCCAACTATTTCGAGCTATTTAATTACTATAAATAACAAATACGTTCGTTTCAAATGTTAAAAATTAATAAACAAAACAATGATACACTTATTTAACGATAACTACCTAAGGATATTTTATTTCATTTTCATACACCTGAAAAAAAACCTGCGCCAGAAAAAAAAATCTAACGTTTTTTTTCACCTCAGAAAAACCAGTTTTTAAATCTCTAATTCTGAGTATCCCCTTAAAATTTCAAACGCACTTTTTTATAATTGTACACATACTTTAAAATCTACTAATAATAATAATTATGTAATACTATTTTCATCATTTTGAATTACTTATTTTTATCCTTCAATAACTGATTTAATGTTCAATGTAGCTTAAACATGGAACTAAATTAAAAAATATATGTAACCTAAAAAGTAAGGTCAAAATATAACGATATCTTATAAACGTCATAGTAAACACGTTCTTGGCAATTACAGTAAACAATACACGCAAAACAATGCAACGGCTCGGCGTGCGGCGCCCGCCGGCGCGGTGACTGCGAGAAAGAGAGCGAAAGACACGAACAGTGGCAACAGCGCGGCGCGCCTGACCTTGACTGCGTTTGGTTTTAACCGGTTAATTTCGTTCTTATTTCGGTTAGAATACCGCTCCCTGCTTAACCGGTATTATATTCAAAAATACCGGTTTAGCTGGAAACCGGTTTTAACCTGAACGGAATCGTTAACCGAAATTCGAACGAAATTAACCGGTATTTGTTAACCGGTTCCGAACCTTGGTTTTATTAGAGTTTTTGGGAGAATATTCCCTCAGTGAGTCCACCAAATAAGTCATAAAAAAATAAAGTAAATAATAAGACAGAAAATTATGTTTTCTAATTTGTATTTCAAAAATAATAATGGTTTTCTTGAAATCTGCCGAATTCTGCCACTTTTTTAAATCGTCAGCTTATTCTGCCAGAGCTAAAAAATAGTAGCCAAATCTGCCCAAATGGCAGAAATCTGCCACAAATGGTCACACTGGTTCAAAGGGTCTGTCTCTCTCGATCTTCTTTAATTCCCATGTGTGCGATAAGGATAGAAAGCATTGTGCTGTTGTGTGCTGTTGTCAATGATTAGAGACGTGCTATGTTGCGCATAATCGATCGATTATTATTTAAATGTCCCTGAAGTTTTTGGACCGCAATCATTATAAAAAAAATAAAAGTCATCTTGACATTGACATAGCTTAGGAAGGATTCATTATTTTTTCTTTGACGAGAACACAAAATTTAGAAAAACATGTCTTTTTTGAAAATATTTGCTTTGGATAAATTGTCTAATATGTTCAACATAATCCGCCAGAACGGTGGAATTCGTGGTTCCTTGTATAAACTCTACAGGTAAACAGAAAATACTGATTATGTAATTTGTTTATAGGTTATGTTTGTTATTTTGTGTTGATTAATATTTTCAACTTTATAGTATTATTTAGCCTTCACACTACTTGCTAAGGTCCTAAGTTATGATCTGTTCAGTTCTTTAAAAAGGAGCCGAAAGGAAATCATTTAAAGCTTAAGAATGTTGTATCTAAATTGTGCTTATTACAGTTAGTTTTCTGACTTTTTTACTACTTATAGCCTTATATCTTTATAAAATAGAATCTAACGTAATAAGATTAAGCACACAACACAATGAACATAGAAGAAGCTAAATAATTTTGACTAATTTAATGTTGGATTAAAAAAGATTCTAGTGGTCATTAATCTTCATTGCTGTTCGATCATTGTCTCTGGCTCTCATGGGTCGATGGTGGGGTATTTAAATACTTAATTCCTTGACACAAAAGAAGTGTGTATATAAGTTTAATGCCCATTTATGTCTATTTATCTGTCTGTGGCCTCATATCTCTTAAACAAAAGAACCGATTTGAAAAAAAAATTTTCAGTTGACAGCTGGTTACATTGTGATGGTTCTTAGCTATGTTAGGTAAAAATTGGTTCAGTAGTTTTTGAGTAAATCAACTTTTTTTGTATTTGTTAGTATTTATCTTACTTTAACATTATCATTCATCACTTACCATCAGGTGTGACAAAACATTTACCAACCAACCGTATTAAAAAATATATCTTTTTAGTTAATTAAATAAATTTACTTTGGATTTTATATTTATCAATATTTATATTATCGTTAATTAAACTTTCGAATAAAGTGTTTACATTAATTACCACCCTAATCGGAATGCGTATATGGGTACCCGCCAAATGCTTTGCAACCCGAGACTCGGATGCGTATATGGGTACCCGCGTAGATGACTCATTTAAAAAGTGCTTCCTTGTATTGCCATCTTATTTTAACCGTATTAGATGTGTATAAGAAGAAAAGAGAGGGTAAAAACCTCTTTAATTTGATGTATAATACTTGTCTATGAATTTTGAATGTCAGTTCGAAATCAACGCAAACTTCATAGGTGTGCTGTCAAGGTGTGCGCCGCGCGTGCGTGATTCAGTGGTGTTTATCGTAGTTTATCATATTTTTTCTATCAAATATGATAAAACTTATGTAGGTTGATCAATCATACATTTAACTTTACCGAAACCATAATTTACTCTTACAAATATACCAAAATCTTCTAAAAATTGTGATTTACTTTGCCATCGGAAATTTTTCCAAAGTACGGTTTTAGCATGAAATTATAATTATATTGTTTCAGAAATAACACTTGAATTAGGGATAAATAAAATAGTCAATTAAAACAGAGTGAATTATTTTTTATTTCGCATTGATACATGTTGTAGTTTTTGAATAATCATCATTTTTGTAAACACGGGGCAATATTTTCGTCAACCACCATGATTCCGCCGCCGCGCCCCGAATCTACTTATAGAAAAAGTACCGCGCGTATTCCGGGCTCAAGGGTTAATCATTGTTTATTTTAACAACCCATATCTTGTATCTGTAGTCAGTTAACCTGCATGATCAACACAACCATGCGAGCCATTTTTCATGTATACTCCTTATGTATTTGCCTATTTTACGTTCTTAATAAAGAATTTTCATGCATTAATCATTATTTATTTTATCTGGCTATTATTTTCATATTACAGACAAGATGAGCTCAAGGACGGAGTTCTGGTAGGGGAAGATAAATGGGGTAACAAGTACTATGAGAACCCGCGCTACTTCTATGGACGTAACCGCTGGGTCGAGTACTCGGACAACTTTAACATGAACTACGATGCTAGTCAGGTAAGGGTGGACATTTTGTTTTTTGATATTCTTTTTTTAACTAGAAGATGAAGTGTGGAAGGGCCGACCTCCCATTGGGTGGAACGGTTACCAATGGGCAACAAATAGACACAGAAGGTCTGCTCAATACAAACCACTAAAATCGTAAGCATATACATGCTTTTAGAAATATACGGTCGTTTGAGGCAAGGTCATGCGGCAAAGTATCACAACAGTATCGTGACCTTGCCTACAACGACCGTATACGTCTATAAGCATGTATATGCTTAGGATTTCAGTGAGCGTATTGAGCGGACCTTCTGTATCTGTGTATTTTGCTAGGGGTAAGCCACTGGTGACTGGATGCGGGCTGGAAACCCTTGGCTTTTGTTCAGTAGCGGTCACAGTTACAATATTTTATTAGAAGTGGGTAGCATTGTACACTTTTCGCAGCTCTTTTTTAATCTACCTATAGGAAGTTCCTACCAGTCGAAACTTGTATACCTCGTGGACATATAGAGTATTCAAAATATCGGACAAATCGTTTTTTTTTCATAGTTTTAATGAGAGATGTTGTAAAAATATGGGCAATTGCAATATTTTACTTACTATTGAAAACTATTTGTATTATTTCTAATTTGAATACTACTGTAGTGTGATAACTGGCATTGCTCAGCATATGGGTTTACACAGCTAAATCCCATTCTAAGGGAATTTCATAAAAATGTTTTCTACAGTTTGGTCCTCATGACAGATATTATTAAAAAATGACAATTTGTCTTTTCAGATACCTGCCGAATGGTTCGGTTGGATGCACTACAAAACTGACCTTCCTCCACACAAGGTAAAAGTACTGGCAAAATCATTATTGCCACGGCGTTTTCTAGTCAGCCGTAAAGTGTATTTGAAAGTTTCTTAAATAATATCAAATAATATCTAATAATAATAATAATAATATCTGGGACAAATCACACACGGTCATCTGTCCCCAAACTAGGATTCCCTGTATCTTGGGAACCAGAGACTGATATACATACACATATACTTTTAAATACATACATGTATAGATATTATACACCCAGACTCAGAGCAAACAATTCTGCTCATCACAGAAAAGTTTGCCCTGTGTGGACTGTGTGTGGATTGAACCCACGACTCTCGGATCAGAGGTCAGGATCGCTAACCACTTAGCCACCGAGTCAGAAATATTTAACAATAGGTGTGCGTTCCGAGGGTACGGTCTAATATTTAACAATAGGTGTGCGTTCCGAGGGTACGGTCTGAAAGAAACCGTTCAATTCTTCTTCTTCTTTTCGTGTCAATGGCAAATTTGTGGTGACCTACAGCAACTTAGCCCAAAACGTGGCTACATCAGTACTGCCGTACAAATTAAGAACACAGTGACAAATTTGGCGCAAATGATTTTGAACCTTGTATCGCGTTTCGAATAAGGTTCAAAATCATTCACGCCAAATTTATCACTTACTGAGTTCTTAATTTATACGGCAAATTGGCTTCAAAAAGGTCCTTCCGAGTGCCATAAATTGAGGAGGTAGGGTCAACCGCCTCCGTAGCCCAGTGGCTAGTCCACTCGCTTCACATCAGGAGGTCGCGGGTCCGGTTCCCGGCGGGGTCCAACTTTGTAGGACTCGGTTTGGTTGGTGGTAGGGCATTTTCTGAGCCCGCCTGGTTATCTACCACCATCTTATCTAAGTCTTGCCGCCAAACATCAATATTAACAGCATTGATGTGTTCCGGCATGAAGATAAGATAGCCAGTTCCCCATTGCGTTGGGGAATCTTGGTAAGTCCGCTTCCATCTTCGGCATCATCGTCACTTACCATCAGGTGTGTCATGGATGGCAAAGCGCCTCACGCACACTTGTCGTTATCGGAAAAGCTTACCTCTTCCTGAGTTCGTAAATGCGAATGGGAAGCTCCTAAATTTTTGCTGTCTGTGCCTAGTCTCTACATAATGGTAGTCCAGCACGGGTAGCATGAGGCGTAGACAAAGCTGATTGCCGCGCCGAACGCGAGAAAACAGCTCAGCTGTCTCTTTCATTAACTTAGCGTTAGAACGGAACAAATGGTTTTAAAACTCGCGTCGCGCGCGAAATATGTAGTCATGCTACCGCTACTGGGTAGTCTAGCAAAATACATACACGAATTTGAAAATCCACAAGATAGTCGGGGATTTAGTGCAAGGAACCGTTTTATTTTGGATCCGGCGCTCAAACTTGGCATAGTTGTTCCCTAGGCCGTTCTGAGTAGATTAAGCCCGGGAGCCACCGGGAGCCATCCCTCGTTTGGCAGGGGGAGGGGGGGAAAGTTTGTTTCTGCCGCGCTCCGTTTGTGGGCTTATATTTCCAAAACTATTGGCACTAGGGCAAGTGAGATATCATTTTCGTATGATTCAAGGATAAGGAATTCATTTCTGTAACAAAAAAAATGACTTTCTACATATGAAAAAAGAAATATTTGATAAAACGTATAAAACATGACTACATTTTTTCCGCATATGTGTCGATTATTTTTTGATGGTCTAAGATATTAGCATGAAAAAAATATATTCTGAAAGCCACACTTTCTAAGATTATAAAAATATAAATTTTATTAGAATAGCATAATAAATATAATTCAGTGCGTGGCAGTGTGGCATAAAACGCGCGGTCCGCGCGGTTCTAACTTTCAGAAGTTATATTTCTTTCTTTTTTTCTATGAAAAGTATGTTCTTTTGTTACAGAAATGAATTTTTCATCCTTGAAATATCCGAAAATGATATCGGTCTTGCCCTGATACCTATAGTTATGGAGACATAATCATAAGCCCCAAAAGAAGAGCGATCCAACAAGTAGATAATGAAGTGTGGGTGGTTTTTTTCCACATATGCGTCGATTAACTTTTAATGGTCTAAGATATTAGCATAAAAAAATATATTCTGAAAGCCACATTTCCTAGGATTATAAAAATATAAATTTCATTAGAATAGCATAATAAATACTTAGTGAAAAAAAAATTTATTTGATGCTCGGCAGAGTAGCATAAAACGCGCGGTTTTAGTATCTGTTGTTCTTAAGTAAATAAAATGAATCATATAGCGCCCAAAAATGACTGTTAAGAAACATCATATAAATAGGTACATAATATTATTATTTAAATATTTCTAATATTTTCCTTAAAAAAACGTAATATGAGAAAATCCGAAAAATGTGTCTATTTCTCATACGACTTATGGTGGTTTACTATCTATCTGTCTATCTATCTATCAGCCGAAAGACGTCCACTGCTGGACAAAGGCCACCCCCAAAGGTTTCCTCACGGACCGGTCCTGTGCGGCTCGCATCCAGCGGCTTCCCGTAACCTACACCAGGTCGTCGATCTACCGAGTCGGATGCCTACCCACACTGCGTCTTCCAGTGTGCGGTCGCCACTCTAGAACTTTACTGCCCCAACGGCCATCTGTTCTACGAGCTATGTGCCCTGCCCACTGCCACTTAAGTCTAGCGATTCTGAGAGCTATGTCGGTAACTTTAGTTCTCCTACGTATCTCCTCATTTCTGATTCGATCACGTAGGGAAACACCAAGCATAGCACGCTCCATCGCCCTTTGGGTGACCTTGAGCCTTTTTATGAGGAACATAGTAAGCGACCATGTCTCGAATCCATATGTCATTACTGGCAACACCCTGGTCAAAGGCTTTAAGTCTTGAGACACTGCGGTATTTTGGACGTGAACATATTGTTCCCGAACGCTGCCCAGCCGGGTTGGATTCTACTATTGATCTCTTTCTCGAAGTTGGACCTACCTGATGGGACTGTTTGTCCCAGGTATACATATTATTCAACAACTTCGAGTGTAGAGTCTCTAAACTTCAGAGAAAACATGTCAAACGTCCGTGTTACACCCAACACGGACGTTTGACATGTTTTCGTCTTATCCACGTTAATTTTAAGACCCACTTGTTGGCAGACTCTACTGAGTCCATCGAGCATTGCGCCTAGGTCCTCCAAGGTCTCAGCCATGATCGATCACGATATCGTCAGCAAATCGAAGTTGAGTGATGTACTCACCATTGATGTTAATACCGAGTCTTCTCCAGTCCAGAAGCTTCAAAACGTCTTCCAGTCTCACCCCACGCTACAGCCGAATAGGTTTTGAATTCTGATCCTGGAGGTGGACCGACATGGTGGTGTTTTCATACAAACAATTCAACACTTCGATGTATCGATCGATAGTAATTTTGGCACTGTTGGAAAGACTGTTACACAGCCTAGGTCTCGATCGAATTATAAGGCTTTCTCATAGTTTACACAAGCCATTATACTCTTCGATCTTCCGTATAATCTGCCGCAGTGTATGTAGGTATGTGGTCTACGGTACTGAAGCTTTTTCGGAAACCGGCTTGTTCGGGAGGCTAAAAGTCGTCAAACCTGCGTTCGAGACGATTCGTAATGACTCTCGAAAACAGCTTGTATTATCTTATCACCCTTGTTCTTCTTAAAGAAAAGCACCACCACACTTCTGTGTCATGCTGAAGGCGTTCGTCCCTCGAGCATGACGGAATTAAAGCCGTAATTCCATCATCACTCGGTGCCTTGTTGTTCTTAAGCTGTTTGTAAGCCATTCTCATCTCACACAGGCTGAAGTCTGGGATATCTTCGGTATAGTGTCAGGTCAATCTGGCTCTCGGGTCTTCGGCCAGATTACTGACGACAGGTAAGCATGTAATCGTGTATAATTGTACGTAGAACTTTTCAACCTCTTCCAACACCTCGGGCTTGGACGACATGACCCTACCATCCTCGGTCTTCAGCTTTGTCAGTTGGCTTTGATCAGCAGACAGATCCCGCTCTTTTATTGCGCTCGATAGCCTCTTTAATACGATTGGTATTAATTGATGTATATCGCGGATCAAGGACTTGGAGATCTGTCTGTTTAGTCACCGATATTGGCAAGCATTTTCAGAAGATTTCGGAATCAGGCTCCATCTGTTGTCCATGAGCTCGCTGGTGAGGTCCGAGATCCGAGATGTTCTTTTTGAACGTCTTAATTTGAAAGCCTTATTCTCAGCCGTTTGGACAATTTCCACAAACCTCTGCATTCGAAGCGGCTGTGCAACTTGAGCTGAAAGCTTTCGGGGTTTTGGAGTTATATAGGCGCTGGTCGGAGCGTGGACTTCATCAGTTGTCAAGAAAATAATTTGACGTGGCTTGCGGAACACGTAAACGGTTACGAGATTAATGCGCCAATAACAGTCAACTCATTATGGTTATGTATGTATGACCTTTTCTGAAATCAGTTAACCAGGGTGATCAACATGACCACGCAAGTTAGATAGTAGACCACCATAACACAACGCAATTTAGATAGTAAACCACCATAATTCGTATGAGAAATAGTTACGTAGGTAAGTTTTTTATAAGAAAAATATTTTTTGTTTTACGTGACAAATATTTTGTGCGTGCGAGAAATATTGAAATAATAATATTATGTACCTATTTATATTATGTAACTTAACAGTCATTTTTGGGCGCTAGATGATTCAATTTATTTACTTACGAACAACAGATACTAAAACCGCGCGTTTTATGCTACTCTGCCGAGTGATGCTCGGATTTTTTTTTTCACTAAGTATTTTTTACGCTATTTAATGAAATTTATATTTTTATAATCTTAGGAAATGTGGCTTTCAGAATATATGTTTTTCATGCTAATATCTTAGACCATTAAAAGTTAATCGACACATATGTGGAAAAAACCACCCACACTTCATTATCTACTTGTTGGGTCGCGCTTCTTATGGGGCTTATATCTCCATAAATATAGTCACTAGGGCAAGTCCGATATCATTTTCGGATATTTCAAGGATGACAAATTCAATTTTGCAACAAAAGAAAATACTTTTGGTAGAAAAAAAAGAAATATAACTGCTGAAAGTTAGAACCGCGCGGACCGCAGCGTTTTATACCACGCATTGAATTATATTTTTTTCACTAAGTATTTATTATGCTATTCTAATGAAACTTATATTTTTATATTCCTAGGAAGTGTGGCTTTCAGAATATATTTTTTTCATGCTAATATCTTAGACCATTAAAAATTAATCGACACATATGCGGAAAAAAGGTAGTCATGTTTTATACGTTTTATCAAATATTTCTTTTTTTATACAGGGTGGCCAGAAGATTGACGTCAAAAAAAAAAAATTAGGTCCCTCGTATCGTGGGGTATCCGAATCACCCCCATGTATGTTCCGCGATTTTTCACGGTTCTCGAGTTATGATTTTTTTTCTGAAATTTCAACATTTTCGACCTGACCAACTTTAAAAATTTCTAAACAAAAAAGTAGAACCCTTTTCGATAAGTTTTTTTTTGAAACTTAATCCTCATAAATTGTACTTTTAAGCATAAAATAATCAGCTACGTAACTTTCATGAATATTAAGTAAATTTTGGTCACAAGAGAAAAAAATACGTTTAGTGAATTATGACTTAGATTTTCAAATTTAAATCAAAAATCTAAACAGATGACTTAGTGGTTCCTGAGTAGGCTTAAAAACTGCACCATTCTCTTAGTTTTCGTAATCATTAAAAAAAAGTAGTACTTAATAAGCTAGTTTTGTTAATATCGGCCTTGAAAGATAGGGAGGTCATAAATTTTTAAAATTAGCTATCTGATGAAAAAAAAAGTTTGGTCATTTTATCATTCCTAAGGTTATTTAAAGATAGAGAATCATTCCTTAGGTTATTTAAAGATAGAGAATGCTAGAAACTAACATGAAAAATGCCGTAGAAGTTGGTTAAAAAATGTTTTAAGTAAAAAGTGGTTTTGTCAATAAATCAAAGATGATAAAGTAAAAACAATATTTATTTTTAACATTTACAACAGGTTTTCAAAGTGGCCACCTCCAACAGCAATACACATTCTACACCTACGTAAAAAATTGTCTTTTAATCGTCTAAAGGCTTCCCTGTTCTCTGTCACAACACGTCCGGCTTCTGCAATCTTTTGCCTTAATTCTTGTTCACTCGAACATTCTCGAGCGTATGCTATTTCCTTGTAATAACCCCAAATGAAAAAGTCAATGGGGTTAAGGTCAGGTGAGCGTGGTGGCCACCTAATTGGTCCACTGCGTCCGATCCATCTGTTGGGGTATGTCTCATTTAAGTGATTTCGGACTTGCGTCGCATAGTGACACGGAGCGCCGTCATTTTGAAAAACCATGGTTCGTCGAAGCTGAAGACTCACATCTTCCAGCAATATTGGAAGATCATTTTCTAAAAAGTTTCTGTATGTTGCTCCATCAAGTCTAGATGGCAATTCAAATGGACCAATCAGTTCACCGTTGAGGATACCAGACCACATGTTAACACTAAAACGATGTTGAAACGTTGAATCTCTCGCTTCGTGTGGATTTTCAATCGCCCAGGTGTGATAATTATGGATATTGAATATACCACATCGCTCAAACCGTGACTCATCTGTCCATAAGACTTTATTAAAATATCCAGGATCTTCTTGCTCTTTTCGTAGCATAGTTTGGCAAAATTCCACGCGCAATTGGTGGTCTGTAGGCAGCAAAGCTTGGACACGTTGGATATGGAATGCGTGGTATCCTTCATCGCGAAGTATGGCCTGGATAGAACTTCTTGGGATATCCAGAGCACGAGCCATTTTTCTCGTACTCGTAGACGGATTTCGCTGAACTTCTTCGAGCACCATTTCTCTGCGATCTGGATCAGTTCTAGGGATGCCTTCACGATTACCGCGTTGTCCAGGAATGCGGCCTGACATTAGGGTATTGTGCGTGTTAGTAAAAACACGATGGTCGGGATAATTCTCAGGTTGCGGCCCACCACGTCGTAGAAGTTGTTCGCGATACAATCGTGCTGCTTCAAGGCCGTTTCCTTGTGCAACTCCATAAAAATAATGCATTTCTGCATATTCGCTTAATGTGTAACTCATCACTTACACTTTCACAGTAAACAAAGTCCGAATCAGAATGCAAAACAGTCGAGGAACAGAGCAAAGTAGTCAACAAGTAAGGCGAGCGAATGTATTCAACTAAAATGGCGGCGACGCGTGTAGCAGTAAACACAAAGTGAGTACGACTGAGGCAGGTATTTGTTTCGGGCTGGCTAGAGTGGCGGCCCCTTTCACTACCTAGAGTGAGAGAGATGGCAATAATTCTATCTCTTATCATCGCCGCCTATTGTTATTGCGGGTTTATTCTTTGAATTGCGCCTAAAAGTACTTTTACAACCCGTTATCCACCAGAATTGATCGAAAAGTGAATAAATGAAACCTCAAAATGTTTTTCTGCAGTAATTTTTGGTTAATTAACAGACTAATTTAACCTAAGGAAAGATAAAATGACCAAACTTTTTTTTTCATCAGATAGCTAATTTTAAAAATTTATGACCTCCCTATCTTTCAAGGCCGATATTAACAAAACTAGCTCATTAAGTACTACTTTTTTTTAATGATTACGAAAACTAAGAGAATGGTGCAGTTTTTAAGCCTACTCAGGAACCACTAAGTCATCTGTTTAGATTTTTGATTTAAATTTGAAAATCTAAGTCATAATTCACTAAACGTATTTTTTTCTCTTGTGACCAAAATTTACTTAATATTCATGAAAGTTACGTAGCTGATTATTTTATGCTTAAAAGTACAATTTATGAGGATTAAGTTTCCAAAAAAAACTTATCGAAAAGGGTTCTACTTTTTTGTTTAGAAATTTTTAAAGTTGGTCAGGTCGAAAATTTTGAAAATTCAAAAAAAAAATCATAACTCGAGAACCGTGAAAAATCGCGGAACATACATGGGGGTGATTCAGATACCCCACGATACGAGGGACCTAATTTTTTTTTTTTGACGTCAATCTTCTGGCCACCCTGTATATGAAAAGTCATTTTTTTTGTTACCGAAATGAATTCCTCATCCTTTAATCATACGAAAATGATATTTTACTTGCCCTAGTACTAATAGTTTGGGAGATATAAGCCCACAAATGGAGTGCGGCAGAAACAAACTTTCCCCCCCTCCCCCTGCCAAACAGGGGATGGCTCCCGATGGCTCCCGGGCTTAATCCACTTAGAACGGTCTAGGAAATAACTATGCCAAGTTTGAGCGCCGGATCCAAAATAAAACGGTTCCCATACTAGGCGTTGCACTAAATTCCCCACTAAGAAAGGGAATTCAGAGAAAATACGAGAAGGCAAGATTTGGTCAATACGATACAGCCAACACTCGAGGTTGTTAAGCAGGGCTCACACTATCAGGCAGTAAGGTTGTTTAATAAGTTACCGATAGAGTTGAAAAGTTTAGTGTATTATACCAGTTAATTTCGGTTCAGGCTCAAGTTGTTTCCGTTAGAAAAATGTTATTATAGTATAAATGAGTATTTGAATTCGAGTTATTATATTATTTGAATGAGACTGATATTAGCAAAAAATTGTTTGTATTGTCTGGAACAGGTATTTTTACTGAGTATTATTATTGATGTATTATTTATTACTTTATTTTAATGAGATTGACATTAGGAAAAATAATTTATTGTTTGAAACAGGTATTGTTTATTTTTTTATTTTAACAAGTATTACTATTTTCATATTTTGGAACTTTTAATATTTCATACACAATGTTATTTGTTAATGAATAAATACAATACAATATCCCACCCATCCCATTTCAAAGGTCGGCAACGCGCTTGTGACTCCTCTGGTGTTGCGGGTGTCTATGGGCGGCGGTAATCGCTTACCATCCGGTGATCCGTATGCTCGTTTGCCACCTATCACATAAAAAAAAAACAATGTCAAAGTGTACCCATGGAACGTGGTTCAGTTGTCAATGCAGAGTACTAGAGGTAGGTAGGACCAAGTCCGACTGGGCGGGTACCACTGCTCGCTCTACACCTGCCGCCAGCAGCGCCACAAAAGACACAGATACAGAAGGTCCGCTCAATACGCTCACTAAAATCCTAAGCATATACATGCTTATAGACGTATTCGGTCATTGTAGGCAAGGTCACGATACTGTTGTGATACTTTTCCGCGTGACCTTGCCTTGAACGACCGTATATTTCTATAAGCATGTATATGCTTACGATTTTAGTGGTTTGTATTGAGCGGACCTTCTGTGTCTATTTTGTGGCAGCGCGCTGTGCCGTGCCGGCGGGTGGCGCGAGGTAGCCAGCGCAATCGCCGGCGAAGAGGCGTTCCATCTTAGCCCTCAAGGATCGGCATGGCACTGATAACTCTGTCTGGGGTTACAGATGCTCATAGGGGGCGGTAGTAGTAAGCCTTTTGCCACCTAAAGCGGACCAGACACTATCAGTAATAATGACAGTATTTTCAAGTAATGACAATATACTGACATTAAACTGACAGTGTAGTGGTTGGAATGATGGTCTGACGCATACCAAACGATAGAATGTCAGTATACTGATGTAAAAATACTGTCATTATTACTGATATAGTGTCTGATCCGCTTTACACAATAAATACGATACGACATTCAAGCCTTCAAGAAAAGAGCGTACCCCCATTTCAAAGGCAACGCACGTGTAACTCCTCTGGTGTTGCGGGTGTCTATGGGCGGCGGTAATCGCTTACCATCAGGTGATCCGTCTGCTCGTTTGCAGGCTATACCATAAAAAAAAACTAATCGTGGTCAAAACTGAACAACTCTGCTGAAGAGTTAGCTAATGCTGATCGCGAAAGCCGAATTGTAATCTGTTGACTAGTACCCCAAAAACTCCACCAATCTGTGCTTGGCCTTCATGTGTAGAGTATGACCTAATCGTCCCGAGGTATAGGAAGAGACCCATGCCCTATCTTTTTATTTTATTTTATTTAAGAGCAATGCTCTTGTCGGTGGAGCAATCTCCAACTGTTCCTGTCCCCTGCTATCGTCTTGACCTCCCGATACGACCGTACAGCAACCTTCCCCTTTATATGTTCTATATAATTTCGTCTTGGTCTTCCTCTTCTCCCCTCTCCCTTGCCTTCTATTATGGTTTTAAGGAAGCTATCGTGTCTTATCAGGTGCCCTATCATATTTCCTTGTCTATTCTGAATTGTTTCCAACATGTTTCTTTTTTCTTCAATCATCTCAAGTACTTCTTGATTTGATTTCCTTTCTGTCCAACTGATCCTTTCCATCCTCCTGCAGCACCACATCTCAAATGCTTCCAATCTCTCCCTGTCCCGCTGAGTTGCCCGAGAGTCCCGATGCCCTATGAAGGATGTAATTTATTGTCAAAACAAAAAAAAGCATACAAAAAACTAATGTTTTTTTTTTAATTTATGTCATTTTTTAACAGGACCCCAACCGCCCTCGCTATCCCTGGATGCAAGATTACAACGAGAACTTATCCGGTACCACGGGCCAGTACACTCCATACTCCACCACCAGACCCAAGGTGGAACCCTGGGTCCCTAAACCAAGGGCCAGTTAGACCCGAGGCAATATTACCTGAAAACGGCTAAAAAATCCATCAAACAACATAACTTATAATTTTCTCATCCTGTTAAGACATCAAGGAAATGAGTTTTTGTTAATTATATTACTTATTTGTACATTACAGTTAGATTGTAAGTAGAAAATGTAATAAAATATTATTTAAATCATATTTTGAAAATATTTTATTTTCTATCAAGAGAGAATTCTCTTTATGATGATTTTAAAGAATAGCAATAATGATCACCTTTAACTTTGTTAAAAGTACGGTCGTGGCTAAATGTGACTTGCATGGTCGTGTCGAACACACAGAATATCCCTCGCTTCATCTCGCTTACTTTAAATCAGTTGGATCGTTATGGCATAACTACGGTCAATTATCTTTGTGATTGACTTGACTTTGACACCGTTCCCCTGACCGTACCTCTGGTTAGTGTTATTTATCTCGACCGTTTCCACGCTTTTTTTTATTTTATTTTTATTTATTTATTTGTTTATTTCAGGCAACGAGGCCCATATAACATATACAAATACAATAATATACATTTTATACTTAAAATATTATACATAAATACTTAATATTAACTAACTAAAAACATCATATTATTTACGAGTAGTACAAGGTGTCGGTACTATTTCGGTGTCAGTGGTCGGCAAACTTCCTCGGAATCTCCGAAACACTACACCCTTCGGCCAGAATTCCTCCTTTATCAAGGACTCCAGATGTTCCGTCGCAACTCGCACCACAAACGATTTGAAGTTCACGATGTGGCGCGACTCCAACGGCGTCACCCTCAAGCAGAACTTGGTCTTCACCTTGATATACTCCATCAGGTCTGCAGGAGTGGTGGTGTAATGCAGCCGGGATACGCACAACAGAGTGGTAGGCACTGCGGCGCGCAACAAAAAGTCGTGCCCAGTCGGTGCCGTACCGCACTTGTTGTTGTTCGGATGAGTTCGTTTTTTCTTCTGAACAGTAACAAACCCGTCATCGTTGTCCACTCTGTTGGTAGCTGTGGAGCGTTCGGTCTCCTTGTCTAGTTTTTTATTGGAGACAGGTTGCCGAGATGAATTTCGCTTCACTGCGGAGGAGTAGGCAGCGATAGGCACGTCGTTGTTCGTGGACACTGGGGCGGGACTGCTTGCAGGGCGGGAGGTGCTTTGCAAGGCACGTTAAGCCGTTGGTGCCGAATACTATCACTAGATGGCTGTCGTTATGTCCCTGACCCCAGCAAGCACTTTTTTCCTAGGGATACCTATCTCAAATATTAGAGCCAATGATTTATAATGTTACTAGTATATACATGCTCACTGATTAGAGCATGAGAGCAATCATGATGCCAAGTGAAAAAAATGTAGCAATCATACTTTTCGAGATACGAGCGCCTAAACACACGCACGCACACACATTCGATTTATCGTTACTATCTTTTTATCAACCGACTTCAAAAAAAGGAGGAGATTCTCAATTCGTCGGAATCTTTTTTTTTATATTTATGTATGTTCACCGATTACTCGAAGACGCCTGTACCGATTTCGAAAATTCTTTTTTTGTTTAAAAGGGTATATACGTCACAGGTGGTCCCATATAAATTTTATCGAAATCGATTCAGCGGTTTTTGAGAAAATCAACAAAAACATAGCAAAATTGGAGTTGTTGCGATTGAAGTCGGTTGTTTTTAACGTATTGAGCGTGGTCATCCTTCAAGAGCTTGTTGGTGAGGTCCGTAGCGATCCTCGAAGTTATTATAATTTTATTTAAAATTTATGATCTCTTAATTTGGCCTACAACAATGTAAATAGTAATAGTAAAACAGATGTACTGCTGTGAGATCGATCTGAATAAATAAAATAAAATAAAGGTTTTTTTAGGTGGCTTGAATGCTTCTGACACCGGGGCTGGCCACTACCCTTACAATGTCCACTAACGGACTTGGCCCCCGTGTGTGGAGTATGGCCTAACCTTCCCGATATCTATATGGGAAGTGGGAAGAGACCCGTGCCAATGCAGTGGAGACGAATATGGGTTGATAACATGACCTATGGTTCATTCCAATCAAAAAAAAGCAAAAGGTAAACAAACATAGTATGCAGATGACATTGACATGTGTCAGTTCCATAGTAAGTTTGTTTACGTTTTGCTTTTTTTTGATTGGAATGAAGTATACTTGATAAGTGTTCCTGGTACCTATATGAAACACCTACTACTATACTGCTATATCTAACTAAAACGCCCCCTTTTACTTTAGATTCTTAATTTTCCAATAGATGGCGCGATATCTGCAAAATCCTCTTCAAACTTTCTATTTTAGAACTTTATATGTAAGTACCTTATCTACCTACCGTAACTAAAAACCCTTGTTGCACGTGCAGACTAAAAATAAATCGATCCCCTTTTTTCAATATCAACCTCATTGAACTTGAAATTAACGAAACAAGTTTGAAAGTAATTTAGAATAGAAAAAAAAAGAAAATGACTAAATAGCCTCCCAGCATCCCAGAAACCGTGGTCGAAAACTAACGAATCGATCGAAATTCGAAATGATTTAATTCACTTCTCTCCGAGCAATCGGCAGAACCTGTTTTGAAGAGGTCCTGGCCAGCGGTCGCCAAACTTGTCTGGAGAGGCTGGGTGGTCCAGCTTCCAGCCAGTACTTCGAGTAAAATAAGTTTTTATTTCTTTTTGAGCTAGTTCAACTGTGACCTCCAAAGAGAATGTTAATACATTTCCGGGTGTTATAATTTTATGAATGGCATACTTAATAGACAAGTTTAGTCTAATCTCAGACTAGACTAAAAATATTTTTATTTTGGTCTTGCATCGGATTTGGTCAGAAGTCATTCAAAACAGAAGCGGCATTTAAAAGAACGAAAGAGACGAAAAAAAAACAAAGACTATTTAATCAAGCATTACGTTTAATACACTAAAATATTACAAGCAAGTAGAAGCATGCAGAAGTTAAATCAGTCGGTATGAATTGTACAATAGGTAAAAGTTATTGTACCATAGGTTAGGTAGGTAAAAAAAAGTTGAATTGTACGTTAAAGTTTAATTTTAGGTTAAATTAATCGGTATGAATGGTATCAATCGGTATAAATTTAACGGCGAATGAAAACATCGTGAGGGAACCTGCACATCTGATTACTATAGATGTGTATATAATGGTCGCGTTGTAAATCTATCCCACGTGGCCGCGGCTGATACTAACTGCAACAAGAGGCAACAATAAGAAGACGAAGTAGGTAATAGGTAAACAACGCTATTTATCTACGCTTATTCCCTAATCTTGTGTGACCATATACATATTTTACTTACCTACCTGATTAAAAAGTTTGAGCATCGCTATACACCGTAACAACTGCCCGCTACCTACCTATCTCTATAACGGCTAACAGAGCTTTAAGCTCCTTTCTAAAACATACAATACCACCTCTACTACAAGGTAGCAAAGTTCAAAATAACTTGAACCCATTTGCAGCTACCATCACTGCTCTGAAGCAATAGGCGCACGAGTCATTTTGAGACTTATCTAGTTGAACATAAAGTTGGAAGTTGCGAATGCTGACGAAAGCTTGGTATCAAGTCTTTTTGCTCTCAGGTAGAAAATATCTTTCGTTACTACTTCAAGGCAGTCAAAATGCGCCGCGAACCGAAGCGTACGCGCACGTATCGTCCGATTTCAATTTTATTGTTACAATTTCCAAAATAAAAGTGGTGTTTTAGTGTGATTTTAAGAAGAACTCCTTTAAAATTAATAGAATATGACCGTTATTTTATTGAATTCAAATGTTTACAGTAATAATAGTGAAGTGGCAGTGTTCGAAGTTCAATTTTGAAATACCTAGTTCCCTCTCTCCGCAAAAGGATGTCGATATTTTTTTAAGAACTGGATTTGTGACTGGGATTTTATGGTAAGCTGGTTTCTTCGGGGGTTTTATGATAGTACAAACAATATTGTTGAAAATTAAGTACGTGAGATTTTTAGATTGTTTCATGTTCTTAACCGGTAAAGAACAAAGAAGATCAACATAAACTAGTTTTGAAAGTAAGCGGTTTTTAATTTAGTTGTTTGGTCCTTGTTAAGATGGGTTGAGGATGTTTAGAGATAGTTAACCTTTTTTTTTTTTTCGAAAAACGAAAAAAGTTGGCGTGGGTGTGTGGCGTTAGTTATTAAGTGATGGGATAGTGTAGGGGATGCGATATCGATAAACGGGATTTTTTAAATGTCGACAAATGTATTTTGAATTATGAACCCACCCACATACAATACCTACTTGTTTACTGTTTTATGTTACTGTTTCAGATTTAAGTCAAAATTAAATTTATAGGAAACAATTAAAATTTTCAATATAATGTCAAAATAACAAAAGAAAACTGATAATGTAGAAATATCAACTTTCACAGTCATCTTAAATTACACCACTACACTAGCCATGTGCTAATTAGGTACCTATAAAGTATTATCAAATGATAGATAGGTAAAAGCATTTATTGTGATATAGATAGGTATATGTATGTAATGTATCTGTCGCAGATGGATTGTATAATCCACTGTGTTGTACTTGATCAATAGGTTATAAGGCGATAAATCTATATTTTAAATTCAGTTGTATAAAGACAGTTAAAACAGCAACACCTCGTTTCGTTAAATCAAAATTCCCTATAGAAACTAAACCTTAATACCATCACCATATGGTCCATAATCGAACCGGATATTTAATAAAAGTTAGCAAGTGCGAATACAAAAGACTTACTCGGGCCGCGAACAAAAGAACTGCAAGCCTTGCAAATCTCGGGACTCGGACTCTGCCTATTATGTGACTTGTTTGTGATTTATAGTGAAAAGTTATTTTTAGACATTGAACATTTAGTTACGTGATTGAGTTATACTAAGAAGATATTTTGGACTATTTTAAGTGGATTTGGATGAACTATGACTACGGAACCGGAAAATTTACTAAGTACATTGGAAGATACAGGATTATTGTTACAAAAAGCTCAAATAAACTTAAAAAAATGTCCAGCAAAGAGACTGACAAAAGGTTATGTAGAAACACGTATAAAAACTATTGAAGATTATTGGACTAGGTATAAAAGTACGCACGAAGAATTAGTAAAGGTCATTCCT
The DNA here is from genome assembly GCA_958295455.1 of Coleophora deauratella. Lineage (NCBI taxonomy): Eukaryota > Metazoa > Arthropoda > Insecta > Lepidoptera > Coleophoridae > Coleophora > Coleophora deauratella. The sequence continues at coordinate 2,313,592 of OY282416.1, read as the reverse complement.
AGGGAAAAACAATCTAACTTTTCCCACTTTGCAAACGAAGATTATTTTGCAGTTGAGGAGATATACCTTTGTTTACAAGCCGACCTGAAGGATTTGTTAACAACGCTCACATTAACGAAGACATATGAAAGTACCTCAGGACAGGGCTCTGTGGAAAGTCAAGTAAAGTTACCAAGAATACAACTACCTATATTTTCGGGTGTTTATGAAGAATGGCCTGCCTTTCAAGATTTATTTGTTTCGCTCGTGCACAATAACTCGACACTAAGTAAGGTACAGAAGTTGCACTATTTGAAAAGTAGTATTCGTGGAGAAGCAGAAGCACTTTTGAAGCACATACAAGTCACCGAAAGCAATTACTACCAAGCGTGGGAGGTACTTAAGTCCAGATATGGCAATAAGAAGCTTATAGTGAATTCTTTGTTGAAGAAATTGTTTTTACAAAGGAAAATTCCATCTCAAACAGCTAATCATATCAAATCGTTACTAGACACAACTAACGAATGCATATTTAGTCTGAAAAACCTCAATATATCCACTGATTCTTGGGATCCAGTAATCATATTTCTGGTTGTTCAGAAGTTGGACCCGGAGTCTCACCGTGAATGGGAAGAATTCGCCTACAAGGATGATTCTGAAGAATTACCCAAGTGGGAAGATTTATCAAAATTTTTGCAAACAAAGTATCGCACACTAGAGCTGGTCACCGCACCGTCAAAAGAAAGAGCTATCAAGAGTAAGGAATATACAGTCCATGTTTCGACATCTGAAGCTTCTGTTGCTGCTTTAATACCCAGAAGTTGTAATATGTGCAATGAAAACCACACATTATGCCACTGCAAAGAGTTTACAAAGATGAATCCAACAGAGAGATGTGAATATGTCAAGAGCAATCAGCTATGTTTTAACTGTCTGGCACCAGGACATTCAGCAAGGAGATGCCGTTTAACCATGTCATGTCGCATATGCCACAAGCGGCACCATTCACTTATGCATCAAACGGCACCTACTACAACCAACAAACCAGATAATGTGCAAGCTCATCACAGTAATGTGGAAGATCAAGAGAACACAATGCATGCCGATGAATCAAATGTGGAGTTAACTTCACATTTTTCTACAAACAAGTCTATGGCACTCCTAGCAACAGCCTTAGTACCAGTAAAAGATCAAAGAGGCCATACGACTATACTAAGAGCATTGGTGGATAATGGTTCACAGGCAACATTTATCAGTGAAAGGGCTGCTCAAGCGTTAAAGCTAAAGAGAACGTCAGTAAACGGAACAATCACTGGTGTTGGTTCTACGAAAACTGAAGTGAAACAAGCAACTCACCTAGAACTCCTATCACGACATGATGACAGTTTCAAACTGAAAGTAAAGGCTTACATTATGCCTACACCACTTACCAAGCAATTACCGTCGAAGACTATCTCTACAAACACCTGGCCACACTTAGAAGGACTCGTCTTGGCAGACCCCAGATTCAATCAACCTGGACGAGTAGATATGCTGCTTGGTGTTGAAGTATGTGCCCAGATATTAAGAAGCGAAATCATCAAGGGTCCCCCAGGAACTCCATGTGCCCAAAATACAAGCCTGGGTTGGATTCTATTTGGAAACATACAAGATGAGAAACACAGAGATGAGGTCGTAGTAATGCATCACAATCTGGATCTGGACGACATGTTGAAATCAATGTGGGAGCTAGACAAAGCTGAAGCAAGAGTCCTAACAGCAGATGAAAGAAAATGTGAAGAAATCTACCAAGCTACACATTCCAGAACAGATGAAGGACGGTATATTGTGAAAATACCTACGAAGACAGACAAGCTTTTATCAACACAAGGAGAAACAAAAGAAATTGCAGTAAGAAAATTATTACAACTGGAAAGGAGATTTGAAAAGAACAACAGTCTGAAGGAAGAATATGTGAAGGTTATAGATGAATATATAGAGATGAATCATATGGAAGAAATACCAAAAGAGGAAATTAACAAACCGTCTGTATACCTACCGCATCACGCTATTGTAAAGGAAGAAAAAGAAACTACTAAAGTGCGAGTAGTATACAATGCATCGGAAAAAGGGAAAAACGATGTCTCTCTAAATGACGAGCTGTTAGTAGGACCCCAACTTCAAGAAGACATGCGAAGTTTGATAATGAAATGGCGCCTAAAGAAGATATGCTTTGTAGCTGACATACAGAAAATGTACAGAATGATTTTAGTCACCAAAGAAGATAAAGATCTACAGAGACTCGTTTGGCGGCGGAATACAAATGAACCTATAAAAGACTATCGACTTACCAGAGTTACTTTTGGGACAGCAAGCGCTCCATACCTGGCTGTCAAAACTTTGCACCAAGTTGCTGAAGATGAAGGTAGCCGTACTCCTGAAGCTGTAAAGGTGATTAAAGAAAATTTCTATATGGACGATTTGATGACAGGACACGATGATCTGTCCTCAGCAATATTAACAGCAAACCAAGTTGAAGATATTCTGAAAAAAGGAGGCTTCATTCTTCAGAAGTGGTGTTCCAACAGCGCAGAATTCCTGAAACAATTTGAACCCTCAAAGAGAAGCATGCATGTTAAAATGGATATCACCATAGATGGAACGATAAGAGCCCTGGGTTTGCAATGGAATATGGGGAAGGACGCCTTTCAGTATAGTCTCACCCTACCTCCGATAGTTGAAAATATTACCAAAAGGACAATCCTAGCAGATACTCAACGTTTATTCGATCCACTGGGTTGGCTGGCTCCATCAATCTTACCTGCAAAGTTACTGATCCAAAGATTGTGGCTAGAAGGTGTCTCGTGGGATGAAGAAGTTGATGAAATGATTGCAGAAGAGTGGATAAGCCTGCGAGAAGAGCTTCAAAATAATTTAGATGGAATAGAAATACAGCGATGGCTACATACCACTAAAGAAAGCATGAAGAATGTAACAGTCCACGGATTCTGCGATGCATCTAACAAGGCATATGCATCAGTAGCTTACCTTAGAAATGAAGATGAAGATGGTGTAGTACAGACAGAAATAATTGCAGCCAAAACCCGGGTAGCTCCAGTCAAAGCAGTATCACTACCTCGTCTGGAGTTATGCGGTGCAGTACTATTGTCCAGATTATTGAAACAGATAAAGGAAGCTCTCAGTCTGCAAACAAGTCAAATTTATGGATGGACAGATTCAACCATAGTTCTGTCATGGCTTTTCGGAGATCCTAGCAGATGGAATACGTTTGTGAGAAATCGCATTATCGAAGTTTTGGATAACACTGGAAATAACTGGTATCACGTTCAGACAGATGAAAATCCCGCCGATGCAGCATCTAGAGGAAAGAACTTATCAAACCTGAAAAATGACGAAATGTGGTGGAAGGGCCCAGAGTGGCTAAGGAAAGAAATCAAGTATAGTAGACCAAACAATATCACTACAAACCTAGAGAGAAAAGAGTCGATACAATCACATCAAACTACAGAAAATGAAGAAGATAGTCTTGCTAAACAGTTCAAAGATTTTGGAAGCTTAAGGGAACTTTTAAAAACAATTACCTATTGTAGAAGATTTTTGAAAGGAAAAGAAATAGAAAACAAAGATAAACCAATAACTACGAAGGAACTAGAAGAATCATTAAAATCAATAATTAAAATAGAACAAAAAAAAAGTTTTGAAAGGGAAATCACTAGTCTGAAAACAAAGAAAGAAGTAAGAAGAGACAGTAAATTGAAATCACTCCAACCATATTTAGACGAAGAAAGTATTCTCAGAGTGGGCGGTAGACTACTTCATGCTAATATAAATGAAGAAAGCAAACATCCAATGATTTTAGATGGCAAAAATGATCTTGCAGCGCTGATTGTAGCCGATGCTCACCTGAAAACGATGCACGGTGGAGTGCAGTTAATGTTGGGCTACTTACGAACAAGGTTTTGGATTTTAAGGGCAAAAAATTTAGTAAAATCTAAGATCCACAAATGTTTAATATGCGCTAAGCAAAGTGCCACCAGCAAAAATCAACTGATGGGCAATTTACCGAGTGTTAGGGTCAATCCATCGAGACCTTTTTTAAATAGTGGCGTTGATTTCGCTGGCCCATTTAACGTTTTGATGTCTAAAGGCAGAGGAATGAAAACCAACAAAGCCTATGTGGCCCTCTTTGTTTGTATGTGCACGAAAGCCATACACTTAGAGTTGGTAGGAGACCTTACCAAAGATTCCTTCATTGGAGCCTTCAATCGATTTGTTGCCAGACGCGGCAGATGCGCACATATGTGGAGCGACCAAGGAAGAAACTTTGTAGGAGCCAATAAGGAGCTGGCAGCAGCTTGGAGGGAAGCAAAGTTGGAATTCGAAGGCGAGATAGCTGAATCGCTGGCACTAGATGGCACTCAATGGCACTTCATACCGGCCTACAGTCCTCATATGGGTGGTCTATGGGAAGCCGGAGTTAAGTCTCTGAAATATCACATGAAGAGAATATTAACAACTCATTTGACCTTCGAAGAAATGACTACCATCTTATGCCAAATCGAAGCGTGCTTAAATTCGAGGCCCCTTAGCCCCTTCGAAGATACGGACACTGATAAAATAACCCCGTTAACTCCAGGCCACTTTTTAATTGGAGAAGCTCCGATTGCTGTACCCAGTCCAGATTTACAGCATATACAAATCAATCAGTTGTCCCGCTGGCAACACACACAGAAGCTTCTAGCGGACCTCTGGCACAGATGGCAACAAGAGTATTTATCGAGGTTGCAACAGAGACCGAAATGGAATGAGAAGGTTAAGGAGCTGGACATAGGGCACATTGTGCTCATCAAAACTGATAATCTCCCTCCTGGAAAATGGCTGCTCGGTCGAATAATAGATAAACATCCTGGTCCAGATGGTGTTACAAGAGTTTATAGTGTGAAAAGTGGTGACTCTATTGTGAAAAGATCGTTTAATAAACTGTGCCTTTTGCCAATAGACATTGACAATTAGATTAGACATGTGCTGTAAGGTGTAGTTTAAATTATTTTCTTTTTTTGCCAAAGTGATACTTATTATGATGATGAAGTAACATGTTTCATTTAATTTGTTCTTTATGTAGTACATTCGCAAATTTATTTTTTGTCAACTGTTTAGATTTCAAAAGGACTACTCGTCCTTTGGGGGGCGGTATGTTGTACTTGATCAATAGGTTATAAGGCGATAAATCTATATTTTAAATTCAGTTGTATAAAGACAGTTAAAACAGCAACACCTCGTTTCGTTAAATCAAAATTCCCTATAGAAACTAAACCTTAATACCATCACCACACTGTTTGATAAAACCGCTAGCGATTTTACAAAACAGCGCCGTTTTATAAAACAGCTGAACGACGTTCAGGTAGATTGTTATTGAGCTACGTTTTACAAAACTGCTAACCACGTTGAGACGTATTGTAGAATAGCTTATCTGCAGCCACAATAAGTTTATAAGTTTGGTGTATAAAGGTATAAATCATCGTTACAAAATTACTTACTGTTTCCACTTGCGTTAGGATTATTTTCACTCATATTACTAATATTATATTATTTATTAATTTCGGCAGACTTTCTGTTTCGGACGCCATTATTGTTGTTATGACACACAGAGCCATGAGTGAAATAATTTAGAACTAAAATCTACAATCTGACGTTTTATTTCACGCTGTTTTACAAAATTTCTATTCGTTGACCCGCTGCAGTTATTATGGAAAACCGCTAAAGGTCGTTCAGCTGTTTTACAAAACGGCGCTGTTTTGTAAAATCACTAGCGGTTTTGTAAAACAGCGGATTCTGCAATCCATCTAGGACATATCTATTAGTATTGCTTCAAATCCTGGAAGCCTGGAATATAACAAAACCTATGATTGTTTAATAATAGGCACGGTTTGTCGAGTCCCTACCTGCTTATTTGAATTAAAGTAAACGATGATATTATAGTTCTACAGGGTGCAAGATAGTTGAAGCGATACTTAAGGAAGGACTTTCACTAATGAATCTGAAAAAAAAAGTTTTACGGTTTTGCTGAATTGAGCAAATTCAAACATAATAGGTATTTTAATGGCAAAAAAAAATTCAAAATTAAGCATCGATTGTGTACAATTTTTGAGAAAAGGTTTCAGTATTATTATGGGTAGCTTCTACTATTTAGAACTTTTTTGTGAAAAGAAAGTTAATGTGTAAGTACTTACCGAATATTGAATATTGAAGAATATAGTTATAAGTATCTATTTAAAAAAAGACTCTCACTTAGCTACATAAATGGCATCGATTTAGAAAGAAGTTTCTCTAAAATCGATCTACATATAGATCTGAGTTCTGAGTCCTGTATAAAAATAACAGCTATTCAATCGAATATTCTCACAGATATCATAACAAGTTTCGAGTTACGGAGCGTGGAAATAATTGTACAATCATGTTTCGATTCAGTTGGTTTTGGTTTTTAACCCCCGACGCAAAAAGAGGGGTGTTATAAGTTTAACGTGTCTGTGTATCTGTGTATCTGTGTATCTGTGTATCTGTGTATCTGTCTGTGGTATCGTAGCTCCCAAACGGATGAACCGATTTTCGTTTTGTTTTTTTTGTGTCATAGATAATTTTATCCCGAGTGTTCTTAGCCATGTTTCATGAAAATCTGTTCAGCCGTTTGAAGATCATCAGCTCTTTTCTAGTTGATGAGGGGATCTGACTAACTTCCTTATGTCCGATCGATTCGAAATTTGGTACCGTGTTACTTCAACGATATTTAAAGAACATGGTAAGGCAAGCGTGAGCTGGTCAGCCGTTTGAAGATCATCAGTTCTTTAATAGTTGATGAGGGGATCTGACTACCTTCCATATGTCCTATCGATTCGAAATTTGGTACCGTGTTACTTCAATGATATTGAAAGTATATGGTAAGGTAACCATGACCTGATCAGCCGTTTGAAGATCATCAGCTCTTTAATAGTTGATGAGGGGATCTGACTACCTTCCATATGTCCTATCGATTCGAAATTTGGTACCATGTTACTTCAATGATATTGAAAGTATATGGTAAGGTAACCATGACCTGATCAGCCGTTTGAAGATCATCAGCTCTTTAATAGTTGGTGAGGGGATCTGACTACCTTCCATATGTCCTATCATTATAAATAAACTAACTAATCATTATAAATACCTTCCTAATATTTATACCTACTTTAAAAAGGACAAAATAAAAGTAAAATTAAAATTTTAAAAACCCCCCGACACAAAAAATAAACTTTAAAAACTAACAAATAATATTTTAAACCTATTATAATTATTATCGTCACATATATTATGTAAGTTCAAATATTTTTATTTTCCAAGCGTCGTCGCGTCGGGGGACCGCTAAGTGAGAAAAACAGGTGTAGTCGTAGATTGCAACAAAATAATTTACTCCGCTCGTACCTAAATGTAATTCTTAATAATTAATTAGCTGTTGTTGAAAAAATACTTTATAAACTTTAGCGGTCCCCCGACGCGACGACGCTTGGAAAATAAAAATATTTGAACTTACATAATATATGTGACGATAATAATTATAATAGGTTTAAAATATTATTTGTTAGTTTTTAAAGTTTATTTTTTGTGTCGGGGGGTTTTTAAAATTTTAATTTTACTTTTATATAGAAATAATGTAGTAAAGGTTCTTGGTTATAGTTATATTTTTTATCAACAGTTCGTAAGCCTTTGGCATTATCGCACTTGATGGTAAGTGATGATGATGCCGAAATATGAAAGCAGGTTTACCAATAACCAACGCACATCAGTGCTATTAACATAGATGTTTGGCGACAAGACTTAGATAAGAAGGTGGTAGCTATCCAGAGGAGCTTAGAAAATGCCCCACCACCAACTAAACGGAGTCCTACAAAACTGAACACCGCTGGGAACCAAACCCGCGATCTTTTAAATTATTTTTAATGCATTTTCGACGCGAGTTTTTATGCCGCCGAGGATTAAACCACCTCCGTCCAACCAAGTACAAGCGGACTTGGTCGTTTATTGCTTTTTACCTGACTGCCCAAAAGAAGAGTAATGATTTTCGAGTGTATATCTGTTATGGTAAGGCTGAATTTGGAACCGCGCTTACCAAGATTCTCCAACACGATGAGAACCTAAATAAATAAATATATATATAGAGAAAAAAAGGAAAAATAGTAAAAATTAGAAAAAACAGAAACAAAAAAGAGTAAGGGCGAAAACACAACAGAGCGGCGCGGTGCCGCGACGCTGAAATCGGCGGCGCGCGCGCGCGTTGCGCCGCACCGCCGAACGCAGCGTTGCGCGGCGCGCGTGCCGCGCCGCTCGTAGCTGCGGCGCACACCGCTCCTAGCCGCGGCGCGCACCGCTCGTATCTGCGGCGCGGCGGCTCATATGATGTCCACAGTTTCTGTAGGTCGCACGCTTGTTTTTAGGGTTCCGTAGCCAAATGGCAAAAACGGAACCCTTATGGATTCGTCATGTCTGTCTGTCTGTCTGTCCGTCCGTATGTCACAGCCACTTTTTTCCGAAACTATAAGAACTATACTGTTGAAACTTGGTAAGTAGATGTATTCTTTGAACCGCATTAAGATTTGCACACAAAAATAGAAAAAAAATCAATGAATTTTGGGGGTTCCCCATACTTAGAACTGAAACTCAAAAATTTTTTCTAACATCATTTTTTTCTAAACTGAATAGTTTGCGCGTGAGACACTTCCAAAGTGATAAAATGTGTGTACCCCCTGTAACTTCTAAAATAAGAGAATGATAAAACAAAAAAAAATATATGATATACATTACCATGCAAACTTCTACCGAAAATTGGTTTGAACGAGATCTAGTAAGTAGTTTTTTTTAATACGTCATAAATCGTAAACCGCAATTTACCTACAACGAACTACTCGATCTGTTATATTATGTTACTTGCTGCTACGGAACCCTTCATGGGCGAGTCCTAAGTTCTTAATGTTCTAAGTATGGGGAACCCCCAAAATTTATTGTTTTTTTTTCTATTTTTGTGTGAAAATCTTAATGCGGTTCACAAAATACATCTACTTACCAAGTTTCAACAGTATAGTTCTTATTGTTTCGGAAAAAAGTGGCTGTGACATACGAATGGATAGACAGACAGACAGACATACATGACAAATCCGTAAGGGTTCCGTTTTTGCCATTTGGCTACGGAACCCTAAAAACAAGCTTCCGACCTACAGAAACTGTGGACATCAAATGAGCCGCCGCGCCGCAGATACGAGCGGCGCATGCCGCGGCTACGAACGTTGCGCGCCGCGGGTACGAGCGTTGCGCGCCGCGGATACGAGCGGCGCGGCGCGCGTGCCGCGCAACGCTGCGTTCGGCGGCGCGGCGCAACGCGTGCCGCCGATTTCAGCGTTGCGGCGCCGCGCCGCTCTGTTGTGTTTTCAGTTTCGGACGAAAACACAACAGAGCGGCGCGGCGCCGCAACGCTGAAATCGGCGGCACGCGTTGCGCCGCGCCGCCGAACGCAGCGTTGCGCGGCACGCGCGCCGCGCCGCTCGTAGCCGCGGCATGCGCCGCTCATATCCGCGGCGCGCACCGCTCGTATCTGCGGCGCGGCGGCTCATTTGATGTCCACAGTTTCTGTAGGTCGGAAGCTTGTTTTTAGGGTTCCGTAGCCAAATGGCAAAAACGGAACCCTTACGGATTTGTCATGTATGTCTGTCTGTCTATCCATCCGTATGTCACAGCCACTTTTTTCCGAAACAATAAGAACTATACTGTTGAAACTTGGTAAGTAGATGTATTTTGTGAACCGCATTAAGATTTTCACACAAAAATAGAAAAAAAAAACAATAAATTTTGGGGGTTCCCCATACTTAGAACATTAAGAACTTAGGACTCGCCCATGAAGGGTTCCGTAGCAGCAAGTAACATAATATAACAGATCGAGTAGTTCGTTGTAGGTAAATTATGGTTTACGATTTATGACGTATTAAAAAAAACTACTTACTAGATCTCGTTCAACCCAATTTTCGGTAGAAGTTTGCATGGTAATGTATATCATATACAGGGTGACTGGTAAATCAACGGACGCATTTAAGGAGGTGAATAAGAAGCTGATACACATTCCAAATATGTAAAAAAAACTTGACCTTAATTTTCATCATTTAAAAAATAATTTTGAAGTTCACCTCTACATTTTACTAAATACTAAGTCACGTGTACGCGGCCTCGGGCAACGACCCCGAGTAGCGGCGGCGCGGACTCGCCATTGCGCAATACTGCGCATGCGCGTGAGCGACTGCTCCCGCGTCTCTGCCCTGCGCCGCGCCGCGCCGGCCCTAGTCAGTCGCCCGCGGGCCGTCGTAGGGGTGGCGTGCGTTCACCCGTCCCATTCGTCCCGAACATTCTGGTTTTACTTACGTAGCTGTCGCGTGGATTTCGGTGCCTTGATAGTGAGTGATAATGGATTATCAGTACTCTAATGAGGATACTGGGATATGGTGTGGTGCTATGTAATGTAAGCTAGTGTTGTTAGACGTGAATTAACGTCATATTGCAATATATCACGAATTACATAAGCTGCCGTCATAGGACTTCTTAGGAGACTTGGCCTTCCTCCAGTTCCTAACCCTGATGAAGGACGAGGAAGGAATCGTTCGTTATCCAGTGAACCCGCACAAAGCAATTTACTTCGATTATTACCCATGTGAAAGTACGCGGAATGCAGGAAGGCATTTCCAGGTATCCCAGTGGTTGGGGTAAAGTATCCTACATGAAGACGAACTCCATCCTTTCATTATCAGTGTGTTATCAGCCTGTCCAAGAGATTGACCTTAGCGACCACGAGCAGCTCGGTGCACGCTGTGGGAAAGTGGTAAGTACCTAGGCATAGAGTTAGAAAACACAAGAATAGTTACGTTTTATAAAAAAATATGTAATTTGTGTTTTTTGAGTGTATGATTTTTTTGTTTTATATGGTTGAAAAGTATGTAAATTATCCTATCATCTCCTTAAATACGTCCGTCGTTCAACCAGTCACCCTGTATATTTTTTTGTTTTATCATTCTCTTATTTTAGAAGTTACAGGGGGGACACACATTTTATCACTTTGGAAGTGTCTCACGCGCAAACTATTCAGTTTAGAAAAAAATGATGTTAGAAAAAATTTTTGAGTTTCAGTTCTAAGTATGGGGAACCCCCAAAATTCATTGATTTTTTTTCTATTTTTGTGTGAAAATCTTAATGCGGTTCAAAGAATACATCTACTTACCAAGTTTCAACAGTATAGTTCTTATAGTTTCGGAAAAAAGTGGCTGTGACATACGGACGGACAGACAGACAGACAGACATGACGAATCCATAAGGGTTCCGTTTTTGCCATTTAGCTACGGAACCCTAAAAACAAGCGTGCGACCTACAGAAACTGTGGACATCATATGAGCCGCCGCGCCGCAGATACGAGCGGTGCGCGCCGCGGCTACGAGCGTCGCGCCGCGGAAACGAGCGGTGCGCGCCGCGGCTAGGAGCGGTGTGCGCCGCAGCTACGAGCGGCGCGGCACGCGCGCCGCGCAACGCTGCGTTCGGCGGTGCGGCGCAACGCGCGCCGCCGATTTCAGCGTCGCGGCGCCGCGCCGCTCTGTTGTGTTTTCGCCCTAAAGACTAAGGAGCGCTAACCACTGATCCACCGAGTCAGTCAAGTATAGCTAGCTATGTTGTGGGTAAGCCCACTTCTACTTTTAGCCTAACACTAACTCAAAATAAGAGAGAGTTAGAGAGTACTGGACATCATACATTACAGTCTCACACTCAAAATTAACCACAGTCTTGTAGCATGTTATTACATCGTTTAGAGGTCGTTACCACCAAAACAACAGAATGTTAGAATCACAGTTTAGAATGGGCATGATAATTGTCGACCATTATCGACTTCTTGTTTGTAGCAACTAACGAAGTTACGATACGAGTATTGTAAATTATCTTATCTTGGTGTGGAAGTTGTTTTTGGGAAGATTTACACCATTCTCACGATCAATAATAGAAACAGATAGAACAAATAGAAAAGAGATAGAACAGTAAGCAGTTTTACCGCCTCCGTAGCCTTGTGGGTTGTCCGCTCGCTTCATATCAGGAGGTCGCGGGTTCGATTCTCGGCGGGGTCCAACTTTGTAGGATTCGGTTTGGTTGGTGGTAGGGCATTTTCTGAGCCCGCCTGGCTAACTACCACCATCTTATCTAAGTCTTGCCGCCAAACATCAATGTTAACAGTATTGATGTGTTCCGGCATGAAGATAAGATAGCCAGTTCCCCATTGCGTTGGGGAATCTTGGTAAGCCCGCTTCCATCTTCGGCATCATCATCACTTACCATCAGGTGTGATGATGCCAAGGGCTTCCCAATTGAGGGTAAAAAAAACGCAATGTGCTGGCGCGAATTTATTTTTGAACTTAAGTTTTTTTCTTGGTCCGCTAACACTTTCCGAAATGTTGAGTTTACAAGTTCCGAGTGGTAGGAAATTTGTACTAGGAAAAAAAAACGATTTAAACGAATTTGTACAACATCTACATAAACAAGAGCTAAGAGCAGTAAGTGGAATCAATGATACTCTATTATGAGGAACAACGAGTTGCCTTCATTGCTGTGTGAAAGGGGACGTCTGTGCAAATTGTAGACTGCTTTTGTTCTTAGAGCCATAACATACATATCGAGGGTTCACGGGCGACTTGTATTAAGCGACATTTTTGGAAACACAGGTAACCTCTACTTTAAAAAATTATTTCTTACAAAATACCTCACAAAAATAACTTCTGAATAATATTTAAAATATTAAGAATATCGAGAATCTATATAATACTAAGAAGTTAAGTTTTAATGATTATTTTTCTTAGAAATATTTTTTTAAATCAGTCTCCTGAACATTTCTAAAAATGTCGCTTAATACAAGTCGCCCGTGAACCCTCGATATATAGGGTGACTTTAAATTAGTTCTTGATACCAAAGGATATGCATGTGCTCATGATAACAAAGAACTTTCCCTAAGGAACCCATAGTCAAATCACGAAAAATATTTTGGACTCTTCATACTAATTTGGCCGGTCCGTTGACTGATTTGTATGGAGGGTCCAAAACTTTTTTTGCGATTAGACTATGGGCTCCTTAGGCAAAGTTGTTTGTTATTGCGAGCACATGCATAGCCTTTCGTATCAAGAACTAATTTAAAGTCACCCTATATATTTGTAGTATTGACCTTAATAATATTTAATAGCTGAATACTGAATGTAGTTAGGACTCTTAGACCCCCCGCGCACTAGGCAGCCTGGCTGCGTCGAACTACAGGAATTCGTGGTGCGGACTCTGTTTCTATTATGTTTTGTCTATCTGTGTGTCTGTCGGCGGTTTACACAAAATATACAGGGTGAAATTGAAATGGCGGATCAAATTTTAACTGTGGCTTCCAGTCATGACACTGAACAATTTTCTATAAGGAGCCAAAAAAAAATTCTGGATTTTCTTTAGAAAGTTCAAAGTCAAAGTCGAAGTATCTTTATTGAAAACCATAGGTATATAAAAGATCTTATAAGTAATAAACGGACTCCATAGTTTACCTCAACAGGCGTACAATAATTTTTAAATGAGAAAATAAATCGAAAAAATTAAATCATAGTATTCAAAATATTATATATAAACAAACATGCTAAATTAATAAAAAGAATAATAATAAAACATTCTGAAAAATTAAGACAGTACTTAACAGCTTAATATGTCAACAAGCACCTATTGACTAAATAAAATATTGAAATAAAAATTTAATGATGTCATAAATAATTAAGTTAAGTACAATTGACAATTACAATTAACTCAAGTTGGCTACCAAGGTCATCAATTTGTATGAAGAGCCAAAATTTTTTTTGCTCCGATTGAATTTGTTTCTTAGAAAAAGTTGTTCAGTTCCATGAGAAGAAACCATAGTTAAAAGTTGTCCCACGATTTCAATTTCACCCTGTATATACACACACACGTACAAAAAGTATACTATACTATTGTTCTTTTTAATCTGTTAATATCCTCAATAAAATATACATAAAACAAAATAATAAATTAAAAATTAAAGGAAAACTGACTTATGGAACCCGTGAAGGAATACACGAGAATTCCAGAAGTCGATAAGCAGCAGAGGCTACTATTTTTATTGGGACTCCTATTTATCAAATTGAACAACGTTTCTCAAGCACTTATGGGCAAATCGCAAAAAAAATATAGGAAAAATTTTCTTCCAAAATTCAAATTAAATTATCTTTGCATTGGTACTAAATTCTAAAGTAAGTATTAGGAAGTGATTTAGAATACATGTGATCACGAGTCTAAAGAAAATTTATTATTTATTATTCATGAAACTGAGTAAATCCTTAAGATCAAACTGCAATAATATACTTCTACAAATCGATCAGCTGATCACTAATTTTAGTTGAGAAACTGATAATTAATTTTAATTAATCAAAGGTGAACGCTAGGTTTAGTATTTACTTCACCTTTGATAGACGTATAATAGCCCAGTTTTACACTTGAGTTACCCAATCACGTTTGCCACTATGAATTGACCGTTCTACTCAAAGTCTCAACGATCAAGATTAATTTTAATGAAAAGAAAGCAACTCGGATACTGCAACGGCCGTGACCCAAAGACGATGTAATGGACTTGACATGTAACAATGGCTTGACGAAGCTGGGAGGTCTCAATGGCTTCCAAAAGTTATTGTGTAGGTATCTAAATTAATTTATTACGTTCGATTGAATTTCTAATTTAGTCGGCCTTTAGTTTTAGTGATGCTATTGCCATTGGCGTTAATTCTTGTCTTAAATCGCTTATAAAATAAGATGACTGCATAAAATGTATCCTCTCTCAATCCGAGTATAAAGAAAAATCTAATGACTTGTCGCAATCCAAATCCATCAAACAGTCAGGATAGCAATGCTTCCCTCATAATGAAGAAGACCGCAAAGTATACGGAAACTCCATATACTTTGCGGCCTTCTTTCTTATGAGGGCAGAATTATTCGAACATAGATCAGTCGAAAAACATAACCATCCGCTTGGAAAATCGGGTATTAAAAATGGAATTTTGTTTTCCTTTGATCACAAATAAGACAACACTAGTTATTTAGTTAACTTGTTTTGTAGAAAATAGCATTAAAATGTGTTTTACAAATTTTACAATGCTGAGAATATTAAAACCCTTTATACATACTTTTTCAATGAAAATGGAAAAGTTATCTCCGTCCTGTAATAAAATAAATACATAGTTAATAAAATAGCTCTTGTACATCCCATATATAAGAGGGGTGACAGAAGCAGTGTCAGCAATTATAGACCTATTTCAGTTCTGTCCACATTATCTAAAATTCTAGAGAAAATAATAAATAAAAGACTACTATTGTTTCTGAAACACCAAAATGTTATTGCGGAAAACCAGTACGGATTTGTTGCTCGCAAATCTACAGAAGATGCTGTTTTAGAATTATCCAGTACAATTATTCAAAATATCAACAATAAAAACAAAGTTGCTGGTATATTTTTAGATTTGTCAAAGGCGTTTGACACTGTTTCTGTCCCCCTCCTCTTGAGAAAACTTGAGTGTGTAGGTGTTAGAGGACCTGCTCTGGATATTTTTAACAGTTACCTTAGGGACCGCTCTCAGTGCGTAGTAATAGATAATATTAAAAGTAGTGAAGAAACACTTAACTATGGTGTTCCGCAGGGAAGTGTTCTCGGGCCTACGTTGTTCTTGGTTCACATAAATCAGTTATGTAAATTATGTCTCCCGAATACCAAGATAATTACGTATGCGGATGACACCGCAATACTGGTTTACGGAAAAACTTGGCTGGAGGTCACTTCGTTCGCGGAATCCACCCTGCGTGTTGTCATGGCCTGGCTTTCTAGTAATCTTTTAACACTGAACCTGGAAAAGACACAAGTAATAACCTTTGCACCCAGCTCTGTGTCACAGCCTCCTGATAATTTTTCTATTTCTGCTCATTCTTGCGCTATTGATGATGTACTGACCTGTAATTGCATAACTCTTTCTCAAACCAATTCTATACGTTGCCTTGGAGTATTGGTTGACAGTACGTTGTCATGGAAACCCCATATAGATAGCACTGCCTCAAGGTTAAGAAAGCTTATATTTGTTTTTAAAAACTTAAGATCCAGTGCTAATTTTTCGACCCTTAAAATAGTTTACTTCGCTCTTGCTCACTCAGTTATGTCTTATTGCATTACGTGTTGGGGGGGTTCGTATAAGACTTATTTGTTACGTCTTGAACGTGCTCAAAGAGCCATTTTGAAAGTTATGTGCTCGAAACCAATGCGTTTTCCTACAAAAGAACTTCACGAACTATGTAAAGTGCTTACTGTTAGGCAAACATTTATTTTAAATGTTGCCCTGCGAAAACATCGTTATCTACCATATGATCCAGAACTTTTTAAAAATAAACGCAGATCTCACACTGTGTGCCAAGTTGAGCCTCGCAGACTTAATCTAGTTAGTCTACATTACCATTACATAAGTCCATTTATTTATAACAAATTAAATGTGATTCTTAACATCTATCCTTTATCATCACCTGAAATAAAACAACTTATAATTAACTTTCTCCACAAATTAACATATGATGAAACAGAAGACTGGCTGCACCCTCGATTTTAGAAATTGCTTTTATTGCTTCTACACACAAACTCTGGTACACTAAAACACACATACTCTCTCTCTTTCACACACTTATACACACACACACACACACATATACACACACACACATAGTTTGTATCCTTAAATAATTATTTGCCTTAATATCTCTAATATAATAGTATATATACTATAGTAATGTTGTAATAAAACTTTATTTTACTTCTGGAACACCAAATTTACATGTACCTGGGGTGGGCGTTAATAGCTGCGACACAGTCTCCGACTAATGTAGCTGTTATCGTACACATAAATTTTGTAACAACTGTTTAAGTTCCAATAAAGCATTTTGAATTTTGAATTTTTTGAATTATGTACTATGTAAACTGTGCAAAAATAACCAATTTCTAAGGATCTTCGCCCTGGGTGAGAATCAAATCAACGACCCTCAGCTTCTCAGTCAGGACAGATGCAATAACCACTGCACCCCAGAGTCATGCCTCAAAATAGATGAATAACCAATTCGACAACTGATAAAAATTGCACGGTTCATTTTAGTTTTAAATAATATTATGTACTCGTATGACAAAAGAAATTTAACACTGATATTACATTGCGTTAACAGTTATCTGATATCGACTATTTGGTTCCGCGTCTGCCGCCACCGGCCACCACTAGAGTGCTGCGAAACTGGATATCGACTTTCCGGGAAATGTCAGGCGTTGGTTGCGTAACGGTTTATCTATATTTATCGATACCTTTCCTGAAATACAGGCCCGCTGGCTTTTTAATCGTGTGCCGAGTTTTTTTTTTGCGACGTATAAATAATTTGAAAAGGAATAATATATTTTATTATAGTTACTGGTTTCAGATTGGCTCACTTTTCTGTAAGTTACATTACACAGGGTCCTCCTATCCTCCTCCTCCTCCTGCCAGATACGCGTGTAAAACATAGCCCTGCCTTTGCTATGTCAGAATAAATAAAACGTTAAGATCTTCTAGATCAGGCTTTCTCAAAATAATCCCAAATACCCCTACGAAATCTCCCAAGGTAATGGCGAGCCCCAAAAACGGCCTATAGAACAAAATACGGTAAAATACACAGTAACAAAGATGTTTAACTAGTGTGCTCGATGTGCTTACTCTTTGGAGCAAGATTTTTGCAGATTCAGGATGAAGTTGGTTCCCGTACTTCGATTTTTAGTCACTTTTTCATGTTTTTTTTTACTGTGCCCTCTACGATCACCTGACGTGCCCTGAAGGGTACGCGTTCCTTATTTTCTAAATCCTGTTCTAAATAAAAGGACCTAGATGTCCCCGCCCCATCCTATTATGGAAGTTAGTATTCATTGCTTTTATCTTGAATGAGTAATTATGTTGAGTGGGTATAGCTTTCGTCTGCCCTGCTCTGCCCATCTGCTCATTCGTTGTGACAATAAAGCGAGGTCAATTAGACCATTAGAACAATTGGCGAAATCATGTCACGCTTCATAGCACAAGTAATAAATAATGTTCAATGCTTTCTATTAATTACGGTTTTTGAGCTTTGAGAAAAAGTTGAAAAAGAAAGTAGGTATATTCTATAACTGATAGTGATACCCGATGAGGAAGGAAGCTTCTCGATTGGGTAACGGAATATGATATTGGGCGCCCTCTCAAAGATGGACTGATGATTTGGTGATGTTTTCCTGAATCCACTGGATATCTATGAGAGACTTATGTATGTTTAGCAGTGGATATCGGAAATACAATTTTGCCCAAACCCATAATCGTCTTCGACCGTTCATGCATATCTTGTCTCATCCATCACTCATAAGCATAATAATAGGATCTTGAGTAATAACCCGAAGCAGCATTTCCCACCAAGAAACCTAAATTAACTTTGTGAAAATTTATAATAAACGTTTTCAGCCCTTGATTGCTGTGTTGTATAAAGATATCGCCCTAATTTCACCACTATTCGCCAGTGGCGTAGCGTGGCTTTTCGCCGCCCGGGGCCCATCGAAAATTTGCCGCCCCTTTCTATTTTCATCATTAGTAAAAAAAGTCGAAGCACCCAAAATTCTGTAATCAATAAAAAATGTACTCTTCGTGTTTTTTAAGCTAAATGTTTATACTATCGATGTGTATATCACGTTCGATTGCTAATATAGCTAAATTGGAAATCCGTAATACTGACGAAACCCCGCCGGACATTGAACTTACAACCTCCTGATGTGAAGCGAGCCTATTATACATATGTATATTTTCGTGAGCGAACGGTCACGAACATATGTAATTTATTAAAGAAAAGCGCGAACGAAGCGAGCGCGAAAATTTTTAAGATATCTAAAAATATTTATGTTAAGCCTATGGTTAAACCAACAGAAACCCTTTTACTTGGAGCGCCCAGCGCCGTCTTAGTTAGAGTAGGTACCCCACCTACCAGGGTGCTTGGCGCCCCCATAAGCTTGACGCCCTGTCTGTGCACGGGTGGCACGACCGAAATTCGGGTCCTGTGTAAAATGACTGTCGCTGACTTGCTGTACGGGTTTCATTCTTTATACGACAACGTTTGTTTTCATGATCTTTTAGCTGGGTTAAATATTTAGAGTTAGGTAAATTGAAAAAAAAAGTACAAATTCACTCAAAACGTGACACGAGGCTAAAATTTAAGAAAAGTCGGACTTTTAACCTATTTTCGGAAAAACATAATTTATGAAAAACCAAGTCGTTTTTTTAAATTAACTTTATCCTATGCGGTGGGACGTTAGATAAGGTATCTACCATAGCAATTTGATTCACCCATTCTGAGACACCCTGTGAATGAACTTTGTTTTTTTTATCATATATTTCGATCGCTTAATTTGCCGCCCCCCTGGACGTGTCTCGACCTTAGGTAATTTTTAATTAACTTCAGTATAGAGAAGCTTCTTTCAAAAGTGGCATTGCTAATGGCAGCTGTTAAAAATATTCTAAACATTATGAAAATATTTGGTAAACCCTCTTCAAATTACTTTGAAAATAATGTAAAGTGTTGAATTTTTTTTTAGAACATGTTTGCATGCTAAACTTAATATTAGCTAAACAGATGATACTTGCCTATTTTTTGTGACCTTTATATACCTGTTTATATGCAAATAAAGAAATTGAAATTGAAAAAGTTTATAACATATTTTAGTAAGCCCCGTGAGCCAGACATAATTATGTAACTCTTTTTAAAGTCTGGATCTGTTGCAGCTACAAAATTACGAAGACGTACACGCTCAAGTTTGAAATCTTCTCTATTAATATCTTAAGGAGCGTGATCTAAGTACAGTTTATCGAAGCCAAATAACACTAGGTAAAAAAAATACGGCGCTCGCTGCCCCTATCCATGTGCCGCCCGCCGCCCCTATCCATATGCCGCCCAGGGCCATGCCCCCCCCCCCCCCCACGGTACGCCACTGCTATTCTCTATCTTAAGATATCATCTCAACTTACTTAGCATGAAATAAGCCATGTTATCCCATCTTGTATTTGATCCAACATGAAACCAACGCTTCTGATGACCATTGGCAATCTTTACCAAAAAAATATTTTTGACTGACTATAGGTTAACCCGTAATAATATTTCACCTAATGGTAAATGATGATGATGTCGAACAGGTTCCGATCTTACCACCCAATATTGCGTTTCAAGAAAACATTTCGATTGAACATACTCAAGTGAAAGTTTTTTCCAGATCATTATCGTTGTAACGCCCATTCCTTTTTCCCACAAAACCTCTATAAGCATGAATAATTTGCTTCATTTTTCAACATACAATGGTAATAGCAGATTTTTATTTTTATGTCCGAAATTGGTGTCAAAGTTCATAGTGAAAGTTGTGAGCAATTTCCAAGACCCACTGCTCTTTAAGACGTAACTTTTATATTTTTATGTTGTAGCGTAACATCACTTACAATACTTCGTTTAATAATAGGCTGTGAGCTTCTTGGAAAAGTTGTTCAGTTTATAGATAAATTCGCTTCTGGAAGTTTTGTTATTGTAATAATATCCAAACAACACTTGGACATTTCATCCCAAACTTCTGTCTTGTTGGATTCAAAGACTGATAAAAATACTCATTTAGGGTAGAATTCATCATTTATATGTTTGTTTACATATCTAAGAACACCTGACTTCTTTGCCCAAAGTCGTGGGTTCGATCCCGACCTAGGGCAAACATTTGTGTTATGAGTTCAGAATTCCTCTTTGTTTGGGTATCTCTTATACTGAAGAGTATATTACTATAATACAGAGATGAGAGAAACTAATAAGAGACCAGGACGACCATTTGCGACATTGTTTTTTTTATAAAAAAATATGTATTTTAAAACAACATGCCAAGTTTATTGAAGTTGAGAGATATGGAAAAATACCCATGCCCAACAGTGGAGATACCAATGGGTTGTTATGTATAGTTCTAGATGTTCTTTGCTTGCTTATCCACACGTTCTAAGAGATAGAGTCTAATTAATTTTTGTAACTTTCGTAAAAAGCAATTCTTTCACTTCGAACATCACGAATTCACGACCATCTTTTTTTTGGCCAAGCTTTTCATCTCAAATAACCAACAGCTAACCTAACAGCTTCTTTTGTCATAAATTCGGTAACGCACGATTACTCGCGGCTTACAAACTTAAACCTCAACAAAGCATCCAGAGAACATATTTAATACAATGCCGTAAGTTTCAAAATTGTCTGTCAATAGTTTTCCGGTGAACAAATAATTTTGTTTATCTTTTTCTACCTGGATGAATGGATGCGCTAGAGCTAGAGCCTTTTTTTATCGATAAAGGTGCCCAAACGTTCTTATTTGTCCATCCCTAGCCCAGTTTAAGTTTTTGCCATGAATGTTATGCGTGCATAGTATGAAATGATGAAACTAATTCGGAAATTATCAGTTTTCATTTCAAGTAAAATTCTTACTCAGTTATGAAACATTGTCGTGATTTTTATATTTAAATTGTTAACTATTACCTTTTTTGATGTGTGGTGGGTGTGGATCGAAAGGTGCTTTTTTTTCAACCTCTGAGAATACATTAGCAACAGACTTAGCCACTGACTGACTCGGTGGCTAAGTGGTTAGCGATCCTGACCACTGATCCGAGAGTCGTGGGTTCGATCCCCACACAGGGCAAACTTTTCTGTGATGAGCAGAATTGTTTGCTCTTGAGTCTGGGTGTATTATATCTATATATGTATGTATTTAAATGTATATGTTTATGTATATCAGTCTCTGGTTCCCATAGCACAGGGAATCCTAGTTTGGGACCAGATGACCGTGTGTGATTTGTCCCGAATATTATTATTATTAGACTTGAGCGGAGCGACGATATAAAACTTCTTTGATTTCAGCACCGACCTTTACTTAAAATTCTCCATTAGTGCAGTGGTGGTGTGGTGTCTGTGGACTGTGTGGACCTCCGATATTGAACCGCACACTCTATGCAAATATTGTTATATTATTTTATTACGAACTACTTCTACGAAATAAAAATAGTGGCGACGCGACACGCGTAATCCTCACCGGATTTTAACCGCAAGAGGTGAGGTCACTTTTATAGAGGGGCAGGGGTGTGCGTGCATACTGTGTGAAAGTAATAATGTAATACACTGCCAGCTTATGGGTACTTCAATTGTTATATCTCTCAACTCTCATGTTATTATGAGACATATTATATTTTTGCATTCAGTGCTTCTTCAAGACCAAGACATTCGGATTTTACTTTCAGAATCAAAAGCTCACGGAAACATCTTAACCACAAAACTATGAAGCCACAGCCAAAATGCAGCCGTTGAAAACGTGTTTAAAACAAATGGGAAAAAAAGAACAAAAAAGGCCCGCCGTAATCTCAAGCTCAGCGGTTATTTGAGCTGGTCAGTGAGTGAGTGATTGAATGATCACCGGTCGTTGAACCTGTGCGAGCGCCTTGTTGACATTGTGACAGCCTAGGATTATTTTGGCTTTATCTCTGTAAATCCTATAGTGATTATAGGTATGACAATTTAAAAATCAAAGTGTAAAAAATACGCTCCCACCCATAATATTAAAAGCAGTGTCGTGCAACGCGAAACCAGCCTGTGTCGACGTGGAAATCCAGGTTCTGGGCTGTCCTGCGTTTCGTCACGTTTTTTCGATCCTCGACTACATCGCCACTTTCCATCAGGTGAGATGTAGTCAAACGCACTCAAATTTTTAATAATAATAAAAAAAACTGTTAAGCGGTTTAAAAACTGTAAAACTGTTTAGTGGCAATTGCTATTAACACTACATGGAGTCGTTAAGCCATGTACGAGACCTGTAGGCGGCAAAAATTTATAACATCGGTTTTGGCCACTAGACCCACGTGTGGACTTGTGGAGTAAGGCCTAACCTTTCTAACGTTTGCGAAGAGATCCTTGTATCAGCAATCGGGTCGATGCAACACCTACTACTTATACGTCGATGTGGGTTTAAACGAAAATAATCAACAATTTTGTATATTAAATACATATTCATAACTAGCTTCCGCCCGCGACTTCGTCCGCGTGGACTTCAGAATTGTGTCCAGAAAGAAAGAAAATGTTAAGATAGCGCCATCTAGTGACGAAGTGGAAATGTTGAGTTTTTAAGCATTCCTACGGGAACCCTTAAGTTTTCCGGGATGAAAATGTGTATCCTATGTGTTAGCCGAGTGCTTTATCTATCTACCTACCAAATTTCATCCAGATCCGTTCATTAGTTTCGGCGTGAAAGCGGAACAAACAAACATCCATAGTTTCGCATTTATAATATTAGTGAGATATTATGTCTTGTACTTTGTACTTAGCACCGGATGCGTGCAGCGGTCAGCTAGCCGAACAGCAAAATATTCAAGAAACAAAAACAAATGCGTTGAGCCGTGCGCCCCATATGGTGTCTGGCAATGTAAAGTAGGCATTTATCTTATTAGCTTTGTTACTGGCAATTCTTTCTTGTTACGCAATAGTGATGTAGCGATGAGTTAAAAATAAAATGTTTTATCGATATCGATATGTATTAACCGCCTTCGTAGCCTAGTGGCTTTTCCGCTTGCTTCCATCAGGAGGTTGTGGGTTCGATTCCCGGCGGGGTCCAACTTTGTAGGACTCGGTTTGGTTGGTGGTAGGGCAATTTTCTGAGGCTGCCTGGCTAGCTACCACTACATCTTATCTAAGTCTTGCCACCAAACATCAATGTCAACATTGATGTGTTCCGGCATGGAGATAAGAATAGCCAGTTCCCCATTGCGTTGGGGAATCCTGGTAAGTCCGCTTCCATCTTCGGCATCATCATCACTTACCATCAGGTGAGATGATGCCAAGTGCTTACCGATTGAGGGTAAAAAAAATGGATATTTAATTATAATATTTCTACTATGTTTGAACGTATTGACTGTGATATAATTGACCACGCTGAATACATTAAAAACAACCGACTTCAATCGCAACAACTCCAATTTTGCTATGTTTTTGTTGATTTTCACAAAAACCGCTGAATCGATTTTGATAAAATTTATATGGGACCACCTGTGAAGTATACCCTTTTAAACAAAAAAGAATTTTCCAAATCGGTCTTCGAGTAATCGTTGAACATACATAAAAAAAAGATTCAAACGAATTGAGAACCTCCTCCTTTTTTGAAGTCGGTTAAAAATAGTGTAGTGTCTCTTTCACATCTTATCAACATTTTAAGTTTATCAAGAGCATATTGTGATGCCAATAATAATTTCAGGTAATCTAGAAGACATGTCTCTGGCAGACGTGACTTCAGCACGGAGCTCGCCTACGCCAGAAGCCTGTCCAGAATGCGATACAAGCGCCTCTGTCACTTCCGATTTACACAAGGTACTTTCCTACATTTAATGTTTAATGCGATTTGATTAGTTAAGCGAAAAAAGAACTATTGCAAAATAAAATACTGTTTTTAAATATCGTAAAGCTGATGTGACGGTTCATTACAAAACTGCACGACGTTGTCTATAAATAATAAAAATAAAACTTAAGTTTTGTTTAGTCACCATTAACGTACCGTATAATTTCCTTTTTCTACGCTAAAAAATATAAAGGTATTTCTTTTACTTTTTTTTTTAATTTTATACGCTAAAATATAAGGTAGTTGTTTGCAGCACTGTCATTTGCACAAGTAGACAAAGACTGCTTAGTGCCTACAAAATCATCGAATTTCAACGTAGATGACATTAAAGACTAATCCTGATGCATTTCAATTCATCTTCATTAATCTTACATTATTCCTGTTTACCCCACAGTACCAAGTGGCATGCACATGTAAGCCGGCTTCGGTTCAGTACGCATGCGCGGATGACCCAGGCCCCCCTCCTCCTGCTAAGACCGACACTCCCCCAGCGCTGCCCCCTCGCCCTCCTGCCAGCGTTCTTGCAACTAACAGAAGAAACAATGGTAAGCTCAGGAATCAGGAGAAAGCAGCATTACTTATTATCTATAGGTGGAGGGAGATACCAGCGTAACCAATATATGCAGATTTATAACCAAGACCTCAATGTTTGGCAAGACATATTATACTGCTAAGTATTCTGGTGTCCGAGACACTCAGGGAGGGCAGTAAATATTTTTCATGAAAACTCAGCTGAAAAATTTGAGAAAGTCGATCTTTAACATGGTGCAAGATTTTATGATAGACGAAAGATGCCCACGATGAACATAGTATGGAATTTATTAACAACTATGAAAGTGTGAGTTTAGAAAGAGGAATAGGCATAGTAGGTAAACAAAGATATAGGGTATAAATTATTGAAAATCTTCTGCTCCTATCAAATACAGATATTTCCGGGAATATGAATGACTAAATAAATCACTACCTGTCTGTTAGACAACTCAGGGCCTAAACCGTTTAAGTCAGAAACTTGTAAATTGGAACGAACATTCCTCAGAGAAGCACTAAGGAGGGATCTTTGAAAAAAGGTTTAAAGTTTGACCGGAAAGTTTGGCCGGATTTTTCACAAAAATAGATCATATGGTTAGTTCGATAGAGACAAAGATATTGTTTCTAGGTTTAGTCATCCATCAGTCATCGGAGTAACATAACTCGTATAGAAATTTGATTCTCATGCTAATATTGTAATGTATTCCTTTGTTCGTTGATTCAATGATTGTATACAATTGTTTTATTGCAAAACATTGCATCGTCTGGTTAGTTAAGTGGTTAAAAGGAGTAAAAATAAACATACCTATTACTAAAACCCTATATAAATAGATCCTGAAATTGAATGGCCCTTTAAAAAAATTAAAAATGCTATACTATTGTATGATTTGTAAAGCTTGCCTGGAAGAATTCGCTCCAAGCTATAAGACCACCTTTATATTGTTTGTATTTGCAAAGATATTTCTGTTTTCTAGTGTGAATATAGAACATTTCCTTACTCATTAATTTACTAAAATCTATAAAACAATATAAATAATCACATTTTGAATCAATTTGTTGACTGGTTAGGGTTATTATGTTTATCTGTATAAAATAAACAATAAATGAGTAATGGAAGTTTATATTTTTATGGGTGATGCTTACTATAGTTTTATTCAGGTAAAAAACTGCACATCTAATAACTAAATGTTCCCAAGCGTAAAACGAGCTTCTAGCCTTTTTTGTTAGCCTAACAGGTAAATTTAGTTTCCGGTCAAGTAACTCCATTTATTATCGTTTGCCCTTTTCTATGGAAAATATTCTGCAATTTACTATACGAAATCAAAGAAGTGTAACACATCACAAAGATTTATTTTTATCTTTGTCACAAAAGCAGGTTGCGTCTTCAACAAAAAAATGTTCTCACGAATGTGAAGAATCTTTGTGTCATGAAAAAAATTTTAGGAGGATATAGAATAAACTATTCAACATAACAGTTTAAAAACGAAAATTCTACCTGTTCCACTGTTCATAGAAGTATTTCTAAGCATTAAGCAATGAAAGGTACCATGAAAAATATTAAGTTCAATTTCAAACCTTGCACTGCTAAGCATAAGCCCAAAATCGTGCCACTACCGCAGCATTCTACTCGGCCATTATAAATTTTGTCTACAAAAGGTTGCTCATGAAAGCACAGCGTCAATAAAAGGTGTTTTACCTTTTATACATATAGCTACGTATGTATTCACATCAAGTGAAATCCATATCTCCATAAGTCGAATTCGGAATACATTTAGAGCCCTTTTTACCTGAACTACGTAAGGAAACCACTGCGGTTGCGCGAATACGCCATTGTTGTCAGAGTAACAGACATAACCTAAGTCGAGTAAACCACAATAAAATGTAGCCCAATTTTGTTTGAATAAAATCGCTCGAATAGTTTACTGTGCCAAGTGTATGTTCAAATCTGTCAAATAATGTATTTTTTTTAAAGTGCTCGTGTCTTTCAATTAAGTGAATCAAACAAGTGAATTATAGGAGGGAAATATATAAAATCCTAATCTAACAGCTTTAATGTTTAACTGAGGAATTGAATGTCGCTAATTCTACGTATTGTGTTCTTTGTTACAATAAAACATGTTTAGCCATAAGCTGCTAATACATTTTTATAAACATACTACTTTACAAATCTGATTCTTTTAATACTATTCCGGAGGGGTGTTAATATCGATTTTATATAAGTGGCGGGGGATTTGAAACTGTTAGCAGCAAATAGTAACTCTAGAAAATACTTTATTTTCTAAGAACTTAATCTCAAAATTGTGGTTTAGAATTACAATAAATAATATATTAATGAGATATCAGACATCACTAAAGTTCGTAACAAAGACTCATTGTTGACGTCTCAAAATTGCCAACCAAAATCTTTTAAAACGAAATTATAAGTGGATATTGGGTAATTCCTATATATGGTATAATGCAAATGCTCCAATACCAAGTATCGACACCACAATCGACAATCGCAGCTGATGTGGCACAACACTACGTACCGCCGCCACCATATTTTGGTAATTTAAAAATTATACCACTCACACTATGTAATTTAGATGATTGTTTTCAGTTTTGATTTTGCGGTAATTTAATTTAATTTTTTGAGTCATGTTTTCGGTTCTTGAATCTCTGTTTCTTTTTTGCTCATAAGTATGAAAAGTTTTTTATTGCTATGATACATTTCATATTTATAAAACTGTACATTTGGATTATTTTAAGTAATAATTATCCCTAAATAAATCTATAGGTATTTTTTAGATTTTAATTAATGAAATAAAATATTATCAGATAAAATAGGCTCAGACGAGAAACATATGTATTTGAAAAACATTACTCTCTTTGCGGCACAAATAAACAAACCTATAAGAAAACTAAATTACTATTTGTTGCTATTTGTCCACGTAAAAACAGACCAGAAAAAACAAAATTAACAAATCACTCACCTCCTTCCAGCCGCAGTGGGGTGTAGCAACGACGCTACCTGCCGCAGACGCAAGTATGCATGGTGGTGCTGCGGATGTGGGGCCTTGGCCGCAGCCTTGGGAGGCCTGCTGGCCGCCCAGCATATCCTGCTCCGAGCGTATACCGCCTCGCCGCAGCATTTGGAGACAGTGCCGGCCGCTGTACCGGCTGCTATGGTACGTTCTCTCTAACCTGGGATTTTTCTTGGTTTCAGACAGGATATAGGAAGCTAATCTAATAGCATTGCTTAATAAAGTAAGGTTGTTCGATGTAAAAGACGATTTACAGGTTTTTTAACTTATTCATTCAAAATTAGTATTTTGCATGCTAAAATATTACTTGAAAGTGAATATTTGAATAGAATTTGTTATAGAAATGCCCTGTAAACCCATTTTTTATTATTTCACTAATTTTATTAATTTATTTTTTACGTGGGAGTTCAAAGTAATTATATGTATATGATACAAGTCACCTTATTGTTACAAAAATTAACATTTCACCATGTGATAAAAACGCTCCAGTACTGTTTTGTCATCTCATCTAAACTATCTGACAGTTGTGTAACTTTGCTCTAGTACATTGTTAGGAGGATATGCGGGCGGCGTTTTCTCCATACAAACGTATTCCCCTGTTTTCTCCCTGGATTATGATTCTAGAGTCATAATTTTTTACCAAACTATAGATTTCTACCACTAGCATGTCCCTATGTTTTGTTTTTTGTGATAAGTTATTTACTAAAGAAATTAAAAACCTTCCAAAATGCTTAAAATTGCCCAGTTAGACCGGCATTTACAGATGTCCAATATACAAATTTGACAAGTATTAAAAAAATAAGAAAAACGTACAGACATAAAATAAATCCTCTTTACCTCGTTTAAAAAAGAATCGTTAAAATCGGTTTAGTTTTGGACGAGAAAACAGGGGAATACGAAACGTCGATTTTGTCTATTTTATTTAGGTATAACCAGTCCGCGCTGCAGTTGTCTCTATCGCTCCGTATTAGGGAAGGTTAGCGGGAGGGGAGGGTCTAACGTGTACCTATAGGTACATACACTCAGAGAAGTGATGTATCGTACGTAGTCGCTAATTATATCGATTCCCTAGTGCTGTCTGGAGTTATCGATTTTAAACTTTTAAACAGATATATTATGTTTTAGTACATAATATACCTATATAATTGTACGTCTATGATTTCCTCAAGAAATAATGAAATTTTCTTTAATAGAAAGTTTGACTGAGAGGAAGAATCTTAGCTAGGTTTGGTCTACGCTATTAAAGAGTGTGGTTGAATATTATAGGATAATTACTTATCTATAAACGCATATCAAAGGAAGCTAGTACTGGGACGAAAAATGTTAGCTAGATTTGGTCTCAATGTTTAGTTATATATGTTCTGGACCACGTGATTAATTGGGCATTATACA
This sequence comes from Coleophora deauratella, assembly GCA_958295455.1. Taxonomy (NCBI): domain Eukaryota; kingdom Metazoa; phylum Arthropoda; class Insecta; order Lepidoptera; family Coleophoridae; genus Coleophora; species Coleophora deauratella. The sequence goes on along the minus strand of OY282416.1, from coordinate 2,284,096 downwards.
TAATGCCCGGGCATTTTGAATAATGACCATTATGAGAGGGTAATGTGATAATTACAATTGAAATAATTAAACTATCTAACTATAGGCTATCACCTATTGGGAACAATGATAAAAATACATGTTTTATTACAATTATTTTCATTTCCGTCATTAAATCAAAATTTAAAACACAAATTACATGAAATATTCGTTTTATAGATATCACTGACCTATGGTTATAAAACTTTAAATAAACTAAACTTTAAAGAGTGTTGGCATTTATTAATATTTTTTAAATCAATTATTTTCGATTAATTTTATCAGATTAAATTAATCATGATTGCAAATGTAATCTTAATTATGATTGAAAATGTAATTTTAATAATGATTACTGGCGCTAATCATTAAGTGATTAACTTGATTATCTTAACCTTAAACTAATACATCAATTCTACTTCCCGAAACGTTGAGTGTACAAGTTCCGCGCGGTAGGAACCTTGTACTAGGTAGAAAAAAAGACGATTTAAAAGTATGTGCAAAACATCTATTTAAATATAAAACATTTTGATTTTGATTTTTGATTTTGACTTAAAATAAATAATGGAAAAGGAAGGAAGGGACTAAGGAGGGCTTAGGGAGGGATCAAGGGAGGGAACAAGGGGGAACAAAGGGAGTGAGTAAGGGATCAAGGGGGTTAGGGATGGATCAACGGCCGCTTCATTTAGACATAGTAAATAGTTATTCAAATTAATGATTATAATTAGTCTTTATCATTCTTTTGATTATGATTATGATTAATTAATCAGATTTTTTTGTTATTATTTTTAATGATTAATCAACAAATTATGGATTTTATTTGTCTGAAATAAAAGATTATTATTATTATTAATTTGTAATCCTTAATCAGATTAACTTTGGGCCAACAATCACTTTATACAATTTGAATAATCAGACTCATAGTTTTTACATATTACGAAGGGGTTCTACATTTAGAATCCACTAGTTATTATCAGTTAAAATTAAATTAAATAAAATCAAATTAAAAATATAAGAAAAATAACAAATATTATCGAATTTCCCGCCTATCACATAGTACATAATATTCATAATAACCAGACAATGTGATAAATAATGATGTTTAGATAATAATTAATCACTTTGCCCAATGTAGCTTGTCATTTTTCATAATGCCCGGGCATTATGTAGGTATAATAATAATGGTATTTGTCCATAACATATATAGGGCGGAATGTTGTAACCTCACCTGGAGGGAAAGTACTCTAAATACTGGAGATAGCAAATTAGCTTTATTTTTAAAAAGAAGCAAAACTACATCAAAGATTTTTGAAAATACCCTTGTCATACCCATGACCCATTGACCCAGGAATCGAACCGGGTGAAATCCGAAAAAATAACATCCTGTCCTTTTATGGCATGCGAATTTACAAATATGCTGCATAAACGGTGGTATTTCTTGAATGCATTGGCATGGAAGTTTGATTTTTTCACAGCTTCAAGGGATTGCAGGCTTGAGAATCTGATATGAGTTTCAACTTGATACGTCTACGGGTTCCTGAGAAAAAGGGTCTTGACAGACAGACAGACAGACAAAGGGACGAAGTGATCCTATAAGCGTTCCTTTTTTCCTTTGGAGGTACGGAACCCTAAAAAAAGGAGGTCAGAGTGTATTCCTTTGAGTATTTGCTATCTCCAGTATTTAGAGTACTTTTCCTCCAGGTGAGGTTCAACATTCCACCTGTATAGCCTAAATTGTTCTTAAATGTGGGTTAACTTTTGATCGTTAAGTATCTCTTAGCTTACAAAGGAAACACAATTAAGAATTATATTATTTTTATAAACTTGTAATATTATATTTGGACAAAACGTGATTTAATGTTATTTTTTTATTTATTTTAGGAAAACTTACAGACAAACTTAAAAACTATCCGTGATCGATCACTAACGTAGAAAACTGATATTCAAAATTCAACACGGTTTTCGAATTAACTCTGAGGTATTGTATTGTCCACTAAACATAAGCCGAGTCAAAACAGTAGCGGAGAAACAAGTCCAGTAAACCGAAGCCAGGGTCAAACAAAATATTGGAGTTACACAGCAGAGAAACCGAAAAACTACCACAGTACCGATATCTACCTGCTTGGGATACGCACACAGGCTCAATTCGGTTCACTCACACATCGGTGGCTCAGTCGCTCGGGTGCAGCGCGACAGAAACAGATTTTATAAATACCTATTCTTCAAAAATCTCGCCGCCCGCATATCCTCTTAATACAATGTGTTCCAATATCGAAATATCACCACCTACTCTGCTTCATTAGAAAATAAAAAACTGATAAATTTAAATGTCAATAATCTGTCATTTATTCTTGCCATTGTATTCTTCAGTTGGTGCTGACAGGCGTATGCATTATGAGTTTGGCTCGTCGAAGGAACCGGTACAGCTATATGGTAAGTTTTTTATGATAGATCATTTTTTTAAATCTAACTTTAGTATATAACGCAAAAAAATAAAGTTATTTAATTTTGTTTTACCTAAGCTAGAGTTAGTTCATAAAAGAATATATTTTGTCATAAGAATATAGTCGTGAAACAAATCCCGGGAAATTGATAATATCGATAAAAATATCGAAGTAGTCACGTCCCTGTTTTCTGGTACCTTATAATACAGGGAATCCTTGTTTAGAGCCCCCCGATGACCGTGTGTGATTTGTCTCGGATATTTATTTATTTATTTTCTTCAAATACTTATCTTTTTTTAATATCATCTCATCTTATTCCAGATCAACGTGGTGGGTGCTTGCTGTCTCGTCTGCGCACTGACATGCGTGTTAGTGACAATCACGACGACTGTCATCCATATGAACAAGTCAGTATTTTCTTTAATAGGTAGTCTTTAACTGTCCAACTGCAGGGCAAAGACCTCCCCTATCCGTCGCCATTGATCCCTCTCCCCGGCCAGCCCTTGCCATTCGTTGTGGCACCAGCCCAGTCCAGTTCATCCCGCTATCTTCTAGGTCTGCCGCGACATCGACAACCTTCTGGCATCTATTCCTTGGCTATCCTCAAGCCTCACCCACTTATCCGGATGCACGCGGCAGGCGTATCCTGCCCGCTCTCATTTGAGTTTGGAGGCTTTTTTTTACGTTTACGTGTCAACTTAAACCTCTTGGCTTTTCTCCACAATGTATGTCGAATGTCACTTGCGGTAGTATAAAAAATAAATTGTAAAAATGTTTGTTTGAGTAATAATTTCTGAACTGAACAAACGAGAAAATAAATCTCTGTTGTCCAGTCAACTGAACAAACGAGAAAACAAAACCCACTTGTCCAGTCAACTGAACTGGACAACTGAACTAGTGGGAATAGAGGTTTTCTCCTACATCGGCTATTTTCGTCACAGAACGCAGGGTGGTGTTTTGGATTTGGTCGAGCCTTTTTACATCTATTAATATGTCACATCTATTAATACATTTTAACATCTATTAATATGCCCTCTGATTAAACTGAGTCTGACTTAATTTACTACATAAAATTATTTCCCATTATTTGGCCATAGTTATGCATGATTACAAGCAAGCGAGGGATAATGTACTTTATGTCAGTGATATATCGTTATGGCATATCTAACTATGGCCATTTATAAGCAGAGAATAATTTTGTTTGATTATATTTTGCTTTTATCCACAATTGGTGAGTTTAGATTAGATTAGATTCATTTATTTCACATTATCAATTTCAAGTTACAGTTAGCTTATTAAAAATGTCAAAGTATAATGTGATCGTCAAAATAATTAAAATTAAAAATTGAATAATACAAATAGTCATTAATATAAAATTCAATGTCAATGTTAAAAAATAATAATAATAATCACACAATGGATAAATACAAAATAAAAATGTCACTATTACACAATGGTAAAGATCAGGAATGCGTATAAGAAATTAAAATATTTTATTAATACATTCATTTACTGAATAAAATTCATTATCCAACAAAAGGTTTCTCAGTCGGCGACTACACGTTTCGTCATTTTCCTCATCTTTGATAAGTCCCTGGTATTATCGCAACTGGTGGTAAATGCCGATGATGCTGAAGACGGAAGCGGGCTTACCAAGATTCCCCAACGCAATGGGGAACTGGCTATTTTATCTCCACGCCGGAACAAATGCTTTTAGAATTGCTGTGTGACGGCAAGCCTTAGATTAAGATGGCGGTAGCTAGCCAGTAGGGCTCAGAAAATGCCCTGCCATCAACCAAACCGAAAACCGAGAAAGTATGTATGATATATTGTTACAACTTGTTACAAAAAATCGTTGTTATGCCTTTTAGAGTATCTGAAATGTGTGTTGTCGTTAGTTTAGTACGCAGGCGTACCTACCTATTTCAGCGTTTTATGCAAGAGAAAGGGATTGGGGGGGGGAGGGAACCTTTGGCACAATGAAATTTCTCGCATTGACTATTTTTTTCTTAAGCGTATCAGACACTATCAGTAATAATGACAGTATTTTTACATCAGTATAATGACATTCCATCGTTTAGTATGCGTCAGACCATCATTCCAACCACTACACTGTCAGTATATTGTCATTACTTGAAAATACTGTCATTATTACTGAGAGTGTCTGGTCCGCTTAGGGAAAGTTTATATATAAGAAGAGACTACAGTTTAAATAGTTTCACCTAATTTTTTTACGACCATATACAGGGGAGGAAGAAGGAGCCATGTTCTGCTAGCTAAACCTGTGTTCTCTTTGCCGCAGGCTGCAAACCCTCAAGTTCTGCGAGTTCACAAAACTGACGAGGACCTGCACGTGCTTCTCCATGCCACCAGACTCGCAGCACTCCGGCGGTGATGATGATGGTAAGTTTTTTTTACGTGATAGCTGGCAAACGAGCAGACGGATCACCTGATGGTAAGCGATTACCGCCGCCCATAGACACCCGCAACACCAGAAGAGTCACGAGTGCGTTGCCGGCCTTTGAAATGGGGTGGGGGGATTGGGGAATGGGAGCGGGGGGGGGGGGGGGGCACCGGTACCCTCACTCACTCGGCGAAACACAACGCAAGCGTTGCTTCACGCCGGTTTTCTGTGGGGCCGTGGTATCACTCCGGTCGAGCCGGCCCATTCGTGCCGAAGCATGGCTCTCCCACGGTTAGGGTTTTAAGTTTTTATTTGCGATTTCAAAAAGTCTTATAGTTCCTCTACATGGGCCATCATACGCCAGCTAGAGAGACAAAGCTATATGAAAGTAGATAAACGATGAAAGTACGTCCTTGCCTAACATATAGTTCTGTCCCTCTTGCTCGCCCATGATGACCCATCATGTAGAGAAGCTATTAGAACAAAAAAAAAGTCAAAGCTTTATTTAACGAGTCCTACCCTACACCTATTTTGTAGCAGCCTGTATACATATTTAAATCGCAAGCACGGATATGAGTCAGTTTTTCGGGGTTAACTTATCCTATGTTATTCCATACAATCTGTATTGACTGACTCGGTGGCTAAGTGGTTAGCGATCCTGACCTCTGATCCGAGAGTCGTGGGTTCGATCCCCACCTGGCGGCCCTTTTCCATAGACTCGCGTACAAACTTGCTAAAAAGAGTCAAGTTTGTTGTAGTTGATCGGCCTTTAAGAAATCCGTGTTGTTCATTTGGGATACCATCAAGTATAACAGGATAAATAGCTTCATAGACGACTTTTTCAAAGATTTTACTAAAAATATTCAATATCGAAATGGGCCTATAGTTTTCTATTTTACTTTTTAATCCTTTTTTGTGAATAGGAACGATTCGGGCTGTTTTCCATCTATCGGGAAAAGTTCCTTCTTTAATAGATTTATTAAAAATAAGGGTCAGAGGTGTGGTAAGGGAATTAAAGCAGTTTTTAATAAAAACAGGAGGTATGTTGTCATCACCAGCACCTTTACTTATGTCTAGTTTCCTTAATAGGGCCTCAACAGTATTCTCGTGGACAGTAAGAGCACCAATGTTATTATTTGATGCATTTTGAGGAGTAACAAAATTAAAAGTGGAATATCTTTCTGCGGGGGGAGAAAACATATTATAGAAGTATTCATTAAATCCACAAACAACATCAGTGCCGTTATTTAACGGAGTATTATTAGACGTGAATGATTGGGGATAGGAACTGTCACCCTTCTTGGATTTAACAAACGACCAAAACTTTTTTGGATTTTTGGAGATAGAAGTCTGAATATTATATAGAAACTTACTATAGCAGGCTGCGTGAACCCTATGGTAGCGCGATCTTAATACAGAGAACTCGTGGTAGTCATTGAGATTATTGAATCTTTTCCAGTTCCTATGCGCTTTAGCCTTTTCTTGTATGATTTTTATTAAAGCTCTTGAGTACCACACGGGATAATGCTGTCTGCTATGGTTCGATTTCTTGATGGGAACATGCAACTGAATGCTGATATATATTGATTCATACAATAAGTCCACACACTCATTAACATCCCTATCAACAAACTCCTTCTCCCAGTCAGTGGTGTTTAAAAAGTCATTAATCTTCTGATAATCGCCTTTAAAAAAATTGTAACTAACACCGCCGCACTGGCTAAAGGGTTTAAGAAGAATATCGGAGGCGCTTATGCATAAGGGGGGGTGAAAACTGTCCACTTTTACTAGAGGAAACTGCGGTATCGAGAGTTCCGTTGAGAAGTTGCAAAAAATTAAATCTAGAATATTGTTAGTTGAGTTGATAAACTGATTATACTGAGTTAAGCCATGAAGAGATAATAATTCAATTAATTCAATCCCCAACAAACGAGTCTCAGCCGACTCTTTTTTAGAGTAATAGACAGGACTGCCATCCATCCACTGTACAAACGGCATATTAAAATCGCCTGTGATTAAAAAGTGGTCATTGTCATTGTCAGGTAAAATAATTTTAAGTAGCGATAAAAGGCATTTTAGGTCTATTGGTTGTGTCGAGTATTCACCCCGGACGTAAGTAGCAAAAATATTAAGATTGAAGGGCATATCTAAACTATTTGCCGGAATTGTAACCCAGATTAACTCCGTAGGTGAACAAACAAAAGGCAGTGAGCATCGGTAGGCATTAAGTTCGCGTCGCACGCACACCATCACGCCACCGCCGGTCGACTTACCGGTAGCTGTGAAATCCCTGTCGCAGCGAAACACATCATATCGGTCATCACATAATTCTCGGTCAAAAATACCGTCACAAAGCCACGTCTCAACCATAATTATGATGTCGTAATTATTACTTAAAATATTCTGAAAACAACCATGCGTTTTTGTACGCAAACCGCGTACATTTTGAAAATAAATACTTAGATTTAACTGATCCATTTTTGCTTACAAACATAATTGACCACGCTGAATACGTTAAAAACAACCGACTTCAATCGTAGCAACTCCAATTTTGCTATGTTTTTGTTGATTTTCTCAAAAACCCGCTGAATCGATTTCGATAAAATTAATATGGGACCACCTGTGAAGTATACCCTTTCAAACAAAAAAAGAATTTTTGAAATCGGTTCAGGCGTCTTCGAGTAATCGGTGAACATACATAAAAAAAAAAAAAAAAAAGATTCCGACGAATTGAGAACCTCCTCCTTTTTTTGAAGTCGGTTGAAAAAGCATAGCCACTTTCAAATAGTATAATAATAATAGATAAAGGTAGTGCCAATAGACTTTTATTACGACGATAGCAAATGTTCGATATGCAATTTTAATAACAGTTGTGTTAAATAAGTGATGACATATAAATAACTTACGTATAATTGTGATCCCTTTGTATACCTCCCGTAGATATAAGATTGATCTGTTTATCAGAATAAGTGGATCCAGCCAACAATAGCTATATGGAATGAATATGATAATAGGTAACAATTTTAAAACTAAGTGCGTTTTTGTTCTGTTTTGTGAGTAATTAAGAGAAATAAATGTGTAGTGTAGATTATGTGTAGTGTCGAGTTGCAGGGATTGATTTTGACGTAACAACAATATTATTGTAGGTAGGTATGTAAAAGAGCCATAATTATCGCGAGTAGTGTTACTTCTATTTATCCAAGCAAAACTAGTGTAACGTGCAAGTTTCCAGCACAGACTTCGTGAGAACGAGAAGTTATAATTAAAAATTAATATTAAGAATGTTATCAGATAAGCTAGAAACAGAGTGGTTCCAACTACAGTTTGGACAGATCGAGTTCGTGTTTCACATTTATTGATGGCGAGGTGTCGCTCTTCCTCACGTAAATCCTGCAATTTTTTATCCAGATAAACTGGTAAGACTTAGATTTTGCGATGTCGCGGCATTTCTTGAATAGCTGTTTGTTTTCGACCGTCAAATGCTCGTTCACGTAGATACGCCGAGAGTCGCCGGCTATAGAAATGTCTAGAGTGGTCACTCCCCTAGTTTTTCTCAATCCAGCAATAATATTATCTTTGTGAATTCGTTTCTTTAACTTCACCACAATATTTCTAGGCCGCCCGGAGATATTTAGGCGTGGTTGTATCCTAGATGCATGGACGATGTCTTCGGGGCTAAGAGCAACTTCCGCGTGCTTTGCGATGCGAATTAAAATATCACATAAGTCTTCGTTTTTTGTTTCAGGGACTCCCGACAGTTCAAGATTTAGTAATCGCTCCCATTGCTGCTGTTGTTGCACTTCAAACTTTAAGTCCGAGACCAAGAAATTGAGTTTTTTATATTCAGAGATCGATATTTCGATAGTTTTGCTATTTTCTTCCAGTGTTTTAACTCGATCCTGGAGGGATGCGTGCTGCGACGACTGAAATTCCAAGGATTCCTTCACAGAATTGAGCTCACTCGTTATTACAACGTTCTTTTCTTGAATGTCCGTGATAATAGTCATAGCATTTTGGTAATCGGATCTAACAGCATTTAGGTCAGAACGAATTTCAGTTATTGATGTATTGATGGAATCGATCCCCAATTTTAGATCCGCGTTTTTGTTTTGTATATCCTTCACCATAGTTTGTATGGATTTCAATACTTCGGCGTTACTGTCTTCGCGTTTGCGCTTTTGCCGGGTCGCATCATTCCTAGCTCTGTCGGATAAGTTGTCGTCGTCGGTGACGTCAGAGTTAGATCCATGAGTCTCTTTGTCGCTAGATGCAACCGCTTGCGCTTTAGGTGGAGGGGTTCGGTATGGATTCATGCCGCTTGCGTTAGACAGAGATGAATTATTGGAGCCTGTTTCCTTTACTCGAGGTGGTGAGGGGAGCAAACTTGATGGTTTGGAGCAGTCTTGTCTTCGTATCCGCAATTATTTATTAAAATAATTTTAAAAGACACACACTGCACTTCACGGCAATCTGACAACTATTACTTTTTGTTACGGGTTAAATTCCTATTCACTTAATTCACAAATTTAAAGATAACTGCGACGGCACGTCTGCTCGGTGCAAGTATCGGACATGGACATCTTATAGTTCCTCTACATGGGCCATCATACGCCAGCTAGAGAGACAAAGCTATATGAAAGTAGATAAACGATGAAAGTACGTCCTTGTCTAACATATAGTTATGTCCCTCTTGCTCGCCCATGATGACCCATCATGTAGAGAAGCTATTAGAACAAAAAAAAAGTCAAAGCTTTATTTAACGAGTCCTACCCTACACCTATTTTGTAGCAGCCTGTATACATATTTAAACCGCAAGCACGGATATGAGTCAGTTTTTCGGGGTTAACTTATCCTATGTTATTCCATACAATCTGTATTGACTGACTCGGTGGCTAAGTGGTTAGCGATCCTGACCTCTGATCCGAGAGTCGTGGGTTCGATCCCCACACAGGGCAAACTTTTCTGTGATGAGCAGAATTGTTTGCTCTGAGTCTGGGTGTATTATATCTATATATGTATGTATTTAAAAGTATATGTGTATGTATATCAGTCTCTGGTTCCCAAAATACAGGGAATCCTAGTTTGGGGCCAGATGACCATGTGTGATTTGTCCCAGATATTATTATTATTATAAATAATACCTATATAGGTACAAGAAAATGTGTATACAAAATGCGTGTAATGTATCTAAGCCTTTTCAAATTTCAATTATAACTGGTTGAGTAGTTTTAGCAATAAATAGTGTTGCATTAATTTTGATCCCGTTGTGATTATCGAATTTCCGGAAATTTTATATTTTTGGGGCCGTCCATTAATCACGTGACGTTTTTTAGCAACTTTTTACCCTCCCACCCCCTACCCAGAATCATGTGTATTTTTTGGTACAAAATATTATCTTATAAAACAGGTATAATGTTATCTAATTCTGGAAAATTAAGCACCGTGATAAAATTTCCAGACAGACATTAAGGTTGCAGGTTGTTTCTGACTGCCTGAAGCCGTTTCAACCTTGGGAAGAGTTAAAAAACAACATAACAACAAAACCGTCGTTTGGAAATTACTCTAGAAATCGCTCGTTCAACGAAAAAATAAATACACGTGATATCTCAGTACAAACACTGGTGATATTTCGTGATTTTTTCTGAACCCCCTCCCCCCCTTTTGAGCCTCACGTGATTAATGGAAGACCCCTTTACAGGCTAAACTGCAATTAGGACGTAGTCTATGTTACATACATCCCCTCTAGTCCCTGTGCAAAAAACATATCGATTTGTTTTCCGTTCCATTACGACATACCTATAAGAGGGACAAATAAATAAACTCACTTTTGCATTTATAAAGATAATATTCTAAAGAGCAAACAGATTTGCCCGTCACACAAATGTTTGCCCTGGGTGGGAATCGCACCTTTGTATACCGCGTTGGAGCGCCAACCTCTACCCATCGTGTCAGCCAGTCAATATAACACCATACTTTGCCCCAGGAGTTCGCTGCGTGTTCGAGGGTGTCTCCGACTGTGGTGTGGTCCACGGAGCGCTGTACTGGTGTCTACGGGGTGTCTTCGCGCTGTCTGTGTCAGCGGTGCTGGTCTGCATCTTCAGCTGTATGCTGGCTTACCAGCTGAGAGGGTGAGTGGCCAGAACTATCATTATGATTAGCCCAAAAAACGTCTGATTTTTTGGGAATTGTTTGGGGAAAGTTGTTCAGAATCGGTACAAAAATGCACGTACCTAAGTTTCGAAAACCTTATTGGTGCATTGGCTAGGATTTGAACTCGAGACCTCTGGTTGGGAGCTTCAAATCGCTACCGTGGAGGCTTCGACACTGCGGTTGGCCAATACCCTACAACGTCCACGCAAAATCAAAGATTTCTACCCAAAACTATGATCAGTGATTGAAAAATCTGTTTTAAATTTTGAGATAACTAAAAAAATAAGTTTCTTGATGTCATAGTCACTGTGATGTTGATACAGCTGCTTTAAGTACATTTAACAGAAAACAGTTTTTTAATGGATAACACTTTAATCAAACAAATTTTCGTCACCTCAATCGAAAGATGCGAATCTAACAAATTCGTGTAAATCTACACATCTAGATGTATAGATTTTTATGAATTTGTTAGCTTAGGATATATTATCTTTAGCGTTAATGTGCTAATTTGTTTATTTACTGTTCAGTCTCCCCAGTTTTGAGAATTACCGATACACAAACACACAAAGTTTGCAAAATGCAGACTCATGACTTTTCCATTGAGGTGAACGCATTTACAAACCACAATACAATATAAGTCTAATGATTAGTCACTAAGAAAAAACATGGAATTCAATTTTCTGTTCAACGATTTCAGCGCTATCTGTTGCACATGTGCCCTGTTTTCCAACATCTTCACAATATGCTTCAGATCCGCCAACTCAGACTTCACTTTGACATAGTCCATTATGTCAGGCACTTCATACGCTAGCCGCACCTTTCTCACTTCATCCAGTTTATCCGCTAAACCGTTAGCTTGAACATCTATTATTTCTGCTTCTTTATCCAGTTCTATTGTAAGCCTGTGTTTTTCTTTGATTGATTTCTTTAAATTCGATAAGTACGTGCCCTGCTCCATCATGGCTTTCTTATGCATTGTCAAAGTCAGATTTGCATCGCCTGTCATGTTCTTTAGCTCAGCTAATTGTACTAGTTTACTTTCAATCTTTTCCAAACATACTTTGTTCTCAATCTTCAGCTTTTCAAAGTCAACTGGACATAGACTTTCACTTAGTTCAGCTTTGACTCTTATCTGTCCTTTTAGCTTTTGAAACTGAGTGTTCAGTGTGCTAGTTCGTAGACGCAGCTTCCCTATCTGACTATCGCATATCTTCACCCACTCTGTCATGAAACGTATCCATATTTCAGCGGGAATCCTTTGCGCTATCTTATCCCAGCCTTCTATAATAACATTTTGATTAAACATTTCCGTCGCCTTTTCTATATCAATGACCCTAACGCCAATTTCTTCTAACTGCGCTTTGAGCAGAGCATGTTTCTTAGCTGCTTTATTCCTAGCTTTCTCCAGTGCATGTACTAAAATCTCCATCTCAATATTAACCAATTCCGACCTCTCTATAACGTTAATCCTCGGTCCTGATCCTAGTATCATAGTGCCTCCAATCCTGGCTGACGATTCTACCCTTCTAGTGGAAAGTCTTGAAGGGCTGGTCAGCATTTTCGAAGGGCTAGCTATGTCCATTAACCCTCCAAAGGATCGGGAAGCCTGCGACTTGATGAAACTGCCTACGTTTAGTACTGAGGACGAGCTGTGGATTTTCATGGCATATTCCAGAGCTTGCTGGACTCCATGCATTAACGAGGGTTCCAGTCTCATTATTGTGTTTTCTAAAATCTCGTTTTCTAATGTCATGATTTTATTTACGCGTTTTAATTCGTTTACCTGTAACGAAAAGCATGTTATTGGTGCTTGTTTTAGAAATATTGGAAAACAAATTCGTGCCCCAACAGGAGACAAACAGTGTTATTCCCAGACTGTTTTTATTTACAATTGTTAAGCCCTATAATAATATATAGGGCGCTACTTTGTTAGTGCCCGATATTTTCGTTAGTGCTTCTACTGTTGATTCTGACCAACTGCGATTTGACTGTGGGTTCCTTGGGGAAAGTTGATCAGAATCAGGAGTAAAAGCACTGACTAAAATATCGGGCACTAATAAAGTAGCACTTTACTAAGCTTCGCTGTCTACGCTGTTTTTCTGTCCTAGATTTCAAATGGTTGTTTCTCTTATACCGTAATAAGTAGGTGGTAGCAGGTTTACGTATAAATTTTCGCAGAGTATGAGTATTCATTATGGCGAAAAATAAAAAAATATGTATTCTAATAGAGCACCTACTGGTTCCTAGAGGAAAGTTGTTCAGTTTCGTGAATAGGAGCTGTAGTTAATAACTTTTTACTGATTTTTGAGAAGGAGAAATAATTGACCACGCTGAATACGTTAAAAACAACCGACCTCAGTCACAACAACTCCAATTTTGCTATGTTTTTGTTGATTTTCTCAAAAACCGCTGAATCGATTTCGATAAAATTTATATTTTTTTTTTTTTTTTTTTTTTTTATGGCAGAGGTGGCAAACGAGCAGACGGATCACCTGATGGTAAGCGATTACCGCCGCCCATAGACACCCGCAACACCAGAGGAGTCACAAGTGCGTTGCCGGCCTTTGATTTGGGAGTACGCTCTTTTCTTGAAGGTTTGAATGTCGTATCGGTCCGGAAATACCGCAGGCGACAATTCATTCCACAGTTTGGTTGTGCGAGGCAGAAAGTTTCTAGTGAAACGCACAGTTGTGGACTGCCAACCATCTATGTGATGGGGATGAATATGTTGTCGCGTAGAACGATGGCGGAAAGAGGCGGCAGGGATCAATCCGAACAATTCCTCGGAGCACTCCCCATTGTACATGCGATAGAGAATGCAGAGCGAGGCTACATCTCTACGCAGCGCCAGGGAGTCAAGCCGATCTGAAATATCCTGGCAGTCGACGATTCGAGTTGCCCTTCGTTGAATGCGGTCCAGAGGGAGAAGCTGGTACTGGGGTGCCCCTGCCCAGAGATGAGAACAGTATTCCATATGAGGCCGAACCTGCGCCTTATAAAGTTGCAGGCGATGCGCCGCAGTGAAATACTGTCTCGATCTATTGAGCACACCAAGCTTCTTCGAGGCTAATTTAGCCTTACCCTCTAGATGGCCACGGAACTGGACTTCACTCGATATGTCGACACCAAGAATTCCGATACTAGCTGAGGCATTTAGGGGAGTGTCCTCAAAACGAGGTGATACGACAAATGGCATTTTCTTGGCAGTGAACGCGCAAACTTGTGTCTTAGTGGGGTTAAATTGGACCAAATTAAGTCGACCCCATTCTGAGACTTTCTTTAAAGAGGCCTCAATTTCCGACACAAGTTTGTTTCGGCTCTCGATGACGCTTTCCCGAGAAATATTGGCACGGCCGGTATAGAAGGCATCACCTGTGCTGTCATCCGCATAACAATGAGTGCTGCTGATTTGCAGCATATCATTGATATGCAGAAGGAACAGTGTAGGCGAAAGCACACAGCCTTGAGGGACACCAGCATTCACAGACATAGAATCTGAGCATGCACCGTCGACTACGACCTTTATGCTTCTGTCTGCAAGAAAACTAGTGACCCATTTGCATAATTCATATGGGACCACCTGTGAAGTATACCATTTTAAACAAAAAAAGAATTTTCCAAATCGGTTCAGGCGTCTTCGAGTAATCGGTGAACATACATAAAAAAAGAAAAAAAAAGATTCCGACGAATTGAGAACCTCCTCCTTTTTTTGAAGTCGGTTAAAAAAAGGACCCTATATTTTATAGTGGTACAAAAAATTGATACCCTAGTCCGACCACCACTTGCCCGGTTTATAAACTCACCCTTTTCACAAGTTCATCGTCACTCAGTTCATCAATATCACTGCTCATATACTGACTGACTGATCTTGAGTGTTGACTGATGCTGCTCCTATGTGCGTGAGTCTGAGAATGGGACGCCATCGCGACCCCTTACAAAACTTTTAACAAAACCACTAAAATAATGCTAAAGAAAGAAAAACCGTTTTCAAAAGTCAAACCAACTGACATTATATACTATACTTGAAAAAAAAAGCAAGTGCATAAATTTGGCTCAAACCAAATTCAGTGGCTTCTAAACTAGTGGGTATAGAGTCGAAATTTCAATGGGAATGCTTTAGTTGGATGTGTAGAGGGTTTTGGTAAAACAAGTCGGTTGCTATGGTAACGAATGACGTTTCCTTTGCTCGTAAAAGTGGTAAGTGTGAAGGTCGCAGCTTGAAGTGACCTATTTGCTACCTCTTGGTGTTAAAAGTAGTTGTTAAGTCGATAGTTGGGGTAAAGGCGAGTCTAGATTGAAAAATAAACGTTGTCTATGTCTAACATAGATATAGAACTTAATAAGGACTTTTTTAGTGTAAGGTAGTTGTATATATCGAGGGTTCACGGGCGACTTGTATTAAGCGACATTTTTGGAAACACAGGTAACCTCTACTTTAAAAATTTATTTCTTACAAAATACCTCACAAAAAATAACTTCTGAATAATATTTAAAATATTAAGAATATCGAGAATCTATATAATACTAAGAAGTTAAGTTTTAATGAATATTTTTCTAAGAAATATTTTTTTAAATCAGTCTCCTGAACATTTATAAAAATGTCGCTTAATACAAGTCGCCCGTGAACCCTCGATATACTCTTTTTCGTTTGAGGTTAATTGACAGCTAGTCATCTGAGCAACTTTTTATCAAACTTCAAAAACGAAGATTAGTTCTAAAAATGTTTGAAATAGTAAATTATGACGTCATAATTTAATATAGTCGTTTCAATAATCATTACGAAATTTTTCTTTATAAATAAAATATTTAATTTCAATCATAGTTTTTCTACCGTTTCAATTAAAACTATTACTTAGTGAAAAATTATTCATACTTAATTTATTTTTGATGCAGTCAACTAACCCATTCAAAACCTTATGTTGTTGACAGTTTACGTGATATAAAATACCTACAAATATGAAAAAAAATCTTCCATAAATCTTTATTCTCATTTCAGTGGCTTTTTCTGGAGAAAACCTAGAAAGAACAAAGAGTTTATGTAACAAAACAAATAAAACAGTTTGTAAAATTACTTTTTTATTTCTCGTGTTTGTAATAAATCAATTTCTTTTTTTTCCACAGGCATGAACGCAAGAAGATGTATTGGGAACAGCTGGAGTTGAGATGCAGGTCTCTGTACCGGCCGCCAACTGGCCAAGCGGCGCAGACTCCTGGAAGACCTGTGCAGGTCTGTAAATCTTGCTACGTTAACAACACATATCGTCCCCACTTCCTATAGGAAGACAGGATAAGGCTGTACTCTACATAAGAGGGTAAGTCCGGATTGGTGGATGTTGGGGGCTAATGACCAAGTCCAGCTTCAAAGTTTCAAGCAGCTTGTAAGACCTCCGACATGGCTTAACGACTGCCATCTAGTGATAGCAGCCGGCACCAATAGCCTAACGTGTCACGCATAACACAGAATCTTACTGACTGATAATCAGTAAAATTAAAAACTAAAAGTATTGTGTGCGCTGTTATTGCTCGCAATATTGAAGTAAATGATTTTCTGTATTATTTCCAGCCGACCTGCAACTGCTGTACCCAGTGTCATCCAACGCAAACAGCTTGGGACATAAGTTTACAACATCGCTTTTGGGCCCCGGGTAAGTCGCCAGTTTCACGTGAAGTAGGTGCCTATTTTCCTTCCTATCATTCGTTCATTCATTCACTCATTCTTTGCTCTCTGGTCGAGTTTTCTTGCCCCCGTAATTTGACCAGTTAAAGAGATAATGTAATTTGATAAATCTAGGGGAGTAACTGTTATAAAATATTTGGTAAACTATGTTTAGGTTATTTTCAAATAAACGTGTTTTAATTTATTTATTAGGTATAAAAAAAAAGATTTTCTAGGAGCGACGTTGCTTGAAGCGACCTATATTCCTAGAAACGCTTATCAAAGTTATACCTAAATTAATGCTTAAAGTACCAACAATCATCGGTTGGACAGCAGCCTGTCTCCAGGTGTCCTCTCTCTCGCTCCAAATATTAGGAATATATTGTTTCTAAAAATTTATACAGGGTGTAATAGAATTGTGTGTCAATACTTCAAGGTTGGCTTTTACCCATCAAACTGAACAACTTTTGTTCTACAACTTTGTTGAAATCGCAAAAAAAATTTTGGACTTTTCATACAAACTTGGTTCGCCAGCTGATCGATTTGTATGAAAAGTCCAAAAAAAATTTTGCGATTTCAACAAAGTTGTAGAATAAAAGTTGTTCAGTTTGATGGGTAAAAGCCAACCTTGAAGTATTGTCACACACTTCTGTTACACCCTGTATATCGGTGAGACTTACAAGAAGTCGATGAATGCGGCTGAAAATCGTATTTCCTGCTGAGATAATGACCATGATGATTATAAGCTGGAAATGGTATTTCTTTTTACAGGTCGCATAGGCAACTTGTACTCTCCGAACCCTGGCACTGGAAGGAAGACTTCAGCCTGGAGCTGGTTCCCGTGGCCGAGGAGTAATAGTCAGAAGTGAGTTTTTTAAAATAATCATACCAATTTTACATTAAATAAAGACTTGATGGCAAACCTACTAGTTTTAGCCTTTAAGGGTTTTTTGTGCTATGTTTTGAAGGGTGGGATAAGATAACTAGGGTAAATACCGGCTAAAGGATCCTGGGATAGAAACTTAGGCACTGGATTACAGATTATATAATAGATACACTATAATGGGTGTTTAATATTAAAGTTTGAGTTGTTTAAGTTACCAGGAGTGGTCTTTGTGGCTGATTGGATGACTGGCTCGGTGGGTCAGTGGTTAGTGATCCTGACTACTGATCCGAGAGTCGTGGGTTCGATCCCTACCCAGGGCAAACATTTCTGTGATGAGCAGATTTGTTTGCTCTGTGTCTAGGTGTATTATATCTATATATGTATGTATTTAAAACGTATATGTGTATGTATATCAGTCTCTGGTTCCCAGAATACAGGGAATCCTAGTTTGGGGCCAGATGACCGTGTGTGATTTGTGCCGGCTATTTATTATTTATTATTATTATTCTATAATAACTATGTTGCCAGTCTCTGAATCAGATGGTACTGAAAACCAAATCAAAATCAATTTGGATTAGTTTTTGGTAGTGGTCTTTAATCCTGATAATTGTCAGTATCTGAACTAGATGATATTGAGCGGTTGGTCCCTTGATATTTATTTAATTATTACTTATTACTTTAACATTGGAGTATTTTTATTAGTTACAAAATTTTCTGGTATTTCTTTCACAGCTCGCGATGCCGCATGGGCGGCATCCCTCAATCCGGAGACAGTGCATACGGTTTTTGCGAGAACGACACTCCACCCCAAAATGCACAATCGCAATACGAAGACCGAACTTACCCTGCCAACTTCAACCAAAACTTCCAAAGAGCACCCAATACCCCCGCGTTCGCTCAAAACTCGGGAACGTTTCAGAACCAGAGCGCCTTCGTTCAAAATTCTGCTAGCTTCGCTCAAGGCCAAGCTTTCGCTCAAAGTGCTCAGTTTGCTCAGAGCGCTCAATTTGCTCAGAGCGAGTTTTCTCAAAGTGGTTTTGGGGAGTCAAGTGGTAGTTTTGATGCTCAGACTGGAGTGTGGGGTCCTCCACCGCCTTATAGTCCTCAAGGAAGGAGTGGCAGCAGGTGAGCTAGAAAATATTTTGTTAAATTGATTAACCTCATTATTTTGATTATAAGATTTTATTATTAGTTTTGTTTGTTCCATATGAAGTATTGATACTATATTTTAATTTATGTAAAACGCGAAAACGGAAGACAATTATTACGAAATGAACCATAAATGATCAAATTGTTTAATTAGATTCTCTGTAGATTTAAATTTTATTTATTTGTTTTGTCTATTTTATTGACGCTCACAATTTCTTACAGACACCATCTCCATCAGGACCCAGCGACCGCCACGCTCCTCCATCACCACCATATTGACGTCCACCGAAACTCAATGCCTATACACGATCATACAAACATGTCCATACAAACCCATAATAACTTGTCCATACAACCCCATACGTGTTCGAGAAACTCTTACATGATGCAACATAACATAAACATACCTCAAGCGGAAATGGCACGCTTGAACCCAGAATTAGTCCGATTAAACCCAGATTTGGTTCGTTTGAACCCAGATTTGGCACGCTTGACCCCGGAAATGGTTCGATTTAATCCAGAATTCGTCCGTTTAAACCCAGAATTGTCTCGATTAAACCCGGAATTGAGCCATATTGGCCAAGTTTATTCGCCAGATGAGCTGGCACGTTTGCAAGCCGAAATCGCGCGTATGGGACCAGAGGCTAGGTTTAACACGTTAAGGGGACATTTGGTGCCGTACAGATGTAACAGGAATTTGGGAATGAGCGCTGGGAATCTGCACCAGGACTGCAGGGCGGAAGACAATATGACGATTGAATGTCTTCATCAGAAAAGTGTAAGCAAAGGTATGTAATTACAACTTTAATACATATTTTTTATTTTTTACCAATTAGGGTACTTACCAAGGACGAAAAAAATATAATGTTAAAACGAATTTTTAAAAATTAATTAAAATATAATTCTTTGGAATGTTACGTTTTTTTATCCGCGGTCTTCCAGAAAAATATTGAACGAATCGATCGGAGTGAATCTTTTTGGCTTGCAGCCTGAAGAAGAATCTAAGCTAAGGTTTCGTTTAACTTTCTGAAGATTAGATAGTTAGTTTTCAATATTATATGTACTAGAGATAATAAGAGTGGGTCGGCAGACAGATATTTTAGATTGTAAAGCGGAAAAAATATATGAATATTTTTATTTTTATTATTTAAATTGTTTCTTTTAAAAAAAACTCAAATAATTCTTCCTCTTTTTGTGATCGTATTGCAAAAAGATTCTAATGTCAATATTTCAGTTTCAGATCAAAGCAGCGATTCCTGTCCCAAACTTGGGAAAGAAAACTTAGGTTTCCAAAACGACAAATCTCCACCAGTGAGGTACGTACCGTTTGTAATAAAATATCCGGTATTTGACCACAAGTCATTTGAGTCACTTTTAATCAATTGTCAAAAACAACAATTTGTTTTGATATTGTTCGTGTTACTGGCATGTGACGTTATAGTCTTTGATGAACTAATTTGATTGTTTCCCTAAAAATAAAATTTAAAACGGATTAAAATATCAAACAACTAAGTTTTTCTGTTGTTTTACGATGAATATTGATGTTTTTTTAACAAATATACAGACAATGACAGCTTTGCCATAATGCCTACAGTGCCATCTATTGAGTCGTGGTAACTTTAAATAAAAACTTTTATTGTTATTATTGCATCTTTTGGCAACTGCTAAGAATCTTCCATAATTAACATAGGTATAAACTTTTATAGGAACTCGATGCAAGACTGTCATCGCGGCGGTAACCCTCATGCCGAGTCCGAGGTGTATTTCGCAGACGTATCAAGTTGCTGCAATGTATCAGTCAAGGTAAGTCCAGCTGCAAGGCAAGATTTAGATTTTCTGAGGTTTGTGGACGATTAATAAGATAAAGAGTTAAATTGACGTCGGAAACTGAATGAATTGTGAAATGAATGATTGAAGCAACGATTCAAGAACTGACCAATTTACTTAGGTTGATTAACATAAGCAATCTTAATGAGAGTAATAAATGAGAGATCCTCTAAACCTGACTTTTAACTAGTGATTATGTAGAAGCTTAAATGAATAGCATCATTGAGATAGGAAACTTTTTCATTTCTAATATTATTTCTCTTACAGGCTGATTGCTGCGGTAATCACAATGTATCAGCCCTCGTGGGCACCATCGAGAACCACCCGGAATCGACCTCTGAATCAGACACGGGGTCGTTTACCTTAACTCGTCAGCAGCGCCCCCAACCACAGATCGGGTCGAAAAGACGACCACGAAACGACAAACATATGAAAAACCCAGAGAAAATACGCCAAGACCTAAACAGTTCCTTGAGATTGACTGAACAACAAATAGAACAACTCAATAACGCGATGAGAATTGAGCAACTGAACAATTCTATGAGAATGAGTGAGCGTATGAACGATTCGCGACTCAGTGAGCGAATGAATGAATCCCGGTTGAGTGGACGAAACGATTCGAGAGACCGCCTTAACGACAGAATGTGTGAAAGAATTACTGATTCCAGAGATCGATTAAACGAGAGAGCTGAAAGAATGAACGATTCTAGAATGGAAAGAATGAGTGATAGAGGATTGAATGATTCTAGAATTAGTGAGAGAATTAACGATTCTAGAATCAGTGACAGAATGAATGATTCTAGAATCGAGCGAGTCAATGATTCTCGCGTAAGCGATCGAATGAACGAATCTCGTTTTGAAGACAGAAGACTGTCAGATTTGAACTCAAGTACTAGAATTGAGGGTAGTCCAAAAATGAGGACACACATGTCACCTTTGCGTATTCTTAAATCGAGCCCATTGAATTTGCCAAAAGAGCATCCTAGACAGTCCAGTTCTGACTCCAGTAAACACGAAGTATTTGTTCCAACGATTTCTCCAATTTCACCTAACACAGAGGAGTCTTTGTTATCAGATGACGATGGAAAAGACCAGGTATACTCGAATGAGCCTGAGTCGTCTAAATGTTTGGGCCCTGACTCCCAATACGAACAAGTGAGGGAGAACAAAGATGAAATACTGAAGTCGAACCATCATCACTCGTATAGTGACACAAATACAATGGATTCCGGTTGGCAAAGTGGCTCAGAAAAGCAAGTCACGGACTAAATAAAGTGAAAGAATGAGATTGAGTGAATGGAATGGAACTAATTGAATGATAGAAGAAAATGTCAAAGATAATAATTTTACAGTTCTTTGATCCTTATTTGTGTAATTAACAAAGACTTTTTTCCTTTATTTTGTAGGACTTTGCATAGATTTGTATTTACACGACGTTAGGAAACGAATACTATTAGGGTATTTATTATTTTATGTAAGTAGCGATCGCTTTTTATTGTGATTTATTTATCAATCGAAATACTCGCTTTAATTTTAAAACACTTTAATTTCGATGTTATAATTGTTGGCGTGTACGTGTACCTTAAATATATATATATTACCTAATTTGTAAATTATCAGATTTTCGAACGATTTTCCATTTGTGACTTTTGAATCATAACAGTGCTATCCCAAAGGATAAACGCTAGAAGGTTTATCTACGATTAATTCATTGATGAGAAACAAAAAAAATTACTTCTAGTTCTAAAATCGACATAATTAAAAATATAATTAAAAAGTGATAAATTAACACTGCCAAAAAATGGCAATTTGGGAAAATGGTTAGTTTAAAGAAATAAGATTCCGGAAGTTGTTCAGTTAAAAATCAACATACTGTATAATACTACTTTGTATATGAAACTGAACAACTTTTCCAGACTGTATGAATATTTGATGACATTTTGGCTGGCTCTGTTGATGTGAACTGTTATTGTGCTAATTGTGTATATTATGTCTTTAGTGCGTAGATGTAGAGTTCCTTATTTTTTTAACGCAGTAACTATCTACTTTAAATTTAATAGAATACTATTTTAAGATTCTTGCATTTATTTTACTCACTTTATATACTGCTCAAAAGAAATAAGGGCCAGCAGATCTTTTGGGATACATATAACTGAATTCAATTTTGTTTAAAACTATGGCCAGCATTTTGTTCTCATGCAGAACAGCAGAGTTTAGATACCAAGAAGTTCGTAACATTAATATTTTGTTATTAACGTAATTAACTATCCCAGTGTTAAATAAATAAATTAAACGAAACTTAAAGAAACTAACTAATTTTCTTTTGAGCAGTATAATATATACTTGCCACGATGAATTTTATGTATAAGGTCTTAATAGAGGTGTTAACATTATACAGGGTGTAATAAAATTGGTGTAGGACCCGTCATCTGGGGATTCTACTCATAGTACTGAACAACTTTTGTTACACAACTTTGCTCAAATCGCAAAAAAATTTTGGACTCTCCATACAAAAATGGCAAATAATGGCAAAATAGATGACCAATTTGTATGGAGAGTCCAAAAACTTTTTTGCGATTTGAGCAAAGTCGTAGAACAAAAGTTGTTCAGTATGATTAGTAGAATCCCCAGTTAACGGGTCTTACACCAATTTTTTTACAACCTGTATATAAAGGGTGCTTTAAAAAAAAAAAAGGTGTTCAGATTAATGAGTTTTACTCTCGGCTGATAGTTTAAGAGCATCCTACATTTTATTTTTTAATTGAAAAGAAATGGACTCTTTATACATATAAAATTTGACAATTAGCTTAAAAATCTGTAAGGAAAGTTCATTTTTTTGCGATTTCTGCAAAGTTGTTCAGTTGTTCAAATGTTCAGTTGATGAGTGGGAGCCCCAAATTGAGTATTGAATTTACCTCTGTTAAGACCATATATTGTATTATTTAAATGAACAAGGAGAAAGAGAATTTAAACATTTACTTGAACTCTTCCATAACGTAAAGCAATACTTTATTTTTGTGTAAATAAATAACTAGAATTTAGTGTTACATTTAAAAAAAAACTGCGTAATAGGGTATTTTACTCTATACAAGAAAAAATCTAAAACTGCTTATTTACTGTGGTATTTGTAATACGTAATCGATTTAATATGATTTCTATACAATAAAATGAGAAAAAACATTTTATTTTTGATTTACAAAAATCAAGTTTTTTAATCTGTTATTCAAATGTCTAAAACGACAAGCGCCATGCTGGTTGTCAGGTGACGTCACAATAGTGGTAAACAATGACATTTTGTTCGCGATATGTGTCAAAATTTTAGTACAGAGCTGTTTTGTTTACTCCTGAAATGACATCACGACCTAAGCATCATGGCAGCTATCGTTTTCGCGCGCTAATTAGCAATGGTAATTTAAAATGTATTTTTGGGGTACTTATAGGTTTCAAAAAAAATTTAAAAAAATATTTTTTACTTTTTCTCACCTAATGATCAATTTGAGATACTTTAAAAAAAATGGTGAAAAACCCTATCGTTATCTTTATACTCTTTAGTTATTCTAGAAGAAATTTAAGCTATTTTTATGACATTCGTGAAATGGAAAACACGCAAATAATTTTTGACTGTCTCAAATTAAAGTGACCAGAAGAATCTTCTTGCCAAATGATTATTATGCTACTTTATTGTATTATGATTTGATATATTATTATTATATTATAATGATAATGTATTATTATTATTATTTAAAGGTTCCTTACTCAGTCAATATACCTGACACATCACGTTAATGTTTACGAGTAAACACGTTTATTACCGACTTTCTGGATGTTTGGTAATAAATCCAGTCTCGTATTTCACATTTGCACAGTTATCAACTTAAAATCTAAATTAAAGCAGGTAAATAAATAATATTAATAGTTTTAATTACTTAATTACTTTGTCATATAACCTTTTGAACGCCAATGACCGATAAGTCTGCATTATATTCTGCCCACATAAGAAAGAAGGCCGCAAAATATACGGAAACTACATAGTGAGGGCAGTATTGTAGGTTAAACACCAACATCAAATACTTATACCTATCGCACTCTTAATAAAACAATGACCGAATTCAAAATTTTGGCAAAATGAGTTTTGATAAAAAAACCGACCTAAAAGAGCAAGCCACACAGTCTCGGTAAAAAAACCACATCTATTTCTTAAGCAATAATGTAACAAAATAATTGTGTCTTTATTCGTCCCCCCGCACACGCGAGTGTCTCTTTTTTTTTATCAGAACTCATTTTGCTAAATTTTGAATTCGGTCGTTGGTTTATTAAGAGTGCGCTATATCTGTCATGGAGTGTTTTGTATATGGCAATTAATAGTGTCTCAGTGCCCATGATTTTATTTGAAGTGGCGTTCAAAAGGTTAGATTTTAATTTAATTGAAATTAATTAATTTAATTATTTACTTAAACTCCTACGACTCTTTTCTTAAGAAATGTGTCAGGTGTCAAGTTAGCTTTGTAGTTTGTACAATGTTGTTCAGTTTAATTACTGTACTCTGTTTATCGAACTATGTATTACCTATGTACTTGTAATAATTAATTAGTTATAATTTGTTTCGTTAATACTAAGTAGCATGTTAGAATATTTATATCTTTAATGTATTTTTATATGTATGTGTAAAATACGATCTCTGAAAGATAAAACTTAATTATAAAAATTTGGGGTAATTTAAAATGTCTGATGCCAAAATTTGTGGCGACTTTTTGGTGAACGCTACATCTTCATCATCAGCCGAAAGACGTCCACTGCTGGACAAATGCTACAGAAACATAATACATCAATAATATGAAAACTCTAGACTTCCATTACTAAATGACCAGTTGATTTTTTAAAAATGTACTTCAAAACGATCAAAAACAATTGTAAAATATATCTTTTTGATGATACGTTTTCTTAGCACACTTTCTTAGGGAAAGTTGTTCAGTTTTTAAGTAGCATATAGCATTTGTCCCATCCTGTACTGTAAAGTTTTAATTTTTAACTAGAGATGTTTAAAGTTACAGTTAATTTCTGATTTTGTAGTAGTATCGTATTGTTAGATCGATCAGTTATTCAATGGTTCTAATAAAAGACTGAAGAAATCTTATACTGTCTTATTTTTGATTTTATAAAATTCAGTTTTCATTCAAACTTAGGTACGTTGACAACTCATATCGTCCCTCCCTAAGGTTAGGCCATACTCCTCAGAAAGGGGCCAAGTCTGGACTGGTAGAGAGTGTAAGTCTAGTTCTACCCTAGTGTCAGAAGTTTTCAATTCGCCTATGAAGTCTCT
The DNA here is from genome assembly GCA_958295455.1 of Coleophora deauratella. NCBI lineage: Eukaryota > Metazoa > Arthropoda > Insecta > Lepidoptera > Coleophoridae > Coleophora > Coleophora deauratella. The sequence goes on along the minus strand of OY282416.1, from coordinate 2,258,245 downwards.
ACGGCAGAATCTTGTGGTTACTTTCATACTTAAATAAAAAGCTTTTTTTAATAACTTTTTAGTTGAATTTGTTTCTCCCCCATATACAAAGAAAAAGAACGACATTGTTGTGTCTTTCCTATTTTAACTGGTGTAAAACCTAACTTCCTCATTATTTATCAGTTGTAAATGCTATAAGTACAGGTTTCACGGTAACAAAATTGGTAAGCTTGGCATGAACTCACCTGATGGTAAGTGATGATAATGCCGAACGCCGAATGGAGGTGAGCTTACGAAGATTCGCCAACGCAACGGGGAACTGGCTATCTTCATGCTGGAACACATCAATGCTGCCAACATTGATGTTTGGCGGCAAGACTTAGATAAATTGGTGTTAGCTATTCTTTTCCACCAATCAAACTGAGTTTTACACACTGGCGCCGACTTCATAGAGCCTGGGGTTGCCCGAGCCCCCCAATGACATTACACAAAAAAGATATCCACGCGGACGAAGCCGTGGGAGAAAGCTAGTTAGATAAGATTGGTATAATAAACATTTTTTTCTGCCCTAGCCCCCCCCCCCCCCAATAATTTTATGAAGTCGGCGGCCCTGGTTCTATACAGCTGGACACCTAGAATCCGAACCTCCTGATGTGAAGCGAGTGGACCAACTACCAATAGTTACTATACTAGACCAAAATTGTACTAGACCATGAAGAGACGGTCAAAACAGCGGTTACTCAAGATCGAGATAAGAACACAGAAAAAGGAAAACGAACTGTAAAAATCTGATACTTACTTCTGCTTCAGCCTCAGAATAAACAAAAGGTTCTCTATCGTTCTACGAATTTGAAACACTGATTTGACCTTATACCGAAATGGATTTAATTTAGTAAAAGTACCGATTCTGTTTGTAGTGACAGACAGACAGACAGAGAGAGTAATGAGATGTATTAAGCCAAACAGTAAGCCTTTTATTATTATATACAGGGTGTTAAAATAAGTGCGTGTGAAGTTTTAAGGGGTTACTTTTAAGAAAAATGGGATTTCTGGGAATTAGAGGAATAGCCTTGAAGTGGTTTACATCGTATCAACAGCACAGGAGACAATGCGTTAAAATAGACAATAAATTAAGTAACCTTAGGGAAGTTTCTTTCGGGGTGCCTCAAGGCAGTATACTCGGACCTACTTTATTCCTCATTTACTTGAATGACATTTCACATATACCTGATCTTCAAGCCGATGTTATTTGTTATGCTGATGATACTGCATTAATCTTTAACGGAAATTCAAATCAATCAGTTACACAGGCAGCCCAAAACGGTATGTCATGCATATCAGAATGGCTAGATAAGAACTTACTAACTCTTAATGTAATTAAAACAAAGTTTATGTGGTTCCATAAGACTATTAAAACAGATTCTTCAAATCTCGTTGAAATTAAAATCCACCGCAGGAGCTGCAATTCCATTAGCTCTACCTGTAACTGCAATACTATAGAAAGAGTGCGCTGCATTCGGTACCTGGGTATAGTTCTGGATGACAAATTAACCTTTAAAAATCACGTAGTAACTCTGGCAGGCAGGGTCCTCAAAATTATTCATATAATCAATGTCAATCAGTTATAGCTTACTGTATTCTGGCGTGGGGTGGTACAGCCACTTCTGTGGTTATAATGGTGGAAAGAGCACAAAGAGCGGTCCTGAAGGTCGCTCTTGGGAAGCCTCGGAGGTACTCCACTTCAGCACTTTATGCCGACACTGGGGTCCTCAGCGTTAGGAAACTCTACGTGTTGAGATTGACTACTATTACGCATAAATCTGTCATTCACTCTCCAGCTTACAGCAGTATGTTAAAGTAACGAATTTTTGCACTAGAAATACCCTCAGTTAAAACCACTGATGCTAGACGATTCATATCCTTCCTCTCTCCCTATATTTACAATAAAATTGTCCACATCTGTTCTATAAAGGACTGTAATGTGTTTGAAGCCAAACGTAAAATTCAAATGTACTTACAAGAGAAAACCTTCCTGGAAATCGAGAATTTGTTTAAAATTTTATCATGAAAAATCGCCAACACCACACAACAAACAAGCACACACACACACACACACACACACACACACACACACACACACACACACACACACACACACAAACGTTCACACACACCAATTATTTTTATGTTATGTTATGTTTATGTTATGTTTAGTTATTACTTCTAAACTAATATCTTTAGAATAAAAATATTGTCAACGTCTATTATTTTTCATAATTCATAATTGTTATCACAGACTCAGCCGCGTTAATATTTTCATATTTTCATGGTAACCAATAAACTTAGACTTCCACGATACAGGCACTGCCTAGTGTGGGGTCAATGTTAATGTTTTGTAAGGTACTGGTTTTTTGTAATAAAGATTTTATTTATTATTTATTTATTTACTCAGAATCAACTACAGAATACTGGAAAAATATTGAAAAAATCCTATCTATAACTTTTATCGGTTTTCCATACATATTTTTGATTCACTGTTCAGTTTTAGTATGTGGAATCTGAAAAAAATAATAAATGAAGAGGGGATTTTTTTCAATATTTTTCCTGTATTCTATGCTCGACTCTGTCTGAGTAACCCCTTTAAATTTCAAACGCACTTTTTTGTAACCTGTAAGTATTTTATGTTTATCAGTTACTGGTGGAATTTCCAGTCAGATGAGAGCAATCTCATCCGACTGGAAAATTCACATATCTCGTATTAACAGTGCAAAGATCTCATTCTATTCATCTATTGATATTTGATATGTAGTATATAGACGCCCAGGACGGAAGATCACGAAGACCTCGGTAAGGGCATTCAAAAATATCACCTGATGGTAAGGTTGCCTTTTGAAACATTGCTGAGAAGACACCGCTGCGAGATATCGTTACGATAGCGCGTTCTATTGTACTCGCAGCGCCATCTAGCGGCGATGTTGGGAACTTTTATCACTACTGTACTTCCAGTAAGTCTGTTTTTAATAATAATTTTATCATTTGTTGTTATTATATCATGTAGGAATTTTTAAACATAAATATGGGCATCAATTAGAGGTGGCCGAATATGGGTTCAACCGAATACGAATATTCGGCCCAAAATGTACAAAACCGAACATTCGGCCGAAATATTCGGTTAATTTATTACGGTTCATTTAGCCCACAGGTTTACGCTCCCTTGTTCCACTAAATATTTAAATAAACCGGAAACTAAACAGGCGTGTCCAAATGTTAACGAAATGCAAAGGAAATTAGAAACAGAACTAAAGCACATATTTGCAAACATTCAGGAGGACAAATACTATAAACTGGTCACATTGTTGTATCCCAGATTCTCTAGATTCCAGAATCTTCTTATTTATAACTTATAATTAAAAACAAAATAAATCGAAATCAAAATGTTTTTTATTTAAGAGAAATAACGACGATTTAAAAGAATGTGCAAAGCGGATACACTAAATAACTTACAAAACTATTTGATTTCAGCTACTGGTAAATTTCATTTAGCGATTGTTGCAGTGGCGTAGCGTGGGGGAAGTAGGTGGGCCCAGGCCCCGGGCGGCCTGGTTAAGTTAAAAGTTAAAGTTAATTAATAATTACCTAAGGTCGACAACGGGCGGCACGTCCAGGGGGGGGCGGCAAATTGAGCGATCGAAATATATGATAAAAAATATTCAATGTTTTATGACCCAGCTAAAACTTCATGAAAACAAATTTTATCGTATGAAGAATGATACTCGTACAGCAACGGCGTACAGTTACTATTTTACACAGGGCTGGCTTTTGGGTCGTGCCACCCGTGCACCAGACAAAGGGCCGTCGACCTCATGGGGGCGCCAAGCACCCTGGTAGTTGGGGTCACTCACTACCCTAACTTAAACGGCGCTGAGCGCTCCAAGTAAAAGGTTTTTTGTTGGTATAACATAAATATTCTTAGATATACTAAAAATGTTCACGCTCGCTTCACTCGCGCTTTTTCTAAATAAACTGCATATGTTCATGACCGCTCGCCCACGGAAGAATATAATGAGCTCGCTTTCCATTAGGAGATTGCAGATCGATAACGACATTGACAATTGAATAAAAGATTTTGCTTAAAAAAAACACGAAGAGTACATTTATTGATTACAGAATCCAGCTGCTTTATTAGACTTTTTTTACCAATGATGAAAATAGAAAGGGGCGGCAAATTTCGGATCGGCCCCGGGCGGCGAAAACCCACGCTACGCCACTGGATTGTTGTTTTAATGTTGATTGTAAATAAATCTTGAGTTATGGTTTTTTCCGTAGTCAACAAGGAACCCTTATAGTTTCGTAATTACCCTTATAGTTTAAGATGTACCTGTTTGTTTGATAATTTGAAGATGTTTATCAAAATACCATTCAAATTTTATACTCTGATAATATGTTTTTTTTCGAAATAACTGAATCTAAAATGTATACTTTATTTTTGCTAATTTGAAGATAGTTAATTAAATTATACTCATTTATGTATTTATTATTGTTATAATCATATCTCTATACTTTGGTTTTGGCACATTCAGTCTTAAAAATCAACTCGAAGCTAGGAACAAACGAATACAGTTAAAAGTTTAAAAAATCAATGATAGATACTTTTGACTCTCAATTTAAGCCTTACTTAATAAACATTATTTAACATATGATTTTTTTTACATTAACAGTATAAAAATCAATATTGATATATATCAAGCATAAATATCAATTGATATGTATCATGCGAACCCTGGTACCTCCCCTAAACATGAAGTGGGGATGAAATATTTTTTCTCGACTATTTCATGGTGTAAGGTGTCATTGTATAGGTGTTTCAAAAGTATTGTGCGTTTGATAAAACCATTTTTCGATTCAGGGATCCGTTTTCGAAATATTAAGTATTAAAGTGCATATCTTTGTAAGAGTCATGTGTGTGTGTGTGTGTGTGTGTCCCCGCCAGCTAAACGGTTGTTTCTAGAAATGTGAAAAATTCACGGCAGTAGTATACAGGGTGTAAGGGACAGGTTTCCGAATACTTTAAGGGCTTGCTCAGTAGACGAACGAAACTGAACAACTTTCCACTTCTAATTATAAACTTGATTGGACAGTTTGTATGGAGAAGCCGATTTTTTCGTTTCCTGAAAAAAATGCTTGTGGAAAGTTGTTCAGTTTCGTCTACTGAGCAAGCCCTTAAATTTTTCGGAAACCTGTCCCTTACACCCTATAAAGGTATGACGAAGTTAAAAGAAAAACTATCACAGCTAAGTAGGCTTTACAAGTTAACGAGAAGTACTAAGGAACCCTACACTGCGCGTGGCCCGACACGCACATGACCGCTTTATAAATCCGTAAATTGGTTAGCCCTTGGCATCTCACCTGATGGTAAGTGATGATGATGCCGAAGGTAGAAGTGGGCTTTCCAAGGTTCCCCAACGCAATTGGGTCCTGGAATAAACCTATGTGTTTTTTGTAAAGTTTTTTATTTTGTTGGACACCAAAACGCAACAACACAAGATTATGTTCACATATGTTTGTTTCATTTAGAAATGCTTATGTATGTACGTTTCTCAGAATATTTCTTTTTAACATACGTTAATCTCAAAATAATACTGTTTTATATTCAGTAGTTAATCGGCAAATTAATCGAATGTTTGGCCGAATATGAACATTAAAAAATCGCCGAATACGCGAATACGAATATTCGGCCGAACATTCGGCGCATCTCAACTTAACTCAAAATGTTTTTTATTTAAGTAGGTAGATGCTTTACACATGCATTACACAATCAGCTGCGCATGCGAAGCGGCCAGCAATGCCGGAAAAGGGGCACATTAAAAGCATGTAATATTAGAAATATTAAAGTAATATAAAAAATAGTAGAAAATATTTAAAAAAATATATGAAAGGTAGGTTTGCTGTATGTGTACCTTGTGGATGTGAGTGTGAGTGTGAAATAAAAACAATTCAAACCGTCAAATTTAGACTTAGCGATTTCTTGAATTGGAGCATCCTCATCCTCATGCTTTTAGATCGTCAATAATCTCTAGCATCAATTAAATAATAATAATATCTGGGACAAATCACACACGGTCACTGGCCCCAAACTAGGATTCCCTGTATCTTGGGAACCAGAGACTGATATACATACACATATACATTTTAAATACATACAATACATATATAGATACTAGTTTTCCGCACGCGGCTTCGCCCGCGTTAACACTTAGGCAGTAGGGTCACTCCCTGATGAGGAGCAGATTTCCAAGATCTGGAATATTTCCCATATTCACTGCCACTCATCGTTCAAATTCCGTATACACAACATTAACCGATTCTAGGTCAAAGCCAACAAAACTTTTCCGTACAGAAAGATTTTGTATGGCGGCCATCTTGAAAAATGGCGGAATTCAAAATCAGACCCAATATTCGTCATCAGCGATTCTGAAAACCCCCAGATGCCAAATTTGAGCTGGATCAGCGCAACTAAATTTACAGCCACCATTTTGAATCTGCCATCTTGGATTCTTATTTTACCAAGGTGTAGAGAAATTTTTGTTTTAAAGGTACCACCCAAGTGTCATAGTTTCAGCGGGCAGTAGGATCTCTCCCTGACGAGGAGCAGATTTCCAAGATCTCGAGGTTTTCCCGTACTTACCAGTGCTCACCCTCTATACCCCCCATATATCAGTTTTACCCCCCGTGGCTCCTTTTGGGACAACAATTATGTCTAGTATAAACTCTTCGCTTAGTTTACGACGAAGCAGAGAATAATGGAATCATGGAAACCGCTAATGAACTAAAAACTTCTTGAAACAATCTTTTTCCTCGCTAAGAAAAACCAAAATCGAACTCATAATTACCAAAGAGTTTATATTCGCCTACATAATATAAGAAAACAGCTGAGTTATAAACCTCCTTGCTTTGTTTTGAAGCGAGGTATAAGATCTCATTGAATGAACCGCCACATTTTAAAAAAGTTTGAACGATAGGAGCGTTCCGTTATTCTGTAGTGAAAATATTTGACATGCTGTAATTTGATAGCAGGATAGTTTATTGTAATTTATGTAAGTGTGAAAGAGACAAACTATGGTCAGATAAATCTGAGGGCACAGAGTTTAAGGTGCCGAGGGTAAATCTCGCTGGTTTTGGAACATAGCCGATTGACGACTTTAATAATGTTGCAACTTATTAGCTCAAATCCCCGACCGTACGGCAGCCGAAACTGTAAGGCTTAAAAACAATAGAAACATAAGTAATAAAATATTTCGTTATTACTTAAGGCTAAACAAATAAAAATACATAAAACAAAATGAATAAATACTTTGCCAGAGGAAATTTTTCATCTTTTAATTATTTCAATAATCACCAACTTTTTCAATAGTTCATGATACGGCAACATTCCGTGATTTGCTTTTGCATTTTGAACTCTAATGACATGAAGTCGTATGGACTTCATTAAATCTTAATTATTTTAATTTTATGAAATGAAAGTGGCTTTTTTCGGATTTTTCCTCTACTCACTGGAGAAAACCACGAACTTCTGCATTCAAAGTCATACCCTCCAACGCCCGCAACAGGGCGAACAACCATATCAGTGAGTCAGTCAATGGTAATCCAGCTTTATATAATATAATAATACACCCAGACTCAGAGCAAACAATTCTGCTCATCACAGAAAAGTTTGTCCTGCGTGGGGATCGAACCCACGACTCTCGGATCAGAGGTCAGGATCGCTAACCACTTAGCCACCGAGTCAGTCGCTAACCACTTAGTCTATGGTTGGTTATTATAATATATCTACCTATTTATTTTCTTAGTTGGTTTAGGCTTGGTTTAGGTTAGTTTAGGTTATATAGGTTATAGTTTAGGTTATTCGTCAATTATGACGATCATACTGAGTGGTAGAGGCTGGCCATTCAAAGCTTGTCCTGAGAAAACGCGGCTTTAAAACATCTTCATGTGGTATCACTAGCTAAAGTAGAAGAAAACGTATAACCATACTAACCTAATACATAATATTGCTCTAATATTGTTGCCATGTTAACCACAGATAGGTAAATAACCCAGGACACGCTTTGGATGGCCAGACTCTAAGAGATACCATCCATTTTTCTCTTGTTGATACTGGAATTTTTATACGCCCTGAAAATTGCATTAATTGGCAAAGGTCCAGATGGTCCACAATAAACGCTCTAGGACGCAAGATCACAAAGACCTCGGTCGGAGCAAACAAAAATAAGACGGTGATATAATCACCTGATGGTAAGCAATTTGTGATATATTGCTGGGAAGACATACCGTTGCGAGATAATGTAACGATAGCGCGTTCTATTGTACTCGCAGCGCCATCAAGCGGCGATGTTGGGAACTTTTATCACTACCGTACTTTCACTAAAAATTAGCCTGTTTTATTATGATAATTTTATCATTTGCTGTTATATATCACAAAGGTATTTTTAAAATTAAATATGGGCATCAGTTATATAGTTGATAACTACCTTTTTATTTTCTTAGTTGGTTTAGGCTTGGTTTAGGTTAATTTATGATCATATTGAGTGGTAGCGTCTCCGTAGCGTCTCCTAAGAAAACGCGGCTTTAAAACATCGTCATGTGGTATCACTAGCTAAAGTAAAAAAAAACGTATACCCATATTAACCTAAGAAATATTGCTCTAATATTGTTGCCATGTTAACTACAGATAAAAAACCCAGGACACGCATTGAATGGCCAGATTCTAGAGATTCCATCCATCTATGTCTTGTTGATATTGGAATTTTTATACGCCCTGAAAATTCATCATTCATCATTCTCCTGCCCTTATCCCAATCATTTGGGGTCGGCGCAAAATGTTTTCTTCTTCTTTCCCTGAAAATTGCATTAATTATTATTGGCAAAGGTCCAGATGGTCCACAATAAACGCTCTAGGACGCAAGATCATAAAGACCTCGGTCGGAGCAAACAAAAATAAGACGGTGATATAATCACCTGATGGTAAGCAATTTGTGATATATTGCTGGGAAGACATACCGTTGCGAGATAATGTAACGATAGCGCGTTCTATTGTACTCGCAGCGCCATCAAGCGGCGATGTTGGGAACTTTTATCACTACCGTACTTTCACTAAAAATTAGCCTGTTTTATTATGATAATTTTATCATTTGCTGTTATATATCACAAAGGTATTTTTAAAATTAAATATGGGCATCAGTTATATAGTTGATACCTACCTTTTTATTTTCTTAGTTGGTTTAGGCTTGGTTTAGGTTAATTTATGATCATATTGAGTGGTAGAGTCTGGCCATCCGTAGCGTCTCCTAAGAAAACGCGGCTTTAAAACATCGTCATGTGGTATCACTAGCTAAAGTAAAAAAAAACGTATACCCATATTAACCTAAGAAATATTGCTCTAATATTGTTGCCATGTTAACTACAGATAAAAAACCCAGGACACGCATTGAATGGCCAGATTCTAGAGATTCCATCCATCTATGTCTTGTTGATATTGGAATTTTTATACGCCCTGAAAATTCATCATTCATCATTCTCCTGCCCTTATCCCAATCATTTGGGGTCGGCGCAAAATGTTTTCTTCTTCTTTCCCTGAAAATTGCATTAATTATTATTGGCAAAGGTCCAGATGGTCCACAATAAACGCTCTAGGACGCAAGATCATAAAGACCTCGGTCGGAGCAAACAAAAATAAGACGGTGATATAATCACCTGATGGTAAGCAATTTGTGATATATTGCTGGGAAGACATACCGTTGCGAGATAATGTAACGATAGCGCGTTCTATTGTACTCGCAGCGCCATCAAGCGGTGATGTTGGGAACTTTTATCACTACTGTACTTTCACTAAAAATAAGTCTATGTTTTATAATAATTTTATCATTTGTTGTTTGTTATATATCATATAGGACTTTAAACAGTAGTATTTACAATTAAATATGGGCATCAGTTATATAGTTGGTACCTAGTACCTACCTATTTATTTTCTTAGTTGGTTTAGGTTTGGATTAGGTTAATTGACGATCATATTGAGTGGTAGAGTCTGGCCATCCAAAGCGTGTCCTAAGAAAACGCGGCTTTAAAACATCGTCATGTCGTATCACTAGCTAAGGTAGAAAAAAACGTATACCCATATTAACCTAAGAAATATTGCTCTAATATTGTTGCCATGTTAACTATAGATAAAAAACCCTGGATATTCAATTCATAATTCATTTGGAGCCATTCAATAATGGCCGGACTTTAGAGATTCCATCCATCCATCTTATGCTGATATTGCAATTATTTTGTGCCCTGTAAATTGCATTATTTGGCAAAAGCCCTGATGATTCTTTAAACGCCCTAGGACTCAAGATCGCGAAGACCTCGGTCGGAGCATACAAAAATAAGACGGTGATATAATCACCTGATGGTAAGCAATTTATAATACATTGGTTGGAAGTCATACCGCTACGAGTGATCGTAACGATAGCGCGTTCTATTGTACTCGCAGCGCCATCTAACGATAATATATTGAACTTTTATCGCTACTGTTTACATTTTGCTCTTTACTTTAACTAAGTCTGCTTGTTACTCATTATTATGTAATTATTCGTTGTATTTTATCATAATATGGATATTATAATTATAAGTACTTTTACAATTAAATATTAGCATATATTATATGGTTGGTATATTTTTTGTTAGTAATTATTTTTTTGTTAGTTGGTTTACGCTTATTTTTCAAATGAAATATAAGAGAGCCCGCGTAAGTAGTACTTTTTTGGTTCGATATCGACAGTGACATACGAAATTTTAGCTTAACGAAGGAACAAACACGATATAATCGGCGCGGCGCGGCGTTGGCAAAAGAAGCGCTCTTTTCAACCGACTTCAAAAAAAGGAGGAGGTTCTCAATTCGTCGGAATCTTTTACTCGAAGACGTCTGAACCGATTTCAAAAATTCTTTTTTTGTTTGAAAGGGTATACTTCACAGGTGGTCCCATATAAATTTTATCGAAATCGATTCAGCGGTTTTTGAGAAAATCAACAAAAACATAGCAAAATTGGAGTTGTTGCGATTGAAGTCGGTTGTTTTTAACGTATTCAGCGTGGTCAATTATTCTATCTAACTTATCGATGATGGTGACAAGAGGTGACAAGTAATTTGTTTTCTCTTATTTTTTTGAACGAGTATCACGTGACGGGTAATCCATAATTAGTAAACTCTTGGCATCATCTCACCTGGTGGTAAGTGACGAAGATGCCTCGATGGAAGGCGGACTTACCAAGATCCCCAACTGGGGAACTGGCTATCTTATCTCTATGCCGGAACACATCAATGCTATTAACAATTTAGTTGATATTTTTTCTTCTCATCCACCATATTATGAAAACAAGACCTGGCTTATAATCATCGCACAGTTTAGACGGATCGAAAGACATCTATCTCAATAATTGAAATACATCCAGCCGTTGCGATGATTGGAGGGAATGACGAATCACACATATACAATATACAAACATACCCCTTTCTTTGCTGTCGTGCAAACGGGTTAAAAGAAGCATTTCACGAGTACATGACAAACTATTATCAGTTATTTATTACTCACGACGACGACGAGCTATGCGTTTAACATAAAAGCTGCGTGTCCCAACCAAACCGAGTGAACCCGCGACCTTCTGACGTGAAGCGAGTGTACTGACCACTGGGCCACTGAGGCGGTCGTTATAATGCTATACTTCATTCCAATCAAAAAAAAGCAAAAGGTAAACAAACGTAGTATGCAGATGACATTGACATGTGTCAGTTCCATAGTAAGTTTGTTTACGTTTTGCTTTTTTTTGATTGGAATGAACCATACAACCTTTCATCATTATTCCCTCGTCAGCTGATCCGCATGTAGCGATTTTACGCGACCTTTACCAGGGTGTATGTTTTTTAAACCCTCGAGAAAAATGCTCAAGAAAATTTAAAATTAAGATCCACTAAATATAAATTCAAAGATAATACGATAGATTGTTTTATGTGAATGTTTAATTATTGTATGCCTTTGTACCATGCATTAGCGGCGTAACGGGGGGGGAGGGGGGGGGGGGGGGGGCGGAGGGGCTGTCCGCCCCGGGTGCCAAGCTTCAAGGGGGTGCCACGCGGAGAGCAATTGTAAAAGAAATATTTAACATGTCATACATTATCTCTGCACTGGCACCCCCTAGCGTTATAACCGCCCCGGGTGCCAACCCATGCTACGCCGCCACTGGTACCATGACCAACAATAAAGATTCTGATTCTGATTCTGATAATTGCCAATTCTAGGTATCTACCTACGCGTTGGCCTTTGTCAATTTCGCTATTCATTAATTTTAAGGTGTGTCACAGAAATGTAAATAATATAAGGGAATTATTATAGGTAATTTAGATGCTGGTGTCGATTCGGTGTTTACGATTAAACTTGTTTCACAGGACTAAACTTAATTTAAGCATCCTGTCCTTGTCTTTTCGATATAGAAAGAAAAAGACAGAACACTTGAGAACTATCAACTATATACGATATCAACTATCTGTAAGACTTTCTTTTTTATGTGTAACTAGCTTCCGCCCGCGATTTCGTCCGCGTGGACTTCAGAATTGTGTCCAGAAAGAAAGAAAATGTTAAGATAGCGCCATCTAGTGACGAAGTGGAAATTTTGAGTTTTTAAGCATTCCTACAGGAACCCGCTCGAATCCGTCCAACTACAGGCCGATAGCCATAACCCCCTTATTCTCAAAGATAATGGAGTCCATTATCAATAGCCAGCTCCTTCGGTATCTAGAGGACCGCCAGCTGCTTAGCGACCGACAGTACGGTTTCCGTAAGGGCCGGTCCGCTGGTGATCTTCTTGTCTACCTGACACATTGTTGGGCACAGGCGATCGAGACTAAGGGGGAAGCATTGGCGGTTAGTTTGGACATAACCTTCCAGTGGTAATATTTACAATGAAATGTGTGAAAGTAGAAAGATTTTTAAAACAAAGCTGAAATGGTGCCAGAATAATGAAGATCAATTAAAAATGGATATAATAGCATCCCAGCACTCAGCTAAAAAATTCAGTAAATTCTGGAAATCAACAAATAACTTAAATCCTAGGCCTGGGCTCCCTGGTAGCATTAATAATGTTGATGAACCTAAGGATATTGCTAACTTATTCAAAGAACATTGTCGTGTAAACTCACCTTTAGGCTGTAGTGCCTGTGATGCGATCTCTAATCACACGTGTAAAAATCCCATTCGCTTCTCGGCTAAGGACGTGGATGCAGTGATTAGGGGCATGACCAGGGGCAAATCACCGGGGCATGATGGCCTCAGCATAGAGCACCTGCAGTATGCGGGGGCGCATCTGCCTCGGGTCCTTGGCATGTTCTTTACACTATGCGTGCGCCACTCGTACCTCCCCCAAAGCTTTATGCGAACGATGGTTGTACCAATACTCAAAAATAAGACTGGTGATATATCAGATAAGAATAATTATAGGCCCATATCGTTGGCCACAGTGATGGCCAAGGTGCTGGATGGTTTGCTTGATAGACAATTAAGAAAATATTTACATCTAAATGACGCACAGTTCGGCTTTCGTGCAGGACTATCTACTGAGAGCGCTATATTGTCTCTCAAGCACACCGTCCAGTATTACACGCACAGGAAAACACCAGTTTACGCGTGTTTCCTGGACCTATCCAAGGCCTTCGATATGGTGTCTTATGATATTTTATGGGAGAAACTTAAAAGAACTGGCATGCCCAGAGAGCTGGTATCCGTTTTTGAGTATTGGTACAGCAATCAAAGCAACTGTGTTAAGTGGGCGGACGCTTTTTCTGAGGACTATAGGTTGGAGTGCGGGGTAAGGCAGGGGGGACTGTCCTCGCCGAACCTCTTCAGCCTTTATGTTAACGAGCTAATCGACGGGCTGAGCAGCATGCATGTCGGATGTTATGTTGATGGCGTATGCGTAAATAACTTAAGCTATGCCGACGACATGGTGCTGCTCGCCCCGTCGGTGAGCGCGCTCAGAAAGTTGACAGGAGAGTGTGAGAGGTATGCGTCTAAACATGGATTAATGTATAATCAAAAGAAAAGTGTTTATATGGTTTTTAAATCAGGCTCTAAAAGTCCAAAGCATGTTCCTTCTATAAATCTAAACGGGACTGCCCTCTGCAGAGTAACCGAATTTAAATATCTGGGACATTGTATAACCGAATGCCTTAATGATGACTGTGATATAGAACGAGAGCGTAGGGCATTGGCGGTGCGTGGTAATATGTTGGCTCGCAGGTTTGCTCGTTGCACCAATGAAGTCAAAATCACCCTTTTTAAGGCGTACTGTCAATCATTTTACACGAGCAGCCTGTGGACTTCATACACCAAGCGTGCCTACAATGCCCTACGTGTACAGTACAACAACATTTTCAGGATCCTGTTGGGGCTGCCCCGCTTCTGCAGCGCCTCAGGGATGTTTGCTGACGCGCGCACAGATGATTTTTTCGCGATAATACGTAAAAAAGTAAACTCCCTGATGGTCAGAGTGCGGGGTAGCACCAACGGGATTCTGAAAATGATTGCTGATAGGTATGATGGGCCTATCCTAAAGCACTGGGTGGGTCTCCTAAGGGGCCCGTATGTCTGCGTCAGAAATTAACTTTCTTTACGCAGATATATGAGTCCTTTTACTCAATAATAATCACCCTGTATTCCACTAACATAGTTTTTAAGTTTCTATGTTACTAACAATTATTATGGATCTTTGGTCTGAGTTAAATAAAGTATTATTATTATATTATTATTATAGCGAAGGCCTTCGATCGGGTTTGGCACAAAGCACTTCTTGCGAAGCTTCCTTCTTATGGGCTTCCCGAAGAATTATGCAAATGGGTCACTAGTTTTCTTGCAGACAGAAGCATAAAGGTCGTAGTCGACGGTGCATGCTCAGATTCTTTGTCTGTGAATGCTGGTGTCCCTCAAGTCTGTGTGCTTTCGCCTACACTGTTCCTTCTGCATATCAATGATATGCTGCAAATCAGCAGCACTCATTGTTATGCGGATGACAGCACAGGTGATGCCTTTTATACCGGCCGTGCTAACATTTCTCGGGAAAACGTCATCGAGAGCCGAAACAAACTTGTGTCAGAAATTGAGGACTCTTTAAAGAAAGTCTCAGAATGGGGTCGGATTAACTTGGTCCAATTTAACCCCACTAAGACACAGGTTTGCGCGTTCACTGCCAAGAAAATGCCATTTGTCGTATCACCTCGTTTTGAGGACACTCCCCTTAATGCCTCAGCTAGTATCGGAATCCTTGGTGTCGACATATCGAGTGAAGTCCAGTTCCGTGGTCATCTAGAGGGTAAGGCTAAATTAGCCTCGAAGAAGCTTGGTGTGCTCAATAGATCGAGACGGTATTTCACTGCGGCCCATCGCCTGCAACTTTATAAGGCGCAGGTTCGGCCTCACATGGAATACTGTTCTCATCTCTGGGCAGGGGCACCCCAGTACCAGCTTCTCCCTCTGGACCGTATTCAACGGAGAGCACCTCGAATCGTCGGCTGCCAGGATATCTCAGATCGGCTTGACTCCTTGGCGCTGCGTAGTTCTCTATCGCATGTACAATGGGGAGTGCTCCGAGGAATTGTTCGGATTGATCCCTGCCGCCTCTTTTCGCCATCGTTCTACGCGACAATATATTCATCCCCATCACATAGATGGTTGGCAGTCCACAACTGTGCGTTTCACTAGAAACTTTCTGCCTCGCACAATCAAACTATGGAATGAATTGTCGCCTGCGGTATTTCCGGACCGATACGACATTCAAACCTTCAAGAAAAGAGCGTACTCCCATATCAAAGGCCGGCAACGCACTTGTGACTCCTCTGGTGTTGCGGGTGTCTATGGGCGGCGGTAATCTCTTACCATCAGGTGATCCGTCTGCTCGCTTGCCACCTATGCCATAAAAAAAAAAAAAAAAAAAAAACCCTTAAGTTTTCCAGGATAAAAAGTATCCTATGTGTTAGCCGAGTGCTTTATCTATCCACCTACCAAATTTAATCCAAATCCGTTCTGTAGTTTCGGCGTGAAAACGGAACAAAGAAACTAACAAACAAACAAACATCCATACTTTCGCATTTATAATATTAGTGAGATGAGATGAGACATTAGTGAGATAAATCATTATTATTATTATTATTACTTAAATTAAGTTTAATCCTGTCAAATAAGTTTAATCGTGTAAACCGAATCGACACCATTATCAATGAATTGCCTATTGTATTTACTAACTATTCTGAGTGTTTTTTTGAAATGTTACCCCCGAGTGTCCATTACGCCAGCGAAATGTTGTAGCTAAGAAGGATGTGAGTATAATAGGGAATTAGAGCATCATTAGGACTAATTGTGCGCCAGCAGCGGAATTTGTGCGTCTTACAATTTCGGAGATATTCATAAAAAACCGATTCCGCCAGGGTAACGTTCCCTCAGCGGGATAATTTTGAAAAAGATGGTCTAGCTCATAACAAAGTACACGACTGAGCTTTTGTCGTGGTATAAATGTGCACAAATAGCGGAATTTGTGCATCTTACGGTTTTCGAATTATTCAAGATTCCGCTGCAGTAACGTTTTTGTGTTTTCTGTATCTCGAAAACGGCTGATAGAAGAAATTTCAAAAAAAAAAACACTAGTACACCTTAATTTGTGCGTAGTTTGAGCAATGTTAGTTTTTTGAAAATTATGATATTTTTTTAGTAATTAATTTGTTTAGAAAATCAGGAAATTCTAATTTACAAGGAAACGAGTGAAGTTGCAATCGAATAAAGAGCACTCAAATATTCCTCTAGTAGACCCTAATAATGTCTGCAATTGTGGATTGTATTATCCAGTCAATTAGTGAGATATACCATTTAATTACGAAATTAAGTTAGCGAAATTTTAAAGACTGAATTCAGTGCTCCCATAAGACTATGTAACATGAAATTTTACATAAAATTAGAGCGTCCTGCTAGCAAGCTTTCCTGTAAGTTTCAGCTTTGAATAACGTTGATTTAAAAAGATTTACCCAAAAGAAGAAAGAACGAACATTTTCCCTATAACCCGACCAAATTAGAATGTATACAAGAAAGCGGCCGCGCCATACAAAAGGATAACCTTCTTAAATGAAAGGTATATTGAAGGAAGCTTTGTAAGTACAGTTGCGTGCAAATGTTTTATTGACGATTGTTTTCTTAGTAGGTACCTACATACTCGTATAGCGGCCGGGACGAAGCTATTATAAAAGATAGTAAGTTTCTTATCTAAGTCTTGCCGCCAAACATAAATGTTAACAGCACGGATGTGTTCCGGCATGAAGATAGCCAGTTCCCCATTGCGATGGGGATTCTTTGATAAGCCCGCTTCCATCTTCGGCGTTATCATTACTTACCATCAGGTGAGATGATGCCAAGGGCTTACCAATAGAGGATAAAAAAATGCAACATTAAGTAGTGTTTAGGTTCTAGCATACTGATTAATAGTTCGAGAAGATTAAAATAAAAATTAAAAAGAAGAATGAAACAATGAAGAGTTCTGAGAGAAGAAAGAAGAGATCTGCTAAAATCTGCTACACTACGTGGAACCCCGATATTATGGATAATTATGTATATGGTTTACCTACTTAAAAAATAATAAACGTAGTACCTATTACTAAACCCAAAACAAGATATCGATTAGGTCTAATGTGTGACAACTTGTATTCTACTACTTTCTTTAAATTAGCCTCCCATACAAGAATGGCCAATCCGACGATGAATCGATGAAATCAAATTTTTGGTATTTATCTAAAAAGTGGTACGAAAAGAGTTATAACATTTAATGCGATTAATAATAGCCTGCATACCTATATTAGATTGTGGATTAAAAAAAGTCATTCAAAAGTCATCTTGTATATACTTTAAGATATTTATTTAACAAAAACGGGTATACCCGATAACAGTACATACAAGTATTGCTTAATATCTATTTTCTAAATACATACATATTTATTTACACATAAAATAAAAATGACATTTAATTCGCAGACAAGGAAGCCCATATTTGATGCTGTTCAAAACTGAACAACTTTCCGCAAGCAAACATTTGGTCTATCCATTAACTGACAATATTTCAGTTTTTTAATACCCATTTTTTTATTTGTTCCATGGAGTAAAGGCAATTATCCTTTTTCACACATATTTTCCTTTATTAAATGTTACATATTTCTCGATAAAAACTTTTTTATTTTATTTGGGTTGTATAGGCTGTATCAGAGACAGCTGTATGAATATGTATAGTGCCTATTCCAATTGGGTAATAATAAATTTAAAAAAAATCGTACACTTTGACCTGACGGAAAGTTTTCATACCATATCCATATACCACAAAATAGACACAGAAGGTCCGCTCAATACAAACCACTAAAATCTTAAGCATATACATGCTTATAGAAATATACGGTTGTTCGAGGCAAGGTCACGATCGCACAGTATGTGGTCTTGCCTACAACGACCGTATACGTCTATAAGCATGTATATGCTTAGGATTTTTGTGGTGAGCGTATTGAGCGGACCTTCTGTATCTATGTGTTTTGTGCATATACCATACAGCCTCAGAAAGTAATTATATCGAGAACTATTAAAAGAAAATTAAAAATTTACCTAGCTATGTATTTTATTTTTGCATATTCTACATAAAACATAAAAATGTGGGTAAAAATTTGAAATTTTGTCAGGTGTCGATAATTTATGAGTCTCTTTGTATCAATGTTCCCCAGGGATCTTTTTCTTTTCGTTGTTTCTAAATCTTTACAAATGCTGTTTAGGATTTCATAAAAAATACATGATTATAGCACTGCACTGATTTTTGCAGCCTGCCTTATACAAATAATCTAACCGTAATAAAACAGCAATGGTAACTGTTTCCAATCAAGCAAACATTTTACCTGAATAAACCAGTAAATGATTAGGTATTGCCTGAAACTGAAAAGTGACTTAAACAGGTGTTAAAAATTGACTTTGAAATTTAAAGGGGTTAATTAGAATCAAGTAGATACAGAATATAGGAAAAATATTAAAAAAAAAAACGATATTTTTAATTAGTATCCCAAAATAAATCTGAATACACCTTCAACATTCAGACCTTCAAGAAAAGAGCGTACTCCCATATCAAATGCCGGCAACGCACTTGTGACTCCTCTGGTGTTGCGGGTGTCTATGGGCGGCGGTAATCGCTTACCATCAGGTGATCCGTCTGCTCGTTTGCCACCTCTGCCATAAAAAAAAAAGAATAGTGAATCAAGAGTTTGTATGGGAAACTGAAAAAAAATGTTGATCGGTTTTATTCCATATTTTTCCTGTATTCCGTACTTGATTCTGAGTAACCTCCTTAAAATTTCAAATGCACTTTTTTAACATGCTGTATAATGCAGCAAAACTAAAGTAGGTATTTAAAAAATACATGGTAATTAGCTTTAGTCTGTGGTACCCTGTGCTTTGGCTCTCGAATAGCACAACCATATCTCTTCCCGTTGGTATTGTAAGAGGTGACTAAGGGATCACGGAACTGGAGGATGGCCAGCGTCCTTGTACCATCACTGCGATCGCCAGTCCGCCTGCCAAGCGTGGCGATTCAGTGTTTCATTTTTCCTGTAAAAGGTTTTTGAAAATATGTTTATCTTCCAGTTCATAGGTGTTAGTGGGAAGCCTGCTTAAGATACGTTTTCCGGATAGTGTAGTAAACATAACTTCCAGAATTGGTAAATAATTTACAGAAGGTGTAATATTTGAAGTTCTCTAACCAACAAAGTGCCTTGCACAGATTTTATAATACATAGTGATCTTGGCTATTCGAGTTCAAATCCTGGCTTGTACCAATGAGTTCTTCAAAACGTTGCCTTCTTCTTCTTAGTCATGCCGCCAAACATCAATGTTAATAGCATTGATGTGTTCCGGCATGGAAATAAGATAACTGATTCCCCATTGCATTGGGGAATCTTGGTAAGCCCGCTTCCATCTTCGGAATCATCATCACTTACCACCAGGTGAGATGATGCCAAGGGCTTGCCAATTGTGAATATAAAAAAAAGCGGCCAAGTGCGAGTCGGACTCGCCCATGAAGGGTTCCGTAGCAGCAAGTAACAAACAGTCTATACCTAGTGATAGCACGGTTAAATTTGCCAAACGACTAGAAGAATGTTCTTACCTTGTTCTAGATTAAACTTTCCCAATTTTTCATTTTTAATGGTTGTCCATATTAATATAAGATTTTATCAAGATTAAACAATAAATAACTATTCCTAGGTAAATCACAATAGGCAGGACTGCCATTAAGTCTCCCCCACATAATCTTGTCCCTGTCAACAAGAAAAAATATTAAGTTCCCGTGGGTCATCGAAGGGGTCGTGGCTCAGTACGGCTTGCGTGGTCGCGTCGATCACGCAGGTTAATTTACTACAGACACGGTCACCACCCGGGTGGGTTTGATTGTTAGTGGCATTTATCTCGACCGTTTCCGTGCTTCGCAAGGTACGTTAAGCCGTCGGTGCCGGCTGCTATCACTAGATGGCAGTCCTTAATGTCGAAGGCTTTATAGGCGGTTTAAAAACTTGTAATACTGGGATTGGCCCCACAACATCCACCAATCCGGACTTGGCCCCCGTCTGTGGAGTATGGCCTAACCTTTCCGAGTTCTGGGAAAAGACGGAAAGAAGAGTTAACGTGTCATAACGCACAGCTCCCCGTTCGCCCGGTGCTTAGTAGGTATTTGATCTGTTCAAATTAGGTGCAAGGTGCATATTTCTGTGATCGTTTTATGCGTAACTGCGTTACGAGATTGCCGCGCGCGCGTACGCCTTAAAGATACTTTGTGTATCCCTGGGGGTATGCGTACCACCAATTGGGAAACACCACTGGCGCCGACTCCATAGGGCCTGGGGGTGCCCGAGCCCCCCTAATGACATTATCAGCACGGCTGAGCCCCCCAATATTTTATATTAAAATACTGAATTGGCTTGCGGCTCGCGAAATGCGGTCCCTCAACGATAACCATAAAAACGAAAATACCAATTTTTTTTTCGCCCTCGCCAATATCGCTCTTTAGCGATAAGACCGCCTACCTGTATAACTTTTTTTAAAATTTTTATGTTTTTATTTTCCTGTTTTGTTGTGCAATTAAGTGTTTTCATTCATTCATTCATTCATTATTTTTATGAAGTCGGGGAGACACTGGTATAGAGTGTTCGTAGTGTAAGCTGAGATAACAGCTATCTGTGTAAACATAACTTACCACAGTTTTGGTCGAACAACACACCGCCTCCGAAAAAAGCCCTTATTACCACAAATATTCCCCAGACTATCTCAGCAAGTACACACACAATCCCGGAAAAAACTAAACCCACACCAACTTTTAACATACAAGGTATTTTGATACAAAAGGCGAAAAAGAAAATTATATTCAAAATAAAGCCTACAAATCCGAAAAATATTAGAATAACCGTTGGAATTATATGGAAAAATCCGATGTAACTATTGGTGCTTAAAGATGACCATTTAAGTTTGCTTGGTATATAGTAAGAACTCCAAAATGTGACTATTTTAAACATTTGACCACAAAAGTAAGGGAGGGTCCCGAATAAGCTGGAGAGAATAGCGGCGACAAAGAGGTTACAGAGAGACAAACACGTCTTGACATCGGGTAAAAAGTCGACAGTGTCCTCGACCCAACCAAACATCGTCACTTGATATCATAAAAAAAGCAGATTAATTATATAAATATTTGGAAATTCGCGCAAAGCTTCAAACTCAGCAGCACTTATCAAGAATTATTTGAAAGATCTTGACACTACGGTTTTCTTAATCAAAAATGTATAATAGTCCACTTATCGAGGAGGTTGAGGTATGGAGTAAATCCTCTGTCCATAAAATTATGAGGTTTAAGTAGATTTCATAAATGAGGTTTGTCAAAAATATTCTCAAATGTTTTATGTTTGGAAGTAGGTATTTTATATCTAAACATGAATCTTGCCCATAAATTTTACCGCATAATTTGTCAGTATACATTATTTACCTGTACTATTTGAATATTCTGTGGCAATATGTCGCAGGAATATTGTCAATCCTATGATATCGTGGGTTCACGGGCTATTTGTGTTAAGCGACATTTCGGAAACACAAGTAACCTCTACATTAAAAATTAATTTCTTACAAAATACCGCATAAAAAATAACTTCTGAATAATATTTAAAATACTAAGAATATCGAGAATCTATATTATATTAACTTCCCCTGCCAGGCCTGCGGGAGTGTGTGCCGCTCTCGCATCGGGTTGGACAGCCACCAAAAAAGTTGCCTCCGTCACTGACACTGAATGAATCGTCTGCAATAGACGTAAAGGCCATTGATATTATATTAAGTAGTTTAGTTTTAATGATTACTTTTCTAAGACATTTTTTTTTAAACAATCACCTGAACATTTCCAAAAATGTCGCTTAATACAAATAGCCCGTGAACCCTCGAATTATTGTATACATTAACTAGTGAAATTGTAATTACACGGATTTTTCGAACTTATTTTAAGTGTTTTTGTAATATCATGGGGCTACTATATACTGATATTTATTATAATATAATATAATATAATATAATATAATATAATATAATATAATATAATATAATATAATATAATATAATATAATATAATATAATATAATATAATATAATATAATGTAATATAATATAATATAATATAATATAATATAATATAATATAATATAATATCCCTCCCAAAATCCAGCCTTAACGTCCGGGTCGACCACCAGACCCACGTGGGAGGGGGACACTTGTATAATGAAAACTTACAAGCGAATTGAGGCAATGGTAACCCAAAAACTATGGAGACTGACAATAATGATGAACGTATAGGGCCGCTACCTGGGGACCGCCAGGGCACGCTTGGAGCTGGCGCTGAGCGTGACAGCATGCTAACCGTCAGTGACTCCCTGCTGAACAGGCGGGCGGGGGTCGGGGAACCCGAAGAAACCACAGCCGGACACAACCGAGACACTGGGAACACTTTGCAGAGCAGGCGTAACGCCGACTTAGGCTCTGCCGGTGCCCCGGAATCAACAAGGACCAATGAATTTGACGATGGAAGAAGAAAATGGTCCCAATCGGAAACTGAAGAATTAATGTATTGCTACTTCAAAGCAAAGCATGAAGGACCTGGATACATACAAAGATTAGAGACACTATTCAAAGAGAGAAACCCAAACAATAGTAAAGCAAATAGGTTTAACGGAAACACACTATCAAATCAGGTTCGAAGCATCATAAAACGAAAGTTTATATCCACACAGTTGATAGAACAAATTAAATCACGCGCTGAAAATGAAACAACTCAGTTAGAAACACATACGCCTATAGAAACACAAACCCAAACTAATCCTTCCGCCATAGCAAACGAAGCACAGCCCCTAGAAAACACTACTCAGACATCAGTAAACACAGAAGTTAATACAGAAATTAATACTGAAAACCAAACATATGACATTGAATCCATAAACAATATAGATTGCAACACAAACGTCACTGCAGACGAAGAACAAGATCCACTCATACTACAATTTCTCCAAACACTATCTGAAACTAAAGAAACACCGATAGAAAACAGACAATTTTTACCCAAACCTAAATTTAACAAAGAATTTCATAAAAACTTACACACCATCAACAACTACCTACCGCACATATTACTCACCAGTGACACCTTACGCGAAATAAATGACATAATATACTCAGCTGCGAAAACTCTAATAATAGCTAATAAACAGAAACCATACACACTCTCACATACACGAAAACCTCCAACAGATCCACCCTGGAAGAAGAGAATAAAAATAAAAATAGAAGCATTAAGGAAGGAACTGGGAAGATTAACAGAAATAAAAAGAGGAGTCAACAGTAGGAAGATGCAAAAGATACAACATAAAATCTATAATAAGTACAATATTTTTACTGAACAAGATCACGACAACACGATGGAGTTCCTAAAACAGAGAATTAAAGCGCTAGCTGGTAGACTGAAAAGGTATGAAGACGTGAGCAACAAGAAAATACAAAATAGCCTCTTCAAGGAAAACGAACACAAATTCTATAGATCGCTGAATACTAAAACAGGACAGCAGAATGCTAATATTGAATTACCCAGTAAAGATGAGATACAAACATTTTGGTCAGAAATACTAGCAAATCCAATAGCATATAACAAACAAGCACAATGGATCAAAGAAATAGAACAAGACATGAGTAACCTGGAACAACACACATTTGAGGAAGTAGACAAGGACAAAGTAAAAAATGCAGTAAGAGACACTCATAATTGGAAAACACCGGGAATAGATAAAATACAAAACTACTACCTAAAATACTTGACTAGCACACATGATCACTTGGCAAAATTGTACACAAGAATCCTAAATGGACAAGAAGACATAGAAGATTGGTTCACTACAGGACAAGTAATTCTGATACCTAAAGATATGAACAACACTAAAGACCCAAAGAACTGGAGACCCATTGCTTGCTTGCCAACAATGTACAAATTACTGACGTCAATAATAGCTAACGAAATATACAAACATTGCGAAGAGAACGAAATAATAGCACCGGAGCAGAGGGGATGCAGGAGACGTGCCAGAGGTTGCAAAGACCACCTCATGATAAACAAAGCTGTATTGGAAGACGCCCATCAGTCTCAGAAAAACTTGAGCATGTGTTGGATCGATTATCGGAAGGCGTTTGATAGTATCTCGCATGACTGGCTATTAAAAGTGCTAGATCTTTATAAATGCTCTGAATCTGTCAAAAGTTTCCTAAAGACGACAATGCCAAAGTGGAGAGTTATCATGACTGCTAATGGTACAAACACTGCTGTAACCACTGATCCGATTTACATCAAACGAGGAATCTTCCAAGGAGATTCTCTATCACCTCTTCTATTTTGCATGGCAGTTAACCCCCTATCACAAATATTAAATAAATATGAAACAAAAGGATACAAATTAAAAGACAGTACATGGATAAATCATTTGTTATACATGGATGACCTTAAGTTATACGGGAACAATAAAAGTAGTTTGCAGGTTTTGATAGATAGCACAGAAATTTTCACAAAAGATATAGGAATGAGTTTCGGGCTGAATAAATGCAGCGTGTTACACCTGATGGAAGGCAGAAGGGGTGAACATCAAGGACAGGGACACATACTACTGAACGGAGAGGAATTCCAGCACCTTAAGGATGATGAGAAATATAAGTATTTAGGTATACACGAGTCCGGAACAATAGACCATAATGAACTAAGACAACAGCTACAAAAAGAATACTTCCGTAGGGTTAAATGCCTGACAGCGTCACACTTGAACTCTAGAAATCTCATAAAAGCCATAAACACCTATGCTGTCCCGGTGCTATTGTACTCGTTCGGTATTGTCAATTACAAAACTCAGGATCTCTGCAGGATAGATATTAAAACCAGGAAACTATTAGCAATGAACCAAATACACCAACAAAAAGCAGAAGTTGAAAGACTATACTTACCGATAGAAGAAGGAGGAAGAGGATTGATGAACATTGAGATGTTATATAAAACACAGATAATACAGTACAAAACATATTTAGAACAAGAAACTGACTATCTCATAAAAGCAATAGTGAAGCATGACAAAAACAGAAATAAATATTCAATATATGAAGAAGCACAAAACAATACAGAAGAACTTGGACTAAGTAGAAATGAAAGACACACAGATGAAGAAATAAAAAATGCAGTAAATAAGAAGAAGATAGAAGCTTGGAAATCGAAACCATTACACGGCCAGTTCCAGAGATCAGTACTAGAGAAAGATAATATAGATAAGGAATTCTCATTCAGGTGGTTAAAGAAACAAGCCTTAACACCCGCACTAGAATCATCCATATTTGCAATACAAGACCAAGCAGTACTTACCAGGCAACACGAACGAGACATTTTGAAAAAATCAATAGATGGCAAATGTAGACTCTGCTCTGAAAAAGACGAAACCATACAACATATAACATCAGGATGCGAACAACTAGCTGGAACATATTACACAAAACGACATAACAACATAGTACAGTACATATATTGGGCACTAGCAAAAAAACACAGTTTTGAAGTAGATCAGCTCTGGTGGAAAGAAACACTAATGCAACCCAAAGTAATAGAAAACGATACAGCCAAAATAATGTGGGAAATGCCAGTACAAACAGATAACACAGTCGTACACAATAGACCAGACATAATCTACATTGACAAATCACACAACAAAACATATCTAATAGACATCACGATACCATCCGACTACAATATAGGAGTAAAAGAAATAGAAAAACTATCTAAATACCACCTACTCAAAAGAGAAATAACCAAACTTTGGAAAACACACACGGAAATAATACCAATAGTAATAGGAGCAACCGGAGTAGTAGCCAAATCCATCCATAGATACTGTGACAAGCTAGACGCTAAAATAGACAAACACATTTTGCAAAAACAGGCTGCCATCCATACCTCTACAATAGTTTCAAAAGTACTTGGGGATACCGTATATTGTAATGGGGAATCTGAACCTCCTTTTCCCTGAGGGTTTCGGGGTGGGAGGTCAGAAAACACCAACCTCGAAGGTTGAGAAAAGAAATAATATAATATAATATAATATAATATAATATAATATAATATAATATAATATAATATAATATAATATAATATAATATAATATAATATAATATAATATAATATAATATAATATAATATAATATAATATAATATAATATAATATAATATAATATAATATAATATAATATAATATAATATAATATAATATAATATAATATAATTATAATCTGACATAGATTAAGGGTCGAATTTGTGATGGGAAACCTCGTGCGTTTTGACTGGTCAGTTCTTAATTAGTAACTAAATAACTAAATTGTATTGCAAAACTGAGATTTTAACGGACCAATGAGAGAGCGTCTTATAATCAAAAGAACTTGCACATCCAGTGAAATGGTAACCGGTAATGGTAATGGTATAACCCTCCTAACAATATCACTGTTTAGTGGAATTGTATTTATTGTATTTATATTTACTAACTAAATGCACAACCACTCAGCGGAAGACGCTGCTTTCACCAATATAATCAAAAGTAAGAAATAAACGTTATTAATTAAAAAAAACCATTACCAATGTAAAAATAGATTATGTAGGTATTTAAACCTTTTTGCAAACATTTACGACAGAGTTTATTCTCTTTTACTTCTGTCTCATATGTCATAACTAATCAATGCCAAAAACCTTCTATTATACCAATTATTATACAAATTATAATTCAAAAAATGTTTTTCCTCGCAGAAACGGCAATATTTGCATTTTCAGAGTTCTTTTTAGCTTGTAGGCCCTAAACTTTGTAAATTTTACTTTAGTTGTTACCTGTGGGACTGTGCGTCAGCAGACAGGCCTCATTGTCTTTGGAAAAATCCGTTTGTGCGGTACCTATGAATCCTTCAGTTAGGACTCCAGACTCCTTTAGGAGTAGTGTCTCTTCTCTATGCTCCACTAGAGTGGGGCCAGCAGGTCTCTCAAAGGTCCATTTCGGGACCGAGAAAGCTACCGAGGGCCACAACATTAAACCATACGCACCATGGTAAGGGTATTCTGCGGCATGGGTCTATGGCTCTTGAATAGCACCACTCCATCTCTTCCCATAGGTGTCGTAAGAGGCGACTAAGGGATCAGGGAACTGGAGGATGTGCAGCGTCCTTCCCCGTGCTATACCATCACTGCGATGATTTCGTAGCGGGATGCCTAAGTACTATCGCACTTAGCCGATTTACTCAGTATTTTCATAGAATCTGTAGCACAAAGACAACATTAATAAAATCTCATACTTTAGATCGCACCATGCCTACTTTTCAGTAAATGTCGAATTTACGTCGCAGTTCGCCAATTTACTAAAACATGGTTATTTAATAGTTTAATGCCTACTCCTACTACTCCCTGCTTGCCAAGTTTTGCATTCAGACCATGTCATAGGAAATGAGTTAGTCCACGGGTAATTTCAATGTATGTATCTCACTAGCGAACTGAGACTTTCCTTTGGAACTACTGGTTGTGCGAAGCAGCTGTGCCACGGGTAACAAACGGCGATTACGGGAAAACCCCGCCCCATGAAGGGAAGGCCCATTTCTAGCAGTGGATATCTTGTGGTTCAATGATGATGAATAGGAAACTTATTCAAATGTGCATTCGATTTGAATGCGGTTGTTAGACTTGGTTCAAGTTTTCATTGAAATTTCATAATTTGCAATGAGGTTTTATGTAGGTATGTATATACTTAGTTCCTAGCTATGTCCGTTGAAAATCAGTTCAGGGGATATCGAGTAATTCGACTTCAACCGTCGGGCTGATACATTTTTATATTAGTTAATTATTATGAAATAATAAAAGACCGGGAGATGCAGTGCGGGTAGGCCTCCGACTCGGTGGACCGACGACCTGGTGAAGGTTGCAGGAAGCCGTTGGATGCGAGCCGCAGAGGACCGGTCGGTGTGGAAATCCTTGGGGGAGGCCTTTGTCCAGCAGTGGACGTCTTTCGGCTGACAGATAGATAGAATAAAAGAAAAATGCACAAATATCTAGGTATTTATTTTTATTTAATTTAATTATTTATTGTAAGTAAACGGTAAGACTAGTCGGTTTAATGCTGAAGCGCATTGTTCATTATCGAGTTAAAAATTAGGTAGGCACTTACAATTACAAGTTAATTTAAGTATTTAAGATCACTTTCTACTTAACTATTAATTTTCGATTTAAAATTACATTATTTGTAACAGATACTGATACCTACTGATTATTTTTTGTTATTTAATAATTAAAAAAATACATCGACGATTTTCGATCGAGCGTTTCAGATATTTTATGAGCACCCTATAAATGATCAAGAGCACCACTACTATTATCTAAGTCTTGCCGCCAAACATCAATGTTAACAGCATTGATGTGTTCCGGCATGAAGATAAGATAGCCAGTTTCCCATTGCGTTGGGAAATCTTGGTAAGCCCGTTTCCATGTTCGGCATTATCATCACTTACCACCAGGTGAGATGATGCCAAGGCCTTACTTACTGTGGATAAAAAAAGCACAGCATGGCATTCGCCAAGTCTTGCGGCATACATGTGTCGGTACATTTCAAACTGACCCAAATCCACTTACAAATAATATGGCCGAAGTTACAAGAACTGACATAAAGTAAGTTAGAGATAATGTACTTCATGTCAGTGACATAAAGTACATTATCCCTGACTTATGTACTTTATATCAGTTGGCATAACTTTGGCCATATTTGTAAGTGGACTTGGGTCAGTTTGAAATGTACCGACACACATAATATACATAGTTAGGTAGGTACATTTTTTAAATTTCTGACCTCAGATACATACAAAATACATGCCTTAACTAAAGTTCCTCATTCAGTTATTCATTGCCTTAATTTTTTTAAATATAGTTATATATACAGGCAGTGCAAATTTTGTTAAAAAATATAAGTCATACTTATCTTTCAAAAACCCTAACTTACATTTCAAGTTTAACCTCTTTCTTTACTATGAAGATAAGTCGTATTTTTCACAACTTTTCGCAAAGATTTCCCTGGCCAGCTTAACGAATATAAAAAAAAAAGATTTTGTTCATGTTACCGGCAAAATGTTAAATACAAAAATGGTATCAAAAAAGTCTATTTCCAAAGCGCGAGCCATAGACAAGCGACAATCATTATAGAACTGTACGCCATAGATGCGGCATGGTTGGTGACCTTGTGTAGGACTAGTTTGTTGTCCTGTGTTCGCTCGGCTACTGTCGCTGGAGTACCATCTATGTCGCCAAGCATCTGATTTGCGACTTTCAAGTTCTTTAGTAGGGCGAACATTTCCTCTGAAAAAAAAAAAACCAATTAATAAATCTTTTGTAGTAAAAAAAGAAACAGTCGAATTTTGTAAAAAAATTAAGGTAAAACGCCTCCGTAGCCTTGTAGCTTGTCCGCTCGCTTCACGTCAGGAGGTCGCGGGTTCGATTCCCGGTGAGGTCCAACTTTGTAGGACTCGGTTTGGTTGGTGGCATTTTCTGAGCCCGCCTGACTAACTACCACCATCTTATCTAAGTCTTGCTGCCAAACATCAATGTTAACAGCATTGATGTGTTCCGGAATGAAGATAAGATAGCCAGTTCCCCATTGCGTTGGGGAATCTTGGTAAGCCCGCTTCCATCTTCGGCATCATCATCACTTACCATCAGGTGAGATGATGCCAAGGGCTTACCAATTGAGGGTAAAAAAATTACTTTCTTTACAAAAAAAAATGTCGGTGGCTCCACTGGTAGTGACTTCGTTGGTGCCACAAATTAATCCCTATATTCTTTTGTAGTAATAAGAGTCGGATTTTGTAAAAAATAAAGCAAAATATGATGGATGGCGTTGTGTGACTTGTCTCGGGATAACTTTATTTCGATACTTCTGGGCTCAAAGGGCGTATACGCTAAATAGAACTTAGGCGTATACGCCCTTTGAGCCCAGAAGTAGCGATTTGATAAAAGTCTTTGGTTCGACCTCCTAATCAGAGGTCTCGAGTTCAAATCCTGGCCAGTGTACGATGCTAATGGGTTTTTCGAAACTTACATACATTTTCATATGTGGGTCTTCCCAGCCGGACCACCACCACCGCTTTGGAAGTCGTAAGTATACTTAAAAATATGTACTCTTTTTGTACTATTTAGTACTGCAAAGAAATTAATTGTAGCTAAGTGTTATAAAAGTTATAGCCCTTTTAAGGTGGTGCGGCACCACCACCATATCTTGTAAATGCAAAGGTTTCGCTACTCTTTCAGGTTTCGTTTCTCTGAATACGAAGTATGTCAAAAAAATGTACATTTAATGTATGTAGCGACCTTGCAGATTCCACAAATCTGCATATTATATTATCACATCTCCGAACGTGCTTGCAAAGAGCATACTAATATGTGTAACGTCAGTTATAATCTGTATAAATACTCTTACTTTATACCAATAAATGTGCAGTATCCGTGCAGTCCGAACAGCAATCATGGAGTGATCAATACATCCTATTCCACAGCTCCGCCATCCGGCGCAGCGTCGAGATGATTACCTAGCTGCAACCACCTCCATTTACCTCACAACTCTGGCAACTCAACTTTACCACCAAATCACACACAATTTATCACAATTTATCGGCAAAATGTACTTACCTCAGCATATTTTATTTATTTTGTAACACATTTTTTTATAATTATAAAGGTTATTAATTTTTTGTTGTACATAACGCCTGCTTAATATTCAATAGCAATAAAAAAACTTCAATATATGTATTTGCTTATTGTCTGCGATTGCTTAGTACAGGGAAACTATTTCGTGACCTTTAAATTATGGTACACTGGGATGACACTAAAAAGTATCTTTGAATTATTTTCAAATTCTACAATAATATTGTAGTTATTTAAGGTACGTAATATGATTGCGTAATCGTAATATTACGTATGGTTTCAGTTACTATTAAATTATACAAGACATTTCCACAAACATTATTTTTATTGTTATTGTTTGTTAATATTTTATGTATTACAATTTTGTACGTAGTATAAATAAATATATCTACTCCACAGAGCATTGAATCGCCATGTAGGGGGCGGCGCAGGGCGATTTAATGCTCTGTGATCTACTCTGAGATTTTCAGAGGTTTGGAGAAATTTTAGTCAGCGCTTTCAGCCTTTAATACTGAACATTATTTCCCAGGAACCCATAGTCAAAAAACGAAAAAAATATTAGATCGCTGTA
This sequence comes from Coleophora deauratella, assembly GCA_958295455.1. Taxonomy (NCBI): domain Eukaryota; kingdom Metazoa; phylum Arthropoda; class Insecta; order Lepidoptera; family Coleophoridae; genus Coleophora; species Coleophora deauratella. The sequence goes on along the minus strand of OY282416.1, from coordinate 2,226,297 downwards.
ACACGTCGATCAGAGCTGATCGACCAACTTTATACCAGTGCTTTTTTGTGCGATTTGACTATGCATTACATGGAAATGTGCTCAGTTTCATCAGTAAAAGCCTCAATTGCAGACAATATATACTGAATATAAGCAGGCGTTATGTACAACAAAAAAAATGAATAGCCGATATAATGGTGGAAAATTGTGTTACAAAATAAATTAAATATTATGCTGAGGTAAGTACATTAAAGGTACATATTTTGACATACTTCGTATTCAAAGAAACCTTTTTTTTTAAAAAAGTATTCAAAGTAGCGGTCCGGCTGGAAAGTATACTTCCCAGCCGCATCACCTTAAAAGGGCTATAACTTTTATAATACTTAGGTACAATTAATTTCCTTGCAGTACTAAATAGTACAAAACGAGTACATTTTTTAAGCATACTTACAATTCCCAAAGCGGTGGTGGTCCGGCTATGAAGACCCACGCCGTTTTCATACCGATTGCTTTAACGGTGAAAAAAAAAAAAAACATCGCGAGGAGACCTGCACATCCGATTACAAGATGTATATAGCACACGTCCGCAAGTGTAAATCTTAATGCTAAGTGCAACACCAGACAATTGCCGTCTGTCTGTGTGTGTGTGTGCGTGCGTGCGTGCTTGCATATGTGTGCGTGAACTAGTGTGTGATCTAAATAATAATAATAACAAATAAAAACTAACCATCCTCCGTGTCTCCATTCTTGTTCTCCACTTTGATGAAGGTCGTAAGTGACACTTCGTAAACTTTGTTCGAGTCGGCGCTCGTGGCGATCGCTCTTCGCCTCCTGCCGTAGCCGATGGCTCCATTCGTGCATTGGACCTGAAGATTTTATTTTAATCATGTTAATGTTGGCTACTCTTATCATGACCACTTTACTTACCCAGGGTGTAACAAAACTGGTGTAGTAGCTGTTTACTGTAGCTTCTACTCGTCATACTAAACAAACTGTTGGATTCGCAGAAAAAAAATTGACTCTTCATACTAAACTGGTCAAATAGCTGATCTAATTAACGCTGGGGGTTGTTTATTAGCCCCGCAACCTTCACCAATCCTGACTTAGCCTCCATCTGTGGAGTATGGCGTAACTTTCCCAAGGTATGGGAGGAGATCCGTGCCCCTGCAGTGGGGTTGTTAACATTTCATAATTTGTTTTTGATGCAGTCGTTCACAAATTAAATTGTTGGAGGGAGTTTTTTCGGACCCGTCGTTTCTTCTCACTCCGCAAACACTTTCCGAAACGGCGGGTATACGAGTTCCGAGTGGTAGGACCCTCGTATTAGGTAGACAAAATAAATAACCTTCGAAATGTGTATATTGCTATCTACTTCGAATAAAATAGTTTCAATTTCATTCATACTTACCCCCTGACACTTGTCCAAGCAGACGGTAACAGTTCCTTTGAACTGTACGTAGGTCGTGTCGGGGAACTTGAAGGCTCTGAACTTGGCCATCAGCACGTCTCCGGAGTCCGTCACGAAGTTGTCAAACAAGTACGTATCGACTGAACACCTGTGAATGAATATACCATAGAGTTTCATTCATCATAATTCACGATATCAGCCGGAATTTTTGAAATAAAAACTTCTTTAAACGAAACTGGACCGTTACGCTTGGGTCGTTGAAACTGAATCGGGTATACTCGGTGACGCTGAATCGCGTTTACTCGCCAATTGGAGTGGAATTCATCCCTACCAGCTAAAGCTGAATTGGTCTCGAACCGTAAGGTTTCAGAGATTTTTCTTACCTAGAGCCCTCAAGCTGTGGAATGAGTTTTTTCCGAGGCATAGAAAGGACACGTTTCATTTTGTGCCTGGACATGTACGTAGTACGAAAAATATAGAAAAATATAGGCTTTCTAGGAAAAATTATGAAAAAAATATTAGAAGCAGGGTTGCGTGGTTCAAGCATAATGTTTTACAATATAAATGGTAACACTGAAGCTTGCAATAGTAGGTCACGTTCAGAAATTATGGCTTCGTCTACATATTCCTCAGATGCTTTCTCTTACTCTGACTGACTGAACACCCTTCTGTTCTGACTTCTGACATTGGTGTACGACTTTTAAAATCTGCGGATATGCCTTGCCTCTTTTACAGGCATAACAGCTGGTTTTCGAGTTTCTTGTCGGACAACTAAATTATTAATTTCAATGGTATGTACAAAATCTAGTTTCTGAACGTAAAATGCTCAAAATTGCATTTGCTTCGCCATGTTGGGTGATTTATGTTTTGCGATTGTTAAATCTGAGAAACTAGATGAACCTCGCAACGAAGGTAAATCGAAGGAAATGTACAATTAGAAAAGACTATGTTTCTAATTACTTATTTATGATGTTTAGTACCCAGACCAGATCCAAGCTCCATAGTCCCGTGAAACGTCTCCTTTGAGATCTCTCTGTTCCGAGGTTTTCCCTGAAGTCTACAGTATGGGACTCTTCAAGAAGGGATTGAAACGGTTTTTGAAGGTTCGGCACTGATAGCACCCCTGCACGGGTAGCATGAGGACGTAGACAAAGCTGTTTGTCGCGCCAAACGCGAGAAAACAGCTCAGCTATATCTTTCATTAGCTTAGCGTTAGAACGGAACAAATGCTTTTAAAACTCGCGTCGCGCGCGAGATACGTCGCCATGCTACCGGTGCTGGGGTTGCAAATGCCTATAGGCGGCGGTAACCACTTTCTTTCGGGTGGGCCGACAGCCTTTTTGCTAGTCAATACAATACAATAAAATAAAACTCTGCGCTGAATGTTTGTTTCTTTAACCCTATACATGTAAGTTTTTACTTCTATCCTATGGTCATAAGCACACAAACACACACTTTTTATTTTACAAATCTGTGATAGGTATCTAGGGAAACTTTTCTGGTTTCCCAAACCAAGTTCAAGATCTTTCAGAAGCACACTATAGATTTTTTTTTAATGTGATAGGTGGCCAACGAGCTGACGGATCACCTGATGGTAAGCGATTACCGCCGCCCGTAGACATCCGCAACACCAGAGGAGTCACAAGTGCGTTGCCAACCTTTGAAATGGGATGGGGGATGGCGGGAATTTGGGGGGTGGGGGGAGGTTGGGCCTCCGGTACCCTCACTCACTCGGCGTAACACAACGCAAGCGTTGCTTCACATACGATTCTGATGCTTACCCATTCAGTATGATCGTCTCATGCTGTTTTCCAGTATCGGTGACTTGCATGTAGTTCACTAGCAGACCGTAGACCGGCGCAGACGCATTGTCTAGGAAGATCTCCATGGAGAGCGGTGTACCTGGGCTCACTGAGATCTCTCCTGATACCCTGAGGGATAGATAGAATGTAAATTTATAATAGACTAGCTTCTGCCCGCGACTTCGTCTTCGTGGACTTCGTTATTAGGTCCAGAGAGAACTAAAATGTTAAGGCAGCGCCATCTAGTTTCAGTTTTTAGCCTTTCCTTCGGGAACCTTCGAGTTTTTCGGGATAAAAAGTGTCCTACGTGTTAGCCGAGTGCTTAAGCTATCTTCCTACCAAACATCCAAATCCGTTCAGTACTTAGTTTCGGCGTGAAACTGGAACAAACAAACAAACAAACATCAATATTTTCGCATTTATATTGTTAGTGAGATGAGATGAGACTGTGTGTCTCTTGTGGCCAAATCATAGGAATTGGTACCCCTTTGGCATCATCTCACCTGATGGTAAGTGACGATGATGCCGAAACATGGAAGCGGGCTTACCAAGATACTACAACGCGATGGGGTATTTATCTGCCTGCTGGAACACATGAATGTTTTTAATGTTGATGTTTGACGGCAAATCTTAAATAACATGGTTGTATCTAGCTAGGCGGGCTCAGAAAATGCTCTGCACCCACCCAAACAGAGTCCTACTAAGTTGGACTTCGCTGGGAATCGAAGCCGTGTGAAGTGAGCGGGACCACGGAGGCGGTTAATACAACTTACAGCTAAACATATTTTCATATTTATAATATTAGTTAAGATTAAGATACTCACTGCCTTCCATCTTGCTTCACAACGGCTCCCAGAACAGGCTCGGGGGCGCGCCCCTCCTCATACCGAGTGATGTTGAGAACTCTGGAAAATAGAAATAACATGATTATTTTAAATAAATATATTTTTTTAAATAAATTCTTATTTGGGCTACCAACAGTCGATAACATGATACATATTACACAATAGTATGGTTACATAATAGACCAATAACAGGTGTCCGCTAATGGATACATTTGCTTATAGATTTAAAGGTAGGATCATTACAGTACTGAAAAAGTGGTTAACTAGTTAATTTCTATATATAATTGTTATTTGCTTTTTATATTGTGCTAGAGATAGATAAAATGTATCGACAGAGACATATTTTAGATTATAAAGCATAGTTGATCTAAAAAGGAATTCGTTCTGTGCATAATTTGTATACACTAAGGGCTGAGCAAACAATGGTTTCTTTGTTAGTGATCTGTTACAGACAAAATAATAAATACTGTTTGTTAGGTCCGGGCAGTTAAACATATTTTTTATAATTTTATAAAGAAACATTTGGTCGGCAATTTCACGTCTTTCAGAAAGAGTCGATACATTATGAAATGTTACTGCGTCCTGATAGCTATCAAATTTTTTATAATATCGATAACTTAAACATTTTAAAAAATTACGTTGTATTCTTTCTAGCTGCGCGATATAAGTGACATATTGGGGGTTCCATATCTGACTGGCATATTTTAATCATTATGTTCGGAAACGGTCGTGAATCAGCGCAGCTTGCGTGGTCGCATGTATCACATGCGTTAGCTGACTATAGACACGGTCATAACCAGGCCCCTCTTTTCCACTGGGAACTAGGGTTGCCAACTTTTTTTTGAAGGAATAGAGTACATCTGATTTCAGAGAGCGTAAATAAAGAGTACAGATTAATAAAAAAGTATCATTTATTTTAAATTTAAAATATGTATTTATTTGTACTTTTCATGACCAGAGCTGCTATCACCTAAATTGCCGATGCCGGAAAAGAACTCCGAAAACCCCAGACATTTGGGTGAAATCTGATGTTTGCCCCGGACACTATAGTTTATTGTAATAAACACATGGGCGCTGGCGTAATTTAATGGAGTGAATCTGCATATAATCTGTCCATTTCGTAATTATAATAACGAATTACTAATTAAGCGAGTATCGCATAAATCTGAATCCTAAAATGTAAGCAAATAAGCGCGAGCGAAGCGAGCGCGAAATTTTTTATGGTTTTTCCGTATATATTTACTGATGGCAGCCCTATTCATGTGACTGATAAAACTATCTCAGTGAAGGTAGTAGGGACTTTGTACTAGGTAGAAAAAAAAATTGACGATTTAAAAGCATGTGTAAAGCATCTACTTAAATAAAAAATATTTTGAGTTTGAGTTTGAATGGAACAGAGAAGCGGGAATAGAGTATTTTAGCGTACTCTATTAAAGTTATAGATTATAGAGTATACTTACATGAAATAGAGTACAATACTCTATTTTAGAGTACGGTTGGCAACCCTACTGGGACCTCTAGGCAAGTACTAAAGGGCCCCGCGATCGAGGGCGCCCCGTATTTCCTTCCAGATCAGCATCAAGTAACAGATACAATACCTATTTATTTATTTATGTATTTATTTGCTTTTATTGGTATTTTAATGAACGAGAGGCCTAAAACTGACAACTCTAACTGACTGCCTAATGTCCTCTGTAATAGTCATAGTCATTTTTATCCCCCCCCCCCTCACATTATCTTAAAGTGTTCATTCAGGGCTTCTGACAACTTAAAGATGGCCCTGGTCAAACCCTGGATGGGTTTGTCTGTTAGTGGCGTTTATATCGACCGTTTCCGTGCTTCGCAAGGTACGTTAACCCGTTGGTGCCGGCTGCTATCACTAGATTTCAGTCATTAAGCCATGTCGGAGGCCCTATGTTTGGTATGGAGGGTTATGTTAGTAAAAAGAGTATTCACCTGGTTAAAATACTCACTCAGGCTCATCCAGGTCCTCGGGGAAGAAGTCTACTGCCCTTTTGGTGAGCGCTCGCAGCTTGCTGGTGACCACACACCTCACTGTCACCGTCTCACGGCCGCCAGCCATGTCTTCGATCACGATTGTATGGTAGAATGTGCGTTGACCCTGAGGAGTTTTAAGAAATATATTTTAATATATTTGGCTATAAATGGCTATTAATATTTTAATATAAATAAATGGCTGACTCAGTGGCTCAGTGGTTAACGCTCCTGACTATTGATTCGAAGGTCGTGGGTTCGATTCCCACCAAGAGCAACTATCACAAGATGGTCGCTAAGAATTGTCAGAGATCTTATAGAAGGCTTGCAAACTTCTGACACAATCTCCACTAATTCCGACTTGGCCCCCATTTGTGAAGCATGGCTTAACCATCCCAATGTAAGGTAAGAGACCCGTGCCCCTGCAGTGGGGACGATAGGGGTTGTTAACAGATTATTTGTTATTTCTTACCGTAATCCTATTCAGGACCCTGGTGACACCGCACTTGTAATGGTCTTGCAGATCCAGAATAAAGGTGGCCATGTTGTTCTCCAGCGAAGGCTTGCAAGGCTTGTAATCTGGAAGTAAATTAAGTATTTGTAAGCAACTTCACAAAAAGAACATTCCGTTTTCGGTCATTTTGTTTATGTGGTGTGTTTGAAATTTTTATTCATTCCACTAGATAAGATAATCTTTATTGTAGAACTGTGTACAGTAGATGTTATATAGAATATTCAGTTTCAACAGATTGTACAACATTTAAATAACATTTATACATTAGCAAAATACTCATTTAAATTATAAAAACATTTCTTTATAAGCCATTCTCTAAGTTGAGCTTTAAATTGTACTGCATGGTGTACACTACTTCTTTTCGTGTGGCAATCACCGTATGATATCACCAAAGCACAGATTTTATAATACGACCAAAGATAGACATGCGTTGCCTGGTGTTGCACTTAGCAACTGCGGTCACGTGTAGGACATTGAAATTTATGGGCGGATTTTTAAAAAAGTGTACCATAATTTAAAAACGACTTTTTAAATTTATGATGATTTTTATTTATTTTATTGATACATACTTATTTTTGGTTAATTAACCTTTATTAATCCAGTAAATATCTCTCGTTATTTTCAAGAATCATCACACAGAAAGATCACAATATTTTGATCGAAATGTATTTCCAACGCAAAGTATTTGAAATACTAATTAAGAAATATTTGAAATAATGGACTAATTAAAATACAAAATACAATTATACACTTTAGATAAAAATACAAAATACGCGTTTGTATTAAATACAAATTTTGAAATTTTCAAATACGTGTCTATTTCAATTACAAGTAATTTAAATACTGCCCAGCCCTGTTGATACCCAATCCAACACGATACCTTTTAAATTTTTATTTTATTTTATGAAAATGATTTTATTTCCTCTCCATATTGAATTTATTGTGACGTCACATAGCCTATATAACCAGCGGACAATTAAGAAGCTTCTAATGATACCTCATTCGTTGGATTCTGATAAGTAGTTTAGAAGCTATGCGGGAACTGATGAACATACATACATACGACATACGGGTTAAAATCATAACCCTCCTTTTTTCTTCGCCGTAGATGGGTAATACAACCAAAATGCATAGTTTTGGCAATAGCCAAAAAATATTAGGTTGTCCGGAGCAAATCCCCCGACATAATATATTTTCAAAAAAAGGTTAGTATTAAGGTACTTAATTGAGTGTTGGATATTTATAACCGTTATTGCCCTTATGTATCAGTAACCCCTTCCAGTGCTTTCCTCACTGCCGCTTGGGACTCGTGGTCCCACCGCATTGACCCACTGGTGGGTCGACGAGTAATTGACTGTTTTCTCGTAGTCCCACCGATTCACTCTTGACTGTTCTTGGTTAGTTTTTTTAGTTTGATGGCTAGTATTATAGGATGAGCCCCACCATGATGATTTCGAACGTCATAATTTTTTTCATTAAATTTTAAATACCAAGTGTGAACCGCAGAATCATCGAGCTAGTTAATTCCTATCACTTTGAGCAGGTGATGGGCTTCAATTGAAAAATGTCCCTGAGCAAACTTAAACTTAAAAAAAATGTGTTAGAAGGAGTTTCTTTGGGGCCCGACGTTTCTTCTCTCTCCGCAAACACTTCCCGAAACTTGGGTATACGAGTTCGAGTGGTAGGAACTTCGTATTAAGTAGAAAAAAATATGACGTTCGAAAAGTGTACAGAGATACCTACTTCGAATAAATATTATTTCATTTCATTTCATTTCAAACAAAAAACTTGATGACGAGCCGCGTTGGTCATACAGGTCAAAAAAGTTTTTAATTTATAAATCTGTACATTGATCCATTACGTGACGATGCGTGTGGCACTTGGTAATAAATTAACTATACTACACAATGCACTAGTACAGTGTTTTTCAACTTTTTTAATACCCGACCCCTTTAAAAGTTAAAAAATCTTGCGACCCCCCCTAGCGCCATAAACATACAAAATGTTAGTGATCAGAAAAACTACGATTATAATTTTCTTCAATTAGAAAATGATTTCTTTATTAACGTCTCCAAAATAGAATCACATTTTTACTATTTGTTAAAAAATTAACAGGTCCAGCCTTCTCACTGAAATCGATTTTTTTCATTGCAGTGTAGGACCTATAAACACAAACTTTTTCTTTTACCCGCGACCCCTTGAGAAAGGCTTCGCGACCCCCCAGGGGGTCGCGACCCACAGGTTGAAAACCACTGCACTAGTATCACACGCACAAAATCTTACCAACATGTGATTAAAGAGCGGGGGATTTGCCCGGACTATCTAATACATACTATAGAGCTTTAAAAGATCTAATTAATATAAGAACCATTAGATTCCTTCTTATAACTTTAAAAAACAAATAAGCGCCCTTAGACGCAAGATCACGAAGACCTCGGTCGGAGCATACAAAAATAAGACGGTGATATAATCACCTGATGGTAAGCAACTTGTAATATTGCTGGGAAGACATACCGCTGCGAGATAACGTAACGATAGCGCGTTCTATTGTACTCGTGGCGCCATCTAGCGGTGATGTAATGAACTTTTATCACTACTGTATTTTCACTAAAATATGTCTGTTTTTTTATTAATAACTAGCTGGTGTACCCCGGCTTCGCTCAGGGAGTTGATAGCAGATCGTGTGGTAGTTGGAGTAAAAGGAACAAAGCTTAAAATCCAAGAGGTATTTTTTTATTGAATACATATTCTAACTATACTGATGTACAAAAAAATCGACTCAAGGTTTGTTGCACGTCTTTTGAAAAAATAACTCAATCTAGCAAAAAACACTAAACCAAAAGATCAAAAACTGCGTGTTTACTCTTTAAGATTTTAGTTTGGTGGTTTTCTACATTTTCGTTTTTTGTATTAAGTAGTTTTGCAGACTGAGTTATTTTTTCAAAAGTCGCGCAACAAACTTTGAGTCGATTTTTTAGTCCACCAGTGTATTTACAGTGTGTTAATAACCTATATCGTCCCGTACTTCGGGAAGGTTAGGCCATACTCCACACACAGGGGCCAAGTCCGGATTGGTGGAGGTTGTGGGGTTATCGGCCCCCAGTATTCAAGCCGCCTATAAGGCCTCCGACATGGCTGAATGACTGCCGTCTAGTGATAGCAGCCGGCACCAACGGCTTAACGTGCCTTGCGAAGCGCGGAAACGGGCGAGATAAATGCCACTAACTGTTTTTGCAATTTGCAGCTGAAAATCGTGAATCCCATAAGAAAAGTAAAAAGGCGTTAAAGTTTAAAATTTCACGTTAAAATCTAATATTTATATAAATATAAATATACCGCCTCAAACAAAGAAAAAAGTTCTCTAGAGAAATAAACTATTAAAATATGGGTATTCACGAGTAACCGACTTCAAAAAAAGGAGGAGGTTCTCAATTCGTCGGAATCTTTTTTTTTATGTATGTTCACCGATTACTCGAAGACGCCTGAACCGATTTGGAAAATTCTTTTTTTTGTTTAAAAGGGTATTTTATCAATATAATTTTACAATTTTGTCACCCAGAAAAATATATAAAAAAAAAAGTTAAAATAAAAAAAATATGGACGTTTATTTTTTTTAAAAGCATATGTTGTCTTGAAGTAAATATAACGTTGTAACGTTTTAATAAAGTAGGTAAGAAGGTTAAAACAAAAAAAGTGAAATTGGTAGTAAGTGGCCGTGCCACTGAAAAAAAAAATACACAAAAAATAAACACCATCAATTAAATATAGGCATTTTTTTTACAGAATTTTTTTAATTGTTGGTGTTTAATTGCAAAATAATTAATATAACACCTATTAACCCCATTTTTTTATTACTTTAAGATATTTGACATTAGTTTAGCTGTCAAACAATAAAAACCCCATGTTTCTTACCTACACCAGCCTACACACAACGTTTGCAATGAGCGATTAAACAGTAGTATTCCAGATACGCTATTTTTTACACTTTTGCTGTAAATACTAGTTTTGGGTTTTCTTTGTCTTAGTTTTATATATTTTTTTATTTCTGTGGTACGGCCATCTACCGCCAATCCTCACCTTTTTTGTTTTAACATTCTAGCTTGCTTAATTTAAAAGTTACAATGTTTTGTTTAGTTGGGGACACCAGATGTTATTGAAAAAAATAAACGTCCACAATTTTTTTTTTACTTTTTTATTTTTTTCATATTTTTCTGGGCGATAAAATTGGCTCTAATTTCACCCCCTTTTATATGTGCACTTTATAAAGACTCATACTGTATATGAGAGTACAGCGAAGATGTAAGTACGTACTTGACTAACCTATAGTTATGTCCCTCTTGCTGGCCCATGATGGCTCATTGTGTAGAGCAGTGTTTTTCAACCTTTTTTAATACCCGACCCCTTTACAACTGAAAAAATTCTTGCGTCCCCCCTAGGGCCATAAAAACATACAAAATGTTAGTGATTTGAAAGACTACGTTTAAATTTTCTTCAATTACAAAACAATTTACTTATAAACATCTCCAAAATAGAACTACGTTTTGACAAATTGTTAAAAAATAAACAGGACCAACCAGCCTTCTCACTGATATCGTATTTCACTTATTTTTTCTTTTCCTGCGACCCCTTTAGAAAGGCTTCGCGACCCCCCAGGGCCCCAGGGTGACCCACAGGTTGAAAAACACTGGTGTAGAGGAATCATTAGTCTTTCGGTTTTGGTAACGTACGAGATACTTCGAGTTGGTATAGATAGTATGATAACGATAAAATGTCGGGAAAAAATTGCTAAAAAAATATCACGTGATTAATGGACAGCCCCTTATAGTGGTAATTGTAAACGGTGACTTTTTGTTCGCAATATGTGTCAAAATTTTAGTTCAGCGCTGTTTCACGACCTAAACATCAAGGCGGCTAGCGTTTTCGCGCGGAAATTGGGAATGATAATTCAAAACGTATTTTTGGAGTGCTTATAGGTTTCAAAAAAAAAAAAATGTATATATTTTTGACTTTTTCCCACCTAATGATCTGATCAATTTGAGATACTTTTACTATTTTATTGACTCCTTGTACATCTTGTTTATAAATGATGAATTAATGAATGAATAAACAACAGTTTACTTCATAAACCGATTTTGATAATCTGCAGTTTATTTCTGCACTGAAAAATCTGAAATTACCATAAAATCTATCATTTACAAATGGCCATTACAAATAATATCATTATATCATTTCTTACGCTCAACAGTACAATAAATAATAAACATGAATATTCAGCCAACAAGTATCAATAATTGACAGTCATACTAACATTCAACAGTGACAGCCTCTGACAGCTTTTTTTTAGCCGACTTCAAAAAAAAGGAGGAGGTTCTCAATTCGTCGGAATCTTTTTTTTTATGTATGTTCACCGATTACTCGAAGACGCCTGAACCGATTTGGAAAATTCTTTTTTTGTTTAAAAGGGTATACTTCACAGGTGGTCCCATATAAATGTTATCGAAATCAATTCAGCGGTTTTTGAGGAAATCAACAAAAACATAGCAAAATTGGAGTTGTTGCGATTGAAGTCGGTTGTTTTTAACGTATTCAGCGTGGTCATTGTTGCCATGTAAAAACTTTAAATAAAATTCCAGGTTACGCTTTCATTTGTCGACTCTAGCTAGGTATTTCACCGCTCGCCGGCACAGCGCGCTGCTCGCGGCAGGTGTAGAGCGAGCAGTGGCACTCGGATTTGGCTTGGCAAAACATGAAAGCTTCGTTTAAAAAAAAATTAAGTGGTAGTCATGACAATGACATCAACTAGAGATGAAAACTGTAGCTTCTTACAAAAGACATCAACGCCGGGATAGTTGACTGCATGAAAAATAAATTACGAAATATTATTGTCAAAATTTATTTGATATATTATTTATTGTCTTAATTGAAATTGTTGAAAAACCTGGAAAAACTTAATCACTTTAATTTTCATTACATTTTCAATATTTAATTTAAAAATATATATATTCCTAATAAGTATGCAAACGACTATTTTGAACAATGACGTCATCGTACAAAATTTCAAACATTTTTAGAACAAAATGCCGTTTTTGACATTTGATAAAAAGTAACTGAAATGACTAGCAGTCAACTACCGGAATCATACCACTCCCCAGACACCATACAAATATCGCATATTGTTTACTGCAAAGAAATTTGACACTTCTTCGTGGCAGTACACGTGTTAATATGTGTGGTGCTGGTGTGTGAGTAGGCTTCTTGCACAAAATACATAGATACAGAAGGTCCGCTCAATACGCTCATTAAAATCCTAAGTATAATAGTGTTTATCGAATAAAAAGTGTACAAATTAAACATAAATTACTATAGATTTAACACTACAAAAGGTATTATGTGCCTGAACTAGGATAAACCTGTGCTTCAAGCAAAAGGTGCAGACATAGTTTCTTATGGACTAAAATTATCTTATAAACTACAAATATAATTATTATTAGTGAACAGTTTATAATATCACGTTTCTAAACCTATATATACATGCTTATAGACGTATACGGTCGTTGTAGGCAAGGTCACGATACTGTGCAATCGAGACCTTGCCTCGAACGACCGTATATTTCTATAAGCATGTATATGCTTACGATTTTAGTGGTTTGTATTGAGCGGACCTTCTGTGTCTATTTTGTGCTTCTTGCTCATACCGCCTTGTCGTAGGTTACACTTCTTTTGGTTATGTTGACGTTTTTAGTAATTGATATTTTCATAATTGACCACGCTGAATACGTTAAAAACAACCGACTTCAATCGCAACAACTCCAATTTTGCTTTGTTTTTGTTGATTTTCTCAAAAACCGCTGAATCGATTTCGATAAAATTTATATGGGACCACTTGTGAAGTATACCCTTTTAAACAAAAAAAGAATTTGCCAAATCGGTTCAGGCGTCTTCGAGAAATCGGTGAACATACATAAAAAAGGGATAAGCCCGCCTTTGTGCATCCATGTATTTTTTCACTAATTTTTGTTGTGTTATTTTGTCGTACAATAAAGAGTATACAAACAAACAAACAAAAAAAAAAGATTCCGACGAATTGAGAACCTCTTCCTTTTTTTTGAAGTCGGTTAAAAACAGTAGAAATTTTAACGACAGATAGATATGAACATAAACTACAGACTTATACAATATACATTTTTAATGAAGTGAATACTGTATACACCTCCTTATGAAAATAAAGTTGTCATTGGTTTGCCAATCTCTTGTCAACTGATAGCCTTCTTGGTAACGACCACATTAGTGATCAGTTAACCTGCGTAAGCCGAAATGAGGTACGACCGTGTTCACAAAAGTCTAGACTTAAAATATGAGAACAGAACTACAGAACTGTCTTTCTATGGTAAAATTGAACTTCTTTGTTCTATATAATTACTGTGCGAACAGAACTCATTATTGCAAAACTTTCGCTTCTTTGTAGCCAGGGACGTATCTAGGGAACACTTCAGTATATGACTAATGGCACAGTGACATTATTACTATACCTACCTTGTTCCAATCAAAAGGTAAACAAACTTACAATTTAACTGACACATGTCAACGTCAGTCGCCTACTAAGTTTGTTTAACTTTTGCTTTTTTTTTATTGGGATGAACTATACACGCAGTATGGCCACTCCCTGCTCCTCTCTAAAGGTGACCTCCCCCCCTGCGGGTATATAATCCGGTGATGGTAACTTAACGCAACCTACACAACACACACACACATGTATGCATGTACATGTCGCAGATGGATTGCAGAATCCGCTGTTTTACAAAACCGCTAGTGATTTTACAAAACAGCGCCGTTTTGTAAAACAACTGAACGACCTTTAGCGGTTTCCAAAATAACTGGGCTACAATACGCAGAATTGCACAAACGTTCTGCGTTCGTCAGTGCAGCGGGTAACCGATCAGAGGTTTTGTAAAACAGCGTGAAATAAAACGTCAAATTGTAGAATTTAGTTCTAAATTGTGTCACTCGTGGCTCTGTGTGTCATAACAACAATAATGGCGTCCGAAACAGAAAGTCGTTTGCCGAAATTAATAAATAATGTAATATTAGTAATATGAGTGAAAACGATCCTAACTTAAGTGGAAACAGTAAGTAATTTTGTAACGATGATTTATCCACCAAATTTATTAACTTATTTAGGCTACAAATAAGCCATTCTACAATACGTCTAACCGTGGTTAGCAGTTTTGTAAAACGTAGCGCAATGGCAATCTATCTGAACGTCGTTCAGCTGTTTTGTAAAATCGCTAGCGGTTTTGTAAAACAGTAGCTTATACAATCCATCTGCGACATACATGCGTCAATTTTATGTAGTAGTAATTTAACGCGACAGTTTGTCCGAGTTTCCGGTACGGTAATGGAGTAATCAAATGTCGTTATTAGCCAAAGATTTATTTGCAAATTGATGGGGAATCGGTGAGTTTTAGAATCGGCTTTGTACACAAAAATGATAATCGTACTTTTGAAGTCAATGATTTAAATAGCAAACTTCTTGCTTCCCACAGCTACGTAACATAGCGGGGAGATGCGGAGATTGTGTAACTTTTGAAATGAAATGAAAATTTGAAATTCAAATGAACCGAGAGGCGTACAAAATCTGGATAAAACATCCTACATGAGTCGAGATAAAAAAAACGGAAATATTCCCAACGGCCACTTGATTCTGCCTCTTCAAAGGGAGGGGTGGGAATGCAAAATAAATATAATTATGATACTTCAAAATGTTTTGATGAGATACTTTTTACAAGACAGTCCAAATAAAGTTTAAAACAGGTGTATTGATCTGTGGGATCTCTGTAAAATAATTTGCTGTTTTCATGTGTTTTGATAATAAACTTATTTTTATTTATTTATTTGATAATCGACAACGCTGAACACGTTAAAAACAACCGATTTCATTCGTAAAAACTACCATTTTGCTAAGTTTTTTTTTAGTTTTTGTTGATTTTTTTTAAAAGCGCTGAATCAAATCAGATAAAATTTATATGGAACCACCTCTGAAGCATTACCTATCAAACAAAAAACGTTAACGTATGTTACGCGATTACGCCGCCAATTATGAATCGATTTTGATGATTCTTGTTTTGTTTGGTAGGTAATACTTCAGAGGTGGTCCCATATAAATTTTATCAAAATCGATTCAGCGCTTTTGGAAAAAATAACAAAAACTAAAAAAAACATAGCAAAATGGTAGCTGTTACCATTGAAGTCGGTTGTTTTTAACGTGTTTAGCATTGTCAATTATGATCTGGCTAATTCTACGACCTGGCTTTGAGATTGCAAAAATAGGCGTCTTTAGATTAGTATTGATCTCCAATATGACATAGGGTTAAAATTTTATGAATAGGATGATAGGCTTTAATTTGATTTTTATTTGACTGAAATTTTATTTTTAATTTAATCGATGTATGGAAGCGAGAAACTAGTTAACGGGGTAAGTCCGCCTTAGACAATGTAGCTAATCGATCTGGACTTAGACCCTGTGTGTGGAGTGGCTTAACCTTCCTGAGGTATCGGAGGAGACCCGTACCTAAGTGTTAATCCAGCTAATAAACTTTCTGTGTGCTAAATTTCATCCAAATTCCAGCCGTGTTTGCGTGGTTGAATAACAATAATTAAAACATGCAAAAATCCAAACTTACAAATATATACTTTGGAATATAAATAAATAAAATATCTAAGACAAATTACACACGGTCATCTGGCCCCAAACTAGGATTCCCTGTATTATGGGAACCAGAGACTGATATACATACACAAATACATTTCATACATATAGAATACGGGAAAAATATTTAAAAAAATGACCTACAACTTTTTTCAATTTTCCATACATATTCTTGATTCACTATTCAGATTTTGTATAACTAAAAAAAATTGCATATCGGATTTTTTCAATATTTTTCTTGTATTCTATACTTCATTCTGAATAACCCCACAAAATAAACGCACTTTTTTAACATCCTGTATAGATATAAGAGAATAATATCGGATCGGCGTAGCTTAGATAACAGAGCTCACAAAATGAAAAGTTATTTGAATTGGCCCATAAATTTCGTTCGATAAAACTTTGTCTATAATGTGAATAAAATTTAGGCCTAAATTCGGAAATAGGAAAAAAATGTTACGTGAAAAATTGTGATTATGTGCCTAAGACGCTCAATACTCGATACTGTTTAGCGGATTTACCAAACAGAGTGCCATACATTTTTACTTATAAAACCAATACAGTCGGAACAAAAAAAAACACATCCCCATACTAATTGTCAGTAACTGAATAGATGATTTATTTACAAATAGATACAATTTCACGAATGTCTGCTACCATACGTCACTTTTTAGTGAATTAAAATTGCTTGGTAGATTTGGTTCTACACATTCAGTCCATCTGAATTAAAATAAATAGATACAGAAATGTTAAAAAAGATTTCTATGTGTACTCTGTCTTATAATTAAAACTAACTACTCGTGATAAAAATTGAAACTTTTTTTTGGAAATTTCATCGAATTTTGCAACTTTTTTAATTGGAAAACACTCCTCGGTAATTTGACATCATCCCAGTGAAAACCGCATCGAAATCCGTTCAGTAGTTCTCTTTAAAATCGCGGACAACACCAATTGTATGTATTACTATAACGTATTATTATTATTATAAGTGATAATGATAATGATAATTGTACTTTTTGAAGCCGGTTAAAAATTATTATTTTTTTATATTTTTTTTTTATGGGATAGATGGCAAGCGAGCAGACGGGATATAATTGGATATAAAGTAATTAAGAAATGTTATCAGTAAATTAAAATAAAGTCTTTTAAATAAAAACAACTGAGTTCATCCCTGTTCTCGACATTCCATATCTGGAACTATGCCTAGTTACTCCAACTCGTAAGATTCTTTCGTCGTAACAATTATTAAGCTTTTAATGACACATTGTTTTAGTCCGTTTAGTCGCTAAATAGAATAAACTGTACTTTTCGAGATGAAAACCTCCAGGTTTTCATTACCTTGTTAAATAAAGCCTTCCTAACTTACCCGTTGCGCAAATCCTATTGCAGTTCGACGGTTTTTTAGAGAACTAAAGTAACCGACATAGCTAAACTTAATTGGCAGTGGGCGCGGGTACATAGCTCGTAGAACAGACAGCCGTTGTGGCACTACAGTTCTCGAGTGGCGACCGCGCACCGGAAGACGCAGTGTAATAGGCACTAGGCAGGCCTCCTACTCGGTGGACCGACGACCTGGTGAAGGTTGCGGGAAGCCGCTGGATGCGAGCAGCACAGGACCGTTCAGTGTGGAAATCCTTGGGGGAGGCCTTTGTCCACTGCTGGGCAAAGGCCTCCCCCAAGGAGTCTTTCGGCTGATAATGATGATGGTTTTTACCCACCTGCGCTACAGCAAAGATAGGGTAATGTTTTTCACGCGATTCTGGTAAAGTATATGGTATTCTTCCTTCCACTGAAGTATCGCAATAGTTGGATGAGAGATTTGTTTCGATTCGTCTGAGCCACGCGCTATTTAACAATATTTAAAAGGAGATTGCCCGATTTCGTACCATGTTGCGTCTTAACCAGACATTTGTCAAAAATCGTAATTAAATTTATTAAGCACACTTAATTTTTTCTAGACCTATTCGAACTGCAGGAAAGAAATGTATGAAAAAAGATGTTAATTTGATATATCCCCTACATTTTGTACACTCTGACAGCAAACGTTCACTCTGACAACAGGATAGCATAATATAAATTGCCTAAGTGTGAAAGAGAGGGTACAAAGCGGTTGCTGTCAAGTGCACCCTCGGAACGCGGCCCTGGATTCATAAAATGTGTTCCGAAACTACATTATGGTTGTATCGAGATTTTATGCTTCATCCACATATTTCTTCTTCTTAATCTAAGAGATGTCTTCGCATTACATCACCATTTTCCTATACCCGCGCCCTCTTCTTCAACTCCTGGTAAGATTGACTATCAGACGATGTTTTATAGATTTGATTCTTGATCACATTGGTGCGTCCCAGGGTTGCCAGACGTACAAGAATTTTTGTTTGGACGTAACGTAGGGCCATAGTCACGTTGCGGAGCGGCATTTTTTTAAATACACATATGCCACACAGTACGTTGCAAATCGGCATCGCACACACGCCCCGTTACGTCATGTTACGCCGCTGCACTTTACGATATTTAAAAAAGTATACCTAGTATAGTGTAGTTTCATTGTTTTGTCAAGTTTCAAGCAGTGTTAATCACAAATTACAGTCTGACTACGATCTTTTGGTAGGTTGATGACATTGACAGGACAGCTTTTGTCGCAAATCTGACATTTTTTTCATACAAATAGTGTATACCGCCACATCCCTCCTCCTCCCCACCCTCACGGAAAGAATACAGTGTAGCTGTATGATAGAATAAAATACAAGACACTATAAACTAGAGAACACGAAATAATAATTTTAAAAAATATATTAAAACTAGGTTACAAATCTTAAATATCCTTAAATCTAACCCTGACCTGATCGTGTGATGGTGGGAGGATTTGGTGCAGAGTGAGCTGTTAGTGGGGCAGACGTAGGACCTGGACATGTGGTTGCATTGCGAGGCCGGGGGCGTCGCGGGCGCCTGTACGCTCGGTGAGACCGCGCCTCGCTCGGGGTCTGCAGCGATGTGTGCAGGCTTCCATTCGATCCAATCGACGCTCACCTGTACCTTATTACGTGAAACATCTAAGGTAAGTCTTCAGAGAATGACTGAGGACTTTATAGGGGCCAGTGTACAGTGTTCGTCGCGAAGGAAAACGTGAGATGCGTCTGCCAGGTCCTTAAAAGCGAACTTCGGGACGCATGTCGGTCATGGCCAGGTGTGCCACGAAGTCCTCACTTACATTTTGTGTGAAAGCGCTAGGTACCAGGAGCTCCCCTGTAAGCATACAGGAGGTCTGCAGCAGAGCATTTGAGGTCCTCCTTGAGAGCCAATCTGATACCAAGAAGCACAAGAGGTAGGGCTCTGTGGCAGGTTTCTCGGTGGCACATGAGTGCAGCCTTCAGATGGCGGTCGAAGCGCTCCACCATGCCATTCGCTTGCGGGTGATAGCTGGTAGTTCGTACGCATTTGGTAGCGCCTAGGTCAAGGAATCAGTTGAATAGCGCTGACTCAAACTGGCGGCCTTGATCGACGGTGACTGTGATGGGCACGACGAATCGCGCGATCCAGCCGCGTATGAAGGTATCGCCAACATCCTCGGCGGTGATGGATGACGTGAGCCACGCTTCGGGCCATCTCGAGAACCGGTCTATTGCCGGGAGACAATAGGTGTAGCCCTCAGAGTGCGGCAGGGGGCTGACGATTTCAAGGTGGACATGGCTGAATCTCCCTGATGGGAGGGAAAATTCACCGAGCGGTGCGGTCACGTGGCGCATCACCTTGCGTCGCTGGCAGTGGAGGCAGTGACAGCCCAGGTTCGACAGTCACGCGCCACGCCGGAGCGCACGTAACGGTCAGCGATGAAGTGCGTGGAGGCGCGGCCGCCGGGGTCGCTCAGCGCGTGCAGGCGCGCGTGCGCGGCGCGCAGCAGCGCCGCCGGCAGGTTCGGCAGCGGCCGCCCCGTCAACACGTTGCACGCGATGGTAATATTCGTGCCTGGAATTAGCGTCGGTTCCAATTTGAGAGAAGAACCGAAATCGACTCGACGTGGGAAATCGCGTCCGCGACGATGTTGTCTTCGCCTTTGACATACTCGATCTCCGTAGTAAACTGCGAGATGATCGTCAGTTGGTTCAGCTGTGCGGGAGGCAACTTTTAGCGACGTTGTGAGAACGCGTACAGTAGTGGTTTGTGGTCGGTATATATGATGAAGTGTTGCGCCTCCGCCGAAAATGTACACGGCCAACAACTCCCTGTAGTAGGCGGGCCAGGTGGTTTGGCTGGGCTTAAGTCTTCTACTGAAATATGCCAGCGGTTGCTAGCCCTGCTCTGTCCACTGCTGAATACAGGTGCCTACGTGTGTGCTTGAGGCGTACGTGTGGAGGCCCAAGCATGCGGTAGGAAATTTGAAAGAGAACTGCTAGCTAAATCAGTAAATAACCCTAAATCTTTATGGAGTAATATAAAAAGTATAACCAATCTTAAAACAACTAAATCTACTAACAGTAAACTTTTAACAATTGCCCCTTCACCTTTACAGTCTGTTAATGAAGTGAATAACTATTTTGTTGGCATAGGAAAAACCCTAGCAGAAAATATCCAGGCTAATAACAACTCTCCTCACAGCAACAGCCTTCCCGTTAGTATAAACTCCCAATTAACATCTTTTGTTCTATTGGATACTGATCCAGATGAAATACACAGTATCCTCATGAATCTTAAACTCGACAGCGCCCCAGGATGGGATAATATATCAACCAAGTTTCTAAAGCTTTCAAAACACTTGTTAATACCAGTGATCTGTCATTTAGTAAACTTATGCTTTCACAAGGGTGTATTTCCTGACCTACTAAAACAATCAGTAATAACCCCCGTGTACAAGGGAGGGGACAGAGACGACGTCAATAATTATCGTCCTATCTCAGTTCTTCCTGCAATCTCAAAAATTCTAGAAAGGCTTATTAATGTAAGACTAATAAATTATTTTAATAAATACAATATATTATCAGAATCACAATATGGATTTCGGAAAGGAAAATCAACTGAGGATGCAATTTTAAATCTTACTTCATTGATAACTAAGAATCTCGACAGTGGTAAAAAATGTCTAACAGTTTTTTTGGATCTAAAAAAAGCTTTTGACACCGTCTCTGTCCCCACTCTTGTGCAAAAGCTAGAAAAAAATGGAATTCGTGATGTTCCATTGCTTCTATTGAAAGACTATTTATGTAACCGCAAACAAAGAGTTAGGATAGAAGACCATACAAGTTACGACTTACCAGTCACTTTTGGCGTCCCACAGGGAAGTGTGCTAGGTCCAACGCTATTTCTCATATATATTAATGATTTATGTAGTTTGAAATTGACAAATGGACATATCATTTCCTATGCTGATGATACTGCTATTGTTTTCACTGGAAATTCGTGGAAAGAAGTACAAGAAATAGCTGAAAGAGAACTAGCTTGCGTAGCGAAATGGCTAAATCTAAATCTATTGACACTTAACACTTCAAAGACAAATTATATATGTTTCACTATTAATATTACAACTCAACCTAAAAATGACTTCATGATAAAAATACATTCTTGTGATGATGTTACTAGTAATCTCTGTGCTTGTCCAACTATACAAAAAGTTTCCAATACTAAATATTTGGGGGTTATCTTAGACCAAAGATTATCTTGGCATCCACAACTTGAAATAGCAACTAACAGAGTTAGGAAATTTATTTGGATTTTTAAATCATTGAGACACGTTGCCCCGATTAATTTATTACATCAAGTATATACTGCTTTAGTACAATCAATTCTATCATACTGTATCTCTATCTGGGGCGGAGCTTCAAAAATGAAGTTTCTCGAATTGGAAAGGGGACAGCGTTCCTTAATAAAAATTATGCATTTCAAAAAATTTAGATATCCTACTGAACAATTATACTCAATTAGTCAACTACTAACAGTAAGAAAACTATATATATTACATATAATACTTAAAAAACACAAATCTATAACATATGACACGAATATAAGCAAAAAAAGAAGAAAAGACGTAATTTATAAACTAGACAGAGTCAAGACTACTTTTGCTAAAAGACAATACAACAATCAATCTAGCTATCTATACAATAAGATAAATAAAAAACTTGATATATATCCAACAAAGTTTTATGAGAGCAAAGAAAATCTAAAAAATTGGTTGAACACTCTCAGCTATGAGGAGGTCGAGTCATTGATGCAGGTCATAAGCTAACAAAACATAACCACTCACACACACACATACACACACGCACACACACACGCACACACACACACACACACATGCACACACACTTGCACACACACAAACATACGAACACAAACACACACTCACACAAACACATACACACGAACACACACACACACACACACACACACACACACACTCACCTTATATAACACATACTTAGCTAGAATATAAGATAAATATAATTGTATACTTATTAAGATATTATGTTTTAAATTTTCGTTTTATATACTTAAATGTTTATTTTTCTGTGTTATAAATTATTGTTAACTTATCTTATGGAAGAGCGGGACCTCCTGATACAAGTATTTTTATACTTAAAAGGAAGGTCCCATCCATGTTACTAAAATGTTAAAAAGTTGGTTAATGAAATAAACATTTTTGATTTTTTTTTGATTTTGATTCGTCGACTGCACTTCATCATTACAATATACATACAGTGCCGCGTTCGGTTTGTGGTGCTCCTTTATATTACTCGTTAGCATCACTGAACCATACCATAATTAACTAAAACTAGCTATCAAATGATTGGTTAAAACTAAGAATTTCGTGTACGCCTGAGCGTAGATAAAGTACTTAAAAATAACCTCAAAACATAAAATGAAAGTGAAAAAGCTCTGGAGTTACAGTAGCTATGAGAGTAATTTTTCGTATAATAATTAAATATGTTATCCCCTATCCAATTCAGAAGGTTTTTTCAAGACGCAATATGGTACGAGCGTTTCATACTCCCGTGGCATTCTCCTTTAGACCTCCGGTTTTTACAAATTTCATGTAGAAAAGATGCAAAATAAAGTAACCTTATTTAATTTTTTAAATCCTTAACAATTCCTCAAGATAACTGTTTTTTTTTCTTTGTTAATCTGGAAAGGATAGGAAGCCTTTCCGTCGGATCGAATTTACACCTTTTTTTTAAATTAGTTGGCACACATTTAAATAAAACTTTCTCGAAGATTCTCGAGAAATACGTAATTTGGCAAAGGGAAAATTTGGGTGTTTTATCATTGCATTTCCTTCGTGACACGCGAAAAAAATGATGGTCAAATATTATAATGTAGTCAATTATAGGCTAGTTTTAGTTTAGTCTTTCTATTTAGGTTCAAGTATAGATAAAGGTACTAACCTTTCATCTGGTTCAGGTACGACATCCGCCTGTCCCCATCCATGGGGACTGATACCTTCATCACCTCGGGAGTACATTCTATTTGAGATTCGGAACCTGGAACAAAGATAAAAAGCTGTTATTGAAACGGCTTACATTTAAAGGACAATGGGTAAGAGTGTACCCAAAACTCATTTGGAGAAAAAGCCTAGTTTCTCGTATATTCCTGGAACAATTAGGTATTTAATTATTTCGAAAATAGGTTCATAGTTCAACAAACATATTTATTTGTCCAAGTGAATTCAGGCATATTTGTCTTAGGATAAATTAAACTACTCCATGAGGGCAACAAAGACCAACATAGTTCATAATGCTACACTGCATTGGGTACGGTGCCCATACAAAATTACCCGTTCTCCTTTAACTTTAATTCCTCAGAAGTACAATTTAAAATACTTGTTACTTATCCGTAGGATCACGCCACGCACACTAACAAACTCGCCAACAACTACCTACATTAAAATATGATGTCTGTATACGCGTAAATATGTGTATTACATCCCTTGCGCTAAGCAACCGTCACCGGATCTTACCAGCATAGCTTAGGCAGCATATTGTTTCATTATTACTGCCTGTGGTGAAAAAATCCCAGACTGAAATAGGTATCCTACCTATATCAGGGGTTACTCAGAATCAGTATCGTAGTAATCAGTATAGAATGAAGGAGAAATATTTTCAAAAAAAACCGATCAATTTTTTTTTCAGTTTCCTATACTAAATCTGAACTTGACTGAGTGAATTTTTTTTTATGGAAAACTGAAATACAAAGTTAAAGACTGACTGACTGCCTCGGTGGCTAAGTGGTTAGCGATCCTGACCTCTGATCCGAGACTCGTGGGTTCGATCCCCACACAGGGCAAACTTTTCTGTGATGAGCAGAATTGTTTGCTCTGAGTCTGGGTGTATTATATCTATACAGGGTGTTAAAAAAAGTGCGTTTGAAATTTTAAGGAGTTACTCAGAATCAAATATAGATACCAGGAAAAATATTGAAAAAATCTGCTCTTCAAATTTTTTTTACAGTTTTTCATACAAACTCTTGATTCACTATCAGATTTAGTATGAGTATCCGAAAAAAAAATTTGAAGAGCGGATTTTTTCAATATTTTTCTTGGATTCTATACTTGATTCTGAGTAACTCCTTAAAATTTCAAACGCACTTTTTTTAACACCCTGTATATGTATGTATTTAAAAAGTATATGTGTATGTATATCAGTCTCTGGTTCCTAAGATACAGGGAATCCTAGTTTGGGGCCAGATGACCGTGTGTGATTTGTCCCAGATATTATTATTATTATTTATTATTATTAGTTAGATTTTTTTCAATATTTTCCTGTATACTTGATTCTGAGTAACCATTAAAAAATTTCAAACGCACTTACTTAACCTGTAGATATATTTTATGCAGCAGAGCTGCGGGCCTTAAATTCTTAAATCGGTTGAGTTAATATTTGTTTCAACGGTCAAGTTCAAAGAACGTCACCATTCCCTTTCTCCTCAAATTCAAATTCGTATACAAAAATAATAATATAGTAGGTATGCATAGTAGACAACAAAACAGGTTTCTCTTGTGACCTCCGCGTCTGACGCATTCTTGCATCACTACGCGGTCATCTCCAAAAATGGGTACGCAGAGCTAAAATTTCATAATAGCCTTTAGCCTAGAAATATAGTCTATAACTAGTCTATAGCTCGAAATAGATCTTTAAAGTTTAATATTCGAAACTATTTAACTAAGCTGGGACTTTTACTTGCGAAGCTTTTGTTCTACTGTATTGAGAAGTGGACGCTACCCAGAAATACAATACACTTGTTAAGGCGCGAAGTTCAATCTGAGCAGGTTGATGCATGACAATATAATATCGATCGTAACGCCCTACTAATTTTAAGTTCAGATCAATGTGGGTACCATCGCGGCGGTTACGTCAAGGCCGAACGCAAAATTCTCGAGATTTCGATGTTTTTATTACTTTTCTTGGCTTTCAAATAAGTAAAAAAAAATCCCTTCAAGTTAAATTGAAGGTAT
Source organism: Coleophora deauratella (assembly GCA_958295455.1). NCBI lineage: Eukaryota > Metazoa > Arthropoda > Insecta > Lepidoptera > Coleophoridae > Coleophora > Coleophora deauratella. Next base: position 2,200,606 of record OY282416.1, on the reverse strand, counting down.
TAAAATGGCCGATTTTTGTGTTGGTTTCAACATAAACAAATATTGTGTTTCCGAGAGAATTTGCAATTAATGCAAAATACAGGGTCTACAGGATATTTTTTTTCATCAAAGTTTTTGTGATTTTTATGATTCTGTTCAAGACAATTTGTTTTTCATTGTTTGAAGTATGTTATATATTTTTTCCATGGTGATAGCTTTAACCATTATTTCAAGAATTTGAATTGAATATTGCGATTTGGCTATACTTAGCGCGTTAATGACGAAATCCCTAAGTCTACAAGATACCAAAAAAAATTGTTTCTGTATATGCAAAATATGTAATATTTTATGCCATTTCACACACTCACACATTAATAAAAAAATAAAATGAAAAAATGGAATTGAGCAGATGACTTCTTCAATATTGTTTTTACTCAGTGACACAATTCCTGGATCACAACATAAATACATACCTAGTAGTAGACAATAAAAGTGACTGTGTTATGTTTTATATGTTTGCATGCTATTTATGGCTGAGCTTGGCGGACTTTTTTTTATAAATTCTTAAGATCATAATGTACCCAGTTCAAGAGTAAATAAAGATTTCTCCTTATCTACAACATTTGTTTTTGCCTTTCAGAAAAAATTAAGTATCTTTATTTTTCTATAAAAGATGCTCAAACGATTTTTAATGGTTCTAACGGATATACCAAAAGTCTTAAGTTATTAAAACTTTAAATGGCATAATACACTAGTAAGAGTATTCCAATACAATATTCCATCATCATTCTATCTTTCGGCATCAGGTGAGATAATGCAAAGGGGCTAACCAACTGTGGATTTAAATAAATATCTAAATAAATAAAAAATACTAAAAAAATACAAAAAAAAACTGGTACAAAAAATTTGATAAATTGAATGTATCTACTAACATAATTTTTAAGTTTTACTAACAGCCACTATGACTCTGTCGAAATAAAGATTTATTATTATTATTAAATAAATATTCGGTACAAATCACACACGGTCATCTGGCCCCAAACTAGGATTCCCTGTATCTTGGGAACCAGAGACTGATATATATACACATATACATTTAAATACATACATAGATAGATATAATACACCCAGACTCAGAGCAAACAATTCTGCTCATCAAAGAAAAGTTTGCCCTGTGTGGGGATCGAACCCACGGCTCTCCGATCTGAGCCATCGTGTCAGTCTAAAATATGTACTTATAATAAATATAATAATACGACAGAAGATTAAAATTAGTGAGATTATATTACCATTCATCAAGTAACGCCTTCAAACATTCATGGCCGAAGAAAATTATAATATAATAAAGAAGTCAGCGAATAAAATAATTACATAATATAGGTAAGTAATGTTATTACATATATCTTACTCATCATAACCATAATTCATAATATTCGTGTGTTCATTCATTAAAGTCAAGGTAACAGCAGAACACACACAATCGTAAGTTTTTCATGTGTGCGTGTATAGTTTTATACAGGCTGGTAATAAAAAGGAGTGGACGTGGATGCTTGTTCTCGTAAAACTGAACAAATCTTTTTGATAAAAGTTCTTTTGAATTGTTTTTTTTTATACCTTCAATGGGGAAGAAAACTGACCAAGCTCGCCGATAGAGGCGCTGATATAGCTTGACTCATACTAACTGTCAAAACGTATAGAAAAAATTGTTTACGTGAACTAAACATAAGATTATTAAAAAAATGCCGCGTTGTGTGGCGATTGGTTGCAATAATAATGGAAATCATTAATTTCATGAAGATTCTCGGATGAAGAAGACGTGGGAAAAGTTACGTTTTCAATTATGTACTTTTCATCTTCGCCTTTAATTGAGGAACAGTCCAAGTCGTATACATTTTCCATTTAACAATTTTACAGAAAAAAAACTAATTTATAACACCTCGATAATAAAAAACTCGGAACTAATTGAAAGTTGTTATAAGTCAAGCATCCGTAGCGCCATCTGCAAATAGCTTTGCGTTTTCTTCCCCATTGGTAAGCCCTTGGCATCAAAGGAGTAGAGGTGGATGCATGTTCTCGTAAAACTGAACGAGTCTTTTTGATAAAAACTCTTTTGAATTGTTTTTTTTTTACCCTCAATTGGTAAGCCCAGCATCATCTCACGGGATAGTAAGTGATGATGATACCGAAGATGGAAGCTTGATGGTTTTGAGGTTTCTCTGCAAAGACGTTGGGTATATGAGTTCCAAGTGGTAGAAACTTATAGTAGTTACTGGGTAGATTAAAAAATGATCATCGAAAAGTGTACAATTCTACCTAGGTACTTCGAATAAACATATAATGTATTTTGAATTTGAAAAAGTTTCAGCATAGATTTACGCGATGTCTTAATGGCGAATATAAAAATATCATAACATAAAATCGATGGTGCAGAAGACAATCATTATAAGTGCAGATTTGTAAAATTTACAGCAGAGCAGTTTGAAAACATCAAACATTTGAAATGTTGTTATGAAAAATAAATAGAAAAGGGTTTATATACCATTTGACATAAGTTACGGAATTTATTTTTGTGTTTATTTTTTCATACCAACATTTCAAATATTTGATGTTTTCAAACTGCTCTCAAAATGTTTACAAATCTGTACTTATAATAATTGTCTTCTACACCATCGAAATTGTTCTACAACTTTTTAAATAAATGAAAAAATAATTTGGATTCTCGAAAAAATGGATCGTCAGCTTGACATATTTTTTTACCCTCAATTGGTAAGCCCTTGGCATCATCTCACATCAGACTATTTTTTGTATAGAGAGTTAAAAAAAAGTCGTTTATATTTAAAATTGGTAGAGCAAAAGTATACAGGGTGTTAGGGACAGGTTTCCGAAAACTTTAAGGGCTTTATCAACAGTAGACAAAACTGAACAACTTTCCACAAAAAAAAATAATTTTGGAAATGAAAAAAAAAAACCGCATCACCATACTAAATTATAAACTTGATTTGACAGTTTGTATGGAGAAGCCAATTTTTTTCGTTTTCTGAAAAAAAAAAAGTTCTAAAGTTTTCGGAAACCTGTTCCTTACACCCTGTCTATTATGTCTGGAACCAATGTTCAATTTAAGGAGAAGAACTAAGAAAGTTCAAATATCTGTTCTACTTTACTGAACACACTGTACAAATTATGTATCTAAACGTAAGTGCGCAAATACATAGACATCTAGACATAGATGATGTAAATACCTAGTACCTCCTCTTCATATATTCAATACATAAGAGTGTCAAGGGCAATAGTGGCACTACTTATACTTCATTCCAATCAAAAAAAGCAAAAGGTAAACAAACGTAGTATGCAGATGACATTGACATGTGTCAGTTCCATAGTAAGTTTGTTTACGTTTTGCTTTTTTTTTTAAGTGGTTACGTTTTGATTGGAATGAACCATACTTATGTGTATCGATACTTCTGGGTTCAAAGGGCGTTAACGCCTAAGTTCTATTTAGCGTTTAGGCCCTTTGAGCCCAGAAGTATCGATATGATATTTACACAAACTTGCATCCTGCTGCCCATATAAAACTTCTTTGGATATTTACTGGTTTGCATTACGTTAGCAAAAGTAAGCTAACTTATTTCTCATTTTTTTTAATACATTTATTTATTTTTAGTACTTTAAGGTAATATAAAAAAAAACACCATTAAACCGAAAAGGTTTGTGTTGGTATTAGAAGTCATCTGCTGGTTTATTAGATAAAACTGCATTTCACATTGGGGCATATGAATATCTGTTGTTAAACATAACTACGTAAGTACTTTAATAAAAAATTGTAACTAAAAATTATTAAAAACGCCGTTTTATACTCATGAAGTGGATGTTTTACTGTAAAAGCTCGTATATTGGTAAATCTTAGGTTTTACCAACATTTTAGGTTAGTTTAGTTTGGACTTTTGCCATTAAGATTTGGTAAATCTTAGAATTTACCGTAGTTCGGGCTTTTTTTAACCGACTTCAAAAAAGGAGGAGGTTCTCAATTCGTCGGAATCTTTTTTTTATGTATGTTCACCGATTACTCGAAAACGCCTAACCGATTTGAAAAATTCTTTTTTTGTTTAAAAGGGTATACTTCACGGGTAGTCCCATATAAATTTTATCGAAATCGATTCAGCGGTTTTTGAGAAAATCTACAAAAACCTAGCAAAATTGGAGTTGTTGCGATTGAAGTCGGTTGTTTTTAACGTATTCAGCGTGGTCAATTACACAGTAACAGATGCACCGATTTTGGTCTCAGCATGAATTGATTCCAGGATTCTGTGTGAATGAATAAAACGATTATGCCCAAACCGAATGTTAACAACGTATGCAAATCTACACAGACAGTTCTTTTTTACGAAAAGGGTATAAAAACGGCTAGAGATATATAAAAGAAAATATAACGCACTCTAAAGCGGACCAGACACTGTCAGTAATAATGACAGTATTTTTAAGTAATGACAATATACTGACATTATACTGACAGTGTAGTGGTTGGAATGATGGCCTGACGCATACTAAACGATGGAATGTCATTATACTGATGTAAAAATACTGTCATTATTACTGATAGTGTCTGGTCCGCTGAAATTTGTCCAAATACGTAAGTACAGTGTTTAAGGCACAATATGGACAAACATATTTTTTTAATTTACAGTTTTTTTTAACTCTATTAGCATCTTATTTTGCCATGACAATACTTCCTTATTCTTACGCTGCACCGACTTTAGTAGCTCGTAAGTAAAATAAAATATAAATCTAAGAAATTTATTTCTCCCATATCTAATACCCCGATGGTTCACTAGTTAGCAATATAACTTTGTTTGTAGTCAGTGCACGGGTTCGATGCTCGTTCCGGTTCGTTGCTCAGCGTCGCGTGCGCTGGTTTGGTTAAAGGAATTTGTATGGGAAACGGAGAGATGCCGAAATAGGTACGTTTTGTTGAGATGAGATTTTCTGTCTCATGATAAAAACAGTTTCAAAAAAATTCAAAATTCAAAACGTTTTTATTTAATAGATGTTTTGCACATACTTTTAAATCGTCTTTTTTTCTACCTAGTACAAAGTTCATACCACGCGGAACTTGTACACTCAACGTTTCGGGAAGTGTTTCCGAAGCGAGAAGAAACGTCGAGCCCAAAAGAAACTCGCTTCAACACATTTTTTTTAAATAATACTTAATTACTAATACAATGTATGTTATCAACAATACAGTTATCAGGAAGAGCAATACATTTCCAAATGTCTTTGTCATTCACATAATCTATTAACTTACAATAACCTTTTGAGCACAGACATTTTTTTACATGCGTTTTGAATTTGTTTTCAGGCAGATTTGGTACTTGTTCTGGTATTTTATTATAGAATCGTACACATTGCCCCAGTCGTTACTACAGTTGCTACAGTGTAAACATTAGTACCACACCCCGGACACTTCATACAAATATCGAGTTGTTGTTTACTACATATAGATTTCTTCATTTCTGTACATGTGTTAAAGAGTGTGCGAGTATCTGCTTAGGCTAAGGCTTCTTGGTCATACCACCTAGTCGTATGTCACACTTCTTTTTGTTACGTTGACGTTTTTAGTAAATGATATTTCCGAAAACAGGAGCACTTTTAACGACAGATATGAACGTAAACGACAGACTTTTACAATCGATATTTTTAATGAACTGAATACTGTATACACGAGACAAGGCTGTATAGCCTTAGAAGCCATTACCTCTCTCCTTTTGGCAATAAAATTGTCTTGGGTTTATATAGAATAGAATAGAAAACGTTTATTTATCGACAAAATACAGAAAACCAAACAGCATTATTTAAGTACATAAACTTACTAAACAACTAGTTAATTATGTGTATCACAGTTTTGTCCTCTGTATTGCGCCAATCAAAAGGTTTTGCCTCAGCATATTGTTGCAATGATAATCACTGCAACACTGATTTTCAGTCAAAACCTTATTTAAATAGTATTAAAATATAAAGAACAGTGTGTAGTGCTGTGACATTATAGATAGTTTGCCAATCTCTTGACAACTGGTTACTTAGAAGTCACACAGGGGGAGTGAGGTAGCCTTCAGAGCGACAGGGAGAGTCCATACTGTATTATGTCCTTATACTGTGCATTAGTACTACATATGTATACCGGGTGATTATAAAGTACCTGGCAATATTTTAATTGTGGCTTCTACTCATCTAACTGAACAACTTTCCCCATGAAACTCATGGACAAAAAGCAAAAAAAAAGTGGATTTCCCATACAAAGTTCATCAACCAGCTGACGGATTTGTATGAAGAGTCCAAACATTTTTTTGATTTTGGATGAGTAGTTTGGGCCACAGTTAAAATATTGGCAGAATTTTTTTTGTCACCTGTAGAATGGCCACCAAGGAAACCCATATTTAATTCATGAAAAAATTTTGGACTTCCATACCAGGTTGTCCGTTCAGCTCAGGCGCGGATCCAGGGGGGGGGGCAATGGGTGCAATTGCCCCTTCCTGAAGCCTGACCGAAGTACTAAAACTTCTATAAAATGCAAATAAATAGAGGCATTTCTTAACTATTAAATTTTTTTTTAATATGAATGGTCTAATACCATTGGCCGCTTCATAAATACGGGTAAACTGAAATTTGCCCCCCCCCCCCCCTGAACGAAATCCTGGATCCACGCCTGGTTCAGCTCATCGCCAGATAAGAAAGTCAAAAACTTGCGATTCGATTCTTCGAGATTTAAAGCGTAAATCCCAGAAAACTTCAAAATGTTTGAAATTATCTCTATTGTCTATAATATCAAAACTTTCCACTTTAAAACACTTCTTAATTAAAAATAAAATCTATGAAGTCGTTTAAGACTTAAACAATACAAATCTTAAGGAGTCGATAAAAACACTCGATGAGGCGACTACAAAATAACATTCATGTACAATAATAGTATGTTTGAGGAAGCGTTTTTGCGCGCTCAGTTCACGGTCCATGTTTTTATGATACGCTCCGCGGCTTCGCTTGTACTGTAGCTTTGCGTTTAATTCATTGTCTGACCGCTAATCTTCGTTAGCTAATTTAACGAGGGAGATGAAAAGATTTTTTTTTATCCACAATTTTTTTTCTTTTTTTATGGCAGAGGTGGCAAACGAGCAGACGGATCACCTGATGGTAAGTGATTACCGCCGCCCATAGACACCCGCAACACCAGAGGAGTCACAAGTGCGTTGCCGGGCTTTGATATGGGAGTACGCTCGTTTCTTGAAGGTTTGAATGTCGTATCGGTCCGGAAATACCGCAAGCGACAATTCATTCCACAGTTTGGTTGTACGAGGCAGAAAGTTTACAATTAGTAGCTCTTGGCATTATCTCACCTGATGGTAAGTGTTGATAATGCCGAAAATGGAAGCGGGTTTACGTTTCCCCAACGGAATGGGGATCTAGCTATCTCTCCATACCGGAACACTTCAATGATATTAACACTGATGTTTGGCGGCAAGACTTAGCTAAGATTGTGGTAACTATGGCTAGCCTGGTGGCGGGGGTCCAAAGTTAGACCCCGGCGGGAATCAAACCCGCAACTTCTTGATGTGAAGCAAGCACTAGACGGAAGTGGTAAAGTAACGAAAAGCTTCTTAATGTTTTTATCGGTGGATGGAGTCTCTAATTTCTGATCTCATGCTTTTGTTGATGGATATATGTATCTCTAACTGCTGATCTCTGCCTGCATATTTATTACGTTACCACCTCAGTGGAGGTTAATGTTTTTCGGGTGCTTATAAGAAGATAAGAGAGAAAAGGAAGGAAAGGAAAGGAGGAAGACGTATGTTGAATATACGTACGTATATACTGACACATGTCAATGTCATCTGCATACTATGTTTGTTTACCTTTTGCTTTTTTTTGATTGGAATGAACTAAAGAGTAGGCAGGACCTGGTGAAGGTTGCGGGAAGCCGGATGCGGGCAAAACAAGACCGGTGAGCGTGGAACTCCTTAGAAAGGCATTTATTCAGCAGTCTTGTCTTATAGATGATGATCATGATGATGATCTATGCCAAGTATAGAAAAGGAATTAGCAAACTCAGCTATAACTTAAATGGGGTTTCTACTCAGAAAACTATGATTTTCGATTTTTTCTGTCAGGATTAGTACATTTTTAACTTTGTTACTTTGAAAGTCGTATAAAAAAGATTCTATAACTGCGTAACCACGGTGCAAAGTCAATTATTAAGGTTCATATATGGGACATGCCTTTTAAGTGATATGGCTAACGCTTGGAGAATGCCTTGTGGTAGGCGAATCACATAAATTTGCGAGTCTGTAATGGCGGCTTATCGCAGTGTGTTATTGAGGTAACAATAAACTTTGTGTGTGGGTTAAGTGACGAGCGATGGGCTTGCAACCATCTTGAAGCTATCTTTTAATAAAGCTTTATTTGTTCATATTAAAACTCTCCAAAAACTCAACATGTTTTTTATTTTAGTAGACGCTTTACACGTTCTTTTACAATGTCATTTTTTTTAGGAAGATCCTACTACGAAAAACTTGTACACTCAAGGAAAAGAACTCTATAACTCTATTAGAAAAAACCCACAAAATATATTAAAATTAATTGAATAACTTCATAATTTTAAAGTATTATTCCAATGAGTAGTAACCACACGCAAGTGGTATGAGTAACAAAAAAAGATGACCTTAGTTAGCTATAAAGCTTTTAAGTTCTTCGCTGAGGCACACTGCAGACACTCTAATAAACTAGGTCATTTACAAATAGGGTTGTTGATTACTAGACATTTTAGATACTTTTTATCATCTGAGAAAAACTTAATTTTTTGCTTAAAATGTTTAAAATATCAAGACGTGACGTCACAGTCTTTCATAGTCATTAATGGCCTCATTTTGTGATTGTTATTCATTAATACTAATCACCAGTTTTCCATTTTTTGTTTACACTTAATTTTTATTTCTTTACGACTTAAATACCTAATTATTATCAAATATTCGTAAGAGATTCTAGTGAATTGGAATCTTCAAATTATTCAACTGATCAAAATTTGATTTTTTTTTTTCAAAAATCATCAGGTGATCCGTCTGCTCGTTTGCCACCTATCACATAAAACAAAAGAATCACAAAGTACATTTAAAAATGCAACACGCTCAATAAAAAAATCGTAGATTGACCAGACTAGCAGAAATCTCATAACTTACACCACAAGACCTTGTCACAAAGACAAAGCCGGTTGTCGTCGAAGCCTTCGCCAGCTCCTTAATAAAATATTGTGGATTTTATCTATCGCCGAGCCGAGACGAAAATCCAAGATTAGGCGTTGGAATTCCAATGGATTCGAAGGAAACTTCCACCTTCCTTCAGGTTGACTTACAGTGTGATGCAATCGGGAAGATTTCAGTTGACATAACTACGTTGTTGAAGCGGTCGTGGCTCAGTAGTCGCGTCGATCACGCAGGTTAACTGACTACAGACACGGTCATAACCTGGATGGGTTCGACTGTTAGTGGCATTTGTCTCGACCGTTTCCGTGCTTCGCAAGGTACGTTAAGCCGTTGGTGCCGGCTGCTGTCACTAGATGGCAGTCGCTAAGCCATGTCGGAGGCCTTATAGGAGGCTTGAAAACTTGATTTAAAATGTGTACGGCAATGTGTACTTAAAAGCATTTTGATATTGGGTCCTTTTTAAATATTATACCTGAAAATAAATGAAACTATGGATTCCATTTGTGAAACTAAATAACTTTCTTTAAAAAACCAATAATCAACAAAAAAATAGACTACTCATACAAAATTGACGACTCAAGTGATTGATTTGTACTTATGTTTTTTTGCGATTCCAGTTTACGTTCTATAAACTTAACCTTGAATTTAAAATGGAGCAAAAGTAAAATTGACACCAGTTTAAAAATAGAACCGACCGCAATTTCTTTCTTTTTTTCACAACCGCAACCCAGCGAGTGGCGACATAATATTTTTCTTCGTAACCGGCATTCAGCCAGCACTTTATTTTTTACTTTTACTTCTACGTTACGACATTAAAAATACCTTATTCGTTTTAGTACATTGAGACCATGCATTACAGAGGATTACTGGGATTGCAATGATGGTTGTTTATGGTTGGCATTCGCCCGTTGGCGAGTGAGAATACAAATTATCCAATTATTATGCGTTTTTGTGCGGATAAATGACACGCCTCAAGCGTTTTGATACAATTTTAATGTTTAAAGTCGTTGCAGAGTTCACGTTGGGGTAATGTTGAGGTAATCTTTTGTGGCGCAATTCCAAATATTTCTTACTAAGTTATAAAGATGGTTGAGATTATAGAGTTTTAAATAATATATGTAGTTGGTAGTAGAGTTAACCCTAGAAGCAGTCGTGGCTCAGTGCGGCTTGCGTGATCACGCAGGTTAACTGACTAAAGACACGGTCATAACCTGGATGGTTTTGACTGTTAGTGGCATTTATCTCAACCGTTTCCGTGCTTCGCAAGGCACGTTAAGCCATTGGTGCCGGCTGCTATCACTAGATTGCAGTCATTAAGCCATGTCGGAGGCCTTATAGGACGAAGGCTTTTGGTACTGAGTTGGCATTAGCCCCACAGCCTCCACCGATCCGGACTAGACCTGTGCGCCGCCGCGCCGCGCCGCCGCCGCCGCGAGTTTGAACGCGCCGCCGCCGCCGCCTAAATTCAAACGGCGCGCCGCCGGACCATTTTTCTCCGCGCCGTATGTTCAGCCAATCACAAACAGCGGGCCGCGATTAAGGCTCTAGACCAGTGGTTCCCAACCTTTTCTTGACCAGGGACCACTTTGATTTCTTTGTTGTTAGCAGGGACCACATGTACAAAAAAAAACTGAATCAATTCTAAAATAAACCTTAATCAAGAACTAATTGAAAAAATATCATATTAGTAGAAATGAATTAAATAAGTTTTGAATCAGTGTGATTTTTGACCTCGTATCTTCTTTACAAGTTCGGTAATCTCCTAAGATTACCGAACTTGTAAAGAAGATACGAGATTTGAGAAATAACATTAGCCAATTTTCATGCAAATCATCACATAGGCGGTTATCACATTGCACTGGAAACCGCTCCGGTGTGCGGCGCTGCGGTTTTTATTTTACCCGCTTACTTTCAATCGACACCTGGCCTTGTTTTTAATTGCCAACAAAGCAGAAAACCCTTGTTCGCATAAATAAGTAGTAGTGAGAAAGCCAAGGACAGCGCAAGGCGATTTCTCGAATTTTGGTTTAAGGAATTGCTTTTTTATACCATAACTTCAATTCTAATGCGTCCTTAGAGTTTCTATATTTTTTTTATTTAATTCAATGAGTTCTTCGTGGATTTCTTCTGTTACTTCACCAGCATCCGCGCTAAAAGAGTTGAGAATCAGTTTTTGATCAACTTCAGCTTCTGTTTCGGTATATTGTAGGAAGTAACTATTGAATTCATCAATCAATATTTATAGATGTTTTCTTGTATGTTTACCCTACTCGCGTAATACTTTTTGTCCTCCAAAAGTTTTTTTTAATATCGTGAAAGCAGAATATTTGTTTTAAATCGTTTGCGGACCATATTTTGGCTCCTGCGGACCACTGGTGGTCCGCGGACCACTGGTTGGGAACCACTGCTCTAGACAGACGGACTGCATCCCGACTGCACGCCAGCTGGAAATTGGCAGTTAGGATGCAGTTTGCGTTCAGTTCAAATCGCGAGGGGTGAGGTGAGGGCGTTGCAGAGGATCCCTGGTGGTTTGGAGGATGGGGGGGGGTGAGACGCGTAATATGGGGCGAGGGGTGAGATGTGAGTGGAGGTGAGGCGCGGGGAGCACGAAGCGGGTGAAGCGCGGGAAGTGGAGTAAGTGAGGCTTGGGAAGCGGGGGTGAGGAGCAGGGTGCAGCGGGAGAGAGGCGCGGGGAACGCGTGAAGTGCGGGGGAGGGTGAGACCCGGGGAACGGGATGTGGGTGGGTGTGGGAAGGTGACGATAGGGGTGCGGGGGGTGAGGAGCGGGGTACGGGGTTGCGGTGTGGGGAGCGCGGAGTGTGTGAAGCGCGGGGGAGGGTGAGACCCAGGAAACGGGATGAGGGGGGAGAGGTGCGGGGTGCGGGGAGGGAAACGTGGGGTGAGAAGTGGGGTGTGATGGGTGAGGAAAGGGGTGCGGGGTTGAGGCGCGGGGAGCGCGGAGCGTGTGAAGCGTGGGGGAGGGAGATGCTCGAGGAACGGGATCAGTGGGGTGAGACGCAGGGTGCCGGGGAGGTGAGGCGCGGGATGGGGAGAGCAGACGCTGACAGAGTGGGTGATGCGCGAGATGCGAGATCAGATTATGACATGCGAGATCCACCTACTTTTCACTTCCCCTCCCTTCTTTCTTCCGTGGCTGTGTATTGCAAAAGCAGTTCTGTTGCAGTCGTTTCAACTGTATCAGGATTGCTTTACAACCGCGCAGCTAGCGTGCAGTCAGTGTGCAGTTGTTACTACTGCACGCTAGCTGCACGCGAACTGCGTAGTCGGACGGCAGTTTCGAAGCGGTTGGCCCAGCTGCAATTGAACTGCACGCAAACTGCATCCTAACTACCAGTTTGCAGCTGGCGTGCAGTCGGGATACAGTCTGTCTGTCTAGACCCTAAGCATCCGCGAATCGCGAACGACAAGTAGTGTGAGATTTGATCAACCGTGAATCCCGCTCGTTGTTGTACTCACCCACGATACGTTTTGTTTGATACATTGTTTTTTTGATAAAAAAAAGGATAATTTCCTGATAAAAAATACATAGACGCCGCGCCGCGCCACGCCGCCGCCGCTTTATTGTGGTGGCGAGGCGCGCCGGCGCACGCCGCCGCCGCCGCAGGTTTTGACCTCAGACGCCGCCGCCATCAAAAATATACCCGGCGCACAGGTCTAATCCGGACATGGCCCCCGTGTGTGGAAGTAAAGCCTAACTTCCCGTATGTATGGGGAGAGACCCGTGCCCGTGCAGTGGAGACGACATGGGCTGTTAAATAAAATCCGGCGGTATTGTGTATGTATCATCATCATCATCATCAGCATCATCATCAGCATCATCAGCACCATCATCATCATCAGCAGCAGCAGCAGCATCATCATCATCATCATCATCATCTTTAGCATCATCATTAGCATCATCATCAGCATTACCATCATCATCATCAGCATCATCAGCATCATCATCATCATCATCATCAGCAGCATCATCATCAGCATCATCAGCATCAGCATCATCATCATCATTAGCATCATCATCAGCATCATCGTCATCAGCACCATCATCATCATCATCGTCATCATTATCATCATCATCATCAGCATCATCAACATCATGATCATCGTCAGCATCATCGGCATCATCAGCATCATCATCATCATCAGCATCATCATCATCAGCATCATCAGCATCATCATCATCAGCATCAGCATCATCATCAGCTGAAAGATGTTCACTGCTGGACTAAGGCCTCCCCCAAGGATGTATATCTGGAACTATCTCGGAGTATACTGGAAGAATTGAATTGCAATAAGATTTTTAGAGAAAAAATTAACGTTCCATCTAAAGTTTGTTAATTGACTTATCTATGGTTGTATTATCTATGGTTGTATTATTGGCAAAACATCTTATTCTGTCGATGTTTTCCTACCCAAAGGTTGCGTGGAAGAAATTCAATTTCAATTTATTCGATTTAAATCCTTACAATACATAGCCGTAACAGGTTTTAACCCAAATAACTATGTTAGATCATTTGACAAAATACATTCAAATAAAAACATAAATATACTTACAAATCAGAATAATAATCAATGTCAACGGTAAATTAAAATAATACATTATAAATACTTATCTATTTAATACAAACTTTGGTACCATCATAATTTATTATTTCTACGCAATTGCTACGGCCGCCCATTGTATCTTATTTCCTTTTGTAAGATAAAGATAAGATAAGATAAAACATTTATTTGCCTTTGAAAAGGGTACATTAATGGTCTTAAATTGACAAAGTGATCGCAAATTCAGATAAGATTTTTTAGCATGCAAACATTTGGAACATAAATCTTAAAATATAGACACAAACATCGCCAAACCACACAAAGCCACAAAAAAAACCTCAACTTCTGTACTCCAGGAATTCTTTGATAGTGTAAAATAAGTGCTGAAGAAGCCACCTGTTCAGTGCTAAGTATTTTGAACTTGTTGAAGGGAAGATCTTTAATATGTTGTGGTATCTTGTTATAGACAATTTTGCACATCCAAAAGCAGTTGCTCTGAAATCTTTTCGATTTAGGAATCTCTTCGTGAATTAATGTTTCAGGGTATCTTCTATTTCTACCTTCTGTGTTCCGTGTAACCTCATTCTTATATACAGGGTGTAACAAAGTTAACTGGGGATTCTACTCATCGTACTGAACAACTTTTGTTCTATAACTTTGCTCAAATCGAAAAAATAATTTTGGTCTCTCCATACAAAAGTGGCAAAAAATGGCAAAACAGATGATCAATTTCTAGAACAAAAGTTGTTCAGTACGATGAGTAGATTCCCCAGTTAACGGGTCCTACACCAATTTTGTTACTCCCTGTATAAAGCAATTGAATTAATACAAGTAGATAACTAACGGGTTGTCAGTAATAAAAAAAATATGAGTTACAAGTTGCAGTTAGCTTGGGAACACCTGATATGCAAAAGAAAACATATTTCCCTAATTGTTGACTGGCAATATTAATTAATGTTCATACATTTATTTTCTATGACAACCCCATTGCTATTCTATAATTTAAATATAACTCATGCAATATTTATCAGATAGCCATCAGTGAAACCTATGAAAGACACATTTTCCCACAGATAGGAATGATTGAAGAAAAAAAAATATCGATGAAGTCAAGTGTGAACAGTAAGAGACGTTGAGGGTTCTGAACTTTTAAAAGCTGAGGTTTGTTATCAAGACTATACAATTTGTTAAAAAAGTGCGTTTGACATTTTAAGGGGTTAACAAAGAATCAAGTATCCCCAATACAGGGAATACTAGTGGGGGAACTAAGGTAAATGATATTTGTAAAATGTAACCCTTTATCAAAAATAAATTATTTGTATAGTATAGAATACAGGGAAAATATTGAAAAAATGCGCTCTTCAATAAATTTTTTTCAGATTCCCATACTAAATCTGAATAGTGAATCAAGAAGTTGTATGGAAAACTGAACAAAGTTCTAGGTCGGATTTTAAAATATTTTTCCTATATTCTATATTGATTCCGAGTAACCCCTTGAAATTTCAAACGCACTTTTTTAACACCCTGTATAATACAATATTATAGTAGCTTTTGCATGCGGCTTCATCCGCGTGGACATAGTTTTTGATACTGTCGAATTCTTAAAAAAAAATTTACATGCGTAAAAAGTGAACATTTAATTAGTTCACTTTTTAATCATGTAAAAAAATCTAAGATATTTTTTTTTTTTAATAAAAATGATAAATTATTATTGAATTGAATTATTATTGATGGGAATGGACTATTTATTAATAATTTATATTTTAATTTGTTTACTTATTTTACTTATATGTTTGTTAAGTTATTAAACATAGTTATTTGGGTTCAAACCTGTAAACTATGTATTGAAATGTTATAAACTGAATAAATTGAAATTGAAATTGAAGTGCAACCCGTTAATAAACATAGTGAACCCTAATTAAACAAGCTATTGTTGGAACTATCATAACTTAAATCTCGATATCTAGTTTCCCCGCGAGTGTATGAGAATCGGACCATTTCTTGTCGGGCCATTTAGAAATATTGACATAATAGTGTTGATAGTTCAGTAGATTACGAACAATCATGAAGGTTCACTACTACATCACACTAAAGAGTCTTTAATGACTGCTACTATAAAAAAAAGAAATGGCGGTTTGCATGATTTCGCTAGTGACATAATATTAAAGAGAGAGGATAGAGAAGATCGACTGAAATAGAATGGGACGAAAAAACTTTGGTTAAATAAAGGGACAGAAAATAATTAATATAAAGGATGACTATTTTAGTCAGTTACGTTGATAGCAGCTAAAGTGTCAAAGTATTTTTATGTTTATTTTTATAAAAAGGGCCAATTTATAGGTATAAACAACCCATATCGTCCCCACTGCAGGGGCACGGGTCTCTTCCCATGCCTCGGGAAGGTTAGGCCATACTCCACATACGGGGGCCAATTCCAGATTAGTAGAGGTTTTGGGGCTAGTGGCCAACCTTAGTTTCAGAAGTTTTCAAGCCGTCTATAAGGCCTGTGACACAGCTTAACGATTGCCGTCTAGTGATACAGCTAGCAGCCTGCACCAGCGGCCTAAACTGTCTTACGAAACACGGAAACAGTCGAGAGAAATGCCACTTACAGTCAAACCCATCCAAGTTATAACCGTATCTGTAGTCACTTAACCTGCCACGCAAGCCGCACTGAGCCACAAACGCTTCATTATAACTTTACCAAGCACGGAAGATGTCAAACGAAAGATATTCTTGACAAGTAAGTAGATTAACTTGTAATACTGTAATTTTGAGCAATTTAGCTTGAGACACGTTCAAAGAGTTCCCACGAGTTTCTTTCATTTTTCGAGTTATCACATTTTTCCATCAGGCGGGGCGTGTATGGGATTGTTACATATTTATCGTGAAAAAATCTCAATTGGCTAAAGTTAAAAATAGATTGTGCGACAAAATAGAGTTGGGAAATTGTTTTATGGTTCACTATCGAAATGGTCCAAAGTTTGTTAAAATATTAAAAAGTTATAGTTTAATATACAGGATGCAATAAAATAAGACTTAGATGTAGGAGCCATGAACTGGGGCTTCTACTGGTCAGTTCTACAAATTTGCTAAAAACGCATTTTTTTCATAGAAAATACTTTTCATACAAAGTTAGTTGTTCAGCTGATCAATTTGTATGATTGTTTTGTTTTGTTACATCCTGTGTCATGGTCCTTCGAAAATGACAGATTTTTCTAGATTTCTCTAATGAAGCCGAAAAACTTTTCCCAAGGAATATAAACTCTGTTGTACTGTCGAATCACTGAATCGCTTGATCAATTAAGTACATACGTAATATACACTGGTGGACTAAAAAATCAACTCAAAATCTGTTGACCGACCTTTGAAACAAGAACTCAGTCTACAAAACTACTAAATAGAAAAAACAAAAAAACTAGAAAATCACCAAACTAAAATCATAAAGAGTCAACACGCAGATTTTGAACATTTGATTTAGTGTTTTTTTTTGCTAGATAGAGTTATTTTTTCGAAAGTCGTGCAACAAACCTTGAGTCGATATTTGAAATGAAATGAAATAATATTTATTCGAAGTAGGTATCTCTGTACACTTTTCGAACGTCATATTTTTTCTACCTAATACGAAGTTCCTACCACTCGGAACTCGTATACCCAACGTTTCGGGAAGTGTTTGCGGAGAGAAGAAACGTCGGGCCCTAAAGAAACTCCCTCCAACACATTTTTTAAAATAAAATTCTTATATATTATTACATAATTCAGGTAAACAACAAAGATACAGTTAGCTTAGTTGCATACTATTACAAACGAATGTGAAAGGATCAACTTTTGTCTATGAGTATAGTAATATAAATGATAATCCGGGAGTTGACTGCATGAAAATTAAATTGCGAAATATTATTGACTAAATAGCTCTTTAATTGAAATTATTGAAAAACTTATTCAATTTAATTTTCATTGCATTTTCAATTTTTAATTTATAAAATTACCTAATAAGTATGCAAACTACTATTTTGAACAATGACGTCATCGTACAAAATTTCAAACATTTTTAGAACAAAATGCCGTTTTTGACATTTAATAAAAAGTAACTCAAATGACTAGCAGTCAACTACCGGATTCCAAAATTTACTGTAGCGACGACACTGTATAGCACTGCATTTTGTAAGAAGCGTTATCAGGTCCAAAGAAACTGGTTCAGATGTTCAGGAGTAATGTCAAAAGCATAAATATTGACCACAGGTAATCAAAAGCGTGCATGTCTAAATTGTTTTGTTTCGCTCTATCACTATCGCGTGCCTAAGATTCGTCTTGTCTGACCTAGGTCGCAAAACAAATCTAGAACGTAATCCGGTTCCTATATTGCGCCTATGCCTAGTCAATTTTGAATGACAGCTCCTCGTATGGAGGTCATGTACCATAGTGTTAGACCTTCAGGCCCTTAACACACTGACACGTTTTGTGACGGACCTAACCTGTTGGACTGGTCGTGTCTATGGTACCATAACGTATGGTCTATGAGTCTATAGCGAAACCGTGTGGTCGGGATATTTGTAATTCAATTATGTTTAAAAACATCTTGGTTTATACGGGGTGAATTTTAAATCGATACCGCGGTATCTTGTTAAAATAAAAGTTAAAGTTAAAAAATATTAAAAATAATTTAAATGTAGTAAATATCATAATGACCTCAACATAAAATGCAACTAATGCTGAGTGGGGGACTTTTTGATGTCAC
Source organism: Coleophora deauratella (assembly GCA_958295455.1). Classification (NCBI taxonomy): domain Eukaryota; kingdom Metazoa; phylum Arthropoda; class Insecta; order Lepidoptera; family Coleophoridae; genus Coleophora; species Coleophora deauratella. The sequence continues at coordinate 2,182,087 of OY282416.1, read as the reverse complement.
TGCGCTGCATCTAAATTTGTTAACTTTAGCTTATTGTTCTTTCCTTTGTAATTATTATAGGTGTTGTGTTTTTGACACTGAATAAATGAGTTTCTATTTCTATAAAATATTACTCATGATACTCAATATATTTTATCAAAATACCTCTAAAAATATCAAAGCAAAAAAAACTTTTTGGACAGAAAGCTATTCCAGGTTTAGACAACCGCTCCTGAGTCAAATGCTTGTTAATTTTTGCTATCTGTGTTAAAAAGCCATTACGTCCCCACTGCAAGGACACGGATCTCTTTTCATACATCGGGAAGGTTAGGCCATACCACAGGCCATACTCCACACACGAGAGCCAAGTCCGGATTGGTGGAGGTTGTGGGGCTAGTGGCCAATCCCAGTGTCAGAATTTTTCAAGCCGCCTATAAGGTCTCCAACCTATTATTTTTTATTTATTTATTAAACAACTAACTTTTTGCCCGCGACTTCGCTCACATAGAATTCCTTTTTTATTTCACGGGAACCACTTGCGGGATCGGGATAATACACAGGGTGTTAAAAAAGTGCGTTTGAAATTTTAAGGGATTACTCAGAATCAAGTATAGAATACAGGAAAAATATGGAAAAAATCCAACCTTCAACTTTTTTGTTCAATTACCCGTACTAAATCTGAATAGTGAATCAAGAATTTACTTATAAAAAAGTAGGTATTTTAACTGAAAAAAGTTGAAGATCGGATTTTTTCAATATTTTTCACATTTTCCAATATTTTATATTAATAATAATAATAATATCTGGGACAAATCACACACGGTCATCTGGCCCCAAACTAGGATTCCCTGTATCTTGGGAACCAAAGACTGATATACATATACTTTTAAATACATACATATATAGATATAATACACCCAGACTCAGAGAAAACAATTCTGCTCATTACAGAAAAGTTTGCCCTGTGTGGGGATCGAACCCACGACTCTCGGATCAGAGGTCAGGATCGCTTACCACTTAGCCACCGAGTCAGTCAGTATTGTGTATTTGATTCTGAGTAGCCCCTTTAAATTTCAAACGCACTTTTTTTTTACATTCTGTATATAATAGTCTATGTCCTTCTCCATGTTAAAGGCTACGTGAATTCCAAATTTCGTTGAAATTGGTTGAGGCGTTGAAGCAGAGAAAATACACAACACATTTTCACATTTCAAATATAAGTTATTTATTATAATAATATTGTATTGTAATTGTATTGACATGTGTATTTTTTGGTTTAATTTTATATTTCAATGATACCTATGTGATATTATTTAATTTAAATTGTTTGGAATGTGACTTTAGTATTATAATAATTTATGAATCTAACTAGCTAAATTTTGTATGCCTATTGGCGAAACATAGAGAACATTGATTATAATATTTTGTTTTAACATCCTGTATTTACCTATGTTTGACGAAAATAAATAAATTGAAATTGAAATTATTATTTTTCCATGTAAGCTGGCTTCACTAGACCTTCAATCCATTATTTGTAGGACTGCATATAAGACCAATAAATGGTTCCTTACAACCTCATATAAAAGGCGAATTTGACCCACAGTACTTCGAAATGTACATAACTATGTCTTATATAAAAGACATCAACGAGACCGACACAGTGCTACGAAATTTAACTATCTCATATAAAAGACATCAACGTCATATAAAAGGCAAATTTGACCAGCAGTACTTCGAAATGTAACTATGTCTCATATAAAAGACATCAACGAGACCAACAGTACTACGAAATGTTCTATGTCTCATATAAAAGACATCAACGGGACCAACAGTTCTACGGAATGCAACTGTCCCATAATATGTATGAAAGAGAAGAAATTTCGAGTGATATTTTAAGGGTGATTTGGAATCGGCTCCGAGACAGTGAAAAATAATTGAAAACCCATTTTCGAATATTTTTTCACTTTGTATGGGGAGGCGTAATCGTGAGTACGTATATGAATTCGTACTTGTGTTTGTGTGTATAATTTTACGTATTACAGGGAGCAAAAAGACCTCTCTACAAAACATTAAAACATATAAATTACTCAGCAGACTTACCAAATCTGAACTCATAAAATGAAGACCGCAAAGTATATGTATGGAGTTTCCGTATTCCGGAGCGACCTTTTTTCTTATGAGGGCAGAAATTTTGTATGGAACGTGAAGTATTTTGACACCCTGTATATTTAATTAAAGGTATTGAGCTTCGCTAAATAAATAAAGGGCAAGAGCCCGCCCTTTACAGAAAATGGCGCCGTAAAAAGAACAGCTTAAAAATAGAACGTGGATGCTATTCTATCTAGTCGCTAATTGCTCTGGGAGCTTTATTAAAAGTTGAACTATTTTTAAATAGAATAATGGCAAGGGATGCTAAATAAAAAAGAGAAACGTCCTTGGAACTTGTAGTGATGTCATGTTGTCGATAGTTTGTCGACGTATGTACTAAATTAAAACGTACCACATTGTATTTTTTTCTGAGTAGGTAAACCAGTGTTAAAAACAGTTATTTTGTGTTTATTTATAGATATGTATAAAATGTATCCTTTATACGATACAAATAAAATTTTTACCTACTTATAAACGATGAGAGGTCGACAACATTTTTTTATTATTATTTTTAGAAATATATTATTGAATGCCATGTTTCTTAAATTGAACCATATAATCTGCGTATTTTTGGAGTTATTTTTACTTTAACTTAATTGTTTTTAAATAGTGAAAAGCTAGAGAAATGCAGTTGTATGATCAACTGAATGACAATAATAATAACCTATAGAGTTTGTTAAAGGGTGTCCTTTTAAGAACGCATTATTTTACCAACTTTTTTATATACAGGGTGTAAGGGATAGGTTTCCGAAAGCTTTAAGGGCTTGCTCAGCAGACGAAACTGAATAACTTTCCACAAGATTTTTTTTTCAGGAAACGAAAAAATATTGACTTCTCCATACAAACTGTCCAATATGTTTATAAATTTGTATGGAGAAGCCGATTTTTTTTCGATTCCTGAAAAAAATCTTGTGGAAAGTTGTTCAGTTTCGTCTACTGAGCAAGCCCTTAAAGTTTTCGGAAACCTTGCGAAGGGAATTATTATTACACCCTGTATTTATTCTTTGATATTATAATTTTGATATTCCCTTCGCAATGTTCATAAAAAGAATTAAATCTATTTCTTGAACGGTCCCGGTGTTTTTAAATAAATATTTATATCGATAAGTACCACTTCACTACTTAATATATCGACTTTGTAACTCGATTCTCGACTTATACGCGTTACATTGCGTACTAACCTCATGAACCACTTTTTAGAATCTAGTTCCAGACTAGTGCCATGTTTATGTATGCTATTTATATGGTAACCATGTGGTAACATCTATATGTCATGTCTGCCTCGGAATCTCTGAAAGTTTTTTATATACCTATACCTTATTTATTATTATTTATTTCCATAATATGAATGTAACATTACAGATTTATATCCAAATCATTACATTATAATTAATATTTATCTATTAACAATTCATAAGTAAAAATCAGAAAATAACATAATTAAATTAAAGTTTAGATAGAATTACTTAAAATCAACGTATTCGTCACATGCATTTGTCATTCTTACACTCACAATATCTTAAACATGCACTAAAAATCACCGGACACAAAATTTGTGCTTAAAAGCCTTTATTACGTACGGAGGAACATTATCCGGACCTACAGAGCTTTTGCCCCTTAATTTGTCTATCGCCGAAATAACATCACTCGTCGTAATATTTATGATATTTACGAGGCGATTATCGGCTACTGGCGATATGTAATCTGTATCTAAGGAAGGAATATGCGCAAAAATACACTGCTGAAATAGTTAGCGAAAGCTGCAGCAGCAGCTGATCCTGTCTGCTTTTGGCCCTTCGAATTTATGCAAGGCTCAAACAAGGCTTATACCTATAGCCTTTGCTCGCGATTTTTTTATGTGATAGGTGGCAAACGAGCAGACGGATCACCTGATGGTAAGCGGATTACCGCCGCCCATAGACACCCGCAACACCAGAGGAGTCACAAGTGCTAGCACTTCATGACTATTAGCACAGTATAACGTTATACAGTATGGTCATTTACCTTGTAAGACGGTGATATAGTACGTAATTGCTCCCTTTAATTAATGCACGTGTACTTATCAAATCAAAATATGTTTATTCGAAGTAGGTAGGTAATTTTTTTGTCTGCCTAATACCTACGAAATTCCTACCACTTGGAACTCGTATACCCAACGTTTCGGGAAGTGTTTGAGGAGAGAAAAGAAACGTCGGGTCCAAAAGAAACTCCCTTGAAACGAATCTTAATTTTATACTGTTAAAAGAAATGCATTTGAAATTTTAAGGGGTTTCTCAGATTCAAGTATAGAGTACAGGAAATATATTTGAAAAATCCGATGTTTGTTATTGTATGTACATGTTTTGTTATTTCGATAGGTCTAGATCAAAATTATCTGGGACACTCGTCGGTAACTGTATAAAATGTCTTTGGTGATAACAAGACTATGATCTGCCTCCCCTAAAAAAGAAAAAGAAATGCAGAGCCTGTTTTATTGCTGTGTATGAAAAAGTTTTTATATCATATTTCCGCGCCGTATTCAATAGGCATAAATATAATGTATGCGTAGGCATATAATCTTTTTGCTCTTAATGTGAATATATTTCGCCCGCGAGTAATGCTGTTTATTACAAAGGAAATGGAAAAGCCGGGAATATAAAATGGAAAACAACGAAAAAATACTACTAAAATCTAACGATACCTATGTGCATCCCATTTTTTTAAGACGTTTTGGTTACAGGCATCATACAATAAGGAATAATTACTTCTTCTAAAGGTACCTAGAAAAAAATACCATGACTTCTACTCTATATGTACTCAAATCAAAAAAATATTTTTGAGTTCTCATACAAGAAAGCGAAACACCGGATCAATTGGTTTAAGAATCCAAAATTTTTCGAGAAGTATAGGTTAGATAGATAGATAGAAAGCTTTATTTGTACAACTGCAGACACACACACACACACACAAAAACAATAACAAAATAAAAATAAAAACAGAACAACAAAGAAAAATAAGATGATACATGCATAACTAAACTAAAAAACTAACAAAGGAGCGTGTGCTGCAGCAGTGCAGATAGGCCATAGCTCAGCAGAAAATTTGCTCAGGAATAACCTAAGCAAATCGCTGGTTTTTTGGCAAAGTTGTTTTATTTTATGACTATATAGAAGCCATGTTTTTAGGTATTTTAGTTAGTTCCTATAAATAGTTGCATACCAGAAAAACTAGTCAAGTAAAAACCCTTATTATACTTAAAAAAAAAAAAAACATGAATTTAAAAATATTGCCAGTGTATATATTGCTAGTAATACTTTTTTCCTTTTAGACCCTTGAGCCCGGAATACGCGCGGTACTTTTTCTATAGTAGACTCGCGGCGCGGCGGCGGAATCATGGTGGTTGACGAAAATATTGCCCCGTGTTTACAAAAATGATGATTATTCAAAAACTACAACATGTATCAATGCGAAATAAAAAGTAATTTACTCTGTATTAATTGACTATTTTATTTATCCCTAATTCAAGTGTTATTTCTGAAACAATATAATTATAATTTCATGCTAAAACCGTACTTTGGAAAAAATTCCGACGGCAAAGTAAATCACAATTTTTAGAAGATTTTGGTATATTTGTAAGAGTAAATTATGGTTTCGGTAAAGTTAAATGTATGATTGATCAACCTACATAATTAGTTTTATCATATTTGATAGAAAAAATATGATAAACTACGATAAACACCACTGAATCACGCACGCGCGCACACCTTGACAGCACACCTATGAAGTTTGCATTGATTTCGAACTGACATTCAAAATTCATAGACAAGTATTATACATCAAATTAAAGAGGATTTTACCCTCTCTTTTCTTCTTATACACATCTAATACGGTTAAAATAAGATGGCAATACAAGGAAGCACTTTTTAAATGAGTCATCTACGCGGGTACCCATATACGCATTCCGAGTCTCGGGTTGCAAATTATTTGGCGGGTACCCATATACGCATTCCGAATAGGGTGGTAGCGAATTATGCCCTACTAAAAGAACCTTGGGCCGTACATGCCATAAAAAAAATTAAATTAAAAGACGACCTTGGCTCTGAATGACTACTATACTAACATTTGATCGTTCGACCAGGCCTTGGGGCCTTAGGAGGCTAGAGCTACGAATAAAATACCCGTATCTGGTAGCAAGCGAGACATCTCTAGTTGAATTGAAACTTGTGGCGATACAAATCGGCTATGGAACCAGACAGACAGACAGATGGTTGTAAATTAAGTGGGTGTAGTTACAAATTAATCACATAAACTACTTATGTTAAGTTAGAACGGGAATTTAAGTGATATAACTATACAGGGTGTAACAAAAAGGTGTGGTAATACTTGTTACATCTGTATTTACGACCCCCAGGAGATTGTCCTGACCTCTGATCCAAGAGTCGTGGGTTCGATCCCCACACAGGGCAAACTTTTTTGTGATGAGCAGAATTGAGCAGATTAATTTTCATTTCATTTCATTTCAGACTGAACATCTTTTGTTCTACAACTTTGTTCAAATTGAAATTTTTTTTTGACTTTTCATACAAATCGATCAGCTGGCGAACCAAGTTTGTATGAAAAGTCCGAAAATTTCTTTGCGATTTCAACAAAGTTGTAAAACAAAGGTTGTTCAGTTTGATGGGTAAAAGCCAACCTTGAAGTATTATCACACCTTCCTGTTACACCTGTATATGTATGTATTTAAAAAGTATATGTGTATGTACCTATATCAGTCTCTGGTTCCCAAGATACAGGTAATCCTATACAGGGTGTAACAGAAGTGTGTGACAATACTTCAAGGTTGGCTTTTACCCATCAAACTGAACAACTTTTGTTCTACAACTTTGTTGAAATCGCAAATTTTTTTTTTGGACTTTTCATACAAATCGATCAGCTGGCGATCCAAGTTTGTATGAAAAGTCCAAAATTTTTTTTGCGATTTCAATAAAGTTGTAGAACAAAAGTTGTTCAGTTTGATGGGTAAAAGCCAACCTTGAAGTATTGTCTTATGTGTCTCTTCTGTTACACCCTGTATAGTTTGGGGCCAGATGACCTTGTGTGATTTGTCCCAGATATTATTATTATTATTATTGTGTGACAGAGAATGTTACGAAATGGTATAAACATACTTTTTAATTTAATTAATATTCATAAACTGTCATCTGGCTACAATAGTGGTTTCCCAGTGGTATGCGAACCAGAGACCAATATACAGACAAATATACGTGGCAAATTTTTTTATTTACCTTGGGTGGGAACTGAACCACGACCCTTGGAGCAGTAGCTAGGAGCGCAAACCACTGAGTCAACGAGTAAGACTTATGACGTCTGAAAAGGCTTCGTCCATAGATATAAGGAACGTATACTCATTTCGTAAAAAAACGTTCGTTTTTGGACTCGTACTAATTTTATTTATCAACCGTGCTGCCAATTTTGTATGGGTAATCCATATTATTTCCAAAGTTTTTCAGTAAAGTTGTTCAGTTTCATGAGTAGATACAGTGTGTTTTTTTTTCAGGTATTCATAGGACCCTATACCCCTATACCCCTATACAGGATGTAACAAAATTGGTGTAGGACCCGTTAACTGGGGATTCTACTCATCGTACTGAACAATTTTCGCATCGCAAAAAAAGTGTGGACTCTCCATACAAAAATGCAAAACAGATGATCAATTTGTATGAAATGTCCAATTTTTTTTTGTGATTTGAGCAAAGTAATAAAACAAAAGTTATTCAGTACGATGAGTAGAATCCCCAGTTAACGGGTCCTACACCAATTTTGTTACACCCTGTATATACAATATTTATGGAAGTCTTTTAAATGGTCTTAAATCTTACTCGTAGGCTCATTTCTTTCAGATATTTTAGAAGGATTCTTATGTATATGGTCTAAGGACAGAACTATACAATTGTATTCCCATATCAAAGGCCGGCAACGCACTTGTGACTCCTCTGGTGTTGCGGGTGTCTATGGGCGGCGGTAATCGCTTACCATCAGGTGATCCGTCTGCTCGTTTGCCACTTCTGCTATAAAAAAAAAGTGATCCAAAGTTGGTCGATCAATAAAATTTATTTTTATTATACAATACACCAGATAGGGAGAGGTACTACAGAGGTTCGATTTCTGAATGAGAGTCACGTACATAGGTGGCGCTATTTGCCGCCCGCGACACCGGACGCTGTCAGGGTTGTCAGGGCAAAGAAACATAAATTCGAAATGCATTTTTTTTATGGCAGAGGTGGCAAACGAGCACACGGATCACCTGATGGTAAGCGATTACCGCCGTCCATAGACACCCGCAATACCAGAGCAGTCACGAGTGCGTTGCCGGCCTTTGATATGGGAGTACGCTCTTTTCTTGAAGGTTTGAATGTCGTATCGATCGGTCCGGAAATACCGCAGGCGACAATTCATTCCATAGTTTGCTTGTGCGAGGCAGAAAGTTTCTAGAGAAATGCACAGTTGTGGACTGCCAAGTTGCCGATCATCTAGGTATTTACTAACCATTTAAATTATAAAAATGATAGCTCTTATATAAGGGCTACAATAACGTCTTATTTTATTTAATCAGAATCAGAATATATTTATTTGCCTTTGAACTGAATTTTGAATTCCTTGTGTGCAATAAAGCATTAATACAATACAATACAACTGGGTACATAGTATTGATGATTATCAAAATATAAAAGAATCGCGAAGCTCAGCCATGAAATGATAGCATACAAGCAGAATTTAAGGAAAATAAACATTGATAAACAGTCATTCATATTATGTCTATGTTGTGTATTTGTAATCCTGAAATTCCTTAACCAAGTAGAATATATTTTATTGTTTATGAATATATTTATGTTATCTAACAGTAGCCATTTGCTTAGTTGTACCTTAAATCGACTATATCGTTACTTTCTGTCATATAAGATGTAATTAAAGGCAACATTTTTTTATTTAAAAAACTGGTGACAGCCCTAGCAGGACGGGTGGCGGATACGTCTGGCACGTTCAGTCTCTTTACTGGAATCGTGTCGATACTATATCGCTTCAACTGTACTTCACTAACGTATGAGTCGTAGAAAAGTGCTTATATCTAAAGAAAAGTGTAATTTATAGTTAGTATAATAGCAGTGACAGCAAGACGTAAGTACAACCAAACAGAGTCCTACAATGCTTCCGGAGTGATACCACGGCCTCACAGAAAACCGGCGTGAAGCAACGCTTGCGTTGTGTTTCGCCGAGTGAGTGAGGGCACCGGAGGCCCAACCTCCCCCCCTTCCCAATTCCCTCCATCCCCCATCCCATTTCAAAGGTCGTCAATGCACTTGTGACTCCGCTGTTGTTACGAGTGTCTATGGGCGGCGGTAATCGCTTACCATCAGTTGACCCGTCTGCTCGTTTGCCACTTATCACATTAAAAAAAAAATACAAAGTTGGTCCCGGCACGGATCGAAACCGCGACCTCTTGAGTCCTGATGAGAAGCGGGCTGACTAGGCCACGGACCCGGTTTAAACAGAGGTTTTACTATATCCTTTTGACAATCGTTTGTCAAATATAGGAATTGTCCTCGTTTCCTTATAGTTCTTAGGTTAGGTAGGTAGGTTAGGAACAAATCACACACCGTCATCGGGCCCCAAACTAGGATTTCCTGTTGTATTATGGGAACCAGAGACTGATTTACATACATAGATAAGTTAAATACAACATATATAGGAGTATATAGAATAATACACCCAGACATCTGCTCAATCAAACAAATCTGCTCATCACAGAAATGTTTGCCGTAGGTGGAAATTGATCTCACGACCCTCGGGTCCAGTAGTCAAGAGCGCTGACCGCTGAGTCACTAACTCAGTCAAATGGCCTTTATTTGTTAATAACCCATATCGTCCTTTTGGAGATGCACTGGTCTCTCCCATACATCGGGAAGGTTAGGCCACAAGGGAAACAAGTCCGGATTGTTGGAAGTTGTGGGGCTTAATGGACAACCCCTAAAGTTTCAGAAGTTTTCAAGCCGCCTATAAGTCCTCTGTCTTGGATTTGTGAAAATAGACTTGACGCTCAAGTAAATTTAATTTTAAGATTGTCCTTTTATTCATAAAAACAATTCTCCAAGTACAAAGATGGCGGAATTTCAAACGAGGTCCCTTTTCCCGCTCAACTGAAAATAATTTTACCTTGCGAAACATTATTAAAAATGTTTCACGTGTTCTTTTATGTACAGTCGACATTAGCCGTTACTTTTGTGCGATAATAAAAAAGTTCAAAATATGTTTATTCGAAGTAGGCAGCATTGTACACTTTTCGCAGGTCATTCTTTAATCTACCTTATACGAAGTTCCTACCACTCGGAACTCGTATACTCGGAACGTTTCGGGAAGTGTTTGCGGAGAGAGAAGAAAATGTCGATTCCAAAAAAAAAACTCCCTTCAACACGATTTTCCAAATATAATTCTTATATGCTATTACATAATTAGGGTTTCTAATTATTATACTGAATAACTTTTGCGATACGAGTTTGCGAAAATTTCAAAAAAAAGTACACCCTTTCCCAAAAGGGAAAGTTTCCCAAAAGGGAAAGTTTCCCAAAAGGGAAAGTTGTTGAGTTTCTTGAGTAGAAGGTGTAATTTATTTAAAAAAAAAGTCTTTTTTTAATAACAAAGAATCCATTATGTCTAGAAAATGTTTAGAACCAAGAAGTTTTACATCGTCGCTTCGCGGGAGCGGGGTGTAACAGCAAGTGTGTGGTTTAGAAGTAAGAAGATATTGTTTTACCCAAGAGAAATTACTCCGATAAAACATTTGTGCTGTCTCAAGTTGCGTCTGTTATATCATTTTTTTTCTCCAGTCAACTGTATCTATTTCTTCGCAAAGTAAATTCTTTAACAAGCGCTACAAAGGGATGAAGTTAAATCTAAATAAGTTTGTTTCTGCTTCTTTTTATTATCATTTTTTGTTGCTATGCCTTAAGAATTTTCCAGAAAATGTCTCCAGTTTTATTTTCCTCGACGAAAAGACAATATTTTTATAATCCGACTGCTTAAGGCGAGGGTTATGTTTTTGTGTGTACTTAGTTTAAAAGATAATAAATACATTTTGATTTTGATTCAATGCAGAGCTGTTGGAACTAGAATAATGAAATTTGAACAATATGTAAATTATTTGATGACGTAGGCAACTAATAAGAGTTGATTATTAGTTTAGAAAATTCATCCCCTTAAGCAGAGTTTTCAAACTTATCAGACATAATTTTTAATGTTGGTTATATAATAAATAAATAATTTTGCCGAATGCTAGTGCCTTTTTCATTGAACTTTTAGATTCCGGAACCCACTTTTTTTCCGGAACCCCTGCCCTAAGGGGTTGAAATAGAGAGGATGAATAGCGTTTCCCACGCGAGCGAAGCCAAAGCGGGTCGCTAGTATATGATCCTTACGAAATACCTGAAAAATTTTTTTTTTACCACAGCTTCTACTCATAAAACTGAACAACTTTCCCAAAGTAACCTATACTCAGTTCGCAAAAAAAAACAATGTGGAGTCCTCATACTAATTGACCAACTGAACCGACAATTTTGTATGGGAAGATAAAAAAATGCGAACTGAGTATAGGGTTCTTGGGGAAAGTTGTTCAGTTTCATGGGTAGAAGCCACTGTAAAAATTTTTCAGGTATTTTAGAATGACCCTATATTATAAAGAAATCATTTTCTACTTATAATTCTCCTTGTAACGTATAAATAAAGTAGCGCCCACACATAAATACGTCATTACACGTAGGCGACACTCGACACCAGAAGGAGCCTCCGACAACTTTAACCACCAACTCAACAACTGCAAAACCAATGCATTTTCAACCTTCGTCCTTACAGATACGATAAACAAGCTTCCAATGCGGGTGCAAATAAAAGTGTTGGTTTCAAAGCCTTTTTTGGCAAGCTAAGGTCGCTACGTAGGCGTTGTGATTGGTGTGAGCGAAGTCTTAGTTTTATTGCGAAAATTTGTCGCGTACGTAAGTTTGTCTTTTAACCAGTTACGGATATTAGGTTCTCTCGCAACTATAGATGGGTTTTTGCCCGGGCAGTTTTGAGTAAATGCCCAATAAATGTCCATTTACGCCCAATAAATGCCCAATTTGTATGGGGTAAATGGACGTTTATTGGGCATTTATTCAAAATGCCCAAAAATGCCCGGGCAAAAACCCATCTCTACTCGCAACGAAAGAAAGAGAGAAAAAAAACGATTTTTTGGATACTTATACTTATATATAGGGTGACTTTAAATTAGTTTTTGATACGAAACGCTATGCATGTGCTCATGATAACAAACAACTTTCCCTAAGAAATCCATAGTCAAATCTCAAAAAAAGTTTTGGACCCTCCATACAAATTGGTCAATGGACCGGCCAAATTAGTATGAAAAGTCCAAAAAATACAAACTGTCCAATCAACTTTATAATTTTGTATGGAGAAGCAGATTATTTTTTCGTTTCCTGAAAAAAATCTTGTGGAAAGTTGTTCAGTTTAGTCTACTGAGCAAGCCCTTAAAGTTTTCGGAAACCTGTCCCTTACACCCTGTATATATACAAACACGGGTTGTGTAGGTTAAGGCTTTAGTTCGCCCTCTCCATTTCTCCATTTCTCAAAGTATCTTTGGCACACTAAAAAACACTACTATGCTTATACAACAAGACTATAATATACTATAAGGTGTTAAGAAATTAGTCGTCAAAACTTGAACTGAGGCTTTTAATCATGAAACTGAACAACTTTCCCAAAGGAACCCATAGTGAATTCGCAAAAAAAATTGGACTTCCAATACTAAGTGGGCCGATCAAGTGAGCGACTTGTTAGAAAAGTAAGTACCTACAACATTTTTTTCGCGAATTGACTATGGGTTCCTTTGGGAAAGTTGTTCAGTTTCGTGAGTAGAAGCCCCAGCTTAAGTAATGACAGCTAAATTGTTAACACCTTGTATATAAAGTGCTACTGTATTAGTGCCCGATATTTTAGTCAGAGCTTCTACTCCTCATTCTGATCAACTTTCCCCAAGGAACCCATACTCAAATCGCAAAAAAAATTTTGGACTTCATACTAATTTGGCCGCTCGGCTGATCGATTTGTATGAAGAGTCCAAAAACATTTTTGCAATTTGACTATGGGTTTCTTGGGGAAAGTTGATCAGAATCAGCAGTAGAAGCACTGACTAAAATATAAAGTGCTACTGTATTAGTGCCCGATATTTTAGTCAGAGCTTCTACTCCTCATTCTGATCAACTTTCCCCAAGGAACCCATACTCAAATCGCAAAAAAAATTTTGGACTTCATACTAATTTGGCCGCTCGGCTGATCGATTTGTATGAAGAGTCCAAAAACATTTTTGCAATTTGACTATGGGTTTCTTGGGGAAAGTTGATCAGAATCAGCAGTAGAAGCACTGACTAAAATATCGGGCACTAATAAAATAGCACCTTTTAAAGTAAATTGACTGTACAACACTGTTGACATTAAGGATTCTTTTTGACATTTGTTGCTATGAAAAACGTTGACATGAATTTTGTTTTAAAATAAAATAAAATGAATTATAATAAAGTCCGATCGGTGCCGACCTGTGACTCTGCATGGCTTTTAAAACCGCCTGGCCAATGAGGTAGAAAGTAACAATTTTGTGGACAAAAATTAGTGCCGTGAAATTTGATAATATACGCACTACTTTTGAAATTCCGTTGTAAATGACAGTATTATGGTAATGATTTGAAAACCTCTTTTTGCTTCTGTGCCACTGAAATAATGGCTTATGGTTTGACCGACTCGATGTAGTCATAAGCTTTTCAGACTTCTACGCCGAATATCGCGAGTTCGATTCTACCCAGGTCTAAAGTTTGTGTGATGAGCAGATTTGTTGGCTCTGTGTTTGGGTTTATATAATATCTAGACTTTTGTACCTAATTTAATTGCATCTTACGACCGTATCTATTTTGTCCCGTAATATTATGATATTCGCTTTAATAATTACAAGTATCATTAGACAGAAACAAAACAGGTAAGTTGATGTTGATTTTTGGTGGCAATGACGGTAGCTCAATAGGCAAGCTCAAAGTTCCCTACAACTAAGCAAATCTGTCTCACAATTTTGGAGGTCTCCTGATCTGAAGTGACTGAGCTAGCCACTTAGTAACTCAGCACAGAGGAAGCTATTATAAATAGAGGTAAGTGTTAAAATAAGAAATACATAATACTTGTTCGGGACAAATGACACGCGATCACCTGGCCCTAAACTATTAGGACCCTGTATTACGGGAACTCTAGACCGATTTACATACAGAGATACGTTTTAAATACAGGCATATACGTATAGATAGATAAAATACACCCTAAAATATCAGAGCAAAGAAATCTGCTCATCACAGAAATGTTTGCCCGAAAAATAACGAAACTTATAACAGGTTGTAATAAAATAGGTGTTATAGCATGCAACACAAGGCAACCGCCGTCTATACCATGTGGATAGAATGGTTAAATGTGCCACACGATAAGAAGATAAGATAAGAAGAAAATTTTTATTTGAAAAACACTTTTGGAAGTAGTTTATTTTGAAGCCGACTACGTACGTTTCTTCTCTCTCTCTCTCGCTCTCTCTTTCTGCAAAAGCTTCCCGAAACGTTAGGTAAGTATACTCGTTACGAGTAGTAGGAATTTTGTATTAGTTCGATTAAAAAAATATGACATTCGCAAAGTGTGTTTTACTACCTATTTGAAACAAATATTTTTCATTTGATTTTATTTCAAACTGTTTTTGTGTATAACTCACAAGAGTGATCGTGTTGCGTCCACCCACGGTAGAAACGTCATCTTTTTAATTGAATCATATTTTTTTTGTGCTTTGAATCACTTTATAACGGCACCGTTTAGGGTCAATGACGGTATACACGGACAGACAGCCTTACTATAAATGGCTGTGTGATATAAAAAGTATGAGTTGATTTTGATTGCTGTTAATATTAACGAGTGGGTGTGTAAGTGACTCGGTTGAGAAAAAATAACACTATCAAATGTTTAAAGGACTCGTATACCTGCTAATACTAATATGTGCACTTTTATTTAGGTATAAAAATAAATAAATATCTGGGACAAATCACACACGGTCATCTGGCCTCAAACTAGGATTCCCTGTAATATGGAAACTAGAGACTGATATTCATACACAAATACATTTAAATACATACATTTACAGATATGATACACCCAGACACAGAACAAACAAATCTGCTCATCACAGAAATGTTTGCCCTGGGTGGGCATCGAACCTATGACTCTCAGATCAGTAGTCAGGTGTGCTAAACACTGAGCAACCGAGTCAAATTCGAGTCAAATTAGTCGATAGTGTAAATCTGGCATTGCTTTAAAACAAATTCTTGTGCCTGTTTCATATACGTTAAGACCTTTAAACATATCGTCCCCACTGCAGGGTCACGAGACTCTTCCCATAACTCGGGAAGGTTAGGCCATACTCCACACACGGGGACCAAGTCCGGACTGGTAGAGGTTTTGGAGTGGAAGTGTGAAGACCTCTACGTGATTCATGTAGAAGTTTATTTAAGAGCTTTAAAGGTAGAGTTTTAGGGGTAAGACGATAGAGCGGCAAACCTTATAGGCCCAGGGCGCTTTTTGAGTGTTTAATTAATTTTTTATTAAACAAATCGACATGAATTATGTATTATCTGACTGACTCGATGGCTAAGTGGTTAGCGATCCTGACCTCCGATCCGAGAGTCGTGGGTTCGATCCCCACACAGGGCAAACTTTTCTGTGATGAGCAGAATTGTTTGCTCTGAGTCTGGATGTATTATATCTATATATGTATGTATTTAAAAGTATATGTGTATGTATATCAGTCTCTGGTTCCCAACATACAGGGAATCCTAGTTTGGGGCCAGATGACCGTGTGTGATTTGTCCCAGATATATGACTATTATTATAAATATAAATAATATTATGGGATGTACTCCTTCCCGAGGTATGGGAAGAGACCCATGCTACTGCAGCGGGGACGATATGGGATGTTAACATGGGATGGGATGGTAGGCGATCTACTGCTATAAGCAGTCTCTTTAAGACAGCCTTGTATACTTATTTGTGGAGACTTATTTGTAGCATAGCATTGTATCTGTTTAATATATCTCACTTATATTACTATTTATCTGTTAGCCTCACATAGGTTGAATGATATAAATGATAAAAAATAGGTGAATAATATGTATCGGTTTGTTATGTTATGTGTAAAACAATTTACAATAAAATACCTGAATCTATAAAGTTAGTAATGCTTAACAGGTTTAGAACGGTTCTGCCGAGATGGTTAATTGAAAATCGGTTTTATTCCGCAAAGAGTTTTTGGAAGGCAGGAAACTGCTTTCTGTAAATTATGACAAATATTGATTGCGTGTGAAACTCTCTTTGACGTTGGATTTTTATGATTATTCTTTATTATGTTATCAAATTGACATCTTAGTTTATAAATTTTATTGAATTGACATCTTAAAATTGTATATGTATTAATATTTCTGTTGATTTATATTATATAAGTCATTTCATTTGTGTATTTTTATTATTTCTAATGATTCATTTCTGTGGATCTTATTTGCACGCTACTAGTAAATAGCTAAACAGACTTGATCATTGTAATTTTGTTATTAACATCTGACATGTGTAATAAATATTATTTGATTTGATTTGTTCATTATCAAGAAAAATAATAGGATACGACTTCTTACTGAGACCCTTAATTTGTATAATGAACAGACTGTGTATAGTAATACAGTTATCATTTCGGCTACCACTTAAGTTCAATACACGATCTTGTTAACACTTATTTTTTGTCCAATGAACCGTGTAGTTCGCACACTGTCTGCGTTGCGCTAAACGGACATTGACTCGCCATTCGCACTGTTCGATTTGGCATGCCAGAAATGGCCCACTGTGCGGCTGACATCTGACATGCAGTGTATAAACAAGAACATGAAAAAGGCTTCACAAAAAGTCAGACTAACAAAAAAACATTAGAAAATTGTATGAATACTTAGATCGATTATAATATTTATTTCAATAAACACACGAAGCTAAATGGATAAATATAACATAAAACAACAAAATATTAACAATATAGGTATATGAAAAAAATTATAGAGGTAGATGGTCTTATAGTTGCCGATTAGTGGGCACGATTGAGAAACTCCACGGAAATATACAATAGTAGCCTTTCCATTGGTTAAAAATATATATACAAATATAGGTAAAACCTTTCTAGCTAGAAAGATGAGTTTCTTTTCGACCCGACGATTTTTCTTCTCACTTCGCAAACACTTCCCGAAACGACTGACGTACGTTATCAAGGTACAAACGGTCACGGGTGACCGCTGATAGTAATATTTAATTATCCATTTTGACTACATAAAGCTATAATCTAACCGTCACGGTCCCATTGTTCGGTTAAGAACAAAAGTATTACTTTTTTGTCCAGAATTTCTGAGTTACAGCTCCAGTGTGTAACAAAGTACTATTTATGCACTATCTATTTATAACTTAGAAATTCTAGATTTGAAAAATCTTTGATAAAATAAGTCTGTCAACTTTTTGACGGATAAAACTGAAAAAATATTCTCGAATTTTGAGTTCCTATACAAAAAAGAACAGTTGATAATTCAACTTTGTATGATAATAAAGTAGACATGTATGGTTCATTCCAATCAAAAAAAAGCAAAACGTAAACAAACTTACTATGGATCTGACACATGTCAATGTCATCTGCATACTATGTTTGTTTACCTTTTGCTTTTTTTTGATTGGAATGAAGTATACGCAATATTATCACCAGTATAAAAAAATATATGGGAGGGAGGGAGTTCCTTTTGGACCAACGTTTCTTCTTTCTCCGCAAACACTTCCCGAAACGTTGCGTATACTCGTACGAGTTCCGAGTGGTGGGAACTTTGTATTAGGTAGATTAAAAAGAGACCTGTGAAAGTGTACAATGCTACCTCGGTACATCGAATAAATATATTTTGACTTTGAGTACTTCATTGTACAAAACTATTAATTATTCTTTAAAGAAACACGAAAGTTTTTTCTAGTATTCAAATTGCTTTCGGTATCGTTTCTCTGATGTCAGTGGAGAGGATGTTCCCATCCTTATAACTACAGTGATTAGTGATGATTATCGATCAATTAGGTTAAGTGAGGTGGTTAGCGGATAGCGAAGCATCTTGCCTCGCTCCCTGTGGTATACTAAAGCACTTGGCTTCGCACAGAATCGCATAATTAATGGAATTACAAATACGATGGTTTTCTTGATTTAGTAGTTTTGTGGAGTCACGGGCAGAAGATGTACCCACTGATACCCACCCTAGCCAGATGATCTGGATAGGCTTGCAGGAAGACATCTTTGCCAAAAACCAACAAATGAAAAGAAATACCATTGTATTATGTTGTGCTGTGCTGTGCTGTGTTGTGCTGTACTGTACTGCACTGTACTGTACTGTACTGTACTTTATAGTCACAAAAAATATTCTTACCTTTTCCGAGAACTAAGTTAGCCAAACTCAGACACAAGAATAACCTCAGAGCCGCCATTTTTTTATTTCACTTCGTATCACTGACACTCTCAACTCACGAAATCTGTAACAGAAAAAAACTGACTATAAAGGTGTAACAAAATAATAAACTTATAGATATTTATTTATTTAATATGTATAGCTTTCTGGCCCTCCAATGTTTGGTGATCCCAACCCATTTCAGGAATCGGCGACTTTGTCGTTTTAAAAATTGGAAGAACTTGCGTCGTGCAAGTCACTATCGGGACTGTCTTCTTCTAGGTTAGATACGATACGTCCTTTTCAAACTTAAAAGATTTACAGCCTATCCTGGGTCAGGGTAAAAATTAGTCTCACGTAAGTGTTTTGGAACGTTTTCAATAATGGTATTTGTATTTGTTCATGTCCAACACTTCGAAGGTACAGAAACCCATTCACACGTAGCTAGTAAACTCTAAATGCCGTATAAACACAAAATGTCTAGGTTCGGTGTTAGGTGGCTCATAAAAATTTATTACTTAGATAAAGTAAGGTTAGAATATAAACTTTTCATATGGAATGCGTAAAGACAAGTATCTTATCTTAGGGGCAAATTATAGGATCCTGGTTTGACATTATGTTAAGATACTCGTAGACTTTTGCAGCTCTCTATTAAGGGGCCAGTATAGTAAAATAGATAAAGATAGATATATATTAGTTGCCAAACGGATACTGAATTAGTTTTAAACTTACGATCTACTTACATTAAGTATAATTTAGGTACTTAGTTGCAGCTCTGACGAACGAGCGACAATATTTTCTTAAATTACTTTAAGATTTTTTCACATGTATTAAGTGATAAAGATTCTTTAAAGATATATGATCTTTATCTTTAAAGCTATATCAGATTTAAGAGGAGAAAAAGAGATGTATTATGTGTAACTGTCATATGGGTGCAAATTAGTTCTATACAGAAAGTTGATCAGTTTCAAGAGCAGAAATCACAGTTAACAGTGCGGATGGTGGCGTATCGGGAGCCGGGTCGTTCCCTTCCCTCAAATATGGTTGAGGGGAGCGATGGCTGACTCCCGCGTTATACTCGCGATCGGGTGCTGTCTGTGTGAACTGGCCTGCTCTTGTCATTGGTATTTAGAATTGTTAGTCATTAGCTAAAAATAATTTTTACTTTTATCTCTTTTGAATCCTTTCATTCTTTATTCTTTATTCTTATTTTTTTATATTTTATTTACAGACATGACATTGTATAATTAATTTATTGATCTAGCATTAAGATGTAATAGAATATCAGACTTTAAAAAAAAATGTGTTGGGGCGAGATTCTTTTGGGCTCGACGTTTCTTCTCGCTCCGCGAACACTTCCCGAAACGTTGAGTGTACAACTTCCGAGTGGTAGGAACTTTGACTAGGTAGAGAAAATGTGACGATTTAAAAGTATGTGTAAAGCATCTACTAAAATAAAAAAGATTTTTGATTTTGATTTTGCTCAAAAAATAAGCGGTAAGCTCTAGCTGGATTAAGTCTTAACTGCCCTTCAGAGGCTGTCGGAAAATGTTGTTTTGCTCTATTGTTAACACATAAAGCATGGCTTTTGGTAATAAGTGGCACTTTGTTGCAAACATTATAAGTTGTTATGTAGTGTATTCCGTAATCTTTCATACCTTCGTTTCACATGTCATTAAATGCACCTTATATTTTTAAAGAAAATCTAACAATAAATAAACACAATAATTTGTATTTAAAATTACAACGAAAAAAATCTTATTATCCAATTTTATTACAGCTGAAAGCTTCACAAAAATATTTTTTATTTATAAAGAAATGTAACTTTCGATTCATGGCAAGTCTGCTTTAAACAGATTGTGATCCCAATTTAACAAATCTTTTAAACAAAATCTAGAATGGTCTGAACTATGTTTTAGTTGTTAATTAATAAGTAATGAAAAAAAATGGTTGGTGTTATGGATTTTGACTTTCCAATAAGAATCTTTGATATGCATTTTAAACATTTTATCAAATAAAACTATCATAAGTATTAATCATTAAACGTTAAATTAATTATTGATTAAAATCTAAAATATTTCATGCAGACGTCTATAAAGATAAATACAATAATTAGCAATATATACACGTATAAAGATATAGGAGTCTCACCTCACTACTGTACACAACTTCACAGGTCCTTCGAAATATAACCTCAAACTCAGCTGTTCAAACAAAATGGCGTCGCAACAGTCAAACAATTCAAATTTAAAATATTTCAAAAACGGAACACACTGTCATTGAGGGCTTTTTGTATTTTTTTTATGGATTTGTATTTTTTAAATATACTTTCTGTTCTATTTATGGACGCACGTCCGTGCCGGTCGGCGTCCGGATTGTAACTGCCTTGGTCGTTGGAGTTGACTTGCATTGAATGCGTGATGATTGGTAAGGCTGCGTTTGTCCTGCGCGCACGCAGGGTCGCTGCCTCCTTGGATTACGAGAAAAGGCATAAAATAAACGTTTTGTCGAGAGCGAAACATCGATCTGGCCATTTTGAAATCAGCGGAACAGAACAGTTACTGCCTTTTTCACACATAAACTTTTATTGCATTCGTGTGTTAAAAATTAGGTAGAGTGATAATTGTGTAGTATTTAGCGCTCCTGCTGTATGTTAAACTGAAGGTCGTAGCTTACATTCCTGCCCAGGGCAAAGTATTATTATTTAGCAATTTACTAGTAACGTATAAGTAATATAATTTATTATTTCAAATAATAAATTATAAGTACACAGGTGGCTAAGCGGTATTGACTTCGACCTCCTAACCAGAGGTCGTGGGTTCAAATCCTGGCCAGTGCACCAATGAGTTTGTCGAAACTTACGTGCATTTTCATACTGACTGCTTTAAAAGTGAAGGAAAACATCGTGAGGAAACCTGTACATCTGATTTCTAGATGTGTATGATGGTCGCGTTGCACACGTCCGTAGGTGTAAATCTAAATGCCCTACACGTGACCGCGGGTGATGCTAAGTGCAACACTAGGCAACAGCCGTCTGTACCTTGTGGATAGAACGGTTAAAATGTGCCACACGATAAGAAGAAGCAGTACTCATACTAGTAACTTAAAACAAGGAATTCTTATTCGTTCACCTCCACGACGCGACGCTCAAATCTCATACAAAATTTAAAGGACTCCCCATACAGAGTGGAGACTTGTTATTAGCATTGTATCTTTTTAAATACAGGACACTCAAACAGAGTGTTTCACTCCATGAAACTGAACAATTTTCCTAAGAAAAGGTCCCTTAATGAATTCCAAAAATAAATTATCTAAACGCTTAACGAAACGAACAGTCACACATACACTAGAATACATAACCCTTCAAAATCAAATCAAAATCAAAATGTTTTTTATTTAAGTAGATGTTTTGCACATACTTTTAAATCGTCTTTTTTTCTACCTTGTACACTCAACGTTTCGGGAACATTGTTCTTCTGGACAATCGGGTAAAATACTCTATGCCCTCTGTGATCACACCTTTAGCTAACGAGAAACATTGCGAAGGGAGACTAGTGAGAGCTCTTGAAGGCTTTAACTTTTAACCGCAGTGTAGACACAGCCTATGTCGACAGTTACGTCATTAGACTGAGAGTTTTAAACCCCTGCATTATGGTTCATTTTGGTTTGACATGCATTATTACTATTGTTTTAAACTTTCTTATCTATCACAGCTTTTTATGGTTTAGCAGATTTTATTGGTTGTGCTTTCTTTTGTTTTCTTGTTTTTGTATTTGAATGTGACTTAGCGTAAATCCACTAAGTGTGAACACTAGCACTGGCGCCGACTGGCCTGGGGGTTCCCGAGCCCCTCCAATGACATTATCAGCAGCGGGGCCGAGCCCCCCCACCCCCCCAATTTTTTATACATATTAAAATACTGGTACCGCTTGCGGCTCGCGCACTGCGGTCCCTCAACGATAATGACAAAAACAATATCAACGCGTTCGAAGCCGTGGGCGAAAATATTAAGAAAATAAACAAAAAAATTTATTCCGTACCCCAATATTTTTATGAAGTCGGCGCCCCTGACCACTAGTCATACAACCTCTACAAATCCGGACTTCGCTCCAATGTGTGGAGTATGGTCTTCCCTTCCCGAGGTACGGGAAGAATAATAAATAAATAAGTATCTCGGGACTAATCACACACGGTCATCTGGTCCCACACTAGGATTCCCTGTATTATGGGAACCAGAGACAACAACTCTTTTAGTTTTTTATGGCAGAGGTGGCAAACGAGCAGTCGGATCACCTGATGGTAAGCGATTACCGCCGCCAATAGACACCCGCAACACCAGAGGAGTTACAAGTGCGTTGCCGACCTTTGAAATGGGATGGGGGGAATTGGGGGGGTCATCACAGAAATGTTTGCCCTGGGTGGGGAATGGGCCACGAACCCACGACTCTCGGATCAGTAGTCAGGAGCACTGAGCCACCGAGTCAGTCAGTCAGCCGAGAAGCCCGTGCCCTGGCAATGGGGCCAGTATAGGCTGTTAATGAACGTAAATCAGAGCCAGGAGCGGTGTGGGAAACTGAACCGACTTCAAAAAAAAGGAGGAGGTTCTCAATTCGTCGGATTTTTTTTTTTTTTTTTATGTATGTTCACCGATTACTCGAAGACACCTGAACGGATTTGGAAAATTCTTTTTTTGTTTAAAAGGGTATACTTCACAGGTGGTCCCATATAAATTTTATCGAAATCGATTCAGCGGTTTTTGAGAAAATCAACAAAAACATAGCAAAACTGGAGTTGTTGCGATTGAAGTCGGTTGTTTTTAACGTGGTCAATTATTTATCCAAAACTGGTGAGCCCTTGTCGTTAACTCACCTGACGGTAAGTCATTAGGAAAGAAGGAAGCGGGCTTACCAAGATTTACCAACGCAATAGGGAACTGGCTATCTTATCTCCATGCCGGAACACATCAATGCTTAACTTTGATGTTTGGCGGCAAGACTTTAATAAGATGGTGGTAGCTAGCCAGGCGGACTCAGAAAATGCCCTACAACCAATAAACTAAGTGATCACAGCGAAGAGGAAAAAAAACCATGTAAAGTTTGCAAATCGACTTATTATAGGTATTACATATAACTTATAGGCAAATTGTATGGGTAGTGATTCTGTTCCGTTCTCATACGTTGTTTGGAAAAGTTGTTCAGTTTTACGAGTAAAAGCCCCAGTTTAAATAGTTTCATCTGATTTTGTTAGACCTTCTATATTTATAAGTATGAAACTAAAAAAACATAACGTACTGAAATGGTACAAGTTTTGGGGTTCAACGGCCTTGGGACTGGTTTTTGGGACGGAACCTGTCTGATTCGCCGGGAGAAAGGAAAAAGGCACCTCTGCTGTAGTGGTTACATCACTTGCTTTATATGAGACTAGCTTCCATCCGCGACTTTGTCTGCGTGGACTTCAGAATTAGACATCTAGTGACAAAATAAACATTCAGTTTTTAGCCATTCCTTCGAGAACCCTTGAGTTTTCCGGGATAAAAAGTATCCTATGTATTAGACGAATGCTTTATCTATCTACCTACCAAATTTTATCCAAATCCGTTCAGTAGTTTCGGCGTGAAAGTCGAATAAACAAACAAACAAACACAAACATATTTTTATATTAGTGAGATGAGATGAAAAGATCATGGGTACAATTCCCGACAGGGTCTAACTTTAAAATAAATTTTATATGTATTATAATCAGTTACCTTCATCTATCAAAAATAGAGTCGTTAATTAATATACTGAAATAAAGCTCAGTATATAAGGTGCTACTTTATTAGTGCCCGATATTTTAGTCAGTGCTTCTACTCCTGATTCTGATCAACTATCCCCAAGGAACCCATAGTCAAATCGCAAAAAAATTTTTGGGCTCTTCATACACATCGATCAGCCGAGCGGCCAAATTATTATGAAGAGACCAAAAATTTTTTTCGATTTGACTATGGGTTCCTTGGGGAAAGTTGATCAGAATCAGGAGTAGAAGCACTGACTAAAATATCGGGCACTAATAAAGTAGCACCTTATATATTTTCAAATTAACAAAAAAATATTATAATTAGAGCTACTCATCATACTGAACAACTAATGTTCTACGACTTTTCTGAATTCCAAAAAAAAAAATACTCTACATACAAAATTGGCCAGAAAGCTGATAGATTCGTATGAAAATAAAAGAGCGTAGGTATGTACCTACTTTCCCACTTCAAAGGCCGGCAACGCACTTGTGACTCCTCTGGTGTTGCGGGTGTCTATGGGCGGCGGTAATCGCTTACCGTCAGGTGATCCGTCTGCTCGTTTTCTACTTATGCCATTAAAAAGAAGAGTGCAGTTTCTTTCGAAAAGTAGAAGCTTCAGTTAGGTCCTACAACTATTTTTTTATCATAATAATATCCGGGACAAATCACACACGGTCATCTGCTGGCCCCAAACTAGGATTCCCTATATTATGGGAACTAGATACTGATAATCATACATAATACGTTTAAATACATACATATAAAATAATATAAATATAATAACGATAGAGGGTACCGGAGGCCCAATTCCCCCATTCCCCATCCCATTTCAAAGGTCGGCAACGCACTTGTGACTCCTCTAGTGTTGCGGGTGTCTATATGGGCGGCGGTAATAGCTTACCATCAAATGATCCGTCTGCTCGTGTGCTACCTATCACATAAAAAAAATACACCCGCAGACATGAGCAAACAAATCTGCTCATAAATGTTTGCCCTGGGTGGGGAAAGACCCCACAATTCTCGGATCAGTAGTTAGGAGTAATAACCACTGCGCCATCGAGTCAGTCGTTACCATGTATGAGATCTGAAATCGGCTGGACTATTTAAACTTGTATCTATCTATATATCAGCCGAAAGACGTCCACTGCTGGACAAAGACCTCCCCCAAGGATTTCCACACTGACCGGTCCTGTGCGGCTCGCATCCAGCGACTTCCCGCAACCTTCACCAGGTCGTCGGTCCACCGAGTCGGAGGCCTGCCCACACTGCGTCTTCCGGTGCGCGGTCGCCACTCGAGAACTTTACTGCCCCAACGGCCATCTGTTCTACGAGCTATGTGCCCTGCCCACTGCCACTTAAGTCTAGCGATTCTGAGAGCTATGTCGGTAACTTTAGTTCTCCTACGTATCTCCTCATTTCTGATTCGATCACGTAGAGAAACACCGAGCATAGCGCGCTCCATCGCCCTTTGGGTGACTTTGAGCCTTCGTATGAGGCCCATAGTAAGCGACCATGTCTCGGATCCATATGTCATCACTGGCAATACACACTGGTCAAAGACTTTAGTCTTGAGACACTTGAACTTGAGACATTTAAACTTGTAATGAAACTGAATAAATAAAACATGGCAACTTTTTTTTATGTGATAGGTGGCAAACGAGCAGACGGATCACCTTATGGTAAAAGATTACCGCCGCCCATTGACTCCCGCAACACCAGAGGAGTCACAAGTGCGTTGCCGACCTTTGAAATGGGATGAGGGGATAGGATTGGGGGGGAGGGGGGGCTCCGGTACCCTCACTCACTCGGCGAAACACAACGCAAGCGTTGCTTCACGCCGGTTTTCTGTGAGGCCGTGGTATCACTCCGGTCAAGCCGCTCCATTCGTGCCGAAGCATGGCTCTCCCACGCTGTAAACTATAATGTTCAGTGTAAAAAGTTGTTCAGTTACCTGAGTAGAAGCCGCAGTTTAAATATGTATGTAGCAGTCATACATATCCATACATACCTACGCAATTTTACATAACGTATAATAAGACGTCTGTTACCGTTTACATAGCAATAATACAATAGAAATGTAACAGCTTATTTGCTGTATTTTTTAATACAGGCTTAATATATTATACAAGCTTTAAATCTAGTCGTGCGTCAAATTGTAATCAGTGCTTCTTTGAAATGAAAAGATGAAATGAAATAATATTTATTCGAAGTAGGTATCTCTGTAC
Organism: Coleophora deauratella; assembly: GCA_958295455.1. Classification (NCBI taxonomy): domain Eukaryota; kingdom Metazoa; phylum Arthropoda; class Insecta; order Lepidoptera; family Coleophoridae; genus Coleophora; species Coleophora deauratella. Next base: position 2,155,361 of record OY282416.1, on the reverse strand, counting down.
ACTTTTCGAACGTCATATTTTTTCTACCTAATACGAAGTTCCTACCACTCGGAACTCGTATACCCAACGTTTCGGAAAGTGTTTGCGGAGAGAGAAGAAACGTCGGGCCCTAAAGAATCTCCCTCCAACACATTTTTTTAAATAAAGTTCTTACATGCTATTACATAACTCGGGTAAACAACAAATTTATAGTTAGTTTAGTTGCATACTAATACAAACGAATGTGAAAGGATCAACAAAAACATATAGGTACAATGTGCAAACAGGTAATTATTGTGATCAAACTCCAATGACAAGTTTACACGGACAGCACCCGATCACGAGTATAACGCGGGAGTCAGCCATCGCTCCCCTCAACCATATTTGAGGGAAGGGAACGACCCGGCTCCCGATTCTGATCAACCTCCCCAAGGAAACCAAAGTCAGATTTTTTGGACTCTTCAAAGAAACTGATGGAGAGTCTAATTTTGTGATTTGACTATGGGTTCCTTGGGGAAAGTTGATCAGAATAGCAGTAGAAGCACTCAATTTTTTTTATAGTTAAACGACATAAAACATATAGGTTTGGGTGTTGATATATTATGTTGTATTTGAGGTCTCGTACTTTGATTTTTTTAACAATACAGGCACTTTTATTAAAACGATATCACTCATACATATGATAAAAAAACAATTTAATTTCAATTATTGTAATTGTTATTGTAGTTGGCAATTATTTCAAGCAATAATTGTAATTGTTAACCTATAATTGTTTCATACAAACGTTCGAAAAACATTGCCCTATGCTTGGGCACTCGGATAAAAAGAAGTGTTTCTGTTTTAATTTGCAACTTTCCAGCAAAAAGGAAATTCTAAATTTGTATTAATTGCCGTAAGAAGCCAGGCTGTTGGTTGGTAGGTTGGAATAATATTTGTTAAAGTAATAAAGTATAAAGTTAGGTCAAGAACGGTGCTGACGCAAACGGAAGAAGGACGCTATAGTGATGGGGTGTGTTCGATATAATTGACAACGCTGAATACGTTAAAAACAAACGATTTCAATCGTAACAACTACAATTTTGCTATTCTTATTTTGTTTTTGATTTTTTTTCAAAAAGCGCTGAGTCAATTTGTAAAAATTTATATGGTACTACATCTGAAGTATAAAATACAAAAAGAATCATCAAAATCGATTTATAATTGGCGGAGTAATCGCATAACATACATACAAGAAAAACATACAGTTGAACTGAGAACCTCCTCCTTTTTTGAAGTCGGTTAAAACGTATCGATAAACTGATAGGAACATTAATGTTTAAAAAAACTGCGCTCCTTTTCATTTTAATATCGTCTGCTGCTTCGCCCTCAGAAACATTTAAAAGACTGTATTTAATAGAGTCTAATAAAGTGCAGAGCGCGAACTGCAATCTAAAGCTGAATTCAAGAGGCTGTTTAATATTTACATATTATCGTCTAGTGCAAAGACTTGGACTCTTTGAGCAGTCGAAACACGCAAAAGCTAGCTACGAAGCAAACATCTGATACTGGCGAAGTTATTATCGATATGACTGATTATTACATCACACATCACTAGCTTCCGGGACGCACAGCGCATCTGCAGTGCAGCGCATCGATTTAGTTTGAACACCAAGTTCCAGCTTTCAACCCACTTGTAAGATTTGAGCATAGGTTTTGTAATACGTATTTTAACATCCTGTATAGAATAGGTATATCACACCGATATTATTGAAAATAAAATCCGATCTATTTTTTTTCATTTACCATACTAAATCTGAATAGGTTGTGAATCAAAAAATTGTATGGGAAACTGAAAAAAAATGTAGGCCAGATTTTTTCAATGGTTTTTTCCTGTATTCTAAACTTGATTCTGAGTAACCCCTTAAAACCAACGCACTTTTTTAACACCCTGTATGTATATGTATTTAAACGTACCTATTCATATAAAATTTATATAATATCTGTCTCTGGTCACCACAATACGGAGAATCCTAGTTTGGGGCCAAATGACCGTTTGTGATTTGCCACGGAGTATTATTTATTTACTTATTTACTCGTACTTTGTCACTCTTTATATTGAGCAAATCAATAAGCACAGACTGTATAACAGTCCAGTGACTAATAGAAAAACCAGACTTTACTCAAATAAATTACAAGAAATGTGGTTCCCCTGGTCACTTAGACGAGCATCGCTAAATATTTGCCTTTTATTGATGTACAAGCTTTCGCCCGCGACCTCGTCTGCGTGGACTTCAGAATTTGGTCCAGAGAGAAAGAAAATGTTAAGATGGATATCCCGTGTCGAAGTGGAAATTATGGGTTTTTAAGCATTACTCTGGGAACGCTTAAGTTTCCCGGGATAAAAAGTATCCTATGTGTTAGCCGAGTGTTTTACCTATTTACTTACCAAATGTCATCCAAATCTGTTCAGAAGTTTCGGCGTGAAAGTGGAACAAACAAACAAACAAATATCCATACTTTCGCATTTATAATATTTTGATGTATAGATGTTTATAAATACCTCTATGGCTGTGTACGATTCTTGATATTTTAAGTAAAATTTACTCTTGTTATTCATTTTATTTAGAGCTTGTTTAATTGTAATTTTACTACCACGACCTTATCTATGTCTTGCTGCCAAACATCAAACTTAATAGCACTGATGTGTTCTAGTATGGAGATTGTTGAGTAAATAACAATTCTATGTTTCTGAACGAGCTTTTATCTATTGGTGTAAGTTTTTGAACGAACCCCGGTTTTCTAGAATAGAAATGTCATGTCGGAATGGTGTGATAGAAAATTAAGACGCAAATATGTAAAAAGGTGGATTTTAAGTGGAATAAAACAAAAGTTAAGTAATAATAATGGTTTAATTTGTCTATGTATGCAGAACAGCAATAATCAACAGAGAATAGATGGTCAGGTTTGACCATTGCGTTGGGAAATCTTGGTAAGCCCGCTTCCATCTTCGGCATCATCATCATTTACCATCAGGTGAGATGATGCCAAGAGCTTACCGGCTGTGTTTTTTAAAGTCCTTTTTTCAAGGGGTAGATAAGATGGCTGTTAAGACAACTAAACAGAGTCCTACACAGTTGGACCCCGCCGGGAATCGAACTCGCGACCATCACGCGACGTCCTGATGAGAAGTGAGCGGACTAGCTTCTGGTCTCGTAGAGGCAGTGGCTGTCTTCTTGTCTTTATTGCAAGCACATCAAAAGTGAAAAGGTCGTGATTCAATGCGACTTGCGTGGTCGCTTCGATCGTGCAGGTTAATTGACTACAGACACGATCGTAAACTGGAAGGGTTTGACTGCTCACAGAAGCAGTTAAGATAAAATTAAATGTAACTCATTCCATTTATTGTAATTTTATCTCGCACGTTTCCGTGTTTCGCAGCCCTTGATGCCGGTTGCTGTCAAAACGGCAAAAGCCTTGTCATGGAAGAGTTTCAGAGGCTTTACAGGCATCTCAAAATCGTTTGACATGGGTTGGCTAAGTCTTAAATCTCCACAAATTTAGGCCCTTGGGTGTGGAATATGGCCTTATCTTCCCGAAATATGGGAAGAGATGCGTGCTTAGCAGTGGGGACAAATGTGGGACGATATGGGATGTTGATGTGTTTCCAATGTTAAGTAAATAAAATACCTACGTATCAACCTAATTTATTTATTTAAGAGTGGGATTCTACGGCGCATTATTCATATTTACATACTTATTCACTTCTCATATACGCGTTAAGTAAAACTAAAACAGTCAATAACAAATCTAAGGAATGCTTCAGTATGTTTTAAAAATACAATATTCTCAACTGTATTGCGTTTACAATAAGGTTAAGCTGTAGTTTATTGAGTGTACCGTGTTTTTGCGTTAATAGTATTCTAGAGTATGCGTATATATTTAAAAAGGGTAGAAGTGTTATAAAAAATCATTGTTTTGAGAATCGCGCTTTAGTTCAGACAAACTGGACAGTTTTGGAGTCTTTTTTATTGGTATTTTGTTAATAACTTATATTTTTTTTAAGAAAACAGTTTTTGATTTTTGTGAAATATACAGGGTGTAACAGAAAGGTGTGACAATACTTCAAGGTTGGCTTTTACCCATCAAACTGAACAACTTTTGTTCTACAACTTTGTTGAAATCGCAAATTTTTTTTGGACTTTTCATACAAATCGATCAGCTGGCGAACCAAGTTTGTATGAAAAGTCCAAAACATTTTTTGCAATTTCAACAAAGTTGTAGAACAAAACGTGTTCAGTTTGATGGGTAAAAGCCAACCTTAAAGTATTGTCACACCTTTCTGTTACACCCTGTAGTTATTTACACGGTGTTTTTAGTTAAACGGAAGAAAATGGCGTATTTTTTGACACGTTCAGTTGGATTTTTAGTTTTGGTGACCTTACTTTTCCTGGTTCATGTAAGTAACAGATTCTTTAAGTCTTGGGTAGATTTCAGTTGCGTACGACAGTTTGTCGACAGATGCTGCACGTTAACAACCCATTACGTCCCCACTGCAGGGGCACGGGTCTCTTCCCATACATGGAAATGTTAGGCCATACTCCATACACGGGCCAAGTCCGGACTGGTGGAGGTTATAGGGCTAGTAGCCAACCCTAGCGTCAGAAGTTTTCAAGCCACCTATAAGGCCTCCGACATAGCTTAACGACTGCCATCTATAGCGATAGAAGCCAGCACCAACGGCTTAACGTGCCTTGTAAAGCATGGAAACGGTCTAGATAAATGCCACTAACAATCAGGCCCATCCAGGTTAACCTGCGTAATCGATGCGACCACGCAAGCCGCTCTGAGCCACGACCGCTTTATGCACCGCTACTGCTGCATCTCCGACTTTATTGGCTTGCAACCGCCGGCTGTACCTGGTAGGCTACAAAGGGAATGCGAGGTAGCAGACCGCGTCTACCTCAGAGACCCGTCGCATGAAAGGTGCCGTCACGACGGGCATGCCTGTAATGTAGGGAGCATCACCCTTGATTGATCACCTTATTTATCTGCTAATTTATCAATGCCCCTGCATAATAACTTCTAGCACAGATTGCTTTCTGTCAGTGTGCTACCTAGGGTTTCTGATTTCTCGACCTTTTTTATTTCTCGAGCTTCGAGAATTCTCGAGGCCAATTTCTCGAGTTTTCTCGGGTCTCGAGTCTTTTTATATAAACCGTTGAAATTTGTTGAAATTAATTTAAAAAAGCAAAATTTTTAATCTGATAAATATTACATCATACTTAATATTTTGTGGTATTAGATACCTTTTATTTAGGGAAAGAAAGGAACAAAAATTAAAGTTTTCTTACATAATAAAATATATAGACAATTCTAAACAACTAAAGTCAAAACTGAACACTAAACTAATAGGTTAGGAACAGATAACTTTAACTACGTGCATGCGACTTAACAACTTTTGGGGACATAGATTTAAATGACTACGGCTAATTTTAACGTGGGCGTAGCGTAAATATTAAAATGATAATTTTGTGAAATATTTTACCTCCACATATTAATCCCCAAAAGCTATGAACACGCGTGCACTGATCTGCAACTATAGTTCATTCCAATAATAAAAAAAAAAGTAAACAAACATAGTATGCAGATGACATTGACATGTGTCAGTTCCAAACTAAGTTTGTTTACGTTTTGCTTTTTTTTTTAATGGAATGAACTATACATGCAAACACCAGGAACAAAGAAAAAAATTTTTTAATCGAAAATTATATGAAAACGTAATTAAATAAGTACTCTACTGACTTGTAGTAACTAGTAGTCTGATTTTTCAGTCTTTAAATCAGTCAGTCATAGGTAGAGGCACCACTATCACACCACTATGTTATGAACTTATGAGTTAAACGAAAATCGTGTTCTCTTGTCTGTGTATGAAAACTATACCTACTTTGATTATTGTGAAAATGATAAATATGCATCAGTAGAAAAAAGGTGTATAGTGTATTTCTAGGGTGAAAATTAATTACCTAAATTGACAGTTAACGCTAGCACAGATAATTTTATCTGAAGTCAAAAAAAAAGAATAACTAATTGAAGCATGCTTTATTTGTTATAATATAATTAACCTTATATGTTTTTGTTCCTAAAATTGAAAAACAACCTATTATTATTATTCTCATTTATTATTAATATTATTCTTATTATTTTTCTTAAAATTCAATTATGCTACTTCTGTTTAGCCAATAGCAGTGTGGCATCTTATACGATTTCATCTATGGGATAAGCTTCGCGTAAAGGAACCCTATTAAACCTCCTGTGGGTGGCAGTAGGAATTTAAAGAACTATTTTACTTTGATAGACTTCAAATAAATAAAGCGATACCATTCAACCATTTCAATAAAAAAGATATTTAGTGAATATTTTTTCTTAATTTATTTTTAATGTAGTGAATTCCCAGATTGGGTATGCTAAGTTTTTTATAAGGCATGAAAATAAAAATAACATTTCGAGATATTTTCATTTAAAGCCATATTTTTTTATTTCCTACTCAAAACAGTAAAAAATTGAGTATAAAAAAAAACAATTTTTTTAGCATACCCAATTCAAATTTGGAACTCGAGAACTCTCGAGTTCCCGTCATTTTTTTCTCGTCTCGAATGAGGCCAAATTTCTCGAGTTTTCTCGAGTTCGAGAAAGCTCGAGCAGAAACCCTAGATATAGCTAAGGGCTTACTTATTGAGGGTTAAAAAAAGAATAGCTCAGACGGTGGCGCAGGCTTAGTAAAGTCGCACCCGGGCTCCGGACACTGCATACAAATGTCGAGTTATTATTCCAACAAATACCCGTTAAGTACCTAGTTACATAAAAATATGAAGTTTGTATGCGGAAATGTGTGTGTTGCGTGGCTTGTCCTAAGCGTCACCGGACCTTACCTGCAGGGTGAGGTCACCTTAGACAGACTAGAGGCAGGGAAGCACAGATTTAGTATGGGAAACTGAAAAAAATGAAGATCGGATTTTTTAAAAATATTTTTCCTGTTTCAAACGCCCTTATTTTAACAACCTGTGTATAGGGTCCTTCTAAAATATCAGACTTTTTATAGTGACCTCTGTTCATGAAACTGAACAACTTTGAAAACAAATTGAGTATATGTTCCTTGGGGAAAGTTGTTCAATTTCATGAGTCGAAGCTCATGTTTATCATGTTTCATAAGGATCCTATATATAGCATATAACCTTTTTGTTTACAGATAGCAAGTGGTCACTGGATCGGCGGTGGTTGGGGGCGCGGATACGGGTGGGGCCCCAGGCCCGTCATAGTCGGCATAGGAGGCTGGGGGGGCTACGGATATGGGGGCTTCTACCGTCCCTACCCCCGGCCCTGGTTCTATCCACCGCCCCCGCCGTTAATTGGATAGATTCTATATTTATACAGGTTTAACGATGGATTTTAAAATTTTGATGTCATGTAGCCATTTGCGTTTTGAACGTAAAAAATGGTAACGTAAATAAAAGTTTCGGCAGATGGCAAGAAACTTTAAAATTGTCAAAATGTCCAAGCTGCAAAATGTCTGTCTCAAATAGTCTGTACTCCATGTTTTTTTTCTTTTCTTGATATCTACATATTGACATAATGATTATTTAGTTGCCTGGTAGTTAATTAAGAAGAAAAGTTGTAAGTTACAAAATATTGTCACAAAGTTTATTGCGTGCTAGTTTATTAGTGGCCGATATTTTAGTCAGCACTTGAACTCCTGATTCTTATCTTATTTCCCAAGAAACCCATAGTCGATTCGCAAAAAAATTTTTGATCTCTTCATACAAATGACTGACTCGGTGGCTCAGTGGTTAGAGATCCTGGCTACTGATCCGAGAGTCGTGGGTCGAACCCACCCGGGGCAAACATTTCTGTGATGAGCAGATTTGTTTGCTCTGTGTCTGGGTGTATTATATCTATATATGTATGTATTTAAATGTATATGTATATCAGTCTCTGGTTTCCATAGTACAGGGAATCCTAGTTTGGGGCCAAATAACCGTGTGTGATATGTCAAAAAAATATTGATTTTTGATCGCAGCTGAACGGCCTTTGTATGAAGAGTCCAAAATTTTTTTGTATTTTACTTTTGATTTAATAAAACTGTCATAATAAATAGATAATTTTAGTAAGTTATCGATGCATGAATTACATTTTCTAAATGTTGGTTATTTTAAGTCTTGCCACTAAAAATCAATGATATGTTCTGACATGGAGATATGATTTCCAGTTCCCATTACCTTGGTAATCCCACTTTCATCTTCGGCGTCATCGTCACTCACCTCACGATGAGTTGATGCCAAGGGCTTATAATATGTGAATAAAAAAAGGTAAACAAAATTATTTTGAATGTTGGAAAAAAACTATATTGCTGACGTAATTAATATAATTTTAACACATAATTTATTTATTAATACACAAGTTTTTCATAATACGCACAACGTGGTATCTTAAGAAGACAAATATAATATTATAGTAAAACATAACAGAGTGTGAAATTTAAATTTCATAACTTTACTCATTTTGTAATATTATGTAAAAGTCATTCTTGATATTTTAGGCCTTTCCTTAAAACAAAAAAAAATACAATGCAGAAGATATTTAATATCTTTAACAGTAGAAAGATTTGGCAAAAATATGTTTTTTTTTTAAACTTCATGTTATATTTATTTCAGAAAATATTTAATCACAGACCTTAGGCTATAAAATTTAAAACTATTCTTTTCTAGTTAAATACAAATGTTGTATTGAAAAATTTGATATGTATTTAAGAAGTGAATTTTAAAATCTAGGTTTAAAAATTAAAGATGATATGTTTTCAACTAGGCACCTATTAAAAGAGTATTCGTAAATTATTTGGACTATAATTTGACAGGGATTTTCTTCATTAAATGTCTGTAACAATTTAACGTTTTATGGTGTGATTAAATTGATAAACATGTCTTTTCTCATGCAATTAAAACTTACGTAATTTTGCTCAGATTTTTGAAAATCCCTGTTTATGAAGCAATACAACAGATTATTATGATTACACTTACTTGTATATTATGCACTTAAAGTCGACCTATATTAAGGACTAGTATGATATGTTTTATTTAAGCCTAAAGTTATTAACTGTAGATTTAACATCAATATTTTTTTAATTTAAAACTATTATAAATGCCTCAGCCACTTTGATATGTATTTGTTTCAATTAATGACTTAATTATTACATTAATTTAATTAAATCTAACAATAAGGTTACACTATTAAAAGTTAAACACATTAAATGTTAATAAATAGTATAAGATGCGACACGAAACATCGCCTTAATTTTTAACATTCATAAGTTCATCAAAACATTAATTTAAGTGTATCATTTTATTTTAAATGCGATTCTAAACCTACACACAGATTTAAACTGAAATATAGTCGACTCAAAACATCGATTTTAGATTTAATTTTTATATATATTTTTTTAATTACTGGGTTCATTTTTTAAATAAAATGTGCTATCGTTCAACCGTTTTGCAAAGCAATATTTTCATTTTTTTATTGGCATCAACAGTTTTTGAAATCACATTAATTTTTTTAGCAAAAAATATTACGTGTGGCGCAACCAATTACTTCGCAGTCGATTCAGAAATAAAATTAATGTGATTTCAAAAACAAATTATATCCTAAAACTTAAGTTAAGAGTTTTAAATGCTCTTCATTTCACGGTTTACTTAAATATATTTAAATAATATAATACCTGAACCTCGGCATTATAAATCTCTTAACTTAAAAAATATAAATATATTTATATAGTGCAGAATTAGTAGTCCTTTCTTTCGAAAACTCGATCTTTCGATCGTTATAAGAAATATTTCTTCTTTTTTATATATTAGGTACTTTGATATTTTTAACAGCTTTTTATAAATAATTGAAGTTAGATTAGATTATTTTAATACAACGTTTTAATCTAGCTTCGACTTAGGCTTATGACAGTTAATCTGACGGAAAGTGCCTCAAACACCATGCATAAGGTTAATAATACTAGTGCCAAACCAATCGCTGAGGATTATAGGGAATGCGTGTGTCGAAATCACTGGCGATCACTAGAAGCAACACACAACTTAATGCCAAGCATAACGCACACATAGGCACCCAACCTTATGAGATCTTATGTAAATTAAATAGGAATGGATACTTATGTAAAAAATATAAGAATGCCATTAATTCTGCACTACACAAACAAAACAAACCATCAACATTTCTATCGATTTAGTGTAGTCGATAGACACCAACGCGTTTCTCTCCGGCGGTGTGTTGGACGAACTCTCTTATCTGGTCTGTGGCAACTGGCCCAATGCACACCATTGGCTCCTTGAAGTAGCTGCAGCTCTACAAAAAATAAAAACAAACCGTCTACAACAGGTTTTTTTCACAGGCATTTTTCACGTTGTGACAGTTGACCACTTGGGATTTGAGACTTTTAACCCATTGACCGCTTCGCTACTCTTTGACAAATAGTGCCCCTACCGCCAATGTCGGTTCCAGCCGACAAAAGCGTATGAAAATCTCAAATCCTGGCGCCTATGGCACGGAAACTGGCTGTCGGCTCTAGCGGTCAGTCGGCTAGAGCCATCTCCAACAAATCATCATTATTGGTCTAACGCATCTTTGACATGACAGGATTCAGTTAGTGTCGCGGATATAATTTTTTGGTGACTGTACGGCCCAATACGACACCGGCACAGTTGACCGCAGGAGCAATGTGAAAGTTGCCGATAGTTAGTCCCACTCATATAAAGCCAAGCTGGAAACTCGGAGACCAAGATCTAGTTGATACACCAATATTATGACCAGACTAATCTGACAAAGAAAGAGAAAGAAAGAAAATACATTTATTTACACCACAGTACATACAACGAAGACAAAAACGAATGTTTTAAAATTGAAACTAGCAAGGCACTAGCAAAGTGCAACAACATCAAGTATCGCGAACTACTCGTTTGTTTGTCATTTTGGGATTTAGACATTTTGATGGTGGATTTGGTTTAGGTTCCTAATTTTAACCCGACTGCGCCACAGCGATTTGCACGCAAAACGCTATAATTCTCAAAATGTCAGAAACGCATAATGTCAAAAACGCGCAATGCCAGATACATTTATGCAATTCAAAATTCAAATTCAAAATTCAAAATGATTTTTATTTATAAATGTTTTGCACATACTTTTAAATCGTCGTTTTTTTCTACCTGGTACAGTTCCTACCACGCAGAACTTGTACTCTGTACACTCAATATGATTTTGTACAGTGTTTTGCATTGTGTACAATAGGGTGGCACATACTGATATCCATAGCGTATCCTAGTATTGTTGACAACCCATTACGTCCCCACTGCAGGGGCACGGGTCTCTTCCCATATATCGGGATGGTTAGGCCACACACGGGGGCCAAGTCCGGATTGGTGGAGGTTGTGGGGCTAGTGGCCAACCCCAGTGTCAGAAGTTTTCAAGCCGCCTATAAGGCCTCCGACATAGCTTAACGACTGCAGTCTAGCGATAGCAGCCGGCACCAACGGCTTAACTAGCCTTGCGAAGCACGGAAACGGTCGAGATAAATGCCACTAACAGTCAAACCCATCCAGGTTATGACCGTGTCTGTAGTCAGTTAACCTGCGTGATCGACGCGACCACGCAAGCCGCACTGAGCCACGACCGCTTCATACTTATATCAGGGCTTAAATTAGTCTTGTACCTAAAAATGTTACAGATAAATATACAGAATGTTAAAAAAGTGCATTTGAGATTTTAATGAGTTACTCAGAATCAAGTAAGTATACATATAAGATCTACAAAATTGTTTGTTCAGTTTTCCATACAAATTCTTGATTTACTATTCACATTTAGTGTGGGAATCAGAAAATAATAATTGAAGAGCGGATTTTTTAAATCGTTTTCCTGTATTCTATACTTGATTATGGGTGACCCCTTAAAATTTCAAACGCACTTTTTTTAACACCCTGTATAATTTATATAGTTTTTTTATGTTGTTATGTCTGTTATGGTCATTTCACTCACCCGGCGCGGCTGCTGGCGGTGTCGGCGCTGCACAGTGCAGCACAGGCCTCTGGTGATGTCGCATTCGCTCGAGGTCTCACAGTCCTCGTTGTATTGCTTCCGAGCCCCCCCTGGCGGCTTGCATACGCGCATCTCCCCTGCGTTTAAAATATAATTGACCACGCTGAATACGTTAAAAACAACCGACTTCAATCGCAACAACTCCAATTTTGCTTGGTTTTTGTTGATTTTCTCAAAAATCGCTAAATCGATTTCGATAAAATTTACATGGGACCACCTGTGAAGTATACCCTTTTAAACAAGAAAAGAATTTTCCAAATCGGTTCAGGCGTCTTCGAGTAATCGGTGAACATACATAAAAAAAAGATTCCGACGAATTGAGAATTGGAGTTGCTGCGATTGAAGTCGGTTGTTTTTAACGTATTCAGCGTGGTCAATTATTTTTTTTCTCCATTTTTTTCTTTTTTTATGTATGTTCACCGATTACTCGAAGACACCTGAACCGATTTCGAAAATTCTTTTTTTGTTTGAAAGGGTATACTTCACAGGTGGTCCCATATTAATTTTATCGAAATCGATTCAGCGGTTTTTGAGAAAATAAAAATAAACAGCAAAATTGGAGTTGCTGCGATTGAAGTCGGTTGTTTTTAACGTATTCAGCGTGGTCAATTATTTGAAGTCAGTTAAAAATGGGCACAATGAATCAGTTTTGCGTTATCTATAAACAGTATACTGTTTTTTTTTTTTTTTATGTGATAGGTGGCAAACGAGCAGACGGATCACCTGATGGTAAGCGATTACCGCCGCCCATGGACACCCGCAACACCGGAGGAGTCACAAGTGCGTTGCCGACCTTTGAAATGGGATGGGGCATGGGGGAATGGGGAGGGGGAGGGGGGATTGGGCCTCCGGTACCCTCACTCACTCGGCGAAACACAACAAATTTTGTGTGCATATTTAGTGTGCAATCCAATTCTTGGTGCTACTTTCGAATATTTTGTTCGAAAAAAAAAAAGATTCCGACGAATTGAGAACCTCCTCCTTTTTTTTGAAGTCGGTTAAAAAAAGGGATTTTTAAGAATATAAGAATAAGAATATTTATTTGCCAAAAAGCTCATTTTACAAAGTATACAGTTTTACACAATGACCCCACTAGGCATAGCCTGTATGTGGTAGTCTATATACGATTCCCGAAACACAATAAAACGACTGTTTACATTTAAAGCACAGTTATTAGTTACAGGATTAAATACTACCCAAATAAAAATATGCACACAATACTGCACTTTTTTTATGGCAGAGGTGGCAAACGAGCAGACGGATCACCTGATGGTAAGCGATTACCGCCGCCCATAGACACCCGCAACACCAGAGGAGTCACAAGTGCGTTGCCGGCCTTTGATATGGGAGTACGCTCTTTTCTTGAAGGTTTGAATGTCGTATCACTTATAAGAAAGAAAGCCGCAAAGTATAAGGGAATTTCATATACTTTATGGCCAAAATCTTATGAGGGTAGAATAGCTTTCGATTGAAAAACATTTTTGTTTATCCTACGAGAGCCATTAATGCATCGGGTTAAAATATAATATAATGCAAATGTAATATTTATGAATATTTTGTGCTTAAAATGTAAAAATAAATTATATAAAATAAGGGCCACCAATAATAACGAAATAAAAGTAATTTTTAACGGATTGTATTTTCAAATAACAATCACAGTCTGGTGACATCACTCCGGTGATGACAACCTAGGTTTCGTTCCAAAACACTTCTAGAGTAATTTATTAACCTCACAGCAGAATAGCCTTTTATGGATGAAAGTCATAGAATTGTCATGTAAATATTAACTGATATTGGAACTCTTTCGAAGTATGAAGTGACAAATGACAGACAGGGGTGACGTCATCGAAACTGTGGGTCCGTTTTGGCGCGCTTTAAACTGTCAGTTTAAAAGAAATTAAATGTTTTTTTTTTCAAATAATCTTTGTAGTTTCTAGTAGGTAAGTACATGAAATTCTTTAAAATGATAACAAAAACAAAAATATCGCATGTTTCTTATTGGGTTGTATACCTGGCAATATTTCTTCGCATACCAGCCCCGCATCACACTGGTTTTCGCGGCTACAGAGTTCTCCTAGTTTGCGGCCTGCGAAAGCGGGAAGGCAGCGGCCGCCATCATCTGTCAACAAATAAAAATTCATTGGTCAACAACAAAGATAATATCTTTAGCACTTAAGACTTTTTGTGTAAAAAAAAAACCAGACAGACTAAAAAGTCTTTATTTCATAAAAAAAGACGTGTCCATTTACGTCTACGTGGCCCATCATGTAGAGGAGCTATTATTATTTATGAAAATCTTTGTATTGTAAAAGAGTGTATTGTGTAGAAAAAGTTTTTTTCTTTTTTATTGTCACCGTCTATGGGCATTTGCAACGCCAGGGGTGCTGCTATCAATGCTTTGCCAAACCTTTAAGAACCTTTTCAATCCCTTCTTGAAGAGTCCCATACTGTAGGCCTTAGGGAAAACCTGGAACGGAAGTTCATTCCATAGCTTGAGGATTCTAGATAGAAAATACCATCTGAAACCTTATGGTTCAAGACCAATTCGGCTTTAGCTATATTGGTGATGAATTCCACTCCGATGGTGAGTGGTGCGGTGATAAAACTTTGCTATAGATATCATGTGTAACAGTTCCGTTTACAAAGCGGTAGAATACACAGAAAGCTCCGCGAAAGTTCCGAGTGGTAGGAATTTTGTACTTTACTTAGGTTTAAAAGAATGCTTACAGCATCTACTTAAATAAAAAAGATTTTGACTTTGAAAGCTGAGGGGGGTCCAGATCGCTTGTGAGTTCTGGGCAAGAAGCATATAACCAAACACTTTGAAACACCAATAGGCTGAGTAGGCTGGAGCCTAGGGCGGCAAATTTTAGGAGCGGCAAATTTGGGCCTGTTAATTTTTTTGTCTTACAGAAATTAAAAAGATTTATATGTTACTAGGCCCACACAAACAATTTAATATGTAATATTATGTTGCACCGCTTACATATATTTTTTCTATAATTTTCGTAGTAGCATTTGGTTCCGGGCCGCGTGAACGAGCGACGTGACCGTTTACTAGTTTTAAGTGTATTTGGCTGAATTGACGTTAGTTCATTCCAATCAAAAAAAAGCAAAAGGTAAACAAACGTAGTATGCAGATGACATTGACATGTGTCAGTTCCATAGTAAGTTTTGTTTACGTTTTGCTTTTTTTTTAATTGGAATGAACTATAGTGAGACTACACTCAGGGCCAGCCTTTGGGTCATGCCACCCGTGCCCAGGCACAGGGCGCAGAGCTCAGGGGGGCGTCAAGCACCCTGGGATACGTTGGTGGTTGGACGTAGGCCTGGTAGATGGGATAGGAGGGTGCCCAAAGTACTCCAGATAGATGGGCTTGTTGGTTTCTACATACCCTTACAAAACTACATATTTTTACAAATATAAAAAATTTCGCGCTCGCTTTGCTCGCGCTTATTATAACATATAAACTTTGCAAGGACTCCAAAATTACTTAAAACTGCTCGTTATGAAAAAAAATAACTGCCTCTGTGGCCTAATGGCTAGTGCTTTTGCTTAACGTCAGGAGTTCGCGGGTTCAGTTTCCGGTGGGGTCTGTCTCATAACTGCTGTCTCATTCTACTTACTTAGAATGAGACAGCAGCTCCCTCAAAGCAAAACAGAAGCGAATTTTTTGTCTTCAGTCCGAGCTTAGAGAGTGTTTTCTCCAGTTTGGTTATAAGTTTCTTGGTTCTGGGTCATCGACAACTGAAAATATTTCAAAATTTTGACCCCAACGGGTGGTTGCCGGGACTTGAACCGAGCACACGTCTGCTGAGTTAATTTTTTAATTATTTCCGGTTTAGAGTAGTCTCAACGTTATTTTTGTGATAGGGAAATAGCTGTGATTCCAATTCAGTGATAAGCGGTCATAAAAAGAGGATTAACTCGGGAGACAGCTCTGTTTTCCGAGTTCCAGCAGCAAACCACCACGTGGAGCATCTTTAAGCGCCCATCACCCTTAGAGCCGCGTCTTTCACTTGACATTGGCGTTCCGCCATTTTTTTTCATTGAAGACTCTCCCATTTTTCACTTGACATTGGCAAAATTACTCCTTAAATGAGATGTGGAATGCCAAATAGAAAAATAGAATTTGATCCCAACTTTCATAAGTGTATCTTGGAGAAAATGCAATAAGTCTTTCCTTTTTTGAAATACGTACTTACGTGTTTGTAGATAGATAGATAGATAGACAATTCGTTTATTTGTTACTACATACACACACATTAAAAACGAATATTAATTTATTTATTCGTATTGCATTTTTTAACTGTTAATATTGTTAATTTTAGCTATATATTTTTTTAGTCATATTAATTATTATTATGTTTATCGAGAAAATAAATCTTTTATCCGTTGGGGTTTTATACGCATTATGCGATGTATAAGGAGTCTATGCCAACTGGGTGGCAAGAAAAAAAAACGTGAACTCGAACTCCATACAGCCTAACAAATTAAAAAAAAAACTTGAATATCTTTCACTACTGAAAAAGGACATTTGGCGTTGAAGCCCACCTGATCTGAAATGTAACTAACTATTAAAAAACGGGTAATTTTTAGGGTTCCATACCTCATAAGGAAAAAAAGGAACCCTTATAGAATCACTTCGTTGTCCGTCCGTATGTCTGTCGGTCTGTCAAGACCCTTTTTATCAGGAACGCGTAGACGTATCAAGTTGAAATTTATATCAAATATTCATGCCTACAATCCCTTGAAGCTGTCAAACTTCTATGCCAACGCAATCAAGAAATACGGCCGTTTATGCCGCATATTTGGACACTCGCATGGGAACCAAAACCTATAGGGTACTTCCCGTTGACCTAGAATCATGAAAGGAAAGAAGCAATGTCTTATAGCACAAGTAAAGGAAAAAGTCCGAAAACCACAATTTTTAGGGTTTGCAACCTCAAAAGGAAAAAAGGAACCCTTATAGGATCATTTCGTTGTCCGTCCGTCTGTCTGTCCGTCTGTCTGTCTGTCTGTCTGTCCGTCTGTCTGTCTGTCTGTCTGTCTGTCCGTCAAGAACCTTTTTCTCAGGCACGCGTAGACGTATCAAGTTGAAATTTATATCAAATACGCAGGCCTGCAATCCCTTGTAGCTGTAAAAAAATCAAACTTCTATGCAAACGCAATCAAGAGATGCGGTCGTTTTGCCGCATATTTGGACACTCGCATGGGAATCAAAACCTATAGGGTACTTCCCGTATAACTAGAATCATGAAATTTGGCAGGAAGCAATGTCTAATAGTACAAGTAAAAGGAAAAGCCCGAAAATCTAAAATTTTTAGTTACATCACAATTTTTTTCTGTCAAATTTCATGATTCTAGGTATACGGGAAGTACCCTATATGTTTTGATTCCCATGCGAGTGTCCAAATATGCGGCAAAAGGACCGTATCTCTTGATTGCGTTTGCATAGAAGTTTGATTATTTTACAGCTACAAGGGACTGCAGGCCTGCGTATTTGATATAAATTTCAACTTGATACGTCTACGCGTGCCTGAGAAAAAGGGTCTTGACAGACAGACAGACGGACAGACAGATGGACAGACAGACGGACGGACAACGAAGTGATCCTATAAAGATTCCTTTTTTCCTCTTGATTGCGTTGTCACAGAAGTTTGATTTTTTCTCTGCTTCAAGGGATGGGAGGCCTGAGAATTTGATATAGAGTTCAAGACATGTGTGAATATGAATTTATACGGAACCCTCGGTGCGCGAGTCCGACTCGTACTTGGCCGGTTTTTTGTTACATCACAGTTTTTGGGGTGCCCTTTGTATCGCATAAAATTTTGTGTCATAATTGCCTATGGCATAACAAGTTAGGCATAAAAATCTTACGCCGAAAAATAAAAAAATTGCCTAATCGTAATTCTGCATAATTATTATCCCCCCTAAACTTTAAAAGTCATAAACAATAATTGTCCTAATTGAAAATTGCATAAATATAGTAGTGACTAAATAATAAATGGCCTAAATAATAATTGACATAACTGAAAAGTTCATAACTTTAATTAGGCCTAAATATTAAAAGCCCTAATTACACGGAACACGGAAGTCCTAAACTAATGCGGGAGCGAGCAAAGCGAGCTCGGGAATTCGGAGCACCCCGATAATTTAGGTTCGGAGACCATTTTATTCCTTCATTACGGTATAGCTCCTGTGCTACCACGAAGATTATGCACGAGCTTGCTCGCCTCCCCTCACAGTCGCAGTGTTAGGTTTGATTGATAAAAAATCCACAGATCGACTGCTTGCTTGCATGTTTGCTTGCTTGCTTACTTGCTTGCATGCTTCCTTGCTTGTTTGCATGCTTGCTTGCTTGCTTGCATGCTTGATTGAATGCTTCCCTAGCAACCTACCTACTACTTACCAATACCCTGTACTAATATACTGGTGCTTACAACCTACGCTATAAGTAGTTATAAGGTTAAAAATAAATAAAACAAGGTAGTCTAAAGCTTTAAAATTACTGATAAATTAAAAAAAAAATATGCATAATGTATTTGGTACGATTATTACATTTCTTTATATTTAATATAAAAATTTAAAAGTCATATTAATAGTAATATAATAATAATATATTAAAATTAATTTAGTAAAAAAACATGCAAAATACATTTTGAATTATAATTAATTAATAGTTGACCTAATTTTTAATTTTAATTAGACAATAACGTCTTAAAATATACTTTTCAAATTAATAATATATAATATATTGCGTACTGAAATTTCTTATAGTTAATATTATTAAATTAAATTTAAGTTACTGGCAATAGCTTCTGGCAACCTAACTTATATTTTTCTTCTTAGGAACGAAATTTGATATGCAAAAACACTATATATTAGTATATTTAATGTTATGCAACTTATTACTTAGGCAAATGTTCTATTATTCGAATGAATATTATGCTTAAGTTTGATTTGTTATAATATTATTAGGAAATTTAACATTATGCAACTTTATAGTTAGGGACATTTCTAATTATTCCAAGTAATATTATGCTCGTTTATTTTAGGAAAACATAAATAAATAAATAAATAAAAAGTCAAAAAAGTTATGCTATATTATAGAGACCCCAGTTTTTGTTTTATGGTTTTCGCACTTTTTCCTTTACTTTTCCTATAAGCATTGCACGTTGCCAAAATTTCATGATTCTAGGTCAACGGGAAGTACCCGATAGGTTTTGATTCCCATGCGAGTGTCCAAATATGCGGCATAAGCGGCCGTATCTCTCTCTTGATTGCGTTGGCACAGAAGTTTGATTTTTTCCCAGCTTCAAGGGATAAGAGGCCTGAGAATTTGATATAGAGTTCAAGACATTTGAATTTATGAATTTATAAGGAACCTTCGGTGCGCGAATCCGACTCGCACTTGGCCGATTTTTTTGTATTTTCTACATAAAATATTAATAAAAATATTCGATCGCGCGTCGCTGCTGGGTGGAGTCACAGTAGGGGGTTGTCAGATTCAAAGATGATAATAAGAATTCAGCCTAGATTTGAGCGAGTAGGAAATGGATCTCTCATTTGATTTGATTTGATTTTTTTACTGTATATATTGTTAATTAATAATAATAATAATAATAATATCTGGAACAAATCACACACGGTCATCTGGCCCCAAACTAGGATTCCCTGTATCTTGGGAGCCAGAGACTGATATACATACACATAGACTTTTAAATACATACATATATAGATATAATACACCCAGACTCAGAGCAAACAATTCTGCTCATCACAGAAAAGTTGGCCCTGTGTGGGGATCGAACCCATGACTCTCGGATCAGAGGTCAGGATCGCTAACCACTTAGCCACCGAGTCAGTCGATTTTTAGCAATATTTTGTTTTATTCATATTAGTATGTTTATGTTTTCATATTAGTGTGTATGTATGTTTTATTTACAAGGGGGAATTTGAAAATCAGCGCTGTGCTGTGTATCAATGCCAGCATTATTCTGAACTTTTCCCCTTTTGTCGCTAAGTATTATAATAAAATATGCATAATTGTAAAACTTATGTAATTTTGTTGTGTATTCAGTGATACTAAAACATGTATTTTCTTTCTTTTTATTTCTGTTATAATCTTCGTGGTAGCACAGTATACCGTAATGAAGGTATAAAATTGTTGTAATCTTATCAAAGGTCTCTTAAATAAACGTTTCCGAATAAAATCGCTCAGAGATCGATTTCTGGACTTAAAAAATGCCTAACCCTAGATTTTTGTCAAAATGATTAAAGCCGTTTTCGAGATTGTCGTAGCCACAGACATCCACCCCGCTCCCCCCCGGAGCGACGATATAAAACTTCTTTAGTCGTAGCCTAAGATATAATAAGATTTTTTAAGGTTTAATAGTACATAAGATATAAACTTCTTGCAGCTTATCACCCTCAGTGCAGACAATGTCTGAAAATTCCCATGTAAACTTTCCCGGATATAATATATTTTTTTGAACCGAATATGTCAATCTCTTTCAAATAATTCTGTCAAAGTTCAAAGTGCTGCTGTGTGTGAAGCTTTGTGCGAATTTCCAAATATTTATATATATAATTAATCTACTGTCTACATCAAGTGAAGATGGCAGAGTTTTTCGAAAACTCGATAGCTTTTTTGCCAGAAGTTGACGTTTGTTGCTTTTCACTTAATCTTTTTATAGGCGCTATACTTAGCGCCTGGCTTGGGACCCTCCCTTTCCTTTGGTTTCAAATGTATAAATTTATGGGACTGACTAACAACTACTATTTTCCCCTCTCATATTCCTCTATGGGCGCTAATGAGTACTTGGGATTTGTTCATCTAATCCCGGCGATTGTTGCAATCATCTGTGGGATTATTGGCATTGTTTTCAATTTAATTTTCTTTTTCGGCTTTTGTATGGAAATACCTTTTATATTTGGTGTAGGCTTAGTATTTTTTGCCATAGTGTGCATGGGTATTGAGCTTATATGGCTAATATTCGTGATAATAAGAGCATTTCTGGGAGGCGGCCTGTTGAGTTATTGCTGTAAGTTCAAATAACCCATAGGGTCTTTCCTAATTTAAACCTCTGACACTACAAATCCTAAAATGCGAAAGTATGGATGTTTGTTTCATTGTTTATTTGTTCCACTTTCACGCCGAAACTACTGAATGGATTTGGATGAAATTTGATAGTTAGCTAGATAGTTAGACAGTTAGTCGAAAGGAAGTCTTTGTTTAGTGGTGGACGTCTTTTGGCTGATGATAATGATCATGTACTGATTTCCTAAGGTGTTCAAATTGTAAGTAAAGTTGTTCAGTTTTACCAATATCATCTACCATTTACAGTTTGTGATTGTATAAACATAAGGTGATTTTTACAATATCTGCCAGAACCCAAAGGGTTTCTTATTTATTTTTATTACATATAGATCTGAACAAAATTCAGGAATATGAACTGAAATATATAAAAACTGGAATATCCAACCTAAGGTAAAAGAATGGAATATCCAATCCATACATTCTAAGGTAAAAAATTCAATCCATTCAAAATTGGTTGATTGGCAGAAGTATAAAACCGGCCAAGTGCGAGTCGGATTCGCGCACCGAGGGTTCCGTATAAATTCATAATCACACATATCTTGAACTCTATATTTTTTATATTTGAGTTGATTGAATGAAAGGTAATTTGCGGTTTACGATTTATGACGTATTAAAAAAACTACTTAATAGATCTCGTTCAAACCAATTTTCGGTGGAAGTTTCATGGTATTGGTACATCATATATTTTTTCTAGTTTATCATTCTCTTATTTTAGAAGTTACAGGGGGGGGGGACACATTTTACCACTTTGGAAGTGACTCTCGCGCAAACTATTGGGTTTAGAAAAAAAAATGTTAGTAACTTCAATATCATTTTTGAAGACCTATCCATAGATACCCCACACGTATAGGTTTGAAGAAAAAATTTTTTTGAGTTTCAGTTCTATGTATGGGGAACTCTCAAAATTTATTGTTTTTTTTTTCTATTTTTGTGTGAAAATCTTAATGCGGTTCACAGAATACATCTACTTACCAAGTTTCAACAGTATAGTTCTTATAAACTACTAACTCAAAAATGCATTATGATGTAAGAGATTTTTTTAATGACAGATTAATGTGAATAAATAAATATTAATATTGAGTTATTAAATTATATGTAATTCTCCTTTTTATGTTTTTTTAATAGAATAAGTATTAATTTTTTAAATCAATAATAATGATGTAAATTTAATTTAAAATTATTAATTCTCATTTATTTATTAAGTACCTACTTAACAATGTTTAAACATTTCTATGCTGTAAGGCAAGACATGAAGGACGGTAAAATCAACAATAACATCAGCATGTAATATTTACTCATGTTCTGACAAATAAATTATCTTTATCTTTATAGTTTCGGAAAAAAGTGGCTGTGACATACGGACGGACAGACAGACATACAGACAGACAGACATGACGAATCCATAAGGGTTCCGTTTTTTGCCATTTGGCTACGGAACCCTAAAAAAATGTCATTTTTTACGTTTTTTTTTTTTTATTTTTGTTTACATTTTGTTCTGGACCCTATATCTCTAATGTGATATGTATTTTCTCTGTTTACAGTTTCCCCACCGTGTTTAGGCGACCTAATGATTCTGTCCATTTTGATTTGGTATCCAGTTGTTATTTATTCTTGTATTGTGATAAAATCTTATATCAACAACCATTAATTTGATTGATCGCAAAAAAAACCTATTCTGGAACCAGGTAAGAACACATATATATCTATATACTTATCTAATAATAATATACTTATATACAGGGTGTCCAAAAAGTGAAGGATAATCCTTCACCTGCGGATTGGTCGAATCATTTCCTACTACCTACATACCAAAAACTTTCCTAGTAAAAGTCCCACCATTTTTGTTATATCGGTATTTTAAGTTTTTTTCGATAAAATTGTCCTTCTTCAGCTTAATGCATGCCATTCCTACAAATTATAACATTTTTATGTCCTGTTTTTTTTAAATACTCGTGGATACATAATTCATCAAACACAATGGTAAATTATTTCTTAAAGTGCTGGCAAAACCTGTAAAAAAATAACTTTAGCTAATTTTTTACAAAAACTTTTTCGAATAGTTAACTTCGATAGCCTCTGGTGTAAAAAAAATTACTAAGCTGATCATGCCAACAACTGTTAAAAATTGCTTAGTTATTGACAATTCTAAAATGGTATAATTGTTTGACATTACATTAAAAACAAATTTTGTTATGATAATTCTAATGCACCAAAGTCGAATTTTGGAGTTTTGTTATACTTAAATTCTATCGACATAAAGTTACTAAGCAAGACTTTCATTGGTTGGTTAATTTAAATAACGAACTAATACGTTACGCCAGAATACAATGGATAAAAATAAAAGACAGTATGGATAAAAAATATCTTTTTTTTATAATAAATGTTCAAAATTCCCGCCATTAGCCCTTATGCTTGCTCTACATCTTTTACAAAGGACCTTTTTTACGGCAGGCGTATCCTTCTCTTGAAATTTATTCTGCAGCTCTATCTATTTCTTCTCGCAGCTGCGTGATTTTGAAGTCTCCGTTGCATAGACTAAATCTTATAAGCAACCCCAATGAAAGAAATCCAGGGGATTAAGGTCTGGCGACCTTGCTGGCCATTTCAAGTGCAGCGGGTTCAAACCTTGGAACCTAACGACTATGTACCCATGAAGATCAGAGTTCTGCAGAATAAATGAACGAAGATAATGAGTTTTTTTTATAAAATTCTATGACGCGACGAGTCTTCGGGCTGCTTAAAAGATTAAGAAGATCACGCAGCTGCGAGAAGAAATAGACAGAGCTGCAGAACAAATTTCAAGAAGGATACGCCCGCCGCATAATTAGGTCCTTTGTAAAAGATGTAGAGCATGCATAACGGCTAATGGCGGGAATTTTGAACATTTATTATAAAAAAAAAAAAATATCCATACTGTCTTTTATTTTTATCCATTGTATTCTGGCGTAGCGTGTCAGTTCATTATTTAAATGAATCAACCAACCAAAGTCTTGCTTAGTTACTTTATGTTGATAGAATTTTAGTATAGCAAAACTGCAAAAATTCGACCTTGGTGCATTAGAATTATCATAACTTTTTTTTTTAATGTAATGTCAAACAATTATACCATTTTAGAATTGTCAATAACTAAGCAATTTTTTAAAGTTGTTGCCACAATCAGCTTAGTATTTTTTTACACCACAAGCTATTGAATTTCGAAATTCGAAAAAGTTTTTGTAAAAAATTTGCAAAAGTTATTTTTTTACAGGTTTTGCCAGCACTTTAAGAAATAATTTACCATTGTGCTTGATGAATTATGTATCCACGAGTATTTTAAAAAAAAACAGGACTTAACAATGTCATAATTTGTAGGAATCTTCTTCTTCCTCGGTCCCTCAATGCTGAGGATCGCGACCACAAACAAGGTCTCTCCATTGGCTGCGGCTGGCTGCTCCATGGACTGCCCTCTGTATGTTGCCTTCTACAGGTTTCTTCACCACATCTATCCATCGGGAAGGTGCTCTACCCCTGGCTCGTTTGCCATCCATCTGCCCCAGAATTATGTGCTTCTCCAAACTATGCCTTGGTGATCGCATAATATGTCCGAAGAAGCAAAGGGACCTTTGGTGGCATATTGCTGAGAGCCTCGGTGTGATGTGTAGTTCCTGCAATATGGATACGTTAGTTCTTATAGCGGTCCATGGAATTCTGAGAAGCTTTCTCCAACACCACATTTAGAAGGCGTCCATCTTCTTGCTGTCATTTGTCTTGCAGCACCAGGTTTCCGCCCCATACAGGAAAATTGAGAATACCAAAGCACGTACAAGTTACAGCTTGGTTATCCGGCGAATACCACGGCTCCTCCAAATCTTGTCTAGATTCACCATTGCGCTTTTGGCCATCCCGGCTCTTCGGCATATTTCGTCAGTGCAGCTACCCTCACTTTTTATTAGTGATCCTAGGTATACAAACTGATTGACATTTTCATAGCCATCAAGTGCATCGGTTCGCGGAAGTAAATTCGCTCGGTCCACAACCATTATCTTAGTCTTTGAGTGGTTTATCTTAAGACCGAGTTTGGCGCTCTCAGCTTCTATTTTCTTCAGCAAGATAGCCATCTCTAACTCGCAATTTTGCTAATTTGTAGGAATGGCATGCATTAAACTGAAGGAATTATTTTTTGAAAAAAAAAAATACCGATATCACAAAAATGGTGGGACTTTTACTAGAAAAAATGTTTGGTAGATATGTAGTAGGAAATGATTCGAACAATCCGCAGGTGAAGGATTATCCTTCACTTTTTGGACACCCCCTGTATAATATAATAATATTCTGTATCCGCCTCCGCTCCGTAGCGTAAAGTGGCTTGTCCGCTCGCTTCACATTAAGAGGTCGCGGGATCAACTCTCGGCGGGGTCCAACTTTGTGGACTCGGTTTTGTTGGTGGTAGGGCATTTTCTGAGCCCACCTGGCTAGGTACCACCGTCTTATCTAAGTCTTGCCGCCAAACATAAATGTTAACAGCATTGATGTGTTCCGGCATGGAGATAAGATAGCCAGTTTCCCATTGCGTTAGGGAATCTTGGTGGCCCGCTTCCATCTTCGGCATCATCATCACTTACCATCAGGTGAGATGACGTCAAGGGCTTACCAATTGAAGGAAAAAAAATGTAACGGGACGATTCTGTAAGAGGAATATTTTTGAAAATAATAACTTTGGGGACATGTCTATCGATATAGATACCAAAACAATTCAATTTGGACTTTATGTCTGTCTTTCTGTTCGCGCTTCAAGCAAAAACGGCTGGACCTATTCTGATAAAACTTTGTACGATCATAGGTACAACTAAATCCGGAGAAACATCTTAGGTACTTTTTATCCCGGAAAAAGGATTTAAAAGTATGTGCAAAACATTTACTTAAGTAAAAAACATTTTGAATTTTTTTTTAATTCAGGGGTTACCGGAGGAATTCCAATATACTCAAAAACTACGAAACCGATTTTT
The DNA here is from genome assembly GCA_958295455.1 of Coleophora deauratella. Classification (NCBI taxonomy): domain Eukaryota; kingdom Metazoa; phylum Arthropoda; class Insecta; order Lepidoptera; family Coleophoridae; genus Coleophora; species Coleophora deauratella. Next base: position 2,129,173 of record OY282416.1, on the reverse strand, counting down.
TTTTGTTATTTAGCATAATGATACTTTATCATTACTACGAAATATCCAAATTTTTTCATCTCGGTTTACTGAAGGGTCCCCACAGGAAAGTGACAACACCGTATCTCTACAATATCTAGATTTATTAAGATAAAACCTTAACTATGTATTTGAAAAGGGGCCGTCCATTAACCACGTGAGGTTTTAGCAACTTTTTAGACCCCCCTCCTCCCTGGTGATACGTGGTGAGGTTTTAGACTACCCCCCACCCTCTACCCAAAATCACGTGTATTTTTTTGGTACAAAATATTATCTTTAAGTACAGGTATAATGTAATTTAATTCTGGAAAATTAAGCACCGTGAAAAAAAATTCCAGACAGACATTTAGGTTGCAGGTTATTTCTGACTGCCTGAAGCCGCTTCGAACCTTGGGTTGATTTAAAACAACATAACAACAACAACCCGATGACGTTTGGAAATTACTCTAGAAATCGCGTGTTCAACGAAAAAATAAATACACGTGATATCTTAGTACACCCCCCTCCCCCTTTGTGATATTTCGTGATTTTTTCTGAACCCCCTCCCCCCCCTCTTTTGAGCCTCACGTGATTTATGGACGACCCCAAAGGCGTGTCGATAATGGTACTTTCGTATCATTCGATACATACTTTTCGTCCTGGAAATTAATAGGGCCCCGAGAGAAAAGATGGTGACTGTATCTATGGAATAGCTAAAAGTATTTAAGTTAAACCTTTACTCTTAGATTAGGTGTATCGAAGGTATATTTAGCCTCGTTAGGCCCACCGTCCTATTTTTAGGACATAGGTTTAGTAGTAATTCAGTCACAACTACCTAAAATTTGAACTGATTTTCGAACTCGTATTACGATTTGAATATTGGCTCCATTTCTGAATGAACCACATTTGAGTTCAAACGATAGGGTAATTTTTAGGTCGTTGGGCCGCAATGACTACCTGCCTAAATTTAACTTGGGCCTTACGAGGTTAGATAACATTCTTAATCTTCTTGGATCCCGAGGGAACTGACGGGATCCTCTTTTTCGATGTCTGTATTGTTTCTCAGTGTAGGTAGCTATAGAATATCGGAAAGTATGCGTATAACGCAGTGAAGCTGAAAGAAGCAAAGCAAAGTACGTTTGTTAAACGGTTTTTTTTATATTTCGGAACCAATTGTTCAAGTGTAGGGTCATATTTTTTAGGTGTCTATGTACAGGGTGTTATAATATAGGCGTAAGATTCGTTAACTGCAACCTTTTACCCATTTTACTGAAGCACTTTTGCTAAACTACGACAAAACTTATCAAACAGCTGATCGATTTGTTTGTTCGTAGAGTCCTTTCTTGCGGGTTCAGCAAAGTCGAAGAACATAAATTGTACAGTTTGATGAGTATAAGTGACCACGCTAAATACGTTAAAACAACCGACTTCAATCGTAACAACTCAAATTTTGTTGTATTTTTGTTCTTGTTAATTTTCTCAAAAACCGCTGAATCGATTCCGATAAAATTTATATGGGACCATCTGGGAAGTATAGGTTCAGGCGTCTCCGAGTAATCGGTGAACATACATAAAAAAAAGATTCCGACGAATTAAAAACCTCCTCCTTTTTTCAGAAGCTCCAGAAAACGTATCCTACCCCTATTTTGTTACACCAGTATATGTATGTGTTGATGTTGCAAAAACGGGGTGATGGATTTTATCGTGTTCATAGATAGAATGACATTTTTTTTATTTTTTGTTATCATTTCAAAACTGTTTTAATTTGCTCGACATAAGTCTACTTTCAAGAGTACATATCTTACCAAAGGTAGATGCAACAGTACGTTTAAGACATATTTAAGCCTGAGAAACATGCTTAACATTTATAAGCACTAGCTTTTGCCCGGCCTATCTGAAGCGGCCATATTTCAGTTCAGCTTTCGTGGATGCTTCGATGCTTCGATCATGCAGTTTACCTTTTTACCTGGATAGGTTTTTGTGCTTCACAAGAACGTTAAGTCGTTGGTGTCGTTTGCTATCACTAGATGGCAGCCGTTAGTAATATTAATACAGGGTGATAATAAAATGTTTGGCAATATTTTAACTGTGGCTTCTACTCATCAAAGTGAACAACTTTCCCCAAGAAACTCATACTCAAAAAGCGAAAAATTTTTGGACTCTCCATACAAATCCGTCAGCTGGTTGATGAACTTTGTATGGGAAGTTAAAATTCTTTTTTTATTTTTGACCATGATTTTCTTGGGGAAAGTTGTTAAGTTTGATGAGTAGAAGCCACAGTTAAAATATTGCCAGATGTTTTTTTATAACCCTGTATAGGCGGCTGAAAAACATCTGAAACTGGGATTGGCCACTAGCCTCACATCTTAAATCTATCTGAACTTAGACCCTGTGTGTGGAGAATGAGCTAACCTTCCCGAGCTATAGGAAGAGATCCGTGTCCCAGTAGTGTTGGTTGTGGTTGTGAATATGTAGTAGTGTGAAGCAGTAGAGCCACGGGTGAGAGTAATTTCCTTCAGTACTACTAGTAGTGTGAAGCAGTAGTACCATGGGTAAGAATTATTTTCTTCAGCACTACTAGTAAGGGATCGTCCATTAATCACGTGATTCTCAAAAGGGGGGAGAGGAGGTTCGGAAAAAATCACTAAATATCACAAGGGAGGAGGGGGGTGTACTGAGATATCACGTGTATTTATTTTTTCGTTGATTTCTAGAGTTAGTTCCAAATGTCGGACTGTTGTTGTTACTTCAGGCAGTCAGAAACAACCTGCAACCTTAATTGACTGTCTGGACATTTTTATCATGGTGTTTAATTTTCCAGAATTAAATTACATTATACCTGTATTTAAAGATAATATTTTGTACCAAAAAATACACGAGATTTTGGGTAGGGGTTGGAGGGTAGTCTAAAACCTCACCACGTATCACGAAGGGGGAGGGGGGGGGGTCTAAAAAGTTGCTAAAAAACATCACGTGACGACCCCTAGTATGACTTCAAACAACTCCACGCGCTGCGGCTACATTTGCCTCTGTCGCTCGAAGAAATCAGCGCAGTGGCACAGGATAATTCAATAGTACTGGTACAGAAGAATCTATTGATTTTTTTTTCTTTCAGGTCAATAACAAAGTAATTTGTTACTACGTACATGGAAGTTAACAGACTGAAAGATTTTTGTTTCCTCTGTCAGGGAAATAACAAATTAATTTATTACTACGTACAAGATAATCAGTAGCAGTCTCTTATATATAACAGTTTATATCATAGTAAAAATATAATTGTATGTTATCTTCATACAATGGTAGTTGTGTGTATGGGTGCGCGCTACAGTAGACAAGCTCCGTACACACGCACACAAGTCGGGGCCCTGAACTGTTTCGACTTTATCACCTTTATAATTATCGCAGTGTGCATGCTAACGGAGCATACCTACTGGTACGCACACATATAAGCCGCGCGACTACCGTTATATGAAGATAACATACTGTTTCATTTTTACTATGATGAGATTTGTTTTCCTCTAGTTTGTAATATTTTATGTTGCGTATTATAATGTGTTAGTTAACTGTAATTATGAAGATTTGTAAGTTTTTATGAAGTGCTGTCGTGCTGTCGTGATGCTCGCGATGTGTTTTGCACGACAACGAATGCAGAGTGAGTTTTTATTTTATGTAAAGTTGAAAAAGGTTGTTTTCAATGGAACTGAATAACTTTATAGAAACCTTTATGGTCAGAGCAAAAAAAAATTTCATACAATATAATGTGGCCTTTTATTTGGTTGTAAAGCAAATCTTTTTAGCTCTGACAGTGTAGGTACTTTTTGAAAAGTTGTTCAGTTTTATAAGTAGATTTCTACCTTTTGCTGCCTTTCCTAAAATTAAAATTTAACCTGTATACTGTTTGGATGTAATAGAACAGGTATAGGACCTTTTATCTTAATACTGAACAATTTTTGACTATTCATACTGTTTACAGAATGATTGGTTGTTTGACTGATATTTAAGTACTTAAGCAGCTAAAGTTAGTTCTAGATAAATGATAACGTGCATCTAAGTGTTCAGTTAGTTACCTTATAATATGTATAATATTATGTATAGGTACATGCCCTAATGAAATACCTACCTGAAAAAATAAGCCCAGTTTAACTCAAAATTAAGCTGCAGATGTAATTTTCAGTTCAATTTGGTAAGTTGTTCAGTTTGCTAAGTTGTTGTTCGATAAGTTGTTCAGTTTGATGATAAAGTAGTATTACACCTTTTTGCTGCATCTTGTATAGGGACAAGTAATTTGTCTTAATTCGATATGAAATGTATCGATATTTGTAGTTTTTTGTCGAAGTTTTATTCATTATTGATATTTGCTATATTATGTCAACTTTATGTTATTTAAGTTCTGCACACATTCATTCATGCAAAAACTGCATTTGTACAAATTCATACAATTCCATCTTGTCACTGCACTGTAACGAATTCGAGTTGTGTGGGATTACACAATTCCACAATGGTACTTAAAATATATTTTTATTGTTGTACGGAGTGTTAAAAAAGTGCGTTTGAAATTTTAAAAGAATACAGGAAAAAAACGATCTACACTTTTTTTTTCAATTTCCCATACATATTCTTGATTCACTATGCAGATTTGACTGACTCGGTGGCTAAGTGGTTAGCGATCCTGACCACTGATCCGAGAGTCGTGGGTTCGATCCCCACACAGGGCAAACTTTTCTGTGATGAGCAGAATTGTTTGCTCTGAGTCTGGGTGTATTATATCTATATATGTACGTATTTAAATGTATATGTGTATGTATATCAGTCTCGGTTCCCATAGCACAGGGAATCCTAGTTTGGGACCAGATGACCGTGTGTGATTTGTCCCGAATATTATAGAATATTATATATTATTTAGTGGGAAACTGAAAAAAATAATTGTAGATCGGATTTTGTTTGTCAATATTTTTACTGTATTCTATACTTGACTTTGAGTAACCCCTTTTTCAAATGCACTTTTATAATAGCCTGTATTTAAATACCAGAAATAAAAAAGGCTCTTAAGTACCAAAACCAAAAGTGGAGGAATTTGTGTTTCAAATAAACGAGAAAACGAAACGACAACGCTCAACGCTCCTTAGTGCTGTAAATACCAAGCAAGTAACAACGCTAGTTGTTTAGACCTTATTTTTAGGTTATTGGCGAGGGAACATACTACATGATAAAGAAATAAAAAAGAAACGATAATTTTGGGACTTAGATCCTTTTTTATTTCTAGTATTCATTTATTTAGGCTTGAGCTTCTATGATAGATACTCTGTACCATATGAATCAATACGAATTTGTATAAATGCGGAATTTCCGTGAATGTTATCAGATATTATGTACAAATGGAGCTAATTTAAACTTATCTTAATTTCACAAATTTTAATTAATGTAATACCTTTTTAGATAAGTTTCTTTCTATAATATTTATGTAGACATACAGGTTATTTGCTGGCTGACAATTATCGATTTTCTGACAGCTGAATTTACAAAAAAAAATTATCGATAGATGGCGCTGATAAGAGATGGTTACCAAAATAGTTTTGCCTGTCAAAATTGTCTGTGGCTTATGGCTGATTTTTACAAAAACAATGAAACGCAGTGATTCTCGTGATTCTGTCCTCTTTGGCATGCAACGTGGATAAAAATAATGATAACATAGATGCCATATTATCATATATTATGTAATCTTTGCTTTTGAACCTTGAAATAGAGAACCATGTCTCGTTGACGTCATCTATCGATTCATTTTGAAACTGTTTTTTTTAAATTAGCAGTCTGAAAACCCCTTATTATATTAGGACTTTTTCTGCATTACTTATAACCGTTTTTATTGTTTTCCCGGAAAATTGTAAAACTCTTGTGTTTTTTGACACAAATCAAACTAGCTGTTTGATTTAGTGTCAAAAAAAAGTTTGATTTAGTGTCAAAAAAAATACATCTGCTGTTGTACTCTAGACCAGTGCTTTTCAACCTTTTTTAATACCCGACCTCTTTACAGGTACAAAAATTCTTACGACCCCCCTAGGGCTATAAACATACAAAATTTTAGTGTATTAGAATTTTTTTTCTTTTTTTTCAAAGAAAATTAATTACTTATTAACGTCTCCAAAATAAAACCACATTTTGACAAATTGTTGAAAAAGAAACAGGCCCAGCCTTCTCACTGAAATCATATTTTTTCATTGCAGTGTACAACCTATAAAATTATTTTTACTTTTACCCACGACCCCTTGAGAAAGGCTTCGCGACCCCCTGGGGGGTCTCGACCCACAGGTTGAAAAACACTGCTCTAGACTGTGAATATTAGTATGAAGCAGGTTGTTTTATTAAAGTAAATTAATTTTCAATGAAAATGTGTTCAGATGTATTTATTCATTTGTGACACATGCATTTATACATTTGTGACAGATGCGTTTTTATACTTTATACATTTGTGACAAGTGCGTTTATACATTTGTGACAGATGCGTTTATACATTAGTGACAGATCCTTTTATACATTGTGACACATTCTTTTGTACATTTGTGTCAGATGTTTTTATACATTTGTTACACATGCTTTTATACATTTGTGACAGATGCGTTTATACATTTGTAACAGATGCGTTTATACATTTGTGACATGTGCATTTATACGTTTGTGACAGATGTATTTATACATTTGTGACAGATGCATTTATACATTCGTGACAGATGCATTTATACATTCGTGACAGAAAAAAATACAATAATTATTATTTTATTTATCTGTAAGTACCAATCTATTTTATTTATTTTCTGTTACCTCTTTGTTTAATTTTTAATTGATTATAGTTAAGCTATTTACCTATGAGTTATGTTAGTTAGCTTTTAATTATCTTCGTTTGGGCAATGTTTTAAGTTTAATTTTTCTTTTTAATATCTAAATTTGAACGTGGCATTTCAATTTGATGTTAAGTATGTACATATTATTTTAGTTTTATTATGTTTTAGATTTTGTTTTATCTACTGAATTGTTATTTTTTAACAATTTAGCTAGATAAATTTGGTTATGCATTTATTTCAAGTATTTTGGTTATCTAAATCTTTGGTCAAACCAAATACAGAGTGAAAAAAGGGCGTTTGAAATTTTAAGGGCTTACTCAGAATCAAGTGAGTACAGAATACAGGAACCAAATACAGAGTGAAAAAAGGGCGTTTGAAATTTTAAGGGCTTACTCAGAATCAAGTGAGTACAGAATACAGGAACCAAATACAGAGTGAAAAAAGGGCGTTTGAAATTTTAAGGGCTCTCAGAATCAAGTGAGTACAGAATATAGGAAAAATATTGAAAAAATTTGGCCAACATTTTTTTTAGATTCCCAAATTAATCTGAATAGTGCGAATCAAGAATGCGTGCGAGAAACTAAAAAAATGCAGACCTGATTTTTACTAAATTGTATACTTGATTCTTAGTAACCACTTAAACAAACGCACTTTTTATACACCCTCTATACAGGTTAAAGTGAAATTGAAATCAAATTTTAGGTTTGGTTTCTAGTCATGACTCTTAACAAGTTCTAAGAAATCAATTCAATCGGAGCAAAAAAATTGGACTCTTCATACAAATCGATGAGCTGAGTAGCCAACATTGTATGGAATGGAAAGTCCAAAATTTTTTCGCTCCGATTGAATTGGTTCCTCAATTGGTTCATCCTGTATAACGATGACAAGTGAACACAGTGTCTTATATTACTTATCTTACATAATGTCAAATTCTGTGATGTATTCTTTTTTAACTTCAATTTATCATACAAAGTTTGTTGATGATAAAATTGAAGTTCTTTAAAATTTCACTTATATTTTGAGAATGTTGAAAAAAGAAAGTAAATATTCATCAAAGTTGCCTGTTGAAACTGTGGTTTCAACAGGCAACTTTTATAGAACTAAAGAATATTTACTTACCTTTTTTTACTATTTATATTGGTTGAGGAATATTGTTCAATTTACGAGTAGAATCTCCAGTTATAATTGTTGTTATTTTTTAATTCCCTGTTATGTGATTCATTCTTTATTTACCTTAAAAAAAATTGTTTGGTAGCTGTGTATATTTTTTATATGAAATTCACGTACTTTTTTTTACTGAAATACTTGAATGTTGCATTATGTGTACCTAGTTTTATTTATTCTAACAAATAAATCTATTGTTCGTAATTAAATTAGTTTTCTTTTTCTGTGGTGATCAAAAGGCCGATACTCATAGCCAGCAGTAGCTTTATACAGGTGTAAATCTACAGATGCGTCTTTTTATCCCTTTAGGATTCGTGTCCCCACTGTTATGTTCCACTAGTGGAGCCAGCAGGACTTTCATGTGCTTGAATTATCTACTCCTGATTCTGATCAACTTCCCAAAGGAACCCATGGTCAGATCGCAAAAAAATTTTTGGACTCTTCATACCAATCGATCAGCCGAGCAGCCAAATAAGAATTAGTATGAAGAGTCCAACAATTTTTTGCGATTTGACTATGGGTTGCTTGGAGAAAGTTGATCAGAATCAGACGTAGAAGCCCTGATTAAAATTTGACGCACCTGTAGATTTATACCATACTTCAGGTAAGCCATCCAGCCTTTCTCTACTGTAAGGCTGCTTTTATACCAGAAGCTGAGCGATGCACACTGGGACCCGCTCATATAAAGTAACGCTCAAAAGTGAATTCGTTTCGGATCAGCTGGGCTTCAACGCGAAATGTCCTTATTGGCTAAACGACCGCCATGTAATACGCCATGGGAGCAAAACGTCCGCAATTGAAAGCGGTCAACGAGCAAATCGTCCCTAAATCAAATAGTCCATTCATTGTACAAAAAGAAAATGACTGTAGAGTTAGGTATATGTCACTTCATTTGTACAAAGGTTCAGTCATTATCTGCCACCAGTTATCGTGTACCGTACCACCAGGGGTATGGCCAGGGGTACGGTGGGTCCGCAATGTTATCGTGTGCATTGTTTTTTTATTATCTCTACGAGAATCTACTTATTGTGTAACTATAATTAATAAGTAGCAATAGAACTTTGCGCCTTTTCGAGTATTTTAATTTTTTTGATTAACCTATAATGTACGTGATTCTGTAGTTTATATTTGAATTGAACATTTATTCCTTTGATTTCGCTTTATATTCAACTAGCTTCTGCCGCCACATCATCTGCGTGAACTTTAGAATTGGATCCAGAGAGAAAGAAAATGTTGAGGTGGCGCCATCTAGAGACGAAGTGGAAATTTTAAATTTTTAAGCATTCCTCCGGGAACCCTTAACTTTTCCGGAATAAAAGTATCCTATATGTTGGCCGGGTACTTTATCTATCTACCCACCAAATTTCATCTAGATCAGTTTAGTAGTTTCGGCGTGAAAGCGGAACAAATAAATAAACAAACATCCATACTTTCGCATTTATAATATTAGTGAGAAAGTGAGAATTGAAGTGCATTATGTCAGCGATAAACCAAGGTACGTAGATTCTAATAATGCATTAAATACAACTTCAAGTTGATTAGCTTTCAATAGACAGGTAATAATATGTGGCTGTGTAGAAGAACATGAAGTTTTGTCTGAAATGTAATGAAATAAAGCTAAATTATTGCAAAACGTCAATTATTACATACAATATGTATCTATTCTATTCAAATAACTTTTTGTCTAAAACCAATTACATTAGAATATCTCATATTGTTCACCGCAACAACGCTACATACATTGATAAAAAAATAAAAAATCTCAAAAACGCGCAAAGTTCTAGTGCTACTTATTTTAGTTACACAATAAGTAGTGTCTCGTAGACATAATAAAAATATTTCAAAAATAGAACTTTGCGCGTATTGAAAAAAAAAATTAACAAATAAACAAACTCGTTTAAAAAAAACATAGCTATATATTATTACCTGTCTATTGAAAGCTAATCAACTTGAAGTTGTATTTAATGCGTTATTAGAATCTACATACCTTGGTTTATCGCTGACATAATGTTATTCAATTGAATATAAAGTGAAATCAAAAGAATAAATGTTCAAATATTAACTAAAGAGTCACGTACACTATACGATAATCAATAACTTACGTAAATAGCAAACTTTGAGCTGATGCACTCGATCAGTGGTGGCAGTTAATGACTCAATATTTGTACAAATGATGTGAAATATACCTAAGACTACCCTCATGTATGAATTTTTTTAAATATCTTCATTCTGGAAATTGAGTTTTGAGCGTCACCTTATATGAACGGGTCCCAGTGTGCACCTGCTCCACTTGTCCCTAATAGTGTCACATCATGCCTTTCGGGGTTAGTACTACCACTTTCCAAAATGTGAACTCTACTCTGCTCTACTCTGTACAGAGCCTCACTCGGCGCAGCTCTGGTGATGGTGGTAATCTGGTAATGTTCTAGCGAAGCGAAGTGTTAAATCGGGGACCAAATTTTTGAACTGTGCTGCTGTTACTAAATAAAACACTGACTATCAACTTTTACAAAACAGGACTTTCTCTCATTTTTATTCCTATCTTAATGCATACTTTTTTCGAGACCGCTTTCCCAAGTATGCAGACGAAGTTGCGGACAAGAGTTAGTTTAATGAATGAGTAAAGAGGTCCTTATTCTTATCTCACCGACTAGTTCAAATACAAAATCATTACCATAGTAATCTCAGATGAATAGTAATTATTTGTCTTCTTTATTAAATACGAATGTAAAATTATCAAGAAATACACAAGCAAGATATTATAAAATAACAATGATATCACAAAGTAATCGCAATTTGCTGGAACTATTTCAGCACACGTTGAATCTACAAAAAGAAAAAAAAATACGTTCATTTCTTTCTTTACGATTTAAAAAAATGTGTATTTGTAGTAACAAATAAAGCATACATTTTTTTTGAGCTGCAAAACTGCAATTTTGTGGCGGCTGTTTAGCGGTAAACTATTGCCCAATACCATGAACATCTGAATCAGTTTAACATTTTCATCAAGCACCCCTGGTCCTACCAATCTGACCTACTGGTAGTTCCACATTGAATCACTAATCACTATCCTACTGATCATTGGTCTGTGACGTCTATGGCAGACGATTTAGTCAGTAGTCTACACCAGCGGTTCCCAATTTTTTTTTGCTGTGGAACCCTAACTGACCTACAAATTTCGGAACCCTACCTCGCCAAAGGGAATATTCATCTTTAAGTCCCATCCAAAACTTATTGAATGATTGAAATTATTGTGCGCGCTATGTTTGTACCGTATGCGCGAAAGAGTAGGAATGCACTATGTGTTGCACAGATCGGTACCGAATTATACTGAACTGACAATAACCCCTCGTATGAGTAGTCCGGTTATATAGTCTTGTTACCGGACTAGTGAGACATTTTCGTCTCAGTATAAGGCCTAACTCTCGAAACCCCTGCGACCCTCCCACGGAACCCTAGGGTTCCGCGGACCACCATTTGGGAACCGCTATTCTACACAGACACTGCGTCGTCGCCTGGGACACAGTTATGGGAGCGCAGGTTGCCCAGGACCTGCGCCACCCTCTTGGCCTCACTGGCTGAACCCGCAGGAACGACGAATCGCTACGTTGACAGCTAGGTCACAAAATAGACACAGAAGGTCCGCTCAATACAAACCACTAAAATCGTAAGCATATACATGCTTATAGAAATATACGGTCGTTCGAGGCAAGGTTACGATCGCACAGTACGTGATCTTGCCTACAACGACCGTATACGTCTATAAGCATGTATATGCTTAGGATTTTTGTGAGCGTATTGAGCGGACCTTCTGTATCTATGTGTTTTGTGGCTAGATCGACAGCAGGAGACCGCCGCTTTTCAGGTTGGACCCTACTTGCGCCTAACAGAGACTCCATGCCGGGTCTGATTTCGGAGTTTTCCTTCTCCTAGAGGGTTGCAGACCAATGCTAACGAGGCTTATCCCCACGCTACCTACTAGATCTACCCTAATAATTGGCCGTAGTTATGCCATAACGATCCAACTGACTGTAAAGTATTTAAGTAAATGATAATGTACTTTATATCACTGATATAAAAGTACATTATCTCTTACTTACTTTATAGTCAGTTGGATCGTTATGGCATAACTACGGCCAATTAAAAATATTACAATGGTTACTGGTCAGCTAGCTTGCGTGATAGTATAAAAGCTGATTATTGATGATATCCATGTGGAGTGAAGGAACTAAAATAATTTGGGAACAACTCCGATCAAATCGGGAACAGAAACGTTTTTGGGGATACTTAAACTTCAAAAGAAAGAAAAATACAACTACCTTTTGCATAATAATGAGCACAAGCTAACACACATAATCCGGTTTCATTAAATGCCCTAACAAAAGCCAGAATAATCCAAACAGAATCGAAAAATATAAGCATAAGAACAAAAAATACTAAATACATGCCCCATTTGTTCCCCATGTACTTGATACAGAACAAGAAGAATGTTATGATACAAAATAAGAAGGCGAGAAAAGCGAAAAATGTTGTTACGTAAAAAAATACTGTATGAATTAAAGGTAAAATTGCAAATTTGTGGTGGTAGCTAGATAGCAAGTGCGCCTTATCAAGCCATGATATGACGTAGGTGTATATTAAAATGCATGAGAGAACAGCGCCGAAATGCAAATTGGTACTGCAGAAGCAGCATTTGTTCACAACTGGTAATAGTTTTAGTACTATCAGTAGGACATCGAGTCTGTTTGCATCTTTGGACTTTTTTTTCTTCCTTTCGGCCTCGGTTTGTACGTAAACTTCCATAATTTTAGACTTTTCTGTTAAAATTTATCTTAATAAGTTATAATAAATTTTAGATACCTACATAATTATTTTCAATTTCTCTAGAAATTCAATTCAATTTTAAATACTACAGCTATGTACCGTAATACATACAAATTCCTTGGCTGTACCACACACTTGCACCAGAACGACGATATAAAACTTCTTGGAGTTGTACGTTGCGGATCATAAAGCGGACCAGACACTATCAGTAATAATGAGAGTATTTATACATCAGTATATTGACATTCCATCGTTTAGTATGCGTCAGACCTACTAAACGATGGAATGATTCCAACCACTACACTGTCAGTATAATGTCAGTATATTATCATTACTTGAAAATACTATCATTATTAAGAATAAATATGAAATACTTTCTGTAGTCTGCGATTACAAAAAATATTACAAAAAAAGTCTTTATTTAAATCACAGAATAGGGTATTTGATAGGTTTCAGAAAAATATGTCAAACTGTTCATTATAGCGTAAAACATTTGCATTTTAATTAATTGTTGTGAATTATTTATTTTCTATGAAAATCGCCATCAAAATTTAAATTAAATAAAAAGCTGCCAAAACGCTGAAGACAAATGATGCATGACGAAGATATTTGCAGATCAGGTATGTCATGACGTCACCTGCTTATAAGCAAACTTTTAGCTGTCAAATCGTAATACGTAATACGTACTATTATCTAATCTGTGGTAATACTTCAATTGTCATTTATAGTTACTTGTTTACAAGCAGGTGACGTCACTCCAGATTCAGCCACTCCCGTGCGTTTTCAATCACATGAAAATTTTATTATTTTAAGACTGCCATCTAGTGAAAACAACCTTTACTGTCACTTAATGTGACTTGCGAAGCACGGAAACGGTCGAGATAAATGCCACTAAAATTCAAACCCATCCAAATTATTGCAGTACCAGTAGTCAGTTAGCCTACGTAATCGACGCTAACCCGCATGCTGCATTATACAACCATAGTAGCTTCAATAGTTATCTTAATAGCGATGTTGTGGCTAACAAGCGTATGAGCTTTCTCGGTAATGGTTGCTCAACCCCATCGGAGGAAGAGGAATTACTACACTAATAAATAAATAAAATAAATAACTGTTTATTCTCAGACTGAGAATCCATAGGTAGGTTATTATAAGACTTATAGCAATGTTTGTAGAACATGGGAAAATTTATTTTTATTTAAATAACCCAATAGATCGCTCCATCCAGAATTTCTGGATGGGACAATCCATTTGGTCCGCAATCATCTTCAGGATGCCGTTGCCACTATTCCGAAGTCTGAGTAGCATAGAGGCAGTTTTCTTGCGCATTATGGCGTTAAAATAATCAGTACGCGCCTCCGCGAACATATCAGATGCACTGCAGAATCTGGGCAGTCTCAACAGTATCCTAAAGGCGTTGTTATATTGTACACGCAGGACTGATGCAGCATATATTTGATTAGTGGTAGGTACAAAGGTTTTTAAGGGGTTGAAAAGATCCGTTGTTTAGGCAGCCCCATCAACAAGATAAGATAGCGCACTGCACGCTGAATCAGGACCACATCTGTCTGTCCTATTCCTTTTTTTATTCCAATTAGTAAGCCCTTGGAATCATCTCACCTGGTAAGTGATGATGACGCCGAAGATGGAAGCGGGCTTACCAAGATTCCCTAACACAAAGGAACTGGCTATTTTATCTCCATGCCGGAACCTATCAATGCATAATATTGATGTTTGCCAGCAAGACAGATAAGATGGTGGTAGCTAGCCAGGTGGGCTCCGAAATTGCCCTACCAATAATCAAAGCGAGTCTTACAAAGTTGGACCCCGCCGGGTTTCGAAACCTCCTGATGTGAGGCAAGCAAACTAGCCACTACTGCCCTCATAAACTAAACTCCCACACCCCGGACACTTCACACAAATTTCGCGCCATTGTTTACTACATAGTCATTCATGTTTGTACACATGTAAATGTGTGCGTGATGTACTAAGGTTCAATTAGCCCTCATTGTTCCTTATTGTTAGTTAGACTTTTATAAATAAAGTGAAGGCTGTGTATACAGAGAAGGCTGTATAGCCTTTGAAGCCTTTAGCTCTTTCTTTAGAAAAATAAAATTGTCTTTGGTTAATAAACAGTGCTTTCGTTTGCCAACCCCTTGACAAATGGTCACACATCGGTCACAGGGGGGGGGGGGGGGTGAGGTAGCCTTCAGAGAGCGGCAGGGAGTGTCCATACTGTATAATGTCCTTATAAGGTGCTAAGCTCCATATACTTTGCGGTCTTCTCTCTTATGAGTGCAGGCTAGACCACGAAGAAATCAACCACTAACCTGTCTCCAAGCATATAAGTCCGCGGCAGCAGTCCCCATTGGTGATGCAGGGCGCGCTGTAGCAGTGACCCTCCTCCATGACGTCATCAATGCGGTTGCTTTGCAGTGGCTCGGCGTAAACCTCGTCAGGTTCCACCTGGACGGAAAAACCGAGAGAAAATGATTCAATTCAAACACTTATGCTTCTCAATGGCTTCTACAGACGATTTACTTATGCTTATGCTTTTGCTTGCTTGATTTACTTTTAGTTACGCTTCTAAGGAAAGAGTAACAGTGATAAGGAATATGTTTTAGCATAGAATAGAAGAGAAAACCTAGGATAATGCTACGAAGAAGAAGAAGAGAGAAGCAGTTCAGCACATAGTAGCTTTGTGCATCGTTTATTGCACTGCACGTGGCTCAAAATAGCGAAGTGTGTGTGTGTGTGTGTGTGTGTGTTTGTGTGTGTGTGTGTGTGTGTGTGTATGTGTGCGTGCGTGTGTGTGCGTGTGTATATATGTGTGTGTGTGTGTGTGTGTGTGTGCATGTTTTTATGTATGTGTGTGTGCGTGCTTGTGTGCATGTGTCCTGTGTGTATTGACTGTTTCTATCACAAATAGTAGCAGTACGCACCTGCCCGTACGGATACTGGCGGTAAGGGTGGCGGCCGTACCCCAGGCTAGTCAGCATGTCATTGCTGAGCCGGTTGAAGAGGCCGCCCCACGCGTGTGCCGAGCACGCCAGCGCAAGCACCAGCAGCGGCACGAGCGCCATGTTGAGACTGCCCCAAATACACAAAACAAAGCTATAACACAGTACAATACTTACATAATTAAACAATTTCAGTACCTATTTAGTTTATATTTATTATTTTTATTGCGCATGACACCAATTTTATTATTTGTGTTTTCTTCCACCCAAAGTTTGTCTGAGACAGATCGCTCTTTAGGCGATAAGACAGCCTACTGTAAAAAAATATATAGATCGGATTTTTTCAATATTTCTATACTTGATTCTGAATAACTATAATTTCAAACACACTTTTTAACATTCTGTATATTTGATTCTGAGTGACCCCTTACACCCATTATTAATATATTGTCACCCATTATTAATAAAATGCCTTTAAAAAACAGACAAATAAGTACACATTTTAATTATGTATAAGTTACTTTACTACTAAGACCTTACTTTATTTTACTTATGTAGTAGGTACCTACATTTGCGACGAGTTTCCAAAACGTTACTATCAAATTAATTAATTACTCAACAATAGTACCACTCAGCTTAATTAAAAATGTAACATAACAAACTCAATTTTGTTAAAATCTGCAAGCGTAGCTCGTAAGCTTGAAAATTTGAGTTAATTATCTCTTTTAGGCGTAAAATTAACTTTTAAGGTCGCATCAACAATGCTACAACGTGCCTGCGTAGCTAAGTAATTAATTTTGCTGGATTTTGGTTAATTATATTTACTTATACTTACAAAATCGTTTTTTAAGCTACAGTTGACAAGTATGATAATATTTTTGTCTCTAATGGTACCTAAGATAGAGAAAGCCTTACCAAAATTCCACAATTTTATGAAGAACTATCTATGCAGGGGTCACCAATTGGAGGACCGCGGTCCGGATCCGGATCATCGACCTATTTTATGCGGACCTTCAAATAAATCAACTTATGCTATTTTTTTAACTGTGCAAATCGAGCTGTCAAAATTTACATAGAACAACGTTAAATTAGTGTTCAATTTCATACATTGTTTGACAGCTCGTCCTGCACAGTTCAAAAAATGCGTTATACGATACTCTAGGTATGTAATTTATAATTTCCCGCATTTTGTCAGCTGCCTCAGCTGCTGTTAAAAAGTAGGACCGCACCGCGACGGTCATATTATTTCCTTAAACGGACCCCAAATGAAACTAATTGGTGACCCCTGAGATATTCTTTATCATGGCGGAACACATCACGACCATGACCAGTGGCGAAGCAATAAAGTTCAACAGTAGAAATTATCAAGTGCAGCCTATAATTTACGTTTTTAACCATTCGGTAGTAAACGGATGGTTGGTTAAAAATGGTTAATAAACTATTTGACCGCGTATTTATGTTAAATCCACTTCCAAAAATTTAACGTTGTGCTCTACTCGTGTAACTGAACAACTTTTCCTATGGAATCTGTACTGAATTCGCTAAACACTTTTTGAACATTTCATACAAAAATAACGATTTGAAAGAGAACATTTTGAATTTGAATTTCAATTGATCGGTCAATCAGATAGTTTTGTATGAGAAAAGCTGTTCAGTTTGGAACACATCCCAAAATTTTCGGAAGTACTATGTTTACTTCCTGTAGTTACATTATTTATGTTTTTTATTTTTATTTTATTTTATTTTATGTTAAATAAGTCACAATAATCACATCAGCAGAAGTCATCAACTCTCAAAAAAAAAAATTTTTCGCTTTATTGAAGAGCTATTACAAAATAATTACTTTAAGATGAACCTCACACACTAAAATCCATCAAAACTTAAATTCAGCTTAAGACCCATTCACGTACACCTGAAAAAGTATATTTTCCTTAGGAAAGTCAGGTAAAAAAAGAGACGAAAACCTGTGTTTTCAAAAATTCATTTAATTTTAAATCCAGACTTTACTTGAAATTTTTGGTACTATATGTAATAATATTACCTACGTCAACCTACGGAACCCTAAAAACAACGCATCTGAAACTAAATCTAATTATAGCCTTTGAGGCTTCAAAATAAAGGTTACATTTAGTTTACGAATCTAAATAATGCGGCGATACATAATGTCGAGTCGAGTAATTATGTCTAAAATTCAACATGTCAACCGGAACTTGTAGAATGTCCGAATCTTATGAACCGAATTTCTGAGACCTTGATAATAAGGGTTGGTTCACACTTACCGAGACATGGTCCTACCGCTGTGAGGCCCCAGAGCCGACTGTGCGATCCATACTGCCCGCCGATGGAACTGCGCATCGGTAGGGCGCCTAGGGCTGCATTCACACTGGCAATTTGGTATGGTTACTTTACTCTTAGCTGGGAATGCGATTTAGCGATTTTTTTTGATTAAAAAAAAAAAAATTGAGTGCGTTTGACTACATCTCACCTGATAGAAACTGACGATGTAGTCGTCTTTGCGTCTCCCATATACGTAAACTCAAATAATGCCTATTCACTCTCGCCTGGAAGATCCCTAGATTGTAGGAATAATATTAATTTGGTATAGTCACTTTACTCTTTGCTGGGAATACTTGGTGGCCATACAATTACACCCAAAAACTTGTGTCAAAATCTCAATAATTTATTTCTCTCCGCAGGTAAATTGGGCACTCTTATAAACGTCTTATTGAATTTTAATGAGGCAAAATCACTAATAATTATGTATAACTAATAAAATATTGTATGCAGTGCTATGATATTATATGGCTAAATGTGTGAGACATTAAAAATGTAACAACTGAAAATGTACCACATTTAAAGCAATAAATAATCTTGAATCTTATCATTTTATTGGAGAAATAATCCAACTCTCATTCAAATAATCTAGTCTTATATACAGGGTATGTAACTATATAAATAGTTAACGGATCCTACAACTATTTTGTATTGATTAACATGTATTGATTGATGTATTGATTAATCCTACAACTAATTTATATTGATCATCTGTTTTGCCATTTTTTGCCACTTTTGTACGGAGAGTCAGACATTTTTTTGCGATTTGAGCAAAGTTGTAGAACAAATTTGTTCAGTACAATGAGTAGAATCCCCAGTTAACGGGTCCTACACCAATTTTGTAACACCCTGTATAGTAAAATATATATACATATAAAACCCTAACGAAAAAAAATCTTATTTCTCATGATCCAACAACGGTAATTATAAGACGATTTCTAAGCTGTTCATGGAAATGCTTCAGTATATTATCCTTCATTGTGATCGCCGCCTAAAACGGATATGGGGCCACTATTTTCAGGAAACGACACTTGCCTGCGTATTTACGGAGCATTTTAACATTGTGTAGATTTTAATTATGAAACGATAATTAACATACAACGTGTTATTATTACTGTGAATCGTTTTTTTTATTATTCTATTTGTTATTAACACTTTCTATGGATGGATTTCGGAAATAAGGAATTAAGGTGATTTTATAAAATAGCTGTGACTATAATTTCAATTTGAAAATAAAGTTTACACACTTAACTATAATTTATTCATAGTAATTTTTAAGGAAATTTTTATTTGTTAATTTGTAGGAAAGTGTAAAGAATATTATCAGATTTTTTTACAAACTTCATTTTAAGCTTGGACCAGTAAAGTATAATATACTTCTATGTGCAGCTTTTTGAAAAAAAAAACCAGAAATATCTGACTGAGAGTTTATCTACCAGCATATTTTTTACAACTTCATATCGACAGAGCACTTTTTCGAATACCTATATGTAATTACAAGTGAATAGCGGTAGTAATTTAATGTAGTAACTATTTAGTTATAAAAAATACGATTTATAAGCATATGTTAGACATCTACAAAAAAACATTGAGTTGTGAAGCTTTTTTTTTAACGAAGGTGAAGGTAGAGATAAAAAAAACTGCTGTATTTTTCCTTTAAAATGTTACTTGTAAATCAATTCTTTACTGATTAGTAGTTTAGAAATCGTAACGAATAAAAAAAACTCAGAAAATCAGAAAATAGATTTGAGTTATTTTTTACACCCTAACAGTACACTCCACGTCAAAATAATTATCTCGAGAAATATATTTAAACTCACTTATATTAAACATAAAGTGGAAGACGCTCCAAATTGAAATAATTATATTTAACCGCCTCCGTGGCTAGTCTACATGCTTTACATCAGGAGGTAGCGGGTTCGACTCGGTTTTGTTGGTGGTAGGGCATTTTCTAAGCCCGCCTGGCTAGCTACCACCATATTATCTAAGTTTTGCCGCCAAACATCAATGTTAATAGCATTGATGTGTTCCGGCATGGAGATAAGATAGCCAGTTCCCCATTGCGTTGGAGAATCTTGGTATGCCCGCTTCCATCTTCGGCGTCATCATCACTTACCACCAGGTGAGATGATGCCAGGGACTTACCAATTGTGGATAACAGAAACTGTTTACACTAAGCCCTCATTAAAAGGCGCTTCACGTCAGAACTACCCTCTTCTGCGAGAATTAGGACGAAAATTCCTCTTTTCTCTACAAAAAATTGTTTGACATTTTTGACATACATGAAACCAGACCCAAAGACGTTAGTCGACCATCGACATCGCATGAATGGAATACTTTATAACGCCACCTTCCCCCTACCACCCCCCACCCTGCGCGCCCCTTGTCAAACTCCACCCAAGTATCGCGTATTCACAAATCCCAGTTGACTTTAAATGTTTTACCCTTACTTTTTATAAGTGTTTCGTGTGGTTGTAGAATACGGAAAATAAACTTTTTATTGCAATCAAAAATAAAATAAACAAATCGAAATAACACAGGAAAAAACTTACAAAGGCAGAGTTATCCCTTACGGCATAACTAATATGTTACAGACAACCTTATAGAATTCGAATATTGACGGGAAATCTATCTAATAAAAAAATAACTTTTTTTAATAGTGAGATATTTCTCGAGATTATTACCGTACTTTTTTGTATAGGTTTAAAGCCTTTTAAACTAAACCCATAGACAGATCTGGCCTGTTGTTGGGTCACTGTAAATCTCATCTCATCTCATTAATATTAAGATAAATGTTATTGAGATTCGGTAAATCTCATCCAATGTCATTTCATCTCACTAATATTACAAAAGTATGGATGTTTATTTGTTTGTTTGTCCCACTTTCACGCCGAAACTACTGAACGGATTTGAATGAAATTTGGTAGGTAGATAGATAAAGCACTAGCCTAACACATAGGATACTTTTTATCCCGGAAAACTTAATGGTTCCCGGAAAAATGCTTAAAAACTCAAAATTCCACTTCGTCACTAGATGGTGCCACCTTAACATTTTTCTGTCTCTCTGGACCCAATTCTGAAGTCCACGCAGACAAAGTCACGAGCGGAAGCTAAATACTATACATTTTTAAGTGTTACAGATTCCAGTTTTTTTAATGCATTTTTATGTCTTTATTCGTTTAACCAGTCCTTGGCGGCAGTTTGTTAAATACGCGGCTACTATGACGTCATTCATTCAGGGTTGACGTAGGACCCAGGTTTGCGTGGGATTACCTAAATGCGCAGTTTATTTTGCTAACTAAATATGCCAAATAACCTATAAAAAGTATCTATAAAAGCTGCTTGCTATTGTTTTTAAAATAAAGCTCTATATCCATCCATATAAAAATAAAAAAGTTATATTTAATAAAACGATTTTGGTACAGCATCTATTTATTTCTAAACACACTTGACACAGGATACAGGGTGTAATAAAATAGGTGTAGGTACTCATCATCACACTGTACACCTTTTCCAAGTGACCCATTGGCATTTGTCAAAAAATAAAAATAAAACTCTATACAGTTTTGGCCAAACAGCTGATCGGTATATATGAAAAGTACTTTTTTCCATTACAATTAAGTTGCAAAACAAAAGTTTTTCGGTGGACCGATGAACTGGTGAAGGTCGCATCAGGAAGCCGCAGGATGCGGGCAGCGCAGGGCAGGTCGTTGAGGAAATCCTCGGGGGAGGGCTTTGTCGAGCAGTGGACGTCTTTCAGCTTATGATGGTGATAATGATCGTAGCTCCAGTTTTCTTACGTTAACAAACCATATCCGACCGACTCGGCTGACTCGGTGGCTAAGTGGTTAGCGATCCTGACCTCTGATCCGAGAGTCGAGGGTTCGTACCCCACACAGGGCAAACTTTTCTGTGATGAGCAGAATTGTTTGCTCTGAGTCTGGCTGTATATATCTATATATGTATGTATTTAAATATATATGTGTATGTATATCAGTCTCTGGTTCCCAAGATACAGGGAATCCTAGTTTGGAGCCAGATGACCGTGTGTGATTTAAAAAAAAAAACATCTCCACTGCTGGGGCACGGATCTATTCCCACAGCTCGGGAAGGTTAGGTCATACTCCACACACGGGGGCCGAGTCCGGATTGGTGGAGGTTGTGGAGCTAGTGGCCAACCCCAGTGTCAGAGGTTTTCAAGCCGCCTATAAGGCCTCTGACATGGCTTAACGACTGCCATCTTGGGATAGCAGCCGGCACCAAGGGCTTAACGTGCCTTGCAAAGCACGAAAACGGTTGACATAAATTCCACTAACAGTCAAACCCATTCAAGTTATGACCGCGTCTGTAATCAGTTAACTGCGTGATCACGACTGCTTGACATCCTATTTTTCGCATCTTGTTTAGAACGACTTAGGAGAATTCATGATGATTACAAGTATAAAATAATATGAAAAAAGCTATTTAGTAAAAAAAAACGATGATGTGCCTTTTTATGAACCAAAGAACTCTCTCAATCAGAATTTTAGCCGACATTTTCTCATCATTTTCAGGAAATTGAAAAGTTACGGTACAAGACGCTGAACATCAAAACAATTTGTTCCCTACCCTGTATCTTAATCAAGAGTCACGTAATGAAAGACTCTAGTCCTCTACACAGGGGGTTTAACTATGTAAATCTGCTTTGCAGTTAAGCTTTCTCGAGGGACCGAGTTAGGGCTGCCAAAAACATATTTGCACTAGATTAGTACCTTGGCAATACATGAACCTACCCTTTTAGACTTTGAAATGTTAATTGAACGCGGTGATTCGTGCGAAGGAAGTGTACGATATACAATTCTTTTTAAGGTAGAAGAAGATGGTATTTTAATGGATGACCATTAAAATACCATATTCTAGTAGTAGATATATGCAAGATATTATTCGTGTATACGTTCTTTTCGGACAGCATAATATTGTGTTAAACATTTGTTTAAAACGTCAATAATTATTTTAAAACTTAAAACGTCGCTTTATCCATTGGCGGAAAATTACTGTAGTGACGTCACTGCTGCGGATTTTTCTACGAAGTATTTTAGGGTTATGCTCCACAACATTACTTTCATATATAACGCTGTCTTTCTTATAAAATCTGTAGTAGTAGACGTTTCGGCTACAAAAGATTTTAAAAAGGAGTCAACTCGGCTATTCAAGGATTTTGACTTGACCGACTTGCCTACCAACGATTTAGAAAAATTTAAAACTCAGCCATGATCGAGATTTTTGGTAGTCGAATTGTCCCCAGAGTCTTTCATACATCAATATCTCAGATAATAATCCAAAACTATCACTGATATATTTAAATAAATATAATAAAATCATTTTTTATGCATTTTCTTCCCTTGGCATCAACTCTACGATAATACGTGACGATTTTTGGATGCCGAAAGATACACATATTGTATAAAGCAAATGAGCACTTTGTAAATTGTGCTGTAAATCAATGACTTTGGTAGGTGACAGCCCTAGCTTGCTCAATTATTATTTATTATTCCGTACACGTTGAAGCCTGAGCTGGATTCACACAGCAATTCAGGGTAAAGCTAACATCTTACACAACCTACACATTTTGAATGAGTATAGCTCTATTTATTATACAGGGGATGTATTTTGCCCTCATAGGAAAGAAAGCCGCAAATTATATGGAGTTTCTGTATATTTTGCGGCCTTCTTTCTTGTTAACAACCCATTACGTCCCCACTGTACGGGTCTCTTCCCATAACTCGGGAAGGTTAGGCCATACTCCACTCACGGGGCCAAGTCCGGATTGGTGGAGGTTATGGGGCTAATGGCGAACCCCAGTGTCAGAAGTTTTCAAGCCGCCTCTATGGCCTGCGACATGGCTTAACGACTGCCATCTAGCGATAGCAGCCGGCACCAACGCATAATGTGCCTTGCGTGGCACGGAAACAGTCGAGATAAATGCCACTAACGGTCAAATCCATCGAGGTTATGACCGTGTCTGTAGTCAGTTAACCTGATTGATCGACGCGACTAGGCAAGCCGAACTGAGCCACGACCTCTTCACGACCCTTTTTTCTTATGAGTGCTATATTAAGACCGCTCCCGGAATCGTAAATTCTATTCATTCTTTTTTCAGACTTCTATTGACACACTGAGAAACTTTCTCAAGTAAAAAATCCACAGAATTTTGACTTTTCATACAAAAAATGGATTTCCCATTAAGATGGGACGCTTGGATGGATGGAATGTTTTAAGTTGACCGATAAGTTGACTAGTTTCTGTGAAATTTCAAAAAAATATATATTTTTTTGTAAAACGGTTCACTGGAGGAAGTTTCTGGTAGGTAGAGATTATTGTTCAATCTGTAGAATTTATACTCAAACTGAAAATGTTTATTTTTACTCATTTTTTTTTCTTTTTTTCGGAAAAACGGTCCTCAATACACACTCAGGAATATCATGTAGTGTGTTCCGCGTGGTAAGAACTTGGTACTAGGTAAAGCATCTATTTAAAAAAGCCAAGTACGGTAGCTTAAACAGTCGCTTTAAATTTTCCAAATCCTGTGATACCTAACACAAATCTAATTTTAGCTATAAGCATGTTGCTAAATAGCAACTTATATAGATTACCGGGATAAAGAAATAAATACTTATAACTTGAATAAAATCATTTTATTATAACAACACAACATCTAACTTATACCAGAAGTTGAAGCAACGCTTCGACTAAACACAGAACAATCTGAAGCAGACCAGGAAGCAAACCTCCTCCAATAGGGGTCAGAACCTCTTCAGTCAGATCTGTGATCGTCGAAACGAGAGTAGTCAAGAGTCCCTGAACAGTTGTGACTCCTTTGGAGGGTTTGCTAGGGTTAGCACCGACAGCGTATTCAGGGAGAGACCTCAAGAAGTTGACGATGGCCAGTGCTTGCGAATACAGTTTTAGCAAGGAGGTTTCAAGCGCTCCCAGATCGACCGGTATAAGGCAGCTGACAGACGCCGGTAGTGTGTCGAAGATGGAGAGGAGTGACAGAAGGAGATTGTATACGTTGTTCAGAAGTGGTAGAAGTATGTTGACGAGTGGGTAGACTGCTGGAAGTTGGACGCCCGCTGATGCTGTTACTGGTGCCTGGAAAATAGTTAAGAATTTAGAAAAAGGTTGACAGAGTGAAAGAGTTTATGTAGAGTAAGCAATAATATTATTGTCAACGCTAAACGCGTAAATAATAACCAACTTAAATAGTAATAACTACAGGTATGCTGCATTTTTGGTTTTGTCAATTTGCTCGAAAAATACGGAATCGATTTTAATAAAATTTTAAAGTCCAAATAAAAAAAGAATCATAAAATGGATATAAAAAGTCTAGAACATAATTAAGAACGCTGTACTTTCTTTTGGAAGTTGTAAGTCGGTTGAATACTCATTTATTTTCTTTCTTTAGATTTACATATTTCTCGAAATAATATTTTTTTTGTATAGGGGTTACAAAACTGTATTGTTGTCCAAAATAACACCTGTATAACAAACACTATTTTCTCTACTTTTATAGTTTGGGACCGTGTATGATTTGTCCCTGAATATTATCAATTTATCATAATATTTTATTTATTTTCTTACCGAAAACAAAACAACGGCTGCAACAAAAACTAGCGCAAAAGTTACTTTGGACGCCATATTGGATGCAGTCTTTTCAAGACAAATATATTTTTTACTAAACTATATTTCTCGATAATTGGTCTCTGCCTTATAAGTGAAAATTTAATGTCACATATTTTATATATTAACCTTATTGCTAAATAAATTGGTCAGCAAGCTATGTTTGTAAAAAGCACGATAGTATGCTATCTTTAGTTATGTAAAATATATGTTACGATAGATAACATAGTTCTTGTGTTACCCAATTGTTAGTAGGTAGTAATCTAACAGGATTACCAATGTTACTATTGTTATTAGCTTCGCCTCCATGGCTTGGCCTCTGGCTTTGGATTTATAGTTTTTTTAATCCACAATTGGTAAGCCCTTGGCATCATCTCACCCGGTGGTGGTAAGTGACGATTATGACGAACACAGAAGCGGGTTTACCAAGATTCCTCAATGCAATGAGGAACTAGCTATCTTATCTCGAAGCTAGAACACATCACGAAGCCAGCTCCCGGCGCAAGATGGTGGTAGCTACCCAGGCGGGATTCAGAAAATGCCCTACCATCAACCTACATTCCAATGCCGGTTTTTGCCCGCTCTACCATCCAGACTGAGTCGTACAAAGTTGGACCCAGCCGGGAATCGAACTCGCGATCTTCTGATGTGAAGCGAGCGACTAGCCACTAGTCCATAGAGTCGGTCGTAGGTTCTACTCCCGGTTGGGCTTAATCGTATTTTATCGAATCGATCGATTGCAATTTGCCTATAATCAAAGGTTGTTGGAGTATCCAGGGAGTTATTCAGGAATGGACGTATTCCAAGTGTTTCAATAATGATGAAAGTTTTTTTTTAAATTATCGGTCAAAATAGTTTTTAATTAATTATGTCAGCTGTACTGATAAAAAACCTTATCCATTTTTCGTATTGCACTTACTTAATAACCTCAATACTTTTGTAACATATTCTTGCTTACTCAATTTGCAGATAGCGTAAGTTTTACTATATAAAAGTAAAGTAAACAGTTCGAAATCAACATAAATCGTGTTTCTAGTCCACATTGGAAGGACAATTTAAAAAAATTACTATTTAAATCACAAGTGAGCTGAAAATGATTACTAAGATCCTCTTTTCAGTTTTCGCTGTAGTGTTACTGGTTAGTATTTTTAACTTCTTCCTGTATTAAACATAGCGTTCTATATAAATAGACTTACACTTAGCAGGATTCGAGCCAGATACATCCAGCGGCTTCCTGCAAGTCTGACTAGATCACCAGTCCACCTGGTGGGGGGAGGGAGAAGGGAAGACGTTTCTTCACCACCTTCACAAAATTTTCGAGCTATACATGACGCCAACTTTCTCCATTTACATGAATTTTTATTTCCTGACAAGCATCAATTGGTAGATTCTACTCTTTAAACTGAACAACTCTCCATAAGGAACCAGACTTGGAAGAATTTTCACCACCTTTTTATATTTTCGAGGCTATAGGTACATGACCCATTAATTTGTGCCAGCTTTTGCATTTTATACAGGTTCTTTTTTTCCAACAAGCATCAAATGGTAGATTTTATTCTTTAAACTGAACAACTTTCCCCAAGGAACCATAACTGGAAGAACTTTCCATTCTGATTCTCAACAATTGATCAGTCAGTTTGTGAATTTTGTATGTAAACTTTGTCTTTGCTGTGATTGTTAAGTTGTTCAGTTTCATCAATAATATCTTTTACAAAATACACAACGTTAACGGTTCCTTTCTTTTCTTTTCCAGGCCCACAGCAGTGAAGCATTAATCCCTTGCTACTCCATCTCGGCCATTCGTCTCGCCTTCGATGAGATCTCTAAAGTGCTGCCAGTTGCCAACCAGCTCGCCTGCCTCCTCATCCCCTTCCTCATCAACTTGATCAACAACTTGAACAACCTCTCCAACATCGTCCAGAACCTTACTCCGGCCCTGCTTCCATACTTCGGCTGTACTTTACCGCTGCTGTACGCTACCCTCACTGACTTGGCCTCTGTCCTCTTCCTTTACATAAGTGTTTTGATATCGCTCTTCAGGTCGAATGTTTTGGGTGCACCAGGACTTCTTCTAGGTCTTGTGATACAGATCTTGAACCTGGTGATAGGTTTACTAACCGGTTTGACTGATGGCAGTGGTCTACTCAGTGGGCTTATCAAGCTGATTACGAGTATCGTTGTAGAGCTCGAGAAATTGCTAGCGGAAGTTCTTTAAGCCTTTTGAATATAGATGTTAAGATATAAAGTTTTAGTAAGACAATAAACCGTTTAAAAAATGTGTTATCATGTTTTTTTATTATTATTAATAATAATAATCATTTATTTCGGACATAATCCATAATTTGTTAGTAAAGTCAAACTAGTGTTAGTAACAGGCACATCACACAACATTGAATTGATAAAATAAAAATAAATAAAATAAGATGGCTTCGGTGTGACCGTCAGACACCGGGGAATATGGCTACTTGACTGCATGCAGTCGTATCCAGCGCCCCAGAATCTGAGAGTCCCATCGGTCCACCAGAGCACACAGGATGCCGTTGGCGCTGGTGCGCGTTCGCTTCAGCAAGGAGGCGCACCGCTTAATACCTTCGTCATTGACTCCATGGCGTTGTGGTTACCTGCTTGGACTAAGGTTGTGGGTTTGATTCCTACCCAAAGCAAATATTATTTGTTACTAAATGCGAAAAAAACAAAATCCATCAAGTTTTCTTTGCCAAATGTTAAACAGACTCATAATAAAGTAATATTAAATGGTAACGAATTAGATTTTGTTCCTAGTACAGTTTTTCTCGGCATAACTATAGATAACACGTTACACGTTATGTGAGATATTACAACTCTAGCGGGGAGACTTAGCTCGGCTGCCTACGCCGTCAAGAAAATAAGGCAATTGACGGATGTAACAACTGCTACTACTAATCTGTAGTATATTTCAGTTACTTTCACAGTATTATGGTATTTTACTGCGGGGACAGTCAGCAGATATTGAAACCATTCATTCTACAAAAAAGAGTAGTACGAGCTATATACCAACTACGATCCCGAGAATCACTTCGAGATAGATTTAAGGAAATAAATATTCTACCAGTTGCCGGTCACTTTATTTACGAAAATATCATGTACGTTTGAAAAAATCTAAACTTGTTTTTCAAAAATAGTGACAGACATAACCGTAATTTGAGAAGTAAAAATATTTTTTACATAGCTTTTGAGGCTTAGTAAGGTGAAAAAATCATTTGTGGGGCTGTGTGTACGCTTTTATAACAAAATTCCGAATGACGTGTGTGAACTACCAGAATGTAAATTTAAGAAACATATAAAACGCTGTATTTGTTCAAGAGGATACTATAAGACTGTAGATTATTTTAATGTTATTTGGAATATTCCTTCAGCAAAAGATTCATTTATTTATTTGCATTCTTACAATTATTTAAATATATACACGATTACGGCTAAGCCTTAGTCAAAAATCCCGCCCCGGATCGCCCCTGGTGCAAATGTGCCCATAACACTTGCAGCGTTACCCCGCTGTATTGCCAGCGAGATGCGTTGCACCAGGTACGAACCGGAGCGGGGATCACCACACCTGTCATTCAGGCGCCGCCCCAGCTCCCGCACAAACTTTTTGGCCTCCGCACACCATGCGCCGCTCACCTCCACCGCGAATGGGACGAAAATATATCTTCCCTCGAGAGGCGAGTACTTGGTGTGTTTCTGCACAGCAGCCCACTCCGCCGCCGAACCCGCTGTGCGAGTCGTTCGTGTCAAATGGGAGGGTGCGAAAGTACTAACACACGTCGCATCCCAAACCAAGCACCGCCCCCGTTCCCACGGGATTAATGTCAGCCCGTCGGGCCGCTTGCCATCAGCACGGCTTAGACCAGGTGGCTCCAGGGAACTCGGCACGCCGGCGGACACAAGGGCACGGCGAATGAGCTCATTGAGCAAGTGGTGACGCGGGCAACGCCCCGCCGACTTGCTGCAGCTCAAACCGTGGTAGCCCCGAGCGTCCGCCAGCGCTCCGCACCTACAGTCGTGAGGCTCACAGACATCACACCCCAGTCTGAGAGCAGCAGCCACCCTCAAAGATCCGTCGTCGAGGGCAGTGCCTAAGTGGGGGGAAGGAAGGGCGTGCAGCCAGGCGCCCGACTCTGGGCAAGAACATGCCTTGAGCCGAGCGACGTCAGCCCCCGATGCCGCCGTCAAAAGTTCGGCAGCTCGACACTTGCAGACTTGGTCATCCCATTGGCGCTGAATGGCCGGGTTTTCGGGGCGATCGGCGGACGGACACAAGGTGGACCAGGCCATAAGGGCCTCCCCCTTGAAAGGGATGTCAAGACAGTCACCCTTAACTTTGAGTATTTTAGCGACAAGTCCAACAACCCCACTGGAGGAGGCCAAAAAAGCTGGAAGGTTTGTGTCTCGTACTCGCCTAACGCCCAGACCCCCGTGGCGAATCGGCAACGATGCTTGGGACCACTGGCTCTCGCTGAGGTGAACGTTGAGGATGAGCTCCAAAGTAGCTTTAATGTCCTCATCCAGTTCGGAAACCTCCTTTGGGTATAGCCACGTTGGAGATGTTCTCAAAATATACATCAGCTTGGGCACAGAGAGGCAGCAGCGGAAAAGTGTAAGGGCAACATGAGCCGGTAAAAACTGGAGATTTTTCCTCGCACTGGCAAGCAAATCTTTCTTGTGTTGGAGGACCGCTGGTACCGCATCTTGGAAGACGGGTGACCCTAAAAGGGAAAATGACTGTCGGTCCAGTATCTTTATGTTTGGGAGGATCTCCTGAAACGCCGGAATGCACTCCCTAGCCGCGTCTCCGCAGGGGTAAAGTTCACATTTGGCGCTATTAACGCTAAGACCAATGTTGCTCAGCCTAGGAATCAGTGCCTCTAAGTCCCTGGCAACGACGTCGGGTGCCCCGCCGATGGTACCGTCATCAAGGTACCAAACATTAAGCGGCGCTTCTAGGTTGGTTATGACGTTGTTGATTGCCAGGCTGAACAATAGAGGTCCGAGCGGGTCGCCTTGCTGCGCGCCGACCTGTGATGCAATTCTGTGGCCGTTGAAATTTAGGTCGCTTGGAGAGGCGTAACACTGGCAGAGGAAAGGGCTTAATGAAGGGACTTTATCCCCTGCCTCAGCCAGCATCACGTCTCTCTCGACACTATTGAAGGCGTTCTTGATGTCTAATTTCAAAATTACATCACCGGCGCGCTTTGGGTCCATTGCAAATAGGCGAGTGGCGTGTATCGCCGCCTCACAGCCCAGTGGGGTGCCGAAGCCAAGCTGGTGCGGTCGCAGTAATTCTGCCATTTCGTCGCGCACGGCACGGCACCCCAGCTTTGCCACCAGGCGGCGTATAACGCTCCCCACAGCAATTGGCCTTATACCCCCGTCCTTTTTGTGCAAAGCACACAGAGACGCCCCATAAAGAAAAGGGCACACCGTGCTGCACAACTTGCCCTCTAAAAGGAAGTTACACAGCTTGCACAACGACTCCAGTAATCGGGGACCATTGTCTCCCGCGGAAACAGCAACCATCTCCTTCAAGTGTTGCGGACGTAGGCCGTCTAACCCTGCCGCAGAGCTAGCGTTAAAAGACCCTAAGGCCTCCGCTACATCTTTGATGGTCACCGTAAGTCGGCAAGTGGGAGATTCTGGTCCCGTGGGCTGTATGACCGGTCGCATCGGAGCAGGGTGCTTGTCCTGCAGACTAGCAAGGGTGCTGTTATCCGCTGCCGCCAAACTGCAATCCGACGTGAGCAACCTAACTGCGCCTCTCAGATCCCCGTCGTATACCTTGGATTCAATCATCTTATAAACGGACTGAGACCTTTGAGGCGCTTCACCCCCGGGCATAAACTGGATATTGCCCTCTATGTTTTTCTTGACCCTGCTAGTAAGTGAATCCCCACTGTTATTTGTCTCAGGGACTCTAAATGCAGTGTATGCGAAGGATAGAAGAGCATACCAGTCATCTACGGTATTACTCTGCAGGCACTTCTCCATAATGGCACTCAATTTCCCGGCGGCTAAATTTCTGGCGCCCTTTGGAATGTGCTTAAGGACTCTGATTGTTGTCCTGTAGCTACCCAAATTTCCTAGAGACGTGTTTGTCGGGGACGTCGCTGTCGCAGTCGAACCGACGGTATTACCCGAGTGCCCCGCAACGTCTGGTCGCGGCCCCTGCGGCAGCGGCTGCGAGAGCGCCGGTCTTGGCTTATGCTTACGGGTGAAGTGGATGGCCAGTCCACGTTTAGTAAAGCGACGCATGGAGCCCGTGGGGCAGTGCGGACAAATAAGAATGGCGTCCGAAGTTACGTTCATAATCATTAATTGCTGGAATTATAATTTAATCAAAAACACAATTCAATTTAACAAAAATAACTACTTATTTAGTTTGAGGTATGTAAAGGTACCTTGTAACGTTTTTAAAATCAATTACAATACATTAATAAAATAAATTAATAAGAAAAAACAGTCAATACTTTCCTAAAAACAGAATCATTAAATAAGTCAAAGATTTAAAATAAAATTAAGAAATTTCAACGTACAATAAATTAAAGGCAGTCATGATAGTAATTACATAAACCTAAAGGCACAAGCACTAATTAGTGTAATTTGACGTCAAATGTAGAAAAAGTGAACAGATCGAGCAAACTGCGCGAGCGCTTGGCACTTATCTTGTCAGTCGTTTAGTCATCCAAAATCCGACGCTCGACCGCTAGAATATGTCTTTCTCTCTTCAGTCCCCCCGAGGGGAGCACCAGACAGCCAGGCAGCGTACGTGAGAACAGGAGAGTCCGATTTGTAAAACCCAACTTGCGGATAGTGAGTGTAAAACCAGTGGCTCTTGAATCGCAGGTTAGGGTATAACTCCGTAAGGCGGGGGTCTAATAAACTGGACGTTTCTCACCGCGGATCCACCGATGTGGCGTAGACTAGGGCGCCTATTTGCTATCACTCTTCAGTCCCCCCGAGGGGAGCACCAAGCGGCCTGCAAGCGTACGTGGGAACGGGATAGCCCGCTATGGAGCACAGACGCTCGCAGAGACTGGCTGATGACTGATGAAACCAGCGACTCTTGAATCGACGAGTAGTGTTTATCTTCGTAAGCCAGGGGTCTGCTTAACTGGACGCGTCTCACAGAGCTGCGTGGACGCGTCCGATCGCTATGCCGGACCCCGCCGGAATATCAGCAAATTCAGCAAAATGATATGACGTTTATAAGAGTGCTTAATGTACCTACGTAAAAAAATAGATGATTTTGAATTTTGAATTACTGTCCTCGAGTAAGCACGGATTTATTTTCCAGGTTTCCTTTAAATATTTTCTTCCTTATCATTTACTATAGCTGTATGTCGAATTACAGTAATATTAGTCAAATCGTTTGGACAAAAATTTATATAAAAGCTGCTTTTCCAATCCCTCGAGAACTATTATTTTTCCGGGATAAAATTAACTATTCTATGTTACTTTTCCACCTTGTTAACAATCTTTGTGCAAACAATACGTTAAACCTTTCCTTAATTCTAAAATTAAATCTTCCTCAGAACAGAACCTAATAATAGTTAAGCATATTCTACCTTTTAAATATTCAAGAGCTCGGTTCTTTATAATCCTAACAGACGCAAGAATTATACACTCGTCTCTGTCAAAGGCCTTTCTCAAGTACTTACCAAGCACTAAGCCTTGAGGAACTCCGTAATTTGATTATTCGTAATCACTTTATTAGAATATAATAATTAAATAAATAGTTATACAAGTGGTCGTGTCTCAGTGCGGCTTGCGTGGTCGCGCCGATCACGCAGGCTAATTGATCACCGACACGGTCATATCCTGGACGGGTTTGACTGTTAGTGGCATTTATCTCGACCGTTTCGGGCCGTGGATTCAATTCGTAACATTTCAGTGAGGATTACTTTTGTTTTACCTATGTTTGGGTAAAAAAATGTCTAATTATGTATTTATTTAAACATACAGATATGTATATCTGTCTCTGAATCACATAATACAGGGAATCCTATTTATGGGCTCTGTGTGTGTGATTTGTCCCTAGTTCACCGTGGGACAGCCATGCTTCGGCACGAATGAGCCGGCTCGACCGGAGTGATACCACGGCCTCACATAAAACCGGCGTGAAGCAACGCTTGCGTTGTGTTTCGCCGAGTGAGTGAGGGTACCGGAGGCCCAACCTTCCCCCCCAATTCCCCCCCTTCCCCATCCCATTTCAAAGGTCGGCAACGCACTTGTGACTCCTCTGGAGTTGCGGGTGTCTATGGGCGGCGGTAATCGCTTACCATCAGGTGATCCGTCTGCTCGTTTGCCACTTATCACATAAAAAAAAAAAAATCTGTACAATTAATCAGCGGTTATCCTGTGTTTATTTCTTTACAAATTAGCCTGCTTTTTTCCAAAAAAGTAAAAAGTATGTTAAGTTCCTAAATTGGTTTTGTAGAGTGGGTACATGTGCTATTTACATTGCTATTTTAGACCGCACTTTATCTATTCATAATAACGGCAATATCTTCCTCTATAACCCTTGTACCCTTCACCTGGTCCCAAATCAATGTTTAATGTTTATTCAGGTCCTACAATGTTTATTTTTCATTCGCGCTTGTCAAACAAACGACGAGTCGGAAGTGAAAGAGGGATTTTGTACAAAATTTGTAATAAGGTCCCGTTGACACTTTTTGGGTACGGGTGCTACAAAAAAAAACTAAAAAGACAGTGCTTGACGAACTTAGCCTTTTAGGCTTTTTTTTATTATTTATTTCCATGATATAAAATGCCGATAAACTCAGTTGTTTGTCGCGACATTGCATGTAACCCTCATCTACAGGGTGTTACATAAAAAGCGTCAGTGGCTCTGCGGTTAGTGACTCCGTCCTCCTAACCAGAGGTCTCGGGTTCAAATCCTGGCCAGTGCACCAATGAGTTTTTGGAAACTTACGTGCATTTTCATACCGACTGCTTTAACGGTGAAGGAAAACATTGTGAGGAAACCTGCACATCTGATTTCTAGTTGTGTATGATGGTCGCGTTGCACACGTCCGTAGGTGTAAATCTTAAATGCCCTACACGTGACCGCGGGTGATGCTATGTGCAACACCAGGCAACCGCCGCCTATACCTTGTGGATAGGACGGTTAAATTGTGCCACACAATAAGAGAGAAGACGGTGTTACAAAATAAACGGAGATCACTTACCATCAGGTGACCCACTTGCTCGTTTGCCTTCCTTATCACATAAAAAAAAAAAAAAAAAAAAAAAAAACGTAGAATTTGTAAACTAGAACTTCTATTTATCATACTATCAACTTGAATCTTCTCAAAAAATATCATTTGGTCAATTTTATATGGAACTAGCTTCCGCTCGCGACTTCATCTGCATGGATATAAGAATGGGTCCAGAGAGAAATGTTAAGGCAGCACCATCTAGTGACAAAGTAAAAATTTAAGTTTTTGGCCATCCTTCGGGAACCTTCGAGTTTTCAGGGATAAAACGTATCCCTATGTGTTAGCCGAGTGCTTTTTCTATCTACCTACCAAATTTCATCCAAATCCGGCTTCGGCGTGAAAGTGGAACAAACAAACAAACATCCATACTTTCGCATTTATATCATAACTAGATTTTGCCCGCGACTCCGCCCGCGTAGATGTCGCTTTTTGACTGTCTCTAAGGTATGCTACGGGAACCATGCATTTTCTCGGAACAAAAAGTAGCCTATGTGTTAATCTAGTATTTGATCTATCTACCTACCAAATTTAATCCAAATCCATTCAGTGGTTTCGACGTGAAAGCGGAACAAACAAACAAATAAATAAACAAACAAACATCAATACTTTCGCATTTATAATATTAAGTATATAAGTAAGAAAAGAAGTAAGATATTATAGTGAAATGTCAGTTTTTTTATAGAATTGACTAGTGCAATTCCATCAAGCCGAAAGACGCTGAAAAACATTACCCCTCGCTTAGTCGGTAGGGCAAAAAGAAAATACATTTTAACGTGTGTAATCGGCAGTAAATCTTGATAGTAGAAACATCATTACAAAATCTCAGATATCAATTAACTCTAAGATAATATAAAATAACTAAAAATAAAAATCGTCACGTATTTTGATCTTAAAATTTTGTTTCATCCCAAAGGGGAAAGACGTATATTTAATTAAATATTTGTTTAAAAGTATTGTATTTAATTAAAATAGCAATAAATACGAGTTATGTTTTTTATGATGGTTTAAAAAGAACAATGTGACTCAGAAATCAGAAAGGACATTCCACTGGACTAGCTTTATGATGTTGACTTTTAGTCTTTATTTATTTTTATCTGCGCAATATATTGTGGTAAGTGTATCCAATAATTATGTTTGTATTTTTGGTATCTTTCAATTCGTCCACTCGCTTCATGTTAGAAAATCGCGGGTTAGATTCCTAGCGGGGCAAAATTTTTTGGAACTCGTTTTGTTTATTGACATTTAAGATTAACTCTATGTATGTTGTGGCTTTAAAAAATTACAGAAAAGTTAGAAATATTTTTTCTCATACTTCTTTGACGAATTTAGAATATGTTTATTTTTCTATTTATTTTTACTTTTATTTTACGACTTTGCTGAAATCAGAAATAATTCAGAATTGCCCAAAAATTGTTTTTTCTGTTTCTGCTAAATCGTAAAACTAAAGACCCAGATATCTTATCCTACACCTATTGCATCATGCATGTATTGTTTAGAAATTCCATTTATTCTTATTTTTTTCAAGCCAATGCATGGTCGAGTAATCCAGTCTTATCTTAACCTGTAAGAAAAATCTTTTTTAAACTGAATTTCATTTTCCTTTTCAGATCTATGCGAATCCCTTGTACCAAACCTACGGAGCACCATGTCATTGCCAACATAACCCGTGGTATCCATCTGACCTCATATTTGAACCCTCAAACATCGACCCTTACACGATTGTACATCAACCCTCACCGCCAGCATATCAAACTCCTAACAACCAAGAATATGTCAACAAAATATTTTCAAATCCATCCATAAGAGCTATACTAGATCCAAACACAAAACTGTATGATGTAAATGGTATTGAAATCCCAAGGATTGATCCTCAAAGATGTCCCAATGTGATAAATAACTACATAATAATTCCCCCGGAAGTATTAGCAAACGAACATTCAAAGCAAAATGGTGGAAGGAAAAAGAATAGTAATCAAAGAAAAATAAAATCAAATCATAGAAATACCCATAAAAATAGCAAGATTGTTGAAAATTATAATCAGAAAAGAATAACAGTTACAAATCGCTTGAATAACAGCTATGGAAAAAGTGATGGGAATAAAGTCAACCAAAATTTGATACCAAATGAAAATAACAACAAGAAACGAAATGAAAGGAGACGTAAAGCTAAAGTTCAAAATAAAATTTCAAATAAAGACTTAGGCAAAGTTTTAAATAACGGCGATGTTTCAGTAAAACAAAATGACAAACTTATTCGACTGAAAATTATTACACATCCAACAAATCCAAGAGAGGAAGCAGTTGTTCAAGAATTCAGAAGGAGATTTCCTGGTATACCAGAGGAGCTAGTTAGGAATTTACTTTCATATCTAAAACGTAAGCTATCAAATGGAGAGATAGACATAAATAACCAGATTTCCCATATTCCATCCGATGGCAAAAATCATAAACAAGCTTCAAAACACAATAGTAAAAATCGAAGAAGGAAAGGACGAAAAAGAAAAGATCACAAAAAAGAAGTCGCTGGTTCATCGACAGATAAGGAATATGAATCTCCTCAAGAAATATCTATTCACTCATTGAAAAATATTGAAAAAGGCATTGCAATGGTCAATAGTACAATGAATATAACGAAATATACAGAGCCTGTTGAAATAAGTTCAACAGAAACTGCATTTTTGTTCAGAGATGATATTGAAAAATTAACAATAGGAAATGAAACAATTGCAGAGACTACAATAGGAAAATCTATTCTTGATAAAGATTTTAAATTAATTAATCTTGATCAAGACCTCGCATCACAAAACATCACTGAAAATTCACAAGATGTTATTGAAGATAATAATAATAAAATAACAAAACATTCTGAACAAGTATTAACCAGTGAGGATAAAAAAATAAAACAGGAAGTAAACCAAGAAGAAAATGATGGACAAATTGATAATAATTTTAAATCTGATACTGACGGCCACAAATTAGATTACAATTACAACTTGGATAATAAAC
The DNA here is from genome assembly GCA_958295455.1 of Coleophora deauratella. Taxonomy (NCBI): domain Eukaryota; kingdom Metazoa; phylum Arthropoda; class Insecta; order Lepidoptera; family Coleophoridae; genus Coleophora; species Coleophora deauratella. The sequence goes on along the minus strand of OY282416.1, from coordinate 2,091,142 downwards.
ATGATACTGACGGTCACATATTACATTACAATTACAACGTAGAGAATAAACCTGATACTGACGGCCACAAATTAGATTACAATTATAACATAGATAACACAAGACTTCCTGAATTAGGCACAGAAGACGAATTACCAATTACTGTAAATGGACTTTTTGAAGATTACTATCCAGATTTTAGAGCTGAAAATCAATTTTCAATAAGCAATGAAGAGTTTCTATCAACTGATTCACACCAATCCATTAAAACGGAACTAAGTAGAGAACGAAGAAAATATGAACAAAACTACAATAAAAATCATTACACAAAATTACCCTTAAATGAAGAAAAAGTTTATGAAACAGATGAAGTTAATGAAAAGCTTTCTGATGCGTTTGATGGATCTGAGCCTGTATCAATGACTGTACAAAAAGACTCTGAAGAAATAACATTTATAGCTCCTCCAGGGTTAGGAACACCTGATTTTGAAACTAAAAACGTTAAAGAACTCAAGTCGTTTGACGAAGAAGCTTTTAAATATGAACCTATTTATAAATACTCAGATGTACTGGATAAAACTTCTGTTTATTCTAATGCGAAAAGCTTGAAATATGATAAAGCAGGACCTGTTTGGAAGAAAGATAAACAAAGAGATCTAGAAACTGTATTTGCGCGATCCAAAGTAGTGAAATACGGACAAACTCCTGATAAGGATAGCACAGTTGTTATAGCAGAATCTTACCCTGATTACGAGTGGTGAAATTTATAAAGAAAACTAGGATTTTATTTGTTAACAATAAAAAATATTTGTGATGTTGTTAATTTTATAATTTCTTTAATAAAATATGATATGGTCATTAGTGTTTTAATACATTTTTATTTTTTTTCTCTATAAGTAATACGTTAGGATTTTGACTTTACATTAAGATAAATCTTAATCGAAAATAACATTAAAATAATTAACATTTGACAACGGATTCGAATCCCGGAGGTGTTAAACTTTGCACAGCCTGTTTGGGTCACTTCACCACCACCTTATCTAAGTTTTGCCGTCACATATCAACGATAATACAAGGTACAGGGAATCCTAGTTTGGGGCCAGATGTCCGTGTGTAATGTATCCCAGATATTATTATTATTATTAATAGCATTGACGTCTTTCCCGTTGCATTGGGGAGTCTTGGTAAGCCCTCTTCCATCTTCGGCATCATCATCACTTACCACCAGGTGAGATGATGCCAAGGGTCAAATTGAGAACAAAATAATGTAACTGCTGTAATTTCAATCGTGTAGATAAATTGAAAACAGTACAAAAATTTTTATGTTAACTTTATAACTAAGAACCTATTTTTTCATAGACTTTTTATTTATTTAGCAAACACACTGCGAATAGTAAAGGCTCGTTTTGCCGAAATGAATAACAGAATTGGACCCAGAGTCCCTTATTTATAAAGGATGAAAGGAAAAAAATATTTACTGTTCAAATACCGTGCTGAAATTGAATTTCTCCTATTCGACTGCGTGCTCACAAAATTCACAAAATTTTTGGAATTCCAATCACGCAAACACACTGCGAATAGTAAAGGCTCGTTTTGCCGAAATGAATAACAGAATTGGACCCAGAGTCCCTTATTTATAAAGGATGAAAGGAAAAAAATATTTACTGTTCAAATACCGTGCTGAAATTGAATTTCTCCTATTCGACTGCGTGCTCACAAAATTCACAAAATTTTTGGAATTCCAATCACAGAAGTGACCTTTGTGAACGTACAGATCTAAATGAAAATGAAAATTTAAAGCGAAATAATATTGAGAGAGCATAACATGAGGTAGGTACTTCCATGCTCCGTCCATCCGTTGGTGCCAATTGCTATTACTAGATGGCCGTCGTTATGCCATGTTAGAGTTAACAGGTGGCTTATAGTTCTGACACTGAGGCTGACCACTAGCCCCACAACCTCCACCAAACCGGGCTTGGCCCCCGTGTGTGGAGTATGACCTCAAAATACACACCGAAGGTCCGCTCAATACAAACCACTAAAATCGTAAGCATATACATGCTTATAGAAATATACGGTCGGTCGTTCGAGGCAAGGTTACGATCGCACAGTACGTGATCGTGCCTGCAACGACCGTATACGTCTATAAGCATGTATATGCTTTCCTAATCCTTTTTTGTCAGCGTATTGAGCGGACCTTCTGTATCTATGTGTTTTATGGTATGACCTAACCTTCCCGAGATATGGTAAGAGACTCGTGCCCGTGACAACTTTTGTTGAATTTTTTAAATTAAACGTCATTTCTTTAGTTCTTCAATTCTTCTTATTCTTCTTCCCTAAGGGTCCTTCTATTAAAAAAAGAATAACATGTATATATGTGTGCATGTGTGCATGTATACTTCGTTATTCTTACTTGTCTATTTTTGAAAATATTTTAGCGTACCCACTCATCATTATTTATATTTCATAGTGTTGGAAAAGCTGTTTATTTAGTTTATATATAACGAACTTCATAACAAGGTTTCCCAACACTATACATAAAATGACAATGGTAATGAATAGGTAAGCTAAAGTATTTTCAAAAATAGGACAAGTAAGAAAATTTTTTGGCCAAATCTCAAAAAAATATTTGGATCTTTCATACTAATTTGATCACGTTATTGATCTACTTTGAATGGATATGCCCAAAATTGTTTTGCGAATTGACTATTGGTTATTTGGGGAAAGTAGCTCAGTTTCATGAGTAGAAGCCACTGTGAAGTTTTGGTGGGGGGTCCAAAAATAACCCTGTATGTGTCTGTACTTATATTTAAAAGTTATTTAGACTTCCAATTTAAGCCACGGTTCGGTCCACTTATTTCAGAAGGATTTAAAAGATTACTATTCTATTGCAGAATACATGATATAAGAAACCCTAGGAAAAGGATTTCCAGTTCCAAACCGCCCACACCGCATGATAAATGACGGAATTTACCCTTTGTGCGTAAAGGTATAAAGGATGTTAACGATAACAAGAGATAAACATGACATGGTAACCTACCCCGAGCTCAGTCGTAAGTTTTTAATATACAGAGTGTTCAAAAAATAGGTTAAAAGAGTTGCTCTAAGACATTGTAGAAACATTTCGTAAAAGTAAAACCAAATACAAAAAGCCTGCTAAAATCGTAACTCTCTACAGCAGTCCAGTAAAAGTAGATAAAGCAATCTATTGAAATAAAAAAAAATTTTTGTGTAATTTACCTAAAAATAAAACATCCCAATCTCATCTCAAGAAAGTTGTCAGTTGACTGGAATGTTTTTTTTTTTATGTGATAGGTGGCAAACGAGCAGACGGATCACCTGATGGTAAGCGATTACCGCCGCCCATAGACACCCGCAACACCAGAGGAGTCACAAGTGCGTTGCCGACCTTTGAAATAGGAGTACGCTCGCGCTCTTTTCTTGAAGGTTTGAATGTCTATTTAAGAAAGTCGTTCCAGTCATAAAGCAAAGCTCCGCCGTCAGATTATAAACATTAATAGGTACTTACTTCTTACATACAGTACGGCCACTCCCTGCCACTCTCTAAAGGCGACCCCCCCCCCCCCCCTGCGGGTAAGTTCCGGTGACGGTTGCTTAGCGCGAGCCACGCAACACACATTTACGCTTGTACAGTACAAACGTTATATGGGGTGTTAAAAAAGTGCGTTTGAGGTTTTAAAAAAGGGGTCTTAAAAATGGGTTTAAACAAAAGGGTCAAGTATTGAATACAGGAAAAATATTGAAAAAATCCGATCTACAATTTTTTTTAGTTCTCCATACAAATTCTTGATTTACTATTCAGATTCAGTATGCGAATCTGAAAAAAAAATTGAAGATTGAGCGGATTTTTTAAATATATTTCCTGTATTCTAAATTTGATTTAGAGTAAGCCCTTATAATTTCAAACGCACTTTTTTCAACATCCTGTATTTTTATGCAGTAGTAGTAGGCACATTTTAACGCAACATTTTTATGGAGTGGCCGGGGCGTGACTTCGTAAAAAAAGACAGTTAGTTAGCTCCTTTATTCTCTATTTTGTTACATCCTGTACCTACTCGTATAGCTGTCCTATTGTAACATTTTTACTTGTCACGTTGAGTAGTTAGTCTGACGCATAGAAGAGGATTTGGATAAAGGGATGTTCTACATCAGCGTTTTTCAACCTGTGGGTCGCAACCCCCCGGGGGGTCGTGAAGCCTTTCTCAAGGGGTCGCAGGTAAAAGTAAAAATAATGTTATAGGTTTTACGCTGCAATGAAAAAATACAATTTCAGTGAGAAGGCTGGGCCTGTTTCTTTTTCAACAGTTTGTCAAAACGTGGTTCTATTTTGGAGACGTTAATAAGTAATTAATTTTCTAATTAAACAAAATTCTAATACACTAAAATTTTGTATATTTATAGCCCTAGGGGGGGTCGCAAGAATTTTTGTACCTGTAAAGGGGTCGGGTATTAAAAAAGGTTGAAAAACACTGTTCTACATATACTTAGGGTGACAAAAAAATGTCAGGCATTATTTAAAGAGTTGCTTCTACTGTTCAAACTGAACCAAGAAAGTCATGGTCAAAAAGCAAAAAAAAATTTGGGTTCCCATACAAAGTTCATCAACCAGCTGACGCATTTGTATGAAGAGTCCAAAAGCTTTTTTGCTTTTTGAGTTTCTTGGGGAAAGTTGCTCTGTTTGATGAGTAGAAGCCACGTTAAAATATTACCAGACATTTTTTTATCATCCTGTATGTATATAGACTGTGGATGTGGAGAGTGCGTCCGCGACACTGACTGAATCGTCTGTCATAGACGTGAATGACGAATGATGTTGAGGATAGGTAATATTTTTAGGGTTCCGTACCTCAAAGGAAAAAAGGAACCCTTATAGGATCACTTTGTTGTCCGTCCGTCCGTCTGACTGTCTGTCAAGACCATTTTTCTCAGGAACGCGTGAAGATATGAAGTTGAAATTAATATCAAGTACTGGGTCTGCAATCCTTTGAAGTTGTGAGTGCGCGTGAGAGCGTGAGTCTGACTCTCATTTGGCCGGTTTTTCTTATCATTCACGATTGGTAAGACTTTGTCATTATTCCCTCAAGCGCGGCCATTAAAAACCATGCTGTCGCTCAAGTGCGGACATGTCCAGAACCCTTACGCTCACCTAAAAGTAATTAAGTATGATGATGCCGAAATCATGGAAGCGGGTTAACCGAGATTCCCAAACGCAATGGGGTATCTTATCTCCATGCTGGAATAGAGCCAGTACTATAACCACTGATGTTTGGTGGGAAGACTTAGATAAGATGGTGGTAGCTAGCCAGGTGGGCTTAGAAAATGCCCTACCACCAACCCCCATAACCCACGATCTCCTGAAATGAAGCGAGCGGACTAGCCACTACATCACGGAGTCGGCTGATTCTAATTTTGTATTCGCCACTATGGTTGGCCACAAGCCCCACAACCTCCACCAATCCGGACTTGGTCCCCGTGTGTGGAGCCACTACGGCTTCACCTTCACAAGGTATGGGAATAGACCCGTGCCGCTCTGCAGTGGGAACGATGTGGGTTGTATTGGCCACAAACTGGTATTTCTTTTATTGCGATAATCTCTGACTGGGGGTACCACTGCTCGCTCTACACCTGCGCCAGCAGTGCGCTGTGTGCTGGCGGGTGGCGCTATAGCCAGCGTGTACAGGCATTTTTTTCTAAACAGGACCCAGACTTAAAATGAAGTTTTTTGCAGTATCAAATTATCTATGAATTTTGTAACGTAATGGAAGTAACGGAACAAGCACATGCTAACTCTTTAAAATCTAAATAAAATACTTACTTGTGATAATCTACATGTTTATTTATATAAATCCAGCCTTGGGATAATCAGTTAACGGAAGATAATGACTTTTGGTTAAAAACTAAAGAAATGAAGCCAAAATTCTCACAAACCTTGGTAACGGATGGTGGAAACAGAATTTGCATCCCTCGTTCACCCAACTCCCTTTGGTCGAATTCAACGCACAACTGACGATTCAAAATGGTATATTGTGGTTTTTAAGTAAAGAAAAATGATTCCAGATCTGAATAATAACTTTATTTGGTAGATATTTTTGTTGTATCGTGAAATATAGCTACGGTAACGTAACGGAAATTCCACTTTTCTGATTCACTGGACATAAATAAAATGTAATTTTAAGTGTATAAATTACTATTCTAATCTAATTTGAGGTTTTTTTTACAAATTCAGTTCCTCATTTATACTATAACAGCATTTTTTTAAATTAAAATAAACTTAACATGCACTATTTAGTTGTAGTTTATACGTGTGACACAGGAAAAATTAGGGGTTAACTGAACAAAATTTTATTTAATAATGCTTTAAAACTCCTTTTGGTAGGATATTTATGAATTATTATAGAGTTCATAGTTTTCTTCTTTGAAATAAAAGCTTAGAAAATATAAATTTTAAAAGTAACAGTGTAAAAATAAGCTGTAAAGACACGGGACACGTCAAAAACACTTTTGAATTTTGAATCGGCAAAGCATAGATAAAGGAGTAAATAGCCCTTCGAGATTTACTGTAAAATATAACTCTATAATTAATTTAGCCACCTCAAATAATTAAAAAATACATAGCAAACAAACCGTTTCGTCACATGAATGTTTGCCATGGACAGAAGTCGGACCAGTTATGTACTAAACTACCATGTAAATTTTGCGAGATTGATTGAACCATCCGACCGATTTCGGTCATCGCGACCACTAGTCGACTTGTTGGCGCTGGTGCGCCCGAAAATGGCTAATATAGCCAATCTTCGCAGCAAATCCCCGTGCACAGTGGGGGCACGTGAGTACGCCGTCTACGTAATGGTACAGAATGGATAGATAGATAGATAGATAGATACATAAAATATTTATTTCACATAGCCATACAGATATTTCAACTATAAAATAAAGCGAATGCTAAGGAGACAAAAGATGGCGCAGGTGGACGGGCTTTCAGCGAAATTTTGCGAGACTTCAGCAGTAATAGCAGTATTTCAGTGCAAACTGGTTGTATTTGCAATGTATGCAGGTATTTGACGGGTAAAAAAAAGAAATTATAAGAGCGCTTTGCACATCAAAAACTGATTAAAATTTTTCTCTTCTCAAATCCAGGTGGACTGATGATTCCAGTCAGGCTTGCAGGGAGCCGCTGGATGCGTGTGGCTGAGAACCGTCTATTGAAAGTTTATGGAGGCCCATGTTCAGCGTGTACGTCTTCCTGCTGATATGCTATTGACGTTTAAGATAAAGTAAGTATAAGCTGGACCTACGACGACCTGCACTGGTAGCATGGCGACGTATCTCGCGCGCGACGCGAGTTTTAAAAGCATTTGTTCCGTTCTAACGCTAAGCTAATGAAAGAGACAGCTGAGCTGTTTTCTCGCGTTTGGCGCGACAAACAGCTTTGTCTACACCTCATGCTACCCGTGCTGGTGAAGGTTGCGGGAAGCCGCTGGATGCGGGCAGCACAGGACCGGTCAGTGTGCAGGGGCGCCGACTTCATAAAAATATTGGGGGGCTAGAGCGGAATTTTTTTTTGTTTATTTTCCTAATATTTTCTAACTAGCTTTCGTCCAAGGTTTCGCCCGCGTGGGTATAGTTTTTGAGATTATCGTTGAGCGTGCATGGAAATGAGTTTTTGAGGAACAAAAGTATCCCGAGAAAAAAAGCAACACCAGTTATAAAATATTGGGGGGGGAGGGGTTCAGCCCCTCTGATAATGTGATTGGGGGGGCTCGATCACCCCCAGGCCCTATGGAGTCGGCGCCAGTGTCGGTGTGGAAATCCTTAGGGAGGCCTTTGTCTAGCAGAGATCTTTCGCCTGATAATGATGAAGTATTGGCTGTTCGTTTTACTTTTGATAGATTATGTGTTTCTTTACCTACTTTTATAACATGTTTCCTGATTTCTGGATTTGATTAAGATTCTAGATTTTAGATTAAACTATAATTTAAATTTTGAAAACACTTTTTAAAAGCATGTTTTTAATTCGTATTTGTACGTGTATATCTACCTACCTATGTTAGAAATTTTGTACCTGACTTTGGTTGCAACAATTTCCAACAAAAAGATATGAAATAAACGCACTTGCTTTTGAAAACACCGATAATAGTATAATAAATTAAGAAATAAATATCTCGAAGACAATGTTGAAGATAAGATTCAGGAGAACTTTATTTAAGAATATCGATTTCATCATTAGCATCGAAGCGTTTAGAAATATAATCACGTTTTTTCGTTGATAAAAATTGTAACACACTTGTATAAAATAATTAATTTTCAAGCGTTGTTTACAGTTCAAAGTAACAATCAGTCGGAGAATTGAGTTTTATTAATTAATTTAATTTATTAAAACCAAAATGTCCCGCTTTTTCGTTTTGGCTGTATTTGCTCAAGCAATTATTTTGCAGGTAAAATCAATTACTACTTTTGTACCTATACTAAAATATTTTCAATCTGTATTTTTTGCGACTTTATACACAGCGATTTTTTTATGGTGGGGAGGAACATATACATATATTTCGTGTTAAACGTGACAACTTTTGTTTTACCATTTTTTAAATAAACACCCAAAATAATTGAACGTTCCATACAAAAATGGTCAATCTGACGATTTTTTTTATTTTTTATTTGGGAAACACACAATCTTTTACATGTGTTGCTAAAACTATTCAGTACTTATAGACCTATAGTTCCATAATTTTTCTTATGTAATAGGTACATGTTGTATTTATACAGAAATAAAACAGCAAAACAAATAGTTATATTTAAGTTATAGAAAAGAAAGATTTTATGGATACTCCAAAAAAATTACGTTTATTTAAAATGTTGTAAGTAACACAAAAGTTCTCATATTTTGGCCAATAAATATGTGGATACCCGAATAGATATGTTGACATTTTGCCATAAGAAATCACCTTATAATACTAATCTGTAAAGTCAAAAAAATCGGCGAACACTATCTTAACCGGAGATTTTATGAACAACTTTCACAAAAAAAAAATGCATTTTCAATTCTTACAAGAAGTTCGATTATCGAAGTTCGATTATCTGAACAATACTAAACTGAAATACCTAAGATAATTTTGAATTTAGCTTTCTATTCAACCCAAATAACCAAACTTTTCTTTCAACAGGCAACATACGGGCAATGCGTCAACCGCATCATCCCCAACTGTGGGCGCTCCAACATCGTCCCAGTCGAGACCATCCTACCAAACCAAGTCATTTACAACCAACTGCCGAACATCCTACCCAACATCATCAATCCTAACGTTATCCTACCTAATAACATTGTAGTACCAAACAGGCCTCCTTGTGGGTGCCAAAACATCCTTCCCATCGAGACAATTGTACCAAACCAGTTAGTTTATAACCCTTTGAATGCCGTTGAAACTATAGTTCCAGGACCGGCACCAGTAACTGTCATCCAGGACAGCTCAGTGGCTAACAACTTAGCTAATGCACTTCAGTTGCTCGTAGTCAGCAATCTGCTGAGTAACACACTCCCTGCTGGTCCGGAGGTCGTCATTCCTAACGGAGTTGGTGGCTTTAATTATGTATACTAGTATAAGGATGGTTTAATTTGTGGATTGAAGTAAAATAAATATTTATTTAACATTAATATGGTGTTGTTGTTACTTATTGTACTTATTTGTTAGTAGCTTTTAATACTGGAATACTTCTACATGTAAATGTTGACAACCTCTGCTGTACGTGACGCGTAAAACTTATTATACATTTCCAATAGGTATTATAGATGTACCTAATCATGTGGGTGTTTCTGTGAAATGTAGTATCCAGGCTATTATTAAAGTTAAATGTGTCAACTTTTGTTCTACTACTTTTTGAATAAATGATGAAATAGTTTTAACTCTCCACACAGAAACGGTTAATACGATCGATTTATATGGAGAGTTCAACAATTTTTGACGTTTATTCAAAAAGTGGTAGTACAAAAGGTACAAAAGATGTCACATTTAACTTTAATAATAGCCTGGATTTGTTCATATACGCTACTAAAAAAAACATCTCGTATTTAATGGAAATATTAAGAAAAAACGTAAGTACATTAAGCCATGTCGGAGGCCTTACGGCTTGAGAACTTCGGAGACTGGAGCCCTAAAACCCCAACCAATCCTGCGTTGAGTGTGTGTGTGTGTGTGTGTGAGAATGGCCTTACCTTCCCGAGCGTAACTCGGAAGAGACCTGTACCCCAAATAGGAAGATGTGGATTGTTAACGAGGCGCAGCTTTCTGTTGGCGAAGCGGCCAATGCCCACTCGCAAAACGCCCTTTTGATTGCTGAACAACTGAGCATAGTTGTAAGATAACGATTGGCACTCAATATTAGGCCTACCAAAGTAACCTATATAACCTATAAAGTGTTGAATTTTGCTTGTTAATCCGACCGCAAGCTAAAAAAGGCGTTTAGGAACTTAAATTATCCGACATCCTTCTTATAAAACATGATTTAGATGATTCAAACCTAGAAGTCATATGTTAAATCCCCTCCTTAGTGGCATCGTTTGCTCAGGAGACATTGAGTCCTTTCTTACTTCGTCAAGGCAGTGCTTCCTGGGCATTCGCAGTATACTATAGAGTCTGCAATGATTCACTTCTAGGCGTCGATTTAATCAACATACTGTGGCGTCCTATTAGTAATCCAAACCATCTGAAACAACTTTGCTGCAAATTATTCACTGCATTTTTCGTAGGAATTAGAACTGGAGGTGCCTTGCGCTGATGTTCGAGAATTTTCTGCCATTTTCAGGTGGGACGAAGTAAACACGCACAGCACATATCTATGGCAAACCCATACAAGCAAACAATTCAAACGTGTCGCTATGAACACACACTTATAAAAATCTGTCACACTAAAACGTTTAGCTGTACGCGCGTACATATTAGGTACGATATTACTTTGGCAGAACGGCACATGCCATCTCCAACACTAAGGCGATTATCACACGGGAGGCGGTTTCCAACCGCGGCGGTGAAAACCGCGCTAGCCCGTGTGCAAGGCTAGCGCGGTTGGCGGGCAACCGCGTACCAGGCGGTAGCCGCCGAGGCTACATACATTTCTAGTACATTTACCTCCATGTGATAATCGCTTAAGGCTATCTACCAAAGCTGTTTTACTTATCTATGGATAGATCAAGTTGCGTCACGCCACATACGAATATCCACCGCAGCATTTTCATCTCCGCAATTTGAATTTGCTGGACGTCTCTTCCAAGGGCTAGTAAAAATACTTACAATAGTACTATGTACAATTGTACACTGTACTCAAGTTCCTTCCACTTTACCTGTATCCTGGTGTATTTTGAATGAATAAATGCACAAGTTAAAACAAAAAATAACAATAAATACATAAATGTATATGAAAGAAAATACAGGTTAAAGAGTTAGGCGGTCTTATCTCTAAAGAGCTATCGTTCCCATCAATCCTTTGCTGTGTCACTATTTGTCAAATAAAATTCGCATCTTTTCGTGTTTCAGTTTTAAAAAGTAATCAAAGTCAAAGTCAAAATATTTTAACATTGGAAATGTTTTTTCGATCGCATCTGTATAGCCCCTAATTTCGCTCAAAATGCGACATCGCCCTGGTGTCGTGAGTTTTAGGGCTAAGTGAATGGTTGAGGTCTTAAACGATGTGTACTGATGAGGACTACAAGATGGTGTTTTTTTTTTTGGAAAAATCAATATATTTTTTTTTTAATTACGAAAAAGTAAAAAATTACACACTTTTTTGGGGTCTTTTCTCATTAAATCGTCTACATCTCGAGAACTAAAAACGATATCGAAAAAAGAAAAAAAACCCTCGTGGTATTGAGTTGGGCTACATTTTTAAAAAACGGGACTTCTCTATCACGTACGATTTAGGCTGTGGCTTTTCCTTTGTTTAGCGAAATTTTTGGTAGCGTGGTACAAAAGGCGTGTTATCACTTTAAGTGGAATTGTTTTGATTAAATGAAATTATTAATTCTGTGAGTTTATTGTCAAAATGAAATCGTAATGTGCGTTTCACTAGAAACTTTCTGCCTCGCACAACCAAACTGTGGAATGAATTGTCGCCTGCGGTATTTATGGACCGATACGACGTTCAAACCTTCAAGAAAAGAGCGTACTCCCATATCAAAGGCCGGCAACGCACTTGTGACTCCTCTGGTGTTGCGGGTGTCTATGGGCGGCGGTAATCGCTTACCATCAGGTGATCCGTCTGCTCGTTTGCCACCTCTGCCATAAAATATATATTAGTTAAGTGGGTAGATATTTTGCACATACTTTTAAATCGTCGTTTTTTTTCTTCCCAGTACAAAGTTCCAATTACGTGGAACTTGTACACTCAACGTTTTGGTTGTTTATTTTTTCTAGAATAAATATAAATTTGCCTTGACTGTACTCGCTATGTATATTACTCGAATAATATATTAAATTTATTTATTAATTTACACTTTTTAGTACATAAAAAACTAATAATAATTATAACTAGTACATAATTATGGGACTGTACAGGTAGGCGGTCTTATTGCTATAAGCAATCTCTTCCAGACAACCTTGAGGTAGAGTAGAACATGAAATACTTAATATCTAATACGGGTAGAGTATTTATCCACTCAAAACATCATAATATTTATAATAGACTGATAAAAATGAAATTATATATATAATCTGGTTTATACGAGTTATAAATATAAATACATATATGAAGGTATATATAAACTATACATACATACAAATACTAAACTATAATATACTAGCTGTTGCCCGCGGCTCCGCCCGCGTGGATATCGTATTTGTGACGGTTCTTGACGATGGCATGAAAATGTTATATCCAGATCCCCCTTAAACTATTTTCTACTATGTTGTTTTCCAGCCTTTATTTAAATTTGTAATGAATATTTTGAAATTTAAATAATATAAATTCATATTGACATTTTGGCGTATAATATAGTATAGTATCATTAAAAGTGTAAATATTTTGATATATTATAAGGTGCTACTTTATTAGTGCCCGATATTTTAGTCAGTGCTTCTACTCCTGATTCTGATCAACTTTCCCCAAGGAACCCATAGTCAAATCGCAAATAAAAATTCTGGTCTCTTCATACTAATTTGGCCGCTCGGCTGATCGATGTGTATGAAGAATCCAAAATTTTTTTTGTGATTTGACTATGGGTTCCTTGGGGAAAGTTGATCAGAATCAGGAGTAGAAGCACTGACTGTAGAAATTTTTGGACTCTTCATACACATTGATCAGCCGAGCGGCCAAATTAGTATGAAGAGTCCAAAAATTTTTTTGCGATTTGACTATGGGTTCCTTGGGGAAAGTTGATCAGAATCAGGAGTAGAAGCACTGACTAAAATATCGGGCACTAATAAAGTAGCACCTTATATATTTGTATATATTTCTGTTTTTAAATTAATATTTTTCTCAGGCATACCAAAATTTTAATAACACCGAGACTAAATATTTTTTCTATGTTCATAACTATTTTGTATCGCTTTATCCTCTCTAACGGTACACGCTTACAGGTATATTATTATGCGCTTACAGGTATATTATTATGAATGATTTTAATATTTCTTAGGAGCTTCTATGTATTTTTTCATTCATAAGTTTCATAACTGACTGACTCGGTGGCTAAGTGGTTAGCGATCCTGACCTCTGATCCAAGAGTCGTGGGTTCGATCCCCACACAGGGCAAACTTTTCTGTGATGAGCAGAATTGTTTGCTCTGAGTCTGGGTGTATTATATCTATATATGTATAAGGGTGTCCCTTATTTTTCTAAGTTATTATTTTTTAATGCATAGGCTCTAATTTTGTGTATTTGACCCTAAAATACTCGGAAATTTTTTTTTACCTTATTTAGAGCACTGCAACCCGTGCCGACTTGAGCGGGAACATGTTCATACAAGCTCCTACGCAAGTGCCGCGCGGGCGCGCTCGGTTTGTCACTTACTCTCGGATTGTCGCGTAACTAACACGTAATATTTTATATTTCGAAGATGTCAGTGGAACTGAGAAGCGCTAAAAAGAGTATTTTCTTGGTTGGAGAGGTGCATCACCAAATAACGGGTGCAAAATTGCCGTCTAATCGACAAGTTCTCGCAGTTCTATTTTTTAATATTCGCGAAGTGCAACTGACTGTCAATGAAAGCGCAAATCTTGTAATACGGGAGTGTATTATATTCTAGAAAAAGGCTAGAATACCTACCAAAGCTCTTCCTAACTGTGTGAAGAAGCTTGTGGATCTTTATCAAGTCTGGCGAGAGCTTCAAAAAAACCGCAAAAAATCACAGGATGTTTTTAAACGCCGTGAGGAGGATTTTCTAAAGGATTTGGATAATTTATTTGATATCGCTCACGCAGATGCTCTTAAAAGGATGAAAATTGAAGAAGATAAAATTTTCCTACAAAAGCAAAGAGAGCCAGGGCGCCTTGGTTGCTTGGCAGGTGTAGACAAAAAGTTAGCTGAGAAGGAAGAAAAGGCAAGGCAGAGAAAACTAGAAGAGGAGAAAAGGAGGCTCCAGCAAATGACTTCAGCGAGCTCATTGACATCTTCTACTTCACACAGCTTAACACCACTACAAGAACTACATGAAGGCCAATTTACCAGCTCTGAAGAAAGCCGGGAGGAACCTTCGCCTGCCACATCTCAATCTGAAAGTTCGGTAACTACTACAAAAAGAGGAAGGAAAGATTTTATCACACCTAAGTTAGTTGCAGCTTTAGACAAATGTCAACTAAGCATAAGAGATTCAGTTTATATAATTCAAGCAGTAATAGAAGCACTAGGTCTTTGTTGCGACGACTATCCATTAACAAATCTTCTATTCAACGTATTCGAACACAGATAAGAAAGGATAGAGCAGATAGATCTATAAAATCCGATTTTCAGAATAACGTGCCAGAAGTAGTTACAGTTCATTGGGATGGAAAATTGTTACCCGGCCTAGATGTGAGAAGTTCTAAAGAGGAACGCCTGCCGATCCTTATTTCCTTTGGAGAGAAGGAGCAACTTCTTGCAGTACCAAAACTAGATAGTTCTTCCGGTAAAGATCAAGCTAAAGCTGTTTCAAACGCGCTTCATGATTGGAACCTTACTGATAAGGTTCAAATTATGTGTTGTGATACAACAGCATCTAATACAGGGCGAATAAATGGAGCTTGTGTGCTTTTGGAACAAAAATTAGAAAGAGAATTATTACTGTTTGCTTGCCGCCATCATGTGTATGAATTGGTTCTCAAAAGTGTATTTGAATCAAAGATTCACCAAGTCACTAGCAGTCCCGATATCCCACTATTCAAAAAGTTTAGAGACAGCTGGAAGAACATTAATCCTGAGGCTGTCGAATCATGCATAGATTTCGTTAAACAGCATCTTTCTGATGCGACCATTAAGGGATTGCTGACCTTTTTCAAACATGAACTGCAGAAATCCATCGTACGGGACGATTATCGAGAACTAATCGAGCTATCCATTATTTACTTGGGAGGAGATAATGAGGGTAAAATTAAAATTCGTCCTCCTGGCGCAATGCATCAAGCACGATGGATGGCAAGAGCTATTTACTCTTTGAAAATATGTTTGCTGCAGTCTCAATTCAAAATGAGCGTTAAAGACAAACGAGCATTGCAAGACGTTTGTTTATTTATTGTGGCAATTTATGTGAGGCCCTGGCTCGGATGCAGTTTGGCAGTGAAGGCACCGAATTAAGATTTGCGTTTTTTAAAAACGTTGAAAGACTATGAAAATGTTGACAAAGTAATTTCCAAAGCGGCTCTGAGTAAGTTCAGTCAACACCTGTGGTATTTATCAGAAGAAGTGGTGATATTATCACTCTTTGATGATGATGTTGATGAAGAAACCAAGGCGAATATGGTAACGAACTTAGGAAGAGAAACTGCATATGACTTCGGGAAGCGATATGTTGCATCGAAAGAAGAGATGTCTGCCTCTTTGTATGGTAAGAGTTTTTTTTAAATATTTTAACTGAGTTGTTTGTTCTAAATTTGGTTAATTTCCTTGAAATACCTACTAATCATATTGTTACAGGGAAGTCGTTGAGCGATTTCGTGTCAGCTAAAAGCAAAAAATGTTTTTCGCGATAAAAAATTGATACCAGTTTTCTTGAAGAAAACGTATCTTCGTGGGACCATAATGCAGGTTTCATCGAAGCTAAGAGTAAGGTGTTAAGCTTAAAAGCTGTAAATAACACAGCTGAAAGAGCTGTAAAGCTTATGCAAGACTTTCATGGTTTAATTACCGCAGAAGAGGAACAAAAACAATTCTTGTTACGCTGTGTGCAAGAGCATAGAAAGCTGTATCCAGACTGCAAAAAAGAGACTTTAAAAAAGAAGTACCCTGAATAATTGTATAATTTTATTTGTTTGTCAATTAAAAGCATTACTTACATTTTTTGTTTCGTCAATTTTTACCCAAGATATGCATATTAACAACGATCTAGCTACATATCAAGAAATACTCAAAAATAGCTACTTTTATAAAAAAATTGGGACCTTGTCGGCACGGGTTAATATTAACCTAGAGAGTTAAAATTTTATATTTATGTAAGGCTTAATATTTAACAAATAATTAGGGGTATGCGTTTCTGTAACCCAAAAAAAAAATTTTTCGTCCATATAAGGGACACCCTAATATGTATGTATTTAAAAAAGTATATGTGTATGTATATCAGTCTCTGGTTCCCAAGATACAGGGAATCCTAGTTTGGGGCCAGATGACCGTGTGTGATTTGTCCCAGATATTTTTTTTTTTCATAATTCAGAATAGTATTACTTAGAAAATAAAGCAGTTAAAATCATATTTTGAATAAACTTATTTTTTATTTGCTTTTGGGAGCTTTTATTACTAGGTAAATAATAATATAAAAATTAATTTATTAATTAATTAATTATCAATTATAATTTAGTGCTAAATTCAATATTAAATAACATAAAAAACAATATTTATTAAGTCTATACTGTGCTATACAAGGTTAGGTTTTTAAACTGACTGTGTTTTTGAAAAATATAAAAAAAGTAATAAATGCGTTATTTTATTTTGTTGAGTTCATTTTCAATGTACCTCGAAGGTTGTGTAATGCGTGAGATCTGTGAATTTTTTATTTAAATAGATGCTGTACTTACGAATTCTTTTAAATGGACAATTTTTTAGGGTTCCGTAGCCAAATGGCAAAAAACGGAACCCTTATGGATTCGTCATGTCTGTCTGTCTGTCTGTCTGTCTGTCTGTCTGTCTGGCTGTCTGTCCGTATGTCACAGCCACTTTTTTTTCCGAAACTATAAGAACTATACTGTTGAAACTTGGTAAGAACACAAAATGAAACGTGTCCTTTGTCATTTCATTACAATAAAAAATATTTTATTTTAATTCAATAACTTAATAAAATAAATAAAATATGACACATTAACTTAAGATTATTATTATTTAGAAGTATTCACTCATTGGAAAGCTGTCGTGTCCATCCAAGATAGCAGAGTAAGGTGACTGGAAGTCATTCTTGGCACTAAAAGCTGAACCGTACGAAGAGGAAAGAATCGGATCAGAGAAAGGAGAATTTGGTCCTAACGCTTCATAAGGAGACATGAGAGTCATACTGGATCTTGGGTTCGGTCTCGTTTTCGGCATATATGAACTCAAAACTGAGCTTTCCACGAAACCTGAGGATCCAACGAAGTTTGCATTTGGAGTGTAATGAGGCTCATATGATTGCGTTTGAGTGTACGCTACAGGCTTTGGAGTTTGCCGTGGTTCCGCATAATAATATGAGACTTTCTCCTGATTGTAATTTTGTCTCGGTTCTTGTGTATATGCCATCGATTTCTTAAGCTGTGGTTGAGCAGGACAGCTTTTTATATTCGCCGGTGGATTGAAAGGAACATGAGCTGGTATGCCGAAGTCGTAAATCTCTTCAGGTTCATTGACGTTTTCAGATTCTGGTGGAGGCATGTTCATCAAATTGCTCAGAATCAACAGTTGCAATGCTATAGCTAAATTGTTTAGTACGGTTGAATCTAAACCAGTATTGGATTGTACATTTGATGGATTTGAACTGGCTTTAATCAGTGATGATGGTATTTGAAGAGAAGACAGAGGTATACTCGAGAGCGCAGGTCCAGCGTTCAATATAGGATTTGAGTTGGTAAGCGGACAACTTGGGATGCCTAATGTACGGATTGAAGTTACATCAGGTGATGATGATGTCAACCCTGCAAGTTGGAGGTACTGCTTTAAAGGTAGTTGAGCGTTTGTTGATAGAATCTGTAAAAAATGCAATATTTGTGATGTTTTTCTAAAATAAGTATTATTTTTTATGTCGTATGTTTATGCTGATACTGATGGGGAAGAAGGATTCTCGACTAGCGATCGTGAGTTCAAAGACGTAGTTTAGTAGACTACTGCTAGGTTTCAGGCTTGACCGCTGGATAAAGATTGTGACTCAGGACCTTACTAAGTAGCGCGAAATCGACCGTCGAAAATTACCATTTCCAATTCTAATTCCAAATCTGACGTTCAAAATTTAAATTCAACAATCAAAGAGTCTAGAACGAAAAAGTATTTGCTACCTCAAACAATATCGTTGAAACATAACTTACCTCAAATAATAAGACTTGAATCAAAACCGTTGAAAAACTCTTTAGAAACATTTTGTCTGTCTTGTCCTGCTTCAAATGGCTCGTATCCAAACGATGACATACAGATATAGATTTCATTGTTATCATTTCAAATAATTGCCAACTGTTATCTTTCTATTACATGAAGCTTATGTAAGACTTTAAATGCAATCTATTCTTGTTACCTAGTTATTGACTAACTGCTTTGATTTTATTTATAATTGACAACGCTGAATACGTTAAAAACAACCGACTTCAATTTTAACAACTACAATTTTGCTATGTTATTTTTGCTTTTATTATTTTTTCAAAAAGAGCTGAATCGATTTCGATAAAATTTATATGGGACCACCTGAATTACCCACTGGGTAGTCAAACAAAAAAATAATTTTCCAAATCGGTTCAGGCGTCTTCGAGTAGAATAGAATAGAATAGAATAGAATATTTTTATTTGCAAAGAATACACGTATATACAGATGGTTGCTTATTATAAAGTTTCAGTATATTCCACCACAATATGGCATGCAAACATTTTGGTACCCATTGCGTCAATCACTATATTTGTTCAGAATCCATGAAAAATTCTCCAAGAGAGTAGTAGCATTTGTCAACTAGCCATTTGCGTAATCTATTAATGAAATGTTTTGTTGTTAATTGTCTAAGCCCAACAGGTAGTTTGTTATAAACTTTGATGATCATCATGTGACAATTTTTTTCATAGAGTGCAGTTCTGTGAGGTGGTAATACAATTTTTGTTAGGTCTCTATTTCTCAGCCTTTGATTTGGTAAAGGGTGACTGAAATATCCCGGGTATTTTCTCACAAATATGCCAACCTCCAGGATGTAAAAACCTGTAAGGGTTAAGAGTTTAAGTTCTTGAAAAAGAGGCAGACACGAATCTCTCGGGCCTATCCCGCACACAGCCCTCACACATTTCTTCTGCACTAGGAATACTCTCTTTATATCGGTCGAATTGCCCCAAATCAACAGACCGTATCTAAGTACCGAAGCAACATAACCGTGGTAAGCGGTTAACGCTGCCTCCCTTCCAGCCTCGCTTCTTAACCTCCCCAATGCATAGACGAAACGCTCTAATTTATTGCAAACTAGTTGAACATGTGGTTTCCATGTGCAATATTCGTCTAGCATAATACCCAGAAACTTTCCCTCCTTAATACGCTCAATGACTTGTCCTTCGATTTCTAAAGATAGGTTTTTCTTTGTAGTTTTATAATTAGAAAATTGTATGAAGTGTGTTTTTGAAATGTTTAATTTTAAATTATTAGCTAAAAGCCATTCATTTATGGAATTTATTGATTTATTTACATTATTCTCAAAAGAAATCGATTTATCCTTATCTGGCATCACTAATGATATATCGTCCGCGAACAGTATCATTTTATGGTCCGTTATTTTTGGGAGGTGGTTAATATATATTATGAATAATAAAGGGCCGAGTATACTTCCCTGAGGGACTCCTGTCTTATTATATTGATATGAAGAGCGGTAGGTAGTATTTTCGTTACGATCATTCAACTTGGTAATTTCTACACATTGCAGACGGTTATGCAAGTAACTTTTGATCCATTCCAGAGGTTTTCCTCTGATCCCAATGCTCTCGCACTTTTTTAGTAAAATTTCGTGGCTAACAAAGTCAAAAGCACTTTTCATGTCAAATAGGGTTACTATAACTGGAATTTCTTTATCGATATATTCTGTGACTGTCTGCATCATTGTATATGCGGCGTGAGTAGTTGATTTTTGTTTTTGAAATCCATTTTGTTCTGGTGTAATAATATTATGTTTATCAATGAAATGTGAGAGTCTACTATGAAAAACTTTTTCGAAAATTTTGGAGAAAATTGGGATCAGAGTAATTGGCCGATAGTTTTGGACATTAATAGGGTTTCCTTTTTTATATAGTGGTCTCACAATAGATCGTTTTAAACGCTCTGGGAAACATCCTTGAGAAAAAGTAAGGTTGATGAGGTGGGAGAGTATGGGGGCTATTAACACAATACATATTTTTATAATTTCTGTTGTGATTTGATCAAAACCTACTGCTTTAGTGTTATTGAGTGATCGCACAGTTTTTATTATTTCATGAGGAGTACATGGTAGCAAGAACATACTATGGTTAAAATTAGTGCTTGGTGTAAGTGTGTGGTTAGGAATGACTTTAGAACTTACAGATTTTGAAGAATCGACTATGTAGTTATTGACTATGTAGTAATCGGTGAACATACATAAATAATAAAAGATTCCGAAGAATTCCTCTTTTTTTGAAGTCGGTTAATGAGACTTACTTCTGAATTTAAGCCAAACACAGCCAGTGCATTTATTGCAACCTGCAACTCCCTAAAAAAAATCGTAGATTGACTATATGTAGACTATAAAGAAACTGACATACATACACCTATAAGAGAAACCGATTGAAAACTTGGACCTTACCTAATTCAATCAGAAATCAGAAATCCTTTATTGTATTTATCATAGGTCATAAAAAAGGTCGTAATATATTTAAAAAGTTCACTGTGACATACCTTTACAGGTGTACAATATATTATAGTAGAATAAAGAAAGAAATATAATAATTTGATGTCAAATAAGTATTCATAATATGTAAACAACTTAGATTATGTCATTGACTAAACTCATATTATTTGAAAACAACACAAGTATAATTTATATAAAAACATAAAATTATAATTTGCCCTTGTTTTCCAAAAAAAATCACGCACGCTATAAAATAATTTAGATAATAGCCATTCTGAAACTGCTTTTTTAAAACAGTTCAAATAACGTAACTTTATTATTTGTGCTAATCACTACACTATCGTAAGTTTTACGGAACGCATCGTAATAATTTACAAAGATAAGATTGGTAAAGATATGATTTTTGAAATAAATTCATTATAAATTCAAGATTTTTTATATAAATACGTAAATTAATTTTGATCGGCCATCGAAAGCGACTAACGTGTTTTATTTTACTTTATATATCATTGTCAACTTGCAAGAAAATGTGGTGTCTCAATTTTGTAATAGCTACAGTTTTATTTAGGGTATGTTTAAAACAATTTGATGTTTTTGTATTATATTTTTCCACACTTGAGTAGGTACAATAATTTCATTTTTAAACTTACTTTTCAAAGTTTATTCCATCAAAATGGTTTATATTTTCCTGTTTTATGATGTACTTACAAAAACGTGTTATCATTCATTCAATCTTCCGATCAATTAATTAATGTGTTTAGCTTTTTTTATTTGAAAAAAAAGGAAAAGAAATGTTGGAGATAAATGAAGTTGGTCAATTTTATAAGTGTCACTTTAATATTTAGTATATGTGTCTTTGTTAAACACTATTGTAATCTTATTAAGATTTTAACCATAAAAATTTCCTCTGCAGTGTTCTTCATCACAATACCTGCCTTGCAGCCAACCTATCATCACCGAGTTCATCAAATTCCCAACACCATCATCACCAGCAGCCACTAATGTACTCTGCAAAAATTTGGCATCATCAATTCAAGACACGGCTCTCTCTCAATTCAGTATCAACGCTGCTAAAGTTCCCATTTTTGGGTCAATCTCAGAGCCTATTGTTCAAGAATTATGCTCCTGTATGTCTTGTCCTCGCTGCTCCAAGTACAATGTGAATCGCAACGGATACACGAAATCTCTGATACCCAGTAATGATGTATCGAAAATTTTGAATTCCGCTAGCTTTGTTAAAATTTTGAACAAAGACAAAATCAGACAACTTAGAGGTAAAGAGTGTTCAGTAGCGAATAATATTGGATCGAATTATTTGAATGGCTTAAATCCTGGTTTGAATGCTGGTTTTGTGAATGTGGGTGCTGATTTCTTAAATTCAGCTAGGAATATGGTGGATTCTTTGTCTAATTCTTTGATTTCTAAGTCGAATGCTGCTTTAAAAGCGAATGCACCAAATGTCAATAGTAAGTACAGAGAGCTGGTAACTGTTGTAAGGGTATCTCCTTGTAGTTGTGGATGTGGGAAACAGATTTTAGTATAAGCAGTCATTAGTACCAGTTAGTTATTTATTTACTTAGTAAGTTAAATATTTATTTATTTTAAACTTTTAAGTAATAAATGTTGGATAAATCATGTGTTTTGTATTTTCATTCACCTTCTTCCTGAGAATAACAGCTAGATACATACCATTAATAGTCGTTCAAAGAGAAGTTTCCCAATATTCTGATATGAAGCCGAGACAAGAATTGAGACTCGGGCAAATATTTCAAAATCTCTTCTGTTTATATACAGACGTAATCTTCTTATGTAGTTGTAAAGGAGTGGAAAGTAATGCCCCAGTCTGTCCGAGGTGTTCCTTAAAGTTTATATCTTTTTATAAAAAATATATTGCGTTCACTGCTTGCTTTCCTTCCAACATTCAGAATTACTTGAGTGTATCTTTATAGACCTCTTTAATATTGTTCTGGACTTGGAAATTGTACTGGACTTTGGAAACCAAAGGACGCACTGCTTAGAAACGTAAGAGTTCAGGCCCTAAGTGGTGATTTCATCTCTCTCTATCCAAGTATCTTTACATATGTTAGAAAAGGATACAGTCCTATAGTTCTAATTTCATATACTTTAGGACCGCATTTGTTCTTCATTGCGCTCGCTCCCTCCTCACCTTAAGTAGGTGAGTTGTAAATTAATAGAGTTCAAAGGAAAAGGAACATCGAATTTTGTATTATCATTTTCACCTTTTATTTACGAAATATTATAAGTGGACGTGCTACTAGTTTAGTTGCTCCATACCGAGAATATATAAAGACGTTAATATGTCACTAGTTATTTCTGTATACTAAACATGGCGGCCGGGTTGTTTATATTCGTTTTAGCGTTATTATCACGCAACGTAAGTAGATTTTTTTATTATTATCAGTTATTGCTTTAACTACGGTAATTGTGTGAAATCAAGTATCAATAATTTCAAATAGCTCGCAGAAATGATAATCTCCCCCTGTTAACTCTCAAGTGGTAACGGCTTTCTGAAAGACATAATTTTGGAAGGTTCCCTACCAAATGGACGATTGATCTGTAAATCTTGCAGGAAGTCACTGGATGCAAGTAGCTCAGAATTTCGCTGAATATAAGGAAAACTTACATTTAAAGAAATCTTAAATCTTTGAAAGATAATTTTATTTCGTACTATGTTATACAGGAAAGACTGTCTGTTTCCAACAATATCATGTCAACCGGAAAAAATCCAAACAGACGTACTTTATGGATAATTTTCAGTCACATATCCATGAGTGTGAAAGCTTCCCTGATTAGTTCATCACCCTATTTACAATTTTAGAATCTTGCAGGATTTTAATTTAACTCTTAATGTTAAATTACGGGACGATATGGGTTGTTAACGTTACTAAAATACTACGTTTTTTTTCAGGCTGAATCACAGTTCTTACCTGGAACTGGATTCCAACAATCAATACCCCCCACAGCTTCCAAGTTACCATGTAGATGTCCTTCAGCAAAACAATTTTTGCCAATACCAGAAAACATAGGGACAAACTGTAGACCATGTTTGTCAAATGCGAGGTCACAGTGTGATATACCATCGAATTTAGGATCATTAGAGCCACAATTTGTATGTGACTCACCGTCTCAACAATTTGTGTCACCTACGGGATGTTTCGCGTCAAATTTAGGAGCTTCTGTGTTGTCTTATACAGATCCGAAATGCGATTCCTGTCAATCCAATTTTGGATCATTTGGCAAAGAGTGTGGATGTGGCTCTACATCATCTCAGTTTTTGGGTCCTTTATCGCAAACTTTAAGATCAACTGAGTTACGGAATATTAAATCACAATGTGAACCTTCTTTACCTTTGGGAGAGTTTGTTACAGTACCTTGTAAATCATTTCCAAATTTAAATTCTCCTTCAAATTTTCCGAGTGTTCCAAGCTGTAATATCAAGAGCCCTTCATGTATTTCAAACTGCCCCAACTGTGGACTGAACAACTTTGCATGCCCATTAACTAGTCAAGTAACCGAAACCATAACAACACAAGTACCTTCCATAACAGGAAAAAAACAATTTGTATCAGAGACTTTTGTAGCTCGAAACCCAAGTGAAGCATCTTCATCTTTCAGTCAAATTGGACTTCCATGTACTTCGTCAAATATCGTTAAAATCAATGGTGACAGAACTTGTATCTCTCCAGCAATTGAAACGTGTATTAGAACAGAAGATAATGATGAGCTTATGTTAGCCACTCTTGCTAACGCATTGCAACTATTAATAATTAGTAATTTAATAGAAAATTTGAATGAAGCTACAGCTATCGGTACATTTAATTCACCACAGTCGTTATGTAATGTGGTTGAAAATTGTCCTGAAAATTTCGTACCTTCATTGTATTCCTCATCATCTGTTTGTCCCTTATCTTCAAATCCTTTTGATACTCCACGTCAAGTTTCTTGTAATACAAGATTTACAGAATGTATTAATCCAATCAGAGTGACACCATTAAGTACTTTTGAAAGTGTACCTGAAATAGTGAATTGTAAAATATCTTCTGGTGCTCCGCACATACCGGATGTGATTAACCCAACTAATTTAAAATTAGCAGAAGCTATAAACTCTCACCTACCATATGGTCCACTCACGTCGTATAGCAGAAATTTCGCAGACAGTATTAATCCGATTCACTTACCGTCTTTGGTAAAACCTTCAGTGTTGCCTGAAATAGGTATTCCTGTAAACTTACCAGGATTTGTTTCCGGCTTTCCAAATAATGCAGAAGTTAATCCATTTAAAGTTCAGTCATTCAGCCCCTTGGCTCCAACTCCAGGGCTAGTAGCATATAATATGATTAATGATTTTCAGGCACCTCAACCATTCAGTTACAATAAATATGATGGACCGCTAACTGATGCGTCGCATTATAATGGACCGTTCCTGCCTGAAATTTCCAGTTATAATCAATTCAATGAACCATCTAGCCCCCTTATGGCACTTTTAAAACAACTGCTGATAGAAAAATCAAATGGGTATATGCAGCCTTTTGAGTCTTCAAACTCATATAACCCTTACTCATCGTATGGAGGTTATTCAGAACAAAATCCATTTAGTGGAACTTATGGGTCTCCTTTCGAAATATGCAACCAACAATATGGTTCTAACTATCCGGTTTCAGCTACATCTGCATTATTAGAGGCGTTTTCTCCCCAAAGTTCATATGGATGTACCGAAGAACTTTTATATCCTATCTTTTCGGCCTTAGGAAGGTCGTCTTATGCAGAAAATTCAGAAGCAACTTTACCGATCAGTCTGTCATCTCCAAGTTTTGCTTCGGAAGTGTTCTCAAAAACTTCACCATGCTCTTTTAACAATGGCTTCGTAGATGTTCCATCATCAACAAATCCATACAGCCATCCAGAAATTGTGTTTGTACCTGTTGATATACCAGGAATACCTGTTTCTTTAACTGGAACGTTATCAGAGGTTCCGTTTTCTGTAACTCCCAGTGAAAGTTTTTGTGAAGTTAAAGATATACCAGCTCAGTTTACGCTTGAACCTTTAATGGCAGAATTGTTGATACCTTCATCTATACCTGCCGCGTTATCAGTAAGTTTTTAATGACGGTTATGAAAGAGAAAAAAAATGCAGTGTTTGTAACTGATAAAGTTTTAGAAGGAGTGACACAATACGTTTTGAAAACGTTTCTTGTGTTGCAAATGCTTATTGACTGATAGTCCACGGACGCCAGAAGATAGGTAAAGGTACATAGCAATTCAATTTTTTTTACCTAAGTACATACTATTACGTTGCGGGTAGCTGTGTCTTTCTCCACAAAAAATATGCCAGATAATTACATATGTCAAATACTCGCGTGATTTGAATATTTTATGAATTGAAATGACATACCTAAATCCATATTTGTATTTAGGTAGGTATCTAAATATCTAACTATAGTATGTTATACTACTACTATACAGCATACTACTACACATCAAACTGAGTAATCTTTTTTAGACTTTCTTTCATCATCATCAGCCGAAAGACGTCCACTGCTGGACAAAGGCCTCCTCCAAGGAATCAACTAATCGATTTGTAAGAAATTTTAAAATTGTAACTTTCATGTTTGTTTCTGGTTAGAGCAAAGTCCTAGAACATAAGTTGTTCGGTTTCATGGGTGGAGTGTCACCTTTAAATATAGCTACATGTATTTGTTACTCTCAGTTGTTTGTCTTTGAATGAATACCTATCAATCAACAAGTAGTTGATTGCTGTTCACAAAATTGAAACTTTCTCCCAAAGGAGGCTACGAGTTTCCCAAAGAAGTTTTATAATATCGTTTTCCGCCTAAAACTCATTACCATCTTTACTTTATCATTACCGTCATCAAAGTGGAAAATAAAAATTTAATATCTTTTGATTTTCTGCGTATAATTTCGTGAATATTATATACCTACATAGCTAAGATTTATCACCTAGTTTCACGTGAGCTCATAAAAATGAACATTTAAAAATTTCTCTTACTTTCGACCGATTTGCACCAAATCAGAGAATCACCCAATTAGTGATTGCTTTTCACGAAATTAAAACTTTCTCCCAAAAGGGGGCTAAGAGTTTCCCAGAGAAGTTTTATAATATCGTCGCTCTGGGGAGAGCGGGCGCAAGTCAGTGGACTTTCCATATACAGGGTGTAACAAAATTGGTGTAGAACCCATTAACTGGGGATTCTACTCATCGTACTGAACAACTTTTGTTCTACAATCGCAAAAAAAAATGGACTCTCCATACAAAAATGGCAAAACAGATGATCAATTTGTATGGAGTGTCCAACATTTTTTTTACGACTTGAGCAAAGTCGTAGAACAAAAGTTGTTCAGTACGATGAGTAGAATCCCTAGTTAACGGGTCCTACACCAATTTTGTTACACCCTGTATATCGTAAAAGAAAAAATCATAACTTAATGATTTTAATAACTTTTGACAATGTATATTTTATTGGGAATTACTTTTTCGTAATTGCAAGTTATTTATTTTTAAAATAATAAGTAATAGGAAATTGTATTTTTAAATATGTGTATTGACCAGAATAAAGTTTATAAATAACTTTGTGTTTCACTTATTTTACTTAACACTTATTTAATTTAGTTAATACATATTTTTTTGATAAACTTGTTTTTAAGCTTAAGTAGCTTTGCATTGCATTTGGATTCATATAAAAGTTTACTCAAAAAAAAACAAAATATTTAAACAACAAAATATTTTTGAAGTAAAAACAATATTTTATTTAAATAAATAAATAAATCCACTATATTATACAACGTAATTAATTAATAAATAATGGTGCATTAGTTATAGTATTGGACAACCTCGAAATAACATTTGGCAGAACGTTAGGCGAAACGAAATTCGGCGAAACATTGTTAGGATAAACGGTATTAGGACATCCACAAGACAGCACTGGTGACGTCAAAAACTGGTTAATAACAGGAGCAGCTATTTGACGAGCTAACTCCTTACCCCCTTGAGTGTTCTGGAGTAAATTGCTTACAATCATAAGCTGTAACGCGTTTACCAAATTTTGACATGTCTGAGGTGTGCAATCAGTTATAACAACAGTCGAAGGTTTAGGAGCTATTTGTTGTACAAAATTAACAGGTTCTTTTATAATAGGGTACGGTGGTAAAATAACAGGTTCTCGAACAGGTAGTTTTGGCGGGAACGGTAAGATTTTGTATGTTGGTTCGTTGATCGCGTATGGGGGGATGACGGTTTCGGATAGTGTCTCCACGACGGGACGGTTGATGTAATTCAGTGGAGCAAACTGAGAGATGACGATCTGGAAGAGAAAACGGATATTATAGAGCTACAGGAGTAAGTAAGGGATCCAAAACACTGGAGGTTAGGCAGCAGCGTCCTTTCCGCGATCCTTACTGCCTAAGAAAGAAAGCGGCTAAGTATATTTAATTTCCTTATATTTAGCCGCCTTATTTACTATAAAGGCATACCACCTCAAAGCAATCGCCGACGCCCACCCGCCTGCCAAGCGTTGAATGTTACGTATATTTTTATACTGATTGCTGGTAAAGGAAAACATCGTGAGGAAACCTGCACATGTGATTTGGTACTAAATGTGTACAATGATCGCATTGCACACGTCCATTGCAACACAAGGCAACTGCCGTCTATACCTTGTAAAGTTCATTCCAATAAAATAAAAACAAAAGGTAAACAAACTACACAACTGAAGTTGACGTGTGTCAATTCCATAGTAATTTTGTTTACCTTTTGCTTTTTCTTGATTTGAACAAGGTATAAATAGCACGGTTAAATGTGCCACACGATAAGAAGAAAAAAAAGTACCATTATTAAGACCTTTTGCAATCTCTGAAATTAAAATCTTAGATAATCATTACTAATATTATAAATGCGAAAGATTTTTCTTAGTTTGTATGTTCTTCTTTCACGTCGCAACTGGGCAATGGATTAGTTTGACAGTGTGGGATGGGAAGTAACTAGCATAGGCTCCATTTTTAACCGACTTCAAAAAAAGGAGGAGGTTCTCAATTCGTCGGAATCTTTTTTTTTATTATTATTTTTTATGTATGTTCACCGATCACTCGAAGACGCCTGAACCGATTTGGAAAATTCTTTTTTTGTTTAAAAGGGTATACTTCACAGGTAGTCCCATATTTTTATCGAAACCGATTCAGCGGTTTCTGAGAAAATCAACAAAAACATAGCAAAATTGGAGTTGTTGCGATTGAAGTCGGTTGTTTTTAACGTATTCAGCGTGGTCAATTATATCTATTAAAAATATCGAATTCCCTTGGAAATCACATCGGGAATTTAAAAAAAAACAACTTTAAAAAGCGACAACTTCAAAAAATCTTGTTAAAAATATTTTAAAACATTACCTGATGTTGTATGAACATGACACCGACAACCAGAAACAAATAGCTCATTTTAAAATATAGCTTATAATATAGATATAAAAATGTTATAAAAGGCAATCTGTAACTAAAAAACTGTATAATCAAACTGATGTCGAGAACTTTACTACGCTGTTATTCAAATTCACTGGTAATTAAAGTAAGTATAAGTTTTTCTTATATTCATTTCAAGCCTATCACAATTCGTGACATATCAACAAGCGAGATAGTTATTACGTAATCTTGATACTTAGTTATCGATAAAAATACTGTCATTATCTTTAGTTCAGGTTGCATCAAGTGTTATAAGTTTATAATTAAGATACAATGTAACTTAAGTCTTAATCAGCAATTTTGTGTTTGCAAAGGTAAGGTGCTTTGCTTAGGTACCTATGAAATTGCCGATTAGGTTAAAAAGTTTAAAGAGAAAAGAAATATAAATCAAATGAAGTATGAAAACAATTACCTATTCTCAAAGTAGCACTGGACATGTAGAATTTAAATAGTAATATTATGGGAACTATAGTTCATTCCAATCGAAAAAAAGCAAAAGGTAAACAAACGTAGTATGCAGATGACATTGACATGTGTCAGTTCCATAGTAAGTTTGTTTACCTTTTGCTTTTTTTTGATTGGAATGAAGTATAAAGACGAATGTACATAGATACATACGTTTAAATATATAAGTACTATATACACATATAATACACCCAGACACAGAGCAAACGAATCTGGTCTTCACAGAAATGTGTGCCTTGGGTGGAAACCGAACACATGACCCTCGGATCGGAAGCGGTTACCACTGTGCCATCCAGTCAGTCTTGTCCAGTGATTTTCAACCTGTGGGTCGCAACCCCCAGGGAGGTCGCGAAGCCTTTCTCAAGGGGTCGCGGGTAAAAGAAAAGTGTTTGTAGGTCCTGCACTGCAATGAAAAAAATACGATTTCAATGATAAGGCTGGGCATGTTTATTTTTTAATAATTTGTCAAAACGTGGTTCTATTTTGGAGTCGTTATTTAATAACTCAGACTTTCAAATCACGAACATTTTGTATTTTTATGGCTCTAGGGGGTCGCAAGAATTTTTTAACTTGTAAAGGGGTCGGGTATTAAAAAAGGTTGAAAAACACTGGTCTAGTCTATTTATCTCGGCCTTTTCCATGCTTCGCAAGGAACGCCAAGCCGTTGGTGCCGGTCGCTATCACTATACGGCAGGCGTTAAGCCATGTCAGAGGTCTTATGGACACTGGGGCTGGCTATTAGCCCCATAACCTTCACCAATGGCCTTAGACACACGGGGGGGTGTGTAAAGTATGGGCTAACCTTCTTGAGTAATAGTGCTAAGTACAAGTAAGAGATCCATGCCCCAGTAATGGGGTGATTTTTGTTGTAAAGAAAATAATAAAAAAGTA
Source organism: Coleophora deauratella (assembly GCA_958295455.1). Lineage (NCBI taxonomy): Eukaryota > Metazoa > Arthropoda > Insecta > Lepidoptera > Coleophoridae > Coleophora > Coleophora deauratella. The sequence continues at coordinate 2,060,132 of OY282416.1, read as the reverse complement.
AGGTATAATATATAGAGTGTAACAAAATTGGTGTAGGACCCGTTAACTGGGGATTCTACTTATCGTACTGAACAACTTTTGTTCTACGACTTTGCTCAAATCGCAAAAAAAAATTGGGCTTCCCATAAAAATTAATCATCTGTTTTGCCATTTTTGTATGGTGTGCAAAATTTTTTTGCGATTTGGGCAAAGTTGTAGAACTAAAGTTGTTCAGTACGATGAGTAGAATCCCCAGTTAACGGGTCCTACACCAATTTTGTTTCACCTGTGTATACGCTTCATAACATGGCAGCTGTCTGTGTGCTTAGGAGTCCTGACGTTTTTTGATAACGTTCCCTTTAAATTTAAAGAAACGAACCGCTTCCGTAGCGTAGTGGTTAGGCCACTCGATTCACATTAGGAGGTCTTGGGTTCGATACAGCTTGTTTCGAAAGTACCGACGTCCATAATCTATTTTTATTACTTATTAAATTAGGTATCGGTATTACACTTTAATCACAAAACACATACATAGATACAGAAGGTCCGCTCAGTACGCTCACAAAAATCCTAAGCATATACATGCTTATAGATTTATACGGTCGTTGTAGGCAAGATCACGTACAGTGCGATCGTGACCTTGCCTCGAACGACCGTATATTTCTATAAGCATGTATATGCTTACGATTTTAGTGGTTTGTATTGAGCGGACCTTCTGTGTCTATTTTGTGCTTTAATTGTGCCACACTATAGGAAGGACTTAATAATATTATAAATGCCAAAGTGTGTTATTTTTTCAGGCCGACAGGTGTATCCGGAAGTGTATATCAGTTTTTTTAATGTTCAGCGCACCCTTAAGCTTCACTTGCGGTTTCCCACCTTTTTCTTATCGTGTGAAACAAAGCTTAAAATACTCGTACAATAGATTAAATACGTATAAGCAAGTATTATCCTTCATGAGAGAAGACTTCTGGCCGTTTCGACATCGTCTTCGTGACTTCAGATGTGCCAACTTAGATTTAATTAAAATGAATGAATGAATGAATGAATGAAAACACTTTATTGTATAACAAAACAGGAAAATAAATAAAATAAACATTTACAAAAAAGTTATACAGGTAGGCGGTCTTATCGCTAACGAGCGATCTCTTCCAGACAACCAAAAAAATATAAGTAAAATATAAGTGTATTTATTTATAGTATGTATAATTTAAAATTTTACAAGTTTTTATTTATCTATGGGCCTGTACATTAGTTACTAAGTTGCCTAATGATAAACAAATAATAATATTAATATAATTATCAGTGACTGTTGGACAGCCCCCACCGAACAGTTTTCCCTTAGTTTTCCCCTATCGATGACAGCCTAGAGATGGATGGAGAGTCGTCTCGTCTAGCTTATTAATTATGTTTCTCCATAACAGGTGTAGATTAAAATAATAACGAAATCATTCTACGAATTTATTACAAAAAAAATGTACTAAAACGTGACAAAATGCATGTTTTATTTTAGAACTGACCTATTTATGCTTGTTTCTTCACTAAATTAGAACAGTTGGTTGTGCATTTCAAGAAGAAAATGTCTCGTAAAGTAACTGTGTCGATATGTGCGGTCTTTTGCATTAACGTAAGTATCTTTACCGACATTTTAATCGATATATACTCATGGACAAAAAAATCGACTCAAAGTTTCATGCACGACTTTTGGAAAATTAACTCAATCTAGCAAAATAAAACTAAACAAAAAGTTCAAAAACTGTGCGTTTACTGTTTATGATTTTAGTTTGATGGTTTTCTAGTTTTTTGCTTTTAGTGTTTAGCAGTTTTGTAGACTGAGTTATTTTTTCAAAAGTCGAGCAACAAATCTCGAGTCGATTTTTTAGTCCACCAGTGTAGGTAGCTCACAGAATGGCGAAACTGAAGTGGCGTGGGCGCGGCACATGCATAGCTCGTAGAACAGATGGCCGTTGGGGTAGTAAAGTTCTCGAGCGCCGGAAGAAGTAGCGTAAGCAGACCTCCCTCTCCCACTTGGTGGACCGGTGACCTAGTGAAGGATGCGGGCAGAGTAAAACCGTCCGACGTGAAAGTCCTTAAAGTCCAGCAGTAGACGTCTTTTGGCTGATGACGATGATGATGATGAGTAAGACCGTGGGAGAGCCATTCTTCGGCATGAATGGGCCGGCTCGACCGGAGTGACACCACGGCCTCACAGAAAACCGGCGTGAAGCAACGCTTGCGTTGTGTTTCGCCGAGTGAGTGAGGGTACCGGACGCCCAACTTCTCCCCCGCCCCCCCCCCCCCCCCCAATTCCCTCCATTCCATTTCAAAGGTCGGCAACGCTCTGATGTTGCGGGTGTCTATGGGCGGCGGTAATCGCTTACCCGTCGTGATCCGTCTGCTCGTTTGCCACCTATCATAATATAAAAAAAAAGATACTCATCATAAAAATGTTAAGAAGATAATTTTATTGAATTTGTATCATGAATCAAGAACATATCCGACTTACCATAGATACCCCTGGCAGAACTGACTGGTGTTCCAAATAATAACGTAAGGGAAAATTTATCTCGGTTTGTTATGCTATATTACCTGGCTCCGTGTAGGTACAGGGTGTATGTAGACACCACCCCCGAAACAATTAACAGGTGTTGGTTATACTCATGGAACTAAACAACTTTTCCAATGGAACCTAACAGAAGTCGACTTTTTTACTGTTCATAGAAATTGATCCGCCAATCAACCAATTTGTATGGAACCAATTTGTTTCGTAAATGGAACCTACCGTTTAAGTTACCGGGAGATTTTTTCGTAGTAAAATATATCTAAGCAATATTGTATTTTAAGAATAACCATGCAATCTCTTTCAGATGGTCTCGGCCCTATCTCTTCTACGATCTCCTTGCGTTACACCTGTCATAGATATCGCCCCAATATCCGTCTGTTACGAAGACATTCTGCCTTGCAACAAGCAGCCTATACAACCTCCTTCGTACGTTGAACTACCTTGCGGGTTGGGGTACCTGCCATCGGCTGCACCTGTAGTCGCATGCGCGTATGACTCCTGCTGTGGTTGCGACGAGTGTTGCGCAAAAGTACCCGTGACAACTGGATGTAGCTGTACTGCCATAGCGACGCCAGTGTGCCCTAGTTTAGCACCGTGGGCTAGGACTATTATTTTGTAAATTATTGTTACAGAAATAATAAACATATTTAAAAAAAAAATCTTACCTATCCTGCCATCTATCGTCGAGTAGCAGAACTATACTTAGACAGCTGACAGCGGCACGCTTATTTTTATCCAATTGTTTCTTTAAAGATGTTAGTCGTTTCTTGTACCTTGTATTCAAAAGACCTTTATATTCTATCTTAGGGTCCTCAGATGATCTGAGAGTAACTATCTTACGTAAGTAAGTTCATATCAGGTAGTAACATTGTCCTCATTTAAATACGTTCTAAGTTAAGAAGGATTGTCTCTTTCTTTCAACATATGAGATACCAAAAGTATGCAAAATAAATTGCACTTTGTCTATGGTTTTATTGATTGATTGATTTTGACATTTGCTAGCTTGGTCTTTGTTTGAGGCGATTTTATTGTATTTAACTTCAATTTTAATTAAAAAATTCACGTAATGGAAATGGAAGAAGACATAAAACCGCCTGTGGACAAGATTTGCCGTACATGTTTATCAAAATCTTCTGATATGAGATCTTTAGATGACATTATTGAAGGTGATCAAAGAACGTTACTGGAAGCTCTTGTTTTTGTATGTAATTTGGACATAAAAACTAGTGATAAACTACCGAGGCAAGTTTGCAGTGATTGTGAAGCCATTATGTGCAAAGCAGACGCATTCAAGAGGCGGTGTCTGGAGGCCGAATCCTTCCTTTACCTCCAGTATGGAATGGATCACACTGTCTCATCGGAAGTTGAAAATGAAGAAAAACCAGTAATAAAACCCGAGAAAACTTTTAAAAAACCGAAATCTGTTAAATCTAATGGCAGGAAATCTTCAGTGTCGAAGAAAAAGTCAATAAAAAGTGTTGTAGATGTCCTCATTCCCGAATATAAAGATGAAAATTTTGAACCTGTAGAAATACCACTTATAACCAGTTCAAACTGTGTTGATGATGCTTCTGTGAATGTTGATGATGCTAAAGATGTAGCTGTCAAAGAGGAGATAACAAACGATTTTGATGCAGACATAGATTTTGGCTACCATCTAGATTTTAAGCAAGAAAATACAAATTTCACTGAAATGAAAATGTTTACGTGCAGTTGCGAATCAATTTTCAATAATGAAGATGAATATAAAACACATTTAGAAACAAACAGCTGTGCGGGCTATACAAAATCAATGAAAATAAAATTTGAAAAGCGCAACTCTTTAGGTGGTAGAAATATTACTATTAAAAAATCAATAATGTGTCCTGAGTGTGATATAGAGTTTGACACGTTAAAGAGTTGTAAATTACACCAGCGAACACACCATAAGCTTGACGAAAATTATGAATTTCAATGTACACTTTGCATGAGAAAGTTCTGTAGGAAATCTTCTTACACTGCCCATTTGAAAAAACATGAAGAACGATCAAAAATGAAGTATGTTTGTGATACATGCAAAAGAGAATTCCAACATCGAGCACATCTAGACAATCACATTATTGCTGTACATACCAGAGATAAGGGATTTACATGCGAAGTTTGCTATATGAAGTTTGCAACGGAACAGAGTTTGGAAACGCATAAGGAAAGTCATAAAACAGAGAAGAAACATCAATGTGATATTTGCAATAAGGCTTTTTATATGTTGTCTACGTTGAATGATCATATGAGAACACACACAGGTGAGGACCATTAAAAAAAAAGTATTTTTCTTTATTCTCTATGCATTTCAAGGCATATTACAGCCCCCTAAGGGCCCTACACCAACATTGGCTCCCTGCCCTTAAGGATACCCTCCGACCCATTTTATAAAGTGAAATCTTTGACTGTTACTCTTATCAGTATAGTGCTTAATCAGTTAATTATGAATATGAAGTAGACACTGGTCTGCTCTTGTCATTGGTTTTTGGAATTTTTAGTCACAAACTACAAATATGTTTTCTTTTATCTCTTTTGAATCCTTTCTTTCTTTATTCTTATTTTTCATATTTTATTTACAGACATGACATTGTACAATTCATTTATTGATCTAACATTAAGATGTAATAGAATATAGGACTTTTTTTGAAAAAATGTGTTGTGTTTCTTTAGGGCCCACCGTTTCTTCTCACTCCGCAAACACTTCCCGAAACGGTGGGTATACGAGTTCCGAGTGGTAGGAACCTCGTATTAGGTAGATAAAAGAATGACGTTCGAAAAGTGTACGCTGCTACCTACTTCGAATAAAATATTTTCATTTTACATTTTAATCATATATGTATAAATGAGTATGACAAAAAAAATTTTCACTCAAATTTTTAGTTAAAAAATACTTGATAAAAAGAGTTTTGAAAACGTTCTGAATTGCTTATTTAAGATATACCTTAACAGTTTGACTGTCCATTCTGCTATTTGGTGTGTGTTTGGCAACCAGTTTTTCAGTAAGCATTGGGTTTTTTAGTTTGGAATTCTGTCTTGTTTGTGTAGATGATTGCATACTATGATGTTGGATTGTCAATTTTCTATAAATTACAGTTAAATTAACCCAGCGCCACCGTTGGCTAGGGCTGACAACCGGTTTCCGTGCCACAGGCACCAGGATTTGAGATTTTCATACATTTTTGTTGGCTGTAGCCGATGTTGGCACGATTTTTCAAAGAGTAGCATGGTAGTCAATGGGTTAAAAACCACCCATCTCGCTTCTTTTATTTATTTTATAATTTATTGTGTACACAAAAAAGCCTAATAAACAAACTTAACATAAAATATATACAAAGGGTGCAACTTATTTCTAAAAGATTAGATAAATCTTTTGATACAGGCAGTCAATCTGTTAAGTTACATGAGCATTGTATGATTGTATGATTCCCCACACAACAATTATTTTGCATATGTGATTTGTCCTACATATTTTTTTTATTTATTTTACCTGTCTTTTTGCCAACATCAGTTAAACTAAAATTTTTGTTCATTTCTTTCAGGAGAAAGGCCGTTCCTATGTTCTATTTGTGGACGAGGTTTCAGTCAGAAGACAAATCTGGCTCAACACATGAGGAGGCACCAGGGTCTGAAGCCGTTTAAATGTGAAGACTGTGATAGAAGGTACAATAGTAATAGGTAGTTAAAGAAATTGGGAAACATAGGAAATGTTGTGGACACCACTTGCTATTAACTTTTGTGACCACCGAAATATATGGAAGAGTCTAATAATTAAATAAAATACACTTTTGCAAGACAAATCATATCATATCAATGGTTGCTAGGAATTTGTATGGTTGTATTTGTTCTTTGTATGGTTACAGCATACATAGACCATAGCAGTCAGCCAGATGGTAGGAGTTTTATATGTTCTGGTCTCATAGCAATTAGTCCTGATTCTGTCTAGGGGCCAACGTAATTATGGATGGCCCCCTCGATTTACTCCACAACGCTTTTGATGAAATAATAAGTATATATCTATCATGTGGTGAGAAAACAAACTGATATTTATTATTATTATTTAATAATACTGTCGTACAGCATAGCCATTCCAAATAAAACTTTTACATTAAAACTTTTCTTTCCAGATTTGTCTCAAAAGGCGAACTTGTAGCCCACACGCGGAAACACAGCGGAGCGCACCCGTTCGTGTGCGACGCATGCGGCGGTGGTTTCACTACGAGCAGCTCTCTGGCCAAACACCGGAGAACTCATACCGGTGAACGTCCTTACGCCTGTGACCTGTGCCCCATGAGGTTCGCTGCATCAGGTAGGTTCTGCAAATTATTAAACGTAATTGTAATTGTGGTTTTTTGAAATTGTCATTTTGGGATTTGACATTTTGCGACTCTGACATTTTGGGAAAAGAAAATATGAAAATTCGTCTTTTTTAGTCGTGAAATATAGAGTGTGAGTGTCTTGTGAATAGATAGATCTCCATTTATTTTTGCTTTTCAATGATCTTGCGTGGACATTTGTTGACCAATTTGGCAAATTTTATTTATTTATTTATTCCATAAAACATACATAAAAAATAAAAGGTACAACATTTCGAAAATAAAATGTATTATACTGGCACCATTTGTTGCTTTGGGAGGAGAAAACATACAATTTCTAAATAAATTCAAAATATTTCCAGTTTTGTAGTTTTGTCTTTGAACTTACTCTAATCAGTTAGGAATTTTAGCCAGAAGCACCTGATACTTATCTGTGTACTTCTCTTCCAGGAACACTTAAAAACCATCGAAGGACTCACACCGGAGAAAAACCATTTCAATGCTCGTACTGTGAGAAAGCTTTCGTCCAACGACAGGACCTAATCTCCCATATACGGTGTCATACGGGCGAGAGGCCGTACTCTTGTAGCTGTGGCCAGTCTTTCAGGAAGGCTGCAGCGCTCAAAGCACACGCTAAGACTCACACGCATCCAGTTGTGAGTCAGAGTCAGCCGCAAACTGTAACTCCTTGTTTGAGTTAATTTTTGTATAGGTAATGGAGTGATAATTACCGTTATAAAAGAAAATAACTTATATAAAATTAACTGTGTTTTAAGAAAGCTATGCAGTAACTAAATAGGTAAAGGACCTATTAACTGGAACAGGGAAATTTTGAGAACCTGACATTTTGGGAAAGAAAAATTCGGGCCTCTACGCATCAAACCAAAACATCAACATTTTGTACGACTTTCTGAAATGGAATTAATGGATTTCTTACTTCTCATAATTTCGTGTTTTGATTTTAAAAGGCAATGTACATCATGTTGGTAACCAAATGAAGAAAATAAATTGATAAATAAACAATCAGTTGATTTGCCAATTTAGTATATAAAGTTTGAAATTTTTGCAGTTGAAATTTTAGTAAAAAGTTGATCAGGAGTCTTAAAATTGTAATTGTTAATTTGGTGATTCAAAATAAGAAAATTACAAACTTAGCGCTACATGGGATTTTACAACTCTCTTCTATGTAGAGGTTGTTATGTAAGACTTGGCCTATATTTATTTATGTTTTTTAATAAGAATTATAGCTGCAGGGTTTGCTACATTTTATATATATTTTTTAATGTTTCGAATATGACATTATGAATAACCAGTGTTTTGTTGATTATTGTCTTAAATCTTTAAAGACTTTCGTGAGATATTCATTTGTCAGGTAAAATCTTACCTTAGTTCTGGAACACTGGTCTGAAAATTTACCCTATTATTAAGTGGTTAGATGCGCTTTTTGCGTGTGGCGACAGGCACATTACTGTGAGTTGTATCGTCGATCTGACTATCTCAGTTTAATAGACTTTATAGCCCAATATTAGAGACTTAATGATTAGTTGTAGTATTTTGTTTAATTGGAATGCCTATTTAGTATAAATTTAGATATGTTCTCATGTCATGCGTTAAACACACGCATGATAGCGTGATGATAAGTGCAACACCAGGCAACCGCCGCCTATACCTTGGGGATAGGACGGTTAAATTGTGCCACACGATAAGAGAAGAGAAAGAGATTTCAAAATTGAAGTATTGTTTGTACAAAAGCGCGCTGCACTCAACGCACCTTATTATTTTTAAAACGATGTGTAGTATTTATTAGGAATTGGGACCAAATTTTACTATTTTTGTTTGAATGAAATATTTTTGTGTGATTATCTCTTTTTTGTTTCTTGTATAAGTAAATGCATTTATTACGTACGTACAGCTATATAGTCTTCAGTATAAGGTTTATGAACTTAACAAATCAAATCATACGTTATTTGCTTTGAGTGTAAATTTACTTTTATTTTTTTGGAGTGGTTGACCCACAATCTCGAATAACTAACGAAAAAAATGAATATAATATCCTTATCAAAATGTAATCATGTTATTTTTATCGTGTGATTAAATATGTTGTCTATTGATTAGATGATATAATAATGCTTTAATAATGTAAATAAATAATTTATTAATATGTACGTTTTTATTTTATTTCCTCGGTAAAATTATATTGCTTACAAAACCTTGATCGATATTGGAGGGCATGTATTATTTATCCATTTAAAAATTTAAGAAATACTCTGCTTGGTGATGCTGCTTTGAAATTCTATTGTATTTTATTTTTCTTCCACAGATTGTGTGTGACTTAACCCTTTCAGCGCCAAAGTCTGATATATCTATCAGACAAAATATTTTCGTGACCACAACGCCAAAGAGATATTATGTATTTATATCGTATTATAGTTTTTAATTTTTATACTTCGTGGGAACGAACTAAAACTCAAACTCAATTTTATTTAAGTAGATGCTTTACACATGCTTTTAAATCATCAATAATTTTTTTCTACTTAATACAAAGGCGCTGACACGGTCATTGGCGCTGAAAGGGTTAACGACCACGTGTCTGTATTGAATAGGCAGACAGGAAAGATCAAAAATAAACACATTGTAACAGAAAATAAATTCTTTATTTAATATCAGATTATTATTTTTTGCTTTCAACAAAACTAGATAAGCTATTCATAAGAACTAGAGAAATACTTGAAATAATAACTTTTATTATACAATTCAAAATAAAACTTTATGGTTTTAAGTGACTCAGTTTTGTGCTTATTACTCCTAGATTAAAGGTCTTTGATCAAGGGTCGTGGGTTCGATAACTTTGGACATTGTTTTTCAGCAGATAACCAGATTGTTTGTTTTGTTTGGTGTAAAACATGTTAACTAGTGCTTCTCATCATACACTGGGGTAACTGAAATGGTTTTTAAAAAAATCGAAAATTGGGAATTTCCATAAAATTGCCCAAACAACTTATCTTTTTTGCAAATTAAAATTTTCGGTAAACCCCGATCTTGTATAACGGATGTGTCAATTCGTCAGGTTCCTATTTCGTTTTGACTGACCAACTGACACACATTCTAACTGGCACGATCATCATGTTAATTTGTTGGACCTATGTAATTGATGATTTGGTCGATTTTCCAAAAAAAAAAATTGTACAGTAAATACCGGTATGAGTATGACACAATTGAACTGGACCGGACTGATTAACCCACAAGTATGCATTTGCATTCATACCTATACCGAATGTGTGTGAAAAAATGGATAATGCTCATGAAAGACCAACATTTATTTTTAGTGTTGGTCAGTATCAGTTGAAAGACCAAGTGTATATATGTATGAAGTCCCTATACATAACCGCGGGTGAAGGGCAACACTCCAAACACTATACAAATTGTCTGGGTTATTTGCCTACTTATGAGGACACGTAGAAGCAAGCGAGATAACTGAGTTATCACCAGATCCTACCCACAGGGTAGGCTCCAAAGAGCAGCAGGGAGTGCATATAAAAATTTAACAACAGGCAACCGCCATCAATCTCGAGCTGGCACGTTTAATTGTGACAAATAATCTGAGAATGCAAAAGAGAATTCCAACATCGAGCACATCTAGACAATCACATTATTGCCGTACATACCAGAGATAAGGGATTTACATGCGAAGTTTGCTATATGAAGTTTGCAACGGAACAGAGTTTGGAAACGCATAAGGAAAGTCATAAAACAGAGAAGAAACATCAATGTGATATTTGCAATAAGGCTTTTTATATGTTGTCTACGTTGAATGATCATATGAGAACACACAGGTGAGGACCATTAAAAAAAAAAGTATTTTTCTTTATTCTCTATGCATTTCAAGGCATATTACAGCCCTCCTAAGGGCCCTACACCAACATTGGCTCTAGGGTTTGCATTCGAATATTCGAATATTCGAATAATTCGAATAATAAACTGTTTCAAATATTCGAATATTGAATCTTTGATATTCGAATATTCGACTAATTTCCTTAACGTCAAATTCAGAACGTTGATGTGCACAAAATACCTATATTAAGCTCGGAAGCGGTCGGGCACTCTCAGGAATCAGTGCGACGAAGTAATCTTTACGAATAGGTGTATGTGATGGCTTGCAAGAAGTCCTTAAACCTCTTGGGTTACAATTGCTTATGTTAGCAGGATGATAAGGAGGAATTTCAGGAACGCCAACGGAAGGGAGGGAGAGACATTCTTGAGCAGTTATGGGTTGTAACGTTTCATTTCATCCTGATCCGTGGTGTGATTTCCGTGTCATTTGTTTCTCGCGTTATTCGACGGTGTTGGTGGTTAGGCACTGCCATTTGCAATTTGCGCGAGTATGGAGCAAGATTATAATTTTATATTTTTTTAATGTAAGTAGCTATAGAAAAAGTAGTAGAAAAGAGTGCGCAGTTAAAAGGCAATCTGAAGAACGAATTAGAGAACTGAGGAATGAGTTCCTCGATAGCTACCTTCCAAAAGAACAGAAAAAAATGGGTTTGATTTTAGACTGTAAAACCAGGTGGAGTAGTTTGGCCGATATGATCTCAAGATTTTTGGCACTAAAAGACCCTATCATGAAGACTCTTTTTGATTTAAAGAACGATATCACGTTTAGTTCGGCTGACTTGGGTTTAATGCAGGAATTGTGCACTTCTCTCAATATTGTGTAGGCAACGGTAGAGGCTCTGTGCTAAGAAAACGCAAATCTGCTTACTGCAGAAACAGCCCTTCAATTCATGGTTGCGAAACTTCAAGCGACGAACAGTTTTATCAGCCACCGGCTTCTCGAAGCTTTGAAGAACAGGATTGCTGAGAGACGCCTACCAAACCTAACCTGTACATTAAAATACTTACACAATCCCAGTAAATGTTACGCAGAGACACCTTCGAATATATTTTCATCGCCAGGAAATAATCCTATTACAGAAATAATCATTGAGATAAACGAGAGATACTTTTGTAAAAAACAGGACTCTGATGATGACGAAGATGATATAGCTTCAATCTTCAACGTAGACAACAAAACGCGACAACGCAGGAAACAGACGTACCTGCAATGAGTTTAAAAGAGCAACTACAAAAAAAAAATAACGGCACCATTTCAGCCACGCCTTCTACGTCTACCGTAAATTTATCAGATAGATGCAAATGGCGTTATTTGACAGAGGAGGTCCTAGACAAGTATATTTGAGCCAAGCATACGACTTCCTCCTGTGTAAACTACCTACGAGTGTTGAGTGTGAAAGGGTGTTTTCATCTGCTAAATATATTTGCAACTATTTAAGATGTTCCTTGAAAGATGATTCTATAGACGCGCTAAGTTTTCTTAGGTCTCACTTCCAAGGAAAATGTTGAAGACCAGTTAAACTTAGATGATAAAATTAAATTGAAACAGTTAAACTGTAGCATTTGATCTGATTTTATAATGATTACTACTATTTTTACACAGTCCCTTAGAGAGGCGATGATATAGCGCATGAACCTATCACTTCAGGCAAAGTCTGATTGGGGTGATAACAACCTCATTAGGTTCAATACCTCTAAAATACAGGCGTGGCTTTTTTCTGCCAAAAGGAGTCCTCTCAACTTGACTCCTACTCTCCGAGATGTATCGATTCCGATAATTAACCACCTTGACCTCCTTGGCGTGACGTTAACATCAAACCTGAATTTCGGGCGATATATTGAGTCCAAAGCTAAAGTACCGGCAATGAAGCTGAGTATCCTATCTAAGGTGAGACGGTACTTCACTCCTGGACAGCTTCTTACATTATATCAAGCACAGGTTCGATCATGTGTGGAGTACTGTTTACACCTATGGGATGGCTCTGCCCGCCACCAGCTTGAAGCTTTGGATGCTATCGACCGATGCGCAAGGAGGACGATGAGCTTGTTTTAAATGAGCTTCAAAGCCTTGAGCAGCGCCGCAAAGTCACCTCTTTATTGGTTTTTTATCGAATGCATTTCGGTGAGTGTGCTCAAGAACTTCATGACCTAATTCCCCCAGCTCCATTCCACCTTCGGTCAACTAGGCGCAGGGAGGCGTTTCATCCCTTTGACATTCCACCTATTCGCACGAAGCGATATGCTTTTAATATGGGAACTGCGAAGGAGTGGAACTCTACCTGCATCCGTGTTACCCGATTCCTATAATTTGGGGGTCTTCAAGGCGAGAGTCGTGTACCATCCTCGACTACATCGTCACTTTCAATCAGGTGAGATGTAGTCAAACGCACTCAAATTTTTAATAAAAAAAAGATTTCTCGGTTGAATTTCTTTCTTTTAAATATTTTAAGTGTCGTTACTTTATGATTTGAGTCATGTATGTGCGGCATTACGGAGAATCAAAAATAATGTTCAGAGTTTAGTACTTACCTATTTCTAGTTACAAAAAAGATTTTAAGTGTGTTACTTGCTATTGTTTGGTTGATTTTATTATAACTATTTATTATTACAATACTCAGATCTCAGTTTAAAAAAACTAAAGACTTCGATTTTATTGAGGTTGTCTTGTTTCAAAAGCACCAACTTTTTTCTATTTTTTATAGGACTGTGTTAGTGCCTTATCTGTCAAATTATAATTGTTCCTAAGTTTTTAACTAAGATTTTGTTTTGATTCAGAAAATTAGACTCTAAGTAAGACATTGGCAATTAAAGTCATCATTACTATTACAGCTTTTAACTTTTTTTTATTATTCGAATAATATTCGAATAATTCGAATAATACCCGAAAAAAAGTCGAATATTCGAATACTAAAAATTTTCGAATATTTGCAAGCCCTAATTGGCTCCCTGCCCTTAAGGATACCCTCCGACCCATTTTATAAAGTGAAATCTTTGACTGTTACTCTTATCAGTATAGTGCTTAATCAGTTAATTATGAATATGAAGTAGACACTGGTCTGCTCTTGTCATTGGTTTTTGGAATTTTTAGTCACAAACTACAAATATGTTTTCTTTTATCTCTTTTGAATCCTTTCTTTCTTTATTCTTATTTTTCATATTTTATTTACAGACATGACACTGTACAATTCATTTATATCTAACATTAAGATGTAATAGAATATAGGACTTTTTTTGAAAAAATGTGTTGTGTTTCTTTAGGGCCCACAGTTTCTTCTCACTCCGCAAACACTTCCCGAAACGGTGGGTATATAAGTTCCGAGTTGTAGGAACCTCGTATTAGGTAGATAAAAGAATGACGTTCGAAAAGTGTATGCTGCTACCTACTTCGAATAAAATATTTTCATTTTACATTATAATCATATATGTATAAATGAGTATGACAAAAAAAAATTTCACTCAAATTTTTAGTTAAAAAATACTTTATAAAAAGAGTTTTGAAAACATTCTGAATTGCTTATTTAAGATATACCTTAACAGTTTGACTGTCCATTCTGCTATTTGGTGTGTGTTTGGCAACCAGTTTTTCAGTAAGCATTGGGTTTTTTAGTTTGGAATTCTGTCTTGTTTGTGTAGATGATTGCATACTATGATGTTGGATTGTCAATTTTCTATAAATTACAGTTAAATTAACCCAGCGCCACCGTTGGCTAGGGCTGACAACTGGTTTCCGTGCCACAGGCGCCAGTATTTGAGATTTTCATACATTTTTGTTGGCTGTAGCCGATGTTGGCACGATTTTTCAAAGAGTAGCATGGTAGTCAATGGGTTAAAAACCACCCATCTCGCTTCTTTTATTTATTTTATAATTTATTGTGTACACAAAAAAGCCTAATACACAAGCTTAACATAAAATATATACAAAGGGTGCAACTTATTTCTAAAAGATTAGATAAATCTTTTGATACAGGCAGTCAATCTGTTAAGTTACATGAGCATTGTATGATTGTATGACTAATTGTATGATTCCCCACACAACAATTATTTTGCATATGTGATTTGTCCCACATATTTTTTTTATTTATTTTACGTCTTTTTGCCAAAATCAGTTAAACTAAAATTTTTGTTCATTTCTTTCAGGAGAAAGGCCGTTCCTATGTTCTATTTGTGGACGAGGTTTCAGTCAGAAGACAAATCTGGCTCAACACATGAGGAGGCACCAGGGTCTGAAGCCGTTTAAATGTGAAGACTGTGATAGAAGGTACAATAGTAATAGGTAGTTAAAGAAATTAGGGAACATAGGAAATGTTGTGGACACCACTTGCTATTAACTTTTGTGACCACCGAAATATATGGAAGAGTCTAATAATTAAATAAAATACACTTTTGCAAGACAAATCATATCACATCAATGGTTGCTAGGAATTTGTATGGTTGTATTTGTTCTTTGTATGGTTACAGCATACATAGACCATAGCAGTCAGCCAGATGGTAGGAGTTTTATATGTTCTGGTCTCATAGCAATTAGTCCTGATTCTGTCTAGGGGCCAACGTAATTATGGAAGGCCCCCTCGATTTACTGCACAACGCTATTGATGAAATAATTAATAAGTATACAGGGTGTAAGGGACAGGTTTCCGAAAACTTTAAGGGCTTGCTCAGTAGACGAAACTGAACAACTTTCCACAAGAATTTTTTTCAGGAAACGAAAAAAAAAAATCGGCTACTCCGTACAAAATTATAAACTTGATTGGACAGTTTGTATGGAGAACCCGATTTTTTTTTTTCGTTTCCTGAAAAAAATTCTTGAGGAAAGTTGTTCAGTTTCGTCTACTGAGCAAGCCCTTAAGGTTTTCGGAAACCTGTCCCTTACACCCTGTATATCTATCATGTGGTGAGAAAATAAACTGATATTTATTAT
The DNA here is from genome assembly GCA_958295455.1 of Coleophora deauratella. Classification (NCBI taxonomy): domain Eukaryota; kingdom Metazoa; phylum Arthropoda; class Insecta; order Lepidoptera; family Coleophoridae; genus Coleophora; species Coleophora deauratella. The sequence goes on along the minus strand of OY282416.1, from coordinate 2,044,447 downwards.
TATTATTTAATAATACTGTCGTACAGCATAGCCATTCCAAATAAAACTTTGACATTAAATTTTTTCTTTCCAGATTCGTCTCAAAAGGTGAACTTGTAGCCCACACGCGGAAACACAGCGGAGCGCACCCGTTCGTGTGCGACGCATGCGGCGGTGGTTTCACTACGAGCAGCTCTCTGGCCAAACACCGGAGAACTCATACCGGTGAACGTCCTTACGCCTGTGACCTGTGCCCCATGAGGTTCGCTGCATCAGGTAGGTTCTGCAAATTATTAAACGTAATTGTAATTGTGGTTTTTTGAAATTGTCATTTTGGGATTTGACATTTTGCGACTCCGACATTTTGGGAAAAGAAAATATGAAAATTCGTCTTTTTTAGTCGTGAAATATAGAGTGTGAATGTCTTGTGAATAGATAGATCTCCATTTATTTTTGCTTTTCAATGATCTTGCGTGGACATTTGTTGACCAATTTGGCAAATTTTATTTATTTATTTATTCCATAAAACATACATAAAAAATAAAAGGTACAACATTTCGAAAATAAAATGTATTATACTGGCACCATTTGTTGCTTTGGGAGGAGAAAACATACAATTTCTAAATAAATTCAAAATATTTCCAGTTTTGTAGTTTTGTCTTTGAACTTACTCTAATCAGTTAGGAATTTTAGCCAGAAGCACCTGATACTTATCTGTGTACTTCTCTTCCAGGAACACTTAAAAACCATCGAAGGACTCACACCGGAGAAAAACCATTTCAATGCTCGTACTGTGAGAAAGCTTTCGTCCAACGACAGGACCTAATCTCCCATATACGGTGTCATACGGGCGAGAGGCCGTACTCTTGTAGCTGTGGCCAGTCTTTCAGGAAGGCTGCAGCGCTCAAAGCACACGCTAAGACTCACACGCATCCAGTTGTGAGTCAGACTCAGCCGCAAACTGTAACTCCTTGTTTGAGTTAATTTTTGTATAGGTAATGGAGTGATAATTACCGTTATAAAAGAAAATAACTTATATAAAATTAACTGTGTTTTAAGAAAGCTATGCAGTAACTAAATAGGTAAAGGACCTATTAACTGGAACAGGGAAATTTTGAGAACCTGACATTTTGGGAAAGAAAAATTCGGGCCTCTACGCATCAAACCAAAACATCAACATTTTGTACGACTTTCTGAAATGGAATTAATGGATTTCTTACTTCTCATAATTTCGTGTTTTGATTTTAAAAGGCAATGTACATCATGTTGGTAACCAATTGAAGAAAATAAATTGATAAATAAACAATCAGTTGATTTGCCAATTTAGTATATAAAGTTTGAAATTTTTGCAGTTGAAATTTTAGTAAAAAGTTGATCAGGAGTCTTAAAATTGTAATTGTTAATTTGGTGATTCAAAATAAGAAAATTACAAACTTAGCGCTACATGGGATTTTACAACTCTCTTCTATGTAGAGGTTGTTATGTAAGACTTGGCCTATATTTATTTATGTTTTTTTAATAATCATTATAGCTGCAGGTTTTGCTACATTTTATATATATTTTTTAATGTTTCAAATATGACATTATGAATAACCAGTGCTTGGTTGATTGTTGTCTTAAATCTTTAAACACTTTCGTGAGATATTCATTTGTCAGGTAAAATCTTACCTTAGTTCTGGACAGAGACAATGTTCTGGAACACTGGTCTGAAAATTTACCCTATTATTAAGTGGTTAGATGCTCTTTTTGCGTGTGGCGACAGGCACATTACTGTGAGTTGTATCGTCGATCTGACTATCTCAGTTTAATAGACTTTATAGCCCAATATTAGAGACTTAATGATTAGTTGTAGTATTTTGTTTAATTGGAATGCCTATTTAGTATAAATTTAGATATGTTCTCATGTCATGCGTTAAACACACGCATGATAGCGTGATGATAAGTGCAACACCAGGCAACCGCCGCCTATACCTTGGGGATAGGACGGTTAAATTGTGCCACACGATAAGAGAAGAGAAAGAGATTTCAAAATTGAAGTATTGTTTGTACAAAAGCGCGCTGCACTCAACGAACCTTATTATTTTTAAAACGATGTGTAGTATTTATTAGGAATTGGGACCAAATTTTACTATTTTTGTTTAAATGAAATATTTTTGTGTGATTATCTCTTTTTTGTTTCTTGTATAAGTAAATGCATTTATTACGTACGTACAGCTATATAGTCTTCAGTATAAGGTTTATGAACTTAACCAAATCAAATCATACGTTATTTGCTTTGACTGTTAAGTTTTTTATTTTTTTGGAGTGGTTGACCCACAATCTCGAATAACTAACGAAAAAAATGAATATAATATCCTTATCAAAATGTAATCATGTTATTTTTATCGTGTGATTAAATATGTTGTCTATTGATTAGATGATATAATAATGCTTTAATAATGTAAATAAATAATTTATTAATATGTACGTTTTTATTTTATTTCCTCGGTAAAATTATATTGCTTACAAAACCTTGATCGATATTGGAGGGCATGTATTATTTATCCATTTAAAAATTGAAGAAATACTCTGCTTGGTGCTGCTGCTTTGAAATTCTATTGTATTTTATTTTTCTTCCACAGATTGTGACTTAACCCTTTCAGCGCCAAAGTCTGATATATCTATCAGACAAAATATTTTCGTGACCACAACGCCAAAGAGATATTATGTATTTATATCGTATTATAGTTTTTAATTTTTATACTTCGTGGGAACGAACTAAAACTCATACTCAATTTTTTATTTTATTTAAGTAGGTAGAAGCTTTACACATGCTTTTAAATCATCAATAATTTTTTTCTACTTAGTACAAAGGCGCTGACACGGACATTGGCGCTGAAAGGGTTAACGACCACGTGTCTGTATTGAATAGGCAGACAGGAAAGATCAAAAATAAACACATTGTAACAGAAAATAAATTCTTTATTTTATATCAGTTTATTATTTTTTGCTTTCAACAAAACTAGATAAGGTATTCATAAGAACTAGAGAAATACTTGAAATAATAACTTTTATTATACAATTCAAAATAAAACTTTATGGTTTTAAGTGACTCGGTTTTGTGCTTATTACTCCTAGATTAAAGGTCTTTGATCAAGGGTCGTGGGTTCGATAACTTTGGACATTATTTTTCAGCAGATGACCAGATGGTTTGTTTTGTTTGGTGTAAAACATGTTAACTAGTCCTTCTCATCATACACTGGGGTAACTGAAATGGTTTTAAAAAAAATCGAAAATTGGGAATTTCCATAAAATTGCCCAAACAACTTATCTTTTTTGCAAATTAAAATTTTCGGTAAACCCCGATCTTGTATAACGGATGTGTCAATTCGTCAGGTTCCTATTTCGTTTTGACTGACCAACTGACACACATTCTAACTGGCACGATCATCATGTTAATTTGTTGGACCTATGTAATTGATGATTTGGTCGATTTTCCAAAAAAAAAAAATTGTACAGTAAATACCGGTAGGAGTATGACACAATTGAACTGGACCGGACTGATTAACCCACAAGTATGCATTTGCATTCATACCTATACCGAATGTGTGTGAAAAAATGGATAATGCTCATGAAAGACCAACATTTATTTTTAGTGTTGGTCAGTATCAGTTGAAAGACCAAGTGTATATATGTATGAAGTCCCTATACATAACCGCGGGTGAAGGGCAACACTCCAAACACTATACAAATTGTCTGGGTTATTTGCCTACTTACGTAGTCGGTCCCATAATGAATTGGCCTGATATAGTTCTACGCGACATGTCGATACATGTTATGTTGCATTGAATAGTACGGTTCTCAGACACTTTATAAACGAACACGCATGGACTTGACGAGCGTAGTTCAGTTTAGCAGTTTGTTTGAACAACAAGTGTCGCGTATTTTTTTCAAAATGTCGAAAACCGAGAATCGAAGCGTCATAAAGTTTCTATTTAAAGAAGGCTTATCCCCCGCCCAAATTAAAGAACGATTAGATGGTGTGTATAAGGAGTGTTCTCCCTCTTATAGCACAGTAAAAAATTGGGTGAAAGAATTTCGCCTCGGGCGAGAAACCGTCGAAGATATCGGCCATGACGGTCGACCGGTAGAAGTGCTCACTCCCGATACAATTGCTCAAATCGAAGAAGAGGTTTTGAGTGACCGCCGTTTGAAGATTAGAGAAATTGCAGCTAGACTTGGGCTCTCTAAAAATACCGTCCATCGTGCAATCGATGAACATCTTCATATGAAAAAAGTCAGTGCAAGATGGGTCCCGAAACTTCTGTCAGCTGTGCAGAGACGGGAGCGAGTTCGCTGTGCTGCCGAGTTTTTAGATCTTTGTGGAGAAAACCCAAAGAACGTGATCGAGAGACTAGTGACTGGTGATGAAACTATGGTGTTATATTATGATCCAGAAAGCAAGCGCGAGTCAATGGAATGGCGTTATAAGGGTGAAAAGCCGCCTAGAAAGGCAAAGGTGCAACAATCTACCAAAAAAATCATGTGCACAATCTTTTGGGATTTTCAAGGTATTTTGATGGTTGATTTTAAAGAGCGCAATACAGTCGTAAACGGCGAATATTATGCTTCATTAATATATAAACTGCGAGATATTATAAAGGAGAAGCGCAGAGGCAAACTGAGTAAAGGCGTCCTGTTGCTTCACGACAACGCCCCCGTGCACACCGCCGGTGTTTCGAAGGATGCAGTGCGTCAATGCGGGTTCACGGAGCTGGACCATCCACCTTATAGTCCAGACATGGCTCCGTCCGACTATTACTTATTCCCAAATTTAAAGCGGGACTTAAGGGGAAGAAAATTTTCAAGCGATGAAGAGTTGCAGGCGGCCGTCTTCAGTCATTTTGAAGACAAAGATTGCGATTATTTTTATAAAGGATTAGAAATGTTATTTCACCGATGTCAGAAGTGTGTCAGTATTGATGGAGACTATATTGAAAAATAAAAATGATTGCATTTAATTTTCTTTTTTATTTCATAGTTAGGCCAATTCATTATGGGACCGACTACGTATGAGGACACGTAGAAGCAAGCGAGATAACTGAGTTATCACCAGATCCTACCCACAGGGTAGGCTCCAAAGAGCAGCAGGGAGTGCATATAAAAATTTAACAACAGGCAACCGCCATCAATCTCGAGCTGGCACGTTTAATTGTGACAAATAATCTGAGAATAAATTATATCAGGAGCACTACACATGATAAAGATACACTTTTTCAATATCAAGTAATTCAGTATGGTTTTATATCAGTCTCCGGTTCCCAGGGAAACCTATTTTAGGGACAGAAAATCGTGTATGAATTACCCCTCCCGCACGTCTATTTTATTACGTATTTTATAGAACTTAATGTTTTAAACCTGAATTTGAGATCTTATGTAAAACATCACAACATTCTATAAATATAATATTATGTAGGTACGTAATATAAAATAACACAAGTTTCGCCGAAAATTTCGAAGTATGTACTTACACCGTTATTTGTTCTTATATATTAATATACATGTTTTTTCATGAATTATATTCATTTAATACGTTTATTGCCAGTTTTAAAAATGTATTTAAGTCATGTTCAGCGAAAATAAATAAAAAATGTGGAAGGTGTAAGTAGCCTTCGAGGTAAAGTATTTTCTAAATATTTTGCTTTTACAACTATTATCTATATATTTTTATTTACAATACAATACACTGTTTCTAAAATGAGGTATTTTTAATTATTATTTTGTTGTTTTGTACTATTGTTGTTATTTTATTTAACCCGACTTAGCATTTTTACATACTAAGGTCTTACAATTTGCGCCACAAGGCACTAATAAAAATTGTCATCAATATTATTCATAACATTCTAAAACATTATTATATTAATAATATCATTTAATTATCTGTTTCGATCGCTTATCACGATCAAATTTAATATTTGCCTAATAATTTTACGTATTTTATTGTTTAAAACGTCTACTCTATTATATTGTTCATATATAATATTTAATAAGAACTATTATTTTTAATTATTTTAACAATGGTTTTTTTGTTATTGGCACATTTCTGACTTAAAACCGTGATCGCACAAAATTTTTATTGTATAAATATTGTATATACTAAATTACGAAAAATCGCATCAATTATGTTCTACTACTGCGTTAAGAATAACTATATCTAAAAGATACATAAATCAAACGCGTCGAGTTCCCTTAAAATTAACTAAAACAATACTTTCCATATTCAGTCCTTCGGTTAAATATCTTACTTGGCCATAAACGATGCGATTCGAATTAAATATAAACACTTTGTGCGATCACCAAAAAAATTTGGACTAGTTACAGGTTTTCAACTTGACTAACTGTCAAAAGTACGTTGACCCCAAAGAATCCTATTTTATTTCACTTAAAAATCTAAAATATTACTTTTAGTGTCACAAGAGGGCGCTTATCTATAAGTACTAAAAATAGAAATAACACATAATTAAATTCTTATTTACTGGCAGTTTTTGAACAAATAACTATATAAGCTGCCATTTTGTTATAAAACAAAGTTTCACTGAAAAAACAATACTATAAAATATAACTTTGCGCTCTCAGCGGTTTACAAACTTAACGTAAGCACATTAACGTGTAACCATATTTAAAAAAATATTAATAAAGTAAGCTACGCAAATATAACGTTTTACAAAAATAACTGTTCTTTTTCAAATCATTAAATATAAAATCATGTTTGTCTCACGTTTTGTAACAAACCAGATTGTACCATAGACAATAATATCATCAGTTTTAAGATGGCTCTTTTTAATCGACTACGTCTATTAATTTAATTTTTAAACCTCACAAGCGTAATAATATTTTCCTTCAAGGAGCCGAACTAATCTACAAAAAAGGCGTTATTAGATTATTTTGACTGTTAAACCAGAATGTTTCCTAGGCATAGACATAAAACTTCCCTTCAAAAAAATATATAGTTTCTATGGTCTTAAGCTGCATAAATGTATATGAAAAACATGCAAAAAGTTAATATGCACACTTTGATTTTAATTTGGATTCCTGTTATTTTTTTTATATAACAGTAGGTAAAAGGTAACATATGCATACTAATATTAATAATTAAAAAGACAATGGCACGTTAAAACTAGATAAAAATATTGACCAGTCGAAGCAAACTTTTAGAACAAATTGGCACAATTGTATAATATTGTCTTATACTTGAATATCAAAAAAAGTCACATTACTCTCAAACGTCACTTTGACATTTGCTTTTTAAATTTGCTCCCAACCGGCCAACGGCACAGCCTATTTAGCGCTAGCTTTCTCCAAAAAATCCATTTTCAATCTTAACTCTATTAGAAAAAGTTGTTTTTGCAATGAAAAGATCTCCTCTTTTTGCCTAAGTTCCAAATTTAAAATTTTCATTTTCGCTTCGTGCTCCCATATCGCGTGCTGTCTTTTCGCGGTAAAATATAATCTTTCCTCTTCTGTGGCTGTACTGCAATCGTTTTTAATGTGTTCCTCGTTTTTATCTTGACTTTCATGTCCGTTTTTTCTCTTTTCTTCGTCTAAATGGCTCAAATTCAGGGGAGTATTGGATAATTCATTTAGTTTCTGCAAAAAGTTTTGTTGCAGTCGCGCTTGTTCTATCGCTTGAAGGGGGTTGGTTAGAAGGGGTATGTGAGGGGGTAGGAGGGGCGCGAGGGGTTTGTGAGGGGGTGAGGGGGAAGGGGGAGACTGGGGGATGATCTGTACATGTGGCTCAAGCACATTCGGCATCGTGTCGTCACTGTCGTTCGTGCTGGATAATCGGCCGTTTGACATCTGAAAAGTTTTAAAAGCCCTATGACCAACTATATCCATGTTATGCGCTGGATGCGGTGATAAGAAAAAAATATACTTAGGAAGAATATATTATTATAAAATAAAAATTATTATTATTTTCAAATATAAATTTGGGCTACTCTGACCACTTCGCGCTAGGCGAAGTGGCAGGAGCTACTCCAGTAGAAGCACAGTCGGCTGGAGGTCAGTGCGACGAGGAGAGAAAGCGTCGGACAATCCGGGCATTGTCGAGGACTGCCTTCTGCATAGCCGCTATTATCGATCTGCCTCGAAGTCCCAGCCGTCTAAGGTTACGATCCAGGTCAGCAGGGATAAAACCATTAACGGACAGGACTACAGGAACGATTTCAGTGGATTGCACTTGCCACACATCCGTAACCTCGTGCGCCAGGCTAAGGTACCGCAACCTCTTGTCGGCATCAGCCTGCACGAGGTTTTTGTCGTATGGAATAGTGATATCCAACAAAAACACCCTTGACTGCGCCCGATCCACCAACACGATATCAGGTCTATTATGATCAATACGAGGGCTGTTCCAAAAATAGTTAGTGAAATGAAAAATATTTAGAATATGAAAAAAGTTTATTTATAGTTTTTCAAAATATTCTCCTCCAACCCCTATGCACTTATGCATTCGGGTGAACCAGCTTTCAAAACATTTGAAAAACGTATCTTGCGGTAGGTCGAAAAATATTCGGCGAAATTCTTCGACGGCTTCGTCTGCGGTGTTAAATTTTCGTCCACGAAGCATTTTTTTTACTGTTGGAAATAGAAAGAAATCGTATGGAGCTAAATCTGGGCTGTACGGAGGATGGGGTAACATTTGTACTCCCGAAATTGTCAAATAGTCGATGGTTCTAGCAGCTGTGTGAGCGGGCGCGTTATCTTGGTGAAAAAGAATGCCACGGACGCCGCTCCTTGGGCGCTCGCTATTCAACTCCCCGAAAGCTTGAGGTAGACAAACTTCGCAGTACCATTCACTAGTAACTGTTCTATGGTCTTCTAGCGGAATTACTGCTACTGGTCCAGTGCGTCGAAAAAAAACCGCTATCATTTTTTTATTCACGCTCCGACCGCGAACAACTTTTGTGGGCAACTCGTCCTCTTCAAACACCCATTGCATGGATTGCTGTTTCGTGAGAGGATCGTAGCTATAAACCCAAGATTCGTCAGATGTAAGGATGTAGGATACGTTTTGCGAAGATCCTCCTTCAAACTTTTCCAGCATAAATCGGCACCAATCAACTCGACGGGATTTTTGCTCTTCGGTGAAAGAATGAGGTATCCATCGCGACGCAACCTTCCTAACTTTAAGGTGTTCATTCAGAATGGTGGAAACAGCCTGTGATCCAATCTTCAGTTCAGCCTGAATCTCCCGATGTGTAATGTGTCTATTCTCCCGCAATAGCTACTCTACCCTGATGACGTTCTCTTTAGTTACTGCAGTTGGCGGTCGGCCTGGTCGGGGGTCATCGTTTAGGTTCTCTCGGCCACGTTTAAATTCACGAAACCAATATGTAACTGTTGCTAACGCAGGGGCGGACTCCCCAAAAGCAGCTTGTAAATTATCGTGAGATTCCTTGAAGGTTAACCCTCGTTTATAGTCATAGAAAATCATAGCACGAAAAGCTTCCCGCGAGACCTCCATCGTTGCAAACAAAAGAAGAGTGACAGATAACATTTAAATATAGAAAAAAAAAACTACACATAGGTGGCCAATGATTTTCACCAAAGAGAATTGTAATGAAATTTACCGTCAGTTCAAAATAGTTTCAAGAAAAAAGAGTCTATATTTACTCTGTGGCTAACAATTTTCGGAACAACCCTCGTAGACCTATCCATGATGATGTCTTATTATTATTATTAAAGTAAAATGTATGCAGTTCAATAATAATAAAACAATCAAGTTAACGCGGAGCGTATTTCTCTTTAGGTTTTCGGTACTTTTCGTTTAACTCTCAAAATTAAATAGATTTTTCGATTTTATAGGTTTTTTTTATTCGCTACCATTCGTAAAGTACAGTGAGTAAAGAATTAAATGAGATGAAATATTAATTATAACAATTTAAGTTCGGAGTCGCAGTTTGACATTTTGCGACTAGGACATTCTGCGACTAAAATCCATAAAACTTTTTACTTAACGGTTTCCTTATCAGATAAAAATCTGACTTTCTTTGACATTTTGAATGGTAAGTGGTACAAGTATAGACGAGATCATCAAAAGAAACTTACGTTAACTGGTATACAATCGTCGTCTTTGGCGCTGTGTGCGCCATCTGCACTGGTCGTCGGTTCACCGTCCTCGTCTGAAAACAAATTATATTATTATTTTAGTATTATATTTATAACTATTAAAATAAAAAATAGCCTCGGAAGGCCCAACCTTTTAGGCAGGAATAATTGCGGCCCAACGACCTAAAAATAGGTCCAAGTGGTTGAAGAGGAAAGTAGGAGGCATTCTTGTGGTCACGATCCTCAGCAATGAGGGAACGACGAGCAAGAAGAAAAGGTTGCGGCTTTCATTATGCAAAAAAATTATCTAAACGCTTCAACTCAAATGTGATATTTCTATACATAGGTCAGTCGTACAAGACATCAGAGGTCGCATTGGTTGCAACAGTTCTGATTTTTTGGTATGTTGTTAGGGTTGATAACAGTAGTGTAAAACTAATTATTTTTTTCAGATTCGAAAGTTATTATTTTTTATTTAAGTAGATGCTGTACGCATACTTTTAAATCGTCTTTTTTTCTACCTAGTACAAAGTTCCTACCACGCGGAACTTGTACACTCAGCGTTTCCAGTGTTTCAAGTGCTCCAAAAACATCGAAATTTTCGGACTTTTTTCAGATTTTGGCTTATAACTTCTAAAAGGTGCATCTTACAGAAAAAGTCATTATACACACTTATAAGAACATAAAATTTCCTATAATTTAAGTGCAATTGCAGCTCTGTAAATCAAATCTAATAGAACCCAAGATACAGCACTTCAAACATTGGCAATTTTCCCAAAAATGTTAGAAATTGTAGTTTTGCCACCTTCCGAGCAGAATATCGGCTATCATACTTATTATACGAGGAAAGTAATTAAGAATAAAGTTACAGAGCAGTTATTGAGCTTAATTTAAGTACAAACTGAAGTTTGTAAGACCAATAGTTCCCTTGTAATTTGGACAAAGCGAAAAATTAAGGAAATCAGATTTTTCTAAAACGAGTGCCTGACAAATTGCAGGACTTCTTTAAAGGATAAAAAGACATAAATCGGTGTAAAATAATTTATACTGATATTATAAAACTTAAATTATATCACTTAGTGATGGCGGGACCTCAGCTGACACCTGCGACAGAGATACACCTACATGAAATATAGAACAAAATGACAATTAATATTTTTTATAATGAATTACAACGAAGGGGTAAGTATGTAATATTAGGTTTACTTTCACGCACCTAGCGACGAAACAATCATGTTCTTTTGGAAGGTCTAGGTTCATCTGACAGCTCTTCCTGGAGCTCCGGAGACTTCTCTGTTGCTTGTTGTAAAGGGGAGGTTGTCGAAGTTGGTCCTCTTCATTCAACTCAGTCAAGGCTATGGACGGAGTGTTGAGGCAGGCAGGTCTTCCCCTGACAAGCTTTGCTAAGAGTTTCAGCCCTATTATCTTGCAGGAGCATCTTCCTTTTCTGCACCCATTCTGGCACCTGCATGACAGGAATTTCATAAAAACATGTTACAAATAGTTTCATAAATACACGACCCAGGACAGACCTACGAATGGATTGCCTTACCTGCAGTCAGTAATTCCGACGTTGGTTTCTTCGTTGAGTCACTAGTGGCAGTCTCTACTGGCTCCTCGAGGTGTTGTCACAACCACTAAATGCGTAAAAGAACAACTGTGATCCAGAGGGGGAAGAAAGCTCTTCTTGATGTTGTTGAGAACTTCTCGCAACTGGCACTTTGCTGGAAAAAACATTTTATATGTTGGAGCCCAATCTATCAGTCGATGCTGGTAAAGAGCACAGAGGTCGACATCCTCTACTTAACAGATTAGGCTCCAACGTAAAAAAAGTTTTTTTTCCAGAAAAGTGCCAATTGCGAGAAATTCTCATCAACATCATTCATTCAAGAAGAGCTTTCATCCCCCCTGGAATACAGTTGTCATTTCGCGCATTCAGTTATTGCAACAACACCTCAAGGAGCCAGTATAGGGTCTGACACTACTGACATCAACGAAGAAATCAGCGTCGAAAACCCTGTTGAAATTACTATCATGCAAGTAAGGTAATCCATTCGTAGGTCTATCCTGGGCTGTGTATTTAAACTATTTGTAACAAGTTTTTATGAAATTCCTGACATGCAGGTGTAAGAATGGGTGCGGAAAAGAAAGATGCTCGTGCAAGACAACAGGGCTGATATTTTCTGCAAAGTTTGTCAGGGGAAGACCTGCCTGCCTCAACACTCCGTCCATAGCCTTGACTGAGTTGAATGAAGAGGACGACTTCGACGACTTCCCCTTTACAACAAGCAACAAGAGCTGTCAGATGAACCTAGACCTTCCAAAAGAACACGATTTTTTCGTCGCTAAGTGCTTAAAGGTAAACCTAATATTACATACCTAACCCTTCGTTGTAATTCATTATAATAAATATTAATTGACATTTTGTTCTATATTTCATGTATATTTCTGTCGCAGGTATCAACTGAGGTCCCGCCACACTAAGTGACATCATTTAAGTTTTATAATATCAGTATAAATTATTTTACACCGATTTATGTCTTTCTTATCCTTTACAGAAGTCCTGCAATTTGTCAGGCTCCCTTTTTTGAAAAATCTGATTTCCTTAATTTTTCGCTTGGTCCAGATTACAAGGGAACTATTGGTCATACAAACTTCAGTTTGTACTTAAATTAAAACTAAATAACTGCTCTATAATTTCTCTGTAATGACTTTCCTCGTAGAATGAGTATTATAGCCGATATTCTGCTCGGAAGGCGGCAAAACTACAATTTGGAACTTTTTTGCGAAAATTGCCAATGTTTGAAGTGCTGTATCTTGGGTTCTAGACCTACAGAGCTGCAATTGCACTCAAATTATAGGAAACTGTGTCTTCTTATAAGTGCGTATGATCACTTTTTCCGTAAGATGCACTTTTTAGAAGTTATAAGCCAAATCTGAAAAAGGCCCGAATATTTCGATGTTTTTGGAGCACCACGCAGTTAGCACAAGTCTTTCGAACCTGAAAAATTAGTTTTACACTACTGTTATCAACCCTAACAACATACCAAAAATTCAGAACTGTTGCAACCAATGCGACCTAACGCGATTTTTATGTCTACGGTGACTGGCGTAACAATGTGAATCTATGGTTCATTCGGAAATGGTGCCAATATTCAAATCGAAACACGAGTTCGAAAATAAGGTTCTAATTTTTTTTAGGTAGTTAGATTTTTATACAACAATTTGAAAAACTTGATTGGGTCCGAACTACTACTAAACCTATGTCTTAAAAATAGGTCGTTGGGCTTTACAAGGATAAATAAATAAAAATTGTATCTTTAATAAAAATCCATGCGTGTTATTATATTTTTCTGTAATTTCAATAAAAGAGGCGCTTCGTAACCAATCTCATCTCACTAACTAATATTATAAATGCGAAAGTATGGATGTTTGTTTGTTTATTTGTTTGTTCGTTTGTTTGTTCCGCTTTCACGCTGAACTACTGAACGGATTTGGAATGAAATTTGGTAGGTAGATAGATAAAGCACTCGGCTAACACATAGGATACCTCATATTTTTATCCCGAAAAACTAAAGGGTTCCCGAAGGAATGCTTAAAAACTCAAAATGTCTACTTCGTCACTAGATGACGCCACCTAAACATTTTCTTTCTCTCTGGACCCAATTCTGAAATCTACGCAGACGAAGTCGCGGGCGGAAGCTAGTATTTCAAAATTTATTTTTGATGCATGCGACTAAATTTCGTTTTAGAACAGTTTCAACGATTTTTTTATAGGGAAATATAAGGTGCTACTTTATTAGTGCCCGATATTTTAGTCAGTGCTTCTACTCCTGATTCTGATCAACTTTCCCCAAGGAACCCATAGTCAAATTGCAAAAAAATTTTAGGACTCTTCATACTACTTTGCGCTCGGCTGATCGATTTGTATGAAGAGTCCAAAAAAAATTTTGCGATTTAACTATGGGTTCCTTGGGGAAAGTTTATCAGAATCAGGTGTAGAAGCACTGACTAAAATATCGGGCACTAATAAAGTAGCACCTTATATATTTGATTTAAATTCAGTGAGGAGCAGTCGTAAGAAGAGGATTAATTCTGAAGACAGCTTCATCTTAAGTTCTATCAGTTGGGTCCATGAAAGGTATTTGGATAGATGCATGCCTTGGAGGACATGCAAGCTGACCGCGCATTTATACATATGTACTTTTAAACATTTACATACATACTTACTTGACTGACTCGGTGGCTAAGTGGTTAGCGATCCTGACCTCTGTCGTGGGTTCGATCCCCACACAGGGCAAACTTTTTTGTGATGAGCAGAATTGTTTGCTCTGAGTCTGGGTGTATTATATGTATATATGTATATATTTAAAAGTATATGTATATCAGTCTCTGGTTCCCAAGATACAGGGAATCCTAGTTTGGGGCCAGATGACCGTGTGTGATTTGTCCCAGATATTATTACATATAATATAACCAGACACAGTGCAAACAAATCTGCTCATCACTATACAATACAATTTGCCCTTGATGGGACAGAAACGAACCCACGACCCTCGGAATCAGTAATCTGGAGCGCACGCTACTGAGCCACGGAATCAGTTACTTTTGACAGTTACCTTTAACATCTAGAGGGTGTATACTCTGCCACAGCATTCCGTCTAGTATTCCAGGCGTGTCGGCTGCCGGCGGCTGCAAACAAAATTATACTTTTATCCAAAATCAAAATGTTTTTTTTTAAGTAGATGTTTTGCACATACTTTTAAATCGTCTTTTTAACCCCCGACGCAAAAAGACGGTGTTATAAGTTTAACGTGTCTGTGTAACTGTGTATCTGTCTGTGGTATCGTAGCTCCCAAACGGATGAACCGATTTTCGTTTTGTTTTTTTTGTGTCATAGATAATTTTATCCCGAGTGTTCTTAGCCATGTTTCATGAAAATCTGTTCAGCCGTTTGAAGATCATCAGCTCTTTTCTAGTTGATGAGGGGATCTGACTAACTTCCTTATGTCCGATCGATTCGAAATTTGGTACCGTGTTACTTCAACGATATTTAATGAACATGGTAAGGCAAGCGTGAGCTGGTCAGCCGTTTGAAGATCATCAGTTCTTTAATAGTTGATGAGGGGATCTGACTACCTTCCATATGTCCTATCGATTCGAAATTTGGTACCGTGTTACTTCAATGATATTGAAAGTATATGGTAAGGTAACCATGACCTGATCAGCCGTTTGAAGATCATCAGCTCTTTAATAGTTGATGAGGGGATCTGACTACCTTCCATATGTCCTATCGATTCGAAATTTGGTACCATGTTACTTCAATGATATTGAAAGTATATGGTAAGGTAACCATGACCTGATCAGCCTTTTGAAGATCATTTGCAGATGAAGACGCCGAGTTTCCAAGGAGGTATACCCCAGCATACCTTGCAGAAACCGTGTTGGGTACATGAATGGGTACACCCCAAAAACTTTTTTGTAGAGAAAGCGCAAGAAACGCTTCTGAACCTTTTCTAACATAAGCGTGTAGACCGCCTCATGAGGGTTCCAAACACAGGTAGGCGCTAGATTCCAGCTTCGATCTGACCAAGGAAGTGTAAAGCAAGCTTATAACATTGAAGTGGGAAAAGTCCTTGCTATTTCGCGTCACAAATCCAAGTCTTTTAAAGCTTTCGACAGTAAGCTCCATTATATGATCCCGAAACGTAAGGTTAGGGACGAATAATACACCCAGGTCCCTAATTGACTGAGTCCGGGTAATAACCTTAGAGCCAAGGTAATGCTATGCCAATACTCCACGAGCAGAACGTGTAAAACTCATTATGTTACATTTAGATATATTAAAATAAAGCTGATTGTCGCAACTCCACTGATGTAATGAGTCTAGATCCTCTTGCAATTTGTGACTGTCTTGTGCAGCTTCGACATCAATCCAAATTTTTAAATCGTCACATAGAGAAGGCACTTACACGAAGAAAGACAATCTGGAAGATCGTTGATCATTATTGTGAAGAGAAGCGGTCACAACAATGATCCCTGGATAACGCCCGATCTCGTATCGTATGACGCAGAATCATAGCAGCCCAGGCGAACAAATTGTTGACGATCCTTGAGATAATTTGCAAACAGATTTAGAAGTCTGGGTGCAAATCCAATAATGCTAAGCTTCTTCAACAGGATGTCGTTATTTACTTGGTCAAAAGCTTTCCTGAAGTCCAAGTAAACGACATCCACTTGGATACCCTTATCTAGCCCTCGTGAAAGGTCATCAACAAGTGTCAAAAGATTGGTATTTACAGACCGACCCCTCCTGAAACCGTGCTGGGCGTCATGGAGATACGGCTCGAGCTGTTGATATATTTTTGAATGCAATATACTCTCGAACACCTTTGCAAGAGAAGACAGAACTGCAATAGGACGATAGTTTGTGACCTCCATTTTATCGCCAGCCTTAGGAATGGGAGTTACACGAGTAGTCTTCCATAGCAGCGGATAAACACCAGTATTCAGAGCCAAGTTGAAAATGTGTGTCAAAGGGACACAAAATTTGTGCTTAAAAGCCTTTATTACGTACGGAGGAACATTATCCGGACCTACAGAGCTTTTGCCCCTTAATTTGTCTATCGCCGAAATAACATCACTAGTCGTAATATTTGTGATATTT
Source organism: Coleophora deauratella (assembly GCA_958295455.1). Taxonomy (NCBI): domain Eukaryota; kingdom Metazoa; phylum Arthropoda; class Insecta; order Lepidoptera; family Coleophoridae; genus Coleophora; species Coleophora deauratella. Next base: position 2,027,712 of record OY282416.1, on the reverse strand, counting down.
ATGAGGCGATTATCGGCTACTGGCGATATGTAATCTGTATCTAAGGATGGAATATGCGGCAAAAATACACTGCTGAAATAGTCAGCGAAAGCTGCAGCAGCAGCTGATCCTGTCTGCTTTTGGCCCTTCGAATTTATGCAAGGCTCAAAACCTCCCCTCGATCGAAGTTTTGAAACATGGTCCCAGAATGCTTTCGGTTTGATCGTGAGTTTCTTTTGAATATCCTCGATATAATCATCATAAGCTTGAGCTACTCTGTGTTTTATATCTGCTCGGATAGCGTTAAACCAGCTGTACACGTATCTGTCATTAGAAGCCTTCCATATTTTGTGAAGGGTGGAAGGTAATATTGACAGGCAGACATATTTTACATTTCATCCCCATCAGCTTAAGCCGCATTTGGTCGCAAATGGTATGGTTTCATACTTTTTATCTTAAGCTGTGCAATAATTTTCTATCCAAGTTATTCCCTGTGCATCACCTCATTAACCGACTTCAAAAAAAGGAGGAGGTTCTTAATTCGTCGGTTTTTTTTTTTTTTTATGTATGTTCACCGATTACTCGAATACGCCTGAACCAATTTGGAAAATTCTTTTTTTGTTTAAAAGGGTATACTTCACAGGTAGTCCCATATAAATTTTATCGAAATCGATTCAGCGGTTTTTGAGAAAATCAGCAAAATTGGAGTTGTTGCGATTGAAGTCAGTTGTTTTTAACGTATTCAGCGTGGTCAATTATTTATACACCTCATTACACCTCACTACAATAAATGCTTTTATCTATCTATCATTGCTGATTCTAATATTTTCAAAATCCGCCACACTCATGGACGGATATTCAAGCATGAGGCTTCTATATAACTTCACGGTCACCTCACTCGACTCGCCATCCGCCCATGAGTGTGGCGGACTTTATAGCACAGTATAGCGCAAGTGTGAGACGCCCTTTACGATAAAGAAAAGCAAGTACCTGATGATCGTGTGCGCGCATCTTGCATTTCTTCTTATAGTTCTCGTACCACATTTTGACCTGCGCGGGAGTGCGCGGCCGGTCGCCGCCGCACCGCTTGTTCACCTCCTCGCATATCGTCGACCACACGAGCTGTCGGCAAGGAGATTGTATTAAAATTCTGTTAACAACCGATATCGTCCCGTAGGGGCGCGGGTCCCTCCATGCATCAGGGCAGGTTAGGCCATACTCCACACACGGGGGCCAAGTTCAAATTGGTGGAGGTTGTGGAGCTACTGGCCAACGCCAGTGTCAGAAGTTTTCAAGCGGCCCATAAGGCCTCCGACATGGCTTGACGACTACCATCTAGCGATAGCAGCCGGCACCAACGGCTTAACGTGCCTTGCGAAGCACGGAAACGGCCGAGATAAATGCCACTAACAGTCAAACCTGTCCAGGTTATGAGCGTGTCTGTAGTCAGTTAACCTGCGTGATCGACGCGACCATGTAAGCCTCACTGAGCCACGACCGTGAACTAAATACTAGCAAATTATTTTATAATAAAATAGAATAGCCTTACCATTCGCGAAAAATTGGTTGAAACAATCGCTTTAGTCCCTTTTCGAGAGTTTTCTTAAAAATGCATCAGATGGAGCTTTTTTATTACAAATTATATTATTAATTTTATAATTTAACTTACGTAGTTATAAAGTTGGCTCTGAACGTCCATGGCTCGAAGTATAGAATATTCTCAAACCACTGTTGTTATAACACACCTATATAGACAAATTTTCAAAAAGAATGTCACAATATAAACTTATAATAAATCAGACAGAAAAAACGATTTAAAAAGGTACCTAAAATAGATTGGTTATTTTAAATTAGCGGTATAAATAAACTTAACAGGACGGTTCTTGTCTCTATATTAACCTCTATTTCTACACAACACACAATTTCTGAGATATTTTGTTAAATAAAGGTTTATCCAAGAAAGGTTACATGAATCCCTTAAAAGATTGTGGTCTATATTCTGTTGCAAATACACATATGAATATACTATGTACATATATATGATATATATGATACATAGGCACATATAAGTCTTGAATTAAGTTACAAGAGAAATGCCCAAGTAGTGAAAAGTTAATAAATGAGCTGAGCAGTGAGCTAATTTCCAGTAGAATAACTAGATATCGCAAAAAGGTTTGCATTAAGCTGCTTTTCCATCGGCGAGGTGAGGCGAGGAGTGGAGTGAAGAGCATTGAAATATCTAAGAAGAAGACTATTTCTGGAGGCCCAACCTCCCCCCACTTCCCAATTCCCCCCATCCCCCATTCCATTTCAAAGGTAGGCAACGTACTTGTGACTCCTATGGTGTTGCGGGTGTCTATGGGCGGCGGTTATCACTTTCCATCAGGTGATCCGTCTGCTCGTTTGCCACCTATCACATAAAAAAAACCAAAGGCCCAACAATCTAGGGGTAGTAGTAGTAGTATCTATAGGGAAAGGTAATGTTTAGCTCCACTGCTAAACATTATCTTCCCCTATAGATACTACCGTTAGATTAAAATATTAAATACCTATTTTCGTAGGTACTACCTTTTTAAATCGTTTTTTTCTGTCTGATTTATAAGTTTACATTGTGACATTCCTTTTGAAAAATTATCTTCCCTCCTCGCCTCGCCGGTAGAAAAGCAGCTTGGTGAAATTGAAATTGCGGACTAAATGTTAACTGTGGTTTCTCCTTAGGAAACTGAACAACTTTGTCAAACCAATTCCATCGGATCAAAAATTAAGTCATCTATGTAGCCTTTTCCAAAGCGCTGATTGCATCCACTTCTATCGCGTATTGATAAGGCTGTTTGGAACAACTTGGTAGTCAGGTACGTATCTAGCTCAAGCTTTACCACCGCATAACTTTCACCAACATTTCCCGTAAATGGTTGGCCCTTATTATTTTTTAAAAACAATAACTGTGATTTCCAGATTCTATCCAAGTGAAATGTATTTCAGAAATTCAAACCAAACTTTTCTTTAAAAATACCATTACATCATATTCGAGTACACTTTTCATGATTTCATCGAGAATTCTTAATTCCGCTTCCGCTTATGATTTGAACCAACCCCTTACACGAGTTTACTTGTTGCATGGTCAGCAAAAAAACGCAAAATATTTAAGTGTCACATTGCAGTTGCAGACTGCAGTTCTCACAAACGGTGTCGAATTATTTTGCTGTCTGTATGCAGGGATGTGTTTGTAGTTTGTACATACAAAAGCATAACTATCATTTTTGTGATAATGTAAACATTAGATTAAAATATTCAACACCTATTTTCGTAGGTATTGTAATTAGATATACATGGTGTTAAAAAGGGCGTTTGAGATTTTAAGGGGTTACCCAGAATCAAGTATACAGGGTGTAACAGAAAGGTGTGATAATACTTCAAGGTTGGCTTTTACCCATCAAACTGACAACTTTTGTTCTACAACTTTGTTCAAATCGCAAATTTTTTTTGGACTTTTCATACAAATCGATCAGCTGGCGAACCAAGTTTGTATGAAAAGTCCGAAAATTTGTTTGCGATTTCAACAAAGTTGTAGAACAAAAGTTGTTCAGTTCGATGGGTAAAAGCCAACCTTGAAGTATTATCACACCTTTCTGTTACACCCTGTAGAATACAGGAAAAATATCTCAAACGCACTTTTTTAACACCCTGTGTAAAACAATTACGTATCTAAAACTAAAAATCCTGATTGCATAAAAATCAATCTGGGTATAAAGATGGCTTACATACATACATTCACTTTATTATACTTAATAATTAACAGAATAAGAAAGATGTGTGTAAAATAACGTATTATACAAAACTAGCGACCCGCCCCGGCTTCGCATGGGTGCAATGTATTACATATAAACCTTCTTGAATCACGCTATCTATTAAAAAAAAGCGGCCAAGTGCGAGTCGGACTCGCCCATGAAGGGTTCCGTAGCAGCAAGTAACATAATATAAAAGTTCTTGTAGTTCGTTGTAGGTAAATTGCTGTTTACGATTTATGATGTATGAAAAAAAAACTACTTACTAGATCTCGTTCAAACCAATTTTCGATGGAAGTTTGCATGGTAATATACATCATATATTTTTTTTAGTTTTATCATTCTCTTATTTTAGAAGTTACAGGGGGGGGGGACACATTTTACCACTTTGGAAGTGTCTCTCGCGCAAACTATTCACTTTAGAAAAAAATTATATTAGAAACCTCAATATCATTTTTGAAGACCTATCCATAGATACCCCACACGTATGGGTTTGATGAAAAAAAAATTTTTGAGTTTCAGTTCTAAGTATGGAGAACCCCCAAAATTTATTGTTTTTTTTTTTCTATTTTTGTGTGAAAATCTTAATGCGGTTCACAGAATACATCTACTTACCAAGTTTCAACAGTATAGTTCTTATAGTTTCGGAAAAAAGTGGCTGTGACATACGGACGGACAGACAGACAGACAGACAGACATGACGAATCCATAAGGGTTCCGTTTTTTGCCATTTGGCTACGGAACCCTAAAAACCGCATCAAAATCCGTTGCGTAGTTTTAAAGACCTAAGCATACATAAGGACAGACAGACAGCGGGAAGCGACTTTGTTTTATACTATGTATAGTGATAACTGCGTTTTCAGCTCGCCGACAGTCGGTTAAATTAACTATAATTTTGACCGCCACAGTTGGCTATCAACGGCCTGCCAACAACGGTTTTTCACGCGAGGATTTCAGATTTTCATACATTTTCGTCGCATGATTTCTCATAGCGTAGCGTGGCGGAAATGGAAATAGATGTAGCTTACTCCGCCCCAATCTACAGTTCTTACTGACTTGACCTCATGATGAGCTCGATCCCCAATCCTTGGGCTTACAATATGAAAGAAGAAGAAGCGTGGCGGTCAAAGGGTTAACCGATTAAGTAACCGACGACTAACAAATACGGTTCTCCGCAAGCTTGTTGCTGCTATCACTGGACATGGACCCTACAACAAACACTTGTTCACCTTGGGCGTTACAGACAGCCCACTGTGCCGAGCATGCATGGAAGCTGAGGAAACTGCTGCTCATATCCTGCTGGAATGCGGAGAGGTAGCATCGTACAGGTTCGCGCACCTCGGTGACCCGAGGTCACTTCAGGAAGTCGTCAGCAACCCCAGGTCGCTACTGGACTTCTTGGAGGAGCTGGGCTGGCAGTGATGCCGGCCTATCACGCAAATTGGGCGCAATGGTCGCCTGGTTGCGGAAAACAGCCCGCCCTAACCTAACAAATACGGTTAAATAACCGTAGTATCTATAGGAGAGGATAATGTCCAGCAGTGAACGTCTTCCGGCTGAGATATGATGATAATCATCATAAAAAAAACTGTTAGTTAAACGGATATAAAGTACTGTAAATACTTATTAACGTAATATCGATTGCTTACCGTAATCTTAGTGGTATCAGTTGATTTCCACTTATCAATATAATTGTTATGTATAACTTAATAACTAGCGTAACGCGTGGATTTCGTTTTTATTATGACTATCGTTGAGAGTGCGAAATACGAACATAGAAATGACTTCGGGATAAAATCATCTTATGTTTTCTCCCGCCCTTTATCTAATCTCTTTGCAAAATTTCAATAAAATCGGTCGAGTTGTTACAGCAATAAATAGCATTGAAAGACTGAAAGCAAGTTTATTCGGCAAACATAAACAGACCAGATATTTACAGAACACATAATATAATATAATGAAAATAAAAACAGGTAAATAAAAAAATATTATATTAAAAGAACTAAACGTTGCTAAACTAACGCAGTTTTAAACGCAACATTTTTAATCCGTTGTCAATTGTCCGTTCAAGTATTATACATTTGCTTTGAATCGATATTTGTATCTTCATGCAGCCTTTCAATAATTCGAATTGAATGCGATTTGACGCGTCTTAAGGCCTTAAGAACGCTTACAGTTCTGAAATCAGTTATTTTTTTCTGGGACAAAATCACACACGGTCATCTGGCCCCAAACTAGGATTCCCTGTATCTTGGGAACCAGAGACTGATATACATACACGTATACTTTTAAATACATACATATATAGATAATACACCCAGACTCAGAGCAAACAATTCTGCTCATCACAGAAAAGATTTCCCTGTGTGGGGATAGAACCCACGACTCTCGGATCCGAGGTCAGGATCGCTAACCACTTAGCCACCGAGTCAGTCGATTATTAACAATTTTAAACAAAATGGTATTGTAATTAACCTAGGTAATCATAACATTATCCTTTTATCAGCTATGTCTTTTGCACGAGTGAGATTTTATCACATTGAAAATACTCGAATTTGCTACATAACATATTTGTTGGTTATTTTATGAAATTTTAACATTATCAAACTCATCTATCAATTTGAAGGTTTAATTATTGAAAATACTAATAGTTAATTTGTTATCTTGTATTGTATTAATGTAAACATAGAGATAAAAAAAAATCGTCAGTTCCACGATAGTGGCTCGATCCTCCCAACCAGAGTTCCGGGTTCAAATCCTGGCCAATGTTTTTTTTTTATCCGGGGACAAATCACAGACGGTCATTTTGTTCCAAACTAGGATTCCCTGTATTATCGGAACCAGTGGGAACTAGAGACTGCTTATACATGCACATATACATTAAAATATACACATATAATAGATATAGCACACTAAGATACAGAGCAAACAAATCACCTCATCACAGTAACGTTTGCCCTGAATGAGAATCGAAACGACGATCCTCGGATCAATAGTTTTAAACAAACTTACGAACATAACTACTATACTGATTACTAGAACGGTAAAAGAAAACATCGTTTGAGCACACTGAAGATTAAGGCGTTAAGTATCGCCAAATCGCAATATTCAATTCAAATTCTTGAAATAATGGTTAAAGCTATCACCATGGAAAAAATATATAACATACTTGAAACAATAAAAAACAAATTGCCTTGAACAGAATCATAAAAATCACAAAATCTTTGATGAAAAAAATATCCTGTAAACCCTGTATTTTGCATTAATTGCAAATTCTCTCGGAAACACAATATTTGTTTATGTTGAAACCAACACACAAAAATCGGCCTTCAATTTACTTTGAACGGATTTTTTTAACTTATTTGAAAGCCAAGAAAAGTAATAAAAACATTGAAATCTCGAGAATTTTGCATTTGGCCTTGACGTAACCGCCACGATGATACCCACACTGATCTGAACTTAAAATGAGTGGTGTTACGGTCGATATTATATTAGGTCCTTACTTACGTAGTCGGTCCCATAATGAATTGGCCTAACTATGAAATAAAAAAGAAAATTAAATGCAATCATTTTTATTTTTCAATATAGTCTCCATCAATACTGACACACTTCTGACATCGGTGAAATAACATTTCTAATCCTTTATAAAAATAATCGCAATCTTTGTCTTCAAAATGACTGAAGACGGCCGCCTGCAACTCTTCATCGCTTGCAAATTTTCTTCCCCTTAAGTCCCGCTTTAAATTTGGGAATAAGTAATAGTCGGACGGAGCCATGTCTGGACTATAAGGTGGATGGTCCAGCTCCGTGAACCCGCATTGACGCACTGCATCCTTCGAAACACCGGCGGTGTGCACGGGGGCGTTGTCGTGAAGCAACAGGACGCCTTTACTCAGTTTGCCTCTGCGCTTCTCCTTTATAATATCTCGCAGTTTATATATTAATGAAGCATAATATTCGCCGTTTACGACTGTATTGCGCTCTTTAAAATCAACCATCAAAATACCTTGAAAATCCCAAAAGATTGTGCACATGATTTTTTTGGTAGATTGTTGCACCTTTGCCTTTCTAGGCGGCTTTTCACCCTCATAACGCCATTCCATTGACTCGCGCTTGCTTTCTGGATCATAATATAACACCATAGTTTCTTCACCAGTCACTAGTCTCTCGATCACGTTCTTTGGGTTTTCTCCACAAAGATCTAAAAACTCGGCAGCACAGCGAACTCGCTCCCGTCTCTGCACAGCTGACAGAAGTTTCGGGACCCATCTTGCACTGACTTTTTTCATATGAAGATGATCATCGATTGCAAGATGGACGGTACTTTTAGAGAGCCCAAGTCTAGCTGCAATTTCTCTAATCTTCAAACGGCGGTCACTCAAAACCTCTTCTTCGATTTGAGCAATAGTATCGGGAGTGAGCACTTCTACCGGTCGACCGTCATGGCCGATATCTTCGACGGTTTCTCGCCCGAGGCGAAACTCTTTCACCCAATTTTTTACTGTGCTATAAGAGGGAGAACACTCCTTATACACACCATCTAATCGTTCTTTAATTTGGGCGGGGGATAAACCTTCTTTAAATAGAAACTTTATGACGCTTCGATACTCGGTTTTCGACATTTTGAAAAAATACGCGACACTTGTTGTTCAAACAAACTGCTAAACTGAACTACGCTCGTCAAGTCCATGCGTGTTCGTTTATAAAGTGTCTGAGAACCGTACTATTCAATGCAACATAACATGTATCGAAATGTCGCGTAGAACTATATCAGGCTAATTCATTATGGGACCGACTACGTATGTTGGCGTTTCAGTTTTGAAAGTTCAACAGAATAATATTACCTCAAAAATGAATTTACTTCCATTAAATTATGTATCATTGTCTAGCTACATTCAAGGTCTTTCATGAATTAGTGATGTCATGTCTCTTATGTAAAAACTGACTGAGTAGGGATCCATTAACTACTGTATTTGAGTTTTCTTAGAGGTCAATTGGGTCAATTTTTTCTACCAAAAAAAAAATCGAAATTATCTGAAAATCGTGAAATATTATGCGCAATATGTTCAAAAATACATATAGTAACAATTAACACGCTGGGATAAGTGTAGCCTTCAAAAATAAAAATAAAGTATTTTTTTAACGAAAAAATGGCGATTTTCAGTGACGAAAAAATTCATTTATACAGTTTCTATACCACTGTGCCCTCAAATATTCAGACAACATGCATTTAGCAAGCATTATTTTATTTCTAAATGTCCAATGGTACTTTGAAAATAATTAGTTGTTTTAAAACCTTAATTATTTTATATTAATTTTGTCTTTGAACTTTTTTAACTAAACGTCAATTTCATAGGTAAGCACTTAATATTATCATGCATCAACCTGCTCAGATTGAGTGTACGTCGCGCCTTAACGAAAGAAATATACAGAGCGGAAGTCAAAGGGCAAGTCGGCCGTGGACACCCAAGGCAAACTCATATTAACCAAACTGGCGATATTTTCAAAAAGTAAGAAGCACCCGCGACCAACGAGCATGAATTAAAGGAGTAATGGATGTGGAAGAAGCAAGAGAAGTATGTTAATATAGGGGCGAATGACGATCCGTGGTTTCTGCCTACCCCAATGGGTATAAGGCTTGAGTATATGTATGAAAAGTTGATGCCGGCTGCTATCACTAAATGTTTTTATTTTTCTGACACTGGGGTTGACCACTAGCCCCACAACAATCTCTACCAATCCGGACTTGGCCCCCGTGTGTGGAGTATGGCCTAACCTTCCCGAGGTATGGGAAGAGACCCGTGCCCCTGCAGTGGAGACGATATGGGTGGTAAACGTATGTATGAAGAGACCAGATTGAAACCAACCTGCTTGCTACGGTTGGTGGCGTTGTTCGAACGCCCTTGCCGCAGCACGTCGCGATGGCGTGCGATCAGCTCCAGAACGGTCCTCTTCTCCAGTTCGGTGAAGTTTTTGGAACGCTCCTTGTGACCGCGCCGCGCTCGCGACGCGTTCGCGCCGCTACGGGTTGACATGTCAGTCTGTGGAGGCACGTGAAGTGTTAAAACTGATGCCTTTATACAAAAACTCTTCCTTCACTCTTTTTCTATCCCTTTTTGGCTGTTTATAACAAGTAAATAAAATGGTCTTTAAATTTTTAAGTGAAGCGTCATTTCGACAAAATTAGAGGAAACTTCTGTATCCTCCGATACACGCCAATACCCCTCCAAACCCTCAAAGCCCTGCTCCTCCCCTTGACAACTCCGAACCTTCATACGCCCACTGGGGCTAGTCGCCAACCTCAGTAAAAAGTTTTAAGAAATAAGAAATTAAAAAATAAAAAGCCAATAAGTTGAAACCACGTAATTACGTTATTTCATTGATAGCGGAATAGTCTATTGCCTATTTTGAATCTTTTAAGTCTGAATGGGACATACTTTTGTTAAGTCGTTGTTGTTACTTTTGTTAAGTTAAAGAGAGCCATGCTTCGGCACGAATGGGCCGGCTCGACCGGAGTGATACTACGGCCTCGCAGAAAACCGGCGTGAAGCAACGCTTGCGTTGTGTTTCGCCGAGTGAGTGAGGGTACCGGAGGCCCAACCTCCCCCTACCCCCATTCCCCCATCCCATTTCAAAGGTCGGCAACGCACTTGTGACTCCTCTGGTGTTGCGGGTGTCTATGGGCGGCGGTAATCGCTTACCATCAGGTGATCCGTCTGCTCGTTTGCCACCTATCACATAAAAAAAATAGTAAACATTGCCTGGTTTGCTGACATGGCTTCAGGACTGTCATCTAGGGATAGCGACCAGTATTATTGCTTATTTTCCCACTAGTGTCACCACAGGACACTCTCTATCGAATTCACTATTGTGCCGACAGTAGTCATAAGCTTGCCTATACGAGTACAATCGCTCCATTTTATCAGTAGCACCGTTGGCCTTCTACAGTGGCACCGAACAACTGACCTAACCTAACCAGTTTCGAGTCTAGCGAAGCGCGTCTTAAGTGATGAACACAACAATACTAGATGAATAGATGATAAGGTTAATACTAAATGATAATAATAATCGACAACGCTGAAAGCGTCAAAAAACCGACTTCAATCGCGTAACATACGGGTCAAACTGAGAACCTCCTTTTTTGAAGTTGGTTAAAATACTAAAACCTTCTCCTAAATGTAACAAAGACTTTTCTGAAAACCGCATTAAAATCGGTTCAGTCAAACGCGAGATAATCGCGGACAAACATACATACATACATACAGGTCAAACTGAGAACCTCCTTATTTTTGAAGTCGGTTAAAAAGACCCTCTACGTTAGCAGCGAAGCTCAAACGAATAACCTAGATAGATAGATTTGCACAACGGATGTCCAAAAATAAAAATGTCCACGTGTTCAAAAATGTTCAGTCAGAAAAATGACCAAATAGAAATAGAAAAGAAGAAATTTCAAATCAGAAAAACGTCCAACTATGGAAATGACAATTGTATAAACGTCCAACTATAGAAATGACAAGTGTATAAACGTCAAACTATAGAAATGACAAGTGTATAAACGTCCAACTATAGAAATGACAAGTGTATAAACGTCCAACTATAGAACACGTTACTGAGCTAATGTTCGCCGTTATTAAAGACACCACCTTAATGATTATAATTGACCACGCTGAATACGTTAAAAACAACCGACTTCAATCGCAACAACTCCAATTTTGCTATGTTTTTGTTGATTTTCTCAAAAACCGCTGAATCGATTTCGATAAAATTTATATGGGACCAGCTGTGAAGTATACCCTTCTAAACAAAAAAATAATTTTCCAAATCGGTTCAGGCGTCTTCGAGTAATCGGTGAACATACATAAAAAAAAGATTCCGACAAATTGAGAACCTCCTCCTTTTTTTGAAGTCGGTTAACAAAATAGCCAACAGCCAGTCTCTTATTGGAGATTATGGCGGTCAATCAATATATGTACAGGGTGTTAAAAAAAGTACGTTGAAATTTTAAGGGGTTCTACTCAGAATCAAGTAAGAATACAGGAAAAATATGAAAAAATCCGATCTACAATTATTTTTTCAGTTTCTCATACAAATTCTAGGTTCATAATTCAGATTTAGTACTTATGAGAAAACTGAAAAATAATTTTAGATCGGGTTTTTTTCAATATTTTTCCTGTATTCTGTACTTGATTCTGCGTAACCCCTTAAAATTTCAAACGCGCTTTTTTTAACACTTCGAGTGAGCTATTTTTGTATTACATAAGAAAAATAACAAAATAGCAAAAACATGACCATTATCAACCTTTATAAATCGAGATAATATGTCCGAGTCAGTATTCAAATTAAACTCTAACTGCAAACAGGACCTTGAGAACCAGTTCCACTAATAGTTAATGTCTGATCTGATGTGACTGCCACTTGACTTTGAAAAAGACATCGTTGCATAGTGGTTTCAAATTAGGAATCGCGGGTTTAATTCCCGGCTGAGACAACTTACCCCCCTGTGGGTACAATCTGGTGACGATCCATACCGTCGTCACTCAGTTCACTCGCTCCGTGTTAGTATGAGCCAGGTTACACGCCCAGTCTGGCGTCAGTCTGGTCAATCAGTCTGGTCAGAATGATCGGAGAATGATCAAATCAAATACTCTTATCGTGTAACCCACTGTCTGCCCTCAAATTAAAAAAATTCAAAATATTTTTTATTTAAGTAGATGCTGTACTCATACTTTTAAATCGTCTTTTTTTCTACCTAGTACAAAGTTCCTACCACTCGGAACTTGTTCACTCAACGTTTCGGGAAGTGTTAGCGGAGCGAGAAGAAACGTCGAGCCCAAAAGAAACTCGCCCCAACACATTTTTTGAAATAAATACTTAATATCTATTACAATTGATGTCATTACTAAAGCTATGAGCTGGAGGATCTATACATGTCCATCTAGATTAACCGTGTACCGTGAAAATCATCCATCATTCTGGCGTCAGTCAGACTGATGGACCAGACTGACGCCAGACTGAGCGTGTAACCTTGCTCTGTGGGACGTAGTAGGTAAATAACTCGGGACAATTAGTATGGAGTGTCCGGTGTGATACTGGTCTGATGATGATAACACGCAATGTGTAACGTCTTTACTGCTTATATGGGGTCCTTATGAAATACCTGGAAAAAAAAATTAACCACGGCTTCTACTCATGGAACTCAACAACTAATCAATCAACTGATCCGTCAATTTTTATGTGAAGTCCAAAAAATTGTTTGATTATAGGTTCCTTGGGGAAAGTTGTTCAGTTTTATGAGTAGAACCCACTGTTAAAGTTTTTTCAGGTATTTTAGAAGGACCCTGTATACTCATCCGTAGTATAACAATTTTTAAAATAGGTATATTAATAATAATATTAAATCTTCTTAATTTTATTGAAAATAGACATGAGAATTGAATCAGCACCAACGAATTTATTTTCGAAACGAGCTTTATCGTTTAAGAAACGGACTCAGTGAACATTACTCGTTTTAGCGTAAAATAACCAAGATTTTATTTATTTTATTAATCGAATTCATTCGGTTTTTCAAAAAAATATTATAAGATAAGATAAGATAAATATTCTTTATTGCACACCAATAGTACAGAGACATCAAAAAATATTTACAGACAGTGCAAAGGCGGCCTTATCGCTTTGAGCGATTTCTTCCAGGCAACCTTGGAAACTTATAGGATTGTATAGTTTTAAAAGCAAGTAACGGGTGGCTGCAATTATGGTTTTTATTTAGACATAATACATATAGGTACATAAATAATATTATATTATATAAAATATATATTAGTACATATATAACGAATAAATAAATACATAAATAATATAAATAAAATATCAATATATAAGTATGAAGCCAAAGAAAAATGGTGATAAGTACTTAAATAGATGAGGTAAAGTTTCAGTAATTACATAGATTAAAATAATGTTCCCTAAGTCTTTTCTTAAAAGTAAATAAAGTTTCAGAAGTACGAACAGAAGCAGGTAATAAGTTCCATAGGCGTACCGAGTGAGCCGCAAAAGATTTACTAAAGAAGTCAGTGCGGCATGAAGGAAAGGCCAAAAGGAGCGCATTACATGACCGAGGTTGGCGACCATGCACTGACTCCCTGCACCGAAAGCTGTCCTTAAGATACGGAGGAGCAGCTGGACTATGGAGCACATTGTACAGCAAACAGAGTGTGTGCATATTTCGTCTCAAACGGATGGGTAGCCATTTCAGTTTAGCTCGAAACTCTGAAACATGATCATACTTCCTCAAACCGAACACGAACCTAATACAAACGTTCCTATATATTATACCTTACCGATATTACCTATTTCTTCTTCAGCCAAATAAATATTGAACCTACCTTCCCTTCGAAACACGTATACCTCAATCCACCCATCATTTATAAAACCAACTCTAAAGTCGCTTTACTTAGAAATATTAAACTTTACTATTACTGACGCGACTATCTCAAACACTGGATTCACAAGATATACAATAATTAAATTGAAAAGATTACTTATCAAATAAAACAACTGGTTACATTTTACGGTTTTAAAATTCTAACATTTAGCTCGAACTGGTTTTTGAGAATGGCATAAAAATGTTTTCGACTAGGTTTTTTAGATACAAATAAACTAGATTTAAACCACTTGGTTCGTTTTGTCTACTCATATCTTCGGATTAAATGAAATAAGATCTTTAAATATGAATATAACTTATGAATGTCAAATTTATTATCGAGGAGGCTGAATACACCAGACAAGGCTGTATAGCCTTAGAAGGCTTAGCTCTTTCCTTAAAAAATAAAATTGTCTTTGGTTATAATACTGTGCTTTGGAACCGTTTTGGAACTGTGCCAACTTATCTTGACAAATGGTCACAGATCGGTCACACAGGGGGGGTGAGGTAGCCTTCAGAGAGCGGCAGGGAGTGTCCATACTGTATAATGTCCTTATACTGTGGGTGCATATATGAAACTATATTGTCTTGAATGAAAGAAATCGTTATTACCGTGCAGATGTAAAACCAATAACAAAGTCTTATGATATGAACCTGTAGTTAGAGCTTAGATACCTCTGGAAGCAGAGTGGTCTAGATTGTAATTTTGGAATTGGCAGACAAATTGATAAGGTGATAGATAAGCCATATTTGTACATAGGGTTGCCAGGTATGGTGCAAAAAAAACCGGAATAGTTTTTAATTTTTATTAATTTAACAAAATTACAATAAAACTTAAAATATTTTGTCCGGTTTTCCAAGGTATTCTTGACTGGACAGACATAAGGAAAACCGGACTGTCCGGTCGGAAACCGGACTTCTAGCAACCCTATTTGTATGGGTGTCCAAAAATATAAGTTGTTCCGTTTCATGAGTAGAAACCACGGTTAATTTTTTTTTCAGGTATTATATTTAAGATGGTCCATAAATACCTTCATATTATTATAATTATGGTTTAAACGCTCAATAAAGATCTAGATACCTAGGTACCTAATCAAAAATATGTTTGAAGGTCACATTAATTATTTTAAGTTTATTATCTGACGATTTAAAATTTAATTTTTTGGTGCATAATACTGATAGTGCATTGTTTAACAAAACGATTTGGTGTACGGTAACGAATAGGTAAAGAAATGAGTTTAAGCTAGTACTATGTTTGTGAAGAAACGTAAATGAAACAGTCTGTTCCAAAAATACATAATATTTACCATTTAAGAGTTTTTGAACAAAAGTGCAAGTACCAAGGGGCCGTCCATTAATCACGTGATGTTTTTTAGCAACTTTTTAGACCCCCCTCCCTCTGGTGATACGTGGTGAGGTTTTAGACTAGGATCTTTAGGAATGTGTAGAGCATCTACTTAAGTAAATAAAAATTAAATACTCTTTTTTTAATTTTTTGAACCATAATAATTATGGTTACTGTAGAAATCACCTTTTTTTTATGTAATCACCTAAACTCAGCTATCTAGACTAGAAAAACGAGTTATGCAGAAATTGTTTTATTGGATAACATAATTATGTTGCATTTATTATCAGCACCAAAATATTGTGTTTGGCTAACTTTGAAGGTTAAATATGTATAATTGTATATAGAAGAGTGTAACAAAACAGGGACTTGTAAATGAAGCTTCTAATTTTTACTCTTGATACTGAACCACTTGACCACTAGCCCCACAACCTCCACCAATCCGGACTTGGCCCCCATGTGTGGAATATTGCCTAACCTTTTAGAGGAAAAGACCCGTGCCCCTGCAGTGGGGACGTTATGGGTTGTTAACGCTGAACTACTTTTCGACTTTGCTGAAATTCCAAAAAAAATATTTATTTACTTAAACGTATCAAAAGTGAAAAATACTGTGATTTCATCTAAATCATGAAAATAAAATGTTAAGTTTCATGAATAGTTGTTACACTATGTATTTTTTTTCTAAGATGGCTAAGCAAAGTGCATTAAAATTGAAAATGTCAGTTCACTAAGCTAAGTACCTACATGAAAACTGAAAACATCAGTATGTAGACTATTTGTATTAACCTTGTATCAATTATTTGTATTTATTTGTAGTTCATATGCCTAATATAAAAAAATATTCTCTTCTTTTTAACCTTCCTATCCAGAAGGTATAGACGGCGGTCGCCTAGTTTCGCACTAAATTACTCTAAATATTTAATATTAACTTTAACTAGTGTTACTCTAAATATATATTTTAAAATTCGATACTTAAAAGTTCTATTGAACATTTTGAAATGGCGAATTGCTCAAGAAGAAAAACTGCAGTTGTCATCAATAACTTCACCTAATATTTAAAATTTAACAGAAATTGACAGTACTGTATGTGAGTAGAGTATTTTTTTAATAACTTCAGTTTTTTTTTAAGTAATCGAACTTTTGGAAATTCACAATTAGTACACATTTAGCATTAACTCATTCGATGGTATTTGATGATGTCAAAGATGAAAGCAGGCTAAACAAGATTCCCAATGCCACGCGGAACTGGCTATCTTATCTCTAAGTTAGAACACATCAATACCTTAATATACGATATCACTTACTGTAGTTGGTTAAGGCCGTTGTAACTGAATTAAATAAATGAATTGAATATTGTAAAAAAAAAAATGTTATTTGTACCGTTTCATAATTTTTCATAAACCACAAAATATGAAAAAAGGTTTTATTTACTCCTCTACTTTCTTCGCTGGTTCAGTGACCCAAAGAGGGACAGAGCAGAATGGAAAAGGTTGGAGGAGGCATTTGTCAAACCCAGGCAAACAGACAAAGTTGTTGAGGCACTTAAATTATTTGTTTAAAGACAATTTATATGACCACGCTGAATACGTTAAAAACAACCGACTTCAATCTCACCAACTCCAATTTTGCTATGTTTTTGTTGATTTTCTCAAAAACCGCTGAATCAATTTCGATAAAATTTATATTGGGACCACCTGTGAAGTATACCCTTTTAAACAAAAAAAGAATTTTCTAAATCGGTTCAGGCGTCTTCGAGTAATCGGTGAACATACATTAAAAAAAACCGACGAATTGAGAACCTCCTCCTTTTTTTGAAGTCGGTTAAAAACCTTGTCTGAATAAAGGCTACATTATTATTATTAGTCTGTGTACAAGTACCGCGTGGTAGGGACTTTGTACTAGGTAGAAAAAAATATTGACGATTTAAAAGCATGCATAAAGCATCTACTTAAATAAAAAACTTTTTAGTTTTATTTTTTTTATTCCTTTCAATTCAGTGATCCAAAGAGGATCATGGCCTGAGACACAAATATAAAGTAGCCGCTTTAGTATATCCTAAACTAAACTTTTTCTCCTTGACAATCAGCCCTTTGGAAAAAAAATCCTTTATGTGAAATAATGAAAAAGACTGCTTTATAAAATGATCAGGTTTAAATAAATTTTAATTTAAAATCTAATAATTTACTTTCCCCAAGGAATGTTTGCTACTGCACAGCAGAGTTTATATCACACACAATAATAATAATTGAAGAAGAAAAGAATCTTGAGAAATAAAACTTATGTTTAAATTTATCTAGTGCCTGGTACTAGAAAACTAGGTTCTACTGAGTAGACAAGACAATGTTGACAGTGTGACCATAAATATTGTTTTGGTAAACAAAAAAGGAAGCAAGCAAGCATAAAGCATAAATCAGCAATTGTGTGTAAATTTAAATATTCAGAATTTTTATATAAAAGTCCCTAGATAATAATCATTTATTTTCTCACCACAAATCAAATTTTACAAAGAAATTCACAAAAATATTGGAAACATTTCAAAAATATGTTTGTGGGAGACCGGTGCCTAAGCTAAGATATAAATATCTTATGTTATAGGTCACCAGGCCCTCACTCGGAGTAACGGGTGTAGCAACACAAAAAAAAAACAGATGAACATTGAACAAACAAAACTTTAGAACAAGTCTAATATTCTAGTTAGATTTTATAACTGAACAATAACTTTATTTTTTGTAAATGCTAAGTCCTATAAGGCAGCCCTCCTAAATGCACCCCAACCGTATATTAAATTATATGAAAATAAAAACTTACTTAAAAATAATGGGTTAACAATAAAATAAGAATTCAATAAGAACTCTGTCATAACTTAACTGCCATGACTGACTGACTCGGTGGCTAAGTGGTTAGCGATCCTGACCTCTGATCCGAGAGTCGTGGGTTCGATCCCCACACAGAGCAAACTTTTCTGTGATGAGCAGAATTGTTTGCTCTGAGTCTGGTGTATTATATCTATATATGCATGTATTTTAAAGTATATGTGTATATATATCAGTCTCTGGCTCCCAAGATACAGGGAATCCTAGTTTAGTAGTTAGATGACCATGTGTGATTTGTTCCAGATATTATTATTAATGTTTATTATGTATAATATAATAGCTGTTTGTTTCCTTAATAAAGAAAAATAAAACTCACCAGATAATTTTAAATTTAAGAATTCACTAACCATGTCAAGTCAGCCGACATTCAAAAATAACAATTTTATCAAACAGTTAACACCAATCAGTAGTTTCAAACCGAAATTTGTGCTAATCTAGATAAGATGACCATTATTACACACGATAAGTTATAGATTGTAGTAATTAGAACTAAATGTAAAAATCTAGACTGTCCGTTACCTATCTGGTTTTAAAATAGGTAGAACATATGTAATATATTCAGCGCTCTGGTTAGTAATAAAATTATACAGCAGAGCGTCAAATTACACTACTCGGAGCTTTAGTTAAAAGGTTAACAGCCAATTGACTACAGTTTTTTATAATCAGTTATAAATAAGAACTATACTATCTTGCCATCCAGTTATTTATACGTGAAAACGATTACTTACCAACAGTGGCGATACGCATTCCACCTTTCAATCAATGCGTGGGCTCGCATTTTCATCTTGTTCACGTAATAGCATAGCACTTACGATAACTTATATTTTGGTATCAAAAATGCAAGGAGGCAAAAAATAATATGACCATCGGTAACATTGTAAATGTCAAAACTGACTGCAGTTCTTGAATAGGGATGGGATGAGCGCGACTGTGGGCACATGATAACTGGAACAGGTTGGAACTGGTATTTAGAAGCGGCTGTTTTTTACTTTGTGGTTTCAAACTCAAAAACATTTTTATTTTTTTGTAAGTAGATGCTTTACACACTCTTTTAAATGCGACAAACTCTCGACTTCCGTCGAGCGCGTAACGTCGCATTGCGACAAAAAGTCTACAAAGTGTGATGTCTATGACAAAACTATTACACTTTTCTTTATCTTATCCTTAAAGGAGGATCCTTACTCCTCTTTGTTTGTTTTTTCAAATCAGTAATTAAATTTTGTCTACCTATCATCAATCACAAGAAAAATGCGGTAGGTACCAAACCAACCAACCAAACTCGGCGCGCGTAAACGCTGGACATGTCCGCAGTTGAGCGATAACACGGTTTTTAATGGACGTGTCTGAGGGGATAATCGGCCACTAGCCCACTATGCTTGGCGTTTGTGGACTATGGAAAGTCTGTAATTGGACCGAGACTTGGGCTGGGCTGTGTTACAGTTTGTCCCAGTAGCGTGGGGGGTGGGGGGCGGGGAGTGGGGGGGCCATGGCCAGTGGCGTAGCGTGGGTTTTCGCCGCTCGGGGCCGATTGGAAATTTGCCGCCCCTTTCAATTTTCATCATTAGAAAAAAAAATTCAAATAAAGCAGCCAAATTCTGTAATCAATTAAAAATGTACCTACTCTTCGTGTTTTTTTTTAAAGTCATTTCGATGTGCATATCGCGTTTGATAGCTTATTTTTGGTAATAAATAATAATGCGCGAGCGAAGCGAGCTCGAAAATTTTTAATACATAATTATATCTAAGAATATTGATGTTAAACTAACGCCTTGCACGCCTGCTTGCGGCCGGTCTGCATATAGTCAACGTTAGGTAATTTTTAATAAACTGCAGTTTAGAGAAGCTTCTCTCACAACTAAGTTTGGGTCTGTTGGAACTACAGAAGCCCAAAGAACACGCTCAAGTTTGAACTCTTCCTTGTTAATATCTTAAGGAGCGTGATCTAAGGCCAGTTCATCGACGCCTAATAACACTGTTGCAAAAAAGAAAATGCGGCGCTCGCCGTCCTCCATATGCCGCCCATGTCCATGTGCCGCCCGGGGCCATGGCCCCCCCGACCCCCGCCACGCTACGCCACTGCTGCTCACCACTGACCATCACTGTAGCTTGTTCAAAAAAGTTTAAAATAGTTACAGCGTCTTTAAGAACATTTTCCTCATCCACACTTAACATGTCAGGAGCTCGCGGAAATTTCCTTTGGACATTAGGCAAATAATCGCTTAGCTCCAAAATCCTCTTGAACATGTGAAAGCAGCTATTCCATCGAGTTGGCACTTCTTGCATGAGTTTGAGAGGAGTTTTTTCAGGGTTTCGCGCCAACTGTTCAGCTTTAAGAGCTTGTGCACCTGATGTAGACTTCCGAAAAAAACTAACAATTCTCTTGCAACAAAATAAAGATAGTTTGAAACTAAAAGTATTTTATTTTAATAAACCATTTTGTAAATGCGTATTTTGTATTTAGTATTTTAAATATAAAATGAAAAACTATTTTGTATTTGAAATAACAAAATACAAAAAGTATTTGTATTTTGCATTTAAATACATTTTATAACATATTTTGCACATCTCTGCTTTTTCTGGTAAATAAATTTTCAAGATGACAATTCTTAAACATCAATAATTTATTTTGTAGGTCAAATAACTTTTATTTAAAACAGTTTTAACTACTGTTCCACTTGGGTACATCCCTAAAAACAATAAACCATAGACTTTTCAATAAGATGACATCTCACAATCAGTTATCAGTATCACGTAGTTTTGCTACTCGCCGCTAGATGGACTATTCTTTGTTACTATTAAATAAAATTCTGGCTCTACATTGATTTGTAAGAATTTAGCTTAGCACTGTTAGCTGATAGTCTCTCTTTTATTGTGTGACACAAATTAACTGTGCTAACACATGGGATATAGACGACGGTTGCCTGGTATTGCATTCGTTTATTACCAGTGGCACAACTGCTTGGCACAACCAGTTGTGCTTTTATCATCACCTGTGTTTTCGTTTAAGCTTCGATAAGGGGTTTATTTTGGTTCAATATAAAACCATCAAAATAATTGCAGGATCTTTAGGTTTTTCGTGAAATTACCCGTATAAAAAATCTTACTAAGTAGGTACCTTTGTATTGACTGACTCGGTGGCGCAGTGGTTAGTGATCCTTACTACTGATCCAAGAGTCGTGGGTTCGATCCCCACCCAGAGCAAACATTTCTGTGACGAGCAGATTTGTTTGCTCTGAGTCTGGGTGTATTATATCTATATATGTCTGTATTTAAAAGTATATGTGTATGTAGGTATATCAGTCTCTGGTTCCCAAGATACAGGGAATCCTAGTTTTGGGCCAGGTGACCGTGTGTGATTTGTCCCGCAATTATTATTATTATTACCTACTTATTTTATGCACAGAAATTTTTGTTCCTTCGTCGACCGTTTGGAAATGGTATACCTATTTAATTTTTTTTTTGTGATTGTTACGTATTTAACACAATTTACTCTGTTATTATAAACAAACGTTATTTATACCAACTTTTGTTTTTTATTTATTGCAAAAAGGCTGATGGAAAGTGGTTACCCGCGTCTATCTATGGGCATTTGCAACACCAAGGGTTCTATCAATACTTTACTAACCTTCAACAGGGTTACCGGTGACCGGTTAACAACATAACGATTAAAATAGTGTATGTATAAGTTTCCTTTGTTGTTATATACAATGTACTTCTTACTACGAATAAATTTTTTGTATTCTATTCTCTACAAAAACTATTTCAAGGCCTTCTAGAAAAGTCCCATACCATAGCCACCTGAAAATCTCGGATGGAAGCTCATTCCACCGCTTGAGGGTTCTAGGGAGGAACCTCACGGTTCGAGACCAATTCGGCTTCAGCTGACGAGGATGAATTCCACTGGCGAATACAATAGTTTGGTGATAGAACTGTGTGGTAGGCATCATCTCGATCAGTTCCTCAGAACACTTACAGAGAGCTAAAGTCTCTTAAAAGTTCTTCTTCAAGTTCTTTTTTCTTTATGCTTCAGTGTTTGCTACCAAGATACGGTTTTTTTTCTTTCAAAAGCAGAGGGGTTTATAGACCGCTTGAGAGTTGTTTTTCTCTCTTTTTTTTGGGACAGGAGGCAAACGAGCAGACGGATCACCTGATGGTAAGCCATTACCGCCGCCCATAGACACCCGCAATACCAGAGGAGTCACAAGTGCCGTGATAAAACTACAAACTATCACTCTTTTTCGCCCTTTTTTCAGTTTATTTGTTTACTATTAAAGTTTTCGCTTAAATAGGTATAGTGATTTGTGTTAAAACATAATTCCAAGAGGTTTTTCATCGTTCAACCGTCGAAATCACAGTTTGCGCGCACATAATGCGCTCGTGACTTGCCTTACTGCATCACATCAGGAGGTCGCACATAGGAAAATAAAGGTCTGTTCCGGATCAAAAATCGATAACTTTTTTGTTTCTTAAGATATAGTGCCCAAATTTTGCACAAAGTTAAAGTAGTAAATAGCGCTTCTAATGACGTGATATTATGTGACTTTTTTGAGATAGTAAATATTAGATAAATAAAATAAAAATAAAAATCATAAAAAATTGTATTTAATTTATTTTAATTTAAGATTATAAACTTCAAAACCTGTGAAAATACCTTAAATTTATTAGTAAACGACGACAAATACATAAAATGCTTACAAAATAACTTATACATATTTTAAGTAGTAGATTAATAATAAAATTTAAGCATTTTTATATGGATTTACAGAGAAGAGAATTTAAATGTACTAATTTATTCTTGGGGTTCTTCAGGTTCTGAAATTAGTTTAGTTCATTGATTAACAAAAGCTTCAGATTATCTTCTTCAAGTTGTTTCACATTTCTATCATACGGTTTTCTAAGGCTGGTGATATATGGATCAGAGGTGTACAAGAGAGTATGAAGTACATCTTCATTTGTAGATACTCGAGAATTTTTCCTAGCATGATAAAGTCAAATTTTTTTATAATCTTTGTTGCGAGATTCTTGCGCGTCTTCTGAAAGCTGGCCGATAGAAAGAACAGCAAAATGTTTAATGATATTTTCTCCATGAATAAGAATTTTATGAACAGAAGAGGGCATATAATACCAATCATAATTACTGACATAGATTCGAGCAGTTTCTATAGCATAATTACCAAAATTTTCAGCATTTATCATCACACCTGAGGAAAGCGCTTGAAGAATTGTATAAAGTCGTTTAATCAAATTTTCATTAACTCCAGTAATTTCAGCAGAGCAGCTTGCGTTGCCAAAAAGTCGTCTTCTAGCAGTATTACCATCATTGGTATTACCACTTACTTGTTTTGGTTTGTCGATGATCAACCCTAGCTCTTCACGGAAACGTTTGTGTACCAAGGCCTTCTTTTCTTTCTTTAGCTTTTTTTGTTCGTCACTTCTGGCTGACAATGACCTGAAAGGCAGGTTGAAGGAAATATGTAATATCATTTCCATACATCGTATACAGGCATGTAATGTAGATAGCCCATATTGATACGAATCTTAATTTTCGGGCCTAGCAGCCACTTTAGTTAAATCATTCATTTGACGTGGAGTAGCTCCACATATTGTGCATGTAGAGCTTGAAGGCGTATCTGTTAATATTTGGGCCACTTTTCCATCGATCATGGTCATGGAAAGTTTAGGTTTTACATATACTCGTTCGCCATTCTTATTAATTATAGATGGCTGCAAAGATTTTATTTGGTTCTTTATTTCATCAACAACAGCTTTCGTTTTCTCCGGAGTCTCTTTACAAAATTCGATTGATATCGGTCGACAAAAGCGGACAGATGAAGGTGCTGGATTTTGCCAAACAACTGCACCAGTTACTTCATCAGTCAATCGAATAGGCACCAAAGAAATAATAAACAAATTTGCATCAGAAATAACTCCAGACTCCTCTGGAAGTTTCTGCGTGTACTCACTTTGACCAGAGGAGCCATCACAGCCCCATTTACTGTATAAAAGTAATTGTTTATTTTCAATATTGTAGATGGAAGCAATTTCCAAAATTCTAGCTACAGTATGATCCAATAATTTTTGCAGTTCCACAACTTTTGCACGTGTATTTGTGATTTCCAGGGGATACGGGTAGTAAGTCTGTTTCGAATTTTGCAATTTATAATATGGTGGGAACATGAAACAGTTTCGTTCATTTGTTAACTTCCTCAAATACGAATATTGTGCTTTAGTCAAATCAAGATCGATAAAGATGCTGAGTGCTTCGTCACCTGATAGCATACCTGTCTGGCTTGCGTTGTCGATATAATTGGAGATCAGGGTCTTTTTTTTCTTTATCAGAAGTCCTTAATGCTTCTACGACCTTTGCTTCTGTTCCTTCTCGTATTGCCCGTAAGGCCTGAAGGTACGCATTTAAGACGTGTTCAAATCCATATTCCCTTAGTAACTCAGTATTTTTTCTTCTTTTGCTCGAATCAGACGAATCTCCATAAGACACACAAGGTCTTCCGCATTTTTCAGAAGTGGATGGTGTGAAGTCAGTTGTTGCATCTTCTATGTTGGGCATCGTTACAGAATATTCAGAATCTAGCCAATTTCTGTTTTTAGATAAAAAATAATCCTTGTTCTGTGACGCTGTGGCCCAGCGTTTATTAAACGATGGAAGAATATTCCTTTGAATATCACTAATGATGAAACACAAATCATCTTCAGAAACGTGATACATCCATGTAGTAAGTAAATAATTCACGTTTTGAGCACTTAAAAGTTGTCATTTTAACAAGTTTAGTATCTGCAGTATACCTAGGAATAACTTCCACTGTGAATATGTGAGTAAAATAAGTGTTTTTACTGTATATATTATACTTAAAAATTCGGGCAGTGTGCATTTATTGCACACTACCTTTACCGCAAAATGAGTGCAAAATTGGTAAAATGCCGTTCTATTAATCAATAATTGATAAATAATTACGAAACTGTATACCTCATTTTTATTACCAGTGGTTAAAATTGAAACCGCAATAAATAGCTATTTTACCCTTATCTCACTTCTGTCACTTTTTGCCTAATAACTTCGGAGTTAGCGCGTACTAGCAGGTAATTTTTTTAAGTGTTTATGATAAATATTTACTCAACAAATCAAGCCTAAATCTAAAGCGTCGGGAAGCGTCGGTGACTACCAAAAGTCTTAATGAACTTGAATGATATGCTTTTATTCTTTATTTCATTGTTAAATTAATTTATAATAACCTGAAGCATATAACAAGAAAAAATATACTGTTCTTTATTCTTCATAACATAAGGTTTTTAAAAATGTATAAACACTCAATAAGTATTTCTACAAAGTTTTAGAGAACATTAACTTTGAAATTGAGAAGCGCACGGCATCGTTTTCCACGTCCATAGAAACGTTAAGTATTCGACTTTAAAAGATATTTTTTTTACTTAATATTATAAAAAAATGTGCAGTGTAGTAACAATTTATTATCAAACTATTAAATAAAAATGAAATTGAATGTCTAAAGCGACATATGTTAAAAACTATTTTCGATCTGCAGTTGTTCTACCATTTTCCACTGTGGGTCGTGGGTTCGATTCCCGACGGGGTCCAACTTTGTAAAACTCAGTTTAGTTGGTGGGAGGGCATTTTCGGAACCCGCTTGGCTAGAGACCCCATATTATTAGGTTGTCCGGAGAAAACTGTCCGCTCTTTGAAAACAAGTTTATACATGCTTGTTAGATTTTGTGCGCATGATACTAGTGCATTATGTAGAGTAGTTCATATATTATTACGCGCTGCAGGCATCGTCCCGTAATAGCTCAATGAGAAAGATTTAGAATATATTTTTTAAATTGACCTGTAGGTATGACCAACGGGTTGTCATCAAGTTTTTGTTTGCTCAGGGACATTCTGTAGCTGAAGCTCATCGACAAGTGCACAAAGTGATAGGAAAAAAAGGGCTCGATAATTCTACGGTTTAAACGCGATCTAAAAATTCAAAGGAAAAAAATATAAATTTCGAGACCATTGTGGTGGGACCCTTTAGTACTGACCTTCAAACACAAAAACGAGTTGAAGCAGTGAGAGAAGTATTCAACCAAACAACATGTTGGAGCCTGAGGTCCCTGTCGGCTAATCTAGGAATCCCTAAAACAACTTGTCGCGAAATAGTTACTGAAAAACTGGAAATGTGAAAAATCTATAAAAAATGGGTTCCAAATGAACTTGCTCCAGTCCACTTGGAAAACCGTGTAGAGTAATCCAAATTAAATTTGCAGTACTACAAGCAGCAAACTAACCGCATCTGACATACTGGTGCCGTGGATGAGACGTGGGTCTCTCTCCAACGTCCGCCGAAAAAATATCAGGCTAAACAATGGTTGAGAAGGGAAAGACACCAAGTCCAGCAGCACAGTCAAAAAGGTACGGACCTAAAGTGATGATGCCATTAGTAATCGATATCAAAGAGATTAGTTTTTACGAAATTCTGGCCGATCAGGAAACTGTGCACAACGAGAGATATCTTCGATTTCTCAAGCAGCTCATGAAATATTGGCATGGTTGCAAGTGCACCGTTTGGCTTCTCGATGACAATGCTCAACCTCATCGTAGTACGTCTATGATAGCCTGGATCAAAGAAAACCAAACTGAACGTTGGCTTCAATATAAGGTAAGTGACCCAAATAAGGCCTACCTTATTTTTATCTTGACGTAATTACTAGGTTTTTAAGAAAAACTCACTCATCTTTCGAAATATTAATCTTTATTTATTAAACTTAAAAATAAATGTAGTTGAAACGATAAAAAAACAAAAAACAGACTTCTGTGAATCAAAATATTCAAAAAGTCCTTTAGGCCTTATTGGGAAACCCATGTCGCAATAAGGCCTTTCACACTAAAAGAAAGTAAAAACAATCATTAAACTTTAGTTGCTAAAACATATCAACGTAATATTATTTAAATTTAATAAGATTCTTTAGTAATCATATTTGGACGTTATAATCAGTCTTGATAATCACCTCAACATATTATCTTTCCTTTCTTCATTTTCTTGAAGCAATCTCCTGCACAGCAAAATTTTTTATCAGCAGGGGTTAAGCCAACACACAGCTCATGATACCTACCAGATATTGCAAGCAAGGCATTGCCGCATGTCATCCATTCGATATTATTTGCACTTATATTATTCTGATAGGCCTCATTTGGATCTGTCGTATGTGTAAGAAAAAAAAATTACAGAAAATACATTGAAAAAATGGCGTATAAATGCTTATGTAGGGGTTACTAAACTTTTAAACTAAACAACACACAAAAAAAATGTGGCCATCCGTGCAAAAATATCAAAATACTTACATCATTACCTGTAGAAATTTTATAAAACAGGCGTACACTCCGCTTCCCGACTGTTTTCGACTACATGTTCCGACATACTCGTGGTAAGCGGCGCTCGCTATTCTTGTATGTGTCAGATACATCCTTAGGCACACCACTGTAAACTTTCGCGGTTATTTGAAATGTCTAAGCGGGAAATTTGAAACCTAGGCCTTATTGGGGCATAGGCCTTATTTGGGTCTCTTACCTTACCTATTCTGTCGACTTTAGCCGCTGCGTCCACAGTTGCTTCCATGCGCTGAAGAGAGCTATAGGTGGTGTGGCCTACAAAGATGTGAACACTCTTCATAATGCAATAGTTACTGAGATGCGACAGGGAAACGAAAATGGAAAGTATCTTGCTGTTAGAAAATTGCTAGAGCGCTGGCAGCGTTGTATTAATAAGGAAAGGCAATACCTGTTATTATGTTATATCCAATACTCAAAAGTCTCTTATAACTAAACTTTTATAAATTATTTTATAGCGGACAGTTTTCTCCGGACAACCTAATATCTAAGTCTTGCCGCCAAACATCAATGTTAATAGCACGATGTGTTCCGGCATGGAGATAAGACAGTCAGTTCCCCATTGCGTTGGGCAATTTTGATAAGTCCGCTTATGAAAGCGGATGGAGATGGCTTTGGCACCATCATCACTTACCATCAGGCGAGGTGATGCCAAGGGCTTATAAATTGTGAATAAAAAATGAGGATTCGTCCGTCAAAATTCATATTATTATAAGTACTGCTTGCGGAAGTGGCGTACAGGTTTAAATTGAAATCGCATTGAAATTAACTCCGTCTCTGCGCATTCTGCCGTATATAGAATGACTTTAAAATAGTTCTTGATACGAAACGCTATGCATGTGCTTATGATAACAAACAAATTTCCCTAAGGAACCCATAGTCAAATCGCAAAAAATAATTTTGGACTCTTCATACTAATTTGGCCGGTCAGTTGATCGATTCGTATGGAGAGTTTTATTTTTTTTGCGATTTGACTATGGGTTCCTTAGGGAAATTTGTTTGTTATCATAAGCACATGCATAGCGTTTCGTAACAAGAACTAATTTAAAGTCACCCTACTCGTATATATTAAGAACACAGTAAGTGACAGATTTGGCGCGAATGATTTTGAACCTTGTATGTACCGCGTTACGAATAAGGTTCAAAATCATTCGCGCGAAATCTTACTGTGTTCTTAATTTGTATACAAAATACACAGATACAGAATGTCCGTTCAATACGCTCGCTCACTAAAAGCCTAAGCATATACATGCTTATAGACGTATACGGTCGTTGTAGGCAAGGTCACGATACTGTTATGATACTTTGCCGCGTGACCTTGCCTCGAACGACCGTATATTTCTATAAGCATGTATATGCTTACGATTTGAGTGGTTTGTATTGAGCGGACCTTCTGTGTCTATTTTGTGAATTTGTACGGCAGCATTCAACTGAACAATTTTCTCTAAGGACCAGTTCAGTCGGAGCAAAATCAATTTGGACTCTTCCCACAGAATATCCTATCTCTTCCTTAAAATCAATGAGCTGAGTAGCCACCAAGTTTGTATGGGAACTCCAAATGAGAAATGTCCAGTTGTTCAGTGTCATAACCTTTTAGGCATGGTTTTGATCCACGATTTTAATTTCACTTGTAGAGAAGAGACTGCGTTTTGCACACTGCCGTGTCACACCAACATGTACTATCTTAAGTTAGTACAGTTACGCGTAACAAGTGTAAAATGATTTTTTTCCCTTCATACTATACCTACAATCAAACACAATTGAAAAAAGTTAAGCCGTTTTCGAGATATTGAACTTGTCAAACTGATATAAATTCAATATTTTGAGGTGCTGTCACGCCTTTCTGTACTATCTGAACTAATTATAACAGATAGGCGTGACAACAACCGTTTAAGTCTCCCCCGGAATATAATATAGTCCTTATAAATCCCTGAAAATTTAAACTATTTATTATACTAACGAAACTGAACATTTTTCCACAAGGAACCAATAATCATAATAACCATTTAACCACACTCAAATGCACAAATCTCAAATCCCCCTTCCCCCCGCGGAAACGAAACTAAATAGACGTGTTCATGTGCCTCTTTGAAACATGTAAAATTAATCAATTTTAGTGACATAAATTCAGTTTAAAAAATAGGACAACATAAACTACGAGGAGGTCAACATAAGATTTACATCTACATCATCATTCCGTGAGTTACGTCAACCTCATTCACTGATACCAGGCGATCATAAATCAATCGGAGATTGTATAAAGCAGCACTCACTATAGACTATCAACGCCATCTATACCAGCAAGCCGTAACTATCTAAACATCTACAAATTAAGATCGACAACTCTCATATATACTCTGCTAATCAGACGCCTATTTTATTACAACGACTACCAATAGGTGTCGCTAGCGCATTCAATATGGAAAGAACTCCCCCTAACAAGTCACTAGTTACAGTGTCCGACTCCGATCTGACAAAAAATGATAAGACCATATACAGAGAAAAGCGTCGTCGCCTATCGGATGATGATCTAGATAATTTAACCGCCTTTCGCATGGAAATTAAGGAGATGTTCAATACATTCGTGACGTCTCAAAACCACAGACTAGATTTAATTGAAAATCAAATTAGTGAAATTAACTCTAAAACGGGCCTAATTTCAGCATCAAACTCTGAAATCGAGAAATCTTTAGATTTTCTCACGGCTAACTTAGAGTCAATCCAAGACTCCATAACCCGTCTAGAGGATGAACGGAAGTCGCTAAAGAAGCAAATTGATGACACTAATCAAAAATGTGATGTCCTGGAACGTTTTACCCGGAAAACCTCAATGGAAATCCGAAATGCGCCGAAAAGGAAGATGGAACATAAGGAGGATCTCTTAAAATCGATCAACCTACTTGCCGAAAAACTGCAATTTGATTTCGATCGAAGGGACCTAAGAGACGTATACCGTATTCCAAGCAAAGCTGATAAGCCCACATCCACAATAATTGTGGAATTTACGAGCACGATAACGAAACAACAATTTCTCGAAGCTGTTAAGCAGCACGGCAGAAGCTTCTCCGACCAATTAAACTCAAAATGCTTGGGACTCGAACCACACTTACCCATCTATATTTCTGAGTACCTTACCTCGAAATCAAAGTATCTCTTTTTTCTGGCGAGAGAGTTTGCGAAGGTTGCTGGCTACGCATACTGCTGGTCATCGAACGGAACAGTCTACCTGCGGAAAAAGCAGGGCGACCCAGCCACAGCTATAAGAAGCGAAGCCGATCTGGATAAGCTTAAACCTAAGTGACTAGTTTTATTTAATATTCTTCTATATTTCCTAAATAGTGTACTATTATTTTTATTCCTATCGTTATCACATACAAACATATTTCATAGAAACAAAAACACCATTCAAACACACGATCACATACATATATCCGAAGAAATAACCAAACACACACACTTACAACGAATCAATTCTAACATACTTTTAACACAAATGTCGCTTACCAACTCACTGGTCCCTCAACCCTCGCGCACCCAACAAGACCACCTTATCATAAAAACTCAAGGACAAACCAATTTAAGCCACTCAATTAATTTATTAATCTTAAATGGATAATATAAATTATATTAATAATTTGGACGATTTTTCGCCTTGCATTTCTAGTACCTGTAACCCCGATGAATGCCCAGAATTGCTAAATCAAAACAATAACACAGACCTTAAAATATTAGTTCAAAACATCAGAAGTATTAACGCAAATTTTGAAGGGTTCTTATTATTATTAGCTCGCATAAAATCAGATCCAGATGTTATTGTTCTGTCAGAATGTTGGTTATCAATGTGCAACACTCTCCCTCAATTAGATCAGTACACAGTCTATTCGACTAAAAATAACCATAATAAAAATGAAGGAGTAGTAGTCTTCATCAGTGACAAACTGAGCTGCCGCACATACGAACCTACTTTTGAAAATGCAAATTGTTTAATTTCCGTAATTAATGAAAAAACCGCCATCATATCGATTTATCGATCACCCTCCTACAAAGACGCTACCTGTCATAACAATTTCCGGTCCTCACTTATGACAGTCTTAAGCTCTCTTGATAAATTCAAAAATGTAATTTTAACAGGGGATATTAACATAAATATCACCACAGACAGTGATGATAAATTTTATCCAGAATATCTAGACCTTACATCAAGCTATGGGCTACTTCCGGCATACCATATCCCAACTAGGGAGACTACTTGTCTTGATCATATTATTTTTAGATCTTCCTACACTGCTCAAGCGCTAATTATATTAAATTCACTAACAGATCACTACACACTTCTATTTTCACTAGCTTGGCAACCTAAACGTGTAAAACTAACCAAAATAATAAACAAAATTGACTACTTTAATATTACAAATGAACTAAAAAACTTTGACTTTGACCCGTTGTACCGGTTGACAGATGCAAACGAAGCAGCAAGCTACCTAGTTAAGTCAATAATGACAATAATACAAAATAATACTAAACAAATCAAAAAACCATGTCGTAAAACCCTCCTTAAGCCATGGATGACGGACGGGCTGTTAAGGTGTATCCGCAACCGAGATGCTCTTCATCAAAAATTAAATAAATACCCTAAAGATGAAATTCTTAAAACAACGTATCAAAGATATCGGAATTTCTGCAACTCTATAATTAAAAAGACAAAAAGGCATTTCGACAAAGTTGAACTTCAAAAAGCCGCAAATAATAGCACAAAAAAGACCTGGGAGATCATAAACAAAATAACAAATTATAAATCAAAGAAAAACAAATCTAGTGAGCTACTCTCTTTAAAAACATCAAAATACGAATCAGTTAATATTGCTAATAATTTTTTTGCTAACGTTGGAAAAAACCTAGCAGCTAAAATCAATACTGACCCAAACTCGTATATGACTCTCTATAACAACAAAATATGCAATTCCTTTTCTCTGATACCAACTGATGAGCAGGAAATAAACTCGATTATATTATCTCTAAAATCTGACTGTGCTGTGGGGTGGGATTTAATTTCGTCAAGAATCCTCAAAGAAAACAAAAATCTCCTTCTTTCTCCGCTAACATATATCTCCAATCTCTGTTTTGAAACGGGTGTCTTTCCTAAATGTTTTAAAAAATCGATGATTATTCCCATCCACAATGGTGGCGACCCCAAAACATTAAATAATTATAGACCTATTTCATTACTTTCTACCTTTTCAAAAATTTTAGAAAAACTATTGAACACAAGACTAGTAGCATATCTGGAAAAATTTAACTTGTTGTCAAAAAACCAATATGGCTTCAGGAAAAATATATCTACATCAGATGCTGTTATGAACTTGAATGAATATGTTGTTAGAAGCTTGGACTCTAAAATGAAATGCATAGCAATTTTCCTCGACTTAGCCAAAGCTTTCGACACCGTTTCTATTCCACTGCTTTTGCTGAAGCTGGAAGCAAACGGTGTTCGAGACTTACAACTTCAGCTCTTTAGAGACTATCTCTCTGATAGATCTCAGTCGGTTAAACTGGAAGGTTTCACAAGTTTAGAAGAAAACGTCACCTTTGGGGTACCTCAGGGTAGTATATTAGGCCCAACTCTCTTCCTGGTTTATATAAACGACCTGTGCAACCTTCAATTAACAAGTGGTCAAATTTTCACCTTCGCAGATGACACGGCACTGGTTTTCAGGGAGGCGAGTTGGGAAAAAGTTTTTAGTACATCACAATTTGGCTTTAACATCGTCTCTAAATGGTTAGCAAATAATCTTTTGACCCTAAACACAGATAAAACAAAATATCTCACCTTCTCAATAAATGCCGCAACACTACCATCTCCGGATTTGATGATAACAGCCCATGCTTGTCGAAACATGAACATTGATTGTACCAGATCAACGTGCCGTACCTTAGAAAGGGCAGAGAAGATCAAATATCTTGGTATAATTTTGGACCGTCATCTGTCGTATAACCCCCATATCACAGCAGTTACGCAACGAATTAGGAAGTTAATGCCCACCTTTCGAAATATAAGACACGTGGCGGACCCTCCATTAGTAAAAACGATATATTTCGCACTTTGTAGATCTATTCTCACATATTGCATTCCTGTATGGGGAGGAGCACCCAAAACTAAACTTCTGCCACTCGAGCGTGCGCAAAGAGTGATCTTAAAAACATCCACTTTTCGAAATTTGTTATTTTCTACTGATCAGCTGTACCGCGACTGCGAGGTTTTATCTGTAAGAAAATTGTTTGTCCTCAATACTATTATAAATAAACATAAAAAGATACCAGTCTGTTCTTCAACCCCAACCTCTACTAAGAGACGTAAAGACATAATTTGCACAATCCATTATTCTAGGACATCTTTTGCACAAAGACATGCATGTTTTCTCGAAGATTTCCTTTATAACAAAGCTTCAAGAACAATCGATCTACGACCGCTAACTGTTTCATCCTGCAAAGAATCGATTCGTAACTGGCTACTTTCTCTAGACTATGAACAAACTGAATTACTATTAAAGCATATAGGATAGAACATATCTATCATCAACACAAACACACACACACACACACACACACACACACACACATACACCCACACACATACAACACACATACACACACACACACACGCACGCACACGCACACGCACATGCACTCACTTTCACACACAAATTCATAGCAATTAACAAAAAAATGCATGTTTTCTCTTTCTCTTTAAATGATATCATATAGATACTCTCTTTTTTTGCTACCTCTGTGCTCACCTTTACTTCAAAAATGTAGTAATGTACACTTTAAATTACATATCAAAATTGTGAAACAATTACTCCCTGGGGTGGAGGCCTGGTGACCTGAAATACAGAATTTTATATTCTAGTTTAGGCACCAGACTCCCACTACACAGTGCTGATCAACTTACTATTGTTTACTTATTATACAATCTCTGTTCTATATATAATTTTGCATTGTAGTGGTGAGAAATAAAGAATTATTATTATTATTATTACAACAATCAGCAGAACCTACAGTAAGTAAAAATATACTATGTACTTCGCGAAATATACGAGTCGCAAAACGTACAGTACGCAAAATTTACAAATCTCAGAACGTATAGATGTATAATAAGCAAAAAGAAGATTGTACAAATAGAGTTACAACGTAGATACCTAGATATTTTAAGGGTGCAGTAATGATATGGGGAACACATACCTAAAACATACCATACATTGTAAAATAACACTACTCATAAAACTCAATAACTTTTTTGGGGGACCTATACTCAATTCGTTAAAAAATGTTTTGGTTTCAAATAGAATATTGGCGGATCAATTGATAATGTAGTATGGCAATCCAAGAAATTATTTCTTAATATTTTGATAAATATAGTACTGTTTCCTTGGATTTATAACATACCTAGACAGTTTAGTAATATAAGGTCGTTCCGTCTGTTCGTTTCAGTCGGACATACATAGTGACATAACATATGAAATATTATTTTATATGAGCTTTTAAGGATGGGTGACCTCTCCATACCCATTGTTGTAAATAATATTTCTTGAACTCGATATTTTTCTAAATATCGTAGGAACTATTTCCGTGGAACTTCTCAGATTTCAGACTTCAACATCAGGTCTTGGAATCCACCAATTACAAGGTAATCAGCGATAAGGTCGTGTCTCGAGTTATAATGAATTTTTCAAGATCTGATGTTGACACCTGATATACTAATGTTACTATACTAATTTTTTGAAATGTTTCGACGCTGTGACTATTCATACAGAAGGAAAAAAGGAAGTAAATATGTGTCTGTCGAATCTGAGTGTAACTTATCAGGTGATACACTGAATTTCAAAAGGGCTTGCCACTCTGATAGATCACCCAAGTAGACACCAATATTTTCAAGACCCTCTAAGTTTCATACATGTGCGTGGTATGGATCATGATCACTCAGTCTTTGCCGAGTCTGAGTAAATGATTCAACGGCTCTCAAAGTGTCTTGAAACAGTACCTATTCATCCAATCTGAGATGATCTGAGATCGACAGGAGTCTTTATTCTCCTAAGATGTGCTGGGTGTAAAACCCCTTCACCTAGTCTTTACTGAGCCTGAGCAGGCGATGCAGCGGCTTTCAAAGTGGTCTGACGCTGTGTCTTTTCATCCACGTGTAGATCACTATCATCAGGAACCTCTAAACTTCAAAGATGTGTTGCTAAATTCCAACTGTCTTAAAATTTAGCAGCTTTTAAAGTAACTCGACCCTGTGCCTTTTCGATTTTGAGATTTTTCAGGCGTGAAAATTGTTTACTGAGTCTTTGTTGGGACTAAATAGGGTTTCATAGATTACTAAAGCGGCTTGATGCTTTGCCTGTTCATCTAGGCGAAGATCAGTATCAGTAGCAACCTTTAAGTTAAATCATTACTCATTACTCAAATCTGAGTATGTGCTTCAGCATTTTTTTAAGCGGCTGGACACTGTACCTTTTTATCCAAGTGGAAATCAATTTCAAACGGAGCTTCTGACTTTCTATGCTTGGCGAGAAACTTATGCACACAGGCTGTGCTAAGTATGAGTAAGTGGTTCA
The DNA here is from genome assembly GCA_958295455.1 of Coleophora deauratella. NCBI lineage: Eukaryota > Metazoa > Arthropoda > Insecta > Lepidoptera > Coleophoridae > Coleophora > Coleophora deauratella. The sequence continues at coordinate 1,991,301 of OY282416.1, read as the reverse complement.
GCGGCTCTCAAAGAGGCTTCATACTATACCTGTTTATCCAACTGGAGATCAGTATCTACAGGAGCCTCTAAGTTTCTGAGACTTGGCAGGTATAAAACCTCTTGATTAACTCTTTGTTGAATCTAAATAGGTTATTTAGTTGCTGTCAAGGCAAGCTCCTGTATTTTCAATTCGGCACTATGCAAAGTCTCTGCGTTTGAAAATGTTGCCGCTCCCCTCGATCCACTTGGTTTCTCTTGGCACTCTTTAAGTTTCGTGCTGCAGCGGCCTTACCAGAGGAGCAATTTAAAACTTTGTTAATGGCATTTGTTAATTCATCGTAAGATACATTTTCCGGTTCTGTGTAAATATTTTAATCTAGCAAACTGGAATTTCGGGAATTAATCTGTTCGTATCTATATATTGTTGAAAAATTATCCCTGGATGTAATTGTTTATGTTAGTATTGCAAAAAATACTGTGACTAACCTGAGAAAAAAAGAAAGATAAGATAAGATAAATATTCTTTATTGCACACCAATATACAGAGACATCAAAAAATATTTACAGACAGTGCAAAGGCGGCCTTATCGCTTTGAGCGATTTCTTCCAGGCAACCTTGGAAACTTATAGGATTGTATAGTTTTAAAAGCAAGTAACGGGTGGCTGCAATTATGGTTTTTATTTAGACATAATACATATAGGTATCAATAGAAGAAATGACTAGCCCAATTATAAATATTATACGATATTTTCATCTTGCTAACTGGTATTTTGGGAAGTGGTCATTTTACGACTCCAGTTTTGCTGTTTTTATCGATATTTTTTGCAAAAATATAGGTAGGTACCTGAATATACATATTATTATTTTTAAAATATTTTATTTAAGTAATTATGATACGAACCAGTCTGCCTAAAAGCACCTTTTAACTCAAAAAATATAATTTATATTAGAGATCGATGTCAAGCCTATCTGTTATAACTATAGTTAGAACTTATCGCGTGACAACGTTTGTATGAAACTGTTGTCACGCCTAACTGTTTTTTTGGAATAAAATGAAAAATACGAATATTTTCAAAAAAATAATTGAGACCTCTTATTGTACTCGACTTAAGGAAACTTTTGTGATTTAAATCATTTCAATACACCATGTAGTTTATTTTCTACATAATATAATATGTTTAAAACTTTAAAGATCATTATCTCAGATTGCCCTTTTTTGAGATAGAACAGATTCGTACGACACGGCAGCACACGTTTAGTTGTGGACAAAGATATAACCCAACTTCAAAGAATTTTGTGTCGGTATCCATGGATGGACAAGTTTATGTATTTCACACAAAAAAAGGACTTTTCATACAAATTTATACATACGTGTTCAGTATGGGCTGCTTGGGAAAAGTTGCTCAGTTTCATGAGTGGAACATAGTAGAACCTACTGTTTCAGTTTCCGGGATTTTTGGACTCTTCATACAAATCCGTCAGCTGATTGATGAACTTTGTAATAGGAAGTCCAAAATTTTTTTTTGCTATTTGATCATGAGTTTCTTGGGGAAAGTTGTTCAGTTTGATGAGTAGAAGCCACAGTTAAAATTTTGCCGGTTTTTTAACCAACCGTAGTTTAGTAGTAGGTAGGTATTTGTTCGTAATACAGAATAAAGAACAAATTCCTATCTATATACCTACGGTTATTATTAGAGATGGGTTTTTGCCCGGGCATTTATGGGCATTTTGAATAAATGCCCAATAAACGTCCATTTACGCCATACAAATTGGGCATTTATTGGGCGTAAATGGACGTTTATTGGGCATTTACTCAAAACTGCCCGGGCAAAAACCCATCTCTAGTTATTATACGTAGGCCACTACGGAAATGTTTTCGTACGCCTGATTGAAGTAAGATAAGACTTGTTTGATGATAATATAATAAACTTCATATTACTATCAATTAGTACTTATCATACTTATCGTACTTATCATTATCTGTTTAGTTTTTAGTCATTATCTTGTCAATTAAGTTTTCTTTCAATAAATATTATAATATTATTATTATTATTAATTGACATTTGATACACGTACTGTTCTTTCCTAAATTATAAAAAAAATAAGTAAACCACTGTGATAACTGAGTTATCGCGAGGTGATGGTTGGGTTATTATGTTAGGTATATAATTTTCATCATGGTCTTACAAAGCAACAATGCTTTGTGGAAATTAGTCATGTAGTGCAAGATACTTGTCCATCTTTCAGGATGATGGAAAAGTGGCATTTCCAATTACAACGCGGAAACTTTAACTAAGAGGACAGACAAAGATCCGGTCGGCCGACTGAAGTAACTTCTGATAAAAAAAATCTTAATGTCAAAAATCTAATTACGCAAGACCGACGACTAATATACCTCCAGATAGGAAATTTAATGAAGATAAATGCACCAATTTTTTATCATATTTTGCGCAACGAATTAAATGTTACATAAAGTTGTTCACTCTGGGTACCACATTCAGTGGCCGATGTTTTGAGGGAACAGAGATAAAAATGATGTAAAGAAATGCTGCAAAAATTCGATGATGGTCACTCTAGTACTATGAATTTAATCACTATAAGCGGTAAAACTTATACTTAGTATGACAACCTCCCTACTAAATCCGAGCGCAAATTATGGATGTTTGAAGTCGAGGAACTATCAACATTAGTGAAACAAGCTCCATCTGTAAAAAAAATATAGTCTCAATTTTTTTTGGAAGAAAGGGTATTTTTGCTATTAATCCCTTAGAGATACAGAGAAGTGTCACAGCATTCTGGTACAACGATGACTGTCTCCCAAAAGTTTTTTAAGCCTTATAAAATTTGGGACCTCAATCAAGACTTGATATTTGGTTCTTGCACCATGAAAATGCTCCAAGCACATCGAGATGATCTTACTATCATCTTTCTCGAGGAATCTAAGTGAAATTGCTCAGTCATTCTCCTCACAGTCCTGACTTAGCGCTATGCGATTTGTTTTGTTCCCCTACGTAAAGAAGCAGTTGAAAAGACGAAAGTTTTCTAGCCACCCAGAGCTACTAGGAGCGTTTGAAGATATTTGCGCTAACATTCCACAGTCCTTTTGGACGGAGACTTTTGCCACTTGGTTTGAGTGTATGAAGGCTTGTAAAGCCGCTGAAGGTTTCTTCAGCGGCTTTACAAGCCTTTGCATTGCTTCGAAAAAAATTAAATACTCTGTAAGTACGACAAAAATTTTGTAGTGACCTACGTATTAGAGACGGTGCACATAACCTGTACAACTTTTTTTTTATGTTAATGTTTTTATTTTCCTGTTTTGTTGTGCAATAAAGTGTTTTCATTCATTCATTCATACATCATTGGCCATCAGCTTTTGGCCACTTTTCATAAATTTTACAATAAATCTCTATCGTTTTATCAATTTTGTTACAACATTATATGAAAGAACATGTCACTAAACTTTAATTATAAACTACAGTCATTTCCTGTCTCATATTTTTATTTTTAACCCAAAAGCAATTAACCAATTTGTTTTCGAAGCCAACGACTGGCAACACCACGGTCGGGTTACTTTATTTTATTACTCTGACAACATTTTACTGTCCCTTTGAAAATGGAACTGAAAATTGCGTCCTAAAATCGTAATGGCGCGCGAAATGCGAGGATGAATTCGCGCCTTCGTGTAGTTTGCAACAGTTTAGAAAAGGAGACTTTGCATGCAAATTATAGAGTCTCTTTTCAACTTCAATGATATGAAAGAGACAGCAACAGCTGAGTTGCAGCGCTCATGGCTAGCTCTAAACAGTCGTGGTAGATAGAATTATGGTAGCTAACATAGAGCTAAGAATGCATAATTAATACCTAACCTGTTACCTATTAGTTCAAAACTGTCTTTACGGACAGTCTAGTCTCATTTGTCATCAAATTGTTTAATCTAAACACGAAATGCACACATCGATCCAAAGCCATTATCTATTTACTTATTTCATACACTACGTGGGTGTGGGTGCCCAAAATAAACTATTGAGCACTTAGTTTTTGATTGCTGTAATACTTATAACCAAATAGAGGAGGCAAACGGAAGACTTTAAAACTGTAGTAACACAAGACGCTGTTTCCTACCTGTTTTTTTTTTAATATAAATTCTGACCAGTAATTAGCTATTTAACCATATGTTACGATAACCAAATAACAGCATACAGACAATCGATATAAAAATGCTATAACAGACATGGTTCGATGTACTTAAAAATATTTTCGAATTCACTCAAAAAAAAAAAAACAAAATGTTTTTTAATATAAGTATGTTTTGCACATACTTTTAAATCGTCGTTCTTTTCTACCTAGTACAAAGTTCCTACCACGCGGAACTTGTACACTCAACGTTTCGGAAAGTGTTTGCTATTTCTGCACTATTTCTTATAGTGTGTCCAAGAAGTGATCTTAGAGCAATGTAGTGACGAAAATAGCTAATAGGCACTTTGGCAGCTGGTGTTGTTTCAAACGTGTTTTATTTCTTAGGGCTTAAGGGCGTGTTCACATTGTGGGTAGGTATACATGGGTACAGGTAACGACCAGCCTGACAGACCAAAGCTTATAATATTGTTTATTTTAGATATATATAAGTATTTAGGAAATTCGATAAAACATCGTATCGTCCCTACTTCTGTGGCATAGGTCCCTTCCTATAACCTAGGCACAGATAATATAAACCTTGTGTAGATCAAGCCTACTCCACACACGGAAGTCAACCGTGCGGATTGGTGTAGGTTCTACAGGGTGTAACAGAAAGGTGTGATAATACTTCAAGGTTGGCTTTTACCCATCAAACTGAACAACTTTTGTTCTACAACTTTGTTCGAATCGCAAAATTTTTTTTGGACTTTTCATACAAATCGATACTGATCGATACTGAACATGCAAATCGATGTTGTACGCATACTTTTAAATCATACAAATCGATTTAAAAGTATGCGTACAGCATCTACTTAAATAAAAAACATTTTGACTTGACTTTTTGACTTTTTTGAATCGATCAGCTGGCGAACCAAGTTTGTATGAATAGTCCGAAAATTTCTTTGCGATTTCAACAAAGTTGTAGAACAAAAGTTATTCAGTTTGATGGATAAAAGCTAACCTTGAAGTATTATCACACCTTTCTGTTACACCCTGTATAGTGGTCAATTCCAGTTTCGGAGTGCCATCTAGTGATCGCAACTGACAGCAATAGTTTAACATGGCTTGAGAAACACGGACACGGTCGATTATGTAGGTACCTAGCCTTTAATAGTCAGACCTATCTAGGTTATGACCGTGTTTGTAGTCAGTGAACCTACATGATCGATACCAAAGAAGTTTCTTATCGTCGCTCCGCTGGCGGGGTGCAAGTCTGTGATCGATATAACCAAGCAAGCCACACTGAGCCCTACCGTATTAAAAAATATAAATCTATAAATGACAAATACGAGGTGAATGCAAGTGGGATCAATAATTGTTTGAATTGATGTGATGACGTGCTTAAAATAGCTTCATCATCAGCCGAAAGACGTTCACTGATGGACAAAGGCCTCCCCTAAGGATTTCCAGTCCTGGGCTGCCCGCATCCAGCGGCTTCCCGCAACCTTCACCAGGTCATCGGTCCACCGAGTGGGAGGCCAGCCTATACTGAGTTTTCCGGTGCGCGGTCGTCACTCGAGAACTTTAATTCCAATTTCTAAAAGCTTTATTCACTACTTACTTAATGCTTACTTTGCAGTAAAATCTGATTATTAATAACGCTTAATTAACCTTTAACCACCGACGTGCGGTCTCACAGACCGCTACGGTTTTCGAAACTGCTTTGCGAAACATTTTGCGAACATAATCAAAGCAAAAACAAGACTAACTTCTTATTCTAAAAATACTTACCAACTTTGTGACCAAATCGGTTTAAACGCTCCAACGCCATCCCGCGCAAAAAGGCGCCAAAAAACCCGCCCATTCCAATATGTCAAAGTGACAGTTCGTTTCATCGTCGCGCCGTACGCAAAGAAAAAGAAAATAAGAGACTACACTAAGAAGATTGTAAGTCTACAGACACTCGTTAGGCATTGATGAGTTTGTTAATTGTTATTTGGCACCAAATTAGAATTGAAACGCTTTTAAAGCGGCCAAATTGATTGCCTTTTAGCAGTTGGTATTTTAATTTGAATTCTTGACGTTTCGGTTTGACAATTGAGTGTTTGTTTAATGTTTCTGTCAGTGCGTTTGTTCTTCCGTGAAGATTAATGGTTTCCGGTGTCCTGGAATAAGAAACTGTATCAGATTCATAAAATTTATAGTACAAAGTAAAGATTCCACTGTTATTTTACTAAATGCCAATATTTTATACGGAAGAATCTAAAGAGAAAACTATTCTTAATTTAAATTTAAAAAGTACTTTAATAGTTTGCGCTGCAATATATTTCCATTTTCAGAGTTAATTTGTCAATTTGTTAAGTTACCTACCATATCCCTGTGGCGACAATTATCGCACCGCCACAAACTAATCCTAGAACGCGATATCGAACGTTTCTTCGCACTACGCATATATACGACTACAAATCATCAACGGTTGGACCTCGGCCGGTCCATAGGCATACCACTTCGCCTGGCGGAGGTAACTCCCTTCTTACCGAAGAACAAACACCACAGTTGCTACATCCCTATCCTCTGCTTACTGGTTATGAATGTTTATTGCTGATTTGTGTTGAACAATGATAATCCTGTGTATGCAAGAATGGATTCGCGAGAAAGTACTATGCATGCATAGCGTGGCTGTAAAATTTATTTGTGCATTATTTATTAAGTTGCTTGATATTAAACTAATAATAATAATAAATAACGCCTTCCAAAGGTCCGGACTAAATACCCGAGATTCAGAAACAAAAGAAAAAAGTGAAAGATTCCAAATTATTTCGTCTCCTTACAATCCAGCAAAAAAAAAAATCGATACAAACTAAATTAAGTGGCCAGCTAACAAATACTACATTTTTGGTCGAGGGGTGAGAACTGAGAACCCCAAATAAAGTGGCGGGCAATGGCGCGGAACCCCAAATTCGATGCTCGAGCATCGACGGAACCCAGCATTAACAAATTATAAGTGGCGATGTATCACGCTTAATCGACAACTTTGTAGAGCTACGAATGATTAGATCTGGTAGGGTAGTTGGTATTTTTATCAAATGTCAAACACGACAATTTTTTGGTAAAAAAATCGGTTTGAAATAGCAACCTACAGAAAAGAATAGAATAATTCTGTCTCTGAAGTTCTCGTCTGAAAGCGAGGCTCGTTTTGGTGTTAAAATGATTTTACCCGTGGAAAACAGACGTTCAACTGCAGCGCTTGAGGGGTATAGCAGTATTGTATTTAATGAATAGATTTATGAATATCTGTTCCCCGAGGAATGCAGCATCGTTGAACGAGTCTTTTGATCTCATGTCCAGCCACATTTTAGCGAGACTTTGCGCTTTACTCTTTAAAGAGTTGGAGCTCTTTGGTTTTTCTATAGACTGAGTGACAGATTTGAAAAAGTCTTCCTCGTCATCATCGTTGTTACTCGCATTGCTCCCTCCGCCACTTAAACTATCTCTGTCCTTCGAATTTTCCGCTGCTTCTTGTCGTAAGGCATCTTCTACCTTTTTTTCCATGCACTTTTTTACTTCATCCACTCTACTGCTGTCATACGTTTCCAGCCATATCAACCGGAACTTTGGGTGAAATTCCGCGGCATGTTGGCACTGTTCATCATTCAGGAGTGGTCCAAACCTTTTCTCTATGCCATTTAATAAGGCATTGGCTAAAGCTGTGCAATTTACTAGGCCCTTAGATTTAATATTTTTTATTTATTAAATAGTATAGTAGGCATTGGATTAACGATTAACGGAATTTTGCATATTAACGGAACTTAAAGTGTCCGTTAACATTTTTAAAAGTTAATCCGTTAATCAAAATGTTAACTTCGTTAATTAACGATTAACGGATTAACGAGTTAATGCCCAGTTATGCCTATATGCCTATGACGTCATAATTTTTTGTCGTTCCCACACTCATTACGAAATTTTTATGATGAAAAAATTGCACATCTAATGAAATTTCAAGCTAAAATATGTTTTACTGTTTTAATAAAAGATCTAGCGCTCTAATTGCTTAGCGCAAGCTAGCGCAAGCCACAAAACGCACATTTTTGAATACATAAACGTCATGTTTTTATCAAATATTGAAATGAAATTGTAATACCAAATAAAAAGAAGTCTACGCACAAAAAAAAATAGCTAAGAGCTTTTGTTACAGATAATACGGAGTTCGAAAAAATGCAAGGAAAAATATAAGTAGAACGCAAACAACATTAAAAAGAAAACAAATAAAATAACATAGTTGATATTTTTGAATGTAGGTTCTTGGTGGAACTACAACAAAAAAAAAGTAAAATAACAGGTTATGTAGTAGCAGCAGCAGTAGGCAATAATAAATAACGCAACACTTTGTTGAAGTATCCGGAGCGAGACAGATAATGCGATGCACTGTCTACTACTTTCCTAAGTCTACCCACCTCCAATATTTGTACCTACTAATTTCTGTTTAGTTAGCAGGTATTGATATAAATAAGTAATTCTTTTGCCATCCAAATAACTAGTGACGTGAAACAAGGAACTGGACAATTACAGGGTTTGAGCTTCCTAATTGACAATGTTGTGTTTAACAAATTTATTGATTATGAAGAACTATTTATTTTACTTAGTAATCATTTGGGAAATGCATAGGTGTGAAAGGAATTTTTTTTATGTGCAGTTAATGAATAAGATATTTTAATAGAAACTAGATTTTTGAATTGGTTGGTTCTTTTTCATATCAAGATTGTCAATTTTATAAATTCTGTTTTTGATTTTTTAGTTAACAGACTTAATCACTCTTTTTCTGAGAGCTATTCTGACGGTTCTAGATATAGGTTTTGATTTTTGAAACCCATGTGAAACTTATATTAGTATGTTTATGTGTCTTGTCTATGTATATGTTTTTTTCACTTGCAAGCTGGTTCCTTCTCGGTGGTTCTTAACTAAGTTTGGTGAAAATCGGTTCAGCAGTTTTCGAGTTATTTCACTTTTACTAACGGGGATGGTTTTGTATTTTGAAAGTTTTGTAATAAGGCATTAATTAATTACCTTCTTTACGTACAGTTTCGTCGTCATTGAAAGATGACGTTCGCCACTGAAAAGATTGCTTGACAAGTGCTGTCATTATTAAGTACACCATTAGCTGCCATGACAGATTTGAGGCACAGCCCCCTTGGTACAGGATGTTGACAGAATCCCTTGAAAGCTTATTATTAAACTTGATGATTTTGGTCTTCAGTCATCTTAGTCATGATTTGGTTTGATCGTGCATCTAATTAATGTATACTTATTTTTCGGTATAATAATTATAATAAGTAAGCGTGACTGACTGAATTACTGACTTACTTACTGACAAATAATGCACACTCAAAACCCATCAAGATATATGTAATAGGCGTGTTATTTGTAATATACATTCCTTAGAGTGTATACAAGTTCCATGTAGGTAGTAGGGATTTGTATAAGGTAGAAAAAAAGAATTTAAAGAACATGTAAAGAAAGAAACGAAATCGTTTATTCAGCAACACCATAATGAAAAACAAAGATAGAAAGTAAAGCATCTTCAGAATTTTTTTTTTGAGCACTAACAAAAGATTTTTCAAATATATCGATATTTGTGTGAATGAACTCCTCAAAATTCCACTAGTTTTCTAACAACACAAATAAATATTGTACTTAAAACCTACCCTGTATAAATATGTTACTGGCAACGTCTAGAAGATTAAAGCTAGCAGCCGTGATACAGTGTGCTTCATTTATACAAACCACAATACTTGCGTGCATTAACGATATTAGTGCAAAACGGAACGCGACCGGATATGGATGCCACGCCCCTTCCGGTGGGGTAGCGATGGCGGTGACATTAGATTAGTGGTTAATTTAATAAACGAAGACATTTTTACTTTCGTTCGACGAAGGAGTATTGTAATAGCTAAAAATCTTAAGATTTTAATGGGGATCGATTTTCTCGCACTATAAAAAATTGTCTCTAATCTTTATGTGTGTGGCCGTTCGCTAGTCCGCTAGAACACTGGCGGATTTGAATGAGATTTGGAATGGACACATTTTTTTTTCTTTATCTTAATTTTTTTAGGGTTGTCACAGTATTAAAACTCTTTATTTTTTATTCCTTACTCTCATTCACACAAAAATCTTTTTACTCTCAGAAATGGACACACACGAAAAACTAGATCGCTTAAAATGTATCCGCAGGAGATTGAGAGAAGAAGTCTGCTAACAACCACACTTGTGATATAAAATATTAATGTCACTTACAAGTTACAAAGCATGGAAGCAAGTTGAGAGTAAATGGGGAGAGTTGGGAGTTGGCAGAGTTAAGTGGCGTGACGCGTTATAAATCTGAATTATTTGTCGCTGTTTTGGGTGGGACTACCCTTCATTTGTGGCGGTATCCTCAAGGGTTTTGGGAACCAAAGATTTATAAATTGTATCGTTGATGAGAGTACATCCTGTGAATGCTTTACATCAAGGTTATGCCGAATTAGTTGGGAACGAATGAGTGAATGAACCGATATCTCTACATGAATGAATGATTTGTGTAAAAGGTAGCTAAAACAATAATAATAATTACAGTATATGAAATTACAATAATATTGTTTTTATTTTATAGGTCTATTAGGATCTCACGAAAATAATGTGAGTAATAAAATAAGAACTGTCGATCTGTAAGTAATAAGTACCTATATTGAAATTGTATCGACAAATTGCAAACAGAATATTATAATATTTAATTGTATTTTTATTTAACTTTTTCCGTAATTTTCATGAGAGTCTGGTACACTTATTGAAAAATTAATTTAACTGATGGCTGGCTGTAACTTCTTTTACTCATGCATGACGCCATTTTCTTTTTAATTTATAATATAAATAAATAAAAACATACTGAAATATAAATTCCTTCCAAAAAACACTAAATTACAAATGAATCCGAATTGTACAAAAAATTTGCTATGCTAAAATTTAGAGCGAATGTTTTCTAAATTCGAAATATCCCTTCCGTTCCCGAAAATTCCCCTAGGCGCCTGTCAAAAACGTCATCGTTGACATTCCATTTACGAAAATGCGCGCGAATGAATTTGACAAGCATTGCGAATCTTTTTGCTGCTAAAAAAGATAGTCATACGAAATTACACTCTAGTTCAAATGGAAATAAAGACATGTTTTGCGTTGTAAATATGAAATCGGTGGAAAATATTATGTTTTTCGATATTCCGTCATGCTTTTTGAATCCACTGGAGTGTTGATGTGACAAGTTGACAGCCATGGAGGGTAGTTGAAAATTATCACTCTGCAAGGAGGAAGCGGTCGTGGCTCAGTGCGCAAGTTAACTGACTACAGACACGGATTACCTTGGATATATTACATTGGATATAACCTGGATTGGTTTGACTGCTGGTGGTATTTATCTCTACCATTTCCGTGCTTTGCAAGGCAGGTTAAGTGGTCGGTGCTGATTGCTGTCACTAGATGACAGTCGTTAAGCCATGTCAGAGGCCCTTGCGTTTGAAAACTTCTGGTCTATGTGTCGCCGCAGACGGGCCACCGGCCACACGCTACCACCAGCATATTTCCTGTAGTTTTTTACACATTTTATATGGACTGTCCGCACAGGGTTGACGCCGCGCCGCGCGCCGCACACTGGTACCAATATGAAAGAAACTGAGAATAGAGTCGAAAGTTGGAGGACTGCCCCCAAAATTTTTATATAGATAGTTCATTTGATTTCAAACAACATTTTCAAATACCATTTTTTGATAAAATAACTCCTTTGCACTTAAAAAAAATACTGAAGTTTTTTTTGTATGGAGAAAAATTGTTTTTTGATGTACATTTTCACAAAACCAAAAGTGTAAAGATGAGACCCCACACATATTGTAGAGGACATGTACCTCGATGTTTTCTCCAAAGTATGTGCGTATCGGTGCGTCCACGGGAGCCAGAGGCCCCTAAAGGTTGTAACTTTGACATAGCTATATTGTTTAAATTTATTGCATTTATCTCTCAAAATTAAAGTTAAATAGAGTAAAAAGACTTATTATAATATTACAAATGGTCAAAGGCCATCAAAGATTACGAAATCGGACTTAAGTTATTTTTCTTTAATTCCTAAGTAAAAGGCATTTGCTATGCCTACTTGTATACTAAACTTTAATGGAAGTACTTTTAGAATGCCCACACACTTATTTTACACTAATTCCGCATGTACAGTCAGTGGATGAAACCTGCTATAACTATGACTCATGCGTACCTCACAGAGTTCCACGAATACCCTGCGTAACAACAAGGGTACTGTTGTTGTTGCGCAGAATAATTGTTCAATTACACGTGGTATTTTTTTAAATCAATTACTTTGAATTATGACTATGTTCCGTAAGTAAGTATGTATGAATTTAGTAAAATAAAACAGATAATATTTGTATTGAAGGTTTACTGTTTACAGTAAAATCCATATACTTAAATTAAAAATAAATATTTATAACAACTATATACAATCAATTTACATTTACAAACAAATATATAGGTACTCAAAATTTATTTAAATTTCTATACAGTGCTTATTAATTAACTTAATACTAATATAGTAAAAATTCAATATATTTACATTTATAAGACAAACACAAGGTTTTTTAAATATAAAATGATTATGAACTTAAAAGTACTATATTCATACATTTTCACACATAATATACAACAATAACTCAACTTAAGCTAGTGGGTCTGGAGGAGGACAAAATTTATTTAAATTTCTATACAGTGCTTATTAATTAACTTAATACTAATATAGTAAAAATTCAATATATTTACATTTATAAGACAAACACAAGGTTTTTTAAATATAAAATGATTATGAACTTAAAAGTACTATATTCATACATTTTCACACATAATATACAACAATAACTCAACTTAAGCTAGTGGGTCTGGAGGAGGACAGTTTTCTAAATCAATGAAGACCTCATCTTCCTCGAGCCCAAATGGTACATCCTGATCAAGGATTTCATCTGCAAGTAGACTTTCTGCCTCGGGAAACAGCTGAAGTTTTTGGGACCTCAGAAACTTCGGTTTTATGTGTGAAATGTAGGGATCCGAACTAATTAGGAAGTTATGAATGAGATCTTCGTTAGTTTGGATCCTTCCAGTCTTTCGAGAATGTCTCTCTCGAATGTTTCTGAAGTCCTTGTTGCGAGCTTCAGATGCTTCCTCCGACATCATACCAATAGGCATGAAAGAAAAATGCTCGCAGATGTCCGCACCATGTACCAGAAGCTTATGGACACTTGCTGGCATGTAATACCATTCATATAGATGGACATATAGTTCGGCAGTTTCCTTGCAATATTCTCTGAAATTTGGAATGTTTATTTTTCTTCCAGATGATATGGTCTGCAAAATCACAGCGAACCTCTTTATCAATGTCTCACTTACTCCAGTGATTTCTGCAGACTTTTCGTAATTTCGGAAAAACCGTCTTGCCGTATTCCCATCGTTGGTGGTACCATACCCTTGCTTAACAATATCCACCAATAGTCCTGTTTGTGCAAATAGCTCGTTTTGCGTCATTTCTTTCCTGGACTTTTGCAATAGTTTGTCTTGCCCCCTAGCTGCCCACTTTTGAAAATCTAAGTTATATGAAATGTGTAGAATGCATTCCATACATCTGATCCACATGTGTAAAGAAGATAAGCCGTATCGGTACATCTCTGTATTGATAGGCTTACTGTAAACAAGGCTTAAATTGTTCATTTCTTTGGGTGTAGCTTTGCATATGGTACAGCTCGCACATGAAGGTGTCTCTGACAAAGCTGATGAAACTTTTCCATCAATCATTGTCATATGCAAATCATGACAGATTTCCACACCACCTGCAATAAAAAAAGAACAGATTAAGAAATTATTAAAGTATAATGAAAATACACATTCATTGAATGTTAATTATCTCTTATCTATGCCTTTATCAGTTTGTAGTTCCCACAGTACAGATAATTCTAGTATGCGGGGCAGATTTCAGCATACATAATATGTTATATCTGTATCGGATAGTAATCATAATTCATAATATAGAGTTGGATCGGATAAAAGGATTTAAAACGCTAACGTAAATACGTAATACAAATATCCGAACAGGGAAAGTCAAATAAAAGCGTTTAAAAAAAGACTTACCTATCATTGTTGGAACCAAGTTTGCTATTTCTTTTTCCATTAAAGCTGCTTGTTGCTGTATGTACTCTTTTGTTTCCTTTACAAACTCGAACTTCTTTGGCCTACAATAGTTAGTAGATGACGGGCGAGGGTTTTCCCATACCAATTCGTCACCATTCATTAGACGTAATGGAACAAGACTCGTCATGAAGACCGATGAATCCGAAAAATTTGAACTTGTCTTTTGTTTATATATGCTCTGCGAAGAAGCTCCGTCAAAGCCCCATTTGCTTATGAGCTTAAGACAAGAAGCATTTGATTCTAAATCAACAACTTGAATAATCTTTTCTGTTGTTAAATCAAGAAGGGCCTGTAGCTCAATATTAGCTCCATTTTCATTTATTGTGATAGCATCTTCTGGAGGATAACACGCTTTTCTAGCCACCAGTAAATTTTGGTATGATGGTAGCTCACGAAAAAATGACTTCATAGTAAAATATTGCCACTTAGATAAACTCAATGCTGTCACGAGTGATAAAGTCTTCTCATTAGAAATCTTAGACTTCTTAACGTACGACGAATCAAATAAATAATCAGTTACTTCTTGAGTTTTTTCGGGACTTTTTGAAAGGTATTCAATAATGCGAGCTAATTCAGAGTTACCACTTTCTTTTAACTTCATCACTAGAGCAAAAACCAACTCTTCCTCCGAATTTTCTAACAGTGAGCCGGAACGCCTTTTTTTCTGTTGATTAGTTAGGTCTTGAAATGATTTTCTTGGGCTAGGCGTGTTGGTGGCAGCATTTGCTGACGATGGCCTGACTTCCACGATATCAATAGATAAATTCAGGTCCTCTTCAACTTCATTCTCACTCTCCCGGATGAATATGGACGATAGGTTAATAGACTCGCACTCGGGCCACTTAATTTCAGTTTCTAACCAATCAAGGTTTTTACTAAAAAACCTTCTCTGATTTCTACTCACATCGGACCATTTTTTGTACAAATTGTTCACGTATGTTTTCACAAACACTTTGAAGGTGCTACGGTCTTCTTCGGACATTTCTGCAGGAAGATATTCACTGAGTTTTTGGTATAATAAAGTACTGTTTTTTATACCACCAAAAGCCTTCAGTGCCATGAACATATCCAAATTAGTAACGAAACCCGACATTATAACAGCAAATCACAGTAATACTTTCGCCAATAGCACACTTACGACTAATCTTTACCGGTAACCTGCTTGTTTATATAGCCCTAATTGGGGGTTGTATTGTGCAACCTCTGCAAAAGCAAGAGGTTAGACAAGGACAAAAACTTAACAATAGTATGGATAACAATGGCAACAACGAAAGTTACGCATGAGTCATAGGTTTCATCCACTGGCTATATAGTAGACATGTGTGCAATTTCACTTTATTTAGTATTATGAGCTGTTTTGTTGTGAAATACTTTTCTTATCTTAATTTTAGACTGATGTGACATGATAGTTAATATAGGTATGCTTAATTTTTCCATTATTATTAATAAGCATTATAGAGCCTGTCTAAGATGTCTTATTTGTAAATGTAAATTAATGAATTTTTGCTAATGTAAATTATATGGATTGAATTGAAAACAAAAGTAGACCTTCAGTTAAAATATTATCTGTTTTATTTTGCTAAATACATACATACTTACTTACGGAACATAGTCATAATTCAAAGTAATTGATTTAAAAAATACCACGTGCAATTGAACAATTATTCTGTGCAACAACAACAGTACCCTTGTTGTTACGCAGGGTATTCGTGGAACTCTGTGAGGTACGCATGAGTCATAGTTATAGCAGGTTTCATCCACTGACTGTACATGCGGAATTAGTGTAAAATAGGTGTGTGGGCATTCTAAAAGTACTTCCATTAAAGTTTAGTATACAAGTAGGCATAGCAAATGCCTTTTACTTAGGAATTAAAGAAAAATAACTTAAGTCCGATTTCGTAATCTTTGATGGCCTTTGACCATTTGTAATATTATAATAAGTCTTTTTACTCTATTTAACTTTAATTTTGAGAGATAAATGCAATAAATTTAAACAATATAGCTATGTCAAAGTTACAACCTTTAGGGGCCTCTGGCTCCCGTGGACGCACCGATACGCACATACTTTGGAGAAAACATCGACAATATGTATGGGGTCTCATCTTTACACTTTTGGTTTTGTGAAAATGTACATCAAAAAACAATTTTTCTCCATACAAAAAAAACTTCAGTATTTTTTTTAAGTGCAAAGGAGTTATTTTATCAAAAAATGGTATTTGAAAATGTTGTTTGAAATCAAATGAACTATCTATATAAAAATTTTGGGGGCAGTCCTCCAACTTTCGACCCTATTCTCAGTTTCTTTCATATTGGTACCAGTGTGCGCCGCCGCGCCGGTGGCCGCCACACGCTACACCTGTATTGTAGCAGGAAAAATATTGAAAAAATTCGCTCTTCAATATTATTTTTGCAGTTTTTCATACAAATTCTCGATTCACTATTTAGATTTAGTATGAGAATCTGAAAAAAAAAAATTAAGAGCGGATTTTTTCAATATTTTTTTCATGGGTTCTGTACTTGATTCTGAGTAACCCCTTAAAATTTCAAACGCACTTTTTTAACATCCTGTATAATTCGGCCTTGTGGCTGTCGCGTGTGGCCGTGCGACTGTGCGGCGACCCTAACCTTCCCGAGGTATGGGAAGAGACCGGTACCCCAGTAGCCAGCAGTGTGAATGTCGTGGCCAGATCATAGAATTGATCATTTCATGATGTGGCCGACCATTTCATGAAATGGCCAGCTGAAACTGACCATATCATATAAACGTCAACGTTTAATGATGTGTCCATCCACGTTTGGCCATATCATTAATGTAGGGTTTTCATGATATCAAAGGTTTAATAAAAATTAAAAATACGTTGATAAATCTGAGTAATCTTGGTTAACGGATAAATTATACCTTTTTAATACATAGCTTTTAAGATTTATATCTACTAACCTATGAAATACTTTCCAAACTTTAAAGTTTTTACGTTTCGCTTGTTTTTTGATTGACTTTCGAGAAATTATTGTAGTTTAGTGTCGTAACGACATTTAACTTATATTTTATCTTAAATTGGCGAATTATTAATAGCCTTTTTTATTATAAATTGTACGCCGCCATGATACATCACAATAACAAAAAGATATCAGCGCCTCTAACGGTGGATACTGTAACTATTTTACGATATGATCAGTAATGCTTGACCATTTCATGAAATAGCCGTGCGTTTAGCTGTATATCGTCAAACGTTGACGTATTCATTGATCTGGCCAGACCAAATCATGATGCGATCAGCGGATATTTTCCATTTCATGAAATACGCCCATTTCATGAAATGGTCGGTCACATCATGAAGTGATCAATTCTATGATCTGGCTACGACATGAACATTATTAGGTGTAAACAATGAGGATTTAGGTCATAAATTTAATCTACAAACAAAAAAAAGTGTTAAAAAGGGTCGTTGGAAATTTTAAGGGGTTACTCAGAATCAAGTGTAGAATACAGGAAAAATATTTAAAAAATCCGCTCTTTAAATATATTTTTTCTGATTCCCATACTAAATCTGAATAGTGAATCAAGAATTTGTATGGAAAACTGAAAAAAGTTACAGATCGGATTTTTTATTATTTTTTCCTTTATTCTATTACTTGATTCAAGTTGATACTGTGAGAATTTCTGACTAACCCCTTAAAATCTCAAACTCACTTTTTAAATATACAGGACATTACATGATGTATAAAAAGTAGGAACTGAGCAACTTTTCCTATGCGAACTAGAATCCCCAAAAGTATATGGAGTTTTCATATACTTAGCGGCCTTCTTTCTTATCAGGGCAGTGTAGTATCCATTCATTATCCATTACACTATGTTTCTGTTTAGCCCCTTTAAATGGAAAAGACCAAATTTAATTTTAGAATCCTAACTCGACTAGGAATGTCGTAATCCCACGAGAACGATTGTCATCTCTTTTGATCTGATTTCTGGCTGAACGCATGTCATATCCCGTTTGCCGTCATGATTGCCACTGCCGAAAGAAAATTAAAAAGTTTTCATTTTAAAACTCGAACGCTAAACCCAACCAATCAGCGAGGCCGATTCTGATTGCGGGGCGTGACCGCGCTCATTACTTACGGAACAACTACTCCGAGCGCAAATGGAAAACTATTGCTGTCTCACGTGCCACCTGGTAACAGGCGTAGAAGAAGCAGGACAAAAGAGATTTGATTATGGAACACAATTTGGACGGGTCGTTAAGCGGGGTGCATTCACAGCATGTTCTATTTAATTTAATGGTCATATTAATGCTGTTATGAATAAGTTTATTCTATTATGGTGGATTTATGGGGGCTACGCTAATGGCGCGTCGGTAATGGCGGGAAATGTGATTTGTAAAATAAATTGCTCATAAACTGAATACGAGATTATCTCTTCAAGGATCGTTTACTGGACTTCGACAACAAGTACTAAGTTCAAAAAGCACGAATTCGAAAAGACTAACAGTAGCCAAAATATTATTAAGTCGAACCGGATTTTTTTAGATCTGACTGACTGAAATAAGATGCATTCCATTTTTTAACCGATTTCAAAAAAAGGAGGAGGTTCTCAATTCGTCGGAATCTTTTTTTTTTGCCTTTTAGCTTAGGTAAGCCAGGCACAGAAGTTATCATATTATATGCTTTCTGGGTTTATAGAACACTTACAGATTTCTTTACCACAGTGGTGTTTTTGCTGTGCTGATTTTTGAGGGCCACCAATAAAGATGGTTTGTCCTATAATTTTTGTAACACAATAAGGTTTTTACAGTGTTTCACTTTAATTTTTTTTCGTGTATATGTATGTTACTTTGACAGTGTCTGAAGCCTAAATTGGTTGATAAATAGTCAAGTATCGTTACATTCACCTTAGTTCCGTAATTGTTATGGGATATTAAACAGTATCGTATTTTTTAACTGAATTTGTTAGATTACAAACAGATTTTCCTAAAAATCAAGATTACACAAAATTGTGTAGTTGTTTATATCACACCCTGTATAAGGATCAAGGATCGATCCACCGCTGACACCTTTTAATAAATCGATCTATTGTTTATAGCGCATTGTCACGCATTGTTTTTGGTTGAACATAGGTCAGCGGTTCCCAAACTGCTTTTTCGTAGAGGGATGACAATGAAATATTAATTTGATTTTAATATTTAGATAACGTGTATGAATAGTGAGAAAACTTTCAAAGCGGGTACCTTATATTGTTGGCGTAAGTTTCATAAATTTCAGGAAAATCAATTTCAAAGTACTACATTGGTGACTCTCATAAAGTACTAAGACCTAGGAATTACATACCTAATGTTTGATTTGCATTATAATAATCATAACACAAAAACTTTTCAAGTCAAATACCTATCTACTTTTTGGGCAGCATTGTTTAAAAAATAATTGACACTTAGTTTGTATGGTAAAGTTCAATATCTAGTTATATGTGATTTTTTCAACTGTTTATGTAATATGTCATATAAAAATATACCTAGAACTTACTGTTTAAAGTTAAATTAAATACAATCACTGGAATAAAAAACAAAAAGTTTTTTACTACGTTGACTGAAATTTGTTTACGTAAAACATAAAAAAAACTAATAATGTACATTTTGAAATATAATCTTTTTCTTACATAGTACCTGTACGAAGATTCTACCACCCGGTCGGACTTAAAAAGTCTTTATTTCGGAACTTCTTGCCTCAGTTTGAGAACCAGTGCCATAGACGAGACAATCACGCGTTCTGTTTATTTATTTTTTTTTTTTTTTTTTTTTTTAGGAAGACTAACAGCTAAATGTTTACAGCTAATAATGTTAGCTAAATGTTTATGTTTTAATTCAATACTTCTCGAAACGGTGGGAAGGGAGCACGAGACCCGACTGGAAACTAGATTGCTGTTTAATATTACAATATGGGCTATATTTTCTGTCTGGGCTAGGGTAGGGATTTACATAGACATTGTCTTAATAAATATGGTGCGTGCTCTTAAAATGAATATATCAGCCAGAGCTCAAACTGAGGTTTCCTTCCACTCATGTTTTTTTTTTATAACATAGGTGGCAAACGAGCAGACGGATCACTTGATGGTAAGCGATTACCGCCGCCCATAGACACCCGCAACACCAGAGGAGTCACAAGTGCGTAGCTGACCATTAAAATGGGAGTAAGCTCTTTTCTTGAATCTGAACAATTTTCTCTAAGGAACACATACTCGTAAGTAGTCGATTCCCAAAATTAAGTTTGGACTCTTCATATAAATCGTTTAGCTGCTCGAACAACTTTTTATGAAGAGTCCAAAAAGAATTTACGAATTGTCTTAGGGAATTGTTACTTAGGGAAAGTTGTTCAGATTTTTCCAGGACAGCTTGAGTCCTGGAATATTATAAGAGCATCACATATAAAATAAGTGTAAACGGACTTATAGCTAGAACCAACAAGTTTAAGCTTAAAATATTCCTACAATATAGGTTGAGGAACTCCAAAATCATTAAGTCTTTAAAGCTACATGCTTAGTTAGACACACAAACATACACACAGCCTAAATCATTACTTAATTTCCAGTGTAGTCGGGTAAAAAACATCAAAAATCTTCAACAGTTCCTTCAATAACAACATCTCAAAACCACAATGATCTGAGATAGTCACCGCTCATCAGAGATAGCCACAATCAATTTCCGAGGGGTTCCGAGGGGGGTGAGGGGGCTAAGTGCCGGGGGAGGGGGGCAAATTATCCTCTAATGACAGCGGGGCTTTGCCAAGTAGTGATGGTCTGTTTAGACTGACACAGTTGAGACAGTCAGCTTAAATAGGAGATAGTTATTTAAAGCAAAAGTGAAGTCTCGGTCGTGGCTCAGTATGGCTTGCGTGGTTGCGATAAAATTAACTGACTACGACACGGTCATAACCTGGATGGGTTTGACTGTTGATGCATTTATCTTGACCGTTTCCGTGCTTCGTAAGGCACCTTAAGCCGTTGGTGCCGGCTACAGGCCTTATAGGCGGCTTGAAAACTTCAGACACTAGCCCCACAACCTCCACCAATCCGGACTTGGTCCCCGTGTGTGGAGTATGGTCTAACCTTCCCGAGGTATGGGAAGAGACTCGTGCCCCTGCAGTGGGGACGATATGGGATGTTAACGAAATCTCGGTCATATAAAAGACATCAACGTACGCTGCAGCGCTCGTTGATGTCTTTTTTATGTGAAATTGAAAACAAGTAAACTTTGAAGACCAAATCTGTTGAGAAATGTTTGTAATGTAATCGATAAAATAATAAACCTTTTCTTTTAATAATCTTGCTGACATCATTAAAATTATAAATACGTTTACCTTATTTTAGTACTTTTTTAAATTTAGTTTTTTGTTACATAAATTCCTCCTAATAATTTGAGATCAATAAAAAATTGTATTGTATTAGATGTGATACTAACAACAATTATCCTTCCTTGTCTTCTAGATTTAATTGGTTAACATGTAGTAGTCCTCGTCTACGTTTGACCCACTCGCACGTAGTTTAGCGCCATAAGAGAAAAAGAGACAGCTAGGTAGTCTCCCACCTCGGCGCCATTGCACGGTCCAAGCCTCATTCGTTTTCGTGCGCGCACGGCTACCGCACGTAGTGAAAAATATTTCTTAAAAAGTTCGTTAATTATTTGAATTTAACAAGTGTCCAAATGTGCCTAGAAGAAAATAAATCCTTACGTTACTTTTAAATAAGGAGGTTATGTGGAAATAAAATATGAAAATCATTTAAAAACAAAAATAACAAGTGCAGTGAAAATTATCTTTACTTTAACATGATGGGAGAATTAGCTTCGAGTCAACGCGAGACGTTGACCAATAGCCATTTTTGCTTCGAGTCAATGCGGGACATTGACCAATAGCCATTTTTGCTTCGAGTCAATGCGGGACATTGACCAATAGCCATTTTTGCTTCGAGTCAATGCGGGACATTGACCAATAGCCATTTTTGCTTCGAGTCAATGCGAGACATTGACCAATAGCTACTATTAGAGTTAATGCGAGACATTAACCACACTATAATATTCCTGTTTCGTATGAACTGGAATCATCAACTTTCTAATGCTTATGCGGCTGCTCCATCAACCCTCGCTCGCCGCCACAGGAGAAGCGTTAGCAGCATCGTGGCTCATATCACTGCACTGCCACCACAGCCACAGCTGCTTATGCAGCCGACAACGATGCAGAAAAAGCGGCAATGACGACGGATGGATTGCCTCCCGAAACCTGAAACAGCGCTGCTATAACCGCCGCGCCGTCCGCCAAAACCGCCGCCGGCGCCGCCACCACCAACTGCCACCGCCTACAGGTGATATATTGTATCACAACAATTATAAGCATTTGACGTCTGATTAATTTTCCGACACATATCCACCGCCATCGTGCGTTTGGACTGATGCCTACTATCCGCAGTGAAGGTTCCTTCTAGTGTTTCCAAATGCGTGTGTTATTATTTCAAAACCATTCTCGAGAAGGACGGTCTATTTAAAAATAAAAACAATGTTCTTGAGTTTGTCATCTGACAATAACTCCAGAAGTTGTGGCGATGCTAACAATGAATCTAAGATGGAGACAAAAACACAGATTTTGTTGTGTATTGGCTATTTTGCTTACGTTGCGGTTATGTCCAATGCCGCTAACCGGATTTATTGAAACTACGGACATCCCGTCATTTCAGTTTAATTGATTTAATAAATGAAAGAACTATCCGACCGATTTCGGTCATGGCGACCACTTCGACTCCTAGTCGACTTGTTGGCTGCGGGGCGCCCGAAAATAGCTAATATACTCAATGCAAACCTGTGCACAGTGCAGTTTAATTAAGTAATATATCAGCCTTTTATTTATTTCTTCATCATAAAATAAAATACTTATACACTGGAATCAAAAGGGAGACACTCATTTATTACGTGTTGTGTTTGATTGTTTTATGAAGATGTCATAGGGCATGCAGAAAGCTAACGAGTCGAGTTGCATCGGATAGCGAGCAGGGACATATTTATGTATGTATGTGCAACTGCCGCTTAGCCAGCCCAAGCGCAACCCGTCGCATCGCCGCGCCGCGCCGCGCCGGCCTATTACTGCGAAGCGCACCCGCCGCCGCCGCGCAGCCGCATTTTAAGGTAGCGGGTAGATGGAAAAATTTTATGGAAATATTTTATGGATGCATTAAAAAGGTTTTTTGGTATAACTAGACCATTATACACAAAATATTGAAATAAAGAATCTCTCCCAAATGACACATTAACCTTCTTGGCCCCTGGCCAAGTCCTTGCCAAAATATGGTATATTTTTTGTCAAAATTGTAAAAGTTAATGCAGCATTCCTTTGAAAAACTCTTTGCTTCGAGTATTATTTTTATAATCCGTAAAAGTGAAGATAAGGTTAATTTATACTGGAACTAAAATGTTCATCAAATATTGTTGTACATTTTGAATATTGATCACTTTAAATCTATTTTATCGTAGTTGCCCAGGGCAGTTACATGGTAAAAGTAATAAAATCGGCCGATTTCCTCGTGCTCATGCATGATTATATCATACTTTAAACACTTTTTCTATATACTTGTGTTTAACCTTTCAGCCTGTGCTCAACCTTTATAGGACTCTAGTGCTATGAACACTATAGTGCTCATTAGCTTAATAAACAGATACAGGAGTATTTTCAATCGGTTTTTACTATACTATTCTATGTTATTCTTCTTTTCGTGTCGATAACAAGCCTAGATGGCCTTAGTCCGGGATTCAGCCACACGAATCGCACTGCCCGTGGTGGCACTCGTTGGATCTTCCTGCGTGCAGTTGTTTGGGCACGCAGGGCACGACCTACACTCCAATTTGAAACCGTCTGAGAATGTTACCACCATTATGAAATAAGGTTTTTTGTACCTTATATTTTAAATTGTCTTTTTTATGCCTAGCTTCTACTACTTACACGAAACTTGCAATGACAGCGTTTCGGGAAGTATTAATTATAACAAATACATATACCCACGTTACAGGTATACGTTTTCTTATGAAGCTATGCCTGTTTTTTAAGTTTAATGCAAGTTAAGTCTAGAAGCTACCGCAATCACCAGATAAGAATAAACAATAATGATTTATGGGCGAAATCTGTGAATTTTTATATGGTGCACAATCAAAATGTTGACCTTTGCATAAGCAAAATTTTCGTTAATGCCTGCCTCCACAGTACACTGGAGATGTCCTTGTGAGGGTAATAATGAGGATGATTAAAATTATTTATTGATACTGTTTAAGATTGAAAAATATTTATATGATGAATTAAAAATGAAACATGTGAACATCAGCAAATTTCGCGAAATTATTTATATATAAATTATTATAAGCCATACCTTACGTGAAACTTCTGGTATATTTGGAACATACATTATTTACAATTAAGCGATATCATTTCGTGGGTATATAAAATTACACCAACTTTTTGTCTGTATTAACCGAAACACACAACGAAAGAGCGAGAAAATAAAGTGTTTAAAAGTTGGGACAATAGAATACTATTGCTGATGTGCTGAATAATAAATATATTTATATTTGCGTCACACATATACATATAAAACTTTCTAAAGTTACTGTTATCAATACAGTCTAGATAAATCTACTAAACATTTATAAAACAAGAATGTTTCCTACTGCATTCCAAAACTTATTAATAAGCTTATCCAGCCTAAAATAATAATTTTAACTAAAAGGATAAATACAAAATGTAGGTAATTAATACCAAAATGCATTTTACTGAATAGACCTCAAAACCCTTTTTCAGTTAATTATCCGTGTAACTCTATTCAACGGTTCCCACCTTTTCCAATTATTATGAACTTCAAATTATTATTTTGAAATTATGACTTATTATGTACTAAGCAATAACTAATAAGTTAAAAAAAAAAAAAACACCTGCTGATCAAGATACCAAAGATCCGTTTTCATACCTGACGTAGGGTCTGTTATGAAATCATAATTCATGTACTTCTTATAAGTGAATCTGAAACTTAATATTCAAATATTTTCTCAAATATTTACTTATTTAATTCGTATAGGGAACGAACAAATGCATATCGTCAGCACACTGCTGGACATGAAATCCCTATCACTGGTCGATAACACTAAGTTTCAGTTCAAGTCTGGCTTTAAACAGTGGGGGAATATTATCAATCGAGAGTATAGATTCGTTGGTTTTTTCACGGCTCATCCCCATTGCGGATATATTATATAGTTATTCGGGTTTATTTTGTGTTATTATTTTTTTGACAAATTGCCTAAAAATTAATTTCTGATGTTCAAGGTGAATTATTCAAGCAGTACATGAAAGATGTACAGGTTAAAACCATATTTGTTAAAATACGATACATAGTGTAATTAAGGTACCCGAATATCGTATTAGTTTACCATTTTAGCAGTTCTTTGGACTTAGAACAGATTTTCCAAATAGCTAAAAGAATGGAAATGTCAAACAAGTTCCCGTATGAAATTTTCAAGTATATGTCAATAGATTATTCATTTATTACTAAAGTAATTCATATCCGGTTATGTAAGACGTCTAGAAAAAGCATACTTAAACGACGCTGCATATACCTTTCATAAAACACTATCGTCTATCGCTACACTTATGCTAAGTGTAACCTCATCACTCAGAACCTAACGTCAAGTTCAACTAACAATCAGACTAACAACCACATTCATAAAATTGAACAAGATTTAATTTTATTTTCATATTGTTTATTTGATAACCTTCTAGGAAGTGTTATTTTTAATAATTTATTGTGTACACAAAATGGGCATAATATAAAAGCTTACCATCAGATATACGCAAGGGGTGCAACTTGTTTCTAAAAGAAATTTCTTCCAGAAATAAATTTCTGTTAATTGAATTGCATTTTTATAAATTCTCTCAGATTATATTTTATTGCAATAATTCTCATACCTATTACCTACAACATTGTTAGTCTCTCTAAACATCTACATGTTAACCAATTAAATCTAGAAGACAAGGAAGGATAATTAGATGATCAAACGAACTTACCTCAAGTGAAGTTCGATCTTAATTATCCTTCCTTGTCGGAGAGATTTAAGGTCCCTCCCTGCCCTAGAGTAGACAATACTAGGATGCTACTATTAAAACCCCTAATACCAATGTTGTAGGATGTAGGTTGCCTTTTTTTTATTCTCTAAAATGAATGAGGCTTGGACCGTGCAATGGCGCCGAGGTGGGAGACTACCTAGCTGTCTCTTTTTCTCTTATGGCGCTAAACTACGTGCGAGTGGGTCAAACGTAGACGAGGACTACTACATGTTAACCAATTAAATCTCTCCGACAAGGAAGGATAATTAAGATCGAACTTCACTTGAGGTAAGTTCGTTTGATCATCTAATTAGATGTTAGTTTTTATGTTTACTAACAAATATGGATCAATGTCTAAAATAAAACTTTTTTTATCATTGTGCCAATCCGGGAGTTGACTGCATGAAAAATAAATTACGAAATATTATTGACTAAATAGCTCTTTAATTGAAATTGTTAAAAAACTTAATCACTTTAATTTTCATTAAATTTTCAATTTTTAATTTATAACAATTTCCTAATTAGTATGCAAACTACTATTTTGAACAATGACGTCATCGTACAAAATTTCAAACATTTTTAGAACAAAATGCCGTTTTTGACATTTGATAAAAAGTAACTCAAATGACTAGCAGTCAACTACCGGGTTCTCATTCATTTGTTATGGAAAATAAACTTAATTTTTGTTTCACTGAACTTAAGTAATTCCTGTTCTCAGTTTTTGAGAAGTCTATGACGTCAATATACATCGTTATAGAGGGTCCTTCTAGAATAACTTCCGCTAACATTTCCCGAAACGTTGAGTGTACAAGGTCCGAGTGAGAACTTTGTACTAGGTAGAAAATAAATGACGAAAAAAAAAATGTGTAAAGCATCTACTGAAATAAAAAAGATTTTGAATTAATACCTGAAATAATTAACAATGGTTTCTACTTATGAAACCAAACTACTTATTTTCCCTAAGGAACATATACCTACTCATTAAATATTATTAAATCAGTCAGCTTGATCATTTTGTATGAAAAGTAAATACTTACTTGTTATTTTTGTGAAAGAAAATTTCATTTTTTTTTTCGACAAAGGGGTTGCGGATCGAAACAACAAACCCTATATTAGTAAATTATTTATTTTTAACCGACTTCAAGAAAGGAGGAGGTTCTCAATTCGACTGTATGTTGTTTTTTTGTATGTATGTTACGCTATTACTCCGCCAATCATGAATCGATTTTGATGATTCTTTTTGTGTTTGGTAGGTAATACTTCAGATGTGGTCCGATATAAATTTTATCTAAATTGATTCAGCGCTTTTTGAAAAAATCAACTAAAACCAAAAACATAGCCAAATTGTAGTTGTTACTATTGAAGTCTGTTTTTTAATGTTTCATTCAGCGTTGTTGATTATTTGATCGTTTTGTTATTATAAAATATTAATCACTTTCGTAAAATATTGGATTTCATGCTAAAATAAAAGGACGAATCTTTTCTATTCTAGTTAAGTCTTAGTATTCTTTCATTTTTGGACTTCCCATATAAATTTTGCGAGCCAGTTTATTTATTAGTGTGTGAACTCTAAATTATTTGTTTAGTATTTCAGAAGAGCCCTATATTATCAAATTTTCTATACATTCGTAGAAAAAAGTCATGTCCTATGTTTAGATCAATTTACTAATATCCCGAAGATCTGTACAGTATTGAGGTTCTTAGCTTTAAAACCAGGTTTAACTGAGGATTCCACTTCACAGTTTAATTATTTTCCTTAATTTAATAAGACTATATTTGACTATTTTAACGTCCCCTTTTTTTGTAAAAATATACCAAAAAACCATTTACCTTTTTAACTTTTACTATAGTACCTTTTTTTGCGATTTATTCTATGGGTTTCTTGGGGAAGTTGGTCAGAATCAGGAGTAGAAGCACCGATTATAATTTGACGCACGACTAAATTTACAGCCTGTATAGTGAATTTCACTACAGTTTACAGCTTAGAAGTCCAAAGAAAACGAGGCACAGACCGATGAACTTGTACAAAGCGCTGACACTGACAAAACATTTTGATCACCACCAATTACCCGTGTACACTCCACAAACATCACTGTACACATCTCTTTCTAACAACCTCTGAAATCCTATTCACCTCTCTGTCTCACAACTCTCAAAAGAGTTCTTAACAATTCAGAGCAGAACCAGAAGGCTTTGCTTGTTCAAGGATGTAAGAAAAAATGAAGGTTTTTCGTTTCTAATAAGGTGTATTTTTGAATGTGGTAAGAATTAATCCAAAGCTTTTTAAAAATGGATCTTAAAGTCTGATGCTTAGAGTATACTTACAATGTTGAAGTAGCGATACGAAAGCCTTTACAAATAGCGAGAAGTAGATAATGACATG
This sequence comes from Coleophora deauratella, assembly GCA_958295455.1. NCBI lineage: Eukaryota > Metazoa > Arthropoda > Insecta > Lepidoptera > Coleophoridae > Coleophora > Coleophora deauratella. The sequence continues at coordinate 1,962,449 of OY282416.1, read as the reverse complement.
GGTATTAAGCCGATAGTAATAAAGCTTATATTCGCTCGGCTATTGAGGTGCTATTAATAAAATAAAATTACTGTTTGCTACACCCCTTATGAGGGCGTGGCTGAGTACTGGCAGTCGGCACACGTCCAAGTGTAGTCAGGATGTTGCGATGAACGCACGCGTATACGGTCTCTTTTGAAAGTGTTCCTTTCGAAGCAATAAAAATATAAACTGTGCCATACGTAGTCTAGTAAAAACTTTTTTCGTGATAGAAATGGTGCAAATACGGTGATATTCATAAAATTAAGTGATCAAAATACTCGCTAGTTACTCATAGTCTTAGAAAACTGCATAGAAACGGAAAGCAATAAAAAAATATACTTACGTAATTTTAGTGAACAAAAATGGAATCGGAAGTAATGGAAACGCAGACACAGAAAAAAACACCAAAACCTTTTTCCATCGAATCTCTTATTGGAGACCGGAAATCACCTGAAATAGACATAGAGAACAACATCTCGGAAAATTCTAGAAATTCAGACGAAGAAGAAAGTGAGAGATTGCACGGATTAAACCGGATGAAATATTATTTTAATAACGCGCCATTTTTTCAACAAAATGGCGTCGGTTTTCCTTTTCTGCTGGGTTATCCGGAGCCGTGGCTAAGGATGCTGGGGTCGAATGCCCCTGCTCCGACGGCAGTGGAGAATAAGGAAGAGAAGAGAGAGAGTCCAGTGAGTGTCGGGAGCGACATGGAGAGCGACGGGGGAGAGGAAAATACTCAAGGTTGGTAGAAAAAAAAGAATTCAGTAAATTAAGTATTTTTTTAATTTTTTTTTATGTGATAAGGAAGGCAAACGAGCAAGTGGGTCACCTGATGGTAAGTGATCACCACTGCCCATAGACACCTGCAACCCCGGAGGGGATTGCAGATGCGTTGCCAACCTAGAGGGCTAAGATGAAATGCCTCTTGTGCCTGTAATTTCCTCGGCTGTCTTACTCTCCACACCGGAACACAACAGTACAAGCACTGCTGCTTAGCGGCAGGATTAGCGAGTAAGATGGTGGTAGCGATCCGGACGGACCTCGCACAAGGTCCTACCGTCCTAGGTATTTTGAAAATTGAAAACTTCGATGCACTTATGCACTATTGCGTGCTATTGCTAACTCGTCTTTCCGTCATATATTATATCGTCGCCTGAGAGTAAAAACCTCATACAGAAAGGGTAATTTTTTAGGACGAAGACTTTGTCGTAAACTGTTGTTACTACTACATTTTGTTTGTATTCTTTAGCAAAGATGAGGTTTCAGATGCTTCTACAATTCATTTTTAATAGAGATAAATTAGTAATTTTGCGTTCCCGAGGTTTTCACTCTCAGGCGACGTTATGTAATCTCGTTTCTCGTTTTCAGTAGCCTATATTAGAACCTGACCTATTATAATCACTAGAAGATTTATCAACACACTGCAGCTGTCCGCGCCCCCCTTTATACCTAAGTTACTTGATAACAACAATAATTGACCACGCTGAATACGTTAAAAACAACCGACTTCAATCGCAACAACTCCAATTTTGCTATGTTTTTGTTAATTTTCTCAAAAACCGCTTAATCGATTTCGATAAAATTTATATGGGACCATCTGTGAAGTATACCCGTTTAAACAAAAAAAGAATTTTCCAAATCGGTTCTTCGTGAAATCGGTGAACAAACATACATAAAAAAAAGCTCCTCCTTTTTTTGAAGTCGGTTAAAAATACTATAATAGGTCTATTATCTTTATCATGGGTCTTTACCCATATCGTCCCGACTACTGGGGCACGGGTCTCTTCCCGTAACTCAGAGAGCTAAGGGGGGCCAAGTCTGGATTGGTGGAGGTTGGCCCCGCTGTTACAATAATTTTTTGACTTTTGATGAAAATTAAAATCAGAACTTATTTATGGATGTTTTAAAGATGTTAAAAAAGTGCGTTAGAAATTTTAAGGGGTTAATCAGAAATTGTAGAATTCAGGAAAAATATTTAAAAAATCCGATCTACAACTTTTTTTTGAGTGAGTCAGAACTTTCGTGAGTCACTATTCAGATTTACTATGGGAATCTGAAAAAAAAAATAAGAGTGGATTGTTTCAATACTTTTCCTGTATTCTATACTGACTCGGTGGCTAAGTGGTTAGCGATGCTGACCTCTGATCCGAGAGTCGTGGGTTCGATCCCCACACAAAGCAAACTTTTCTGTGATGAGCAGAATAATAATTTTAATAAAGAAGAAGAAGAATAATAATAATAATAATAATAAACGTTTTATCTATCTATCTATCAGAATTGTTTGCTCTGAGTCTGGTTGTATTATATCTATATATGTATGTATTGAAATGTATATGTGTATTTATATCAGTCTCTGGTTCCCGAGATACAGGGAATCCTAGTTTGGGGCCGGATGACCGTGTGTGATTTGTCCCGGATATATTATACATATTATACTTGATTCTGATTTTTCGTTAATAACCCGTAATTGTCCCCACTGCAGGGGCACGGGTCTCTTCCCTTACCTCGGGAAGGTTAGGCCATACTCCACACCTGGGGGCTAAGTTCGGAGTTCTGAGTAACCCCTTGCAAACGCACTTTTTTCACACACTGTATATGATACGCCAAAAGAACTAGCTCTGCGCCTAAAGGACTTCTTTCATGCACTCGAACACTCAAAATTAGTCACACCTCGTTCAAAAACTTCACGCCACTCGAAGCACAGTCGCAAATCGCACATCTGTACCGTAAAATTGACGCATTTCCGAACGGCGACCCGTGAAATGGATGTTACAATGATTTCACGAATTCTCAAAGGTGACATCTGCTGAAAATTTCATGGGTTCACACCTTTAGTAATACTGGCCAGTAATTTAAAAAAAACAGCCAAGTGCGAGTCGGGCTCGCGCACTGAGGGTTCCGTATAAATTCATATTCACACATGTCTTCAACAAAAATTTTGTTTTCGTACTTTTCTCTTTACTTGTGCTATAAGCATTGCTTATTGCCAAATTTCATGATTCTAGGTATACGGGAAGTACCCTATATGTTTTGATTCCCATGCGAGTGTCCAAATATGCGGCATAAATGGTCGTATGTAATGATTGTCGTAATGATTGCGTTGGCATATAAGTTTGATTTTTTCACAGCTGCAAGGGATTGCAGGCCTGAGTATACGAGTTCCGAGTGGTAGGAACTTCGTATTAGGTAGAAAAAATATGACGTTCGAAAAGTGTACAGAGATACCTACTTCGAATAAATATTATTTCATTTCATTTCATTTATTTCATTGAGTATTTGATATAAATTTAAACTTGATACGTCTACGCGTTCCTGAGAAAAAGGGTCGTGACAGACAGACAGACAGACAGACAGACGGACGGACAACGAAGTGATCCTATAAGGATTCCTTTTTTCCTTTTGAGGTACGGAACCCTAAAAACAATACTTATGCAAGACTAGCGGAATGGCCGCAAATCTATCTGCATAGAAGTGAAATATATGTTTATATTTTCCTGTTTTATGTTGTGCAATGTGCAATAGTATTTCATTCCTTGATTTACACCACCGCTGTTGGAAATTCAGTTTTACATACTTACTAAAAAAAACACCATTACATCCACAGAACAGAGATTTTTGAGTACTTTATTCTTTTGTGGCCATCGGTTGTCGAGTATTATTAGCTCATTTAGCATAAATTACCAAACTCAAACTCAAAATGTTTTTTTTTTAAGTAGATGCTTTACACATGCTTTTAAATCGTCAATATTTTTTTCTACCTAGTACAAAGTCCCTACCACGCGGGACTTGTACACTCAACATTTCGGGAAGTGTTTCCGAAGCAAGAAGAAACGTCGAGCCCAAAAGAAACTCGCTTCAACACTTTTTATTTTACCATCTTGCTTTATAATGACTTGTACATTGAGACAGGTGATTATTTATCTATACAGGGTGTAACAAAATTGGTGTAAGACCCGTTAACTGGGGATTCTACTCATCGTACTGAACAACTTTTGTTCTACGACTTTGCTCAAATCACAAAAACAAATTGCCCATTTCATACAAATGATCATCTGTTTTGCCATTTTCGTATTGAGAGTCCAAAAATGAAAAATTTATGCGACTTTGACTGTTCCTTAATGAAAGGCGAAGCTCAAAACTACATGATTGAAAACGTTAGTTTTCCCAGGACTTCGTCATCCAAGAATCTTTAGGAAATTAATGAATTCCGTTATTATTGCAACCAATCGCCACACAACGCGGCATTTTTTCAAAAATCTTATGTTTAGTTCACGTAAACAATTTTTTCTATAGGTTTTGACAGTTAGTATGAGTCAAGCGATATCAGCGCCTCTATCGGCGAGCTTTGTCAGTTTTCTTCCCCATTGCGTACCATTATAAAGTAAAAGGATAGACAGAAAAATTATATAAATACATATGTAGATAAGTACAAATGATAGACTACAAAGCTGAATTGAACCCCACCGGGAATAGAATCCGGAATCTTGTGTCCTGATATGAAAGAAATGCCTACGATATCGATCCACCTATACGCGATTTCTTTCAAGCAATCACCATCATAAGCAAACACAAACAAATCAAGTTTCCCATACCATGTCACCCTTATTTGCGACGGACTAAACGTTCAATCGTAAACATTAACTTAATATTCACTATGCATCGCACAATTTCAACGAAAAAGCATCGGTAAAGCCATCGTCGTTCGCAAATAAATAAAAATATAAAATAAACTCTTTGGTCGTGTTAGTTTATGGCTGATTTGCCGCCAATCGACAGTTATGGCGGTTGCGTATTGAATTGTAAAAAATAGATGATTTGAAAATACGTATTTGCAGAGATACGAGGAGGGTTCAGAAAATTGTAAATCAGGAACAGAATGAATTAAACAAAGAGAAGGAGCAACTTAAATCATAAAATGTCGCCTGAGAGTGAATACCTCGGGAACGCAAAACTGCTACTTTATGTCTTATATTTTTATCTTTTAACGAATTTAACACAACAATTCGAAATGAATTGTAAAGTGAATACACATTTAAGGGGACAAATTTGAAGTAGTAACAAAATTTATACGGACTGAAAACTCCTGAAAAATTACCCTTTCTCCATATTCGAGGTTTTCACTCAGGCGAGGAAAATTATCCTGGATGAAATAGTTTCTATTTGACGGCCACATTGAAAACCACTGGATGCGGTTTGTCACTGGAAATTAAAATAAAGTGCAGAATTGAAAATCTATACTGTTTTGATTTTATAATAAGTAGAGAGTTAAGTAAGCCCACAGTAATTTACTAGTTTGTTTTTTTTTTTTTTTATGTGATAGGTGGCACAAACGAGCAGACGGATCACCTGATGGTAAGCGATTACCGCCGCCCATGGACACCCGCAACACCGGAGGAGTCACAAGTGCGTTGCCGACCTTTGAAATGGGATGGGGGATGGGGGAATGGGGAGGGGGAGGGGGGGTTGGGCCTCCTGTTATTAATATTATATTTGAAATGAAATGAAAATATGTATTCGAAGTAGGTAGTTCATTCCAATAAAAAAAAAAAGTGAACAAACTTAGTAGGCAACTGATGTTGACATGTGTCAGTTTCATAGTAAGTTTGTTTACCTTTTGTTTTTTCTTGATTGGAACAAGGTATATATAATAGAGTACAATTTTCGAAGGTCATTCTTATGTTTACCTAACTAATAGGAGGTTTCTACCACTCGGAACTTGTATAATCCCCGTTTCGGAAAGCGCTTGCGGAGTGAGAAGAAAACCTGGTCCAAAGAAACTCTCCAAGATTTTTTTTTCAAAAATGCCAATGCAAATTTAGCCAAGCCTTGTATGTTATAGAAACATCACATGTTTTGCATTGCAGACAATCGGAACCGTACATGCATAATGCATACGAGCATGTTACAAGATAAGTTTTATTTTCTGCAGCTTTCAAAATTTCAATGCGATTCCAAGGAACCAAGTGTGAACATTTAAACAAACTCAATACGTGACAATGTTCAAAAATAGTCGTATGGGACTATGGCAGATTATCCTAACTAATTTTATAAACTAGCTTCTGCCCGCGACTTCGTCTGCGTGGTCTTTAGAATTGGCTCCAAAGAGAAAGAAAACACCATGTATGTAGTGACGAAGTGGAAATTTTAAATTTTTAGACACTCCTCAGGAACTCTCAGGTTTTCCGGGATAAAAAATATACACTGTGTTAGCTGAGTGCTTTATCTATCTACCTACCGAATTCCGTCCAAATCCGTTCAGTAGTTTTGGCGTGAAAGTGGAACAAACGTGGAAGTGGAAAAAAGACCCGTTAACTGGGGATTCTACTCATCGTACTGAACAACTTTTGTTGTATGACTTTGCTCAAATCACAAAAACAAATTGCCCATTTCATACAAATGATCATCTGTTTTGCCATTTTCGTATTGAGAGTCCAAAAATTTTTTTGCGATTTGTGCAAAGTCCAAACTCGTAGAACAAAAGTTGTTCAGTACGATGAGTAGAATCCCCAGTTAACGGGTCCTACACCAATTTTGTTACACCCTGTTTAACCGGTAGATGAATAACAACGATGAATATAATACATATTTAAAACAAAACTTATTTCTGAATTTGCTCATAAGTACTTGTGGCACGCACACACCGTAGGGGAAGGCCCCTCTGCTGGACTCTCTTCTCTGTGATTACATCCACTTAGGAATAGATATTTGAAAAAACGTATAACTGCCTTCGTGGCCTAGTGATTAGTCCATTGGCTTCACGCAGGAGGTCGGGACTCGATTCCAGGCACGGTCTGATAACATTGTGGGACTCTGTTTAGTGCGGTGGCAGGGCATTTTCTGAGCTCGCCTGGGCTAGCTGCCACCATCTTATCTAAGTCTTGCCGTCAAACATCAATGTTAATAGCAGTGATGTGTCCCGGCATGGAGGTAAGCGACAGGCAGTCCCATTAATAATAAACAATAATAAAAGTTTTTTCTTAATAAATAACATTCACAATCTTGCGTCAGGGAATCTTGGTAGCCCGGCTCTATCTTCAAAATCATCATGACTTACCAGTTTGTAGTCTTAGCATGTATGGCCACATAGTTATAACAGAAGCACTGTATCTGCCTATATAGTAAACGAACAAACAAATAAACACATTTTCACGTACATATTATTATAATTTTCATCAGCATCATCAGCAGAAGACATTAATTGCTGGACAAAGGTCTGGACTGGCGACCGCGTACCAGAAGAGGTAGCGTAGGCAGGCCTCCCACTCGGTGGACCGATGACCTGGTGAAGGCAGCGGGAAGCCGCTGTATGCAGACAGCGCAAGACCGGTCGGCGTGGAAATCCTTGGGGGAGGCCATCTTATCTCACTATTATTATAAATACGAAAGTATGGATGTTTGTTGGTTGGTTTGTTTGTTTGTTCCACTTTCACGCCAAAACTACTGAACGGATTTGGACGGAATTCGGTAGGTAGATAGATAAAGCACTCAGCTAACACAGTGTATATTTTTTATCCCGGAAAACCTGAGAGTTCCTGAGGAGTGTCTAAAAATTTAAAATTTCCACTTCGTCACTACATACATGGTGTTTTCTTTCTCTTTGGAGCCAATTCTAAAGACCACGCAGACGAAGTCGCGGGCAGAAGCTAGTTTATAAAATTAGTTAGGATAATCTGCCATAGTCCCATACGACTATTTTTGAACATTGTCACGTATTGAGTTTGTTTAAATGTTCACACTTGGTTCCTTGGAATCGCATTGAAATTTTGAAAGCTGCAGAAAATAAAACTTATCTTGTAACATGCTCGTATGCATTATGCATGTACGGTTCCGATTGTCTGCAATGCAAAACATGTGATTTTTCTATAACATGCAAGGCTTGGCTAAATTTGCATTGGCATTTTTGAAAAAAAAATCTTGGAGAGTTTCTTTGGACCAGGTTTTCTTCTCACTCCGCAAGCGCTTTCCGAAACGGGGATTATACAAGTTCCGAGTGGTAGAAACCTCCTATTAGTTAGGTAAACATAAGAATGACCTTCGAAAATTGTACTCTATTATATATACCTTGTTCCAATCAAGAAAAAACAAAAGGTAAACAAACTTACTATGGAACTGACACATGTCAACATCAGTTGCCTACTAAGTTTGTTCACTTTTTTTTTTATTGGAATGAACTACCTACTTCGAATACATATTTTCATTTCATTTCAAATATAATATTAATAACAGGAGGCCCAACCCCCCCTCCCCCTCCCCATTCCCCCATCCCCCATCCCATTTCAAAGGTCGGCAACGCACTTGTGACTCCTCCGGTGTTGCGGGTGTCCATGGGCGGCGGTAATCGCTTACCATCAGGTGATCCGTCTGCTCGTTTGTGCCACCTATCACATAAAAAAAAAAAAAAAACAAACTAGTAAATTACTGTGGGCTTACTTAACTCTCTACTTATTATAAAATCAAAACAGTATAGATTTTCAATTCTGCACTTTATTTTAATTTCCAGTGACAAACCGCATCCAGTGGTTTTCAATGTGGCCGTCAAATAGAAACTATTTCATCCAGGATAATTTTCCTCGCCTGAGTGAAAACCTCGAATATGGAGAAAGGGTAATTTTTCAGGAGTTTTCAGTCCGTATAAATTTTGTTACTACTTCAAATTTGTCCCCTTAAATGTGTATTCACTTTACAATTCATTTCGAATTGTTGTGTTAAATTCGTTAAAAGATAAAAATATAAGACATAAAGTAGCAGTTTTGCGTTCCCGAGGTATTCACTCTCAGGCGACATTTTATGATTTAAGTTGCTCCTTCTCTTTGTTTAATTCATTCTGTTCCTGATTTACAATTTTCTGAACCCTCCTCGTATCTCTGCAAATACGTATTTTCAAATCATCTATTTTTTACAATTCAATACGCAACCGCCATAACTGTCGATTGGCGGCAAATCAGCCATAAACTAACACGACCAAAGAGTTTATTTTATATTTTTATTTATTTGCGAACGACGATGGCTTTACCGATGCTTTTTCGTTGAAATTGTGCGATGCATAGTGAATATTAAGTTAATGTTTACGATTGAACGTTTAGTCCGTCGCAAATAAGGGTGACATGGTATGGGAAACTTGATTTGTTTGTGTTTGCTTATGATGGTGATTGCTTGAAAGAAATCGCGTATAGGTGGATCGATATCGTAGGCATTTCTTTCATATCAGGACACAAGATTCCGGATTCTATTCCCGGTGGGGTTCAATTCAGCTTTGTAGTCTATCATTTGTACTTATCTACATATGTATTTATATAATTTTTCTGTCTATCCTTTTACTTTATAATGGTACGCAATGGGGAAGAAAACTGACAAAGCTCGCCGATAGAGGCGCTGATATCGCTTGACTCATACTAACTGTCAAAACCTATAGAAAAAATTGTTTACGTGAACTAAACATAAGATTTTTGAAAAAATGCCGCGTTGTGTGGCGATTGGTTGCAATAATAACGGAATTCATTAATTTCCTAAAGATTCTTGGATGACGAAGTCCTGGGAAAACTAACGTTTTCAATCATGTAGTTTTGAGCTTCGCCTTTCATTAAGGAACAGTCAAAGTCGCATAAATTTTTCATTTAACAATTTTACAGAAAAAAAAAACTATTTTATTACACCTCGATAATAAAAAACGCGGAACAAATTAAAAGTTGTTATGAGTCAAGCGTCCGAAGCGCCATCTGCAAATAGCTTTGCGTTTTCTTCCCCATTAAATATAACTACAAATAGGCCTATTTTCCCCAAATTATGTAACAACATGTATGATTTTTTTTAAAATAAATGTGCGGGAGGAAGTTTATTTTGGACCCGATAAAGACGTTTCTTCTCTCTCTGCGTACACTTCTCGAGTTTTGTATACCTACACGAGTTACATACAAGTTTTAGGAACTTCGTTTTAGGTAGAGTTAAAGTAGACTAAAACATTGCTTTCGAAAAGTGTATTATACTATACGATAAGTGTAATATTTTTGATTTTGCTTTGATTTCATTTGTAGAACTCTGATTGGTTGGTGATAGGGCATTTTCTAAGTTCTTTTGACTACTTACAACCTTAACGAAATTATAGCACCAAACCTACTTACTAGTTATTATTCCTTTTTCATTGCGTTGAATCTTGGTAATTCTACTTTCATATTTGGTAATATTCGCTATCATCATCACTTATTTTACCTACCAGGCGTGAGACTAAGGACTTCCCATTTGTTTTTTCACACACACCATCTCTTTTTAGCCTAATGCTATAAAAAAAAGAAAAAAAAGCTGACGTCATAATCCCGCCATTGTCACAGTCCAGAGGCCGATAGATTCGTCATCAAATTAGCGCCAACAAGCCGGGGGCGGGAAGCTGATGCGGCGCGGTCGGCCATAGTTTTTTATTGGCGTCTTGATGGGCCGTGATCGAAAGAGACCGGACAGCTTGACGACCGCCATTTGTTATTTTTGTCTATGGATTGAGAAAAACTTTTTATTGTATGTTGTACTGTTTTTAGGGTTCGTAGTTCAACAAGGAGTATTTAGGGTACTACTTGGTACTGACTATTTCCCAGTAAATATTTAAAACAAAACACAGACTTTATTTTTTTCTATGATCCTATCAAAATATGGTCCACCAAAAATGATAACATCCAATTATATTAGGTATAGTCTAACGAACATAATTATATTCACTAAGATACTATAATTATAATTTAAATTACAGAGTAAGTACTTAAAGTAAAAATTGTCTTACGATTAACTCTACAAGTATACTCTCCCATTTTTGAAGTGGGATCTGTTATGGTTCTTGACTCATTATAGTGTGCTAAATTCAAGCCCAAAATTCAACGAGTTATCTGCGGCAGATTCTGCATTCAACCGATCTAACTGACCCGTTCGCTCAGTTGTTCGCACCCGAGGCTCGTTGGTACGATGCCGTCCAGGGCAAATATTTCTGTCATGAGCAGATTTGCTCACTATATGAGTATTTGTATTTATTTAAAAACGTATGAGTTTGTATTGTATATCAATCTCTGGTTCCCTTAGTACAGGAAATCCTGAGTTTGGCGCTAGAATAATAATAATAATAATATCTGGGACAAATCACACACGGTCATCTGGCCCCAAACTAGGATTCCCTGTATCTTGGGAACCAGAGACTGATATACATACACATATATTTTTTTAAATACATACATATATAGATATAATACACCCAGACTCAGAGCAAACAATTCTGCTCATCACAGAAAAGTTTGCCCTGTGTGGGGATCGAACCCACGACTCTCGGATAAGAGGTCAGGATCGCTAACCACTTAGCCACCGAGTCAGTCAGAAGACCGTGTGTAGTTTGTCCCGGATTTTTATCCTGTCCTATCCTTCCCGAGTTATGGGACAAGACCCGTGGCCCAGCAGTGGGGACGATATCAATTGTTAGCATTGGCACCATTTGGTTACGTAGGTATCCGTATATACAGGATGTAAGGAATAGGTTTCCGAAAACAGTTTCGTCTACTGAGTAAGCCCTTAAAGTTTTCGGAAACCTGTCCCTTACACCCTGTATAATATATTTCCTCTCTTTTTACGATATGAGTTCTTACTGTTCGCTTTGGCACTCTGTGGATCTGTATTTATAAAGGGTCCTCGACTACATCATCACTTTCCATCAGGTGAGATGTAGTCAAACGCACTCAAATTTTTAATAAAAAAATAATAAAAAAAAAACATTGAAATCGTGGACCAAATTCTGCTCATGAAACTGAACAAGTTTCTCTAACGAACCAATTCATTTGGAGCAAAATGAAATCTGGACCCTTTATTCAAATCAATGAGTTGAGTAGAGTAATCAACTTTGTATTAAAATTCAATTTTTTTTTACTTCGATTGAATTGGTTCCTTAGCGAAAGTTGTTCAGTGTCATGACTAGAAACGATTCTATTCAATATAAATTCAATATATTAGCGATTTCAATATAATCTTTGAACATTATGGGACAAGACCCGAGTGTATAAGTTCCGAGTGGTAGGAACTTTGTACTAGGTAGAAAAAAAGATGATTTAAAAGTATGCGTTCAGCATCTACTTAAACAAAAAATAAAAAATAAATTTTGAATAAAATTTTGGAATAAAGAATATTTTTATCGTTGCCTTTGTAGCGAGTTAAAAAGATACAGTTCTTGACACATTGACGGAGAGAATTTTGGATACTTAAATATCTATCCAGCCACAAATACGATTATGTTTTGTTTCTGTCATATAAAAAAAACCCCAAACACGTTTTTTAATGAATGATGTATGTATGTACATAGTTGATACTTTTGAATGTAGGTTTTTGGTAGAACATAATATCACTCATTTTGGTAGGTTAGTGAGTCAATTAGTGAAAAAACAATACCAAAATGAGTATTACACACTTGCTCGTTTGCCTTCCTTATCACATAAAAAAAAAAAAAACATTTTACTGTTACTTATGTATGTATGTATAAATACTTTATTGCACACAAGGAGAACATTACAAAATAAAAATGACTTAGACTATGTGTACAAAGACGGTCTTATCGCTAAGAGCGATCTCTTCCAGACAACCCTGGGTAAAGAAATTATTATATCTGTATATCTTTTTAACACATTTCTTCTCTCTCAAGGAAACGACTCGGAACCCGACGGCGACGACGCAGACAGCCACAGGGAGACCAGCAAGGCCAGGAGACGACGGACCGCCTTCACGTCGGAGCAACTCCTGGAACTAGAGCGGGAGTTCCACGCGAAGAAGTACCTCAGCCTGACGGAGCGGTCGCAGATAGCCTCGGCGCTGAAGCTGAGCGAAGTCCAGGTTCGTTGAATTGACGTTGACCCCAATTTTGCAAAGTAGTTTCTCAGTCTGATAGAGAGGTCGTAGATAGCCTCGGCGCTGAAACTGAGCGAAGTGCAGGTTTGTGAAACCCCTTCTTCTTATCGTGTGAAACATTTAACCGTTCTATCCACAAGGCATAGACGGCGCGACGGTTGCCTAGTGTTGTTCATAAGAAGAAGGCCGCATAGCATATGGAGTTTCCGTATACTTTGCGGCCTTCTCTCTTGTGACGTCAGTATGCAGGGTAAAACTGAAATTATGCAACGAATTATTCCATAACTTCATTGATTCGTGAACTGAGAAATTGGAAATCAACAATAGTTTTTCAAAAGACGACCACTGCTAAGAGGCCTATAGAAACCGTGGTTAATTTTTTCCAGAAATTTTATAAGGACCCTTTGTAGGGGTAGGGTCTTTATGGATCGACCTTTTGAAAGTTGGCAGACAAGGTGTTAACGTGACTTCTCTTCGTAAATAACAATTGTCTTCCTCGTACTACAAAGCATGCGAGGAGATTTATCTAATAGATTCTCTCATTGCAAAATAAACTGATTCCCGCAGAGTAAAGAAAAATAAAGCATCCAATAATACGAAAGTGTCGATATTTTCCTCAATATTAGTGTAGTGTATATTCAGAATTGTAATAGTACCTTAATTGCAGGTCAAAATATGGTTCCAAAATCGTCGAGCCAAATGGAAACGAGTGAAGGCTGGCCTCGCTTCTGGAAGTCATTCTAGTGGTAAAAACTCGTCTGGCACCAAAATAGTAGTGCCAATCCCAGTTCACGTCAACCGCTTCGCTGTCAGAACGCAGCATCACCAGATGGAGAAGCAAAATCTTCAGTATCGACTAGAAAGAACAAATCAACCACTACCAGGAAGTCTTCTCCAATCGCAGACGTCAGCCTTTTTGAGCGCAAGTAAAATCGATAGTCGAGAACCGATTGTAAATCCGTTGAATCGCAACACTATTTATGAAGCGAGCATGTCCGCTAGGTTGGCAACATTGAGTCAAGTTAGTGCCAATATGAGGTATTCTAATCAAAATGGCCGACCAAGCTAATTCAGAGAGGCTTTGTCTCAACATTATCTTACATTCAAATTGATAGATGTAGCGTGTAACGTCCTCTAGTTACGTGAAGCGACGACTGTCTGGTTTGTTTCATTTATGGCTAAAAAACGGTCGTTCCAAAAAAGCGATGGGATGGACCGATTTTCGCCATATTGCTAGAGCCAGTTAGAAGAACAGGACCGAAAAAGAGGGCTATGCCCAACAGTGAAAAAAACTTATGAACTACGACAACAATGACCATTGTACATATTAATGTATATTAAGTATTGCCTAAAAGTTTTATTGATTAGTTTATGATTATAAATAAAAAGCGTGCGTAAAATTAGCTAAGCTTTTTATTTTTAAACCAACTGCCTCCTGTAACTGTCAGCTGTCATACTCATGTCACAAATTATGATCCGAAGACATTCACTGGTAAACACAGGACTCAACCGTAGACTTTGGTTGGTTGCCGGGACTTATACCGAGCACACGTCTCCTGAGTTAATTTTTTAATTATTTCCGTTTTAGAGTAGTCTCAACGTTATTTTTGTGATGGGGAAATAGCTGTGATTCCGATTCAGTGATAAGCGGTCATAAGAAAAGGATTAACTCGGGAGACAGCTCCGTTTTCCGAGTTCCAACAACAAATCACCACGTGGAGCGTCTTTAAGTGCCCATCACCCTTAGGGGCGCGTCTTTCACTTGACATTGGCGTTTCGCCATTTTTTTAATGAAGATTCTTCCATTTTTCACTCGACATTGGCAAAATCACGCTCGTTATGAGATGTGGAATGCCAAATAGAAAAATAGAATAGAACCGTAGACTTCCACTTAACCCGGTTTTGTGACACATACATCCAGTGGCAGTGGTCGTGGCTCAGCCTCAGTCCTGCTTACGGGTTCGCGTCGATCACGTAGGTTAAATGACTACAGACACGGTTATAACCTGGATGGGTTTGACTGCACTGTTTTGCCACAGACTGCAGCATTGCTGAGTTGGGGGCCAATTTTTGGCACACACACATAAATATGTTGTTTCTTTCTTTTTATTCTTAACTGTTTTATTTATGATGCCAAAAATAAAGAATGTCTATGTTAGTGACATTTATCTCGATGGTTTCCGTGCTTCGCAAGGCACGTTAACGTTGGTGCCGGCTGCTATCGCTAGATAGGCTTGAAAACTTCTGACACTGGCGTTGGCCACTAGTCCCACAACCTCCACCAATCCGGACTTGGCCCCCGTGTGTGGAGTATGGCCTAACCTTCCCGAGGTATGAGAAGAGATCCGTGCCCCTGCAGTGGGGACGATATGGGTTGTTAACTTACTTAACTTACATCCAGCGGCTCCCTGCAAGCCTAACTAGATCATCAGTCCATCTGACGGGGGCCGCCGTCCAACTCCACCTCTTCAGGTCTGCTATTACTACTCAAGACCTTTTCTCCCCCATAGGTTATACAGAGTTCTTTTTGGATCCCCCACCAAAACTTCACAGTGGCTTCTACTCATGAAACTGAGCAGCTCTCTCCAATGAATGGTCAATTCGCAAAAGTTTTGGTCATTTCCATACAAAATAGGCCGATCACGTGATAAAATTATTAGTATGTTTGAAAGCTCCAATAATTACCCTGTATAGTTCTGCGAGCTATATGGCCTGTCCATTTTCACTTCAGCTTGCTTGCTCTAGGTCTTGTCAATGAATTAAGTACTTTTATGGATTTCGGAAGCCGCTAGATGTGTGTTCATGGCTCAGAACCTTCATAAGTGGAAGTTTATGGACGGAAACCGTGGCACGAAAAATGGGTTAATGTCTGTATGTGTATGTATATCAGTCTCTGGTTCCCAAGATACAGGGAATCCTAGTTTGGGGCCAGATGACCGTGTGTGATTTGTCCCAGATATTATTATTATTATTATCAAAGTAAAATATAATTTGAAGGGTCCACTGCAAAAATGATGAATGTCCAAAATTATTTCAATCCTAAGTAAATAAGCTTTAAACCAAATTAAGTGTACACTACAATAATCATGAATGTCCTTTTGTTTCTTTGTTTTAAGATAATTTGGTTTAAAGTTTACAAATGGTGATAAAATGAGGAATGACACATTTACTTAGTAAATAAAATCATTTTGGACATTCATTTTATTGCAGTGGACCCTTCATTTGTCTCGGATATTTATTTTAACTATCCTTTTACTTTTGTAAAAGTTTATTAGACTTTCGTTTATTTATTTATACTTTTATTAGACATAAAGTAGCATCTTATATAGGGCTATATTATAGCCCTATATAAGATGCTACTTTATTAGTGCCCGATATTTTAGTCAGTGCTTCTACTCCTGATTCTGATCAACTTTCCCCAAGGAACCCATAGTCAAATCGTAAAAAGATTTTTGGGCTCTTCATACTAATTTGGCCGCTCGGCTGATCGATTTATATGAAGAGTCCAAAAATTTTTTTACGATTTGACTATGGGTTCCTTGGGGAAAGTTGATCAGAATCAGGAGTAGAAGCACTGACTAAAATATCGGGCACTAATAAAGTAGCATCTTATATAATTTCATTCACTTTAGGTTCAGTCCACCCATTAGTCATTAACGTAGGCATGATTTATTAACAAGTCCCCAAAAATACGAACTTACAAAATCATTTTACCAACATCTCTAAGCTTTTAACCACTAAATCTACAGGCTGTTAAATTTATATCCTCTAGAGGGGGAGCTTTTTGCCCGACAATGCCGTTTGGCCCGAGGGCGTGTCCGCAAATATCACTTTGACTTTCATCTCGAAAGCTGAACATCCTATATGTGGTTATACGCAGAGGATAATCGACTTTACGGCTTCGGGTTAAATATGAAATTGCGGTGGTTCACAAATAGTTCGTACAGAATTTGTCGAAAAATTCTGCTACCCCGTTTGTTACCATATTGTGTGTAACATAGAGTGCATTTTTGATAAATCTGTGTGGCTAAAAGGAAAACTGAGGGATTATAAGCGTTACTACATCAAAATAAGGTCCGTTTACGCGTGTACGCGGCTATGACAGTTGAATCAATGGACTGTCAAATGCACAACTGCTAATGCGATCGCCCTTTGACATTTCTGACAATAAAAATGACAGATTAACGGTATTATTGTTTGTTGTTGTGAATAGTAGCGAATGTTGGAAGTTTTGTTGGATGTTTGGTTCATTTGTTAGTTTGTAATACTGGCTTGTTACTAGCAAAGTACGTCGGTATAGTTGAACCAAATCTGAATCGATAAAAGCCTTAACACACCAACAATATTCGCAGCATATAGGTAGCGCCATGAGTGCTTTTATTCTAAATTATGATTCCATATTTGAGCCATGGATGTGCTTAGGATTATTAAGCAAGGAGCGGTCTATTGATCTGTAGCTTTTTAAGTCCTTTCTGGGCAGTTCGTACAATTCCTTATTGGTACAATCACAAAATTTTCATGATTTGTACATTTGATACCCTAAGGCTTAGGACCTAAGCAATACACGCCTTGGGCCCCGTCCATACTAATAAACATTGAACGAAACAGGAACTGTACGAATTATGAAAAATATTATTTTGTACGAACTACACAGCTGAGATTGTACAGTCCCGTGCACCTCAAAGATACAGTACAGAGTGGCCGTGCCATCTAGTACTACTTGCACTACTTGGCTGTATACTTTTAGTTGCACGAGACTGTACATTGTACCAATAAGGAATTATAAGAATTCCTTCATCTTTTGGAATCCATTATAATCAGTGATCGGAATAGGTAGACCGTATTTACCTATACTTCGAGGAACAGAGCGGAGACTTCCTTACGACAACATTTTTTTCCGCGTCAATAGTCCCGGGTTTCCGGACATCACGTAAGTACATTACGAATTAATGTTATTTGAAAATAGCTTTCCGCCTGCGACTTTTTCTGCGTGGAAATCAACGATGTATATTGCGTTTTCATAAAATAAAAATATTATTAATTACTCGGTTTCTAGGCGACGTTTCAAGATGAAAAATGCACCAGATTTTAAGTATATTTCAAAGTCAAGTCAAAGTCAAAGTCAAAATATTTTTTATTTAAGTAGATGCTGTACGCAATACTTTTAAATCGTCTTTTTTTCTACCTAGTACAAAGTTCCTACCACGCGGAACTTGTACACTCAACGGTTTAATTTACGGTAATACACTGTAAAAACTACATACAATTTCGCGCAGTAGAATTTGCCAAAGCCCGGGACAGATGTCCTGGAATTTTTTTTGTATAAGGAAGTCTCCGAAAGACGTCTCTGTTCTCTGGCGAAGTTTAGGTAAATATAGTCTACCTATTCCGATCACTGATTATAATTATCACTTATATCATGAGATGAGATGATGATTAGGGCTAACCAATTTTTGATGGGAAAATAAAATAAAAAACAACAGCATAAAAAGTAAATGAGTAAGTATATTAAAACTTAAAAATAATTTATGGTAAATTTAATAATACATTTTCAGCTTATAGCTAACTACATAATTGCATTAAAAAAAAGTTATGACAAACCCAAGTCATATGGATCACATGGATTGGGGGTTTAAGTTCTAAATTCGAAGAGTTCCGCAACGATCCACCGGTCTCTAGTGCTGTCCGGATCCAGTGCTTCCAGCAACTTGGTCATCAGTGCACCAAGTAGGAAGCATGCCTTCGCTTCGTCTGCCAGTCGAGCCGGATTATTATCGAGAACTTTCCTGCTCCAATGGCCATCTATTCCATCCAACTGTGAATCTTTTAAACTGATGTGGGGCAGACATAATGGTATTGGCTGCATTTGAGAATATTCTGGCCCATTGGTCACCTTTTCTGCAAGACATTTTGCGACACTCTCGTTTTCCTTTTCAACTTGTAAATCTTTTGAGTTTAATACCTAACTTCAGTTCTTTTCGAGTCTCCTCGTTTCGTATTTTGAGTTTCTAAAGACAAGCAAAACATGTTTTCATTCATTTTTTGTTATGTTAAAGAAAAAAATAATGTACGAGTGTTTAGCGACTACAATCTAAAATTAAGAAGTTATCTTACATAAATTTCCGATACCATGAATACTCCGGCATCACATTTTACCGCCTGTTTTTCATCCAAGTAAAAAAAATCTTGCGACCCCCCTAGGGCCATTAACATACAAAACGTTAGAGATTTGAAAGACTAGGTTTTAAAATTTTCTTGAACTAGAAAATGATTTAGTTATTTAACGTCTCCAAAATAGAACCGCGTTTTGACAAATTGTAAAAAATAAACCCCAGCTTTTTCACTGAAATCGTATTTTTTCATTGCAGTATAGGACCTACAAAAACATACTGTTTCTTTTACCCGCGACCCCTTGAGAAAGGGTCGCGACCCAGAGGTTGAAAAACACTGATCTAGTGGCTAGTCTACTTGCTACAATTAGGAGGTCGCGGCATCGATTTCCGGTGGGGTCTAACTTTGTAGGACTCGATAATTTTTACCGCCAAACATCAATGATAAGAGCATCATCAGTGAAAACATCAGTTCCGGTATGGAGATAGCGAGTTTCCCATTGCATTGGGGAATCTTGATAAGCCCGCTTCCATCTTTGGCATCATCATCACTTACTATCGGGTGAGATGATGACAAGGGTTTACCAGATGTGGTTTCTTTTTTATTCAAGGCAACAGTTTGAATATCCAAGGTCAGGCAGATACCAGCAGATTCTCAGCAGAACCAAAGAGAACATTTAAAGAAAAAAAGATTCTTACCCTGTCACAAAAATTAGATTTCTTTCGCAATCTCCTTATGACTCTTCTGAATACAAATAAGACTTGATTACGATCAGGCAGTAGATGGCGAATCCCACGGAAAAAAGGAAACCCAGCGCCGCTATATCGTCCGTGCAAATTTCGTGAGTATGACTTGCGTCTGGCAATAAACAAAAGAATAACACTGATTGACTCCAGTCCAAGAAACTTAAAAAAATAACACTGATTGCTAGTGGTAGGATTCGTTTTTCCTACATACTTTTTAAACGTAGGAACTTAATAAGCGAGATCGATATTAAACAGAGTTCCTACTTAAAAGAAGACAGTCCAAAAGGGAGACGTCAAATATAGATTTGGTAATTCTCCTTATGAAACTGAAAAGTTTTTGATTAAATTTGTAATCACATGTATAAAAAAACTGTAAATTTTCAATAAAGTCGAATTATATAAATAAAAAAAATAATTAAAATATTATTTTATGTAAGACGAGTTTTTGTATGGAACCTTAAGTATCGAAAGAGGACGCATTCCAGTTGAGTACTTACTGATTTTTAGGGTTCCACAGTCAAATAGACACCCTTTTTGACATGTCCGTCTGTCTGTCTGTTCCCAGTAAATTTGTAACAGCCTCTAATTAAAAGACTACTCATACTATTACTACAAACCTGAAATTTACATGGTAGTACAACTTTTATCACGCCAAACAAAATACTAGCAAATTTTCTTTGACTACAGAACCCTATTTTGTAGTATTTGTCAATATTTTTTACCCTTGTTTCTTATTATAGTACGATATAACTGTATTGCACTGTATTGTATTGTCGTGTTGCAGTAATGTGATAGGCTGATAGGTGGCAAACGAGCAGACGGATCACCTGATGGTAAGCGATTACCGCCGCCCATAGACACCCGCAACATCAGAGAAGTCACAAGTGCATTGCCGACTGTTGTCTTTATGAGAATAAGTATCTTTAAATCTTATTAATAGTAATATTATAACATTAATTGAACTTACTACAACTGTACATAGCGCCTCCTCCCAGAAACGCTCTAATGAAAGCCAATAAAATCCATATTACCTCGAACAACACGACGAGTAAGCCACAAAATATTAAAGTGATTCCAATTGTACGCGGCAATTCGACACAGAAACTCACAATGAATATCATACACAAAAACGTGCTTAGAATAGCAAAACTTAGCAGCAATGCCGTAGGAATCATGTGGAATAAACCAAATATACTGTTGGCAGAGCCAAAGTGCTCTGGTATATAGTATGCTACGGTGAAACCTAGGCCTTTGTACATCTGTCCAATAAAGTAGGCTAAACACACGAAGCTGCTCATAATGGACCCCACGAAAAGACTAACGGAGTAACAGCACACTTCGACATCAGGCAAAAACTGTATGCATCTTTCGAGGTAATCAGTCATTTTTCTATTTTAAATATAAGTAAGTATGATTTAAATATTTTGTTTGGAAATTCACACAGCAACAAATTCAATTTGACGCAGGCACTTCACTTTGAAAAGTCTTTCTTTGAAATGAATTGAAATTTAAAAAAATATATTTAAAAGTAGGTCTTAAAATTCGCAGTCTCTTTTCTTCGACAGTTTGTAAAGAAGCCTTTATTGATTATCATATTTGAATAACTTAGCCTCTATTCTCTATTTAAGAAAATTAAATCAGGCTGCATCGAGGAATATACCCTACCAATGATAGTCTGGGACAAAGACGAACTCAAGACGAATTTAAAGACATCTCGCTTTCCAAAACACACCAAAGAGAGGCACTTAACAAAACTGCATTCAAAAATTAATAATAAAAAAATAACAATAAATGTCAGCTTCCAAACTTTTCACTAAAACTTTTTTTAAGAATGAATGAAAAGTGCTATACATATAAAATGCTAAAATTATATTACTGCGTAAGTTTCACACATTCAGAAAAATATGACGCTTCCAACATAGTAATTATATTATATATTACATTTATATATATATATATATATATATATATATTATATGTGTGTGTGTATGTGTGTGTATATATATATATATATATATATATATATATATATATATATATATATATATATATTATAATATACATATTTATTATTATTTTTCTCAATATAATTTAAAAGTTATGTAAGTAAGTGCTATTCTAGTATATAGGTTAGTGTAACAAAATGTTTGTTGTTTCTTACGTTATAAATAACTTTTAATTTTAAGTAATGTTATGCTCTGTAAAAATACTGGTTCATTGTTTATGTCTATAATAATGTATGTATTGGAGTTCTCTTATAACTAGGGCATGCAAATATTCGAAAATTTTGGTATTCGAATATTCGAATATTTTTGCCTGAGATATTCGAATATTCGAATATTATTCGAAAAGTTATAAAGTCAAATAAAATAGGGTTTTACGTGGTAGGACACTATTTTGCAATAAGATAAAATAGATTCATTAAAATTTCTAAAATCAATCATATTTATTTGCGACAACATGTTAAAAAATTATAAAATCAAACAACTACCTACTTCAAATAAAAGAAACAAGGTAATTAGTTTTAACTTAATAAACCCCATCTCTTCCCGTGGGTGTCGTAAAAGGCGACTAAGGGATCCATAAACCGGAAGATGGGCAGCAGCGTCTTTTCCGCATACCATCTCGGCTCACGCCACACTGCGATCGCCAACCCGCATGCCAAGCGTGGCGATTACGGCAACTCCCCCCCATGGATATAAACCCTAAAAAACGGCCCCTAGTCCCCGGCAGCCCCGCTATTCCTGACTCCGGTAGCGGTCACGGTAACGGCGGGGCATGGGGTGCGAAGAATCTCCGGCAGAGGCCAGGCTACCAAAAACGAAGACCTTTGGCTCTGGCAACATACAACACGCACACACTGCGAACAGACGAGAAACTCGCTGAACTGGAGCAGGAATTGAGCAGGCTACGGTGGGACATTGTAGGATTATGTGAAGTCCGAAGAGAGAGAGAGGACACCATGATCCTTAAGTCCGGAAACCTGCTCTATTTCCGGGAGGGCGACCATCTGTCCCAGGGTGGTGTCGGGTTTATTGTCCACAAGTCCCTCGTTAACAACGTGGTCCAGGTCGAGAGTGTTTTGACGAGGGTAGCGTACCTTATACTCAGAATCACCAAACGGTATTCGCTGAAGGTCATACAGGTATATGCACCGACCGCGGAACACCCCGACGACGAGGTGGAAGCTATGTATGAGGATATCTCCAGAGCCATACATAGCTCCAGGACCCATTACACCGTTGTGATGGGGGACTTCAACACGAAACTAGGCAAACGAAGTGACAACGAGCTGAGAGTGGGGAAATTTGGATACGGAGAAAGGAATGCGCGGGGTCAGCTGCTGGCCAGCTTTATGGAGAAGGAGGGCCTCTTTACGATGAACTCTTTCTTTGAAAAGCCAAAACAGGCCAAGTGGACATGGCTGCATCCCAATGGTGTAGTAAAAAATGAGATTGACTTCATCTTGTAGACAAAACGGCAAATATTCAATGATGTCTCTGTGATCAACTCGCTGAAGACAGGGAGCGATCACCGAATGGTAAGAGGCACATTGAACCTAAAAACAAAGCTGTAAAGATGTCGACTGATGAAGTCCACGCTCCGACCAGCGCCTATCCAACTCCAAAACCCCGAAAGCTTTCAGCTCGAGTTACATAACCGCTTCGAATGCCTAGGAGAATGCGAAAATGTGGACAATTACAACGACAAGTTCGTGGAAATTGTCCAAACGGCTGGGAATAAAGCTTTTAAAACTAGACGTTCAAAAAGAATATCTCGTATCTCAAACCCCACCAGCAAGCTCATGGAGGAAAGACGAAGCCTGATTCTAAAATCCTCTGAAGATGCTTGTCAGTATCGGCGACTAAACAGACAGATCCCCAAGTCCTTGACCCGCGATATACGTCAATTTAATACAAATCGTGTTAAAGAGGCTATCGAGCGTAATAAAGGGTCAAAAGTATTCGCAAGGGATCTGTCTGCTGGTCAAAGCCAACTGACAAAGCTGAAGACCGAGGATGGAAGAGTCGTGTCGTCCAAGCCCGAGCTGTTTGAAGAGGTTGAGAAGTCCTACGGACAATTATACACGACTACACGCTTACCTGTCAGTAATCAAGCTGAAGACCCGAGAGCCAGATTGACCCAACACTATACCGAAGATATCCCAGATGTCAGCCTGTGCGAGATAAGAATGGCTCTCAAACAACTTAAGAACAACAAGGCACCGGGTGATGATGGAATTATAGCTGAGCTTCTGAAAGCAGGTGGAGAACCGGTACTTATAGCTCTTCAGAAGCTATTCAATTCCGTCATGCTCGAGGGACGAACGCCTACAGCATGGCACAGGAGTGTGGTGGTGCTCTTCTTCAAGAAGGGTGATAAGACTCTGCTGAACAATTACAGACCCATCTCACTCCTGAGCCATGTCTACAAGCTGTTTTCGAGAGTCATTACGAATCGTCTCGCACGCAGGTTTGATGACTTCCAGCCTCCCGAACAAGCCGGTTTCCGAAAAGGCTTCAGTACCATAGACCACATACATACGCTGCGGCAAATTATACAGAAGACCGAAGAGTATAATCAGCCAATATGCTTGGCGTTTGTGGACTATGAGAAAACCTTTGATTCGATCGAGACCTGGGCTGTGTTGCAGTCTCTCCAACGGTGCCAAGTCGATTATCGATACATCGAAGTATTGAAGTGTTTGTATGAAAATGCAACCATGTCGGTCCACCTCCAGGATCAGAATTCAAAACCTATCCGGCTGCAGCGT
The DNA here is from genome assembly GCA_958295455.1 of Coleophora deauratella. Lineage (NCBI taxonomy): Eukaryota > Metazoa > Arthropoda > Insecta > Lepidoptera > Coleophoridae > Coleophora > Coleophora deauratella. The sequence goes on along the minus strand of OY282416.1, from coordinate 1,937,936 downwards.
GGGGTGAGACAGGGAGATGTTATATCTCCGAAACTGTTCACCGCTGCACTGGAAGATGTTTTCAAGCTTCTGGACTGGAGAGGACTCGGCATTAACATCAATGGCGAGTACATCACTAACCTTCGATTTGCTGACAATATCGTGATCATGGCTGAGACCTTGGAGGACCTAGGCGCGATGCTCGAAGGACTCAGTAAAGCCTCCCAACCAGTGGGTCTTAAAATGAAAATGGATAAGACGAAAATCATGTTAAACGTCCGTGTTACACCCACTCCTCTGAAGGTTGGAGACTCTACACTTGAAGTTGTTGACGAGTATGTATACCTGGGACAAACAGTCCAGTTAGGTAGGTCCAACTTCGAGAAAGAGATCAATCGCCGAATCCAACTCGGCTGAGCAGCGTTCGGGAAGCTTCGCAATATCGTCACGTCCAAAATACCGCAGTGTCTCAAGGCTAAAGTCTTTGACCAGTGTGTGTTGCCAGTGATGACATATGAATCCGAGACATGGTCGCTTACTATGGGCCTCATAAGAAGGCTCAAAGTCACCCAAAGGGTGATGGAGCGCGCTATGCTTGGTGTTTCTCTACGTGATCGAATCAGAAATGAGGAGATACGTAGGAGAACTAAAGTTACAGACTTAGCTCTCAGAATCGCTAGACTTAAGTGGCAGTGGGCAGGGCACATAGCTCGTAGAACAGATGGCCGTCGGGGCAGTAAAGTTCTCGAGTAGCGACCGCGCACCGGAAGACGCAGTGTGGGCAGGCCTCCGACTTGGTGGACCGACGACCTGGTGAAGATTGCGGGAAGCCGCTGGATGCGAGCCGCACAGGACCGGTCAGTGTGGAAATCCTTGGGGAAGGCCTTTGTACAGTAGTGGACGTCTTTCGGCTGATAGATAGATAATAAACCTATCATAAATGGGATCATCAATTATCATTGATTATCTAAAATAAAGTAATGAAAACAAAATTAAACAATTTCTGTTAACTTGGCAGTAACCTAAATAGAAACAATCACTCTCTGAGATCACATGCATAAAAATAGTCCTTATTGGAAAATATAACAAATGAAAATACTTTAACAAAAACCAGGTAAATTAATATATGGCAGTTTGCCATTCTTCTTCCCGAATAAAGGCGAGCGCTCACTCAGGAATCGCACGATCCTTCTTTTGGGTATGTTCACGGAAGATGCGTTTGATGAAATATGTTAAAAACATTTTTTTAGTTTTTTTTTAAAACAATTGTAATACTGTCTTTTCATATTTAATGTGATGAAATAAATAAACTCGTTACCACTATGGATCAAATATTGTATAAAATTCTTTTACTAGTCAGTTCAAATGTCTTTAAAAATAATCGAATATTCGAATATTCGTAAACATTATTCGAATATTAAAATGAGGCGAATATTCGAATTATTCGAATATTCGAATATTCGATTGCAGGCCCTACTTATAACTCATAACTGGTTGGTATTAATGTAATTTTGGTGTGACCACCACGATACGTGCCATGCCTAGTGTGGGGTTACTTGGTTAAATTTCATAACTGTAAATATGAGTTTTTTGCAATAAATATATAAGGTGCTACTTTATTAGTGCCCGATATTTTAGTCAGTGCTTCTACTCCTGATTCTGATCAACTTTCCCCAAGGAACCCATAGTCAAATCGCAAAAAAAATTTTGGACTCTTCATACACATTGATCAGCCGAACGGCCAAATTTGTATGAAGAGTCCAACAATTTTTTTGCGATTTGACTATGGGTTCCTTGGGGAAAGTTGATCAGAATCAGGAGTAGAAGCACTGACTAAAATATCGGGCACTAATAAAGTAGCACCTTATATTTCATATTTCATTTCAATTACATGCTCTTTGGTTTTTGGGATACAAAATCAAAAGTTATTCTGTAAGCATACTATTCTTTGGACCCTAAATTCGTCTCGAGTCACTCCGAAGCTGAAATTTTTCTAAACTCACTGCCAGATGTGCAGTTAATAGGTGCGATCACTATACTTAATCTATGGGCGGGGTTACGTGACAAATAGTCGAAATGGGTGTGACATAGCGAACAAAAGTATTCGGTAAGCCTTGATAATTTCGCGTTTGCTTTCTATAAAAGAAATAAATATAACAATAAGGGTATGCAATAAATTAATAGGACTTGCTTATAGAGGTGTAATAAAAACCAAAGGAATGGTTAGTGGGGGCTTCTATTTATCATACTGGTCAAAGTCTAAGGGACTCATAATAGGGTATTTTACCATTTTTTGAAAAGTATCTCAAATTAATCATTAGGTGGAAAAAAGTCAAAAATATTTTTTTATTTTTTTCTGTGAAACCTATAAGTACCCCAAAAACATATTTTAAATTACCATTCCCAATTAGCGCGCGATAACGCTAGCTGCCATGATGTTTAGGTCGTGACGTCATTTCAGGAGTAAACAAAACAGCTTTGTACTAAAATTTTGACACATATTGCGAACACACACATGACAACCAGCATGGCGGCTGTCGTTTCAGATATTTGAATAACAGATTAAAAAACTAGATTTTTGTAAATCAAAAATGAAATGTTTTTTCTCATTTTATTATATAGAAATCATATTAATTCGATTACTTATTACAAATACCACAGTAAATGAGCAGTTTTAGATTTTTTCTTGTATAGAGTAAAATACCCTATTCTTAAATTAACATCTGATTTTCCATACAAAACTGGGTGAACAGCTGATAAAGTATGAATTAAAAGTTTTTTTGTAATGTAGTAGAACAAAAGTATTTTTTTTTTATGGTCAACAAAATTATTTTGTACCTATATGGGGTCCTTCTAAAATACCTGAAAAAATTTAACAGTGGCTTCTACTTATGAAACTGAACAACTTTCCTCAAAGAACCTATATTCCTCCCCTTAAAGGCCTCCCCAAGGACCGGTCCTGCGCTGCCCGCATCCAGCAGCTTCCCGCGACCTTCACCAGGTCATCGGAGCCATATCGATACTTCTGGACTCAAAGGGCGTATACGCTAAATAGAACTTAGGTGTATACGCCCTTTGAGCCCAGAAGTATCGATATGTATAACCGTATATTAGGTCGCGATTACATTAACAGACTAACAGTTTTTCCATAAGCCATGTCCTAAGTTTATATTTACATTCTTAAGACTTACGTAGTTTTTTTTTTAAGAAAACGAGTTACTTTTTTTGGTTTGCTTAATTTTATACAATCGTGTTCAATTATTTTTTTAATGCCTATTTTGCTAAGTACAACATCTCTAGGGTGACTTTAAATTCGTTCTTAATACGAAAGGCTGTGCATGTGCTCACGATAACAAACAACTTTCCCTAAGGAACCCATATTCAAATTCAAATCGCTAACAAAGGAATCTCCATACAAATCGAGCAACTGACCGACCAAATTATTATGAAGAGTCCAAAATTGTTTTGCGATTTGACTATGGGCTTCTTATGGAAAGTTGTTTGTTATCATGAGCACATGCATAGACTTTCGTATCAAGAACTAATTTAAAGTCACCCTAAATAATTGTCACGCAAGCGGTTACCTAATTAAATCGAAAAGGCAAAACTGCGCCGGGTGGCCTCCGGACTATAATAGTGTCACAACTATTATTGGAACCGAGAGTGAAGTCCCGGGAGGCGTGGATTGGAGGCGTGCAACCGTGTGTAAAGCGACAGTGATATGGCTTCAAAATGGTTAAGGGACATCTGTGTTACACAGTTGGGTTCCGAACCCAGAAATTTTTGGATCCTGTGTAATATTTCGATTGACTGTAACTTCACGTTACGAACTGTGACATTGTGTAACTTTACTTACGTTAGCAATAAGTTATTATAAATTAGTTTGTACAGTCAAATGCACGCTCTCTACTCTGCACTACCAACCATGTAACTATCAAATATACATCTGCACCTCTGAAAAACGGTTTCATTCCTTCGCAGGTGCAGGTTGCACGAGATACCTCATTCGTATCCAAAGTTTTTAGGGCATCACACACGGGCGCTATACTATGCTTTAAATGGTCCACACTCGTGAACGGATGGCGAGTCCAGTGGGGAGACCGTAAAGTTAGAAGCCTCATGCTTGAATATCTGACCATGAGTGAGGCGGATTTTATAGCACAGTATAGCACCATTGTGTGACGCCCTTTTCTTCTTATTCTTATCGTGTGTGTGTGTGTATTTAACCGTAGCAACGTACATTGGTCAGGATTCAAACCTGAAACCTCATAATGAAAACTTGTAAATTGGTTAATAGGTACCTACATTCCTTAAAAAGTGTAGTGTATAGGGTAGTAAAGTTTGTATGGTAAATTGCATTTTGATTGAATTTAAATTGCTAAATGTGTCAATTTATTTAATTTTTGGCACGTGTAAGTAAGTATGGATCTACAGATATATGTAAATCTGTTTATCTATGGGGTCGTCCACAAATTACGTAACGCAAATTGGAGGGAGGGGGGGAGTCCGGCCAAGCGTTACGGTCCTGTTACGTTGGGGGAGGGGGGGTGTCAAAGTTTGCGTTACGTCACGCACGATTTTATAAAGTACACATATACAGGGTGTAACAGAAGTGTGTGACAATACTTCAAGGTTGGCTTTTACCCATCAAACTGAACAACTTTTGTTCTACAACTTTGTTGAAATCGCAAAAAATTTTTTGGACTTTTCATACAAACTTGGTTCGCCAGCTGATCGATTTGTATGAAAAGTCCAAAAAAATTTTTGCAATTTCAACAAAGTTGTAGAACAAAAGTTGTTCAGTTTGATGGGTAAAAGCCAATCTTGAAGTATTGTCACACACTTCTGTTACACCCTGTATATTTTTTTTTAGTTTTTCACATCCCAAATTTGTTATCCTAAAGATTTTTACAAAGCACTCGTTACGTAACGGAATTGAAGGGGGGGGGGGGGTCTCAGCTAAGCGTGACGGTCCTGTTACATGAGGGGAGGGGGGGGTAAAAAATTTAACAATTTTACGTTACGTAATTTGTGGACGACCCCTATCTATTTATCTAGCTCTAAGAATACGCTCATCGAGAAATAAATTATTTTTATACAGAAAAGTATTACAGTATAAAGACGATCTACCAAGACTTATTATCTAGAGCAGTGTTTTTCAAACTGTGGGTCGCGACCCCCAGGGGGGTCGTGAAGCCTTTCTCAAGGGGTCGCGGGTAAAAGAAAAAGTAAGTGTTTGTAGGTCCTACACTGCAATGAAAAAATATGATTTCGGTGAGAAAGCTAGGCCTGTTTATTTTTTTACAATTTTGTAAAACGCAGTTCTATTTTAGAGACTTTAATTACTAAATAATTTTCTTATTGAAGAAAATCATAAACATAGTCTTTCAAAACAATAACATTTTGTATGTTTATGGCCCTAGGGGGGTCGTAAGAATTTTTTTACTTGTAAAGGGGTCGGGTATTAAAAAAGGTTGAAAAACACTGATCTAGAGAGTTGAGAAAGAGACCCTTTTACTACGGAACCCTAAATCTTTTTAGGGGTTGTTAATTCAACTGACAGTTTAGTGTTAATTGATGTTTGTAACGCTTATGGGGATCGTAAACTGTTAAAAATATTATACTCATGGACAAAAAAATCGACTCAAAGTTTCATGCACGACTTTTGGAAAATTAACTCAATCTAGCAAAATAAAACTAAACCAAAAGTTCAAAAACTATGTGTTTACTGTTTATGATTTTAGTTTGATGGTTTTCTAGTTTTTTGCTTTTAGTGATTAGCATTCTTGTAGACTGAGTTATTTTTTCAAAAGTCGAGCAACAAATCTTACGTCGATTTTTTAGTCCACCAGTAAAAAAATTGTCAAAAATTATGAATTTAACGTAACTAACCAGCTAAAAGATCAATAAAAACTTTTAAACTAAGAAAATATTAATTTTTATCTTAATCGGGTATTGATTTCCATTTTTTATCTAAATCTAAAATATTGCTACAGAATTTGGTAATAACCTAACTAATGTGAGTACAGTTACAGGTTGTAACAAAATTGGTGTAGGACCAGTTAACTGGGAATTCTACTCATCGTACTGAACAACCTTTGTTCTACGACTTTGCTCAAATCGCAAAAATAAAGGACACTGACCATCTATGTATGGAAGTTGGACCAAGTGCTGCCCAGAATGAACACATAGTGTATTTTGTTCCTCAGGTCAACACTATTCTATAAACCGAAGCGCTTCAAAATCTGTCCGAGGAGTCAAGAGAAAAAAGGGTTTTTTGTGAAATATTTTTTTGCAAAAAATGAACTTAATAATTATTTTCAGTCTAACTAGTAGTGTATTAATGGTACTTATGTAATAATATCATTTATCATTTCGTAAGATTACATAGTTATACATTATTAGTGATACCAGTATTATAATTGTACGCAGATAAGTACAATTACTCAGTGATTTACCTGTGTCAGTAACAATAGTGACAGTGACTTTTACAGTAATATTATAATAATAATAATTATACAATACAATACAATAATACAGTATTATAATTATGTAATTGTAATTAATTATGTATTAATCATCTTCATCGTCATCGATTATATTTGGGTCAAGGAATATATATTTTGTGGTTCGATTGTGATTATCGCAAGCCTGTGTCTAAAGCATGCCTAATACCATTCAACTGGTCACCGATCGTATGTTCTGTTAATCGTGATAACTTGCCGGGTGATCAGTACAACAATCATGCCGCTTCAATACTGCCGATGAGCGAGACACGAGTGCTAAGGCCTATGTCAAAAGACTACAGTCGTCGCAGCGGTTTCCAAATAAAAGCAGCTAAACTGCGAAAGCTACTAAAGGAAAAACGTTATGACACATAAACGTTATGAAGCATTGATAGCACCTCTGGTGTTGCAAATGCCCATAGGCGGCGGTAACCACTTTCCATCAGGTGGGCCGTCAGCTTTTTGCCTTCCTATATAATAGAAACAAACACAATTGACGAGTTCTGTATCGACAACAATATAACAAATACTCGATACTTGTATTTAAACGCAACTTCACAGAGATTTTTATACCGACTCTTTCAATCCGTAAATGTGTATAGGCACTCTGCTTAGTTTCTTGACAGAATTAAGACTACTAGTTACACTGAAAACCATAATTAGGTTCATTTTTCGCAAACAAATAATTCACAACAAAAAAACTTTTTTCTCTTGACTCCTCGGACAGATTTTGAAGCGCTTCGGTTTACAGATTAGTATTGGCCTGAGGAACAAAATGCACTATGTGTTCATTCTGGGCAGCACTTGTTCCAGACATCAATATAATTACTGATTGATAATTAATGATATTATTATTACATAAGTATAAAATAATACACTTCAAGATACACTGAAAACAATAATTAAGTTCATTTTTCGCAAACAAATAATTCACAACAAAAACACTTTTTTCTCTTGACTCCTCGGATAGATTTTGAAGCGCTTCGGTTAACAGATTAGTGTTGGCCTGAAGAACAAAATGCATTATGTGTTCATTCTGGGCAGCATTTGGTCCAGACGTCAATGTAATTACTGATTGATAATTAATGATATTTTTATTACATAAGTATAACATAATACACTGCTAGTTACACTGAAAACAATTATTAAGTTCATTTTTTGCAAACAAATTATTCACAACAAAAAAACTTTTTTTCTCTTGACTCCTCGAACAGATTTTGAAGCGCTTCGGTTTACAGATTAGAGTTGGCCTGAGGAACAAAATGCACTATGTGTTCATTCTGGGCAGCACTTGGTCCAGACCTGGTCAATGTCCTTTGGACTCTCCATACAAAAATGGTAAAACAGATTGACCAATTTGTATGAAAATTCCATTTCTTTTCTGTGATTTGAGCAAAGTCGTAGAACAAAAGTTGTTCAGTACGATGAGTAGAATCCCCAGTTAACGGGTCCTACACTAATTTTGTTACACCCTGTATGTATAGATTATTGCTTGATACGAAAGGCTATGCATGTGCTCATGATAACAAACAACTTTCGCTAAATAACAAAAATTTGTATAAAGTCAGTTTTTTTAGGGAAAGTGTTTTGTTGTCATGAGCAATGTATAGCCTTTCGTATCAAGAACTAATTTAAAGTCATCCTATATTAAAAGGCTGATCGAGACAAATGCAACAGGCGGCAACAATGCAGTTACAGGCGCCAACAATGCAGTTACAGACGCCAACAATGCAGTTACAGGCGCCAACAGTGCAGTTACAGGCGCCAACAATGCAGTTACAGGCGGCAACAATGCAGTTACAGGCACCAACAATGCAGTTACAGGCGCCAACAATGCAGTTACAGGCGGCAACAGTGCAGTTACAGGCGGCAACAATGCAGTTACAGGTGGCAACAGTGAAGTTACAGGCGCCAACAATGCAGTTACAGGCGGCAACAATGCAGTTACAGGCGCCGAAATTGCAGTTACAGGCGGCAACAATGCAGTTACAGGCGACAACAATGCAGTTACAGGCGACAACAAGGCAGTTACAGGCGGCAACAATGCAGTTACAGGCGGCAACAATGCAGTTACAGGCGGCAACACTGCAGTTACAGGCGGCAACAGTGCAGTTACAGGCGGCAACATTGCAGTTACAGGCGGCAACAGTGCAGTTACAGGCGGCAACAGTGCAGTTACAGGCGGTAACAATGCAGTTACAGGCGGCAACAGTGCAGTTACAAGTGGCAACAGTGCAGTTACAGGCGGCAACACTGCAGTTACAGGCGGCAACAGTGCAGTTACAGGCGGCAAAAATGCAGTTACAGGCGGCAATAGTGCAGTTACAGGCGGCAACAGTGCAGTTACAGGCGGCAACAATGCAGTTACAGGAGGCAACAATGTAGTTACAGGCGGCAACAATGCAGTTACAGGAGGCAAAAATGCCGTTACAGCTGGCAACAGTGCAGTTACAGGTGGTAACAATGCAGTTACAGGCGGCAACAGTGCAGTTACAGGCGGCAATAGTGCAGTTACAGGCGGCAACATTGCAGTTACAGGCGGCAACAGTGCAGTTACAAGTGGCAACAGTGCAGTTACAGGCGGCAACACTGCAGTTACAGGCGGCAACAGTGCAGTTACAAGTGGCAACAGTGCAGTTACAGGCGGCAACACTGCAGTTACAGGCGGCAACAGTGCAGTTACAGGCGGCAAAAATGCAGTTACAGGCGGAAATAGTGCAGTTACAGGCGGCAACAGTGCAGTTACAGGAGGCAACAATGCAGTTACAGGCGGCAACAATGCAGTTACAGGAGGCAAAAATGCCGTTACAGCTGGCAACAGTGCAGTTACAGGTGGTAACAATGCAGTTACAGGCGGCAACAGTGCAGTTACAGGCGGCAATAGTACAGTTACAGGCGGCATAGTGCAGTTACAGGCGGCTACAATGCAGTTACAGGCGGCAACAATGCAGTTACAGGCGGCAACAATGCAGTTACAGGTGGCAACAATGCAGTTACAGTTGGCAACAGTGCAGTTACAGGCAGCAACAATGCAGTTACAGGCGGCAACAGTGCAGTTACAGGCGGCAACAATGCAGTTACAGGCGGCAACAATGCAGTTACAGTTGGCAACAGTGCAGTTACAGGCAGTAACAATGCAGTTACAGGCGGCAACAGTGCAGTTACAGGCGGCAACAATGCAGTTACAGGCGGCAACAATGCAATTTGCAAAGGACATCGAAGTAAGTGCTCATGACTACTAGTCCGAGTGTCGTGGGTTCGGTTCCCTCTTAGGGCAAACATTGCTGTGATGAACAGATTTCTTTGCTCTGTGTCTCAGTGTATTATATCTCTATTTTTTAACATATGGCGAGAAAGTGGTTCCCATAATACAGGGAATCCTAGTTTTGGGGCTAGATGAGAGTGTGTGATTGATTTGTCATTGCAATGCATAAGAAAGAAGGCCGCAAATTTCCGTTTCCGTATACTTTGCGGCTTCCTTCCTTATGAGGGCAGATTGGATGTTTTTTTATTTATTACCCACCGATAGATATTTGGTAAAAAAACATATCCTTTCCTTTGATATGCCGTAATCGAGTTGCTTTAATCAATCAAGTGACACCCCCTTTTTTACAGTCGAACTAAGTACATAACCTACATAATACATGTGGAGCAAAAAAGGTTAGGTTCTAAGGTATTTTTAATCGACTTCAAAAAGAGGAGGAGGTTCTCAATTCGTCGGAATCTTGTTTTTTTTATGTATATTCACCGATTACTCGAACACGCTTGAACCGATTTGGAAAATTCTTTTTTTGTTTAAAAGGGTATTTTTCACAGGTGGTCCCATATAAATTTTATCGAAATCGATTCAGCGGTTTTTGAGAAAATCAACAAAAACAAAGCAAAATTGGAGTTGTTGCGATTGAAGTCGGTTGTTTTTAACGTATTCAGCGTGGTCAATTATATTAAAGGCTATGCATGCAAAACTGAACAATTTTGTAGAATTTTTGAACAATTTGAAAACCTTTAAAAAATATGAAACCCCCATAAAAATAAATCATCTGAAATAACTATTCGTATATTATGGGTTTTTTTGTGAATTTCATTGCATTGTTTCCTTGAGGAAAGTTGCTCAGTTTTACAAGTAAACTGTTTACTTGTAAATCTAAAAAACTTTACTTTCGGTTATTTAACACACGTATCACACGTAGGGCTTATAGAAACCCTTGATAAATCCTGTATACGTATGTGAAATTTCCTAAATAGCAATAGGTAATGCGTACTCTGAGATAGGCGTTAAAATCTATTTGGAATTCAAAACAGTGTTATGTTTCGTCTAAACCATAAACTCAATGGGGTAAAGTATGGTTGGGTAAGCTGTCAAATGTGACTGCGGGGAGGGTGGCAGAAGTATGAATTTTATGCATCGCGCTCGTTTCCGGCGAAGGGATGGGATTGGCCAGTTTGTTAGGTATCGATAATATCCATATAATTTTGCATGTTTTTGACAGTTCGTAAAGGAGGTGATTTATTTTTTGAGATGGTATCAACAAATATCATTTACAAAAACTAATCATCGTTATGGTAGATAGATAGATAGATAGATAAATATATGTATTGTATACCTACATCATTAATTCACTTACACGACACATTTACAATTTAAAAAAAAATAACAATTGAATTTAATATACTTACTTAACACAACTTACAAAATGAAATAAAATAAAAATAAACTTAACAAACTAGGGTATATAGAACTGCTTGGCCTGTGTCTATGTTTCCTGATTCCTACAATCTATGGATCTCTCAGGCGGGTTTGGATAGGTATTATTTGAGTTTGCTTGTACTATATAATCACTTTCATGATGATATTCTAATCACATTAGAACTCGGTCTTAATAAATAAAAGTACCTAAACCCCAAACGCGAAGCAAAATAAAGCCAAAACTGATTTCGTAGCGCTATTTAATTTGAATCGGCCTAAAATTACTTTATATCGTTGTACATCATTACTAGAATTATGAGATATAATAACATGAAAAATATTTTTTTATGTCGTGATGATCTGTGTCACAAAATAACACATCACAGCAGCCATATTTATCGAAGTCGATAAAAATTAATCATTCACATCACTACGGATAAAGTGGCGTATCGCGCACAAAATGACTCCGTAATCGAGATTTGCATCACAAATAGAACATGAAAATAGATTTAGACCGACAAGAGATCTGCAAATAGGGGAACTTGTGAACACCACAATATTTTTTTATGGGGTTTCAGTAGTTATAAGTTAATGCTATAAATTTATAGATTGATTGTATGTAAGTCTTCTTCTTAGCGAGTCGATCCTTCGGCTTCAAATTTTCCCGGACCATTACTCAGCTACACGAACAGCGTTGTCCGTCGCATTGTACAGGTCCTCGCGCGTACAGGTGGCAGGACAAGCAGAGCAAGACAAAAGGTGTGCCATAGTCTGGGGAGAGACGCCACACTCGCATGCACCGTCCGGGTTGTAACCCCACCTGCACATATTTTCCTTGCTACGGCCAACTTGGGTCCGGAGTCTATTTAAAGACTTCCATGTCGGCCAGGGCAAATCATTTCCTGGGGAGAGTCTTTCGGAAAGTGGAAAAATAAGTGATGCTGTGGGACATTTCTCCTGCCAGAGACACAGCCATGTTTTGGAGGCGTCATTTTTGTATGTAACCCGAAACGTTGAGTGTACAAGTTCCGCGTGGTAGGAACTTTGTACTAGCAGAGACAGTCCTCCTTTTCTCTGGTACTAGGTAGAAAAAAAGACGATTTAAAAGTATGTGCAAAACATCTACTTAAATAAAAAACATTTTGGCTTTGATTTGTAAGTATATCACCGTAAAATGTTGTAACCCGAAACACCCGGTGAGCTAATGCCAAGGGCTAACCAACAGCGAATAATCCGCATTTAGTTAAGTCACGAATAGCTTACTAATCATGCCGCAAGGAACTTGTTAAATTACGGATAACCCGATCGTATGGTTGCAGAATAGGTGATTCGTAAAATTTTAAAAGACCGATATTTTTAATTAGGTTAGTAAGTTTGTTCGGATTTCGTTTTCTCTTGTTGCCAATCAAATTAATTTACTAAACTTTTATGATTAAAATACATATATAAAAATTTTGGTTGCCGGGAGTCCGTGCTGAGGAAACGTCTGTCAAGTTATTCTTACAGTCATTCATTACCGTTTTAGAGTAGTTTCAACGCTATTTTTATGATGAAGAAATAGCTGTGGTCTATACTTTGCGATAGGCGATAATATGAAGGGGATTAACTCGGAAGACAGCTCCGTTTTCGGGGTTCCAGCAGCAAACCACATGGAGCATTTTTACGAGTAAGTGCCCATCACTCTTAGAGCCACCATTTTTTTAAGATTCTCCCATTATTCACTTGACATTAGTAATCACTAATGTAGGATGCCAAATAAAAAAAGAAGGAAAGAAGGAACATACAAAAAAAAGTTATGTTTGTCTGTAATATGGCTCACTCTTTCAAATCACGTAAGCATAGGCGCCAAAGATTTCCTTTAAAAAACCTCAAATTCCGGTGATGTCGGGAGAAAGGGTTTTTTAAAACAATAACAGATTAAAATTAAAATATTCATTTAAAACACGACTCGTTGGGTGACGCCGGCGGTGCTGATACAAAAACTATGAATGAACAATGATAGCAAAAAAATAACGACTTATTGGCTTTAAAAGTTAGCTGCTTAAGATTCTGTTAGAGAACTTTTGTGGCGCCATGTCTAAAAAGCGGATTATCATAGATACCAATCTCCAATTTTACAGGAAATATTCTTTGATTTAGCACTTAAATAACAATAGATTTCATGGAATACCGAAAATATGCAGAATATAAGTGCAGAATAACTTGGGAATGGAGTTTTAAAGCGAAGACCACGTTTGGGCAAACTATTTAATCTAGGTTTTTCTCGTCATGAAACCAAACAATTTTTCCCAAAAAATCCATAGTCTATTCGAGAAAAAGTTTTGGATTACCATATTAGTATCAAGTTTGTTCAGTTTGAAGAGTAAAATATTCAGTATACCTACCTACGAGCCAGATAATTTGCGAATTTTTGTTTATAAGTCAAATTACTTTTACCCCATTCTTATGGGTTCCATAGGGAAAGCTATATCATGCTACGAAAAAAGTACATTCCAGTCCGCAATCGCATCCAAGAACTTCAAAGTGATGCGTAAAAATTGTTAAGTTCATAGAAGTTTTCGTATTACCATAGACTATCGATTAAACAGTTCATTTCATAAAAGTATAGATACATTAAACAGACCGAATGCAACTCACGACTGCCGTTCGCCGAACGCTGCGTCGTCGGCGCACTTGAAAAGAAATTAAAAAGAAATAAGGCCATTGACAAAGCTGCAGTGAATGCGTATGAGTCGGTCACGCTTTGATGTGTGAAATGACTTGTTTATTGGGTTCATCGCTACAATATCGTGATCAGTTCGATTTATTCAAAATTCAAACTCGCCGATAAGCGCCAAATGTTAGATGCTACTTACTTCAAAAACTGAAAAACTTTCCTCAACTCTACTATAAACAGGCTGTTGAAAAAAGTGCGTTTGAAATTTTAAGGGGTTCAGAATCAAGTATAGAATCCAGGAAAAATATTGAAAAAATCCTAAATTTTTTTTTTCAGTTTCTTACACAAAATCTGAATAGTAAATAAATAAAAAAATTTGTTTATTATCAAAACACATGAAAACAGCAAATTATTTTACAGAGATCCCACACTAGGCTAGGCCTGTCTCGTGGCGATCAATAATACGATTAACAAATGATTCGCGACTGCAGATATACTTAAAGAACATTAATTACTTATTGCAAAATAGCACAATAAAGAATTTATTAAAAGCTAGATAAACAATGATAATGACTAAACATAACAATAACATTAGAAAGTGCAAGCAAAAAGTATGTGTGTGTGTGTGTGTGTGTGTGTGTGTGTGTGTGTGTGTGTGTGTGTGTGTGTGTGTGTGTGTGTGTGTGCGTGCGTGCGTGTGTGTGTGAAATCAAGAATTTGTATGGGGAACTGAACAAAAAATTGTACATCAGATTTTTTTCAATATTTTTCCTGTATTCTATACTTGATTCTGAGTAACCCCTTAAAATTTCAAACGCACTTTTTTAACAATCTGTATAATTGAAGAAAAATAATATTTGAGTACCTAATGCTACGAATTACCATTTATATAAGAGCTCATTTGTTATCATTGTATGCAACGAGAAAATATGTCATTGCTCCGATTGGAACTTCGAAAGGATCTTTAAGGAAAAGTCGTAGAGTTTCATGAATAGCATCCAGTATTTACCGCTTTCCATCGAATAAAAGTCACCTGTATTTACTAAGGTTTACCGACCATCTGTTCGGCAAGTTAAAACCAAAAATACCCATACATTTAAAACCAAAAATACCCATACGTTACCGTCGACTTCCCATGCTACCGACTCAAGTACCAAGAACCGAACGCGAATATATTTCGAAACATGCCGATGGTATGTCATTCACTGATATAACTGACTTACGTTAAGTGTAAAGGGTGTTCCAAAAGGCATGGTGTCCTTTACTGTATAGAGTATAGAGGGTTTAAACTTGGGAAACTAAATACTTGTCATATATAAATGAATCCTTTAGTAATATGACAAATATAAAAGTGAGTTCGGTTGTATGATAGTTAATCTTCTTTGTAGAAATGAATCGACATGGTTTTTTACATAGAAATACTTCAAAGGGTATTTTGCGGTAGTATAAGCGATAAACGGTCTATGTTTCAAGTTTTTCGTCAAAAACCATAAACATATTCCACAAGTTAGTTTAAAAACTATTAAAAATAATATCAAGTCCAGATTTTTTGGTCAGTTCCTATACTTAAACAAGACTGTTATTCAAAAGTTCTTTGTTTGTCAGTTCGTTAGTTTGTTTGTTCCGCTTTCACGCCGAAACTAATGAACGGATTTGGATGAAATTTGGTAGGTATATAGATAAGGTACTCGGCTAACACATAGGATACTTTTTATCCCGGAAAAATTAAGGGCTCGTGTAGGAATGCTCAAAAACTCAAAATTTTTGAGCATTCCTACAAGATCCCTTAATTTCTTCTACTAACTTCGTCACAAGATGGTGTTATCTTTGATTTTCGTTCTTTCTGGACACAATTCTGAGTTTTCACTACGTTATAATGAGGCTTACTAACAATCTCCTGAATCCTAAACGCATACTATACTGTAGAATAAGTATGTTATAATGAGTATTACTATAAATCTCCTGAGTCCTTAACGCATAATATACCTACTTTAGTTTATGTATGTTATAATGAGTTTTACTAACAATCTCCTGAGCCCTAAACGCATACTATAGTGTAGTTTAAATGTGTTATAATGACTTTTACTAACAATCTCCTGAGCCCTTAACACATACTATATTGTAGTTTAAGTATGTTATAATGAGTTTTTCTAACAATCTCCTGAGCCCTAAACGCATACTATAATGTAGTTTAAGTATGTTATAATGAGTTTTACTAAAATCTCCTGAGCCCTTAACACATACTATATTGTAGTTTAAGTATGTTATAATGAGTTTTTCTAACAATCTCCTGAGCCCTAAACGCATACTATAATGTAGTTTAAGTATGTTATAATGAGTTTTACTAAAATCTCCTGAGCCCTTAACACATACTATATTGTAGTTTAAGTATGTTATAATGAGTTTTTCTAATAATCTCCTGAGCCCTAAACGCATTCTATAGTGTAGTTTAAGTATGTTATAATGAGTTTTACTAAAAATCTCCTGAGCCCTAAACGCATACTATACTGTATTTTAAGTATGTTATAATGAGATTTACTAACAATCTTCTGAGCCCTAAACGCATACTATACTGTAGTTTGAGTATGTTATAATGAGTTTTACTAAAATCTCCTGAGCCCTAAACGCATACTATACTGTAGTTTGAGTATGTTATAATGAGTTTTACTAAAATCTCCTGAGCCCTAAACGCATACTTTACTGTAGTTTAAGTATGTTATAATGAGTTTTACTAAAATCTCCTTAGCCCTTAACGCATACTATACTGAAGTTTAAGTATGTTATAATGAGTATGACTAAAAATCTCCTGAGCCCTAAACGCATACTATATTGTAGTTTAAGTATGTTATAATGAGTTTTACTAAAATCTCCTGAGCCCTTAACGCATACTATACTGAAGTTTAAGTATGTTATAATGAGTTTTACTAAAATCTCCTGAGCCCTTAACGCATACTATATTGTAGTTTAAGTATGTTATAATGAGTTTTACTAAAATCTCCTGAGCCCTAAACGCATACTATACTGAAGTTTAAGTATGTTATAATGACTTTTACTAAAATCTCCTGTGCCCTTGACGCATACTATACTGAAGTTTAAGTATGTTATAATGAGTTTTACTAAAATCTCCTGAGCCCTAAACGCATACTATAATGTAGTTTAAGTATGTTATAATGAGTTTTTCTAACAATCTCCTGAGCCCTAAACGCATACTATAATGTAGTTTAAGTATGTTATAATGAGTTTTACTAAAATCTCCTGAGCCCTAAACGCATACTATAATGTAGTTTAAGTATGTTATAATGAGTTTTACTAAAATCTCCTGAGCCCTAAACGCATACTATAATGTTGTTTAAGTATGTTATAATGAGTTTTTCTAACAATCTCCTGAGCCCTAAACGCATTCTATAGTGTAGTTTAAGTATGTTATAATGAGTTTTACTAAAATCTCCTGAGCCCTAAACGCATACTATAATGTAGTTTAATTATGTTATAATGAGTTTTACTAAAATCTCCTGAGCCCTAAACGCATACTATAGTGTAGTTTGAGTATGTTATACTGAGTTTTACTAACAATATCCTGAGCCCAATACGCATACTATACTGAAGTTTAAGTGTGTTATAATGAGTATGACTAAAAATCTCCTGAGCCCTAAACGCATACTATAGTGTAGTTTAAGTATGTTATAATGAGTTTTTCTAACAATCTCCTGAGCCCTAAACGCATACTATACTGTAGTTTAAGTATGTTATAATGAGTTTTACTAAAATTTCCTGAGCCC
Source organism: Coleophora deauratella (assembly GCA_958295455.1). Taxonomy (NCBI): domain Eukaryota; kingdom Metazoa; phylum Arthropoda; class Insecta; order Lepidoptera; family Coleophoridae; genus Coleophora; species Coleophora deauratella. Next base: position 1,920,329 of record OY282416.1, on the reverse strand, counting down.
TAAACGCATTCTATAGTGTAGTTTAAGTATGTTATAATGAGTTTTACTAAAAATCTCCTGAGCCCTAAACGCATACTATACTGTAGTTTAAGTATGTTATAATGAGTTTTACTAACAATCTCCTGAGCCCTAAACGCATTCTATAGTGTAGTTTAAGTATGTTATAATGAGTTTTACTAAAAATCTCCTGAGCCCTAAACGCATACTATACTGTAGTTTAAGTATGTTATAATGAGTTTTACTAACAATCTCCTGAGCCCTAAACGCATTCTATAGTGTAGTTTAAGTATGTTATAATGAGTTTTACTAAAAATCTCCTGAGCCCTAAACGCATACTATACTGTAGTTTAAGTATGTTATAATGAGTTTTACTAACAATCTTTTGAGTTCTAAATGCATGCTGTACTGAAGTTTAAGTCTCACTGTCTAATATTATAATTATTTTATGTAATATTATAAATGAGAAAGTATGGATGTTTGTTTGTTTGTCAGTTTGTTTGTTTGTTTGTTTGTTCCGCTTTCATGCCAAAACAACTTAACGGTTTTGGATGAAATTTAGTAGGTAGATAGATCAAATGCTGGATTGATATCTAGGCTACTTTTTATTCCGGAAAAATGCATGGTTCCCGTAGGGCATCCTACTTAAAACGGGAGAAACGAAAATGTGTTTGTACGTCTTTCAAGTTGCAACGGAGCAACGGATCGACCAGATTTTATGCACAGAGATAGTTGACGAGGTGGGAACTAGAAAGTATATCACTTCGGGCTACATTTTATTAAGAATATCGATTTCCCTCGGGAATCACACCGGGAATCCCAAAATAACGCAAATCTATTTATTGCTATAACTTTACTAATTTCATTGAAACTTCGCAAGGAGTTTATGGGAACAACTTGGGACAGTTTTATCCCGAAAACCTCTGTTCCACTCTCGCAAGCCCTTGCAGCTCGCGCACTGCGCTCCCTCAGAGACAGTCATAACCATAAAGCGAGCTTAAATAAAAAGCCTAAATAAAGAGCGTGTAACCTATTATAGAATAGTTTAATCCCGAATAACTGTGTGTGATTTGTCCTGGATATTATTATTATTATTATTTCTACACCCAGTATAAATATGACACTTATCGGTATGAACTATGAACGTTTGTGCGCATCCTTTATTGAGACTTTGACGTGCCGACGACGCGCTGCGCGCACGCACCGACAGAGACAAATTCCTGCAATTATTGTAATCACTCTATTTATTAACATTTTTCATTGTTATTCAATGCGTGTTTTATGAAAGTATTTGTAAAAGCTTTATAGTAATCGATTTTAAGTAAAAAAAGAGGCAACTTACTCGTACTTTGTATCGATAGTTGAATAATTGACAAAACTTAAATAGTAAGAACTACAATTTTGCTATGTATTTTTGGTTTTTGTTGTTTTGTTTTTTTAAAATCGCTGAATCGATTTCGATAAAATTTATATGGGACCACCTCTGCAGTGTAACCTACCATGCTACTTTTACTTTTTTCCACTCGGTTCTGTTCCCAGCTGTAGACTGTGCTCCCAGGACATGTTAGCTGCCTTGATATGCCGTAATGCGAACTATTTAATATAATGTGATTATACTATCAATCGATCATACAATTTATATTCCGCATCGCAACTAAACAATTCAAATGGTTAACAGGAAAGCTGACTCACTCTAAACACAAGTCAATTAACAGAAGTGCATTGGAAACGCATTGCGATGCACCGCGTATCGGAAGGTATACCTTTGCGCCGGCCGCGCGGACGTGCGGTGCATTTCTGTGCATCCTGCATTCGCTCATTGATCGAACCGCAATTAAAATGTTACGCGGATGTCGTTACGTTTTTATTGACTGTTTGTAAAGGGATGATGTAATACGTATTTTATTGGCAGGTTTGTAGGATACCGGTGTCTGAACTAAGTTAATAACGTCCCCACTGCAGGGACACGGGTCTCTTCCCATACTTCGAAAAGGTTAGGCCATACTCCACACCCGGGGGCCAAGTCCGAATAGGTGGAGGTCTAGCTAGTGGCCAACCCCAGTGTCAAAAGTTTTCAAGCCGCCTACAAGGCCTCCGACATGGCTTAACACGACTGCCATCTATAGTAATGATAGCAGCTAGCACCAGAGGCTTTACGTGCCTCAAACCCATACTGGTACTGACCGGGTCTGTAGTGAGTTAACCTGCGTGATCGACACGACGACGCAAGCCAAACTGAGCCACGACCGCTTCATCTTAAGTTAATAATATCTCGTGATATCATGATCAGAAGTTGAATATGAATGTGGATGAATTAGTGGGAAGAGGAAGGCCAAAGAAGCGATATGGCTGGATTGCGGGAAGACTGAAGGATGATAGTAGTATGAAAGTACTCACTACTGAGATGACAGCAAGAAGAGAAAGAAGACATATTTCGCCGACACCAGATGATCGAGAACAGGGCAGAAAGATGATGACAAAGATAGGTGACTAGGCCCTCATTCGGAGAAACATATGCTAATTAAAGAAAATAAATATAGATTTTAGAATAAGGGTACTTTTGTGAAAACTACACAAAGCACTTGAGAAGTGAAAATACACAAGGAATTTGCTAGCAAGGAATTTATGTTAATTCTTTGTTTGCTAGTGAAAGTAACAAAACACATGCGGCTGTATTGAAATTTTACGAGCATTTTATAGACGTATTTTATTGTCTAACTATTCTTTCATTCATGATTCGTTTGTCCGATAACAATTTGTATGAATGGCTCAGCAGCAATATTTTTTTTCTGTAACAAAATCGAAGATACGTTCCTTCACATGTAACTTAGTATTTTCAAATAAAGAAGTCGTATTTTCAATACATATCACTAAATTCAAAGATGGTTAAAGCATAAATTTACTTTTTATCTCATACTTTTTGACTAATTAAATGTAAATAAAATGTTGAGCATAGTAAAAAAAAGATTACTCTGTAACCAAAATAGCCGGAAAAGGGCAGATTTGAAATTAAAATGACCACGCTGAATACGTTAAAAACAACCGACTTCAATCGCAACAACTCCAATTTTGATATGTTTTTGTTGATTTTCTCAAAAACCGCTGAATCTATTTCGATAAAATTTATATGGGACTACCTGTGAAGTATACCCTTTTAAACAAAATAAGAATTTTCCAAATCGGATCAGGCGTCTTCGAGTAATCGGTGAACATACATAAAAAAAACCACCTCCTTTTTTTTTGAAGTCGGTTAACAAAATGTTTTTTTACCAGAATACATACAGAATCAAAAGATTGACAATAACCCTACACTAGGCAACTTGCCTGTTGCGTGTATTAAATCTAAATACTTACTAAAATTCTGACCAGTAATTAGCCATATTACGATAATAATAAAATAAATGTATTTGAAATATAAAAACATACTGGAATACCTGAAAAATAAAACGTGGCTTCAACTCATGAAACTGATCAATTTTCCTCAAAAAGCTACCTATACGAAATTCGCAAAAAAAATTTTGGACGCTAATTATAATTTGTCAACTCTGTATGCGAGTTCAAAAATAATTTTGCGAATTGAGTATAGGTTCCTCAGGGAAAGTTGTTCATTTTCAACTACATTAAAAAAGGAAGGACCCTATACATACAATATGTATCAAAATAAGAGTCCAATTTTGTTGCGAATTCAAAAACCTCGTAAAACAAAAGCCCCAGTTACAGGCTCCATCACCTATTTTTTACATGCTGTATAACGTCGTCACCTGAAAGTGAAAACCTCGGGAACGCAAAATTGCTTTAAACTAACTATATTTGTAGCTTTTAACTAATTTACGACAGCAATTCGAATGAATTGTAGAAGCATCTGAAACCTCATCTTTGCTAATGAATACATACTTTAAGAGGACAAATTGTAGAAGTAACAAAATTTTACGACGAGGTTTTTCCTTCCTGCTGAAAAATTACCCTTTTAGCATATACGAGGTTTTCACTATCGGGCGATAATAATGTAGTTAAAATATATTTACCACATACTTAATAATATTTAATTTCTACAATACTTGATTTGCTTTGGTGACAATTAATTTAGGGTTTCCTTGTTATTTTTTAAATCTAATTTCGCTATTCATAACTTGACGAAAACCAATTCTTTCACTTCGATCTAAAAGTACTTAAAATATTCCTTTAACACTTCATAGACTTATTAGTCATTCATAGAGTTAATAATTTCCGTTCTGTAGAAGACAATACTGAATGTAGCGTTAGAAAAAAAAGGCTTTAATTACCATAATAAAGAGATTTGTTCACTTCGGATGGAAGAGACCGGGTCTATGGCGCCTGACAACGTAGCGTCAGCATATCAGTTATTTAACGATTGACTTTATAATTAAAAAAACCATTAAAAAATATATTAACAATAAACAGGGTTGTAGCAAAAATATGTTAGTACTAATTTTCAAGACTAACCATTGTGGATAAAATATATAGCTAAGCTATAGACTTCCCAATCAGATTCACTTTAACGTTTTTTTATGGCATACGTGGCAAACGAGCAGGCCGATCACCTGATGGCACCATGATCACCCGCAATACCAGAGGAGTCACAAGTGCGTTGCCGACCTTTAAAGTGGGAGTACGCTCTTTTTTGAAGGTTGGAAGGTAGTATCGCTCCGGAAATACCGCAGGCGACAATCATTCCACAGTTGTACACATTCAACAGTAATGTCGAAAGATTTTGGCAATTTCTTTAGCAGCTCCTACTTAGTTCCCCAAAATTGGCAACGCATTTATAACCTTACTTAACAGATGAGTATTCATTCATGACCTATCTTTGGCAAGTGACAAACTTTCCATAACAGTTTTAAATCAATGTCATATGTTTTTCTCTTTCAAATATATTTTTTCGCTCGACGTTTTCCGTCCTATTCTGCTGACGGTACCGAAGCGTGAAGGCACGCGACGGTTGCTTTATCATCATCAAATAATTCACCAAATAATCTATTGCTGGCGTTGCAATAGTAACTCAGTGTCAATGAGGTATGTTGAACCACTATCAGTGACGTCATCCTGATGTCAGGCGGCAAGGAAGTCGCGAAAGGTGTTGACGTTTTTAATGAGATGGTGGGAGAGCAATGTCTATGTAATATTTTGTAAAATTGATTCTATTATTTCAATAAAGAAAAATAACATAAATACTGAAATATTTGCAAAAAAACCGTAGCTGCTACCTACGAAACAGAAAAACTTTTTCTATTGAATCTGTAGAGTCCTTATGAAATACTTGAATTTTTTTAACCACGGCGTCTACTTATAAACCTGAACAACTTTCCCCAAGGAACCTATACTCAATTCGCAAAATATTTTTTGGAGTCTCATACTTATTTTTCGACTGAACCGCCAATTTTGTATGGAAAATCAGATATATTTGTTACGAGTTGAGGAGATATACGTTCTTTGGGGAAAGTTGTTCAGTTTTATAAGTAGAAACCACTGTAAAAAAAAACAAATATTTCATAGGGACTCTATATAATAATGTATTAAAAATGGATTTTCATACAAGTTCATCGGCCAATCGGCCCAACCTTCCGCTGTAAGCCCTTAACTAAGCCCGATGATGCGTTCAGGGTGGTCCAGAGAAGGCGAAAGCCAAGACCGTGTAGAAATCGAAGCGCCACCGCTCCGACGGGTCCCAACTTCCTGCTGCGACCTGCGACGCCGGTGACAAGTCTCCTTCCCGGATCCACTCCACCACCCAGGTGCAGCACGTGCAGGAGAAAATAATAAATATCCGGGACAAATCACTCTGTCATCTGATCCCAAACTAGGATTCCCTATATTAGGGAACCAGAGACAGATATACATACACATTTACATTTAAATACATACATAGAGGGGTATAGATTTAATACTCCCAGTCACAGAGCAAACTTTCCTCATCACAGAATGTTTGCCGTAGGTAGGGATCGAACCCACGAACGACTCTCGGATCAGTAGTGAGGAGCGCTAACCGTCAAGTACGTCGGGACTTAAAACAAAGATGATCGTGAAGGTTCAGTTTTTGGATTCCACGACACCCACTTCAAGGCGTTCGTGGTGCGTGTCCCGACTCAAAGCGGGGATACCTTCATGAAAAAAAGGTTTCTGGCTGAAAGGGGCGTGGTGTTCCGGCGGTTTCGTGGTCGTCTTGGAGAGTCCAATACTTATATCAGCAGTGCAAAGAGTGTCAACTTAGAAACTAACTTACTCGGTGGCTAAGTGGTTAGCGCTCCTGACCACTGATCCGAGAGTCGTGGGTTCGATCCCAACACAGGGCAAACTTTTCGGTGATGAGCAGAATTGTTTGTTCTGTGTCTGGGCGTATTATTGTGTTGTGTTTGTATAGCAGTCCCTGGTTCCCATAATAGAGGGAATCCTAGTTTAGGGCCAGATGACCGTGTGTGTTTTGCCCCGGATATTTATTTATTTTTATAGTAGGTATTTATGTGGTTTTGGTGAATATGAGTTCCTACTATAGACCTACAAAAAAGGAAACAGACAATTACAGTCATCGGGACCCAGTACTGTATTGTTTCGTATTATTAGAACGATAATAATGCTTCCCAAAATGGCGCGTCTGAAGTCTAATTTGCACTGTTTTACTTTGCACACCATACAAATCAGTTACTCTATTAGTTAGCACTTATTTTCATACTACATTGTAATTTTGAATATTTAATTTGAAAGAAAATGCGTAAAATTACACATATACAGGGTACCAAAAAGGTGTGGTGATACTTCAAAGTGGGCTTCTACATACTTACATATACTCATCAAAGTGAACAATTTTTGTTCCACGACTTTGTTGAAATCGCAAAAAAAATTTGGACTCTCCATACAAAAATGACAAAACATATATTGATTAATTTGTTTGAAATGTCCAAAAAAGTAGTGGAACAAAAGTTGTTCAGTGCGATGAATAGAATCCGGGTCCCAGTTAACGGGTCCTACACCAATTTTATTCATTCTGTATAATGAAACTCCAAGCGCGTAAGTTATTTTAGTGAAATATTTAGTGACGAATATTTTATAATAATTTTTGATGCAGTCAATTACCCAATTAATAATTTCTACCTTGTCTTATAGCAAAAAATGTGATATATCATATTATATTCTTACCGATTAGGCAATATCCTTTCCTGTCACATTCTAATAAATAAGTTAATTATTTCGCAAAACAAACCTGTTAACTTGGTAATGAGCAGTTTGCATTCGATCGATCGCCAATAGTCCAGCGGCATAAATATACCTACAGGGTGTGTCCAAACTAAATAAGTGTATGACCCGTTACTTGAAGCTTCTATCGAAGATTCATAGAGAATGGAACAATTAATAATACTGAAAAACTATCCCAAAGAGAACCCATAGATAATTCGCTAAAATATTGCTTGTCTTTTCATATTATACATTGCACCAGAAGACGCAGTATTGGCAGGCCTACAGTGGACCGACGAGGTGAAGGTTGCGGGAAGCCGCTGGATGCGGGCAGTGCAGGACGGTCGGTGTGGAAATCGCTTTGTCCAGCAGTGGACATCTTTCGGCTGATGATGATTATACATTGATCAGCCGTTTGGATAAGTTTTTTTCAATAAATAATTAAACATTTCAAACTACATATCAATTGATGGAAAGTGACGATGTATTCGAGGATGGTAGCGCAGGATAAAATAATGCCTATTCTAATGTACTTATCTTAAGTAACTGAATACCTAGTAGGTTATTTTATTGTATTTTTCACGTAAATTTTATTTCAAATTTAATAAATTTATTATTAATCTTATTCGAAGTCTAAGTATAAGGAAACTAATTGTAATTATGTGTTCTTAATCCATTTTTGAAAATAAACTAATATTATTAATTATAAAGCCCCCATAACTAGATTCTATAACCGTATTGTACTGACGCATCCTGTATTATAAGTCGGTACGTTAAATTATGATTTTTGCATACGTCCAGTTTTTGCATACAATCGCCTATTACCACCTTAATGGAGCTCATATTTAATTGTCATCAGTTTTAGAATTTGAACGTGGGGGGTTCCGTCTATGCTATGATAATAAGCGATATAATAATAATAATTTATTTATTACCTGTGTATTAGAAAAAAAAATATTATCTATCACTCTGGCTGGATGTGATTATAAATACAGATTTAAATAGATTATATTGATGATCTATAAGTATAAAGTACAAATTATACCTACTTAGACACATCATGCTTGTAGTAGCTATTTAAATATTTTAATGCAAGAAACTGAACTTTCATTACAATGATTTTAAAGTTGTCAAAAAAAAAGGAATTTTATGAGACACAAGATTGGCCAACAGTTAATGAAATTATATTATATGTATCTATACTTAATTAGAATTTATTGCTAATTTGCTAATACCTTAAGGAGAGCGCGGGGGACAACATAGACATACTTTTTTTCTATGATAAATATGAAATAGCATAGTTTTATCCCGAAGAACGCATTTTTAATTATGCTGATGTCGTTTTACTTTACAAAATTATTAATAATATGGTCGATGCCCCCGCACTACTGCACAACATTTCTTTTAAAGTACCTCGTGGACGTGAAAGAACCTGTCGTAAAAAACAATTATTTATGATCAAAAGAAGTAATACTTGTTTTGCAGATAATTCCTTTATTAAACGTGCTTGTCGTTTTTATAATGACACAGGTAATGAAGTTGATTTATTCTCTGTTTCCCTAAATTGCTTCAAAAAGAAGCTTTTGTTAACCTAAACAAAAGATATATTTGCTTATTTTGTGATGTGACTTGCTTCGATTTAAGGTTTTCATAACAATTCTAATTAAAAAAATGTAAAAAAGAAAAAATACTTTTTCACACTCAACTTTCAAAATTTTATTCAAAATTTAGAGATTAAATTCACATTTTTTAAAGGTTTTTTTTTCCGAAGCAGGACGCAAATTTCTTTTTATAACTTAAATATAACAATTTGTTTTGCTGTTTTATCACTATATAAATACAATATGTTCCTATTGTATAAGAAAAATTATGGAACTATAGGTCTATAAGAAGTACTGAATAGTTTTAGCAACATATGTAAAAGACTGTTTGTTTCCTAAATAAAATAAATAAATAAATAATTTTTGTGCTCGCGAGCCGCTTACCCTCGAATCTTTCATTTACTGGACTTATAATACAAGGAATCTTAGTTTGGGGCCATATGACCGTGTGTGATATAACATAGTGTGGTAAGGACACGTTTCATTTTGTGCCTGGACATGTACGGAGTACGAAAAATATAGAAAAATATAGGCTTTCTAGGAAAAATAATGAAAAAAATATTAGAAGCAGGGTTGCGTGGTTCAAGCGTAATGTTTTGTCAGCACCTTTTACAATATAAATGGTAACACTGAAGCTTGCAATAGAAGGTCACGTTCAGAAATTACGGCTTCGTCCACATATTCCTCAGATGCTTTCTCTGACTCTGACTGACCGAACACCCTTCTGTTCTGATTTCTGACATTGGTGTACGATTTTTAAAATCTGCGGATATGCCTTGCCTCTTTTACAAGCGTAACAGCTGGTTTTCGAGTTACTTGTCGGACAACTAAATTATTAATTTCAATGTTATGTACAAAAATTTAGTTTCTGAACGTAAAATGCTCAAAATTGCGCTCATTTCGCCATGTTGGGTGATTTATGTGTTGCGATTGTTAAATCTGAGAATTTAGTTGAACCTCGCAACGAAAGTAAATCGAAAGAAATTTACAATTAGAAAAGACTATGTTTTTAATGACTTATTTATGATGTTTAGTATACAGACCAGGTCCAAGCTCCATAGTCCCGTGAAACGTCTCCTTTGTCCCGGGATATTTGTTTTATTTTTATTGTCTCCAAGCGAGGCACTCCCATACAGTACTAACTCCGATTCATTTTCCTCGTCACGTATTCCGGCCTGATTCTAATGAAGCCCCGATCAATCATAGTTGACGGTTGCGAGGCTTAATTGGCATATTGTGACGTCATCGCAATGGTTAAATCATCACTTTATTAATAGAGATATGAGAATACAAAGTAGAAAAGAAAAGAAAGAAAAAATCCAGTGATTAAATGAAAGAATGAGGTCGATTGAGGCAACTCAACTTTACAAATTTACTTACAAATATATTTATCTCTAAAGTTTTCCTTACTCTATAACCCGCTGGTGCCTTTTGTGGCTACAAGATGGCAGCGGTTCAGCCATGTCAGAAGCTTTCTGACACTGGGGTTGGACATTAGCCCAACAACTTACTTCCACCAATCCGGACTTGGCCCCCGTTGTGGAGTAAGGTCTATCACTACCGAGATTTGACTGACTCGGTGGCTAAGTGGTTAGCGATCCTGACCTCTAATCCGAGAGTCGTGGGTTCGATCGCCACACAGGGCAAACTTTTCTGTGATTAGCAGAATTGTTTGCTCTGAGTCTGGGTGTATAATATCTATATATGTATTTATTTAAAAGTATATGTGTATGTATATCAGTCTCTGGTTCCCAAGATACAGGGAATCCTAGTTTATGGCCAGATGACCGTGTGTGGTTTGTCCAGATATTATTATTATTTTCGAATATAGATTTGGGCTACTCTGCTCACTGGGCGCTAGGTCAAGTGGCAGGAGCTACTCCAGCAGAAGCGCAGTCGGCTGGAGGTCAGTGCGACTATTATTATTATTATTTTGAAACATGAATTTGGGCTACTCTGACCACTTCGCGCTAGGCGAAGTGGCAGGAGCTACTCCAGCAGAAGCACAGTCGGCTGGAGTTATTATTATTATTATTATTAGTTTTCCAAACTTGTTATCTCGACACAAAGTCGGTTATTTTTAAGACAACCAAGCACGGGCTGATGCCAAGTGACATGATTGCCGTCCCTATCCTTGTTCAGTAGTGTCCGGTGACTCGCTTGAAGGGTTGAAAAAACGTCGTACTATTGAGCAGGTATCTATTATTACTGATTTCTGGAGGCTAATGTAAGTTTGCTGCTGCTGCTGCTGCTGCTGCTGCTGCTGCTGCTGCTGCTGCTGCTGCTGCTGCTGCTGCTGCTGCTACTACTACGATGACGATGACGATGACGATGACGATGACGATGACGATGACGATGACGATGACGATGACGATGACGATGACGATGACGATGACGATGACGATGACGATGACGATGACGATGACGATGACGATGACGATGACGATGACGATGACGATGACGATGACGATGACGATGACGATGACGATGACGATGACGATGACGATGACGATGACGATGACGATGACGATGACGATGACGATGACGATGACGATGACGATGACGATGACGATGACGATGACGATGACGATGACGATGACGATGACGATGACGATGACGATGACGATGACGATGACGATGACGATGACGATGACGATGACGATGACGATGACGATGACGATGACGATGACGATGACGATGACGATGACGATGACGATGACGATGACGATGACGATGACGATGACGATGACGATGACGATGACGATGACGATGACGATGACGATGACGATGACGATGACGATGACGATGACGATGACGATGACGATGACGATGACGATGACGATGACGATGACGATGACGATGACGATGACGATGACGATGACGATGACGATGATGATGATGAAGATAATGATGATGATGATGACGAACTATTGTAAAAACTTAAAAAACAATTTAAAAATAAACCGGTCTATTGTGATGAGATGCTAGTGTACTATGAAACCGGGACTATGGGTGGGACTATGGCGCCTGCCCGACCAATGTCAATAACACGGAAAAATGGGCAGACGGTGACTAGCCAACTCGGGTCAATGGGCCCCCCAAAACAGCTGCACGCACGGTGCTGCAAGGGGCAACATTTTCTGAGTGGCTGAAGAATGGGGAGGGCCGCCGGCCGGACTTTAAACGACGATCACGCGCTCCCTGAGGGTCCCCAGCATCACGTGCCCACTCGCCACTTACGCGGATACTTCCACCCTTCGAGCATAATGCTCTCGCGACTCCACTCTGGCCGGCCAGCTAAGGCAAGACAGAGGTGGAGGCTGAGTATGTCGCAATGTCAGAAGCTACCAAAGAAGCTATTTTTCTCCAAAGATTTATGGACGAGTTAGTCAGAGGACTAATTGTTAACGCCATTAACATATTCAGCGACAGCCAGTCAGCTATAGCCATCGCCAAGAATCCTGTATATCATCAAAGGACAAAACATCTGGATGTTCGCTATCACTTCATAAGAGAAACTGTTGAAGCTGGAACCATTGAACTGCATTATGTTGAAAGTGCCAGAATGGTGGCAGACATTCTGACAACGCCTTTGTTGAGAGGGAAGACTGAATGGTGTGTGGACAGGATGGGTCTGAGGACTAGGAAGGTGATGGATGTATGAATGAGAAGGAGGAGTGTTAGAAGAGGAGTTCTCATATCACAGAGAGAGTCTCCGTGGTATGTAGAACAGACTGGCTGGTGACGAATGAATGACGTGTGGTTTTTAATTCAATTTTTTACTTACTCTGTCAATACGCTCTGCTATGTTTATAATATTTATTTATAATAAACTATAAATAAAGAAATAGTATTTTATGGACAAATACCATTAAAACCGTACCCCAGCAGTAAAAGACGATATAGGTTGTTATCAAGACCACTTTCAGAAATGAAGGTGAAAAATTCAACACACATGAAACTGAAGAACTTTTCCACAAAATTGGTAAAAAAAAATGGTATTTTCATTGAAATTGCTTGTAATTTAAAGTGTTTGTGCTGTCCTGTTTACTGAATAATCGGGTTGTTTTTGTACTGTATACTGATTGGCAAATCAGTCAATTTTGTATGGAGAGACTAAACTTTTCAGTGCGAGAGAATTCAGTATGGGTTCTTTGGGAAGAGTTGATCAGTTTCCTGAATAAAGCGCCCTGTTAAAGTTTCCGAAAGTGCTCTTCTAACATTCTGTATTCAAAGTATACAGGGTGTTTAAATACGAATTTGAAATTTTAAGGGGAATACAGAAAAACTAATGAAAAAATCCGATCTGCATTGTTTTTCTGTTTCCCATACTAAATCTGAATAGTGAATCAAGAATTTGTATGGGAAACAAAAAAAAATATATTGGATTTTTTCAATATTATTCCTGTATTCTATACCTACTTGATTCTGAGCAACCCCTTCAACATCTCTTCTTCAAAACAGTGTGCTGGCAATGGCACCGAAAGTTTATAATAAGCCCCCAATGGACATTAAAATGTGTGTCAAGTTAACGGATTTTAAAGAGAAACTATTTGGCTTTCTCACCGATAAGACATTTTACTCTATTAAAGAATTCTTTGATAACACTGAAAAGACACTCCTTTGATATTATTAAGCATTATGACGTTTTTATTAATAGTTTTATAAATTAAGGACATTGTTAATCATGATTAATTATTTTTTTTGATATGTTATATTTTCTAATTAATTTCAATAATATTGTACAATTTTGATCTTGACATGTAGTATTTATTTCAGTTAATTTCGTTTATGTTTTATTGATTATAATTATGTACCTTTAATTTGTATGCCAAATGGCGGATCACAGCGTCCTCTTATATTATGTACATTAACAACTCTAATGTAACCTGTGTGTTTTTTTCACAAATAAATAAAATTGAAATGGAAATTGAAATTTCAAAGCACTTTTTTAAACACCTTGTACACTTAAATAGAAAAAGTCGATTTAATTATTCTGCTTGAGACCATTATGACTCATAATAAAATAACTCTAAGAATTGATGAAGAGCAATAAAATAATGATGACAATGGGCATTTTAATGGTCACAGGCCAGGTGCAGGTTTTAGGGCCACAGACCATAAAATCGGTGATCGCTTCCGATTCCGTCGCGACCAGAATAGTAATAGCACTTTTATAGATTTCTAGTAAAATACAAGTAGTGACTACTTTAGTGCCATGACAGCATGTTAATAAGGAAGTCTGTTATTAAGGAAATTGCCATTTTGACCCCCCCCCCCCTTTTTAAAGAGTGTATATGTCGAATATGCAAAAATAAAACACGTACATCTTTCATATTTTTAATACGTTTGGGTTCTTTTCGACATAGTAACTTTTTTAGGATTCCGTAGCCAAATGGCAAAAAACGGAACCCTTATGGATTCGTCATGTCTGTCTGTCTGTCTGTCTGTCTGTCTGTCCGTCCGCATGTCACAGCCACTTTTTTCCGAAACTATAAGAACTATACTGTTGAAACTTGGTAAGTAGATGTATTCTGTGAACCGCATTAAGATTTTCACACAAAAATAGAAAAAAAAACAATAAATTTTGGGGGTTCCCCATACTTAGAACTGAAACTCAAAGTTTTTTTTTTTCATCCAACCTATACGTGTGGGGGGTATCTATGGATAGGTCTTCAAAAATGATATTGAGGTTTCTAATATCATTTTTTAGGGTTCCATAGCCAAATGGCAAAAAACGGAACCCTTATGGATTATATATGTTGGAGAAACATATTGTACTATGTGTGTACAGACCTCCATGCGATGAGAACTTTTCCGTTTTTGAAAATGTTTTGGAGGATGTCTTGAGCATTTTGACTAAAAGTAATAAGTCAGTTATTGTATGCGGAGATTTTAATATAGATATTCTTGAAAAGAAAAAATTATCTACGAGATTTCTTAGTTTGTTTAAATCATTTAATTTAGATTTCATATTTCATGAGCCCACTAGAGTCACGGCAACATCAGCGTCATGTATTGATAACGTTTTCTTAAATTGTGAATATAGTGAACACAGTATTATTAATTGCTTAAAATCAGATCACAGCGGTCAGCTTGTGCATTTTCCCTGTGGAAAAACTAGAGTAAAAATTACAATTCAAACAAGACCCGTCACAGTCCAGAGAGTAAACAAATATAAAAATGTCTTAAATCAAAAACTGCCGCTTACAGTTTTCGACACAGAGAAAGCTAATAAATTCTATAACAGCTTTTTTGGAATTATTAGTAAAGAATTTGACGAAATATTTAAGAGTAAAACTGTCAACGTTAATGAAAAATTTAAGTTTAGTGATTGGGCAACAGTTGGTATTTATAAAAGTAGAGAAAAATTGTTTTCTCTTTATGAACAAAAGATTATAAATTTTGACAGCGGGTTCATAGAATATGTTAAAAAATATTCAAAGATATTTAAAAAAGTTTGTTTATCAGCAAAATCTAACTTTCTATCAAGAAAAATTAAAAACTCTGAAAATAAAATTAAAGCTGTGTGGAACGTTATCAATAAAGAAACGGGAAAAACAAAACCGCGTAAGGAAGACTACATTCTTCAAACAGATCGCGGCTTAATATCAAAAATACCGGATGTAACAGAAGAATTTGAAACTTTTTTTACTGATATTCCCATCAAAACAACGGAAAGCCTTGACTCGTCGCCGGTACTCGCCCAACGTTTACTGACTGAAAATGTAGATCAGTGTAAAGAATGTTTTCAATTTAGAAAAATTTACCCTTATACATTTGTAAAAACCTTTAAGTCACTTAAACTTAAAAACACTGAAGATTTATGGGGCATGTCTGTTAATTTGTTAAAGTCGGTTATTGATACTGTAGCCCCTTATCTTGCTTCTCTTTTTAATATATGCATAGAAAGTGGTGTATTCCCGGATCTTATGAAATTTAGTAAAGTTGTTCCCTTATTCAAATCCGGAGAAAAAACTAACCCTAGTAATTACAGACCTGTCTCGGTACTGCCAGTACTTAGTAAGATCTTTGAAAAAATAATTCTTACTCAAATGTTAAGCCACTTCAATATTAATAAAGTGCTTCATAATCTACAGTTTGGCTTCACTAAAGGGCGTTCGACAACCGACGCAGGAGTCGAACTGATAAGAAACATATATGATGCGTTCGAAAAATCGCAAAATGCTATAGGAGTCTTCTGCGATTTGTCCAAAGCATTTGATTGCGTCGAACATAAAACCTTACTTTTAAAGCTAGAACATTACGGGGTCAATAATAAGGCTTTGAATTTGTTAGAGTCATACTTAGTTAATAGAACTCAAAAGGTGCATATAAATGGTACAAATTCATCAGGCTCACGCGTTAAAATGGGTGTGCCTCAAGGGTCTATTTTGGGACCATTCCTGTTTTTGGTTTATATCAACGACCTACCTTTTATGGTTGAATCGCTGTCTAAAATTGTGTTGTTTGCGGATGATACATCTCTAGTTTTTAAAATTGACAGACAAACTGATATGATTGACGAAGTAAACGACACTCTTTGTAAAGTACACAATTGGTTCACCGTGAACAACCTAGTCCTTAATGCAAAAAAAACTAAATGCATAAATTTCACCTTACCGAATGTTAAAAATATAACTCAAAACGTGTCATTAGCTAGTAGTGTTTTAGAATTCGTACCAAAAACAGTTTTCTTAGGTATAACCGTAGATTCAAAACTTCAATGGGGTCCTCACATAGAAACTTTAGCAGGCAGGCTTAGTTCAGCTGCCTATGCTGTTAAAAAAATTAGGCTCCTGACAGATATAGAAACGGCGAGACTAGTATATTTCAGCTATTTCCACAGTATTATGTCTTACGGTATACTTTTATGGGGGCATGCAGCTTGTTGTGGAATTATCTTAGTTTAAGAACGATATTTTGTACTTATTTCAGAACGTATGTGTAGCTGTCATTTTTTGATGTTGACATAGCGCCATATTTTGACAGATCTCTCGCTCTGACAGATTCCAATAAAAGCGTTCTATGAAAACCTGCATTTTTAATGATAAATACTGATCCAGCACATATTGGCGACCGAAGGAGTACATATAATTAAGAAGAACGCAAGTACAAGATGGAACTCACAAAGAAAGTACGCGAACGTGGGCAAATACGACGGACATTTACACGCCATGAGCAGACCGCGTCCACGCAAGTAGATTTACGATTCCTGGAAGAAAAAATGGTAAAACTACAACAGTTAGACCAGGAAATCCACCAAGAAATGCTCGCTGCAGAAGACTTCGACGAAGAAAAGTTTGAAGAAGAATGCGAGTTGTGCGACTCATATAAGAAAAAGTGGTTGATTTTAAAATCGAAACTAGAAGATAAACCAAAGCAAGATGAGATTTGGACTTGTAAAGAAGAGAGCACGAAAAAGGCTCATAACCTCAATCTCCCACGGATTGAAATTCGTAAGTTTGATGACAACCCAAAATCATGGCTGGCATTTTGGGGTCAGTTCAAGAAAATTCATGAAGACAAGTCCTTGGATGCTGAAACAAAGTTCCAGTATTTAACTCAAGCAATGGCCTTAGAAAGTAACGCAAGAAGACTTGTAGAAAGCTACCCGCCTACTGAAGAAAATTACTCTAAAGTTATACAAACTTTGAAGGACAGGTTTGCCAAAGATGAAACCCTGATTGAAATATATGTACGTGAACTCTTAAAGTTAGTTAGCTGTAAGCGTAGTGTAACTCTAGATATACTTTATGATAAGATTGTATGTAATTTACAAATTTTAGAGTCTCTAGGTATCATTAGGGATAAATACGAGTGTATCTTACTACCAATGATTGAATCAGCTCTTCCAGAGAGCACATTGCTATCTTGGAGTAAAGTGCCACACGCTGGGGGGGAATCAAAACTTGAAAATCTGTTAAAGTTCTTACAGAGGGACGTTGAGGCTGAAAGAAGGGTACAAATAGTCAAAGCAGATTTAATAGCTAGCTCTCCTACAGAAGTGGTTCCCACTGCAGCATGTTTGGTAAACAAGACAGTTCAGCTAAAAGAGAAGGAGGGAACAAGTCCTACTGCAACCGCTGCCTGCTTGGTCAATAGTGAGGTAAAGAAAAACAGCACTGAAGGTAAGACATCTTGTTTATTTTGCGATAAAACACACAATACAGTAGAGTGTTCAAAGGTCAGTACTTTGTCTCTCGAAGAAAAGAAAGATATAATTAAGAAAAAAGGTGGTTGTTACATTTGTCTAAGAAGAGGCCATCTTGCTAAAAACTGCAAAGCATTTGTCAAATGTCTTTGTTGTACTAGACGTCATATTGTGGTTTTATGTCCAAATCTTCATGGTTCCCAGCAGAAGAGTTTGCCACCTAAAACAGAAACTACAGAAGTTAGTAACAATTTTATGAAACATAATAGTACTACTTTATTACAGACTGTTGTGGTGAAGATAACTCACAATAATAAACAAAAGAAGGTAAGAGCACTCATTGACTCCGGGTCGCAGCGCACATACATCAAGGCCGGCCTCACTGAAGAATTGGGACTCGAGGTAACTGGAACGGAGAGCCTCGGACACTCTCTTTTTGGAGGAGTGAAAAAGGAAGTTAAAACACACAGGCTCATAAAATTTCAAGTTAGTAACCTTGACAATACATATCAAACCAGTATGACAGGATTGGAAAGTGAGGTTCTTTGTGGGTACTTACCAAAAGTAAATGATCCATCACTTATTCAAACATTGAAGGATAGAAAGATTCATTTGACAGACTGCTATGAAGATATATCGGAAATAAATGTGCTCATTGGATCCGATTATATTGGGGCAATTTTAGATACGGGTATGGTACATTTAACGGGCAATTTAGTTGCATTGAAGACCAAACTTGGATGGACCATTCAAGGCCCCACACAAGGAGTTTATACTACGATGGTGACGTCATTGTTCAGTTCACCGCTGCTCCAAGATGACTTAGAATTCATGTGGAATATTGAAACATTAGGGATAAAAGATCCATATGAAAAGGAGATAAATATGACAGAAAAGGAAATGTTAAACTATTTTAATGATAATATTTCAGAAAAGGATGGAAGATACGAGGTCAATCTGATGTGGAGATTAGACAGACCACTACTAGATTCAGGGTATGAACAAGCAGTAAGACGCCTAATGTCTACTACGAAGAGATTGGAACGGACAGGAAATATAGAAGCGTATCATAAAGTATTTCAAGAATGGGAAGACGAAGGTATTATTGAGAAAGTGGAAGTGGAGAATAAAGAGGAAGGACATTTTCTTCCACATCATGCTGTGATAAAAATGGAAAGCACAAGCACAAAAATCAGACCAGTATTTGACGCGTCAGCTAAAGATGGGAAGGGCATGTCACTGAATGCTTGCATGGAAAAATGCCCAAATATGATAGAGGATATACCAAAGTTACTGATAAGATTTCGCATGAAGGCTTATGGTGTTACGTCTGATATTAGAAGAGCATTCCTACAAATTTCTGTAGCTCCAACGGACCGAAAATATTTGAAGTTGTTATGGTGGAGTAGTCCTATGAAGAAAGACAAGATACTCACCTACCAGCATGCTCGAGTACCGTTTGGAGTAGCCTGCAGTCCATTCTTGTTAGCTGCTACGATAAATCATCACCTGGAAAAGAATGAAAACACTTACCCTGAAACTACGAAGACATTAAGAGATTCCTTCTATGTAGATAACTGTGTGGCCAGCTTTGACACTGAAAATCAAGTACGACGATTCAGGAAAGAAGCAACAGAAATAATGAGTAGAGGAAAATTTGAATTAAGAGACTGGATTACTAATTCAACAGAAGATAAAGAGAGTGTTTCAGTACTAGGTATACAATGGAACATACAGGAGGATAACTTGTACTGTAATTTAAACTTGAAAGCTATACCTAATGAAATCTCTAAAAGAGATTTATTGTCTGTAACACAACAGATATTTGATCCTCTAGGATTTCTGTGCCCAGTCACACTAGTACCAAAACGAATAATTCAAAAAGCTTGGATACAACAAACAGGATGGGATGAAAAAATACCTAGTGAATTAGAGAATGAATATAAAGATTGGCTGAGCACTATTGACAAGGTAAACAGATGCAGAGTTCCACGACGCCTTTCAAAGGAACCACTACAAGAATGTGAGGTATCTGTTCATGTATTTTGTGATGCAAGTAAGACAGCGTATGCTGCTTGTATATACCTGCGAAGTGAATTGAGAGGCCAAGTATCAGTACAACTTGTTATGGCAAAGAGTAGAGTTGCCCCGATAAAAAGAGAAATGACACTTCCTCGATTGGAACTGATGGGCGCTGTCATCGCTGCGAGACTCTACAACCAAGTTGTAAAGTCAGGATTACTTGAGAACTGTAAAAATCACAAAGTATACTGCTGGACAGACTCATCTGTAGTGTGGGCATGGCTGAAACGTCAAAACTGCTGGAAGACCTTCGTGAACAACAGGGTAGCTGAAATCTGTAAGATTACAGACAGAGATGACTGGTATCACTTACCTGGAACATGCAATCCTGCCGACTTACCTTCACGAGGATGCTCTGCAACAGCACTGCTGGAATGCCATTGGTGGACTGGTCCGGAGTGGCTGTACCTGGAAAAAGAAAAGTGGCCACAATCTAATATATCAAATGTACAGTTTGAAGAAGAAGAAATAATGAAAGAACAGAAGAAATATACAACAGTAAATATAGATATAAATTCTGATACATTTAGTAGAAGATTGTTGTATTTTAAAAAATATACAAAGATAGTAAGATTAATAGCAAGAATATTAAGAATTAATCCGAAGATTCGAAAACAATACAACATAAATTCAGATCATATTGGAAATGAAGAATACAGAAATGCAGAAGAAATATTAATCAGATTATTACAAAGAGAACATTATGAAGAAAACGGAAATAAACAGAATAAACTACCTACAGTAAAAGAGAATGGTATCATAAGAGTAAAAACTAGATTAGAATTAAGCAACGAAAATAAGAACTTTGTTTACCCCATTTTACTGCCAGGTAAAGATGAGTTAGTAAGAAGGATGGTTGAAGAAAGGCACATACGATTATGCCATGCTGGTACTCAAGTTATGATGACTAATTTAAGAGAAAAGTATTGGATTACTGGTATACGAAAATTATCTAAACAGATTGTATCCCAGTGTGTCATATGTAAGAGGTACAAAGCGAAGCATTATGAAGCACCTCAACCTCCATTGCCTATGGATCGCGTGGGAAACTCACCTCCCTTTGAAGTCACAGGAATTGACCTAGCTGGCCCACTATTTCTGAAAGACAACAGCAAGTGTTGGATAGTACTTTTCACTTGTGCAGTCTATAGAGCAATACATTTAGAACTGACAGATTCTCTATCCACAGCTGGTTTTTTAATGAGCCTCAGGAGATTCATAGCTAGAAGAGGAAGAGTTAAGATTATTTACAGCGATAATGGAACTAATTTTCATGGCATGGCTAACTTGTTGAAAGATGTAAATTGGACAGAGATAGAAACTGCTACAAATCCTGTAATGTGGAAATTTTCGCCACCGTCAGCTCCGTGGTGGAGAGGGTGGTGGGAGCGCCTAGTAAGAGTAGTGAAGGAGATGCTGCGAAGAATACTCGGCAAGGCATGTGTGGATTACATAGAGCTTTTAACAATCCTCTGCGATTGCGAAGCAGTTATAAATAACCGTCCATTAACCTATGTTGAAATGGGAGAGTTAAAGCCTTTGACTCCTATGATGTTTTTACAAAGTCTTTCTGAGACTGACACACCAGATTTAGACCAGATAGACCATAAAGGATTGAATGTTAGATACAGATACTTGCAAGAGTTACGGGAGAATTTCAGAAACAGATTTAAAAATGAATATTTGGCACTTCTGATAAATAAAGGAAATGATAAAAATAGAAGAGAACCAAAAGTTGGAGAAATAGTATTGATAGAAACTGATTCAAAAAGACTAAACTGGCCATTGGGAGTTATCAAGGAAGTTTTTATAGGCAAAGATGGATGTACTCGAGTGGCAAGATTGCAAACCTCGGCTGGAGAAAAGGTAAGACCCTATCAAAGACTTTACCCCCTGGAGATTGAGACTAATTCATTGGACTGGCTCGACCAAATACCAGGTAAGACAAACCTTATTGATAGTCCTGGTCCTGATTTGGAACCTACTTCGGTGACTTCGGATAGCAGAGAAACGGAGCCTCTAGCCTCTACCTCTAGGTCTGGGCGACAAATTAAGTTACCGAGTCGCTATTTAACATAGTTTATTTTAATTGTGTCATATTCACAGAGAGGTACAATGACTATTTGTTTTTGATGTTGTATTAGTTTATACTTTTTTTGACTTGTCACTTTGGATTTTGTGCCCGGGAGGATGTTGTGGAATTATCTTAGTTTAAGAACGATATTTTGTACTTATTTCAGAACGTATGTGTAGCTGTCATTTTTTGATGTTGACATAGCGCCATATTTTGACAGATCTCTCGCTCTGACAGATTCCAATAAAAGCGTTCTATGAAAACCTGCATTTTTAATGATAAATACTGATCCAGCACACAGCTGATATAAATACTATTTTTGTACTACAAAAAAGGGCTGTTCGCGCGATTTACGGAATGCGATCTCGAGATTCACTTAGAGAAAAATTTAAAGAAATCAATATTCTAACGCTTCCCTGTCAATATATTTATGAAAATATAATGTATGTGCGAAAAAACTTAAATCACTTTACACTGAATTCTGACAGACATACTCGTAATCTCAGGAATAACAGTAAGCTTCAGCTTGTATCTACTAGGCTCAGTAAGGTTAGTAAGTCGTTTGTGGGACAATGCATACGAATGTATAATAAAATACCAGAAGATATTGTAAACCTAACAGAGAATAAATTCAAAAGTTATGTAAAAAAGATACTATGTAATAAAGCTTACTATAAGACATGTGAGTACTTAGATGATAGAAATGCTTGGACGGTAAGTGTTTCTCCAACCAACACAGCAACACTTTCATGACATATTGTGAGACAATAAAGATACAAACTCTATTGTGAAAGAACTGAAGGGATTCGGTAAGACATTTTCTTCTCCTTTTTCTTTGTCCATTGATCGGAGTGGTGCATGCTCGCTTAAATGTTCGTGCGGATGGTGGCGTATCGGGAGCCGGGTCGTTCCCTTCCCTCAAATATGGTTGAGGGGAGCGATGGCTGACTCTCGCGTTATACTCGTGATCGGGTGCTGTCCGTGTGAACTGGCCTGCTCTTGTCATTGGTTTTTTGGAATTTGTTAGTCATTAGCTACAAACAATTTTTACTTTTATCTCTTTTGAATCCTTTCTTTATTCTTATTTTTGTATATTTTATTTACAGACATGACATTGTATAATTCATTTATTGATCTAGCATTAAGATGTAATAGAATATAAGACTTAAAAAAAAAATGTGTTGGAGGGAGTTTCTTTAGGGCCCGCCGTTTCTTCTCACTCCGCAAACACTTCCCGAAACGGTGGGTATACGAGTTCCGAGTGGTAGGAACCTCGTATTAGGTAGATAAAAGAATGACGTTCGAAAAGTGTACACTGCTACCTACTTCGAATAAAATATTTTCATTTTCATTTTCATTTTCATTCGTCATGTCTGTCTGTCTGTCTGTCTGTCCGTCCGTATGTCACAGCCACTTTTTTCCGAAACTATAAAAACTATACTGTTGAAACTTGGTAAGTAGATGTATTATGTGAACCGCATTAAAATTTTCACACAAAAATAGAAAAAAAACAATAAATTTTTGGAGTTCCCCATACTTAGAACTGAAACTCAAAATTTTTTTTTTCATCAAACCTATACGTGTGGGGTATCTATGGATAGGTCTTCAAAAATGATATTGAGGTTTCTAATATCATTTTTTTCTAAACCGAATAGTTTGCGCTAAAGAGACACTTCCAAAGTGGTAAAATGTGTTCCCCCCTCCCCGCCCCTGTAACTTCTAAAATAAGAGAATGATAAAACTAGAAAAAATATATAATGTACATTACCATGCAAACTTCCACCGAAAATTGGTTTGAACGAGATCTAGTAAGTAGTTTTTTTTAATACGTCATAAATCGTAAACCGCAAATTACCTTTCATTCAATCAACTCAAATATAAAAAATATAGAGTTCAAGACATGTGTGATTATGAATTTATACGGAACCCTCGGTGCGCGAGTCCGACTCGCACTTGGCCGGTTTTTTTCTAAACTGAATAGTTTGCGCGAGAGACACTTCCAAAGTGGTAAAATGTGTCCCCCCCCCCCGTAACTTCTAAAATAAGAGAATGATAAATTTAAAAAAAATATATGATATGCATCACCATGCAAACTTTCACCGAAAATTGGTTTGAACGAGATCTAGTTAGTAGTTTTTTTTTAATACGTCATAAATCGTAAACCGCAATTTACCTACAACGAACTACAAGAACTTTTATATTATGTTACTTGCTGCTACGGAACCCTTCATGGGCGAGTCCGACTCGCACTTGGCCACTTTTTCTTTGTTAGGCTGAAAAGGATATAGAGCCTTTGCGTCGGGTCAAGTTTTAACTTTATTTTTAATATAAGTTGTCAGCCAGTTGGCTTACATATCCATACAGACTCCAATGTCATCTTTTACCATCAGACAAGATGATACCAAAGGCTAAGGACTCAATATGTCGATTATAAGTACATAAATATAACTTCCGATTTGTTCTTAACGCAAGTTTTAGCGGTTTTTGAACCAACTTTATAAAAAAATGAAGATAAGATAAGATCAATATACTTTATTGCACACCAAAAGAGTACAAATAACAACGAAAACACATAAAAAAGATAATTAAGTGAGTAACATTTAAAATGTCTTTTTTAAATTCAAGAACAAGATGTTCATTTTCAGAAATACTTACATAGAAGCCACGTAGAAGGCCAGGTCAAGCCTTGGAATTGGAGCTTACATAAATAATAAGAACTGTGGATATGCTTACTTTTTTATTACAATCTCACACCTTCACTGCAACCAAGAAGATTGTATATCAATAAACAAAAACCAATCTGGTCTCCGCCATTGCATTGCCAAACTCCATGTTCTATGCTAAACGGCCAGCGATACCATCATTATATTATCTATGGGTGGAGCGTTCCAATTTCAAAATGCAGATCGATGACAGAGGCGTTATTGAGAGGACAGAGTACTGGTACGTACATAAACAAAAATAAAAATAGTTATTAGCACCAGCAATTCTTAAGATAATTATTATTATAATTGTTAACTTCTATGAATACAATTTTTTAGGCCATCTTATACAAATATACCGTTAGCTGATAATTATGCAAACATTTTGGGAAAACCATATTTTAACGTTTGCCAATGAAACTGAAAAACTTTTCAGTAATAATTAGCAAAAAAAAACGTCGCGTACTAAATTGGGCGATTTTAAAATTACCTTACATTTTATTTTCAAATGGTTGGGCCTCCGGTATCCTCATTCACTCGGCGAAACACGCCGGTTTTCTGTGAGGCCGTGGTATCTCTCCGGTCAAGCCGGCCCATTCGTGCCGAATCGTGGCTCTCCCACGGGTTAAATTTATCGTGACGAATCTTTCTAATTTTTTTAGGAACGATATCAAATTACTACTTACTCAGGAATTACCAATATTAAAATTCAACATTATTTTTTTAAAAGAAAGGCCACTCCAAGTAGTTCGCTGTTCCAGGCAACCAATACCGCAACATGGCGTCGACTCAACAACAAATTGGTTCAATGACGCGGCAAAACGCTAAATAATGATATTTACATAATGTTTTGTCACTTTCAACTTTATTATCATTTAAACGGCCTTGGTTTAAAAAAGTTATGAAAAAAATAACGAAAGAATAGACTTACTTATGTTTTAAAGTTAAATTGGTGTTAATATTTACATCAATGCCAACTATGAATGCGTCTGAAAAAAATATGATTCAAAATGGGAAAATAAATAATAGAATCAAATAGCTCTTAATTGACACGTTTTCTTTAAAGTCTATAGATTTAAACTTATTAGTAGTTAGAATTATTTATTTCCTAATAAACAGTCAGTCATATAAACACAAAGAAGTGTTAATAGTAACATAAAACGGTAGGAATTACTTTCCTTCCTACCTAGGTAATTTTGTTTCTACAAAACAAAAACTTTTGTTTACTAAACATTGTCTCTGTTCCTAATAAAAACTATCAAAAATTAAAAGTAGAATTTTCATAGTTATATCTATTTCCATATGAAATGTATATACTAAGTTATATTTTAAATGTATATCAAAATAGTGTTATTAAAATTACTACTGCTGTTATCACAGACTTTGGTTGTTATATTTCATTTTTACATCACAATAATTTAAAATCTTAATCTATTTAATTCACTCTTAAGCGCCTCCAATAACGCCTATCTACCCTCTTTAAAATACGATAATATCACTATCCATGTTTGTGAATTGGCGCGATTGTCTATGGCGAGGTATATTGTTTTCCATTTCAGCCAGTCATCCCGATTAAAAGAGGTTTAACTGTTTTGTCGATGGTAGAGAGCTTTGTTCAGCTTTACACCTCTTCGTAAATATAACAAGCAATTTATTTTACATCCGGTCACCATTGCAGCGGTCGATCCATACCTACAGAATGTTTAAAAAGTGCGTTTGAAATTTTAAGTGTTTAGATACAGGAAAAATATTGGAAAAATCCGATCTGCCATTTTTTTTTCAGTTTCCTATACTAAATCTGAATACTGAATCAAGTATTTGTATGGGAAACTGAAAAAAAGTTGTAGATCGGATTGTTTCAATATTTTTCCTGTATTCTGTGCTTGATTCTGAGTAGCCCCATAAAATTTCAAACGCATTTTTTTAACACCCTGAATATGATTAATAGTAATAGGATACTAATACCTACAGTACGGCCACTCTCCGCCCCTCTCTAAGGGCGACCTCACCACCTGCGGGAAAGTTCCGTTGGCGGTTGCAACAAAAGGAGAATAAATACTTTTTTAGTCTTAGATAGATAGACAAATTATTTATTTCACATAGCCATATAGATATTTTAACTATAAAATAAAGCTAATGCTAAGGAGACAAAAGAACAAAAAGTTGCATAAGAAAAAACAGATTACATATTGCACAGGCTAGTGAAAATATATGTTATGAGTACTGTAGGGTACCCACAACGCTGATGATTCTGCCCAGACCACAGTGACAAAATCAAGACGCGCGCGCCTCGCTTACAGAGCACTACGAACGAACTAAACACAGCGTAATATTAACAGTATAGTAGTACAATAATTTATTTATTTATAATATATAATAATTGATATACACGACATACCCATAAAATTTCTTAGTTATGGTGTGTCCGGGGTGTTTATGACCTAGGTACTTATATCTAAAGAAACCTACGTACCTACGCAGGGTACCCTTCAGGGAAATCTTTATACTCTGGTACCTAGGAGCACCCGCTCTATCTTCTGGCTCTTATACTGTAGCAAAAAGATGGACCAAAATATAAATGTGGCTTTTTATTCATAAAACTGAACAACTTTTAGTCGTTTAGACTTCGATAAAAGCACAAAAATATATCGACAATGGATAGGTAAAAACACTTAGGCGCCATTTTCAAAATGTTTTTGTTACTTCGTTTATACATAAAATTCATATTCGTTTTCCACGACGTGTACATACTTATTTTAATGCTATAAACATTTTATAAAAATACTCCTCGTGGAAAAAGAGATAGAATGAGTTATTTTGCAACAAAAAAATAAAGCTTATCCCTGTTCAGTTTTTAAAATGGCGCTTAAAGATTTTTAACTTTTCACTGTCGATTTGCGACTCTCCATTTAAAATTGGCCGAATAATAATTCATTTGTGTAAAGAGTTTTTGATATTTCTACAAAACTATAGAACAAAAGTTGTTTAGTAAGATGGACAGAAGCTGCTCCATATTATCAATCAATCCAGACCGATTTCGGTCGGCCTCAGCGACTCCAGACATAAATTTATTGAAGCGTCGCGTCACTCGTGTGCTCTTGTGACTGGCATAGCGTATTTTTGCTGTGAATGTGCGGCCACACAAGGGCCAAACTCACAGCATGTCAGTACTCCTCCGGCGAAATTGTATTATATGGCTGCAGGTGGTTGAGCCTTCAACTCTTCAATCCGCCTTATTAAGACTTAGCACTGCACAAATACGAGCACAACGCCATCTACCAGCGAGTAGCTTATCGAAAAACCACCCGCCATCTATTGTCTAATAGCTAAACTACTATCAACTATGCAAAAATACAAGAATCAAAAGCCGGTTACAAAAAAAAACAAAGTCATCGAGACACATCACCTGTCATGTCAATGTCAAAATTTGTTGTGTCATGTCGCCGTAATAATATTTTGTTGCTGTGATTTTGTGTAAAAAACATCATAAAAAGAAAAACCAGGTTTATAACTGTGCTGGAGAACTGATATTTGTGAAGCCACAATGCTTTGGTACGACGGGACCATAGCTGAAGCTGTCACGCTATCAAAACAGAGGAATGCGATTTTCGTCGTTTTCGTCGAAGGTAACGGGTCTTTTGTTCAGAAAACCGATAAAACTTACGCCTATTTACAACCTACTTCACCTTTCTGCAATATCTACAAGCTTACTTCTCATTAAAAAGTTTGGAAATTATAAAAAACATACACGAAAATTGATGAGCAAAGTACACGTCATTACTGTATTATAGACACCTTGAATTTTTACTGCTGGCTGGGAAGTTTCGCGAAACGTTGTTCTGATGACGCTATCAATACCTATAAAACAAATCTAAGGGTATTGTGTGACCTAACTGTTTGCATATTTTAACTCACAAAATTCTAGTTGCATTCAAAAAACTGTCTTAGTCATCTATGTTTTTGTAATAAAGATATTATTATTACTATCATTCTCTTGTACCGACTAGTCGATACATTTTGTAGTCGGGGACTATTGTCTTTGTATGTCTATTCTATTCTATTTGACATTTCACATCTCATATTGAGCGTGATTTTGCCAGTGTCGAATGAAAAATGGGAGAATCTTCAATAAAAAAAAAATGGCTAAACGCCAATGTCAAGTGAAAGGCACGGCTCGCAAGGGTGATGGGCACTTAAAGACGCTCCATGTGGTGGTTTGCTGCTGGAACTCGGAAAACTGAGCTGTCTCCTGAATTAATCCTCCTCTTATGACCGCTTATCTCTGAATCTGAATCACAGCTATTTCCCTGTCACAAAAATAACTTTGAAACTACTCTAAAACGGAAATTATTGAAAAATTAACTCAACAGACGTGTGCTCGGTACAAAATCCCAGCAACCAACCCTGTCTTTGTATTTTGTATTGATAACTAAAAAAATAATAATACAACTACCAATTATCTTTCCAATGTTATTACATTATAATAAAATAAACAATCCTATACCAGCTTATTGTAGGTTAATACTAGCTTATAAATATAATCCAGAATTTCCCAACAAATCCTCCTATACCATCTATGATTAGTTTCAGAAATTGACACTATGACTTTATTTCTTTTACTACTCACACCATTAATATATTTTTTGACCGTATCAGAAACAAACCAATTCTGATTTCAGGTGACAATGAAATGTCGCAGGAGATGGCGGAGGTGATAGACGACACAGCGGTCGTAAAGCGTCTCTCTGACATAAACAACTTCTTAGCGGTCAAGTTGAAGAGCGGCTCAACACATTACACACACTTTGCACAAATCTGTATCCTTTATCATGTTTTTACAGTTAAACGTTTATATGTATGTGTCCCTTATTTTTCTAAGTTATTATTTTTTAACGCATAGGCTCCAATTTTGTGTATTTGACCCTAAAATACTCGGAAATAAATTTTTACCTTATTTGGAGCACTGCAACCCGTGCCGACTTGAGCGGGAACATGTTCATACAAGCCCCTACGCAAGTGCCGCGCAGGCGCGCTCGGTTTGTCACTTACTCTCGGATTGTCGCGTAACTAACACGTAATATTTTATATTTCGAAGATGTCAGTGGAACTGAGAAGCGCTAAAAAGAGTATTTTCTTGGTTGGTGAGGTGCATCACCAAATAACGGGTGCAAAATTGCCGTCTAATCGACAAGTTCTCGCAGTTCTATTTTTTAATATTCGCGAAGTGAAAGTGACTGTCAATGAAAGCGCAAATCTTGTAATACGGGAGTGTATTATATTCTGGGAAAAGGCTATAATACCTACCAAAGCTCTTCCTAACTGTGTGAAGAAGCTTGTGGATCTTTATCAAGTCTGGCGAGAGCTTCAAAAAAACCGCAAAAAATCACAGGATGTTTTTAAACGCCGTGAGGAGGATTTTCTAAAGGATTTGGATAATTTATTTGATATCGCTCACGCTGATGCTCTTAAAAGGATGAAAATTGAAGAATATAAAATTTTCCTACAAAAGCAAAGAGAGCCAGGGCGCCTTGGTTGCTTGGCAGGTGTAGACAAAAAGTTAGCTGAGAAGGAAGAAAAGGCAAGGCAGAGAAAACTAGAAGAGGAGAAAAGGAGGCTCCAGCAAATGACTTCAGCGGGCTCATTGACATCTTCTACTTCACACAGCTTAACACCACCACAAGAACTACATGAAGGCCAATTTACCAGCTCTGAAGAAAGCCTGGAGGAACCTTTGCCTGCCACATCTCAATCTGAAAGTTCGGTAACTACTACAAAAAGAGGAAGGAAAGATTTTATCACACCTAAGTTAGTTGCAGCTTTAGACAGATGTCAACTAAGCATAAGAGATTCAGTTTATATAATTCAAGCAGTAATAGAAGCACTAGGTCTTTGTTGCGACGACTATCCAATTAACAAATCTTCTATTCAACGTATTCGAACACAGATAAGAAAGGATAGAGCAGAATCTATAAAATCCGATTTTCAGAATAACGTGACAGAAGTAGTTACAGTTCATTTATTTTCAGTTCAGTTATTTTATTTTATTATTATTTTTGGTGTATCCTATTTTTTTTACTGTTGTTCAGATATCTAGCCGTGTAAGTGTTTTGGTGTGATACTGTAAACTTACATGCAAATAAATAAATGAAATGAAATTGGGATGGAAAATTGTGTGTCCGTTACCCCAGCCAGAAAATGTCGAATTTCGTCATTCGAGTGTAATAGATAATTAGTTGTCCAGCTTCTGTAATTGTTGCGCATATTTTTGAATTTGTTCTGCTGATAGCTTTTTAGTTATTTGCCAAAAACATATCTGGCTGCGGTAACGTTACCCCGGCCAGACTATTTTTGATTTTTTGGGTATATTAAAATAAAAATTAGCTAAATAATTAGTAGTCTAGACGAAGTAAATGTTGCAACTTAATTTGTGCTGATACGTTTAACGGTTGCGAAGTTATTCAAATTCCGGCTGGGGTAACGTTTGCAGGTTTGCTGGATCTCTGAAATGGTTAAGCGCACATTTATATTTTTTCGTATACCACTTCGTATGAATTAGTTCTAATTTGTTCATCAATAAAAAAACAACAATAATGTACCGTTTAAAAGTTATATAAATAAATAGAATTTTCCTTTAAAAGGTCAAGACTCACTCAAAACGTTATTTCGTAGCTTAAAGCTGGCTTCAAATGTTTGTGAATTTTTATAAGTATACTGTAAGTAATTAATAAGTTATGATGAAATTTAATTCAGTTGGGGCCACGATACGCAGTGGAGTTGTTTGATCGCCGATTGACAGAGTTTCTTGTGGTTTTTTGAACTGAATGTTATGTCAACAATTAGTTGCCTAGTTCAATTTCGTAACTTTAAAATTTCAGCGTTCTACATTGAATAATTAACGAGATAATCGAAAAAGAGACATTGTGAAGTGCATGACCGTGGTAACCCGACCAAGTTAAGATGGTCACAGAAAAGCGGCCGCGCTGTACATTATGCTTACCTTTTAAAATGTGTAGTATAATAATCTTAGAAATGAGATACAGACGCGTACATTACCGTTTGAGTGAAAAATAAACTCCTACCCCGAGCTATAATAAACATTCTATGATTTTAATTCTTTTTCTTTATGTATCTAATTGTTAAGCGGACCAGACACTTTCAATAATACTGACAATGTTTTCAAGTGATGACAGTATATCACTACATAGTATAAAACAAAGTCGCTTCCCGACACGTGTTTTTGCGAATCGCTCAATTTTATTGAATTTTCTATAAATTTTACTGAGATTTAGCTTACTTTTGTGTCGGTGGTGGGTTCTGTGTTTGGTAAGTGGTGCTATTAATATAATTAACGTTATGGAGACTGATGATCCCCCGGATCCGGGGGTTTCTCCTCCTCTATTTACCCAATCTCAAGAGCAGCAGGATGAAAATCCGGCTCGGGCAAATTCCCGTAAGAGACATGGAGATGACAGTATCATAGTAGTATCAGGTAGCAAAAAAACAATAACAAACATTGAAGATGCTTCTGCCTCCATCCAAAACATATATGTCGACCCCGATTTCCAGTCGGTGCGTCTATATCGTCAAGAAGACCAAGGGCCATTCATTGTCTATCTTTCTCGCGCGGAATCTGACCCTGCAGCCGGCCTCACCCTCCGCCCTATAAAAGTGGGCCTGCTTTTATCAAAGAACAATGTCTCCAATATTGTCAAAGATGGTATCAAATCATTGGGCCGTAACAGAATAAGTATAGAATTCTGCAATGCTGATGCGGCCAACAAATTCCTGGATTTGCCCTGCTTGCCTGCAAATAAATATAAAGCTACCATTCCAACATTTAATGTCTACCGTATGGGACTGATTCGCGGGGTTCCCACCGACTGGTCTATGGACGAGTTTATCCAAGCGCTGGAACTTCCAGAAGGTTGTGGTCGTGTTATGAAGGCAAGGCGATTGAACCGAAAAAAAATCTCTGACGGTATTACAGAGTGGATCCCGACTCAATCTGTAGTATTGACCTTCGACGGACAGCACCTACCAAAATACGTGTACTGCTTCTTCACATCTCTACCGGTGGAGACTTACCAACTCCCAACTATTCAGTGCCACAACTGCTGCCGGTTTGGCCACATCAAGACACAATGCCGCTCCAATCCTAGGTGTTACAAGTGTGCTCAGAGCCACTCCGGCGAAACATGCAATATTGATGCTGACAAGGCCTCATGTCTTTTATGTTCTGGCCATCATTTCGCTATCAACCCTGTTTGTCTAGAGCACTCCAGACAAAAAGCAATAAAAATTACCATGTCGCAGCAGAACATCTCGTATGCTGAGGCAGCCTCACAACACCCTAATGTCAGGCGGTCCTACGCCGATGTGGCCAACGTCTTATTTGCCCCATCTCAGTCACTGGAGATCCCTATCCCCTCAGCCTCCACATTACCCTCGACTTCTAGGTCTTATAGAAAAACAATTGTAAAATCCCCCCGGCCTCGCGCCCCATTGGCCCCTGGTTATGACCAGAGAGCCCATCAAAATATTGTAGGGAGTGTACCATCTGTACTCCCAAATGGGTACGCCATTCAAAACTCAGTGTCAAAGCTGGTTTGTTCTGATGGTGTTGACGCCACCTACAACCAAAACGTTTCTCCCAATGACAATCTAGTTGAAATCCTAATACTTTTGTTAAATAACATTCTTCTAAAATTCAATGATGCTTTACCGTCCAACGTTGCCGAGAAAATTATTCAACTAGCTAATCTAGTATCTAGCAAGGATGGATCTGCTGCGGTTTCTTCAGTGGAACTGTAGGAGTATCCGTCGCAAGAAACACGAACTTATTTATCTTCTGAAATTTCACTCGGCCGTCGCAGCTGCCATCTCGGAGACCTGGTTGTCACCGGATGTTCGCTTTGCGTTGTCCGGTTACACGTGTCTCCGGGATGACAGGGGCGACGGCCGAGCAGGGTGCGCCCTGCTTATTAATTCTTCTTTCACATTTTCGCAAATACCCCTTCCGGGTCACTGTGCTGATATTGCAGCTGTTGCTGCCAAGGTCCTAGACTTTAACTTAATATCTATTTATATCCCCCACCCTCACCCTCATCTCATCCCTGATCTTCGTTTATTATTATCTTCAGTTCCTCCTCCAGTGATTGTTATGGGTGACTTCAACTCCCACCACATATCCTGGGGGTCATCACACTGCGACTCCTTCTCTTATTTATTATTGGACTTGTTTGATGACCTCAATCTCTGCGTTATTAATGATGGTTCCGCCACTCACAGAGTATACCCAGGCCAAGATCCACATTCAGCTATAGATCTATCTCTGTGCTCCCCTCAACTTGCACCAAGTCTATCGTGGAAAACCCTAACCTCCTCATTTGATAGTGATCATTTCCCTATAATTGTAACTATGTCCAAATCAGTTCGCCCTACCACTCCTCAAGAACCTTTGTTGAAGCACAAAATCCAAGAGGATAAATGGCCTATTTACTCTGCGTTTGTTGACTCAAAATTAATTTCACTTATGCCTCAGCTTTCTGATGGTTCTGTTGATAAGTACCTATGTTTTGAAGGAGCCGTATTGGAAGCTGCTGATTTAACCTTTTCGAGGAAAAAGCCTGCCTCCCGAAGACTAACATCTCCTCCATGGTGGGATGTAGAATGTTCCCGTATGATTAAGACCCGCAATGAAAAAGAAAATAATTACAATGAAAACATGACTCCAGAAAATTTTATTGCCTTTCAAAAAATTTCAGCTCAAATCCGTAGACTTTTTTCTAAAAAGAAAAAGAATACTTGGAAGTCATTCTGTGAAAGTCTATCTCCCCGTTGTCCACCTTCCATTGTTTGGCGTAATATCCGCAGGTTCAAAGGTTCATTAACCTCCAATAACATCTCAACAAATGATCACCAACACTGGTTAAATGACTTTTTAAATAAATTAGCCCCTCCTTACGTACCCAACCTTAATGATCTACCGACAACTACTCCCCAGTCCCATTTAAATAGACTTGACGAACTGTTCTCAATAAATGAGTTACAGTGCGCTCTTAATGGACTTAAAAATTCTTCCCCGGGTGAAGATGGTATCCCATATTCCTTCTTGGTAAATTTAAATGAAGTTGCCAAAAACATCTTACTTAAAATAATTAATGATATTTTTACTTCAGGCCTCATTCCTGACAAATGGAAGTGTCAAATTGTCATTCCTATCTTAAAACCTGGCAAGAATCCCATGGATTCTTCTTCTTACCGTCCTATTGCCCTTTCTTCGACCGTGTGTAAAGTTATGGAACACATGGTTAAAAATAGGCTAGAATGGCTCATGGAGAGTAAAGGTATACTGGCTAAATCACAGTTTGGCTTCCGCAAAGGGAAGAGTACCTTAGATAGCCTTAGTATCTTAACAACTGATATTCGCATCGCCTTCTCCCAGCAAAAACATCTGGTAGGCATTTTTTTGGACATCTCATCAGCATATGATAGTGTAAATCTTCCTCTACTCAGGCAAGAAATGCTTCATCTGAGTATCCCTGTGAGGATTGTCCACTTTATATGTAATCTATTCATGGCAAGATTTATAAAGATTCGCCACAATGGAATACTTTATCCTCCAAGATGTGTCTGGAAAGGCCTTCCTCAAGGCTCGGTTCTTTCTCCCTTATTATATAGCATATATACATATGATCTTGAATTAACTGTTAACCCCTTCTGTAATGTACTACAATATGCGGACGATATTGCTATTTATTTTTCTTCCCAGAATGTTAATGATATAGTGTCACGTTTAAATTCAGCTTTAATGTATCTCAATGACTGGTTAGAGGAGCATGGTTTGTCCTTATCTATTTCGAAAAGTTCTGCTGTTGTCTTTACTAGGAAAAGATGTATCCCTAATATTCAAATAATATGCCAAAATCAACCTGTCCCCATCTCTGACAATGTCCGATTCTTGGGTGTTGTCTTAGATTCCAAACTAACTGGCATTCCTTACTTAAATAAAATATCACAAAAATGTGAAAAGGGTGTGAATGTTCTCCGTGCCTTATCAGGGGTGTGGTGGGGTTCTCACCCTTACTGTCAAAAATTATTATATAATGCTTTGGTTCGTAGTCATTTTGATTATGGTTGTGTTATTTTGGAACCGTGTAGTAAAGCAGGCTTAGATAAACTGGACCTGATCCAAGCTAAGTGTCTCCGCATTATATTAGGTGCCATGAAATCTTCCCCCAAAAATGCCATGCAAGTTGAATGTGTTGAGCCTCCATTAGATTTACGGAGACAATATCTATCAGATCGTTTTATTTTTAAATTATCTCAGTTTTCCTCTCACCCTTTACTTAACCGTTTGAAAGTACTTTCCAGGCTTGTTGATTCTGGTGGATACTGGTCACATAAGGTCCCACCGAGAATCCTGGAAAGTTTGAAGAAAATTAATAACCTTAATTGCCCTATTTTTCAGTCCCATGTTCATCCTGTATTTAGTTGCCCTTATGATGCATTAGTTTATAAACCCCTCATAATAGATTTTCAAATCATGAAAGATGACCCTCATGCTAATGATTTATTTAAAATTAAGATTGCTGAAGAGTGGCAAAACTGGTTGATATTCTTTACAGATGCCTCCAAAGTTCCGGATCAGGGTGGCGTAGGGGCGGCGGTTTGGATCCCCAAATATAAAATCGTTCTTCGTTTTAAATGCCCACCTCAAGCTTCCGTGTTTACTGGAGAATCTGTTGCTATCCTAGAAGCTATTTCTTACGCTCAATCTCACAACATCAGTAAAGCCTTAATATGTTCAGATTCTAAAAGTTGTATAGAGGCTCTCATGTCTAATTCCTTCCGGTGTAAAATCAAATCTCCTCTTATTTTCAAAATTAAAACTCTTTTATTTCAATGTCACTGTAAGGGTCTTCAAATCGCTTTGACCTGGATCCCAGGTCACTCCGGTATAGTAGATAACGAGTGTGCTGATTTCTGGGCTAAGGATGCTATCATGTCTGGTGACCTTAATAATTTTCAAAATTATTCTTATGATATCATATCGATGGCTAAATTACATCTTAACCAAACATGGACCAGTCGCTGGGAACAGTCAAAACTGATCACTGGTAGATATTATGGGCAAATTCAACCCTACATCCCTGTCAAACCCTGGTTTTTCCGCTACAGAAACTTTAGCAAGCAAGTCACATCTACAATTTGCAGGTTACGCCTAGGTCACGCCGTTACTCCCGTTCACCTCGCCAAAATACGGATTCGGGATCACTCCTTGTGTGAGTGCGGTTTGGATGAAGGCAATGTTGACCACATTTTCTTTAGCTGCCCTCGTTACTCTTTTTCTCTTTACGATGTGCTCCCTCCTGATGTCCCGCGTCCCCTTAATATGTCCTTCATCCTGGCTTCAGTTAATACTCCCCTTGTGAAATACTTTAGTAAATATATAAACTTGTTCGAAATAAAATTGTAACTGTCTCAGTGAATCTCCCTCATAACTACCTATAATGTGTGCTTTTTGTTCGTCCTGTGTTGTTGTAGTTAGTATAAAATCGCTTTTGTATTGTTCTAGGTGGCGGTCTGTTTGTGCGGTTAAAAAAAAAAAAAATCTCAATATAAAATTACCTTCAGTATAACCGAACATTTTCTTCTTTAAATTTAAATTATTTCTACGTTGACGTTGGCGGAATTATTGTGGCCAACACAATAAAAGGCCAGAAAAAAAAAAAAAAAAAAAAAAAGTCGCTTCCCGCTGTCTGTCTGTCCCTATGTATGCTTAGATCTTTAAAACTACGCAACGGATTTTGATGCTGTTTTTTTTAATAGATAGAGTGATTCAAGAGGCAGGTTTATATGTATACAGGGGGTAACAGAAAGGTGTGATAATACTTCAAGGTGGGCTTTTACCCATCAAACTGAACAAAGTTCTACAACTTTGTTCAAATCGCATTTTTTTTTTACTTCTCATACAAACCGATCAGCTGGTAAACCAAGTTTGTATGAAAAGTCCAAAAAAAATTGCGATTTGAACAAAGTTGTAGAACAAAAGTTGTTCAGTTTGATGGGTAAAAGCCCACTTGAAGTATTATCACACCTTTCTGTTACACCCTGTATAATACATGCATAATATTAGCATTCACCCGTGCGAAGCCGGGGCGGGTCACGAGTTGACAATACATATATTGATACCGTCAAACACGGCATCTTTACCCTTCCATGTCATCTTTACCTACTACCGACTTGCATTAATAAAAATAATTTTTATTTACACTTGTGTACGCATCTCTATAGAACTCGTAACACTACCCTATAAATTACAAAATGCTAGAGTAATGTACTGCGCGGCCGCTTTTCTGTGACCATCTTAACTTGGTCGGGTTACCGCGGTCATGCACTTCACAATGGCTCTTTTTCGATTATCTCGTTAATTATTCAATATAGAACGCTGAAATTTTAAAGTTACGAAATTTAACTAGGCAACTAATTGTTGACATAACATTCAGTTTAAAAAACCACAAGAAACTCTGTCAATCGGCGATCAAACAACTCCACTGCGTATCGTGGCCCCAACTGAATTAAATTTCATCATAACTTATTAATTACTTACAGTATATTTATAAAAATTCACAAACATTTGAAGCCAGCTTTAAGCTACGAAATAACGTTTTGAGTGAGTCTTGAGAGCTCTTATTCGTCGTGCTAGGACCTTTTAAAGGAAAATTCTATTTATTTATATAACTTTTAAACGGTACATTATTGTTGATTTTTTATTGTTGAACAAATTAGAACTAATTCATAAGAAGTGGTATACGAAAAATTATAAATGTGCGCTTAACCATTTCAGAGATCCAGCAAACCTGCAAACGTTACCCCAGCCGGAATTTGAATAACTTCGCAACCGTAAAACGTATCGGCACAAATTAAGTCGCAACATTTACTTCGTCTAGACTACTAATTATTTAGCTAATTTTTATTTTGA
Source organism: Coleophora deauratella (assembly GCA_958295455.1). Classification (NCBI taxonomy): domain Eukaryota; kingdom Metazoa; phylum Arthropoda; class Insecta; order Lepidoptera; family Coleophoridae; genus Coleophora; species Coleophora deauratella. Next base: position 1,881,547 of record OY282416.1, on the reverse strand, counting down.
TATACCCAAAAAATCAAAAATAGTCTGGCTGGGGTAACGTTACCGCAGCCAGATATGTTTTTGGCAAATAACTAAAAAACTATCAGCAGAACAAATTCAAAAATATGCGCAACAATTACAGAAGCTAGACAACTAATTATCTATTACACTCGAATGACGAAATTCGACATTTTCTGGCTGGGGTAACGCACACGAAAATTGTTACCCGGCCTAGATGTGAGAAGTTCTAAAGAGGAACGCCTGCCGATCCTTATTTCCTTTGGAGAGAAGGAGCAACTTCTTGCAGTACCAAAACTAGATAGTTCTTCCGGTAAAGATCAAGCTAAAGCTGTTTCAAACGCGCTTCATGATTGGAACCTTACTGATAAGGTTCAAATTATGTGTTGTGATACAACAGCATCTAATACAGGGCGCATAAATGGAGCTTGTGTGCTTTTGGAACAAAAATTAGAAAGAGAATTATTACTGTTTGCTTGCCGCCATCACGTGTATGGATTGGTCCTCAAAAGTGTATTTGAATCAAAGATTCACCAAGTCACTAGCAGTCCCGATATCCCACTATTCAAAAGTTTAGAGACAGCTGGAAGAACATTAATCCTGAGGCTGTCGAATCATGCATAGATTTCGTTAAACAGCATCTTTCTGATGCGACCATTAAGGGATTGCTGACCTTTTTCAAACATGAACTGCAGAAATCCATCGTACGGGACGATTATCGAGAACTAATCGAGCTATCCATTATTTACTTGGGAGGAGATAATGAGGGTAAAATTAAAATTCGTCCTCCTGGCGCAATGCATCAAGCACGATGGATGGCAAGAGCTATTTACTCTTTGAAAATATGTTTGCTGCAGTCTCAATTCAAAATGAGCGTTAAAGACAAACGAGCATTGCAAGATGTTTGTTTATTTATTGTGGCAATTTATGTGAAGCCCTGGCTCGGATGCAGTTTGGTTAAAAACGTTGAAAGACTATAAAAATGTTGACAAAGTAATTTCCAAAGCGGCTCTGAGTAAGTTCAGTCAACACCTGTGGTATTTATCAGAAGAAGTGGTGATATTATCACTCTTTGATGATGATGTTGATGAAGAAACCAAGGCGAATATGGTAACGAACTTAGAAAGAGAAACTGCATATGACTTCGGGAAGCGATATGTTGCATCGAAAGAAGAGATGTCTGCCTCTTTGTATGGTAAGAGTTTTTTTTTTAATATTTTAACTGAGTTGTTTGTTCTAAATTTGGTTAATTTCCTTGAAATACCTACTAATCATATTGTTACAGGGAAGTCGTTGAGCGATTTCGTGTCAGCTAAAAGCAAAAAATGTTTTTCGCGATTAAAAATTGATACCAGTTTTCTTGAAGAAAACGTATCTTCGTGGGACCATAATGCAGCTTTCATCGAAGCTAAGAGGAAAGTGTTAAGCTTAAAAGCTGTAAATGACACAGCTGAAAGAGCCGTAAAGCTTATGCAAGACTTTCATGGTTTAATTACCGCAGAAGAGGAACAAAAACAATTCTTGTTACGCTGTGTGCAAGAGCATAGAAAGCTGTATCCAGACTGCAAAAAAGAGACTTTAAAAAAGAAGTACCCTGAATAATTGTATAATTTTATTTGTTTGTCAATTAAAAGCATTACTTACATTTTTTGTTTCGTCAATTTTTACCCAAGATATGCATATTAACAACGATCTAGCTACATATCAAGAAATACTCAAAAATAGCTACTTTTATAAAAAAATTGGGACCTTGTCGGCACGATTTAATATTAACCTAGAGAGTTAAAATTTTATATTTATGTAAGGCTTAATATTTAACAAAGAATTAGGGGGTACGCGTTTCTATAACCCAAAAAAAATTTTTCGTCCATATAAGGGACACCCTAATGTATGTACGTAGTCGGTCCCATAATGAATTGGCCTGATATAGTTCTACGCAACATGTCGATACATGTTATGTTGCATTGAATAGTACGGTTCTCAGACACTTTATAAACGAACACGCATGGACTTGACGAGCGTAGTTCAGTTTAGCAGTTTGTTTGAACAAGTGTCGCGTATTTTTTCAAAATGTCGAAAACCGAGTATCGAAGCGTCATAAAGTTTCTATTTAAAGAAGGCTTATCCCCCGCCCAAATTAAAGAACGATTAGATGGTGTGTATAAGGAGTGTTCTCCCTCTTATAGCACAGTAAAAAATTGGGTGAAAGAGTTTCGCCTCGGGCGAGAAACCGTCGAAGATATCGGCCATGACGGTCGACCGGTAGAAGTGCTCACTCCCGATACTATTGCTCAAATCGAAGAAGAGGTTTTGAGTGACCGCCGTTTGAAGATTAGAGAAATTGCAGCTAGACTTGGGCTCTCTAAAAGTACCGTCCATCGTGCAATCGATGAACATCTTCATATGAAAAAAGTCAGTGCAAGATGGGTCCCGAAACTTCTGTCAGCTGTGCAGAGACGGGAGCGAGTTCGCTGTGCTGTCGAGTTTTTAGATCTTTGTGGAGAAAACCCAAAGAACGTGATCGAGAGACTAGTGACTGGTGATGAAACTATGGTGTTATATTATGATCCAGAAAGCAAGCGCGAGTCAATGGAATGGCGTTATAAGGGTGAAAAGCCGCCTAGAAAGGCAAAGGTGCAACAATCTACCAAAAAAATCATGTGCACAATCTTTTGGGATTTTCAAGGTATTTTGATGGTTTATTTTAAAGAGCGCAATACAGTCGTAAACGGCGAATATTATGCTTCATTAATATATAAACTGCGAGATATTATAAAGGAGAAGCGCAGAGGCAAACTGAGTAAATGCGTCCTGTTGCTTCACGACAACGCCCCCGTGCACACCGCCGGTGTTTCGAAGGATGCAGTGCGTCAATGCGGGTTCACGGAGCTGGACCATCCACCTTATAGTCCAGACATGGCTCCGTCCGACTATTACTTATTCCCAAATTTAAAGCGGGACTTAAGGGGAAGAAAATTTTTAAGCGATGAAGAGTTGCAGGCGGCCGTCTTCAGTCATTTTGAAGACAAAGATTGCGATTATTTTTATAAAGGATTAGAAATGTTATTTCACCGATGTCAGAAGTGTGTCAGTATTGATGGAGACTATATTGAAAAATAAAAATGATTGCATTTAATTTTCTTTTTTATTTCATAGTTAGGCCAATTCATTATGGGACCGACTACGTACATCAGTCTTTGGTTCCCTTAATATAAGAAATCCTAGATTTTGTGTGATTTGTCCTGCCTTGCTAGCATGGCGACATATCTCGCGCGCGACGCGAGTTTTGAAAGCATTTGTTCTGGTCTAACGCTAAGGTAATGAAAGAGACAGCTGAGCTGTTTTGCTCGTGGCTGGCGCGACAAACACCTTTGTCTAGGTCTCATGCTAACCTTGCTGGGATATTTAGCAATAGATGAGCAGCTGACATGCCTATATCTGTGTTGATGTTTTATACTAGTCCGTCCAAGTCCACATCGTTATAATGACTGTATTGTATTTTAAATTGGATTGTCTGTGCACTATTTGTACAGTCTGTTTTTAAAACTGTTCACAATGACCACGCTGAATACGTTAAAAACAACCGACTTCAATCGCAACAACTCCAATTTTGCTATGTTTTGTTGATTTTCTCAAAAACCGCTGAATAATCGATCGATAAAATTTATATGGGACCACCTGTGAAGTATACCCTTTTAAAAAAAAAAGAATTTTCCAAATCAATTCAGGCGTCTTCGAGTAATCGGTGAACAAAGTTCTGACGAATTGAGAACCTCCTCCTTTTTTTGAAGTCGGTTAAAAAAGTCATCAACCACGTCTTGAGGCAAGGTGTTTTATATATTTTCGATTCTGTTTAGGGTGTGATGTCCATTAGCTTATGGGTATATGTGGCCCAATCTCATACTGTTAGGGTGACTAGCTAAGTGGATGCTGTTGGTGTTAAAATATGTGTCAGCTCTTTGCCATATTTGTTGGTCAGGATTTTGTTTCTCTTCATAAGGTATAACAATATCAGAGAAGCTGGACTGTCCTATATCGGGTCACTGGATGAATACTCACTTGTACACACCCAGTGTCCCACATAGGTACTAAAAATTTGATGAATTGAATGTATCTACTAACATCATCATCATTATTACCCAGGGTTCGAAAATATCCGATATTTATAATAAATATCAAAATATCAGATATTTTTGATATATATCCGATATTTTCGATATCTTTGATATTTATCAAAATTACATACTAATTTCAATTTCTTACTTTAATACATGATTTTCTAAATAGCTTAATTTAAAATGTAGGTATATGTTTGATAATTTGAAGATTTTTATTAAAATAACATTCAAATTTTATACTCTGATATGTTTTTTCGAAATAACTGAATCTAAAATGTATATTTTATTTTTGCAAATTTGAAGATAGTTAATTAAACTAAACTCATTTATTTATTATTGTGATAATCATATCTGTATTCTTTGCATTTGGCACATTCATTCGTAAGAAGGAGCTCTTAGAAGCTAGGAAAATATAAATATCAATATTGATATATATCAAGCATAAATATCAATTGATATATATCATGATATATATCCGATATATATCAATTGATATATATCATGCGAACCCTGTTATTACCTCAGACACGGGGTCTCATTTCATATAACGAAAACCTTAGTTCATTGAAATGTCAATAGATGGCACGACAAGTATCGATTTGTAATCGAAGTTCATTCAAAACGAAGAAAAAACCTATTAAATTGCTAAAAATAAGTGTTTTGATTATTGAAATAACCTAAAAGTATGACAAAGGCCTAAAATGCATTTTATTATCAATTTTTACAAATTATCTAATGACGGCGATGCATGGTGACAAAATCAAAACTACTTTTGTCCTAACTTGTCAGAGTTGAGTAATGACACGTAATGAGTTGAGTAAGAGTTTATAGCGTGAATTGATAGATGGCGCTGATATCACACGATTGAAAAACGTAATAGGTGATACTTATTACGTTTTGTTTTTCATATTTCAAATTATGTATTTTTATTTAGTAATATCCCAGATAATATAATACTAGTAGGTTATGTGCAAAAAAATCAACAAAAGCAATTGAAGGTACACGTAAGCAACCAGAATATCTTCATTTGTAGCCCGCGCCCTAGATGTCGCTAGTAGCGGTAGTTCTCAATGAGTGAAAAAAATAGCCCGAAGAATAGCCCGAGTTACGGCAGTCGCATTTCGTTGTATGACATGAGGTATCTGTACGTTAGTATTATAAAATCTGTGCCTCTGATACGGCAAGATTTCGGCGTAGTTAGGTTCCGTATATTTAGTTGCTCTTCATATGGCTTTTTATATTGTTTGCTTTATTAATCATTAATGAAAATTGACAAAACGCTTTAAATATGGTTATCTTTACTGGTTTTGTACGATGAGCAAAACAAAAATGTTAACTTTATCCTTTGAACCGCAAAATGGTAATAATCCATGACTCACACCCAGACCAATTTGTACCGGTGCCATCTTTGTTCTTCATCGGACGTAATGGTACCCCGTTGGAGGTGGTGTGTCCTGGAGTGCAGCCCGACAACCTGGCTTCTAGGATCGACAGAATATTGGAGGAGCATCGTGAGTAACTGCAAAACTAATAATTTAGTAAACCCGTTTTTTTTTTTGCATAGGTATAATAGAATGACTTTTTTGTTTTTTTTTTTATAAGGGATGGCTGAACAATAAAAAATATTTCTTCTTCTTTTAACCTTGTTAAGCCCAACCTAAATTTAGGCAGGTAGTCATTGCGGCCCAAAGACCTAAAAATAGGACCAAGTGGTTGCGGCCGAGACTTTCATTATGCAAAAAGTTCGGTCTTTATACAACGATTTGAAATAATTGATTGGATCTGAACTACTACTAAATCTAGGTCACAGAAAACCGACGTGAAGCAACGCTTGCGTTGTGTTTCGCCGAGTGAGTGAGGGTACCGGAGGCCCAACGTCCCCCCCCCTCCCAATTCCCCCCATCCGCCCATCCCATTTCAAAGGTCGGCAACGCACTTGTGACTCCTCTGGTGTTGTGGGTGTCTATGGGCGGCGGTAATCGCTTACCATGTCCGATACTTACGGTGATCCGTCTGCTCGTTTGCCACATATCACATAAAAAAAGGTCTTAAAAGTAGGTCATTAAGCCTTACGAGGTCAAGTCGATTGGGGATTGTGACCATCCTGAGGTCAAGTCAGTGAGAACTGTAGATTGGGGCCGAGTTAGGCCATTGTTCCTAGTCCCAGTGGTGAGAATATAAAAAAATATATTATATCAAAAAGTCTTTCCACGATTTTTAGCTGCTCGCGCATCGGACATCCTTTAAGCATGAAACTATATAGAGGTACCAAAGTAACTTCCTTCCAGCCGCGCTGCAAACATTATGTTTGTATGTCCATTCTGTTAATAAGACAAAACTATGTTTTTTGTTTTTTTTTTATCTTTTTCTTCTTTTTTTAAACAGACAAAGAAAAGCCGGCAGCCCCCATTGGCCAAACTATTCAGCGACCACCCTCAATTCAGCCACAATCCCCCTCAACTCAACTCGAATCCCCCACAACTCAACCTCCGGTCCAACCATCGACTTCGGCACAGAACGTAAAAGAGCAGACAGTCCACTTCATGAAGGCTGAGACAGAGCAGGCGTGGAAGAAGCAGAAAGTAGAAGCCACTGCAGGTAATTTTAAAAGCTAATCTGCATAAATAATCCTTCCTCTATACTTACAGTTTTATTTTAAAAAAAATGCATTGTCAACAACGAAATTAATATGGTCTTCCATTAAAAGTTTACTGTCAAGGTGTACACCAAGATCTCGAATAACTCCAGTTTTGATAATGTTAGTATTGTTAATTTGTAGTGATACTGCGACGAGAGAAAGTGAAATTTATTTGAACTTTTTGTGCTTCGGTTGCTAAGGTATGAGTTAAGAAGACTGAGAGCCCCGTCTTCTCCGTAATGCCTTAATTTCATAAGTAGGTCTAATACCTAGTCTGCTTGCTTTACATCAGAAGGTTTCTCTTTCGATTCCTGGTTGTTTCGTTGGTGGTAGGTCAATTTCTGACCCCGTCTGGCAAGGAATCTTGGTAAGCCCGCTTCCATCTTACGACTTCATCATCACTTACCATCAGGTGAAAAAATGCCAAGGGTTTACCAATTGTGGATAAATGAAAAAAATGAAAATGAAAAATGTTTATTCATTTTAAATTAATATCTATTAAGGTTGGGGTCGGTGTCTCCTTTTAAGCTTTTATAGCCTGTGTCAGGAGGCACCGCTCTTCCTCAATATGTAAGTCGATGTTAACTCTATAATATTACTTAGACACTAAAAGACATTATAAGTTTTAAGCCACAGAAAGCAAAAGTTTTATACAATCGCAAAAGAAGAACAAAGAAAAAAAGAAGAGTACATACCTGTCTGGTGCCTGTGTGAGTATGGGTAAGAATGTGGATGTATTTGTGTGTGTGTGTGTGTGTGTGTGTGTGTGTGTGTGTGTGTGTGTGTGTGTGTGTGTGTGTGTGTGTGTGTGTGTGGGTGTGTGTCTGTGTGTGTGTCTGTGTGTGTCTGTGTGTGTGTCTGTGTGTGTGTCTGTGTGTGTCTGTGTGTGTGTCTGTGTGTGTCCGTGTGTGTGTGTGTGTGTGTGTGTATTTTACGTTTGCATTGTTAGGTTGGTTGGCCCTACGAGTTCATCTTGGGATCGGAAGCTACATAATATATGTAACATCCACTAACCAGCTAGGAGTTCCTCAATATCGTCATATCGGATAAAAAAGCTTACTTTTTGAAATTAATTAGTAAAAATAAGAACTTTTTCTGGGCATTACACTTTTTGAAGGCCATTTTTTCGTGTCAACTTTTTTTTATTTTCAATCTTTTGCTTAGAAGATAGAGCAATAAAAATTTTATAGTAATTAAGAAAGATATTGAAACTTTTTGTTAGACGAGAGTAATGTAAACTTTTCGAAGAAATGTTTTTTCTTGTCAACATATTTAAAATCTTTTTGCTTAAGGTTAAACGTCAGTCACCCTATTTCATACAAATTTACCTGGCTATTAACTACACAAATAACCACTATATTTTCGATTTTATCTGTCCAACGTAAACTTTGCAACCTTTTATTTTCTCCAAATGTATATAATTATATTATTTATTTCTGTAATATAATTAAAAACTGCAGTAAAATACCATAAATTTTACGCATGTAGTGGTGTATAATTCAGCACCACCTTTCTGATATTACAGTAACTACAATCTCAATTGGTCTGTTAAGCTTTGTTTAGCCCAGGATTTCGTTTTTAGCGCCATCTTGCATTTTGCTTGAGCATTACCAAAGTAGCAAATTTATTATAAAGACTTTTTAGTCTGAGTAATTAATGCTGGCAAACTTTTTTTATATTCAGAAAAAAAGACGCTGTCAGTCTCACGTCAGGGACATCTGAAAGACGAAAATATTGTTCACCCAACAAGGTCTAGTTGTGAGTTTCAGCTCGATATTTGTGATATACAGGCTGATATTTTTACTTATACAGGTGTAAAAAGATCACTCCTGGAAATTTAAATTATGGGATCCACTTATGAAACTGAACAACTTTTCCGAATGAACCTTAAGAATGCTGAATACTTAAGACAATTTTTGGACACACCATACAAAATTGGTCGGTTATCTTACCATATTATATGAAAACTTCATTTTTATGCGAATTTAGTATGGGTTGGTATGTTAAAGTTTCCGGAAGTTACAGCCTGTATAAGGTGCATTCAAAAATTTTTAGACTCATACCATGCCCCATTTCAAATTTTAACCGCCTCCGCTTGTCCGCTCGCTTCACATCAGGAGGTCGCGGGTTCGATTCCCGGCGGGGTGTAACTTTCTGGATTCGGTTTGGTTGGTGGTAGGGCATTTTCTGAGCCCGCCTGGCATATGCCACCATCTTATCTAAGTCTTGCCGCCAAACATCAACGTTAACAGCATTGATGTGTTCCGGCATGAAGGTAAGATAACCAGTTCCCCACTGCGTTGGGGAATCTTGGTAAGCCCGCTTTCGTATTCGGCATCATCGTCACTTACCATCAGGTGAGATGATGCCAAGGGCTTACCAATTGAGGGTAAAAAAAAAGATGATAGCTAACCATGCAGGCTCCGAGAATGCTCTACCACCGACCAAACGGAGTCTTACATATTATAGTTAGACTCTGCCGGGAATCGAACCCGCAACCTCCTGATGTGAAGCGAGCGACTAGACAACGGAGGCGGTTTTCCGGGTGTATTATTATTGTCTCGTTTGACAAAAAGTAAGTAGTTACCAGCAACCACGTGATACAACCCGAACCTTAGATATGTAGATTTTCATACACGGAAAGTAAAATCCCGACAAAAACATTCACATATCAAGTAAAAAGTCTTACACGTCAATATTTATAGACTCGACTGTAAAAAGTAATGAATTCCCGCCATGTAGCACCAAGTTTCAGGTTATAGAATAATTTATTTCTCACAAAAGGATAAACAGTTATTCACTTACACAATAATTTTTGTCACCAAAATATATTCCTAAACGTAATCGTCTATGTACAAAAACCTCGTTTTATTCAAACTCACTTGTCAAACATGGTTATGATAATTTTTTCCAAAGTATTTTGGCGCTTTTAATGTCTCCACAAGACAGGCATTCCAGGTTTCGAACGCGGTTTTCTTTTCTCTTTAATTAAAGGCTAAAAAATAGTATCACTCCCTATCAGAGCATGAAGTATGGGCAGCATTGTTGCTTTTTATGTTCTTGAAATTGTGTCAAAATCGCAGCATGTTAAGGTTTTATTTTAAATTAGTTACCTATACGAAAATTTTATTGCACACCAAAAGAGTACAAATAACAACGAAAACACATAAAATATTTAAACATTGATATGCAAATGCGGTCTTATCGCTATCAAAAATAGCAGGTTCGATTTTTGTAAATTTTTAAATTTTTTTGGTCTGACATGGTACAAAATCAATCCTAAACTGAAGGCTGCGTCCTCGGTTCATCCGAAAACTACACCAAATTCAAGATTATTGCCCAATATAATAGTTAACTGAAGCGCGGCAGATTAAAACGCTCACGCATGCCTTGCGCCGTGCAACGTTCAAAATTTATTTCTGAAGCTTTTTATTTAGTAATTGCAGTTAGTGTTTCTGTCTTTTTATTTTTGATTAGTTTGGTTTTCTACAAAAAAAAATTGTTTATGCCATTAGTGCACATTTTTTAAACTATAGCATCTTGTTGGTTTTATTTTTATTTTTATTTTATTAGATTTTTTCTCAATAAGAGTAATAGATTGAACAAAAGTAATACAAAAAATGAAAGCTCCATTCTCGGTTTATTCGAAAACGATACCAAGTTCAAGATAATATGTCAAATAGACCTGCCAGGGGGTGTGGGGTGGCTACCGGGCTAAATCAGCTTCTATTTATGTACCATATACGTGTGCCAAGTGGTTTTATTTAATCATAAAATTTGACCTCGGATACATATAAGCTTACACTATTCAGGTGCCAACAGTGAAGAAAGATTTTTTAAAACAAAATAATTATTTGTGCTATGTTAGGTACCTTGTATTTTTGTATTTTATCCTGTACAGAGAAAATAAATTAATTATGAATTATTATGAATTATAGAATATTCATATCCGCCATTAAAAAAATACCTTGTGTACCCAGAATTCAAATAAAATTAAATGTATTTCAGAACAGAAGTTACAAATGGCACATTTAAAACACATTTTTTATCATCAGTACAACAAAAAAATCGGCCAAGTGCGAGTCGGACTCGCGTACCAAGGGTTCCGTATAAATTCATAATCACACATGTCTTGAACTCTATATTTTTTTTATTTGAGTTGATTGAATGAAAAGTAATTTTGATTTATGACGTATTAAAAAAAAACTACTTACTAAAGCTCGTTCAAACCAATTTTCAGTGGAAGTTTGCATGGTAATATACATCATATATTTTTTCTACTTTTATCATTCTCTTATTTTAGAAGTTAGAGGGGGGAGGGGGACACACACACATTTTACCACTTTGGAAGTGTCTCTCGTGCAAACTATTCAGTTTGGAAAAAAATGATATTAGAAACCTCAATATCATTTTTGAAGACCTATCCATACCATACACGTACATGTTTGATGAAAAAAATTTTTGAGTTTCAGTTCTAAGTATGGGCAACCCCCAAAATTTATTGTTATTTTTTTTTCTATTTTTGTGTGAAAATCTTAATGCGGTTCACAGAATACATCTACTTACCAAGTTTCAACAGCATAGTTCTTATAGTTTCGGAAAAAAGTGGCTGTGACATACGGACGGACAGACAGACAGACAGACAGACATGAAGAATCCATATGGGTTCCGCTTTTTGCTATTTGGCTACGGAACCCTAAATAACTAGATGCTTTATCCTATACTATTAAACGAGTTAAGTGTCCCGACGATTTCGAAAACGGCTTGAAACCTTTTGATGAAAATCTAGGATTAGGGGTTAAAAATCACCATAAATCCAGATCTATGAGGGAATTATCTTCGAAAAGATTCATTTAAGGGAGAATAATAAATAATAACAATATCTGGGACAAATCACACACGGTCATCTGGCCCCAAACTAGGATTCCCTGTATCTTGGGAACCAGAGACTGATATACATACACATATACTTTTAAATACATACATATATAGATATAATATACCCAGACTCAGAGCAAACAATTCTGCTCATCACAGAAAAGATTGCCCTGTGTGGGGATCGAACCCACGACTCTCGGATCAGAGGTCAGGATCGCTAACCACTTAGCCACCGAGTCAGTCCAGAATTCATTTAATGATCGAAATTACATAGAAGGAGAACGCATATGATGCTTAAATTTAACCATCGCTTATAGGTACATTGGTAGACTAGCGGTTTTGGTGCGAGCCACTTACGTTTTGCTGCTTTTAGGACCGGATTCGAATACCACCCATGAGACTTTATAGTTCTTTGTTTTTTATTTTATTTTTTTTGTGTGAACTTATGTAAATATTATGAAAATAAATAAAAAGACTTAAGAGTGATAAAAAAATATATTTTAACCTCTTTGTATTTTAGAGACAAATAGCGCCATCTTTCGCCATATAAGTTAATTACATACCTGGTGATTGTGCCGCTCTGTCCCGTGTTTGAAAATAGGAAATTTTCCACGGCTTTATCTAAACTCAACCAGATGGCGCTGATAACATTTGCAATAAGAAAATCTCTAAAAAATCGCCAAAACTGATTGATATTACTGACTTATAAATGATGAACAACTTTCTAATATTACGTATCATTGAATTTTTTTTTTTATCAAAAAAAAGGATGATTTGCATGTATTTTTTTCAATACAATCAAATTATAAAAAAATATTATAGATATTTTCAGAACAAATATTGCTTGTCCTTTCGTCCCTTAGAAGGCCACTACCGACTAAAACAACACCCTACAAAATGTTTCATTGAAAATATATCTTATATGTACTACTAAACAAGTTATCTTAGTTTATAAAAACTCCGATTGAACGAGCGACGCTCGGTCTCCCAGATAGTACAATATAATAAGAAAATTATCAGTATCATTATTTATATTAGAATGAAAATTAATAAAAAAATGAATCTATTTTTCTCGACAATGAAAACGAATTTCATGCTGCCACTTCACGGAAGTAATAAGGGGGCCATTCCCTATGACATATACATAAAAATTATGGTAATCTGTGATTCCTAAGTTTGATACTCTCCTTAGCTTGCGGAGGCACAACCGTGACTCCAAATAGCGTAAGACTTGGCTTGCAAAGGCTTGCAAGGCCGTGCCTCCACAAATTTTCGACATCACTTCGTATCTCCTTGTATGATACGTATCTCCTTGCAGGCTATTGCTAGGCAACGTTGTTATTTAATAAATGTTATGTGACTGAACAGATATTTTATGTTTTTAATATTGGCGACGAGGCCAATTCAATGGATTTAAAGAAATTAAAACGTATACAAGAAGCTCAGTACAGTTTATTAACGCGCACAGAAAATGTGCTTGACACTCAAGACCCAAGTAAGTATATAGCCCCGCTTGGAGTCACTCGACAAAACAATAAAGAAATTTTACGAAATACAGAACAACATAGAACTAGAAACCGAAGATGAACATCTTGAGGAAGAAACCTTCAACAGATTCGAGTTTGAGGAGTTGTGTATAGCACTGAAAACTACATTACGAAAACTAAGTATTACTTCACCACTCAAGGGGAAACCTCAGTCCGCTTGAGGCAGACAGAAGCTCCTAGAGGGACTCCCTACCTACTGATGTTTGGAAAAGAGTTTAGAACTAAGCTACATGCCATGCTAGTCCCATACCTAGACCGGAGCCACGTAGTCAGAGGGCAAGGAGGCATTTCTCTCCTGGAGACAAGGTGGCCAGGAGTTACTCCTCTCTTGCCCAGAAGTTTGAATTCGGCACAATAACCCGACGTCTGGGTACTCCACATTATGAAGTCAGAACCGATGGGGGACTCCTGTGGATCCGTCACCTCGACCAGCTGCTGCTGTCTCCCCTGGTGTCCTGATTCGCGGGGGAGATGTGATACATATCTCCTTGCAGGCCAATGCTATGAATGATTGCTATGCGACATTGTTATTCAATAAATGATTTTTTTCTTTTAAAAAATCTTTTCTTTTATCGCTCTTGGGTCTTGTTATTTACATATTTATTTATGTTCATACTAAATAAAAAAAATTAAAAGACAAAAACAATAAAGTCTCGTAGGATACGAACCCGGACCTAAAAGCAATAACATAAAAAGGTTCGTACAAAATTTGCCGCTTGCACCTCTGGGTTACGGACTACTTATAGAGGTAAGTCAAAAATAAGCATCATATACGTAAAAAAATTATGTATGTGTGCGTAATTCGAGCCCTTATTCATACAAGATAAACGCAAAACTATAATTGTAAGGGGACAAATATATCGAAATCCTTATTTAATTAACATTATTATGGTTTATTAGCGTACATTGATCTTGTAACTGCTCGCTGTTTTACGTAATATGGTTTAGGGTTATTCATACTATTTTTAAATCGAAAAACCAAGTTATAGTCAGATTAACGCCATCTATCGGATTTTTTCAACCAGGGAGCACTAACGTTTAACCTTAAAAGCAATAACGTAAAAAGTTCGTACAAAATTTGCTGCTTGCACCTCTGGGTTATGGACTACTTATAGAGGTAAGTCAAAAATAAGCATCATATACGTAAACAAATTATGTATGTGTGCGTAATTTGAGCCCTTATTCATACGAGATAAACGCAAAACTATAATTGTAAGGGGACAAATATATCGAAATCCTTATTTAATTAACATTATTATGGTTTATTAGCGTACATTGATCTTTTAACTGCTCGCTGTTTTACGTAATATGATTTAGGGTTATTTATACTATTTTTAAATCGAAAAACCATGTTATAGTCAGATTAACGCCATCTAACGGATTTTTTCAACCAGGGAGCACTTACGTTTAACCTTAAACATAATATTTTATTACCATAGATAAAAACATAAACTCCTTTTCCCCAGACGAGAAGCCAGGCAGCAGCGTCCCAGTAACAGTGGTACACGAGGTGACCAAGTCTGGCGTGGAATACGACGTGGTGTGCGACGGTGACGTGTGCGTGCGACGGCCGCGCGCGGACCAGCCCGGCACCAGCCAGCCGGTAAGTTGTCTCTCTCACTCCTGCGTTATTGTTAGTGATCGGAAATTCGGATGCAATTTCGGTTTTAGAAAGAATAGTATGGATATGCCTTTCCCAATAAATGTATAGATTTTCATAGAAAAAATTCTCGGGCTACCGGGATAGTAAAAAGCGTTGGGATTCTTAATTGTAATGATCTGATTGTAGTGAATGTTGATATTATTGAAAATTTTATGTATGCTATTATGTGTTTATATCCACAACTTATTTTATATACACAGGGTTACCGGTAATCCTTGTAGGTGATAGGGGGGCTAAAATGTGAAACATTTAACACTACATATGTATGGCCAATAGTTTCTAATTCTATTCAAAACGGCATGTCCATATTATGGTAGCTCCCCAATTTTAGGTATAATTGCATCCGAATTTCCGATCACTAGTTATTGTATATGCTTTGTCTCTCTTGTTCTTATAAGACGGGTTAGATCATATAGTAAGTATTATATAATTTTAGTATAAATGCCTCTTTGTGTTATATAATTATTAATTATCGTATAATACATAAAAAGTACTTAAAGTCCTATAATATGTTATCATGTTAGTTAAGAGTTTAATTTTGAATATATAAGGTGCTTCCAAAATATATGCCACCGCTGCAATGGGAGTAAGAGACATGCATATAGATTACAATAGTAAAAAAAAATCGTGCCCCGGAGTCGTTAAATTGATTTGGGAGACTAAACAATTTTTTTTTACTTTGATTCAATTTCGCACAACACGGTCCGTCAAGTACGTACGCTCCGTCATGAAGTCATGAATGAACTCGATGTCATTTCACTGAATGAAAGCAACGCACGCTCGTAGGTATCTCTTTTTACAGGTTAATTTAGTGAACAGCTGATTGTCTTTAAATTAAATGTAGAGCAGAATAAACAAACTTATCAGTTATTAAAACGGCTTATTCACGTAACAAGGTGATAAACTTACCATCGCACTTTGACAGGCTTTGGACTGTTAAATTACGTACTTGTAATGTATCTGTAAAAAGTTTAGGTAGGTAAGGCATCTACTCAAGAGTAGATGCGTAAAATTAAAAAGAACGTGTATTACAGTAAGTAACTTGGCGTGTTTCTAAGTTCATCACCTTATTTACAAGGATTTGCACAACACAACACTGGTGGCTGGTTGACTCACACCAAACCTCTGTTCATACGGGTTTACGGCAAACGCAGGGATGTTATTTGCACTCGCGGTAGTAGAGTGTCAATCACCTTATTTACAAGCTATTTCACAACACAACAAAGTTTTACATCAGTTTTACAACACAGTAAAGTTCTCGAGTGGTGACTACGCACTGGAATACGCAGTGTGGGCAGGCCCCCGACTCGGTGGACCGACGAAGACCTGGTGAAGGTTGCGGGAAGCCGCTGGATGCGAGCCGCACAGAACCGGTCGGTGTGGAAATCCTTGGGGGAGGCCTTAGTCCAGCAGTGGACGTTTTTCGGTTGATGATGATGAATTGTTGACACAACACAACACTGGTGGCTGACTCTTACACCAAAACTTTGCTCATACAGGTTTACGGCATGCGCAGGGATGTTATTGCACTCGCGTTCAGAGGGTATCGCGGTAGCAGAGTATCATTTCAAGATACTCTTGATTCGTATGTACGTCTGGGTGACATCGTTATCTCACTCGCGGATGGGGGCGCAGGCGATGCAAAACGTTCGCGTCACGCCTGCGCGTCACCGCTGCGCATAGCGAACTGACTGACCTCTGACCTGTACGAAGGGCGCGCGGGCGCCAACCGGCCCCGCTCCCGAGTGAGTATGCGAAAGGGTGCGAACAGATCAAAGCCTTTTGTAGCACGACACAAGTGCCGAATTTGTTTGATGTCTAGCCGCAACGTCGAAGCGTTTAAGCAAGTTTTCGCGCGCCTGGTTTCATTCAACACAATACGGGATGGCTTAATAAAGTAAAGCAATTTATTTTTATGATTGTTATTTTTTTGTATGGAAAAAAAAAGAACAGTTTCCGCACATGAATGTCTCATTTTCGTGATCACTATACGTGATACTTTCTCCCATTTCAGCCGTGGCATATATTTTAGAAGCACCCTATAGTTTAGTAAGTAGTGCTCTCTCGTTTGCGGTGCCCCAACGGGGTGTCATATGTCATGTACTTATACCTTTGTAACATCTTTTATTTACCATGTGACATGCAAATAAAGAATATGAATATGAATCATATCAAA
Source organism: Coleophora deauratella (assembly GCA_958295455.1). Classification (NCBI taxonomy): domain Eukaryota; kingdom Metazoa; phylum Arthropoda; class Insecta; order Lepidoptera; family Coleophoridae; genus Coleophora; species Coleophora deauratella. The sequence goes on along the minus strand of OY282416.1, from coordinate 1,864,530 downwards.
ACTTTTCGGAGGTCGTTTTCTTGTGTAATTTCGAGTGAGGAAATCCCTAGCCGTTTGTTTTTTTTTTACTGCAATATATTTAAAAATAGGGTTGTCATGTAAAAAATAAAAACACTTCAAATCCAATACTTTATATATAAGGTGCTACTTTATTAGTGCCCGATATTTTAGTCAGTGCTTCCACTCCTGATTCTGATCAACTTTCCCCAAGGAACCCATAGTCAAATACCAAAAAAATTTTTGGACTCTTCATACTAATTTGGCCGCTCGGCTGATCGATTTGTATGAAGAGTCCAAAAATTTTTTACGATTTGACTATGGGTTCCTTAGGGAAAGTTGATCAGAATCAGAAGTAGAAGCACTCACTAAAATATCGGGCACTAATTAAGTAGCACCTTATATATGTTGTGTAAATTCCTTGCGTGCAATAAAAAATTAATACATACACTTTTTTCCTCAAAAATTACTAACGATATTTCTGCCCTCATAAGAAAGAGGGCCGCAAATTATATGGAGTTCCGTATACTTTGCGGCCTTCTCTCTAATGGCGGCAGAATTATGAAACTTTGCATAGTACTATATTTTTATACTACATATAATACACAGTTACTCCGGTAAAAATCAGACTAAACTATAGTTTGTAAATTGTAATTTCCATTCAGTTCAATTCTTTATTCGTAATAAAAATATTAGAGATTTGCGAAACGTTGAGTGTACAAATTCCGAGTGGTGGGAACTTTGTACTAGGTAGATAGAATATGATGATTTAAAAGTATGTGTAAAGCATCTACTTAAATAAAAAAGATTTTTGATTTTGATTTTTGATACAAGTCGTGGTAAAATTATAAATTAAGATGTTGGATATTAGTATATTTTACAATATAGGTACTTGAAATAGTTTGAAATAGGTGCTAATGTCATATGAACAAACTATTTCAAACTATTTGTTTAAACAAGTTTGTTAACTTTTTGTTTGTTAGTTTGTTTGTTTGTTTGTTAGTTTGTTATAGTTTTGTTTGAACTATACGTTTTGTATACAGAAAGAGCCGACACCCGCCCCGTCTGCGCCTGCGCCGGCCGTACCAAGCAGCTCTAGCGACGAGAAGGTGGAGAGAGCGAAAGAGCTGATCGAAGCCAGAAAGAGAGAGAAGGCTGAGCAGGAAAAAGAGGTGAGATCACACTATCTAGGTTGGGGGTTTTCAAAGTTGGGTATGCTAGGTGATGGTAGGGGTGACCAGGTGATCGTTCGTAATTTCAAAAAACCTTATTTGTTTTTTTTTATCCCATCTCAATTTTTTTTTCAACAAAAATTACAAAATTAGTCGCTCAATGACGCCGAAAAACTATGACGTCACGTCTAGGTATTTTAAACATTTTTAAACAAAATATCGTTTTTGACAGATGTTAAAGTAACATATGAAAAAATTAAAATGCAACTGCATTAAAATGTATTCTATGTCGATCTGGGGATCAAGACGAATCTAGCGACACCTCTCAAGCTAAAATCCATCCAGCTGTTTAGGCTACAGAGCGTGCCAAACAAATATACATGCGTACACTAAAAAAACATAACCCTCCCTCTGGCACAGACGGGTAAAAATTAAATGACTATAGTAGTCATATACCCTGATGTCTGGTTTTCTACAGCTGGAAAGACAGAAGGAGCTGGAACGGCGAGCTACAGGCCAGGGGGTGGCTGAACTGAAGCGATGGCAAGCGGACCAGGAGCTGAAGCAGATCCAGGTGGTTATTGGTTATGAGTAATAGAATTGGAAAGTTTAGCAACCCTGATAGTGAAAGTTTAAAATCATTAAACAGATTTTTATCAAATCTGTTTTCAATCTGTTTCAGAGATCAAATACTCAAATACTATAATACTCTCGATCAAGTGACCTTTCAAACCAGTAAAAAACTAAATCAATCTATCAGCCAAAAGACGTCCACTGCTGGACAAAGGCCTCCCCCAAGGATTTCCACGCCGACCGGTCCCGCGCTGCCCGCATCCAGCGGCTTCCCGCAACCTTCAATAATCAATCTACATATCGACGGGGAAGTGGTAACAACTCCTAACTTACAAAGTTTAAAAAACTTTGAATATATTTCCAGCCAAAATTAATCAGATTGTGATGGACCTTAATATAGGAGATATTTCCTCGGTGCCTAGCTACATCAATTTTGCGAATTTCAACTTAATTCATATACCAGTAGACGCGCAAATTCATTCTCTATCGAACTGCATTCATAAGTCGTTTTCGTAAAAAATGTAAGTTAGGAGTTGTTAGCACTTCCCCGTCGATATACGTATGTATTTATTTAAAAATAGTTTGGTTCGCGTAAGGTTAAACGTCAGTATATTTATATTTATTTATTATTATTTATTTTTAATATTATTATTATATTATTATTACTAATTTTTTTTTAATGATTAGGAACAGAGCAGGAAGATGATTATTATTATTTATTATTATCATTTTCTTCCAGGAGGAACGCAAACGCGAGAAACTGGAGAACAACCTTGCCCGCCAACGCATTCTGGAGCAGATAGCGCAGGACCGGCTCGAACGGCGCGCCAGGGATGCGCCCGCGCCGTTAATGGCTGCCACGCCGTCCGTGCCGCCGCCTAGTGAGTGAAAATAAATAAATATCAAGGACAAACCACACACGGTCACCTGGCCCCAAACTAGGATTCCCTGTATACACATATTATACATTTAAATACATACATATAACACCCAGACATAAAGCAAACAAATCTGCTCATCATAGAAATGTTTACCCTGAGTGGGAATCGAACCCACGAATCTCGGATCAGTAGTCAGGAGCGCTAACCACTGAGCTATCGAGTCAGTCAATAAAAAATCAAAATATTTTTTACTGAGGTAGATGCTGTGCACATTCTTTTAAATGGTATTGTTTTCTACCTAGTACAAAGTTCCTACCACTCGGAACTTGTACACTCAACTTTTACGATTTAAAAGAATTTTTACAGCACCTAGCACCTTAAATAATAATAATATCCGGGACAAATCACACACGGTCATATTTGGGGCCAAACTAGGATTCCCTGTATCTTAGGAACCAGAGACTGATATACATACACATATACATTTAAATACATACATATATAGATATAATACACCCAGACTCGGAGCAAACAATTCTGCTCATCACAGAAATGTTTGCCCTGTGTGGGGATCGAACCCACGACTCTCGGATGAGAGGTCAGGATCAGAACCACTTAGCCACCGAGTCAATCAAAAGTTTATTTCGAAGGTGCAGTTACAAAAAATGTAGTATAAAAAATGAGACTATGTTTTTAGGTAATACATATATTATTTATTTATTTCATAAACAAATAAATACAAATACTTATGTATATTTTTTATCACCGAGAAAGCATGTTTTTTTTTTGTATGTAAGTTAGATAATACAGGTGTAGTTTAAAAAAATGTTCTTCAACGGAACATCTATAATAATAATAATAATAATCTGTGACAAATGATAATAAAAACAAGTACATTAACATTTAACATATCATATAGCAATCATATCAAGTGTCGCAGTATTTCGGCGATGTTGCTATCTGGTTCCGTGGTGTAGTGGTTATCACATCTGCTTTACACGCAGAAGGCCGCCAGTTCGATCCTGGCCGGAATCATCTTTTTTTGTATTTTCTTTTTTTTTGTCATGTTTAAATAAATATTAGTATATAGTAAGAAAATGAAAATATTTTATGTACCAAGTAGGTTACACTTTTCTAAGGATTTTTTTTGTCTGACTAACACGAGGTTCTTCTTTACCAGTTCTTTTCCAGATTACATCTTTATCAGTGAGATAACGGGCAAAAAGAAACTGTCCAACACAGTTTTTCAAAAATGAATATCTTATATGCTATTGAATGTTTATTTAAAATCAAGAAACTTCCGAAATTTTTAATATTATAATTTTTTTTACAGCATCCGGTGACGGAAGTCCCCGCGCTCGGATCCAGTTCAAACTCCCCGACGGTACCTCACACACGGCGCATTTTGATGCGGACGGCACCGTGTCGGATGTGAGGCAGTATGTCGCCAACAACCTGCAGGTATGGCTGTCTCTTTCTATCACTGCGTGAGTGAAAGAGAGAGATGTATAATGATTATAGTAATGCCATATGAATAAATAAATAAATTAACTTCCCAACGGTACCTCACACACTGCGCATTTTGATGTGGATGTGAGGCAGTATGTCGCCAACAACCTGCAGGTATGGCTGTCTCTTTCTATCGCTGTGTGAGTGAGGGAGACAAATATAATGAGCACAGTATTCATTGCCCAAATCTCACACATTGCGCATTTTGATAAAGTTATAGTTATAAGTTTGTATCGGAGATCACTTTTTGTATGACTTTGTATGGGACCCTTAAAATGATCTCCACACAGCTGTCCTCAATTGATAAGGGAGATAACTTTTTAATCATTTTGTACGCAACTATTTTAACTTTTTGTATGGGACCCTTAAAGTGATCTTCTCTGCACAGATGTCTTCAGTTTGAATGGTAGATAATAACTTATATGATTTTGTATGGGACCCTTAAATTTTCTTCTCCACACAACTGTCTTCAATTTGTATGGGGAGACAACTTTTTTGTATGGAACCCTCAAAAAATTTTTTCTCCACACAGCTGTCCTCATCGTCCTTCTCCATCTGGATGGCCTTCCCTCGCCGCGAGCTGGTGGATAACGAGGCCACGCTGCGAGGGTTGCAGCTGACACCATCGGCGGCGCTACTGGTGCTGCCCAGAAGGACCGTCACTGCCGTGCAGAGCCCTTCCAACTATGCTGCTGTCATAAGTAAGTGAAGATAGATACGTAGGTGTCTTCTCCTTCTTCATACAGGTGTCTTCTTCGTCCTTCTCCATCTGGATATGCTGCTGTTATAAGTAAGTACTGGACAGGCATCTTTTCCTGCTGTCTTCATGATTGGGCCGCTGTTATAAATAAATCCAGAACAGGCGTTTTCTCCTTCTTCATACAGCTGTCTTCTCCATCTTTCTCCATCTGGGCCGCTGTTTAAGTAAGTCCAGAACAGGCAGCTTCTCCTTCTTCATGCAGTTGTCTTCTTCATCATTCTCTATCTATGGATCGATGATGCTGCGAGGTGTCCAGTTGACACCATCGGCGGCGCTACTGGTGCTGCCTAGGACCGTCACTGCCGTGCAGAGCCCTTCCAACTACGCTGCTGTCATAAGTAAGTGAAGATAGATACGTAGGTGTCTTCTCCTTCTTCATACAGGTGTCTTCTTCGTCCTTCTCCATCTGGATATGCTGCTGTTATAAGTAAGTGATGGACAGGCATTCGAAACTGAGGGAGGTTTTTTTTTTACCCTCAATTGGTAAGCCCTTGGCATCATCTCACCTGGTGGTAAGTGATGATGATGCCGAAGATGGAAGCGGGCTTGCCAAGATTCCCCAACGCAATGGGGAACTGGCTATCTTATCTTCATGCCGGAACACATCAATGCTGTTAACATTGATGTTTGGCGGCAAGACTTAGATAGGATGGTGGTAGCTAGCCAGACGGGCTCAGAAAATGCCCTGCCACCAACCAAACCGAGTCCTACAAAGTTGAACCCCGCCGGGAATCGAACCCGCGACCTCCTGATGTGAAGCGAGTGGACTAACCACTAGGCTACGGAGGTGGTTGCATGACTTTTGTATCATCGTTGGGAACCTTTACATGTATCATATATCTATATATGTATGTATTTAAATGTATATGTGTATGTATATCAGTATCTGGTTCCCAAGATACAGGGAATCCTAGTTTGGGGCCAGATGACCGTGTGTGATTTGTCCCAGATATTATTTATTTATGTCTTTGTTTTCTTTTTCGGAGCCGTTTATTTTTCATTTAAGTAATTGTTTATTTTGTATTTTTTTTAACTGTTAGCAAGGTATGCTAATCCGTTAGTGCCGTTTGCTATCACTAGATGGCAGTCGTTAAGCCATGTCAGAGGCATTTAGTGCCAGCTGTCGGAGGCCTTATAGGCGGCTTGAAAACTTCTGACACTGGCGTTGGTCACTTCACTAGTCCCACAACTCCCGGACTTTGCCACCATGTGGGGAATATGGCCTAATACACCTCACCTTCCCAAGGTATAGGAAGAGACCCCGTGCCCCAGCAGTGGGGGCGCTGTGGATTGTTAACGATTATATTACTAATGGTACTATCAACAACTATTTTGCATGACCACCTTATGGGTCAGTTTTCTGTGCAGTGGTTTGCAACATCCCCGCCAGGCCCCGCCTTCCCAGCTTTTGTCTGTCAATAGCTACTTATTCACACTCTACCGTATTGTCAGGTTTTTGTGACAAAACTTTACTTATTGACCCGATCAGCTGTTCGTCAAAGTGATCAGGATACGAATACAGTTTTTGTATGTTTTAGCTGGTAGAAATAGAAACTATATAATAATAATATAAAAAAACCCACATTAAAATAGAAGAAGCATTTTTTTTTTAGTATCTTAAAAATACTTTGCACATTTTTACAATATTAATCAAATGCATAAGTTTCCTAACTTATTTTGCAACGGTTTGTAAACATTTCATCACAATTTTTTAACGAACCAAATAGGTAACTCATATTTAAATAAAAAAGTTGAACTGTTTTATTTTATTAAATCTGTTAGAAAGTTCTGGCAATAAACAACAAATCTGGAAGCCATAAACAATAGGTAACAGCGTAGATATACGAAAGGGCGCTTTTGTCCACGGTTTTAACTTGACCCTGAAAAAAATGCAGAATCGGTCGCTGGCTTCGGACGGACAGGGTGTAAAAAATATTCAAAAAATCCTTGTGGAATCCGTAAGAAAGTGCTGACCATAAATACAACAATATCTGGAAGCCATTAACAGTTTTGACGCAAAAAATCGACAATGGGCGCTTTCTTAGTAACAAAATAAAAGGCGGGGCTAGCTAAGTTCGCCTTGTGCAAGCAAAAAAAGTTTTGAAATTGGTCAGGCACAGGCTTTGTTGATAAGTACGTACATATTGTCATAGCAAAAAAAACGAATTCGAGATTTTGATGGGGATCTGTTGGTACATTAATAAGAGCCAAAAAAAAAATATATAATAAAAATGTCTGTGTGTGTCCGTCCGGTGCTCTAGCGCCGAGACCGCTGAACAAATTTGCATGTTTGAGTTAGGGTTATTTTGTTAATACGAGTATCTCCAGCCGTTTTTGTATTTTTCGCAAAAATAAGTAGTTTCTCATGTGATTTTTTCATTGTGTATATATTTTCTTGTTTTTCAATAAGTTGTTTACTCAATCTATTTTCTCCAGCATTCCTAACCCAGTTCTTCACCTCATTCATCCTCGAACCGGCGCGGGCGGCGTACGCGTGGCTGGCGGCGAGGCTGCTGCCCCCCACGCCCGCCCCCCGCGCCCCCAGCGCGCCCCCGCCCGCGCCCCGCGCCCCCCTCGCGCACCCCCCCGGCGCCCGCCGCCGCACCAACATCCACCGGCTCGCCGGGGAAGCGGACGATGAGAATAATACTTGGAATGGGAACTCTACGCAGCAGATGTGAAGGGGGGAAGGGAGGTTGGAAAGCGGCTATCAAAGCAGAGAAGAGAGGAGGTACGATTTGGGTGTGTAAAAGAGACAGATAGACATGAATAAATGTCATTACCTTGTTTAAATCCAATTTAAATAAAAGTTAAACAATTATTGACGTTTTCATGTGTCAGTTCCCTATACTTCATTTGTCTAGGTGCTTAATAAAACGTAAACAATCTTGATATGTCTTTTTATTCACATGTGCATGTTTAAATTCTGATATTTCTTGCAAACGTAGGTACTAAGTCTCTTTTGCATTTCTATTAAACACGTAATACATTCTACTCGTTTGAGAATTTTAACAAGCAGGTATCAACAAAAAGACATATCAAGATTGTTTACGTTTTTTTTAAGTACCTAAACAAATGAAGTATAGTAAGTTTGTTTACTTCTTAATGAAATTGGAATGAAACAAGATGTCTATTTAAATCTTATTGACGGGTGGAGGGGGAGGACGTTAAAAGATAACTCAGCGAAGATAAAGAGTTTTGATTTGGGTGTGTAAAATAGACAGACAAATATGAATAAATGTTATGATATTATACATATATTATATTTATGTAATTTAACTTCTATAGTATTTGTTGGATTTTATTTTTTTCTTGATTTTTCATAAGAACATTTTTTTTAAAGTTCTTTCCGAGTAAAGAACTTTTTGATGCCATTAAAATTTTGAGACAAGGGCCTTTTGCTACCATTTCTTTTGAGACTTGCCAATCGTAGAAAAAAAATATTTTGGTCAACTTGTATGGAGCATGAGGGAACTGGTATAACAGTTATTTCTCAGTCATCAAATAGAATTTTGAGTTAAAATGTATTGAAGTCTAATGAATATTTAAAAGACCACGAAAAAATAAGGTTAATTAAATTGATATAATAATATAAGGTGTTAAGAAATTTGTGATCATTACTTAAACTGGCGCTTCTACTAGTGAAACTGAACAACTTTTCTCAGGGAACCCATAGTCAATTCGTGAATTTTTTTGTACTTTTCTAACAAGTCGGTCGGATCGGCCCACTTAGTGGGAAGTCAATTTTTTTTTTGCGAATTAACTATGGGTTCCTTTGGGAAAGTTGTTCAGTTTCATGAGTAGAAGCCCCAGTTTAAGTAATGACAACGAATTTTTTAACACCTTGTATAGTAAGTACTGTTGTTTGTCTGCAATAAATATTAAGATGTGTACAGGGTGTAACAAAATTGGTGTAGGACTCGTTAACTGAGGATTGTACACATCGTACTGAACAACTTTTGTTCTACGACTTTGCGCAAACCGCAAAAAAAATTTTAGACTTTTCATACAAAAATGGCAAAACAGATGATCATTTTGTACGGAGAGTCCGATTTTTTTTTTGCAATTTAAGCAAAGTCGTAGAACAAAAGTTGTTCAGTACGATGAGTAGAATCCTCAGTTAACAAGTCCTACACCAATTTTGTTACACCCTGTATACAAGTTGTAACAAAAGGTATAGCAATACTTTAAGGTGGGCTTCTGAACATCAAACTGAACAACTTTTACAACTATGCTGAAATCGCAAAAGAAATTACCATACCAAATTGACAACATTTCGATCGATTTGTAGTCAATAATATGAAAGTCAATTTTGTTGCGTCCTAAGCAAAGTCGAAAATAAGTTGTTCAGTTTCGTGAGTAGAAACTTCAGTTAGTGGATTCTGTCTCTATTTTTGCACACCTTACAGAAATGTATGAATTTATAAAATATTGGTGCTTTGAAAGAAAATGACATTTGAATGAGAGAACCAAAATGTAGTTATTATGATTGTTTATTTCTTTCCATTAATATATTAATGTAATATACAGAGTGATTTGATTTCCGATGAAATTCATAAAATAGTAGATACTTCTCATAACACTTTGGAAACCTATACAGGGTTTAAGAAAGGTAGGACCGGACTGAACAACTTTCCCTAGCAGACACAAAAAAGAAGGTCTAATCGCAAAAAAAATAACTCCTCATACAAATTGGTAATTTTTTGCCAATTTTGTATGGAGAGATTTTTTGTATGGGAACATCCAAATCTTGGAAAGCTAATTTGGTTGTGATCAATATGTACCCAGTAACGTTCAGTTCTCGGGTCCCAATTTTTTTATTAAAATTCATGTCAACGTGTATACGATTTTCCAGTGATGTTTTTTTTTCTTTCGTGAACTTTATTTTACGCTTAGGTAGCCTAAGTGTTTAGCTAATCGTGAATTTTAGTCATTCGATATTCGTTAATTAAGAATTCGGTGAGCTGACTTGATACTTGAAAATTTTGGCATTTTTACCCGAATGCTAAGTCATTGTTTTTGTATTATTAATTACTATTTAAACAATCGATTCAATAATCTAACTGAATTAACGAGAAACGAATGCCCTACACGTGACCGCGGGTGATGCTAAGTGCAACACTAGGCAACCGCCGTCTATACCTTGTGGATAGAACGGTTAAAATGTGCCACACGATAAGAAGAAGGAGAACGAGAAACTTAATACCCGACCGTATAAAATGTATCCTATGTCAATGTTGGAATCAATATTATTCTAACTACTCACATCTCGCATTCCAAAATCCATCAGGTAGCAATGGAATGGACATACATACATATACATTCGAAAAACATTGAATGAATGAATGAAAACACTTTATTGCACAACAAAACAGGAAAATAAAAAATAAACATTAAAAAAAAAGTTATACAGGTAGGCGGTCTTATCGCTAAAGAGCGATCTCTTCATTACCATGTGCTTGAACATATAGGCAGAAAAATAGTTTTGATACTTGCAACTCTTTACCTAGATAAATTCCTAGTTAAGATTCATCCGCAATTGTTATTTTTTAATACTATACAGGTGATAAAAAAAATGACCGCCAATATTTTAACTGCGGCTTCTACTAATCAAACTGAACAACTTTCCCCAAGAAACTCAAACTCAAAAAGGAAAAAAAAATTGACTCTTCGTACAAATCCGTTAGCTGGTTGTTGAATTTTGTATGTGAAGTCCTAATTTTTTTTTGCTTTTTGACCATTTTTTTTTGGGGAAATTTGTTCAGTTTTATGAGTAGAAGCCACAGTTAAAATATTGCCAGACATTTTATAATCATTATATATATAACCTGTATATTGTATTATTGTTTACATGAGTTCCTAATTATGTAGTGGTGTACCGCTTAAGTGACATGTATACAGATGTTAAAAAAGTGCATTTGAATTTTTAGGGGTTACTCAGGATCAAGAGTATAGAATACAGGAAAAATATGGAAAAAATCCGATCTACAATTTTTTTTTCAGTTTTTCATACAAATTTTTGATTCATTCTGTGTATTTTGAGTTGGAAACTAAATTATTTGTATTTTTTGTATTTGTTTCACAATTTAGATTTAGTATGGGAATCTGAAAAAAAATATTTATTTAAAGAGCGGATTTTTTCAATACTTTTCCTGTTATATAACCCCTTAAAATTTCGCAAAGCAATAGGGTTTTTCACCATTTTTTGAAAATTATCTCAAATTGATCATTAGGTGGGACAAAGTCAAAAAAAATTTTTTTTTGAAATCTGTAAGTACCCCAAAAATACATTTTAAATTACCATTCCCAATTAGCGCGCGAAAATAATAGACGCCATGATGCTTAGGTCGTGACGTCATTTCAGGAGTAAACAAAACAGTTCTATACTAAAATTTTGACACATATCGCGAACAAAATGTCATTGTTTACCACTATTGTGACGTCACCTGACAACCAGCATGGCGGCTGTCGTTTTAGATATTTGAATAACAGATTAAAAAACTTGATTTTTGAAAATCAAAAATAAAATGTTTTTTCCCATTCTATTGTATAGAAATCATAAATCGATTACGTATTACAAATACCACAGTAAATAAGCAGTTTTAGATTTTTTCTTGTATAGAGTAAAATACCCTATTTTTCAAACAACCTGCACGTCGGCACAGTATACTGGGCTATTTTTGGACCCCCACCAAAACTTCACAGTGGCTTCAACTTTCCCCAAATAACCAATGGTCAATTCGCAAAAATTGACAAAAATTGGGTATCTCCATACAAAATAGGCCGATCACGTGATCAAATAATTAAAAAGGTCCAAATTTTTTTTTTCGAAATCACCATTGTGGGTTTTTATTTCTTTATTATTTCTTTATTTCTTTTTAATACAACAAGAGTTTACAGTTGCCCAAAGCACTCTTGATGTTTCACTTATAATGAGGAAAGTTGCTCAGTTTCATGAGTAGAAGCCCCCCCCTTCCCCTTACCCGGTAACAATAGGGAAGTTGACTGCTAGTCTTTAGAGTTATTTTTTATGAAATGTCTAAAACGACAATTTATTCTAAAGAATCTGAGATTTGTTCTAAAAATGTTTGACATGTCATAATTTAGTACAGTCGGTTCCATATTCATTGTTACTACATGCTACATCAAAAATGCAGTATGCTATAAAACATTAGTGCGACTACGATCTTGTGGCGTGTGGATGACATTGACAGATGACTCTTGTGTCAAATCTGACGTGTATTTCATACAAATAGTGTCATTTTTCAAGATGGCGGCGTTAGTTCCGGCATTTGACCACACGTCAAAAGGGTCGCGGATTGGGTCATCCACTTCCTAACTCGTCCACTTCCCAACTCGCCCACTTCCCAACTCGCCCACTTCCAAACTCGCCCACTTTCCAACTTGCCCACTTCCCAACTCGTCCACTTCCCAACTCGTCGACTTCCCAACTCGTCCACTTCCCAAGATCGTAGACTGTAATTTATTTTGGATGCAGTCAACTACAGTAACTAAACTCTATTTCCAAACTTGATGATATGGGTGACAGCTGTCAGCTGCGTACTTCTAGCTAATCTAGCGCTTCATCTCAAAAGACGATACTCGATTAATGACTTTATGAAAACGGTATAAGGTGCGTCCTATGGATATGTCACCCATATCACCCAGTTTGGAATGGAGTTTAGCCAATCTTTATTCAGTTTATAAATGGAAATTATAATGACATCTGGTTTAGTTGAGCGGTAAACTTCCTTGAGAATTCGATATTTATTATATTATTATCTTATTTATTTACTTAGAAATGTTTGAATGATGTATTTTTGTTTTCATTATCCTCTTTAGTTATATACAGACCTCTAGTATAGTTGTAAACTAATATAATATAATTAATGTTTTCGAATTGTAAATTATCGTAATAAATTTTGTTAAAAACAATGTCATGTTTTTTATTTATTATATGTGTCACAAAAGAGTTCCCTTCTCGCTTTCCTCAGTCTCTATGGTTTCCTTTCTCAAGCTCTACTTCGTCTGCAACAGTTAATTAAGGTAACAAAAAAATTACTACAATATAGGGTCCTTATGAATCAATACCTAAAAAAAATTAACCACGGCTTCTAGTCAAGAAACTGAACAACTTTCCCAAATAAACCTTTTTTTTTTATGGCAGAGGTGGCAAACGAGCAGACGGATCACCTGATGGTAAGCGATTACCGCCGCCCATAGACACCCGCAACACCAGAGGAGTCACAAGTGCGTTGCCGGCCTTTGATTTGGGAGTACGCTCTTTTCTTGAAGGTTTGAATGTCGTATCGGTCTGGAAATACCGCAGGCGACAATTCATTCCACAGTTTGGTTTTGCGAGGCAGAAAGTTTCTAGTGAAACGCACAGTTGTGGACTGCCAACCATCTATGTGATGGGGATGAATATGTTGTCGCGTAGAACGGTGGCGGAAAGAGGCGGCAGGGATCAATCCGAACAATTCCTCGGAGCACTCCCCATTGTACATGCGATAGAGAATGCAGAGCGAGGCTACATCTCTACGCAGCGCCAGGGAGTCAAGCCGATCTGAAATATCCTGGCAGTCGACGATTCGAGTTGCTCTCCGTTGAATGCGGTCCAGAGGGAGAAGCTGGTACTGGGGTGCCCCTGCCCAGAGATGAGAACAGTATTCCATATGAGGCCGAACCTGCGCCTTATAAAGTTGCAGGCGATGAGCCGCAGTGAAATACCGTCTCGATCTATTGAGCACACGAAGCTTCTTCGAGGCTAATTTAGCCTTACCCTCTAGATGACCACGGAATGGACTTCACTCTTATAACCTATACTCTAACCTATACTCAATTCGCAAAAAATTTTTTGCCCTTCCCATACTAATCAATCAACTGATCCGGCAATTTTGTATGAGAAGTCCAAAAGTTTTTTGCGAATTGAGTATAGGTTCCTTGGGGAAAGTTGTTCAGTTTTATGAGTAGAACCCACTGTTAAAGTTTTCCAGGTAGTTTAGAAGGACCCTATACAGAGTGTAAGGGACAGGTTTGCGAAAACTTTAAGGGCTTGCTCAGTAGACGAAACTGAACAACTTTCCACAATAATTTTTTTCAAGAAACGAAAAAAAAATCGGCTTCTCCATATAAAACTATAAACTTGATTGGACAGTTTGTATGAAGAAGCCTATTATTTTTCGTTTCCTGAAAAAATTCTTGTGGAAAGTTGTTCAGTTTCGTCTACTGAGCAAGCCCTTAAAGTTTTCGGAAACCTGTCCCTTACACCCTGTATACAGGTTGGTAAAAAGTGCGATTGTTTTAAGGGGTTACTCAGAGTCAAGTATACCTATAGAATCCAGGAAAAATATTGAAAAAATCAGATCAACATTTTTTTTCAGTTTCTCATACAAATCCTTGATTCACTATTCATATTTAGTATGAGAAACTTAAAAAATGCAGATAGGATTTTTTCATTATTTTTTCTCCTATAATGCCTTAAAAAAAACACCTGTATAAAAATATTTAAAAATGCCCTCCGAAGTTGCGCATGTTACATCACAGAGCATTGAATCGCCCTGCGCCGCGCATGGCGATTCAATGCTCTATGTGTTACATATACAAAGACAAAAAAATCGACTCGAGGTTTGTTGCACGACTTTTGGAATATCTAGAAAAAAAATACTAAATCAAAAATTCAAAAACTGCGTGTTTACTGTTTATGACCTTAGTATGGTGGTTTTCTAGTTTTTTGCTTTTAGTGTTTACCAGTTTTGTAGACTGAGTTATTTTTTCAAAAGTCGAGCAACAAATCCTGAGTCGATTTTTAGTCCCTCAGTGTAGTTAACCCTTTTACTGCCGTAGTCTTGAATACAAGATTGATATTTTCGTCCCTAGATAGAAATAAAGAAAAACTTAAAACCGAAATCAAGAAATCACAAAATAAGTATGAGACAAAATAACACCTTAAATAGGTAGGTAGGTACACTTACAAAACTAAGCCATATTAGGCTTTGTTTTTTTTTTCATTTGCTGAACGGTCTACGTTTTGTTTGATAATTTATTCTTTTTTTTATCGAAATTAACGTATCAAAAACTAAAGTATTTCGTAACGTACCTATACCGGGTGATTATAAAATTTCTGGCAATATTTTAACTGTGGCTTCTACACATCAAACTGAACAACTTTCCCGAAGAAAGTCATGGTCAAAAAGCAAAAAATTTTTTGGACTTCCCATACAAAGTTCATCAACCAGTGACGGATTTGTATACAGAGTCCAAAAATTTTTTTGCTTTTTTAGTATGAGTTTCTCGGGGAAAGTTGTTCAGTTTGATGTGTAGAGCCACAGTTAAAATATTGCCAGACATTTTTTATCACCCTGTATAGAGCACGAAAGTGGCCGTTAACTCTAACGGTGAAAGAGTTAAAACGAGAGTCATTAAAAATACGTAAACATTGCAATGGTGTTTAGCAATTACGGTACGTATTACGTGTGTTTATAGACTATTGTTATCGGTCCATTGCTATCTGTGACGGTAATGACACATCACAGAATAATACTGCAGAAGGATTACTCCATTTGTAAACTAAATGCAATACACAAGTTCCTCTCCCAAAGTAGTTTTAGTTATGCGTGCCTTCTTCGTTTTTTTTCCTGGATGGGTTTGAATGTTAGTGGTAGTAGTATTTATCTTGACCGTTTTGCGTACTTTGCAAGGCAATTGAAGCCGTTGTGCAGTTAGTATCATTAAATCAGTCATAAAGTCGTCAAGCCATGTCGGAGGCCTTATAGGCGGCTTGAAAACTTCTGACATTGGGGTTTGCCACTAGGCCCACAACCTCCACCAATCCGGACTTGGCGTTCAAGTTTGACCTAACCTGGAGAAAAGACTCGTGCCCCAATAGTGGGGACTCTTTGGGTTATTAAAGAAGAAACGAACGAATATCATCTTAATCATCATATACGAGTATATTATTTCTCGAAAGGTGTTTTTTGTGGCACGGCTAGATCTCCTTTAGTTCTTCACTAAAGTTAATTATTCAGCATAACAGCATTTTTTGTAAAGATTATGTTTCCCGCTATTAATGAAAGTCTCATTATTTTAAATAAATCTTTAGTTAGCCAAGCCTCTTCTTTAAATTAAATTGCCTTGAATTTGTTATCGGCTCTACTAAATCTTGGCGTGGCTTTTTTATTCTATGCCTTGGAGACAGGAATAAGAGAATGTGGTCGGGACAGTTCTCTGTACTGTGGTTACTGTATCTTATTAAATCAGTGTACTGTTAGGTACATATGGAGGTGCTTAACATGACATGCATGGTATACCTAATGCACTTCCACATACAAGTGTTACTAAAAGGATAGCAAAGTAATACTTTTTAGGGTTCCGTAGCCAAATGGCAAAAAACGGAACCCTTATGGATTCGTCATGTCTGTCTGTCTGTCTGTCTGTCTGTCCGTATGTCACAACCACTTTTTTTCCGAAACTATAAGAACTATACTGTTGAAACTTGGTAAGTAGATGTATTTTGTGAACCGCATTAAGATTTTCACACAAAAATAGAAAAAAAAACAATAAATTTTGGGGGCTCCCCATACTTAGAACTGAAACTCAAAAAAAATTTTTTCATCAAACCCATACGGACGTATCTATGGATAGGTCTTCAAAAATGATATTGAGGTTTCTAATATCATTTTCTTCTAAACTGAATAGTTTGCGCGAGAGACACTTCCAAAGTTGTAAAATGTGTGTCCCCCTCCCGTAACTTCTAAAATAAGAGAATGATAAAATTAAAAAAAATATATGATGTACATTACCATGCAAACTTCCACCGAAAATTGGTTTGAACGATATCTAGTAAGTAGTTTTTTTTTTAATACGTCATAAATCGTAAACCGCAATTTAACTTTCATTCGAGTTACAACGAACTACAAAAGCTTTTATATTATGTTACTTGCTGCTACGGAACCCTTCATGGGCGAGTCCGACTCGCACTTGGCCGCTTTTTTATGGTGGGCTTCTACGCTTCTACCTACTACTCGTCAAAATAAAAATTTTGTTCTACAACTTGGATGAAATAATAACAAAAAAAAATTGAAAACCCATACAAAGTTGGCCAATCATTTAATCGATTTATATGAAAAGTCGAACATGTTTATTTTATTTGCGATTTTAGCATAGACCCAGCGAAAAGCTAGTGTAAGTTAATGAGTAGACCTAAAAAACTGTAAGTAGATATACTTCATTCCAATCAAAAAAAAGCAAAAGGTAAACAAACGTAGTATGCAGATGACATTGACATGTGTCAGTTCCATAGTAAGTTTGTTTACGTTTTGCTTTTTTTTTGATTGGAATGAACCGTAGATAAATTTTGTCACGCACTTACATTTTTAACCGATTCCACCATGGTGCAGTGGTTAGTCCACTCGCTTCTCATTACAAGGTCCACTCGCTTCTCATTACTAGGTCCACTCGCTTCTCATTACAAGGTCCACTCGCTTCTCATTACAAGGATTAGGATATATAGGATACTTAGGTTTTAATTTCCGTTAAGATTCAACTTTGCAGAACCAGGTTCAATTGCTGGTAGGGTATTATTATTATTTTGAAATATGAATTTGGGCTACTCTGACCACTTCGCGCTCGGCGAAGCGGCAGGAGCTACTCCAGCAGAAGCACAGTCGGTAGGAGGTCAGTGCGACGAGGAGAGAAAGCGTCGGACAATCCGGGCATTGTCGAGGAGGACTGCCTTTTGCATAGCCGCTATTATCGGTCTGCCTCGAAGTCCCAACCGCCTAAGGTTTATTATTATTATTCATTTAGTATTCTCTAAGACCACCTGGTTAACTAAATACCACGATATTAAGATCATATAGGTTGCCGACAAACAATAGCGTTCAATATAGGTATAGGTTTTCCGACATAGATAAACGACGTAGAGCAGAACCAAATTCTTATTGTATGTTTCGGATTTTTGGTAAGCCAGTTGCCATATTTGGCGTCATCACCCTTTACCATCAGCTGAGACAATTTTGAGGGTTTAATTTGCCTCTATTGTGTAAGTAAGTTAGTAAAAGGACCACCCGATGGAAAATGGCTACCGTTTCAGTCATCAACGGGCTTCTGCAACCCCAGAAGGATTATTATCAGTACCTTGCTGATCCTTGAGGGCTAAGATGGAATGCCTCTTACGCCGGTATATACGCTGGCTATCTCGCGCCACCCGGCACAACGCGCTGCTGGCGGCAGGTGTAGAGGGAACAGTAGTACCCACCCAGTCGTACCTTGCATAATACGATCCTCAAATGTATAACCGACTTCAATCGCAACAACTCCAATTTTGCTATGTTTTTGTTGATTTTCTCAAAAATCGCTGAATCGATTTCGATAAAATTTATATGGGACCACCTGTGAAGTATACTCTTTTAAACAAAAAAAGATTTTTCCAAATCGGTTCAGGCGTCTTCGAGTAATCGGTGAACATACATTAAAAAAAACCGACAAATTGAAGTTGGTTAAAAATTGTATTTGCTATCTGTACTTTGTAACTTGTTATCTCTAGACCATAACATGGGGCATCCTGTTCCTTTCCTTTATGGAAAATAGACAACCATAGATAATTCCGAAACCGTTGCATTTCACTTAAACCAACAGTTAACATTATCATGCAAAACAGTTAAGCAATGCTTAACTCTAACGTCTTTTTTAACCAATTTCTTTTCAATAAGTATTTAAATACTTTCTAAAATTTTCACTGCGATTCACTTTAAATTTAAATATTTCCACAACAAATGAGGAAGTTAGAAAAAGTCACGCACTGCGCGTGTGTCGTTGTTTTTTTTTTTGTAGCGCTGACATCTTGGAAATGGGTGAAGCGACCGCTGGCTGATAGCCGATAGAAAACGAAAGTAGGTACCAAATGCTACTTGCGATTCTCGGCATAGCGGTACTTTGGTGAAAGAAGAAATGTTACGTTCGCCATTGCAAGACAAGACAACCAGTTACGAAGCAACGCCTTCTGTGAAATGACGTGCACAAATCATTTGCACTTTACAATAACGCGAGTGAATTCAGCAAGTTGTTTATAACAAAAAAATTGAACTAAAATGATGGACTTAAAAGAGATTATTAAGTGGTTCATACCATGCTTCCATATTTTAACGTCGAAATTGAAGAAAGTAAACTTTTTACTAAGTTTTCTGTGTATTTTTTTAATTTTAAATCCGTGCAAAGTTCTAGCTAAAGTTACTAGTTATAAAAATAATGATATAACTCTAGTTGATAAAGAAGTAGAAATTACCAAAAATGTTAGTGTTAGTTTGAACAGTTCTGAAGTGGTACGCAATGGAAACCAAAGTGAGAATGGGGAAAAATCTGCCCGAAGTTTGCAGCCGAAGAGTTTGGAAGATATTTCTACAGGTAAGTCATATAAGGGAGAGAAGAGTACGTACACTTTAGCCAACGAAATGTCTAGAGAGCCTTAACGAATTTGGGGATTTTAAAGTGCAATATATAGGTGAGTTTAAATTAGTTCTTGATACGAAAGGCTAAGCATGTGCTCAGGGTAACAAACAACTTTCCCTAAGGAACCCATAGCCAAATCGCAAACAAAATTTTGGTCTCTTCATACAAATCGATCAGCCGAGTGGCGAAAATAGTAGTTGGTATGAAGAGTCAAATTTTTTTTTGCGATTCGACTATGGGTTATTTAGGGAAAGTTGTTTGTTATCATGCGCACATTCATAGCCTTTGGTATCAAGAAGTAATTTAAAGTCATCCTATATATCTTTATACAGGGTGATCTTTTAATTCGCCGACGAGCTGCAAATGGTACATGGTGTACTCATGAATCTGAACAACTTTCCCTAATGAACCTATACACACAATCGGAGAAAAAAAAATTGCAGCTTCATACAAAGTTCGTAAAACTGAGTTTAACAATTATAATTGACAATTAGTGTGCAATGAAGTTATTTTTAGATTGTTTAGATTCCTTGTGAAAATTTGCTCGCTTATCGGCAAATGAAACTACATGTGACTAGGGTGACTTTAAATTAGTTCTTGATACTTAAGACTATGATGCATGTACTCATGATAACAAACAACTTTTCCTAAAGAACCCATAGTGAAACCGCAAAAAAATTTGGACTCTCCATACAAATCGATGAACTGACCGGCCAAATTAGTATGAAAAGTCCAAAATGTTTTTTTGCGATTTGATTATAGGTTCCTTAGGGAAAGTTGTTTGTTATCACGAGTACATGTATGAACTTTCGTATCAAGAACTTATTTAAAGTCACCTTATACAGGGTGTAACAGAAGTGTGTGATAATACTTCAAGGTTGGCTTTTACCCATCAAACTGAACAACTTTTGTTCTACAACTTTGTTGAAATCGCAAAAAAACTTTTGGACTTTTCATACAAACTTGGTTCGCCAGCTGATCGATTTGTATAAAAAGTCCAAAAAAAAATTGCGATTTCAACAAAGTTGTAGAACAAAAGTTGTTCAGTTTGATGGGTAAAAGCCAACCTTGAAGTATTGTCACACACTTCTGTTACATCCTGTATAATTTTAACATTCTATCTAAGCACATGAAACGGGTTTTTAATTAATCATTATACTGGTAAGCTTATGTTTAAATTAGTACCAGCATTTATTGTTAATCTTTAAATCGTAAACCTACCAATAGGTAGTTAGTTAATTACAAACTGGCATCTTTAATATTATTATGAGTCTCTCTGTCTCTTATTAAAAGAAATTAACTCCAATAAAAACTTATAGTATACCTAAGTAGATGTTTATTTTTTTAAACGAACAGACTAATATAAACTCACAAAAAAATCACAAAGCATGATAGTAAATCTGTTTTGTCTATGTATGATTTACATATTTTTTATTCGGAAAGTATTGATGACTCCTGGTATTGAGAATGCTTACATGCAGCAGTGACCAATCTCGTCAGGTAGGCAGCGTCTTTGCTACCTTTTACAAATAAAATAACACAAAAAATATTGTGACATTTTAAAAGCCCTTTCTACTCCAAAGCCGCAGGTTCCGTTCGCTAGGCAGCTAAAGATCTAGTAAGAATAAAATTAAAACGAAACTAGCTCAACTGGGTTCTTATTTAATGTAAGTACTTATAAAAAATAAATAAAAAGAAGCTAGTAATCTGTAACAGGTTATTGTAAATGTCGAGTCAGTTTTCTGCTCTTGAGTTACTGAAGTGCTCTATTTTTTTCTCTCTAGTTTCATGTTAATTGTTTTACATACAAGTTTGTTCTTTTTAAAAATGTTGTTCAATTCGAAATAAACAGAAGGGTCCTAACTACTCCGGAAACTTAACAGGGTGTTCTACCTATGTAACTGAACAACTTTTGCCAACCGCTTTTGAATTCGCAAAAAGAACTGAAGTTTTCATACACATTTATCGGCAAATTAACGAAATTTTTATTGGATCCTTAAAAAAGTTGTTCAGTTTCATGAGTGGAATACTCTGTTTGAGTTTCCGGATGTGGTATTTTTACATCCTGTATAATATCTTTCAAATATCGAATGTATCGACCCATTATGCGAGTATGAATGAAATGTAATAGGTTTATAGTTTTCGTCAAAAGGATGTGGAACTAAAAAGCTCAATTGGAAGAATAGTTCCATGGGTAGTTTATGGTTCGCCAGATGATGCTGGGGGAAATCGCATATGCAAAGCGACCTGTGGGACGCCCCATACTGAGATACCAGTTCTCCAGTAAGCGTGACATGGAGAGTTCTCATATTGATCCCGGAAATTGGGGGTCATTGTCGACAGAACGACCGAAATGGCGTCAAAGTCTTAAAACTGGAATAATAAAGCATGTTTAATTTGGCCGCTCGGCTGATCGATTTGTATGAAGGGACCAAATTTTTTTTTGCGATTTGGCTATGGGTTCCTTAGGGAAAGTTGTTTGTTATCATGAGCACATGCATAGCCTTTCGTATCAAGAACTAATTTAAATTCACCCTATATAGTCACAAGCGAAGATGTGGTGTTCCAAGAGCGAAATGATACCCGCAGCCGCTGCAACAATAATTTGACAAGATGTTGTGGCCAATAATTATGACATTCACTCAGGGTTCGTATCCCTGTCGGTCAATTGAAAAAGTTCCAGTCGAAGATTACAAACTATCACCACAGATACATAGATAACGGTTACATAAGTACTTGTATCACATCCAAATTATAATCCTATCTATCTATCTATCAGCCGAAAGACGTCCACTGCTGGACAAAGGCCTCCCCCAAGGATTTCCACACCGACCGGTCCTGTGCGGCTCGCATCCAGCGGCTTCCTGCAACCTTTACCAGGTCGTCGGTCCACCGAGTCGGGGGCCTGCCCACACTGCGCCAAAAATTATAATCCTACTGTTTACAAACATATTTCGACCCCATTGCTTAGAACTGGGTCTCTTTCCCACACCTCAGGAAGGTAAGGCCTTTCTTCACACACGGGGGTCAAGTCCGGATTGGTGGAGGTTGTGGAGCTAGTGGCCAGCCCCAATGTCAGAAGTATTGAAGACGTCTATAAGGTCTATGACATGACCTTACAAACCCCAGTGTCAGAAGTTTTAAGGCGCCTATAAGGCCTTTCACGTGACTTAACGACTGCACCGACAGCTGGCTGGCACCAACACCAACGGCTTAAGGTTCCGGCTTAAGTTTACGTAGCCATTGGAAACGGATCACCCAGACTTACCTTCACCTTGATTCTTCGCTCGTTCATACATTGTGGAGCGAATGTTACGATTCGAAGCGTGTTTATTATTCAATGTTTTATGGTATGGAGATTGGAGGTGGGTTTGGCCGGTAGTGGCAACGAATCACTTTCTAAACAAAACACGTGACCTTGATCTTCAGTGTGCGCACATTTTTTTATATTATACAGATGAACCAAAAAAGGAACAACAAAATAAAGATAACAAATTAACAACTGAACAACTTTTGTTCTACGAACGATGAGTGAAATTTAATATTAAAAATTGACCTACACATATTTTGTTACACCTGTATGTATAAGGGCTAACAAAATCAGCTGAAACTTTTTAAACTGGCACTTTTACTCATGAAACTGAACAACTTTCCCCAAGAAACACATAGTCAATTTGCAAGAATTTTTTTTGAGTTTACTGACAGTTCAGTCCGCTGATCTACTTACTAAGTTATTGTGGGAAGTCAATGAACTATTTTCGCAAATTGACTATGGGTTCCGTGGAAAAAGTTGTTCAGTTTAAGTAGGGTGCGCAGTGCGCGAGACTAGCGGCTCGTGAACACTGAAATGAGTTTTCCAGGATAAAAATATCCTATGTTGTCCCCTGGCCTTGAAATGAAATGAAATATATTTATTTGCTTGAATTTCGGTAAAGAATTGGCGGAATTGCGGAAATTAATATTAATAACGTATTGTACGTTATTAATATTAATTTCCGCAAAATTCTGCTTAAATTCAGCATGCCAATTCTTAAATAACAATGGAGTTTATACAATTTTAATATGTCAATAAGTACACAATAATAAATAAATAACAAAAATAATACCTACTTAATAATTCACATTCAATTTTTTTCAATATATTTTCTCTAAGATGTCATAAATGATTAATATAATACTAAAACCGCCGCCCGAGATATTCACCAACAGAGTAAAAACGCCTTTCTAACAGCCATGCATGCAGTTTAGTCTTGAATTGTATTAAAGGCAGATCCCTTATGCCTTCGGGCATTTTATTATAGATTTCTATTGCTTTAAAAAAACAGTTCCTATTTAGAAGTGTCAACCTGCAAAAAGGTACTTGGAGCTTGTCTAAGCTCTTTGCAAAATTTCCCCGAAAATTTTCAAGTTAGTTATTGCAAATAACTTTACTTGTAAAGTTGTTCTTTCCGTGGGAATCCCGTATTACTATTACAATTTACTGGACAAAAAGGATGTCACTTCGTACCCACGTCAGTTATAAGGTTTTTTACTTGGATTTTAACGAAGATGTCTACTACGGAAGACTTGAGAGGATTAGATGGATCTTTAAAAAAAACTCACAAAGTATTTATGTAATAAATATACCTACTTTCTGATCTTCGAATTCCGCAACTTTCACATTTCAAATACATTTTTTATAATTTATTTATCCTCAATCCTGGTCAACACGCAAAGCTAACATTTGTTCCGGTTATTAGAAATTGTTTGGTCTGTTTTTATGCGTATGCGTCATTTTGTCCACTTCGTGTGTCTGCGCAGGTGGGTGGGCCCTGTTTGTGGAGTATACAGTGTGGAACTAAAATTGTCGTGGGTCATAAGTAGTGATCGGAAATTCGAATGCAATTTCGTTTTTAGAAAGAATAGTATGGATATGCCTTTTCCAATAAATTTATAGATTTTCATAGAAAAAAATCCCGGGATATCAGGAACCTAAAAAAGCGTTGGGATTCTTAATTGTAATGATCTGATTGTAGTGAATGTTGATATTATTGAAAATTTTATGTATGCTATATGTGTTTATATCCACAACTTATTTTATATACATAGGGTTACCGGTAATCCTTGTAGGAGGTGATAGGGGCTAAAATGTGAAACATTTAACACTACATATGTATGGTCAACAGGTTCCAATTCTATTCAAAATGGCATGTCCATATTATGCTAGCTCCGCAATTTTAGGTATAATTGCATCCGAATTTCCGATCACTAGTCATAAGTATAGTATATGTTTAATGGTTATAGAATGTTATGTATTATTTATTTTTTATTTCAATTATATTGTATTATGGGAACAGAGACTGATATACATACATAATTACATAGATATGTTTAAATACATTATGTTTTCATACACCCAGACGCAGAGTAACAAATCTGCTTGTCACAAAAATATTTGCCGTGGGTGGGAATCAAATCCACGACTCTTAGATCAATAGTCAGGAGCTACCTAGTCATTAAAACTAAATTTTAAAACATGTCTGTTGATAAAGTTGACTCCAAACTGGACAGAGTCCACCTTCACCAGCCGAGAGACGTCCACTGCTGGACAAAGGCCTCCCCCAAGGATTTTCACACCGACCAGACCTGCGCTGCCCGCATCCAACGTCCACTTAGGGTGTAAAATCACAAAACACATAGATACAGAAGATCCGCTCAATACGCTCACTAAAATCTTAAGCATATACATGCTTATAGACGTATACGGTCGTTGTAGGCAAGATCACGTACTGTGCGATCGTGACCTTGTCTCGAACGACCGTATATTTCTATAAGCATGTATATGCTTACGATTTTAGTGGTTTGTATTGAGCGGACCTTCTGTGTCTATTTTGTGGTAAAATTGTGGAAAATGTCCTGACCTTCGCGATACATGGCTTTTTTTGTGTACTCAGTGGAGGTTTTATAGGAAAAGTTATTCGGTTTCATGAGTAGAGCACCCTGTTAACGTTTCCAGGAGTGATATTGTTACACCCTGTAGTATAGATATTTAAACCCAAAAAACATCCGGTTTATTGTGAGCTAACATCTTGAAGCAATATTTGTTTCCCTTGAGAGAATATCGGTCAAGTTTTTACATTTACCTTTGTTTGATTGTGTGTCAAAGTTTTTGTATATTAGGTAGATAAATTGTTCAATAACTGATTTAAAACTTTTTTGTTATTTAACAATGAGTTTTTTTACCGTCAATTGGTAAGCCCTTGGCATCATCTCACCTGATGGTAGTGATGATGATGCCTAAGATGGAAGCGGGCTTACCAGGATTCCTTAACGCAATGGGGAACTGGCTATCTTATCTTCATGCCGGAACACATCAATGTTGTTAAAGTTGGCAAGACTTAGATAAGAGGGTGGTAGGCGGGCTCGAAAATGCCCTACCACCAACCAAACCGAGTCCTACAAAGTTGGATCCCGCCGGGACTCGAACCCGCGACCTCCTGACGTGAAGCGAGCGGACTAGCCACTGGGCTACGGAGACGGTTTCTTGGAAAAAGTTGTTCAGTTTGATGAGTAGAAGCCACAGTGCCTAAACATTATGCCGGTTTTTTTAATCACTGTATTATGCCTATATCGTCGCCTAAGAGTGAAGACCTAGGGAACGCAAATTTGCTAATTATCTTATAACTATATTTGTAGCTTTTAACAAATTTAAGGCAGCAATTCGAAATGCATATCTGAAACCTCATCAAATTTGCTAATCAATACACACTTAAGGCGCGAAGTACACTCAATCTGAGCAGGTTGATGCATGACAATATAATATCGACCGTAACGCCCCACTCATTTTAAGTTCAGATCAGTGTGGGTACCATCGCGGCGGTTACGTCAAGGCCGAACGCAAAATTCTCGAAATTTCGATGTTTTTAACTTTTCTTGGCTTTCAAATAAGTTAAAAAAAATCCGTTCAAGATAAATTGAAGGTATTAAAATGGCCGATTTTTGTGTGTTGGTTTCAACATAAACAAATATTGTGTTTCCGAGAGAATTTGCAATTAATGCAAAATACAGGGTCTACAGGATATTTTTTTTTCATCAAAGTTTTTATGATTCCGTTCAATACAATTTGTTTTTCATTGTTTGAAGTATGTTATATATTTTTTCCATGGTGATAGCTTCAACCATTTTTCAAGAATTTGAATTGAATATTGCGATTTGGCTATACTTAGCGCCTTAATGAGACAAATTGTAGTACCATAGTAACAAAATTTTACGAGGTTTTTTCTTCCTCCTGAAAAGTACCCTTCCCGCATATACGAGGTTTTTACTCTTAGGCAACGATATGTAAATTATTAGTACCAAAAGGATTTTTATTAAAACCAGAGACTGAAAGGTATGATAATACATACATATAACTAACACACAGACAAAAAACAAATCTGCTCATGACAGAAATGTTTGCCCTGGTTGGGAATCGAACCTCGAATCAGTACTTCCGTAGAATCGAAGGTACGTATACATTAACCTCAATGTGGCCTTGAATTTTCTTTAGCTATCTCCAATCATCTCGTTATTGCCTGGTACATTAGCCTGGGAACAATCCAGGCTACGTTTCTGATTCTGAAACCAGGCATACTTTCTAAAAAGAGCCTAACCAATTTTACTATAATGAATATAATATTTATTTTAATATTCTTCCGAGGAGATACGTCGGAGAACCTAAGTAACAGACATAGCTCACAGAATCGCTAAACTGAAGTGGGCGGGGCACATAGCTCGTAGAACAGATGGCGGTTGGGGCATTAAAGTTCTCGAATGGCGACCGCGCACCGGAAGACGCATAGGTAGGCCTACAGGGTAGGCCTCCCACTCGGTGGACCGATGACCTGGTGAAGGTCGCGGGAAGACTCTTGATGCGGGCAGCACAGGACCGGTTGGTGTGGAAATCCTTGGGGGAGGCCTTTGTCCAGCAATAGACGTCTTTCGGCGGATGATAATGATGATTCTTGTCGCTTGGCACAATATAACCGCGCTATCACAAGAAATCGGTAGAGGGTGATTGCCTAGTGTTGCACTAAGCATCACCCGCGGTCACATGTAAATGTCCAAGTGGTAGATAATTTTTACTAGAATATGCCGCCAAGCAGCGCTTTGTTTCGGCGGGTAGCGTGAGATAGCCAGCGTGATTATCGGCATAAGAGCCGTTCCATCTTAGCCTTCAAGGTTCGGAAACATTTCTGGACTGATAGATGCCCATAGGCGGAGTAAATCACTTTCTAACCTTTTGTCACCTGAAACAGTAAAGAAATCTAGGCTTTTCATAAATAGTAAAATGGTCCGACCCAGAATTACAAGTCTTTCTTGTTTCATTTCATTTATTAAACAAAGAATATAAAAAAATGGTAAGCCCGCTTCTATCTTCATTCACCACCAGATGAGCTGATGCAAAAGGCTTATTATCAATTGTGCATTAAAAAAAATATATCATCGTTAGTTTCTCACCAAATTTGATACTGCGATGGAGAATGTTATTTCTTAAAATGTTTCATTTTAGTAACTTTTCAAAGCGTCGGTGGTTCTGCGGTTAGTGAGTCCGTCCTCCTAACCAGAGGTCTCGAGTTCAAATCCTGGCCAGTGCACCAATGAGTTTTTCGAAACTTACGTGCATTTTCATACCAACTTTAACGGTGAAGGAAAACATCGTGAGGAAATCTGCACATCTGATTTCCAGTTGTGTATAATGGTTGCGTTGCACACGTCCGTAGGTGTAAATCTAAAATGCCCTACACGTGACCGCGGGTGATGATAAGTGCAACACCAGGCAATCGCCGCCTGTACCTATAGTGGATAGGACGGTTAAATTATGCCACACGATAAGAGAAGAGTAACTGTTCAATTTCACAAATAGAAACTCAACTCAACTCAAGTTCAATTTTGACAACATTAATCATTATAGTTTTGTCTTTATATGTTTTTTGTTGTCCACTGATTTTCACTCTGAATACACGTATTTTGCCTTATTTCTGTGTTTAGCTGCCTCGGAGCTCAATATCTTACTAAATAATACAGTCCACTACTCCCCATCAGCTATATATTCCCTAATTCATTAACCATCCTTGTTACGCTACATTACATGCGTACATTAACAACCTATATCGTCCCAACTGCTGGGACCTGGGGCACGAGTCTCTTCTTCATATACTTCCCTAAAGGCACGAGGATCAAGTCAGGAGTGTTAACAACCCATTACGTCCCCACTGCAGGGGCACAGGTCTCTTCCCATTACTCGGGAAGGTTAAGGCCATACTCCACACACGGGGGCCAAGTCCGGATTGATAGAGATTGTGGGGCTAGTGGCCAACCCCAGTGTCAGATGTTTTCAAGCCGCCCCTATTAGGCCTCTGTCATGGCTTAACGACTGCTAGCGATAGCAGCCGGCACCAACGCTTAACGTGCCTTGCGAAGCATGGAAACGGTCGAGATAAATGCCACTAACAGTCAAACCTATCCAGGTTATGACCGTGTCTGTAGTCAGTTAGCCTGCGTGATCAATGCGACCCAAGTCGCACTGAGCCACGACCGCTTCAAGTCGGGATTGGTAAAGATTTAATCTCTGCACCTATGTTTTTTTAGCTTCTGAGGATGTCTGTGCTTTGTGGTACGAGAAATATGTAGGTCTTCGAGCTGGTCAGTGATCATTTGCGTGGCCAAGTGACCTTGATGCGCGTACGCCGATGCGCTCGACATTCGTATTCATAATGACCATACGCGATTCAAGCCGGTTTGAGGAGTATACAGTACTTAAATTGTATCTTGTTCATCATTAAAATGATGACTTTGAAAGTATAGTTTGAATTGATATGATGACTGAGGAGAAATAGTGATATCTACAGGGTGTGACGAAATAGATACCAGTATCATGACTCATAACCATGAGCAACTTTTGTTCTATAACTTGCTCTAATCGCAAATTTTATTTTGGAATCTCTATTAAATAATACCCAAACACGAGATTAATTTGTATGAAGAGTCCAAATAAGTAGAAGCGCTAGGCCCTCAGCATTTTTGTTACACGCTGTATAATGGTAATGACCTAAATTTATTTAAATGTAGAGCCAAGTTCATTGTAGTTCCCTTACAGGGTTCGTGTGTGTATCTATTACCTATTTTATTTAAGAACTTTGTTACCACATCAAAAAATAAGTAAACTATGAATATGATTTACGAGTTCCAACCAAGTGGTATGAGCTTCGTATTAGGTGGATTAAAAAGTTTGAAAATGAAAATATTTTATTCGAAGTAGGTAGCAGTGTACAGTTTTCGAACGTCATTCTTTTATCTACCTAATACGAGGTTCCTACCACTCGGAACTCGTATACCCGCCGTTTCGAGAAGTGTTTGCGGAGTGAGAAGAAACGGCGGGCCCTAAAGAAACTCCCTCCAACACATTTTTTTAAAAAAAGTCTTATATTCTATTACATCTTAATGCTAGATCAATAAATGAATTATACAATGTCATGTCTGTAAATAAAACATACAAAAATAAGAATAAAGTAAGAAGAATAAAGAAAGAAAGGATTCAAAAGAAATAAAAGTAAAAGTAAAAAGTTTACAGTGCTACCTACCGAATAAACATATTTTGAATTTGAAATTTGAATTTAAACCATTCCAGGACGCACCTTCGGCCGGCCGTTCAAGAAGATGATGGCTGGTCTGATGCCGATCATCTTCCAGATCGGCGCGGCATCCACCTGGGCCGTGGTGACAGCCCTGGTGGGGGTCAAAACCCTGGTCGTGACGCTGGTCATACTGAAGATACTGCTGGTAGCTGGAGCTGCCAAGGTAAGATAACCGCCTCCGTGGTCTAGTGTCTTCTCTGCTTGCTTTACATGAGGAGGTTGCGGGTTCGATTCCTGACGGAGTCCAACTTTATAGAATTCGGTTTATTTGGTATAAGGGCATTTTCTGAGCCCGTCTGGCTAGTTTACATCATCTAAGTCTTACCGCCACAGTTTAAACCCGCAGAGAATAGAACCCACGATCTTCTCATGTGAAGCGATTGGACTAGCTAACTACGCTATGGAGGAAATTTAATTAACTATGAGGCAGTTAAAACTCTTACTTATGAGAGAGATAAAATAATAATGTTAATTTTAATTGTTGGGACTAGCTGGGAATCGAACCCGCGACTTTCTTATGTGAAACCAGATAACTACGCTTGAAGTTTTTAAAGTATAAAGCGGTTAAACTGTTATTAGAGTAAAAAATAATTTATTAATCTAATTTAATGGTTTAACAAAAAGACTTGATGCTCGCGTTGAAGTCTTTTGTATCAAAACGTTTGCTTCCGTATTAAAGACATCAACGAAAAATGCAAAAAATATTTTTACCCGTCACTTTATTAAAACGAGTAAAAAACCCTAACGTGCCCTAACTAAGCTCAAATAAGACAGTTGGTTGCTATTTACTACCATTTCATTTCCCCCATTTCCCAGAGCCGGAAAAATTCAAAGGCCGGCAATGCACTTGTGACTCCTCTGGTGTTGCGGGTGTCTATGGGCGGCGGTAATCGCTTACCGTCAGGTGATCCGTCTGCTCGTTTGCCACCTATCACATAAAAAAAAACCCTTTTGTCTGTCACACTGAACAAATTTTGTTATGACTTTACTAGATTCCAGCAATATTCTTGCGAGAATATTGCTGGACTCTACTTACAAAATCAGCAACTGATCGATTTGTATGGAGAGGCCAAACATTTTGGTTTCATACAAAGTCTTGGAAGAAAAGTTGTTTAAAATGATGACGGTTCTAGCCCCAGATAACGGGTATTATTGGTTACATTACATCGTGTATACAAGACGTTATAAGAGTGCGTTTCTTTTAAGGGGTTAACCAGAATCAAGTATAGAATACAGGAAAAATATTGAAAAAATACGGTCTTCAATTTCTTTTTTCAGATTCCCATACTAAATCTGAATAGTGAATTAGCCGCGGATCTAGGATTTCGTTCAGATAAGGCAAATTTTCAGTGTACCCGTATTTATGAAGCGGTCGATCGATGGTATTAGACCATTAATATAAAAAAACACAAGTGTAGCGAGCGCGAAATTTTTTGAATATTTAAGAAATGCCTCTATTTATTTGCATTTTATAGAAGTTTTAGTACTTCGTTCAGGCTCCAGGGGGGTGCATTTGCACCCATTGCTCCCCTCCCCTGGATCCGCGCCTGTATTGAATCAAGAATTTGTATGGAAAACTGAGAAAAAAAAGGTGTAGATCAGAGTTTTTCAATATTTTTCCTGTAGTCTGTACTTACACCCGAAAAATATTACTTTCTGCATTACGTCCAGTAAAAACACGGGATTTAGCCAACAGACAGAAAGACAACCAATTAATCTGTCAGTTTTTGATTACCTTGTGTTCGTTTTATTATTTGTTGTACAATAAAGACTTCACAAACAAAAAACATGATTTCTCTCGAAATTCTTCACAATCACTCCAAGTTTCTCACTCTTTAAAACAATAAAACTGTTTCAGTTATCATGTTTAAAATAACTGTTATTTTTGTCAAGTACCCGTGACTGGAGTCGGTCGTGAGGCGATCTTAAAAACGATAATCTGACATATTCACTATAGCGTGAAACTATAGTTAATCTTAGATCTGTCTCTCAACTCTATCTGATCCAGTGACATACAGGGTGTATAATATTAAAAACAGATGGCATTGAAATAATACGTTATATCGATATCGGTTATATATTTGGGCTATTCTTTATTACTTACATCATACGTTTGACCTAGTGACCGTTTACTTTCGATTTTGATGAACCTGTCATTTCATTATGAAGACAGTAATATACAGGGTGTTCGTTAAGCCGTGGTGCGCTTGCTATCACTACACTGCAGTCGTAAAGCCATGTCGCTGGTCTGATAGGCGGCTTGAATACTACTGACACGGGACATGGCCCCCTTGTGTAGAAGAAATCAATATTCAATTTGAAAAAGGGTTTTCGTTAGTTTTGTTTGGTTTGATATAGATTGTCCCTTTATTTGACTGACTCGGTGGCTCAGTGGTTAGTGCTCCTGGCTACTAATCCGAGAGTCGTGGGTTCGATCCCCACCCAGGGCAAACATTTCTGTGATGAGCAGATTTGTTTGCTCTGTGTCTGGGTGTATAATATCTATTTGTGTATGTATTTAAACGTACATGTGTATGTATATCAGTCTCTGGTTCCCATAATACAGGGAATCCTAGTTTGTGGCCGGATGACCGTGTGTGATTTGATTTTTATTATTATTATTTGTTTTTTAAATAAATATACCTATTTTATAATTTGACAGTGATAGAATGAAAACATAATCTAATCTAATTTATTTACTATACATGCTAGTTCCACAGAGATACAAAGATATTAGTGACACCTAAACAGACAATCGCGTGGTGCGGGCCCTAGAAAGTGACTTTCACTGCGGTTTTTGCCTTGTTGTGACCGTTTGTGACGTCACAATGTCAGTCATTCATGTGTTTAGCAATTAACCCGAAACGAGGACACGTAATAGTGTATTTAACTGAGAAAATGTCTACTCAGTTACGACATTTTATAGCTTTTTCTGGCATAATTTGGAAAATACTATTATTGTTTAGGTAAAAGGTACTTTTTATTGCATAATTAAAAGCAAGCAATGAACGCGTAATTATTAGTTACCTTTCTCGACCGTCGATCGTAAAAGTCGATTAACTTAAAAACCAATTAATCATCATTTAATTGATTTTCATCAAACATAGTCAGGAAATAGGAACCACCGCAATTAAACCTGCGTTCAATAAAACAGAAAACAGCATTGAAATTGGTCCACCCATTAAAGAGATGCATAGATATACTTAAAGTTCATTCCAATCAAAAAAAGCAAAAGGTAAACAAACTTACTATGGAACTGATACATGTAAACGTCAGATGCATACTATGTTTGTTAACCTTTTACATTTTTTTTATTTGAATGAACTAAAACTTACCATATCTATTGAGTTGTGTGTTAAAGTGCCTAGAGTGACCAAGTGAGAAGTCGTCGCTTTATTTCTTTCTCGGTGTTTGTTAAAAAATTGGTTCAGTGGTTTTCGTGTAATTGTATTTTTTAGCAACTAGTTATTCATTTGGATGCATAATGATACAAAGCGATAATTTAAGTTTATTTTTGACGTGCTTTTTATGTACGATGAATTTAATTTCTCCTAAACAGGCACCAATAATAATATTCGCTAGAAATGAACAGAAATTAGATTTCCAATGATTTTAATTTAAAATTTAACCTACGAGTATGGAACTAATGTAAGAGAAATAGAAAGTAAATAAGGCGAGTTATTACAAAAAATACATTGCTAATTTTCAGCTTGGCGCGCTTTTCGGTAGCAAAGGTCACGAGCACCACAGCCATCATGGCTGGGACGCGCCTGCGCATCAGAAAGAGATCCACCTGCACATCCACAACGATAAAGATCATTATCCAACTCACCACGAAGAACATGTTGCATATTGTAAGTAGTAACATAGAATAAAGAATGTAGTAAAATACTAAACATAAAAATTTAATCTGTAAAGAAGTATACTCCCTCATTATGAAAGACCGCCGCAAAGTTTACGGAAACTCCATAAGTTTGCATTTTGCTTCCTTCTTTCTTATGAGGGCAGTATAGAAAACTGCAATTACTGACTTATATCGCCACCTGTTAACAATTAGATGAATCTTTTTAATATAACTAGAGAATAGGTACAAACTAGTTCTCCTATTCGTCAATAGATGGTGTAAGTGTAGATAACGAAACAGCGCCATCTGCTAGTGAGTAGCTGAACTATTTTAATGCTCAGTAATCCAGGTCACTAAATAGTATTGTAATCTATAACAGATGGCGCTGAATTAAATTTAGTTACGCTCGTAGTTGATAGATGGCAATAAAAGCAATTCAAATGTCATTTTACCAAAATAGGTAGTTGTGCTCCTTAACAAGAGATAGCAGAAAAACTTTAACGTAGTTTTTGTTCAAACTCTAGTCCTGTTTAGTTGATTAAATAATAAGCAAATACCTCAATTTTCTTTTATATTTCAGCGCCCTGGAGCCGAGAAGGTGTCGTGGGTCAAGATTCTAAAGCGGTGAACATCGTTTGGGACCCCTACAGAGGGGGACCCCAAACCATAAGCACTCCATTTGGAAACTACGTGAAAATCGACCCATCTAGTTCTGCAACTTAGCGAGTTCTTGGAAAAAATACTTATTTTATTAAGCTTGAGGCTGTTTACAGATTAAGGCAGTACTTATTGTATGATTGCATCAACGATAAATAATATTGTTTATTAGCAGCTCTTTTATTCGCAGAAGATTTCACTTGCTTGGATTTTAGTTACATGAGGAATTTTTAATTTTTGACAGTATCTTAGCCTCTGACTAGTGAATAATATAAATGACTAATTGTGATGTACATAATATGTATTAAATGACGACATCATAGACTTTTTCAGACATTTTTAGGACTGGCTATGGACGTGCTAATGGACATAAGTATATGTTTAGCAAATACTAAATACCTATGTAAGCTAGATTATAAGAAATGTTGGTGCCTACAAAGTATACAGGCTTTTAAAAAAAGTTTAAGTTTTAAGGGGTTAATCAGACTCAAGCAGAATACAGGAAAACATATTTAGAAACTGATCTACAATTATTATTTTTAGTTTCCCATACGAAATCTGAGTAATGAATCAAGGATTTGTAAGGGAAAATAAAAAAAATGTGTTTGGAATTTTCCGTATTTTTTTCCTGCATTCTATACTAAACTTGATTCTAAGCCAAACGCACTTTAACACCCTGTATAATTTTGCTCTTTAATTGGTGTTAAATCTTTGTGTTCAGTTCTATAATACTTACTCGTACCTAGATACATTAACCACTGCGTTCTCAAATGGCGACCGCGGGCCGGAAGACGTAGATTTGGACCACCCCCAGGTAGACTGATGAACGTCGCTGCTTCAGGATAAATTGAAACTATAGACGTTGGACTGACTCGGTGGCTCAATGGTTAGTGCTCGTGCTCCGAGAGTCGTGGGCTCGATCCCCACCCAGGGCTAACATTACTGTCATGAGCAGATTTGTTTGCTCTGTGTCTGGGTGGATTATATCTAAACATATATGTATGTATTTAAAACGTATATGTGTATGTATATCAGTCTCTGGTTCCCATAGTACAGGGATTCCTTTGGGGCCAGATGACCGTGTGTGATTTGTCCCGGATATGTATTTATTTATAAGTCTTCCTTCTGATACGATAGCGATGATTTGAAATGTTAACTGGAATAAGTAGCACGGCAGCAAGGATCTAAGATCGAACTAGTAACCTTATACTTCTAAGACCTTTGAACTTATATTTTCTTACAAGATTGTATGATCACTTATACTGCGTGTTTGCATTCTAGTTCACGTGAATTTTTGTAAATAAATAAACTTTTATAAAATTAAGTATTGCTTTTTTTCGATTGTGGCTACTGACTGACCTCACATACATAGTATACAGATTATTTGCTAAGGGGTAGATAGAACATTTTTATGTCATTTATGCCAAAGACATATTATAAAAATAAATTACTTTTGTTTTACAAAAATGACCAATCAGGTTGACCGACTTGTATAAAAAGTCCAGTACAGCTGAGGAATAATTTTGAATACCTAATATAATATATCAGTCTCATGTATTAACACAGCCCTGAAAGAGATTTTTAAAGTATTTATAAAATAATGACGACCTGCCGACATAACACTTACCAACTTTCTTTGGAAGAAAGCTGACTAGTTTCAGTGCTAATAAGTAAATTGCC
Source organism: Coleophora deauratella (assembly GCA_958295455.1). Taxonomy (NCBI): domain Eukaryota; kingdom Metazoa; phylum Arthropoda; class Insecta; order Lepidoptera; family Coleophoridae; genus Coleophora; species Coleophora deauratella. Next base: position 1,828,354 of record OY282416.1, on the reverse strand, counting down.
CTCAAAAGAAAAAAGGCCGCAAAGTATACGGAAACTCGATATTCTTTGCGGCGTTCTTTCTTATGAGGGCAGACTTCTTCTTTTCGAGTCGATGGTTTTTTTTTATATTTTATAGTTTATTGGCCCAGTAAGTAGCCCAGGGCAGTAAATTCCTCCATTATCTCATCTCAGCGAAACCTACAAAGGCTCTTGGATCCAGGCCCTCCGATAGAAGAAGACTTCACTCTTTCCGCTCCCTCTCGGGAACTTACGGGACCTTGCACAAGTCCCTAATGTAAGTCTTCTGTACCACAAGCAGCAACTGTAGATCTACAGCTGAGTTATATGAGCCCTGTACAGGTTTTCGAAAAACAGCGTGCTATGCTCACAGTCTCTCTCAATCTCGAATCTGAAATGAGGAAAAACGTAGGAGAAGTAAAGTACTTAAATGACATAGCCCATAGCTTACAGAATCGCTAAACTGAAGTGACAGTGGGTGGGACACATAGCTCGTAGGACAGATGACCGTTGGGGCATTAAAGTTCTCCAGTGGCGACCGCGCACCGGAAGACGTAGCGTGGGCAGGCTTCCACTCGGTTGAAGATTGCGTGAAGTCACTGGATGCGGACAGCGGAGGACCAGTCGTCGTGGAAATCCTTAGGGTTTGATATGCGTTTGTTCATCAGTGGACGTCTTTTGGCTGATGACGATGATGATAGCTAGTTTAAGCGCCTTGTTGTACAGCCTTTTTTTTTAGAGATAGAGATACATTTATTTAACAGACAGTAAACAACACAAAACAAATTACAACAAGGAAAAAAAGAGAAACCAATATACCAATATACTAGCTATACAGCTTTTCTATCACCAGTTTGCGCTGCCTAGGTTGATTGACTTTAATATTTAACCGCCTCTGTAGCCTTCTGGTTAGTCCGCTCGCTTTACATCACGAGGTTGCGGGTTCGATTCCCGGCGGGGTCCAACTTTGTAGGACTCGGTTTGGTTGGTGGTAGGGCATTTTCTAAGCCCGCCTGGCTAGCTACCATCATCTTATCTAAGTCTTGCTGCCAAACATCAATGTTAAGAGGATTGATGTGTTCCGGCATGAAGACAAGATAGCAAGTTCCCCATTGCGATGGGAAATCTTGGTAAGCCCGCTTCCATCTTCGGCATCATCATCCTTACCAGCAGGTGAGATGATTCCACGGGCTTACCAATTGAGAGTAAAAAAACTGAACTAATCTTTATAACTTATCTATAAATAGAATAGCCTTTTAATAAACCTCCTCTCTAAGTTCATCTAAACTTTAAGTCGGCGAGGCCGCCAGCGCGTGCGCCGACCATGTGTCAAGGGTGACTGCAACGGAGTCATGACGTCATGCCGGCTAAATATCGCCGTGATAATATCACTCAATAAAATAAATCAACGTTTGAGAAGGTAATTGAGTCATTGATTATATATAGTCTTCCTAGATAATTTGGTATTCCGTATATCTAGTATTAACTCATTATAACCGATAACTTACTTACTCATAATAAATCTCAGTTTGGTTGGAAATAGATTCAGGGCTATTTTAGGAACTTCGCCAAAACTTTACGGTATGTGTTAACAACCCATTACGTCCCCACTGCAGGGGCACAGGTCTCTTCCCATAACTCGGGAAGGCTTAGGCCATACTCCACAGACGGGGGCCAAGTCCGGATTGGATATACGGTATACCTACTTTAAATTTATTTTTACTCATTAAAATTTAAGTTTTTGTCCAAAATAGCCCTGTATAGTTAACAACCCAAATCGTCCCCACTGCAGGGGCACGGGTCTCTTCCCTGAGGAAGGTTAGGCTATACTCCACACACAGAGGCCATGTCCGGATTGGTGGAGGTTATGGGGCTAGTGGCCAACCCCAGTTCTGTATTCTACATATAACTTAAACAAAAAATATATATATTCTTTAATTGCATTTTACTTTAGGTATTGAAGATAATGCTGACTTCCTTTCGTGTTTCTCTGCTCCTTAAAAAATAAAAATAAAAGCAAGTATTTTTTATAAATACGTATTAGCAAAAAACACTTATTTTATACATGTTATACGGTGGCAAACGGAAGCGAGGTCACCCCAAAGTAATCTGGAAGCGTTCAACATTAAAATGATGAACTAAAGGCGACTGACATGTCTTGGGAGGACGTGAACTCTACAGCTGGGAACAGATCCAAGTGGACAAAGTAGTCTGGGCCATAGGGCATGGGTGCATGGTACTTCTATAGGTGTTACAAGACCTAGAGAAGAAGAATAAATGAATGAAAACACTTTATTGCACAACATACTCGTACATAAAAAAAGTTATACAGGTAGGTGGTCTTATTGCTAAAGAGCGATGTCTTCCAGACAACCTTTGGGTGGAGGAAATCGTAGAAAAAAATTAAAACATATTTATAAACTTTTATTTTTACTAAACAGGTAAGCAAAATCTTCGCTAGATACACCACGTTAAAAGATCAAATAAACCAATAAATCCTACAGTTCAGTGTCAAAAGCTTCATTTTGAATTCTGTAAACGCGTGGACCTTAAGATGACGTCATAACCTCATCATGAGGTCATCGAGGTGCGGTATCAACACGACATTATGTTTGGACTACTGGAATCCAGTTAGCCATGTTAATTTCTAGCAAGGCTTTAGATATTTTATATAAATTTTGTGAAAACACGGAAACTTAAACCACCTTAAACAGTGGTTCTATTCTACTCATCACACCGAATTTCCACCAGTATTTTTGCCAACCATAATCTTTCTAATATTGTATTATACGAAATGAAATGGATGTTTGTTTTGGTAGGTAGATAGATCAGGCGCGGATCCAGGATTTCGTTCAGGGGGGGGGGGGGGGAATTTTCAGTGTACCCCTTTTTATGAAGCGATCAATAGCATTAGACCGTTAATATAAAAAGGGCGCGAGCGCAGCGAGCACGAAATTTTTTGAATAGTTAAGAAATGCCTCTGTTTATTTGCATTTTACAGAAGTTTTAGTACTTCGGTCACGCTTCAGGGGGGGGGGGAAATTGCGCCCCCCCCCCCTGGATCCACGCCTGAGATAGATCAAATACTGGATTAACATACTGGATTACTTTTTTCGTCCGAGAAATGCATGCTTCTCATAGGATATCTTATAGACAGACAGTCATAAAGCGACATCCACGCGGGCGGAGCCGCGAGCAAAAGCTAGTAAGTAAAATAGAGAACTTACCATCTCCTACTAGCATACTTCATACCGATATCTAGAGACTCTATTTGGGTGCTTTCCTTTCTTGCCCACTCCAAAATTGCCTACGCCATATGATATCACGAGAACGGGCCATTTTGCGAGTGGGACGTTACGTTACCGTCCGAATCGGATAAAATGCATGACAGCACACTGTCGGAAAAGCGAGGATCAGAGATTATCGCACCTTCTTTATATGACGTAGGCAATTTTGGATTGGATTCACGGACTATTATTCAAGACGAAGAAAAGAAATTAAGTAGCCAAATTTATTCTCTAGAAATCGGTGGAGACATTTTGGAGCGGGCTCACAGACTATAAGCTCTCTTTATAACAGACCCTCCCTTCTTCTCTATATTTGGTGGGCAAGTCATTGATCATTGGACAGAGTTTCATAGTGATAGGGTCTTGGCCCATGTGTGGAGTATGGCCTAACCTTCCCGAGCAATGGGAAGAGAACCGTGACACCAGCAGTGGGGATGCAATGGCTTTTCAACGATGCCAGGCCTGAGTGGGTGGGTACCGCTCGCTGTACACCTGCCGCCAGCAGCGCGCTGTGCCGGCGGGTGGCGAGATACTCAGCGTACATTCAGCGTATATACCAGCATAAGAGGTGTTACATCTTAGCCCTCGAGAATCGGTGCGGCATTAAAGTCCTTCTGGTGTTTCCATTTACAATAGTTAACAGCCCATAACGTCCTCACTGTAGGGACACGGGTCTCTTCCCATAACTCGGAAGGTTAGGCTATACTCCACACGGGGGCCAAGTCCGAAATGGTGGAGGTTGTGGGGCTAGTGGCCAACCCCAGGGTCAGAAGTTTTCGAGCCGCCTATAAGGCCTCCGACATGGCTTAACGACCGCCATCTAGTGATAGCAGCCGGCATGTACGGCTTAACGTGGCTTGCGAAGCACGGAAACTGTAAATAGCATTAATTTTATTCAAAATTTACACCGCATTAGTTCAAAATAACGCTATATAACTTACGTATCTGTTTCTTTGATTTAATCGCAAAATGCTGGTTGTTTGTGGGAATATTTTCAATGCAGTTATCGCCAAGAATGGTTGCCTATAATTACTTTAATCAATCATTTCAAGGTTAAATATGGCGAGATGAAGTAGGAGGAATAAAATGTAGTTGTTTTAATTTAATTTGCTTCCACTTAGCTTCTTAATTAGAAGTAAAACGGCAGAATGCTACTGATGGCGCACGGATCTCTTGTGTGTGAAGGTATGCTCGGAAAGGCTAGCCCTTACTCCACACACTATAAATTATTTACTTACACACAGGGGCTACGTCCGGATTGGTGGGGGTTGTGGGGCTTGTGATCAGTCCTATTGTAAAAATTTTAAACCACCTATAAGATCTCTAAGATGGTCTAACGACTGCCATCTAGTGATAGCAATCGGCACCAACGATAACTTAACGTGCCTTGCCTTACGAAGCACAAAAACGGTCGAGAGAGACCCATCCAGGTTGTAACCGTATCTGTAATCATTTAACTTGCGTGGTCGACGCGACAACAAACGCCGCATATATTAAATTCAATGTACTTAATATAATAAATGATACAGGAATGCTAAACAAACTAAATAAAAGTTTCCAGTCTTGGAAATTACGTCATTTCTCTCAAGACGCCCTTGGTCTGAACTTGTCTAACATCATACGTAAAAAAACCAATAAAATACGTCTGTTAGACCGGCTTGCCAGACCAGTATCTAAAAGTCAAATATACAAGTTGTGTTTTACATAAATACGATGGAATGACATTAAAATTTGATTTTGATTAATTTTATTATATTTGTAAGGTAGGTACCTACACAGCTTGATGATCAGTGATCACATGCTTATAATTAACCAGTTTATACAATAATTCCATTGGTTTTTGAGTATCAGTTATAATACTTGTATATAAACCAGTGGCTTGTCCGCTCGCTTTACATCAGGAGGTCGCGGGATCGATTCCCGGCGGGGTCCAACTTTGTAGGACTCGGTTTGGTTGGTGGTAGGGCGTTTTCGAGCCCGCCTGGCTAGCTACCACCATCTTATCTAAGTCTTGCTGCCAAACATCAATGTTAACAGCATTGATGTGTTCCGGCATGGAGATAAGATAGCCAGTTCCCCATTGCGTTGGGGAATCTTGGTAAGCCCGCTTCCATCTTCGGCATCATCATCCTTACCATCAGGTGAGATGATTCCACGGGCTTACCAATTGAGAGTAAAAAAGAAACTTTATTTTGCAGAAAAGTACGTCTGGACCTGCAATATAATTATATCAGAAGAGTCAATCATGTTATAATATGCAAAGTTACATTACTTAACAATGGTAACAACCCATTACTATGCAACCTGTGCCTGCAATACACCGTTTTTTTTTATTACGTCCCCACTACAGGGGCACGGGTCTCTTCTCGTACATCGGGAAGGTTAGGCCATACTCCACACACGGGGGCCAAGTCCGGATTTGTGGAGATTGTAGGGCTAGTGGCCAACCCCAGTGTCAGGAGTTTTCAAGGTACCAGTATAAGCCCTCAGACATGGCTTAACTGCAATCTAGTGATAGCAGCCGGCACCAATGGCTTAACGTGCCTTGCGAAGCATGGAAATGATCGAGATAAATGCCACTAACACTCAAACCCAGCCAGGTTATGACCGTGTCTCTAGTAATGGACGCGACCACGCAAGCCGCACTGAGCCACGACCGCTTCTACTACTTACAGATTTATAATATTTTAACTTTACAATTATATACAATTATATATACAATTATATTACAATAGACACATAATATTTTAACATTAGAATTTGGATGAACCTTGTAAATTAATAACATAAATTAAAAATAGGTCAAAAAATACTAAATGACATATTCTAAGTTATGGTGAAAAAAAATTAAACAGGCATAATTAATTTGGAAAATATCACAAATATTATGTCATAAAAATAAATCAGAAAATCTAAAATATTAAAAAAAATATAAATATTAACAAGTTTCCTCCGCTTAAAAAGTCGATCCTATAAAATTTACGGAAAATATTTTTACTATTTTCGAATTTCAAAAACTACTTTGAAATCTTGTTTCAGTTCTTCGCAACACAAACTTTCCTTGTTCAAAAGTCTTGCTTTGAAGATCTCAGACTTCAGTCTTCACTCTTCTTGACATCTTGATGGCTGATGATCAGGGTCGAAGGTCGGAGGGACGAAACGTAACCTCTATCAGGCTATGTCTGATACATGACCAACAGACAAAGCCAAGGAGAGGCTAGGTCAAAGTCCGCTCTTTTTGCTGGAGAACTCTTTGCTCTTCTGGTATACTGGTAGATTGACTTCTTCGTGGAGACGCTAGGTCAGAGTCCGCTCTTATTGCTGGAGAACTCTTTGCTCTTCTGTTATCCTGGTAGACTGACTTCTTCATGGAGAAGCTAGGTCAAAGTCCGCTCTTTTGCTGAAAAACGTTTTGATTTTCTGTTATCCTGGTAGCTGACTTCTTCGTGGAGAAGCTAGGTCAAAACATAACTAAAGACGAGGCGGTATGCCCAAGAAAGGGCGAAAAGAAAAAAAAAAAAAAAAAAGAAGCTAGGTGAAAGTCCGCTCTTTTTGCTGGAGAACTCTTCGCTCTTCTGTTATCCTGGTAGTTTCACTTCTTCGCCCAGTCAGGAACGCCATTTAGATCGACGGGAACGCAGAATAGGCGGCTCGTTTTTAGTCGGCATCTAGTCGACAAAAACTGCCGATATATCGGCGTACTAATTTTCAATAATAATAAAATAAATATCCGGGACAAATCACACAATGTCGTCTGGCTCCAAACTTTTCGATAACGATCCTCTGCATTTTAGGAACCAGAGACTAATATGCAAACTTTTTAAAATTCACAATGTTTAAATAATCAATATAATTAAAAAGGAAACCTTGCCTTGCATTTGTGCCTTGAATTTATCGTTGAAGGTCTTTGATCCCGTGGAAGGCCCAGGAAGTGCTGGCTTGACGTTGCGAGAGCGGACATGAGAGCAAATGACCTCACCGAGGAGGATGTTGAAGATCGGGCAAAGTGGAGTAGGAATAAGTCGGAAAGCGGACCCTGGCTACAGCCGGGATAGCGCTAAGTAGAAGAAGAATAAAAAAGGAAACAAAATAATTTCTTTTTATTCACAATCGGTGGGCCCACCATCATCACCTGGTGGTAAGTGATGATGATGTCGAAGATGGAAGCGGGCTTACTAAGATTTCCCAACGCAATGGGGAACTGGCTATCTTATCTCTATGCTGGAACAATTAAGATCTTTAAAGACAAATAAACCAAAAATTAATTATGAAATAAATAATTTATTACGTCAAATTACATTTTCAATTATTTATTTAATTTTATTATTTTGTTTATCAGGTACAAATTACAGCCATATAAAAGCTCAGCATAAAGATTTAATAAGTAAAGGTCTAGACTATATTTTTTAAACATGTCAAAAATAAGATAAAAAAATTCCGAATAAAACAGTCAAACTTACTAAAATGCAGGACATATTTTAAATACAACTTTTATTTCAAATAAAAAGTATTTTTACTAAAGCTAATGACTGCAATTTCAAAACTGCTTCAACAATCTCTATACAAAAGAGTTCAACGAGACTTACACATGAATGACGTCACACGGCCCGAGATAATAAAATAAAGGAAAAAAGAGTGTTATGTGTTTAAGATTTTTTTTTTGTTTGGTTCTTTCCTGCTTTTGCAAGGAAAAGGCAAAGGCTTCTCTGGCCATACAGCCTATTATTACGTAGTTTGCTCTTCTCTAAATATTTTTCTATTTCATTTGAGTTCTCATTTATCAATTTCTGTCGTCTTTAACTTTTTCTCTATTCTTCAACAAAATCATAGCACTTTTGATGAAGATTTCATGGACTTCTTGAGAGCACTCGAAACACAATCTACACACTTTTATTTCATTATCCTACATATTAGACACTTAAATGGCACTTTATTGAACAATACACTATCAATATTATGCATTAAAAACCACGATATCTATTTTTTCGGATAATAAAACAAAAATGACAAACTCTTGCCGCGAGTTCCCGCCAAAAAGTCTGTGTTTAAGATTAATCCTAAATAATATCGAAGGTTTCCGCTACAAAGGCCGTAATTCCAAAATGCATAGTTTTGGCAATAGCCAATAAACTATGTAAAAAATACTAAAAAAATAATACTAAAAAGACTTTTAAAGGTCTAAATAATAAAAGAACCATTAGAATCAAATTTTTATAATTTTAAAAAGAAAAAAAACTTGTTTACAATTTTTTTTTATTTTTGGTTTTTTGGCTATTGCCAAAAGTATGTATTTTGGAGTTACGACCTTTGTAGCGGAAACCATCGATATGTAGATATGAAAATCTATTTCACCCGGACTTTTTGGCGGGACCTCACCGCAAGAGTGTCATTTTTGTTTAAATACATCAATTTAAATAAAGAAATGGTTTTGGCCTTAATTGATTTTCCGCCTATATAGACGAAGAAATACGGAAGAAGTTAATTGCTGTTGGACAAATCAGTTTGACTACTCAGTTTGACCACCTGGAAGAACCCGAATTTCGCCTATATAGACGAAGAAATACGGATGAAATGGCTTTTGGCCTTTAAATACGACAGAAGATTTACAACAGACTAGGCTGTATGGCTCTGATCCTTTGCCTTCCTCATCTCGGGGTAAAATAAAACAAAAAAATGTTTGGCACCCGGGTAGGGTGACATCTCAACCGATCTTAACACGGACTTTTTGGCGGGAACTCGCGGCAAGAGTTTGTCATTTTTGTTTTATTATCTGAAAAAATAGATATCGTGGTTTTTAATGCATAATATTGATAGTGTATTGTTCAATAAAGTGCCATTTAAGTGTCTTATATGTAGGATAATGAAATAAAAGTGTGTAGACTGTGTTTCGAGTGCTCTCAAGAAGTCCATGAAATCTTCATCAAAAGTGCTATCATTTTGTTGAAGAGAGAAAAAGTTAAAGACGACAGAAATTGATAAATGAGAACTCAAATGAAATAGAAAAATATTTAGAGAAGAGCAAACTACGTAAGAATAGGCTGTATGGCCAGAGAAGCCTTTGCCTTTTCCTTGCAAAAGCAGGAAAGAACCAAACAAAAAAAAAAAAACAATCTTGACACAGCCTGTCACATTTAGAAAGACATATGCTATCTTTTTCATCCCGATTCATACCGGAAATGAAATAATGTGCGCTCGAAGCCGCGGGCAGAAAGCTAGTTAACGTATATGTACGTGTTTTTGAGTTCGTAATTCTTAATAAATTAAAATATTAGTTACAAAAATATTTATTTTAATCCCTAGGTTATACAGACATTTGAAATTTTAAGGAGATATTCACAATCAAGTAGAGATTGGCAAAATCCAATCCGCATTTTTTTTTAGTTTCCCATACTAAACCTGAATAGTGAATCAATGGTTTGTATGAGAAACTGAAAAAAAAATATTGTAGATCTTAATGTGAACAGCAGGACTACAGTAGCTACTAAGCCACGGAGGTGTCTTAACTTTCGTAGTTTCGTTATGATTTTATCTGATCAGTTATCTTGTGAATTCAGTAAAGTTGTAGAACAAAACTTGTTCAGTTTCATCACCAGGTATTCACTCTGTATATGCGTGTGTATTTGTTCTATATTTATGGACCCGTATTTTTTTCACCGACAATATGTAAGAAACATACAATAATATTATATAATAAAATACAATTAAATTATATAGATACGTATAATACTAACATAAAACATTAAGATTACGATCTAGCACATAATAGATCGTATCTACCCACTTAACCTCGTCAATTCTCGAAAAAGTCTACAAACCGACTCACGCGCAGCATAGTCAAATAGTTACTATACAGGCTGATGATTTTATTGAATAAATAAAAAATGCTTAGTAAATATGCAAAATGATTTATAATAATCAAGTTACAAAAGTCGTGATATTTGATTTTTTATTATAACTGGCTAAAAATGTGAGTTCGACTGTAGACCGAGGGCGACAAGTTATTATAATATGTTCCAAAACATTCACCCGATAATTAGCTAATTTATTAATTTATACAGGTAAAAAAAATATTATCACAGTTATTAAATTGACTATATCAACACTTTCCGTCAGGTGATTATCAAAGGCTCTCAAATAAATAATGAAAAAAAAGTATTAAAAATAATACTTTACAGTCACAGAGAAACTTGAAAAAAATACTCTTCAATAAATTACAGTAACAAATATCTAGAATTAAATAGACCAAACACAAAACTACAAAAGCTTCAATAAATACAACAAAATGTAAAAGTCTTCTTTTTAACGGTCTTCGATGACCACACCAACACCCTGTATAAGTCAGCGACTAGTCTTATGAACCTTGGATCTGTCTGTTAGTCTGTCCGCCTAGAATACACAACTACTTACCTAACATGTTTGCACAACTAGTTTTCGCAGTTATTCTACAACGTAAAATAAAGTTTTAAACCTACTCTTTGTCTATGCGTTCGTGTAAGCTAATCTCCGCAATGGCTGAGCCGATTTTCACAAAACTTTGTAATATTATAATATAGTGTTAGTTTCGGGTCATACAGAAAGTTATATGATGTCCCAAAAGTGTACAGTGACCTACTTCGAATAAATATTATTTCATTGCATTAAAAAAAAAATCATTCGTATAAAAGTACAAAAGTTGTTATATTTAATCAAAATAATAGTCAGGCTGGATATTTTCGTATTCGCCATTAAAAATAATTTTTATTGTAATAAATTTTTAATTTTTAATATATTTTAATAAATTTTATTCGAAAAGTCAACGGTTCTCAGAAGAATTGGAAGCGTTTGCGCAGTGAGAGGAAACGAAAGAAACTCCCTCCGAAAAAGATCTGATACAAAGTGTAAAAACCACTCCCGGGAGATTTCACAGAGTGTTCTAATCATGGAACTGAATTACTTTTCCTATGAAACCCAAGACAGTAGTATTCGCAAAAAAAATGGACTTACCATACAAATTGACCGGTCATTCAACCAATTTTTGATGGTTTTTTTTTTGAGAATTCGAAATGGGTTCCTTGGGAAAAGTTGTAGTTTCTTGGGAGAGTCTTTTTAACCGACTTCAAAAAAAGGAGGAGGTTCTCAATTTGTCGGAATCTTTTTTTATGTATGTTCACCGATTACTCGAATACACCTGAACCGATTTGAAAAATTCTTTTTTTGTTTAAAAGGGTATATAATTCACAGGTGGTCCCATATAAATTTTATCGAAATCGATTCAGCGGTTTTTGAGAAAATCAACAAAAACATAGCAAAATTGGAGTTGTTGCGATTGAAGTCGGTTGTTTATAACGTATTCAGCGTGGTCAATTATTATACCCCTTATGCTATCAGATGTGAAAACTGAAAAGGATATTTATCTTAATTTGAGTACATTTGACAACACCTAATGTTAAGTGACGATGCTGCCAAGGATGTAGAACGCGAGCTCAAATATTGCTTGTTCACTCTCGTATTCAGTATTGGGAAAAAAGAATGGGATTTAAGTTAAGGACTCTATATGCGTACTTCAACTGAATAAGTCCAGTAGATTCGGAGCAAATTGGCTGTGACAGACGAGTGATCCTATAAGGGTTGCTTTTCCTTCTGAGGTACGGGACCCTTAAACATATCGCACTCGCATATTTTTGAAGGACCCTATAGTTTCCATACAAAAGACATCAACGAGACGCACAATTTTATAGTTTCTATACAAAACATATCATTCGTTCGTTGAACAACCCATATGGTCCCCACTGCAGGGGCACGGGTCTCTTCCCATACCTCGGAAAGATTAGGCCAAACTCCACACACGGGGGCCAAGTCCGGATTGGTAGAGGTTGTGGGGCTAGTGGCCAACCCGTGTCGGAAGTTGTCAAGCCGCCTATAGGCCTCCGACATGGCTTAACGACTGCTGTCTAGCGATAGCAGCCGGCACCAACGGCGTAACGTGCCATGCGAAGCACGGAAACGGTCAAGATTTTATAGGCTTTGTCAAACGACTACTCCCGGAAATTAAAACAGTGGATATCACTCATGGAACTACACAACTTTTCCCAGTGGACCCGTAGGTACTGAATACAAAAAATAAATTGATGGCCTCTTCATACAAAATTGGCTGGATTTCTCGTTCACTTTTTAGGAAAACTCAATTCGTTTTTATTGGAAAAGTCGTCCAGCTTTATGACTAAAAGATTCCGGGATCGTTCTTTTTAACGCCCTGTATTAACTTAATTTACTTTACTGTGGCTTAAACACGTGAACATAAAATTGTGCAACCAAAATCATGCAAAAAACGTTAAACAGAATTAATCCTATAGCCCAGATCCATAACCTCGACTGAACAGAAGTATCTTACAATGAAATCAAATAAAAATAACTAAAATGGAAACGTAATAGCGGCTCTGTGTTTAAATTGCGTTATTAGCATATATTAGTAATAACCAGTTAATCTTGACCTCTGATGTTGGCTATACTACTACTTTTAAAGACGAACGTCCAGAGAATCTACAGCCGTTTGAACCTCTCACTCACTCTTTAGGGCAAGAATCCAGAGGAACTAAAATCTTTACTTTTGGCCTACTGCCTTGGATGATAGTTAATTTCTTTGGTGTACAATAATATTTATTATACAGAATGTTAAAAAAATGCGTTTGAAATTTTAAGGGTTACTCAGAATCATAGATATTTTTGTTCATAATTATTTTTTTCAGTTTCCCATACAAATTCTTGATTCACTATTCAGACTTAGTATGGTAAATTCTGGATCGGATTTGTATAATTAATTCTGAGAAACTCCTTAAAATTTCAAACGCACTTTTTTAGCAACCTGTATATTCCGGAAAAATCACACACGGTCATCGGGACCTAGACAAGGATTCTCTGTAGTATACGAACCAGAGAATAATAAATATTTAAATACACACATAGTTAATAGACATTAAACATACAGACATAGAACAAACAAATCTGCTCCTTACACAAATATTTGCCCTAGGTGTAGATCGAACCCACGCCTCTCACTAGAAGTCAGGAGCGCGAAGCACTACGCCATTGGGTCTATCTATGTATGTATTTATTTGTATAGTAGAACCTACATTCAAACTATATCTTCCCATTATAGGGAAGGTTAGGTCTTACGTACGGATTGGTGGAGGTTGTAACTATAGTGGTCTGGTTCTTCTGTCAAAAATACCTTTAAAGTCCGGGACAAATCACACACGGTTATATGGCCCCAAACTAGGATTCCTTGTATTATGGGAACCAGAGACTGATATGCATTTAAAAAAATCGAATGGCTGATATACAATACTAACGGCTTAAGCCAAGTCCACTAGTAAGCTACAGAAATGAGCGAAAAACTCGAAACATAAGCGAAACACGTGAAAGGAAGGGGGGGGGGGGAAAGATCTAGTGTAACTTTTAAATATGTAAGTACTTAATTAGAAATAATTTAGCTCTAATACAAAAATTTCCTCTGTCTCTACTCCTCATTTAAAAAAAATGAACGAAGACTAGACAAGTAATAAAAACTTAATTAAAATACAACCTTAGCGCCGGCCGCACGCAAAGAACCGACTTCGCCGCATTCCGTTTAAAAAAAAACTTTGACAGTTCAAACACGTCTAATCCGCACTTCCACACAAACGCAACTGGCCATATTTGCGCGTTCGCATCACTGAAGGCAAAAGTATAAAATCGAATAACTATGTCCTCGAAAATCGATTAACACGAGAACAGGTTAGGATTTTTATTAATTTATTCGATAACTCCTCTTACGTGGCGCCATTTTTAGTGGATGTTCGAACACTGGCCGCGAAGCGAGACGTTAGACCGTTGCCGGATTTAAAAATAATTATGAAAAAAAAAGACTAGAGAGGATCGGTTGCTTATGGTATGCGGCGGAATTTTGGCGCGCTTTCGCAAAAGGGGTTCCGTCCAAAATTCATAAAAAACTTATATCTGGTAACTGACATTCCAAGACTGAAGATCTTAAAGAAAAAACTTCTGCCAGGGTTCAAACTTAGGTCTCTACATACATATGCATTTTAATAACTTTCCCGAAGAAACACATAGTTTATTATTTCATAAAAAACGTTGGAATCTGGGAAGAAGTAGCGTAAGAAGGTCTGCTGAAGGTGGACCGATGACCTGGTGAAGGTTGCGGGAAACCGCTGGATGCCGGCAGCGCAAGACCGGTCGGTGTGGAAATCCTTGGGGGAGACCTTTGTCCAGCAGTGGACGTCTTTTGGCTGATGATGATTGGAATCTCCATTAAAGTTAGTCTCTAAAGGTTTGGGAAGAGACCCGTGCCCTTGCAGTGCGGACGATACTCGTATGGATTGTTAATAGTAGTATGGTTCATTCCAATCAAAAAAAAGCAAAACGTAAACAAATTTACTATGGAACTGACACATGTCAATGTCATCTGCATACTACGTTTGTTTACCTTTTGATTTTTTTTGATAGGAATGAAGTATACATAATAATAACATGAATTCACATTTTGCGTCTGTGGTGTGACTTAGTGTCACCCATACAAAAGACATCAACGAGAGATGCAGCAATGTAATGTCAGCTATACAAAAGACATCAATGAGAGATCCAGCACTTAGTTTTAGTCATACAAAATACATCAACGAGAGATGTAGTATTTACTGTCGGCCACCTAAAAGACATCAACGAGCTATGCACTATTTACTGTCAGACATATAAAAGACATCACCGAGAGATGCAGCACTTAGTTTTAGTCACACAAAAGACATCAACGAGAGATGCAGTACTTAGTTTTAGTCATACAAAAGACATCAACGAGAGATGCAGCACTGTAATGTTGGCTATACAAAAGACATCAACGAGAGATACAGCACTTAGTTTTAGTCATACAAAAGACATCAACGAGAGATGCAGTATTTACTGTCGCCACTATTTACTGTTAGCCATAGAAAAGACATCAACGAGCCATCGTTCGTTACTCTTAAAAGATACTGCATCCAAACATACATGCCTCATGCTGGCAAAACATGACTGTACTTACTAGATTTATTTCCTAACATCTTACTACTATGTTTGATACAAATAAAACATTTAATTTCAGTCCAATTACCTACTTGGTAGTTCAGATAAGTTAGATGCAAAACCGGCGGGTTTTCTTCACTGCCCGCGGAACCCCATTCCCCTTCTCCTTAATGTCAATGTTCAAGGTTACAAAGACACTATAAATGTCAAATGCAAATACCTACGGCCCACGTATGCGACTGTATAGGTATAGTTAGATATATCGGTTCAGTATGATGGTCTAACTAATGTCATTATAATATTATAGAAATATTATAATATAATATTATAGAAATATTATAATATGATACAACTAGCTCGTTGCTCCAAACGCGTGTATAGGGTGTAACGAAAAGGTGCAGTAATACTTCAAGGTGGGCTTCTACTCATCAAACTGAACAACTTTTGTTATAGGTACAACTTGGTAGAAATCATAAAAAAATAGAATTTTTCATACAAACTTGGCTCGCGAAGCTAATCGATTTGTATGAAAAGTTCAATTTTTTTGCTACTGTTGTTCAGTTTCTCAGTTTGACTTCTCATCAAACTGAACAACAATTGCAAAGAAAATTGAAGTTCTACACCTTGAAGTATCACCACACCTTTTTGTTACACCCTGAATATCGCTTTTATGACTATCCTTGGAGCAAAAAATAGAAAAATTATCCTATCTCACTTTCCATCCTCTTAACTATCTTTGTACAAAATATCACGATCCGTTACTTGCAAATATCACGATGCGCTGCAACGTGAAAGAGACTCCTTGTCGGACCTACCCCGCAAAGAGATCCCTAACGTTACAGTTTGCCTACAAACATATTTTCGCTTTCTTCTTCTTCCTCGGTCCCTCAATGCTGAGGATCGCGACCACAAACAAGGTCTCTCCATTGGCTGCGGTTGTAGGTGCTGTGGACTGCCCTCTGTATGTTGCCTCCGCTGTATTTTCGCTCTGCCCATCTTTAAATGGGTACCCTACGGGAACCATGCATTTTTCCGGAATAAAAAATAGCCTTTGTGTTAATCCATTGTTTCGTCTGGCTATCTACTAAATTTAATTCAAATCCATTTAGTAATTTCGATGTGAAAGTGGAACAAACAAACATTCATACTTTCAAAATTATAATTGACCACGCTGAATACGTTAAAAACAACCGACTTAAATCGTAACAACTCCAATTTTGCTATGTTTTTGTTGATTTTCTCAAAAACCGCTGAATAGATTTCGATAAAATTTATATGGGACCACCTGTGAAGTTTACCCTTTTAAACAATAAAAGAATTTTTCAAATCGGTTCAGGCGTCTTTGAGTAATCGGTGAACGTACATAAAAAAAATATTCCGACGAATTGAGAACCTTCTCCTTTTTTTGAAGTCGATTAAAAATATTATAGTGAGGTGAAGTAAGCTAACTTAATTCTATAATGTGTGTTATTGGAATAAAGTATTTATTACAACTGGTGGGCTCTTGGCATCATCTCCCCTGATAGTAATTAGTAATGATGATGATGATGATGCCGAAAGAGAAAAGCGGGCTTACCAAGATTTCCCAATGCAATTGGAAACTGGCTTCCTGCACACAGTATAAGGACATTATACAGTATGGACACTCCCTGCCGCTCTCTCTAAAGGCTACTTCATCCCCCTGTGTGACCGATGTGTGACCACTTGTCAAGGGGTTGGAAAACTAAAGCACAGTTAATTAACCAAAGACAATTTTATTTTTTTAAGGAAAGAGCTAAAGGCTTCTAAGGCTATACAACCTTGCCTGGTGTATACAACCTTCACTTTATTTGTAAAAGTCTAGCTAACAATATAGATGATTGAACCTCGATTCAACCCTAGTACATCACGTTCACGTTTACATGTGTACAAACATGAATGTCTATGTAGTAAACAATGGCGCAAAATTTGTATGAAGTGTCCGGGGTGTACTTAGTAACATTAGAAAATGCGAGAGTCACTTTGTTTCTTTGTTTGTTTATCATTCTCTGACGTCGTCGTCGCAACGGAGCCACAGAATACCCAGTAGGACGGAGCAATACTCCTTTTTTATTTCTATTGTGCAAGATGGCAAAAGGCTGTCGGTCCATCTGATGGAAAGCGGCATCCACTGTCTATGAGCATCTGTAATCCCAGTAGGGTTATCAAAGCCTTGCCGATCTTGAGGGCTAAGGTGTAATGCCTCTTATGTCGGTAATTGCGCTGGCTATCTCGCGCCACCCGCCGGCAAAGCGCGCTGCTGGGCAGCAGGTATAGAGTGAGCAGTGGTACCTAGGCAGTCGGACCTTGCATAATAAGATCCTACCACTGGTTAAAACACTGGTTGCCGAGCTCATAATAAATGATGAGGCAAAGCGCTTTGTGCGTATAGGTTAGGTGGAATATCTACGACATAAGGGCTACGACATAACACTCCCTACGTCTGGTCGTCGGATTATGGAATGGAGAACGGGGTATAAGATCATGAACACAGTACCTATTCACTTCATTAAAAGTTTATATTGTAATATTCTGTCGTTTATGTTCATATCTGTCGTTAAAAGTTCAACTTATTTTCGGGAATATCAATTACTAAAAACGTCAACATACCAAAAGGAGGTGTAACCTACGACAAGGCGGCATGACCAAGAAGCCTTAGCAGAAGCAGCCCTAGATACTGACACACACATTGACACGTGTACAGACAAGAAGAAGTGTCTAATTTCTATGTAGTAAAAAATAACGCGATGTTTGTATGAAGTGTTCGGGGTGTGGATCCTGAAATTCCCGAGCACACTGTCCGTAATGAATCCTGCAGAACATAGATAAGCAGTACAAATATCTTACTACATCGAAGTATCGTTGACAATAATATCACGTGATCGAATGTCGTGAGAAGCTAATTACGCTTAGTCGAAGTGCCTAATGATCTTTCGATACAAGCGTCAAGGTTGTAGTAATCGGTTAATAGTAGTTTGCTATCTACTTTTAGTCTTCAAGTTGCAGCTTAGGCTTGGTTTATCTACAGGTGTATACAAAATTGGGAGTACAAAAATAAATTATCAATCTTAGATCAATAGCCAATTCAAATTTGACTGACTCGGTGGCTCAGTGGTTAGCGCTCCTGACTACTGATCCGAGAGTCATGGGTTCGATCCCCACACAGAGCAAACATTTCTGTGATGAGCAGATTTGTTTGCTCTGTGTCTGGGTGTATTATATCTATATATGTATTTAAACGTATATGTGTATGTATATCAGTCTTTGGTTCCCTGGAATCCTAGTTTGGGGCCAGATGACCGTGTGTGATTGGTCCCGGATATTTAAATTAAATAGAAATCGTTAAGGTACGTGGGAGTAACTAAACTATATTTTCAAGGGATGACACTGACCAAAAAATAAAATAATGATACAATTTTCTCAATTGAAAAACACAAAGTGTATCAAATTTTCAATGATTTTCATACCACGATCTATGACAAAATTGTGCTAGCTTTATTGTGAGCCTCAAAAAAATTAAAAATCCGATTTTAGAAAATATAGGGTGACTTTAAATTAGTTCTTGATACGAAAGGCTATGCATGTGCTCATGATAACAAACAACTTTCCCTAAGGAACCCATAGTCAAATCGCAAAAAAAATGTGGTCCCTCCATACAAATCGATCAACTGACCGGCCAGATTATTATGAAGAGTCCAAATTTTTTTTTTCGATTTGACTATGGGTTCCTTAGGGAAAGTTGTTTGTTATCATGAGCACATGCATAGCCTTTCGTATCAAGAACTAATTTAAAGTCACCCTATATATTGTGGGACACAAATATAGCATGATGGATTTTAGACTGTGAGATGGCGTAAATTCGTCTTAAATGACCCTGAGTTTTAACCTGAAAAAGCCGAACCATGGTACACTTAAGCCTCCCCCAAACAGGCGCGATTTTTGTAGCGCGAATAACGCGCGAATAATTACTTTCAGTACATTTTGTACTGGGACGCTGTCGCTTTCACACACTGCCGCGATAAATCGGCGATTTCGCAGCTCTGCCGTGTCATACGAATCTGTACTATCTCAAAAAAGGGCAATCTGAGATAATGAGGTTTAAAGTTTTAAACATATTTTATTATGTAGAAAATAAACTACATGGTGTATTGAAATGATTTAAATCACAAAAGTTTCCAAAAATCGAGTACAACAAGAGGTCTCAATTATTTTTTTGAAAATGTTCGTATTTTTCATTTTATTCCAAAAAAACAGTAAGGCGTGACAACAGTTTCATACAAACGTTGTCACGCGATAAGTTCTAACTATAGTTATAACAGTTAGGCTTGACATCGATATCTAATATAAATTATATTTTTTGAGTTAAAAGTTGCTTTTAGGCAAGCTGTTTCATATCATAATTGCTTAAATAAAATATTTTTAAAATATTAATACATATGTATATTTAGGTAAAAAATATCGATAAAAACAGCAAAACTGGAGTCGCAAAATGACCACTTCCCAAAATACCAGTTTGCAAGATGAAAATATCGTATAATATTTATAATTAGGCTAGTCATTTCTGTTTTTCTGAGGTTAGTTACAATATTTTTTTCAATACTAACATAAAAAATAAATCCAGGTATAATTTTACAACAATATGTATGAACAGATTAATTCACAAAATTCCAGTTTGCTAGATTAAAATATTTACATAGAACCGGAAAATGTATCTTACGATGAATTAACAAATACAATTAACAAAGTTTTAAAATGCTCCTCCCTCTCAGTTTCATAAAGGTTAGGCCGCTGCAGCACGAAACTTAAAGAGAGCATTTCAATCCACCGGTGGATCCAGTAAGGGGAACCAAGTGGATCGAGGGGAGCGACAATGTTTTCAAACGCAAAGTTGCATAATGTTGCTTGCCTTGACAGCAACTAAATAACCTATTTATAATAGATTCAGCAAAGAGTCAATCAAGAGGTTTCATACCTGCCAAGTCTCAGAAACTTAGAGGCTCCTGTAGATACTGATCTCCAGTTGGATAAACAGGTATAGTATGAAGCCTCTTTGAGAGCCGCTGAACTACTTACTCATACTCAGCACAGCCTGTGTGCATAAGTTTCATGCCAGGCATAGAAACTCAGAAGCTCCTTTCGAAACTGATTTCCACTTGGGTAAACAGGTACAGTGTCCAGCCGCTTAAAAAAATACTGAAGCACATATTTAGATTTGAGTAATGAGTAATGATTTAATTTAAAGGTTACTACTGATACTGATCTTTGCATAGATGAACAGGCAAAGCATCAAGCCGCTTTAATAATCTATGAAACCCTACGTAGTCCCAATAAGGACTCAGTAAACAATTTTCACGCCTGAAAAATCTCAAAATCGAAAAGCCACAGGGTCGAGTCACTTTAAAAGCTGCTAAATTTCAAGACAGTTGAAATTTAGCAACACATCTTTGAAGTTTAGAGGTTCCTGTTGATAGTGACCTACACGTGGATGAATAGGCACAGCGTCAAAACACTTTGAAAGCCGTTGAATCACCTGCTCAGGCTCAGTAAAGACTAGGTGAAGGGGTTTTACACCCAACACATCTTAGGAGCATAAAGACTTCTGTCGATCTCAGATCATCTCAGATTGGATGAATAGGTACAGTTTCAAGACACTTTGAGAGCCGTTGAATCATTTACTCAGACTCGGCAAGGACTGAGTGATCAGGTTCCATACCACACATATGTATGAAACTTAGAGGGTCCTGAAAATATTGATCTCTACTTGGGTGATCTATCAAAGTGGCAAGCCCTTTTGAAAGTCAGTGTATCACCTGATAAGTTACACTCAGATTCGACAGACACATCTTTACTTCCTTTTTTCCTTCTGTAAGAATAGTCACAGCGTCGAAACACTTCAAAACATTAATATAGTAACATTAGTAGACTTCAACATCAGATCTTGAAAACTTCATTATAACTCGAGACACGACCTTATCGCTGATTACCTTGTAATTGGTGGATTTCAAGATCTGATGTTGAAGTCTGAAATCTGGAGAAGTTCCAAGGAAATAGCGCCTACGATATTTAAAAAAATATCGAGTTCAAGAAATATTATTTACAACAATGGGTATGGAGAGGTGACCCATCCTTAAAAGCTCATATAAAATAATAGTTCATATATTATGTCAATGTGTATGTACGACTGAAACGTACAGACGGAACGACCTTATATTACTAAACTATCTAGGTAAACAGTACAATATTTATCAAAATATTAAGAGATTTCCTTGGATTGCTCATACTACATTAACAATTGATCTGCCAATATTCTATTTGAAGCCCAAACATTTTTTAACAAATTGAGTATAGGTCCCTCAGAGAAAGTTATTGAGTTTTATGAGTAGTAACATTCCTCCTGTCCTGTCCTGTCCTGTGACATTTTTTCAGGTATTTTACAATGTATGGTATGTTTTAGGTATATGTTCCCCCATAGCATTACTGAACTCTTAAAAAATACCTGGGTATCTACATTGTAACTCTATTTGTGCAATCTTCTTTTTGCTTATTATACATCTATACGTTCTAAGATTTGTAAATTTTGCGTACTGTACGTTTTGCGACTCGTACATTTCGCGAAGTACATAGTATATTTTTACTTATTGTAGGTTCTGCTTATTGCTGTGCATTTTGAGTTTGGTTAAATGGTTATTTTAAGTCTAAAAAAGTTTTTTTTTTATTTTGATTATTGGTTTCTTGTGGAAAAATGTTCAGTTTCATTAGTATAATATGTAGTTTACATTTTCAGGGATTTTTAAGAACTATATTATATTCTGGGGCGAGACTTAAACAGTTGTTGTCACGCCTATCTGTTATAATTACTTCAGATAGTACAGATAGCCGCGACACGTAATTGTTTTTTGCTGGAGTGCACATCTGTTACATCTGAAGTTGAAACAGAAAGGCGTGACAGCACCTCAAAATATTGAAGTTATATCAGTTTGACAAGTTCAATATCTCGAAAACGGCTTAACTTTTTTCAATTGTGTTTGGTTGTAGGTATAGTATAAAGGGAAAAAATACATTTTACACTTGTTACGCGTAACTGTACTAACTTAAGATAGTACATGTTGGTGTGACACGGCAGAGCTGTCCCCCCTGGCCCCGATGTGGCGGCTTCACCCCCCCTGTGTAGCGGCGATTTTCCTGCGACGCCGCGCTTGCCCCCCGGGCCCCGCTGTTGCCGCTTCACCCCCTCTGTGTGGCTGCGAATATTCTGCGACGCCGCGCTTGCCCCCCGGGCCCCAGGCCCCGCTGTCGCCGCTTCACGTCGCGTCGCTGTCGCGGAATTCTGCGAATTTCTCCTGCGACGCGACAACGGGGGTGAGGCCCGGGGGGGCCAAAGTAGAGTAGCGCCGCGATTCGCGTTCCGCGTTCCGTTTTTGTAACTAGTACGTAATAGCTTTTGTTCAAATAACGATTATTGCGTGCAAGTATTTATTTCATTACCCGACTGCGCCAGAAGGAGAGTTATGTTTTTTACCCGACTGGGCCAGGAGGGTTATGGTTTTTACCCGACTGGGCCAAAAGAAGGATTAAGTATTTTATCCAACTGCGCCAGAAGGAAGATTATGTTTTTACCCAACTGCGCCAGAAGGAGGGTTATGTATTTAACCCGACTGGGCCAGAGGGAGGGTTATGTTTTTTCCGACTGAGCCAGAACGAGGTTTATGTTTTTAATTTACCCGACTGCGCCAGAAAGAGGGTTATGCTTTTACCCGACTGCGCCAGAAAGTATCTTATGTTTTTAACCCGACTGGGCCAGAAGGAGGCTTAAGTATTTTATCCGACTGCTCCAGACGGAGGGTTATGTTTTTACCCGACTGAGCCAGGAGGGTTATATTTTTTATCCAATTGCACCAGGAAGGTTATATTTTTACCCGACTGGGCCAGAAGGAGGGTTATGTTTTCTACCCGACTGGGCCAGAAGGAGGGTTAAGTATTTTATCCGACTGCGCCAGAAGAGGGGTTATGTTTTTTTTATTTTTTTTATTATTTATTTATTATTCCGACAACATATTAGGTAACATATTTTTACCCAGACAACATATTTTTACCTGACTGCGCCAGAAGGAGGTTTATGTTTTAGCCGACTGCGCCAGAAAGAGGGTTATGTTTTTACCCGACTCCACCAAAAGGTGGGTTATGTTTTTACCCGACTGGGCCAAAAGGAGTGTTAAGTATTTTATCCGACTGCGCCAGAAAGAGGGTAATGATTTTACCCAATTTCGCCAGAAGGAAGGTTATGTTTTTTTACCCGACTGGGCCAGAAGGAGGCTTAAGTATTTTATCTGACTGCGCCAGAAGGAGGGTAAAGTTTTTACCCAACTGCACCAGAAGGAAGGTTATGTTTTTTTTACCCGACTGAGCCAGAAGGAGAGTTATGTTTTTACCCAACTGCGCCAGGAGGGTTATGTTTTTATCCGACTGCGCCAGAAGGAGGGTAATGTTTTTTACCCGACTGGGCCAGAAGGAGGGTTAAGTATTTTATCCGACTGCGCCAGAAAATGGGTTATGCTTTTTACTCAACTGGATCAGAAGGAGGGTTATGTTTTTTAACCGACTGCGTCAGAAGGGGGGTTATGTTTCTACCCGATTGGGCCAGAAGGAAGGTTATGTTTTTACCCGACTGCGCCAAAAGGTGGGTTATGCTTTTACCCGACTGGTCCAGAGGCAGGGTTTTGTTTTTAACCCGACTGGGCCCGAGGGAGGGTTATGTTTTTACCCGACTGCACCAGTGTACACACTTAATAGACAATTTACATTTTCATGTGCCAGTTTCCTAGCTAGTAAGATTGTTTATCTGATAGTAGCTTTTGCCCGCGTCTCCACCCGTTCTAGGCAGAACAGAATCGGTAGGTCTGGGGCCACCCAAAGACCCTTTTTTGAATGCAAGAAAGAAGATTTTTTTTTCATTACTTAAAAGCATTTATTGTTATTCTTGTTTATCCTTGTATATTTATTTTATCTTTGTTATAATATAACCTGTTCCAAGTTCAGGACGACAATTAAAACTTACAGAACCTTTTGAATCGTATATGCATTTATTATTCTACACTCTGTAATGCAATATTTAGAGATATTGATATTGAGGAAACAGCAACACATAAACGTCTCTTATTACCTTTGTGAGGAGTAAAAATAAATAGTTTCCAAGTCCATTATCGATACTGACTGTTAATCAGTTACGTTACGTTATTGGAATATCTGTTACCGACCCACCTCTACGTGTCGCAGAAATATCGCACAATTTTCGCGCGACACCTTGTCGCGTCGCCGAATATTGTAACACGTGTAGCGCGATATTCGCGCGACACATGTAGCGTCGCCGCTTGTCGCGCGAAATTCGCGCTAATTTCGCGCGACGTGTCGCGACGCAGTGTCGCAGAAGTATCGCCACTTGTAGCGCGAGATTCGCGCGATATTCCCGCGACGTGTAGCGGCTTTTTGCGACGCGACGTCGCAGCTTCACCTGCGAGTTTCGCGCGAATTTCGCGCCACAAAAAACGCGCCTGTTTGGGGGAGGCTTTACAGACAAACACACACTGCACCCGCACAGCCTAAACTGTTGAAGATAGAAAAGGTGGAGACGAACATAAAGAAAGGATTTTTCATAATATCCATTCCTAAGTAAGGGAAAAAATTGGGTAAAAGTTTAATTAAAAATGGTAAAAAAAGTTAAAAATCATGTATTTACCAAATGCATATTATGTATAAGTAATTTACAATAATTAGTTTACATGCGACCCCAACACTATGTAGGCAAAAAAATATAAATGTAAGAGTTTTTATTTAAATATTATAGATAGCATACACACCCTATTAATTCTTCATTTTAAATTAAAATGAACAAATTAAATCTATTATTTTATGACAGTAACATACCATATTGCTACATCATTGTTTCATATCCTCCAAGAACAGTCAAGAGTGAATCGGTGGGACCACGAGTAAACAGTCAATTACTCGTCGACCCACCAGTGGGACAACGCCACCACCACGAGTCGGGAGCCATTTTTTCTACCTAGTACAAATTTCCTTCCCCTTAGAACTTGTACACTGAGAGTTTGGGGAAGTGTTAGCATAGCATATTGTAAGCCACTGTTGTTACCAATTTGAGAAGAAACGCTGTAAACGTATAACACCCTGTATATTAAAGTTAAATTAGATTTTAAATTGTATCCCTATTATCTCTTCTTAACGGCACGTCAACATTGTATCATGATTAATATTGATAACTTAATAATTTTGTCCCCCACAGATTGTAATGTATCAACCTGGGCATAATCATTAAAAACAAGAGAATATAAGGCCTTATATACAGGGTGGTCAGGAGAGTGACGTCCAAGATAAAATGTAGGTGCCTCGTATTGAGGGGTATCCAAATCATCCTCATGTATGTTCCGCGATTTTTCGTAGTTTTCGAGTTATGATTTTTTTAAGAAATTTTTGAAAAAGTCACTCTCCCGGCCACCCTGTATATTACCGGACACTCCATACGAATGTTGCCTTAATTACTAACTACTACTACAAAAGAATATGGCTTTTCTATATTGGCCCGTTTTTCGTGAAGCTACGGATTGTCGCGTAGGTAATAAAGCTTCATATACGCGGCATTATGGAATTTTGCGAACTGTCGTGTCGCCCGATTTTAATCGACTTCAAAAAAAAAGAGGAGGCTCTCAATTCGTGGGTTTTTTTAGTATGTTCACCGATTACTCGAAGACGCCTGAACCGATTTGGAAAATTCTTTTTCTTTTAAACCCTTTTGGGTATAAAAGGTTCCCAGGTGGTTCCATATAAATTTTATTGAAATCGATTCAGCACTTTTTGAAAAATCCAACAAAAACAAAAAAAACAGAAAAATTGGAGTTGTTACGATTGAAGTCGGTTGTTTTTAACGTATTCAGCGTGGTCAATTATCGTGCTTTACAAGGCAGTTAAGCCGTTGGTGCCGATTGCTGTCATAAATAATAATCATCGTCAGAGTTTACTTTGTTATGATCAAGATCAGGAATATCCGGTAAGAATACTCCAGAGAAGAATTTCGTAAATGCATTTGCCGCATCGGCACCTGAGAACTCTTTTTCGGCGCACTTAACATGAGACCGGAAACCACCCGTATACTCCGCACAGGGACCGCGGAAGTAGTCCAGCACGGGGGGGCAAACTTTTTGAAACAAATTGGCGCGAACATAGTACTCCATCACGGGGGGGGGGGGGTGTTGGCAAACGTTTTTTTGAATCAAAGTGGCGCAAAAAAGTACTCCAACTTTTTTGCGCCACTTTGATTCAAAAAAACGTTTGCCACATTTGTTGTTCACAATGCTACACGCAAAGCGGTAGCAGAGCTTGCCGAGTCAACACGCCGACTTGACGGGAGCGAGAGAACTTCAGTCGAAGAAGAAAGTCTCTTTCTTTCTTTCCTTCCTCCCTCACTCACACATGCAAGCATCTAGTCTCGAAGAAGAAGCGCTTTTTTGGAGGGGGCGCGGCCCCCCTGGTTCATTTTAGGGGGGCATTTGGCTCCCTCTGCCCCCCACTTCCGCGGTCGCTTACTCCACAGACTATCAACATGCAAAAGACGGCTTGAAAACTTCTGACACTGGGGCTGGCCACTAACTAGCCCCATAAGCTCCCCCAATCCGGACTTATAGCTTTCGTGTGTGGAGTACTGACTAATCTTCCCGAGAGACCCGTGTCCCGCAGTAGGGAAATTATGCGGCAGATTAAAACAAAAGCATAAATAGCTTACTTTGGACACTCTACAAACTTACTTACTGTTGTGTTTGTTTTAAATAATAGAAGCCATTTCAAGACAAGAGTTTATTACAGCCCCTATTACTAGGTCTTATCTGCCTCTGACAGTGACAGCCCGCCACCGATCAAACATAAAATGGTTGCGTTCACAATAACTTATACAACACTTACTATTATCTGTTTTCGAAAATATAACTCATTCATTCGGAATTTAAATTTGTGTTACGGGAAATCGAAAACAAAAAAATGCCAATCTACAAGAATAACATAATGTATTCCAAACTCCGGCCATTAGGACCGGATGTAAAGGAATTCCACGACACAGCGGTCATCGGCAATTTAAGAAGAATCCCCACAAATAAATGTACAGTTTCCTCCATCTGCCTCGAAGAATAATGAGAAGAAGAATAAGAAATGTTAATTCAAATGTGTATCTTATTTTACGTTTAAGTTTGCTGTCAAAATGATAAAACCTTGTAACAGGAAAATTATTATGAAACGAGATTTCCCCGAGTTATTTCCCAGTTATATTTTTTGTAATATCTTTAGGTAAACAATAGTTTCCTTACGGTTCACATCATTTTTATATTTATAACTGACTTTTATTTTTAATCAGTCTCTGGTTCCCAAGATACAGGGAATCCTAGTTTGGGGCCAGATGACCGTGTGTGATTTGTCACAGATATTATTTATTTATTTATTTTATTTATTTAACTATTAAATGTTTTTAACATACTTAAGCCAAGTTTTGTTGTAAGTAACTGTCAATCTAATTATCACAAGATTTACTTGGGTTATAAAGTCAAAAAGATTGTGAAGTAAATAATCAACAACGCTAAACCCGTTAAAAAACCGACTTCAATCGTAACAACTACTTTGCTATATTTTTTTGTTTTTATTGATTTTTTCAAAAACCGCTGAATCAATTTCGATAAAATGTATATGGGACCACCTCTGAAGTATTACCTACCAAACGAAAAAAAATCATTAAAATCGACCCATAATTGGCGGAGTAATCGCGTAACAAACATAAAAAAAAACAACGTACAGTCGAATTGAGAACCTCCTCCTTTTTTGAAGTCGGTTAAAAAAATAAGGCACATTTAGGGTACTGATTTGTTTCAGTACCCTAAATGTGCCTTATTTTTTTACTCCTAACTCTAGTGCACAGACTGTATCGTAGCAACCAGTTCAGTATTTCGAAAAAAAAATTGAGAAAAATCACATACCTACGTTAATCTAGTTCCAAACTAGGATACTCTGCATTATGGGAACCACAGACTGATCTGGGTGGGAATCGAACGCCTCTCTATACTCTCGAATCAATATTAGTAATTTATGGAGGTATATTTTCCATTAATTTATTTTTGTATTTGATGATTAATTTATTATTTTAAATTTCAATTTAATTTATTTATAAATTTAATTATGATTTAATTATTATTTTTTGGATTGGATATTTTAATTTTTTCATTTGACTATTTTGTATATTATTTAATTTATTTTTATATTTAATTATGATTTAAATTAACTTAATTTATTTTTATATTTAACTAAGTATGATTAAATGTATTATTTTTTGAGCTTGATATTTTAATTTATTCATTTGACTATTTTGTATATTATTGTTTTGTGTTTTGTTACTGTATGGGGCTAGTACCTGAAAATAAATGATTTTTTCTTTTTAATTTTAATTGCTCTAACGGTGAAAAACATCGTGAAAAAACGCGCACGTCTGATTACTAGATGTGTATCATGGTCGCGTTGCACACGTCCGTAAGTTTACACGTGATCTCGGGTGATGCTAAGCGCAACACCAGGCGAACTGTCGTCTACCCTTTGTGATAGCGCGGTTAAATGTGTCACATGATACGAAGAAAAAGTTCATACTAAATTCATTTAGGAATCGTTAAAGAATATATGTGCAGCTATACTAACTGCATGAGACCTTATACCTATATAGCAAGGTCCGACTGGGTGGCTCTGGATGCAGCTGCCGCCAGCAGCGCGCTGTGCCGGCGGGTGGCGCGAGATAGCCAGCGCGTACACCGGCGTAAGAGGCGTTCCATCTTAGCTCTGAAGTATCGGCAAGGCACCGATAACTCTTCTGGTCTGGGGTTACAGATGCTCATACTAGCATCACTTTCCATCAGGTGGGCCATAAGCCTTTTGTCATCTTACTGAAATAATCGACAACGCTGAAAGCGTTAAAAAACCGACTTCAATCGCGTCACATACGGGTCAAACTAAGGACCTCCTTTTTTTGAAGTCGGTTAACATATAAAAACCTTCTCCTAAATGTAACAAACACTTTTCTGAAAACCGCATTAAAATTTTAAAATTTAAAATTAAAATTTCAGCCAAACGCGAGATAATCGCGGACAAACATACATACAAACATTCATACATACAGGTCAAACTGAGAACCTCCTTTTTTTGAAGTCGGTTAAAAACAATAAAAATTGTCGCATTTTCAGGTTGGCTCGCCTAACGGAGACTCCATGCCGGTTTTGGTTTTAAGGTTTTTCTTCTTCTAGACTAGTTCTAGAACTATTCTTTGTCTAGCTAAACCAGTGCTAATGGACCATATCCTCCTAACCATATATCTAGAAGAACATACCTAGCAACTCTACCGTTTTGAGATATGATCCTTTTGAATAATTTATATTGTGGTAAAAAATACCTGGCAAACAAAACAACTTTAAAAAATCTTCAATGCATAAATGCCTTTAGTCTTCCTAACATACCTAATCCAACTATTACTGCATTCCTGCAGAAAAAAAAAACATTGACTTGATATATTACGAAAGATGCACCTACAGTGACACTAACTAAGGCCGGCAACGCACTTGTGACTCCTCTGGTGTTGCGGGTGTCTATGGGCGGCGGTAATCGCTTACCATCAGGTGATCCGTCTGCTCGTTTGCCGCCTATCACATAAAAAAAATCTACAGCCAAGTAGTGCAAGTAGTACTAGATGACACGGCCACCCTGTATACTTTTAGGTGCACGGGACTGTACAGAACTATATTCTAAAAAACCTGAAAAAAAATTATGGCTTCTACTTTCGAAATTAAGGAACCAAGAAACCTATACTCAATTCACAAAAAAGACATTTCCTATAAATTTCACAAATGAGCTGATCAATTAGTACGAAAGGCATTTTTTTTTGTAAACAGAAAATATTTTTTTTGAGAAAACTGATTTAGTTTTATTTAGGATCGCTACCTATTATAGCAATGTGGTCCGTGTAGTCAAAATACCACTGTTCTGAGAATAAAACGTTATCCTGTAGTGCTTATTGTTTTTATTTTTCAGGCTTACAACTCGTGAGAGTCATTTTTACCCTGACAACAGGTATCCTATTGTAACTTTTATAAACTATGAAAGGAACACTCCTGTCAGTTAAATCTTGTCGTGGTTCTGGAACAGAACCTAAGCTAATCGGCTCACATGAAGCGAATGTTCAAATGGGCGCCTCTCTGCCTTTTACTGTGTAAATCAATGGTCGTATGCCTGCGCCTACGCATTGTCCGCTTTGACCTGGCGGTTAAACACCCGTCTACCTGCACCGGTCGGTCTAGATGTATCTAAACAAGTCGGGGTAGAATAAAATTGCACAGATTATGTTACGTTGTGTTACACTAAAAAAAGGTTGGAAATTATTTTGCGTCAATAGATTCTGATGTTGCATTCAACATTCAAGAAACTCATACTTTCCGTTGAAAAAAATATTTCATGATGATTTCTTGAATGAAGAGAAGAAAGAAAGAACGCCGAAAAAGAAGACCTGGTGTCCGAGCCTAATATCATAGGCGAAGCAAAATCCGCTCGCCTTCGCTGGCTTGGCCACCTAGAGAGGATGGATGAGGACCGTGCGGCAAAGAGAGCGTACAAGGGACGACCGACAGGGAAACGCCCTGTTGGGCGCCTCTGGTACCGCTGGAGTGACGAAGTCCAAAAAGACCTGATTACCCTACACAGAGCCGATTGGCGTGTTGCGGTATCTGACAGGAAAGAGTGGCGGAATTTGGTGTCGGAGACCAAAATCCTCTTTGGGTCGCGGAGCCAGCGAAGTAAGTAAGTATTTCTTGAATGAGATAAATTGTTTTAACCGTGTAGTACAGACCCGTGCCCCTAAAACCAGGGTAGCCGTGCCATCTAGTACTCCTTGCACTAATTGGCTGTATGTATACTTTTAGTTGCACGAGACTGTACGTTTCATCTGCGGATTTTTTTCATTTTCAGAGATAAACTTTTATGAGTTTTTCAGGCTTGTGGTGGACTGAGAATCTGGATAGTCTGGTTGGTACCTAGTTGCTGAGACAAGTAAGCAAGCAAGTAAGTAAGCGGTTCAGGTGATCGATTAGTAAGTATGATAACTCAATTTTTTTTTGCGAATTGAGTACCTATAGGTTCCCTGGGGAAAGTTGTTCATTTTCATGAGTAGAAGCCATTGTTAAATTTTTCTAAGGTATTTCATAAGGGGCCTATGTCCAACACTACCTGTATACAGGGTGTAACAAAATTGGTGTAGGACCCGTTAACTGGGGATTCTACTCATCGTACTGAACAACTTTTGTTCTACAACTTTGCTCAAATCGCAAAAAAAATTGTGACTCTCCATACAAAAATTGCAAAACAGATGATCAATTTGTATGGAGAGTTCAAACATTTTTTTGCCATTTAAGCAAAGTCGTAGAACAAAAGTTGTTCAGTACGATGTGTAGAATCCCCAGTTTATGGGTCCTACACCAACATTGTTACACCCTGTATACATATAATAATGCATACAACTGATAAGTGATAGAGTCTGACAAATGAAAAACTGACCTGGAATTTTCTGAAAGTTTTGGCTGTTGGGGCAGTAAAGTTCTCGAGTGGCGACCGCGCACTGTAAGACGCAGTGTGGGCAGGCCTCCGACTCGGTGGACCGATGACCTGGTAAAGATTGCAGGAAGCTGCTGGATGTGGGCAGCATAAGACCGACCGGTGGAAATCCGTGGGGGAGGCCTTTGTCCAGCAGTGGACGTCTTTCGGCTCATGATGATGCCAAAGCAGCTAGCGATTTTGTAAAACAGCTAATTCTACAATCTTGCTGCGACATATTCACTGGCGCCGACTCCATAGGACCTGGGGGTGCCCAAGCCCCCCTATGACATTACCAGCGGGGCTGAGCCCCCCCAATATTTTATGTTAAAATACTGGTGTAGCTTGCGGCTCGCAAATTGCGGTCCCTCAACGATACTCACAAAAACGAAAATAACATTTTTTTTCTGTCCTAGCCCCCCCAATAATTTATGAAGTCGGCGCCCCTGGACATATTAGGTCCTTACCTATGAAATTGGCATTTCAGTTTTGGAAGTTCAACAGAATAATATTACCCTAAAAATGAATTTACTTCCATTAAATTATATATCATTTTCTAGCTACATTCAAGGTCTTTCATGAATTAGTGATATCATGTCTCTTATGTAAAAACTGACTGAGTAGGGTTCCATTAAATATTGTATTGGAGTTTTCTTAGAGGTCAATTGGGTAAATTTTTTCTACCAAAAAAAAATCGATATTATCTGAAAATCGTGAAATATTATGCGCAATATGTTCAAAAATACATATGGTAACGAATAACACGCTGGGATAAGTGTAGCCTTCAAAAATAAAATAAAAATATTTATTTAACGAAAAAATGGCGATTTTCAGTGACGAAAAAATCCATTTTCACAGTTTCTACACCACTGTGCTCTCAAAATATTCAGACAACGTGTATTTTGCAAGCATTATTTTATTTCTAAATGTCCAATGGTACTTTGAAAATAATTAGTTGTTTTAAAACCTTAATTATATTTTGTCTTTGAACTTTTTTAACTAAACGTCAATTTCATAGGTAAGCACCTAATATTATATACTGTGCGCAGGCACTTCACCTAAATACTTACATTTACATATCTAGTCTCGTCTGTGTACAACAATCAAAATATCTCCTTCCTTACCCTTCAAGTCCAATTTATTAAGTTTGTTATTTAATAAAAAAAATAAAAATAGCTGTTTAGAATTCACGGTTTTTCCTCAAATTGTTAGATTTACAATCACACAAGGTTAACCGCCTCGCAGGTTAACATAACTGGTTTCGAGATGTAACTTATCTGTAGTATCTTTAACTCGATATAACTTTGTTAGGAGGTTGAGAGGTTTTAGAGTTCCGTACAGCATATACGAGGAACAGATGTTCGAATAGCGTCATTGCTTTTGCATTTTTTAAATATGTAAAGATATTTAGGTGTAGGCAGGCCTCCCACCCGGTGGACCGATGACCTGGTGAAGGTTGCGGGAAGCCGTTGGATGCGGGCAGCGCAGGACCGGTCGGTGTGGAAATCCTTGGGGGAGGCCTTTGTCCAGCAGTGGACGTCCTTCGTCTGATGATGATGATGAAAGATATTCAGGCTGCAAAAAGACCACTCTCGGAAACAAACCGCATTAAATTGAACAACTTTTCAAATTCTATGGCAAATAAAATTATTTGTCCATACAAAATAGATTGATTGACCGATCGATTTATATGGAAAAAAATGTTTTACAGTAAATTCAGTACAGATTTTAAAGGAAAAATGTACAGTTTCATCAGTAGAACACCCTGTTAAAGTTTCTGAGATACTTGGTCATTTAACACCTGTAAATATCTATTCTAAAAATTGCTAAAAAATTGCTCTAAATACCTCCAATAATATAGTTAAGGGACGTTTTTTTCTTGCAGGATGTCTTTGAATTGACTTTATAAAAGAAATAAATTTAAAAAATATGTGCTTAGAAAATAAACACCCGGTAAGGACCCATTAAAAACTAAATTTGCCGCCAAAACTGTTTAAAAGATGTCCCTTTACTTGATGATTATAAACTTTTAACATAAAAACATGAATAATTATAGTTAAATGAATACGGAAACCTATGTAATGCGTGGTCCGACTCACATTTGGCTATTATTTTTGTTAAATGACCTAACTAGTTTAATTATTAATTAAAAATCCGACTGCTGAGGGTGAATATTATTTAATATTTTAATTCGCTTTAGCGAGTTTAACGAAATCTCGCTCTACGAAACCTATCAAGAAAATTCCTGAAAGTCTATTCAGTAGGTACCCATTAGGACAACAACTATTGACCTCCTGAATAGACTTTCTGAATAGGTACTGAATAGACTAGCTCAACTGAGCTTGATCTTTGGTGTCAAAAAATTAAATTATTTGATGATGATGGTCCTAGCCGATTGCGGCTACAGCGACCGCAGCAATTTCTAGCTCAGGTGCAGGCGTCCCGTTGTTCCACCCTCTCATGCGCTCGGATGTGGCTGATGTAGCCAATCTTGGCACGAAATGTGCGGCTGCACTTAGGGCATGTCAGGATACCGTTGGTGTAGTTATAGATTATAGCCGCAGGTGGTCGGGCCTTCAGTTCGTCTCTTTTAGTATTTAAGTCTCTCTTTCGTATGTCTTCAAAAGAGGAAACTTTGTCCATTATAAGGTGCCTCCACTTTGAGCGATCTTCAGCCTGCGCTTCCCAGTCAAAGTGGTTCAGCATGCACCTCTTCATATGTCTCTTCAACACATCCTTATATCGCAAGAGACCGCCTGTCCGCACCAACGCAATTGTCTCCGTATAATATATGCCTCAACTCCGTAGATGTTAGCACGGTGACATGGTCAGACCAGTGGATGCCCATGATGTCACGAAGGCACTGCATGTGGAATCTATCAAGAGAGCGAATCTGTTTTCTATATAGGCACCATGTTTCGGACGAATAAAGGAGGTTCGGCATTACTATAGCCATATACACCGAAATCTTCGTGGCCAACTTTATGTCGTGTGACCGAAAAACTTTAGGCCTTAGTTTTCCAAAGGCTGCTGAGGTCGCTCCAATCCTGGCGTTAATTTCAGCGTCCAGGTCACATTTGGCCGTAATTGCACTTCCCAAGTACTTAAACTTCTCCACGTATTTCAGGACATCTTGACCGAGACATATTTGTAGCGCATCGTCCATTTGTGCTCCAACAGACATTACTTCGGTCTTGCTTACGCTGATTTTGAGACCGAACTTCCTGCATGCCTCATCAAGACCAGTCATCAGTCTTTGTAGAGACGTTGGGGATTCCGCCATAAAACATAAATCATCCGCGTACATTATTTCTGCAACTCTATCGTAGGAAACTTTGGTACGTGCCTTTAATCTGTCCAAGTTGAAGAGTTTACCATCAGTGCGAAAGCGTATACGGATGCCTTCGGGAATATTTTGTGTGGCATCGCTGACTACGACCGCGAAGTAAAGGGCAAACAGAGTCGGCGCAAGCACGCAACCTTGTTTGACGCCACAGCTGACAGGAAAATACTCAGTTAGCTCCCCATTGACGGATATTCAGCATGTCATGTTATCGTGCAGAAGACGTAGCATCCGTACGAATTTGTCAGGGCAGCCCATTTTGTTCAAAACTCTCCACAAGGCTTCGCGAGGAACGCTGTCGAACGCCTTTTCTAGGTCCACAAAACACAGGAACATTGGCTGACCTTGCTCACGGCTCTTTTCTTGGAGTTGAAGCACAGAAAATACAGCCTCAGCCTCCACGTTCTGGGCGAAAGCCAAACTGGGTTTCTGGTAATAATGCTTCCGACACTGGGATAAGACGGTTCAGCAGAACCCTAGCAAAGACTTTTCCGGGCGTAGACAGCAGAGAGATACCGCGATAGGAGTTACAGTCTGATCTGTCACCTTTGTTCTTGTACAGTGAACAGATGCGTGAGGTCTTAAAGTCAGATGGAACTTGCTCTTCGCTCCACATCTGAATAAAAAGCTTCCATATTACCGCATGTAATTCTTCTCCTCCGTACTTTATCAACTCGCCAGGGATAATGTCAATGCCAACCGCCTTTTTGTTTTGCAGTGCTTTGATGGCTACAATAACTTCCTGTAGTGTAGGTGGCTCATCTAGCTCTGACACTTGAGGGAGTTGTGGGATAGTGTCGACATACAGGAGGTCTGCTGACCGATCCACATTAAGCAGCTCACTATAGTGTTCAGCCCAACGATTGAGCACTTCTTTCTTAGAAGTCAGACGATGCACACCATCTCGTGTCTTCAACGGAACGCTGCTTCTATGTGCCGTCCCTATAATCTTTCTCACTTCCCCACAGAAAGCACCGAGCTGTTTGGTATCAGAGAGCCATTGCAGGTATTTAGCTTTTTGCATCCACCACGTATCTTTCATCTCCCTTGTCATCTTTCTAAGTTCAGACCCGCTTTGCTTAATCTTGTCCGACAAATCTGAATCATGATGTCGGTCACCCTGCTTTTTCAGAAATTATTTAGATAAGTATAAAAAGTCGTAATTTATATTTCACAAAAGGTCAGAGGACAAATGAGATCATGCCACTTTGTAAAAGTATGGAATGATAAAATTTTTTTTTTTTTGTTTTTTTTTTGGTCTGGATTTGGATGATATATAGACTAGCATTGGACTAACACAATTTTATTCCGGAAAAATGCATAATATCTGTTGGATAGTTATTATTGTATGGAAATTATTTCATTCATTACTGAACTGACACATAAAAACACAAACAAAAAAACAAAGCACTGAAAAACCCAACCAAATTGATAATTCTCCATACAGATTTGACATTGTTATATTCTATTGTATCCTAATTCATAGTTTTAAGTTTGTCTGTAAGTTTTCCTAAAATAAAATAAATAAATAAATAAATCAACTGATTAATTTATACGATATAAAAATTCGATAATTGTTTTTGCGATATCAGCAAAGACGAAGAGCAAAAGTTGATCAGTTTCATGAATCGAAATCCATTTTATTAAAAGTGTTGCTACGTTTTTTTTGTAACACCTGTATAAGCAGTCAGCTGTTTGTACGACTCGCCGGCGCCATGTTGGTATTCTATTACATTAACAAATCATTATGTATGTATCTCACATGTCAGCAACTTTAATGGTCTAAGATCTTAGCAACTAATATAGTCTAAGTATATACAACCATGCCTATACTACATTATGCGCAATTTTCAACCGACTTCAAAAAAAGGAGGAGGTTCTCAATTCGTCGGAATCTTTTTTTTTTTTTTTTATGTATGTTCACCGATTACTCGAAGACGCCTGAACCGATTTTGAAAATTCTTTTTTTGTTTGAAAGGGTATACTTCACAGGTGGTCCCATATAAATTTTATCGAAATGGATTCAGCGGTTTATGAGAAAATCAACAAAACATAGCAAAATTGGAGTTGTTGCGATTGAAGTCGGTTGTTTTTAACGTATTCAGCGTGGTCAATTATATATTAAACGTTATATAAGATAAATATTGTGATACTCAGCGTTTTTACAATGAGTAATTATGTTGTTAATTTGTCCCCATTTTGTCCCCACTGCAGGGGCACGGGTCTCTTCTTAAACCTCGGGAAGGTTAGGCTATGGCTAGGAAATACTCCAGGCACCGGATTCAAGTCCGGATTATAGTCGTGGAGGTTGTGGGACTAGTGACCAATCTCAGTTTCTGAAGTTTTCAAGCCACTTACAAGGCCTTCAACATGGCTTAACGACTGCCATGTAGTGATAACTGCCGGCACCAACGGCTTAATGTGCCACGGAAACGCTCGAGATAAATGCCACTAACAGTCAAACCCATCCAGGTTATGACCGTGTCTGTAGTCAGTAAACCCACGACCGCTTCAACCGAGAAGCATTAATGTATGAAAATATAGGTGAAGAACTTAGATATTAATCTGTAGTAGCAAGTATGGTTCATTCCAATCAAAAAAACCAAAAGGTAAACAAACATAGTATGCAGATGACATTGACATGTGTCAGTTCCATAGTAAGTTTGTTTACGTTTTGCTTTTTTTTGATTGGAATGAAGTATAGAGTGGCTCATGATTGACCACGCTGAATACGTTAAAAACAACCGAGTTCAATCGCAACAACTCCAATTTTGCTATGTTTTTGTTGATTTTCTCAAAAACTGCTGAATCGATTTCGATAAAATTTATATGGAACCACCTCTGAAGTATACCCTTTTAAACAAAAAAAGAATTTTCCAAATCGGTTCAGGCGTCTTCGAGTAATCGGTGAACATACATATGAAAAAAGATTCCGACGAATTGAGAACCTCCTCCTTTTTTTGAAGTCGGTTAAAAATGCCATACGTACGAGTAAATAAAATAAATATATGAAAATATATTTATCGATTTCTCCACGACGACGACGACGGTGACCTCTGCTGGTGCTGGCTCCAGCTCCGGCAAACGTCATTAGGTGGCGATATCGGATTATGAATTTATTTTTGCTCTTGTTAGTAAGTCCTTTGGAGGTCGTCCATTAATCACGTGAGGCTCAAAACGGCGGGGAGGGGGTTCAGAAAAAATCACGAAATATCACAAGGGAAAAAATACACGTGATATCTCAGTACACCCCCCTCGGTGTACTGAGATATCACGTGTATTTTTTCGTTGAACGCGCGATTTCTAGAGTAATTTCCAAACGTCGGACTGTTGTTGTTATGTTGTTTTTAACTCTTCCTAAGGTTCGAAACGGCTTCAGGCTGACAGAAACAACCTGCAACCTTAATATCAGTCTGGAATTTTTTATCAGTGTGTTTAATTTTCCAGAACTAAATTACATTATATACCTGTACCTATCTTTTGTACCAAAAAAATGCACGTGATTTTGGGTAGGGGGTGGGGGGGGGGGGGTAGTCTAAAACCTCACCACGTATCACCAGGGGGGAGGGGGGGAGGTCTAAAGAGTTGCTAAAAAAGTGATTAATGGACGGCCGCTTTGCCTTTTGATCTGATTGGTATATTTTATCTTGCGGTTAGTGATTTAGGTTGAGTGACATCCATCCACCATTTTCCGCCTTTCAGAGAATTAAAAGAGAAATTTTATACAGGGTGTTAAAAAAGTACCTTTGAACCTTTAAGGGACTCAGAATCAAGTAGGTACCTACAGAACCCAGGAAAAATATTGAAAAATCCGCTCTTCTTCGAATTTTTTTTTTCAGTTTTTCATACAAATTCTTGGTTCACTATTCAGATTTAGTATGAGAATCTGGAAAAAAAAATTGTAGAGTGGATTTTTTCAATATTTTTCCTTGGTTCTTTACTTGATTCTGAGTAACCCCTTAAAAGTTCAAACGTACTTTTTTTAACACCCTGTGTAAAGGAAGCTCAATTGCAAAAATCATATCTGTACAAACGGTCTCCTTACTGCTTACTTATTGTTAGTAAACTGGATATTTTTGCAATTTTGAGCAAATTCAGTATGATTAGTAGAAGCCCCGGTTACGGGTCCACCTACACCTTTGTCACACCATGTATATATCACTGGAATATGACGTCATAGTACCTGCCTGAGTCTTAGTTCTGACTTGTCTTTGGTTCTGAGAAACAGCTAGACTAGTCCTGCTCACTGCTAGACTTAGGCACGTTTAGAAGTGATCGTGATTTCATAAGCACTCAAACAGCGCTGTGCGTTCACTAGAGCCGACTCCATAGGGCCTGGGGGTACCCAAGCCCCCCCCCCAATGACATTACAAACGGGGCTGAGCCCCCCCAATATTTTCTATGAAACTACTGGTGGAGCTGGCTTGCGGCTCGCGAACTGCGGTCCCTCAACGATTATCACAAAAAAGATATCCACGCGAGCGAAGCCCTGGGCGAAAGCTAGCTAGAAAATATTAGGAAAATATTTTTTTTCTGCCCTAGCCCCCCCAATATTTATATGAAGTCGGTGCCCCTGTGTACGTTCCAAGCCTGCTTAGGGCAACTGTCCTCTCTGACAACAGGACAATCTATTGTAAATCTCGTAAGTGTGAAAGAGAAAATACATAACGTTTGTTGTTAGTGCTTTGCAATGGAACGATCGAAGTGCGTTCATATCTCGCTAGGTTGCATGCTACAGAAATAATCATCAGCGCAGTTAATGCCCATTTCTTGAAGATACATTTTTTTATTAAAACATTTAATCATAATGTCATTAAAGTCATAATAACAATATACTACAAAATAAATTTAAAAGCTCGAATACAAATCTTTTTTATATATAATTTAAACTGTCCTTGTCTAAATATTTCTAACTCTACGACAATCATGCGAAATCGCGAAATGCGAAAGATGTATCTATCATTTATATTTTGGGACAGAATATATGTCTCGATTTGGCTTGCCATTGTTTAGATGTGGGTGTGGTAGATTAACAGCAAACGATTATTCAAACAATAATATCTCAGGATGAATATGATTTCATCATATTATTTCAAAATAAAACTTAATGACTACATACTGAGCACCTGACGGTGCCATCTATCAGGGAGTAGTCTAAGTAAAATAACACTGCCATCTAGTGGCTAGTAGCGAAACTATATGACTGTTATGCAAGTCAGATTACGTCATCATAAAAATAAAAACTATAGATGGCGCTTACTGAGTCAAAGTGCGCATGTCAAAATATACCTATATACCTGTCATTTATTTCAGGTTTCAGGCAGTCAGAATCGTTTTATTTTGCGAAATCACATAAACGGGTTGAATTTTGTGAAAATAATAGTCGTAGGCAGTAATTACGGACGCGATCTTAAGTTTTGCCTCACAATGTGATATGAAAAACACTAGAAAAACTACGTGTGTTGTCCTTTAAGCGGA
Source organism: Coleophora deauratella (assembly GCA_958295455.1). Lineage (NCBI taxonomy): Eukaryota > Metazoa > Arthropoda > Insecta > Lepidoptera > Coleophoridae > Coleophora > Coleophora deauratella. Next base: position 1,787,536 of record OY282416.1, on the reverse strand, counting down.
CGGTGAATAAAAAATATTGTTTAAACATTTTCCCAAGTTTTTCTACCTTTAATTCGCTGTTTTCACTCTCAGCGTACTAATAAATCTATCAAACATAACATTCCGAATCACAAACATGATGTGACTGTGGTTTTAAGCGAATCGTTTTGTGTGGATGGTTTTTCTATTTTTGACTGCATTTCGTTCTATATTTATCAAAGTGTGAAATTTAGTTTTGATGAATTAATGCCGTTGGGAAGCTGGGAAGTTGCGTAAGTATTCTTATTTTCTACCTTATTAACGTGTTAATAAAACTAAAGAAATACTTCGAATGAAATATTCTTAAAAAGGGCTGGTCATGGATACCTGTATTATATGTACAAATACCATTTTAAATTAGGCAGGTTATAACTAGGAGACCTCATCACTTCACAATTTGGCCGGGTTCATGCATGTTTATGTAAAGACAAAAATATAATGTCTTATCGGTTTCAATTATTTGATAACATGTTATGCACTGTTACTTTATTTTTGTGCAAGAAGAAGTCACTTAAGAACCATGAAACTATGCAGATAGGGTGATATTTGTTTGCTGATATAGCAGGGGTAGAAACTAGTCAGTAAAGTCAGTTAAAGTCAGTTTTTTTGGCTCTGGTCAGTAAAGTCAGTAATTCCCCTGGAAATTGTCATTAAAGTCAGTATTTTCCGATCTTAAGATTTTTCCGCCACAAGAACTAATTGCATGCAGAAATAAAAAATCAATTATTTTTAAGGAGGCGTAAAACCATATATTTTTTAGAAATAGTATCACATCTATAAAAACAATATGCATATTTTTAGACACCCAAGTATAAACTTTCCACCAATCAGTGTTAATCAATAAAGTTATTGATTGATTGATAGATTGTTTTTATTTTGTTAATAACGGGAGGTGTTAGTTGACTATGGGGATGGATGGTGGAGGCCAAACAAAAAACACTGTATTTTTCTTATTATTGAGGATCTCCTCTTAGACTATACAAATTTTAGTTTTCAATAAAAGTCAGTAAAAGGTCAGTAATTTGGAGTTCAAACTTCACTAAAATCAATATTTTTAGCTGAGCAAACCGTTTCCACCTCTGATATAGTAAACAGGAAAATGCAGATGCTGGTCATCAAACTATGCAACTCCACCAAGACCCTAAACAATAGAAATGGGGTAGGGGATTACATAAACAATAAATTATGAAATATTTTTGGCTTAGCTTTAGGATATGCAACACCACAGATTGAGTTGATATTTTTTTTGTATATAGGGGTTACTTAGAGGTATCGTTTCCCAAAATTTCATAGTGCGGAGTTCAGTAGTTTTTGTGATAAGTTTTTTTGAAAATTACATATTTTCAGGTGAAACTGTGCAAAAAAAGACGCCATAACAGCAACTCGTTTCATTTTATGCATTTATAAATGTCATTTTTTTTTACTAAATAGCTCTTCTTTTATTGAAAGAAACGGTAGAAAGACTTAAGTGAGTTTGTATGATGTGGAATTTTATCACACATGCAGTTTTTTATTTACATACATAATGTTTGACAGACTTGGTGGCTAAGTGGTTAGCGCTCCTGACCACTAATCTGAGAGTCGTGGGTTCGATCCCCACCCAGGGCAAACCTTTCTGTGATGAGCAGAATTCTTTGCTCTGTGTCTGGGTGTATTATATCTATATATGTATGTATTTAAACATATATGTGTATGTATATCAGTCTCTGGTTCCCATAACACAGGGAATCCTACTTTAGGCCCAGATGACCGTGTGTGACTTGTCCCGGTTTTTTTATTATTATTATTTATAATGAGAATGCGAATGACTATAATGAATTATGACATTGTAGGTTGCTATTCGCGAGCCACACAGGACTGGTCGGTGTGGAAATATTTGGGGGAGGTCTTTGTCCAGCTAGATAGATAGATAGGTTGCTATTTAATAAAATGTAACTCTGATGACTAGCTGAGCTACCCTAATCCATAGTTAGTGTTAAGCTTCGGTGGCTCCGCGGGTAGTGACTCCGTCCTCCTAACCAGAGGTCTCGGGTTCAAATCCTGGCCAGTGCATCAATGAGTTTTTCGAAACTTACATGCATTTTCAAACCGACTGCTTTAACGGTGAAGGAAAACATTGTGAGGAAACCTGCACATCTGATTTCTAGATGTGTATGATGGTCGCGTTGCACACGTCCGTAGATGTAAATCTAAAAATGCCCTACACGTGACCGCGGGTGATGCTAAGTGCACCAGGCAACCGCCGCCTATACCTTGTGGATAGGACGGTTAAATTGTGCCACACAATAAGAGAGTGTTAATAAATGAACAATTGATTTTTATTGGGAAATTTTGTATGGAATGTTAACGCAGGCCTCTTAAGTGCAGCCCAACCAAAATTTTTCCTTTTAGATATCTTTGATGGTTTTTTTTTGGTTAATGAGTTTTTTTAAGTCCTCTCATGTAATTTTATATTTGCTAATTACCATATATAAAACAATATATAAGAAAACAAGTTTCTCAAAAACACCAATAAACTAGGTAATTATCAAATTTCAATCAAAATATAGGGTTTATCCAACATACCTGCACTTTTCCATGGGTTTTTGAACATAACAGCATTGAAATCATGTAAATTTTTATGTTTATTTTTTTTTCCTTTTTAAATGAAAATTATGTTTTCTCCTTGATGGACAAACATAACCAAATCAATATCCTTTATTGCAGCAAAACATTAGAATGAAATATTACGTTATTTGTCATATACCTACTTAATGATTATTATGTTGCACTCGGTGCCCTTAAGAATTTTTGCAAAGCCCTTGGCATCATCTCACCTGGTGATCACCTGGTGAATAAATTGAAATTATTATTAATAGAGAAATGTTATTATAATTTAGATGACTTTTTGACTGGAAAATAATATTTGTACAAGTAAGTTCCTAAAATTGACATATATTATTATAATTTAATGTAATATATTATTTATTTTCATAATTATATTGTAATACTGACATAACTATCGTAAAATTGTAATAAGTACTAACAAAATTGACTTTGGAAATTATTATTATTGTATTGACGTTCATATTTAACAATACCAGGCGACCATATTGCTGTGCCTATGAAAGTATCACAATGGGACTGTATTTCATAAATGTAACAACAATTTGTACTTGTGATTGCAATAAATAATTATGAATTATGATAGGTGATGATGATGCCGAAGATGGAATCGGGCTTACCAAGATTCCCCAATGTAATGGGGAACTGGCTATCTTATCTCCTTGCTGGAATCGAATTCCAAAAAAATTCAAAATGTTTTTTATTGAAGTATGTAGATGTTGTAAACATACTTTAAAATTCCTTTTTTTTTCTACCTACCTACTGCAAAGTTCCTACCACTCGGAACTTGTACACTTGATGTTTCAGGTACAATCTGGTACAATACATCAATGCTATTAGCTATTAACATTGATGTTTGGCGTTGAGACTTAAAATGGATGTGCTGACCCTCAAGTTACAAATTATACAAACCTTGTTTCAATCTAAAATATAATAATAATAATAATAGTTTATTTCAAAAATGGATTAAGAACAATTAGTAATCATAATTACAAAATGTGGCTTATTCTAAGTTCTTAGAAATGCATGCAACACGTACCCATACTAAGAAAGCGTTCCAAATTAGTTTCGTTAGAGTAATTTTCACTCTGACAGCAGGATAGCATATTATATTTTTTTGAAGTGTGAAAGGGACAAACTCTTGTCAGGCGAATCTTAACTTGGTTATGGAACGACTTCTAAGTATAGTAATATACTTGTATAGGATATACCCATCCTAAGTATTCAATTCAATTCAATTCAATTCATTTATTGTTTCATGCGGTTTTACAGGTCTTAATAAGAAAAAATAGGAGCATTTGCGCATGAACCCTGTGAGGGCACCACAATATACTTAAGCATAGAAATATCATTATCGTGTCATTATTATTATTACATTACCAATATATAAATTAGAGCATAATTTCGATAAAGAAAAAATCATAAATTACAGATACAAAAGAAAATGTCCAATCAATAGCTTATAAGATTCAGCATAAAATTAAATTAAGTATACAAATATTTAATTACATTACAAATAATACACATAAAAGTCAGAATTATTACATAAGATAATTACATTTTATTCATTTATACAAAATGACACTATTAATAATATACACTATTTAACATGCATTAGGTATTTATTCTTTACTCTCAAAAAACTCGTCCATCGTGTAAAAACATTTCTCTAATAAGTACTCTTTAAATTTATTTACAAATAATGGTTCTGAATCGATACATTTTATTCGGAGGGGCACTTTATTATAAATTTTTATGGACATGTGGTATGTACTTGAGCTTACCAGATGCAGTTTTGTTACAGGTAGGGCTAACCTGTCCCTGTTCCTAAGGTTGAAGGGCTTGGAGTAAAATTCCTTCACTTGCGAGAACAACCTTTTATTATTTCTGACAAATTTAACAATTTCTAGGATATAAATAGATATTAGGGTCAAAATTTTCTGTTCTTTAAAATGAGGTCTACAACTATCTAACTGCTTAATATTCACCATAATCCTCAGACATCTCTTTTGTAACATAAATAGATCGTTAACATTTGTACTGTTTCCCCAAAAAATTATACCGTAAGATAACCAAGAATGAGCATAGGCGTAATAAGCGCATTTCGCTGTTTTTAGATCTGTACATTTTTTTAGTTCATACAGTGCATAAACAAATTTTGATAGCTTAGTCTCTATTTTCTCTATATGTGGTTTCCAATTCATGTTGCTGTTAATCTCTATACCCAGAAGGGAACATGATTTTACTGTTTCAATTCTCATATTACGAAAGGAAAAATCAATGTTAAGTGGCTTTTTCTGCCATGGTTTAAATTGCATTAAATTAGTTTTTGCCAGATTTAGTTCAAGGTTGTGTTCTAAAAGCCATTCGTGTATTTTTTGGAGTATTTTAGTAAGTTGGAAGCTTAGGTCATCTACTGTTTTAATTGGGAATACTACTGTAACATCGTCCGCGTACAAAATGCACCTTTCATCTACGGCTTTTGGCAAATCGTTTATGTAGATTAAAAATAGTAAGCATCCCAAAACGCTACCCTGGGGAATTGAGTTCTCTACAAGTAGCCTCTGGGAACAAATATAACATAGTCTACTTTTGCTCATGTCCAAATGTTCTACATTGACGTATTGTGCTCTCGCCTTAAGATATGAAGAAAACCATTTAAAAGCTACACCTCGTACTCCTATGCCGTAAAGTTTACTCAATAGAATTTTATGCGAAACTCTATCATAAGCCTTGCTCATATCCAGCATCAACCCAATTCCATACTCCTTACTGTTAATTATGTTTAATATTTCAGACGTAAATTCGTAGACTGCAGATATGGTTGACCTTTGTTTTCTGAACCCGTGCTGGCTGTCATCGAGTATGTTATACTTTTCGCAAAAAGACTTAAGTCGGTTTGACATGGCAGTTTCTAAGATTTTAGAAAAAGTAGAGAGCATAGCTATTGGGCGGAATTCCTTTGGCTCATTTGTTTGCCTCTTTTTTGGGACTGGTTTAATTATTGAGGTCTTTAGTAAATCTGGAAAACACCCCTCACTAAAAGATTGGTTAATTAGATCGGTAAGGGGTTGCGTAAGTTCATTGCAGCATGCCTTGATGAGTGTTGGCGGGAGCTCATCAAATCCATAACTTGTTTTATTTTTTAGTTTTTTTATTATTTTATATATTTCACACGGTTCAGTTGGACTTAGATACATTGTGTTAAACGTTTTATTTATCACTGAATGACCAATAGGATTATCTTTTGTGTTTGTTCCTACTGACACAAAATAATTATTTAGTATATTTGCAACAAGTGTGGGATCTTCTACAGTTTTATTATTTATTTTTAGGGTGATATTATTTCCATTATAGGAATGTATTTTATTATTTTTCTCTTTTATTATTTGCCACATTGATTTTGTGAAATTTTTAGATTTTCTTATTCTTTTAATATTAAATAGCTTTTTTGAGGCATAAATGGTTCTTTTAAGCATTTTTTCGTATTTTTTATAATAGTTATCAAAAACAGGACTATCTGTTTGTAATTTAATGAATTTTAATAATCTTTTATTCTTGCACGATTTTCTTATTCCAGGAGTTAGCCAACTTTTTGGCTTAGGTTTTATATTAATTTTAAGGCTCACTTTGGGGATATATTTATTTAGTATATTTACTAATAATTCATGAAATTTCTTATAATTTTGATTTGTGTTTTTGTTGGAATTAATAATTTTACGCCAATCTACTTTCTTTAACTCTTCCTTAAAAAAAAATATATTCTTGTCACTGTATAGTCTTTTCTCAACATAGTAAAAACCATTACAATTCAACATTGATTAAGTATAGGATATACTTGTGTCAAAATAAATAAAACGTTAACTTATTAGGCAATTAGAAAATTTCATGTGTCATTTCTAGTGATCGGAAATTCGGGGGCAATTTCATTTTTTCCCAAGAAAGAATATTATGGATATGTCTTTCTGAATTAATTTATAGATTTTCATACAAAAAATTCGCGGGATACCGGGAAATTCTCTTCTTCTCTCTTCTCGGATTCTTAATTATAATGATCTGATTGTAGTGTGTGTTTATCTTATTGAAAATTTTATGTATGCTCACAGTATAAGGACATTATACAGTATGGACACTCCCTGCTGCTCTCTGAAGGCTACCTCACCCTCCCCTGTGTGACCGATCTGTCAAGAGGTTGGCACAGTTCCAAAACGGTTCCAAAGCACAGTATTATAACCAAAGACATTTTTATTTTTTAAGGAAAGAGCTAAGCCTTCTAAGGCTATACAGCCTTGTCTGGTGTATACAGCCTTTACTTTATCCGTAAAAGTCTAGCTAATAATAAAAAACAATGAGGGCTAATTAAATCCCGATTCAACCCTAGTACATCACGCACACATTTACATGTGTACAAACATGTATGTCTTTGTAGTAAACAGTGGCGCGAAATTTGTATGAAGTGTCCGGGGTGTGATGTATGCTATTAAAAAAATTTTATTCAACATTCTGTTAATTCAAAACGGCATGTCCACATTATGGTAGCTCCCTAATTTTAGGTATAATTGCCCCCGAAGTTTCGATCACTGGTAATTTCCCTAGTATAAAGTAAGTTTGTTACCAAATATTGATTACCACCAGCTGGTGCCCGCGACTGTGGAAGTTTGGTTGTTTTCAGTTTTTTCATTCTTCCAGGAAGCTTCATTTTTCCGAGATATAAAGTTCCCTATGTTTTAATCTATGTGTAAAATTTCATCCAAACCATTATCCAGTCATACTACTTACCTACCTCGTCTCCCGCTAAAAAGGGTAGAAAATGTTTCGAACGAATATTAGCGCAAGGAGTCTCCAGTTCCTTTTGCTCGTAAGATATGACCTCACAAAAAATGAGTCACGAAAAAAGAGTTCTCATATCTTACGTAACCTTTACATGCCGAATATTTGAACTAGGTTACGATTTACAAACTTTATTACCTACTGCCCTCATAAGAAAAAAGGCCGCAAAGTTCTTTTTTTTTTAATGGCAGAGGCGGCAAACGAGCAGACGGATCACCTGACGGTAAGCGATTACCGCCGCCCATAGACACCCGCAACACCAGAGGAGTCACAAGTGCGTTGCCGGCCTTTGATATGGGAGTACGCTCTTTTCTTGAAGGTTTGAATGTGTCGTATCGGTCCGGAAACTGCATATACTTTGCGGCCTTCTGCCTTATGACGGCAGATTAGGTAGGAGTCACCATTGTTGTTGAGTCAGCACCCCTTACCCACCCCACAGCTACCCTATGACTCACCAATGCGAAGTTCACCTCAGTTAGTTCAGGTTTCGATAACCCTGAGACAATAGGAGTGGATTGTACTTTTTAGGGTTAAGACAAAAGACCTAGTCTCATAATCACATCAAAGTGATAAGCCTTGACGTCTGTTGCAGACAGTTTCATAGCAGTGCCTTGTAGAGTACGGGTACGTACGAGTGTTATTTCCGTGCATGGATGCATTTAAGATCCACTGCAACCAATGGGAAAATCTTGCGTCCAACCGCAATGAATGGTAAAAAAACTTTATCTGACGGCTGCAAAGCGCACGATGACGCCTGGTTGCAGGACCTGGCCAACAAGCGAGCCCAACGGCTATCGTATATTGTCAGACCCGCAGCCTCAGTTCACGTGCCAGAAGTGCGGCCGTATGTGTCGCTCCATAATTGGACTTTTTAGTCACGAGCGGCGATGCTCCACTCACATTCAACCTGCTTAAATCATCTGTCAAGATGTAGAAGGCCTGATGATGATGTTTTTCTGTACCTTTTCAATAAATAAATGTATTCTATTCTGTTCTATTCTAGGCAACTTTTAAGTTGACTCAGTTTCCGTTTTGTCAACTCAAAGTGGATGAAGTGACCTCTTCATGGACACAATACTGCCTGGGATGGAGTTGAGGAAACCTGACAAAAGGCAGGGCTGTCCAGGATCTGCGTTTCCCTTTCGGCTTATAATGCACAATTGCACAGTTGTGACAGTGCCACAGTATATACATTAGTATTGTCGTACGTATCGTACCTGTCCCTCTCTAAAGGCCTTCTTGTTCGTGATCTTGTTGAGGGGTGGCTGCCTAAACAGCGACACTTTGACACAAGGAAACCTTTTGTGTCAACCTCTTAAAACCTTTATACGTAGCCCTAGTCAAAAATATGTCGCATTACTGCAGTGATTCCGCCGAGGGGTCGATGTATGTTTCCTCCGGCGTTGGGTAATCATTCCCGAGAAGGCTCATACGCTTGTTAGCCAGAACATCGGTAGGTGGTCCGTTGATTCTATGGGGTCCTTCTATAATACTTGAAAAAAAATTAACCACGGCTTCTACTCATGAAACTGAACAACTTTCCCCAAGGAACCTATACTGAATTCGCAAAAAAAATGTGGAATCGAGGATTACTAATTGATCCCGTTTAGCCACAGAATCTTATACTGAATTCGCAAAAAAAATGTGGAATCGAGGATTACTAATTGATCCCGTTTAGCCACAGAATCTTATAGTGAAAGACTCATAGAATGATATCACTAAAATTTTAAGATGCATGCTGTATCTGTTCGCTCTGGGTTATTTTGACCATCATCCTTTGTATCCCGATGGAAATTGAACCCGCGACATCCTTAAAAAGCGTGTGGACTTATCACTACGCCTCACGGAGTTTTTTAATTTTAGCACTTACCATATATTTTGTTAGCCCTGCGCAATAAGCTTCGCGTAGAACTGTCTTAGATAAGTGTTTTTCAACCTTTTTTAATACTCGACCCGTTTACGAGTTAAAAAATTCTTGCGACCCCCCTAGGGCCATAAATATACAAAATGTTAGTGATTTGAAAGGCTAAGTTTATAATTTTCTTCAATTAGAAAATGGTTTAATTATAAAAGTCTCCAAAATATAATCACATTTTGACAAATTGTTAAAAAGCCTTCTCACTCAAATCGCATTTTTCGTAGGACCTATAACCACTTACTTTTTCTATTCCCGCGGCCCCTTTAGAATGGCTTCGCGACCTAGCGACCCACAGGTTGAAAAACATAAATAAACTACGGGTTCATATGTAAATATAGTTTTACAATAATATGTTATGAGGAAAACTAATGTTTCGTTACATACATGCGGTCGGACAAATTTATTTTTAGGCACTTCACGCTGTTTTACGTCTCGCATAAGTCAGAGTATTCAAGTTTCGTTTGAAAGTACATAAATCTTTCTTTGAATTAATTAGGTCCTGAAGTTAATGATAATAATAATAGTACGAGACAAATCACACACGGTAATCTGGTCCCAAACTAGGATTCCGTCGTAGAATGTAAGTAAATGGCTCGGAAGATTGCTATCAAGTGTCGGGGTTGTACCAATGGATTGAAATATACCTATTTTGCAATACAGCTTTTCAATCTAGAATACAAGGCATGGGCTTAGTAATAGGGTATCATCGCTTTAGCACCGTTAGTTACGCGACCTTTAAAAAGAAAGAGCAATTTAGTAAGAAGGTTGCAAGCAGAATACTCCACTCCCCAACACATTAGGTTTAAACGCCAGCTCTGGCGTTATGACGTCACACACTAGCGCTATACTGTACTATATAATCGACAACGCTGAAAGCGTCAAAAAACCGACTTCACTCGCGGACCATACGGGTCAAACTGAGAACCTCCTTTTTTGAAGTCGGTTAAAATACTATAACCTTCTCCTAAATGTAACAAATACATTTCTGAAAACCGCGTTAAAATCGGTCCAGCCAAACGCGAGATAATCGCGGACAAACATACATACAAACATACATACATACAGGTCAAACTGAGAACCTCGTTTTTTTTGAAGTCGGTTAAAAGTCCGCCACATTCATGGACGGATGGCGAGTCGAGTGGGGTGACCGTGAAGGAAGTTAGAAACATCATGCTAGAATTGCTATCCATGAGTGTGGCGGATTTTGTAGCAGAGTATAGCGCTAGTGTGTGATGACCATAACTCCCGATGTTGTATTGGACCGCCAGAATTACAGACTCACAGCCGAGTTTATGGTGTCTCGAGATAAAAGTGAAACTTCTCACATTGGAAACATAGAATTTTATTTGTTTAGCAATTAAATGGATAACATCAAAGTCGCGAGATACTAACTTTGATCTATGGAGACTGAAGTTAATGATACAACCCATAAAACTACTGGCTAGCTACCACCATCTATCTCAGTCTTTCCGCCAGACATCAGTGTTAATAGCATTAATGTATTCCGGCATGAAAATAAGATAGCCATTTCCCCATTGCGTTGGGGAATCTTGGTAAGTCCAATTCCATCTTCGGCATCATCATCACTTACCACCAGGTGAGATGATGCCAAGGGCGTACCAATTGAGGATCAAGAGAAACTCGAAAATTCACTGACTCGGTAACCGAGCAGTGGTTCCGCTCCTAACTACCAGTCTGCGGGTTTTGTTTCCCACAAAGAAGCCATTTTTAGACAAATAAATTGGAGATGAAGCATTACCTAATGAAGAAAATTGCAGAATGATAATATTTGCTACCGAATACAGTTTGCAAAGATTTCACAACTTCTGTAGCGCGATATTGCTATTCAATCATTTATTATGTGTTGTATTGTGATGAGTGAGTACTCATAAATAACCGTTTAGTACTTACGAATATTTTATTTCTTCGACGGGCGGTACCAATCTCACTAATATTTTACAATAAATGCGAAAACATGGATGTTTGTTTGTTCCACTTTCACGCCGAAACTACTGAACGGATTTGAATGAAATTTGGTAGGTAGATAGATAAAGCATTCAGCTAACATAGCAAACTCAAACTCAAAAACTCAAAATGTTTTTTATTTAAGTAGATGCTTTACACGTGCTTTTAAATCGTCAATATTTTTTTTCTACCTAGTACAAAGTCCCTACCACGCAGGACTTGTACACTCAACGTTTCGGGAAGTGTTTGCGAAGCGAGAAGAAACGTCAGAATCCTATTTATCCCGGAAAACTTAAAGGTTCCTGGAAAATCCACTTAACATTTTCTTTCTCTCCCCAATTCTTAAGTTCTTAAGGCCACGCAGACGAAGTCGCACGCGGAAGCTAGTCTTATATTAAACCTTAAATGTTTGCTTTGCTTCTTTTATCGGCCTAACCTAGTTTTAAGGGGAGTCGACCCTTTACATACTGATTTCACACCCCGGACACTGCAAACAAATCGTCCGATTTTACTAAGACTTCCCTTTCTAACACGTAGGAGCGACCGAGATGGGGATAACTGAGTGACGACTGTATGAACTGTCACCGGATCTTACCCACAGGGGAGTGACGTCTCCTTCCGAGAGCATCAGAGAGTCTCCATACGTTTTTTTTTATGTCACAGGTGGTAAACGAGCAGACGGATCACCTGATGATAAGCGTTTACCGCCGCCCATAGACACCAGCAACACCAGAGGAGTCACAAGTGCGTTGTCGACCAATTGGTAAGCCCTTGGCATCATCTCACCTGATGGTAAGTGATGATGATGCCGAAGATGGAAGCGGGCTTACCAAGATTCCCCAACGCAGTGGGCAACTGGCTATCTTATCTTCATGCCGGAACACATCAATGCCGCTATGCAATACTGTATGCATATTACTAAGGTTAAGACGGTGCTGATGTCAACAACACGTAATCACTAATTGCAGTGAATGAAATCAACACCGCAGTTTTTAAAACACCTGTTTCGCTATGATGCGGTATCCCTTTTTGGCAGATAGCCAATCCATTATGGAGCGAGGGGTATCCGGCGACCTTGCGGTACAATCCGTAGAATTTCCTGTTGCTTCTGGTACGTGAAATGTGGATAAAAGTTTTGAAAAGCTCGACTAAACTGTAGTTCACATTATACATAGACACATTATGCCTTGGAGAAGATTATCTGTCTGTTAAAAACTGCGTTGACAGTTTTTTTGGACTATGAAGTGGTTCTCAGGATTTGAATAGAGAGTGAAAATATCTGTCGCACTGCAAGAGTTACTTAAGCAAGCGCAAGTCTTGGCACATTATATATCCAGCAGCTCTCTTCAAGCATCATCAGGTCACCTGTTGGAGCCGTGCAGCACTCCGTCTTCCAGGTCGTGATCGCCACTCCAGACCTCCACTCTGTTCCCTATAGTTGGTTTCAGTTTTTCGTGCTATGTGTTTGCACATTACCACCATTCAACTTGGTTACGCAATGGCTTTTTTTGTATAAGGTGGCAAAAGGCTGACGACCCACCTGAAGGAAATTGGCTACCCCAGAAGGGTTATGTACTGAACATTGCCCATCTTATTGTTAGATGGAGTATTGCGCCACCAACCAGAACGCAGCAACCCACTTGTGGGGACGTATTGATCGAGTAGTGGTACCCAACTACCAACCTAGTCGGACATTGCAAAAAAGGTCCTACACCACTTCAAAAACTATTGCTCTCTATATTGGGTTGGTTGTTGTGGTTTGAGCTAGTTACATTCTCATCTGTCTTTGGGCATAGATGAATTTTCCTGTCAAGACGTTTCGGCAGTTCTCCGAACGTTGCCCAACCGAGTTGCTGGTTAAAGCAATCGCAATGCTGATGTTCTACCAGCGGGCTAATGGATCCCTCTATAAATATTCGGCGCAGGAACAGAAGCGTGCGCTGACGTAGGCGTGACGTCACGAGACATTTCGCAGCTATTTATACCGGCCCATGCGTCGCCACCGGCGTGCCAAGCGGTGCATGCGGCTAACGGTTTGTTTATAGGACATCAGAAGCTTTCAATTCAAGAATTCAGTTATTTTTTATAAATAAATAATAGGGTAGCGACAGGTTGACGGTGCACCTGATGGATAGTGGCTACCACCGTCCTCTTCTTCTTTTAGAGGCTATTTTGTTGCCAGAAGTGCCACGCATCACGCATCATTACACTGTCAGTAAATGGCTCGTTGTTTATGGGCTGGGTCCACAAGAGCATTCTCCTCCTTTAAAGAAAACCCACCGATACATATTCTCCCTACATCGGCCAACATGTGTTCGCAGTCGATTCAGATAGTTCCACATCGACCACGGCATGTCTCTATCCACAGGGAAGGTTCCTTGTTATGTAAAAAAGGCTTCTGTGACTGGAACGGTCTAGTTCCATAGGAATTATGGTTATCACCGCTTGTAATTGTCCCATATCGCAGGGGAGTCCTCAAGGATCATCAAGGCACTGACGCCTTGATGATCCTTGAGGAACAAGGTGCGCCGTGTTTGATGCGCGAGCGATGAAATTTGGTTTTTGGAACCTATTTGGGGCTACGCTATATTGAAGGGATAATAATAAGCATGAGTGCCCCCTTAACATATTGTTTGTAATTTTGAATATAATTAATATGAATAATTTTATTTAATTTTGACATAAGTAATTATTATAATACTGTTAACATTAACTATTTTCTTTTCTTTTTGACAAATGTTTTGATAAACGTTGACATGTTTGAATGTTTCTTTTTTTTGTATTATTTTTATAATAAAGTACTTACTCGTTACATGGAAATTTATTTTCTGATTTCTGATTCCTTAGAAATAAATTCCTTAGAAAGAAATAAATTAGTAAGAAATAAATTGACACTTGAATTTATAAAATATCCCACGACAATCTGGGGATCAAAACCTCAAATACCATCAGGCCGTTTTGGCTGCAGGCGGTAATAATGATACGGACATTCATACCCATACATACACTTGAAAAAATTACTTTCCACTTGGGTAGTCGGTTAAAAAGATCCCCTTAGAACCATTTCTCCGTTTCAACGTAAAAAACAAACAAAAGCTTTTGCATTTGATGAAAGTTCCAAAACAGTCAACAGTTAAAACCTGGATTGGAATGTTAGGTTCACAGAAAATAGTAAGAGAAAGCCTGGGAATCAAACATACGATACTCAGACTAGAAGACAGGAGCGGTAACCGCTACGCTACAGGCTCTGTCCCATCTTAGGGTTCTGTACCCAAATTGTATCAACTGGACCTCAGCAAGCCTTGCTAGGCTAGATCAAAGTCCATCTGGTGGGGGATCAGAATGGTAGTAATACCTTTTCTGGCCCCTATTATAACTAAATAATGGTTTCGTAGTTACTTATGCGGGCGCCGCCGACAGCGTATTCGCATCGAGGATTCGTACTCTTCGTGGTGTAATGCGACTGCCGGCGTGCCGCAGGGTGGCGTGCTCTCTCCTCTCCTCTTTTCCGTTTTCATTAATTCTATCTCTCTCAAACTATCTTCATCTCACCACCTATATGCTGACGATTTACAAATATACTCGCAGGCTCCTCTAAATAACTTGCATGAGGCTATTGACACAATTAATATGGATTTAGAGCGCATATCACAATGGAGTAAATCTTATGGACTACAGGTGAACCCATCCAAAACCCAGTGCATTATTATAGGCAGTCCATATTTCATTGCGAGAGTCAAATATGACCAACTGCCACCTATTATGTTTGATGGAGTCCGCATAAAATTCAGCGACAAAGTGAAAAATCTGGGCGTTATTTTTGACAGTACCTTGTCCTGGTCAGCTCATATATCGGAGGTTAGCAGAAAAGTGTTCGCCTCAGTGAGATCGTTAAATCGTCTCAGAAATTTCCTCCCAAATGCCACTAAAATTACATTAGCCCAGACGCTTATACTCCCTATCCTTGACTATGCCGACTCATGTTACCCTGACCTCAATGTTGAGCTTTTAAATAAATTAGAACGCATGCAAAATCTTGCGATTCGATTTATATATGGCTTACGAAAGTATGACCACGTCTCGCCGTATCGGGAAGAATTAAAGTGGCTATCTGTTCATCGTCGCAGGGATGCTCACGTTCTGTCTATTCTATACTCTGTCCTATTTAGCAATAAATCTCCTACCTATCTCCAGACCCCTTTTAAATTTCTATCTTCTACTCATAGTCGCCAGCTTCGCTCTGCAAACACACTTCGATTATATGTTCCTCCACATTGCACTAATTTCTACTCTAATTCTTTTGCTCTTCATGCTATCTCCTTATGGAACTCGCTTCCAGAAACTATTCAGCGCTCTCCGTCCCTTTCTGTCTTCAAATCTCAGGTCAAATCTTTTTTTCTATCTCTTTAGTATTTTTCTGCCATCCGTTTGTTTTTACCATTTTCCCATTTTTGGTTGCTGTACGAAGTTGTATTTATTTTTTATGTATTTTGTATTTATATATTATAGTTTAGTATTTGTATGTATGTGTAGTTAATATATACCTTCATATATGTATTTATTTATATTTATTATAAACCAGATTATATATATAATTTAATTTTTTATTATGATGTTTTGAGTGTATAAATACTCTACCCGTATTAGATATTAAGTATTTCATGTTCTCCTCTACCTCAAGGTTGTCTGGAAGAGATTGCTTATAGCAATAAGACCGCCTACCTGTACAGTTCCATAATTATGTACTAGTTATAATTATTTGTAGTTTTTATGTACTAAAAAGTGTAAATAAATAAATAAATAAATAAATAAAATAAATAAATAAATGACGCGTAAACGGGTGTATTGCGTGGCTTGCGCCAAGCAAGGTTGAGGTCCCTTTTAGAGATTTCATGAAAACTCACTGATTAGTGTCCGAGAGTGGTATTTTCATACGTATTATAAAGTGTGCCACAGTAGCCAAAAGAGACCATTTCTTCTCCATCGTATAGACAGTTCTGCGAGCTATATTTCCTGCATGTCATCTCGTCATATCCGATGCCTTAAAACGCGACACTCGTTTAATTATAGCTGTCTACGTCACCTAATGGATTGCGGTTGCATCACCTCACCAGCTTCTGCCACGGTCAATGTCAACTGTCAAGCCGAGATGACGTTGACGTGTTTTGAACTTATTCAAATCCACAATACCCGTAGTACAACTACCCGTACTGCATTAAAAATAAATAATGAAATGTTCACTAAATACCTCTTTTACTGAAATTGCAGAGAAACTTCACCGCATTTTTAAAACATTTACAATTTTTAATTTATAAAAAAACGGACTTAGTAATGTAAACTGTAAAATATTAAACAATGACGTCATCGCTCACAATTTCAAAGATTCCTTATGACGTTTTATAAACACTTTTTTGAACAAAATATCGTTATGAAATTAATAAAGAGTAACTCGGATAACTAGTAGTGAACTAACAAATTGGTTAGCCCTTGGCATAGTACAGTATGGACACTCTCTGCCGCTCTCTAAAAGTGACCTCACCCCCTCCCCCCCCTGCGTGTAAGATCCAGTGACAATCCTCCATACAGTCGTCACTCTTATCATGTATAGATCCTCCAGGCCACAATTTTATTGTTGACATGAATTGTAATAGAATTTAAGATTAAAAAATGTGTTGAAGCGAGTTTCTTTTTGGCTCGACGTTTCTTCTCGCTTCGCAAATACTTCCCGAAACGTAGAGTGTACAAGTCCCGCGTGGTAGGGACTTTGTACTAGGTAGAAAAAAAATATTGACAATTTAAAAGCATTTAATTCAATAAAAAACATTTTGAGTTTGAGTTTATCTCGCTCGCTCTCATACGTGTTAGAAAGGGAGGTCGTAGTAGTTAAAGAACTCGGACGATTTGTCTGTAGTGTCCGGGTGAAACCTTGGACAGACAGCAAACCGGCGTGAAGCAACGCTTGCGTTGCTTCACGCCGAGTGAGTGAGGGTACCGGAGGCCCAACCTCCCCCCCACCCCAATTGCCCCCATCCCCCCATCCCGTTTCAAAGACCGGCAACGCACTTGTGACTCCTCTGGTGTTGCGGGTGTCTATGGGCGGCGGTAATCGCTTACCGTCAGGTGATCCGTCTGCTCGTTTGCCACCTATCACATAAAAAAAAGGAACCTTGGACTGTGTCGTGTGTAGATTATAGTACTTGATATTATCTCACCAGAATTAGTAAATGCTAACTTGTTACACGACTGTAAAAGCGAAGGGTAATGTTTTTCGAGTATACGTATTACGTACGTCTGTTTCATAAACTACGTACAGGAGACGAGTTTTGTAGGGACTCTTCTTTTTTTTTCTTTTTACCCTCAATTGGTAAGCCCTTGGCATCATCTCACCTGATGGTAAGTGATGATGATGCCGAAGGCGGTGGCAGGCTTACTAAAATTCCCCAATGCAATGGGGAACGGCTATCTCATCTTCATGCTGGAACACATCAGTGCTGTTAACATTGATGTTTGGCGGCAAGACTTAGATAAGATGGTGGTAGCTAGCCAGGCGGGCTCGAAAATTCCCTACCACCAACCAAACCAAACTATAAATTTGGACCCCGCCGGGAATTAAACCCGCGACCTCCTGATGTGAAGCGAGCGGACAAGCCACTGGGCTATGGAGGCGGTTAAGAATCTTCTTTAAGAATCAACATTTACTCGAAACAAATAAGATGTCAGCGATAAAAAAAATGTTTATTTTCCTTTCCCAATCCTTGCGAGGCTTCCGCTCCATTCCGCAAAAATAATTTACTTGAAAAGTTAAAATGTCCAAAATAGAAGTAACTTACGTAAAATTATTTGCAATTTTGCGTTTGGGATTTCAGATAGTGCTTCTGTGGCTTCTGAAAACTTTGCTCGGGGTCTGTGGATTGTTTTTCATTTAAATCAAAGTAATCTACCGACTTCTTCCAAAAATAGGAAGTAAACTGCGTAAGTAAAAATCTAACATTGACATCACTGCAAAAAAATATTCGAAGTAATTTTATATTTCAAAAGGCAGTTTTAGGCCTCGAAAGAGATGTATTTAAACGCACTATAAAATGGATGGTAATAACAACGACAAAAAGTAAAGCATTATAAAAAATAAAATCACTACAAATTATGAATTATTATTATTATCAATTTAACAAACTTACTTTAAAAAAATAAAGCTCTTCACTACAAAATTAATGGTTTGAATAATGCTTTTCACAACAGAAAATTACGTTCGCACTATAATCGATCAATAATCGAGATGTAGTCAAACGCACTCCAAATTTTTATAAAATAATAATAATAATAATATAATCAACAACGCTGAACACGTTAAAAAACCGACTTCAGTTGTAACAGCTACTTTGCTTTTTTTTGTTTTTGTGGATTTTTTCAAAAACCTGCTGAATCAATTTAGATAAAATTTATATGGGTAGTATTACCTACCAAACAAAAAAAGAATCATCAAAATCGATTCATAATTGGCGGAGTAATCGCGTAACAAACATTGTCCGCTTAAGTGTGTATTCATTAACTATTTTAATGGAGTTTCTAATGCTTTCACAGTTCATTTCGAATTCTTGCCTGAAATTCGTTAAAAGCTACAAGAGTTGTAAAATAAAAATTTTCAAAGAGTTCCCGAGGTTTTCACTCTAAGGCGACGAGGAAGCAGTCGACGAAGCCTCCTGTTCTGTTTTTTAATAAACTGCGCAGTCTTGGTTAAGTATATTGGTAGCTAACGACAAATATTAAATAACCGTAGCCTACCGTCACTTTACATGTATAGTCGTATATTTTAAGATCCTGTTCCTACCACTAGCTAGTTAGTTACTGGTCTGTTTACAAATACTAGTGTTTACAAGAACAGTCTATGCTCGAACGATGTGCTTTTGACGATCTGCCATACAAAAGCTTTGTTCGTATCGTTGTAAAGACAGAAATAGAGTTTTATATACCACGGTGCATGTTAAAAGTTATCGTCTGATTCTTTGCATTGTTTTATAATGTTATGGTTGAGAAAAAAAAAATGTAATGTAAGATTTTTATTTGTAAAAATGTGTTGGAGTAAATTTCTTTTGGACCCGATGTTTCTTCTTTCTCAACAAACACTTTCTGAAACGTTGGGTAAACGAGTTCCAGTGGTACGAACTTTCGTATATAGTATTCTAAAAAATTACCGACAAGTACACAGTGCTACTTCTACTAATTCGAATAAATATTTTTAATTTAATTTTGTTATTAGGTGTGTGACCGTCACCGTGTGTAATATTAATATTCTTCTTCTTATCGTGTGGCACATTATTTTTATTATTTTATTACTGTGTTCCTAACAATATTGATTTGAATCAAATCTATTACCCGTTTTCCCGCGAAAATGCTGCACTCCCGGGCACGACCTGTTGTGCGGGATGGGTGACCTATTTCTCCGGCGAATGCACCGCATGCAACATTCAGCCCTGCTGTGATGAGATTAGTGCTTAAAATTGCATCCGTTGCCGGGATATTGAATTTTCATTTGTAAAGATTGGTTAAAATAGGACGCAAGTATATGCATAGACGTACATGTAGGCGTTATAGGGTTGTCTTTTTAAAGACGTGTTACAGGTTTTACAAGTTTGAAACTAGCGTGTGTGTTTGTTTGTGTCTGTACAGAGCTCTAAAATATGAGAAGCTATTTTTTTTTATAATAATAATATCTGGGACAAATCACACACGGTCATCTGGCTCCAAACAAAGATTCCATGTATCTTGGGAACCAGAGACTGATATACTTACACATATATTTTTAAATACATACATATATAGATGTAATACACCCAGACTCAGAGCAAACAATTCTGCTCATCACAGAAAAGTTTGCCCTGTGTGGGGATCGAACCCACGACTCTCGGATCAGAGGTCAGGAGCGCTAACCACTTAGCCACCGAGTCAGTCAATTTGAAAAGTTTTTTTTCGCTCCAAATTAGGTTTTATCAGTTCTTATCGTTTTTAATTAATTAACACTTTAAACGCTCCCACTCGGTGGACCGAGGAGCTGGTGAAGATGATAATCAGCACTTATTAGCAGCGGTTTCCCTCAGGAAGCCGCTGGATGCGAGCAGCGCAAGACCGTTCGGCGTGGAAATCAGCCTTTACTTTATTTGTAAAAGTCTAGCTAACAATTAAGACAATGAGGGCTGACTATTGAATCTCGATTCAACCCTAGTACTTCACGCACACATTTGTATGTGTACAAACGTGAATGTCTCCGTAGTAATCAATAGCGCGAAATTTGTATGAAGTGTCCGGGGTGTGAGCAAAATTAAGCACGCCGGTAATCCAACCCGCGAACTCCTAATGTGAAGCGACTGGCTCACCACAGCGCTAAGGAAGCGGAGGCGGATAGGTAAGACCTCGCCGCGAATCGAACCCGCAACCTCCTAATATGAAGCGAGTGGACTATCTACTACGTCACGGAGGCGGTTCAGATTCATTCATGCTTCAAATATTCCTTCTTTTATCTTTTCAGTAACGAAAATGACCTACAATCTATGGGCATCCCAACCTGGTAACCCATTAATGCTAGGACCTTCCCGGCGCGTGTGCGGTGCCCTAATGACCCATCCCGGTACCGAGAACTCCCGGGGATACCCGAACATCCACGAACGCGGAAAACTAGGTTAGGTGGCTAGGACCTGCAAACTTTATTTTGCAGCTGATGCTTTATGGAGTGGAAGGGTTTTAATTGAATTTGTCGTTCATGTGACGGTAAATAGAAGTTGGTACGCTGAGATATCAATGATTTGATGTTTGTGGTGATTTTGCAGTTTGCGTTTTTGTGCTTTTGTTTGTATTTTTGATACGGTTTGTAAGTTGAAGCAAAAGATAAACATTCGTGTCGGTACATCAACATGTGCATTTGGATTTTAAATCAAAAGCATAAGATCATACGATAACCTTTGTATTAAATGAAATAAATAATTAAACTTTAAGGGCTTGCTCTGTAGACTATACAAAATTATAACCTTGATTGGACAGTTTGTATGTAGAAGCCGATTTTTTTTTCGTTTCCTGAAAAAAATTCTTATGGAAAGTTGTTCAGATTCATCTACTGAGCAAGCCCTTAAAGTTTTCGGAAACCTGTCCCTTACACCCTGTATATCGATGTTTTAATTCTAAGCTTCGTCGGACCACCGCAGTGTTATATGTAGAGGGTTGGTTCGCTCGTTACGTTATTTCTCTTAGGTATTAAGTAAGTTTATTTTTAGCATTGGGGTCGGGTTAGTGATAAAATCATGGGACGAATCACCGAATGTTTGCGTGACTATGAAAAATTTAAGTCAACACCAATCTTAGTTTGTAACCTAAATACATTGAGAACCTCAAAGCTTGGATTTATGGCTTTATACGTCTTGAGGTTGTATGATCGACAGAATAAAAATGAATAAACAAAACATTCTTCTTGTGATCCTCCACTGGACGCGATCTTGGGCAAGCGTACGGCTCGGTGCAGACTGGCTCCCACTTTCCTCTTTACGGTATAGATATATAGAGTTTCCGTGTACTTTACGGCCTTATTTCTTAAGCTGTATTTGGAAATGGACCGACGCGATTTCAATTCTCTTCACTCCATTTCTCGCCTCGCCTCGCCGGTGGAGAAGCAGCTTTATAAGGACAGTACAGGTTCCGATTACACTTTATCGCGACCTACGCACGCGTGGGGTGTAAAATGACTAACAAAAAGCGTTTCGTCACCTTCGAAGGTAAAAGTCGAATGACTCGTAAACCACTGAATCGATTTTCACAAAACTTAGATAGCGGAGAAGCTTGATTTAAAATTTTTAAGTAAGAAAAACTGCATATAGGGTGACTTTAAATTAGTTCTTGATACGAAAGCCTATGCATGTGCTCGTGATAAAAAACAACTTTCCCTAAGGAATCCATAGTCAAATCTCATAAAAGTTTTGGACCCTCCATACAAATCGGTCAACGGACCGGCCAAATTAGTATGAAGAGTCCAAATATTTTTTTGCGATTTGACTGTTAGTTCCTTAGGGAAAGTTGTTTGTTAACATGAGCAAATACATATTCTTTGGTATCAAGAACTTATTTAAAGTCACCCTATATAAATTGTGTCCGCTCGGTTTTGAGCGCTAAGATACTACATCAAATACGTCCTTCCTTTGCGATGTGGGTCAGAAATATGTGGCTTCTCCTTATGAAAGTGAAGAACTTTTCTTGTTTGATGACTGCTGAAATCGAAAAAGAATGTTGATAAATATGTTTGTACTTTTCATACAAATCAAACTTTTTCACCCGTTTGGCCAATTTTGTATGGGGAGAACCACTTTTTTAAAGGTTTTACTTTAGGTCTCTTAGCGAACTCTTCCTCCATAACACTACATTATTGTATTGAGTAAAAGCTTTTCAGGCGTACGGCCTCAGGCTAGACTAGACGTTACACGAGCCGCCTAGGCAGGCTTAAGCTCTCTGAATCACTTGCCCTTGACCTGAAGAATACAGTGAACTGTAGTATTAACTGTAGCATGGTGATGTGTAATATGGACGACTCAGAGTTTCTTGTATGGGGCCGTCCATTAATCACGTGATGTTTTTTAGCAACTTTTTAGACCCTCCCTCCCCCTGGTGATACGTGGTGAGGTTTTAGACTACCCCCCCACCCCCTAACAAAATCACGTGTATTTTTTTTGGTACAAAATATTATCTAGTAAATAATAATAAATACAGGTAAGTATAATGAAATTTAATTCTGGAAAATTAAGCACCGTGATAAAAAAATCCAGACATACATTAAAGTTGCAGTTTGTTTCTGACTGCCTGAAGCCGTTTCGAACCTTAGAAAGAGTTAAAAACAACAACAGTCCGACGTTTGGAAATTACTCTAGAAATCGCGCGTTCAACGAAAAAATAAATACACGTGATATCTCAGTACACCCCCCTCCCCCCTCGTGATATTTCGTGATTTTTTATAAACCCCCTGCCCCCTTTTGAGCCTCACGTGATTAATGGACGACCCCTATAATAGCACAGTATACAGGTGAAATAGAACTCGCGGACCAAATTTTAACTGAGGTTTCTATACATGACACTGAACAACTTTCTGTAAGGAACCATTTCAATCTGAGCAAAAACATACTCTTCATACATATTGATGAGCCGACTAGCCAACTTTGCTTGGAAGGTCCAAAATTGCATTTGGTCCGATTGAATGGTGCCTCAGAGAAAGGCTCGCGATTTCAATCTCACCCTGTATACTAAAAAGGTGCAGTAATACTTCAACGTGGGCTTCTACTCATCAAACTGAACAACTTTTGTTCTACAACTGTGTTGTAATCGCAAAAAATAATTATGGACTTTTCATACAAACTTGGCTCGCCAGCTGATCGATTTATGTGAAAAGTCCAAAAATTTTTTTGCGATTTCAACAAAGTTGTCGAACAAAAGTTGTTCAGATTGATGAGTAGAAGCCCACCTTGAAGTATTACTGCACCTTTTTGTTACACCCTGTATACAGTTTCTTTTTCACGTAGTTTAAGTAATTTACTAACACTTTGAGTCCTGGTTACTTTAAATGAAAACTTTTATTATTATATTATTATTTTCTCACAGTCTGTTTTTTGACATCTACAATCATATTTACTTACTTTAAATGAATTCTAAAATTCATGCAAATTCCCTCTATCAAATCGTCTTCTATTCCTGTAAGCAGGCTACAGGGAGGATCGCATCCCGGGTGACCCCCGTGTGACCCGTCGCAGCCTCAGGTCGGTGGCCCCGTGACCTGGAATGGGGGGCTCGGTGCACGCCTCTGGGTGCATCTTATATTCCCAACTCATAGTAGTCTTATGCCATGCAAATCAAATCAAATAGGTACTCTTTGTTGTAATACCAACAAACAAAACAAACACGAACACAATAAGAAAAAGATGATTCCTAAGATGTCTTCTTTTGTTGTAATTAAAGCCTACTTCGAATATAAAATATTTCCTAAATTGTATATATAAGAAAAATAAAAATACAAAGTAGTACTGCGTTAAGATTACGTTAAGTTTTAAGCGAAGAATACTGAAAATTCCAAATATATAATTTAGCAATCGATTAAAATAAATGTAATACAGACATAGATATTTCTTATCTGATACATATTTCAAATTATTTTAAAATCAGCCGGACAGTATCTTACGTTCATGCAGCCGTAAAAAATAAGTAAAAACATTATTTCGAGAAATATCTAATTATTAAAAAAAGGAAAAAGTAGGTGTTTTCATCTTCAAAATACATAAAATAATAAGTAATAAGTCAGCCTTTTATCTTTATTTCATTTTGGCTTGTCATAATCTATTTTGATTGCAATAAAAAGTTTGCACACAAACAAACAAAATATTCAAAATTTTAAATATTATCAGTTGTATTTTTAACTAAATGTGCAGAACCAGATTTAACTAACACCATCTATCGTATAGGTATGCCATATCTACTGCAGTAAAATATTCCAATATATAATTAAAAAAAAAAAAAAAAAAAGTATATATAATTTCTGAATTACAAATTGTCTGAAAGTAGAAAGTTTAATGAAATTCATGGAATCTCTTTAAACTTTAGCCTTAACATGGTGAACTGTGTAATTTGGTTGCCATTAGAGTGAATCATGGAGGTAGTATCTTGGGGGAAGCAAGGTCGGCCTGCTAAGTCGTAAGAATGGGGCGCGTTCACTTTGAATCTTTATTGTATTGTATTTGACACAATAAACAGCTATGCAATAATTATAACTTGAACAAGAAGATTATTGTATGACCAACATCGTTTTCCGCGGAGCATTCGATTGTGTAGAACATCAAACTTTACTTGTCAAATTAAAACATTATGGTGTCGAGGATCCCCATCCATCTCAGTCTTTTAAATTATTACCTTAACAATAGAACAGAAATAGTTCAAGTAAATGCCATAATTATCTTGACTCAAAACTGAAAGTGAGTGTGCCCCAAGGATCTATATTAGTCCCTTTTCAATTTCTGGTTTATATTAATGTTTTTGCAACATCTGTCGATTTTTTATTCAAAAAAGTTATATAAATTGATCAGCTATTTGGCTAGTTTTGTAATTATTGGCTGAAATTTCAGTAAAACTGCATTATTGTTGGTCGTGTAGGATACGTAAAATTTTTCAACCATGTTCTCACTGAATTTAAATCTATTGACAATCACATTGCTTTTAAAAATAAATTGAAAAAATATTTGATTAGTAACTGCTTTTATAATTTTCATGAATTTCCTAATGATACTAATACTTAATATACTTACATTATGAATGTTTAATAAGATTAATATAATTATAGATTTAACAATAGCGATAAGACTTTTATAATTTTCGACGCAAAGTATTTTGCTATAAAATAAATATGAAATGAAATGAAATACGATTATTGATCGGTTTAAAAAAAAGTGCCAATACAACTTGGTAACTGGAAGATTCTCTGTTAATCGGGTTTTTGTAGTGTTATTTCATAGGCAGAAAAGAAAACGAAAATTAAAAAGAATGTGTTAAGAATTTACATTATCACAGTAGGTTTTTCCTAGCTTCTAGGGTTTTAAATAATTTAAATGCCCATTTAATTAAATGTTTTTTTATTTAACATTCATAGCCAAGTTTAAACAGCTGTAATTTTAATCACCATGAGTTTCGATTCGGTATAATAATACAGGGTGTTAAAAAAGTGCGTTTGAAATTTTAAGGGGTTACTCAGAATCACGTATAGAATCCAGGAAAAATATTGAAAAAATTCGCTCTTCAATTTTTTTTGCAGTTTTTCATACAAATTCTCGATTCACTATTTAGATTTAGTATGAGAATCTGAAAAAAATAATTGAAGAGCGGATTTTTTCAATATTT
Source organism: Coleophora deauratella (assembly GCA_958295455.1). Taxonomy (NCBI): domain Eukaryota; kingdom Metazoa; phylum Arthropoda; class Insecta; order Lepidoptera; family Coleophoridae; genus Coleophora; species Coleophora deauratella. The sequence goes on along the minus strand of OY282416.1, from coordinate 1,761,297 downwards.
TTCCTAGGTTCTGTACTTGATTCTGAGTAACCCCTTAAAATTTCAAACGCACTTTTTTTAACACCCTGTATAATTAAGTTTTCCCTAGTTCGGTCTTGTAGATTTCTTTAACGAGTCGATCAGCTGATCGCCAACTTATAAATAGTATTTGAAGTATATAACTTATAATAGTATTCGTGAATTGACTTTTAGATGCTTGAGGATGGTTGTTCAGTGATTTCAGCGCTCTTTTACTTATGCTTTTACGTATATGGCCTTGACATTAAGCGAAAGCAATGTGAACGCAGCCTAAGAATTTCTTCAAGGCAACTACCTACTAATATAATACTGAGTATGTCATTATAACAACGTTACAGAAAATTACACAGTATAGATTACATGGTACATACTACGTACCATGTATTCCTTCCATAAAGAATTATGTTTCTTTTTTCTTCTTGTAAAAAAACATTATTTATGCCATTCTAATTCTTGTCCATATGGTTAATGATTTTAGAACACATAGAACATAGACTTAGCCTATACTAAGATAGGGTTTATCTAAATTTTTTTTTTTTATAAATTTTACAGCCACGCTTCTTTCCTACGAAGCCTTTTACCGTCTCGCATACATAGGATTGTCAATCAGCAATAAGCTTTCATAATCAGTAGCAAAAAAATAAAAATGTTGTAAAAACAGTAATATAATAAAAGTAATAATCAGATTAAAGAAGCTATCATGCGTTACGTAAAAAGTTTCATTAAAATCGTCGAGCTATTTTTGAGGAAAATTAACAAAGAACCTTGGTTTGTGTGGGTGTCACCTTAATCACTTTTTTCTTTCTTTCATGATTTCAGAACGACCCTAATACCACAGATGACATAAAAGATACACTACCGTGTCCTAAACGGCCTATACGAGGCCTATACTGAGTGCCCTTCGTTGCACAGAAAAAGAAATTATCTCAGGGAAATAGTTTGTATGCTTAGGTATGCGACCTTCGTGGTGTGATAAGTAAGACTGTTATATAAACTTGCCGACGGTATTTTTTACTTACAATGGTATTCTGCATAGGAGAATTTGTTTGTTTCGCAACACTGCAAAAACGTCTAAGTTTAGTATTTATTTTGTCTTAGAAAGATTTAAACTGTTATTTTAATTTTGAACTTTGATCACTAACCAAATCATCAACGAGCTCGAATCTCTTTTTAAATTACATCCAGGATATCCAGGATGGTTTATTTATGGTTTACCCATAGAATGTCACAAAGCCAAATTATCGTTTAAGCCAAACGCATATACTATATACATATCTAAACGTAGTAGATTCAATAGAAATTATTGCTTTTCTGTATTTTTAACCGACTTCAAAAAAAAGGAGGAGGTTCTCAATTCGTCGGAATCTTTTTTTTTTTATGTATGTTCACCGATTACTCGAAGACGCCTGAACCGATTTGAAAAATTCTTTTTTTGTTTAAAAGGGTATACTTCACAGGTGGTCCCATATAAATTTTATCGAAATCGATTCAGCGGTTTTTGAGAAAATCAACAAAAACATATCAAAATTGGAGTTGTTGCGATTGAAGTCGGTTTATTTTTAACGTATTCAGCGTGGTCAATTATTTTAATTGGAGTTCTCTTTGAAACGTGTTTCAAAAAAATCTTCATATTTGGAGCGCTGCTTCATATCAATGATTGCCGCGAATAGAGGATATGCGTAGAACTGCTATCCTTTGCTTAGACACAGACTTAGAAACTAATTATTTTTCAGCATCTAGTTTTATTTATGTATGTACTACAGATGAGACGGTTGTGACTTTATTAGTGGGTGTTCTTTGGAAAAATTAGTTATTATTTTTATTTATTATTATTAATGCGGCACCAAGCGAAGTCGCGGAGTAAAGCCTAGTATTCTAAGTTACCGGGTGGCGCGGTGGTGAACTTGGCAAGGTCATTATGTCAAGGTCTTGCGTGAGTCAGTGTCCACTGTTACAGGGCATTAATTTTTGTGATATTGCCCTATTACCATAGATTTGGTGGGCACATGGCACTATACATATTGTTATCGGAAAGTTAATGAGTCACTCTCACTCGAGCTGTTTTTCGAATTCGGTGTGTACGTATCTATTGTTTTTTTTTATTTTAATTATTGTATTGTTACTGAAATGTTTTAGAGATATTATAATGATGATGTGTAGGTAGGGTAATGTGTATAATTGCGTGGATTTCGGAGTATTAGATTCCTTAGATTAGTTTTGTTATCAGAAAGTTAATGAGTCACTCTTACTCGGGCTTCTTTTTTCGGATTTGTTGTGTAGGTACCTTTCTTTTTAATTATTATATTATTACTGAAATGTTTTAGATATACTATAATGATGCTGTGTAGGGTAATGTGTATAATTGGATTTCGGAGTATTAGATCGTTAGATTAGTTTTAAGTGTCATAGTATACTTTATAGCAGACAAGTTTTACTTAAATTGATTAGGATTTAATCAACCTAATCATTAGGTTTTTTTTTTTTAATACAGTGTTGCTCTAAAGTGCATGCTGAAGTGCTGCTTAAGTAATTCTTGGATTTTACCGTATTTAATTCACCTTTAAATCAGAATTAAACTCGGCATTGATAAAAAAGTCTTTATTACCTAGCTTCGAGGTAAAATAAACTACTTTCATGTAAAACAATACCTTATTTTATAGCGCCATCTAGTTTTAATCTACATGAAACTACCTGACGCCATCTTGTTTTTACACAATATTTGAGATGCGATTTTCAGCATGAAGGTTAGACCCATTTTGACTATACTTAATTTTTTTGTTGCTTGTCTTATTTTTGAAAATATTATACCGTTCCTACTCATCATTACTGATATTTCATAGGTTTGGAAAAGCTCTTTATAGTATAAGGAACTTCATAACAAGGTTTTCCAACACCATTAAATGTCAGTGGTATCGAGTAGAAACTACGCTATAATATCGTATTTTCAGAAATAAGACAAGTAAGAAAAAATGAAGTACAAATTGTCTGTGGTAATGACGTACCGTCACAGACAGTGGAGCTAATTGCTCAGATTTTAGATACCGTCGAGGGACGGCGGCACTCTTGATTTATGTGCTGCCCTCGTAAGAGAGACGGCCGCAAAGTATACGGAATTTCTACATACATTGCGGCCTTTTTGCTTATGAGGGCTGTGTAGGCGGGCCCTAGGTCGGGGATTTTGTCTTTGAAGGCTATTGTCTTTTATGTATTATATATTATGTTGGTATTTGTAAATACAAAGGCTTGTGTAATAGTAAGTCCTGTTTAAAAGATAGCATCATAAAATTCTGATTGGAATCACTAGTTTGTTAGGGGCCGTCCATTAATCACGTGATGTTTTTAGCAACTTTTTAGACTCCCCTCCCCCCTGTTGATACGTGGTGAGGTTTTAGACTACCCCCCCCCACCCCCACCCCCTATCCAAAATCACGTGTATTTTTTGGTACAAAATATTATCTTTAAATACAGGTATAATGTAATTTAATTCTGGAAAATTAATCACCGTGATAAAAATTTCCAGATATTAAGGTTGCAGGTTGTTTCTGACTGCCTGAAGCCTTTTCGAACCTTGGGAAGAGTTAAAAACAACATAACAACAACAATCAGACGTTTGGAAGTTACTCTAGAAATCGCGCGTTCAACGAAAAAAGAAATACACGTGATATCTCATTACACCCCCCCCCCCTCCCCCTTGTGATATTTCGTGATTTTTTCTGAACCCCCTCCCCCCTTTTTGAGCCTCACGTGATTAATAATATTATGCAGGTTGTAACAAGAAGGAGCTTTTGTCACTCAGTGTTATCTGTGTTACAAGATTATTAAAATTCGCTTTATTTTGTTACAGATTTATGGCGTCCGACACCTCTAAGAGCGATCGTATGAAGAACCACCAATACCGTGCTCTCTTTTCCGCCATCTTGAATTAAAAATATATAAAAAAATGCTATCCGTCACTCACCGTCCACGCAAGTCGAAAAATAAACCGAACACAACAAAAAATCTTAAAATTAAAAAGAAAAACAACGAGCTTAGAGACGTTCTGTGTTCCATCAATCATATTCGAAATTCAATTTTAAATTCACAAGTTTTCAACCAACCATTTTAGATCTAGTTTTTTTTTCTCCGAAAATATCAAGCTTTAACCTAACTTTTTGGATGTAAATCTTTTTTGATTAGGAAAGAAAAAAATAATAAAACAACTTAGTTGCCTTCTATTCGTAGTGGTAGTGTGAACCCGTGATTGGTCCAAGTAATAACAAAAAAGTAAATTTAAAAATCTCCTTGAAATATATTCTAAGTGGATGTTAAATAGTAGCAATAACGGTTACTGCGAGACAGTTTATTTATTAGGAAAGAAGCAAAGGTGAGTTATTTTACAAAATAACTAAATTAAAATTTTAATCTAAATTGCAACCTTTCTTTTCAATTCTGACAAAAATACACAATTTTAAAGTGTATTTATGTAGCAATAAATATGTATATGGCAAAAAATCTAACCCATACAGTTATGTTGTCTTTGGATAGTGATGATATTAGTTTGTCTATGGTATTAGGATCAAGTTCTATGCCCGAATGTAAGTGATTACGGATTAAACAATGAGAAAATGTTTTGTTTACACGAGTGTCTAGCGTAAACTAATCTCGTAGATGGACTAGACCTTTATCCCAGAAGGCGCCACTCCAGTATAACAGAATTAGCGCGTTAGTATATCTCACTTAAATGCAAAAGCATGGATGGTTTATTTGTTGTGAAACTACTGAACGGATTTGGGTGATATTTTGTAGATAGATAACAAAAGCACTCGGCTAACACATAGGATGCTTTTTATCCCGGAAAACTCGGGGGTTCCCGGAAGAATAGCTAAAAACTGATTTTTATTGAGTCTCTAGATGGCGCTGACTTAACGTTTTATTTCTCTCTGGACCCAATTCTCAAGTCCGCGCAGACGAAGTCGCGGGCGGAAGCTAGTTAAAAGATATGACGAAGGATTTTATTGATAAATACCTTGATTTAAATCAAGAAGAAAACCTTTTTTTTTGTAATTTGCTGCTAGGTTATTTAGTTTGTTATCGTATATTTCAGCAATATCAATGCAACGACGTAATATGGAGGGGGCTGAAGGGAGAAACGGAACCAGCTCCGACGACGCCGGCCAGCTCAGCAGGAATAGGGTAAGCGTCAACTTAAAATAAAACCTAATAAAAACCCCATCGACTAATTTTATCCACACTATACCGGAAACCTCCGATCCCGATTTTGATCACCTCCGTGGGCCGGCTGTTCGCTCGCTCTTCAGGAGATCGCGTGTTCTCGGCAGGGTCCAAAATTAGTAGGATACGGTTGGTTAGTGGTAGGCTATTTTCTAAGCCTCGCTGCACTGCAGCACTGCAGCGAGTCTACAAATTCAAATACTTGGGTCACATGATTACCGCCGACCTCAAAGACGATGATGATATCGAGAGGGAGCGAAGAGCGTTGTCGGTAAGAGCAAACATGTTGGCTCGCAGGTTCGCTCGAAGCTCGAGGGATGTAAAGCTTACCCTTTTTAGGGCATTCTGTGCATCCTTCTACGCGTGCAGCCTGTGGGCCAACTATACTCAGAAGGCTTACAACGCCCTTCGAATCCAGTATAATAATGCGTTCAGGGTGTTGATGGGGTTGTCGCGTTTCTGCAGTGCCTCGGAAAAATCAAGCCTGACTGGCTAGCTACTACCATCTAACATAACAATGTTATGTAGCATTGATGTGTTCCGGCATGGAGATGAGATAGCCAGTTCCCCATTGCGTTGGGGAATCTTGGTAAGCCCGCTTCCATCTTCGGCGTCATCATCAGTTACTATCACGTAAGATAATACCAAGTGCATACCAATTTAAAAAAGCAAATGTTTCATATTTCTTGAAGGTTAGTGACAGAAGTGTTAAAGGGTGCGAAGAGTAGAGACTGTGTCAAACTAATAGACATATTAAAATACGCATTTAAAACTAAATACAAAAATTAAACACGACAATGTCTCGTTTTGCTTACTACGTTTTATAGGTTATAGATTCTCCTCAAATTTGCCCATTTCACTGAAGAACCTGTTTAATATTTAAAACCTTCAAACGCTTCCTACTAATACATTCTCACTTAATTTTGCTTCCAGAGCTTCAAATCCAAACAATTAGTTCGCAGTCAAGCAATAAGAGAATCTCAGTCGCCGCCACGCACAGTTTCCCCGGCTTACCGCAAAATTGACGTCGAATGCGACGACGAAACGTTCATAGACGACAGCATAAGCGAAGAAGCAAACACAGCTACCAATGAAGCAGCTTTCGTCGTGAGCAATGAAGATTACGATGTTAATAAAGAAGACTTAGAGGAAGCAAAAGTGGAAGTAGCAGTAGTGAGGACTCATAGAGATAACGTAACAAGCGACGCGTCTAGTCATGGCAGTGATGATAGGTGTAGTGTTAATAGTTTAAGTGAGAAGAACGATTGTAGGGGCGATGATAAGAAGATACAGCCTGTGGAGATTCAGGTAAGATTTGTGGTTGTTGCATTTGGAAACATCGTAGTTTAAGAATTTTTTGTTTATATCTATTAATTGTATACCTATTTCACTAACAAGAACTTTGTAATCGATTCAAAACACATATTTTACTGGGTACTTATTTTGCATAGTCATAAGTCATTTGTTTCAAATTTAGCTGTCACATGTCTTTAATTATTTCTTAGATTACGTTAAAGACACTGTTTTAAATTTCGTCCGTTTGAAATGGCCTTGCTGTTTTCAGCCCCAAAGCGATAAGCATAAAATTAATAGTAATCTATAAAACTCAGCAGAGGAAAGTTAGCATTACACATTCCGTATCCAGATCACCCCGGGCTGGGAGGAGACGCAGAACACGCAGCGTCAACGCACCAAGCGCTGGCTGGGCGCCAAGCAGCACTCTTCGTCACGTGACCTGCTCTCCAACAACCCCAGGGTCACCTGCGTGTGTGGCGCCTGCAGTCCTTGTCCACAGTGCAGGTAACAAAATGGCGTCTGAAGCAACTTGGTTTAAAATGATTTGTCCTAGAATTGAGCCTTGTGGAATTTTAAGGTTGAATTTTGAGTTCTAGCTTGACTGCATATTAAGCCTATTGTCGAGCTATTATAAAAATTACACTGACTGGAGACCAAATAACACTCGTCACGTGACGTGACCTGCTTTTCAACAAGTGACCTGCCCTTCAGAAAGTGTCCTAACTATGAACCTTAAGTGTTCCCTTAGTTAACTATTCCTAAAGACAGATTTGTACAGTCTGGTTTAGAGCTTGAGTTTTTCTCAATACTATGTAAAAGTGATGTAAGAAAGGGTGAAATCATACCAAAATAACCTTAACGCAATGAAAAACGTCTTATTAAAAATGAATAGCTAAACAATATTGTCTGTAATATTTTGTAGAGTATTTGGCCTTGAGATAAAAAAAATATCGGCTCTTGCCTTAATGATGTTTATCGTTAACACCATTATGAAGCCCGATCATAAAACATTAATATGAATGAGGTTATGTTGATTGCCATAACAGTGTTGACCTTTAATAGGCGTTCGACACTTTATTACCTAAAGTTAAACTAAATGACATTTTAAAATCTAAACATATACTGCCTTAGTGGCCACTATATGGTAGCCTAGATAGTAACGAATTCTATTTTACTAAAGCTCAACTAAATACTCTTTAATTTTATTGGAAATTTTACTGGCGTTCCTCAAGGCTTCATCGTCGGCCTTCTTCTTTATTTTAAGTTTTATTGAAGAAAAAATTATAGACATAATAGACGTACTCTACATTGTTAGGTTATGGTAAACGTGATGAAAAAGATGGTTGTTTTTTAAGATATGGTTTGTTATCAAATATGTTGATACCGAACATTTGTGTGGCTAGTGACTAGCCCCAGAGTGTCCTTCAGAAGTTCTCAAGCCGCCTATAAGGCCTCTGACATAGCTTAATGACTGCCATCTAATGATAGCAACCGGCACTCACGGTTCAACGTGTCACCAAAAGTCAAACTGAGTTATGATCGTGTGTGTAGTTAGTTTACAACCTACACCAATCCGGACTTGGCCCCCATGTGCAGTGGCCCCCCAGTATCCCCTAACCTTCCCAGATATTGGAGGAGACCCTTGACCCAGCACTGGGGCCGCTATGGGTTGTTATGTTAATAAACGCAGCATTTGCCATTGCAGGGGCAGGCGGCGGAAACAGCTGTGTCCCACGAAACAAGACTCTGGCATCGTGTGCTCGGACGACTGCGCCGACTGTTCTGATACCGAGCAATCTGGTGAGTTTATACAAAAGTTAAGAAAAAGTGATGAAAGTGAATGAACAAATAACTATTAGATATCAGTCACCCTAGTTCAGTTTCATGAGAGGCAACCGAAGAAACCTAACTTAACCGAGTTCTTGAGCACATTTTTCGAAATGGAAATTTTGAAAGAATACAAGCCCTTTACAATTATTGATGTCTGACCTTTAAAACAGACAAAACAGAGTAAATTACTGTTTTTTTTTATTATTATTTGTTAATACTTGTTTCAGGTGGTTCAAATTCAGACAGTGCAAGAAAAACAGCTGACAGAAATAGTCTAGAAGTGGACGATCAGACATCGTATTATTGCAGGTAAATACCAAGATGGAACCTTTATTTAAGAAGAACCTTATTCAGTAGAAACTGCAGTTATTTTGTTGATGTATTTATTGACAATATCTTCGATGCGCGGTCCCCACTCGAGAACTTAAATGCTCCAACGGTCATCTGTTCAATGAGCAGGCAAGCAGAGCGATGACCTGGTGAAGGTTGCGGGAAACCGCTGGATGCGGGCAGCGCAGGACCGGTCGGTGTGGACATTCTTGGGGGAGGTCTTTGTCCAGCAGTGGAGGTCTTTTGGCTAATGATGATGATGACACTCGAATGACTAAACCGCCATTCCTTTTTTTACTTTCGAGCGACGAAGGAGTAAGGAAGTATTGTCATGACAAAAAAAATCGAACATGAGATTTTGATGGGGATCCATTCTCTTGCACTTATAGAGCCCAAAAAACAAAAAATGTGTATGTGTGTGTGTGTGTGTGTGTGTGTGTGTGTGTGTGTGTGTGTGTGTGAGTGTGTGTGTGTGTGTGTTTGTGTTTGTCCGTTCCGGGCTCAAGCGCCAAGACCACTGGATGGATTTGGATGAAATTTGAGTTAGAGCAATATTTTTTTATTTTTTAATATCGTCATTTTTAGGGATGCCACCATAGTATTTTTTTTTTAATTTGCTCAAAATTGGCTCTAACGATTTTGATGAAACTTTGTATAATACCATATTTCTATGCAATCTAGTACATAAGATAGTTGGTTACACTGGTTTTGATACCTAACATACAAACATATATTTTTTTTAAATTCTTCAAAAAAGAAGTTTTAACGACGATGTTAATGATTTTTTTACCTTTTAATAACTTTATACGGCCTACTATACTAGTTCATGAATTATTCTGGGCCATACCAAGGTACCTCCTATACAAAAAAAACAACATTGTTAATTTGTGAAGTCTATCACTTGTTACTAATTATGAGTGTTTATTGCTGATTTAAGTTAAACGATGTCAATATAGTATATGCCAGATGATATTTAAAGGATTCGCGAGAAAGTATGCACAGCGTGGCTGTACAATTTATTTATAATAGTGGTGTGACACTCGAAGCTGGAGCATCTAGTCATTAAATTGAACAACTCTCTTTAAAGGACCTGCCTAGTGCCTGCCTGCCTAGATTTTAAGTAGTAGTAGCGAATCATAGTAGTTATAGTAGCCAGTATCAAAAGTATTCAAGCATTTTAGGGGCAGTTTACAATGAGATACGGAAGCTCGACTGTTGTCTAGAAACACATACATGTTTTATTAATAGTGCGCCAACTGTCCACTAATGCCGTCGTCACATATTGTGAAGTAAACCAAAAAAAAATTAACAAAATGACGATCATTTCATCATTAATTTGTTTAGGTACTTAAAAAAACGTAAACAATCTTGATAAGTATTTTTATTGATACCTGCTTGTTAAAATTCTCAAACGAGTAGAATGTATTACGTGTAGAAATGTAGTGGTTAGCGATCCTGGCCTCTGATCCGAGAGTCGTGGGTTCGATCCCCACACAGGGCAAACTTTTCTGTAACGAGCAGAATTGTTTGCTCTGAGTCTGGGTGTATAATATCTATATATGTATGTATTTAAAAGTATATGTGTATGTATATCAGTCTCTGGTTCCCAAGATACAGGGAATCCTAGTTTGGGGCCAGATGACCGTGTGTGATTTGTCCCAGATATTATTATTATTATTAATGAAAAAGAAACTGTATTAAGAGTAGAAATGCAAAAGAAATTTGGTACCTACGTTTGCAAGAAATATCAGAATTTAAACTCGCACATATGAATAAAAAGACATATCAAGATTCTTTACGTTTTTTAACTATCTAAACAAATGGAGTATAGTGTGTGTTTGATACGCTCTTAAACGTATTTACTTCATTATTTATTCTCTTCTTCAGATGTCCAGAACGAAAAGAGAAACCAAAGAGTATATCATTAAGTAGAACTGACTCAGGTAAGTACACCTTGAATATTATATTAATAAATAATCTGTGGCGACATCTATTGCCCTCGTCACAAACGAAGCTAGAACGCGATATCGAAGTTTTTTCGAACGTACTCATACAGGGTTATTTTTGGACCCCCACCAAAACGTCACAGTGGCTTCTACTCGTGAAACTGAGCAACTTTCCCCAAATAACCAATGGTCAATTCGCAAAAAAATGTGGACCTTTCATACTAATTTGATCACGTGATCGGCCTATTTTGTATGGAGATGCCCAAAATTTTTTTGCGAATTAACCATTGGTTATTTGGGGAAAGTTGCTCAGTTTCACGAGTAGAAGCCACTGTTAGTTTTGGTGGGGGGTCCAAAAATAACCCTGTATATACGACTTCCAACCATCAACGGTCGGACCACGACCGGTCCCCAGGCATACCACCTCGCCTGGCGGAGGTACCTCCTTTTCCTTCGAAGAGTGGGAACACACAGTTCTACATCCTAGAAAACTTAGCAGCCCGTCACACTTTCCATCAGTTGAACCGTCAATCCTTTACCACATCTCCCCTTGGATTACATGGTTCATTCGCAATACATTTTGACCTCATAAAAAGTATGGAAAATTACTTTGTATGGTCACATTTTCCCACTAGATTTGATAGTTCCCACTTCAAAGAGATTCAAAAATGTCAGTCGAAAACTTCATCTTGGGTAGGCCGCGTCCGAGAAACTACGAAACATCTCGTAAATTCCATCTTCTTCAACCTGTGTGTTCCTAACATGCCAGTGATGACCTATTCTATTCTATTTTTCTGTTTGGCATTCCACTTCTCATAACGAGCGTGATTTTGCCAATGTCAAGTGAAAAATGGGAGAATCTTCAATAAAAAAAATGGCGAAACGCCAATGTCAAGTGAAAGACGCGGCCCTAAGGGTGATGGGCACTTAAAGACGCTCCACGTGGTGGTTTGCTGCTGGAACTCGGCAAACGGAGCTGTCTCCCGAGTTAATCCTCTTCTTATGACCGCTTATCACTGAATTGGTTTCACAGCTATTTTCCCATACAAACATAACGTTGAGACTACTCTAAAACGGAAATAATTAAAAAAATAACTCAGCAGACGTGTGCTCGGTACAAGTCCCGGCAACCAACCCCAGTGATGACCTATGGTACTGAAATCAGCACGGGTAGCATGACGTAGACAAAACTGTTTGTCGCGCCAAACGCGAGAAAACAGCTCGGCGGTCTCTTTCATTAGCTTGGCGTTAGAACGGCACAAATGCTTTTAAAACTCGCGTCGCGCGCGAGGTACGTCGTCATGCTACCGGTACTGGTCGCTAGTTTACGGCTTATAACAGCTATGCTTGGGGTTTCTTAACGTGATTGAATCCGAATCTAGGAAGTCAGTCACCAAAGAACCAAAGTTACTGACTTACGCGAAACAATATGTTCCGGCGGGTGGGGAGAGATAGCCATTCCATCTTTGGCCTCATGGATCGGCATTGCACTGATAACTCTTGTCTGGGGTCACAGATGCTCATAGGGGGCGGTAGCTACTTTCTATCTGGTGGGTCGAACCGATGCCGAACCGGCACGGGTCTCTTCCTATACCTCGGGAAGGTTAGGCCATACTCCACACACGGGGGCCGAGTCCTGATTGGTGGAGGCTGTGGGGCTAGCGGCCAACACCAGTGTCAAGAGGTTTTCAAGCCGCCTATAAGATGTCCCACATGGCTTGACGACAGCCATCTAGTGACAGAAGCCGGCACCAACGGCTTGGCGTGCCCCGCGGAGTACGGAAACGGTCGAGATAAATGCCACTAACAGTCAAACTCATCCAAGTCGTGACCGTGTCTGTAGTCTGTTAACCTGCGTGCTCGATGCGACCCCGCAAGTTGGACTGAGCCACTTTATTGTCACCTAACACAGTAAAAAATAAGCCGATTTGTTCGCAGATGAGAAATCGGAGCCGACCGGCGTGGACCTGGTGAACTTCATAAAGCAGACGCTGAACAAGAACGCGAGAGATCGCGTCACTCTGCTGAAGATAGAGAAGGAGCTGCATTCGCTCATCAATGACACTGGGTATGTATGAGGTTTACCAATCCAGTCTACGGCCAATACAAGTCTGACTGCTAGTTCCGGCCGCTACGTAGTTTAGTCTCTTAGCGGGCCGCGTGTTCCGGCCGCTGTGTAGTGCATTCTCTGAGCGGGCCGCATGTTTGTTGCGGCCGCTGCGTAGTAGTTCTCTTTTTTTATTAACATTTGGTAAGCCCTTGCCATCGTCTCACCTGATGGTAAGTGGTGATAATGCCGAAGGATGGAAGCGGGTTGACCAAAGCAATGGGCCGCTTGTTCCGGCCGCTGTGTATTGTAGTCGAATCTAGCTTCCTGTTCACGCCTTTGCATAGTCTAGTGTTTTTCAACCTTTTTTAATAGAAAGCCCCTTTACAAGTTATGAAATTCTTGCTATCCCGTACCTAGGGCCTTATACATACAAAGTGTCAGTGATTTGAAAGACTACGTTTATTTATAGTTTTCTTCAATTAGAAAATGATTTAATTATTGCCGTCTACGTTTTGACAAATTGTTAAAAAATAAACAGGACCAGCCTTCTCACTGAAATCGTATTTTTTCATTCTACAAATTCATCAATTCTATTCTATTCTATTCATCTATCAAATCATTCTACAAAAACTTTATTATTTTTTTACCCGCGACCCCTTGTGAAAGGCTTTGCGACCGACCTGTGGGTCGCGACCCACAAGTTGAAAAACACTGGTGTAGCCTCTAAGTGGGTCGTTTTCTCCGGCCACTGCGTAGTGCAGTCACTAATCGGGCCGCTTGTTACTATTCGCAGCCGCTGCATAGTGCGGTTCCCTGCTATGACTTCCTACGGCCGCATGCTGGTTCACCGGTGCGCGGCGCTGCATCAGTTGTCGCACCACCTCGACCAGGCCAACAAGGCCTGCGTGCTCGTCTCCAAGAGCGGTGAGTCATCATCAGCCGGAAGACATCCATTGAAAGAAAGAAAGAATAATTGACCACGCTGAATACGTTAAAAATAACCGACTTCAATCGCAACAACTCCAATTTTGCTATGTTTTTGTTGTTTTTCTCAAAAACCGCTGAATCGATTTCGATAAAATTTATATGGGACCACCTGTGAAGTATACCCCTTTTAAACAAAAAAAGAATTTTCCAAATTGATTCAGGCGTCTTCGAGTAATCGGTGAACATACATAAAAAAAAAAGATTCCAACGAATTGAGAACCTCCTCCTTTTTTTGAAGTCGGTTGAAAATTGTTAATTACGCTAAGGCTACAAAAACACATAGGTTAGGCTGGCTGGCTTCACTGCTGGAAAAGGCTGCCCGCGACCTTCACCTTCGATATATGTATGTATTTCAATGTATATGTGTATGTTTATTAGTCTCTGGTTTCCATAGCACAAGGAATCCTAGTTTGGGGCCAGGTGACCGAGTGTGATTTGCCCCGGACATTTATTTATTTATGTACTAGCTTCCGGCCACGACTTCGTCTACGTGGACTTTAGAATTGGATCCAGAGAGAAAGAAATTCTTCTCTGTACAGACGTGCTTTCTTTGCTTATTCTCCTTTCGATTGCTCAAAAGGTTGACTGGAAGAGATCCCTTTATAATAATAATAATAATAATAATTCTTTATTACAGCCAAAGAAGCCATACAAATATATATATCTTATGGGATAAGGATAATATATATATCTTTATGGGATAAGTCCGCCTTTGTACATGTTTTGTTACTTATGCTTATGTATTTTTGTCATATTCGTGCAATAAAGAGTTTATAAACAAACAAACAAACAAAGAAAATGTTAAGGTGGCGCCAATTGAGGGTAAAAAAAAAACATAGTGGAAATTTTGAGTTTTTAAGCATTCCTCCAGGAACCCCTAAATTTTCCGGGATAAAAAGTATCCTGTGTTATTAGTCGAGTGCTTCATCTATCTACCTACCAAATTTCATCCAAATCTGTTCTGTAGTTTCGGCGTGAAAGTAGAACAAACGCGGCCGGAAGGTAGTGTATAATAAGGTCCTATCACTGGTTAAAGAATCTGTTCTCACCAGATTGTGTATGTTTCCCCCAGGCACCAGTGGCGGCCGGATCCCGTGCACCGCCTTCAAGCAGTGGTGCACCGCCGCCTTCCCGCCGAGCCCGCAGCGCCATAGCTCAGACCACACGCATGCCAAGTGAGTGGTCACATCAGGACCGTTGTCGACCCTAGCCGACTGAGGCGGTCAAAGGTTTAACGTCGTAAGGCCCAACATCCTATTTTTAGGACATAGGTTTAGTATTATTTCAGACACCTAAAATTTGAATTGATTTTCGAACTCGTATTACGATTTTGTATATTGCCTCCATTTCTGAATGAATCACATTTGAATTTAAAAGTTAGGGTGTTTTTTAGGTCGTTGGGCTGCAATGAAATTTGGCTCGGGCCTTACGAGGTTAATTAGGAAAATACGCTACTGGTACATATTTTGACAACAGAAACTGGGCTTGCTAAGCGCGTTCAAAAACACGTCACTGTAAGACGTTCAACAAGAAGTATCACTTAGAACATAGCCGTTGGGGCAGTAAAGTTCTCGAGTGGCGACCGCGCACCGGAAGACGCAGCGTAGGCAGCCTCCCACTCGGTGAACCGGTGACCTGGTGAATTTTATGTTGTAAATTGTGAAACTTGATTCGTCCTCAGATCGATACTGAAGCGCGCCAACCAAAGCGGCGAGGAGTTGGAAGCGGGCGCCGGTTCCTCCTCTCGCTCTAAATCCCTGGAGCAGAGAGAGAGGGAGTATGAGCGGGTGCGACGGAGGATATTCAGTGAGGTTAGTGTTTTCTGTGGAAGGATTTTTTTTATGTGACTGCAGGCAAACGAGCAGTCGGATCACCTGAAAATATAATTCATATAAAACTAATTGATTTGATTTAGTGAAAAATATGTTATTCCTCATTATTGCACTTCAAACGTTTCTAGATCAAAATGATTTTGATATTGATAAAAACTGACTGATGTAATCTTAAATTCTTATAATAATTGGAAAGTAATAATTTATGAATCTGTAAAGGCTTTTTCTGTTAATATGTTTTTATCAACTATATGCAGTCGTTAAGCCATGTCAGAGGCCTTATAGGCGGCTTGAAAACTTCTGACACTGGGGTTGGCCACTAGCCCCACAACCTCCACCAATCCGGACTTGGCCCCCGTGTGTGGAGTATGGCCTAAGGAAGAGACCCGTGCCCCTGCAGTGGGGACGTAATGGGTTGTTAACAACAACAACAACTATATGCTATGCTGTACAAGCTGTTGAAATTCCAAAAAAAAAGGGGGGGTCATAGCTCACTATAGCTCACTATAAGCTCACTATAATACCATCTTAGCCCCCAAGATCGGCAAAGCACTGATAACTCTCATGTTCGGATGCTCATAGGCGGCGGTAGCTACTTTCCATCTGGTGGACCTAGGGTTGCCAGGCCCAAAAATAAAAAAGCCGGACACATATCCATATTTAGCCGGACATTTTGCCCTAAAAGCCTGACATATTGGTTTTTAAAAGAAAAAATGATACATACTTTTATTTGTATATTACTGTTATTCATTCATGCTTACTTATATGAAATCGCCAATTATTTTAAAAAAGAAAATTAATATAAAAAAGTAAGGTATTAAAATTATCTGTACTGTAAACTTATCTGTACTGAATGACATATTTTTTTCTTTATTTTGGCGGAGCGGGGTTGACGAAAAGCCTAACAAAAGCCGGACAAGCCGGACTTGCTTATATTTGGCCGGACACGACTGTAGAATAAAATCGAACCCGCGACGTCCTGGTGTGAAGCGAGCTGACATGACACTAGGCTAAGGAGGCGGTTACATGTGTCCATTATTACACGAATTCTGCCCTAAGAAAAAAGGCCGCAAAGTATACGGTATCTCCATATACTCTTGTTATCTATCACCTGTGAACTACTGTGACATGTTTTGTATAAATGATGTGAATTTGAACTACTTATGTATCTTGCAGGATAACTGCCCAGACGAATCCCAGTGGCCGTGGCTGAGCGGCGGCCCCGTCAAACTGCTGACACCCGACGCGGGCCGGAATAAGCTGCTCAAGGTCTGTTACATACATATTATACAGGGTGTAACAGAAAGGTGTGATAATACTTCAAGGTTGGCTTTTACCCATCAAACTGAACAACTTTTGTTTTGTTTTACAACTTTGTTGAAATAAACTGTAAACTTATCTGTACTGAATTACATATTTTTTCTTTATTTTGGCGGAGCGGGGTTGACGAAAAGCCTTCAAGAAAAGAGCGTACTCCCAAATCAAAGGCCGGCAACGCACTTGTGACTCCTCTGGTGTTGCGGGTGTCTATGGGCGGCGGTAATCGCTTACCATCAGGTGATCCGTCTGCTCGTTTGCCACCTCTGCAATAAAAAATAAAATAAAAAAAATAATAAAAAAAAAACGCAAAGAAATTTTCGGACTTTTCATACAAACTTGGTTCGCCAGCTGATCGATTTGTATGAAAAGTCCAAAAAAAAATTTGCGATTTGAACAAAGTTGTAGAACAAAGGTTGTTCAGTTTGATGGGTAAAAGCCAACCTTGAAGTATTATCACACCTTTCTGTTACACCCTATATATTCGAGTCTCCGAAGTAACTTCGATAGCGCGTTCTAGATAGTTTGCAGCGAGTACTGTAGATGTCGCCACAAACAAATTTGTTCCGGCATGAAGATAAGATAGCCAGTTCCCCATTGCGTTTGGGAATCTTGGTAAGCCCGCTTCCGTCTTCTGCATCAGGTGAGATGATGCCAAGGGCTTACCGACTAAGGATTTAAAAAAAAAACATGAGGTTTTTTCATACCACCAGGTTCAGTCTCTGGAGACCAGCACCGGCCCCGGTTCCAGTGGCGGTACGAATCGCGGCGCAGTGTCGAAAAGCCACAGTTTCGGTGGCTACGGAACGCAACCACAACCCAGGGTCTTAAGCCGGCACGGTAAGTGTTCAGAAATGAGGAGATAGGGAGAACTCAAGTGACGGACATGGCACATAGAATAGCTTAACTGAAGCTTCAGTGGGTGGGGCACATAGCTCGTAGAACAGATGGCCGTTGGGGCAGTAAAGTTCTCGAGTGGCGACCGGGCACCGGAAGACGTAGTAAGCTCCCACTCGGTGGACCGATGACCTGGTGAAGGTCGCGGGAAGCCGCTGGATGCGGGCAGCGCGGGACCGGTCGGTGTGGAAATCCTTAGGGGAGACCACCGAGTGGAAGGCCTGATTAATTCATCAATTAAGCAGTTTATTGTATTGCTAACAAAGATATACAAAAACATAAAAAATGAAAATAAAAAATCATACAAAACATAATAACGAAAAATAAAAAACATAACTAAATAAAAACACTAGAAAATAACAGAAAAGCAATACAGAACGCATTGAATTCTTTGTTTGCCCGGCATAGCACGGGACTTTCACCGTTGCGCAATGTACGCAACGGTGAGGATCCCGCGCACTGCCGCGACAGTGCCTTGATAATGTTACGTAGTATGTCATTCATACTTTCCTAGTACACTAATCTAATTCTTGTAACCTACAATTTTAACTTAAAACTTTTTTAATTTAGTCTTTGGAATAAGTCTTTGTAAATATTTTTATTATGATGTTATCGGGAAGAGACTAAACCTCCCGACACAGGGAATCCTAGTCGGAGGGTTAGTGTGTTATTTAAAATGTAAATGTGATTACTTTATTCCAAATAAATAAATTATTATTATTAGTTGGGCTATATAGCTCAGGGTATACGTCCGCTCAGCTCCTACGCTACACCTTCCGGCGCGCGGTCGCCACTCGAGAACTTTACTGCCCCAACGGCCATCTGTTCTACGAGCTATGTGCCTTTCATTTTAACGGAATTTTTACAGTGTTTTCTATTCCATTTCTTTTATTTGCAATAATTTTGACCCTTAACTTTTGCAGGTGACCTGGCATCCAGCAGTTGGCGGCTTTCTCCCTCTAGCTCGGGCTACAGGACGTTAAGTCTGCATAGCGCTGACTCTGTCACTCCTTCCCCCACAGGTAACTAGCTGTCTCTTTTTAGCTTTATCACACTACCCTACAAGGTATATAAGGTGCTACTTTATTAGTGCCCGATATTTTAGTCAGTGCTTCTACTCCTGATTCTGATCAACTTTCCCCAAGGAACCCATAGTCAAATCGCAAAAAAATTTTTGGTCTCTTCATACTAATTTGGCCGCTCGGCTGATCGATGTGTATGAAGAGCCCAAAAATTTTTTTGCGATTTGACTATGGGTTCCTTGGGGAAAGTTGATCAGAATCAGGAGTAGAAGCACTGACTAAAATATCGGGCACTAATAAAGTAGCACCTTATATTTTAGCTAATATCTTCTACAGGTACCTTGTAGCAGGATATGAAAACAAATCAAATATAAATAGGGTATCTTTATGAATATCAAAATATTTAAGGACAAATAACACGCATTTCAATTAGATCATAAATCGTTTACTTTGTTGGAAAAAGGTCATTTAGCTACCGGAGACTGGCATACTTACCTTACGAGACTCTTGGCGACGTCTGGTGATTTTTCATTAAAAACTTAAGAATAAAATTTTCGTAAAGTCTTGGATCATAAAATAATGTAATTTTTCTCTTCCTTCGCCACCTAAGTCGGTCCCTCCCCTCAGTGCCGAGGATCAATAAACTTGAACCCCGCTGAGAATCGAACTGGCGACCTCTTGATATACAGCGAGCGAACTAACTAATACCACTAACTACACTGCACTGTGTTGTCACAGACTGCAGCATTTTCTCAGTCGGGGACCAATTTTTGGCTATACCTACACAATAATATGTTATGTTTCTATGTATTTTAATTGTATTTTTTTGTTATTTTATTCCTATCATGTAATTTTTATGATGCCAGAAATAAAGAATGTCCATGTCTATGTCAAATAATTTAATTTTAATTAAAAAAAAAATCGTAGCGCCATCTAGTGTTAATCGACCTGTATCTACCTGGCGCCATATTGTTTTGAGACAGTATTTGAGATACTATTCTACAGGGTGTAACAGAAAGGTGTGATAATACTTCAAGGTGGGCTTTTACCCATCAAACTGAACAACTTCTGTTCTACAACTTTGTTAAAATCGCAAAAAAAAATCGGACTTTTCATACAAACTTGGTTCGCCAGCTGATTGATTTGTATGAAAAGTCCAAAAAAAATTTTGCGATTTCAACAAAGTTGTAAAACAAAAGTTGTTCAGTTTGATGGGTAAAAGCCCACCTTGAAGTATTATCACACCTTTTTGTTACACCCTGTATAGTAAGATTATTTACTCGCTGTGGTCATAACTCATTGGAACGTTAGTGTTGCGTGAATGCATCGCGGACGCAAGCTCGTTATCGATGAAAAAAAATGAATCACTAACTTTGCATGGTCTCACTGTGACAGTCTATTAGCGACACACTTGTATAAATACCGCCACCTTTTTTTTCTTCACATTCATCTTCCAGCTTTCATCTTATCGTCCATTTTATATGTGATCTGTGTGTTCTTATCGTATATGTGTATATATATCAGTCTCTGGTTCCCAAGTGACAGGGAATCCTAGTTTGAGGCCAGATGACCGTGTGTGATTTGTCCCAGATATTATTATTATCTTTATCGATTGCGTTAATCGACTGCATTAATGCACATCCCTGCTGTTACATAATAGGCCCGTACCTTTCTCCTAAGTGCGAAAGAGATTTATGAAGGTGCAAGTCCGAGACCGGCTGCAAGTCGCCGACCGCAGGCGACAGGCGACAGACTTCATTTATCGACCGCAAGTTACACTACTGGTTTCTATGAATCTCTATGAAAGTGATTCCGAACGCGGCGACATGCGGCGGCTGCACGCAGCGACCGCAAGTCTCAGGACCAGTAGTGCGGCCGACCGCAGAGCGGTTACACGCATTTCTTTTCTTTTTTTGCATATAATGACAACAATTCGTCGTCATGTTCCTCCCCTAACAATTGATACAGTAAATTATTGTTAAACACGTCCGATATTCTAAGTCGCGCGAAGGTACGGAAACGACAGGGTACAAAAGCTGACTGAAGTGCAGTCGCGTTTGGAATGACGGCGGCAGCGACATGCGGTCGACCGCAGTGTCGCCTGCGGTTGTCGCCTGCAGTCCGTCTCGGAATTGTACCTTAACCCAGTCTGCGGAGAGTAAATAAAGCAATCCGGTAGTTGACTGCTAGTCATTTGAGTTACTTTTTATCAAATGTCAAAAACGGCATTTTGTTCTAAAAATGTTTGAAATTTTGTACGATGACGTCATTGTTCAAAATAGTAGTTTGCATACTTATTAGGTATTTTTTATAAATTCAAAATTGAAAATGCAATGAAAATTAAAGTGATTAAGTTTTTCACTAATTTCAATCATTATTCAGTCAATAATATTTCGTAATTTATTTTTCATGCAGTCAACTCCCGGATTTATTCTGCTTCTTCTTTTATTTAAGAGCAAAGCTCTTGTCGGTCAAGCAATTTATTCTGACAGGATTATAATTCCTTTGTAGGAGCAGTGAGCCCCGAGCCCGCGGGTGACGTGGTGTGGTGCGTCACGGACCTTTCCGCGGTACCCAGCGGCGCCATGCTCATTCATCCGCAGGTAACTGCTGTTACTCGTGTCGTCACACTCTTTAAACCTAGCCATACGAATTGCAACTGTTGTCACACTTAACTGGGTCCGCGATCATGTGGCTTTGCGTCAATATTTCGTCGGTCGAATCACGAAGGGCGTGCGTGGTTTTTTACAACTTCACAGTAGAGTGATTTTAAGAAAAAGTTTAAAAGTTACTGTAAAGAATTGTTCCAATTTTTAGTGCCTTAAGCTTTTACGTAGTTGACGAGGCTGTTATTTAGAACAAGGACTAACTCCCTTTAATTGTTAGGTTTATTTTAAGTTTACCTTTAATATTTATAACTCAAGATCAAGAATTTGTTGGATACGCCTCTTCGTGATTCGACCGACGATTTGTTTCAGTTGCAGACATCTAATTTTTATACTAACTTAAATTTTGCAAGCCAAAACTTACTTACTTCGCTGGCTCCGCGACCCAAAGAGGATCTCGCCACTCTTTCCTGTCCTGTAGCCCATCACGCCAATCGGCTCTTTGAATGGACTAATATTGTAAAATATTATCTGAAATACCATGGTTCATCAAATAACTATTTAATTCGTTAAGGATCTTAAGTAATTTTATTTCATTTAATGTCTCGCAGAGCGGGCGGCCTTTGACCAATCCAGATGGCAGCGTATACCACTACGACCCAGCGCGGCCGCCGCCGCTTGCCCCGTACCAGGCTCAGCAGAAGGTGAGTCCTAGCTATAACCTTCCACAGCTTATACGTCCATTGTAGGAACTGTGTGTTGCCTCTCTTCGGAGGAAAAGGGAGATACCTCCCACAGTATAAAGATATTAAACAGTATGGACCCCCCCCCCCCCCCCACGTGTGACTTCTTAGTGACCGGTTGTCATGAGATTGGCAAACCAAAGACAATTTTATTTTCATGGGGAGATTCTAAGGCTATAGCCTGTATACAGTTATTCACTTCATTTAAAAATGTCTATTGTAAAAGTCTGTCGTTTACGTTCGTATTTCTGTCGTTAAAAGTTCTACTGTTTTCGGAAATATCAATTTTTAAAAACGTCCACATAACAAAAAGAAATGTAACCTACGACAAGGCGGTATGACCATGAAGCCTTAGCCTAAGCAGCCCTAGATACTCACACTAACACGTGTACAGACATGAAGAATAACGCGATATTTGTATGAAGTGTCCAGCACCGGGAGCATGGCGACATATCTCGCACGCGACGCGAGTTTCAAAAGCATTTGTTCCGTTCTAACGCTAAGCTAATGAAAGAGACAGCTGAGCTGTTTTCTCGCGTTTGGCGCGACAAACAGCTTTGTCTACGCCTCATGTTACCCGTGCAGGGTGTGCACCACAGCTTATACGTCCATTGTAGGAACTGTGTTCCCACTCTTCGGAGGAAAGGGGAGGTACCTTTGCCAGGCGAGGTGGTATGCCTGGGGACCGGCCGTGGTCCGACCGTTGATGGTTGGAAGCTGTGTATACTTAGGACCGAAGAAACTTTGATAATGTGTTGTAGATATTGTAGTTCATGTCGAGTACGGCAGATGTCGCCACATCGTCATCATCAGCCAAAAGACGTCCACTGCTGGACAAAGGCCTTCCCAAGGATTTCCACACCGAGCGTTCAAAAACACACAGATAAAATTCTGCCGCGCTTACGATAAGAGCAGTAAATGAGATTTTTCGAAAAAATAGTTAAATGTATATTTGAAGTCAGCATAAAATTCTCTACAAAGTGGTCTGCGTTTTTCTAGCTCTACTGCAACCTATAAATATCAATAAGCATAACAGCAGTAAGTCACTATTTTGAAGAGTTTTTACTTAGCATTACACCAGGAAGTATATACTTACTTCCCGTTAATAGGTGGAGCTCCGATATTTTTGTATGTATGGATATCGATATTGTATGTATGGATTACTTACCATAACAGCAGTAACTAAGATACTTACTGTGTTTAATCATTTAACTCATACTAGGTATAAAGTGTTTTTGGCATTTATATATTTTTAATAAACATTTAAATAATTGATTATACATAATGATAGAGCTCAATTTACTCTGCAAATTTCAATAATTAACTTAATATAACTTGAAAAACCGAGGCAGCACAGTTAAAGTTGTATCGAAAACTTTGCGTCATTTACTCAAAATTTCGGACTTACTGGTCTTATCGTAAGCGCAGCAGAATTAAGGCACAGATAAAAGTTACAAGACCTTGGATACAAAACTAAAATACAGGGTGTAAGGGACAGGTTTCCGAAAACTTAAGGGCTTGCTCAGTAGACAAAACTGAACAACTTTCCACAAGAATCTTTTTCAGGAAACGAAAAAAAAATCGGCTTCTCCATACAAAATTATAAACTTGATTGGACAATTTGTATGGAGAAGCCGAATTTTTTTTCGTTTCCTGAAAAAATTTCTTGTGGAAAGTTGTTTAGTTTTGTCTACTGAGCAAGCCCGTAAAGTTTTCGGAAATCTGTCCCTTACACCCTGTATAAATTACTTACCGAATCGCTTCAGTTCTTTTACAATACAATTGCATCTTTTTTGTCTCACAATGTGTCATGTCAATGTTGCTGTGTTGGTTGGAGAAACACTTGCCGTCCAAGCATTTCTATCATTTGTTTATTTGTTTGTTTGCCAGCATGTACACTCGCCTGTATTAATGGGGTTAGCCAAGAAGGCTTATAATCGCTTACACATATTTATTCTTATTTACTCACACATACAAGGATGCTTATCTGTTTAGGAAAATTCTACCTTCAATCAATGAGTTTAAACTCAAAGTCGAATATAACACTTGCTTAGCGACCTCTATGTAATACAAAGAGAACTGCTTTGAAGTGAACAAATACTGTCTGGTTGGATTGGCGATACAACATAAAATCCCTCCGACAACATAAAATTTCCTTGACCACTAGCGCCACTGTCTTCGAAGCATATAACTTTATGTGGCACTAACGTAGCCAACCGTAGCAGTATTTCATCTTAGAGGTTAGCTGCGATTGTAGCCTTGTGGTAACAGTTTCGGCTTTCGCGCCAGCGATGCTCTAGGTTCGAATCCTTTTAGTGTCGGAATTTTTAACGTTTTTTTTTTGTAAAACAACAGCTAGCAAATATCATTTATCATTTTAACACTGATATAATAATTTATATTATATATAAATTAAGTTATATATAATATAATAAACGAAATAAAAACAAAACTTTGAACAAATATTAATTTATTATCCTGATTTAAAGTTTTTTAAGATAAGATAAGATAAGAACTTTATTTGCGGAATATAGGTTTACAAAGTTTATTACAGTTTAAATAATAAGTCCCTTATATTCTACCTTAGACTAGGCATGCAAATGTTATTGTACATTTATTAAAATTGATTTATAATTAAGATATTCTTTAACAGAGTAGAAACAGTATTTCAGGAGCTTAACTCACTCAGTTAACTTTGCTTTGAATTTTACACCATTAAGAATTTTAATTTCATCTGGAAGATTATTAAACAATACTATACACATGTTGTAGACGTTTCTTTTGTAAATATCTGTTCGACATGGGGGTTGATGTAATAAGTTTAAGTATTGGTTTCTTGGTTTTCTACTACTGACATCAATGAGTTTCTTAAAATATTCATGACGAGTTTTCGTAAAAACACAAATGTTCCGCATATACATACATGCTAATGGTAAGATACAGTGTCTTCTAAATAAAGGTCTACAACTGTCAGTGTACCATGTATTAGTTATAGCGCGGATACACTTTTTTTGAAGAATGAATGCTCTTTCTACGTCGACCGAGTTACCCCACAAAATTAGACCATAACTGAGGACTGAAGAGACATGTCCATGATAAGCTGTAATTGCAGCTTCTGTAGACACTGTTTCTCTCAGTCTCCTCAATGCGAATACGAAACGATCTAGTCTGCAACATACTGAGCCTACATGATCCTTCCAATTAAGATGGTTGTCTATGACCAGTCCTAAGAATTTTAGGCTACAGGATCCCTCTATTACATTGTTATCGTAAATAATATTGATCTGTGGTGGTATTGTCTTATAGGAATGGAATTGCATTATTTTGGTTTTACCAAGGTTAATTTTCAGGTTATTGTCATTCATCCAAGTAACTACGTATGTCAGGGCTGTATTAATGTCATGTTCAAAATTATTAATGTCATTGGCTTTAAATAATATAGTCGTGTCGTCTGCAAAGAGGATACACTTATGATGCATGATTTGAGGAATATCATTTATGTAAATTAAAAATAGAAGTGGACCTAAATTGCTGCCCTGAGGTACACCTAATCCATTTACACGAAAACTAGATTTAAATGTTTGTTTAACTAATATTTTGCCCTTTTTTATGATTTTTGAGATTTCAGTGCATTGTTGTCGATTTGCCAAGTAACTTTTAAGCCATTTGGATGCATTGCCTCTTATGCCATAATATTCTAACTTGGAGAGCAGTTTCTTATGGGGCACAAAATCGAACGCCTTGCTCATATCAAGAAAAATTGCCGTGATTGGTACTTTTTCATTTATACATTCAGTTATATACTTAATAAAATTGAAGCATGCTAGTTCCGTGGAGTAACCCTTACGAAATCCATATTGATCAGGATGTAGGATATTAATTCTTGGTGAAGAAATCACACAGTCTCACGTACATCGCTTTTTCAATAATTTTAGAAATAATGGGTACAATACTAATAGGTCTGTAATTAGCAGGATCGGTACAGTCACCTTTTAAGATAACATTAAGTATTTTACTTTACACCGTTTAAGATAACATTAAGTATTTTATAATCATAATCATACAATTACTTACTAATTACTACAATTAATGTCTTAAGGTTAAGCTTAATTATTCGTTTTCGTGATGAAAAGAGTATTGAAGCTAAACCTTAAGAACACCAAAATTTAACATGCTTAGTATTGACAACACTTACATTTTAAAACAAAAAACTACTATTAAAGTAAATTTTCCGATAACATGTAGGTATAAGCTGAACAATAATTCTATTGAAAGATGACAGAAAATAGTTTAAAACTTAGCAAAAATATATTATATAAAAAACTTATATTTTATATAACCACCATTATTTTCTATAATAGATAATAAACGCCGTATAATAGACCTGACGATACTGGAACAAATATCTTAATTTTTCCCTCACTTGTTGACAGTGCAATAAATATTCTCTGGACATGTTAGCCTATTCCGTTTGTGCTTATCGATTAAGCTGTGTTTCTCTGTATTCCTTGCTTATGTAGGGCTCCCCAAACGGTATCCACCGAGGTATCGAGTCTTACGGCAAGGTCGTTAATTCGTAAGAAACCATTTTTTTCATAAGCTTTAATCATCTCTCTCTCTTGGATCTCATTAATTAGACATTAGACGCGAGCGGCCACTTCGCCGTCGAGTTATAAGGTTACCCTCTTGTTTGTAACGTGTTATCCAACGTTTCACAGTCCTCCACTAAAACAATAAATACCTGATTAAAATTGGTATAAGTATAAATAAAAAATGTTAAATGAGTACACAAAACATATAAAATAAGTAGGTAGCTATACAAAATAGTAATTAAAATACTCACATTCACGCTTAGATTAGTCGCATTAATAATTTTTGATATATTATATCCTATATTGCGCAATGCAACAATACGATGCTTCTCCTCCAAACTTATATTATTACTCATTTAAAAAATAAAACGCAGTCATATTAAACCAAAATGTAAAAGACAGGAACAGCTGACTATTAAAAACACACCGGCAGCAGCCAGCACCCTCGAAAATAGCGAACTAACATAACAACAACAAATTGCAAAATCATTCCGAAACTAACTTCACTGCAGTCAAGATCACTTGCAAATTGTTGCTGGTATAAATAAAATAGAAATGGTTTCTATAAAATCAAAAACAAAAAAACTAATTCCTATTTAGTTCTGAACCACGAAGATTCGAACCATCGTCGGCTCGCTAATCTCTGCTGTTTTAACCGTCGGAGCTATGAAATTGTAGATATTACTCGGTTTGTATAGTTATCTATCATATCAATAAGCTGCGTCATTTTATGTCAGTGTGTGAGTATATCTGCAGCGAGCGATGCGCAAACAACTCGTTTTCTTTTAACTGACCCTAGTTTTGCGGTTGACTGTACATGTAAATTGAACATAGATATTCATTGTTCTTATGTCTAAGACATGGCCCTGTTGGGGCATTGCAAACATAAACAGTCAAAATTAATCGATCTAAGATATTTTATCGGGATACTATATAATAATAATGATAACAAATACAATAACTAAAAAATTAATTGACAAACTAAAACTCATGCATTCATTAAAATAATTATCGCGTCATAATGTGGGTCAGCTACACGCAGAAGACAATCAACGCCTTGCGCGTACAATATAATAACGGATTCAGGGTGCTGTTGGGGCTGCCGAGGCACTGCAGCGCCTCAGGCATGTTTGCTGATGCTCGCACCGATGGGTTTCACGCCATTCTAAGAAAGAGAGCCGCCTCGTTGCTTGGCCGTGTCCGTGGCAGCACGAACAGCATTCTGGACGTTATAGCTAATGGCCGAATAGATTGCCCTATTATGTGGCACTCTGTTCGGAGGCATGTCACGTAATATTATTTATTTTGATTTTATTTGATTTTATTTTTTACGTACTAACCCATTTACTTATTCATTACTTGTACTACTAACAATTATGGATCTTTAAGTTGTCCGAAAATAAATATTTTGAAATTTGAAATAATCATAATTGATAAAGCAAATCTTAAGATGATTTTAGATTTTTGTCATTTAAAAACTCGTCTAGGGAATAATAATAGCATTTGTCAATAAGCAGCGCCTTTGGTTGTTTTTTTTTTTTTTTTTTTTTATGTGATAAGGAAGGCAAACGAGCAAGTGGGTCACCTGATGGTAAGTGATCACCACTGCCCATAGACACCTGCAACCCCGGAGGGGATTGCAGATGCGTTGCCAACCTAACCAAAATATGATTTAGGTACCCGTATTTTTTTTATAATTACATATACTTAGCTCGAGAAACATTGTATGCATATGTTAGGTGTCTATGACAACTGAGTGGCAACAATTTTTTTGAAAAATGTGAACTCGACCTTACCAATTAACTCGAGCCTTTTTAACCTATACATACAGCCTAACAAATAAAAAAGTACAAGTAGTAATACCCGGTTTACGCGAGAGTTAAAAACTCGCGTTAAGTGAAATTCGCGTATATAGGGGATTGCGTTTAAACATAGTCAAAAATCAGTACAAAATACAAATCGATACTTTTATTCTAAAAACACATGTGCAGAGTTACATTACGCATTTGTTTTACGAGAAATGTATCTATTGAAAATATTTTCATAACACGGCCATCCGTATTTTAAAGCGAGCTATTATAGTGCGGTTTCGGTTTTTTACGCGAATTCAAAAAATTCGCGTAAAACCGAAACCGCGCATAACGGGGTCGCGTAAAGCGGGGTGTTACTGTAATTATCTCGAGAATTATGTAACTATTAAACAAATCAAAAATACGGGTTAATTATATTTGCATTTTCTGCAAAAAACACTCATAAATCATAATAAAAACTGTGTGGGTGATCAAAAACTAGTTGTCAATATTACCAACAGCGGACTGTTCACTAGTTATTTATGGAACAAAGAATGTTATAGTGTACGAACGGATAACGAGGTCGATCCCGGGAAGTATGGTGTGTGGTCCTACCTATCGCTCCAGCTAGTCTGAGGTTCTCAAACTTATTTTGTTTCTACCGCCCACTCTCAGAATCAATTACTTTCTAGCGTCCGCGCCCCCCTCAAATTGTTTAACTTTACCACTTCTTAAAAATCACAGTCGCAACTATTACCTACTGTAATTTAATTTTAGCGTGCAATATGAGTCTTATTCTGTTTCCGAGTTAAAACAATCAAACTAATTAAGATGATCTTAAACTTTTTGTAGGTTTTGATTTAAGTTTAAATTATAAAAAAACTCATCAGCCATCGCTCTCCTAAACCGCATTAACATCCCCCATTTTTTCTGGGTCTTTAACGCCTCCCTGTAGGCCTCCAGCGCCCACAAGAGGCGTTATCGCCCACTTTGAGAAAGACTGTTAGTTACTTTAAGCGTCATCATTCATCAACCATAGTCGCCACTTTTGGCAGTTACGCTGAAAGTAACTAGGTATGTTTATGTCTGTGGTATTTGTGTTATAAAAGGACTACAATAGGCTAATGGACTACATCAAAAATTATGTTTTTTTTTACTAACTCCATCCCAAACTGGATGATATGGGTGACATGTCCATAGGTGTACCTTATAGCGTTTTCATAAAGTTATTAATCGAGTATCGTCTTTTGAGATGCATCGCTCGAAGTACGCAGCTGACAGCTTTCACCCATATCATCAAGTTCGGAATAGAGAACTCTATTCCAAATTGATATGTCACCCATATCATCAGGTTTGGAATAGAGTTTAAAAAGCTCTTCTAATGAACAGTAAAAAAAGTTTGGAATTATACCACATGTGCATTTTTTTTATAATATATGTATTCTTAATAACGACTATACGAAATTATGACGTCACAGTTCGCTATTTCAAACATTTTAGAACAATACATATATCGTTTTTGACATTTGAGAAAAAGATATTCAGATGACTATACATTGTACAGTAGTCAACTACCTAATTAGTCCGGTTTACTTGTTGAAATTTCACTGTTAAATCAAAGAAAAAACGAACAATCGTAAGATTTTTACATTTTATTCATGTTTAAGAAGCCATTTTTTTTATATTTATGATCCTTTAAGTACATAATGATAATATGGAATTTTTCAACGGCGTTTGCAACAACAGCAACATAAAGATATAAGTACCAACAGCACTACTACGAATATGACCAGAGCAATTGATACCGCCATTGTGTTTAAACATAAATCTCCAGCAAAATGGAAATAGCCGGGGGGGCAAAAGAGATCTAATATGTCTCTGCGGTGTCTTGAGATAGATATCTTTTTGGTCAGCTCGGTGTCTATGTCTCTGCGGTGCCTTGAGATAGAAATCTTTTTTGTCTCGGTGTCTATGCAGATGCCAGAGTTCGCGTCGTAGATTTGATTTTCCTTGCACGGTTGGTCGGTATCCGCCATTGTTCTTGGGTGGCTAGGGATGTCCATGTTATCGATATTTTTAGTTTTGGCATTGTTGTTTTGATCAGGGAAGCAGGTTTTGTTCGTCACAGGATCGCAAGGTGTAGCACATACTGACGCCAAAGCGATGAGAAGACCCAACGCGAAGTATTTACCGAACATTCTGTAAAAAAATGTTTCTTGATGTAAAATAAACTAAAATATTTTAAGGTTTGTCTCAAACGGCATATGTACATTTAAGTACAGTTTGTCTTTGGATAAAGTGCACAAACGAAAAGTGGTGAAATTACTTATAATTTTATCGACTTAAAATACAATATTTATTAAATGACAAAATCTACAATATTTAAAAAAAAAACACCCTAACAATTTTAAGTTCTTGTGTTATTTTTTGTTTTTCCAAACAATACACCTCGTAGTTTAAAAGATATGCAGTTTGTCAATTCCCCAAGGTAACCTAAAAAAACAAGAGTCTTTTGATATTAAAAAAAGAGTTATTTGATTTATTAACATTTTATTAGATTTTTTTTAATTAAACTTATTTTGTCGATAAAACTCTAGTCTGATTTCATCCCTTTTCGTTTTCCACCACCCAGGAACACTGTATTTAGATAATTCTGATTAAAAATATATCACATTATGTAAATCTGTGATAGTAAGGAAGAAAAAAAAAACATTTATTCGGTAATGTGCCACGTTTTTTGGAAAACTCTGTTTCAGTCTTTGCATTCGTTTTGGAAAATTTTGTGACGATAACGACATTGGTTACAAAATACATATGTAGGTACATAAAAGTACTCTTTAATGACAATAGCTTTAGGTGAAGTTAAATATCTTGGTAAGCCCGCTTCCATCTTCGGCATCATCGTCACTTACCATCAGGTGAGATGATGCCAAGGGCTTACAAGTTGAGGGTAAAAAAAAAACGTAAGAAACACCGAATCAACACCGTTGTAATAAATAAATAACTAATTAATTTATTGCTCAGAAAAAAATACATTAGGTACTAATCTATTAATAAAGTACAACTAAAGCCTAAGCTAGGCAAAAGTCTGTGCTATAGGTAATAGTCCTCTTAACTATACATACATATTATATTTATGTACGAATAATTTACTGGGAAGATGTGATGGTTTTTGGGGACTGGCTAAATTCACCATCAACTGGTAATAACTCGCGTCACCCACCCCACGAGAGAAATCGAGCTTGGCATCCGATTGTTACGTCCAATCTCTTCTTCTTCTTTGATTTTTACGTCCAATCTGTCACAGTATGAACTCCAATCGAACACCCATTGCATTGTCCTTGTCGAATTCCCGTATTTCTCTTATGGACATGATGCATGCACTGTACACTTGCACGCACGTGTAAGGCTACCCGCATACATCACAGAATACTTTTCTTATTTTAGTTAATGAATCACTTGGCATCATCTCGCCTGATGGTACGTAATGGTGATGCTGAAGCGGGAAGCGGGCTTCCAAAGATCGGTCAGAGTGTATCCTTAAAACATGGACAAAGCAACTTCATTCTTAAAACATGGACTACAAAATAAGTTTTATCGCTAAAAACGACCGGTTTATACTTACGTCAGCTCCGCTTATCTTCAATGAAATGATATGTCCTAATATCCAGGAAATCCTGACACAGGAACTTTGTCACAGACTTATCTGGCAGTTGCCACGGGTATAGAGAAATGATGTGTGCGTGCGCCAGCGTCCATTCGCCGCTCGCTTCGCTCTAGTCTAGCCGATGATATAATAACATACATAACATATAGGAACCTCGACTATAGATACCAGTGTTGCTAACGGTTTTGCTTTAATTTCCACAAAAAATTGCACTAAACGTATTTACTTTTTGTCTTGGTCTTGAAACTCAAAATTAGTTGCGTACTCTCAGTGAGAATTATTTAGGACATTTTCTGATTATTATCGGGAGCTGGGTCGTTACCTTCCCTCAAATATGGTTGAGGGGAGCGATGGCTGACTCTCGCGTTATAGGTACTCGTGATCGGGTGCTGTCAGTGTGAACTGGCCTGCTCTTGTCATTGGTTTTTATAATTGTTAGTCAGGCTACAAATAACTTTTATAAAAAAAGTTTATAGATGTAATAGAATTTAAGACTTTTTCAAAAACTGTGTTGGAGGGAGTTTCTTTAGGGGCCGTCGTTTCTTCTCACTCCGCAAACATTTCCCGAAACGGCGGGTATACGAGTTCCGAGTGGTAGGAACCTTGTATTAGGTAGATAAAAGAATGACGTTCGAAAAGTGTACACTGCTACCTACTTCGAATAAAATATTTTCATTTTCAATAGTTTTCGAGTCATGGAGATAAATCATAAATTAGTTTAAAAAAAAAGCGTCGGTGGCTAAGCGGTATTGACTTCGACCTCCTAATCAGAGGTCGTGGTTTCAAATCCTGGCACTGGCACCAATGAGTTTTTCGAAACTTACGTGCATTTTCAAACCGACTGCTTTAACGGTGAAGGAAAACATCGTGAGGAAACCTGCACATCTGATTTCTAGATGTGTATGATGGTCGTGTTGCACACGTTCGTAGGTGTAAATCTAAATGCCCTACACGTGACCGCGGGTGATGCTAAGTGCAACACCAGGCAACCGCCGTCTATACCTTGTGGATAGAACGGTTCAAATGTGCCACACGATAAGAAGAAGAAGAAGTTAAATAAATACATATAAAGCTTTACATAAAACTTATTCTACTACTTAGCGTTGTCCCGGCTGGAGCCAATTAAGGTCCGCTTTCGGACTTAATCTACCCTACTCATAAATGTACCTGTGATTGCAATAAAATTTTGCGATTTGAACAAAGTTGTAGAACAAAAGTTGTTCAGTTTGATGGGTAAAAGCCCACCTTGAAGTATTATCACACCTTTCTGTTACATCCTGTATAGGGTGACTTTAAATTATTTCTTGATACGAAAGGCTATGAATGTGCTCGTGATAACAAACAACTTTCCCTAAGGAACCCATAGTCAAATCTCAAAAAACGTTTTTGACCCTCCATACAAATCAGTCAACGGACTTGCCAAATTAGTATGAAGAGTCCAATTTTTTTTTTTGCGATTTGAATATTGGTTCCTTAGGGAAAGTTGTTTGTTATCATGAGCACATGCATATCCTTTGGTATCAAGAACTAATTTAAAGTCACCCTATACTTTACCCGATCTTCCATATCCTCCTCAGTGTAGTCATTAGTGTAGTCAGTCAGTGTAGGCTCTCATGTCCGCGCTCACTACTTCAAACCAGCCTGGGCCTTCCACAGGATGTAGGAACTTCAACGATTTGTTCAAGGACTCACGTATAACGAAAAAAATAAAATTTAAATTTTCTAGCAACGGTACAGTTTATTTCTTATTTCGGAAAAAATACAGGCCACCGACAAGCCTTTGCCACGGTAAGACCCCATGGTACCGCCGTCGCCAAAATAAGTGAGAATACCTTTTAAAAAAAAATTAAAAAACAAAATTGGCAATAACTGACAACATTCTTCTTATTTCGGAAAAAATACAAACCACCGTTGTTTGCCGTTTACCAGGGCAAGACCCCATGGTACCGCCATCGCCAGAATTAATGGTAAAACCATTTAGTTGGCAACATTGTTCTCGTCGTTAAACAGGGCCCGCAAAGCGTCGCGTTCTAAAGCTCGGTTGCGCACGTATGCTGGGAATTCCCCGAATCTTTGTAGGTATACGAAATGAAATTTGATTCTTTACGTTCCGTTCCAGTTTGGCATGTATCTACTCATCTGAAACTGAATAATTGTCCCCAAAGAATCCATACAGTCGAAAAAAAATCAGATTCCTCATTCAGAATTCAGAACGTACTTTGTATGGAGTCCAATTTTTTTTAATTTGAAACCCTTTTGTAGTAGGCAATAAAAATATAATAATTAAATATCCAGCGACAAATTACACATGATAATCCGGCCGTAAACTAGGATTCACTGTATTATAGGAACCTGAGAGACTAATATACATGCATTGTATACATGGTGTTAAAAAAGTGCATTTGAAATTTTAAGGAGTTAATTACTCAGAATCTATTAAAAAAACACTCTTCAATATTTTTTTTTCTCATTCCCGTACTGAAGCCGAATAGTGAATCAGGAATTTGTATGGTAAACTGAAAAAAAGTTGTAGTATTTTTCCTGTATTCTATACTTGATTCTGAGTAACAGCCCTTAAAATCTCAAACGCACTTTTTTAACATCCTGTATGGATACAATACACCCAGATAAAGAGCTAACAAATCTTTCATCACAGAAATATTTGCCCTGTGTGCCGTGTGGGAGGGAACTGACCCCACGACACCCACCCGCATCAGTAGTCGCCACTGAGCGCGTACCACTGAACCCCATTATTTATTTATTCAGTTATTACAAAAATCATGGTAGTACAATATAAGGGTATCGTTAAACCTTCATAGGTTTGTCTCAATACCGATTTCCAGCCTCATTCATTCATAAACAATATAATTTATGACCACGCTGAATACGTTAAAAACAACCGACTTCAATCGCAACAACTCCAATTTTGATATGTTTTTGTTGATTTTCTCAAAAACCGCTGAATCGATTTCGATAAAATTTATATGGGACCACCTGTGAAGTATACCCTTTTAAACAAAAAAAGAATTTTCGAAATCGGTTCAGGCGTCTTCGAGTAATCGGTGAACATACATAAAAAAAAACAAAAAAAAATTAAAAAAAAAAAAAACCGACGAATTGAGAACCTCCTCCTTTTTTTGAAGTCGGTTAAAAAAGACAGCAAACATAAACAGGTATAGTGGTGGGTATGCAGAAAAAGGTTATAACAGAATATAGTGCGAAGTTAGTAACATACCTATAACGTTCGCAAGTTCGCAAGTCCGAGTCCACCATACATGCTGTTACGGAAATTTAAAAGTGGTTTTGAATAAGAATATTAATAACTAAAAATTAGTAATAAAAACTGACGTGCAAAGTTAGTTTTGATTTAATTGTTTAAAAAGTGCTTAGTTAATAGTCGTGACTTTTTTTTTTTTTAATGTATGTTCACCGATTACTCGAAGACGCCTGAACCGATTTCGAAAATTCTTTTTTTGTTTAAAAGGGTATACTTCACAGGTGGTCCCATATAAATTTTATCGAAATCGATTCAGCGGTTTTTGAGAAAATCAACAAAAACATATCAAAATTGGAGTTATTGCGATTGAAGTCGGTTGTTTTTAACGTATTCAGCGTGGTCATAAGGTCGATATTTAGGTATATCGCCTGTAAACAAAATATCATCACAGTGGTCCGCTGACAAAGTGCGTTTTATTTCGTGGATAAATGAAGTTTTATTCTTACTGGGTGGTCTATAAATAGCATACAAACCAATAACATAATTAGTAGGTGCAGTTATTTTGCCAGCAATTGATTCACAGTGGATATCGATCGATTTTGACAAATGGAACTTATGTTCGTTTAATACATATATAGGGTGACCCTAAATTAGTTCTTGATACGAAAGTCTATGAATGTGTTCATGATAACAAACAACTTTCCCTAAGAAACCCATAGTCAAATCGCAAAAAAAAATTTTGAGTCTCCATACAAATCGATGAACTGACCGGCCAAATTAGTATGAAGAGTCCAAATTTTTTTTGCGATTTGACTATGGGTTCTTTAGGGAAAGTTGTTCGTTATCATGAGCACATTCATAGACTTTCGTATCAAGAACTAATTTAGGGTCACCCTGTATTATGATACCTCCACCTCTTCGGTCTTTTCTAAGATTTGAGTACATCAATAGTGTACAGTGAGCAAATTCGATCGTTAATGTTAACCTCAGTTAAAACAATGAGATCTATGGGATATTTTGAATTTTGATATGCTTAACATAATCTCAACATAATAGCAAAGTTAATTACGTCCCCACTGCAGGGGCACGGGTCTCTTGCCATACATCGGGAAGGTTAAGCCATACTCCACACACGGGGACCAAGACCGGTTTGGTGGAGATTGTGGGGCTAGTGGCCAACCCCAGTGTCAGAAGTTTTCAAGCCGACTATAAGGCCTCCGACATGACTTAACGACAGCAGCCGGTATCAACGGCTTAACGTGACTCGAGAAGCACGGAAACGGTCGAGATAAACGACACTACAGTCAAACCCATCCTGCTTATAACCGTGTCTGTAGTCAGTTAACCTGCATGATCGACGCGACCACGCAAGCTGCGCTGGGCCACGACCGCTTCTTTCCTATGAGGGCAGAAATAACGCCACTGCAAAACAGTAGGTTTATTGTGTTTGTTTGTTTGTTTGTAAACTCTTTATTTGGCGGACTTATCCCTTACGGGATCTCTTCCAGTCAACCTTATATGTTAAGAGGAATTATAGGTACAAATGTCAAAGCAGGAGCAAAAGTCACAAACACGACTTGTTTAAACTTATATATATAACTTACAAACTTTGTGTTCTACAAATAGAATTGTTATCGGTGAACAAAAGGCCTGGTTTCGCCTTTGTTACTAAGCTATAGAGTCTAAAGTGGTTAGCGAAGCTCATTAACACTTCTTGAAACGTTGAGTGTTCACATTCCAAATGGTGGGCTACTTCACACAGTAGACATAATACGTAGCATTTATTTATAGGTATATATTTATGTAAACGAAAGGTGAAACCTACGTGCCATAGTCAGGCGCGGATCTAGGATTTCTTTCAGGGGGGGGGGGGTAGGGGGGGGGGGGCAAATTTTCAGTTTACCTTTATTTATGAAGCGGACGATGGTATTAGACCGTGAATAAAAAAAATCGCGAGCGAAATTTTTTGAATAGTTAAGAAATGCCTCTATTTATTTGCATTTTATAAAAGTTTTAGTACTTCGGTCAGGCTTCAGGGGGGGGGGGGGGGGGCAATTGCACCCATTGCCCCCGCCCCTTGTCTCCGCGCCTGGCCATAGTCCGTTTCGCTCCACATGGAGGTTGCAGGTTCGATTCCCTGCGGGATCCAACTTTGTAAAGGCTCGGTTTGGTTGGTGGCAGGGCATTTTCTAAGCCGGCCTAGCTGGTTAATAATATTTTTGTGTTTCGGTATGGAGATAAAATTGCCAATTCCCTACTGCGTAGGAAAATCTTGGTTATTTGTTCAAATTCATGTGGCGAAATCCCAGTTTGAGCCCTAGAAGCCGTGCATAAAATACGTCACTCCGAATTTCACCTTTTTGGATCCCTCCCTCCTCCTTCGTCACGGTAAATCACACTTTCAGCGACTCCCCTCATAAATAAGATATTTATCATAGATCATTATCAATAAAATTGACTTTAGAGTACATACCTCCCCTGAAATCGGCTTCCACGTATACTTACAAATTTCATGCGGCCGATTTTGCTAGTATTTGTTCTGAACTGGAAAAAATCGACTGGTATTCCTTGTTTAACAACTCTTGTTTGGAGGCCTGTGTTAGTATTTTTTATAATATTTTAAATGATTTAATCTCAAAATATGTTCCACGTCGTGTGTTGAAAACTTCTAACTCCACTCCCAAATGGTATAGTAAACCACTTAAAAAAATATTAAATGAAAAGCGTAAATTTCACAAATTATGGAAGCTATATAAAAATCCTTTAGACTACGAAAGTTACAAAATTTTAAGAAAACGTGCGAATAGTATAGAGCGTGAATTTTCCTTAATTACATACGATATACAGAGGAGATGATCAAGTCGAATCCAAAATATTTTTGGACATACATAAAAAATATTTTTTCAAATAATGAAATGCCGCAAACAATGTTTTACAAAGATCAAGTTGTATCAGATGGTGAGAAGATATGTGACTTATTTAATTATCACTTTCATTCAGTGTTTGAGCCCCATAACAACATTCCATCTAACATAAGTGATACAACTCCTTCTAATTCAGCTGCTTTAGATATTAACACAGTTGAAATTAATAATGAAATTGTCTTTAAGCATTTAAAATCTGTTAACGTTAATAAAGGGGCTGGTCCAGATGGAGTACATCCCTTGTTAATAAGTAGTTGTGCTTCGGCCTTAACTATACCCATGACTATCATATTCAAAAAATCGTTAACTGAAGGAACTGTACCCAACATTTGGAAAAGAGCCTGGATTACACCAATACCTAAAGGATCTGTTACTCCCGATATAGAGAAATATCGTCCTATATCCAAATTGTGTCAATTTGGAAAATTACTAGAAAAGATCGTCACTAAACAAATTTTTAACGCAGTTAGACATTTTATCATTCCTAACCAACATGGTTTCTGTGCTGGTCGTAGTGTAGATACTAATTTATTAAACTTCACTGAAGTAATCCTTAATGGTATGGATAATAAGTGTCAGGTGGACGCCGTGTATACCGATTTCGCTAAAGCATTTGACAAAATTTCGCATAATACTCTTTTAACCAAACTTTTGCGACTCGGTATACACGGTGACTTACTTCGCTGGATTAAATCATACATTGAAAATAGGAGTCAAGCTGTTGTATTATGGGGTTTTATGTCGCAATACAAACTGATTAGTTCTGGGGTACCTCAAGGTTCCCATTTGGGACCACTATTGTTTATTCTATATGTTAATGACATCCCTAATAATATAAAGAACTCAAATATGTTATTATATGCAGATGATACCAAAATATTTCGGATCATCTCTAACATTGATGACTGTGTTTTATTACAAAGAGATTTATCGAATTTTGAAAGTTTTTGTAATGACAATAATTTGTTCCTTAACCCTGATAAATGTAACGTTATTAGTTTTTCACGGAAATTAAATACAACCTTCTTCGATTACACGTTATGTGGTAAAACTCTTACCAGAGTCAATAATGTTAGGGATCTAGGTGTTCAAATGGACTCAAAATTGACATTTGTTCCGCATATAGATAAGATTATGGACAAAGCTTATAGGCAGATGGGTTTCATACTGCGAGTAGGCAAACCATTTAAAAATGTTTTTACATATAAACTGTTATACTATAGTTATGTTCGTAGTCGCCTCGAATTTGCTTGTGCTGTATGGCACCCATTTTTTAACATTCACATAGATAGACTAGAAAGACTACAACGTAAATTTGTAAAATCACTAAACTTCAGAACTGGCTTTGATTGCTCGGACTATGAGACCTCATTAAAGAGACATAAAATCCCATCACTTCGTGCACGTCGTGACTATATTGATGCTACCCTTTTATATAAAATATTAAACAATCATTTAGATGCGTCCTCCCTAGTAGATAACATTCCCTTCCTAGTCCCTCGCAGACAACAAAGATCCTGTCGCAAAAAAGTTCTTTTTTCTATTCCAGGTAGTAGAACATGTTATGCCAATAACACTTTTACTCGTAGAGCTTGTAAATTATACAATGATAAATTATGTGAAATAGATTTATTTAATTGTACCTTACCACGATTTAAAAAAGATATTCTTGCTGTACTATCTGGTAATGGTTAAGACGTAGACATCTGTTCTGTTCTTTTCTGTTTACTATTTTCTTATTTTTTCTTTTTAACTTTTCTGTCTTGGTTACATAACCACTTATCTAACTGCAATACGGTATTTGACTAACATTTATTAAAGAAATCATCAATCTAGTAAGTTATTTTTGCAATTATATAAGAAATACTATTTAGTGAATAATAATCTGCAATTTCTTAGTGATATAGTGAAATACCCTATTGTTTTGTACTTGTATTTCGTACTAATCAATAATTAAGAGAACTATAGGTCTGTTTTTAATATCAAGAAATATGTAATAATATAAGAAAGAGACTGTTTGTTCTTCAATAAAATAAAATAAATAAATAAAATAAATACTAAGTCACAAAAGCTAGCCCACCCGCCCCTATAAACGATTTCTTGTGATTAAAAATACAGATGAATAATTTAAAAAATATAGATTTTGAATTTACATACTTTTGAGTACTCGAAAATGACTATGGTAATGAATTTTAATAACTGCCAAGTTAAGAAAATAATTAAAATAAAATTGATAAAGCGCGCACGTCACATTTCCTGAGACCCCCTCGCCCTTGTAATATCTTAGATAAGATAATATTTATTGGCAAAACTGAGTAAAATAGTTGTTACAATTGTTTAGTACCATCAGTTTACCCTTTACGAGCATACAATATAGTCCTGTCACGCTAAGCAATACCCCTCCCTCGCTCTCGTACTAATTTGCGAACGTATTTTATGAACGGCCCCCTAGCAGACATTTTAAATTAAAAGCATTCAATAACAATAAAATAATATTTGAAATATTAATTTCATATTTAACTCCGTAATAACACATTTATTTATTTATCAATTTTGTTTGTAATACTTTATTACATGTCATTTTTTTATATTATATTATAACACTGTTACTTACCTAAGTACTAATAGAAAGATAAATAGGTACAATGGTCAATTACAAAT
Source organism: Coleophora deauratella (assembly GCA_958295455.1). Taxonomy (NCBI): domain Eukaryota; kingdom Metazoa; phylum Arthropoda; class Insecta; order Lepidoptera; family Coleophoridae; genus Coleophora; species Coleophora deauratella. The sequence goes on along the minus strand of OY282416.1, from coordinate 1,720,361 downwards.
AACGTATTATATTAACATAAAACATATTAATTAGATTAAAATTTTCCTTGTTAGAATATATGTATACCTAATACCTAACCTAACCGAATCTAAATTCGGTATGTACCACAAATATTTTTGATTGCACTCTTAACATAAAACTGAATCTTTTAGCTGTTTATTATGTACTTATATTAGAGCAAGGTTACATGCTCATTCTGGCGTCAGTCTGGTCCATCAGTCTTGTCTGACGCCAGAATGATGGTTGATTCACGGTACACGGTTAATCTAGACCAGTGTTTTTCAACCTTTTTTAATACCCGACCCCTTTACAACAGGACTATAAACATAAGAAATGTTAGTGATCAGAAAAACTACGTTTATAATTTTCTTCAATTAGAATAGTATATTTCATTACTAGTACGGAATGGCTGTCATTGCAAAGAGTTCCGACAAATGTCTACCCGAGCCGAAGGCGAGGCCAGGGTTGACAGTCGGAACGAGTTGCAATGACGGTTCCGTACGTGTACTGAACGACTATTTTTAATACAGTTGCGAAAAAATGAAGCAATTTAATCAAATTATAAAAACACAATAAACTCAATTAACTAATCATTTATTTCTTATAAAAGTTATAATTCACATATACATTGAAATTGGTACAGTTTTTTATACTAACTGGGGAAGTTTTAGGTTGCATATTTACTGTTTGAGACAAACTATTATTAATTTCGTATGATTGTTCATGTATATTTGTCATACAATGGCGTTTGCTAGTTGATGGAAGTGGAAGATCTGATGAATTATCATTATCAACGAAGGTACTCGTAGATGGACGAACGTTCTCTTCAGCATGTGAAGGAGACGGACTGGACCTTAAATTAATGGATTGTGTGATCTTTTTCCCAGTTTCTTGTTTGTTGTTTAATGAATCACCAATATAGCTTTCTGCAACTTTGTCCGATTTCCAACCACCTAGTCGCTTTAAGGACGTTATATTTTTTAGTGTTAATTACCAACATTTGTATTGCATTGTTCTTGCAAACTAAACCTGTTATCTCGTTTGTACTACCTTAATGTTTCCACTTGCATACTTTTGCTGGACTACAGTCTGACCAATCTCGATGTTATAATTAAGTGAATACTCTTAATGACTGTAATCTGTTTGTATGTTTAATTTAAATAAAATAAATAAATAAATATTGGCTCCAGAATCTGCCAATAATGTAGCAGAGGTCCTTCTGAAGCTGTGCCCAGTATAACACTCAGCATCCGGCAGACCAAGAAACGTAGCTATTTCTTTTGGCATATTACCAAATTTGTTTATGCCGATTACTTGAGCTGTACACTTCCCTTTTTGGAAATTTTGAAAAAAACGGTCGGATTTTCCTTTTTGGGACCGCTGGTTCATATATTTTTTCACTATTGTGAGAAAATCTCCTTCAACAACAAAGCTTCGCGGTATCTTATTTTTTGTGTTTGGAATCTTGATAAGTAGCATTTCTCCATGGGCTTCAATATCTTTTAAAGTAATATTGGCTAACTCCTCTCTGCGGCAAGCTCCAACAACGCCAAAAATCAGAGCAACCTAAAAAAACGATTTGATTCATAAATAATGTATTGACTGTATTTTGCGATTTTGTAAACTGAACACTAAAGAAAAATGTAGATAATTATACTTATTAATAAATTACCTTTGTGGCTAAATAACAATCATCGGGAGCTTCTTTCAAAAACCTTTCCACGTCATTCGATGTTAATATTTTCGACTTTTTACTGGTAAAACCGTCTGATTGTCGTTTTAAGAAAGCATTTAATTTTGGATATTGACTTATATCCACGTTGTTCCTTATTTTCAGCATACTTTTTATCATCGAAAACCTTGACCATAACGTAGAAGATTTTAATTTTGCTGAGAGTTCGGAAAAGTATGCCAACATAACATTTTCTGAAAAACTATTTGCTTTTTTCTCTTCTCTCCACGCAATAAATTCGTCGTATGTAGATATGTAGCGACTTTTTGACTTTTCCGGTAAAATGTTCTCCGAAGCATTTTGTGCAATTATACTGAGTTCCGGTGGTGTTAATTCAAAAAAATTTAGGTCGAAATTACTCATTTTGTGTAAAAAAACAACTAAACTCGCGAAGAAAATTTCGGAAAATGGCGCCAACCGTAGAATGTAAGCAGTTTTTTTTCACCCATTCTGGTAGGCAAAGGGAACTGCCTATACAGCCAAGTCTTTAGTACTTAGTATTTTTTTATTATAAGAAATGAAATTGAAATTTAATGATATGAAATGAACTGAAACCTTACCTAACTCATTCAATCAAATAATTAATTCTGATATTGGACAAATTAGTATAGGTAGCTTCTTTTTAGAAACAAATAAACCTATTTGCATGAATCGCAAAAACTTCTATGATTTTTTTTAGTTAAAACTTCATGGTTGTTTTTTTTTAATAGAAATTATTTTGACAGTTGGGAAAGAAAACGCACGAGTTCGGGAAAGGCAAAAAAAAAGCACGAGTGTGAAATAGCCCAGATCCCGAACGTCCCTGCAATACGCCACTTTTTGAGCAACTGTATTAAAAAATGATTTTCTTATTAACGTCTCCAAAATAGAATCAAATTTTTACTAATTGTTAAAAAATGAACAGGTCCAACCTTCTCACTGAAATCGATTTTTTCATTGCAGTGTAGGACCTAAAACACTAACTTTTTCTTTTACCCGCGACCCCTTGAGAAAGGCTTCGCGACCCCCCGGGGGGTCGCGACCCACAGGTTGTAAACCACTGATCTAGACTGATGGCAGACAGTGGGTTACACGATCATTCTCCGATCATTCTGACCAGACTGATTGACCAGACTGACGCCAGACTGAGCGTGTAACCTGGCCCTGGCTCTTAGTTACGCTATGCCACTGCCGTCTATCCCATGTGATAGCACAGTTAAATGTGCCGCACGATAAGAAGAAGATGCGTGCGATACTGAGAGTTGAGACGTATTGTTCAGTTGGTAACAATATCACACTAACAGTCAATAATATCCAGGGACTGTTCACACTTTCCCTGTATTAAGGGACTGATAAGAGACTAATATAATATACATTTATACATACATACACGTATATATTTTTAATATATAAATATGTATAATAGGTATATTTTTTGCAATTTGTACCTGAGCTTTATAAGTGTAATATCATGAGCAGTATAAGGACATTATACAGTATGGACACTCCCTGCCGTTCTCTGAAGGCTACCTCACCTCTGTGTGACCGATATGTGACCATTTGTCAAGGGGTTGGCAAACCAAAGCACAGTTTATTAACCAAAGACAATTTTATTTTTTTAACCTTCACTTTATTTGTAAAGTCTAACTAACAATAAAGAACAATGAGGGCTAATTGAACCTCGAAACCTCGATTCAACCCTAGTACATGACCCACACATTTAGATTTACATATACAGGGTGTAACAGAAGTGTGTGACAATACTTCAAGGTTGGCTTTTACCCATCAAACTGAACAACTTTTGTTCTACAACTTTGTTGAAATCGCAAAACATTTTTTGGACTTTTCATACAAACTTGGTTCGCCAGCTGATCGATTTGTTTGAAAAGTCAAAAAAAAATTTTGCGATTTCAACAAAGTTGTAGAACAAAAGTTGTTCAGTTTGATGGGTAAAAGCCAACCTTGAAGTATTGTCACACACTTCTGTTACACCCTGTATAGACATTACATTACATAGACCAGTGTTTTTCAACCTGTGGGTCGCGACCCCCTAGGGGGTCGCGAAGCCTTTCTAAAGGGGTCGCGTGAAAAGGAAAAGTAAATGGTTGTAGGTCCTACACTGCAATGAAAAAATACTTACGATTTCAGTGAGAAGGCTGGTCCTGTCTTTTTTTTAACAATTTGTCAAAACATGATCCTATTTTGGAGAAGTTTATAAGTAAATCATTTTCTATTTGAAGAAAATTATAAACGTACTCAGTCAAATCACTAACATTTTGTATGTTTAAGGCCCAAGGGGGGGTCGCAATTTTTTTTTACTTGCAAAGGGGTCGGGTATGAAAAAGGTTGAAAATCACTGACATAGACATTAAGTATGAAGTGTCCGGGGTGTGATATCACGTAATGTGGAGTCTGCCTAGATCTGGCAACAGCGTCGCGTCGCGTAATTGCATATCTTAAAATAGTAGTGTCACCACTTTTTTTAGGGTTCCGTAGCCAAATGGCAAAAAACGGAACCCTTATGGATTCGTCATGTCTGTCTGTCTGTCTGTCTGTCCGTATGTCACAGCCACTTTTTTTCCGAAACTATAAGAACTATACTGTTGAAACTTGGTAAGTAGATGTATTTTGTGAACCGCATTAAGATTTTCACACAAAAATAGAAAAGAAAACAATAAATTTTGGGGGCTCCCCATACTTAGAACTGAAACTCAAAAAATTTTTTTTCATCAAACCCATACGTGTGGGGTATCTATGGATAGGTCTTCAAAAATGATATTGAGGTTTCTAATATCATTTTCTTCTAAACTGAATAGTTTGCGCGAGAGACACTTCCAAAGTTGTAAAATGTGTGTCCCCCCCCGTAACTTCTAAAATAAGAGAATGATAAAACTAAAAAAAATATATGATGTACATTACCATGCAAACTTCCACCGAAAATTGGTTTGAACGATATCTAGTAAGTAGTTTTTTTTTAATACGTCATAAATCGTAAAACGCAATTTACCTTTCATTCAAGTTACAACGAACTACAAAAACTTTTATATTATGTTACTTGCTGCTACGGAACCCTTCATGGGCGAGTCCGACTCGCACTTGGCCGCTTTTTTATAAGTAGTAATTTTATGGTTATACTGAGTGTTTATAAATAAAACAGTAAAGAAATTGGAAATGGTTTACTTGATACACTTTGGGTACAAAAGTATTAATTAATATCTAGCCTTAACTCATAAGCTGCAGTTCCTTTTGTAAAGTCGATTCAAAAGGAAGGCAGTTAAAAAAAATAGAGTGCATACCTACAGGGTTCTTTTTGGACCCCCCACCAAAATTTCACAATGGCTTCTACTAATGAAACTGAGCAACTTTCCTCAAAACAGGCGCGGATCCACCGTTGTGGGCACGGTGGGCATGCCATGCACCACGTTATTTTCGTCGTAGTAGTAGTCAAAATACATTGAAATGTAAGCAGAGTAGCGGCAAATGTTTTTTTTTTCCAATTATCGCTGATCAATCGTCACTTTGTTTATCGTAAATTATTTTATTTCTTCATTTAACAACAAAAGTTTAATATTAATTTTAGTATTCGTAATTATGAAAAAATTAATCTTACTATTAGTGAAATTGTTAATATCGATTTAAAAAGATTACGAATATACGAATTAACAGTAAATAAGACTCACGCACGCATCCTCCGAAATTGTATCGTCTCATAAATTACTGGAGGAACATGCAAAGGGGGGCGTAAAACTGAAAGTTCTTAAAAATGCACGTCAGCTGAGGTATTTAATTTGATACATTTAAAATTTTCGCGCTCGCTTCGCTCGCGTCTTTTAAACCAAATAGATAGATAGATAATCCGTTTATTGTATTGCACACGTTACAAAAATAACAAAAGACATAAAAACTTCAGATACAAGAGACAAAAATAAAGTAACTTAAAATTACAGTAATAAATATACAACATAAAACAATACAATACAATAGGGCCATAGCTCAGTGTAATTTTGCCTTTAAAAGGCAAAACACTGGTATTCTGCTACCACCAAATACGTACAACGGTAACTTCTGCTACCTCGTAAATTACGTTACTGGAGGGATATGCAAAACGAGGGTCAATTTACAAATTTTCGCGCTCACTTCGCTCGTGGCTTTTGTTTATATTATATTATACAGGTAACTTCTGCTGCCTCGTACATTACTTTAGTGTCTACCTACTTCTTATGTAGACTTAAACGGTCGTTTATGTCGATACAAGCGCAATTTGCTATCTACGCACTGAAAATGCGCATCGAACGCATTGTTTCAAGTTAGGTAGGCCCTAATAACTGTGACGGGGCAAGCACCCGCATAGATGAATACATCTATATGAATAGTGCCCGACTAGAAAAACAAAACCCTATAGTTACGCCAGTGCTCGCGTTTGGCCGTTTTTGAGGTCGTTGCGACCACATCCTTTTTTGAGAGCTGGATCCGCGCCTGCCCCAAATAACCAATGGTCAATTCGCAAAAAAATATTGGGCATCTCCATACAAAATAGTCGGCTTGATCAAATTAGTATGAAAGGTAAATTTTTTTGCAAATTGACCATTGGTTACTTGGGGAAAGTTGCTCAGTTTTATGAGTAGAAGCCGTGGAAGCCACTGTGAAATTTTGGTGGGGGGGTCTAAAAATAACCCTGTATTTTGGATACTTAAATACCGTCTCAGCGCATAATGTCCACATAACGTATTTTAAATTGTGCGAGGTGACCCACCTGATGAAAAGTGGCTACCGCTCTGCCCTCATAAAAATGAAGGCCGCAAAGTATATTGAGATTCCGTATACTTTGTGGCTTTCTTTCTGAGGGCATCGCTGGCTATGAGTAGGTGTATGCAACTCCAGAAGGCTTATCAGCCTTGCCGATCCTCGAGGGCTATGACAGAACACCTCTTATGCGATGTATACGCTGGCTGTATCGTCACCCGCCGGCACAGCGCGTTGCTGGCGGCAGGTGTTGAGCGAGCCACTGAACCACCCAGTCATACCTATTTATGGGGGCGGTAAAGGTATCGCCGGGTATACGGATCCCGTGTTGTGTATATTCCCATCACTAGTGCGTGTATGCACAACACTATCGTCACTCTTGCAGCAACTACTACAGCAAAGGCCACGAGAACAACAGCGTATTAAAATGCCTGCGGCTGATACAACGTAAGCTGCAATCTTTATTGGCAATATGTAGCAATATCTATCTTGATCGCAAGTTGCACTTCTACGCTGTCTCGAGTGCTTCCCCTTGGTTGCGATCTCTTTGGCCAGCGCGGAGTCTCTGAAGTCTATAGCATCTAAAAGTTGTTTGTCTACTAAATTATTTTTGGACAGTTCCAAGCAAGTGTCAAATGTAAAATCGTAGACTTCGTGAGGTTTGCACGTATTCTTCTTGTTTAGAATCTTTTTGGCCAGCACAGAATCCTTGAAATCTATGGCTTCAAGGCAAGGGTTGGATATTTGGTTTATCTCGGAAACTTTTCTGTTTGTTTGTTGTTTAAGGAAGTAGTTCAGTGTGTTTTGTTCCCCGCTCCTAGCGATGGGATGGGTTCTAAAATACTGACCCGCAAGTGGAATGGCTTTGCCGTCAGTTGGATTGCACGGAACAACAGCTGCATTCGCTCTAGTTATAGTTATACCAATTAATAATAGATAAATGCAATGTTTTTGATCCATCCTGTAACAAAAAAAAATGATTTGACCGTATTGGTGTGGTAGTGTTAAGCATTTTAGGTTACCGGGGCGATTAGTTTGACAAGTTTTTTTTTTGCTAGTATCTAGGTTTTTAAGTTTAATCTTCGTTCTTTACAAAAACCCATATCAGCATCACTGCAGGACCGCTTAATTCTTACAGTGTACCTACCTGTGGTATAACTTTGTATAGTGGACTTTTTTATTGTAATGAAATGAAAATGTGCAATGGAAACGTTCATAGCGTAGCGATATCAAAGATTATTTACATGTATTTGATTATATTAACCTGTTTCTAAAGAATCGCCCATGTTTTAAATCAACATAGAAAATAATTCTGCTTAAAAATTGTCAAAGGACACGATTCCTTACCTTGCTACAAAGATTCACAGATCAGATGAAGGAAATAGTAGATATAGCAACAACAGTGTTGCTTTTTATTGTCAGTCTGAAGTCACAATTATCACAGCTTTTATCGTAAAATAATATAGAACCACTTTATTTTACACAGGCTCAAAGCTTTCAACTATCATACAAACAAAAGAGTCTTTAATGTATCAACTATACTACCTATGTTTGTTTTGTTTATTTTTTATCGTACAGTTTTACCGGCTCGGAATACAAGCCAACTCCGGCACTTTATGCTATGCACTGATTTTATCTAAAGTCTGTAAGAATCTAAAGAATCTAAGAATCTGAAAGTATCTAAATGAAAGCGTAACCTGGAATTTTATTTAAAGTTTCTACATGGCAACAAAAAGAAGCTGTCAGAGGCTGTCACTGTTGAATGTTAGTATGACTGTCAATTATTGATACTTGTTGGCTGAATATTCATGTTTATTATTTATTGTATTGTTGAGCGTAAGAAATGATATATGATAATATTTGTAATGGCCATTCGTAAATGATAGATTTTATGGTAAAGATTTATCACACAAGTATTAAATATATTTTTCCTGCTATAGGTTGGTGATACCACATGAAGATTTTTTGAATTTGCCGCGCTTTCTCAGGTTACGCTTTCATTTGTCAGACTCTAGTTCGATAATGCAGTCGACCAAGGAGATATGAATCGGCCAGAAAAGCGTTCGCAACTTCTTCTTCGTAGATTTGGGATGTGTATGTTTAATTATTTAGTAGCCTTTTTTGGTATTTTCAACCGACTTCAAAAAAAGGAGGAGGTTCTCAATTCGTCGGAATCATGTATGTTCACCGATTACTCGAAGACGCCTGAACCGATTTCGAAAATTCTTTTTTTGTTTAAAAGGGTATACTTCACAGGTGGTCCCATATAAATTTTATTGAAATCGATTCAGCGGTTTTTGAGAAAATCAACAAAAACATAGCAAAATTGGAGTTGTTGCGATTGGAGTCGGTTGTTTTTAACGTATTCAGCGTGGTCAATTATAATGAACAAGATGCTTAAGACTGGCAACTCTGTCTGACTGCCAACCTACACGGTGATTCCCCCAAATTATACGTATCTGTGATTTGTGTACGTATAGCTAAGCAACCGACTTAATTCGATACCACATACAAATATCGTGTTACTGTTTACAATACTGCACAGAAAGACACTGCTTCATGTCTGTACACTTGTTAATGTGTGTGCGTGAGTATCTAGGGCTGATTTGAACCCAAAACCTCTGGTTAGGAGGTCGAAGTCACTATCATGAATCCACAGACGACGCTTTTTAAACTAAACTATGTGGACTTAGTTAAATAACATCATACACGGCGCCGGCGGTTTTCTTGCATATCACCCTTTTTTTCTTTTATCAATTTTGAAAACTCATCTTTTTAGTCTGCTCCAGTAAAATTCTGGTTTGTTTCAGGTGGACCAAAGCGGCGAGAAGAGAAGAGGCCGATTGGAGAAGCAACACTCCTTCATCGACAATGGTTGGTATCAATATTCACGTAATTTATTTATTTAGCCAGTCCACGTGACAGTAATATTTAAAGAAAACAGCCAAAAGCCTTAGTCTATAAGGCCCCACCGACTTATACCTGGCTCAAAAGTGCCCATGACACTGGCGGCATTACCGCGCTGTATGGCCAGGGATATCTGTTGAGCCAGGTACGAGCCGGCTCGGGGGTCAAATCCGAGGTCCCTCAAGCGGCGACTTATTTCGCGCACAAAACATTTAGCGGCTTCACACCACACGCCCGAGGTCTCAACCGCAAATGGGACGAAATCGTATGCCTGCAACAAATCGGCATACGTCACCAACTTCCGACCGGCCAAACACTCGGCAGCTGACCCCGCCGAGCGGCAGGTACCTGGAAGATGGGAGGCCGCAAAGGTGCAGGCACACGTCGCATCCCACAGCAGGCAGCGGCCTTTGCTCCACGGAATCAACGTGAGCCCATCAGGTCTCTTTGCGTCGGCGCGACTCAGGCCCTCTGGCTCCAGGACACATGGGACATTAGCCGAGACCAAAGAACGACGGAGCACTTCATTTAGGGCGTGATGGCGAGAATGTCGGCCCGCGCTACACCTACAGCTGAGGCCATGGAGACCACCAGCATCGACCTGGGCACCACAGCGACAAACATGCGGCTCGCACAATTTGCACCCCAACCTAAGAGCCACCGCAATTCTCAACGAGTTGTCGTCGAGGAAAGTGCCAACATGAGGGTATCAATATCAATATTGGTATCAATACGATCATCATCAACCTGAGGCGGTCGTGACTTAGTACGGCTTGCGTGGTCGCGTTGTTCAAGTAAATTAACTAACTATAACTGACACGGTCATAACCTGGATGGGTGGACTGTTAGTGGCATTTATCTCGACCGTTTCCGTGCTTCGCAAGGCAAGCCGTTGGTGCCGGCTGCTATCGCTAGATGGCAATCGTTAAGCCATGTCGGAGGCCTTATAGGCGGCTGGAATCTGACACTGGGGTTGGCCACTAGCCCCACAACCTCCACCAATCCAGACTTGAGCCCCGTGTGGGGAGTATGGCCTAACCTCCGAGGTATGGGAAGAGACCCGTCCCCCTGAAGTGGGGACGATATGGGTTGTTAACGCCATCATCCTGCCCTGATCTCAAACATTTGGGGTCGTCGCAACATGTCTTCTTGTTGCATTTATATCTTATTGCTGTCATCTCAGTGTTCACTTCTTTCATACGTATACTCATACATTTCAGTCGTATCATACCTTACCTATTAATTAAATTATAAAAAAATTATTAGCGACAAAAACATACAAAAATATATGTACAAAAAGCATCAGCCACAAGCTTCGTCAAAAACTAAATGCAAGAAAAAATAAATAGCAAAAGAATGAGCCCAAGCTTCGTCAATTATTATATCGTATTAATTAAATATTTTGTCCCAAAAGTCATAGATTCAGTTTAGGAGAAAGAAAACACTTTCAGTTTGGAAAAAGTATTTTTTAATACAAGAATTTGGCACGGATCACGGAATAGATGTCACAGCTTCAAGGGATTGCAGGCCTGAGTATTTGATATTAATTTCAACTTGATAGCTCCACGCGTTGCTGAGAAAAAGGGTCTTGGCAGACAGACAGACGGACGGACAGCTAAGTGATCATATAAGGGTTCCTTTTTTCCTTTTGAGGTACGGAACCTTTAAACATCAAGTGAATACTTATAATAATATTATTTAATACAAGGACATATACCAAAAATTGGTCCCGTCGCAGCAAATGCTGCGGTCTATGACAACACAGACAATAAACCATTTTTTTATTTTTATTTTTTTCAGAATGTGAGTCGACTGTCGAGCAGGACAAGTGTTGCTGCGAATGCCGGCACCACGACAGGGCCGACAGCAAGGTAGGGGTCAAAGGTCATCATCATGCTTTCAGGAAGACATCCACTGTTGTCTGTTATACAGGGTGTAACAGAAAGGTGTGATAATACTTCAAGGTTGGCTTTTACCCATCAAACTGAACAACTTTTGTTCTACAACTTTGTTCAAATCGCAATTTTTTTTGTGTACTTTTCATACAAATCGATCAGCTGGCGAACCAAGTTTGTATGAAAAGTCCGAAAATTTCTTAAAAAGGCAAACTTGAAGTATTATCACACATTTCTGTTACACCCTGTATAATGTTTAACAAAATTGTCTGAAACTAAACTGTGGTTTTACTCGTGAAACTGAACAACATCCATAGGTAATAGGGTATTTTACTCTATACAAGAAAAAAAAACTAAAACTGCTTATTTACTGTGGTGTTTGTAATAATAATCGAATTAATACGATTTCTGTATAATAAAATGAGAAAAAGTATTTTATTTTTTATTTACAAAAATCAAGTTTCATAATCTGTAAATCAAATATCTTAAACGACAGCCACCATGCTGGTTGTCGATGTGACGTCATAACTCATAATAGTGGTAAACAGTGACATTTTGTTCGCGATATGTGTCAAAATTTTAGTTCGAGCTGTTTTGTTTACTCCTGAAATGACGTCACGACCTAAAAATCATGGCGGCTAGCGTTTTCGCGCGGTAATTGGGAATGATAATTTAAAAGGAATAATTACATTAATTTAAAATGTATTTTTGGGGTACTTATAGGTTTCAAAAAATAAAATAAATATTTTGTTTTATTTTTTCCCACCTAATGATCAATTGAGATACTTTTCAAAAAATGGTAAAAACCCTATACGCGCAAAGCTTTTTGTCTTTTTTTTACGTATATTAACAGATATGACGAATAAATCATCACTTAGCATTAAGATCTAATACAATATAAGAAGTTTTCGAAAAATTTGTTGGAGGGAGTTTCTTTGGACCCGTCATTTCTTCTCTATCCGCAAACACTTCCCGAAACGGTGGGTATACGAGTTCCGAGTGGTAGGAACCTCGTATTAGGTAGATGAAAGAATGATGTTCGAAAAGTGTACACTGCTACCTACTTCAAATAAAATATTTTCATTTCATTTCATAATAACCTTTTTATTAATAGCGATCGACACATAGGCAAGTGAGCCTAAACCGATAATATACAGGTGTTAAAAAAAGTGTGTTTGAAATTTTAAGGGGTTACTCAGAATCAAGTACAGAACCCAGGAAAAATATTGAAAAAATCCGCTCTTCAATTTTTTTTTTTTTTTCAGATTCTCATACTAAATCTAAATAGTGAATCGAGAATTTGTATGAAAAACTGCAAAAGAAATTGAAGAGCGAATTTTTTCAATATTTTTTCTTGGATTCTATACTTGATTCTGAGTAACCCCTTAAAATTTCAAACGCACTTTTTTTAACACCCTGTATGATATCTTACCATAATTTATCCATTACAGGTCCCAACACAGACAGAAGAAAAAACCAGCCACAAACCGGCGAGTCCGTGCAAAAACCGTAACGAGCACACCGCGGAAGCGGCGACCAATCACAGCGCAGTGGCTGAACCGCCAACCAATCACAGACCGCCGTACGAGTCACCGACTAATCACAGACCGCCGTTCGAGCCGCCGCCGGCCAATCAGCAGCCAGAGCCGGTCAGCCAACCGTAAGTGCAGTGAAGAGTGATTTATTTCACTCGATACTAGTTTGGGACTACTAGTTAAGCCGTTGGTGCCGGCTGCTATCGCTACATGGCAGTCGTTGAGCCATGTCGGAGGCCTTATAGGCGGATTGAAAACTCCTGACAATGGGGTCTCATGGACAAAAAAATCGTCTCAAAGTTTCATGCACGACTTTTGTAAAATTAACTCAATTAGCAAATTAGCAAAATAAAACTAAACCAAAAGTTCAAAAATTCTGTGTTTACTGTTTATGATTTTAGATTGATGGTTTTCTAGTTTTTTGCTTTTAGTGTTTAGCAGTTTTGTAGACTGAGTTATTTTTTCAAAAGTCGAGCAACAAATCTTGAGTCGATTTTTTAGTCCACCAGTGTATTTTACTAAGCCCTCAACTTTCGAATGTGAAGACACCCGTGGAGCTAGTACTGTTAAAATAGGCTGGATGGCGTAGTGACGATTGACCCAATCAACAATTTTCGAACTTTTAAACACTTATTTATTGTTGACAACCCTCGCACAACCAAACTGTGGAATGAATTGACGCCTGCGCTATTTCTGGACCGATACGACATTCAAACTTTCAAGAAAAGAGCGTACTCCCATATCAAAGGCCGGCAACGCACTTGTGACTCCTCTGGTGTTGCGGGTGTCTATGGGCGGCGGTAATCGCTTACCATCAGGTGATCCGTCTGCTCGTTTGCCAGCTATGTCATAAAAAAAACCATAATGTCCCCACTGCAGGGGCACGGGTCTCTTCCCATAAAACGCTTAAACGGTGTTTTTCGCAAAGTAACGTTGTTTGTCTCAGAGTGCGATATTTAACCTATGGTTCCTTCATTCAAGGTACGAACATTACTCGCCCAATCCGCGAGCGCCGCCGTACGAGCCAGCCAATCAGAGGGAGTTCGAAACTCAACGGCAGCAGTTTGAAAAGCCGTTTGACTATCGGTCGCAAGAGCAAAGGCCTCAGAGGCTGGTCGGCCAAGATGGACACGAGTATGGGCAGTTTCCACAGTATAGGCACGAGGAGGTAAGTTCTTTTACGTTGTTCTGCTTGAAATAAAGAATATTTATTTTTTATTCATTAATATTTTATTCAGAAAACCTGTAGCTTGATACAACAATATCGTCATCATCGTCAGCCGAAAGACGTCCACTGCTGGACAAAGGCCTCTTCCAAGGATGTCCACACCGACCGGTCCTGCGCTGCCCGCATCCAGCGGCTTCCCGCAACAATAACAACAATATTTTTAATTTTTATCCGTGCATGCACATCTAGAAATCAGATGTGCCGGTTCTCTCACAGTATTTTGCTTCATTGTAATGTACAAATGAGTTTTTAGAAACTTACGTGCATTTTCGTACCGGTTGCTTTTACCATGAAGCAAGGATTTGAACCCGAGACCTCTGGTTAGGAGGTCCAAGCCACTACCCGCGAAAAGAAGACATATCATTTATGAATATTAACATGAATATTAATTTCATAATCATAATCATAAGGGAAAGGATGAAAGACGATTGCATGCTGCGGAGATGCGAATGTTGAGATGGATGTGTGGAGTAACAAGAATGGACAAGATTAGGAATGAGTATATAAGAGGAAGTTTGAAAGTTGCGCCAGTGATAGAAAAATTGAGAGGAAATCGTTTGTCGTGGTATGGGCATGTAATGCGGAGGAATGAAAGACATGTTACAAGGAGAGTGTTACAGATGAGTGTCGATGGATATAAGGGGAGAGGGAGACCAAAAAAGAGATGGATGGATTGTGTGAAGGATGATATGTGTCGAAAGGGTGCGAGTACGGAGATCACAGCTGAAAGGGATGTATGGAAGAAGAAAACATTTTGCGCCGACCCCAAATGATTGGGATAAGGGCAGGAGAATGATGATTAATTTCATAATCAAGTTGATTTATCTATACAGGGTGTAACAAAATTGGTGTAGGACCCGTTGACTGGGTATTCTGCTCATCGAACTGAACAACTTTTGTTCTTTAAAACTTTGTTGAAATCGCAAAAAAAATTGTCTTTTCATACAAATCGATCAGCTGGCGAGCCAAGTTTGTATGAGAAGATTTTTTAATAAAATTTTTTAATACAACCTGTACATCACGCGAGTATGATGTTTGCGCAGACGATGTCGCCGCAAGCCGCGCCGGCGCCGGACCCGTCGCTGCAGCTACACAAGATGGCGCCCGCCCCCCTCCCCGATCCCAACATACGTAAGGAAAATGATACATTGTTTCACAGGAAATAAACTATTTAAATAACTTTTTCCGTAATCGGGGTCCTTAAGCTTTTAAATGTCTTCGTTAGTTTTAATAGGGATCATCAAACGCAATTTTAGATGGTGGTTAACGATAGGAATTAACATTTAACTTCGTAATTTTACTGTTTTTTTTATGGCAGAGGTGGCAAAGGCAAACGAGCAGACGGGTCACCTGATGGCAAGCGATTACCGCCGCCCATAGACACCCGCTATGTTACATGTTTGTACCGTTTGTTGTAAAATTACAATTTCTCGTGGAGTAATCCTAAAATTACGAGTGAGTATCTGAAAATTTGTACGCTGATTTCGATCTTGCTATCTCGGTCGATCAAAAATCGGTGACATGACACGAATAATAGCCTGTATAATACTTTTAGTTGGCTAGCCCAAATGGGTCATAGAACGCTGGCGGTGTTCGGGATTCTGTCAGTCCTTTGCACACCGAGTATGCTGCGTTCCATATGTTCTGGGAGTATGCTGCGTTCCATATGTTCTGGATTAATTAGTAAAACTAGATATGTAATTTTTTTTATTTTTTTTTTATTTTATTTAATTAGATAATAATTAGACCAGCGTCGCATCACTCCGAGTTACCCGACATTATGCTGTGTGGAGGCCTTATTAGTAGCACTACTACTTTATGACTAAATTTTATTTAATTTACGACAAAAAACATACATAAATATATGAATACAAAAAAAAGAATCAGCCGCAAGCTTCGTCAAAAATTAAATGCAAGAAAAAATAAACAGCAATAGAATCAGCCCAAGCTTCGTCAAAGAACAAACTGACTATCAGCTAAAAGCTTCGTCATATAAAATATATATAAATAAAACTAAACTAATAGATCCCGCGACTAACACCCCGCCCAAAGGTGCCCATAATGCTGGCTGCATTACCTCTTTGAATAACTAAAGATATTCTTTGGACGAGGTATGAGCCAGAACGAGGGTCAAATCCTCTGTCACGAAGACGACAATTATTTATTATTTGACCAGTAAATTTCTTCGCCTCTGAGCCCCATGAACCCACTGTCTCCACTGCCATTGGTACAAATAAGTATGTGGATTTTAGAGTCGCATATGTGTCATGCTCTTTAGGGTTCCGTAGCCAAATGCAAAAAACGGAACCCTTATGGATTCGTCATGTCTGTCTGTCTGTCCGTATGTCACAGACACTTTTTTCCGAAACTATAAGAACTATACTGTTGAAACTTGGTAAGTAGATGTATTCTGTGAACCGCATTAAGATTTTCACACAGAAATAGAAAAAAAAAAATTTTGGAGGTTCCCCATACTTAGAACTGAAACTTAACAATTTTTTTTGATCAAACCCATTATTATGTGTGGGGTATCTATGGATAGGTCTCAAAAATGATATTGAGGTTTCTTATAACATTTTTTCTAAACTGAATAGTTTGCGCGAGAGACACTTCCAAAGTGGTAAAATGTGTGTGTCCCCCCTGTAACTTCTAAAATAAGAGAATGATAAAACTAAAAAAAAATATATGATGTACATTACCATGCAAACTTCCACCGAAAATTGGTTTGAACGAGATCTAGTAAGTAGTTTTTTTTAATACCTACGTCATAAATCTTAAACCGCAATTTACCTTTCATTCAATCAACTCAAATATAAAAATAAAAAAGACATTTAATTTCATAAATACAACGAACTACAAGAACTTTATATTATGTTACTTGCTGCTACGGAACCCTTCATGGGCGAGTCCGACTCGCACTTGGCCGCTTTTTATTGGCTGCAGTTTCTGCTGCTGTGCTGCTGCTCGCATTGACCTAGACAAGTGTCTGGCCGCAAAAGTACAACAGCAAGTGGCGTCCCACAATAAAGAGCGACCTCGCTCCCAGGGTATCAATGTAAGGCCATCAGGTCGTTTACCGTACGTTCTGCATAAACCTGTTGGTTCCATAATTGACCACGCTGAATACGTTAAAAACAACCAACTCCAATTTTACTATGTTTTTGTTGATTTTCTCATAAACCGCTGAATCGATTTCGATAAAATTTATATGGGACCACCTGTGAAGTATAACCTTTTAAAAAAAAAAAGAATTTTCCAAAACGATTCAGGCGTCTTCGAGTAATCGGTGAACATACATTAAAAAAAAAGAATCCGACGAATTGAGAACCTCCTCCTTTTTTTGAAGTCGGTTAAAAATACAAGGAGCACTTGCGGAAAGCAAGGCGCGACGAATTGTTCCATTAAGTGCATGGTGCCTTGAATGCCTGCCTGCTGACCTGACACAACTGAGACAGTGGTGTCACAAAATAGACACAGAAGGTCCGCTCAATACTAACCACTAAAATCGCAAGCATATGCATGCTTATAGAAATATACGGTCGTTCGAGGCAAGGTCACGATCGCACAGTACGTGATCTTGCCTACAACGACCGTATACGTCTATAAGCATGTATATGCTTAGGATTTTAGTGAGCGTATTGAGCGGACCTTCTGTATTTATGTGTTTTATGGTGGGGTGGCCACTTGCGTCCACCAAAGAACCACACACGCAGCGATGAGGCTCACAAATGTCGCATCCAAGACGTAATGCCACCGCAATTCTAAGCGTATTGTCGTCCAACATGGTCCCCAATTGAGGAGAAGGCAAGGCATGAAGTCAAGCCCCGGACTCAGGCTGAGAGACTGCCTTCAAACGCGCAAGATCTCTACCAGATGCGTCATCTACTAACAAACCCATATTGGCTATCCGCGGCAAAGGGCAATCCGCGCAATCTATCAGATGCGATCCCGCGAGTCGTTGAGGGATAAGTTTAAGGAAATTAATATTTTAACGGTTGCTAATCAATTCATATATGAGAACATTATGTACATCCGCAAGAATCTGCATTTGTTTCGTAAAAACATTGAAAGGCGTGATTTAAACCTAAGGAATATAAATAACATTGATATTGCCTATTCGAGACTGAGCATAGTTAAAAAGTCGTTTGTGGGGCAATGTGTACGATTCTATAATAAAAAACCAGACAATGTAACAAATCTGCCTGAGAACAAATAAAATTCAAAACGTATGTAAAAAAATGTCTGTGCTCAAAAGGTTATTATAACATAATAGATTATGTGAATGACCAAGACATTTGGAAATGTATTGCTCTTCCTGATAACTGTATTGTTGATAACATACATTGTATTAGTAATTAAGTATTATTTTAAAAAATGTGTTGGAGCGAGTTTCTTTTGGGCTCGACGTTTCTTCTCGCTTCGGAAACACTGCCCGAAACGTTGAGTGTACAAGTCCCGCGTGGTAGGAACTTTGTACTAGGTAGAAAAAAAAGACGATTTAAAAGTATGTGCAAAACATCTACTTAAATAAAAAAAAACCTTTTGATTTGATTTGATTTTGGTTTTCGACAAGATATTATCTCAATCTCTTTGTGATGTTTTTTTAAATTTTATTATTTATACCTTGTGGGTGCTACTAATAAACATGTTTCTTTCTTTCTAAATATAAAAATTATAATTCGCAGGACCACTGTCGCTAACCAACGTGCTTTACCCTGCGCCCGCGCCGGTGCCGCCGCCGTATCCCTACGTCGCCCAGTATCGCATGGTGAGTAGTAGCTCTGTCGTTGTATTGGGTAGATGATGTTAAAGGACGCTGCTGCACATCCTCCGGTTTATGGATCCCTTAGTGGCCTCTTACGACACCCTCGGGAAGAGATGGGGTGGTGCTATTCTAAGGCCACACCACAGGCAGTGTAGGTAGGCCCACTCGATGGACCGATGACCTGGTGAAGGTTGCGGGAATGTTACCGGCATAAGAGGTGTTCCATCTTAGCGCTCTATAGGTGGCACACCGCTGATGAACTTGGGATAGACTTTACCTATAGGCCGAGGTAGCCTCTGTCCAACATAAAATCCCGATTGCTAATACACGAGTATGTATAATGACGGTTGAAAAAGAAATACCTTTGAAAGTGAAAATTTTATCTACTGAATTTTTTTTTATGTGATAGGTGGCAAACGAGCAGACGGATCACCTGATGGTAAGCGATTACCGCCGCCCATAGACACCCGCAACACCAGAGGAGTCACAAGTGCGTTGCCGACCTTTACAATGGAATGGGGGAATGGGGGGGGGGGGGGGTTGAGCCTCCGGTACCCTCACTCACTCGGCGAAACACAACGCAAGCGTTGCTTGTTTATAAATATATTTGATTTAAATCAAATCTTCACCAAAATCCTTCTAGACCGACTCAGCTTAATAGATATTCACACGCATACTAGTCATCACATATGTTCTCGTTGTGCATAAATAAAATGTGTTATACTACACTGGTGGACTAAAAAATCGACTCTAGATTTGTTGCTCGACTTTTGAAAAAACAACTCAGTCTACAAAACTGCTAAACACTAAAAGCAAAACACTAGAAAACCATCAAGCTAAAATCATAAACAGTAAACACACAGTTTTTGAACTTTTGGTTTAGTTTTTTTTTTTTGCTAGATTGAGTTAATTTTCCAAAAGTCGTGCATGAAATGAAACTTTGAGTCTATTTTTTTGTCCATGAATATATTTTCCCGTAGGACCAACCGCTCCAGCCAGCCATATACCAGCCGCTGGTGCCGCTCGAGGAGAAGCAAGTGGCGCCGTCGCCACACAACGAGAGCACCTTCCGAATCGGTACCTGTTAATGCTTAAAATATGTTCTGTAATACCACAAATTAACGGCTGTAGTTACAAAGGACCGACCAGTCTAGTTCCGAAGAACCAAGCCGTTTTAGTTCTGAAGGATCAACCACTAAAATTGTGCAGGTCCAGCCGCTCTAGTAACGCAGGACAAACCACTCTAATTCTGAAAGACCAACCACCTAAGTCCGTAGAACTAACTGCTCCAGTTACATAAGATCACCCGTTATAGTTCTGAAGGACCAACCATTCTAGTTTTGAAGAACCATCCGTTCTAGTTACACAGGACAGAACACTCTAGTTTCATAGGACCATCCGCGCTAGTTTCGAAGGACCAGCTTCTCTAGTTACGCAGGACCAACCGCTCTACTACCGTAAGACCAGTCCCTCTAGTTCCGTAGAACCAACCACTCTAGTTTCGAATAATCACCCGTTCTAGTCCCAAAGAACCATCCGTTCAAGTTCTAAAGGATCGACTACTCCAATTTATGAGGACCAAATTCTCCAACTGAGCCAATCAACACCAAACGGAGTAACTCCCCCTACGTCAGGTCAGATCAATCCTAAAGGAATGATACTGGATATTTTTCAGTGTATTTATATCTGTTACTTATTAGTATATTCTGCTTACAGACCCGAGTTATCCGTACGCGCCACTAGAATACGCAGCGCCGGCCTGCGGGGCCTGTGAACCTCCGCGCGGGTAAGTTACTGTCGAAAATCGTCTTTTTACCTACAATCTCATATAATAGCTCCTATACACGATGGGCCACAATGGGCGAGCAAGAGGGATTTTTTTATGGCAGAGGTGGCAAACGAGCAGACGGTTCACCTGATGGTAAGCGATTACCGCCGCCCATAGACACCCGCAACACCAGAGGAGTCACAAGAGCGTTGCCGGCCTTTTAACATAACTATAGGTTACTTACATCGTTACTCTGCTTTCATATAGCTTTGTCTCTCTTTCTCGCCCATGTTAGAGGAGCTATAATCTAATCTTGTTGATGGGGGCTGCCTAGCGACACTTTGACCCACAGGGATCTTTGGTATCAACCTCTTAAAACCCTTCTACCTATCCCTGATCAAAGATATGTAGCATTAGTGCAGTAATTTACCTACAATAAATCATTATCGTCAGCCGAAAGACGTCCACTGCTGGACAAAGGCCTGCCCCAAGGATTTCCACGCCGACCGGTCCTGCGCTGCCCGCATCCAGCGGCTTCCCGCTACCTTCACCAGGTCATCGCTCCATCGAGTGGGAGGCCTGCCTGCGCTACGTCTTCCGGTTCGCGGTTGCTACTCGAGAACTTTAATAATCCAACAAATATAAGGTGCTACTTTATTAGTGCCCGATATTTTAGTCAGTGCTTCTACTCCTGATTCTGATCAACTTTCCCCAAGGAACCCATAGTCAAATCGCAAAAATTTTGGACTTTTCATGCTCGATCGATTTGTATGAACAGTCAAAAAATTTTTTTGCGCTTTGACTATTGCTTTCTTAGGGTAAATTGATCAGAATAATGGATAGAAGCACGGACTAAAATATCGGGCACTAATAAAGTAGGACCTTATATAAATATCCTGGAACAAATCACTCACGGTCGGTCACACAAAAAGCGTCGGTGGCTAAGCGGTATTGACTTCGACCTCCTAACCAGAGGTTGTGGGTTCAAATCCTGGCCAGTGCACCAATAAGTTTCGAAACTTACGTGCATTTTCATACCGACTGCTTTAACGGTGAAGGAAAAACATCGTGAGGAAACCTGCACATCTGATTTCTAGATGTGTATGATGTCGCGTTGCACACTTCCGTATAGGTGTAAATCTAAATGCCCTACACGTGACCGCGGGTGATGCTAAGTGTAACACCAGGCAACAGCCGTGTATACCTTGTGGATATTATTTATTTATTTATTATTATTATTACACATGGCCATCTGGCCGCAAACTAGGCCACCTATTATACACCCTATTTAGCTTATAATAAGGTCTTAATTGCAGCGTGGGCATGCAATACGCACCAGTAGAGGCCGCCCCGCAGTTGGCGCAGCCCTATCCGGTCCACGGCGTGCTGCTACCACCGCAGTTACAGCACTATCCCGTGAGTTAATAAGTTTTGTAAATGTGCGATCCAAGCCTAGAAGATAGGTAAAAGATAAAAATTCACTCATTATTTTGGTGTCTACCTCCTGTTTTGTTTTGTGAGATCCCTATACGTTGTCGGTTGCCAGTCGCGCAACGAACACTGCGCTTTACACGTCTCTGAGAGCTACATCGTATGTGCTATCTTAATTTCTTCCAAAAACCAACCGAAATACGCCGTGCGTGTTATCTGAGGTGCATGGACGTTCTGGAGATCACTTCAGGGCTAGTTGTGGATGCTGGAATGGTGAGTGAATTGTTTTTACCTATCTGTAATTTGGCAAGGATCTCATCTACCTCTACACCGCTAAAATTTAGCATTTTAATAGCTAACAGTAAAGAACCAAAAAGTTTTTCATACTAAACACCTATAGTTTCCTGTAACAATCATTGCCACAATGGGACCCTAAACCCACACACACTAGCGCGAAGTGAACAGCGAGCAATAGAACCTTCGAAATAGGAATCAACCCATATCGTCCCTACTGCAGGGGCGCGGTCCTCTTCATATACCTCGGGAAGGTTAGGCCATACTCCACACACGGGGGCCGAGTCCGGATTGGTGGAGTTTGTGGGACTAGTGGCCAACCCAGTGTCTTTGGTTTTCAAGCCGCCTTAACCTTGTAAGGCCCAACGTCCTATTTTTAGGACATAGGTTCAGTAGTAATTCAGACACAACTACATAAAAAAAATTATCTGATTTTGTAACTCATATTACGATTTGAATATTAGCTCAATTTCTGAATGAACCACAATTGAGTTCAAGCGTTTTTTTAGGTAGTTTTTTTAGGTCGTTGGGCCGCAATGACTACCTGCCTAAATTTAGCCTGGGCCTTACGAGGTTAAGACCTCCGACGTGGTTTAATGACTGCCATCTAGTGTTAACAACTGGCACCAACGGCTTTACGTTCCTTGCGAAGCTCGAAAACAGGCGAAATAAATACCACTAACAAACCCATCCAAGTTATAATCGTATCTGTAATCAGTTATTCTGCTACGTCCGTCCGATTGTGAATCTGAATACAAACCATACCTTTGAAGTGCTAACAGATATCTCTACTTTATGAAAAATGTATTTTCATTTTATTTGAAAATGTTCCCACCGTCAGTACCAGGATCAGCTGCAGTGGGCGGGGCTGCAAGCCGGGCCTATGTTGGCGCATGCGCCGCAGAGTGCACCCAAGCTGTTAGTGCAACCGCTGTACCCGTACCACTACCCGCTCGTATACCCTCAGGTAAGAAACTACAGAATGAAATGAAAGAATGATAGTGAATGTGGGAGTAGATGGAACTGTTAGTGAGGAATATTGGTGAAAGTGGGGAAAGATAGCACTAATAGTGACGAATGTTAGAAGTGGGGCCAGGTAGCACTGATAGTGAGGAATGTTAGTAATAGGGGGGAGAAATTGCACTTTTAGTAAGAAATGTCAGTGAAAGTGGGGTCTAGATGGCACTAATAGTGACAAATGTTAGTGAAAGTGGGGCTAGATAGCACAGATAGTAGGAAATGTTAGTGAAAGGGTGTCTGGATGGCACTGATAGTGAGAAATATTAGTGAAAGTGAGCTAGATAGCAATGATGGTAAGAAGGGGACGGGGCTGCCGGCCGGGCCTATGTTGGCGTATGCGCCGCATAGCGCGCCGAACCACTGTACCCGTACCACTACCCGCTCGTATACCCTCAGGTGAGGAAACTGTGCAGAAAAAGGGGGAGGAGATGAGACTGTTCTTGTTATTCGGATATGTTAGTAAAACTAGTAAGAAATGTTAGTGAAAGTGGGGCTTGATAGCATTGATAGTAAGAAATACTATTTATTTGAAAACCACATATTTAGACACAATTTATTTCTGTTAATGAATAAATTAACATTAACTATCTCCTAATATGTCTGTCCGCTAACACTTCCCGAAACGTGGAGTGTACAAGTTCCGAGAACAAGAACATTGTACTAGGTAGCAAAAAAAGACTATTTAAAAGTATGTGTACAACATCTACTTGAAGACTGACTCGGTGGGTAAGTGTTTAGCGATCCTGACCTCTGATCTGAGAGTCGTGGGTTCGATCCCCACACAGAGCAAACTTTTCTGTGATGAGCAGAATTGTTTGCTCTGAGTCTGGGTGTATTATATCTATATATGTATGTATTTAAAAGTATATGTGTATGTATATCAGTCTCTGGTTCCCAAGATACAGGGAATCCTAGTTTGGGGCCAGATGACCGTGTGTGATTTGTCCCGGATATTATATTATAATGTAAGTAGAAGTTCATTGGGAAAATTGTTTGGTTTCATGAACGAAAGCCACAGTTAACGAAACTTATACTTTATTATTATTATTATTTAAAAATATACTTATTATTATTATTATAAAAAACATTTTGATTTAGACTTTGTTACTTAAGACGACGTACTGAAGATTTTGGTGGCAGGGATCTCGATTTTACTCAGCAATAACGAAACGTACGAAAGTTATATTTTGTAACCTGATTCTTCAGTTTTCTGACTTCATTTTGCCTGTTGCGTTACACGATTGATTAACTTTCATAACAGAGAAAAAAATATTAAAGATACCCCTTTTAAAAAAGAGATTTGCATTTTACGCGCAAATGGAACTGATTTAAGGCTCAAAGTTTTGTACGTATATTAATCTTCAAGCTTACTTGAAAATGCCTGTTCAGTTTTTCTAAATTAATTGAAGTTTTTAAGTTAAACGAAATAAACTGTTTTGTCGCATACGACCTTATGAAATGAGCTAGGGCGCGCGCGGTCTCGGTATGCAATCAGTGCCCTCTCCAGCCCGCTCAGTCCGCCACTGACCATTGTCAGCGACAGGTCTGTCCCAGTTGAACTATCGCACATCATCGAACGCAAACATAAGTGAGGGATATTTTATTATTAAAAATGGGACAAAAACGTGCCATATTTTCGAAAAGGAAAAGGAAAGCCTGTTTAACAGAGCATTGTAGGAATATAACTAAGAAAAGGTGAGTAATTGCCACAATTTAAACAGTTTTAATAAATTACATATTTCTACTAATAAGCAGTCCAGTGTTTTATAAACATATTGCATTTCAGTAACCAGTAAGTAACCAGATAAAATTATATTTCAGGAAAAAAACTTTAGAACAGAGTTCGGAGAATAAAGGCATGGAGTCGCCTCAAAACTATTCGACATATGCAGAGTTACAAAATGTGTTCCCCGTGTAAGATGACAATTGATTAGTTACCTATCGTATAATAATTAATCATGGTTTCAAATTCATTAATAAATACACTTATTTTAGGACTGCAGATAAGAATAATAAAGGCCTTCCATGTAACGTTGAATTACAATCCGCATCTGAGACATCAGTAAGTATTTTGTTTATTTTTAAGCGACTACGGCGAAGCAAAAAGGAGGGTTATGATTTTTAGTATTGTATGTTTGGCACACAGTACTAAAAATATTGGGACTAAGAATGCAATAGTAAAAAGGTGCAACAGTTATATATTTTAATCATCTTTCAGTTGGAAATGTTATGTGAGGAAAATAGTACTTCTCCAGATATTACATTAGAGTAGACGTCTGAGGCACCAGTAAGTATTCGGTTTATTTTCAGTACTGTGTGCCAAAATTGGGACTGAAGATGTCATAGTAAAACATACAATAGTTATATATTTCATTTATATTTCAGATGGAACAGCAATGTGAGGAAAATAGCGCTTCTCCGGATATCACATTAGAGTGGGCGTCTGAGGCACAAGTAAGTATTCTTACCGTGGGAGAGCCGTGCTTCGGTATGAATGGGCCGGCTCGACCGGAGTGATACCACGGCCTCACAGAAAACCGGCGTGAAGCAACGTTTGTTGTGTTTCGCCGTGTGAGTGAGGGTACCGGAGGCCCAACCACCCCCCTCCCCATTCCCCCTTCCCCCATCCCATTTCAAAGGTCGGCAACGCACTTGTGACTCCTCCGGTGTTGCGGGTGTCCATGGGCGGCGGTAATCACTTACCATCAGGTGATCCATCTGCTCGCTTGCCATCTATCCCATAAAAAAAATAAAAAAAAATCTGTTTATTTTTAGTACTGTGTGCCAAAATTGGGACTAGGAATGTCATAGTAAAGACGTACAACAGTTACATATTTCATTTATGTTTCAGGCAGAAAAACAGTGTGACGAAAATAGCGCTTCTCCAGACATAACATTAGAATGCACTTCTGAGGCACCAGTAAGCACTCTATTTATTTTCAGATTTTATTTATTTATTTATTGATGTCAGATTTACTTTTACATTTTACTTTTGAATGTAATTGAACGCTATACATTAACTTTTGTTCCAGACTGAGATTGAAACACAAGATTTGGGCCACCGAATAGTAGACGTAAATCATTTCCTATCAGAACTTATAAAATTTTCTCAGCATAAGTCTTTGTTCAGTTGCGGTATAGCTACAATGAAATTAGTTTCTGAACATCAAGTAGGCTTGCAATCCGAATTGACATATGTCTGTTCGATGTGTCATTACAGAAATAAATTAAAATTGTCATTGGCCGATATAAACAAAGACGCTGTTGCGGGGGCGATGGCGGCAGGTTGTGGTCATGCCCAACTGAAGCAAATTTCAGCAGCAGTAGGTTTGCCTATTATGTCAAAACATATGTACAATAAAACACAAAACGATATTTGTAACGACTGGGAAGAGACTGCATGGGATGAAATGAAAAAAGCAGGTGAAAGAGAAAGAGAAGCGGCAATTGCGGAAGGCAGAGTCACTAAAGAAGGAACGCCTTGCATAGATGTTATTGTTGATGGATGTTGGAGTAAGCGGTCGTATCGGACAAACTACGCAGCGTTATCAGGAGCTGCAGCTATCATTGGTAGACGCTTTGGGCAGGTATTATACATGTGTGTTAAAAAAAAATATTGTTGTATTTGTGCTAGATCCGAAAAGAAAAAAGAGGCCCCTAACGAACACGAATGTTACAAAAACTTCAATGGAGCATCTACTGCTATGGAGTCCACGATAATAACAGAAGGGTTCAAGAAATCTGTTGAAATGCATGGGTTAATTTATTCCCGATTTATTGCTGATGGAGATAGCAGCACATATTCGAAAATAATAGATGCCCGTCCATATCCCGGAATCACAGTTGCAAAAATTTACTGTCGGAATCATTTATTAAGAAATCACTGTAATAAATTGCAACAACTTGCTTCCGATACACATTATAATGCAGCGGACAGAAAAAACCTAACACAGGAAAAAGTACTACGATCGAGAAAGTATATTTGTGATGCTATAAAACTTCACAAAGAAATAAAAAATGAAGATGGTTTGTACAAAGACATTAATGCATCTGTTCGCCATGCTTTTAATCTTCATGAAAACTGTAACCGGCAGTTATGTAAATATATGGGTCCTGATGCCCCTAATCCATTTTTCGGCAGTCTACTTTGGCAGAAAATGAAAACACTGGTTGCACAACTGGCTGATAAAGCCCACAGTTTAATTGAAGACGTCGACAGCAATGTTGTAGAAAGATTTAACGGAGTCATAGCAAAACTCGTAGGTGGGAAAAGAATAAATTATTCTCAAAGACGTTCATATCAAGCTAGATGCTCGGGAGCTGTGATTTCATTCAATACTGGGAAATTGCTATCGACTGTTCATCAGAATATATATGGAGAAAATAGTAAACAGTCCATTATAAAGCATGAAAAAGCAACAAATGATAAGAGGTATAAAGCCAAACACGACCAAAGAAAAAAGAATCGTTTTTTGGTACCGAGAATGCCGAATTTGGATTATGGAGAAGTGGTAGATAAACCAGATTTAGACATAAATAGTCTTGAAAAAGCTAAAACTACTTTTCTGCAAAATTTGATAAAAACCGATAAAGAACGAAAAGACATCGAAAAGCGAACTATATTACAAAGTGAATCCGGGGAATGGCTGGAGCTACGACGGAATATGTTGACAGCTTCTAATTTTGGTAAAATTGTGAAAAGGAAGCAAACTAATTCTTGCAAGAACATTGTAAAAAATTTGTTGTATAAACCCAGCATTGACCATGTTCAATCCATATGCCATGGGAAAAAGAATGAAAAAATAGCAATAGAGCAACTAGCTACATTGAAGAATTTCAGAATTGAAAAATGTGGCTTATTTATCGACGAAAAATATCCTTTTTTGGGTGCTACTCCCGATGGTATCACGAATGATATGCTTATAGAAATTAAGTGTCCCATAGCGCCCTTTAAAATTGGTATCGAGGAGGCTATCGAAAAGAACAAGATGCATTTTTATAAAAAAAACAAAAATGGCGAAGTAGTTATTAACCAAAAATTTGATTGGTTTTTCCAAATTCAGGGGCAGCTACATATTTGCAAAAAAAATAATTGTTTGTTAGGAATATGGTATGGCGACAATAAAATAAAAACAGAAATCATAGAAAAAGATGACAAGTTTTGGACGGATGTAATGGAACCTAAACTGCTTAAATTTTATTATGATTGTCTTCTTCCTGAGCTTGTTGATCCACGACATATTAGGAATAAGCCAATACGAGATCCTGAATATGTGACTGTGCATAGCAAGGAAAATACTGAGCAAAATATTGTGAACGTTTCAGAAGAAGCACAAAACAAATCAAGTTGCTCAGATAATACTATTGCTGGTATAGTTGACTCTAAAAAAGAATCAAGCACTGGTGAAGTTGCAAACATTGACAATGCAAATCACGTTATATTGTTTCACGAATACTGATGGCAAAATCCTAGCTGAAATACTTGTGTAACTTTATTTATTAACTACAATTAGTTGTAAATACGTAAAAAAATGTATGCTGTAAACATATCTACACTAATATTATAAAGAGGAAAGATTTGTACATGCTTTTGACTTGATTTGATTAAATAAAATGTAAAAATAAAATAAAAAACTTTGAGAATAACAATGGTTTATGGTTAAAACTAAGCATAAAGATACGTTTACTCCGCGTTTATCCCAAAATGATCAAAAAATGTATGTCCACCCGAGCGAAGCCGGGGCGGGCCGCTAGTAAAGTATAAATAAGTAAAATAATAAATAATATGTTTGTAAAATAAAATGTAAAATGATCTCACCTGAAAAAGCAGTACTTAAGTATGTTTGAATTATTTTTCTGGTAAAAATTACATACGTACACACTAACATGCGTAGCCTCTTAAAATCATAACCCTCCTTTTGACTTTCCCGAAGTATACATTAGTACAATACATTTATGAAAAGAAAGTAAAATTAAAAGTAAAACAAATAATATTAAAGGCAACTCTACGACGTCTGTGTTCTAGCGCTCGGTCGATCGCGATTCCCGAGTCGCGTAAAACTGTCGAGGTGCGCGCGGGTTGCGGGGCGCAAACGCCCCATTTTAAAATAATTGTTTATAAGTGCGTCACCTTAAGTTGCGTATAATAAAACACCATTCCCCCCCCCCCCAGATGATGCCGCAGCCCTACCCCGTGTGCGCTCCAATGGCGCCCCCAGTGGCCGTGGAAAGGCGCCCCAGTCTAGCACACACTAACAGACACTCCAAACGCAACTCGCTCTCAGGTGAGATAATATTGTTACGTGCGAGGGTTCGATGATTTGGAGTCAAACACCGATGACAGGTTCCGAGGATTTATTCACCAAATTCCAGCAGCTTCACCGCTAGTCCAAACAGAACTGATCGCCCGACTCACCGGCTGCTATTTATATACGCCGCGGTTACGGTCTAGAAAGTACGAGAGGTGACTCACACATTCGTACATCTCTCTGTCCTTATCTATTTCTGGAATATTTGAGACGGTTCTTTTACTAGTACTATACAGTGACAGAGGTTGTCAAACTTTTATTTCCATTGGTTCTCAATTTGCTTTGGTAAGACTGCGACAATATTATAGGTCCTTCTAAAATACCTGAAAAAAATATTAACAGTGGCTTCTACTCATGTTACTGAATTCTACTAATTTATGTTTGGATAAAATGAGTTATACAAAGGACCCTGCAGAGAATCGAACCGGAGACCTCCGGTTATAAGGCGAGCAGATAAACCACTACTGACTACAGATGAAGTTGACAGATGTATATTTGTAGCAGACTTATTGACTGAATAAAAAATACTTTGGGTAACTTTTCTTGACAGGTTCATCAAGAAACACGCCATTGCAAACTCCAAACGAAGAGAAGAAAGTGCCTTACAAAGACATGGGTCATGCCCGCGACAATAACCGGGACAATCCGGCTATCCGGGATAACCAGAACATCCGGGACAATCCAGCCAACCGGGACAATCAGACTGTCCACAAACCGGAAAATCAATTCCAGAGACAAAACTCGAACGAAATCGCAGTGAAAATCCAGCAGATTAAAGAGCAGATGGCCCATTTGAATACGAGGGAAAGAGACGGCAAGAGTCAGAGAGGGAGGGAGGAGTGGAAGCGGAATAGCGGCAACGGGATACTCGGCAGTTATCCGGCGAATAACTTCAATGGAAAAGTTGTTGGGTAAGTGCGTTTCCACAGATATTATATTCCCGAACGTAGCACTGCTCTTATAAGAAAAAAAGCCGCTAACTATACGGAAACTTCATTTATTGTCTTAGCTGCCTTCTCTCTTATGAGGGAGGGCAGAGCAGTAGGGAAGATATGGATTGTGGGGAAAATATTTCCTCCCTTGTTACCCGACTACGGCGAAGCAAAAAGGAGAAGCACTTGTGACTCCTCTGGTGTTGCGGGTGTCTATGGGCGGCGGTAATCGCTTACCATCAGGTGATCCGTCTGCTCGTTTGCCACCTATCACATAAAAAAAGAAGGGTTGTGATTTTAACCCGTATGTATGTATGTTCATCAGTTCCCGCATAACTTCTAAACTACTTATAATTATCCAACAAATGAGGTACAATTAGAAGCGTCTTGATTGTCCACTGGTTATAGGGTATGTAATGTCACACTAAAATATGGCGCCCTCTAGAGGACGTGACCAAAAAAACTTTTTTCTGAAAAGGTAACACTCTTTCGTACCTAATAGGGTTTCATTAGAAGAAAACTAATTCCTCCGTTGAAACCAGTTTTGTACAAAGCTCATTTATTCCTCCTTGGTAGTTGGTTACGAAACTACAGTTACATAGACGGCCGAAGCGACGATGACAGCATTAATCTCTATAACCCTCCTTTTTGCTTCGCCGTAGTCGGGTAAAAACTGTTGTTAGTCGGTGTTTACCAGACGTTTTGCATTTAAGTTCTTCTTCTTATCGTGTGGCACAAATAATTGTAATAGCCATTCTATTACTTAAATCTTCTGAAACAGATTGATGAAGATCATCGATATGAGAGACATTAGATGAGGTTAATAGTCCCCGACTGCGTAGTCGCTGATAGTGGTTTGCTCCCCTATGTTGAGTAGCGCCGCCTTTTCGCGCACCATTCGCAATCTGACAAGCGACGAGTAAACATCCCGTATTTAAATGAAAATATGTCTACAGTGCAGTGAAATGTGCTAAAACAATAAAAAAATAAAGAACAAAGCTAACAGCAACATTTCTTATCACTTTTTTCTTGTTATTTTACGAATAGTTTGTCATTTTATAGTGATGCTACGCTACTCGTCGCTAGATGTCGCTAGTAGATAACATTAATTAAATACATGCCTCTCTACTCGTCGCTAGATGTCGCTAGTAGATAACATTAAATACATAAACCTTAAGCTTATCACACAACGGCGATATTTGTTTAAATACATGCCTCCCTCTTCACCCCGCTTCAGCCCCCGCAAGACGAACACGCTGGTTCAGAAACAAACAGAGCGAGTAACCTTATCTAATGTTTCCCATATCGATGATGAAGATGATGATGATGATACTAATTTTGTTGATGATGATGATGTCATTGTTGATGATGATAACAATGTTGATGTCTTCCAGTCGGCCGCCACCGAACGACGAGTCCCAGCTAAGTTCGGCGGCTCGCGCCATCGTCAACTCCATACGGAACATGCAGGCGAAGAATACTTGTAAGAACCTATACATTTTCAAACAGTTAAATCTCATCTCATCTCACTATATATTTAAATATAATATTATAAAATAATATTATAAATGCGAAAGTATGGACGTTTGTTTGTTTATTTGTTTGTTTATTTGTTTGTTTGTTTGTTCCACTTTCACGCCGAAAATACTGAATAGATTTGGATGAAATTTGGTAGGCAGATAGATAAAGGACTCGGCTAACACATAGGATACTTTTTA
Organism: Coleophora deauratella; assembly: GCA_958295455.1. Taxonomy (NCBI): domain Eukaryota; kingdom Metazoa; phylum Arthropoda; class Insecta; order Lepidoptera; family Coleophoridae; genus Coleophora; species Coleophora deauratella. The sequence continues at coordinate 1,688,105 of OY282416.1, read as the reverse complement.
TTCCGGAAAACTCGAAGGTTCCCGAAGGAATCGCTAAAAAATGAAATTTTTACGTTGTGTCTAGATGGCGCTGCCTTAACATCTTCTCGCTGGACCTAATTCTGAAGTCCAAGCAGACGAAGTTGCGGGCGGAAGCTAGTAAATAAACATCCGGGACAAATCAAATCGCACACGGTCATCTGGCCCCAAACTAGGATTCCCTGTACTATGGAAACCAGAGACTGATATACATACATAGATACGAAGCGTCGTGGCTCACTGCGGCTCGCGTGATCACAGTCACGCAAGTTAATTACCTTCAGACACGGTCCTACTCTGGATGGGTTTGATTGTTACTAGCATTTATCTCGACACTTTTCGTGCATCGCAAAGCACGTTAAGCCGTTGGTGCCGGTATCACTAGATGATAGTCGGTAAGCCTTGTCAAAGGCCTATAGGCGGCTTGAGAACTTCTGACACTGGGGTTGGCCACTAGCCCCACAACCTCCACCAATCCGGACTTGGCGCTCGTGTGGAATGGAGTATAGTCTAACTATCAAGGCATGGCAAGGCAACCGTGCCCCATCACTGGGGCACTGGGGCCAATTCTGTTATAGTCTTCCCATAAATATTTTTTGAGTTATTCTTTTTTAAATCGATCAGCTGCGTATTGACTATGTGTTCTTTGAGGAAGGTTTTTCAGATTCATATGTAGAAATCCAAGTTTAGGCCCTGGCAGTTATTTTTAGAACACCTTATATAGGGTGACCCTAAATTAGTTCTTGATACGAAAGGCTATGCATGTGCTCATGATAACGAACAACTTTCCCTAAAGAACCCATAGTCAAATCGCAAAAAAAATTTGGACTCTTCATACTAATTTGGCCGGTCAGTTCATCGATTTGTATGGAGACTCAAATTTTTTTTTTGCGATTTGACTATGGGTTTCTTAGGGAAAGTTGTTTGTTATCATGAGCACATTCATAGACTTTCGTATCAAGAACTAATTTAGGGTCACCCTATATATTTTTGTTCTTAACATATAGGTACTTCTTTTGACCAGTTTTTCAGTAAAGTAGCAATTTATTTACCGCTAACCGCTTTTCATCAAATGAAAGGTTACCCCTATTAACTTATAATAACTCTTATATACAGATTACCAAGACCGCAGACCAGATTACAACCATCAACAGAACCAACAGTGTAGAGAGAAACCCGACACCCACAACCAAAGTCAACAACAAAGCAGTTATAATCAAAATCAGAGCAGTCATAATCAGACTCTGACAAGTCATAATCAGACGCAAAGCAGTTATAATCAGACTCAGAGCAGTTATAATCAGAATCAAAGCAGTTATAATCAGAACCAGAGGGTGAGGCGAGAGAGGCGGGAGGGAGAGAGGTCGCAAGCGCCGTGCCGTGTGCCGCAAGTTGTACAGGTAAGAAATGTATACGAAACTGTATAGGGTCCTTCTGAAATAACTGAAATGCTTTCTCGTGAAACTAAAAAAAAAACCAAGGCAGTCGTTCAGTTGTTAAAACACATTACAATCATATTTCTCGAGAAAACATTATTTTTCTCAATAATAATTGGACTTTTTGAGGCTGTACTTATAATAAATTACAAAGAAATACACATATATTTTTTACGCTCAACTCATATAAACTTTATGCCAAATGGGTGACAACTAATTAAAAAAAAAAAGTTGTGACTTCAACCTAACGCTTTATACAATATTCAGCCTATCAAAGGAAACAATATTTATCGTATCTAAAGAAATTTCAAATTTTTGCATGTTCCTTATAATAATATGGGATCAGAAATGTTGTCAGTTTTATTGAATGCATTCACTATATACTTACTTAAATATAACTAAAATATTTGTTTGCTCCAGGTGTCCCCCGGTATTTGGTGCCGAAGGTCGCCGGGACCCGTACACCCGGGTAAGTGATACATTTCAAACAACGACTTGCCTTCACGGTGCGCTTATAAAATTAAATTAAAAATAATAATTAAATTTTAATTTTCAGTGATAAACCCTCCAAGAAGACCGCATCCAGATTCCAGGAATCCAAGACGATAAATTCAATAAAATAATATATATTAATTTAAAAAAAAACATTACATAAAACAATACCTAGATACATCACAACTCATTAAAATATTAACCATATTCCGATTATGAAAAAAAAAACTTATTCGTCATCAAGCAAAAAAAAGTTTTCAATACACCCACTATTTATAAACATGTCAAAACTAAAAAAGGTGGCTATTTTCAAACCTCCAAGAAAAGAGCTTTAAGAAAAAAGATCCCATATCAAAGGTCGGCAACGCACTTGTGACTCCTCTGGTGTTGCGGGTGTCTATGGGCAGCGGTTATCGCTTACCATCAGGTGATCCGTCTGCTCGTTTGCCACCTCTGCCATAAAATAAAAAACAAGCCTTTAAAGAGATTCTTCACATACAACATATTATAGTTCACTCCAATCAAGAATAATTGACCACGCTGAATACGTTAAAAACAACCGACTTCAATCGTAGCAACTCCAATTTTGCTATGTTTTTGTTGATTTTCTCAAAAACCGCTGAATCGATTTCGATAAAATTAATATGGGACCACCTGTGAAGTATACCCTTTCAAACAAAAAAAGAATTTTTGAAATCGGTTCAGGCGTCTTCGAGTAATCGGTGAACATACATAGAAAAAAAAAAAAAAAAAAAAAGATTCCGACGAATTGAGAACCTCCTCCTTTTTTTGAAGTCGGTTGAAAAGCAAAAGGTAAACAAACTTATCAGGCAACTGACATTGACATGTTTCAATTCCATGGTGAGTTTGTTTACTTTTAGTTTTTCTTGATTGGAACAAGGTATACCTACATAGGCATGCTTAATAATGTGGATGTCAAACGGTAACCATGTACCAGGCAAAGATCTCAGTGAATGCGAACTAGTCATTGATTTAAACACGATGTTACCAGTAGAGTAAGCTTATACGGAGTGGTTACAAATGTTGACGTGCATTTCAATATTTCAAATGGTGTTGCAAGAAAAAATAATTGCAATAAAAAAATATATGACATTACTAGGCTTCTACAGTCCGACTGCGATCTTTTGGCAGGTGGATGACATTGACAGGAGGGCGCTTTTGTCGCAAATCCGACATTTATTTCATACGAATAGTGTCATTTTTCAAGATGGCGGCGTTAGTTCCGGCTTTTCACCACCTGTCAAAAGATCGTAGTCGAACTGTACTTGTTGAAACTGTAGTGCATTCCGAGGGTACGCTCCAACAGCAACCGTTCACTCTGACAACAGGATAGCATAATATAAATCGCGTAAGTGTGAAAGAGACGGTACGAAACGGTTGCTGTCAGAGTGCAGCCTTGGAACGCGGCCCTGTATTACTTCTGCAATACAAGTTGGGTTTTCACATGTGTCTTACTCAGATTTTAGTTGTTTGGAGAAAGGCGTTCAGTTTCATGTTTTACATCTGACGATTGCCGCTTTTCAGTGAAATTTTATAAATATAGTTTGATGAGGTCTCCATTGCAACCTATAGAATGATAAAAAAAGGCTTTTCAAATTTCAAGTGGTTACTCAGAATCGGATTTTTTCAATATTTTCCCTATATTCGATACTTACTTGAATCTGAGTAACCACTTAAAATCTCAAACGCACTTTTTTAACACCTGTACACGTATGCAATGCAACCATTTTCGCATTATCTCGCTATTTTCGCATTATTTTTGCTACCTGCAACGTTTGTAACCAATGAAAACAAAATGGTGAAGGAACCATTAACTAGGGCGTTCTACATCACACTGATCATCTTTACCTAAGGAACCCTAGACTGTACCTTGGACACTGCAGTAAACTGGCACATTATTGTTACCTACTGTTTGCTACTCCAATGTGTATATTTTAATATTGCCTATTCTCCATAAAACAAACATAAAAATCGGTGTTAAAATAAATAATAAATCGTTTATTTCATTCACAAACTGTAATAATGAATACAAGAAAAACTATTATTCAATACTCCCAAGTTTGTGGAGCTGGTGACTGTGGTAGGTTTTCACCTGTATTACCGTCTAAAAAAATCTGAGATGTTGTCAGTTATTGCGCTCTTCATACAAATCGATCAGCTTTTTGAAGCGCGAAGGGTTCTACCAATCTATAACTTTGCAAAATAATCAATGAGGTTCCCCAGGTAAAAGTTATTCAGTACAAGTAGAACCCTAAGTAAAGGGTTCCCTATCAATTTTGTCGCACCCTGGTATAAATATATTTATTGATGTTTCGTTTATTATTCTGCCGTGCTTACGATAAGAGCAGTAAGTATATTTATAAAAGCATTAACTTCATCCATTTCGTCATTTAATCATGTAAGAACAAATAAATAAGACAGATAAATCTGTAATCTGTAAGTTTCTGAATAAATGTATTGTAAATGATAACGCAGTATAAAAATACCGAATCTGAGCTACACATTTCAAAAATCGTATTTTAAATAATCTAAGGAAACAATTCGGAAAATGCAATAATGTGACGAAAACTCGAAAATGTGCTTAACAGACTTAATACTCTTATCGCAAGCACGGCAGTATTGTGCTCACTTCTTTTGAAGTTACCAACTCCAGTATTTGTAAGTTTTTTCAATTTTAAGTACATCTTATTAACATGGTGTCGAAACAATAATTTTATAAGCAGCAAGCTTAATTTGTAAGTTGTAACACAACTATCAAATTAAATCCAGTTGAAACCTGTGACGCATACATTATGGATGTTCATTAATCTGTAATTAACATGCGATGTCCTAGAAAATATAAAATACAAAATAATAATTAGTAAAAGCAAAATGTCGATTAATTTAATCCACATTATGAAATGTATGCTATAAATTAATATCTTCCCGTTATCGTCAACTGTAGTGCGTTCCGGGGGTACGCTCTCACAGCGACCGTTCACTCTGACAACAGGATAGCATAATGTAAATCCCGTAAGTGCGAAAGAGAAGGTACAATACGGTTACTGTCAGAATGTAGCCGTGGAACGCAGCTCTGTGATTCAGTTTTGACAAGTGTTAAATGACAATTAATAATTTGGTTAATAATGCCAATGATTGTACATAATTTGTTATTCTCCTACCTTTCGTTACCAAAATACATTTCCAAGACTAAAAGTATATTCTAAAGCAAATTGTTAAATGCATACACAACCTGTACATAATAATTATTATATATGTTGATTTATATAAGGTTAAGTTTAGCAAACATCGCGAGCCTGAAAGCACAAAATAGACTCAGAAGTTCCGCTCAATACAAACCACTAAAATCGTAAGCATATACATGCTTATAGAAATATACGGTCGTTCGAGGCAAGGTCACGATCGCACAGTACGTGACCTTGCCTACAACGACCGTATACGTCTATAAGCATTAAGCATGTATATGCTTAGGATTTTAGTGAGCGTATTGAGCGGACCTTCTGTGTGTATTTTGTGCTGAAAGTGTTGCGATGTTTCCTAAAATCTTAACCTGAAAGTTCAGCCATACTGAGCCAAATATCATGAAATTTGGCATGTACCTTCCGAAATATTTAAATTAGGCCTTCCAGTCATAAAAGTAAACGACTTTTCCCAAGAAACACGTAGTCAATTCGAATTTGATTTTCTAGAAATTTCATCACGTGATCAAATTACTCAACAGGTTCCTTGGAGACAGTAGTTTAGTTTTATGAAAAGACCTTATTTAACTTTTTTTAATGTGATTTTGTTAGACTTTATATCCTAATTTACCGATGCTACGTCTGAAAATGTTGATTACGTAATTTATATGTTGAAAGTTTTTTGGTATGTTCTATGTTGCTTATATGTTCTATATTGTCTATTGTTTAAATGGCTCCCATTTGAAAGAAAGCGATGACCATTCATTTCAACCCCATCACATTTTAAATTATTTCCTTCTGTGAAATGAAATGATATGAAATTTTAAATAGATTTAATTTTAAATTTAAACATCAATCGGTTAGGGTTTTCGCTATTCCATGATTACTAATTTACTGAATAATGTTTGATTTGGTACTGTCAAATACTCTATTTCACTTCGAAATCAATTAAAAAGAGATGGCGCTAGTGTGCGCAAATCAGGATGTTCAAAAAGTGCGCTTGAAATTTTAAGAAACTTGAGGGACTTTTTCAATATTTTTCCTGCATTCTATACTTGATTCTGAGTAACCCCTTAAAATTTCTCTCGCTCTTTTTTAACACCCTGTATACAGTCGTATTTGACGAGATTGGTCGAAGGATGTCGATACTTCTGGGCTCAAAGGGCGTAAACGGTAAATAGACCTTAGGCGTATACGCCCTTTGGCCCAGAAGTATCGATGTGTTTTACGCCGCGAAGAAGACTATGCTGAACATATTTTTAAACCTAAAATACTTCGCTGAAATCACAATAGAAGTCTTACCCATAGAGCCACGATTAGTACTTATTGTTATTACTCTAAATACTGTATTGTATACTCCATTATAAAATATAAAAGTTAAGTTTTATACTACGAAAAGTATATGTCGAGTTCTGAATTATGACAGTACAAAAATATTTGGGCTGTTACAAGATGATATCGTATGTCACACGATAAGAAGATAAAACTATGAAGTTTTGACTCACTACTGCGTAAGTCGTAAAAAAACATGTAGTCTATAGTTCATTCCAATAAAAAAAAAGCAAAACGTAAACAAACTTACTATGGAACGGACACATGTCAGTGTCATCTGCATACTACGTTTGTTTACCTTTTGCTTTTTTTTAATTGGAATGATCTATACACGTAGTAGTGAAGAAAACATTAAAATGTTTAAACATGCCCAAAAACGACACAAAAATATGACATTGATTAACGAAAAATGTGACATTGACAGCATAACTGACACTTGAAATAAAATGGCGGAGAAACGTAGATTCGTATTCAATATGGAAGTTTTATGTAATATGTAGAGGTATATTGTTGTTAATATTAAAGATTTTAGCCTATAAAATGTACGTGTGTTTTTTATTTCACTGCCTTCTTATTAAAAATCTAGATTTACTTGATAATAAAGGAAATACCTGAAAAAATTAAGCATTGACTCATGGAACTGAAAGATGTATTTACAAGAAATACATACAAAATTTAAAAAATACCTTTACCAATATATTGTATCTGTTGGAGATTTCATACAATCAATTTAAGAATAATTACAAACTCTTTGTTCGTTTTTTGTATTGATCCCTTAAAGAATGTTCACTTTCTTCAGTAGAAGTTACAGTATTTTTTCAGGCCACATACATAACGTTAAGATTGACAGTAAGTGAGGTATATCCATTCGAAAAAGCATATGACTAAGTACGGCCCTGCAGTCCCCTGGAAAACATCAGATACTTGATTACGTGCTCATTGTTTATCTCTTTCACACTTATTACAGAGGGATTTATGTCTCGCTCTAACAGCTGTATTGAACTATCCTGTTATTATATTTTTTTTATGGGACAGGAGGCAAACGAACAGACGGATCACCTGACGGTACACCCGCAACACCAGAGGAGTCACAAGTGCGTTGCCGGCCTTTGCAATGGGAGTACGCTCATTTTTTAAAGGTTTGTAGGTTGTATCGATCAAATATAAATCTATTATAATATGATATTGTTCTAACTGGGATCAAAAAGCTGATACGTACATGTTGTTAACAACCCATTACGTCCCCACTACAGGGGCACGGATCTCTTCCCATAACTTGGGAAGGTTTTTAGGCCTTACTCTACACATGGGGGCCAAGTCCGGATTGGTGGAGGTTGTGGGGCTAGTGGTCAACCCCAATGTCAGAAGTTTTCAAGCCGCCTATAAGGCCTCTGACATAGCTTAACGACTGCTAGCGATAGCAGGCGGCACCAACGGGTTAACGTGCCTTGCGAACGTATACGTACATAATCAAATAAAATAAGAATTTATTTGCCATATCATAAATATAGATACAACCGTCGGTAGCTCCACGGTGGTGGCTCAGACCCTCAGCAGCAGCTCAGACCTAACCAGAGGTCTCGGCTTCAAATACTGGTCAGTCTACATACTTACCAATGAGTTGTTCGAAACTTAGGTAAGTTTTCATACATCAGCTGATCGATTTGTATGAAAATTCTAAAATATTTTTTTATGATTTTAATAAAAGAGAGAATCAAAAATAGTAGAACAAAAGTTGTTCTGTTTCTTTAGTACAGTACATCCTTAAAGTTCGGTGCATGATTTCAACTTCGCCTTGTAGGTATAGCCTTAATTAACAAATTATTTCTCAAATAAGTGCTTAACTTTTCACTTTTGCCTTAATTACCTCATCCCGGAATCGAACCCAGCCCGCCCCGCCCCAGGGCGCTCCCCGCTACGCTGATCCATAAAGTGACTAATTGTGGAAGTTCGTCTTTAATTTGTTCGTTTCGCTGTCGGCACGGCACTGTGGTAGTCCAGGAGATGGAAAACATTTTTGATTGTTTCCAAGAAATCGTTTTGTTTGTATTTGAAATCGTTGGCCTATGTATGTACCCTTAAATGTTTAAGGGTGGTATTTCCCTTATCAAATTTTTTACCAGTTTTTAACAACATTCTTCAATGAGTCGTTACTGGAACAAGATCGAATATTATTTGATTTTTATTGAATAGATTTGGGCAGTTGGATTTAAAAAAGACATTTCATTTAAAGATAGATCAATTTAATAATATTGTAATTAAAATAAAACAAGTTCTTGTTATCCAAAAAAAAATCCCTGTATATGAGTGAGATAATATTCAGAGTTTATGCTTATAAGTATTAGCAAATATGGAAGATATCGAAAATGCTCATTAAAAGACAGAAACCTTGAAAAACCATTGAAATTTTTTGCTCGCTGTAAAAAAAACAGGTAAATGTTTTGAATCTTCCACAGAATTCTACACTGTGGACTAAAAAATCGACTCAAAATCTGTTGCCCGACTTTTGAAAAAATAACTCAGTCTACAAAACTACTAAATATAAAAAAACAAAATACTAGAAAACCACCAAACTAAAATCATAAAGAGTAAACACGCAGTTTTTGAACTTTTGGTTTAGTGTTTTTTTGCTAGATTGAGTTATTTTTTCAAAAGTCGAACAACAAACCTTGAGTCGATTTTTTTGTCCATGAGTATAGTTAAACAAGAAAGCAAGGAAAATTCTCTCCGCTTCCCGGCCTAGATACCTCTGCAGTTGAATGTCTCAGCGAAGAGCTCTTAATTGCGAAGATTAGCGAAAATGGCCGCTTAGCGCGAAATGGCGGCGAAACAAAATGGCGGGTGGCGCCGGCTTTAGAGAGAGTATAACCATAGCTCGTAGTGCGGCATTTTTCATTAACTTAATTGTGTTCAGAGATGGTTTTTACCCGACTACTCAGGTGGAGGATTATGTTGTCCGAGTGTAAATAGCTACCTACTACGTATTTCTGTTCCATTGTTACTGCCTGTAACCAAAATGACCAAATTTTGGACTAAGTATACAGGTGTAACAAAATTGGTGTATGACCCGTTAACTGGGGATTCTACTCGTCGTACTGAACAGCTTTTGTTCTACGACATTGGTCAAATCACAAAAAAATTTTGGACTCCATACAAAAATGGCAAAACAGATGATCAATTTGTATGAAATGTCCAAAAATTGTTTGTGATTTGAGCAAAGTCGTAGAACAAAAGTTGTCCAGTGCGATGAGTAGAATCCCCAGTTCTACACCAATTTTGTTACACCCTGTATACAAATTTGGTCAATTTGTACGAGAAGTCGCAAAAAATTGTTGCTCTATACTTACTTAATGTAAGTAGAAGTTCATTGGGAAAATTGTTTGATTTCATGAACGAAAGCCATAGTTAACGAATAAAAAACTCATCTTGTACTTACTCGTATAATGACGGAATATTTCACACATCAAAATATCAAGCCTACCAACCAACCTAATCTCAAACCGCTTAATTTAGTAAGATATTAATATTTGTATTGTATATTGCTTCTTCTAAGCATTTATAGGTTCAGAAATACATAAAAAACTAACTTAGCATTAGGTAAAAGCGCGACACAATGAAACAATTAACACTGAGTCCGGCCCTGCACCGCATCCAATTAGCGATCAGATTAAAGATATGCCGGGGGAGCCATTACCCGGCGAATTACCCGCTGCCGAGTACGCACCCCGCCGCGGGGCAAGCCATAAGCGGACAGCGGGTAAACAAAACGGAATCAATCGTGTGGTACCTATTGAAGTGTGTTTACTTGCTTGTACTTTGTGTTTACACACACGCAAAGTACAAGCAAGTAAACACACTTACACTTAGTATATACACTTAATATATTCCAGTTGTGAACATCATTGATACACCACCATATTGTAATAATGATAGTTATTTCGAGTTTGCCAACGTAGGTACAGTCTATGCAACTAAAAGTATACAACTCGCTGTAGTTTGCCAAAAGCGCCCGTTGGCAAAACTCTCGGGGACCACCAAGTAATGCAAATAAGTATAGTACAGACAGCCACAAAGATATCTGAACCTCTCCGTAATACACCATGTATCACGAATAGCTTTAGTAGAGGTTCAGATATATCTGTGGACTAGTGTACTAGATGGCACGGCTACCCTGTATAAAGTATGTACCTAAAAGTTTAGTTAGGTGCACGGGACTGTACAAATTTTGTAGCGTTAAAATTTACCATATTTGGAGCCTTCAAATTAAAAAAAAAGATTATTAAAAATTAAATTAGGTGAAACTTTTTTAAAAACAGAAAGCCAAGAGAAAAAAACAATTATGCATAAGCGAGTTCACACTGCAAAATCTGATATAGAATGAAAATCGATCAGTCACAATGTGGATATGACATTAAAAGCGTCGGTGGCTGCACGGTAAAAACTGGGACCACGTAACCAAAGGTTTCGAGTTAAAATGCTGGCCAATGTACCAATGACTTTTTCCAATCTTACGTGCATTTTCATACAGATTATTTTAACGATGAAGGCAAAATCGTGAGGAAACCTGTATATCTAATTACTAGAGGTGTATGAAGGTCGCATTAACCACGTCCGTAGATGTAAACATAATCCTCTACACGAGACCGCGGGTTATGCTAAGTGCAACACCAGGCAACCACCGAATATCCCTTGTTAAATTGCGAAAACCGATAAAAATAAGATACGTACCTATTCAGTTGGATTATAAGACAAAACAATCAGTTTTTGTTGTTTGAGAGGCGCTCATAGCTTGCTCCACGCATCGTGGGCCCGACCACGGACTAATTGTTTTAATCACGCCTTACCGACGGCTCTACGTTATGTACCCACCTACAGTTCTATCCATTCTTATGTACCGACGTCTGTGGCTGCCATTCGTTCAACAGCTCTGTAATTTCTAACAGAAATATTATGGAAGATATGTAGATTTTCATGACTAGAACTAAACTGCTTATTGAAGTCAAAACCTTTGATTGACAATGTTACTAAGATGTTTGAAGTAGCAACCCTTGGCCCGACGATTCTTCTTAATCCTCCACAATTATAAAATTCTTTGCGAAATGGCCGATACACGACTTTCAAGTATTTCCTACCTAGAAAAGGCCTTCAAAATCAAAAAGTGCACATTGCTACCTAGGTACCTACTTCGAATAAAATATGTTTCATTTTCAAATTGGTACAGGTACAATGTTAATGTCTTTCTTCATCTAAAAAATAAACTTTCATCACAACTCTTCAAGACTTAAACGATCAGGGAAAATCCAATAAAAATTAGGTACTTACTTGATCAAATCAGGCTTTTCGTTATCTTTAGCTAATGGACATTAAGTGCTACTTGTATACTGTAAACACCGCGATAACATATGTTTACTCGCATTATCTGTAATTCGGTAGCTATCCAAACTAGAAAACTTCTGAAAATCTTACTTTGGTGTAAACGGGACTAGACCGATAGCCGGACATATTCCAGAGCCGCTTGGTTAGCTAGCTACCACCTTTTTAAATAAGTTCTGCCGCCAAACATAAATTTATCCCGTCCGACATAAAATTAGATAGACAACTGACAATATTTCAGATTTTTGACCCCCAATTTTAATAAGTGTTTACTTAGAACAAGCAAAAATACTTACGACAACTATGTGTAATATTGCTTTTTCTCATAAAAATTGTTGATTTAATTTGAAATAAGTATTGTAAATTCTTCATTGCGTTGGGAAATCTTTGTAAAGTCCATTCGAAAAAATAGTTTCGTTCTGTCAAACAGAATCCTGGAACTTACTTTTACATATTTTAGCTAGACGAGGTCCAGACAATCTGGGAAAGCTAATAATGGTTGACAAAGTGGAAGACGACCACCGCACTGCTGGGCTGACCAAGGCAAAACTTCACTAACGGACTCACCGTACCAGCCAGCCGCCCTGAGGCCAGCGGAGAGGACAGAAATGCATGGTAGAAGATGGCACTTCAAGATGGACACAGCCATTGATTAATACGAGTAGATATACGTAACTATTTTATTTCAAGAATATTTTTGAAGAATCCAACAACACAGTTTCTCAGTATTTTTAGGGTTCCGTAGCCAAATGGCAAAAAACGGAACCCTTATGGATTCGTCATGTCTGTCTGTCTGTCTGTCCGTCCGTATGTCACAGCCACTTTTTTCCAAAACTATAAGAACTATACTGTTGAAACTTGGTAAGTAGATGTATTCTGTGAACCGCATTAAGATTTTCACACAAAAATAGAAAAAAAACAATAAATTTTGGGGGTTCCCCATACTTAGAAAAATATATGATATACATTATCATGCAAACTTCCACCGAAAATTGGTTTGAACGAGATCTAGTAAGTACTTAGTTTTTTTTAATACGTCATAAATCGTAAACCGCAAATTACCTTTCATTCAATCAACCCAAATATAAAAATAAAGAGTTCAAGACATGTGTGATTATGAATTTATACGGAACCCTCAGTGCGCGAGTCCGACTCGCACTTGGCTGTTTTTTTTTTGATGTCGAGGCAGCGGAGTCCTTTGACACGCGACGGCATGACGACATTCACAACAGGCAAACTAAATTATTTGAGCGAACGAGGTTTAATCCAGGTTCTATATCTTCGGCATCATCACCGCTTACCATTAGAAAGAAAAAGAAAGAAAGAAAGAAAATACATTTATTCACTGATCAATTATTCATAAAAATACATTCATGATTGATTCATGTGTGTGATTTGTCCCGGATATTTATTTATTACAATTCCCAATATAATTTTTGGACTTCCCGTACAAAATTTGCAGATCAGTTGATTAGTTAGACTCGACAAACATTTCATCCCCATCACTTAGATGGTTGGCAGTCCATGCACAACTGTGCGTTTCACAAGAAACTTTCTGCCTCGCACAACCAAACTGTGGAATGCAGGGGCGCCGGGTTTCAGAAAACCTCGTGAAGAAAACACGTGGATTATGACTTTTAAATAGGCTTTAATCTTCCTTTGACACAAGAAATACACTCATTTTTAATATATTTGTAACTGAATATTGAATACTGCACAGCGCTATTTCCAATTAACTGTCTCACTTGAAATTCAAAAATAGACTGACGCGCACTCGCCACCATTTCCCTCGTGCAATGCTCTCCCCTCTACTTTGACCTGTGGCGCCCTCTGTGCGTCAGTCGATCTTCAAGTTTTACATTACTTGATTAACTCTTTATATTATTTTTAACTGTAATTATATTATGTTTTGATAATATTAAGCAACAATTATAGTGATTATTTACAGTACAACAAAATATAGCTAACAGTCGGCCATCCGATTCCAACGAACGACCTCGTACGTATTTTTTTATGTAAAAAAAGACTACAAACATATTCTATACATAGAAACCTTATACACTGAGTAAGTGTCCTAATTATAATATTTTCATTTTATAACAGCATTTATAACTAAAATACTTCTCATTATTTTAATAAATAATTTCGTATTTTTCACTATCAAAAAAAAAACAAGAAATGTTCCTCTTAAAATACAATTTACACGAAATAATTTTCTCTCTTGACACTAATTTTCAATCTTACGTTCATGAACAACATGCAGTAATTTCGAAAATATGACATCACATTTGTAAAAAAAAACAATTTTAGAACAATATTATATCGTTTGACAGTTCAATAAAACTAAGTTAATGATAAAGTGGAAAACACCGTATTGATAACAGGACCTGTTTATCCTGAATACCGTAACATCCATTTGGCAATAGGCACCATTCGTCCTGAATACCGTAACATCAATTTGGCAACAGGCCCCGCTCGTCCTAATTACCGTAAAATCAATTCGGTAACAGGCCCCATTCATCCCGAATACCGTAACATTAAAGCTTCAATTTAAGTCATATACTACATGATCTTTAATTATGTATAGATATTTAACATAGTCCATCGTCCAACTTAAACAAGGTTCCTAACACTTTGAACTCGTTTGCCTAGAAAGCGAATAACATATGTTTTTTTTTAAATAGTAAATTTCACAACTTTAAGGGGAATGTGATAATCTCTTCTCTTATATTATGGTCTAATAAAACAGGCGACTGTCATTGAAATATTGTGTTTCTAAACAATATCTTCTGCCGATCATTATCTTTATACATTTTAAATCCTCCAATATACTCAGGTATTCCTTATTAATATTTTATTCACTTTAATTGAATTCTCAATTAAAGGAACATAAAAATGACAACTAAATATTTTGATAACTTGGGTAGCACTTAGGAAGTGGTGCCTTATTTCAGTCAAGAAAACAAAAAATCTTTGCTAGAGTCTATGTGGAAATTATACACTCTTTTGTTGTAGTTTATGTAAAGAAACATTATTATTACCAAAAGCAACCAAGTTCGTCAGACATAGCTAACCTTTTAATGCATTATGAACCAACCCAGTTATTTTTCCGTTGCCTTAAAGCATAACACTTTCTGCTAAAGTGGTTTAGGGAAATAATAACTAGATACTGGAGTAGGAGATACGATCGGTTTCGGAAATAGAAACTTCACTTATTAACAACCAATGAATTAACTTTAAATTGTGGGTATCAAATATTTACTCAAAACAAGTTGAAGATTAATCACATGAAACAATGACAGGTTAAAACCCTTGATTCTTTCAGACAGTTTTAAATAACAACAATAGTATTGGAAGTGTCATTTCTCTTCCTTCACGACTAATTAAGATGTGAAGGACAATGTCACAAAAGGATTAACGAAGAGATAGGAGCTTTGCATAATAATGCGTAGTACGTTAATATAAATAGTATCTAAATAAACTGTTGGTAATACATAATATTGCATTACTTAACCCTGTTTTCTTTAATCTGAACAACTGTACACATTGAGTTGCATTCGAGGTTTCACAGTAAATATTTCCCTTATATTTTACATAAACATATGAACGTATTTTATTATCAAGAAACTTCAAAATCCATGGTTTACAATTTGACTACGAAAGGACTATATTAAAATCAAAAATGTGTAGACAATTGAAGATTTTATCTACGAATTATCCTCGAGTGGTTTCCGAGGTAATTCTAATTATAATCACGATTCTACCCGCAGAGTTTTCTTTTTATGTAATATCAATATATTATCCAGAACAAATCACACTCATCTGACCCCAAACTAGGAAAGTAAAAACAGTAATTGTACAGTGCATGAGTTTTCTGCATAGTGCTTTGCCAATTAGATAATTTAGCATATCAAGACGGATATACTATACCACAGACATCCCTTGTGACACCACGGTTAAGTTGGGCCACACGATATAACAGATCTGTTATACACCAAATCAGTTAAGTATACCTATACGATAAATTATAGGTACCGACTTGCTACTATAACTTAATTTTCCGACGAAACATTATTAATAAAAACACAATAGTTTTAATAGTTAATGTTTTTTTTTTCTTTTCAATTAATTTTTGTTTTTCTTTTCATTTGAATCTAACAATAACCAAAATTATGTATAATTATTATTTTTCTGTTTTGTTGTGCAATAAAGTGTTGTCATTCATTCATTAAAGTACTTATGTTTTAAATATCATTCAAATCTCAGGGAGCCTCTTTATATATTAAATACCACAGTATAAGGACATTATACAATATGGTCACTCCCTGCCGAACTCTGAATGCTACCTCAGAACCCCTGTGTGACCGATGTGTGACCATTTGTCAAGGGGTTGTCAAACCAAAGCACAATATAATAACCAAAGACAATGAGGCCTAATTATTGAATCTCGATTCAACCCTAGTTCATCACGCACATATTTACATGTGTACAGACATGAATGTCTATGTAGTAAACAATGGCGCGAAATCTGTATGAAATGTCCGGGGTGTGATTAAAAACATAACTGTGGTCATTAACAATACTGCGACGACGTCACTGACTTAAATATCAGTCAGCTGTCAACCCACAAGTAAGTGGAAGTTTACCTCACAAAATATACAAGATTAGAATGATTACTCTTCCACCGATCATATCTTTAAACCTACTAACATACTAAATGTGGCGTACAAAGCAACTTTGTATCCTGTAGTACCCATGCTTGAATCTACCAGTCACTACAATGGCATCAATAAACACGAACGTATATTTCCCGTAGATTCGACTAACTACATATTTATGTATCACACTAATTATGCCTAAGAGGCTGAGAATCGATAAATATATGTACTATTAACAATACTCGATAACATTTTATTGTCATAAGTTGTGCAAATTATTTATCTTTGTTGGTATATTTTTTTCATATACCTACGTAAATGTAAGCCCTTTGTTGTGTACTTAATAAACCCATTTTAAATTCAAAACGTGATCTTGTAATAAATATACAACATCATAATCATAAAATAATAAAAATAACACGAGAACAATTAAGTTCAAAATAATTGTTTTTACATTTATTATTTTCTAGGTCCATCATTAATTTTCGTAGTGACAGACAGGTTCCAGCCCCTTTCACACTGGCAAGATTTAAACAGACTATGCTGCTGCCATTGAAACGAATTAGAGAAGTCCCATACAAAGGTGTTATAAATTTCTAATAAGGAATATGAAGGGCTTTGTCTTTTAAGATGTTTATTAACATTTACAAATCACAATGATTTTATTTTATTTCCTTTTTCAAGAGGATATGAACTGCTTTATTTGTAAAACCGATTTTTGTAATCGATTACTTTAAATATAGCAACCGTTTCACCAAGCCAAATTTATTGATAGGTATTGTTTAAAAATTGATCTGCATTAGGAGTATATATTTTTTTTTAACTTTACTTTTAAATGTTATGTCTCTTCTTTTTTTGTTCCTGTTCTATCAGTCAACCGTTATTATATTTTTACTAATATAGTTTTAAAATGGTAATAAGTCGTTAATTCAACATTCATACCAAAATACGTATGAATATTGTAAATATAATGTATTTTGCAAGTAGGTAGTTTCTTTTTTTTTTTATTATCATACTGACAAATATTTGGATATTTAGAGCAACTATATCTATTATGTTGTTTAAAACTATATGAAACTATACCATACGTTTATCACCATCAAAACAAGACCCAGCATTTATAAAATTTATATTTTCACCATGAGAGTATGGTCTACTACACATTAAGAGTCCTTTGTGGGCAAATACACTGTTTTTCTTTCTGTTTTTGTTTGTTTGTTTGTAAACTCTTTATTGCACGAATATGACAAAAATACATAGGCATAAGTAACAAAACATATACAAAGGCGGACTTATCCCATAAAGAGATCTCTTCCAGTCAACCTTTTGATCAATCGAAAGGAGAATAAGCAAAGAAAGCACGTAAATAAATGTAGGGGTAAATGAGAAGAAATGCTTGCAAGTGAACAACATCCAGCAAAGTGAACAACTTCCATCAAAGCGAACAACTTCTATCAAATTAAACAAATTATCGCAAAGTAAACAACTTCCACAAAAATGAACTACTCCCCTATACTTGGACAGTTTCTAGAAAACGCTTCAAATCAAATCAATGAGCTATCCTTCCCTTTCATACATTTATTTAATTATTTTGTTTACAGTAGGTAGGACCTGGCAATAGCTATAAAAGAACTTTACGTTTATTGTATAATAAATACGATATCATAGGCCTCTCAAGCAACATATCTTACAACAGCTGGTATGACGTATTTACTTTACTCTGTCGAATCGGTGGGTATTTTGAAATTATAATTTTAATAATTAAGAATAAAGATTGCGGGGTAAACACCAAATTAACGTTAACAGTGCAATTGTTATTCTGCAATGCTGACAAAAGAGTGCATGGTTGCACGTTGTGATTATCTTCTTTTTGAGAGAAGCAAAATCTATTGAAGCTCTAATGAACTATAAACCGTCATTGATTTTCTAAAAGTTATCCGTATTTATAATGATAACAGTCGAAATTATCTACCTCTGATGTAAAAATAAGGCATAGTTTTATTCGTCTGGTCTATTGTATACAAAACTATATCGAGCAAAGTTTCACAGACTACGTCTTTAGGTTTTTTTTAAACGTCTTAGATCCCAAACAAATTTATAAAATTTAAATTCAGTTTTTGTATTTGAATAACATTGCACACAGAAAGAAGGTAAATAAAGTCATCAATAAAGAAATAATACACAAAAGGTACAGGTTATTTCCACAATAAATTTCTTCCAGCAGACCTTGGACAGTGAAAGGTGTATATAAATGTCAAAAAGGACGTATAAAAAACAAAATTATCTGTACAGGTGAATCTTTGATACAGTGCCTAAATAAAATAGCTTACTCATTATGTATAGGTATGATTAATTTGCTATAAATTAAATTTATATTTGGATGTTGAATATCGTGGTGAAATTGTATACATCAAGGCTGAGTTCATAGACCTTATCACTGCTTGCCTTAACTGTATTAAACTACGGGTAAATCAATGGATTTGGAAATAAAATTCAGTATACTTCTAAGCTGCAAAATTCTCACATTTCGCCTACGTCTCTGGCGGCACGGCATTTGCCGCGGTGTAGCAGCTCGTCCTACAGCCACGCTCCCGGCGCGATGTAGAAGCTCGTCCTACAGCCGCACTCCCGGCGGCACGGTGCGATGTAGCAGCTCGTCCCACAGCCACGCTCCCAGGAAGGCAGGAAACCCGTCGCTATTGCACAGGCTCTGCCGCAATGTCAGTGCGGTCCCGACGTACCTCCCAAGGGAAAACGAATGTGTATTAGCAAAGGTTACGTAAAACTGAAATACTTAAAAACTGCGAAAGCTATAAACAATTTCCATACCAAGAGAGCTACGACTCGATGCGAGGTAGTAGCTCATCAGCCGCACTCCCGGTGGCGGCACGGTGCGATGTAGCAGCTCATCCTACAGCGACGCTCCCAGCGACTCGATGTGATGTAGCCGCTCATCAGTCGCACTCTCAGCGGCACGATGCGGTGTGGCGGCTTGTTCTACAGCCACTCAGGAAACCCGTCTCTTTTGCGCAGGCTCCGCCGCAACGTCAGTGTGGTCCCGACGTACCTCGCAAGGGAAAACGAGTGTGTATTAGTAAGGGTTACCTAAAATTGAAAAACTTGAAAATTGCGAAGCTATAAACACTTCCCATATCAAGAGAGCTACGATCACTCCTCAGATGAACTACTCGTTGTAACTTTAATAAAACAGCAACTGCATATCTTGGAAACGGCTAATTTAAAATGTTGCCGTTACGATAGAGTGCACGAGTGGTTGCATAACAATGTTGAGAATACCCCAAAGAATTAAAAAAAAATCTCCATCGCTAAATTATTGCAACAGTTTCTATACGAACTTCTGTTCTGAACACCTATTTGAACGTCTTACTTAAGAACCATGATATTATTTATTCATTGAATACGCCAATAAAGTGATCTTAAAACAAACGTTAACATTCAAAACATACATATTTTCCAAACATCCAATCTAAGGCGATAAAGGAGTGTTAGTTTGCAACTTACGTATGTCTGTTGGTGGAATGCTAACTTTTGCAAGTATTATTTTCATATTTAATAAAACATTTCGTAGGTTTAACTAAGCGAATAAGGCCATGAAAAAAAAACTATTTCAAATAAAACTAACACATACCTTTAAACGTGAGCGAATCCCACTTCTGAACTGAAGAAAACACGTGGATTATGACTTTTAAATAGGCTTTAATCTTCCTTTGACACAAGAAATACACTCATTTTTAATATATTTGTAACTGAATATTGAATACTGCACAGCGCTATTTCCAATTAACTGTCTCACTTGAAATTCAAAAATAGACTGACGCGCACTCGCCACCATTTCCCTCGTGCAATGCTCTCCCCTCTACTTTGACCTGTGGCGCCCTCTGTGCGTCAGTCGATCTTCAAGTTTTACATTACTTGATTAACTCTTTATATTATTTTTAACTGTAATTATATTATGTTTTGATAATATTAAGCAACAATTATAGTGATTATTTACAGTACAACAAAATATAGCTAACACTCGTAAGTGCCCACAGTGGCAGCCCTACAAAATATTAAGGTGGTGCGAGATCTAATGGTGGCGCCCCCTCCATATATGTACAAAAGTAATATTCCTTCGATGCATTTATTTATTTGGTCGTAATTATACTCTTGTACAAAGGTTACATTTAGACAAAATCCGCCTCCGTAGTGTAGTGGCTTGTCCGCTCACTTCAGATCAGGACCCCGCCGCAAGTCGAATCCGAGACGGGTTCGATTCGCGGCGGTGTCCAACTTTGTGGACTCGGTTTGGTTGATGGTAGGGCATTTCCTGAGCCGGCCTGGCTAGCTACTACTTATTCAGTTTCGCTTCAGATCAAGACCCCGCCGCGAATCGAACCCGCGACGGGTACGATTCGCGGCGGGGTCCAACTTTGTGGACTCGGTTTGGCATTTTCTGAGTCTGCCTGGCTAGCTACCATAAGTCTTGCCGCCAAACATCAATGTTAACAGCATTGATGTGTTCCAGCATGAAGATAAGATAGCCAGTTCCCCATTCTTCCCGAGGTGCCATATCCTAGCGGATGTCGGCGATCAGCATGCGGAACTCCTCTCTCTCTCTTTAGCCATCCTGCAAAAAGTGGCTGCGTTGGGTAATCTTGGTAAGCTTCCATCTTCGGCATCATCATCGTAAACGAGCATCTGAGCGCAGAAGAAGGAGAATGGCGGCTGGAAACAGGTGGCTCGAGTAAAAGATATGATTAGAAGTTCAGTTGCGTACCCAGATTTCAAAGCAATGCAATGGGGTGGGATCCATAATTTCTTTTTGGAATTGTAGGACATTTTTGATATGAAATTTTTTGATTTAAGATGTTAAGGCATCTTTGATCATCAGAATATAAGAGACTCATATTGGATTTGGATGCTGTTTATGATACCCTGAGATGTGATGCGTATTTCTCTTCACTAGTGTTATTTAGCAGACAGTAGAACCGATTGTTATATTAAACGCGAGTGTAGCGAGCGCGAAATTTTTTAAACGACCTCTGATTAGTAGCAGAACTTAAAAAAAAAATGAGTCAATTTTCGACATCGTTTTGCTCAAATATCACTGATCAGTGTTATTTCTATTCTCGTGGGTGCCCAAGCCCCCGAGCACCCACGTGCTCGGTGCCCCTGAGTGGAATGAATTGTCGCCTGCGGTATTTCCGGACCCATACGACATTCAAACCTTCAAGAAAACGTACTCCCATTTCAAAGGCCGGCAACGCACTTGTGTCTATGGGCGGCGGTAATCGCTTACCATCAGGTGATCCGACTGCGCGTTTGCCACATATGCCATACAAAAAGTACGAGTCCAAAATTATTTTTTGCAAATTGAGTTTAAGGTTCTTGGGGAAACTTGTTCAGTTTCATAAGAAGAAGTCAGTGTTCAATTTTGTCAGATATTTTGGAAGTTCCCTATACATATACTCTGTCTAAAGACTTGTCTTTAATCAAAACATCTCGTCCTTATTTTAAGATCATTGTCAAAAACACTATAGCTAGAGCTACTTCAGTGGCATAATCAACTAACCGTCCCATATTGTAGTTAAGTGCTTTTAATGTTATCTTGTGCTATCTGTGGCCGCTAATTGACACTAAGTGACAGCAAACACTGATCGTGGCTTTATGAAATTGGTCATGAAATATATCTGAGTACCGTACCATGTTCACCCATGTTTTTATTTGAACTTTTATCGCTTTGATGGATTGGATATTATAGTACCTACTCGTACTGGCTGAATTATAATTGACCACGCTTTACACGTTAAAAACAACCGACTTCAATCGCAACAACTCCAATTTTGCTATGTTTTTGTTGATTTTCTCAAAAACCGCTGAATCGATTTTGATAAAAATTTTATGGGACCACCTGTGAAGTAAACAAAAAAAGAATTTTCCAAATCGGTTCAGGCGTCTTCGAGTAATCGGTGAACATACATAAAAAAAAAGATTCCGATGAATTGAGAACCTCCTCCTTTTTTTGAAGTCGGTTAAAAAAGGTTTAAGACCTGTTAAGTGGGACTTCCCTTCGTCGTACTAAGCAACTTCTATAAAGAAAAGTCCATGTAAAATTGGTTAAACAACTGCTCAAAATCAGCGGAAACAACTAAAACTGGTGTTTCTGCTCAAGACACTGAACAACTTTTCTCAAGCACAGTTAATTCACGAAAAAAAATTTGACTTCTCATACTAAGTTGGCCGATCAGCTGAGCGACTTGCTAGGAAAGTCAGAAGCTTTTTTGGAAAGATGTTCAGTACCTTGGGGAAAGATGTTCAGTTCCTTGGGGAAAGATGTTCACTTCCTTGGGGAAAGGTGTTCAGTTCAGTTTCAAGAGTATACGCCCAGTTTAACGGATTTTCTTAGAACTTACACATACAAGTCCAAAAAATGCAAATTTATCAGAGGTATCTAGTTCTCGTATAAAAAAAAAAATTGCTAATAGCCCTTGGCATCATCTCACCTCACGGGTTTAGCAAGATTTCCCAATGGGGAACTGGCTATCATCTCCATGTCAGAACACATCAATGCTGTTAACATAATCATATTATATTATGATGTTTGGCATAAGATGTAGCCACTAGGCTTAGCCTAGCCATGACCTTTGTAGGACTCGGTTTGGTTGGTGGTAGGGCATTCTCTGAGCCCGCCTGGCTAGCTACCACCATCTTATCTAAGTCTTGCCGCCAAACATCAATGTTAACAGCATTAATGTGTTCCGGCATGAAGATAAGATAGCCAGTTCCCCATTGGGCTCCCACCTACCAAACCGAGTCCTACAAGTTGGACACCGCCGGGAATCAAAATCGTAAACTTCTCTCTCTTATCGTGTGGCACATTTAACCGTCCTAGGCACAAGGTAGACGGCGCGGCGGTTGCCTAGAATCGACGTAAATACGTCGATGTTGCCTAGTGTTGCACTTAGCATCACCCGCGGTCACGTGTAGGGCATTTAGATTTACACCTACGGACGTGTGCAACGCGACCATCATACACATCTAGAAATCAGATGTGCAGGTTTCCTCACGATGTTTTCTTTCACCACTAAAGCAGTCGGTACGAAAATGCACGTAAGTAAGTATCGAAAACTCATCGGTGCACTGGCCAGGATTTGAACCCGAGACCATAATATTAAACCGACAGAACTCCTGATGTGTAGCGAGCTGACTAACCACGAAGGCGGTTAAACCTACTTTTAACATGTTTCCCAAACGTGGGCAATTCATCAACATCAGTCACAAATCAATACGAAATCTAGGGTGAGAACAGTTCCTATCAGCACTTGTCATGTAACAAACATTATAATAGATGTTAGATTACAAAATAAACATGTTTGGAATGTAATCTTATCGACGAAAACTGACTTGTTACTTATACAAGTTGTTAAAAAAGTGCGTTTAACCCCTTAAAACCTCAAACGCTCGTTTTTAACACCCTGTTATACATGGTTATATAGACACATCTTTTTTTAGGAAACTCATCTCACTTATCATCACTAATCATCACTAATATTATAAATGCGAAAGTACGGATGTTTGTTTGTCAATCTGTTTGTTTGTTCCACTTTCAAGCCGAAACTTCTGAACGGATTTGGATGAAATTTGGTAGGTATATAGATAAAGCACTCGGCTAACGCATAGGATACTTTTTATCCCGGAAAACATAAGGGTTCCCGGAGGAATGCTTACAAACTCAAAATTTCCACTAACTTTCCACTTCTTCTTTTCTTTCTCTCTAGCTGGACCCAATTCTGAAGTCCACGCGGACGAAGTCGCGGGCGGAAGCTAGTTCAATATAGATTCTATAGGAAAAAATAAAAGGGAACGATTTTTTTGCCAAATAATAAAGAGATCTACCGCGAAAGTCACGGTTATTATTTGTACGTATAGTTTTAATTAGTTAAGTATAGCTTTTCGCGGGCAAAGTCCAATACACACACTAGTCTCGCCTACTTTGATACCTATACGCATTACATACAACCTTATACAACATATAATTTCCAAGTCATTTGCTGTCAAATCTGACAGATGTCAACTAGTCAGACAAGTATCAGATAGTGTCAGCTTATTGTGAGTTATTTGCTTTTTAATATCCGCGATAACATATATGTATTTGTAAACTATTAAAGAGAGATTGACCAGTGATCAGTTGTTTCCGTTTAACTTTTTTTGTTGAACTTAATTTTTTTAAACATATTGTCTAGCGTTCTGCCCACGGATTTGCTCGCAAAAATAATGCTATTCCAAGGGAACCACGTCAAGAATCGGGATAAAAGATAACCTATGTCTTTTTACGCATATGTACCTTTCTGCCAGCGGGATCGATCGCAAAAACGAGGAGTCAAACATCAAACAAACAAACGAATTAGATAAATACTAAGCAGGAGAAGCCGCGGGAAAAACTAGTAGGTACCTATGAGAAACATTTAAAGTTGAACAGTCAAAATAATCGCAATTAAAAACATTAGGTTGAAAATATTTTTTTGTCGCTTTTGTGGATCAAGTAAATCCGTTTTTGTATTTGTATTTATTTATTTGCTTTAAATATGGCACAATTAAACGCAATTTAAATTTCAGGTGGTCTGGACATTTGCAGATTCACATATTTAGTCATACACAG
Organism: Coleophora deauratella; assembly: GCA_958295455.1. Classification (NCBI taxonomy): domain Eukaryota; kingdom Metazoa; phylum Arthropoda; class Insecta; order Lepidoptera; family Coleophoridae; genus Coleophora; species Coleophora deauratella. The sequence continues at coordinate 1,662,934 of OY282416.1, read as the reverse complement.
ACGTCATGCAAAATAATTTTACTTATAATCTAAATATTCCTTAACCGAGTAAAAACAGTGCTGTATTTACCATTGGAATAGGCTCGATTTGAATTTCTTTAATGGGAGATCTTTTATTTCACTAGACAATTTATTAAAAATGCTGACACACATAAAATACCCATTTTTTTGAAATGTTGTGCTCTTAGGTATGATCTCAAGAGCCAGTCTATTTACATTTCTCGTACTTCTAAAATAAACTTCTTTGGCCGTTTTAAATTTAATTTTAGTTTCTCCCCTAGCTAGACGAACAATTTAGCTAGTGGAGAAATGTTGGACTTTTTTGGACTTTTTTTTAATTTTTACTGTGCGAGTAGCGGAAGCTTTCTATCCGCGGGAGAGCCATGCTTCGGCACGAATGAGCCGGCTTGACCGGAGTGATACCACGGCCTCACAGAAAACCGGCGTGAAGCAACGCTGGCGTTGTGTTTCGCCGAGTGAGTGAGGACACCGGAGGCCTAACCTCCCCCCCTTCCCAATTCCCCCATCCCCATCCCATTTCAAAGGTCGGCAACGCACTTGGGACTCATCTGGTGTTGCGGGTGTCTATGGGCGGCGGTAATCGCTTACCATCAGGTGATCCGTCTGCTCGTTTGCCACCTATCGCATAAAAAAAAACAGCTGACGGTCCACCTGATGGAAAGTATTTAACATCACCTATTGACATAGGTAATTTCAGAAGGGTTACCATATGAGTTAGCGCGCTGCTTGGCGGCGCGGCAGATGTTTTTTTTTAATTTTTTTTTATGGCAGAGATCGCAAACGAGCAGACGGATCACCTGATGGTAAGCGATTACCGCCACCCATAGACACCCGCAACACCAGAGGAGTCACAAGGGCGTTGCCGGCCTTTGATATGAGAGTACGCTCTTTTCTTGAAGGTTTGAATGTCGTATGTAGAGCGAGCAGTGATACCCACTACCCACCCAGTCGGACCTTTGGATATTAACAATTTTTTTTTAAGCTCAACACTGCTATAATAGTAAAAGCAGTCGGCACTAACAGCTTAACGTGCTTTGCAAGGTACAGAAACGGTCGAGATACATGCCACGAACAGTCCAATCCATCCAGGTTATGACCGTGTCTGTAGTCAGTTAACCTGTGTGATCGACGTAACCATGCAAACCGAATTACTACTGCTTTTCATAGATAAGTACTAAGTAATACAATAAACTCTAAAATTTTCGATAAACTCAAAACCAGGGCGATAAGTTTCTCACGCGGCCGCTTATCGGACATAATGTGTTTGTTTTGTGAGTTTGTTTGTTTGTATGTTTGCGATTTGGCGGGCGATATGCGCCGCACTACCTGTTTGGAATATTTCACACGCGACCACAGATAAACGAAAGTCTATTAGGTATCTAAAAGTCGAAATAATCTAACCATTGTCAGGACTCAGTACCTGACATAAATGTGTTTTTTTTATCAGTGAAAACAAAAACCTGACTATGACTGCTAAAAATACAAGTCGAGATCATCCGATCGGCGAACTTGTTCCTCATGAAACATTGAGTGTTCCGCGTCCGCGTGGTAGCAGATAGAAAAATGATGATTCAAAAAAATATTATGTGTAAGTACATCGACTACAATTAATAAATAAAAAATTAAGTCCATTCCAAACTTTTCTATCTTTTCACCAAACTCATTATAGGCCTAACACGTCTGTTACAGACGATTTAAGCAATGCTGCAAGGTTTTTTTTTTGGTGACTGTATAAGCAAATACGGGAGCGACATACTTTTTCACATTTAGAGCAGGATACTTTACTTATTCCACTAAGATTTAAAACCATAGACTCATTAGTCTGAGCTTAAAACTTACTCTTCTTTTACTTTACTTTTACTTTTGTCTATGCTAATAAACGTAACAATAAAATATAGATTCCTGTCGCAAATCCTGTCGCAAAAACTAAGTACATATAGAAACCAAAAAAGTCTAGTAGATAAGTCCCAAAACATAACTGTAAATAACAATGACAAGTTCCCCGTAATTTCGTCAAACACAACAAACAAAGATGGCGGATTTTATTAACGACAAAAGTTCTGCTCAAATTGGTCTCTGGACAAATAAATATGATTATAATATCGCGCAAATTGCCTGCAGCGAGATCCGTAAATTAATTTGGGGTAGAGACGTGGTAAACTTATCGTGGTATCCGAAAGAATATTGCTTTCTAACAATGTATCCGAAATTAGAATTAACCAAGTCTTTTTTTACCCTCAATTGGTAAGCCCTTTGCATCATCTCACCTGATGATAAATGATGATGATGATTAACCAAGACTCTAAACAAAAATAAAATAACGACGGGGTTTTATCAAGAACATGTGGTAAACTTATGCTAGAGTATTACTATAACAATGTATCCGAAATATTACCTACTATAACAATAATTAACTAGATAGCGACCTATCCGATAGAAATTACTACAACAAATGTGTAGTAATCCGAAATCAGAATGAACTAGGTCTCTAAACAAGCTTAAAAGAACGACATGATTTTGTCAATAACATAATGCGGTAAGTCCCAGTACATACGAAATAACATTAAAGAACATAGTATGCCCACTTAACTTGTGATGTAGTGGCTGCTTATTTTTGGACTCCCCATAGATTTTTTCCTGATATGAAGCGAGTCCGAAAATTTTCTTCCGAATTAGAAAAGTCTTAACGTAGAGCAATAAATGAATAAATCGGTAATGTCTATGTCTAATAAAAGCTGGCTCAAAATAAATTAAGCAAATTATTTGTTACACATACTTTTTTGTAATTAGTATAGTCCTATACATTTGATGATACATTGTAAATTATTCTGCTGTAAGTCTCCCGAATATTAATAAAATAAAATAAAAATAATAATTTATAGAGCCATTGAGTCCTACATCCGTTTCTTCACGCACTAAAGTCCGTTAAACCCATTACTATCGATATTCGATATCCGAACCTCAACTATCCACAACAGCCCATCACTAGCCGCTCAGTATGTACAGGGGGTGCCCTGAGTAATGGACTCATTACCATTTTCAATTGAAGGGCGCAGGCGCGGCCATTTCGCTAAGTATCGCTTATTTGCCAACTTTGTGTTGGTAATTTAATTAATTAATTGGACATTGTGTTTCATTTATTTTCGTAACATGCTGTATTTATTTGTTTTTGTATGGAAAATTTGCCTGTATGAGTGGTGTTTTTTTTAATGGTGGATGTGAACATATCCACGCTATTATTTAATCGGGTCAAATGTGAATTTTTTTCTTCTACCACTTTTTAAATAAATTACAAAAAAGGACTCTCCATACAAATCGATCGTCGGACTGAAAATTTTTGTATCATTTTTGTTTTGTCGGTTAATTTAAAAGTGGTACTTGGAACAAAATTAGTTGTGTTTGAACCGAATATATTCACATCTGCCATTAAAAATCAGCCTGCATCCATTAAAAACATTTTTTTTTTTTTTTTTTTTTTTTTTTTTTTTTTTTTTGTTTGTTGTTGTTGTTTTTAATGGGATTTTTAACAAAATAGGTGTAAGACCAGTTAATGATACTTCTACTCATCAGACTGAACAACTTTTGTTTAAGAAGATTGTTGAAATTGCAAAAACATTTTTGGGACTTTCCCAATACCTATTTCTTAAACTGATCACATGAACAGCTGATCAATTTTTACAATATAAAGAGTCATAAAAATCAGATTTGAGCAGAGTCGTAGAACAATAGTTGTCCAGTATTCTAGGTAGAAGTTCCAGTAATAGTTCCTACACCTTTTTGCAACACCCTGTGTAAACTGATGCTTGTAAAATTGAAAAACTTTCCCCATATTATTTGGAACTAAAAAAATTGAATTTTCATACATAAGTTAACAACCCTTATCGTCCCCACTTCTGGGGCACGGGTGTCTTTCCGTACCTCGTAAAGGTTAGGCCATACTCCACACACGGGGGCTAAGTCCGGATTGGTGGAGGTTGTGGGGCTAGTGGCCAACACCAGTTTCAGAAATATTCACTCCCTCTATACGAATCAGGCTTCTGACATGGCTTAATGACTGCCATCCAGTGATAGCGACCGACACAAACTAAACGTTCCAAATAAAAACCACTTCCCATACAATTTTGGCTGTCAGATTTGTAAGTACTGATTTGTACTTTGTATAAAATGTCCAAAATAATTCACTACGCGTGCCTCGGAGAAAGTTGTTCAGTTTGTAAAATATACATATATTTGCCACAGGCAAAATTTTGTTTGAACGATAATTTTATCACTAAGTATATCTACTTAACTATTATTAAATTAAATCCAGTTACAGGAAGTATGAAGAATAAAATATTATGTTGATTCCGTAAAGTAAAAAAAAAACTTAACTATTATACTTAATATAAAACTTAACTATTATACTCAATTCCCTTGTACGAATCTGTCAGAACATCCTCTAAACTGACAGATTACAACCTCAACTTCCAATTTTCTAAATCCAAACTCAGAAGTCAGATCCCATAAATATCTCGAAAGAAACTCCATTCTTCTCACTGTAAATCGCTCTTCCACTCGCTCACACTCCAGGATTGGACGAAAAACTTTAGGCCACGCCCCCTCATTACAAGACAATGGGGAGAAAAAAGAAGCGAGTATTGTTGTCTCTCTCGCCGGGGTGACGTTCGTTAAATGGTGTGTCAACGTTGTTTTAAGTAGGAATTTCTTGGTTTAATGAGTTTATTTGATTTTGGAACGCCCGCGTCTGGCAGCGCTCTCTCGCTGCTACGTATAAGTACCTACTTATTATTTTTTAATATTTTACTTATTTATTAAGCGATGTGTCTTTAACCTGATACAATGACAAAAATGTATCTATTTTCGTTTTGAGTATCATTAATTTATTTTATTTTAACACGCAAAAAATAATTATTGAACATGAAAACTCAGACAATAAAATGGATGTGCTTATACACACAAAACTAAACTTAAATACATGTAATCAGTTTTTGTTTAGAGAAATAACGTAACCAAAATAATGTACTTTTGTGCTTATAATAAAAACCCGGCTGGCCGCTTAAAGTACTTAAAAGTAGGCTCTACTAATAAACCACCTTGCGTTGGGGAATCTTGGTAAGCCGGCTTCCATCCTCGGCGTCATCATCACTTACCATCAGGTGAGATGATGCTTACCAATTAAGGCTAAAAAAACTGAACAGTTTTTCCCAAGAAGTTTTACAGAAATTAACTACTTACAAATAAACTTGGGATTCTGCGTACAACATTACATAGGTCAATTTGCATGATAAATCCAAAAACATATTTTTCAAAATATAAGTTTTAAATTATATGTATTTTTTCGGGAAAATTATTGTTTCCTGTCCGTAAGCAACCTGTAAATCATATTACGCATAAGTATAAAGCGCAGAGGATTAAACAAATGTAAGTTTTCTTTTTTTTTTATGTAAATCAGTATTATTGACCTAAAATTACGCTAAAATGTTATCATATAATAGACATAAACAACTTTTATTCGTTTTAGGTAGACAAAAAAATACCTTTGATGACTGTAGTTTTTCAAGCCGGTTAAAAATTGTACACAGCTACCTACCTAAATACTTCGAATAAAAATTTATCAAGCCGTGAAAAAAAAGACAGACTGCGAGAGAAAATAAATAAGCGCATACTATACAACCTCCATGCGCCCTCAGAAATATTACGATTTGAGGAAAAGTAGAACTATTTGAGGTTTATGGTTTATGGTGATCCGTCTGCTCGTTTGCCAGTTATGCCATAAAAAAAGTAAATTATTCAAAGATATATGTTTTTTATGACAACTCAAAAACTAAAAATGAAGAGATTACTTTTACACTTTTAACACAAAGTTATTAAGATAAATAATATTTTTACTCTCTTTTTAGAACTTTTACCTACCTTATAGTAACTAACTACAGTGGTTTGTTAGTTATTTATTTAAGTTTCTGAGTAGATTGAATAAGCACATAAAGCTCATTAAAAGCGTACCTGAAATCTCTTAAAAGCTAAAATAAGCACATTAAAACAATACAAACGAGAGCTCTGTACAAACAACAAGATCCAGTATTGCGGTAAGCGGTAGTTCAGAATACGACAACTCACGCGGAAATAACTCTGCGCCAGAGAGAGATAGCGAACCAGCAAGCGAGACAGAAAACAATGGGGTGGGGCGAACGTAATCCACCATCGAAACAAGACCTACCCCGCTTGTCTATAGCTATATAATTTATGGAATGAAAAGAGATTTTGTTACAAAGGAGATGGGTCGCAAAATACTGGACAGTTACCGCCCAACCGTTTTGTTCACACACGCTACAATATGGGACGATAATAGGCGATAGCAGTGGCAATAATAAAATAATTCAGTTGTTACCAACTACTGCGCGGGGCGGTCCGAGAGCGACTTCCAAATTCGAATTTGACGTTTGTTTTATTTTTATTTTTTGTGCGCGCGTTTTGGACTTGAAAAGTGCGTTCGTTTCATGGTTCATTGAAAACTTTTGTGAAGTGTTTCAGCCAGTGATTGTTTGGCATAAATTATTATTTTTATTTTATTTTCGGTAAGTTTTCGAAATATGTGTTTAATAAAATAAAGCAAGATCTTTTCCATCGACTCGCTTGCTTCATATTTTCTCATTATATATTTTTTTCAAGGTAACTTTCAGTAAAAACATTTTTGTCCTTAGGTACCAACCTACTCTATAGTAATTCTTTTCATTATAGTACACAAAAAGTCTTAAAAACTAAATACTTTTCAATTTCCAACAATTTGTATAAGTACAATATTAATACATTTAATTAACAACTAAATTAAAGTTTTTTCTGGTTGTGTAGAGATCGCGGAAAGCAATAAACCACCCATGTCCTTTAATATATCACGATATTTCTTATTTATATTTTTATTTCTGTGTGAAAAGTTTTTTCCGAAAAACTTTTTTCTTTTTAATAATCACAGCGCGCTCTTGAAATGAAAAGAATAAAATCAAAATGTTTTTAATTTAAGTAGATGTTTTGCACAAATCTTTTAAATCGTTATTTCATTTTTTTTCGACCTAGTTCAAAGTCCCTACCGCACGGATCTTGTAGTGGGTACACTCAACGCGAAACGCGATGCTAGAAGAAACTTAGAGCCCAAAAGAAACTCGCTTCAACATATTTTTTTCAAAAATGTACTTAAATACTAATACGATACAATTTATGTCGTCAATACAGATAATGAAACTCAGATGCACCGGCAAAAGCGTAACTTTTTTTTCACCCTCAATTGGTAAGCCCTTGGCATCATCTCACCTGGGGTGGTAAGTGATGATGATGTCGAAGACGGAAGCGGGCTTACCGAGAATCCCCGACGCAATGGGGAACTGGCTATGCTCATGCCGGAACACATCAATGCTGTTAACATTAATGTTTGGCGGCAAGACTTAGATAAAATGGTGGTAGCCTAGCCAGGCGGGCTCAGAAAACGCCCTACCACCAACCAAACCGAGTCCTATAAAGTTGGACACCGCCCGGAATCGAACCTGCAACCTCCTGATGTGAAGCGAGCGGACAAGCCACTAGGCTACGGAGGAGGTTAAAACCTAAATTTCATTTGTGACTCCTGCAACATTAACTTGGGGTTTTTCCTCGAAATAAAAGTAGGTAATAAACGTCGAAGACTCGCGTTTATTTCTGATTTAATTTTATAAGAAAGGCTTTACTAGATTCACACACGTTATCTGCTCAGCGATCCCCAAACGAATGCCACACAAAGATGAATCAGTCGAATTTCGAATAGAAAATCATTTAAATTGATTTTTTAAAATTTTATTTGAAAAGCTCTATCGCTGAGGACTTCAAAATGCGTGGCTGAAGAGATTACCATCTCTATTCTATACTACACTCTTAAGACCACTTAATGAACTGTTGATTCATCATCACCAGCCGAAAGACGTCCACTGCTGGACAAAGGCCTCCCTCAAGGATTTCCACACCGACCGGTCCCGCGGTGCCCGCATCCAGCGGCTTCCCGCGACCTTCACCAGGTCGTCGGTCCACCGAGTGGGAGCCTGCCTACACTGCGTCTTCCGATGCACGTCGCCACTCGAGAACTTTAATGCACCAACGGCCGTCTGTTGATTAAATTAGCTCCTTAGAATTAACAAAATTTGAAATATTTGACCCCCCCATTTTTATGACTGTTTTATAATGTAGAATATGCAAAATAAAAAACCTATTTACATTCCTGGAATGCATTAGAATGAATTTATGTTGCTTCATAAGTCAAACCCCCTTTCGGCTCTTACACCAATCGTTTTACACCTGAATATATTTTTATAACTAGTTACAATATGTATTTCTCATGATTATTCAAAGAAAAAAATATTACTTATTAGGCTGTATTTGAGGTATGAAGCCTCCTGTCAGTTCGAGTTTACAACTTTTTTTAAATAAGTTTTTACCCAGTTGACAGGTACAGAGGTATGCATGCACCCTACAAAACCCTAATTTAAAAAAATGCATAGACACTTTTTTATAATTAAATATATAATTACTACATCATGAGCCGAAAGACGTCCACTGCTGGACAAAGGCCTCCCCGCTGCATTCCCCAGTGTTGTTTTTTTTAAAATTTACTTATTAAAAGAAATATTTAAAATCTGGGTGTATACAAAAATATTGCTTTTCTCCTTCTCTTTAAATTTTGTTCCATTCCGTTTTTAATTTTCTTTATCAGCCATAAAAGTAGTCAATTTTGCGATATGCGCATGCGACTTTTAACGGTCGCGTGGCGCGTGTCAATAATAAGATAACTAGTTATTAAATACGGATAATTCGGCTACCGAGTATAACAGGTTAATGTAATACGGTTTTATCGGCAGCCCTTCAGCACTATATTAAATAATTCTTTATCAGTTAATCAAATATTAAATACAGAATAACGTTTATCCAATTTTGATAATTTTGGCAATCTTTGTGAGAATAAATTAAATAATAGGCATAATTAATCCAGATTATTAATTCACTCAGAAATAAGCAGAATTCTAAGTATAATCCGAGAAATTCCAATTTTAACGAAACATTAGCACCCAAAACAGTTTTAGTGTGTAAGTATTTACTAACAAAACTGTATAGGGATCCTATGTTATCTCAAATATATGTATAAATAATCATTATTTTCAATATGACCTTTCGCTAATCTGCTCACTTGGCGCTAGGCGAAGTGGCAGGAGCTACTCCAGCAGAAGCACAGTCGGCTGGAGGTCAGTGCGACGAGGAGAGAAAGCGTCGGACAATCCGGGCATTGTCAAGGAGGACTGCCTTTTGCATAGCCGCTATTATCGGTCTGCCTCGAAGTCCCAGCCGCCTAAGGTTACCATCCAGGTCAGCGGGGATCAAACCATTAACGGACAGGACTACAGGAATGGTTTCAGTGGATTTCACCTGCCACATATCCGTAACCTCGTGCGCCAGGTGTGAAAACACTGCGAAGAATCCGCAAAACGGATCCACAGTCAATGTAAAGGACCACATAAAGAGTTCCACATACAAATGATTATGTCTATCTATAAAGTCACAACGTATACACACACAGTCTAGCCATAAGTTCTTGAACAAACAAACAAACCGCCTCCGTAGCTTAGTGGCTTGTCCGCTCGCTTCACATCAGGAGGTAGCGGGTTCGATTCCCGGCAGGGTCCAACTTTGTAGGACTCGGTTTGGTTGGTGGTAGGGCATTTTCTGAGCCCGCCTAGCTAGCTACCACCATCTTATCTAAGTCTTGCCGCCAAACATCAATGTTAACAGCATTGATGTGTTACGGCATGAAGATAAGATATAGCCAGTTCCCCATTGCATTTAGGGAATCTTGGTGAGCCCGCTTCCATCTTCGGCATCATCATCACTTACCACCAGGTGAGATGATGCCAAGGGCTTACCTCCTCCTCCTCCTTGCGTCGTATTCCTCAGTGATGAGGGTCGTGACCTCCCTTTGGCAACACTTTCTCGGTGATGATCTTTCGCCATTTCGTTCTGTCTTCAGCAATGTGCAGAGCATCGTCGAGGTTGGTAACGAGAGTGGCACGTATTTGATCAGTCCAACGTATCGGGCTGCGTCCCCGCACTCTCTTTCCTTCCATTTTGCCAGTAACTATTAGTTTCTAAAGGTTATCTCCGCTTTTCCTAGCAATATGTCCGAAGTACTCAAGAATTCTCTGAAGGCAGATGGATGAGAGCCTCTTAGTGATCTTGAGTTCATGCAGGACTGACACGTTTCTTACTCATTGCTTACCAATTGAGGGTAAAGAAAATTGCCAGCCCAGACCGCAGCTGGAACCGCTCGACTCGAACTGTCATTAGTGCTAGAGGAGCTGGCTTGCTCTAAACACCATCCAAATCTCGGATGCTGAAGAAGTACTCAATAAAGCAGTAGACAATTTTCTATTGCATTCTATTTTTCTATTTGGCATTCCACATCTCATTAAAGGAGTGATTTTGCCAATGTCTAGTGAAAAATGGAAGAATCTTCAATAATAAAAAAATGGCGAAACGCCAATGTCAAGTGAAAGACGCGGCCCTAAGGGTGATTGGCACTTAAAGACGCTCCACGTGGTGGTTTATTGTTGGAACTCGCAAAACGGAGCTGTCTCCCGAGTTAATCCTCTTCTTATGACCGCTTATCACTGAATCGGAATCACAGCTATTTCCCCATCACAAAAATAACGTTGAGACTACTCTAAAACGGAAATGATTAAAAAATTAACTTAGCAGACGTGTACTCGGTACAAGTCCCGGTAACCAAACTTAGACATTTTTAAAGCAAACGGCTGTTGGCCCGACCCTTTTGCACGCGTGTGTCAAAGCCAAGGGCAGACATTTTGAGTAAGTTTACTGTTTTTTAAAAACTAATCGAGTCACCCCGATTTGCTGTATAAATATAAGGAAATCTTGGACATACAAAATACAGCAACGAAAGTTCCATTGTAATTTATACACCGGATCATTTATTATTTATTGTTAGTTTTATTAAAAAATATATTACTTGAACTCGCTATCAGTAGGCGCAAATATTAATAAAATATCGCTACCCATGTCAAATCTGTGTTCGGCTAATATTTAGACAAGCTTATCTCGAAACGGAGAAAGTTTACTTATGAAAAGCGATTTAGACATCTACCTATATTTATTAAGGACCTTAAAAAACTCGGCAAGTAGATAGATAGATAGATACAACATTTATTCGCAGCTACAACACACAAAACAAGACAACAATTTTACAGACACTAATAAAGTAAGACAAAAACAATAATTTCATTTACATATGTGACAACACAGGTATGAGACAAAAAGTACAAAGCTGTTTACAGATAATATTTTGTTATGTAGCTTTGAAACGGCTCCGACTCAGCATGTGCTGTAGGACAAGTACGAGACTGGCTCGCTCGCCGAGGATTCCGTACAAACTATTTTCTGTTATTACGAGTATAATTTTTTATTTTTGGTTTAATAGTTTCGGAGAAAAGGGGGGAAATTGTTATTTCGTCTATTTGAAAATAAAACTATTTACTTTAAAATTATAAAAAAATAATATTTGAAATCCTTACAGCAAGCCCTTTCATTTAATATAACACACGGCACAGCTTGCAAAATATTTTTTTTTATTTTCTGATTTGCCCCCCTAATGTGCCCTATACTGCCCACACTCAAGGTTAATTTATTTAGGTTTCACGTCCATCTTTATGTCACAAAAATCTAACCCAATCGGTCCAGTAGATTTGGAGCAAATTGGTCGTGACAGACGGACAGAAAGAAGATAAACGAGTCATCCTATAATGGTTCCTTATATTGATCTTTTGAGATACCCTAATAAAATAAAATAAATGTCTCGAAACTCAAATAAATTAAAAAATGTTTTCCTTTAACGTCCCTTTTCAATTCTTATTCCTTACATTGTTTTTATTTTATACATTTTTACGTAAAATTTTAGCAGTGATAAAATAATTTTTTTTGCCTTATAAAAGACATCAACGAGCCATACAAAACTTCGTAGTTTTCTCTAATAATACTGAAACCATTGATAACACTGTCTAAACTTCGAGAACCTTCGACGAAACCTACCTTATATTCTTCCTCGGGCTACAAGCTATCCAACATAAAAGTTTCATTTCAATCTGTTCAGTGCTTTTCGAGAAAAATGCATACTACTCATACTACTATTGCATAGTTCTTTTTTTTATTCATTTCGATCTCACAGCAATACATCCTATTTTACTATTTAAATATTTCTATAAGTTTTTGAATTTGCCAAATAAACTTCTTTTCTTTCTTTCTTTCATCCATTAAGAGTCCAAAAAAATACTTTTTTAAATAGTTTTTAAGGAAAATATTAAATAAAAATATTTAAATTTTAATAATTTATTTTTATTTTCAGATCCGTAATGTTATAATTTACTTAGAAAAGAGGCGCAAAGTATGTCATCGCAAGTGCTGTCACATACAATGTACCGCCACGACTCCTCCGACCACGAGAAGCCCCTAGAAATCGACCAGGACTCGAACCCAGACCCCAGCCGGTCCAACTCCCCCAAAAACATGAAATACTACAATGCAGACGAAGAAAAAACAATCCTAAACACAACCAAGAAATCATTTTGCATTGACGCGTTGCTCTCCGAAAAAAACGAAGAATTAAATCGAGAGCAAATATCTCAGCAAAAGTACCTATCTCTAATTCAAAATAAGAATTACATCTCGCGATTTCAGAACGAGAATAACTATGATACTCAGATAGAGCAGAACACCATAGAGAAGTACCATAGAGTAGAGACGCTGGAGCAAAGAGGCGAGAGTCCGAAGTCGGGGCAGAGTACGCCGAGGAGTGGAACTCCAGTGTCTGATGATGGAAGGTCAGGGAGCTACAGCCCTCCTATTTCGCCTGGTGTGGAAGGGGGAAGTGAGGAAGTGGAGAGTTATAGACCTGGTAAGCAGCGGTAACTATAATACTTAAGTTTTCAATCGATAAAATAAAACAGAGAAATTCAAATTCGCATACAAATGACAAAGAAAAATGGTGACGCTGATTTGTCGCAGACACGAATTTCAATATTTTCGAGATATTCGTGATTAAGGTACATTTAAGGCTCCGTGTATCATTTTACTAAAATATTACATTAAGTATATTCTGCATATTTAAATGTAATTTTTAACCGACTTCAAAAAAAGGAGGAGGTTCTCAATTCGTCAGAATCTTTTTTTTAACCGACTTCAAAAAAGGAGGAGGTTCTCAATTCGTCGGAACCTTTTTTTAAATATATGTATGTTCACCGATTACTCGAAGACGCCTGAACCGATTTGGAAAATTCTTTTTTTGTTTAAAAGGGTATACTTTACAGGTGGTCCCATATAAATTTTATCGAAATCGATTCAGCGGTTTTTGAGAAAATCAACAAAAACATAGCAAAATTGGAGTTTCTGTGATTGAAGTCGGTTGTTTTTAACGTATTCAGCGTGGTCATGTATCGAAAAACATTCACAAAATTGACTATTGCTCGCTCTGCACCTGCCGCCAGCAGCGCGCTGCGCTGGCGGGTGCGCGAGATAGCCAGCGCATACACCGGCGTAAGAGGCGTTCCATCTCAGCCCTCAAGTATCGGCAAGGCACCGATAACTCTTCTGGGGTTATAGATGCTCATATACAGGCGGCGGTTGCCACTTTCCATCAGGAGGACCGCCAGCCTTTGGTCATCTTACACCATAAAGAAATCCTGTTTAAACACGTCCCATAGAATTAACTGACTGACTCGGTGGCTAAGTGGTTAGCGATCCTGACCTCTGATCCGAGGGTCGTGGGTTCGATCCCTACACAGGGCAAACTTTTCTGTGAGGAGCAGAATCGTTTGCTCTGAGTCTGGGTGTATTATATCTATATATGTATGTATTTAAAAGTATATGTGTATCATACTCTATAACAAAATGTCTCATACTCTATTGCTCTCCACAGGTATAATCCCAAAACCAGGCCTGCTCCCTCAGCCCTCAATGGCTCCTGTCTTCAACTACTCCCTCCCCCCTCTCCCTCCAGGCGCTCCCCTCCCCTCAGCCTTCCACCACCCCGGAGACAGGGTCCTGCACCACATGCAGCTGGAGTGGCTGGCCAGGAGCGGCATGTTCTACCACAGGATACCTGAGCTTGGAGGTAAGTGGCATAATTTAGACATAGACATATACAGGGTGTAACAGAAAGGTGTGATAATACTTCAAGGTTGGCTTCACTTTCTGTTACACCCTGTACATTTATTTTTGACACAAAGAAAACCAATTTACAAATAGTAACAATGCTAGATTATAACAAGACAAAACTAAAACAAACAGACAAATATTTATTATAAAAATATAGGATTTAAGGACTAGTTTGTGCCAAAAAATGGCCCTCGATACAGTATGAGCTGGACTGTGGTGACACATTGCAGCGCTGGTTTTCAGCGAGGCCCATTTATTGCCACTTGTACGTATTCTGCGATAATTTTATCAAAATTTATATAACTGGATAAATCTAAACAAAACAGAGAAACAGAGGTACCATTAAAAAAAAACAGACAAGTTACACACTATCATCTTGCAGACTCCCTGTATTATACTGGAACTAGAGACTGATATATTTTAACTACACTGTGGACTAAAAAATCGACTCAAGATGTGTTGCTCGACTTTTGAAAAAATAACTCAGTCTACAAAACTGCTAAAAACTAAAAGCAAAAAAACTAGAAACCATCAAACTAAAATCATAAACAGTAAACACACAGTTTTTGAACTTTTGGTTTAGTTTTATTTTGCTAGATTGAGTTAATTTTCCAAAAGTCGTGCATGAAACTTTGAGTCGATTTTTTTGTCCATGAGTATATTTCAATAAACAAAATTATGCATATCATTAACTTATCTAGAAAAATAAAATAAAATAAATTCAATATTTTACCCTCAACACTCAAAACCGCAATACACGCAAAAACCTTACAAAAGTAACAAAAAATCTCTCGCCCGTCGGTTCTAACGGGGTGAATTAATTTTTGGCGCGCACCCCACACCGCGGCTTAGCGGACACAGACAAACGGACATGTTTGTCACCTGTCGCTGTGTGGACCCAACAGTGGGGCAGGGAGGGACAAACAGAACGCGATGACGTGATTAACGAACTGCTGATAGAAACTTTAAAGCTGTACCAAGCGGGACATGGACGCATTCAGAATCGAACTTAAGGGCTGGGAGAAGCTCGCTGAAAGCAGGAGCGAGTGGTGTAAACGTGTGGACGAAGCCTGGTTCAGTGTACTGACTGACCGGAAGGACAAAAGGCATCGAAGCGGCAACAGTCCAGCTGCCGTTCCATATCTCTGATCTCTGCTCCAAATGTGGACAAGTATTGGCTTATACAGTTACCAAAAAAAATACAGACCTTCACAGTCTTCATTAATTATTATTGTCAGTGCGAAAAAAGTTTTTATTCTCTAATTTCTTTTCTACAAAATAAAAATAGCTGTATAAAAGAGATGCTATAAAAAAAATAGCCTGAAGTAAAAGCTTCGGGGATATATTTGTCGGCAAAATCGTCATTTTTTGCCATCAAGTCGGCACTAAGAAAATAGTGTGTAGTATAGACTGCAACAACGATTTATTATAAATAGTTTTTTACTACAAATCTCTCTTATTGTAACAGTAGAAAACCCAAATAACTTGGAAATTCATTACGTATGCAAATTTCGTAAGGAGTATAGAAACGACTATACTAATTTCAATTATGACATCATAATTTCCTATTTCAAAACTTTTTGAACAAATTGTCGTTTTTGAAATTTTATAAAAATGTACTCAGATAACTAGCACCCAACTACCCTATTATCGATTAGTCGGTCACTTTCGTAAAATATCAGTTATTTTGGTCCTCCAAATGCCTGTCAGCTTGGTCGTCACGACCGAAATCGGTCGAATGGTTTATTCATTCATTCATTCATTCAGGTTGGTACACATTTGAATTATTATATTTGCACTAAACTACACTGGGGGAGTTCCCATAATCTTGTTGGTCCCATATGTTGCCGTTTTCGGCATTCTTTTGATCCAATATGTAACTTTTTCATTTAAAACAATAGGATATTTGACTGCCCAAAAGTATGTAACTTATGAAATCAATATTCATAAATAAGTAGTTTATAATTGGTAAGCCCTTGGCATCACCTTCTCTGGTGGTGAGTGATGTTGATGCCGAAGACGGAAGAGGTTCCTACCACTCGGAACTCGTATACCTACCCGCCGCCGTTTCGGGAAGTGTTTGCGGAGTGAAAAGAAACGACGACGCAGGCGCGGATCCAGGGGGGGGGGGGGCAATGGGTGCAATTGCCCCCCCCCCCCCCGAAGCCTGACCGAAGTACTAAAATTTCTATAAAATGCTAATAAATAGAGGCATTTCTTAACTATTAAAAAAATTTCGCGCTCACTACGCTCGCGACTTTAAATATGAATGGTCTAATACCATCAGCCGCTTCATAAATACGGGTACACTGAAAATTTGCCCCCCCCCCCCCCCTCTGAACGATCCGCGCCTGCGACGACGGGTCCAAAGAAACTCACTTCAACACATTTTTTTAAATTTCTTATATACTAAGTGCAATACCAGGCCATCGCCGTCTATCATTGTGATAGCACGGTTAAATTGTGCCACATGATAGGTACAAGAATAATGGCACAGTTTTGATATGGAAAATACATGTCAAATACAACTTAAAATATCTTAAAACATTATTTATACATCACATCCTTATCTAAAGCTGAAATACCTAGTTATTTCGAAACTACGCATGTCAAAAGTTTCAATTCAGATCGCAAATGATGAATTTGTGATCCAGATAACTGCAATCGATCATAAATTGAGACCAAATACATCTTTAACGAGATAAAGTATAAAATAACACGTTTTCTTCAATTCTTAAAGATTAGATTGTAAAATGAGATAAGTACTTACTATACAAGGTGACTGCAAATTTAACTGGTGACTCTTACGATGTAACTGAGCTTTGCTGAAATTGTTTTTTTTTTGGGAACTTTTCATACAAATGGATCAGCTTGTGCGCCATGTAACTATGTAAAGTTATTTTTGCGATTTTTTGTTAAGTTGCAGAACTAAAGTGATTTAACTTCGTGATCAAGAGGCACCAGTTCTGAGGTCACTTGTATACAGAATGTTTAAAGTAATACTGTTGTGATGACTATTTTCCAAGAAATACAGTTTTGTCACAATATAATCCTTGGAAAATTTGTATATTACTTATTATGCATTAGGCCCACGTTCTTTTTATTCGTCTTTTACAAAGTTCCTACTATGCTAAAGTTGTAAACTTAACTTTCAGAAAGGTTAAGCGAATCGAGAAGTACCATTTAAACACCATGTATCTATTAGTACTTCGATAATAGTATGTTTGTGATTAATCTTACACAATGATTCATTGTATGTTATTGGGAAAATTCCCTCCGTCCGATGTATTATCTATCTCACAACTCACAAATAAAGATAAAAACGCATATACAGTGATAATCTCATTTTGAGAGATTGCATGTATGTAGGTATACCTGTTCATGTGAGATAACAAGATGTTATACTTCGACAGATATTTATTTATACTAAATATCAGAAATATGATTTAAAACTAAATATAATATTATCTATACCTTGTGATGTAGTTCCCTTCGGGCCGGCTAGCCTGGGAACCACGTCAACAATGAATGAGACCTCAGCGTGAATACGTGGGAGGCCTCCGGGTTACGGGAATTATCCTACGGGATGCAATGAATGAAACCATCTATTAAACAATGAACATAAGTACAACGCTTTATTATAAGTTCTGCAACGGTATCTTATTTCTATCACTCTTAACTAATAACGAACCCTGGCTACGCGGCTTTTATTGACGTGCGAGGTCGTAACGGAGGAACCTATCTAAACCTACTTAACCTTACGGTACTACGGAGCCTAAAGACGTCCCTACGTCCCTACGGGATATACCTCTGCACTGGTTTCCCAGCTTCCCGGCTTGAGCCAAGCAGGTCGCGTGAGCTACCAGATGGAGAAGTAGTAAGGTTCCTATATCCCTACGTGGATCACCCAAACACCAGCCTCTCAGCTTCCCGGCCGGAGCCAAGCGGGTCGCGTGAGCTACCAGGTGTATGAATGGGGATTATCGGAGTGGTTTAGCTTGGGGCGCGACCCGGCCCGAGCCCTGGGTCAGCGCAAGCTAGTACCAGGATGTAAGGGGAGGAGAGGAGGAGGGCAGCACCGTCAGTTCACCCCTTTAGCCTGATGGGCGCGAGAGCTAGCTGACGAATGCTAGCTGCGTTCTGTTTGCTCTGGCTTATATACTCTCGATGCGCGCTCGCGGCGGCGGCGGCGACGGTGCGGGGTGAGCGGGGTGACGCGCTGGCTGGTAGGGCTGTCGACGGTCTGCTGTGTGTCCAGGGCTGCGCGTCACATTCCCCCCTCTCCTCTGAAGATTTTTACGTCTGTAAAAATCACAGAAAAACTGCGAGTATCTTTGCCAATTGTTTCTGAATAATATACGGGTGATACAAGGAATAACAATTTTATCATAGTTCCTGTCGGAAATATAACTGCAATAGCTTATTTACTGGGAAAAACTATTGGCGAACTGGCTGACTTAAACTGTATAAATGGAACTGATTTTGTACTATGTTATATTGGCAAGCTTTGTAAGGTCTTGCGATATTTAAGTACATAATAAACTGTTATAATTCGAGATTATAATAATTTTAGACTGACTGATGTCGTCGGGCGACTATTCCTCGGACGACTGGTTAATTATATCTAATTCTATGTACAGTTACGATGATCGGAATAACGGAGGATCTAATAATCTCAATATTTAACAACAATAATCATAACAATAGAAAACGGAAAAGCATAACTAAAATAAACAACTTCTGGTAAAACAAAAATTAAAAAAAAACGGCTACTCTTTGGCCAAAATAAAATCACAACCAAAAAAAAATACAATTATTTATGCGGATGGGGGAAATTATTTAGGGAATATTTTGGGGATGAGGGGCCTTTTATATTTGGGCATACGCACCAGGCCCCTCCGGCTTCCTCCATTCAGCGGGCGTCCGGTGCGTCGCTTCCTTTTGCCGTGCGTTCCCCTCTTCTTCTTCTTCTTCCTCGGGCCCGCGGCCACCCCACTGGAGGTGCAGGCCTGCTCCTCGTGAGTGGCCCCGGCGGTGAGGGGAACGGCGGCACTTGTGGAAGCGGCTGGCTCCCAGAAGGCGGTGGCGCAGCCCCCCAAGGCGGCTGCAGCGACGGGATCGGTAGCGGCGGCGGGATCGTCGGCGGCTGGGGCTAGGAGTTCTGGCGCACCCAGTGTGGCTAGAAACTCCTCCAGCTCCCAGCCCTGCACCTCCAGGTCCAGAATGTCGCCATCCGGCGAGGAGGCGAAATATTTGTCTAGGTCAATCTCTAGACCAAGGTCTAGAATGTCTTCGGGTTCAGCAACGGGGCCCCTAAGCGAACCATCGCTCATAATATGGATTTGGTCGGGGCGACCGGAAATAATTTTTTGTTCGCGTCTCATAGTGCTTTCTGTATGAGGTCTCGATACGGAATAAGCTATAACTGATCGGCTTTGAATGATTTAATTTTTTCCAACTTTGAGGGTAGTTTGGGAAAAAAAAGTGTTCATTCTGTTAAGACTGGTTTTTTGCTGCTAAAATACCTTCGCTATTGATGTACGAGTAGTCTGATGTGGTTCTGTCTGTTATTTTAATTGAAATTTTTAATATCTTTGATATGGGCTGTTATTTGTTTTTTTGAGTTATTTATGTCTTGTAATAAAAATATTACGGGGGATTTTTCGTGGATAATTTTATACGGTCCTATGAATTTGGGAGCTAATTTGGCACAGAAGTTTTTGTCGGCATTTGACAAACAGAAATTTCTTTTTAGGACTAAATCTCCTACTTTCGGTTTCCATAGTCTTTTATTTTTATCATAGTGATGTTTTTGCTGGCTTGACGCTTTATTCTGATTTATTCTGACTAATTCGTAGATTTCGTTTAATTTTTGTTTTTCTTTTAGGGTTGGGGTTGGGAATTTGTTTTTGTCACAGGGCATTCTCAATTCTCTGCCGAATAACAAGAAGGCGGGCGTATATTTGGTGGAGTTACTGTTCGACGTGTTAATAGCAAAATTCAATTCTGTCAAATATTGGTCCCATTTCTTATGATTTTCTTCGATATAAGATGAAATCATCGTTTCTAACGTTCGGTTTACTCGTTCTGTCGGATTAGCCTGTGGTGAGTAAGGAGCGGTTAGTCTGTGTTCGATATTATACTTCGCTAATTCGTCTTTAAATTGTTTACTTGTGAATTGTTTTCCGTTATCTGTTAGTAAAATCTGTGGGGATCCGTACCTCATTATAATGTTTTCTTTAAACGCGTTAAAGACGGTGGTAGAGGTTGCGGTTCGTAATGGTTTGATTTCCGTCCACTTTGTAAATTTATCGTGAAATACTATTATCCAAACGTAACCTTTGGAGGATCTTGGTAACGGCCCTATTTGATCGGCGGTAACTGTTTCAAATGGTTCACTAGCGCTTTTTATATGCATTAATCCGGCTTTCTTTTCCTGTGAAGTTTTATGGGTTTGGCAAATGATGCATTTTTTTACATATTTTGCTATGTCTCTAAACATTCCTGGCCAGTAATATCTCTGGGCTAGTCTATTTAAAGTCTTGGATGTGCCTAAATGGCCTGCTGTGGTCGAGTCATGGTTTTCTTGGATAACTGACTCCCTCTCGGTTTTTGGTACACATAGTTTCCATACTGAATAGTTATCTAATTTGGCTCCGTAAGCGTTGTTATAAATTTTTTTATATAACTTTCCGTCTCGTAGACAGTATTCGGCCTGGTTGTTATAATTGTTTTGTAGCTGAAGTACTTTTTTGTCGTACCAGTCTGTCTGTTTTTCAGATGTTGTCGCGCAAATCGGTTTTCGGGATATTCTGTCGGCGATTTTATTCTGTTTTTCTGTCAAACCAGTGGGTTGGTAAGTGGACTCTGAGACTGTTGTATTTTCATTGATTTTATCAGGCTGTACGGGATCTTTCTGATACTCATTGAACTGTATTGTGATACCGGCCTTATTTAGAATGTCTACGCCGATAATCGTATACGGTGCCTGCGGTAAAATATGAAATTGATGTTTCAACGCTCTTTTATTTATGGTAATATCTAAGGTGAGACATTTCCCAACGTCCACTACTGAACCATCCGCCATCATGACTTTGTGGTTTGAGTCTCTGATTTGTATGGATTTTTCTATACATCTGTCTAATATTTCTTGATTAATATATGAGTTTGTTGAACCCGTATCTAATAATGCTTTGTAACTGTTGTCTAGGACACTAATTTCTGTAGAACAACGTTTGTCTTTCCTTGAATCGACGTATACGGTACTTGTCGTACAGGATTTTCCTAACGGAGTTCGTTTTCCGGCTTGCTTACAACACTGTATGCTCATGACTCCTATTTTCCCACATCGGCAACAAAATATCTTTTTCCTGCTTTTGCATTCTTTTGTTGAGTGCCCTGGTCTACCACAACCCCAACAGCATGTTTTTTCATCATAGTTTGACATGTAAGTATAATTATTATTCTTTTTGTTATCTGATTTCTGGGAACACTGGTTACTTGTCGGTATTTTTTGATCGTTAATCGAATCGGTTCCTCTCCTCCATTGACTGAACTGTTTTGATTTCTGTTCTGTTATTTTCTCAAATTCTCGGGTTAATCTGAGTAAATCTTTTATATTTCTAAATTCTGATCTTTTTATGTACAGCTTGTAATTCGGGTGCATGTTATCGAAAATTCTTTCTAGTTTCTGTTCTTCGGATAATTTGTTATATCTACGCATGAGAGTTTGTAGACCTGTTAGATACTGAATGAAATTCTCGTTATATTTTTGTTTCTTTGCGATAATTTCTTCTAGCAAATTAGATTCATAATCTAATGGTAGATAATACAATTTGAAATCTTCTTCAAAATCGTCCCATGACTGCCATGTCTGGTGGTTATTTCTGACCCACAGTAAGGCGTCATACTTGAAAAACTTTGGTAGTAGCTGAAGTAAATTTTCTTTATCTACGCCATTACAACTTATTAATTCATCTAATCTCTCCATGAATTCGATCGGGTTATTTCTACCAGTGAATATAATATCCCAGTTTCTTATAATTTTTGCTATGTCTTTTACTGACGTTTCTGAGTCGGGCATGTTTTCTGATTTTTCTTTCGGCATTGCGTCTTGAGTAAGGTAACCGGCGGCTATACTTTGAACTGCTAGTTTTCTTAGCTGTTCTACTGTAAGATTTTCTGTCGGAATGTTGTTTTCTTCTAGAACTTTTACTAATTCTGTTTTCTTGAGAGCGTATATCCAAGATGTAGACATTAACGGAGTGGTTAAACCACGATGATCGGAACGGTAAAATAACTGACGGACGGACGGTTTAAAAACCTAACGGAAAAATGTCTATTTCTAGATATCCTACACTCCCGTTTTTAACGTTGGGCGCCAAATGTGATGTAGTTCCCTTCGGGCCGGCTAGCCTGGGAACCACGTCAACAATGAATGAGACCTCAGCGTGAATACGTGGGAGGCCTCCGGGTTACGGGAATTATCCTACGGGATGCAATGAATGAAACCATCTATTAAACAATGAACATAAGTACAACGCTTTATTATAAGTTCTGCAACGGTATCTTATTTCTATCACTCTTAACTAATAACGAACCCTGGCTACGCGGCTTTTATTGACGTGCGAGGTCGTAACGGAGGAACCTATCTAAACCTACTTAACCTTACGGTACTACGGAGCCTAAAGACGTCCCTACGTCCCTACGGGATATACCTCTGCACTGGTTTCCCAGCTTCCCGGCTTGAGCCAAGCAGGTCGCGTGAGCTACCAGATGGAGAAGTAGTAAGGTTCCTATATCCCTACGTGGATCACCCAAACACCAGCCTCTCAGCTTCCCGGCCGGAGCCAAGCGGGTCGCGTGAGCTACCAGGTGTATGAATGGGGATTATCGGAGTGGTTTAGCTTGGGGCGCGACCCGGCCCGAGCCCTGGGTCAGCGCAAGCTAGTACCAGGATGTAAGGGGAGGAGAGGAGGAGGGCAGCACCGTCAGTTCACCCCTTTAGCCTGATGGGCGCGAGAGCTAGCTGACGAATGCTAGCTGCGTTCTGTTTGCTCTGGCTTATATACTCTCGATGCGCGCTCGCGGCGGCGGCGGCGACGGTGCGGGGTGAGCGGGGTGACGCGCTGGCTGGTAGGGCTGTCGACGGTCTGCTGTGTGTCCAGGGCTGCGCGTCACAACCTTTAAAAAAATACCGTGACACACTAACTGACAGAAAACGCGGAAGTCGCGGATTCGATTCCCGGCGGGATCCAACTTTATAGGATTCGGTTTGGTTGGTGGTAGGACATTTTCTAAACCGACCTGCCTAGCTCCCATCATCTTATCTAAATGTTGCCGTCAAACATCAATGTAAATAGCATTGATGTGTTCCAGCATGGATGTTGTAAAAAAAGGCGTAGGAGTTAACTGGGTCTCTATGTCATCATACTCAATAACTTTATGTTCTAGGACTTTGCTTAAATTTCAAAAAAATAGGGTCCCCCCATACAAAACTGGCCAAACAGCTGATCAATGAATTCAGTATAGTAAGTATGCAAACCCCAATTAACGGATCCTATACCAATTTTGTTACATCCACCTATACATATTTGTAGACCAAATGCATCCCGTTATTAAATAGCAATATTTAACAGAAGATTAAGTCTTTACTTAAACGCCCTTCTAATATGGCAATAAACCATAAATATATGGGCCATTTTATCAATCGTAACTGCAACATATGGGGTGACCATAAAAGTACCAAAAAAGGCCCTTTGGACCCTCCGACCTACTTACAGATGAAATTATACAAATGAATTGGTTTTATAGATGGATTTTATAAATATTTGAAAGTAATTTGTAATACAGGGTGTAAGGAACAGGTTTCCGAAAACTTTAAGGGCTTGTTGCTCAGTAGACGAAACTGAACGACTTTCCACAATATTTTTTTTCAGGAAATGAAAAAAAACCTGTCCCTTACACCCTGTATGTATTGAGGTGACTTTAATTAGTTCTTGATACGAAAGGCTATGCATGTGCTCATGATAACAAACAACTGTTCTTTAAAGAATCTATAGTCAAATCTCAAAAAAATTTGGACGCTTCATACTAATTTGACCGGTCAGCTGATCGATTTGTTGATCGACCGAATTGGAATGTTTCGGCCATAGAAAAGACATCAACGAGAGATGAATTCGTATTCATATTTTGTCATTTGTATTTATTGTATAAGTGCCTTACTTATTAGAGTTATTAGTGTTTTGTAAGTTACACAATAATTCAATTCAATTTAGATAAACCTGTACCTTAAACTTATGGTAAATAAACTATTTGTATTGTATTTGTATTTATTTGCCAAGTTACATATAGCATTACTTTTATCTCGTCCAAAACCACAAAATACGTACAATAAATAATAAGATTCGATAATTCAATTAATATTACTATAACACAACTGTTTAAACCCCGAGAACGACTAGGTAAGATTCCTTTATCTACAAGTTGTCCATCAAAATAAGTTTCACTTCATGATTTTTCGAAAAAATACGTAAATACATACTTAGAAGTCGCATACAAAGGATTTTTAGTAGGTTTGTTGATAAAATAAAGTTTAATAAATTTAAATTTTTACATTGCAGTAAATATAAACATATTTATACAGTTTGAATCGTAACACCAAAATTGTCTACAAAAATACGCTTTAATTCGTAGGCACAAGCAAATTTGAACCAATTAACATCGTAATCAAGTAATTAGTTGTTAAAATATAAACGTTTTCTCATTTAAACTTGATTTAAAACTCCACTCGCTCTTTGCGTACGGAGTAAGGGTGGGGTTCCACCTACAAGACAGATACTTATGTGAGGAAGGATTTTAATCTCACTAATATCTCATCTCATCTTATCTCATTTCTCACTAATATCACTATCATCATCACTATATAATATAATAACTATATATATAATATAATAATATTATAAATGCGAAAGTATGGATGTTTGTTTGTTTGTTTGTTCCGCTTTCACGCCTAAACTACTGAACGGATTAGGATGAAATTTGGTAAGTAGATAGATAAAGCACTCGGTTAACACATAGGATACTTTTTATCCCGGAAAACTCCCTCAAGTATTCCCGGAGGAATGGCTAAAGAGTGAAATATTTACTTTATCACGTTTGTACCATTTTCACGCCGAAACTACTCAACGGATTTGGATGAAATTTGGTAAGTAGATAGATAAAGGACTAGGCTAACACATAGGATACTTTTTGTTCCAGAAAACTTGAGGGTTCCTGGAGGAATAGCTAGAAAGTAAAATTTTTAGTTCATCATGTTTGTTCCGCTTTCATTTCATTAATTTTATTGGGATGAAATTTGGTAGGTAGATAGATAAAGCACTTTTTTTTTTTTTTTTTTTTTTTTTAATGTGATAAGGAAGGCAAACGAGCAAGTGGGTCACCTGATGGTAAGTGATCACCACTGCCCATAGACACCTGCAACCCCGGAGGGGATTGCAGATGCGTTGCCAACCTAGAGGGCTAAGATGAAATGCCTCTTGTGCCTGTAGTTTCCTCGGCTGTCTTACTCTCCACACCGGAACACAACAGTGCAAGCACTGCTGCTTAGCGGCAGGATTAGCGAGTAAGATGGTGGTAGCGATCCGGACGGACCTCGCACAAGGTCCTACCACCCGCACTTGGTTAACACATATAATACTTTTAAGTAAAGGCTGGAAAAAAACACAGTAGAATATAGTTTAAGGGGGATCTGGTTATTACTTTTCCATGCCATCCTAAAGAACCGTCACAAATACAATATCACGCGGGCGGAGCCGCGGGCAACAGCTAGTTACCTAATATTTATTAGGTTTAGACCGAAGATAGAAGAAGATTGAGTTTGCTTCACCAACAAGAGCAAGTCTCTTAAATATCAGACAGACAATATTTATTTACTGCATAATTTAATTATACGTAACGAAAAGAAAATGGTTTCACAAAAACTGCACAACTGCAAAGTGTACCATTCGTTTTCTTTAAATCTAAATTTTGCTCGTGGTTTCTTTCCTATTTTTTTTCCTGATCGCCCTTTAACTGTGTTCTGCTATTTGGTCCTAAGCCTTTACTTTAGCTATATGTCGGCAACGCACTTGTGACTCCTCTGGTGTTGCGGGTGTCTATGGGCGGCGGTAATCGCTTATCATCAGGTGATCCGCCTACTCGTTTGCCACCTATAACATAAAAAAATATGTAAAATCACAGTAACATCAGTTACAATAGTTTCAGCATAAAATAGTTTAAAAACGTTAAATAAATATAGAGTCCTTTAAAAATACCTGAAAAAAAAAACTAAGGTTTCTACTCGTGAAACTGAACAACCTTCCCTAACGAAAGTGTTTGAGTTTTGAGTTTATAGTCAACTAGCTTCCGCCTGCGACTTCGTCCGCGTGGACTTCAGAATTGTGTCCAGAAAGAAAGAAAATGTTAAGATAGCGCCATCTACTTAGTGACGAAGTGGAAAATTTTGAGTTTTTAAGCATTCCTACGGGAACCCTTAAATTTTCCGGGACAAAACGTATCCTATGTGTTAGCCGAGTGCTTTATCTATCTACCTACCAAATTTCATCCAAATCCGTTCAGTAGTTTCGGCGTGAAAGCGGAACAAACAAACTGACGATCAAACAAAAATCCATACTTTCGCATTTATAATATTAGTGAGATGAGATGAGATTGGAAACTATAGACAAAATGTGGACTTTCTATATAAAATTAGCGGATAATTTAATCAATTAGTATGAGAAGCCCAATTTTTTATTATTAATAATAGTGTATAGGTTCCTTAGGGAAAGTTGTTCAGTTTCATAGTAGAAGTCGTGGTTACTTTTTTTTTAGATATTTCATAAGGACTACATAAAATATTATATGTATAGGATATTTATTTATGAAACACGGGTTAGGTATTTATGAAACAATAGAAACACACTTTGAATCGCCATAAGGCTTGAAACTTGAAACACTTGAAATATAGCCATCATTGTTGATACAATATGATATGATTCTATCAGCCGAAAGACGTCCACTGCTGGACAAAGGCCTCCCCCAAAGATTTCCACACCGACCGGTTCTGTGCGGCTCGCATCCAGCGGATTCCTGCAACCTTTACCAGGTCGTCGGTCCACCGAGTCGGAGGCCTGCCCACACTGCGTCTTCCGGTGCGCGGTCGCAATTCGAGAACTTTACTGCCCCAACGGCCATCTGTTCTACGAGCTATGTGCCCTGCCCACTGCCACTTAAGTCTAGCGATTCTAACTTTAGTTCTCCTACGTATCTCCTCATTTCTGATTCGATCACGTAGGGAAACACCAAGCATAGCACGCTCCATCGCCTTTTGGGTGACTTTGAGCCTTCTTATGAGGCCCATAGTAAGCGACCATGTCTCGGATCCATATGTCATCACTGGCAACACACACTGGTCAAACTGATATGATTAGCATAAGCATTTTGATCATAGGGAAGAAAGGTACTCGAGTGGCGACCGCGAGCCCGAAGACATGGGTCGGCCGGCTGGACTGATGATCTAGCCAGGTTTGCGGGAAGCATGCGTGTGGCTCAGAGCCGTGCTGAGTGGAAGTTTTCAAGGTAGACAATGTTCGGCAGTGGACGTCTTCCGGCAGACGTGATGACTTTGACCGGGCATTTATTTTATTTATTTATTTATTCGGTACAAAAAACCTCACAGCACAAATAATAATAATAATAATATCCGGGACAAATCACACACGGTCATCTGGCCCCAAACTAGGACTCCCTGTATCTTGGGATCCAGAGACTGATATACACACACATATACATTTAAATACATACATATAAGATATTATACACCCAGACTCAGAGCAAACATTTCTGCTCATCACAGAAAAGTTTGCCCTGTGTGGGGCAAACCTTCGTGGGGTTCGTGGGATCGAACCCACGACTCTCGGATCAGAGGTCAGGATCGCTAACCACTTAGCCACCGAGTCAGTCATATACATTTAGTCAATACTTATATTTAAATTTTTAAAGTTACTTAATTCTAATAGCCAAAATTGAGATTTCACATTTAAGCGATATGAGTGAAAATTGTTATCGTTATCTAAGGTCGAAACACCTATCGTCCCCCAAATGGGTACCGTACGTCCCCATAACTGGAGCCACACGCTAATCCCGAGTCTCGGGGGGCTTTAAACCAATTATCAGGCAGCAATTTGTTCGCACAAACAAAGGGCCCGGCCCTTAACAAATTAGATCTCGCTACTAGGGATGGGACGACACGGGTGTGACATATCGATATATTTCGCGTGCCAGTGGAACGACTTTATTATGCAAGGTCCTCGCACTCCTGTGCACTGCTCGCCTATACCTGCCACCAAGCAGCGTGCTGAGTTCTGGCGGGTGGTGCGAGGTACCCAGCGTAATTAACGGCTTAAGAGGCATTTCATCTTAGCCCTCAAGTAACGACAAGGCACTGATACCTTTTCATATTTTTATATTTATTTTTATTGCAATCTTGTACAACATAAAATAGGTGTTCTTAATATGATAAAGTCAGGTACATGAACCCGTATAGGGCATAGCAATACTTACAATTAAATAAGAATAGAATAGAATAAACTTTATTGACAGAGCCAAAACACAACTCACAATTAAATTATTTATAAACATTGTGCGAGTTAAAAATTTAATAAATGTTATTATTAATACTTAATATTAGACATTATCAGATTTCATTGTAAAAAATGTGAAAGTAAAATAAAAATGTAATGTAAAAGACCTTTCTGGGATTGTACGAGGCGGTCTAAAATATGTATAAAAATTATCACATCGTTATCACGTCTTACGAAATCGATTATCGATATTCACAACATCCCCACACCAGCGCGCGTCAGAAGCAGACTGGCTGAAAAAGGGGGCAATTTGGACTGGATTTCAGTAATGAATCTATTTATTATACTCCCAAGGGAGCTGGGAGATACGAAAGCATGTATGTATGTGTATTTATAACTAAACTTTTGGCTGTTTTCCATTTTAATGTAAGTAAAGTTTTCAGTCCTTTTGAGTAACAAACATTTAATATTTCGTAAATAGTTAAGTTAGTACTATAGGTGAAGCGGTCGTAGCTCAGTGCGACTTGCGTTGTAGCGTCGATCACGCATGTTAACTGACTACATACACGGTCATAGCCTGGATAGGTTTGCTTTTAGTGGAATGCCAATGAGATAAATGTATCTCAACCGTTTTCGATATTCATAAAGCCAATTGAGAGGCCCTATCATACGAGGCGGCTTAAAAACTGCTGACACTAGTTTGGCTTCTAGCCCCACAACCTCCACCAGTCCGGACTATTCGGACTTGGCCGCCGTGTGGAGTGGAGTGGAGTGGAGTGGAGTACGGCCTAACCTTCCCGAGGTATAGGAAGAAGTGGGGACGATATGGGTTGTTGTGGGGACAACTAAAAAAGGCAGGTTCTTTTTTAATATCTATAATAAATAATAATAATAATAATATCTGGGACAAATCACACACTATCAATCTATTTAAAGCTACTCCTTGCAGTATCAACATCTGTGATACAGTACAGTCTATTTTCAAAAAGTAAAGAAACAATAATAAGTGCTTTTAATTATTTTTTTTAAATATATGCAAGTCCAAGGAATTTATATGTATACAAGTTCTTTGAAGTCAACACGTGGAAGTTAACAGTCTCAGAATGTTGACCACGTTATTTTTGAAAATATAATGTTTCTAAAAAAAGCGTTGCCTGGTCAACTTTCGTTGGCCAAACTCTACGACTGTTTTTTTGTGTTCAGTACGCTTTAAAAGAGATGGAATATCCTTTAGGTTCAAAAATAGGCACTAATTTTAGTACTCAAGGCGCATGCGCTAACCTAACTCCGCCTACTAAACCCTACATATAAACTTAACAAAGGCATGTTGGCACTACTTAAACTGTAGCTTTACCGCCATCTGTCCGTCTTATTTATTCATTATTTATCTACACTGGTGGACTAAAAATCGACTCAAGATTTGTTGCTCGACTTTTGAAAAACTAACCCAGTCTACAAAACTGCTTAACACTAAAAGCAAAAAACTAGAAAACCATCAAACTAAAATCATCAACTTTTGGTTTAGTTTTATTTTGCTAGATTGAGTTAATTTTCCCAAAGTCGTGCATGAAACTTTGAGTCGATTTTTTTGTCGATGAGTATATTTATTTCAGGCAACGAGGCCCATAGAATATGCTCATATGCAATAACATACATTATACAGAGTGTTAAAAAAGTACTCAGAATAGAGTATCGAATACAGGAAAAATATTAGAAAATCCGATCTACAACTGCTTTTCAGTTTTCTATACAAATTCTTGATTCACTATTGAGATTTAGTATGGGAATGTGAAAAAAATTTGAAGAGCGGATTTCTT
Source organism: Coleophora deauratella (assembly GCA_958295455.1). NCBI lineage: Eukaryota > Metazoa > Arthropoda > Insecta > Lepidoptera > Coleophoridae > Coleophora > Coleophora deauratella. Next base: position 1,632,243 of record OY282416.1, on the reverse strand, counting down.
GAACATTTTTCCGTTTTCCCCCTAAAACAAACACACTTTTTTTAACACCCTGTATACTTATGTATCACTATACATAAATACTTCATAGAAAACCATTAAGAAATACATAGTTATCATCACCAACGTATCGGTGTTATTTTAATCAAATTGAATTTAATCAATATATTCATGTTCTAAAAACAATATTAAGACCGCCTTTCCTATATTTTGTTGTTTATTTATTTTAGTGTAATGCAGTGTAATAAATAGTTTAATACAGAAAAAACTCACTAAAAACATTCCTCCTACAATATCAGTGAAACTTACATTAATTTAGATCACTTAAATAAAACGGTGATTTTAATCGCAAACCATTAAACCTAGCCAGAACTGTCCCTTCACTTGTTAAATTGCAACATACTGTTCATATGTCACCACTTAGAGCAAATCACCGTAAAACACCATCCTGTATAAAACTACCAACTTATATCTACATTTGGTGATACCATCACGCTTTGCAATAAAGCTCAAATGATATGATTATCAGCGCAAAATTAAAGTTGTCAAGTATACTACAGGGGGTGTTTTATTTAATATTTATTAGTGTGATTAGTTTAATGCCAAACTAGGCTAGGGTGGATTATAGAGGGTGTTCCAGTTTTGTTTATTGTCAGCTAATTTGTTTGTTTTTGTGTTTGAATGAGCGTGAATGAACGGTTGGTGTTGCCAAGGATTAAAATTGTTGTTAAAATTAACAATGTTTCATTGTATTTCGATTTAAACACATAAATGATTTTTGTAATTTTATCCAAAATGGCTTAGAACACTAACTTCTACAAAACTGTAAGTTGAAACAATAATATTTCTAAAATAAAATTAAAATAAATGTGAATGAACATTTTCAAGGCGACAGTGAATAGGCATTGATTGCGTTTTTTATCTTCCACCCCATTTTAACATCAGGTAAGGTTACAGTAAAACTCTTCCAAACCTGTTATTAAAACACATTTTTAGTTGTGATTTCTTCTTCTTTATCGTGTGGCACAATTGCCTGTCTATCCACAAAAAAAACTACCTATATTTTCTTGAAAGAAAGAATCAAAAAATCAAAATGTTTTTTATTTAAGTAGATGTTGTTGCACATACTTTTAAATCGTCTTTTTTTTTCTACCTAGTACAAAGTTCCTACCACGCGGAACTTGTTACGTACGTACAAGTCTCAACGTTTCGGGAAGTGTTTCCGAAGCGAGAAGAAACGTCGAGCCCAAAAGAAACTCGCTTCAACACGTTTTTTAAAATAATAAAATAATAAGAAATCGTTTTACCGAGCATGTCGTCGGTGTTGCACTTGCATCACTGTTCCGTGTAGGGCATTAAGATTTACACGTAGGTACGACCGTGTGCAACGGATACACATCCAGTAATCAAATGTGCAAGTTTCCTTAGAATATAAGCAGTTTTAAAAAAAATGTATTGAAGGCAGTTTCTTTGGACCCGTCGTTTCTTCTCACTCCGCAAACACTTCCCGAAACGGCGGGTAGGTATACATATGAGTTCCGAGAGTGGTAGGAGCCTCGTGTTAGGTAGATAAAAGAATGACGTTCGAAAAGTGTACACTGCTACCTACTTCGAATAAAATAATCAGGTTTCCTTATGATCGTTCTTAAAATGTAGATCATTACTTTCATATACCAAAATTTCGAGATTTTTCCATTCCATATCTCGACCGACACATTACGTCAAAAAGCTACCCTCATTTTTTCACAACCAAATTAGGGCTATAAGTGTGACACCGCTAACACGTGGCCACCCCATAAGACCCCATGGCCCCACAGCTGGGGACAATGGCAGGGATGATGGGGTCCATAAAAATGAAACTGTTACAGGGAAGGCACCTGTTAGTGTGGTACATTAGATAAGTATAGCCCATAGATAAAATAACTTATAGTATTCCAACTTTTACATCAAAATAGGGTAGTTTACTGCTAGTCATTTGAGTAACTTTTTGTCAAATATCAAAAACAGTTTGTTCAAAAAACGTTTGAAATTGAGTAAAATGACGTCATACTTTTAGTCTCTGTCTAATTGTTGCTATATTCATTAAATTTTTTAAAGATTTTCTTGCACAAGTAATGACATTCCAATCTAGTACACTCCATAGCTTTAGGTATTAAAATAAATGTAAAAAATCTTGTTAATGTATTTTTTTTGAAATTTCAGTCTGAGGATCAAAACAAACCCAAGAACATATCATATTTCAAAATTCAGCAAATCGCTTTAGCTAGAGACTTTAAAAAAGACGTAACTGACATACACACATACACAAACAACAAAAACATTAACCACTGTTTAGGCAAATTTTGAATTTGTTATCACACTGTATAATAACAGTGTTATATCGAGATTCGTAACACCCTGTAGGCGGCACTACAATCGAATCACCTGATTGGCTCCTTGCGCTCGGCCGCGCGTGTTTTATCCAATATCAGCTCAGGGTCTGAGGTACAGGGTGTTCCTATTGTCTAAACTATAGAGGGGGAGGTAACTTAAGTCAACTATGTTGTAAAATCAATATTATGAATATAAATTGACCACGCTGAATACGTTAAAAACAACCGACTTCAATCGCAACAACTCCAATTTTGCTAAGTTTTTGTTGATTTTCTCAAAAACCGCTGAATCGATTTCGATAAAATTTATATGGGACCACCTGTGAAGAATACCCTTTTAAACAAAAAAATAATTTTCTAAATCGGTTCAGGCGTCTTCGAGTAATCGGTGAACAGACATAAAAAAAAAGATTCCGACGAATTGAGAACCTCCTCCTTCTTTTTTTAAGTCGGTTAAAAAGGGAAATGACACTTCTACACGATTCAAACTCAAAATATGTTTATTCGAAGTAGGTAGCATTGTACAGTTTTCGCAGGTCTTTTTTAATCTACCTAATGCGAAGTTCCTACCATTCGGCACTCGTATACCCAACGAAAAGAAGAATATACAGGGTGTAAGGGACAGGTTTCCGAAAACGTTAAGGGCTTGCTCAGTAGACGAAACTGAACAACTTTCCACAAGATTTTTTTTCAGGATACGAAAAAAAATCGGCTTCTCCATACAAAATTATACTGAGCAAGCCCTTAAAATTTTCGAAAAACCTGTCCCTTACACCCTATATAATATCCCAACTTAATAAAATTATAAATTCGAAAGCAACTCTTGCCTGTTTATCTGTAATGTTTTCACGCCTAAACCGCTGAACCAATTTAGACGAATTTTGGTCTCGAGATAGGTGGGGCCTTGGAGAAGGATGGCTTCTTACAGCAATAAGATCGCCTAGCTGTACGTTCCAAATTATTTATTTTATAGGCTATTAAAATGTTAACAAGTGTTCTACTCACGGAACTGAACAACTTTACCTTTTTTCGTATTTAACAAAAACAAATGGGGTTTACAAATTAATCTCGCGTCATTTTTATACTTATGTAAATACTAATAAATAAATATTATGTCGAAGAAATTGTCTTTTGCATTGAAGTTCTTTGTGACACGAAAAAGGACATCTAGTAAGAATCTAGTGTCCTGATTCCTCGAGGAGTTCCCATGGGATAGCGATAATAACATTATTTGGGACCAAAGCCGCAGGCAGAAAGCTAGTAGGGTCTAAATAAGCACCTTCTATTATAAGTTATTTGTATTAATTGTTCTTAATCTACCAGAAAATATCTTCGTCCATTCTAAAATATCCCGGGTTACCCGTGTAGCAGCAAAAATCCCCGGAGTTTTGCAACCAATCCCGGCCTGTAGGTGCGTCCGACATTATTTATTGCAGTTTTCAGTTGCAACCCCCACCAACCGTCTTGAAGGATGCTCTACTTTATAGTTTTTACGTACATAATTACTCGAGACGGTGAGCAATGATTTTTGTTGGGATTTATGTTGACGTGAAAACTTTGAGCCTTTATTTCAAATTTAATGCAGCTGTAAAATTCCTCAGATTTTCTGAATAAAATATAAATACTTACAAGTAAGATGAAAAATAATGCTTGTTAAAATATCGTTCTAATTACGTACGAAATAGAGCCACATTTCCTGTCATCCTCTTGACATATTGTAAGATTTACGGGACTTTCCCGCCGGATACAAGCGAAAGCTCTGTTTTAGAAGTATTGATTTCCTTGAAGAAAACTGGTCGGTATCCGTGACTTTACTGAATAAGCTATGTTATGTTCGTTTTTATAACAAAAACGGATAATGAGAAAATTAAAAAATAAATACAAAATATAAATATAATTAAACGGGCTGTTACAAAATAAAATACAAGGTGTAGCACCTGTCAACTAAAGCTTTTACTTATAATTATAAACTTAACAACATTTTGAAACTAAACAAAATTAGAAAATATCTGTCTGGTCCGATTGATGAAGTTGTGACTTTAGCAAAGTTGTAGAAGATTTGTTCAAAAATGGGTACAAAAGAAACCTCAATAAAACGGTCTTACGTCTATTTTGTTCCACTCTGTGTACTTACATATAAGTTTTCCAGTGAAAGCCTTACACAGCCTATGGTTTCTTTGTCGATATGTTGTCACCAATTTGGCGTTATGTTGAGTTGCCAGAGTTGTAGGGTAAATGGAGGAGGTTGCGCCTATGTAATCAACTAATCATCTCGACGCCTGGTGGCGGAGCGGAGGACAGGATGTGCAGTGATCACTCCATGATTGCTGTTCAGATATTGCACGGATACTTGAAATAAACTAAGGGTATTTATACAGATTATAATAGGGTATTTTACTCTATGCAAGAAAAAAATCTAAAACTGCTTATTTACTGTTAGATCAAGTTTTGGTAGCCAACAGTATAATATGATGTCCACTTACCTGTACAATGCTGTAAATAAAAAACTTAACATCTACCCATTACCAAACTACAAATGCAAAACTACTGTAACTAAATGGCTAAAAACTCTCACCTACGATGAGGTGGAAGATCTACTTAAATACAAATTCTAATACATACAAATAAACACACCCACACCCACACAAACAAACAAACACACACACACACACACACACACACACACACACACACACACACACACACACACACACACACACACACACACACACACACACAAACACACACACACACGCACACACCCACCGACACTCATACACACCCAACCCACATACACACCCAACCCACATACATACATACAAGCACACACACTTCTTTACGATGTGTTTATGTTTTAACTACTGTTAAAGTAACCTACCTTTTGTTTTTCCATTACTAAGTAAATAAGTCTTAATTAATTATTTAGAAGTACTTTACATAGTCTACTTTTGTTTGTTATAGAAGAGCGAAAACTTCTAACACAAGCAGATTATTCTGCTTACTAGAAGTTTTTAGAAACTGATATTGTTTATGTAAGTAGATTAATGGAATAAACTATTTATTTATTTATTTATTTATTTATTTATTACTGTGGTATTTGTAATACGTAATCGATTTAATATGATTTCTATACAATAAAATGAGAAAAAAACATTTAATTTTTGATTTACAAAAATCAAGATTTTAATCTGTTATTCAAATATCTGAAACGACAGCCGCCATGCTGGTTGTCAGGTGACGTCATAATACTGGTTTACAATGACATTTCGTTCGCGATATGTGTCAAAATTTTACTACAGAGCTATTTTGTTTACTCCTGAAATGACGTCACGACCTAAGCATCATGGCGGCTATCGTTTTCGCGTGCTTATTGGGAATGGTAATTTAAAATGTATTTTTGGGGTACTTATAGGTTTCAAAAAAATTTAAAAAATATATTTTTAACTTTTTCCCACCTAATGATCAATTTGAGATACTTTTCAAAAAATGGTGAAAAACCCTATTGACGTCACACATGTTGGTGCTCTTTGCAAGCACGTTCCGAGATGTGATAATATGCAGATTTGCGGAATCTTGCAAGGTCGCTACAGTTTCCTTAGTACAAAGAATCCTAGTTTGGGACCAGATGACCGTGTGTGATATTTATCTTCCCGATTATTATTACATTATTTTACTGCTGCATTAAAAATCGCTGATCATTACAACCAATCATTTAAACTAAATATTTAACAAAACTCACAAATTGACATAAGCATTATAGAACGCCAAGAAAGGTCACGTACAGTCAACAACAGAAAAATCGTTTTATTGCTCTATGTATTTCCAATTCGACACTTAAGCACGGAGTTGTGTTTGTACATGACGCGCGCGCATTTTAATGCACTTTTAAATCTTTTTTAAATATTTTTAAAATGCTTACAAGGTGCAGTGTTTTGAGTGGCTGAGAGGTGAATGATGTATAAAAACGTGTTTCGAAAAAGGGTAGTTTTTTGTATTGTTTTGGTCTTGTTTCTTTAAGTGATTGAATCCGAAACGAGAAAATCCGTACAAGAACTATTTGTCACTGAATAAAAGTAACAATAGGCAGGCCATGCATGTATAGTATAGCTAGCAGAACTAATAATCGTTTGGCAAGAAAGGACTGGCTTGTGGTGCAAGAGGGTGCAATCGAGTTATAAACAAAATTTTCTATCCAATTACACCAATCACCAAACGAAATGTGTAAATAACAAATAATAAAATGCACCAAGTGGCAACCGTAAAATACTTGGTAAACGTCAATGTGACAGGTCGCATTCCCGCCAAAAGTTGACAGATGGGGCTTAGCCGGCGCGCGCATTATCGCCGTTGTGCAAACACGGCCAAATGGTGCTCTTTGGTAATTGGTAATTATCATTTTTATGGGCTTAGCGATGGGTGGAAGATGGGGTGACGCGATGGTGGTGGTCGTGACAGCGGAAGTTGACAATTTTGTAAAGAATCTGATCGATAAACCATACTATCATCATTCATCACTCATCAGCAAATTGGTTTTAATGATCTCACACAAAATATAATATTATAATAAATAAGAGATTTTCTTTTTACTTTTATCTCACTCCCCGATACTTTGGATTCAACGAGCGTAATATTATGACAAATCAGAACTTTCAATCCATGTTTTCTAAAAAAAACATTGAATTTATTGTCAGTAATTTATATAAAATGAAAATTATCTTCCAAATCAAGTAAGTACTGGCATTTTGTCTAGTCTCCTCCGTTCGCACTTAAGATATTTAAAACATACGAAAAAACATCTGAAAGGCTTATTGTAGATAAATCAGAACACTGAAAACCTTTTTTTTATGAATACGCTGTAATCGCAAAAACCATACAAAATTTGACTAATAAAAAAAAATTCAGCAATGTCGGATTGCCAGTTAATTATTATTAATTATAACCCTGTTATCTGTCGTTGTAATCTATAGCCAAAAGTAATATTAATCTCGGAACATATTTTCATTTATGGCCCAATGGTCGGGAAAATGCAATCAAACTAATTTGTTGTGAAATCGGTGCCAAGTGATTATGGAATGGAGAGCAATTATATTGGGTCGTAAATGATAATATAGATATGTACCTATAGTATAGTGAGGAGATAAAATTATCTTATGGACAATGAAATTAATAAAAAGATTGTATCACTTATTATTATTAATGTAGGCTTGGCCATGGTACAGTTAATCGTAGTTTACAGTCCAGACAACGTTTGTGATTTTATCTCGGGATATTTCTCTGGGTTTGTATTGTAGGCTCGATGGCTCAGTTATTAGCGCTTCTGACTACTGATCAGAAGATCGTGGGTACGATTTATATTTATTTCTTATTATTGTTCTAACCGATCTTTTTGTCTCCAGGTGCCCCCCACGCTCTCCTCGGCAAGACTCGGCGCCCACGCACCGCGTTCACCTCCCAACAACTGCTGGAGCTGGAGAAACAGTTCCGGATGAACAAGTACCTCTCGAGACCGAAGAGATTCGAAGTCGCTACCAGTCTGATGCTCACCGAAACTCAGGTTCGTAGGTTGACCGAGATTTTACTCATTTTATGTAATTTCTATGGATAGCGGCTGCTGTGTATTTGCCGGATAACAAGCAAGACCGAAAACTTGTTGATGGTGGGTTGCTAGTACGTATTTAGATTTTCCTCATAGTGTTTTGGCATGAATTTTTTTCAATACATATACAGACGACCAACCATTTTATCCAAACACTGCGTATCTGTATACTGATGACCTTATTCTCTTACCTGTCAAGCTAAATCCTTTTCCCGAAATATAACACCATCTGTCTGCTGCTCTTGATCAGCTACATACCTACATACAATGAGACTAATTCTTTGCGACCAAACCCAGGTAAGACATGCATGAGCCAGTCCTGTGCATGCCATCTCCGAAACCAAGATTAACATTAGTTTTGAAATGCTTAGCGAAATCTCTTGGTTTTATACCAATAGGTTTTGTTCATCTCAACAAAAAAAAAACAAGCCATTATCTATGTGTGAATGACCCCTTTTACACACCTAACCACTTCATCATAAACATTTCCCCACAAAAAGGTACACAAGAACACAGATTCTTTACTTTTCGCCACCGCGCAGCACCCCAACACCTTTTGTTCGAACTACCCGCAAAAACAACCATTTTGACGTTTACAAAATGGCGGTAACCACTTGTCAAGTTGATGGATTCGCGATGGGGAACTCTCGGGAATGATTCTAAGTACCTAACTGGTTGGTTGCCGGGACTTGTACCGAGCACACGTCTGCTGAGTTAATTTTTTAATTATTTCCGTTTTAGAGTAGTCTCAACGTTATTTTTGTGATGGGCAAATAGCTGTGATTCCAATTCAGTGATAAGCAGTCATAAGAAGAGGATTAACTCAGGAGACAGCTCCGTTTCCTGAGTTCCAACAACAAACCACCACGTGGAGCGTCTTTAAGTTCCCATCACCCTAAGAGCCGCGTCTTGCACTTGACATTGACAAAATCACTCCTTAAATGAGATGTAGAATGCCAAATAGAAAAATAGAATAGAAGTACCTAACTGAATTATTTGTGTAAACTTGAAGCATGTTACATTATTGATTATAAAAATTACCCTTCATTTCACTAGAATTAAAAAAAGGAAATCTTCCTATTTTTCCGAGTAGGTAAAGTTTTGTCAGAATCAGCCTGTCCATTTTCAGTTTGAAAGTTTTTCTGTTGGGGCTTTACAAACACTTTTTTGCGTGTTATTGTTATGTATTTTTTATATTTTTTTATTGGAATAATTTTATCTGATGATAAAGCTGAAAGATGAAAACGGGCTAAACGAGATTCCTCAACGCTATGGGGAAAATACTATATTATCTTTATTGCCAGACCATATCTATGCTGTCAACATTACGGTTTGGCGGCTAGGCTTCGATAACATGGAAGCTAGCCAGGCAGGCTCCGAAACTAACCGAGTCCTACAAATTCGGTGAACTTCTGATATGAAGCGACTAGTCATTACGGCACAGATGTGTTTTTTACCTTTATTTCTCAACATTAACGCAAATCTAAGGTCTGGTTACTTAGAATATCGACACAGGCGCATATCCACTGACAAGTCAAGGGACCGGATTTGTGCTACAAATGCGAGGGCTGGCAAAATGGCGGGAAAACGCCATAAAGTTTATTGCCAGCTTTTACGCGGGTTTAAAGATTAATCTTGGGGGTTGGGGGTAAAGCGAAGACAGTAGTATACGTGTGTGTATATAATACAATATTGTATAGGTATATACACAAAGAGGCTTATATGGTGGGCAGAATGTCTAATGTAATATTTCGTGCGATATACAATAAATTTAATATTAATTGTATTTTTTAATTCTATCTAGTTCTTAGGGAAAAATTGAAATAATCAAGAACATAAAAGTAATATATTTTACCGAATTTACTATTATCCAATTGAAATTTAGTATGACAGAATGTCTTTTTTTATTCGCTAAATGACTAAGTTATTTAATTCAATCACATTTAATATTAGACATGAACACTGTTCATTAACTCTAAATTCCTTTCCACAGGTAAAAATATGGTTCCAAAACCGAAGAATGAAGTGGAAACGCTCAAAGAAGGCTCAACAAGACTCAAAATCCAAGGACTCCCATCACTCGTCACATCAAAGTGACGAAAAAAAGGCCCCCGTAAAAGACCTTCCCCCGCCCGAAGTGGAAAAACAGACTGCGCCTTTAGCGGGAGAATTGACAGCTGTCAAACCACCCCCAATGTTAGACAGGGAAAGAATTATCGCGCTTGAACGAGAGAGGGCAATGGCCGCGGCTAATTTCAACGCCAATTTAGAAAACAATAGACGAGGATTGGTCGTCATGAACCAAGATGGCGGACGGTCTAATCTTGATATGTTTAGACCGTATGTGGTATGAAATTAAGTTCATTTTTATTTATCTCCATGGGAGATTTATTTTCAAATTAAATAAATAATATAAATATGTTGGCCGGTAAGTTAACCTAAAAATATACCTGTTTTTTAGAAGTTATAATTAAGTTATAAATAAGAATCTGTAAATAACATAATTTAAATATTTATAAATAAAATTAAGTGCCGTTGTTGCAATATGTACTTGCCCTGCCCACGTATCTATGTAAGAACAAAAATACGTAGGCATAAAGTAATAAAATATTGTAAATAGTCTTGTGGTTAGTATATCGATATATGGGTTAGTACTAAGATTCTTCTCCTTTTCGATCCAATTTGTGGCTCCAGAAGTTTAAAAAGTTTATTTTCCATTAGTCACTTAAATTTTATGCAAACTGTACGCTAGTCTAGTCATTTGAGTTACTTTTTAATCAACTTTCAAAACTGACATTTTTAACGGAAAAATGATCATGTCCCTGCAATGTGACGTCACAGTTTTTAACAAACTAATTTGGCGACTTTTTTATTTATTATTAAAAGTTTGAATGCGCATTTTTTTTTTACTTTCGTAAAATATAAAACTGAAAATGGATTGAAATATTAAACGAGTAACAAAATGATATGAGAGCCATATCGATGACGAGTAAGTTTTTTTCTGTTCTTATAGGACACGCGTGCTTTTTTTGATAATTATATTTTACCATTTATTTCTGATGTTTAAAATGCATCGGAAATAAATGGTAAAATATTTATCAAAAAAATCATGTGTGTCCTACACATGCTTTTAAGTTTACACCCCTGTAAGTTGTAATCTGCCGTGCTTGCGATAAGAGCAGTAAGTATATAATATAAAAGCAGTAACTTCATCCATTTCGTCATTTAATAATGAAAGAACTAATAAATTAGACGATTAAATAATAACGCAGTATAAAAATACTGAATCTGAGCTACACATTTCAAAAATTATATTTATAATAATCTAAGGAAACAATTCGGAGAATGCAAAAATGTGACGAAAACTCGAAAATGTGTTTCACGGACTTACTGCTCTTATCGTAAGCACGGCAGTAATATCAATCAAGCTTAAAACCTATTTTAAGTGCGAGATAAAAATAACATTAGGTATTTTTTCTATATTTTATGTTAAACTATGTTCCATAAACTACCATTAAGTCGTTTGTCAGTTAAATCTGTTTATTGAGTCTTATTTTTTCTTATACAGGGTGTAAGGGACAGGTTTCCGAAAACCTTGAGGGCTTGCTCAGTAGACGAAACTGAACAACTTTCCACAAGATTTTTTTTCAGGAAACGAAAAAACATCGGCTTCTCCATACAAAATTATAAACTTGATTGGACAGTTTGTATGGAGAAGCCGATTTTATTTCGTTTCCTGAAAAAAAAATTGTGGAAAGTTGTTCAGTTTCGTCTACTGAGCAAGCCCTTAAAGTTTTCGGAAACCTGTCCCTTACACGCTGTATTTTACCTGTAAAGCCTATTTTTCTAGATTTTTCACCAAAACCCAAGTTGAAAAAGTCCCCTTTGTTGTGCGTTTTGTCCTTTCATGTAAAAGACATCTTTTCAGACAGTATTATTGTTTTAATTAGGTATAAATTAATATTGTAATATTTTGTATTTGTAAGAAAGAGTACATAAGGTGCGTTCATTATTTAATTACTATCCAACTTAATATTATTTAACGTAGGTAGATATTTATTGATTTGTAAAAGACAGGGTAAGAAATAATCTAAATATATTTATTTAAGATCTCAAACGAATTCCTCATCAAGGTTTTTTGGTTTAAATATCTATCCAAGAAATACATATATAAATTAATAGAACGACAAAATAAACTTCGGTAAATTCAACTGCGAAATATCTTCTCGCTTTTTTCACTTATTTTACGGACTCCACAGCTGTATATATAAGAAAAGAAAACATTAAAAAATATTCTAATAATTATATTATTTCATATACTAAATAACTGTCCATAAATTATCGTAAAGTCTAGTCCGTAAGCTAGTAATGGTTATACTATACAAAATGTTTTTTTAATGGCTATATCCAGGCTATTATTCACATCAATTTTTTTAAGTCTCCATACAAATCGATCGTCGTATTTACTATTTTTGTATGGAGAGTCCAATCCTTAATTTTTTGACGATTTTTTGAAAAGCGGTACCTAGAACAAAAGTTGATCCGAATAATTGTCTGGATACGTTCTTATTCGCCATTAAAAAACATTTGTATACTAAGTAAAGAAACAGTGGTGTCGATTCGGTGTTTACGATTAAACTAATTTGACAGGACTAAACTTAATTTTAGCATCCTAATCCTTGTCTTTTCGATACAGAGAGAACAAGACAAAACACTTAAATTAAGTTAGTTCTGCGTCAAATAAGTTAAACCGTGAAAACCTAATTGACATCATTGACTTATTCCTATGCGATGTACCTACCTAAAAATAAAACTGCATTTAATATAATTAAGTAGTTAATTAAACTGTAGATATAAATATAATTTAATAATAAAATAAATGTTCGACTGTAAAAAAGTTAAGTTAGAAATTGATAAAAAGTAAAAATATATAGATGATAAAGTTAAGAAATTGACGTTTTATTCCTTATCCTATACTTACGTAGTTAGTTTTTTGGCCAAAGACAACACGTAAACACACGAGCAGTGGTTAAAAACCTTCGGCACTTTCATTCTTTTTCATTAAAACAAACAAGTTGACACAGAAATAGACTTACCTTAATTTTTCTGTGGATTTTCATACAAAATGGTTCAAATAAGCAAGTTTAGCTCTATTAAACAAAGGAATATAAGAAACCTTAGTTCCCTACAGACTAAATACAATAATAGACTTAGAGAACAATAATAATAGATGGTTATGAAAATCACACTCCAAAATATTTTCATTAAACTCAAAATTATGCTTTTGGGTATGTTATCACTAGAGAGCAGTCGGTAAGCCATGTCAAAGACCTTATAAGCAGTTTGAAACTTCTGGCACTGGGGTTGGCCACTAGCCCCACAACCTCCACCAATCCGGACTTGGTCCCCGTGTAGGTAAAGCCTAACCTTCCCGTGGTACGGAAAGAGACCCGTGCCCCTGCAGTGGGGACGATATAGGTTGTTAACGTAGGTAATAAACGATTACCTTTTATAATATTTCAAGACTGTCATAGTTTGACCTAATCATTGTAATATTGGAGCGTCGGTGGCTCTGCGGTTAGTGACTCCGTCCTCCTAACCAGAGGCCTTGGGTTCAAATCCTGGCCAATGCACCAATGAGTTTTTCGAAACTTACGTGCATTTTCATACTGACTGCTTTAACGGTGAAGGAAAACATCGTGAGGAAACCTGCACATCTGATTTCCAGTTGTATATGATAGTCGCGTTGCACACGTCCGTAGGTGTAAATCTAAAATGCCCTATACGTGACTGAGGGTGATGGATGATAAGTGCAACACCAGGCAACCGCCGCCTATACCTTGCGGATAGGACGGTTAAATTGTGCCACACGATAAGAGAAGAGATTGTAATATTTGTAACCGATCCTATATTTTTATATTGTCGTATTATGAAGACACAAACACAGACAACAGTAAGTATAGAACGGCACGGCAGCACAATTGTACAAATTACGATCTTTCAGGCGAGCGAGCAGCTAGCGAACAAACTCGTCGGTAACGGATCGCTTACAGCGGTAAATTAAACGAGGAGCTCGGGTGACCATGTTTCTAGGGGGGTTTGGGATAAATAAATGGTTAGGGTCAAAGGTATTTTAACCTCATAACCTCACATACAAGAAAAGAAGACTTAATTATATGCTATAGTATAGATCATTCCAATCAAAAAAAAGCAAAAGGTAAACAAACTTACTATGGAACTGACACATGTCAACGTCAATAATCAAAATCAAGTACATAAAAAATAATAATAAAAGTCTGATCTACAACTTCTTTTTTCAGTTTTCCATACAAATTATTAATTCACTGTTCAGGTTTTGTATAGATCTGAAAAAAAAGTCATGGGCGTAGCTAGGGGGGGCCAGGGGGGGCCTTGCCCCCCCTAGATTTCTCCTGCCCCCTAGAAACCCTAGAAACCCTAGAAAAATTAACAGTACACATGAAATAATATTGTTTATTTTTATTATATTTTAATCACAAAACTACGATACAGTTTCTAAGAACGGTAGATACCTACACCTACCTAATAACAAAACCAGAATTCATCGTAAGTTTGCATATATTACACTCAGTACTTGCTACAGTGAATGTACTGAGCACATTTTTTCAAGCCAAAAATGCGACTCTGTCACAAGCGAGTGGTCTGATAACAAGTACAATACATACTTTTAACGAATTTAAAAATAAATTCCAAATTTGGAATGACATCGAACAGTTTGCAGAAAAACATGAAATTTCCCTAGAACCTGTGAGAGTATCAAAAAGGCGGCGTCAACACAGGGATTTTTACATAGAATCAACGGTTGGTAAAAGCAACACGTTAGATTTGCCGGCCGATATCCAACCAGAAGAATACTGGAGAATAAATATATTTAACCAAGTCATTGACAACATAGTTGTCAACCTAAAACGCAGTTTTGAGAACTTGCCATTGGCAAATGCAGTAGACGCGTTCCTGAAATTAGATATGGTGAATGCAAATGATTTTATAGATAATTATAAAGATATTTTGAAAATCGATTCAATAGCACTGAATGCAGAAACAGTAATCTTGAAAAATCTGATACGAATGAAAAACTGTGAAATAAATGCAGAAAATTTAAAAAAAATACATAGAAAGATAATTCTGTCCCAATGTTTATAAACTTCTACAGGTAGCAATAGCGCTCCCAGTGAGCTCAGCCAGTTGTGAACGGAGTTTCTCTGCAATGAGAAGAATAAAAAGTTGGCTGAGAACCACTATGAATCAAAACCGATTCTCAAATATGTCTTTGCTACATATAGAAAACGAAATTGTGAAAAATACCATCACCCCTGAGGCAGTGCTGAACAAATTCACTGAAAAACATAGAAAATTAAAGCTTATTTAATTAAAAGTAATAAAGTAAAAAGATGATGGTGTGTTTGTAATTTTCTTATTATATTGATTTTTTTAAAATATAATCTATTGTATTGACAATCTTTACTCTTTATTTTAAGCTGTATCATCAGGGCTCATTCACTCGGCGTGAATATTTTCCCGCGATTCCTTATTTTGATCTTTGTCATGCCGAAACCTATTTTGACCGCGCGGCGCTTTGTGGTTTTATAAGAGTCAAGTTTGATTTTTCTTCCATAAATAAGCGCACATAGGCTTTTAGTGAACGTACATACACATACGGTCACCTGGCCTCAAATTAGGATTTCCCGTATCTTGGGCACCAGAGACTGATATACATACACATATACATTTACATACATATATAGATATAATACACCCAGACACAGAGCAAACAAATCTGCTCGTCACAGAAATGTTTGCCTTGGGTGGGACTCGAACCCACGACTTTCAGATCAGTAGTCAGGGTCACTAACCACTGCGCCACCGAGTCAGTCGAGTTTTGTTTCCATATAAACGCAATTTGTATGAACTGCAAAAGGCACATCGAAATCAAATCGTTGTATGTATCGCGTTTGCCGCGTGTTCAAAAGTGGTCGTGTGCTAAGACTGGATTGCTGTGATATTGCATGTGTGTGGCTGCTGGCCCCCCCTAGAAAAAATCCCTAGCTACGCCAATGAAAAAAGTTTTACTTAGATTGGATTTTTTCAATGTTTTTTTTTATAGGTATTTCGTAAAGACTAATTATGTATTTTGTTTAGATTTGAATGGGTATTTGACGAATCTTAAGTGCACTGTGTTAACAGTACCTACAACCTACTTATTCTACGATTGTAGTTAGACATAATAGGTATCAAGTTCTCCCTATACTTTCAATTTTTTTTAGCTAAGCTACACCTATAAGAGTACAGCTCTTAAATAAGAGAAGAAATAGAACCATAAAACCAATATTTTGATATTGTCCAACCTCCCCCAAAAGCCATGGTCACCCCAAAGATTTCTCAAGTGAGGGGGGCGGGCTTTATAAATTGCGATGGAAAAACTAATTCCATATTCCCAACTCGTCGGTTAGAGGGAGAGGCTGCCGGCGTCTCTCTCTAATGCCTCTTGTTACGAAGGGAGTTACTGACACTTTAGCGGTAAATATAGTAGGAGTTATCTAGCAGATTGCTATAGATTTTCTGTGGTAGGGTTAGGAGAAATATTGGTCCTTACCTATGATATTGGCGTTTCAGTTTTGAAAGTTCAACAGAATAATATTACCCCAAAAATGAATTTACTTCCATTAAATTATATATCATTTTTAGCTACATTCAAGGTCTTTCATGAATTAGTGATGTCATGTCTCTCATGTAAAAACTGACTGAGTAGGGTTCCATTAAATACTGTATTGGCGTTTTCTTAGAGGTCAATTGGGTCAATTTTTTCTACAAAAAAAAAATTGAAATTATCTGAAAATCGTGAAATATTATGCGCAATATGTTCAAAAATACAAATGGTAACGAATAACACGCTGGGATAAGTGTAGCCTTCAAAAATAAAAAATAAGTATATTTTTAACGAAAAAATGGCGATTTTCAGTGACGAAAAATCCATTTTCATAGTTTCTACACCACTGTGCTCTCAAAATATTTAGACAACGTGCATTTAGCAAGCATTATTTTATTTCTAAATGTCCAATGGTACTTTGAAAATAGTTAGTTGTTTTAAAACCTTAATTATTTTAAATATTAATTTTGTCTTTGAACTTTTTTAACTAATCGGCAATTTCATAGGTAAGCACCTAATATAAAAATCTGGAATAAAAATATCTACATGTTGGGTGCATAAATAACAAATACTTTTTGGATGTATGCCCCTGGGGCTTCTACCTGTGAAACTGACAACTGTCTTATAGCATAAGACACGGCCAAGTTCGAGTTGGATTCGCGCTACGAAGGTTATTTATAAGTACAGAATATTCATGAGACTGAACCACTTTTCCCTAAGATAGGAACCTATACTGGATTCTTTTTTTTTGGATTCTCCATACACAACTAGTTGATTGGCCAATCAGTTTGTATGTTTGAAGTTTTTTTTAATTAAATTTAAGTTCCATATGATAGTGGTAAAGTTTATGAGTAAAACACTGTGTTAAATTTTTTATGTGATAAGTGGCAAACGAGCAGACGGATCACCTGATGGTAAGCGATTACCGCCGCCCATAGACACCCGCAACACCAGAGGAGTCACAAGTTAAAGTTTTCAGGAGTGTTCTTATTTAATACTTTCTATGTAAACAGGGTGTTACAAAACGGGCGTTTGAAATTTTAAGGGGACAATATTTTTCCTGTCTTTTATACTTGCTTCTGAATATTCCCTTAAAATTGCAAAGGCACTTTTTTTTACATCATGTATTCACAAAATATTATTCGGTTCTTTTGAGCAATAAAAAAGATCTTATGTTTGAAATACTTTTGTAGAATTCTATATGAATACTATAAAAAAATAATTAAAGTGTCAAAATGAAGGAGATTTTCTCTTCCAGAGACAAATAATATGGTTGGTTGCCGGGAATTGTAAAATTAACTTAACAGACGTGTGCTCGACACGTCTGTTAAGTTAATTTTACAATTATTACCGTTTTAGAATAGTTTCAACGTTATTTTTGTGATGGAGAAATAGCTGTGATCCCGATTTGAGATAAGCGATAATAAGAAGAGGATTAACTCAGGAGGCAGCTCCGTTTTCCGAGTTCCAGCAGCAAACCACCACGTCGAGCGTCTTTAAGTGCCCATCACCCTTAGAGCCGTCACTTTCATTTGACATTGGCGTTTCGCCATTTTTTTTATTGAAGATTCTCCCCATTTTTCACTAGACATTGGCAAAATCACGCTCGGAATGAGATGTGGAATGCGAAATAGAAAAAAATAGGACAACAAACATGAAAAAAAATTTTTGGATCGATCAATTTTTTTGTGGAATTTACCCTATTGAATGTATCAAAAAACAAGGCAGACAAGTATATTCAATCTATCAGTGAAATATTCCCGTCATCCCATCCCAATTCAATCCACAAATACTATCGCGCACCTCAAACAGAATGCAAAATTGAGACTATATCAATATTTGATGTTTGATTTCGTAACAGCGCGTCGGCAGCCATCTTGGCTACGTTCGCGCGCTTTTTGAGTCGCCGCTTCCTTCCGCTTACGACGACATTTTAGCCAAAGATGAAGTTGTTTAGAGCACCAATCAAATATAAATTATGAAGTATTTAGTCTTCACAAATATTATTGTAGTTATTATTTGGAAATCGCAAAAACTTACTTGGAAACGTAATGAGTATGAAAACGACGACATTTTTAACTGTCATTTTTGACATTTGATGAAAAAGTTACTGAGATCACGAAATAGGTACTTCATAGTGCAGGTAGGTACTCGAGTGGCTGAATCCATGCGTGTACTCTATTTAACATCTGTTTATTAGGTCGGGTGACAGGTACCATTTCCGGACCAGAATTTGAAAGTTTTTTCGACGAGACACCGAGTACCTATACAAGATTTTAAAACGTGCGTTTGAAATTTTAAGCGGTTTCTCAGGAAAAATATTGAGAAAATCCGATCTACATTTTTTTTTATTTCTCATACAAATGCTTGATTCAATATTCGGATTTAGTATGAAAGACTGAAAAAAATTTTTGTAAATCGGATTTTCTCAATATTATTCCTGTATTCTGTACCTGATTCTGAGTAACCCCTTAAAATTTCAAACGCACTTTTTTAACATCTCTGTATACAGACACAGAGATCAGCTTAGATAAACACAAAAAAAAAGTTACTTGAATATCGCTTACAATTTCTAGAGGCATTCGCTCTTCTTTAAAAACATAATATCCAAAATACTTATACTTAGAAAATGTGAACTCATTTGTGCAACACCTATGGAGGTTCACTAAGTATCTACCTAAGTACATAATAAAATACAGGCATGAAACATAATTATAACTTTATTTGTCAGCTCTTAAACATACTTAAGTAATCAGTTTTCCAACAAATGGCAGGCCAAACACCCATAAAGAAAAAAAAAATGAAAAGAAAATGGAAAAGCGAAGAGGAAACAAATTTCAAAAAACGAACGCGTCCGGCGGCTGCCCAACAGCGCAGAAGGCGGGAAGACGGCGGCGTTCGTTGATTGGTGCAAATTGAATTTGGAATCAAGGCGGGGCGCGGGAGGTATTGTCGTGTTGGCGATCGCTCGCTGATTGCTCGTTTGCGGTGCGACGGTTGTAATGTGGACAAGACCTTAAATAAATACCTACTTACAGCACTTTTGATGCGCATTGCACAGCCGTAGCCAAGCCATCACAGACGGCGCTGTTTGAGCATAGCTGTGACGGTAGATACGTCTTCTCGATTGCCCACGCAGGTCTTGTTGAGTCAAGAAGCATTCATAAATGGCATGGTAAAACGTCCTTTCCTATGGTTTAAAGACTGTGCTAAACGGGACATGGTTGCGTTTAAGAGCGCCGGCAACGGATAGGAGAATCTTGAGTCTAACCGCAATGAGTGGAAAAAAAACACATCGGCTGGCTGCAAATCATAAGACGACTGGTAGAAAGGTCATACTACCTTTAACAGTATCTGCAGATAAATCACGAACGGTCTTCTGACCATAAACTAGGATTTACTCATTTGCAATACTTACTTCTTCATCATCGTCATCATCAGCCCAAAGATATCTACCGAAAGGTTTCCCCCAAAGATTTCCACGGCCACTTGTCCTGCGGTACCCGCATCCAATGGCTTCTATATAGGTCATCAATCCACCGAGAGGTGCGTGGTTGGCGCTCGAGAACTTTATTGCCCCAACGTCCATGTTCTACAAGCTATGTGGCCCGCCACTGGCACTGTTTAGCGATTCTGTGAGCTTTGTTGGATATGGATACTTTAGTTCTCTTGCGTTTTCATCATTCCTGATCAATCAAGTAGGGAAACTCCTTGTTTGTCGACAAC
Source organism: Coleophora deauratella (assembly GCA_958295455.1). NCBI lineage: Eukaryota > Metazoa > Arthropoda > Insecta > Lepidoptera > Coleophoridae > Coleophora > Coleophora deauratella. Next base: position 1,611,866 of record OY282416.1, on the reverse strand, counting down.
TTCGAGTGTAGAGTCTCCAGCCTTCAGAGGAGTGGGTGTGACATGGATATTTGACTTCATTTTCGTCTTGTCCATGTTTATTTTAAAAACGGCTTTACAGAAAACCGGCGTGAAGCAACGCTTGCGTTGTGTTTCGCCGAGTGAGTGAGGGTACCGGAGGCCCAACATCCCCCCCTCCCCAATTCTTCCCATCCCCCATCCCATTTCAAAGGTCGGCAACGCACTTGTGACTTCTGTGGTGTTGCGGGTGTCTATGGGCGGCGGTAATCGCTTACCATCAGGTGATCCGTCTGCTGGTTTGCCACCTATCACATAAACATAAACCCGCAAGTATCTATATACCAAGAGGCTATTTTAAACCTCGAACCGCTGCACATCCATGTACAGAAGGAGGCCAGGATGGCCATGCTGCGTGCTATGGACGGTGGCAGGACAGTCTGGCAATCAGTGGTAATGAGGGATCTCTTTGATGCACTCATTGTAAACCCAGCACTGGCCATGCCATCCGATGTCCTCTTAAAGGAGTACAGTTTCAACAAACTGTACACGATTCACGTACCGTGTAGGGACGAGTGGAACTGTGCGGTTCCCGAAACTCTCAAATCTGGTGACCTCATCTGGTTCACAGATGGTTCCAAAAAAGAGGGTTTTGCCGGTGCTGGAGTATGCGGAGGAGACTCGGAGACGAAGCGGTCATACAGTCTAGGCTCGCATGCGACGGTATTTCAGGCAGAGATGTACGCAATAATAAGATGCGTGCAAGAAAACCTTCTGAGGTCCTATCAAAATAGAAACATAATCATATGCTCGGATAGTCAGGCAGCCCTTATGGCACTGAAATCACATGAGATTGATTCAAAACTTACCCTTGAGTGCGCCAATGCACTTAATCAGCTAGGAAGGCACAACAAAGTCACCTTATGTTGGGTGCCCGGGCACAGTGGCATCAAGGGGAACGAAATAGCAGATGAGCTAGCTAGAAACGGAGCGGAGGCACCAGCTATTGGACCCGAACCAATAGTGGGAGTGCCTCGTTGCACCGGAAGAAGAATGCTGCAGGAATGGGCTAAGGAACAGAGTAGAACACTCTGGGCTAGTGCCCCAGGCCAAAAGCATTCGAAAGCGCTCATATCTGGTTTTTCGCGGGAACACACGTCTAGAGCACTACGACTTCTTAGGCCTAGACTTAGGATTCTAGTCAGAACTCTAACTGGCCACTGCAAGCTTAACAAACATCTCTATCAAATGAAGCTTGCAGATACGGACGAGTGCCGATTCTGCCTCGAGGAAGAGGAAACTCCTCTTCATATACTCTGCGAGTGCGAGGCACTGGTCCAAGCCAGAAGCCGATCTCTAGGTGGACCGATGGTAACTCCAGAGGTCATTAGGGAACTCGATCCCAAGTGCATCCTACAGTTCATTAGAACTATTGGCCTTGAGGATATAATTTAACAGGAGCAGTGATCACAATAGATCTACCCAGGTCGCAGTGATCCAATAGGGCCCTCCTTTGGTCCTGTACCCCTTTACACCCCAAATAATAATAATAATCTATATACCAACCATACACAGATCAGACAACAACTCTGCTCATCACACGCTAATGATAAACATGGTTCATGGATAAGCTGGGTGAAGGATAAAATAAAAAGGAAGGATCGGTTCATAAAATGTTAATAAAGTTTTTTGGAATTTATGTTAGCACCCATTACATTTTCGTATGTCGACCAAAATTATCAAAATGTTGCACCTTATATCCAAAGATTGCAAAAAAGCTTATCGACTGTATAACATATATCGATATTTCTGGGCTCAAAGGGCGTATACACTAAATAGAACTTACGCGTATACGCCCTTTGAGCCCAG